>CAKJTW010000036.1:0-4800000 GCA_917880005.1 Nanger dama
TTTCTCCAAAAGATATACAAATGGCCAACAAATATGGAAAGTTGGTCAACATCACTGATCAGTAGATAAATGCAAAATCAAAGCCACAGTGAGTTATTATGTCCCCTCACATCCAAAACCCAAATCAGAAAATGCAGGCATTGGCAAGAATGTGGAGAAATTGGAAACCCAGGCTCTGTTGATGGGAATGCAAAATGGTGCAGCCACTATGGAAAACAGGTGGTTCCTTAAAAATATTAAAAACAGAATTATGAGTCTGCAATCCCACTTTTGGGTATATAGCCAAAAGATCTAAAGGCAAGATCTCAAAGAGATACTTGTATAGTGATGTTTATAGCAGCGTTATTCCTGATAGCCAAAAGATGGAAGCAGAGGAATAGTGTAGTGTATGCATGCAATGAAATGGTTTTTAGCCTTGAAATGAAGTTTTGACACAAGTGAATTGACTTTGAGAACATTATGCTAAGAAGTAAGCCAGTCACAAAAAGACAAATACTGTATGATTTCACTTATATGAGGTATGTGGAGTAGTCAGACTCATGGAAACTGAAAGCAGAATGGTGGCTTCCAGGGGCGGGGGTAGGAGGAACTAGGGAGTTGTTTGAATTCTGGTTTTGCAAGATTAAAAAGTTCTAGAAATAGATTTCATTACAATGTGAATGTTCTTTTAAAAAATTTCTTTTTTTGGCTACACCATGCAACTCATGGAATCTTAGTTTCTCAACTCGCATCCCCTGAATTGCAAGCTCAGAGTCTTATTCACTGGACCACGAGGGGCAGATTAAGGATATTCTTAACACTACTGAACTGTACACTACTTAAAAGTGGTTAAGGGTGAGTTTTATGATATTTGTATTTTGCCACAAGTAAAAATCGAAAAAAGTTTTATAAAAAAAAAAAGGAAGGAAAAAGCCCCAAAGCCCTGAGCATACTAACAAAACACATTTATCATGGGTTATGGCATGCTGCAGTCCATGGGGTCACAAAGCCAGATACAACTGAGCGACTGAACTGATGGTTTGACGCTTTTGCCTTCCATCAGTGAATTTCAAATTTAAGCACCGATTAGGAAAACCTGCTGGACTTGTTCAACATATTGCTGGCCCTGCCAGCAGTTTCTAAGTCAGTAAGCCTAGTATGAGAACTGAATTTGCATTTCTAATAAGTCCCTAAGTGTTTTGAGGCTACTGCTGTTGATCCAATGATTACACATTTAGGGCTACTGCATTAGATTATCTGGAGTGGGTTGCCATGCCCTTCTCCAGGGGATCTTCCCCACCCAGGATCCAACCGTCTCCTGCATTGGCAGGCCAGTTCTTTATCACTAGCGCCACCTGAAAGCCCAGCACATGCGCAGCACACGCATTAGATAATACCACAGGCTTATTCGCTATTAATTTTCTATATATGTGTTTGTGATAAATCTTTGGTTCTGGAGTCCTTGAAAATTTTAGTGATACCCATCCCCCATACCCTTAAGCCATGCATTGCCTGGGCCAGTAATATGCTATAGAGAAAGGGCTAGACCTAATAGGCTGGATATTTTTGCACAATATATGTTGAATGACCAATTAGAATAATTCAATCCAATTTTGAATGCAAGACAACACGTAGGCCGGTCAGGTATTTATAGAAGCAGAGGCTAAGAGAAGCTTAATTCTGTGTGTGAGTGTGGTGCTCAGTCATGCCCAGCTCTTTTCCACCCCAAGGACTATAGCCTGCCAGGCTCCTCTGTCCATGGGATTTTCCAAACAAGATTACTGGGTGGGTTGCTACTTCCCTTCTCCAGGAGATCTTCCCAACCAGGGATCAAAATTGCGTCTTTTACATTGGCAGACAGATTCTTTACCACTGTGAGGCGTGGAAAGAGCTCAATTCTGAGGCAACAAGACTGGTCGGGTCACCATAACAGCCTCTCTTTACCTGGGACGATGTGAACCACATGCCACTGCCAAGAGGCTTGTGCAGCTGGTGAGCTGATCCCCGTGCTCCCGCACTTCCTGGTGTGACCTTAATATAAACCTGCATCTTTTCTGCTAACAAAGGCAGCTCTCCCTTGTTTCCTGGAAGATCCTCCTATTCTGTTTTGATAGCTGATATCTTCATCCTACCACTAAACCTCTCCTATGTAAGGAAACGATTTTTGAAAAGAGATACACTTTTTCCCTCTGCCAGAACACCTTCGAATTCTTGCAGTTCATGACTCAGGAACATCCTGGAACTGACATAAAAATCAGTATACATCTCATTCCAACATCCTGCTTTTCTCCTCCCTGACAGCCCCTCAGCCAGTTCATTCAGTGAAGACAGCAGTAAAAAAATCTTAGCAAGTTTCTCCACTTCTGGCCTCTTCAGACCTTTCTCAGTCAGAAAAAGAAAGCTGATTGTAGCTTTGAAAGCATGCAGGAAAACAATGCCACAAGCAAGTTACTGTCTACAGCAGAAACGGTGGCTTTAAAAGTAGTGAGCTTTTGCCACCAAGAGCATAGCTGCCTGAAGTGTCTCCCAGTTCAGAGATTAAGAAGAAGTGACTGGGGAGCTGCTCTCGGATAGAGGGGAGCTGAGAGAACTCGTCGTTTTTTGGTTACCTGCCAGGAACCAAACTTGGACTGTTGCCCAGTTTGGAACCAAATGGGGCGGCACTTCCCTATCCGGGCATCTGGTGAGATCCTCAGTCAGTCTTCCGACAGGTGCTGGAAATGCCACAGGTTGAGCTCCAGTTTGTCTTGCAGCGTCATCCCTCAGCGCCCGCAGTGGAGGAGTAATGTGAGCGTGTTGGCCTCCGTCTCTCGGAAGGAAGGCGGCTGTCGGCCTGCCTCGTCTGCCGGCCGTGTTGAGAGCCGTGAGTGTGGGCCTCAATCGAGTCCGCCGCTACCCTGAGCAATGCTCCCTGAATAGCGTGCTCATGTCTCTTTCCGGCAGGCCGGCAGGTGTTGCTCCATCCTCGGGCTCTCAGGCTCAGGGCTGCCCATTTCCCTCCCTGCTGCGTTTCAGCGGCTGGCGGCGCTCGTGTTGGTCTCCACTGCACTTCGTGTTGCTTCACCTGCACGCCTGATACCTGAACCGAGCTCAGTCAGAACACAAGCAGAGGATTAGAGAGTGGGCACTGTCTGACCCAAGGAGGCTTCGCAGCCTGTCAGGAGGGACTTTGTTTTCTCCAGAAATGCTCCTTGAGAGGAGATTGAGGGCCCTTCACAGCATCCACAGCTGGCCTTGGAGGAAGACCAGAAGAATCAAGCCTTCTCTCACGCAGACCAGTGATAGCGGTTCAACAAATCAAGGCTATAATTTCCATGTGGAATTAATGTGGTCCAGGTCTGGAGCCTTTTGAGAATTGTATATATGTTGGGAGCCACTAGAACACAGGACAGGACTACTCTCTTCAGGGAGACAGAATATCTGTGCCCTGTCACCTTCGTTGCAAGTAGTGTTGTTGGATGATCTTTTAACATTTCCTCATAGCGCCTGTTCTTCACTATTAACGAGAGTGGTAATGGTGTTGAATGCTGTTTTTTTGCCAGATGTTGAACTTTTACATCTTAATTTAGCCCTTGTGACAACAGTGTGGTGTAGAGCCATAATTCATACCGTTTTCCAGCTGAAGAAATGAAGTCTTGCTTAAATAACTGGCCTCAAATTATGCAGTGAGTAGTGGTGGAGGAAGATTTGAATGTGAGCAGTTGGATTTCAGAGGTCTGGATGTTGTCCACTAATTTATATTGATTGTCTTCAGCTGTTTCTCAACTGCCCAGACACCTTACTCTGTTGTTTTCTGCTATTTTAGGGAGAAAATTGAGTTCATCCGATGTGCTTTCCTCAAATTTCTACCCTTGCTTTCTCTTCATACACTCATCGAGGTTGATACCACCTATCTATACCTTTCCTTCAGTATCAGAGGATGTGCTGTCTCTTGATCCAAACAAATTTCTTTTACCTTTGCTTTGACCTTTCTTTTATATTTTCACCTATGAAACCTGGCTTTCATTTGTCTTTCCTTCCTTTGTCTATGTCCCAGTCAGTATAAACAAGGTCAGGTTACTCAGATCCCTGCTCCTTCTCCCCAAGCCAGAAAGAAAAAGTTCCTGGTGATCCATCTTCCTTCAGCTCTCATACAGTAACTCTCTTCTCCTTATCCAGACTTTTTAAGGAGTATTCTAAATTCTGTATCCATCCTCACCTCTCATTCCTTTCTTTAGTCTAGTTTCCGATCTATTATTCCCCTGTAATTTTATACAGTAGTCACTAGTGACTTATTATCAAACCAAATATACATTCTTTAATCATTACGCTCCCTAGTGGCTCAGACGCTAAAGAATCTGCCTGCAGTGCAGGAGACCAGGGTCTGATCACTGGGTTGGGAAGATCCCCTGGAGAAGGGAACGGCAACCCATTTCAGTATTCTTGCTTGGAGAATTCCATGGACAGAGGAGGCTGGTGGGTCACAATAGGGTCACAGAGTCGGACATGACTGAGCGAGTAACACTTTGATCATTCCTTTTGCTGCAAACATGGTGGATACTTTACTCTTTACTCCTTTGCTTCCCAAGACAGTACACTCAAGCTGATTTATTCAACTAACATTTATTGTGATATACAGATGAACACGTCAAAGTGCCTCCTGCCCTTGAAGAGCTTACGTTTTAGCTTTTTCCCCCGAGTGCTTCCCCTCACCAGTAATTTCTCCTGTGGATAGTCTTCCTCCTTGTCTAAAATGTTGGGTGTCTCCAAGACTTGTAAATTTGGCCCACTGTTCTTTTTATGCTGTACACACTGCTTGAATGAGCACATCAACTAGCATGGCTTTAACTCCTTCCTGTATGCTCCCAAATTCAAAGTGTCAGCTAGACCTCTGCTGAGTTTCATTCTCACCTTTGGCTACCCTGCTGGATACCTCTACTTGCTAGTCCTACAGACTGTTCAAATATTGTCTTCTGTACTTACTCTTAGCACATCCATCACTGTCTTGTTGATTTTACCCTCTAAGTATTTCTGAGATCTGTGTTCTTTGGTCTGTATTAATGTCTTACTTTGAACCCTTCTTTCACCTGAAATATGATGGCCTTCTAACTGGTTTCCTTGCTTCTAGATCAATTCCTTGCAGAACTATTCTTTACACTACCTACCATCCTCCCCCAAATGATCCTTGAAAACAAATCTGAGTCAAAAGTTCTGCTTAATGATGTTTAAAGACCTGTCCTTTCATTCACTCTGTCTTTTCTTTCATTAAGCAAATGTTTATTGTTTACTAAACTGCAAAATCCATTAGGGCTTCTAAAGTTTGAGCTTCTCAGCCCGTCACCCAGGGCTCTGCTTCATCTGGACCTGCCTGCACCTCCAGCCCTCGTACTGACCCCATACTTTAGGTTGCAGCAGCCCTGAACTGCTTCTTCATCGTGTGCACTGTCCTGTTCCTTTTGACTAGAATCTTCTCTTCCATTCCCTCCTCCACTTCCTGCTCCTCAGCTAATTAGGCTGCCCACATTCACCTAATTAACCAGTTCATATATAAGTCTCATTTTAGGCCCATCTCTTATAGAAAACCTTCCTTGACACCTTTCTCCAAGGCTAGGTTGGGTATTCCAGTTTTGTGCTCCCGCAACACCCTTTGCATGTTGCTGCTGCTGCTAAGTGGCTTCAGTTGTGTCTGACTCTGTGTGACCCCATAGATGGCAACCCACTAGGCTCCCCCATCCCTGGGATTCTCCCAGGCAAGAACACTGAGTGGTTTGCCATTTCCTTCTCCAATGCATGAAAATGAAAAGTGAAAGTGAAGACACTCAGTTGTGTCCAACTCTTAATGACCCCATGGACTGCAGCCTACCAGGCTCCTCCATCCATGGGATTTTCCAGGCAAGAGTACTGGGAGTAGGTTGCTATTACCTTCTCCGGCCCTTTGCATAGACCAGTTATACTTTTCACATTTGTTGCATTTGTTTTGAATCTCTATCCTCCACAAGACTCTGAGCATCTCGAAGGCAGGTATGATGTATTATACTTGCATCATACAGTACAGTGAGGCTTTTGCTGTCACAGAGCTGGCAGTTTATGGGGTTTTACTGGATGGGTTATATTGACAGTTCAGGAAGAGCCATCTTTCTGTGCTCCCCATATTCTAAAATACTTCATTCCTAGAAGTTGGAACTGTAGGCTGAAATGGACCAAGATACTGCTTAAAGTTAGTTATATAAGCATTGTGTCGTCACTGCTTTTAGCCTCTCAAGGAGTAGTAAATGGGAGCATTATAACGTCAGAACTTTAGGGAGACTGAAGCACCTGAGTATGTGTGTGTAGGGGCAGGAGGGGAGTTCCTCTGATCCTGCAAAAGTCAGCAGTGCTCTCAGATGCCCATTGGATTCCTCCTGTCCTTGCTCTTCAGCTATTCTCTCTCCAGGCTCCTTTTATTATTCCTGTGAGTCATCAGTCACCACATGACTTATTTCCCAATGCTTAATGAAAACATGCTTCACTGTTCATTCTTCAGTTTCCATCAAGTGCAAACAGAGATCCCTCTGAGCACATAGCGTTTAAAAGTGGGGTTTGCCTGTAGCACCATCATCACTTGATGCTCTGGGTGAAGGGATTTTAGATTTACAGCTGACCTTCATGCTCTTGCATCAGCTTCTTCACAGAGGAGCTGTCTCTTAGACCTAACACTGGCCCACATTATATTAACAGCCTCCTGATGATCGCTGACTCTAGATTTCTCCACTTCAGCCTGCCTACACACAGCGTCATTTCACCTTACTGTGCAACTCAGACCCTGGCGGTGGTCTCCTATGGGATTGTTAAATCTCATGGCCTAGTTACTGTTCTTTCAACACCTTTGCCTTTTTTGGTGACCTCTGGGGCAGTTCCTCTGGGTCAGCCAACTAAGGTCTGCTGCTCTCACCCTCACCCATGGCTTGTCACTATTGAAATCTGTACTATCACTGGTGCTTTTGAAATGGAATGTCCACTCCCTCCTTTTCTTCCTTGTCAGTCCCCTTGGTTCTTGACCTTTTCCAACTGCACAGTTTCTGAAGCCTTCCCTAACTGATCCAGTTTCTGTGACTGCATATCCTCAGCACTCTTTGCTCACTCTGACTCGCATTATCCTATCTTTGTAAATGGTAATGAAACTCTGATGTTTAAAAATATGTTTTTTTCCCCCTTCCCTTTGGATACAAAGCTTCTGCAGAGGGGGCTGATTAAGTGCTGCCTTGCCTGCAGGAGGCATTTCTCAGATAAAGGACATTAGAGACTTGAGCATTGGTAAGCTTCTGGAACTGAGGGAACCATCTCAAAGATCTAGTCCTGTCCCTCTCAGTTCCATGCTCTACCTCCCTGAGTGATCTCATCCTCTTCTTTCACCCTAAATTATATGACATATTGATGCCTCTCAAATATATACATTAAATTAAAGATATATATTTCTTTTTTTGTGTCAGAGCTGGTCATAATTACAGCTTTCACAACCTTTTATTTTATAAGCCTGATTCTTTCTCTTCCTTGAAACACTTTCAGGTTTACTTAAAACTATGTCTCCCAAATTGCAATTCCTAAGACTCCAAATAATACACTTTGTAGTCTCAAAAAAAAAAAAATCCCCCAGTCCTTTCCCTCTTTGAGCTTTATACTGTATATCCCAGCTTGACTCTAGCATCTTCCACAGACAACTTAATCTAATTGTGTTTCAGTCTGAAATCATCCTTTCTTCACTTATCTTTTATCTCCAAATTATGTCTTCTGTGTATTCCTCATTTTGGTTAATGAATATTTTAAAATTAAACATCTTGGTTGGTGTCTCCCTTGTTATTCCCCAAGTGTAGTCAGGAGTAAGTCACCTTCACAGTTTTCCTGGCTTTTTCCTCTTCATCTTTGTTCAGGCCTCTTCCCTTTCCCAAATTTTTAATATTATTATTATAAATTTATTAATATATTAAATAAAAAATATTTGTTTGCATACATTGACATGAATCAGCCATAGGTGAACACAATCTCCCAATGCTGAAGCCCCTCCCACCTCCCACCCCACACCTATTTTAATCCTCTCCGTGCATCAGCCCCGCAACCATGCATCCTGCATCCTACATTGAACATAGATTGTGCTTCATTTCTTACAAGAAAATATACATGTTTCATTGCCATTCTTCAAAAAAAACCCCCCCCCCCCCCCCCCCGTCGAGCCCACTACCTCCAAAATTCTCTTTTTTCTATATAATTTTTACTTGTAAAAAATTTTTTTAAATAAAAACCCCCCCCCCCCCCCCAACTAAGTATCAGCACCTATAGTAGTGTCAGTGCAAGTTGTGTATAGTTGTGCTATAGTCACACTTTAGAAATAGTAGGTTTGTATATTTATTATGACAATCTGGCAGACGGCAGTACAATGTATTGTTCCAACATCTGTAGGTTATGACAGTTGAGGACTAGAAACCTTGATGCCTGTGGAGAACATCCTCTGTTCTTATGTCCTCAGTTCTCTGTCAGGCAAACTTCTTGTTCTTTAAAACCAAGTGTAAATATACCTTCCTCATGAAGCCTTTTTTGATACTCCCTACAGGAGTCAGTCATTCCTTTCCAAGGGCTAAGGCCATATGGCTATTCCCTTATAGCAGGCATTGCATTATGTTGTAATAATTGGTATATGAGTCTGCCCTGTTGTACTGTAGGCCCCTGAAGGATAGGGACAGTGTTTCATCATTCTTTAATCCTCAGCAGGTAGCTTAATGTCCAGCATGTAGAGTATATCAATAAACATAACAAATATTTGATTGCATTACATGATTCAGGCACAGAAGTAAATACTTTACCCACTTTATCTTCTTTAATTCTCACGACAACTTTATGAGTCCTGTTATTATCACATTTTATAGGTGAGGAAATTCAGACTAGGGAGGTGAAGCCACTTGCCTTGAGAATGAGCAGCTGGTAAATGGCATATGTGGCGGTGATGGGGTGTGGCCCTGGAGGACATGTACTAGTTTTTCCAGTGCTTCTCTTGTGTTTTGTCACTCAGAATAATGATGCGGGTGTGCTGATTGGTGAGACAGGACAACCGGCACCAGCAAATCAAACTTCCACATTTGGAAACAGTCATGGTTGGGCATAGCCCAGAGACCAAGATCGCCAACAAGAAGTGTTCTCGACAGCAAGGTAATTGGTCACAGGATTGTGGAGATTACTGTGTTTGGCTCCTTCAGATAGTGATAATCAAAGGTGCACTTTTCCTGAATGCTACTGGTGAAAACCTTTTGTGTGCCAAATCAAAACTCAGCAACTTAGCTCTTTTGGCTGATGACAGGACTCTGTGTACTCCTGATTCCACCCTCTGAAAGTGGGTTCATATTCAGTGTTGGGAGCAGGCAGGTTCCATCCTGTACTATGGGGGTGGTGGAGCTGAGTCCTTGCTCTGCTTTGCCCAGGAGGTTCCTCAGTTGGGCAGGGAGACAGCTGAATTCTGGCATTTCCAGGTTGAAACCATGTCTGAGAAGTGATGGTTTCACCCTTTACACTTTGCCATACACAGAGGGAGCTATCTTTAAAAGATGATGGCACCTGGCTCTTGGAATGTCTTTTCTGGAATTTAATGAAAGTCTTTAGGAAGAATCTTTACCATGTCCCTCATTTTTTTTTTTTAACCTGTAAACTCCAAATGTGCTCACTGCTACCAGGTCTCCCCCTGCAGTCTGTTCCCCATGGCAGGGATTCTTGAGACTTGGAGCCTGCAGCAGTGATTCTCATTTTCCCCACATGTTAATATAAATGGGCAAAAGATACCACTTCTTGCTGTCTGTCCCCCTTGTCACAACAGCAGCTGTAAGGGTGTGTATGTCAGCCCATCCGCTGCCTGTCCTCCCTGGAGAGAAGCTAGGATGTCTCTCCTTTGCTCCCTGTCTCTTGCCAGAATTTTTTGTTCACATATCTGAACCCAAATGCTTGGTGGTACTTCTTCCCACACATGCTCAGACTGTTCTGTCCCAGCAGTCCTCTTTCTAGAATAGTCTCTGCACTCCTCCTACCCAAGGCCAGCTGAACTTCAGTTTCCCAGGAATGTATTGTTTACTGCTCTCTGTTGAAGGTTTCTGATCGTGTCATGTAATAGAAGTCTGACTTGACCCTGAGCTATAAGAGCTTGTGAGGAAATTGGGTTCCATTCCCCGATTTCAGAGCCCATGACCCTGAGTGGGTCAAGGGCTCTGAATTAGGGAGACTTGTGAGGATTCAGTGACTCTGCCTTATAGAGATACTAGCAGTGCTTGAGGGAGCATGTACACTGTTGGGTACTATATGGAAGGACCTGGAGTCCTAGTCCCCTGAGTAATGAATGATTTTGCTCATGGGTCTTTGAGGAAACCCTTGTCACATTGCTTCCTAGAGGGAGGCTTCACTGTCTTTTAGGGATAATAGGAGCAAGTTGCTGGTTCCTCATGGCATTTAGGGTTTACCTTTTTTCAATCTCTTTCAGTACAGTTGAAAGCAGAGTGTAACAAAGGATATGTCAAGGTAAAGCAGGTGTGTCTATTTGTAGCTTGGATTTCTATGTTCTACTTGATGATTGTCTTACTCTGTTGACTTTAGAGTGTCTGTGCCAGCCAGTAAAGGCTCCTTGGTCACATGTGGAAGTGGCAGAATAACAGAAGTGAATATTAAGCATAATACTGGGCATGTAGCAAGCGGTGAACATAGGAGTAGCTGTATTACTACTGATGTTACTGCTATTATAATTATTTTCTGATTGTTCCATAGGTGGGGTCAATCACACCAGCACTGACTCAGTCATAATTGGGAAGGACCAGGAGGTGAAGCTGCAGCCTGGCCAGGTCCTCTACCTGGTGAATGAACTTTATCCGTATATTATAGAGTTTGAGGAAGAGGCAAAGAACCCTGGCCTGGAGACACACAGGAAGAGGAGAGGTCAGGCAGTAGTGATCCTACAGAAAGGGGTGCTGCCCCAGAAGCTGAGCCCAGCACAGGATTGGAACCTGGGAGCAACCCTCGCCAGCACCTTGTGCCTCCAAAGAAGGAGAAAGATGCATCTGCCAAAAGGTGAGGGAAGAGTGCTGGATAGGTGGCATGGAGAGTACATAAAATGGAATGTTGCTTAATTGTTTTGTACGCGGTCAAGCCCAGACACGCGTGAGGGATTATTATGATGAGAGAGTCACTAGGATGAATATCCCTTTGTGTACTTTTCTCTTGAATTCCTGAGGTAAGCCACTTGAAGGTAGGGTGATAATGGCAGTGTGTTTCACATTGAGCTACTAAAATAGGTCTATACTATAATCTGTCTCTCTATACAAGGTTAACATTGCAACACTGTTCATAGATCCCGTGATTCACATCCTAATGTCAAAGTGGAAACAGGCTGTAGATGAAGTGGGAGAGGGGAAAGAAGATGCAGTTCACTCTGGTGTGTCCAGCTTCCGTCCAGACATGCAGCTCTGAATATGAAGAAGAGAATGGGAATAGCTTATGGTTTATAAAGGAAAAATTGAGGTAAAGGGATTAATTTCATTCTTAAAGACTGAGTTGGACTTTGCTGACATACAGTGTTAACTAATGCCAAATTTAGCCATCTTGTTTGCAGTTTACACTGTCTTTGTTTGTTTGTTTTAGGAATCCTTGGGCCACTGGAGTCAAGGCTTGAAAATTTCTATGGAGGACCCCAAAATGCAGGTCAGAATAAAATTTTGGCATCAAAATACTTTTCACATTGTAAATGATCACTCCACAGAGGTCATAGCTACAAATGAAATCAAAGGAGATCAGTCTTTCTGAATGAGATTTGTTTTATTAGGCTATTTTGTGAGATCAAGTGGCTTTTCTCATTATCAGTAAGTTACAACTGGAATTCTTTAAAGAGAAAGCTAAGTTTTTCAAATGAGTATCTTCTCTGCATTGTTCCTCCTAAACTTCTGGGCACTATCATGGGATGTTGTGTTAGACTTAGTGTGATCCCTTTTGGCAAAGTGTCAGTTACTGTATGGTGACTATAGTTATGGCTGCCCTGGGAGTAATAGCCATCATCCTGGGAGGGGTCTGAGTTCTTAAATTACATCCTGGGATGACAGGGGGCAAGATCTGATAGGGCTTCTTGGAACACATGTGTGTGAGTCGTGTGGTCTGCTGGGCTAGAGTGGAGAAGAGTGCATTTGAATTCAGACCTGGGGGCTTTGCATCAGTTCCTCAGCAACTGTTTTGCAGTGTGCCTCTTTTCCGTGCTCTGTGTGTTGTGGTGGCTGAAAACACAGACAGGAGTCAGCTAGGTCTGTGTTGGCATTCTAGACTTCCCACTTGGTAACTATGTGACCTGGCACATGACACAGCTTATCTGAATCTCTGTGCTCTCATCTGTCAGCATTGGGATCCTAAGATCCTCCTCACAGGATCGTGGCAGGAATTAAGTACGTTAGTGAACCTGACCATACTGGCACACACAAGATGTCCAGTTGACGTCTGTTTCCTTCTCTTGTGTCCCTCTGCTAGGTTTACAAAGATGAACAGGTGGTGGTGATAAAGGATAAATACCCCAAGGTTCGTTTCCACTGGCTGGTCTTACCTTGGGCCTCCATTTCCAGTCTGAAGGCTGTGCCCAGAAGACATCTTGAGCTCCTCAGACACATGCATGCTGTTGGGGAAAAAGTGATTGCTGACTTGGCTGGGTCCAGCAAACTCCGCTTCCGATTGGGCTACCATACCATTCCAAGCATGAGGTAAAGCTTGTGGGGAGTGCTGGTGTATTCTGGTTCCATCTCAGCGGACAAATGAATTCAGCCTGGGTCTGCTGAGTGTGCTGGTCACCCTGAGGTTCAGGGGATTGGGTGGGGTGTTTCCAAGGCAGGTGGACTGAAACTTGCATGCTTTTGCCTGACTTGTTTGCAAGCCTTGAGTTCCTACTTCTACTTATAATTTGATAACATACAGTTCTTTGTTCTTCTCAAATGTAAACTCTGAGAGCCTAACTTACAAACCACATGAAGCAGCTTTATTACCTTCAGTGAAGAACTATCACCTGATGGTAATAAAGTGACTTTATCAGATTTTTCAGAGGTATCAATAACCTGTAAATGATTAGGGACCATTGCTTTGAAGGAGACATGCATCACTGACTTCTTTCATGACAGCTTAGATCTCAGATTTAAGATAAAATGAGGAAAAAGTGTAGAGACTGTCATCCTTTGGCTCCACCTGGAAGGATTCAAAAGGGATGATTGATAGTTTAAAGAATGCAAGCAAGACAGATCTGCAATTCTTTTGAGTTAAGCAACAAGATAAGAGGACTAATGGAATTTCTGAGTTTTTATTTTGGGGTGTCTTTCTTGGAGGGGGTGTAAAATATACATAATATAAAATTTACTATTTTAACAGTTCAGTTGCATTAAGTAAATTCACATTGTTGTGCAACCATCACCACCATCTATTTCTAGAACTTTTTCCATCTTCCTCATCTACCCTTCAGATCCCTTTCCCCCAGCCCCTGGCAACTACCATCCTACTTTCTGTTTTCACGAGCTTGACTACCCTTCACTTTCACTTCAGGTACCTCATGTAAATGGAATTATATAGCATCCGTTGTTTTGTGGCTGGCTTGTTTCACTTAGGATAGTGTCATCAAGGTTCATCCATACTGTAACATGTGTCAATTTCTTTGTTTTATTTAACCACCCAACATTTTTACATTTTATTAGGTGGATAATTGTGACTTAGGTCACTGGGCACTTTAACACATGAAATTTTGTGCTACATTTTTTCCCCCACCCATACTCTTTGTTTTAAATCGAAGCATAATTTACATCCAATAAAATGCACAGTAAGATCTGTAGTTTAATCAGTCTTGACAAAATGTATATGCGATGTAACTATGACTGTGATCAAGATAAGAACACAGAACTTTTCTATCGTCTCCCAGGAAGTTCTTTTGTACTCCTTTTTCTTTAATCCTCCCTTTAACCTCCAAGTGCTGTTCTCGTTTTTTTCAGCATAGATTAGTTTTGTCTGCACCAGAACGTCTTATAAATGAAATTATGCAATGTCTGCTCTTTTTCTGTCTGGCTTTTTTTTGGTCAGTGTAATATATTTTGAGATTCATGCATGTTGTTGTGTGTATCATGTGTATACTTCATTTTTTTGTTCTTGTGTAAATACCTAGAAGTGAAATTGCCAGATCTCAGGGTGGAAATATGTTGTATCTCATTTAGAAAATATTTTTAAATTGTTAAAACCTTATTCACGACTATAGGACAGAGAGTCGTGCATGATCCTATTGCCCTAGTGCTGTGCGCCGCATGACCGCCCTTGACCGCAGAACCTTTTTCACAGAGCAGTCGTGCTGTCCACACCTTTTCATATCACGGGTGCTAAGGAGAACGCTAAAGGCAAGAGCTGCGACTGGTGTGAGTGGGAAGCAAAATGAGCAGTAAGTTGTCAGGCACAAATCCTTTTATGATCACTCTTTAGAAGTTTGAATAAGTTAAACCTAGGAAGGAAAAAGTAGCAAATATTTTCTATTTTCAAAGTAATATATTTTCAACTTAGAAAATATAAAATAAAGTATGAAGCAGAACAAAGATCTTCCATAATATCACCACTAATTAAACTCTAGACCTTATTCAAATTTCAGCCATGATTCTTTCCATTTTTGTGTGTGTGCTCCAGGATCCCATACTGCATTTATTTGTTGTCTCGTCTTAGTCTCTGTGACAATTCCTCCTCCTGTTGTTTTCATGACCTTGACACTTTTGATGAGGACTGGCTAGTTGTTTTATGGGATGGCTCTAAATTACAGTTTGTTTGATGTTTTTTTCATGATTAGATTGAGGGTTTGTTTTTTTGTTTTTTTTTTTCCAAAATACCCCAGATATGATACTGTGTCTTCTCAGTGCATTATATCAAGGAGTGCACGATGTTGATCGAGACAGTTTGTTGCTCCTGATGTTCACCTTGATCACTTTATTAAGGTGGTGTCTGCCAGATTTTTCTACTCAAAGTTGCTATTTTTCCCTTGTAATTGATCAGTATCTTGGGGGAGATGTTCTAAGATTATGCTACTAAATTTTTTTTCTCCTCAGACTTTTGCCCAGTGATTTCAGCATCTACTGGTGGATCTTGCCTGCAACAGTTACTATGGCAGTGTTTACTTCATGGTAACTTTTTGTTTCCCTCATTCCTTCTAATTTATTAATCAGAATTTTTCTGTGTGGAAGAGTTGTCCTTTCTCCTCCATTATATATTTATTCAGTACACGTATGGACTCATGGATATTTATTTTATTATATAGGTTTTAATTTAATCTGTCTCTGTTTAGTTTCTGCTCATATTGTTCCAGTCTTGATCATTGGAAATTCCTTTAGGTTGGTTCCTATATCACTTTGACATGCCCCAAACATTTTTGAGCACATCCTTTTTTCTGGCCCTTTAACTTTTTGTAACAAGGCATTCTACGCTTATCTTATATTTTTCCTGTTCTAGCTCTGGAATGAACCACTTCTCCAAAGAGCCATAGTTCCTTTTATTGGAGAATGACATAAACCAAGACTATATCACGAGGTTTCTATAGAGAGAAATGGTTGGTTCCAGAGTGTCTTTGCTTCTAGGTTGTCTCAGCAGATGGAACTAGGAAATAGATGCATGAATCCAGCCCACACAGATACACACACCCTCTCTATTTCTCTGTTTACCTACCTGTGCATGTGTATGAAAAACGTGAGTTCATGCTGATGCTTCTGATCCAGTCCTGTTCTACAGGTTCACTCTTGTCTTCCCCTTTCCTTTTTGTGATTTCTTCTTCTTTAGCAGTGAGAAATTTGGCTCTCATTAGCTACAGTTAATTCACTTATGTATTCATTCCCAGTATAAACATAAAATAGTTGCAGAATTGCTTATCCACACTCACATGAAAAAGAGATTTACTCACTAGAGTACAGTATTTGTATAGCGTTCTTTTTATCTTTACAGAATCAAGTCAAAATACTGTTTTCCAAACTTAATTAGGTTAGTTATTTTCTTCCTGATCTCCTTCAGTGTGGTTCCCTTTTTATTTGTAATACAGTTAGGTTTATTTGTTACTGCTTGTATTCCATTTTAAATTCCCACAAGGTACTGGTTGGTTCTGATGATTTATTGGGGGAATGTGAAATATTACTGATTCTGAGTCAAAGCTTTACAGAAAGTCATCCTTCTTGGTTTAACAAGTCCTAGAGAGAACTGTTGGTTTTCTACCTCAAACCTGTTTTTCCCTTAAGCTTCTTCATCCCAGCAAGTGGCACCTCCCCAAACCCACATCTTATCCATTAATTGTTCCTGTTGGTTCTGTTCCAAAATATATTTAAAATTGGATTGCTTCTTGTCATCTCCACCTGTATAGCTCCTGTCTGAAACATGATTATTTTTGGTTTGGACTGCTGTGGCAGCCTCCTAACTTCTCTCTATATCCATCCTTACCCTTCCTACAGTCCTTTTCCACACAGTAGCCAGAGTAATCTTTTAACGTATCAAGCAGATGATAGCACATGTGTGTGTGCCAAGTCACTTCAGTTGTGTCTGACTATGCAACCTCATGGACTGTAGCCTATCAGGCTCCTCTGTCCATGGGATTCTCCAGGTAAGAATACTGGAATGGATTGCCATGCCCTCCTCCAGGGGATCTTTCTGACCCAGGGGTAGAACCCACATCTCTTATGTCTCCTGCCATTGGCAGGCAGGTTCTTACTACTAGCACCACTTAGGAAGCCCAGATAATGGAACTCCCTGGTTAAAATCCTTCAGTGGTTCCGCAGTGTAACTGGAATAAAATTCAAATCCTCTGTCAACCTGTAAGACCCATTATGGTCCAGCTCCTCCCCTAGCGCCTGCTCCTTGTTTCCAGCCACTCCGGCCGTTATTTTCTTTCTGCCACTCAGTTGCACCAAGCTCTTTTTCATACCAGTGCTTTCACACGTGGTCTCTCCACTCCCAGAAAGTCTCTTTCAGATCTTTGCTTTCAGTTCAAATCTCTGCCTGGGAGAGGTTTGTAATTATTTATCTCCTTTTGTTACAGTTTATAAGGACATAGGCCTTTCCCATTTTGTTCACTGCTCAATTCCCAGTGCTAGAACAATGCTTGGCTCTAGTAGGTACTTCAAGAGCAGTAAATATTCTTAAGTGAGTAGATGAATGAATGGAGTTAAGTGGAAACACTGTCAGTATTTTGCATTACTCTTTCTTTTGGCATTGTGATTAAGCTAGCTTTAATGGTAAATCTTTGTTTCCTCTCAACTAGCCATGTACACCTCCATGTGATCAGCCAGGATTTTGATTCTCCTTGCCTTAAAAACAAAAAACACTGGAATTCTTTCAATACGGAATACTTCCTTGAATCACAAGGTAAACAGTATTGTTTAATTTTTACATTTGTTTTAATTTCTCAGCTGTGTTTATACTTGATTCAGTTGTTTCCCTAAATAATAACTTGGCTTCAAAAACTCACATACAACTTTGTATGGCGTAGACAGAGAACCCCATTTGGATTTCAGTAGGATTGCCACTTTGCTGTGAGCAGCCTTCTTTGGGGGACATAGAATGCTGTTACATCAGAGTCAGAAAAAATTCAATGGGGGCTTAAAAGGTTGTGCAGAGAATTATTGGAGTTCGTGGATCTGAAAGCTCTAAAGAGTTTTTTTCTTTCTTCTGCCAGCAAGCTGGGAGGAGCTTGGTGGCTGCCTTCTGTCAAGAGTGGCTGCTTAATAGGGGAAGTCTGTCTATATGTAGAAAGGAAGAATTTTCCATTGTGTATACTGTGGAACTTAAGTATGCTGGAATGTTAATGATGACCATGGGCTAACTAGTGGTAAAGCCCTGTGATAATAAGCCTTTGACATAGTAACATGGATTGCTTAGAATGTATCCTAAAGGAATGTAATCACGTCAGAAATAGGTTGCTCAGGGAACTCCCTGGTGGTCTAGTGGTTATAACTCCATGGTTTCACTGCTGAGGGCCCGGGTTCAGTCCCTGGTTGGGGAACTAAGATCTCACAAGCTGTGTGGTTCTGCCAAAAATCAAACAAACGAAACCCATTGCTCAGATTTAGAATCTGACCAAGCATATTTTCCCAACAGTTAATGTAACCTCAAGTTTACTTGATTTAAGGATACTTGGCATATTTGGAATCAGGTTTTCCTTTTTTTTTATTTTTGTATCTTGGCTTTCCAGAATAGCTGGACTCTGAACATTTTTCCCTTGCAGCTGTGATTGAGATGGTGCAAGAGGCTGGAAGAGTGACCATCCGAGACAGGATGCCCGAGCTCCTGAAACTGCCTCTCCGTTGTCACGAGTGCCAGCAGCTGCTGCCTTCCATCCCTCAGCTGAAGGAGCACCTCAGGAAGCACTGGTCCAAGTGATTCTGCAGAGCCTGACCTTCTTGCAGCATGTGTACCTGATTGTTTAGAGCAAATTTCTGGCACCTGTTTTGGATTGCATGTGAACTTTCATTTCTTGAATTAAAACATGCGTTTTTTTTTTTTTTTTTTTTTTTTTTTTTTTACAAATGTTGTTGTATTTCTGAGTGGCTACAATATGGCGTGACCTGAAATAGTTCAGGAATTAGGAATTTGGGTCTGTCATGGGTGTGTTCTTTGCTGAGGGTGGCAGGGATAGGCCTGGCCCACCATCTCCAGGAATCACATCAGGTCTGGATAATGGGGGGCAAAGCCTTGTTCACACTGACCAAACACAGGATATGGAAGCAGAGAGCTGCTTGTAAAGTCCTGTTCTTTACATTTAGTCTCTCTCCTCAGAGGTAGGTGGAGGCATTTTATCAGAGCAGACATAATGATTTATTGTTTACCTCGAAGGCATTGATTGTTCTCTGATCCTAATCTGGCCTGTAATATTCTCTCTCTTTCCCTTTTTTATAGGGGAGACTTCATTTCTTCTGTCCCCATTCATTCCTTTCCATCATCCAAATGCTTCTTTCTCAGGAAGCCTGTCTTATCAGCTCTCCTTCACTCTGAGCAAACAGGCTGGTGACAAGGTACAGGGATGGAATTTCCTTCTAATGTCAGGAGTACTTGGATGGTAAGGAAATACTCAGCAATATGTTTGTTCCATTTCAGCGGTCAAGTCTTCTTGGTTGGCCTGCTTGGATCTGTTGTCTGATTAGGTAAATGAAAACTATCAGGAATTCAGCTAATAGTCACAGAGTCAGTTCTGATGCAAAAAAGTAGTTGTTGAATGAAAAAATTGCATGGAACCTCATGGTTTCACTTTTCCCTCAGATTTGGGTAGAACTAATTTGGGTAGAACAGTTGGATTAAGTTGATTGTTGGTTAACATCAGAACTAAAGGTGAAGGGAAATCTAAAACATTATTTTTGATCAGTTATTGATCTATTCGGTGATGACTTTTTGCTCTTGTTTGTAAAACAACAGCAACAACCACAACCACCCCCCAAAAAAAAATCTTCTTAACAATAACTTCTCTTTGAAGGAAGGAAAACCTCAATCCATGGAGACCACATTTGACCTTGGTTTCTTTCACAAATAAACAAGATGCCATGGTAGTTTCTGGTGAGTATGAGTATAATTAATTGTGATTAATGATTACAGCAGCTGACACTTGTCCAATTTCTTTGTTTCTGGTATTATGCTAAGTACCTTTGTCCAAATCTCACTGAGTGTAACTCTCAGGTAGGACCTATTGTTACACCCCTTTAAAGGATGAAGATCTAAGTATCTATAAAAGATCCTGGGCTCCATGGTTGGTCTTGATTCTAGTGCACAGAACTCATTGCATTCCTCCTCAACTGAACGGTAAAATGTAACCAGCAGGTGTCGCAGGCCTGCAGGGGCCTTGGGCCTGTGCTGATCAAAACGTTCCATGACTTTTGTTGGTTTCTCTGAGGCTGGTCAGTTCCTTTGAAGCCCTGTTTGTCCAACATTCTTAATCTATGTCCTCTGTTCCTCTTGCGCTCCAGGAGTGTAGTCCTAATGTAGTCAGCCCAGCTTATCCTTACTTGCTTCTGTCTGGCTCAGCTCTGGGCCTTTGAGCCTGTGCAGTTGTCCTCTCCTGCACTGATGCTTCCTCACCTTGTGGCCATGGCCTTCTCCCCTGACTCAGCTGTGGAAGGGATGTGGCTTCATAGCTCTTCCTTCAGCATCATCAGGTTGTTAGACACTGGAACGCTTGTTGGTTAAGAACGGACTCTGGATTCAGATCTGGCTCCCAAACGTGGCTCAGGTACTCAGAGATGAGGCAACTGACTTACTTTCTCTGAACTTCAGGGTGATAAGGATTAGATAAAATAATCCATGTAGAAGACTTAGCATAATATCTGGCACAGAGAAAGTAACTGGAAGTCTCTTCTTTTATTTTGTTGAGGGGAGTGGTGGGGGGTGGGGAAGGGGTTCACTTGATCTAGCCCTGTCTCTACATCTGAAGCCTTTAAGCCCAGAGAAACTGTTTGTAAAGGTATAGAGTATACCTTCTATGGACTCCTGAGAACACAATTACTAGTTTCTTTATTTCTTTTTTTTTAATGTAAATACTTGGGTTTTACCCCCAGAAGTATTGGATCACAGTCCCCTGGGCCTAGGGATCTGTACTACATAAACATTTAAACTCATAATAAAGTTTGAGAACCAGAGTATAAAGAGCCCTTGGCTTCAAAGTATATTCCATGTCTGAAGCTTCCAGATTAGGCTGTGCCCTGCCAGGACACAAACTGCATTTTCCAGTGGGCCTTTGGGGCCAGTTGTGGGCCTTGCCTCCTTCTGCAGGGTCAGTATTATTTCAGGATCCGGGAAGTCCTTGGGCATTAGCTGAGGGAGAGTGACTGGGTGGAGCGGCCAGCCCTCCCTTTCTGCAGGGAGTGGAGGGAGCCCCTCTGTCCCGGGGCCAGGTTGAGGTGATGACTGCTCCTCTTCAGCGGCTCTCACTCCCTGCTTTCTTCCCAGAGGTCAGTCCTGGAGGCTTGGCTTGGAACCTTGATGAATGTAGCTAGCTGGAGACTCAGAGCATTTATACTTTTCCTCTTCTGAGTTTGTCTCTTTGATATCCAGGGGCAAATAGTCCCTTCAAGGACCAGACCATACTTGGGATGATCATTAAGAGTCTCTACAAGTTCAGGGACATCTCTTGGAGCTTGGCATCTGGATGCCCATCACATACGTTGGATATGGCTAGGTTTCAGTGATTCAGGGCTCATCTATGACAGAACTGGCCTAAGTGTGTCTCTCTGTTCCAGTCATACCTACTTGAAGACTTCCACAGAGCTCTTCCATAGATGAGATGTGTTTTATATATATATATATATATAAATAAAAAAATATATATATATATATATGATAGGGAGTTCCCTGGTGGTCCAGTGGTTAGGACCCTGTGCTTTCACTGTGGCAGCCCTCCTCAGGATAATGTGTATATACACATTTTATATAAATTAATACTTTATAAAATTCCTGAAGCACTTCCATAGACTCCCTAGGGGTGGTGAAAAAGGTCACCGCCATGTGTCTGTAATTTCAGGAGGTATCTGGGATCATTGTGGAGGACCAGGGCCAGACCCCATCTCTACGAGGTTTCTGGGATACTCCCTTGGGTGTCAGTGCTCCTCCCTCAGCCCTTTGGTACATGCATATCCTGGGGACCTCTGGCCAGAGGAGGAATTGGGGCCCAGGAGCTGCTGGCTCAGTTTAGCCACCACACTCCTGCAGGAGTCCTGGGAAACGGAAATTCTCAGTGGGTCTGAGGGGTTTGGAAACCTTGGCTGCCAGGCTCATCATAAACTGTCTAAAACTGAATGTACTTTACCACAATCAGTGTCCAAGGGAAACTGTACTGATCATCTGAACAAATAGATCCACTGCATCGTGATTGTATCTGAAGACAGTGGAAGTGGCAGTATTTATGTACAGTCTGTTAACAGTAAAAACTGTACTGAAGACCTAGTATAGCTTGTAGCAGCTTGTACTGTTGAAACCAAGGCAGAGTCTACTGGGGTCCCAGCCAGTGCACTTAGAATTAAGGGAACGTTTAACTAAACTTCAGACAAAGTGCCCAGTGAACTTTAAAAAATAAAGATATTGCAGAAGCATACAATTTAATTTTCTACCTAATCAATAATGTTAGCATATCAATATTAAAATCAAGAGGAGAACATCTGGTAAAATGCAACCAAGGAGAGACTGTGTCTCAGTATAACATGTGAGGTATGATGAAGGAAAATTGGAAGTGAGGTGACCACCTCTAAATTCTCTTTTCAGCCAGGCTACTTGGTGAGCTTGAATAATAGCTCTTTTAGAAGAACAAATATAAATAATGACTTGTAAGGGCCAGAAAAAGGGTGCAAAATATTGAGGTGTATAAGTCGCATGTCACTCCCTCCCCCAGGTGGGCTGTTGTTGATACTACCACTATGCCTATTTAACCCAGATTTATCATTGCATTGCAGTTGGGTGGATGGAGTCTTCTCAAGGTACAGGGCATACTGGCATGAAAAAATAGACCAAAAGCATGTAAGTCACATTTGTGATGCCAGATCTTAGTATTTTCTCCCTTAGGAATGTTCTCTTTTATCTTGATTCTATTATAGCCAGACAAAGCAGAAGTTTTGTTAAAGCCATTGAATATGGATGGATCCTTACTAGTCAAGAAGTCACGTTTATAATGAGTTCTTCTGTTGCTGTACGAGAAGGTAGGTAAGATATGAGAGAGCCGAAGTGGAACGTGAAACTGAGCAAGTGAATGTCTTACATGAGTGTGAAGAATAGGCCTTAAACCAGTTTAAGTCACAACCTGAGGAAAGGGCTCTCAAAGTCCTTTAGCCTCTATGAAATGGAGTAATCTATTATTCATATCTTAATTTGTTTGTTTTAAAGCAAACAAGCTATCACCAAGGAATGAGCTTTGGGTCTTAGAGTCTCCTAATGATTAGGGTTCTGATGCTTTCAATTCATGGAGGGGCTGGTAAGGGAGCGTTATGTAAGCAATTATCAAATGATTCATCAAATCAGTGACATCCTCAAATGCCTGCTAATTCCTCAGTTGGCAGCTGCTTTCCAACCAGGCTTCAGGGAAGGAAACAGCCTGGGCCCCAGGCAGTGGCAAAGGAGTTCTAGGATTCGGGGCCACTCACTACTCAATTCCTTTTCCCTGTTCCATTTTGCAAATTTATTTTGAGACCATCTATTTCAACTTTGTCATTTTTTTAGAAGGCTGCTGGGACCTGGAGGTTTAAAGGGCTCATTTAGCAGTTTAAACCAGATCTTGGCCTGTATTGGAAGTCTTCCTGACTTTTCCCAGATGCTGTCAAGTTACTGACATCTCATTTAAGAAGAAGGAATGGCATCAGTGCTAAATCCCACTTGCTTCTTGTCTTACCTCATAATATTTTCTTTGTCTAAAGGTAGAAGAAGAATAAAGGGATTTAGGCTTGTATTGGAAGCTCAGTTCTGTTCCATATTAGCTGTGTGATGACTGGGGTGGTTATTTAACTTCTCTGGTCAGAATTTTATCATCTGTGAAACTGAGCTAGAAAGTGTAATCCCAGGTTGACTGTGAGGATTAAATATCAGCGTGAAAGGCTCAGGTACTCCGATGGTCTAGCATTCATCAATCCTAGTTTTCTCTACTAAACTATGACCCCCATCTGACCTGTGAGGCTTTAACGAATATTCTCTTTAGTAACTTCTTTTTCCCTTCTGGTTTGGTTTCTCATATTTAAAACGAGATCCTTGGGCTGGATAATACCTGAAGTCCCTCTTAGTTGTAAGAGGGACTTACAACTTTTAATTTAATTTTCATTTTTTTAAGGTTTTAAAAATAACATTTGTTTCTGAAAGCTAACATGTACATAATAAGAAAACAAAAACAGGATGCAAAAAAGTCATCCATAATCACAAGCAATTTAGCATTTACTGTGTAAGGGCCTTAAAGCTTGATCAGGCCCTGGCTACTTAGCTCCAGTTGCTGTGTCTCCAAGGTCTCCTTTTTCAAGACCAAAATTGGCAGATGAATTTTCTCTAGCACAGAGATTCTTTACATCCCTGCCTTGACCCTAAAGGAAGTTTTAAAAGAAGTCTATACATCTGCATCACCTTATGCTGATTCTGGACCCGTGGTGGGGAGCACAGGGAATAGCCAAATCTAGGGGTTTAAATGACATCATTAGAACTTAGCATTGCTTGGTTCTGCTTTTCTATGTTAACTCTCTCCAGAGGGCAACAAAAGTAGCCACAGGCCTCAGAGAGAGAGTGCAATCCTTTTCCCTGACATTTCTGCCAAAGTAGAGAAAGGATCCTGACTCTTCTTCTTAAGTCACATAATTGTCTCTGGACTAACCACTGTATCTCTTAGGAGGATGACGCACTCTGGCCATCTTGAGGAACAGGGCCATCTTGAGGCGTGAGAGGTGGAGGGCTGTAGGACCGATGGCCCCACTAGACTTACATGGAACAGGAAAGAGCAGTTTACAAAACAGTATATATTTACCACTCACATGGCCTGCACACATCATCCTAACACACCCACAGCTCCCTTCACCGCATGCTGTCATCTTGGGCTCTGAGACTAAAGGAGGCACAGTCCTGGGCTTCTGGCAGCCACAAATTGAAAGTTGACACAACCGCCTGCTCCCACCCCTGGCCTGTACTGTTTGCCTTGATTGGAGGAAAAACTATCACATTCAAGTTGAATAGTTACTAGCCAAGGACCTTTTGCAGAAACTTTTCTAGAAGCTGTAGGATGTACTCGTAACACTGGCTAGAGCTGCCAGGGTCCTGAGTCACTTCCATGTCCTGGCTCCCCGGTAAACCACTGGCTTCTGCTGCTCTTTCATTAGTTGTATTCTGGGGTAGGAGGCCAGGGTCAGGGCAGAGGAAGGGGCTTTGGGAGTTGCCTAAAAGTCAGTAGAGCAGCTGGATTTTTATCTGCTACTTTTTATCTGCATTTCCATTCTTGTTAACAGCTTCTCTAGGTTAGCAAATACCCAGAAGATTGCTTAGTGACTAGGGACTGGAAAAACCTTAACTTTTGCTTTTAAGAAACCATGAAGGGGAAAATATTCGTGACAGAACAAGAGGAGGAAATAGGTCACATACTAAAGAGTGATCGCTCCAGCTTATCAAGCATAAAGGAAGAGACCCAAGATTTTGAAGAGAGGTCCCTCCCAATAGGCACCACTATCTGAATACCCGACCTGGGAAGCTATTAGTGTATGTCTCACATGAATGAAAAAAAGGCGCCCTCTGCAAATGAAAGTTTTTAGCTCACAGCCACCCCTGACTCTGAGGCTCATGTGGTCACAGATGTGCAGCCTAACAGGGTGGAGACCTTGTTTCTCACCAGAACATGAGGTTCTCTAGAACAGATGCTGTTTCTTTAGTTCTCTGTTATGTACCCAATAAAATTCAGCATACCTGCAACTTAATAGGATCCCAATAAAATTGGGATGAAGGAATGAAACCATGTGTCATACTCTGAAAAACACACAAGAAACAATTGCTGTTGCAGCTGGGTGTTATGGTCAAGAGTGTGATCCTTGAGACTGCATCTGGCTTTTGGAAATGTTCTGATAGATATCCTGCTGCCAGTCTGAGCATAGTATATTGCATGGATAATAATTAGCGCAACATAAACATGTTAATGTTTTCTCATATAATGTTACAGATTATCATTCTTTGGTAACCAAAAAGGAATTGAGGTTCTTGAGGTCTTCCATATCTTTTTTCTATGATGGGTTGTTTTTTTAGAGGGTTTATTATCTTTGGCCACCAGAGGGAAGTCTTTGAACAGTAAAATTTTAATCTGTCCTTTATTCCAAATCTTTTGGGAAAGAAGGTTTATGTAAGTCTTTTATACTTTGTTTGCTTTTCTCTCTGTTTTTATTTTATTTAAAAAGTTTGTTTTTATTCTGTTTTTTTCTGTAATTCTTTTATATTTTAGAATCAGTGTTTTAAAATAAAATATAGAGGGGTTTTTAAAATAGGCTTACATGTATTTAACTGATCTCCTATTTAAGACAGAAGTTTGACAGAAAACCATGGTACAGGTAAGAATACAAAATGCACATGATTGATAGGGGAGGCCATTTGGTTTGGGATTAACTAGACTAAAATTAGCTAGAGTCAGGGCTGAGGTCTGATTCTGGCCCTTATCAGATGGGGATCTTGGACATGTCAGGTGCATGGTAGACACTGAAAAATATGCTAGTTCATTTCCTCCCATTTCTTAAGTTGATCCCAAGGTTAGTAACTCTTGTTCCTATCACATATATACCTGGAAGCAGCACTAGAAATAGACACTTCTCCTGGGCATATCTTTGAAAAGTGTCTTTATTTTTATTTATTTATTTCTAATTGAAGGATAATTGCTTTACACTATTGTGTAAGTTTTTACCATACATCAACATGAATTCTTGAACCTCCTTCCCACCCTCCTACCCTATCCCACCCCTCTAGATGGTCACAGAGCCCTGGTTTGAGTTCCTTAAGTCATACAGCAAATTCCTGAAGAAGTGAATTGAAGTCGCTTAGTCACGTCCGACTCTTTGTGACCCCATGGACTGTAGCCCACCAGGCTCTTCTGTCCATAGGATTCTCAGGCAAGAATACTGGAATGGGTTACTGTTTCCTTCTCCAGGGGATCTTCCTGACCCAGGGATCGAACCCCAGTCTCCTGCATTGGAGGCAGACGCTTTAACCTCTGAGCCACCAGGGAAGCCCAGCAAATTCCTACTGGCTCTCTATTTTACATATGGTTGTGTATAGGCTTCCATGCTGCTCTCTCCATTCATCCCACGCTCTCCTCCCTGTCTCCCTATGTCTATAAGTCTGTTCTTTATGTCTCCATCTCCTCTGCTGCCCTGCAGGTGGGTTCATCAATACCATCTTTCTAGATTCTGTATATATGCATTAATATATTTGTTTTTCTCTTTATGACTTACTTCATTCTGTGTAATAGGTTCTAGTTTCATCTACCTCATTAGCATAGACTCAAATGTGGTCCTTTTTATAGCTGAGTAATATTCCCTTGGAAAAGACCACAATACTGGGAAAGATTGAGGGCAAGGGGAGAAGGGGATGATGTGGGATAAGATGGTTGGATGACATCACTGACTCAATGGGCATGAGTTTGCACAAACTCAGGGACCTAATTAAGAACAGGGAAGCCTGGTGTTCGGCAGTTCATGGGGTCATAAAGAGTTGGACATGACTTAGCAACTGACAACAATATTCTACTGTATATATATACCACAGCTTCTTTATCCATTCATTTGTTGATGGACATCGAGATTGCTTCCATGTCCTAGCTATTGTAACTAGTGTGCAGTGAACATTGGAGTACAGGTGTCTTTTTCAATTATGGTTTTCTGAGGGTATATGCCCAGTAGTGGGATTGTTGGGTCATATGGTAGTTTTGGGCTTCCCTGGTGGCTCAGACGATAAAGAATCCACATGCAATGCAGGAGACCTCACTTCAATCCCTGAGTTGGAAAGATCCCCTGGAAGAGGGCATGGCAACACACTTTAGTGTTCTAGCCTGGAGGATCTCCATGGACAGAGGAGCCTGGCAGGCTAAAATCCATGGTGTTGCAAAGAATCAGGCACAACTGAGCAACCAAGCACACATGCACAGTAGTTTTATTTCTAGTTTTTAAAGGAATCTCCATAAAGTAGCATTATGTTTACAGTGATGTTAATTCTCTGATGGTATTAGAGGAAGCATTGTCAAAGTGAGATGAATGATCCAGAGAAGATGAAGGGTTATGTGTGCATTTTTCACAGGCTGCTGCTGCTGCTGCTGCTAAGTCGCTTCAGTCCTGGGATTCTCCAGGCAAGAACACTGGAGTGGGTTGCCATTTCCTTCTCCAATGCATGAAGGTGAAAAGTGAAAGTGAAGCCTCTCAGTCTTGTCCGACTCTTTGCGACCCCATGGACTGCAGCTAGTTTCTCTCAAAGCCTCTTTCCTAGCCTCTAACCTATCTTCTTCTCTGTCCTCTAGCTCTTCCATTACTTCTGTCTTTTAAGCAGGAAAAATAAGTGCCCCAACCTCAAATAATATCAAAATATTAGAGCTGGAAACAACTCGACAAACCGGGGCTCCTGAAACTTTGATGGAGTCACAAATTCTGAGAATTTGGTGAAAGCTATGGATCCTCTCTACATACGTATTTTTTATACAAATCAATAACATTTGGATTTCCTAGTAGAGGTTCTCAGCTGAGGTGTGTGTGTGTGTGTGTGTGTGTGTGTGTGTGTGTGTGTACATTCCTTAGACCCTCAGCTTGGGGGTGCAGTGTGTGTGTGTGTGTGTACATTCCTTAGACTCTCAGCTGGGTGTGTGTGTGTGTGTGTGTGTGTGTGTGTGTGTGTATCCCATAGATTGTTTTGAACCATCTGGTAGGGCCTTTTCCAAACCACATACAGAAATTCATTCTGTTACTAGTGGGAAAACATCTAATACTCCTGCATTTTGGAGGCAGACAAATGTTTAATCTCTTTCCTTAAGAAGTTATTAAAATTCATTAGTCTGATAGCCTCTGATATCCCATTGAGTTATTTGGGAGACAGAAGTAATTGTTTTAACACCAGTGACAAACTTAAGTCTTTATAAATACCAAGAATGCTGTTGTTGTTGTTACTGTTGTTTTTGAGGCCACTAAGCTTGTGGGACTTTAGTTCCCCAACAAGGGATTGAACCTGGGCCCTCAGGAGTTGGGAGCACAGAGTTCCAACCACTGGACTTCCAGGGAATTATCTAAACACCAAGAATGCTTATATTCCTAAACTCACATTGAGCCAATATATACTAAAATATTAATTGGTAATCTTCTCTGGATGATGAGGATGTAACTTAAATTTCATTATGTTGTGCATATTTCTAATTAGCTACTATGAATATGAATTTGAGGATGTGAGAAAACCAACTTTTATTAAGAGTCATAGGTCACAAGGGAATGCAATCAACATTTATTTAATTATATTAATAGCTGGTAAAGCCAAAAATGGCCGATAATTTTAACAAGTCATATCAGTTTTTCAGGCCTCTACAGACTGAAAAACATCCTGCAAGGCCACATTCCAAGCCTTTAAACAGGTTCACTTGGGCCTTAGAATAACATAAATGAAGGTAATTCATGTTCTGGACCTGACTTTTCTATCACTAGGTTTAGAAAAGTAGATCTTCTCTGTTTGCCCACAACCACAATCACTTTTGCAGAGATATCAACTACATTTTGTTCAGAATTGTTGTACACAGGAACTTCCTTTTGGTATTTACAAATGGCTTTCAGCAGGCATTGAAGTCCCATGATCTCTCTTGTGTATTATGTCAATGTGGCACATTATTAATATATTAAATTTCCAAATATTGAACCATCCTTGAGTTTTGGGAATGAGTCCTCTTGATTCCTAAGGGCTACTTTTAATGTTGACTTGGACTCAAGGAGACATTTTTGATTATGTGGGAATGGGTGATAAGGTTTCTAGATTAGTTCATGTGTGAGTGCTCTGTGGCCTGGAAACCAGACTTCAGACATAAAGTATCATGAGAAGTGGAGGAGCAAATTAGATCTGAATATTAGAAGGAGAATTTTCAAGATTTTGGTTTTAGATATCTTTTGTGGCAAAGAGTTCAAGTAATGAGAGAAGTGGAGAGGTCACAAAAAGAAGTCAGAGAAGCTAAACCAATCTACTTAATGAGAAGGTAAACATTTTGGGAAGACCAGCCCATGGACGGAGGAGCCTGGGAGGCTGCAGTCCACGGGGTCCCTAGGAGTCAGACACGACTGATCAACTTCACTTTCACTTTCACTTTCATGCATTGGATAAGGAAATGGCAACCCACTCCAGTGTTTTTGCCTGGAGAATCCCAGGGACGGGGGAGCCTGGTGGGCTGCCGTCTATGGGGTTTCACAGAGTCGGACACGACTGAAGGAACTTTGCAGCAGCAGCAGCAGCAGCTCAGATGATACATAATCTACCTGCAATGCTGCAGCCAGCCAGTATAGATGTTATTGTCTCTTATACAGTTACTCTTCCAGATGAACTTTCCCTTCAACTTGTTAGGTTTTATTTTTAAAATATCATTAGGCTTTTGACTTTGATGGTTTTCAATTTATCATTTAAAGGGAGGCATATTAACCATATTGTGTTGTCAAAATGGATTCTGATCACAGGAGCTAGGTCTCTAGAGGATATTATAAGAGTATGTGTGTGTATGTATAGAATGATGGTGGTGGTGGGAGATAAAACATGAAAGACTTTCCTTTATAGTGTCATTTCAGTAAGCATTTTAGAGGAAAAAGCAAATTTAATTGGTGAGTCAGCACTGATGAATTTTATGAGACAAAAAAACTATGTTTAAAAAGGAGTCAAGGCAAAATGAGCCAATAGAGTTTGATTTAAAGTGTTAATACATTATAAAATCACTGGATGCACACTGAAGAGTTGCCATAGCAACAGTGATGTTCATGAAACGATTTTAGATACTAGATTCTTGAATAATGGCATGCCTTTTATTTACTTCAAGGCATCTTTAGTGCTCTCTTCTTCTCTCCCTTGTCTCCTCAGAGGGTAGAACACAGTACAGGGTACAATTGTACCTGACAATTCTTTGATTTCAATTATTTGATTAAAAATTTGAAATCAATCGAAATTCATTTAAGGAAAAAATACATGTTTATTGGTAGGATCAAAGGATGGTTCACAGAGTTGAAGGACTGTGAAAGACGGGGTCTTTAGTGGAGTCAGGATTATGGAGCAACTCTTAAGAACCTGGGAAGCAGTAATCATGACATAGCCTCCTCAGGGCAATTAGGACGAGGAGTGAACTTGTATCGTTTTTGGTATTGTATCCCTTTGCTCAAGGCTCAAATTCTAGGGAGTTTCTGATCTGCCTGGTTTACAAAAAATGTGTACATCACCCTCCCCACCCCCACCCCCACATTTGTTTTTCTTGTAGTAAGGATTCTTACGGAGAGATTCTCATAGTGGTTTACAACCTCTTTCAGATTATGAATCATGAGCCACCCATAATAGACCAAAGATGGTCATATAAGAAATGCCAGTTTCAAGTGGAGAAACACCTTGTGCTTGAACATGTTTACTTCTACGTGCAGGTTTCTTAAAACTTGTCTTTCCATGGGATTTTCTTTCACACTCATATATCTATGTTTTCTTGCTGTCTTGTCTTGTTTTTCTTCACTCCTGAATTTTCACTAGTGAATTTCATTCCTGAGGGTGTTCTGTTCTGTTTCCTTCCAGAGACCTCCACTGTGGCACCTCCCCCAGCCCTTCCTCCCTCATGGGCAGTGTCCAGAATGCTATATATTTTTGGACCCCACTTTCCTCCTTTCCTTCTGTCCTGTTTCCTTAGTGTATTCTTTTTAAGTCTGGCTAAATATGAAAACTCTTCCCAGAAGAATGATGGTATGTGAAGCACAGTTGCTCCCCCATAGCACACACCCACAGCATGAGGCTGAGTTGTCCCATCCCACCTGCAGACTTATGAATGTGAGAATAAATGCTTCTTGTTGCATGCCTCTCTGTTTTGGGTCAATCTGTTAAGCAGCATTTTAGGGGCAATAGTTAACTGTTACATTACTTTTCTAGCAAATGCATTTTCATTTAAACTGGAGTATTCTGGAGTTCATGCCTTAATCTTTGTGCATATTTTATAGAGTCTTTTGCAGAGTAGGGGCTCCCTGGTGGCTCAGATGGTAAAGAATCTGCCTGCAGTGTGAGAGACCTGGGTTCTATCTTTTGGTTGGGAACATCCCCTGGAAAAAGGAACGGCTGCCCACTCCAGTATTCTGGCCTGGAGAATTCCATGGACAGAGGAGCCTGCCAGGCTATAGTCCATGGGGTCGCAAAGAGTTGAACACAACTGCCTGACTTTCACTTTTGGGCTTCTCTGGTGACTCAGCTGGTAAAGAATCTGCCCGCAATGTGGGAGACCTGGGTTGGATCCCTGGATTGGGAAGATTCCCTGGAGAAGGGAACAGCTGCCCACTCCAGTATTCTGGCCTGGAGAATTCAATGGAGTTGCAAGAAGCTGGACATGACTGAGAAACTTTCACTTTCACTTTGCAGAGTAGGCAAAAATGCTGAGCAGAAAGGTATTTTCTGGGGTCCTCTCAGTATATAACAAGGGGCAAAACCTACTATGTGCAAGATGATTTCACACACTAAATAATCCGTATTTTTGTTAGAGAAGTGAAGCAGATTCTGGAAAGCCTTTATACACCATGTAATTATCCAGAGATTTTCCCTGCTGAGTACATTGTCATCATGATTCTAGCATAGGTTGAATTGTGGCTCTGGTTAGTATAAACTCCTTTTATGGGCTTTGAAACTCTGCTTAATATACTTTCCAGCAGATTTCCAGGCAGAAGTATTCCAGTCATCAGCACTTTCCTGGAATTGTCCTGTCTATGAGGTCAACTCTGAGTTGACTCTAGTTTGTTTGTGTTTTGTGTCTATAAAAAAAAAATTAGTGTTTATTAAGAATCCCCTTATTTGTGGCAGCAGATAGTATATACAGGAGTACTTACCTATCATCCATGTCTTCCAGGAGCTCATTCTTTGAGAAGACATCATGAATTTTATTTTAATGTTGTTATTGTTTTTTATGCTTATGAAAAATCTGCTTCTTATAAAGTAGTCAAACACATAAGTAAATGACATTGAAAGTAAAAGTCTCAGCAGTCCTACACCTTAGGAAAATAGTTCCTGATTCCTTAAGATATTTTTTCTAGGCATATGCAAAAATGCTTTTTTTCTTTTCTTTTTTTTAAAAAAACGGGGTTACACTATAAATGCCGTTTTGCAGCTGGTTTTTTCTACCTAACAATATATTTCAGATATCTTTCTTGTTAGCTATTATTCGAGTTTTTAAAAAAATTTTATTTAAAATTTTAAAATGTTTATTTAATTTTCTTCACAGAACCATTTGTAAAGTGATTCTCTTTGAGGCATAATTCGTTTTCTTTTTAAAAGATTGTATCCTAAAGCAACATAATTGGTTTTTGCAACTGCTGAAAGCAGTAAAAACTTGGAAGAAAAAAAATGTTGGATAACCAAAGTCAGTGCTAGCAGGTCCAGAGGATAGAAATTCACAATCTTTACTCAGGAATGGACCTTAGTCTGAGCCAATTTTTGCTTTTACTTCACACTCAATTTTTTACCTTAGTATAAGCCCTTAGTTGAAGTTAGAGGGGAGATGAATTGCTAGAAGCCTGTGTGATGAGGGCAGCAAGAAGTGACAGGTGCCACTGTGTTTGGAGGAAGAATTCAGAGATAGACATTTCAAAAGATCCAACAGTTTGAAAAAAACAGTCATCTAGAGCATTTTATTGATAGTATAGAGAGAAAGTATCAGTTGTTTTTTAGAGTTCCTGACGGCAGTCTTAGGAAGAGAGCTTATATTCATCAAACTCCTCAGCCATAGGAAATGTTTCATTATTGATCTTTCTGTTGAAACAGGAAAATTATTATGCATAAATATGTGTAAAATTAAAAACTTAAGTGTTTAAAGGGCAAGCTCCTGTTATAGGAAGAAGTTAATAGGGAAATTCTTTCTTTGCCTATTGAATGAATGCAATCATCTATTCTTTTATAAACCCAATCGTCTGTTCTTTTGTCGGGGTGGAGAAGCAATGTGAGCCCCCTTCCCAGGCTTCTTTGCAATTAGGTTGGCCTTGAGACTGAGTTGTATCAAGGGAATGTGAACAGAAGTAAAGGGCACCTCAATCAGATCTGGCTCATAAACAACATACGTCTTCATTTTCTCTCGTCTGCTGGTGGGACTCTGATGTTCAGGGCAACCTGAAAAGCCAAGTGGTGTAGATGGCAAGGGCCTCCATCAACCTGGCTTCTCTTCTTTCTCCTTTTCCCAGGCTGATTGGGCTTCTAAATAAGCAAGAAAGTAGTTTTCATTTTGTTCAGCTATTGAGAAAATAGGTTTCTCTTTCTTTACAAATGCATTACTTCCACTAATATAGAGGAACATAGTCCTACCCCAGGGAATCTGGAAATCTGTGGAGATAGTCCAGCTCCACTTGATTATGTTTGTGTGAAATCTGATTACTACTAAAACATGTTGACAGATGGACCTGATATACCTTTGACACAGTGTCTTCCCCATTGTCCAGTTCAATGACTGATGACTAGAATCCTTCAGGAAGCCCAGTTTTCTAGGTTTGGGCATCACTAAGTCACTGGTTTTGGTCTTGAATTGGGTCTCAGATGTCCTGGCAAACTTCAGCCTTACAACTCTTGCAATTCCTGGAAATAGTCTGATTCACATCTTCCTTGATGACTTCCAATATAGTTTTGTAACTTTCGATCTATATCCTCCACATTTCTTCTTAACTTTACTCCTAGTGGTTATTCTTTATATGTAAAGATATTGTTGGCAATAGGAATGATTTATATTTTTCATCTGTTGCTAATATAAAGTTAATAACTTGTTTCATAACTAGCTCCTTAGTGAACAGTCTGATTAATTTTAATTAGTTCTGATTGATTTTCCAAAGTTTTTAGACAGACTGTCATGTGTTAATTCTCTCCTCTCTGATAGTAATTCTTTTATTTTTCATTGCCTTCTTCTCACTCCTATTTGTCAAAATATTCAAGGCAGTGTTAAATGATAGTTGTAATATTGGATATCCCGGTCTTCATCCTAAAACATATCTATATAAGAGGCTTGATTTCTTATTTTCTGTTTTTCTATTCAGGGATATGTGAGTTTCATTAAATGAAGCAATTGTTCTCTAAGTTTAATGCTCTATAATGGATTACAGAACATGGAAATTATCTGTACCTTGAAAATGTGTTATTTTCAAATTATGCCTACTGTGGTGTTATCACATAGATCTTCATTAGGAAAAAGGAAAACTGTAAGAACAGAAATAGGATTTTCCCCTTTAAGAACGGAAGTCAGCTTAACAGTAAAGTGCTCATTAGCTAGATTTTAAAGGTTCAAGAAAAGTCTCCAAGACGAGTGCATTTGCTTTGATTGAAGTATTATCCAGCTTCTGCCCCAAGGAAAAAATAAGGACTTTTCTAGTCCTAAAAAAATCCTGTTAGTTCTTTTCCTGTAGCTCACAATAAAGCCCTTTTTCTTTTTTTCATCATTATCTCTGGCACCTATGAACTATTGTTTAGAAAATTATATTGTTATTATTTTTTAAACTCATGTTTCTTTTCTTTAATGTGGATTTTTTTAATTAAAAAATAACAGTCTTTGTTGAATTTGTTACAGTATTGTTTCTGTTTCATAACTAGCCCCTTAGTGAATAGTCTGATTAGTTCTAACTAGTGTTTTTTTGTTTTTTGGCCATGAGACATGTCGGGGAGGCCTGTGGGATATTAGCTCTCCAACTAGGGATCGAACCCACACTCCCAGCATTGTAAGGCAAAGTCTTAACCACTGGACTGGCAAAGAAGTCCCAGAAAATTTTATTATTTATTAGTGGTTTTTATGAAGAGAAATAATGAATGGCTCAAACATTGTTCAATGTTGTAATGATTCACAGTAACTTTCTAAAAGCTTCCTTAAAGGTGAATTGTAACCAACATTTATATAAAAACATATTCCTGATTTCTTCTTCAACAGTAGATTAAAATTTTTTTTGCCCCCTGAAACTCAAACACAATGCAATAAATAATAGACTGAATAATTACATGCTCATAGACAACCCCAAATTGCGATGTAAACTGAACTCATTAAGTCAGTGTACAAATTGGATTTATATAAGCTTATTTGGCTCACGTTACATTGGGAACTAGGTACACACTTCTTAGTTTTGGGCATCACCCACTTTCCTCAGTCCTGTGCTCTGCCTATCCTCTTCACGCCATCCCTCCTTTTGAGAAACGCACTCGCAGAGAAACCCACTCAGCCTCATCTCACCTTAATTAACTTCCTTGACTTTCTTTTCCCTCTCCATCATTTGCCCTTCCCAGGACTAAGCTTGAAGGCAGGTGAGGTCACTTGTGTTTAGACTTAGGTTTTTTAATTAGGAGAATAAAAGAAATAGAGGATAGTTTGTTAGGTTTAAGAGAGTGTTCAGTGGACAAAGATAGTGTAGCTCAGGGCAAGTTGAAAAATCTTTTTTCTCACTAGTGTGTTCTGAAGTTCTTCTTGACTCTGTGAAAATACTTTTTTAGCCTGATGTGGGCACTTGAAGGAGCCCCAAGTCAGTGAAGGATGGGAAAGGCTTGTTTCACCCCAACAGCCTCTCTCCCACCATTGAAATTCTCCTCACATATTAGTCTGGTTATTTTCTTTTGCGTTTTCACAAGGCATCTATGGCATGAGTTACAGTAAAAGGCTCATTATAAGAATATGCCAAATTACAAAGTATTTTCCCCCTCTAATGGCAGATTCAAAATTTTAAATTGTAGTGATTCAATAAGCTTTAGAGCATGATTTTTGAAGCTCCGTACCTATTTTTGCTAATGTAAACTGGAGTTTTTACTATAAAATTAATTAAAATTGTTATTTAATTCAAGCATTCTCAAATTTAAAACAATTGTCCCTACAGAGTTGTACTCTTCAAACTGAAATGAAAGCTACCATAAATGGATGCAAAAGGGAATCACAAACACAGGTGCTGCTTTACTACTAGTGTGTGGAGTATGTGGGATGTTTATGCATGTGTTGTGTGATTTGTGTGGCAAGGGTGTCTTGTAGTATATTTGTATTTATGTGGTGGGTATGTGGTTTGCATGTTGGGTAACATGTTATGTATATATGGATTGTACATGTGTGTGTATTTATGTTGTATTTTTGATGATGAGTGTGTATCATTTGGTATAAGTGCATGGTTTGTGTAGTATGTGTATGTGAATATAGGGGTGTGTGTGTGTGTGTGTGTGTGTGTGTGTGTGTGTGTGTGGGGTGGTCTGCAGGGAGCTGAGACCCCGAGCTTAGAGTTTTTATTTTAAAAGTATCTCTGCATGGAGATCAATTGGTAAAGTCTTTTCAAATGTTTCATTTCCCCAGAAATCAGAAATGTATTTTCTTAAGAACAAATGTTTGTTTTTCAGGAAGAAACTTCAAATGTTATAGACTGCTTTAAGTGAAAATGATTGCTGAAGTACTTTAGTCTCAGCAGACCTTGTAGTTTAATTTAGCAATCAAAGGCACTTGCATTCAGAGTTATTATGCTCAGAGCTTCCAGAGGTCCCATCTCCTCTGCTTCTGACATGAACTCCATTTCCCTGTTTTGTCGCAACCATTTCTTTCTCTCCAGAGGGAGGCACTTGTGGGGGATGAGGTGCTTATTTTGGCATCTGTCCTCCCTGATCCAGCACCATCTCCTGGGAGACAGTGTAGCTTAGAGGCTAAGCATGAAAGCTCTTGAGTAAGAATGCATGGGTCCAAATGCTGGCTCCACCAACTGGGTGAGAGCTTAATCTTGATGAGTTTCTGCAAGATGTGAGATGGGGTAACAGTGGCTACTTACCCTGAGATAATGACGGAAACATAGTGCTTGGGAGATACTAAATGTTCAGTGAGCACAAACTTTGGTGACGAAGTGGGTCTTGTATGGATCTGGCTGTGCCTCTATAGGTACAGGAGAAGTAGAAGCTTTTAGTGGACCATTTCTTCCAAGATTTATGGTGGATTTATTCCATTTGGCCTGCATAGACCAACTATATGCCAAGATTTATGAGTGACCTCTCAGCTCTTACATCTGAGTTTTTGGTGGGGTAATGCTTAGAAGGGATTTTTAAAGATGCCAGTGGTTCCAGGTCTGGTCCAATGTTAGGGCAACAAGTCCTCTAAGCAAAAGTGCTCTCCCTCACATGTTGCAGCTAGCCTACCATCTGTCTCCTGCTCTGGAATAGGTAAGTGTCTCAGCATTGGTGAACTGTACTTTGACAGCATTAAAACCCCCAAAACTCTGGCATGTTATATAAGTTACTCTGACTAACATGTAGCTATTTGGCACAATTTTCAGATGAAACTTCACATTTTGTCCCTGCCCTTTCGGGACCCCTCTGTAGACATTAAAGTCTGAGCAGTGTATCCAGTAGAAGGTTCTGGGTGCAGAAACAGAGGGTGTGGATGTTGGGCATCTGCTTTTCATTTTTGCTTTTTCCATCCAATTTAGTGGGAGGGTCTTGGCCCTTCTCTTGGTGGAGGAATGCAAATCGTAGATTTTGGAGACATGTCAGGTGGTTGGGTGGGGATACCTACATAGAAGTACCTGGAAACTTAAGACCTTGTACTTGTCTAGCACTGCAGCTACTCCCAAAGAGTTTTGTGAAGACATGGAGTGTCCAAGAACTAGAAAGAGGCCAGTGAGGACCATTTCTGTGTCCACCATACCAAGATCCACTCATCAGCCCTGCCAGGTTTCTACCAGAACTTACATCTCCCTTTCTCTCTCCTGTCTTGTCTCCCTGACTGTAGTCTAGGGCCCATAGGACCATCCCTAGGATTCCCTCTTCCAGGCAATTCTCAAGCAGTGCTAATGAGAAAGCCTTTGGCTTTCATCCCAAATTTATCCCACTTCCCCTCAACTCCATTCACTCTGCCAAAGGGTTTCCACTGTTTCTCCAGTAAGATTTGGATCTACATTGGTAGGAAAATGGTTGCACTGTAAACCCGCTACACTTCAATTTTAAAAAGATGACTAACCCAACAGAATGAGCACATACTATGAATAAGCAAGTTACAGAAAAGGAAACTTCATTTTAAAATGAATAGCTGAAAACATAAACAAAGATAGTAAGAGAGTAAAACGTTAGTTTTACCCACCAGAGTCGCAAACATTCAAAAGGACAACTACATCCAGACTGATGGTCTCATGGGAACTGGGTTTTCTTGGAGACAGTGAGAGTCGCTGCTACCATCAGCCTGTATATATTAACATTAACATGACATATTCTCTTTTACCTTACAAACCCAATTTCAGAATATCTTATACCAATAAAAGATTAACAGTGAAGGTAGTGTAAGTAATATTTGTCTAGTTGTAGGTCCATGAAAAGCAACTCAAGAGAGACTAGCATCAGCTCTTTTTGCAAAGAGATCCTATTTGGGAAAATAAGGGAAACATTGGATGGAGTGAATGTTTCTGGACTTAGGGAAGCCCTGAAACAGCAGTCAGGATGCCTCTGCATCAGCTCTAGGCTAATTTTATCACTTATGATTTTATTATCCATTATTTTTTTATGACTGAATATACCCAAATTATAATTAGAGCCTAGAGAGTGATTCTTAATTATAGGCCATGGAGTATTTACTGCTCTCATCCATTTCTGGCTTGTTCCACTTCCATCAGCGGTAGCTAAACTGCCATGCTGCTGGCACAGAGCTGGACCATGGTAGTGGTGGTGGTGGGGTGCAGAAAATAGACACCACCTAGCAAGGGAGAGGTGGTGGGCAAAGCAGAAAGAGATGAGCAGATAAACATAAAGTTCTTTACTTTCTCCTTGCCCCCTCCCTGATGGTTCCCCCACTCCAAGAAAAAAAAATCAAGCCCCAAACCCCAAACCTGACTCCTAAGTCCATGATAGAAGAAAAATGACTAAACAGCAGTGTTTTCCAACAAGATGATAAATTCTATATGAATCAATCAAGTGACTCAGCAGCTAAATAAAAGCTTATCTCGAGTGTTCCGGCGAGGGAGCAGGTGGCCGTGCTGTGGACTGTGGTCAGTCCTTACCGGTATTGGCAGGCCCGGGGTTCAAGAGTGGTAAGGTGCAGAAGGCCAAAGGGTTGGGGAAGAATTTACAAACAATGACAGAGCAGGCAGCGAGAAACCTGGGGAAATGCTGGGAGAAATGACCAGATGCCTTCGAATAGCTGAAGGGCTAGCAGTGGGGAGATGGACTGGGTTTTCTCTGTGTGATTTCAGAGGAAAGACCTGGGTTTGAGACTATCCCTTGCAGGAGATAGGCTCTGACTTCACCAAGTTCTATGGACAGTTTTCTAGATGATTTCGTGCATGTAGGTAGTGAGCTCTCAGTTACTGGGAGCATCCAAACAAAGGCAGGATGACTACCTGATGGAATGTGGCAGTGGTGGTGGTGGTGGTTGGTGGGGAGCTGAGCATCAAGTAGTAGAATCTAAACCAAAGAGGTACAAGAGGACTTCCCAGGTGGTCCAACGGTTAAGATTTTGCCTTCAAAGCAGAGAGTAGAAGTTCGATCCCTGGTCGGGGAACTCAGATCCTATATGACCTGTGGCCAAAACCCAAAACATAAAACAGAAGCAACGTGGAAACAAATTCAATAAAGACTTAAAAACAAATTTAAAAACGGTACAAATGAACGTATCTACAAAACAGAAATTGAATTATAGATCTAGAAAACAAACTTATAGTTGCCAGGGGTTAAGGGGAGAGGAGGGATCAATTGAGAGATTGGGATTTACATATACACACTATATATAAACTAGAGAACAAATAAGGACCTACTGTATAGCACAGGGAACTGTTCAATACTCTGTAATGACCTATATGGGTAAAGAATGTAAAAAGTGGATATAAGAATATATATAACTGATTCATTTTGCTGTACACTTGAAACTAACACAACATTGGAAATCAACTACAGGTCAATGAAAGTTAAAAAGAAAGAATCAACTGTTGTGTGAGGGCTGCACCAGTTGGCCTCCGTGATCTATTTAGACTATTTAAAATCCAGGGATGCATTTATGGTGCACTCTTTTCCTTCAAGTTTTATCTTCTGAGCCTTGTGTGCGTAAGAGCTAGAGTCATCCAGTAATTCCTCCCAGAGGACCACAGTTAAAGCTGTGAATCACATTCTTTTCTCCCAATCCTGTCTTTTCCTCCCTTCCCCTAAGGGAGGAGGCAGATCTCCTTGCCTTGTCCTCCAAAGTCTGATTTTTAAAATATAATTATTATAGATTTGTGCCTCCTGTACCAGATGCTGGGGGAGTCACAGAACAGAAAAGTTACAAGGAACATGCTCAAAGAGAATCCTTTTGGCCTTGGGCATTGATAGGATGCTAAACAGGAGGCAGTTTCCATAGAAAATGTAGCTGTTCCTGATAATTAGACTTTTTCAGGAAGATAAAGTGAAGCCTTAAAGGAGAAATACTATTGCAAATTCTGGCTAGATTTTTTCTTTTCCTTCTGGGATGATGATCTTCTCACACTTGGCATTGCTCTGGGTGAGGTTGAGGAGGACCTCAGAGATGATCCATTCCAGATTCCTTACTGTCCAGAAGGAAGAAACTGAGAACTGAGGAGCATGGGTAGAATGTGAGGGTTAAATCTTTGGTCTAGCCAGGATCACCCAGAGCCTCAGGACAGAGCTGAGACTGTTTCAGAATTCCGTGCAATGCCCCACCCTCACTTGCCCCTGTTTTTCACATCCCTAGAAGCTCCCTCCTGAAAAGGTGGGAGTGGGTTTCCTAGTTGCCCCTGGACCTTGAGCAACCAGAGACGGGATCTAAGCTGTATGTTGAAAATTATGAGCAGGAAAACAGCCCCTGGTCATACAACTCTCCTCTGAGCCCCTCAACTTGCTGGTTTTTGGTTGGAGAGTAAACCATACTGCCCACACCTGCCCTGCGCCCCCATCTCCCCCAGCCAGCATGAGAACCACACTCAAGCCCCTAGACCTTCTCTTAGGGCTCAAACAGCCTGGGTCAGAGTGCCTGACTGTTTCTTCCCCAGGAAGTATTAATGGCTATGCCTGTGCAGCTTCTGGGTTGGTCCTCTTCCTGCTAGGAGATGGCACGACTGCTCTCACCCCTCTGCCCCATCAAAGCCCCCTGCCACAGGGAGTCTGTTGGCAAGCTTCCTCCTGCCAGCAGAGGGAACTTGGGGCTGGTGATCAGTGAGTCCCTTTGCAAACAGGATCAGCGGCATAATTTGTGAGGCTCCATGCACGATAAAAACGCAGGGCCCCTTGTTCAAACACTATTGAGAATTTCAAGACTTGGACAGTAGCTCATCAAACAACGCACGGAGCAGCAGGGTCCCGTGTTCATGAAGCCCACCTGGTTTGGCTGGGTCTCAAGTGGATAGGGACAATGCTTACTTCAAGTCTGGGACTCAAAGAGCCAGGGAGGCCTTCTAATTTTCCAAATGAATGTTCTGTTCATCCCTAAGAACCTGTTTCTGTTTCCTGCAGCCTAGCAGGTCTGCCAAGGGACCACCAGGTCACTGTAGTGGTTTGGAAAGCCATCATTTCATGCTTTCTGTGTTGCATCACAACATCCCTCTCCATCACACCGCCGATATTTCTGATGCTGTTAAATGGAGCTGGAGGAGTGGCACATATGAAAAATTAAAGTTCAATCCCGCAGCGGAACTGAGCTTTTATTTGGGAGTAGGCACCAGACAGGGGCGCGGAGCGTCCCTCTGCTCCTGCGGAGCTGGGTGCTCTCACTGCATGTTACTCAGGCTCTCCCTCCTGGGGCGCCATGCCCCAGCACTGAGCACCCTGGGTGCGACACCGCACCCAGCGTCTGTCTCCACCGGAGCCTTTTGCGGTGCCGAAAGCTCTCCCCTACGCCCCCCGCCGGGTGCTGCACCTGACCCACCTCCCCAAATGCCCACCCACCCCGCATCTCCGCACCCCTTCCCGCGCCGACCCCCGGAAAGCTCTCGGTGCTTTCTACAGCATTCTTTGAGCATCCTGCAGGTTTGAAGCCATTCCCAAAGTGGGTGTATATGCAGCGGAGTGCTATAAACACGAGAGCCTCGCCGTGCAGTACACGGGGCATCGCCAGAAGCTTGTGGGCAGCACTGACGGGTGAGACGTCTGCACTCTTCCAGTCCCCTGCTCAGAGCCCCCAGCCGGGAAGATGAGCGTACGGGTGTGGTTGGGGGCCCGCCCGGGAGAGGAGAGGATAGTTGCTGGTAGTGCCAGGGCTGTCAGAGGTGGCTCTTTGGGTGGAGTCGGAAGATCCAGGGAAGGGAGGTGGCTGGAGCCCCATCGTCAGGGAACCGAGTTGGGGACCGAAAATTGTGGGGTCGGCGCACAGGCAGGGACTCGGGAGCCCCTTTGTTCATGAACCCCAATCACAGTTCTGTGGGGTAAACAGGATAGATGTTAATGAACCTACTTTTGTGAAGATGGGGAAACTGACATTTGGAGAACTGACGCTGCTGCTGGAGTGGCAGAGCTGCTTCCTAATGCACCAGAGCACATCAGAGAAATGTCACACAACCTCCATGAGATTTCAGACATCTGATTCAAACCGTCACATCTTATAAATGAAAATCTGGAAGGATAAACAGAAAGAAAAATCTCTAAAGATAAACAGAAAACAGGTATCAGAATTGGGATTAGAACCCAAGTCTTGACCTTTCAGAATTTCTGGACCTACTGAAAAAGAAGCTGATTATTACTATTTAAGAGTGGGGTTAGGAATTTAAGAGTAAGTACTGGTATTGTAACAGGATGCTTTTGAGAGTTCGTTATCATAATAGTTGGAAATTACAGACAATTTAAATGATCAGTCACGTGGGATGGCAAAATAAGGTACACCAGGTAAGAGACTATTACACAGCTGCAAAACTGCTTTTGGAGTGTATTTGAAGATAGTGAATGTAAAGGTTCCAATCGTATGCAAATACACAGAAAAGAGGAAAGATACCACAGTGCTACTGGTTGCCTCTGGAGGGTGTGAATTACAGGCGAATTGTTTTGTTTTTCTTTTTGGATGAGTTTGCTATATTGGGGGAGGGAGTAGGAGAGGAGCTTGGGCTTTAGGCTTTGAACCCTGCAGCTTACACTGCATGACAGTGTCTTCCCCATGGCTTCCTCTGGGGAAAGGAGAGCCTTTGAGAGGCTTGTTTAATCAGTTCAGTTCAATTCAGTCGCTCAGTCATGTCTGACTCTTTGCGACCCCATGAATCACAGTGCGCCAGGCCTCCCTGTCCATCACCAACTCCCCGGAGTTCACTCAGACTCACGTCCATCGAGTCGGTGATACCATCCAGCCATCTCATCGTCTGTCATCCCCTTCTCCTCCTGCCTCCAGTCCCTCCCAGCATCAGAGTCTTTTCCAAACAGTTAACTCTACTGAGGTGGCCAGAGTGCTGGAGTTTCAGCTTTAGCATCATTCCTTCCAAAGAATACCCAGGGCTAATCTCCTTCAGAATAGACTGGTTGGGTCTCCTTGCAGTCCAAGGGACTCTCAAGAGTCTTCTCCAACACCACAGTTCAAAAGCATCAATTTTCAGCGCTCAGCTTTCTTGACAGTCCAACTCTCACATCCGTACATGACCACTGGAAAACCATAGCCTTGACTAGACATACCCTTGTTGGCAAAGTAATGTCTCTGCTTTTCAATATGCTCTGTTTAATCAGAGCAGTTGGCAACCTGGTGCCCTAGTCTGGAGATGGGAGGGGTAGGGAGTCAGTGTAAAGGGAGGGCGATTTGGCTGCACAGCCACTGTTCTCATACTGCCCTTGCTGCTAAGTCGCTTCAGTCGTGTCCGACTCTGCGACTCCATAGACGGCAGCCCACCAGGCTCCGCCATCCCTGGGATTCTCCAGGCAAGAACACTGGAGTGGGTTGCCATTTCCTCCTCCAATGCATGAAAGTGAAAAGTGAAAGTGAAGTCGCTTAGTCATGTCTGACTCAGCGACCCCGTGGAGTGCAGCCTACCAGGCTCCTCTGTCCATGGGATTTTCCAGGCAAGAGTACTGGAGTGGGGTGCCATTGCCTTCTCCGACTGCCCTTAGGCTAATATCAATACCATCTGCAAGCTTGTTAGGACAGTAGTCTCAGAATCAGAATCTGGTGTGATAACAAGACTCCTGGCTAATTCCCAGGTACTTTAAAGTACCTGGAACAGCAGGGAAGGACCACAAGTGGCCTCTGTGTACCTGCTTCCTTTCCTCTGTCCCTCTCTCTGTGCCACCTCCTCCCACTTCCCCAAAAGATACTGTGCCAGTTCCCACAATTGGTCCTACGTCTATTTTTGAAGGAGTCAGAATTCGCAATGATGTTTGGCTCTAGGTGAGTGATCACACCATCATGATTATCTGAGTCGTGAAGCTCTTTTTGTATTTTTTCTGTGTATTCTCACCATCTCTTCTTAATATCTTCTGCTTCTGTTATGTCCATACCATCTCTGTCCTTTATTGAGCCCATCTTTGCATGAAATATTCCCTTAGTATCTCTAATTTTCTTGGAGAGATCTCTATTCTTTCCCATTCTGTTGTTTTCCTCTATTTATTTGCATTGATCACTGAGGAAGGCTTTCTTATGTTTTTGCTGTTCTTTGGAACTCTGCATTCAGATGCTCATATCTTTCTTTTTCTCCTTTCTTTTCACTTCTCTTCTTTTCACAGCTCTTTGTAAGTTTCTCCTCAGACAGCCATTTTGTTTTCCATGGGGATGGTCTTGATCCCTGTTTCCTGTACAATGTCACGAACCTCAGTCCATAGTGCATCAGGCACTCTATCTATCAGATCTAGTCCCTGAAATCTATTTGGTTCTTAGTATGTGTCTAATTGGTTTTGTGGTGTTTTGTGAGGTAGGGATCCAGCTTACTTTCTCATATGGATACCAAATGGTCCCAATGGCATGATTCTTTTGTCCTTTCTCCTGGAAATGTCCTTTCTGGGTTTACATATTAAGAAGCTTTTTTAGAAATGCCAAGTATCAAGAACTTCAGATCTTTCTTAATTTGTAGAGCACTCCAGAGGCATGTTTCCATTTCTGTGTCTTCTCTTTGCATTTCACCATTGCCCGTTTCTAGTATACACAAGTACCCTCAGAAGGTTCTCTGTAATGAACCGTGTATGTTTCTGTGAGTACAGAGGCTGTGAGCATGGATGATGGTCTGAGTCCATAGTGACCATGTGACCATGCTCAGCAACCCCATTATTAAGTCTGGCTGAGACCTCCTAAGGCAAGGTCTGTGTTTCTTCCTCTTGGTGTCTGGATATGCAAAATGATGTTGGTGGATTGGGACTTGGATCTCTGGGTCCAGCAGTGTAGAGATCTACCCATATCCTGCTTTCCATTATATTTTCCTCCTGTAGCCTCTGCTGAGCTGGTGTGGAGATATTTCTGCTAAAAGCTTGAGAGGTCATCAATCCTTCTGCTTCTAATCCCCAGCCTCGTCTGTACTTCTGTCTTTAAAAAAAAATGTAGCTAATTTTCAATGTCGTTCATCCTTGTGTCATTCTGACACATAGGCACCTGTGGTTTAATAGACCTCCGGCTCCCAAGAGCTCTTTGCCTGGTGGAGACATGGAGAACTCAGCGAGCAACACTACATCACACTGGAGCCTGGACCAGAGAGAAGGTCCTTGCCCGGAAGGCTCCATCCCTGCTGTGGGGGGTTCAGAGTTATTACTTCTGATTGTGCATCCCCCAGGCCCTCGATGCAGGCCCTGCTCTGAGATCTGGAAAGGAGGTGGCTTCCTTCATTGACACAGAACTAGTAATTTTTTTTGTCCTCATCCTTGTCCAGTCCCGTTTGGCTCCCAGTCTCTACCCTTAATCCTTGCCCACAGGATCAAGAGAGCCCAGTTCGAGAGAAGTTTCATACGAGGAGAGGCTCCTGGAGACACTCCAACCCCTCGGCCTAAAGAATCATTTCCTTGGAATTTCCCAGCCCTGGGAGGAGACACTGGTTTTGTGTCCATTTTACAGTTGAATATGTTGAGCCTCAGATCATTGTGTGATTTGCCCTGGGTCACTCTGCAGGTCAGTGGGTAAGCTGGGATTTGAATCCAGACTCTAGGTCTTGGAGCCTGTGACTGTATAAGTGTTTCTGCCCCCTCAGTTAAATTTATTTCAGGGTGGGTTGTGTGTTTTTTTGATGCATTTGTATATGAGACTGTTCTGTTCTCTCTCTGATGGTTCATATCTTGCTGTATTGCTGAGTTTATTAGTTTTAATAGTTGTCACTTGGTGGAGTTTTTAAGGTTACATATAAATCCTGTGGTAATCGAATAGTGACAGTGTAACTTCATCTGTTCCGATGAGATGCCTTTAATTTCCTTTTCTTGCCTAGTTATTCTGGGTAGGACACTTCCACTACTATGATGAGCAAGATAGTGAGAGTGGACATCCTTGTTCTTTCTTGAACTTTTAGGAAAACCTCTGGTGGCTCAGATGGTAAAGCATCTGCCTACAATGTGGGAGACCCAGGTTCGATCCCTGGGCTGGAAAGATCCCCTGGAGAAGGAAGTGGCACCCCACTCCAGTACCCTTGCCTGGAAAATCCCATAGACAGAGGAGCCTTGTAGGCTACAGTCCATGGGGTCGCCAAGTGTTGGGCACAACTGATGGATTTCACTTTCACTTTTCACCTCTTTAACACTGAGTTGGATGTTAGCTGTGGGCTTGTCTTATATACCTTTCAGTATGTTCCATGTATAACCACTGTACAGAGAGATTGTATTAAAATTTATGTTACCCTTTGTCGAAAGCTTTTTCTGCAGTTATTGAGAAGATCATGTGATTTTATTCTTAATTTTGCTCATATTGTGTATCACAATGATTGATGTGCAGATAATAAATCATGCATGCAGGCACAGAATAACTTCCATTTGATCATGGTGTATGATTCTTTTAATGTATTCATCAATTTGGTTTGCTATCATTCTTTTAAGGATTTTTACATCCATGTACACCAGAGTCAGGGTTCTCTGGTGGTTCATATGGTAAAGTATCTGCCTGTCAATCCAGGAGACCTAGGTTTGACCCCTAGGTCAGGAAGATCCCCTCGAGAAAGGAATGGCTACCCACTCCAATATTCTTGCCTGGAAAATTCTCTGGACAGAGGACATGATGGGCTACAGTCCATGGGTCACAAATAACTGGACATGACTGAGTGATTCACACTTACAAGACTGCTTCTTGACATTCTTAATATCTAAACTTAAGATCCTATCTCAGTCAAAAATTACAGTCAAATGCAAAATGTCAAAAGTCCAAGAGTCCATAGAAATAAATGACAATGAGTCATAACAGATGAAAGCAAGAAGGACTCCACATAATTTACTTTACATAAGAATTTTAGATCTTCAGAAGAATTCTCATTAAGCTGAATTAAAATGCAAGCTTTAGTTTAGAATGGAAACCATTTTTGCTCTTATGTTTCTATGTTGAGGCTGAAATTTCATTATTTATGTATGATATATTAAGCAATACTGTGTGGGTATTAAAGTCATATTTTCAAAATCTTTAATGACATTTATAAGTACTTATAGTTGAAAAATAACTAGGAATAGAAGATGATCCCGTATAGGTTTAATGACATTACATATGTGTTGAATGATAGTTTTCAGATTGTATTTATATATTTTTAGTTGAAGAATAACTGCTTTACAATGTTTGGTTGGTTTTTCTCATACACTCTTGCTCCACTCCACCACGTTGGATGTGTTGGTGCCCTATCTTGAGCTAGAAATAAAACCCCTTCATGCTTTTGCATTTCCGTGGACATCTTATTCTCTCAGTTTTGTGGACTCAGACTCTGGGCATAGCAATAGTAGTCTCTTATGATCCTTTGTATTTCTGTGTTGTCTGTTGTGTTCTCTGCATTGTCTTTTTTAATTTTACTGACTTGATTTTTCTCCCTTTGTTTCTTCATGAGTCTGGCTAAAGGTTTGTCAATGTTATTTTTCCTTTCAGAGAATCAGCTGTTGGTTTTGTAGATTTTTGCTATGGTCTATTTTGTTTTTTTGCATTTATTTTCCCCTAATTTTTAAGATTTCTTTCCTCTACTAACCCTGGGGTTCTCCATTTCATCCTTTTCTAGTTGCTTTAGGTTTAGAGTTAGGTTATTTATTTCACTTTTTCTTGTTTCTTGATGTATGCCTGTATTGCTATGATCTTTCACCTTAGCACTGCTCTTATGGTGTCCCCCAGGTTTTGGGTTGTTGTGTTTTCATTTTCATTCATTTCTATGCATATTTTGATTTCTTTTTTGATTTCTTCTGTGATTTGTTGGTTATTCAGCATCGTTTTTTTCAGCCTCCTTATGTTGGAAATTTTAATAGTTTTTCTCCTGTAATTGAGATCTACTCTTACTGCATTATGGTCAGAAAAGATGCTTGGAATGACTTGAGTTTTTTGAATTTACCAAGGCTAGATTTATGTAACAGGATGTAATCTATCCTGAAGAAGGTTCAGTGAGCACTTGAGAAAATAGGTGAAATTCACTGTTTTGGGGTGAAATGTCCCATAGACATCAATTAGGTTTAACTGGTCTATTGTATCATTTAAAGTTTGTGTTTCTTTGTTAATTTTATGTTTAGTTGATCTCTCCATAGGTTTGAGTGGGGTATTAAAGTCTCACTATTATTGTGTTATTGTTAATTTTCCCTTTCATACTTGGTAGCATTTGTCTTTCATATGGTGATGCTCCTATGTTGAATGCATATGTATTTATAATTGTTATATATTCTTCTTGGATTGATCCTTTGATCATTATGTAGTGCCCTTGTCTCTTTTCACAGCCTTTATTTTAAAGACTATTTTATCTGATATGAGTATTGCTACTCCTGCTTTATTTTGGTCTCTATTTGTGGGGAATATCTTTTTCCAGTCCTTCGCTTTCAGTCTGTATGTGTGTGTCCCTTGTTCCGAGGTGGGTCTCTTGTAGGTAGCAGCATATAGGGGTCTTGGTTTGTGTCCATTCAGTCAGTCTTTGCTTTTGGTTGGGGCATTCAACCCATTTACGCTTAAGGTAATTATGATAAGTATGATCCAGTTGCCATTTACTTTATTGTTTTGGGTTCTGGTTTATATACCCTTTTATACTTCTTATCTAGAGAATCTCCTTTGGCATTTGTTGGAGAGCTGGTGTGATGGTACTGAATTCTCTCAACTTTTGCTTGTCTGGAAAGCTTTTGATTTCTCCTTCATAGCTGAATGAGTTCCTTGCTGGGTACAGTAATCTGGGCTGTATGTTATTTTCTTTCATGACTTTATGTCTTGCCATTCCCTCCTGGCCTGAAGAGTATCTATTGAAAGATGAGCAGTTATCCTTATGGGAATCCCCTTGTGTGTTATTTGTTGTTGTTCCCTTGCTACTTTTAATATTGATTTGTTCTTTGTGTTTTATCTTTGTTAATTTGATTAATATGTGTCTTGGGGTGTTTTGTCTTGGGTTTATCCTGTCTGGAACTCTCTGGGTTTCTTGTATTTGGGTGATTATTTCCTTTCCCATTTTAGGGAAGTTTTTAACTATTATCTCCTCAAGTATTTTCTCATGGTCTTTCTTTCTGTCTTCTTCTTCTGGGACTCCTATAATTCAAATGTCAGAGCGTTTCATATTGTCCTGGAGGGCTCTGAGATTGTCCTCATTTCTTTTATTTTTCTTTTTCCTCTCAGATTCATTTATTTCTATCATTCTATGTTCTACTTCACTAATCCTATCTTCTCCCTCCCTTATTCTACTATTTATTGCCTCCAGAGGGTTTTTTTATCTTATTTATTGCATTATTCATTATATACTGACACATTTTTATTTCTTCTAGGTCCGGGTTAAACCTTTCTTGCATCTTGTTAGTCCTTGTCTCCAGGCTATTTATCTGTGATTCCATTTTTATTTCAAGATTTTGGATCATTTTCACTATCATTATTCGGAATTCTTTATCAGGTAGATTCCCTATCTCTTCCTCTTTGGTTTGGTGGGCATTTTTCCTGTTCCTTTCCCTGCTGGGTATTCCTTTGTCTCTTCATTTTATTTATATTGCTGCATTTGGGGTGGACTTTCTGTATTCTGGCAGTTTATGGAGTTCTCTTCATTGTGGAGTTTCCTCACTGTGGGTGGGGTTGTATCAGTGGCTTGTCAAGGTTTTTTGGTTAGGGAAGCTTGTGTCATTGTTTTGGTTGGTGGAGCTGGATTTCTTCTTTGTGGAGTGCAATGAAGTGTGCAGTAATGAGTTATGAGATGTCAATGGTTTTGGAGTAATTTTAGGCAGCCTGTATACTGAAGCTCAGGGCTGTGTTCCTGTGATGCTGGAGAATTTGTGTGATCTGTCTTGCTCTGGAACTTGTTGGCCCTTGCATGGTGTTTGGTTTCAGTGTAGGTGTGGAGACATTTGATGAGCTCCTATCAAGTAATATTCCCTGGATTCAGGAGTGCTCAGGATTTGGACTTAACTCTCCTGCTTCTGGTTTACAGTCTTATTTTTACAGTAGTCTCAAGACTTCTCCTTCTATATAGCACCATTTATATAACATCTAGGTTAAAGATGAAATGTTTCTCCACAGTGAGGGAAACCCAGAGAGTTTCACCGATTTACATGAAGAAGAGAAGAGGGAGGAGGGTGTTAGAGGTGACCCGATGAGATGAAGTGGAATCAAAAGAAGAGAGAGCAAGCTAGCCAGTAATCACTTCCTTATTTGCGCTCCACAGTCTGGAATGCTCAGAGATGTTCATGGAGTTATATAGAGAAGATAAGAGGGAGGAAGGAAATGGGTGGACAGAAGGATAAGAGGGGGAAATGAAATTAAGAGAGACAGATTTAGCCAGTTATCAGTTCCTTAAATGTTCTCCACCATCTGGAACACACAGAGATTCACAGAGTTGGGTATAAAAGAGAAGGGGAAGGGAGGAGAGAGAGGTGACCTGGTGGAGAAAAAAAGGAGAGTCCAAAGAGAAGAATCAAGCCAGTAATCTCGTTCTCATTTGAAAATGGGTACTGAAAATTGGGGAAGAAGAAGAAGAAGTCACGATAAGTGACTTATGTCACGACATAAAACACTTGTCACGATAAGTGACTTTTGTCGCAATAAGAGACTTATGTCGTGATATAAAGCACTTGTCACGATAAGTGACTTAAGTCATGATACAAAACACTTGTCATGATAAAACTTATGTCACGATATGAAACACTTGTCACGATAAGTGACTTATGTCATGATATAAAACATAACAGAGGAATTAAATTTTTTTAAGTTAAAAAGAGAAGAAAAGAAAAAGAAACTGATTGTAAAAATAGTAAAGATATATCTAGAACTTTCTTTGCTGTTGTTGTGGGCACTGTGGGGTCATTCACTTTTGGATAGTTCCTTGGTCTGGCTTATATTTCTCGATCTATAGGCCCCTTCCTATGTAGTCCGTACTAACAATAGGGTTTTAGTCTATTGCACCTGTCACTTCCAAGGTGGTTCCCTCTGTTTTAACTTCTTCCATTTGCTGGTCTCTTCAGTGCCTGATTTTCGCCCTGACACAAGGGTTGTGGTGGTGGACACTCTTTTAGGCTCACTTGTTCAGTCGCACTGTGGGAGGGAGGGACACTGCAAAAAATAACCATGGCATCTGCTCACAGTGTCTCAGCCACACTGGGCCTGCCCCCGCTCACAGCGCACACAGCTCAGGCTCTAGGTTGCCCCACCAGGAACTGTCTGAGGCTGGCCCTGGGCTGCATGCACCTCCTAGGTCTAAGCTGTTCATGTTCAAGCGCTCAGGCAGTCCTCAGATATGCAGACTCCATTGGGCCTCCGTTTTGTGCCCTTTCCAGGTCCAAGTAGCTCAGGTGTTTGGCAAGCACTGTTGCTGTGACTTATCACCTCTCCTATCCCTTCTGCTCAGTTTTCTGGGTGTACAACTGGTGCACGTTTATGGGTGTACATCAAGCAGATGATGACTGTCCAGAACCCCAAGAAATCTTAATTAGCAAAGAAGTCTGCCAGCAGATTGGCAGATAATGTCTCTCTGGGGCTTCTATTGTCCCCTTCCGGCCCTTCTGGCTCTGGCTGCTTGTCACTGGAGGGTGATGGCCTGCAGCCGACTAATTCTGTTCCATCCTTTGTTCTGTGAGCTGTCCTGGAAGTGTCTTATGTTAGAGCTTTTCACATGGTGGCTATCCCACAGTCTAGTTTTCTAGCTCAAGTTAGTTTGCTCTGGTTACCCTTGGGGCATTCAGGCCCAATGCTTAAAGCAGTGCTGCCCGTGCCTCCCTGCCCAGGCCCCACTTGCTAGTGGCAGATGCAGGTGCCTGTGCTACTTCTCCACTGGGGATGTTACCGTTGGGCTCTGTAATCTGTGGTTTTAATTATTTATATATTTTTCCTCCCTGTTATGTTGCCCTCTGTGCTCACCAAAGACTCGGCAGCCAGAGTGTTTCTTGGTATTTGGATCCCTATCTCTTTTAAGACTCCCTTACCAGGACGGAGCTCCCTCCCTACCTCTTTTATTTCTCTTTTTGTCTTTTATATTTTTTCCTACCTGTTTTCGAAGACAATGAGATGCTTTTCTGTGTGCCTGATGTCCTCTGCTGGCATTCCAAAGTTGTTTTGTGTAATTTACTCAGGATTAAAATGTTCTTTTGATGAATTTGTCGGGGAGAAAGTGGTCTCCCGTCCTATTCTTCTGCCATTTTAGGACCACCCAGACAACAACCTCTCCTGTTGCCTCAGGGTGGTCGAGTCTCCTTTTAAATTGCAATGCAGTGCATGGAATTGCTCTCAAGTCACTACAAGGGAAAGGGCCTCATCTTGCATTGAGTTGGAATCTAGTGTTACTTCTCAAGTTGCAGCCTGAAGATTCAGCTTCCTCTAAAGTTGCAACGGGGACCTCAGGGTACCTCTCATCTTACCTGAGTTTAATCAAGGCTCCTTTCGAGGTGTGAGGGTTGGGCAGGATTGCTCTCAAGTCACTGAGAAGAAAATGGGCGTTATCACATTGAGTGGGAAATCCTGTGGCGTTTCTTGAGTTGCAGCGGGAAGCTTTGGGTTGCTTTTGAGTTTTTAGGGGGACCTCAGTGAGCCTCTCATTATTGCCTCAGGGATGTCAAGCCTCCTTTCAAGTTGTGAGGGCCACCTAAGAATTCCTCACCAGTCGCCTAGGGGTTATAGGAGCTGATTTCAGGATGAGGCGGGATTCAGGGTTCCTTTCCAGTTGTGACAGGGATCTTGGGATTCCTATTGATTTTCAACAGGGAGTCAGCCCTCGCCACGTGTTGAAGTATGGAACTTGATTTCCTACCGAGAATAATGTGTGTCAGGCCTCCTGTCGAATTGAGGTGGGGATGTGGGTCTTTCCATAGAGGTACATCAGGGGATTCAGACTTCCATTCGGGTGGTGAAGGCATACTTAGGGTTCCAGTCTAGTCAATGCAGGGGAGTCAGGCCTTATCTCGAATTGAGGACGTACTCACTGTCTTTTCAACTTGCAGAACAAATTCTCAGGCTTCCAGTAAGGTTTCAATAGGTGAGACAAGACTTCTCTTTAGATATGAGGGAACATTGGGATTCTTCTCAAGATGAAGCCAAGGAATCGGCCCTCAGTTGAGATGAGGCAGTGAACATGGGGCTCTTCTTGATTTGTTGTGGGAAAGTGAGGTGGCAACAAATATTGTGGATAGCCTCTTGAGTGGCTAAAAAGAATCGTGCCTCCTTTCCAGTTTCGAGAGGGAACATGGAGTTGCTCTCGAGGCACTGCAGGGGAAAAGGTCCTAATCTTGCTTACAGGCGGGATTCTCATGGTTTCTTGAGTTGCTACCAGAAGTTTGGGGTGCCTCTCCAGCTGAAACAGATACCTCAGGGGAAACTCTTGTGATGCCTCAGGGAAGTCAAGTCTCTTTTCAAGTTGCAAGGAGGAGCAGAGGGTTGCTCTCGACTCGCTGCAGAGGAATCGGGCCTCATCTGGCATTCAGGGGAGAATCTCGTGATGTTTCTCAAATTGCGGTGGGAAGCCACAACTGGGCTCCTCTCGCTTTGACTTGGTCTTCTGGGAGCCTGGCTTGCTGCCTCAGGCAAGTCAGGCCTCCTTTCAGATTCTGAAGGCCACTTCAGGATGCCTTTGAGTCGCTGAAGGGATATATGCTCTCATTTCAGGGTGGGGCGAGAGTCAGGCTTGCTCTCCAGTTGTGACAGGGATCTCGGGCTTCCTATTGAATCTCAAAAGGGAAGTCAGGCCTTGGCTCGTGTTGAGACATGGAACTCCACTTTCCAGTCAAATTTGGAAAAGGGGTGTCAGGCCTCCCGTTGAATTGACATGGGGAATTTTGGCTTTTTTGTAGAGGTGTAACAGGAGAGTCAGACCTCCCTTCGTGTTCTTAGGGGATACTCAGGGTTCCGTTTGAGTCTTGCAGGGGAATGAGGTTTTATCTTGGACTGAGGGGGAAGTTGGTGTCCTTTTGACTTGCAGTAGGAGCCCCAAAATTCCTCTGGGGTTCCAATAGGGAGGACAAGCCTCCACTTGAGGTGTTAGCGGAATGTTGGGATTGAAGCAGGAGAAGCAGGAGAAGCAGTTGAAGCAGGAGAATCGGTGCTAATCTTGAGATGAAGTTGGGAAAACGGGGCTCTTTTGGAGTTGTGGCGTGAAACTCATGGTTCCTCTCAAGTGGTGATGGGAATCTCAGGGAATCTCTTGGATTATGTAAAGGTCTTCAAGCCTCTTTTGCGTTTCAAAAGGGAATAGTGGATTGCTCTTGAGACGCTGCGCTGGAAAAGGGCCTTATCTCGCATTTGCAGTGGTGGTAGTGTTAGGGGATCTTGTTTTTCTCAATTTCCAGTGGGGAGATTGGGGTTCCTCTAGATTTCTGAAGGTGAACCTAGGGAACCTCGCATGTTTTCTCAAGGAAGTCAAGTTTCCTTTCGAGTTGCAAGGCAGTGCGTGGCATTGCTCTCTAGTCACTGCATGGGCAATTGGCCTCATTTTTCATTGAGGCATCTATCTCATGGTGTTTCTCAAGTTGCTGCCTAAAGCTTTGGTTTCCTCTCAAGTTGTGATGGAGAAATCAGGAAATCTTTCATGTTGCCTCAGGGTAGTCTTGTTTCCTTTTGAGTTGCAATGTGGTGTGCGGAATTGCTCTTGAATGACTGCAGGAGAAAAGGCCTCATCTCACGTTGGGTTAGAATCTCATGGTGTTTCTCAAGTTGTGACCTGAATCTTCACGCTCCTCTCAAGTTGTGACAGGGACCTCAGGGTAGCTCTCATGTTGCCTGAGATTAGTCATGGCTCCTTTCGAGGTACGAGGGTTAGACAGGATTGCTCTCAAGTCACTGAGAAGGGGAAATGGGCCTTATCCTCATTGAGGGGAAATCTCTAGTGCACCGCAGCGGACAAGGGCCTCACCCTGCCTGCAGAAGAGAAACTTCTGGTTTTTCTCGAGTTGCGGCAGGGAACCCAGGGGCCCGCCGCTGTGGCCTCAGGAGAGGCCAGTCTCTGTGCCAGTTGCCAGGTGCCTCGGGGGATTCCTCCTCTGTCATCGCCAGGTCTTCAGTCTTTGTCTGGTGCTGAGGCCGGAGCCTTAGCTTTCCTCGCCCGTGCTGACATAGTTCTTGGGGTTCCACTGGAGCCCCCACAGGGGAGTCAGGTCTCCTCTCCCCTGGAAACGTGCACAGTCGCTTGCCTCTCCAGCTGCAGCAGCAGTGGGGAGGACGACGATCAAACACAGGAATCTGTGGTTTGCCCTCGAGGTCCCCCAGGGCTTTCACACGTGCGAGTGTGTCAGGAGTTAAGCCTCGGTGTGACAGTCGAGGCAGTGCAGGGCAGTCAGGTTCATCTGAAGTGGATGAGGTATTTGGAGGTCTTGAGGCATGGTGGCCCGACCACTGAGGCTCGTCCCGACTCTCCTAGAAAGAGCGCCTCCTCTTGGGATGCGAGGGGAGCACCGGAAACCCTTTCCCAATGGAGCAGGGAAACGGCCCTTCATCTGGAGCTGAGCAGGGGAAAATGGTGCTCCTCTTGAGTCGCATGGGACCCTCGGGGTTCCTCTCAAGTGGGGACAGGTGGGGTGGGGAACTTCTTGCGTCACAGTAAGCGTGTGAAGGAGCCTCTCCAGGTCCAAGAGGGAAGGAGTGATTTCCCCAGTGATGCCGCAGCAGACAAGGGCCTCACCCCGCCTGCATGGCAGAAGTTTCTGGTTTTTCTCGAGTTGTGGTGGGGTCCTCTCGAGGTACGACGGGACCCCAGGGACCCGCCCCCTGTGGAATCAGGAGAGGCCAGTCTCCATGCGAGTTGCGTGTCACCTCTGGGATTCCTACCCAGTCGTCGCCAGGTCCTCAGATTTCTTCTGGTGCTCAGGCCAGAGCCTAAGCTTTCCTCGCCCATGTTGACATACGACTTAGGGTTTTCCTGGAGCGCCCACAGGGGAGTCAGGCCTTGTCTCTCCTGGAGACGTGCACGAGGGCTATCCTCCCTAGCTGCAGCAGCAGTGTCTGGCTCCCCATCAAGCGGACACAGTTATCTGTGGCTTGCACTCGAGGCACCCCAGCGATGTCACACGTGCCAGTGTGTCAGGAGTCGAGCCTCGGGGTGACCGTCAAGGCAGAGCAGGACAGTCAGGTTCATCTGGAGTGGACGAGGCATTTGGGGGTCTTGGGTAATGGTGGTCCAAACCCTGAGGCTCCTCCCGACCCTCCAGGTGCGATTGCCTCCTCTTGAGATGCGAGGGGAGCGAAGGGAACCCTTTCCCGATGAGGCAGGGACAGGACCCCTCATCTGGAGCTGTGCATGGGAAAACGGGGCTCCTTTTGAGTAGTGGCGGGACCCTCGGGGTCCCTCTCAAGTCAGGACCGGTGCTGCAAAAAAACTTCTTCGGTCACACCAATGGTGTGAAGGAGCCTTTCGAGGCCCAAGAGGTAATGGGTGATTTACCCCGAGATGCAAGATGGGACAAGGGGCTCAGCCCGCCTGCAGGGGAGAAGCTTCTAGATTTTCTCGAGTTGCGGCAGGGTCATGAGTTACGACAGGGACCCCAGGGACCCGCCCCTGTGGCCTCAGGAGAGGCCAGTCTCCGTGCGAGTTGCGAGGCACCTCTCAGGATTCCTCCCCTGTTGTCGCTGGAGTCCTCAGTCCTCGTCTGGTGCTGAGGCTGGAGCCTGAGCTTGCCTCGCTCGTGCTGACAAAGGTCTTGGGTTTTCCTGGAGCCCACACAGGGGAGTGAGGCCTCCTCTCGACTGAAGACGTGCACAGCCACTTGCCTCCCCAGATGCAGCAGCAGTTTCTGGGTCCTCGTCGAGCAGACACAGGGACTGTGGCTTGCCCTTGAGGTGACCCAGGGCTGTCACAAGTACCAGTGTTTCGGGAGTCGATCTCAGGGTGACAATCCGAGTCAGTGCAGGGCAGTCAGGTTCATCTTGAGTGGACGAGGCATTTGAGCGTCTTGGGGAATGGTGGCCCGAACCCTGAGGTTCCTCTCGACTCTCCTGGTGGAAGTGCCTCCTCTTGGGAGGCGAGGGGAGCGCCGGGAATCCTCTCCTGATGGAGCAATGAAAGGGCTCCTCATCTGGAGCTCAGCAGGGGAAATCGGGGCTCCTCTTGAGTCTCTGCAGGCCCTTGGGGTTCCTCTCGAGTGGGTCAGGGAACTTCTTCGATCACAGCAAGGGTGTGAAGGAGCCATTCGAGGTCCAAGAGATAAGGGTTGATTTCCCCCGAGACCCCGCTGTGGACAAGGGCATAAACCTGCCTGCAGAAGAGAAGCATCAGGTTTTTCTCGAGTTGCGGCAGGTCCTCTCGAGTTACGACGGGGACCCCAGGTACCCGAGCCTGTGGCTTCAAGAGAGGCCAGTCTCCGTGCGAGTTGCGAGGTGCCTCTGCGGATACTGCCCAAGTTGTTGCCGGGAACTCAGTCCTAGTCTGGTACTGAGGCCGGAGTCTGAGCTTGCCTCGTTCGTGCTGACATAGGTCTTGGTATTTCCCTGGAGCTGCCACAGGGAAGTCAGTCCTCGTCTCGCCTGAAGATGTGCATGGTCGCTTGCCTCCCCAGCTGCAGCAGCAGGGTCCGGCTCCCCGTCGACTGGACACAGGGATCTTTGGCTTTCCCTCGAGATACCCCAGGGCTGTCACATGTGCCAGTTTGTCGAGAGTCCTGCCTCGGGGTGACAGTCGAGGCAGTGTAGGGCAGTTAGGTTCATTTGGAGTGGATGAGGCTTTTGGAGATCTTGGGGAATAGTGGCCTGACCCCTAAGGCTCATACAGACTCTCCTGTTGTGAGTTCCTCCTACTAGGATGTGAGGGGAGCTCTGGGAAACCTTTCCTGTCGGAGCAGGGAAAGGCCCTACATTTGGAGCTGAGCAGGGGAAAACGGGGCTCCTCTTGAGTCACGGCGGGACCCTCGGGGTTCCTCTCGGGTGGGGCCGTGTGTGGCAAGGAACTTCTTGGGTCACAGCAAGGGTGTGAAGGAGCCTTTCGAGGTCCAATAGGGAAGGGGTGATTTCCCCAAGACACCGCAGCAGACAAGGGTCTCACCGCGCCCGCAGGGAAGAAGATTCTGGTTTTTCTCGAGTTTCCTTCCGAGTTACGACCAGGACATCAGGGACCTGTCCCTGTGTACATAGGAGAGGCCAGTCTCCATGCCAGTTGGCAGGCGCCTCTGGGAATTCCTCCCCAGTCGTCGCAGGGTCCTCAGTCTTCGTCTGGTGCTGAGGCCGGAGCCTGAGCTATCCCTGCCCATGCTGACATAGGTCTTAGGGATCCCCAGGAGCTCCCACAGGGGTGTCAGGCCTCATCTTCCCTGGAGACTGGCATGGCCGCTTGCCTCCCCAGCTGCAGCAGAACTGTCAGGCTCTTCGTCGAGCGGACATAGGGATCTGTGGCTTGCCCTCGAGATACCCCGAGGCTGTAACACGTGCTAGTGTGTCGGGCATCGAGCCTCGAGGTGACACTCGAGGCAGTGCAAGGCAGTCAGGTTCACCTGGAGTAGATGAGGCATTTGGGGTTCTTGGGGAATGGTGGCCTGACCCCTGATTCTCCTCCCAACTCTCCTGGTGCGGGCGCCTCCTCCTGGGATGTGAGGAGAGCACCAGGAAAGCTTTCCCGACAGAGCAGGGAATGGGACCCTCATCTGCAGCTGAGCAGGGGCAAACGGTGCTCCTTTGATTCGCAGCAGACCCTCAGGGTTCCTCTCGAGTAGGGACAGGTGGGGCAGGGAACTTCTTTGGTCACAGCAAGGCTGTGAAGGAGCCTTTCGAGGTCCAAGAGGGAAGGGGTGATTTCTCCTGAGATGCCAAAGCGGACAGGGGCTTCACATCCTCTGCAGGGGAGAAGCTTCTGGTTTTTTCCCGAGTGGCGGTGGGGTCCTCTTGAGTTATGACGGGGACTCCAGGGACCTGCCCCTGTGGACTCAGGAGAGGCCAGTCTCTGTGCTAGTTGCCAGGAGCCTCTGGGGATTCATCCCCAGTCGTCGGTGGGTCCTCAGTTTTCATCTGGTGCTGAGGCCGGAGCGGGACCTTTCCTCGCCCATGCTGACATAGGTCTTGGAGTTTCCCTGGAGCTCCCACAGGGGTGTCAGGCCTCGTCTTCCCTGGAGACGGGCACAGCCGCTTGCTTCCCCAGCTGCACCAGCAGTGTCCAGCTCCTTGTCAAGCAGACATAGGGATCTGTGGCTTTCCCTCGAGATACCCCAGGGCTGTCACACTTGCCAGTTTGTCAGGAGTCCTGCCTCAGGGTAACAGTCAAAGCAGTTCATGTCAGTCAGGTTCATCTGGAGTGGACAAGGCATTTGAGGGTTTTGGGGTATGGTGGTCCTAACCCTGAGGCTCTTCCCAACTCTTCTGGTGCGAATGCCTCCTCTTGGGAGGGGAGAGGAGTGCCGGGAACCCTTTCCCAACGGAGGAGGGAAAGGGTCCCTCATCTGGAGCTGAGCAGGGGCAAACGGGGATCCTCTTGAGTCACAGCGGGACCCTCGTGTTCCTCTCGAGTGGGGACGGGTGGGGCGGGGAACTTCCTGGGTCACAGCAAGGGTGAGAAAGATCCCTTTGAGGTCCAAAAGGGAAGGGGTGATTTCTCCTGAGATGCTGAAGTGGACAAGGGCCTCACCCTGCCTGCAGGGAACAAGCTTCTGGTTTTTCTCGAGTTGCGGCAGGGTCCTCTCGAATTGCAACTGGGACCCCAGGGACCCACCCCTGTAACCTCAGGAGAGGACAGTCTCCATGCGAGTTGGGAGGCGCCTATCAGGATCCTTCCCCAGTCTTCGCCTGGTTCTCAGTCTTCGTCTGGTGCTGAGGCCGGAGACAGAACTTGCTCGCCCGTGCTGACATAGGTCTTGGTGTTCCCAAGGGGTCCCTACAGGAGAGTCAGGCCTCGTCTCGCCTGGAGACGTCCTCGGCTGCTTTCCTCCTAAGTTGACCCATCAATGTCCAGCTCCCCTTCGAGTAGACACAGGGATGTGGCTTGACCTCAAGGTACCCCAAGACTATCACACGTACCAGTGTTTCGGGAGTCAATCTCGGGTGACAGTCAAGGCAGTGCAGGGCAATCAGTTTAATCTTGAGTGGACGAGGCATTTGGGGGTTTTGGGGAATAGTGGCCAGACTCCTGAGGTTCCTCCCGACTCTCCTGGTGCGTGCGCCTTTACTTGAGATGTGAGGTGTGTGCCGGGAACCCATTACTGATGGAGCAGGGAACAGGCCCCTCATCTGGAGCTCAGCAGGGGAAAACGGTGCTCGTCTTGAGTCACAGCGGACCCTAGGGGTATCTCTCTAGTGGGAATGGGTGGGGCGGGGAACGTCTTGGGTCACAGCAAGGGTTTGAAGAAGCCATTTGAGGTCCAAAAGGGAAGTGGTGATTTCCCTCTCAAACCCGCCACGGACAAGAGCATAACCCCGCCTGCAGAAGAGAAGCTTCTGGTTTTTCTCAAGTTAGAGCGGGGTCTTCTCGAGTTACGACGGGGACCCCAGGGACCCGCCCCCTGTGGCCTCAGGAGAGGCCAGTCTCCGTGTCAGTTGCCAAGCGCCTCTGGGGATTCCTCACCAGTCGTCTCCGGGTCCTCAGTCCTCGTCTGGTGCTGAGGCCGGAGCCTGAGCTTTCCTCGCCCGTGCTGACACGGATTTTGAGGTCCTGCTGGAGCTCCTTCAGGGGAGTCAGGCCTCGTCTCACCTGGAGTCTTGCATGGCTGCTTGCCATCCCAGTTGCAGCAGCAGTGTCAGGCTCCATGTCAAGCGGACACAGAGATCCGTGGCTTGCCCTCGAGGTACCCCAGGGCTGTCACCCGTGCCAGTGTGTTGGGAGTCCAGCCTCGGGGTGACAGTCGAGGCAGTGCAGGGCAGTCAGGTTCACCTGGAGTGGATGAGGCATTTTGGGGTCTTGGGGAAAGGTGGCCCGACCCCTGATACTCCTCCCAACTCTACTGGTGCGAGCGCATCCACTTGGGATGCGATGGGAGTGTTGGGAACCCTTTCCCGATGGAGCAGTTAAAGGGACCCTTCTCTAGAGCTGAGCATGTGGAAAGGGGGCTCCTCTTCAGTCGTGGCAGGACACTCGGGGTTCCTCTCCAGTGGGGACGGGTGGGGTGGGGCACTTCTTTGGTCACATCAAGGGTGCGAAGGGGACATACGAGGTCCATGAGGGAAGGGGTGATTTCCCATGAGACGCCCCAGTGGACAAGGGTCTCACCCCGTTTGCAGTGGAGAAGCTTCTGGTTTTACTCGGGTTGTGGTGGAGTCCTATCGAGTTATGATGGGCAACCCAGGGAACCGCCCCTATGGCCTCTGTTGTGGGCAGTCTCTGTGCCAGTAGCCAGGCGCCTCTGGTGATTCCTCCCCAGTCATCGCTGAGTCCTCAGTCCTCATCTAGTGCTGAGGTCGGAGCCTGAGCTTTCCTCGCCTGTGCTGCCATAGGTCTTGGGGTTCCTCTGGAGCCCCCACAGGGAGTCAGGCCTCATCTCGCCTAGAGACTTGCATGGCATCTTGCCTCCCCAGATGCAGCAGCAGTGTCAGGCTCCCTTTTGAGCAGACATAGGTATCTGTGGCTTGCCCTCGAGGTACCCCAGGTCTGTCACACGTGCCAGTGTGTCGGGCACCAAGACTTGGGGTGACAGTCGAGGCAGTGCAGGGCCGTCAGGTTCATCTGGAATGGAGGAGGAATTTGAGGGTCTTGGGGAATGGTGGCCCGACCCCTGAGTTTCCTCCCAACTCTCCTGGTGCGTGTGTCTTTTCTTGAGATGCGAGGTTAGTGCCGGGAACCCTTTTCCGACGGAGCAGGGAAAGGGTCCCTCTTATGGAGCTGAGCAGGAGAAATCGGGGCTCCTCTTGAAACGCAGTGGGTGCCTCGAAATTCCTCTCGAGTGGGCACTCGTGGAGCAGGGAAATTCTTGGGTCACAGCAAGGGTGTGAAGGAGCTTTTAGAGGTCCAAGAGGGAAGGGGGGATTTCCTGAGAGAGGCCACAGAGGACAAGGTCCTCACACCACCTGCAGGGGAGAAGCTTCTGGTTTTCATTGAGTTTCGAAGGGGTCCTCTCGAGTTACGATGGGGACCCCAGAAACCCGCCCCCTGTGGCCTCTGGAGAGGTCAGTCTCTGTGCCAGTTGCCAGGCGCCTCTGGGGATTCCTCCCCAGTCATCGCCAGGTCCTCAGTCCTCCTCTGGTGTTGAGGCCAGAGCCTGAGCTTTCCTCGCCTGTGCTGCATAGGTTTAGTGGTTCCCCTGGAGCCTCCACAGGGGAGTCAGCCCTCGTCTCTCCTGGAGGTGACACGGCCGCGTGCCTCCCCAGCTGCAGCAGCAGTGTCAGGCACGCCGTCCAGTGGACACAGGGATCTGTGGCTTGCCCTCGAAGTACTCCAGGGCTGTCACACGTGCAGGTGTGTCGGGCGTTGAGCCTTGGGCTGACACGGCAGTCAGGTTCACCTGGAGTGGACGAGGCATTTGGGGGTCTTTGTGAATTGTGGCCTGACCCCTGATGCTCTTCCCGACTCTCCTGGTGGGAGCGCCTCTGCTTGAGGTGCGAGGGGAGGACCAGGAACCCTCTCTCGATGGAGCAGGGAAAAGGACCCTCATCTGAAGCTTAGCAGGGGCAAATAAGGCTCCTCTTGAATCATTTCAGGACCCTTGGAGTTCATCTCGAGTGGGGATGGGTAGGGCGGGGAACATCTTGGGTCACTGCAAGGGGGAGAAGGAGCCTTTTGAGGTCCAAGAGGGAAGAGGTGATTTCCCCGAGATGACACAATGGACAAGGGCCTCACTCCGTCTGCAGAGTAGAAGCTTCTGGTTTTTCTCGAGTTGTGGCAGAGTCCTCTGTAGTTATGATGGGGACCACGGGACCCGAACCTGTGGCCTCAGGAGAGGCCAGTCTCAGTGCCGGTTGCCAAGCGCCTCAGGGGATACGTCCCCAGTTGTCGCCGGCTCCAGAGTCCTCGTCTGGTGATGAGGACAGAACGTGAGCTTCCCTCGTCTGTGCTGACCTAGGTCCTGGGGTTTCCCTGTAGCCCCCACAGGGGAGTCAGGCCTCGTCTTGCTTGGAGACGTTTATGGCCAATGCCTCCCCAGCTTGAGCAGCATTGTCATGCTCCCCATACTGTGGACACAGGGATATGAGGCTTTCCTCGAGATACACCAGGGCTGTCACACGTGCCAGTGTGTTGGGCGTCGAGCCGTGGGTTGACAGTCAAGGCAGTGCAGGGCAGTCAGGTTCATCTGGAGTGGATGAGACATTTGCGGGTCTTTGGGAATGGTGGTCCGACACCTGAGTTTCCTCCTGACTCTCCTGGTGCATGCACCTTTTCTTGGATTGCAAGGGGAGCGCCGGGAACCCATCTGACGGAGCAGGGAAAGGGACCCTAATCTGGAGCTGAGCAGGGGCAAACGGGGCTCCTCTTGAGTCATGACGGGACCCTTGGGGTTCCTCTCCAGTGGGGAAGGGTAGGGTGGGGTACTTCTTGGGTCACAGCAAGGGTGTGAGGAAGCCTTTCGAGGTCCAACACGGAAAGGGTGAGTTCACCCAAGACAAGGCAGCGGACAAGAGAATCAGCCCACCTGCAGCAGAGAAGCTTCTGGTTTTTCTCGAGTTGCGGCGGGGTCCTCTCGAGTTACGATGGGAACCCCAGGGAACCGCCCTGTGGCATCAGGAGAGGCCAGTTTCCGTGCAAGTTGCCAGGAGCCTCTGGGGATTCCTCCTCAGCGGTCGTCGGGTTTTCAATCCTCGTCTGGTGCTAAGACCCGAGCCTGAGCTTTCCACGCCTGTGGTGACATAGGTCTTTGGGTTCCCCTGGAGTCCTTACAGGGAGTCAGGCCACATCTCCCCTGGTGACGTGCACAGCCGCTTGTCTCCCCAGCTGCAGCAGCAGTGTCAGGCTCCCCGTCGTGTGAACACAGGGATCTTTAGCTTGCACTCCAGGTACCCCAGGGCTGTCACACGTGCCAGTGTGTTGGGCATCGAGCCTATGGCTGACAGTCGAGGCAGTGCAGGGAAGTCAGCTTCATCTGGAGTGGACGAGGCACTTGGGGGTCTTTGTGAATTGTGGCCCGACCCCTGATGCTCCTCCCGACTCTCCTGGTGCGAGCGTCTCCTCTTGGAATGTGAGGGGAGTGTCGGAAAACCCTTCCCAAAGGAGAAGGGAAATGGACCCTCATCTGGAGCTGAGCAGGCACAAACAGGGCTCCCCTTGAGTCGCGACGGGACCCACGGGGTTCCTCCCGAGTGGGGAAGGGCGGGGTGGGGAACTTCTTGGATCACAGCATGGGTGTCAAGGAGTCTTTTGAGGTCCTAGAGGGAAGGGGTGATTTCCTCCGAGAAACTGCAGCGGACAAGGGCCTCAGCCCGCCTTCAGAGTTCAAGCTTCTAGTTTTTCTCGAGTTACGGCTGGGTCCTCTGGAGTTAAAACGGGACCCCAGGGACCCGTCCTGTGGTCTCAGGAGAGGCCAGTATCCGTGCCAGTTGCTAGGCGCCTCTGGGAATTCCTCCTCAGTCGTCGATGGGTACTTTGTTCTCGTCTGTTGCTGAGCCCAGAGCCTGATCTTTCATCGCCCGTGCTGACAAAGGTCTTGGGGCTCCCGTTTAGCTGCCACAGGGGAGTCAGGTCTCGTTAGGCCTCGAGACGTGCATGGCCGCTTGCCTCCCCAGCTGCAGCAGCAGTGTCAGGCTCCCCGTCGATCAGACACAGGGATCTGTGACTTGACCTCGAGGTACTACCCAGGGCTTTCACACGTGCAAGTGTGTCAGCCGTCAAGTCTCGAGCTGACAGTCTAGGCAGTGCTGGGCAGTCAGGTTCATCTGGAATGGATGAGGCATTTGGGGGTCTTCGGAATGGTGGCCCTACCCTTCATGCTCCTCCTGAGTTTCCTGGGGCGAGTGCCTCTTCCTGGGATGTGAGAGGAATGCCGGGAAACCTTTCCAGACGTAGCAGGGAAAGGGACCCTCATCTTGAGCTGAGCATGGGCAAATGGGTCTTCCCTTGAATCGCAGCTTGACCCTCGGGGTTCATCTCTTGTAGGGACGGGAGGGGCTGGGAACTTCTTGGGTGACACCCAGGGTGTGGAGGACCCTTTTGAGGTTCAAGAGCGAAGGGGTAATTCCTTCCGAGATGGCACAGCGGACAAGGGTGTCACCTGGCCTGCGTGGGAGAAGCTTCTGGTTTTGCTGTGTTGTGGCATGGTCCGGTCGAGTTAAGATGGGCACTTCAGGTACCCGCCCCTGTGGCCTCAGGAGAGGCCAGTCTCCGTGCCAGTTACCATGCGCCTCTGGGGATTCCTCCCGAGTCGTGGCCGGGTCCTCAGTCCTTGTCTGCTGCTGAGGCCAGATTCTGAGCTTTTTTTCGACCGTGCTGACATACGTCTTGGGGTTCCCCTGGAGCAACCAAATGGGAGTCAGGTCTCTTCTCGCCTGGACATGTGCATGGCTATTTGCCTGACCAGCTGCAGCAGCAGTGTCAGGCTCCATGTCCAGCGGACACAGGGATCTGTGGTTTGCCCTCGAGGTCCAAAGTGTTGTCACACGTGCCAGTGTGTCAGGCGTCAAGCCTTGGGGTGACAGTCAAGGCAGTGCAGGGCAGTCAGGTTTATCTGCAGTGGACAAGGCATTTGGGGGTCTTGGGGAATGGTGGCCCAACACATGATGCTCCTCCCGACTTTCCTGGTGTGAGCACCTCCTCTTGTGATGCGAGGGAAGCCCGAGGAAACCTTTCCCTAAGGAACAGGAAAAGGGACCATCATCTGGAGCTTAGCAGCGGCAAACGGGGCTCCTCTTGAGTCGCAGCAGGTCCCTTGGGGTTCCTCTCGAGTGGGGACGGGTGGAGTGGGGAACTTCTTCGGTCACATCCAGGGTGTGAAGGACCCTTTCTAGGTCCAAGTGGGAAGGGGTGATTTCCCGAGACGCCGCAGTGGAGAAGGGACTCACGCTGCCTGCAGGAAAGAAGCTTTTGGTTTTACTTGAGTTGTGGCCGATCCTCTCAAGTTAAGACAGGGACCCAAGGAATCCGCCCCTGTGGACTCAAGAGAGGCCAGTCTCCGTGCCAATTGCCAGGTGCCTCTGGGGAATACTCCTCAGTCGTCGCTAGGTCCTCAGTCCTTGTCTGGTGCTGAGGCCGGAGCCTGACCTTTCCTCGCCCATGCTGACATATTTCTTGGGGTTCCCCTGGAGCCTCCACAGGAGAGTCAGGCCTTGTCTCGCCTGGAGATTTGCATGGCCTCTTGCCTCCCCAACTGCAGCAGCAGTGTCAGGCTCCCCCTTTGAGCGAACATAGGTATCTGTGGCTTGCCCTCAAGGTACCCCAGGTCTGTCACACATGCCAGTGTGTAGGATGTCAAGCCTTTTGGTGACAGTTGAGGCAGTGCAGGACCGTCAGGTTCATCTGGAATGGGGGAGGAATTTGGGGGTCTTGGGGAATGGTGGCCCGACCCCTGATGCTCCTCCCGACTATCCTGGTGTGAGCGCCTCTGTTTGAGGTGTGAAGGGAGGACCAGGAACCCTTTCTTGATGGAGCAGGGAAAGGGACCCTCATCTGAAGCTGAGCAGGGGCAAATAAGGCTCCTCTTGACTCGTGGCAGGACCCTTTGGGTTCCTCTCGAGTGGGGCCGGGTAGGGCGGGGAACATCTTGGGTCACTGCAAGGGGAAGAAGGAGCCTTTTGAGGTCCAAGAGGGAAGGGGTGATTTCCTCCGAGATGATGCAGCAGACAAGGGTCTCACTCCGCCTGCAGAGTAGAAGCTTCTGGTTTTTCTCGAGTTGTGGCAGGGTCCTCTCTAGTTACGATGGGGACCACAGGGACCCGAACCTGTGGCCTCAGGAGAGGCCAGTCACCGTGCCAGTTGCCAGGCGCCTCAGGGGATATCTCCCCAGTCGTCGCTGGGTCCACAGTCCTCGTCTGGTGATGAGGACAGAAAGTGAGCTTTCCTCGTCCGTGCTGACCTAGGTCCTGGGGTTTCCTGTAACCCCCACAGTGTAGACAGGCCTCGTCTCGCTTGGAGACGTGCACGGCCGCTTGCCTCCCCAGCTCGAACAGCATTGTCATGCTCCACATCATGTGGACACAGGGATATGAGGCTTTCCCTCGAGGTACACCAGGGCTGTCACACGTGCCAATGTGTTGGGCGTCGAGCCACAGGGTGAAAGTCGAGGCAGTGCAGGGCAGTCAGGTTCATCTCTAGTGGATGAGGCATTTGGGGGTTTGGGGAATGGTGGCCCGACCCCTGATGCTCTTCCCGACTCTCCTGGTGCAAACGCCTCCTCCTGGGATGGGAGGGGAGCGCCGGGAACCCATTTCCGACGGAGCAGGGAATGGGACCCTCATGTGGAGCTGAGCAGGGGCAAACGGGCCTCCACTTGAGTTGCAACGGGACCCTTGGGGTTTTTCTCGAATGGGGAAGGGTGGGGCGGGGAACTTTTTGGGTCACAGCAAGTGTGTGAAGGAGCCTTTCAAGGTCCAAGAGGGAAGGGGTGAGTTCTCCCAAGACAAGGCAGTGGACAAGAGACTCAGCTCACCTGCAGCATAGAAGCATCTGGTTTTTCTCGAGTTACGGGGGGTCCTCTGGATTTATGTCTCAACACCAGGGCACCACCCCTCTGGCCTCAGGAGAGGCCAGTTTCCGTGCCAGTTGCCAATAGCATCAGAGAATTCCTCTTCAGTGGTCGCCAGGTCCTCAGTCCTCGTCTGGTGCTGAAGCCGGTGCCTGAGCATTCCTCGCACGTGCTGACTTAGGGCTTGGGGTTCCCCTGGAGCCCCCACAGTGAAGTCAGGCCTCATTTAGCCTCGAGAAGTACACGGCCACTTGCCTTTCCAGCTGCAGCAGCAGTGTCAGACTTCCCGTCGAACAGACACAAGAATCTGTGTCTTGCCCTAGATGTACTACTCAGGGCTGTCACACGTGCCAGTGTGTCAGGCTTCGAGCCTCGGGGTGAAAGTCAATGCAGTGCAGCACAGTCTGTTTCATCTGGAGTGGATGATACATTTGGGGGACTTCGGGAATTGTGGCCTGACACCTGATGCTTCTCCCAACTCTCCTGGTGGGAACGGCTCCACTTGGGATGTGAGGAGAGCCCCTGGAACCCTTTCCCGAAGGAGCAGGGAAAGGGACAATCATCTTGAGCTGAGCAGGGGCAAACGGGGCTCTTCTTAAGTCACGGTGGGACCGTTGGAATTCATCCCAAATAAGGACGGGAGTGGCAGGGAACTTCTTTGGTCACAGCAAGTGTATGAAGGAGCCTTTCGAGGTCCAAGAGGGAAGGGGTGATTTGTCATGAGATGACAAAGTTGACAGGGTCCTCATTCCGCCTACACTTGAGAAAGTTCTGGTTATTCTCGAGATGCGTTGGGGTCCTCTCGAGTTAAGCGGGGACCCCAGGGACCCGCCCCTGTGGCCTCAGGAGAGGCCAGTCTCCATGCCAGTTGCCAGGCGCCTCTGGAGATTCCTCCTCCATGGTCGCCAGGTCCTCAGTCCTCGTCTGGTGCTGAGCGCGGAGCCTGAGCATTCCTTGTCCGTGGTGACATAGGTCTTGGGGTTCCCCTGGAGCCTCTACAAGGGAGTCAAGCCACATCACCCCTTCAGACGTGCACGGCCGCTTGCCTCCCCAGCCGCAGTAGCAGTGTCAGGCTCCCCGTCGTGCGGAGACAGGGATCTGTTGCTTACACTCCAGGTACCCCAGGGCTGTCACACGTGCCAGTGTGTTGGGCGTCGAGCCTCGGGATGACAGTTGAGGCAGTGCAGGGCAGTCAGGTTCATCTGCAGTGGATGAGGCATTTGAGGTCTTGGGGGATGCTGGCCCGACCCCTGATGCTCCTCCCGACTCTCCTGGTGCAAGCGTCTCCTCTTGGAATGCGAGGGGAGTGTTGGAAAACATTTCCCAAAGGAGAAAGGAAAAGGACCCTCATCTGGAGCTGAGCAGGCGCAAACGCAGCTCATCTTGAGTCGCAACGGGACCCCCGGGGATCCTCTCGAGTGGGAAAGGGCAGGGCGGGCAACTTACTTCTTGGATCACAGCATGGGTGTGAAGGAGCCTTTAGAGGTCCTACAGGGAAGGGGTGATTTCCCCGAGACACCGCATCGGACAAGAGCCTCAGCCCACCTGCAGGGTTTAAGCTTCTGGTTTTCTCGAGTTTCGACGGGGTTCTCTCGAGTTACAACGCGAACCCCAGGGACCCGCCCTGTGGCCTCAGAAAAAGCCAGTATCAGTGCCAGTTGCCGGGCGCCTCTGGGAATTCCTCCTCAGTCGTCGATGGGTACTTTGTTCTCATCTGTTGCTGAAGCCAGAGCCTGAGCTTTCCTCGCCCATGCTGACAAAGGTCGTGGGGTTCCCGTTTCGTCACCACAGGGGAGTCATGTCTCCTTTAGCCTCGAGACGTGCACGGCCACTTGCCTCCCCAGCTGCAGCAGCAGTGTAAGGCTCCCCGTCCGAGCGGACACAGGGATCTATGACTTGACCTTGGGGTAATACCCAGGGCTGTCACAGGTGCCAGTGTGTCAGGCGTCAAACCTTGGTGTGACAGTCGAGGCAGTGTAGGGCACTCAAGTCCATCTGGAGTGGAGAAGACATTTGGGGATCTTGAGGAATGGTGGCCTGAACCCTGATGCTCCTCCCAACTCTCATGGTGCGAGCGTCTGTTCTTTGGATGCGAGGGGGGTGCAGGGACCCTTTCCCGACGAGCAGGGAAAGGGACAAACATCTGGAGCTCAGCAGGGGCAAACGTGGCTCCTCTTGAGTCACAGCAGGACCATCGGGGTTCATCTCGAATGGGGACCGGTGGGGCGGGAACTTCTTGGGTCACAGCAAGAAAGTGAAGGAGCCTTTCGAGGTCAAAGAGGTAAGGGGTGATTTCACCCGAGATGCCACAGGGGACAAGGGCCTCACCCCACTTTCAAGGGAGAAGCTTCTGGATTTTCTCGACTTTCGGCGGGGTTTCTCAGGTTACGATGGGGATCCCATGGACCCGCCCCTGTGGCCTCAGGAGAGGCCAGTCTTTGTGCCAGTAGCCATGTGACTCTGGGGATTACTACCGATAGAGTCATCGCCGGGTCCTCAGTCCTCGTCTGGTGCTGAGGCCAGTGCCTGAGCTTTCCTCACCCGTGCTGACATAAATCTTGGGGTTCCCTTGGAGCTCTCACAGGGGAGTCATGCCTTGTCTTGCCTGGAGACATGCACTCCCGTTTGCTCAACAGCTTCACCAGCAGTGTCAGGCTCCCTGTCGAGTGGATACAGGGATCTGTGGCTTGCCCTCGAGGTACCCCAGGGCTGTCACACGTGCCAGTGTTGGGCGTTAAGCCTCGGGCTGACAGTCGAGGCAGTGCAGGGCAGTCAGGTTCATCTTGGAGTGGATGAGGCATTTGGGGGTCTTTGTGAATTGTGTTCTGACCCCTGATGCTCCTTCCTACTCTCCTGGTGCGAGCGTCTTCCTAGGATGCGAGTGGTGTGCCGGGAATCCTTTCCCAACAGAGCAGGGAAAGGGACTCTCATCTGGAACTGAGCAGGGGCAAATGGGGCTCTTCTTGAGTTTGGGTGGGACCTCGGCATTTCTCTCCAGTGGGGACGGTAGGGGAGGGGAACGTCTTGGGTCACAGCAAGTGTGTGAAGGAACATTTCGAGGTCCTCTAGGAAAAGGGTGATTTCCCCTGAGATGCTGCAGTGGACAAGAGCCTCACTCCACCTGCAGGGGAGAAGCTTCTGGTTTTTCTCGGAGTTGCGGCGGGGTCCTCTCGAGTTACAACGCGGACCCCAGGGACATGGCCCTGTGTTCTCCGGAGAGGCCAGTCTCCATGCCATTTGCCAGGCGCCTCTGGGGATTCCTCCACAGTGGTCGCCGGGTCCGCAGTTCTCATCTGGTCCTGAGGCCCAAGCCTGAGCATTCCACGGCCATGGTGACATAGGTCTTGGAGTTCCCCTGGGGCCCCCACAGGGGAGTCAGGCCACGTCTCGCCCAGAGACATGCACAGCCGCTTGCCTCCCCAGCTGTAGCAGCAGTGTCAGGCTCCCCGTCGTGCGGACACAGGGATCTGTAGCTTGCACTCCAGGTACCCCAGGGCTGTCACACGTGCCAGTGTGTTGGGCGTCGAGCCTCGGGCTGACAGTCAAGACAATGCAGGGCAGTCAGTTTCATCTGGAGTGGACGAGGCATTTGGGGTCTTGGAGAATGGTGGCCCAACCCCTGATTCTCCTCCCAACTTTCCTGGTGCGAGCTCCTCCACTTTGGATGCAAGGGGAGTGCCGGGAACACTTTCCCAATGGAGCAGTTAAAGGGACCCTTCTCTGGAGCTGAGAATGTGGAAAGGGGGCTCCACTTCATTCACGGCGGGAACCTCGGATTCCCTCTCCAGTGGGGATGGGTGGGGCAGGGCACTTCTTGGGTCAAATCAAGGCTGTGAAGGTGCCTTATGAGTTCCACGAGGGAAGGGGTAATTTCCCTCGAGATGCCCCAGAAGACAGAGCCTCACCCCGCCTGCAGTGGAGAGCTTCTGGTTTTACTCGAGTTGCGGTGGGGTCCTATCGAGTTATGACAGGCATCCCAGGGACCCGCCCCTGTGGCCTCTCTTGTGGGCAGTCTCCGTGCCAGTAGCCAGGTGCCTCTGGTGATTCCTCCTCAGTCGTCGCTGGGTCCTCAGTCCTCGTTTAGTGCTGAGGTCGGAGCCTGAGCTTTCCTCGCCTGTGCTGCCATAGGTCTTGGGATTCCCCTGTAGCCACCACAGGGGAGTCAGGCCTCGTCTCGCCTGGAGACTTGCATGGCCTTTGCCTCCCCAGCTGCAGCAGCAGTGTCAGGCTCCCCTTTGAGCAGACATAGGTATCTGTGGCTTTCCCTCGAGTTACCCCAGTTCTGTCACACGTGTCAGTGTGTCGGGTTTCAAGCCTTGGGGTGACAGTCGAGGCAGTGCAGGGCAGTCAGGTTCATCTGGAATGGAGGAGGAATTTGGGGGTCTTGGGGAATGGTGGCCTGACCCCTGATGCTCCTCCCAACTCTCCTGGTGGGAGCGCCTCTGCTTGAGGTGCGAGGGGAGGACCAGGAACCCTTTCTTGATGGAGCAGGGAAAGGGACCCTCATCTGAAGCTGAGCAGGGGCAAATAAGGCTCCTCTTGACTCGTGGCAAGACCCTTGAGGTTCCTCTCGAGTGGGGCCGGGTAGGGCGGGGGAACATCTTGGGTCACTGCAAGGGGGAGAAGGAGCCTTTTGAAGTCCAAGAGGGAAGAGGTGATTTCCCCGAGATGACCCAATGGACAAGGGCCTCACTCCTCCTGCAGAGTAGAAGCTTCTGGTTTTTCTCGAGTTGTGGCAGGGTCCTCTCTAGTTATGACGGGGACCATAGGGACCCAAACCTGAGTCCTCAGGAGAGGCCAGTATCCATGCCAGTTGCCAGGTGCCTCAGGGGTTACCTCCCCAGTCGTCGCCGTGTCCACAGTCCTCATCTGGTGGTGAGGACAGAATGTGAGCTTTCCTTGCCCATGCTGACCTAGGCCCTGGGGTTTCCCTGTAGCCCCCACATGGGAGTTAGGCCTTGTCTTGCTTGGAGACGTGCACGGCCGCTTGTCTTCCCAGCTTGAGCAGCATTGTCATGCTCCCCATCCTGTGGACAGAGGGATATGAGGCTTTCCCTCGAGGTACACCAGGGCTGTCACAGGTGCCCGTGTGTCGGGCGTGGAGCCGCAGGGTGAAAGTCGAGGCAGTGCAGGGCAGTCAGGTTCATCTGTAGTGGATGAGGCATTTGGGGGTCTTCAGGAATGGTTACCCGACCCCTGATGCTCCTCCCGACTCTCCTGGTGCGAACGCCTCATCCTGGGAGGCGAGGGGAGCGCCAGGAACCCATTTCTGACGGAGCAGGGAAAGGGACCCTCTTCTGGAACTGAGCAGGGGCAAACGGAGCTTCTCTTGAGTCGTGATGGGACCCTCGGAGTTCCTCTCGAGTGGTGAAGGGTGGGAAGGGAACTTCTTGGGTCACACCAAAGGTGTGAAGGAGCCTTTGAGGCCTAAGAAGGAAGGGGTAAGTTCCTCCCAAGACAAGGCAGCAGACAAGAACTTGGCTCACCTGCAGCAGAGAAGCTTCTGGTTTTTCTCGAGTTACGGCTGGGTCTTCTGGAGTTACGATGGGAATCCCATGGAACCGCCTCTGTGGCATTAGGGGAGGGGGAATTTGAAATGGAGGAGGAATTTTGGGGTCTTTGGGAATGGTGGCCCGACCCCTGATGCTCCTCCCGACTCTCCTGGTGTGAGCGCATCCTCCTGGGAAGCGAGTGGTGTGCCAGGAATCCTTTCCCGACAGAGCAGTGAAAGGGACTCTCATCTGAAACCGAGCAGGGGCAAATAAGGCTCCTCTTCAATCGTGGTGGGACCCTTGGGGTTCCTCTCGAGTGGGGGCAGGTAGGGCGGGGAACATCTTGGGTCACTGCAAGGGGGAGAAAGTGCCTTTTGAGGTCCAAGAAGGAAAGGGTGATTTCCTCTGAGATGCCACTGGGACAAGGGCCTCACACCGCTGGCAAGGGAGAAGCTTCTGGATTTTCTCGACTTGCGGTGGGGTTTCTCGAGTTACGACGGGGACACCAGGGACTCGCCCCTGTGGCTTCAGAGAGTCCAGTCTCTGTGCCAGTTGCCAGGCGCCTCTGGGGATTCCCTCCCCAGACGTCGCCGGGTGCTCAGTCCTCATCTTGTGCTGAGGTCGGAGCCTGAGTTTTCCTCGAGCGTCCTGACCTAGGTGTTGGGGTACCCCTGAGGCTCCCACAGAGGAGACAGACTATGTCTCGCCTGGAGACGTGCACGGCCGCTTGCCTCTTCAGCTGCAGTAGCAGTGTCAGGCTTCCCGTCGAGCTGACACAGGAATTTGTGGCTTGCCCTCGAGGTACCCGAGGGCTGTCACACGTGCCAGTGTGTCTAGCGTCGAGTGTCGGGGTGACAATCGAGGTAGGGCAGGGCAGTCAGGGTCCGCTGGAGTAGACGAGGCATTTGGGGTCTTGGGGGATGCTGGCCCGACCCATGATTCTCCTCCCGACTCTCCTGGTGCGAGCGTCTCCTCTTGGGATGCGAGGGGATTGTCGGAAAACCTTTTCCAAAGGAGAAGGGAAAAGGACCCTCATCTGGAGCTGAGCAAGCGCAAACGGGGCTCCTCTTGAGTCGAGAAGGGAACCACGGGGTTCCTCTCGAGTGGGGAAGGGCAGGGCGGGGAACTTCTTGTATCACAGCAAGGGTGTGAAGGAGCTTTTCGAGGTCCTATAGGGAAAGGGTGATTTCCCTCTAGACATCACAGCAGACAAAGGCCTCGGCCGGCCTGTAGGGTTTAAGCTTCTCGTTTTACTTGAGTTACGGCGGGATTCTCTCCAGTTATGACGAGAACCTCAGGGACCCGCCCTGTGGCCTCAGGAGAGGCCAATATCTGTGCCAGTTACCAGGCGTCTCTGGGAATTCCTCCTCAGTCGTCGATGGGTACTTTGTTCTCGTCTGTTGCTGAGCCTGAGCTTCCCTTGCCCGTGCTGACAAAGGTCTTGGTGTTCCCGTTTTGCCGCCACAGGAGAGTCAGGTCTCCTTTAGCCTCGAGACGTGCATGGCCATTTGCCTCCCCAGTTGCAGCAGCAGTGTAAGGCTCCCCATCGAGCAGACACAGGGATCAGTGACCCAGGGCTGTAACACGTGCCAGTGTGTCAGGCGTCGAGCCTCGGTGTGACAGTCGAGGCAATGTAGGGCAGTCTGGTTCATCTGGAGTGGAGGAGACATTTGGGGATCTTGAGGAATGGTGACCTGAACCCTGATGGTCCTCCTGACTCTCATGGTGTGAGCGGCTGTTCTTGGGATGCGAGGTGAGCCCAGAGACCCCTTTCCCGACAATCAGGGAAAATGACAAACATCTGAAGCAGAGCAGGGGCAAACGGGGCTCCTTTCGAGTTGCAGCAGGACCATTAGGTTTCCACTCGAATGGGGACTGGTCGGGCGGGAACTTCTTGGGTCAGGGCAAGAATGTGAAGGAGCCTTTCGAGGTCAAAGAGGTACGGGGTGATTTCCCCCGAGACTCCACAGGAAAAAAGGGCCTCACCCACTTGAACGGGAGAACCTTCTGGTTTTCTGGAGTTGCGACGGGGTTTCTCGAGTTACAATGGGGAGCCCATGGACCCTCCCCTGTGGCCTCAGGAGAGGCCATTCTCCGTGCCAGTTGCCATGCACCTCTGGGGATTCCTCCCCAGTCATCGCTGAGTCCTCAAACGTCGTCTGGTGCTGAGGCCGGTGCCTGAGCTTTCCTCGCCCATGCTGACATAAATCTTGGGGTTCCCATGGAGCCCCCCACAGGGGAGTCAGGCCTCGTCTCGCCTGGAGACATGCAATGCTGCTTGCCTCCACAGCTTCAGCAGCAGTTTAAGGCTTTTAGTCGAGCGGATACAGGGATCTGTGGCTTGCCCTCGAGATACCCCCAGAGCTGTCACAGATGCCAGTGTGTCGGGCATTGAGCCTCGGGCTGACAGTCTAACAGGGCAGGGCAGTCTGGATCATCTGGAGTGAATGAGGTATTTGGGGGTCTTGAGGAATGGTGGCAAGACCCCTGATGCTCCTCTCGACTGTCCTGGTGCGAGTGTCCCCTGTTGGGATGGAAGCAGAGAGCTGCGAACCCTTTCCAGACAGAGCAGGTAAGGGACCCTCATCAGGAGTTCAGCAGGAGAGAACGGGGCTCCTTTTCATTGTTGTTGGATTCCTCGGTTTTCCTCTCGAGTGGGTACAGGTGGGGTGAGGAACTTCTTGGGTCACAGCAAGAAGGTGAACGACCCTTTGAGGATAAAGAGAGAAGGGGTGATTTCCCCAGAGATGACACAGCAGACAAGGTCTTCACCCCGCTTACAGGGAAGAACTTTTTTTTTCAAGTTGTGGTGAGGTCCTCTCGAGTACGACGGGGACCACAGGGACTCGCCCCTGTGGCCTCAGGAGAGGCCAGTCTCCGTGCCAGTTGCCAGGCGCCTCTGGGGATTCCTCTCCAGTCGTTGCTGGGTCCTCAGTCCTCGTCTGGTGCTGAGGCCAGAGCCTGAGCATTCCTCGCCCGTGCTGACTTAGGTCTTAAGGTTTCCCTGGAGCCCACACAGTTGAGTAAGGCCTCATTTAGCCTGGCGACGTATATGGCCGCTTGCCTCGCCAGCTGCAGCAACAGTATCAGGCTTCCCGTCGAGCGGACACAGGAATCTGTGTCTTGCCCTAAATGTACTACTCAGGGCTGTCACACGTGCCAGTGTTTCAGGCGTTGAGCCTGGGGTTGACAGTCGACGCAGTGCGGGGCAGTCAGGTTCATCTGGAGTGGACGAGACATTGGAGAGACTTCAGGAATTGTGGCCCGACCCCTGATGCTCCTACGGACTCTCCTGGTGGGAACGGCTCCACTTGGCATGGGAGGGGAGTGCCCAGAACCCTTTCCCGAAGGAGCAGGGAAAGGGACAATCATCTGGAGCTGAGCAGGGGCAAACGGGGCTCTTCTTGAGTCACGGTGGGACCGTCTGGAATTCATCCCTAGTGGGGATGGGAGGGGCAGGGAACTTCTTTGGTCACAGCAAGGGTATGAAGGAGCCTTTGGAGTTCCAAGAGGGAAAAGGTGATTTCCCAGGAGACGACGAAGCTGACAAGATCCACATTCCGCCTGCAGGGGAGAAGGTTCTGGTTTTTCTCGAGATGTGTTGGGGTCCTCTCGAATTACAACGGGGACCCCAGGGAACTGCCCCTGTGGCCTCAGCAGAGGCCAGTCTCCTTGCCAGTTTCCAGGTGCCTCTGGGGATTCCTCTTCAGCCGTAGCCTGGTACTCAGTCCTTGTCTGGTGCTGAGGGCTCAGCCTGTGCTTTCCTCACCCATTCTGACTAAGGTCTTAGGGTCCCCGTTTAGCCGCCACAGGGGAGTCAGGTCTCGTTTAGCCTCGAGACGTGCAGGGCTGCTTGCCTCCCCAGCTGCAGCATCAGTGTAAGGCTCCCCATCGAGCAGACACAGGGATCTGTGACTTGACGTTGAGGTACCCGAGGGCTGTCACACGTGCCAGTGTGTCGGGCGTCAAGCCTCGGGCTTACAGTTGAGACAGTGCAGAGCAGTCAGATTCATCTGGAGTGGACAGGGAAATTGGGGGACTTGGGGAATGGTGGCCTGACCGCTGATGTCCTCCCTGACTCTCCAGGTTCGAGTGTCTCCTGTTGGGATGTGAGCAGAGAGCTGGGAACACTTTCCCGACAGAGCAGGAAAGAGACCCTCGTCTGGAGCTCAGCAGCAGCTAATGGGGCTCTTCTTGAGTCTTGGTGGGACCCTCGTGGTTCCTCTTGAGTTGGGACGTGTGGGGCGAGGAACTTCTTGTGTCACAGCAAGAAGGGGAACGACCATTTCGAGCTTCAAGAGAGAAGGGGTGATTTCCCCTGAGATGCCGCAGCGGACAAGGGCCTCAACCCGTGTGCAGGGGAGAAACTTTTGGTTTTTCTCAAGTTGAGGCGGGGTCCTCTCGAGTTACGATGGGGACCCCAGAGACTCGCCCCTATGGCCTCATTAGAGGCCAGTCTCCATGCCAGTTGCGAAGCACCTCTGGGGATTCCTCCCCAGTCTCGCCTGGAGACGTGCACGGCCCCTTTCCTCCCCTAGCTGCAGCAGCAATGTCAGGCTCCCCGTCGAGTGGACACAGGGATCTGTGGCTTGCCCTCGAGGTACCCCAGGGCTGTCACACGTGCCAGTATGTCGGGTGTCGAGGCTCGGGGTGACAGTCGGGGCAGTGCAGGGCAGTCAGGTTCATCTTTAGTGGACGAGGCATTTGGGGGTCTTGGGGAATGGGCCTGACTCCTGATGCTCCTCCCAACTCTCCTGGTGGGAGCGCCTCCCCCTGGGATGTGAGGGCTGCACCGGGAATCCTTTCCGAACAGAGCAGGGAAAGGGACCCTCATCTGAAACTGAGCAGGGGCCAATGGGTCTCTTCTTGAGTTGGGGAGGGACCCTCAGCATTCCTCTACAGTGGGGAGAGTTGGGGCGGCAAACGTCTTGGGTCACAGCAAGTATGTGAATGAACATTTCGAGGTCCAAGAGGGAAAAGTGATTTCCCCGAAACATTGCAGTAGACAAGGGCCTCAGCCCACCTGCAGGGGAGAAGCTTCTCGTTTATCTCGAGTTATGGCAGGGTCCACTGCAGTTGGGACAGGAACCCCAGGAACCCGCCCCTGTGGCCTCAGGAGAGGCTAGTTTCCGTGCCAGTTGCCAGGCGCCTCTGGGAATTCTTCCTCAGTCGTCGACAGGTACTTAGTCCTCGTCTGGTGATGAGGCTGGAGGCTGAGCTTTTCTTGCCCATGCTGACGAGGTCTTGGGGTTCCCCTTCAGCCGCCACAGGGGAGTCGGGTCTTGTTCAGCCTCGAGATGTGCACACACGCTTGCCTCTCCAGCTGCAGCAGCAGTGGAAGGCTCCACATTGTGTGGACACAGGGATCTGTGACTTGCCCACAAGGTACTACCCAGGGCTGTCACACGTGCCAGTGTGTCAGGCGTCGAGCCTCGGTGTGACAGTCGAGGCAGAGTAGGGCAGTCAGGTTCATCTGGAGTGGAGGAGACATTTGGGAATCTTGGGGAATGGTGGCCCGACCTCTGATACTCCTCCCGACTCTCATGATGCCAGCAGCTCCACTTGTGATGGTAGGGGAGCGCCAGGACCCCTTTCCCCATGGAGTCGGGAAAGGGACAAACATCTGGAGGTGAGCATGGGAAAACGGGGTTGTTCTTGAATCGTGGCGGGACTGATCCGGTTCGTCTCGAGTGGAGATGGGTGGGGTGGGGAATGGGGAACTGCTTTGGTCACAGCAAGGGGGTGAAGGAGCCTTTCGAGGTAAAAGGGAAGGGGTGATTTCCCCGAGATGCTGCAGCCGACAAGGGCCTCACCCCGAATGCAATGGAGAAGCTTCTGGTTTTTCTCGAGTTGTGGCGGGGTCCTCTCGAGTTACAACGGGGACCCCAGGGACCCGGCCCTGTGGCCTCAGGAGAGGCCAGTCTCCGTGCCAGTTGCCGGGCGCCTCTGGGGATTCCTCACCAGTCGTCGCGGGGTCCTCAGTCCTCGTCTGGTGCTGAGGCCGGAGCCAGAGCTTTCCTTGCCTGTGCTGACATAGGTCTTGTCGTTTCCCTGGAGACCCCAGAGGGGAGTCAGGGCTTGTCTCACCTCTAGACGTGCAATGCCGCTTTCCTCCCCAACTTCAGCAGCAGTGTAAGGCTTCCCGTCGTGCGGACACAGGGATCTGTGGCTTGCTCTCGAGGTACCCCAGGGCTGTCACACGTGCCATATGTTGGGCATCGAGCCTCGGGCTGACAGTCGAGGCAGTGCAGGGTAGTCAGGTTCATCTGGAGTGGATGAGGGATTTGGGGGTTTTAGGGAATGGTGGCCCAAACCCTGATGCTTCTCCAGACTCCTGGTGAGAACGCCTCCTCCTTAAATGCGAGGGGAGCACCGGGAACTCTTTCCCGATGGAGCAGGGAAAGGGACCCTCATCTGGAGCTGAGCAGGGGCAAATGGGGCTCTTCTTCAGTCTTGGTGGGACACTCGTAGTTCCTCTCAAATGGGGAATAGCAGAGCTGGGAACTTCTTGGATCACAGCAAGAAGGGGAAGGACCCTTTCGAGGTCCAAGAGGGACAGGGGTGATTTCCCCTGAGACATCACAGCGGACAAGGGCCTCTCCACGCCTGCAGGAGAGAAGCTTCTGGTTTTTCTCGGAGTTATGGCGGGGTCCTCTCGAGTTACGACGGGCACCCCATGGACCCGCCCTTGTGGACTCAGAAGAGGCCAGTCTCCATGCCAGATGCCAGGCGCTTCTCAGGATTCTTCCCCAGTCGTCGTCGGGTCCTCAGTGATAGTCTGGTGCTAAGGCCTGAGCCTGAGCTTTCCTTGCCCGTGCTGACATAGGTCTTGGAGTTCCCATGGAGCCCCCATAGGGGACTCAGGCCTCATCTCTCCTGGAGACGTGCACGGCCGCTTGCCCCCCCGAGCTGCAGCTGCAGTGTCAGGCTCGCCATCGAGCAGACACAGGGATATGTGTCTTGTCCTCGAGGTACCCCAGGGCTGTCACACGTGCCAGTGTGTCGAGCGTCGAGCCTTGGTGTGACAGTCAGTGCAGTGCAGGCCAGTCAGCTTCATCTGGAGTGCACGAGGCCTTTGGGGGTCTTGGGGAATGGTGGCAAGACCCCTGATGCTCTTCCCGACTTACTTGTGTGAGTGCCTCCTCTTGGGATCGAGGCAAGCACCGGGAAAACTTTCCAGACAGAGCAGGGAAATGGACCCTCATCTGGAGCTGAGCAGGGGCAAACAGGACACCTCTTGAGTCGCGGTTGTACCCTAGAGGGTTCCTCCCGAGTGGGGACGTGTGGGGCAGGAACTTCTTGGGTCACAGCAAGAGTTTGAAGTAGCCAATCAAGGTCCAAGAGATATGGGGTGATTTCCCCCAAGACGCCACAGTGGACAATGGCCTTACCCTGCCTGCATGGGAGAAGTTTCTGGTTTTTCTCGAGTTGAGGCGGGAACCACTCGAGTTACGCCAGGGACTCCTGGTAACCGCCCCTCTGCCCTGAGGAGAAGCCAGTCTCTGTGCCAGTTGCAATGCACCTCTTGGGATTCCTCTCCAGTCATCGCCGGGTCCTCAGTCCTCGTCCGGTGCTGAGGCCGGAGCCTGAGATTTCCTCACCCGTGCTGACATAGGCCTTGGATTTCCCCTGGAGCCCCCACAGGGAAGTAAGGCCTCGTCTCCCCTGCAGACGTTCATGGCCGCTTGCTTCGCCAGCTGAAGCAGCAGTGTCAGGCTCCTCATCGAGCACACATAGGAATCTGTGGCTTGTTGAAGCTTTTGGGTGACTTTGGGAATCGTGCCCCGAACCCTGATGCTCCTCCCAACTCTCCTGGTGCCAGCGCCTCCTCTTGGGATGCGAAGGGAGCGCTGGGAACCTTTTCCCTAAGGATCAGGCAAACAGACCGCCATCTGGCACTAGGTATGGGCAAACGGGGCTCCTCTTGAGTCGCGGCGGGTCCCTCGGGGTTCCTCTCAAGTGGGAACGGGTGGGGTAGGGAACTTCTTGGGTCACAGCAAAAATGGTAAGTAGCCTTTCTAGGTCCAAGAGGAAAGGGGTGAGTTTCCCCGAGACGTCACAGCAGTCAAGGGCCTCACCCCGCCTGCAGGGGAGAAGCTTCTGGTTTTTCTCGAGTTGTGGTGGTGTCCTCTCGAGTTATGATGGAAACACCAGGGACCCACCCCTGTGGCCTCAGGAGAGGCCAGTCTCCGTGCCTGTTGCCATTCGCCTTTGGTAGTCCTCCAGAGTCGCCGCCAGATCCTCAGTCCTTGTCTGGTGCTGTGGCCGGAGACTGAGCTATCCTTGCCCGTGCTGACATATGTCTTGGGGTTCCCCTGGAGCCCCGACAGGGTAGTCAGGCCTCGTCTCGAATGGAGACATGCATGGCCACTTGCCTCCCCAGTTGAAGCAGCAGTGTCAGGCTCACTGTCGAGCCGACACAGGGATCTGTGGCTTGCCCTGGTGGTACCCCAGGGCTGTCACACGTGCCAGTGTGTCGGGCATCAAGCCTCGGGGTAAGTCGAGGCAGTGCAGTGCAGTCAAGTTCATGTGGAGTGGACGAGGCATTTGAGGGTCTTGGGAAACGATGGCCCAAATCCTGATGCACTTGCCAACTCTCCTGGTGCGATCTCCTTCATTTGGGATGTGAGGGGAGCGCTGGGAACCCTTTCCCGACAAAGAAGGGAAAGGGACCCTCATCTTGAGCTGAGCAGGGACAAACGGGGCTTCTCTTGAATCTCGCCGGGACCCTCGGGGTTCCTCTTGAGTGTGTAGGGTTCGAGCGTGGAACTTCTTGGGTCACATCAAGGGGGTGAAAGAGCCTTTCGACGTCCAAGAGGGAACAGGTGATTTCCCCCAAGACGTCGCAGCAGACCAGGGCCTCACCCCGCCTGCAGGGGAGAAGCTTCTGATTTTTCACGAGTTGTGGCAGGGTCCTCTCGAGAGACGACAGGGACCCCAGGGACCCGCTCCTGTGGCCTCAGGAGAGGCAAGTCACCGTGCACGTAGACAGGTTCCTCTGGGGATTCCTCCCCAGTCGTCGCCAGGTCCTCAGTCCTCGTCTGGTGCTTAGGCCGGAGCCTTTGCTTTCCTTCCGCATTTTGACATAAGTCTTGGGTTCCCCTTGAGCCCCCAAAGGGGAGTCAGGCCTCATCTTGCCTGGAGAACTGCATGGCCGCTTGCATCCCCAGCTGCAGTAGCAGTGTCAGGCTCCCTGTCGAGCGGACACAGGGATATGTGGCTTTCCCTCGAGGTACCCCAGGGCTGTCACACGTGCCAGTGTATTGTGCGTCACGCCTCGGGGTGACAGTCGAGGCATGCAGGGCAGTCAGTTTCATCTGGAGTGGACCAGGCATTTGCCGGCCTTGGGGAATGGTGGCCCGATCCCGGATGGTCCTCCGGACTCCCCTGGTGGGAGCGCCTCCTCTTTGGATGCGAGGGAATGCCGGCAATTTTTTCCTGAGAGAGCAGGGAAAGGGACCCTCATTTGGAGCTAAGCAGGGAAAACAGGGATCCTCTTCAGTCATGGCGGGTCCCTCAGGTTTCCCCTCGAGTGGGGATGGGTGGGGTGGGGAACTTCTTGGGTCACAGCAGGGGTGTAAAGGAGCCTTTAGAGGTCCAATAGGCAAGGGGTGATTCCCGTCGAGACGCTGCAACGGACAAGGGCCTCACCCCGCCTGCAGGGGAGAAATTTTGGTTTTTCTCGGAGTTGCGGCAGGGACCGCAGGGCCTCGTCCTTGTGGCCTCAGGAGAGGCCAGTCTCGGTGAAAGTTGCCAGGCACATCTGGGCGTTCCTCAACAGTCGTCGCTGTGTCCTCAGTCCTCGTCTGTTGCTGAGACCAGAGCCTGAGCTTTACTCGCCCGTGCTGACATAGGTCTTGGGATTCCCTTGGAGCCCCACAATGGAGTCAGGCCTCATCTTGCCTGGAGAGGTGCAGGGCTGCTTGCCTCCCCACATACAGCAGCAGTGTCAGACTCCCCGTCGAGCGGACACAGGGAACTGTGGCTTGCCCTCGAGGTACCCCAGGGCTGTCACACGTGCCATGTGTCAGACGTCGAGTCTCGGGGTGACAGTCGAGTTAGTGCACGGTATTCAGGTTCATCTGGAGTGGACGAGGCATTTGAAGGTCTTAGGGAATGATGGCCAGACCCCTGATGCTTCTCCTGACTCTCCTGGTGCGAGAACCTCCTCTTGGGATGAGAGGGGAGCGCCTGGAACCCTTTCCCTACCAAGCAGGGAAAAGGACGCTTATCTGGAGCTGAGCAGGGGCAAACGGGGCACCTCTTGAGTCACGTCGGGACCCTTGGGTTTCCTCTCTAGTGGAGACGGGTGGGGCGGGGAACTTCTTAGGTCACAGCAAGGGGGTGAAGGAGCCTTTCGAGGTACAAGAGGGAAGGGATGATTTCCCCCGAAATGCTGTAGCGGACAAAAACCTCACCCCGCCTGCAGTGGAGAATCCGGTTTTTCTCGATTTAAGACGGGGTTCTCTTGAGTTACGACTGGGACCCAAGGGCCCTGCCCCTGTGGCCTCAGGAGAGGCCAGTCTCCGTGCCAGTTGCCAGGCGCCTCAGGGGATTTCTCCTCAGTCGTCGCTGGGTCCTCAGTCTTCGTCTGGTGCTGAGGCCGGAGCCTGAGGTTTCCTCGCCCGTGTTGACATAGGGCTTGGGGTTACTCTGGAGCCACCACAGGGGAGGTAGGCATTGTCTGGCCTTTAGACGTGACCGGCCACTTGCCTCCCCAGCTTCAGGAACAGTGTCATGCTCCCCGGCCGAGTGGACACAGGGATCTGTGTCTTCCCCTCGAGGTACCGCAGGGCTGTCACGCGTGCCAGTTTGTTGGGCATTGAGCCTTGGGGTGACAGTCGAGGCAGTGCAGCGCAGTCAGGTTCATCTGGAGTGGACGAGGCATTTGGGGGTCTTGGGGAAAGCTGGCCAGACCCCTGATGCTCCTCCCGACTCTCCTGGTGCGAGTGACTCCTCCTGGGATGCGAGAGGAGTGCCGGGAACCCTTTCCTGATGGAGCAGGGAAAGGGACCCTCATCTGGAGTTCAGCAGGAGCAAACGGGTCTTTCTTGAGTTGCGGTGGGACACTCGGTGTTCCTCACAAGTGGGGACGGGTGGGGCTGGGAACTTCTTGGGTCACAGCAATGGTGTGAAGATACCTTTCGAGGTTCAAGAGGGAAGGGGTGATTTCCTCTGAGACACCGCAGCGGACAAGGGCTTCACCCCTCCTGCAGGAGTGAAGCTTCTGCTTTTTTCTAGATGTGGTGGGGTTCTCTCAAGTTATGATGGGGACCCCAGAGACCCGCACCTGTGGGCTCAGGAGAGGCCAGTCTTCGTGACACTTGCCAGGCGCTTCTGGGGATTATTCCCCAGTCGTCGCCAGGTCCTCAGTCCTGGTCTGGTTCTGAGGCCGGAGCCTGAGCTTTCCTCGCTGGTGCAGACATAGGCCTTGAGGTTCACATGGAGCCCCCACAGGGGAGTCAGACTTCATCTCACCTGGAGTTGTGCCCGGCTGCTTTTCTCCCCAGCTGCAGCAGCAGTGTCCAGCTCCCAGTCGAGCAGACACAGGGATCTGTGGCTTTGCCTCAAGGTACCCCAGGGCTGTCACACGTTCCAGTGTGTTGGGAGCCGAGCTTCAGCGTGACCCTCGAGGCAGTGCAGGGCAGTCAAGTTCATTTGGAGTGGACAAGGCATTTGGGAGTCTTGGGGAATGGTGGCCGACCCGTGATGCTCCTCACGACTTCCTTGTGTGAGCGCCTCCTGTTGGGATTCGAGGCAAGTGCTGGGAAAACTTTCCCGATGGAGCAGGGAAATGGACCCTCATCTGGAGCTGAGCAAGGGCAAACAGGGTTCCTCTTGAGTCTCGGCGGGACCCTTGGGGTTCCTCGCGAGTGGGGACGAGTGAGGAAGAAACTTGTTTGGTCACAGCAAGAGTGTGAAGGAGCCGATCAAGGTCCAACAGGTATGGGGTGATTTCACCCAAGACGCCGCAGCGGACAAGGGCCTCACCCTGCCTGAAGAGGAGAAGATTCTGGTTTTTCTCGAGTTGGGGCGGGATCCACTCGAGGTACTACGAGGACCCCAGGGAACTGCCCTGTGCACTGAGGAGAAGCCATTCTCCTTGCCAGTTACAATGGGCCTCTTGCGATTCTAACTCCAGTCGTTGCCGGGTCCTCAGTCCTCATCTGGTGCTGAGGCCGGAGCCTGAGCTTTCCTCGACAGTGCTGACATAGGCCTTGGGGTACCCTTGGGGACACCACAGAGGAGACAGGCCTCGTGTCGCCTGGATACATGCACTGCCACTTCCCTCCCCAGCTGCAGCAACAGTGTCAGGCTTCCCGTCGAGCGGACACAGGGATCTGTGCCTTGCCCTCGAGGTACACCAGGGCTGTCACACGTGCCAATGTGTCTGGCGTCGAGTGTCAGGATGACAGTCGAGGCAGTTCAGGGCAGTCAGGGTCCGCTGGAGTGGACGAAGAATTTGGGGTCTTTGGGAATGGTGGCATGACCCCTGATGCTCCCCTCCTGATTCTCCTGGTGCGAGTGCCTCATCTTGGGATATGAGGGGAGCACCGGGAACCCATTCTCGATGGAGCAGGAAAAGGGACCCTCATCTGGAGCTGAGCAGGGGCAAACGAGGCTACTCTTGAGTCTCGGAGGGACCCTAGGGGTTCCTCTCGAGTGGGGACGGGGTGGGGTGGGGAACTTCTTGGGTCACAGCAAGGGGGTGAATGAGCCATTCGAGATCCAAGAGGGAAGGGGTGATTTCCCCCGAGACGCCGCAGTGGACAAGGGCCTCACCCCACCTGCAGGAGAGAAGCTTCTGGATTTTCTCGAGTTTCGGTGGTGTCCACTCGAGTTACGACGGGTACTCCAAGGACCCGACCCTGTGGCCTCAGAAGAGACCAGTTTCCGTGCGAGTTGAGAGGTGCTTCTGGGGATTCCTCCCCAGCCATCGCCGGGTCCTCAGTCCTCGTCTGCTGCTGAGGCTGAAGCCTGAGTTTGCCTCACCCGTGCTGACATAGGTCTTGGGTTTCCCCTGGAGCCCTCACAGGGAGTCAGCCTCGACTCGCCTGGAGACGTGCACAGCCCCTTTCCTCCGTAGCTGGAGCAGCAGTATCCAGCTCCCTTTCTAGCAGATACAGGGATATGTGGCTTGCCCTCCATGTACCCCACGATTGTCACACGTGCCAGTGTGTCGGGTGTCGAGCCTCGGGTTGACAGTTGAGGCAGTGCCGGGCAGTAATGTTCTTCTGGTGTGGATGAGGAATTGGGGGTCTTGGAGAATGGTGGCCCCAAACCTGATGCTCCTCCCGAATCTCCTTGTGCGAGAGACCCCTCCTGGGATGTGAGGGGAGAGCCGGGAACCCTTTACCGACGGAGTAGGGAAAGGGCCACTCTTCTGGAGCTGAGCAGGGGAAATGGGGCTTCTCTTGAGTCACTGCGGGAACCTCAGGGTTCCTCTCAAGTGGGGACGGGTGGGTCAGGGAACTTCTTGGGTCACATCAAGTGTGTGAAGGAGCCTTTCGAGGTCCAAGAGGGAAGGAGTGATTTCCCCTGAGATGCTGCAGTAGACAATGGCCTCAACCCGCCTGCAGAGGAGAAGATTCTGCTTTTTCTCCAGTTGCAGCGGGGTCCTCTCAAGGTACGATTGGGACACCAGGGACCCGCCCCTGTGGCCTCAGGAGAGACCAGTCTCCGTGCGAGTTGGGTGGCGCCTCTGGGGATTCCTCCCCATCGTCAGCAGGTCCTCAGCCCTCATCTGCTGCTGAGGCCGAAGCCTGAGCTTGCCTCACCCGTGCTTACATAGGTCTTGGGGTTCCCCTGGAGCCATCAAAGGTGAGTCAGGCCTCGACTCGCCTGGAGACGTGCATGGCCCCCTTCCTCTGCAGCTGCAGCAACAGTGTCCAGCTCCCAGTCAAGCAGATACAGGGATCTGTGGCTTGCCCTCCATGTACACCACGGTTATCACACATGCCATTGTGTCCGGAGTTGAGCCTCGGGGTGACAGTCAAGGCAGTGCAGGGCTGTCAGGTTCATCTGGAGTGGATGAGGCATTGGGGGTCTTGGGGGAATGGTGGCCCCAACCCTGAGGCTCCTCCAACACCCCTGGCACGAGCGCCTTTTCCTGAGATGCTATGGGAGCGCCGGGAACCCCTTCCCGACGGAGTAGGAAAAGGGACACTCATCTGGAGCTGAGCAGGGGAAAACGGGGCTCCTCTTGAGTCTCAGCGAGACCTTCGGGGTCCCTCTCGAGTGGGACGGGTGGAGCAGGGAACTTCTTAGGTCACAGCAAGGGGGTGAAGGAGCCTTTTGAGGTCCAAGAGGGAAGAGGTGATTTCACTCAAAACGTTTCAGCAGACAAGGGCCTCACCCCACCTGCAGGGGAGAAGCTTCTGCTTTTTTCTAGTTGCGGTGGGGTTCCCTCGAGTTACGACGGTGACCCCAGGGACCTGCCCCTGTGGGCTCAGGTGAGGCTAGTCTCCATGCCAGTTGCCAGGCGCCTCTGGGGATTCCTCCCCAGTCATCGCCAGGTCCTCAGTCCTTGTCTGGTGCTAAGGCCAGAGCCTGAGCTTTCTTCTCTCGTGCTGACATAGGGCTTGGGGTTCCCCTGGATCCTTTACAGGGTAGTTAGGCTCGTCTCGCTTGGGGACATGCACGGCCACTTGCCTCCGCAGCTGCAGCTGCAGTGTCAGGCTCGCCATCGAGCAGACACAGGGATATGTGGCTTGTCCTCGAGGTACCCCAGGGCTACGTGCCAGTGTGTCGGGCGTTGAGCCTTGGAGTGACAGTCGGTGCACTCAGGCCAGTCAGGTTCATCTGTAGTGGATGAGGCCTTTGGGGTTTTTCTGGAATGGTGGCAATACCCCTGATGCTCCTCCTGACCCTCATGGTGTGAGCGGCTCCTCTTGGGATGTGAGGGGAGCGCCGGGACACCTTTCCTGACGGAGCAGGGAAAGGGACAAACATCTGGAGCTGAGCAGGGGCAAACGGGGTTCTTCTTGAGTTGCAGCGGGACCGACGGGGTCGTCTCGAGTGGAGAAGGGTGGGGCGGGGGAACTGCTTTGGTCACAGAAAGGGTGTGAAGGAGCCTCTCGAGGTCCAAGAGGGAAGGGGTAATTTCCCCCAAGACACTGCAGCGGACAAGGGCCTCACCTCTCCTGCAAAAGAGAAGCGTCTGGTTTTTCTCGAGTTGCGACCGAGTCCTCTTGAGTTACAATGGGGACCCCAGGGACCCGCCCCTGTGGCCTCAGGAGATGCCAGTCTCCATGCCAGTTGCCAGGCACCTCTGGGGATTTCTCCCAAGTCATCGCCGGGTCCTCAGTCCTCGTCTGGTTCTGAGGCTGGAGCCGGAGCTTTCCTTGCCTGAACTTACACAGTTCTTGGGGTTCCCCTGGAGCACCCAAGGGGAGTCAGGCCTCTTCTCGCCTGGACACGTGCACGGCGGCTTGCCTGACCAGCTTCAGCAGCAGTGTCAGGCTCCCTGAAGAATGGACACATTGATCTGTTGCTTTCCTGGTGGTAACCCATGGCTGTCACACCTGCCAGTTTCTCGGGCTTTGAGCCTCGGGGTGACAGTCTAGACAGTGCAGTTCAGTCACGTTCATCTGGAGTGGACAAGGCATTTTGAGGTGTTGGAGAATGGTGGCCCAACCCTTGATGCTCCTCCGAATTTTCTGGTGCAAGCACCTCCTCTTGGGATGGGAGGGGAGCCTAGGGAAACCTTTCCTTAAGGAGCAGGGAAAGTGAGCATCATCTTGAGCTGAGCAGGGGCTAACGGGGCTCCTCCTCAGTCACGGCGGGTCCCTCGAGGTTCGTCTCAAGTGGAGACGGTTGGGGCGGGGAACATCTTGGGTCACAGCAAAGGGGTGAAGGAGCCTTTCGAGGTCCATAAGGGAAGAGGTGATTTTCCCTGAGAAGCCGCAGTGGACAAGGGCCTCAACCCGCCTGCAGAGGAGAAGCTTCTGGCTTTTCTCGAGTTGCGGCGGGGTCCTCTCGAGTTACGACAGGGACCCCAAGGACCCGCCCCTGTTGCCTTAGGAGAGACCAGTCACTGTGCCAGTTGCCAGGCTTCTTTGAGCATTCCTCCCCAGTCGTTGCTGGGTCCTCAGTCTTCGTCTGGTGCGGAAGCTGGAGCCTGAGCTGTCCTCGCCCATGGTGACATAGGTCTTGTGGTTCCCCTGGAGCCCCCACATGGGAGTCAGGCCTCGTATCGCCTGGAGACGTGCACGGCCGCTTGCCTCTCCAGCTGAAACTGCAGTGTCAGACTCCCCGCCGAGAGGACACAGGGAACTGTGGCTTGCCCTCGAGGTACCCCAGGGCTGTTACACGTGCCAGTGTGTCGGAACTCGAGTATTGGGGTCACAGTCGAGGCAGTGCAGGGCAGTCAGGTTCATCTGGAGTGGATGAGGCATTTTGGGGTCTTGGGGAATGGTGGCCCGACTCCTGATCCTCCTCCAGACTCTCCTGGTGCGAGCTCCTCCACTTGGGATGCCAGGGGCGCGCTGGGAACACTTTCCAGATGGAGCAGTAAAATGGACCCTTTTCTGGAGCTGAGCATGGGCAAAGGGGGCTCCTGTTCAGTCGGGGGTCCTCTTGAGTAGGGATGTGTGGAGCGGGGGAACTTCTTGTGACACAGCAAGTGTTTGAAGGAGCCTTTTGGGGTCAAAGAAGTAAGGGGTGATTTCCACCGAGACACTGCAGTGGACACGGGCCTCACCCCGCTTGCAGGGTAGAAGCTTCTGGTTTTTCTCTAGTTGCGGAGAGGTCCACTTGAGTTACCACGGGTACCCCAGGGACCCGCCCCTGTCGCCTCAGGAGAGGCCAGTCACCATGCCAGTTGCCAGTCGCCTCTGGGGTATCCTCCCCAGTCGTAGCCAGGTCCTCAGTCCTCGTCTGGTGCTGAGACCTGAGCCTGAGCTTTCTTCGCCCATGCTGACATAGGTCTTGGAGTTCCCCTGGATCACCTACAGGGGAGTTAGGCCTTGTCTTGCCTGGAGACGTGCACAGCCGCTTGCCTCCCCCAGCTGCAGCTGCAGTGTCCGGCTCGCCTTCGAGCGGACACAGGGATATGTGGCTTGTACTCGAGGTACCCCAGGGCTTTCACACATGCCTGTGTGTTGGGCATTGAGCCTTGGGGTGACAGTCGGTGCAGTGCAGGCCAGTCAGGTTCATCTGGAGAGGACGAGGCCTTTGGGTGTCTTGGGGAATGGTGGCAAGACAACTTATGCTCCTCCTGACTCTCCTGGTGTGAGCCTCTCCTATTGGGATATGAGGGGAGCGCTGGGAACCAAAGGGACTCTCATCTGGAACTGAGCAGGGTCAAATGGGGCTCTTCTTGTGTCTTGGCGGGACCCTCAGGGTTCCTCTCGAGTGGGGAAGGGCAGGGCAAGGAACTTCTTGGATCACAGCAAGAAGGGGAAGGACCCATTCGAGGTCCAAGAGGGAAGGGGTGATTTCCCCGAGACACCACAGTAGACAAAGGCCACAGGCCGCCTGCAGGGAAGAAGCTTCTGGTTTTCTCGAGTTATGGTGGGTTCCTCTTGAATTACAATGGGAACCCCAGGGACCCACCCCTGTGTCCTCATCAGGGGCCAGCAGCCATGTCAGTTGCCAGGCGCCTCTTGGAATTCCTCTTCCATCAGCGAGTGGTACTTAGTCCTCATCTGGTGATGAGGCCATAGCCTGAGCTTTCCTCGCCCATGTGGACAAAGGTCTTGGGGTTCCCCTTTACCCGCCACAAGGGAGTCAGGTCTCCTTTAGCCTCGAGACGTGCATGGCCACTTTCCTTCCCAGCTGCAGCAGCAGTGTAAGGCTCCCCCGTTGAGCAGACACAGGGTTCTGTGACTTGACCTCGAGGTACTCCAGGGCTGTCACACGTGGCAGTGTGTCAGGCATCATGCATTGGGGTGACAGTCGAGGCAGTGCAGTGCAGTCAGGTTCATGTGGAGTGGACGAGGCTTTTCAGGGTCTTGGGAAATGGTGGACCGAATCCTGATGCACCTGCCGATTCTCCTGGTGTGATCTCCTTCTCTTGGGATACGAGTGGAGCGCCGGGAACCCTTTCCCGACAAAGAAGGGAAAGGGACCCTCTTCTGAAGCTGAGCAGGGACAAACAGGGATCCTCTTGAATCTCTGCGGGACCCTCGGAGTTCCTCTCGAGTGGGTACGGTTGAAGCGTGGAACTTCTTGGGTCACAGCAATTGGCTGAAAGAACCTTTCGAGGTCCAAGAGGGAACAGGTGATTTCCCCGAGACGTCGCAGCGGCCAAGAGCCTCACCCAACCTGCAGGGGAGAAGCTTCTGGTTTTTCACGAGTTGCAGCAGGGTCTTCTTGAGAGACGACGGGGACCTTAGGGACCCGCTCCTGTGGCCTCAGGAGAGGCCAGTCACGTGGCAGTAGACAGGTTCCTCTGGGTATTCCTCCTCAGTCGTCGCCGGATCCTCAGTCCTCATCTGGTGCTGAGGCCGGAGACTTTGCTTTCCTCGCGTGTTTTGACATAGGTCTTGGGGTCCCCTGGAGCCCCCAAATGGGAGTCAGACCTCGTCTCCCTGGAGACATGCACGGCTTCTTGCCTCCCTAGATGAAGCAGTTGTGTCAGGCTCCCAGTCGAGCAGACACAGGGATCTGTGACTTGCCCTCGAGGTACCTTAGGGCTGTCACATGTGCCATTGTGTTGGGCGTCAAGACACGGGGGTGACATTCGAGGTACTGCAGGGTAGTCAGGTTCATCTGGAGTAGACGAAGCATTTGGGGCTCTTGGGGAATGGTAGCCTGACCCCTGATGCTCCTTCCGACTCTCCTGGTGTGAGCGCCCCCTCTTGGGCTGCGAGGGGAGTGCTGGGAACCCTTTTCCTAAGGAGCAGGGAAATGGACCCTCAGGAGCAGGGAAAAGGACCCTCATCTGGTGCTTAGCAAAGGCAAACGGGGCTCCTCTTGAGTCTCGGTGGGACCCTCAGGGTTCCTCTCGAGTAGGGATGGCTGGGGCGGGAACTTCTTGGGTCACAGCAAGGGATGAAGGAGCCTTTTGAGGTCCAAGAAGAAAGGGATGATTTCATCAGAGACACAGCAGCAGACAAGGGCCTCATCTCGCCTGCAAGGGAGAAGCTTCTGTTTTTCCTTGAGTTGGGGCAGGGACCTCAGAGACCTGCCCCTGGGGCCTCAGGAGAGGCCAGCCTCCGTGCCAGTTGCCAGGCACCTCTGGGGATTTCTCAACAGTCGTTGCAGTGTCCTCAGTCCTCGTCTGGTGCTGAGGCCAGAGCCTAAGCGTTACTCGCCTGTGCTGACGTAGGTCATGGGGTTCCCCTGAGCCCCACAGCGGAGTCAGGCCTCATCTTGCCTGGAGAGGTGCACGCCTGCTGCCTCCCCAGCTGCAGCAGCAGTATCAGACTCCCTATCGAGCAGACACAGGGAACTGTGGCTTGCCCTCGATGTACCCCAGGGCTGTCACACGTGCCATATGTTGGACGTCGATCCTCAGGTTGACAGTCGAGGCAGTGCAGTACAGTCAGTATCATCTGGAGTGGACGAGGCATTTGGGGGTTTTAGGGAATGACGGCCCGATCCCTGGTGCTTCTCCTGACTCTCCTGGTGCAAGCACCTCCTCTTGGGATGAGAGGGGAACACTTGAAACCCTTTCCCTACCGAGCATGGAAAGGGACGCTTATCTGGATCTGAGCAGGTGCAAACGGGGAACTTCTTGTGTTGCATCAGGACCCTCTGGTTTCCTCTCGAGTAGGTACAGAGCATGGAAATTTTGCATCAGAGAAAGGGGATGAAAGAGCCTTTTGAGGTTCAAGAGGGAACGGGTGATTGCCCCTGAGGCGTCACAGTGGCCAAAGGTCTCACCCCACCTGCACGGGAGAAGCTTCTGGTTTTTCACGAGTTGCAGCAGGGTCTTATTGAGAGACGACGGGGACCCCAGGGTCCCTCTCCTGTGGACTCAGGAGAGGCCAGTCACCGTGCCACTAGACAGGTTCCTCTGGGGATTCTTCCCCAGTCGTTGCCGGGTCCTCAGTCCTCGTCTGGTGCTGAGGCCGGAGCCTTTGCTTTCCTCGAGCGTTTTGACATAGGTCTTGGGGTCCCCAGGAGCCCCCAAAGGGGACTCAGGCCTCGTCTCACCTGGAGACGTGCACGGCCGCATGCATCCCCAGCTGCAGTAGCAGTGACAGGCTCCCTGTCGAGCGGACTCAGGGATCTGTGGCTTGCCCTTGAGGTACCCCGGGGCTGTCACACGTGCCAGTGTGTCAGACATCGTGCATCAGGGTGACAGTCGAGGCAGTGCAGTGCAGTCAGGTTCATGTGCAGTGATCGAGGCATTTGGGGGTCTTGTGGAATGGTGGTTTGACTCCTGATGCCCCTCCCAACTCTCCTGGTGTGATAGCCTTCTCTTGGGATGCGAGGGGAGCACCAGAAACACTTTCCCGATGAAGCTGGGAAAGGGGAACCTCATCTGGAGATGAGCAGGGGCAAATGAGGCTCCTCTTGAGTTGTGGCAGGAACCACGGGGTTCCTTTCAAGTGGGGACGGGTGGGGCAAGGAACTTCTTGGGTCACAGCAAGTATGTGAAGAAGCTTTTCGAGGTCCAAGAGGGAAGGGGTGATTTTCCCTGAGACACCAAGCGGACAAGGGCCTCACCCCGCCTGCAGGGGAGAAGCTTCTGATTTTTTTGTGAGTTTCACTGGGGTCCTCTTGAGTTACGACAGGGACCACAGGGAACCGCAACTGTGGCCTCAGGTGAAGCCAGTGTCCGTGCCAGTTGCCAGGCGCCTCAGGGGTTCTCTCCCCAGTCTTCATTCCTCAGTCTCTCCCCAGTTCTCTCCTCAGTCCTCATCTGCTGCTGAGGCCTCAGCCTGAGCTTTCTTCGCCCATGCTGACATAGGTCTTGGGGTTCCACCGGAGTCCCACAGGGGCGTCAGGCCTCGTCTCGCCTGGAGATGTGCACGGCCAGTAGACTCCCCAGCTGAAGCAGCAGTGTCAGGTTCCAAGTCGAGTGGACACAGGGATCTGTGGCTTGCCCTCGAGGTACCCCAGGGCTGTGACACGTGCCAGTGTGTTGGGCGTCAAGCCTCGGGGTGACAGTTGATGCAGTGCAAGGCGTCAGTTTAATCTGGAGAGGACGAGGCATTTGGGGTTCTTGGGGAATTGTGGCCCGACCCCTGAAGCTCATCCTGACTCTCCTGGTGTGAGTGCCTCCTCTTGGGATGCAAGGGGAGCGCCTAGAACCCTTTCCCTACAGAGCAGGGAAATTGACCCTCATCTGGAGCTGAGCAGGGGCAAACGTGGCACCTCCTGTATCGTGGCGGGACCCTCGGGGTTCTTCTCAAGCCGGGACAGGTTGGGCAGGGAACTTCTTGGGTCACAGAAAGGGTGTGCAGGAGCCTTTCGAGGTCGAACAGGGAATGGGTGATTTTGACAGTGATGCCACAGCGTACAAGAACCTCAACCCGCCTAGAGCGGAGAAGCTTCTGGTTTTTCTCGAGTTGCGGCAGGGTCCCCTCGAGTTACAACGGGGACTCCAGGGACCCATCCTTGTGGCTTCAGGAGTGGCCAGTCTCCATGCCAGATGCCATGCACTTCTTGGGATTCCTCCCCAGTCATCGCCGGGTCCTCAGTTTTAGTCTGGCGCTGAGGCCTGAGCCTGAGCTTTCCACGCCCGTGCTGACATTAGTCTTGGGGAAACCCTGGATCCCTCACATGGAGTTAAGCCTCGTCTCACCTGGAGAAGTGAACGGCCGATTGCCTCCCAGCTGCTGCAGCAGTGTCAGGCTCACCGTCGAGCGGACACAGGGATATGTGGATTTTGCTCGAAGTACCCCAGGGCTGTCATACGTGCCAGTGTGTTGGGCGTCGATCCTTGGGGTGATAGTCAATGCAGAGCAGGCCAGTCAGGTTCATCTGGAGTGAACGAGGCCTTTGGGTGTCTTGGGGAATGGTGGCAAGACCCCTGATGCTCCTCCCGACTGTCCTGGTGTGAGAGTCTCCTGTTTGGATATGAGGGGAGTGCTTGGATCCCTTTCCTGACAGAGCAGGAAAGGGACCCTCATCTGTAGCTCAGCAGGGGCTAACAGGGCTCCTTCATGAGTCTTTGAGGGAACCTCACTGTTCTTCTCCAATGGGGATGGGTGGGGAGGGAAACATCTTGGGTCACAGCAAGAAGGTGAATGACCCATTTCAAGTCCAAGAGAGAAAGGGTGATTTCCCCAGAGACGCCAGAGCGGGCAAGGTCCTCACCCCACCTGCAGGGCATAATCTTTGCTTTTTCTCAAGTTGTGGCCAGGTCCTCTCGAGTTATGACTGGGACCCCAGGGAATCGCCCCTGTGGCCTCAGGAGAGGCCAGTCTCTGTGCCAGTTGCCAGGCAACTCAGAGGATTCCTCCTCAATCGTTGCCGGGTGCTCAGTCCTCATCTTGTGCTGAGGCCGCAGCCTGAGCTTTCATCGACCATCCAGACCTAGGTCTTGGGGTATCCCTGGGGCCCCCACAGAGGAGAAAGGCCTCGTCTCGCCTGGAGACGTGCACTGCCACTTGCCTCCCCAGCTGCAGCATCGGTGTCAGGCTTCCCGTCTAGCGGAGACAAAAATTTGTGGTTTTCCTCGAGATACCCGAGGGCTGTCCGTGCCAGTGTGTCTGGCGTCGAATGTCGGGGTGACAATCGAGGCAGTGAAGGGCAGGCAGGGTCCCCTGGAGTGAATGAGACATTTGGGGTCTTGGGGGATGCTGGCCAGACCCCTGCTGCTCCCCCGACTCTCCTGGTGTGAGCGCCTCCTCTTGGGATGTGAAGGGATTGCAGGGAACACTTTCCTGGTGGAGCAGGGAAAGGGACCCACATCTGGAGCTGAACAGGGGCAAACAGGCCTCCTCCTGAGTCTCTGCGGGACCCTCAAGGTTCCTCTCGAGTGGGGATGGGTGGTGTGGGGAACTTCTTGGGTAACAGCAAGGGGGTGAATGAGCCATTAGAGGTCCAAGAGGGAAGGAGTGATTTCGAACAAGAAGCCGCAGCATACAAGGGCCTCACCATGCCTGCAGGGGAGAAGCATCTCGTTTTTCCCGAGTTGTTGTGGGGTCCTCAGAAGTTAGGACGGGGACCCCAGAAAGCAGCCCTGTGGCCTCAGGAGTGCCCAGTCTCCGTGCCAGTAGCCAGACACCCCTGAGGATTCCTCTCCAGTCGTCGACGGGTCCCTCGGGTTTCGTCTGATGCTGAGGCCAGAGCCTGAGATTTCCTCGCCCGTGCTGACAAAGGTCTTGGGCGTCTCGTTTAGCTGCCACAGGGGAGTCAGGTCTCCTTTAGACTCGAGACGTGCACGGCTGCTTGCCTCCCCATCTGCATCAGCAGTGTAAGGCTCCCCGTCGAGTGGACACAGGGATCTGTGACTTGACCTCGAGGTACTACCCAGGACTGTCACACGTGCTAGTGTGTCAGGAGTCGAGCCTCAGTGTGACAGTCGAGGCAGTGTAGGGCCGTCAGGTTCATCGGGGATGGGAGGAGACATTTGGGGATCTTGAGGAATGGTGGCCCGAACCCTGATGCTCCCCCCGACTCCTGGTGCGAGCGTCTTTTCTTGGGATGGGAGGGGAGCACAGGGACACCTTTGCCGACGAGCAGGGAAAGGGACAAATATCTGGAGCTGAGCAGGGGCAAACGGGGCTCCTCTTGTGTCGCAGCAGGACCATCAAGATTCCTCTTGAATGGGGACTGGTAGGGCGGGAACTTCTTGGGTCACAGCAGGAATGTGAAGGAGCCTTTCGAGGTAAAAGAGGTAAGGGGTGATTTCCCCAAGACGCTGCAGGGGACAAGGGACTCACTCGGCTTTCAAGGGAGAAGCTTCTGATTTTTCTCGATTTGCCACCGCGTTTCTCGAGTTATGACGGGGAGACCCATGGACCCGCCCCCTGTGGCCTCAGGAGAGGCCAGTCTCCGTGTCAGTTGCCATGTGCCTCTGGGGATCCATCCCCAGTTATTGCCGGGTCCCCAGACCTCATCTGGTGCTGACGCCGGTGCCTGAGCTATCCTCGCCCATGATGACATAAATCTTGGGGTTCCCATGGAGCCCCCACAGAGGAGACAGGCCCCGTCTCTCCTGGAAACGTGCACGGATGCTTGCATCCACAGCTTCAACAGCAGTGTCAGGCTTCTGGTCGAGCGGATACAGGGATCTGTGGCTTGCTCTCAAAGTACCACAGTGCTGTCACACGTGCCAGTGTGTCAGGCATTGAGCCTGGGGCTGACAGTCTCGGCAGTGCAGTGCAGTCAGCTTCATCTAGAAAGGATGAGGCATTTGGGGGTCTTTGGAATGGTGACCCTATCCCCTGATGCTCCTCTCGTGTTTCCTGGGGTGAGCGCCTCTTCCTGGGATGCGAGATGAGCGCTGGGAATCCTTTCCAGACATAGCAGGGAAAGGGACCCTCATCTTGAGCTCAGCATAGGCAAACAGAGCTTCTCTGGAGTCGCAGGGGGACCCTCGGGGTTCATCTCGTGTGGGGATGCGTTGGGTGGGGAACTTCTTGGGTCACACCAAAGTGTGAAGGACCCTTTCGAGGTCCAAGATGGAAGGGGTGATTTCTCCCGAGATGCCGCAGCAGACAAGGGCCTCACACCGCCAGCAGGAAGGAAGCTTCTGGTTTTTCTCGAGTTGCAGCCGGTCCTCTAGAGTTATGACAGGGACCCAAGGGACCCGCCCCTGTGGCCTCAGGAGAGACCAGTCTCCGTGACAGTTGCCAAGCGCCTCTGGGGAATCCTCCCCAGACTTCGCCGGGTCCTCAGACCTCGTCTGGTGCTGAGTCCTGAAACTGAGCATTCCTCGCCCGTGCTGACATAGGTCTTGGGGAAACCCTGGATCCCCCACATGGAGTTAAGCCTCATCTCGCCTGAAGAGGCGCATGGCCAATTGCTTCTCCAGCTGCAGCAGCAGTGTCAGGCTCACCGTCGAGTGGACACAGGGATATGTGGATTTTACTCGAAGTACCCCAGGGCTGTCATACGTGCCAGCGTGTTGGGCGTCGATCCTTGGGGTGACAGTCGGTGCAGTGCAGGCCAGTCAGGTTCATCTGGAATGAACGAGGCATTTGGGGGTCTTTGGGAATGTTGTCAAGACCCCTGATGCTCCTCCCGACTGTCCTGGTGTGAGAGTCTCCTGTTTGGATATGAGGGGAGCGCTGGGAACCCTTTCCCGACAGAGCAGGAAAGGGACCCTCATTTGGAGCTCAGCAGGGGTTTACGGGGCTCCTTCATGAGTCTTTGCGGGACCCTCGGTGTTCCTCTCGAATGGGTATGGGTGGAGCAGGGAACTTCTTGGGTCACAGCAAGAAGGTGAACGACCCTTTGAAGTCCAAGAGAGAAAGGGTGATTTCCCCGAGACGCCAGAGTGGACAAGGTCCTCACCCCGCCTGCAGGGGAGAATCTTTTGCTTTTTCTCAAGTTGTGGCGGGTCTTCTCGAGTTAGGACTGGGACCCCAGGGAATCGCCCCTGTGGCCTCAGGAGAGGTCAGTCTCCGGGCCAGTTGCCAGGCGCCTCTGGGGATTCCTCCCAAATGGTTGCCAGGTGCTCAGTCCTCATCTTGTGCTGAGGCCGCAGCCTGAGCAATCCTCAACCGTCCTGGCCTAGGTCTTGGGGTACCCCTGCCCCCCCCATAAGAGACAGGCCTCGTCTCACCTGGAGACGTGCACTGCCGCTTGCCTCCCCAGCTGCAGCTGCAGTGTCAGGCTTCCCTTCTAGGGGGAAAAAATTGGGGGTTTGCCCTCGAGATACCCGAGGGCTGTCACACATGCCAGTGTGTCAGGTGTCGAATGTCTGGGTGACAATCGAGGCAGTGCAGGGCAGTCAGGGTCCGCTGGAGTAAAAGAGGCATTTGGGGTCTTGAGGGATGCTGGCCCTACCCCTGATGCTCCTCCCGACTCTCCTGGTGCGAGCGCCTCCTCTTAGTATTTGAAGGGAGTGCAGGGAACTTTTTCCTGATGGAGCAGGGAAAGGGACCCTCATCTGTAGCTGAACAGGGGCAAACGAGCCTCCTCCTGAGTCTCGGCGGGACCCTCGGGGTTCCTCTCGAGTGGAGATGGGTGGTGGGGGAACTTCTTGGGTCACAGCAAGGGGGTGAATGAGCCATTAGAGGTCCAAGAGCGAAGGAATGATTTTCGTCCGAGAAACCGCAGAAGACAAGAGCCTCACCATGCCTGCAGGGGAGAAGCATCTCGTTTTTCTCGAGTTGTTGTGGGGTCCTCTCGAGTTAGGACAGGGACCCCAGAAAGCAGCCCTGTGGCCTCAGGAGTGTCCAGTCTCCATGCCAGTAGCCAGGCAACTCGGGGGATTCCTCCCCAGTCTTCAGCAGTTCCTCGGGTTTCGTCTGGTGCTGAGGCCGGAGCCTGAGATTTCCTCGCCCGTGCTGACAAAGGTCTTGGGTTTTTCGTATAGCTGTCGCAGGGGAGTCACGTCTCCTTTAGCCTCAAGATGTGCCCGGCCTCTTGCCTCCCCATGTGCAGCAGCAGTGTAAGGCTCCCCGTTGAGCAGACACAGGGATCTGTGACTTGATCTCGAGGTACTACCCAGGACTGTCACACGTGCCAGTGTGTCAGGAGTCCAGCCTCGTTGTGACAGTCGAGGCAGTGTAGGGCAGTCAGGTTCATCTGGATGGGAGGAGACATTTGGGGATCTTGAGGAATGGTGGCCCGAACCCTGATGCTCCTCCTGACTCATTGTGCGAGCGGCTGTTCATGGGATGTGAGAGGAGCGCAGGGACGCCTTTCCCGACGAGCAGGGAAAGGGACAAACTTCTCGAGAAAAACCAGATGCTTCTCTCCTGCAGGCGTGGTGAGGCCCTTGTCTGCTGCGGCTTCTCGGGCGAAATCACCGCTTTGCTCTTGGACCTCGAATGGCTCATTCACCCCCTTGCTGAGACCCAAGAGTTTCCCTGCCCCAACCGTCCCCACTCGAGAGGAACCCCGAGGGTTCCGCCGAGACTCAACAGGAGGCCCGTTTGCCCCTGTTCAGCTCCAGATGAAGGTCCCTTTCCCTGCTCCGTCGGGAAAAGTTTCCCTGCACTCACTTCACATCCAAAGAGGAGGCACTCGCACCAGGAGAGTCAGCAGAAGCATCAGATGTCATGCCACAATTCCCCAAGACCCCCAAATGCCTAGTACACTCCAGCAGACCCTCACTGCCCTGCACTGCGTCAATTGTCACTCTGACACTGGACACCAGACACACTGACATGTGTGACAGCCCTCAGGTACCTCGAGGGCAAGCCACAGATTCCTGTGTCCGCTCGACGGGAAGCCTGACACTGCTGCTGCAGCTGGGGAGGCAAGCGGCCGTGCACGTCTCCAGGCGAGACGAGGCCTGTCTCCTCTGTGGGGGCCCCAGGGGTACCCCAAGACCTAGGTCAGGACGGTCGAGGAAAGCTCAGGCTCTGGCCTCAGCAAAAGACAATGACTGAGCACCCGGTGACGAAGGGGAAGGAATCCTTGGAGGCGCATGCAACTGGCACAGAGACTGGCCTATTCTGAGGCCACAGGGGCGAATCCCTGGTGTCCCCGTTGAAACTCGAGAGGACCCCACCATAACTTGAGAAAAACCAAAAGATTCTCCCCTGCAGGCGGGGTGAGGACCTTGTTCCCTGTGGCGTCTTGGGGGAAATCACCCCTTCTCTCTTGAACCTCAAAAGGGTCATTCACCTTCTTGCTGTGACCCAAGAAGTTCCCCATCCCACCTGTTCCCACTCGGGAGGAACACTGAGGGTCCCGCCAAGACTCAAAAGGAGCCCCGTTAGCCCATGCTGATCTCCAATTGAGGGTCCCTTTCCTTTTCTGTTGGGAAATGCTTCCCAGGGATCCCCTCACATGCCAACAGGTGATGCTCACACCAGGACAGTCGGCAGAGCCATTCCCCTAGACACCCAAATGCCTCGTTCACTCCACATGAAACTGACTGGCCTGCACTGCACCACTTGCCACACCAAAAATCGAAGCCCATCACACCGACACATATGACAGCCCTGGGGTACTTTGAGCAAAAGCCACATATTCCTGTGTCCATTCGACGGGAAGCCTAACACTGCTGCTGCAGATGGGGAGGCAAGTGGCCGTGCACGTCTCTAGGAGAGACGAGGCCTGTCTCCTCTGTGGGGGATCCAGGGGCACCAAAAGACCTATGTCAGCACCGATGAGGAAAGCTCAGGCTCCGGCCTCAGCTCCAGACTTGAACTGAGGAACTGGTGATGACTGGGGAAAATTCTCCAGAGGCACCTGGCAACTGGCATGGAGACTGGCCTCTCCTGAGGCCACAGGGGCGGGTCGCTGGGGTCCCTGTCATAACTCGAGAGGACCGGCCGCAACTCGAGAGAAACCAGAAGCTTCTTTCCTGCAGGCGGTGTGAGGCCCTTGTCTGTTGCGGCGTTTCGGGAAATCACCCTCCCCTATTGGTCCTCAAAAGGATCCTTCACACTCTGGGTGTGACCAAAGAAGTTCCCTGCCCCACCCCGTCCCCACATGAGATGAACACCGAGGGTCCTGCTGCGACTCAAGAGAAGCCCGGTTTGCCCATGCTCAACTGAAGATAAGGGTCCATTTGCCTGCTACGTCTGGAAAGGTTTCTTGACGCCCGGTCGTATCCCAGGAAGAGGCGCTCTCCCAGGAAACTCTGGAGGAGCATCACGGGTAAGGCCACCATTCCGAAGACCACCAAATGCCTCATCCTTTCCAGATGAACCTGACTGCCCTGCACTGCCTAGACTGTCAGCCCGAGGCTCAATGCCCGACACACTGGCACGTGTGACAGCCCTGTGGTACCTCGAGGGCAAGCCACAGATCCCTGTATCCGCTCGACTGGAAGCCTGACACTCTTGGTGAAGCAGAGGAGGAGGCAAGTGGCAGTGCACGTCTCCAGGCGAGACGAGGACTAACTCCACTGTGGGGGCTCCATGGGAATGCCAAGATTTATGTCAGCATAAGCGAGGAAAAGTCAGGCACCAGCCTCAGCACCAGACGACGACTGAGGACCTGGCGATGATTGGGGAGGAATCCCCAAAGGCGCATGGCAATTGGCACGGAGATTGAACTCTCCTGAGGCCACAGGGGCGTGTACATGGTCTCCCCGTCGTTACTCGAGAAACCCCGCCACAACTCGAGAAAAACCAGAAGCTTCTCCCTTGCAAGCGGGGTGAGGACTTTGTCCCCTGCGGTTTTGCAGGGAAATCAACCCTTACCTCTTTGACCTCAAAAAGCTCCTTCACATACTTGCTGTGACCCAAGAAGTTTCCGCCCTACCAGTTCCCATTCGAGTGGAACCCGATGGTTCTGCTGCGACTCCAGAGGTGCCCCGTTTGCCCCTGCTCAGCTCCAGATGTTTGTCCTTTTCCCTGCTCGTCGGGAAAGTCGTCCCTGTGCTCCTGTTCCATCCCAAGAACAGCCGCTCGCACCATGAGAGTTGGGAGGATCATCAGGGTTCGGGCCACCATTCCTCAAGATCCCCAAATGTCTCCCTCCACTCCAGATGAACCTGAATGCCCTACACTTCCTCAACTGTCACACCGAGGCTCGATGCCTGACACACTGGCACGTGTGACGAGGTCAAGTCACAGATCCTTGTGTCCGCTAGACGGGGAGCCTTACACAGCTGCTGCAGATGGGGAGGCAAGTGGTCATGCACGTCTCGAGGCTAAACAAGACCTGACTCCCCTGTGGGGGCTTCAGAGGAACCCCAAGATCTATGTAAGCATTGGCGAGAAAAGCTCAGGTTCCGGTCTCAGCACCAGACAAAACCCAGTACCAGCTGACGACTGGGGAGGAATACCCAGAGGCGCCTGGCAAGTGGCACGGAGACCGGACACCCCTGAGGCCAAAGGGCTGGTTTCTGGGGTTGCCATCATAACTCGAGAGGATCCCGCTGCAACTCGTGAAAAACCAGATGCTTCTCCCCTGCAGGCATGGTGAGGCCCTTGTCTGCTGCGGCTTCTCAGGCGAAATCACCCCTTCCCTCTTGGACCTCGAAAGGCTCATTCACCCCCTTGCTGTGACCCAAGAAGTTCCCCGGCCCACACGTCCCCACTCGAGAGGAACACCGAGGGTCCCGCCAAGAATGAAAAGGAGCTCCGTTATCCCATGCTGAGTTCCAAATGAGGGTCCCTTTACTGCTGACAGGAAATGGATCCCAGTGCTCCCCTCACATCTCTACAGTAGACACTAGCACCAGGACAGTCGGGAGAAGCATCAAGGGTCTTGCCACCATTCCCCAAGATGCCTAAATACCTCGTTCACTCCAGATGAACCTGACTGCCCTGCACTACATCGACTGTCACCCCGAGGCTCAAAGCCTGACACACTGGAACGTGTGACAGCCCTGGGTAGTACCTCGAGGTCAAGTCACAGGTCCCTTTTTCCTCGACGGGGAGCCTTACACTGCTTCTACAGCTGCGGAGGCAAGCGGCAGTGCACATCTCCAGACGGGAGAAGGAACCCCAAGATTTATGTCAGCATGGGCGAGGAAAGCTCAGGTACCGGCTTCAGCACCAGATGAGGACTGAGGACCTGACGATGACTGAGGAGGAATCCCCAAAGGTAATTGGCTACTGGCATGGAGACTGGCCTCTCCTGAGGCCACAGGGGCGGGTTCATGGGCTCCCCATCATAACTCGGAGAAACCCCACCGTAACTCGAGAAAACCACAAGCTTCTCCCTTGCAAGCTCGGTGAGGCCCTGTTCCACTGTGGCGTCTCGGGGGAAATCACCTCTTTCCTCTTGGACCTCGAAGGGCTCCTTCACTCCCTTGCTGTGAACCGAGAAGTTCCCCACCCCACCTGTTTCAACTCGAGAGGAACCCCAAGGGACCCCCTGCGACTCAAGAGAGGCCCGTTCGTCCCTGCTAAGCTCCAGATGATGGTCACTTTTCCTGCTCCTTAGGGAAAGGTTTCCTGAGGCTTCCCTCACATCCCAAGAGGAGGTGCTCGCACCAGGAAAGTCGGGAGGAGCATCAGGGGTAGGATCACCATTCCCCAAAACCCCCAAATAAAATTTCCACTGCAGATAAACCTGACTGCCCTGCACTGCCTTGACTGTCACCCTGAGGCTCGACGTCCGACTCACTGGCACGTGTGACAGCACTTTGGACTTTGAGGGCAAGCCAGAGATCCCTGTGTCCGCTCGACATGGAGCCTGACACTGCTGCTGCAGCTGCTCAGACAAGTAGCTGTGCACGTGTCCAGGCGAGATGAGGCCTGTCTCCTCTGTGGGGGCCTCATGGGTACCCCAAGACCTAGGTCAGGACAGTCGAGGAAACCTCAGGCTCTGGCCTCAGCACAAGTCGAGGACTGAGCACTCTGAGATAACTAGGGAAGAGTCCCCAGAGACGCCTGGCAACTGGCACAGAGACTGGCCTCTCCTGAGGCCACAGGGGCGGGGTCCCCGGGGTCCCCATCACAACTCAAGAGGACCCCGCCACAACTTGAGAAAAACCAAAGATTCTCCCCTGCAAGCGAGGTGAGGACCTTGTCCGCTGTGGCGTCTGGGGAAATCACCCCTTCCCTCTTGGACCTCCAAAGAGTCGTTCACCTTCTTGCTGTGACCCAAGAAGTTCCCCGCCCGACCCGTCCCACTCGAGGGGAACACGGAGGGTCCCGCCAAGAATGAAATGGAGCCCCGCTATCCCCTGATGAGCTCCAGATGAGGGTCCCTTTCCTGCTCTGTCGAGAAAGGGTTCCCAGCGCTCCCCTCACATCCCAACATGAGGCACTCATCCAGGACAGTCGGGAGGAGCATCAGGGGTATCAGGGGTCTTGCCACCATTCGAGAAGACCCCCAAATACCTCCTTCATTCCAGATGAACCTGACTGCCCTGCACTGCGTCGACTGTCACCCCGAGGCTCGAATCCTTACACACTGGCACGTGTGACAGCCCTGGATAGTACCTCGAGTTCAAGTCACGGATCCCTGTGTCCACTCGATGAAAAGCCTTACGCTGCTGCTGCAGCTGAGGAGGCAAGTGGCAGTACACGTCTCCAGGCAAGACGGGGCCTGACTCCCCTGTGGGGGCGATATGGGAACTGAAGAAGGAAGTAAAATGTTTCCCAGGGAGTTGAATACTAGGTCAGCTTTACTGGGACGGAAAGCCCCCAAATTTTAAAGGGAACAATGGATGATACCAGGTGTGTCACTGCAATGTTTGCTCTGCAACCTAAGAAACAGGATCTAGCTCTAGGAAACAGGAACTTGACGCTAACAGCAAATTGTCACCAATAGTTACAGAAACCTTACCTGCCTGCCCACCAATCATGCTCTGCCGAGTAGCCTAGTCCCCCTCCTCCCCTGCACAATAGGATAAAAGGCTCCCAAAGCGGGTGTTCGGGGCTCCCCACCTTCGATTGGCTTGGTGGGGGCCCGGATCAGAAATTGCCAATAAACTGCTTTTCTCTGAACTCCGACTGGTGGTCTCCATTGGCAGCTAGTCTCCCACAGGAACCCCAAGATTTATGTCAGCATGGGCGAGGAAAGCTTACCTACAGGCTTCAGCACCAGACGAAGACTGAGGACCCGGGGATGACTGGGGAGGAATCCCAAAGGCTCATGGCAACTGGCACGGAGACTGAACACTCCTGAGGCCACAGGGGCGGGTCCATGGGCTCCCCCTTGTAACTCGGAGAAACCCCACCACAACTCGAGAAAAACCAGAAGCTTCTCCCTTGCAAGCGGGGTGAGGCCCTTTTCTGCTGCAGTGTCACGGTGGAAATCACCCCTTCCCTACTTTACCTTGAATGGCTCCTTCACCTCGTTGCTGTGACCCAAAAGTTCCCCGCCGCACTCGTCTCAACTCGAGAGGAACCACAAGGGACCCGCTGTGACTAAAAAGGAGCCCCGTTTGCCCTTGCTGAGCTTCAGATGATGGTCCCCTTTCCAGCTCCTTAGGGAAAGGTTTCCTGGGGCTTCCCTCGCATCCTAAGGGGAGCTGCTGGCACCAGGAATGTCAGAAGGAGCATCAGAGGTTGGGTCACGATTCCCCAAGACCCCCAAATGCCTAATCCACTGCAGATGAACCTGGGTGCCCTGCACTGCCTTGACTGTCACACCAAGGCTCGACACCCGACACACTGGCACCTGTGACAGCTCTAGGTGTTACCTCGAGGGCAAGCCACAGATCCCTGTGTCCGCTCGACATGGAGCCTGACACTGCTGCTGCAGCTGGTCAGGCAAGTAGCCGTGCATGTGTCCAGGCGAGACGAGGCCTGTCTCCTATGTGGGGGCCTCAGGGGTACCCAAACACCTAGGTCAGGGCGGTCGAGGAAAGCTTAGGCTCCGACCTCAGCACAAGTCGAGGACTGAGCACCCTGAGAAGATTGGGGAGGAATCCCCAGAGGCGCCTGCAACTGGCACGGAGACTGGCCTCTCCTGAGGCCACAGGAGCAAGTCCCTGGGTCCCCGTCATAAATCGAGCGGACCCCACCACAACATGAGAAAAGCCAAAAGATTTTCCCCTGCAGGCGGGGGTGAAGACCTTGTACGCTGTGGTGTCTCGAGGGAATCACCAATTCTGTCTTGGACCTCCAAAGGGTCGTTCACCTTCTTGCTGTGACCCAAGACATTCCCAGCCCCACCCGTCCCCACTGGAGAGGAACACCGAAGGTCCCGCCAAGAATGAAAAGGAGCCCCGTTCTCCCCTGGTGAGCTCCAGATGAGGGTCCCTTTCCTGCTCTTTCGGGAAAGGGTTCCCAGCGCTCCCCTCATATCCCAACAGGAGACACTCGCATCAGGACAGTCGGGAGGAGCATCAGGGGTCTTGCCACCATTCCCCAAGACCCCCAAATGCCTTGTCCACTCCAGATGAACCTGACTTCCCTGCACTGCCTTGACTGTCACCCCGAGGTTCGATGCTCAACACACTGGCACGTTTGACAGTCCTGGGTAATACCTCGATGGAAAGCCGCAAATCCCTGTGTCCGCTCTACATGGAGACTGACACTCCTGCTGCAGCTGGTCAGGCAAGTAGCCGTGCAATTGTCCAGGCGAGACGAGGCCTGTCTCCTTTTTGGGGGCTCAGAGGTACCCCAAGACCTAGGTCAGGATGGTCGAGGAAATCTCAGGCTCTGGCCTCTTCACAAGTCGAGGTCTGAGCACTGAGACGATTGGGGAGTAATCCCCAGAGGCGCCTGGCAACTGGCACAGAGACTGGCCTCTCCTGAGGCCACAGGGGCGGGTCCATGGCCTCCCTGTCTTAACTCGAGAAACCCCGCTGCACCTCGTGAAAAACCAGAAGCTTCTCTCTTGCAAGCGGGGTGAGGCACTTATCCGCTGTGTCGTCTCGGGGGAAATCATCCCTTCCCTCTTGGACCTCGAAGGGCTCCTTCACCCCCTTGCTGTGACCCAAGAAGTTCACCCCCCCACCTGTCTCAACTCCAGAGGAATCCCAAGGAACCCACCGCGACTCAAGAGGAGCCCCGTTTGCCCCTGCTAATCTCCAGATGATGGTCCCTTTTCCTGCTCCTTAGTGAAAGTTTTCCTGGGGATTCCCTCGCATCCCAAGCGGAGGTGCTCACACCAGGAAAGCCGGGAGGATCATCAGGTGTTGGTCCACCATTTCCCAAGACCCCCAAATGCCTTATCCACTGCAGATGAACCTGACTGCCCTGCACTGCCTAGACTGTCAGCCCGAGTGTCAATGCCTGACACCCTGGCATGTGTGACAGCACTAGGGTATCTCGAGGGCAAGCCACAGATCCCTGTATCCGCTCGACTGGAAGCCTGACACTGCTGGTGAAGCTGTGGAGGCAAGTGGCAGTGCACGTCTCCAGGCGAGATGAGGCCTCACTCCCCTGTGGGTGCTTCATGGGAACCCCAAGATTTATGTCAGCATGGGCGAGGAAAGCTCAGGTACCGGCCTTAGCACCAGACGAGGACTGAGGACCCGGACACGACTGGGGAGTAATCCCCAGAGGCGCATGGCAACTGGCACGGAGACTGGCCTCTCCTGAGGCCACAGGGGCGGGTACCTGGAGTGCCCATCATAACTCGAGAGGACCCCGCCACAACACAAGAAAACCAAAAGCTTCTCCCATGCAGGCGGGGTGAGGCCTTTATCCGCTGTGGCATCTAGGAGGAAATCACCCCTTTCCTCTTGGACCTCGAAAGGGTCCTTCACACCCTGGGTGTGACCCCAGAAGTTCCCAGCCCAACCCTTCCCCACAAGAGATGAATACCGAGAGTCCCACTGCGACTCAAGAGAAGCACCGTTTGCCCATGCTTAGCTCAAGATGAGGGTCCCTTTCCCTGCTACGTCTGGAAAAATTTCCCAGTGCTCCTCTTGTATCCGAGGAAGAGGCACTCACCCCAGGAAACTCGGGCGGAGCATCAGGGTAGGGTCACCATTCCGAAGACCCCCAAATGCCTCGTCCATTCCAAATGAACCTGACTGCCCTGCACTGCCTAGACTTTCAGCTCGAGGCTCAATGCCTGACACATTGGCACGTGTGACAGCCCTGAGTAGTACCTTGAGGTCAAGTCACAGATCCCTGTATCCACTTGACTGGAAGCCTTACACTGCTGCTGCAGCTGAGGAGGCAAGCGGCCATGCACGTCTCCAGGCTAAACGAGACCTGACTCCCTGTTGCGGCTAAACGGGAACCCCAACACCTTTGTCAGCACAGGCAAGGAAAGCTCTGTCTCCGGACTCAGCAGCAGACGATAATAAAATACCCGTCAACTACTGAGGAGGAATTCCCATGGGCACCTGGCAACTGGCACGGATACTTGCCTCTTCTGAGACCACACGGCAGGTCCCTGGGGTTCCTTTCATAACTCGAGAGGACCCCCACCATAACTCGAGAAAAACCAGAAGCTTCTTTCCTGCAGGCGGGATGAGGCCCTTGTCCACTGCGGTGTCTCAGGAGAAATCACCCCTTCCCTCTTGGACCTCGAAAGGCTCCTTCATACCCTTGCTGTGACCAAAGAAGTTGCCTGTCCCTCCTGTTTCGACTTGGGACGAATTCTGATGGTCCCACCGTGACACAAGAAGAGCCCCGTTTCCCCTCCTTAGATCCAGATCATTGTCCCTTTCCCTGATCCTTTGGGAAAGGGTTCTGGGTGCTCCCCTCGCATCACAACTGGAGCCGTTCCCACCAGGAGAGTCGGGAGGAGCATCAGGGTCTTGCCACCATTCCCCAAGACCCCCAAATAACTCGTTCACTCCAGATGAACCTGACTGCCCTGCACTGCGTCAACTGTCACCCCGAGACTCAAAGACAGACTCACTGGCACGTGTGACAGCCCTGGGTAGTACCTCGAGGTCAAGTCACAGATCCCTGTGTCCAATCGACGGGGAAGCCTTACAATGCTGCTTCAGCTGGGGAGGCAAGTGTCAGTGCCCATCTCCAGGCGAGATGAGGCCTGACTCCCCTGTTGGGGCTCCATATGTACCCCAAGATTTATGTCTGCATGGGCGAGGAAATCTCAGGTACTGGCTTCAGCACCAGATGAGGACTGAGGACCCGGCGATGACTGGGAGGAATCCCCAAAGGGGCACGGCAACTGGCACGGAGACTGGCCTCTCCTGAGGCCACATGGGCGTGTCCATGAGCTCCCCGTTGTAACTCGTGTAACCCCACCGCAACTCGAGATGAACTAGATGCTTCTCCCTTGCAAGCGTGGTGAGGCCCTTATCCACTGCGGCATCTTCGGGGAAATCACCCCTCCCCTCTTGGACCTCGAAGGGCTCCTTCACCCCCTTGCTCTGAACCCAGAAGTTCCCTGCCTCAACTGTCTCAACTCCAGAGGAACCCAAGGGACCCGCTGCGCCTCAAGAGAAGCCCCGTTTGCCCCTGCTAAGCTCCAGATGATGGTCCCTTTTCTTGCGCCTTAGAGAAAGGGATCCTGGGGCTTCCCTCGCATCCCAAGAGGAGGTGCTCCCACCAGGAAAGTCGGGAGGAGCATCAGGGGTCGGGCCACCATTCCCCAAGACCCCCAAATGCCTTGTCCACTGTAGATGAACCTGACTGCCCTGCACTGCTTGACTGTCACCCCGAGGCTCGATGCCTGACACACTCGCACGTGTGACAGCACTTTGGACCTCGAGGGCAAGCAACAGATCCCTGTGTCCGCTCGACATGGAGGCTGGCACTGCTGCTGCAGCTGGTCAGGCAACTAGCGGTGCCTGTGTCCAGGCGAGCCGAGGCCTGTCTCCTCCTTGGGGGCTTCAGGGGTACCCCAAGCCTAGGTCAGGACGGTCTAGGAAAGCTCAGGCTCTGGCCTCAGCACAAGTCGAGGACTGAGACCCCTGAGACGATTTGGGAGGAATCCCCAGAGGCGCCTGGCAACTGGCATGGAGATTGGCCTCTCCTGAGGCCACAGGGGGCGCGTCCCTGGGGTCTCCATCCTAACTCGAGAGGACCCCGCTGAAACTTGAAAAAAAACCAAGATTCTCCCCTGCAAGCGGGGTGAAGACCTTGTCCGCTCTGGCGACTAGGGGGTAATCACCCCTTCTCTCTTGGACCTCAAAAGGGTCGTTCATCTTCTTGCTGGGAGTGTAGACGTTCCCCGTCCCACCCGTCCCCACTCGAGAGGAACACCGAGGGTCCCGCCAAGAATGAAAAGGAGCCCCGTTATACCCTGCTGAGCTCCAGATGAGGGTCCGTTTCTTGCTCTGTCGGGAAAGGGTTCCCCGCACTCCCCTCACATCCCAACTGTAGACACTCGCACCAGGACAGTCGGGAGGAGCCTCAGGGATCTTGCCACCATTCGCGAAGACTGCCAAATACCTCATTCACTCCAGATGAACCTGACTGCCCTGCACTGTGTCGACTGTCAACCCGAGGCTCGAAGCCTGACACACTGGCACGTGTGACAGCCCTGGGGAGTACCTCGAGGTCAAGTCACAGATCCCTGTGTCCACTGGACGGGGAGCCTTACACTGCTGCTGCAGCTGCACGTCTCCAGGCGAGAGGAGGCCTGACTCCCCTGTGGGGGGCTCCATGGGAACCTCAAGATTTATGTCAGCATGGGCGAGAAAAGCTCAGGTACCGCCTTCAGCAACAGACGAGGACTGAGGACCTGGCGATGACTGGGGAGGAATCCTCAAAGGCGCCTGGCAACTGGTACGGTGTTGGCCTCTCCTGAGGCCACAGGGGGCTGGTCCATGGGCTTCCCGTCGTAACTCGAGAAACCCCACCACAACTCGAGAAAAACCAGAAGCTTCCCCTTGCAAGCCGGGTGAGGCCCTTATCCGCTGCTGAGTCTCGGGGAAATCACCCCTTTCCTCTTGGACCTCGAAGGGCTCATTCACCCCCTTGCTGTGAGCCAAGAAGTTCCCCACCCTACCCGTCTCAACTATAGAGGAACCCTAAGGGACCCGCTGCGACTCAAGAGGAGCCCCGTTTGCCCCTGCTAAGCTCCAGATGATGGTGCCTTTTCCTGCTCCTTAGGGAAAGGTTTCCTGGGGCTTCCCTCCCATCCCAAGTGGAGGTGCTCCCACCAGGAAGTCGGGAGGAGCATCAGGGGTTGGGCCACCATTCCCCAAGACCCCCAAATGCCTTGTCCACTGCAGATGAACCTGACTGCCCTGCACTGCCTTGACTGTCACCCCAAGGCTCGACGCCCAAGACACTGGCACGTGTGACACCCTGGGTAGGACCTCGAGGGCAAGCCACAGTTCCCTGTGTCCGCTCAACATGGAGCCTGACACTGATGCTGCAGCTGGTCAGGCAAGTAGCCATACACGTGTCCAGGCGAGACGCAGCCTGTCTCCTCTGTGGGGGCCTCAAGGATACCCCAAGATCTAGGTCAGGACGATCGAGGAAAGCTCAGGTTCTGGCCTCAGCACAAGTCTACGACTGAGCACCCGGAGACGATTGGGAAGAATCCACAGAGTTGCCTGGCAACTGGCACGGAGGCTGGCCTCTCCTGAGGCCACAGAGGCGAGTTCCTGGGGTCCCCGTTATAACTCAAGAGGACCACTCCACAACTTGAGAAAAACCAAAGATTCTCCCCTGAAAGCACGGTGAGGACCTTGTCTGCTGTGGTGTCTCGGAGGAAATCACCCCTTTTCTCTTGGACCTCAATGGGGTCATTCACCTTCTTTCTATGATCCAAGAAGTGCCCCGCCCTACCCGTCCTCACTCGAGAGGAACACCGAAGGTCCTGCCAAGAATGTAAATGTGCCCATTTATCCCCTGCTGAGCTCCAGATGAGGGTCCCTTTCCTGCTCTGTCGGTAAAGGATTCCAAGCGCTCCCCTCACATCCCAACAGGAGACACTCGCACCTGGACAGTCGGGAGGAGCATGGGGGTCTTGCCACCATTCCCCAAGACCCCCAAATACCTTGTTCACTCCAGATGAACCTGACTGCCCTTGCCCTGCACTGCATCGTCTTTCACCCCGAGGCTCCAAGCCTGACACACTGGCACGTGTGACAGCCCTGGGTAGTACCTTGAGTTCAAGTCACAGATCCCTGTGTCCACTCCAAGGGGAGCCTTACACTGCTGCTGCAGCTGCGGAGGCAAGTGGCAGTGCATGTCTCCAGGAGAGACGAGGCCCCCTGTGGGGGCTCCATGTGAACCCCAAGATTTGTGTCAGCATGGGCGAGGAAAGCTCAGGTACCGGCTTCAGCACCCAACGAGGACTGAGGACCCAGCAATGACTGGGGAGGAATCCCTAAAGGCGCCTAGCAACTGGCACAAGACTGGCCTCTCCTGAGGCCACAGGGGCGGGTCCATGGTCTCCCCATCGTCACTCGAGAAACCCTGCCTCAACTCGAGAAAGACCAGAAGCTTCTCCCCTGCAGGCGGCTTGAGGTCCTTGTCCTCTGCAGCATCTCGGGAGAAATCACCCCTTCCCTCTTGGTCTTCAAAAGCGTTTTTCACCCCCTTGCTGTGACCCAAGAATTTCCCCGCCCCAACAGTCCTCACTCGAGAGGAACCCCTAGGGTCCCGCCGCGACCCAAGAGGAGTCCCGTTTGCCCATGCTCAGATCCATATGAAGGTACCTTTCCCTGCTACGTCGGAAAAGGGTTCCCGGTGCTCCCCTGGCATCCAAATAAAGGTGGTCGTACCAGGGAGATGGAAGGAGCATCAGGGTTCGGGACACCACTTTCCAAGACCCCCAAATGCCTCGTCCTATCCAGGTGAAATTGACGGCCCTGCACTGCCTCAAAGGAAACCCGGAGGCTCGACGCCCCACACACTGGCACGTGTGACAGCCCTGGGGTACCCTGAGGGCAAGCCACAGATTCCTGTGTCCATCCGACTTGAAGCCTGACACTGCTGCTGCAGCTGGGGAGGCAAGCGGCTGTGCACGCCTCCAGGCGAGATGACGCTTGACTGCCCTGTTGAGGCTCCAGGGGGAAACCCAATAACTATGTCAGCACTGGCGAGGAAAGCTCAGGCACCGGTCTCAGCACCAGATGAGGACTGATTACCCAGTGACGACTGAAAAGGAATCCCCAGAGGCACGTGGCAGCTGGAAATGAGACTAGCCTCTTGTGAGCCCACAGGGGTGGGTTTCTGGGGTCCCCCGTCATAACTCAAGAGGACCCCCACAATTCATGAAATACCATAAGCTTCTCACCTGCAGGTTGGGAGGCCCTTGTCCCCTTCGGGCGTAGCGGGGAAATCACCCATTCCCTCTTGGACCTCGAAAGCCTCCTTCACAACCTTGCTGTGACCCAAGAAGTGGCCCGGCCCACTCGTCCCCACTCAAGAGGAACCCCAAGTATCCCGTCTCATCTCAAAGGAGCCTCGTTTGCCCCTGCTCAGCTCCAGATTAGGGTCTCTATCCCTGCTCCATCGGGAAAAGGTTCCGGGGGGCTCCCTTGTATCCCAAGAGGAGGTGCTCGCACCAGGAGAATCGGGAGGAACATCAGGAGTCGGGCCACCATTCCCCAAGACACACAAATGTCTCATCCACTCCAGATGAACCTGACTGTCCTGCACTGCCTCGACTGTCACCTTGAGGCTTGACACCCGACACAATGGCACGTGTGACAGCCCTGGTGTACTTCGAGGGCAAGTCACAGATCCCTGTGTTCGCTCAACGGGGAGCCTGACACTGCTGCTGCAGCTGGGGAGGCAAGGGGCCGGCACCCCTCCAGGCGAGATGAGGCCTGACTCCACCGTGGGGGCTCCAGAGGAACCCCAAGACCTATGTCAGCACGGGTGAGGAAACCTCAGGCTTTGGCCTCAGTACCAGACGAGGAATGAGGACAGGGCGATGACTGGAGAGGAATCCCCAAAGGTGCCTGGCAATTGGCACGGAGACTGGCCCTCCTGGGGCCAAAGGGATGGGTCCTGGAGTCCCCATCTTAACTCGAGAGGACCCCGCCGCAACTCTAGAAAAACCGGAAGCTTCTCCACTGTAGGCGGGGTGAGGCCCTGGTCCGCTGCTGCATATCGGGGGAAATCACCCCTTCCCTCTTAGACCTCAATAGCCTCCTTCACACCCCTGCTCTGACCTAAGAAGTTCACCGCCCCACCCGTCCCCACTCAGAGAGGAACCCCGAGGATCCCGCTGGGCCTCAGGTGGGCCAAAATTTGCCCCTGCTCAGCTCCAGATGAGGGTCCGTTTCCCTGCCCTGTCAGGAAAGGGTTCCCGGTGCTCCCCTCACAACCCAAGAGGAGACACTCACACCAGGATTGTCGGGAGGAGCATCAGAGTTCGGGCCACCATTCCCCATTCCCCCAAAACCTCGTCCACTCCAGATGAACATGACAGCCCTGCACTGCTTCGACTGTCACCCTGAGGATCGACGCCTGACACACTGGCACGTGTGACAGCCTGGGGGTAACACGAGGGCAAGCCCCATATCCCTGTGTCCGCTCGACGAGGAGCCTACATTGCTGCTGTAACAGGGGAGGCAAGCAGCCGTGCACGTCTCCAGGCGAGACGAAAATTGACTCTCCTGTGGGGGACTCCAGGGGAACCCCAAGACCTATGTCACCTCAGGCGAGGAAAGCTCACTCTCGGGCCTCAGCATCACACAAGGACTGAGGATCCAGCGACGACTGGTGAGGAATCCCCAGAGGCGCCTGGCTACTGGCACAGAGACTGCCCACAACAGAGGCCACAGGGGCGTGTCCCTGGGGTCCTCGTAGTACTTCGAGGGGACCCCTCTATAATTCAGGAAAAACCAGAAGCTTCTCCTCTCCAGGCGGGGTGAGGCCTTTGTCCACTGATGTGGCTCGGAGAAAATCACCCCTTCCCTCTTGGACCTCAAAAGGCTCTTTCACATCCTTGCTGTGACACAAGAAGTTCCGCCCCACCAGTCCCCATTCGAGAGGAACCCTGAGGGTCCGGCTGCAACTCGAGGAGCCCCATTTGCCACTGCTAAGCTCCAGATGAGGGTCCCTTTCCCCACTCCGTTGGGAAAGGGTTCCCGGCGCTGCCCTCGCATGCGAAGAGGCACTCGCACCAGGAGAATAGGGCAGAGCATCAGGTTTGGGCCACCATTCCCCAAGACCCCCAAATTCCTCTTCCTCTCCAGATGAACCTGACTGCTCTTCACTGCCTCGACTGTCACTCTGAGGCTCGACGCTTGACACACTGACATGTTTGATAGCCCTGGAGTACTTCGAGGGCAAGCCACAGATCCCTGTGTCTGCTCGACGGGGAGCCTAACACTGCTGCTTTAGCTGGGGAGGCAAGCGGCCGTGCACGTCTCCAGGCGAGACGAGGCCTGACTCCCCTGTGGGGCTCCAAGGGAACACCAAGATCTATGTCACCATGGGTGATGAAAGTTCAGGCCCTGACCTCAGCAGCAGACGAGGACTGAAGACCTGGCGACGAATGGGGAGGGAATCCCCAGAGGCGCCTAGCAACTGTCATGGAGACTGGCCTCCAATGAGGCCACAGAGACCGTTTTCTGGGGTTCTCATCGTAACTCCAGAGGACCTGCCGCAATTCAAGAAAAATCAGAAGTTTCTCCCCTGCAGGCGGGGTGTGGTTGGGATTCTCGGTCGAAATCACCCCTTCCCTCTTGGACCTTGAAAGGCTCCTGCACACCCATGCTGTGACCCAAGAAGTTCCCTGCCCCACCCGTCCCCACTTGAATGGCAAATGGAACTTTGAAGGTCCCACCCGCGACTCAAGAGGATCCCCGTTTCCCCCTGCTCAGCTCCAGATGAGGGGCCCTTTCCCTGCTCTGTCAGAAAAGGCTTCCTGGCGGTCACCTTACATCCCAAGAGGAGGCACTCACACCAGGAGAGTCGGGAGGAGCCTCAGGGGTCAGGCCACCATTACCCAAGACTCCCAAATGCCTTGTCCATTCCAGATGAACCTGGCACCTTGCAACTTGTACGGAGACTGGCGACTCTTGAGGCCACAGGAGCGGGTCACTGGCGTCCCCGTCGTAACTCGAGAGGACCCCACCACAAGTTGAGAAAAACAAGAAGCTTCTCCCCTGCAGGCGGGGTGAGGCCCTTGTCTGCTGTGGCGTCTCGGGGGAAATGACCTCTTCACTCTTGGACCTCGAAAGGCTCCTTCACACCCTTGCTGTGACCCAAGAAGTTCCCCTCCCCAACCCTCCCCACTCGAGAGGAACCCCGAGGTTCTGCCGAGATTCAAGTGGAGCCACGTTTGCCCCTGCTCAGCTCCACATGAGGGTCCCTTTCCCTGATCCGTTGGGAAAGGTTTCCCGGTGCTCCCCTCACATCCCAAGAGGAGCCGCTCTTACCAGAAGAGTAGAGAGAAGTATCAGGGGTCAGGCCACCATTCCCCATTCCCCCAAATGCCTTGTCCACTCCAGATGAACCTGATGGCCTTGCACTGCCTCAGCTGTCACCTCGAGACTCGACGTCTCACATACTGGCACCTGTGACAGCCCTGAGGAACCTCGAGGGCAAGCCACAGATCCCTGTGTCCGTTCGACAGGGAGACGGAGACTGCTGCTGCAGCAGGGGAAGAAAGTGGCCATGCACGTCTCCAGGCGAGAAAAGGCCTGACTCCCCTGTGGGGGCTCCATGGGAACCCCAAGACATATGACTGCATGGGCGAGGCAAGTTCAGGCTCCGGCATCAGCACCAGGCGAGGAATGAGGACTGGGCGACGAAGGGGAGGATTCCTCAGAGGTGCCTCGCAACTCGAACGATGACTGACTCTCCTGAGGCAACACGGTCGGGTCCCTGGTGTCCCCGTCCTAACTCGAGAGGACCCTGCCCCAACTGGAGAAAAACCAGATGCTTCTCCCCTGCAGGAGCGGTGAGGCTCTTGTTCGCTGCAGCGTCTCGGGGGAAATCACCCCTTTCCTCTTGGATCTCGAATGGCTTCTTCACACCCTTGCCATCACCCAAGAAGATCCCGCCTGACACGTCCCCACTCGAGAGGAACCCCGAGGGTCCCGCTGTGACTCAAGAGGAGCCCCGTGTTCCCCTGCTCAGCTCCAGAAGAGGGGCCCTATTTTTGCTCCATCGGGAAAGGATTCTCGGCGTTGCACTCGCATCCGAAGATGAGGCACTCGCACCAGGAAAGTCAGGAGGAGCATCAGGAGTCGGGCCACCATTCCCCAAGAACTCTAAATGCCTCGTCCCCTCCAATTGAACGTGACTGTCCTCCACTGCCTCGACTGTCACCCCGAGGCTAGACGCCCGACAAACTGGCACGTGTGACAGCCCTGGGGTACCTCGAGGGCAAGCCACAGATCCCTGTGTCCACTCGACGAGGAGCATGACACTGCTGCTGCAGCTGAGGAGAATAGAGGCCAGGCACTTCTCCGGACGACATGAGGCCTGACTCCTCTCTAGGGGCTCCACGGGAACTCCAAGACCTATGTCAACACGGACGAGGAAAGCTCAGGCCCGGCCTCAGCACCAGACATGGACGGAGGACCTGGCAACGACTGTGGAGGAAACCCCAGAGGTGCATGGCAAATGGCACGGAAACTGGTCTCTTCTGAGGCCACAGGGGTGGGTCCCTGGGGTCACCGTTGTAACTCGAGAGGATCTTCCCTCATTCTAGAAAAACCAGAAACTTCTTCTCTGCCAGCAGGGTGAGACCTTGTCCATTTCGGCATCTTGGGAGAAATCACCCCTTCACTCTTGGACCTCAAAAGGCTCATTCACCCCCTTGCAGTGACCCAAGAAGTTCCCAGCCACACTCCTCCACACTCGAAAGGAACCCCGAGGGTTCCATCGCGACTCAAGAGGAGCTTCGTTTTCCCTGCTCAGCTCCAGACGAGGGTCCTTTTCCCTGCTGCGTTGGGAAAGGATTCCCAGCACTCCCTCAATTCTGAATAGGAGGCGCCGCAGCAGGCATGTCAGGAGGAGCATCAGGTTTCAGGCCACCATTCCCCCAGACCCCCAAAGCTTCACCCACTCCAGATGAACCTCACTGCCCTGCATTTCCCCGACTGTCACCCGGAGGCTCAACGCCCAACACACTGGCACGTGTGACAACACTGGGGTACATCAATGGCAAGCCACAGATCCATGTGTCCGCTCGATGGGGAGCCTGACACTGCTGCTGCCACTGGGGAGGCAAGCGGCCATGCACGTCTCCAGGAGAGACGAGGCCTGACTCCCCTGTGTAGGCTCCAGGAGAACCCCAAGTCTTTACGGTCAAGGAAAGCTCAGGCTCCGGCCTCAGCACCAGACGAGGACTGAGGACCCGGTGATGACTGGGGAGGAATCCCCAGAGGTGCATGGCAACTGGCAAGGAGACAGGCCTCTCCAGAAGCCTCAAGGGCAGGTCTATGGGCTCCACGAGGTAACTCAAGAAACCCCGCCACAACTCTAGAGAAACCAGAAGCTTCTCCCTTGCAAGCGGGGTGAGGCCCTTATCCACAGTGGCGTCTCGGGGGAAATCACCCCTTCCCTCTTGGACCTCGAAGGGCTCCTTCATCACCTTGCTGTTACGCAAGAAGTTCCCCGTCCCACCAGTCTCAACTCGAGAGGAACCCCAAGGGACCTGCTGAGACTCAAGAGGAGCCCCGTTTGCACCTGCTAGCTGCAGATGATGGTCCCTTTTCCTGTTCTTTAGGGAAAGGTTTCCCAGGGCTTCGCTCATATCCCAAGAGGAGTTGCTCACACCAGGAAAGTCGGGAGGAGCATCAGGGGTTGGGCCAGCATTCCCCAAGACCCCAAATGCCTCGTTCACTCCAGATGAACCTGAGTGGCCTGCACTGCACCAACTGTCACCCCAAGGATCAACGCCCAACACACTGGCACATATGACAGCCCTGGGGTACCTCGGAGCAAAAGCCACATATCCCTGTGTCCCCTCAACGGTGAGTCTGACACTGCTGCTGCAGCTGCGGAGGTAAGCGGCCATGCATGTCTCTAGGTGAAACAAGGCCTAACTCCTTGGGGGATCCAGGGGAACCCCAAACCTATGTCACCACGGGCGAGGAAAGCTCAGGCTCAGGCCTCAGCATCAGAAGAGGACTGAGGACCCGGCAATGACTGGGGAGGTTTCCCCAGAGGCGCCTGGACACTGGCATGGAGACTGGCCTCTCCTGAGGCCACAGGGGGCGGTTCCCTGTGGTACCCTTCGTAACTCGAGAGGACCGGCCGCAACTCGAGAAAACCAGAAGCAGAAGCGTCTTTCCTGCAGGCGGTGTGAGGTCCTTGTCCATTTTGGCGTCTCGGAGGAAATCATCCCTTCCCTCTTGGACCTCGAAAGGGTCCTTCACACCCTGGGTGTGACCCAAGAAGTTCCCCGCCACACCCATCCCCACACAAGGTGAACCCCGAGGGTCCCACTGCGACCCAAGAGAAGCCCCATTTGCCCATGCTCAGCTCAAGATGAGGGTTCCTTCCCTGCTACGTCTGGAAAGGTTTCCCGGCGCTCCACTCGAATCCCAGGAAGAGGTGCTCATCCCAGGAAACTCGGGAAGAGCATCAGGGGTAGGGCCATCATTCCGAAGACCCCCCAAATGCCTCGTTCATTCCAGATGAACCTGACTGCCTTGCACTTCCTAGACTGTCAGCCCGAGGCTCAATGCCCAACACACTGGCACGTGTGACAGCCCTGGGTTACCTCAAGGGCAAGCCACAGATCCCTGTATCCCCTCGACTAGAAGCCTGACACTGCTGTTGAAGCTGTGGAGGCAAGCAGCAGTTCACGTCCCCAGGTGAGACGAGGACGGACTGCCCTGTGGGGGCTCCATGGTAAACCCAAGATTTATGTCAGCATGGGCGACGAAAGCTCAGGCACTGGCCTCAGCACCAGACGAGGACTGAGGACCCGGTGATGACTGGGGGAGGAATCCCCAGAGGCGACTGGCAACTGGCACGGAGACTGGCCTCTCCTGAGGCCACAGGGGGCGGGGGCCATGGGCTCCCCCATCGCAACTCCAGAAACCCTGCGGAAACTCGAGAAAACCAGAAGCTTCTCCCCTTGCAAGCGGGGTGAGGCCCTTGTACCCCTACGGTGTCTCAGGGGAAATCACCGCTCACCTCTTTGAGCTCGAAAGGCTCCTTCACATTCTTGCTGTGACCCAAGAAGTTCCCGCCCCACCAATCCCCACTCGAGAGGAACCCTGATGGTCCTGCAGAGACTTAAGAGGAGGCCCGTTTGCTCCTGTTCAGCTCCAGATGAGGGTCCCATTCCCTGCTCCGTCAGGAAAGGGTTTCCTGTACTCCCCTCACATCCCAAGAGGAGGCGCTCGCACCAGGAGTGTCAGGAGGAGCATCAGGGGTCATGCCACCATTCCCAAGACACCCAAATGCCTAGTCCACTCCTGCGGACTCTGACTGCCCTGCACTGCCTCGATTGTCACCCCGAAACTAGACTCCAGACACACTGGCATGTGTCACAGCCCTCGGGTACCTCGAGGGCAAGACACAAATTCCTGTGTCTGCTCGACGGGAAGCCTGACACTGTTTCTGCAACTGGGGAGGCAAGCGGGCATGCGCGTCTCCAGGCGAGACGAGGCCTGCATCGTCTTTGGGGGCCTCAGGGGTACCCCAAATTCTACGTCAGGACGGTCGAGGAAAGCTCAGGCTCCGGCCTCAGCACAAGACGAGGACTGAGCACACGGCGCGACGACTGGGGAGGAATCCCCAGAGGCACCTGGCAACTGGCACGGAGAATGGCCTCTCCTGAGAACACAGGGCCGTGTCCCTCGGGTCCACGTGGTGACTCTAGAGGACCCCACCGCAACACGAGAAAAACCACAAGATTCTCCCCTGCAGGTGGGGTGAGGCCCTTGTCCACTGGGACATCTCAGGGGAAATCACCCTTTTCCTTGTAGACCGCGAAATGTTCCTTCACACACTTGCTGTGACCCAAGACGTTCCCCGCCCCAACCGTCACCACTGGAGAGGAAAGCCGAGGTCCTGCCCAAATTCAAGAAGAGCCCCATTTGACCCTGCTCAGTTCCAGACGAAAGTCCCTTTCCCTGCTCTGTTAGGGAAAGGATTCCCAGCACACCACTCGCATCCCAGGAGGAGGCGCTCACACCAGGAGAGTCGGGAGGAGCATCAGGGGTCAGGCCACAATTCACTAAGACCCCCAAATTCCTAGTCTACTCAAGGCGAAACTGACTGCCCTGCACTGCCTCGGAATCTCACCCTGAGGATCGTCGCCCATAACACACTGGCATGTATGACAGCCATGGGGTACCTCGAGGGCAAGCCACAGATCCCTGTGTCAGCTTAACGGGAAGCATGACATTGATGCTGCACCTGGAGAGTCAAGCGTCCGTGCACGTCTCCGGGCGAAATGAGGCCTGACTCCCCTGTGGAGGCTCCAAGGGAACCCCAAGTCCTATGTCAGTACGGGTGAGGAAAGGTCAGGCTGTGGCCTCAGCACCAGACAAGGACTGAGTACCCGGCGACCACTGAGGAGGAATCCCCAGAGGTGCCTGGAAACTGGCATGGAGACTGGCCTCTCCTGAGGCCACAGGGGCGGTTCCCTGGGGTCCCTGTCGTAACTTGGAGAGGACCCCCAACACATCTGGAGAAAAACCAGAACCTTCTACCCTGCAGGCGGAATGAGGACTTTGTCAGCTTCATCATCTCGTGGGAAATCACCCGTTCCCTCTTGGACCTCGAAAGGCTCCTTCATACCCTTGCTGTGACCAAAGAAGTTTCCTGCCCCTCCTGTCCCCACTTGTGACGAATTCTGACGGTCCCACCGTGACTCAAGAAGAGCCCCGTTTGCCCCTGCTCAGCTCCAGATGATTATCCCTTTCCCTGCTCCTTCGGGAAAGGGTTCTGGGCACTCCCCGCATCCAAAGGGGAGATATTCACACCAGGAGAGTCGGGAGGAGCATCAGTGGTCTGGCCACAATTTCTGAAGTACCCCAATTACCCGTCCACTCCAGATGAACCTGAATGCGCTTCACTGCGTCGACTGTCACCCCCGAAGCTCGAAGCCTGACACACTGGCACAAGTGGCAGCCCTGGGTAGTACATCTAGGGCAACACAGATTCCTGTGTCTGCTCAACGGGAAGCCTGACACTGCTGCTGCAGCTGGGGAGGCAAGCGGCCGTATACGTCTCCAGGCTAAATGAGGCCTGACTCCACTGTGGGGGATCCAGGGGTACCCCAAGACCTAAGTCAGCACGAGCAAGCAATGCTCAGGCTCCAGCCTCAGCACCAGATGAGGACTGCAGACCCGGCGACGACTGGGGAGGTAACCACTGAGGAGCCTGGCAACTGGCATGGAGACTGGCCTCTCCTGAGCCCACAGGGGGCGGGTTTCTAAGGTCCCCATCATAACTCGAGAGGACCTGCTGCAACTGGAGAAAAACCAGAAGCTTCTTTACTGCAGGCGGCGTGAGGCCCTTTTCTGCTGCGGAATCGTGAGTGAAAACATCCCTTCCCTCTTGGACCTCGAAAGGGTCCTTGACACTCTGGGTGTGACCCAAGAAGGTCCCCGCCCCAACCGTCCCCACACGAGATGAACCCCGAGGGTCCCGCTGCGACTCAAGAGAAGCCCCGTTTGCACATGCTGAGCTGAAGATGAGGGTCCCTTTCCCTGCTACGTCTGGAAAGGATTCCCAGCGCTCCTCTCGCATCCCAGGAAGAGGTGTTCACCCCAGGAAACTCGGGAGGAGTATCAGAGGTAGGGCCACCATTCCAAAGACTCCCAAATGCCTCGTCCATTCCAGATGAACCTGACTGCCCCGCACTGCCTAGACTGTCAGCCCGAGGCTCAATGCCCGACACACTGGACGTGTGACAGCCCTGGGGTACCTCGAGGGCAAGCCACAGATCTCTGTATCCACTCGACTGGAAGCCTGACACTGCTGGTGAAGCTGTGGAGGCAAGCGGAAGTGCACATCTCCAGGCGAGACGAGGCCTGACTCTCCTGTGGGGGCTCCACGGGAAACCCAAGAAATATGTCAGCATGGGTGACGAAAGCTCAGGCTCCGGCCTCAGCACAGACGAAACTCCAGGACCCGCTGACACAGGGGAGGAATCCCCAAAAGCGGATGGCAACTGGCATGGAGACTGGCTCTCCTGAGGCCACAGGGGCGGGGCCATGGGCTCCCCGTCGCAACTCCAGAAACCCCGCGAAACTCGAGAAAAACCAGAAGCTTCTCCCTTGCAAGTGGGGTGAGGCTCTTGTCCCTGCGACGTCTCGGGAGAAATCACCGTTTACCTCTTTGACCTTGAAAGGCCCCTTCACATCCTTGCTGTGACCCAAGAAGTTCCGCCCCACCAGTCCCCATTCGAGGCTCGATGGGGAGACTTACCCTGCTGCTGCAGCTGGGGGAGGCAAACAACCGTGCACGTCTCGAGGCTAAACGAGACCTGACTCCCCTGTGGGGGCTTCAGAGGAACCACAGGACATATGTCAGCATTGGCGAGGAAAGCTCAGGCTCCAGCCTCAGCACAGATGAAACCCCAGGACCCGCCGACGACTGGGGAGGAATCCCCAGAGGCCCCTGGCAATTGGAACAGAGACTGCACACTCCTGAGGCCACAGGGCTGGTTTCTGGGGTCCCCGTCGTAACTCGAGAGGACCCCACTGCAACTCGAGAAAAACAGATGCTTCTTTCCTGCAGGTGTGGTGAGGCCCTTGTCTGCTGCGGCTTCTCGGGTGAAATCACCCCCTTCCCTCTTGGTCCTCGAATGGCTCATTCACCCCCTTGCTGTGACCCAAGAAGTTCCCCACCCCACCCGGCCCCACACGAAAGGAACCCCGAGGGTCCCACCGAGACTCAAGAGGAGGCCCGTTGGCCCCTGTTCAGCTCCAGGTGAGGGTCTCTTTCCCTGCTCCGTTGGGAAATTGTGCCCTGCACTCCCCTCACATCCCAAGAGGAGGCGCTCGCACCAGGAGAGTCAGGAGGAAAATCAGGGGTCATGACACCATTCCCCAAGACCCCCAAATGCCTAGTCTACTCCAGCGGACCCTGACTGCCCTGCACTGCCTCGATTGTCACCCCTGACACTCGACGCCAGACACACTGGCATGTGTGACAGCCCTCGGGTACCTCGAAGGCAAGCCACAAATTCCTGTGTCCGCTCGATGGGAAGCCTGACACAGCTACTGCATCTGGGGAGGCAAGCGGCCATGCACGTCTCCAGGCGAGACAAGGCCTGTCTCCTCTGTGGGGCCCCAGGGGCACCCTAAGACCTAGGCCGGGACGGTCGAAGAAATCTCAGGCTCCGGACTCAGCACAAGACGAGGACTGAGCACCCGGGGGATGATTGGGGAGCAGAGGCTCCTGTCAAATGGCACGGAGACTGGCCTCTCCTGAGGCCACGAGGGCGAGTCCCCTGGGGGACCCCGTCGTAACCTCGACAAGACACCGCCACAACTTGGAGAAAAACCAAAAGATTCTCCTCTGCAGGCGGGGTGAGGACCTTGTCTGCTGTGTCTCGGGGAAATCACCCTTTTCCTCTTGGACCACAAAGGGTCGTTCACCTTCTTGCTGTGACCAAAGAAGTTCCCCGCCCCACCCGTCCCCACTCGAGAGGAACACCGAGGGTCCCGCCAAGACTCAAAAGGATCCCCGATAGCTCCTGCTGAGCTCCAGATGAGGGTCCCTTTCCTGCTCTGACAGGAATGTGTTCCCAGGGCTCTCCTCACATCTCAACAGGAGAAGCACGCACCAGGACAGTCGGGACGAGCATCAGGGGTCTTGACACCATTCCCCAAGACACCCAAATGCCTCGTTCACTCCAGATGAACCTGACTGGCCTGCACTGCACCGACTGTCACCCCAAGGATTGACGGCCAGCACACTGGAACGTATGACAGCCCTGAGGTACCTCGAAGAAAAGCCGCATATTCCTGTGTCCGGTCGACAGCGAGCCTGACACTGCTGCTACAGCTGGGGAGGCAAGCGGCTGTGCACGTATCCAGGCGAGATGAGGCCTAACTCTCTGTGGGGGATCCAGGGGAACCCCAAGAGCTATGTCAGCATGGGCGAGGAAAGCTCAGGCTCCGGCCTCAGCACCAGAAGGGGACTGAGGACCTGGCGACGACTGGGGTGGATTCTCCAGAGGCGCCTGGCAACTGGCATGGAGAGTGGCCTCTCCTGAGGCCACAGGGGGCGGGTTTCTAAGGTCCCCATCGTAACTCGGAGAGGACCTGCCACAACTGGAGAAAAACAGAAGCTTCTTTCCTGCAGGTGGCGTGAGGCCCTTTTCCGCTGTGGCATCTCGGGAGAAATCACCCCTTCCCTCTTGGACCTCGAAAGGGTCCTTCACACCCTGGGTGTGCCTCAAGAAGTTCCCCGCCCCACCCGTCCCCACAGGAGATGAACCCCGAAGGTCCCGCTGGGACTCAAGAGAAGCCCCATTTGCCCATGCTCACCTCAAGATGAGGGTCCCTTTCCCTGCTACGTCTGGAGAGGATTCCCGGCGCTCCTCTCACATCCCAGGAAGAGGCGCTCGCCCCCAGGAGACTCGGGAGGAGTATCAGAGGTAGGGCCACCATTCCAAAGACCCCCAAATACTTCGTTCATTCCAGATGAACCTGACTGCCCTGCACTGCTTCGACTGTCAGCCCGAGGCTCGATGCCCATCACACTGGCACATGTGACATCCCTGGGGTATCTCGAGGGCAAGCCACAGATCCTTGTGTCTTCTCGATGGGGAGCTTGACACTGCTGCTGCAGCTGGGATGGCAAGCATCATGCAAGATTCCAGGTGAGACGAGGCCTGACTCTCCTGAAGGGGCTCCAGCAGAACCCCAAGACCTATTTCAGCGTGGATGAGGAAAGCTCAGGCTCCAGCCTCAGCACCAGACGAGGACTGAGGACCCAGCGACGACTGGGGAGGAATCTCCACAAGTGCCTGGCAACTCACACGGAGACTGGCGTCTCCTGAGGCCAGAAGGGCGGATTTCTGGGGTCTTCATTTTAACTCTAGAAGACCCTGTCACAACTCGGAGAAAAACTGGGAGCTTCTCCCCTGCAGGCAGGGTGTGGCCCTTGTCCGCTGCAGCTTCTTGAGGGAAATTACCCCTTCCCTCTTGGACCAATAAAGGCTCCTTCCATCTTGTTGTGACCCAAGAAGTTCCCGGCACCATCTGACCCCACTCAAGTGGAACCCCGAGGATCCTGCCGTGACTCAAGAGGAGACCCGTTTGCCCCTGCTCAGATCCAGATGAGGGTCTCTTTTCCTGATCCGTCGGGAAAGGTTTCCCAGCACCACACTGGCATCCCAGGAGTAGGCACTCGCACCAGGAAAGTCGGGAGGAGCATCAGGGGTTGGGCCATCATTCCCCAAGAGCCCAAATGCCTCGTCCACTCCAGTTAAACCTGACTGCACTGCACTGCCTCGACTGTCACCCGAGGCTCAATATCTCACACACTGGCATGTGTGTCAGCCCTGGGGGACTTCGAAGGCATGCCAAATATTCTTGTGTCTGCTCGACGGAGAGCCTGTCACCACCTCTGCAGCTGGGAAGGCAAGTGGCCATACCCGTCTCCTAGCGAGACAAGGCCTGACTCTCTTGTGGAAGCTCCAGGGGAACCCCAAGACCTATGTCAGCATGGGCGAGGAAAGCACAGGCTCCGGGCCTCAGCACCAGACGAGGACTGAGGACCCGGTGACGACTGGGGAGGAATCCCCAGAAGCGCCTGGCAACTGGCACGGAGACTGGCCTCTCCTGAGGCCACTGGGGCGGGTTTCTGGGGTCCCCATCATAACCTCGAGAGGACCCCACTGAAACTCGATGAAAACCAGAAGCTTCTCCCCTGCAGGCGGTGTGAGGCCCTTATCCTCTGTGGCGTCTCTTGGGAAATCCCCCTTCCCTCTTGGACCTCTAAAGGCTCTTTCACACCCTTTCTGTGACCCAAGAATTTCCCCGCTCCACGAGTGCCCACTCGAGAGGAACTCCGAGGCTCCCGCCGCGTCTCAAGAGGAGCCCCGTTTTCCCTTGCTCAGCTCCATATGAGGGACCCTTTCCCTGCTCCGTCAGAAAAGGGTTCCTGGCACTCACCTCGCATCTCAAGAAAAGGCACACGCACCAGGAGAGTCGGGAGGAAACTCAGGGGTCGGGCCACCATTCCCCAAAACCCCAAATGCCTCGTCCACTCAGGATCAAACTGACTGCCCTGCACTGCCTCGACTGTCACCCCGAGGTTCGACGCCCAACACACTGGCACGTGTGACAGCCCTGGGTTACCTCGGAGGGCAAGCCACAGATCCCTGTGTCAGATCGACAGGGAGCCAGACACTGATGCCTCAACTGGGGCGGTAAACAGCCGTGCACATCTCGAGACAAGAATGGGCCTGACTCCGCTGTGTGGACTCCAAGAGAACCCCAAGAAATATGTCAGCCTGGGCGAGGAAAGCTCAGACTCTGGCCTCAGCACCAGACGAGGACTGAAGACCCGGAAATGACTGGTGAAGTATCGCCAGAGGTGCCTGGCAACTGGCACGAACACTGGCCTCTCCTGAGTCCACAGGGGCGGGTCCCTGAGGTCTCCATTGTAACTCTAGTGGACCATGCTGCAACTAGAGAAAAGCCAGAAGCTTCTCCCCTGCAGGCAGGGTGAGGCCCTTGACCACTGCAGCATCTCGGGGAAAATCACCCCTTCCCTCGTGGACCTCGAAAGGCTCCTTCACACCCTTGCTGTGACCCAAGAAGTTCCCCGCCCTACCAGTCTCCACTCGAGAGGAACCCCGAGGGACCTGTCGTGACCCAAGAGGAGCCCTGATTACTCCTGCTCAGCTCAAGATGAGGGTCTCTTTCCCTGCTCCGTCGGGAACGGGCTCCCAGCGCTCCCCTCGAACTCCAAGAGGAGGCATTCGCACCAGGAGTGTCGGGAGGAGCATAAGGGGTCGGGCCACATTCCCCAAGGTCCCCAAAAGCCTCGTCCATGCCAGATGAACCTGACTGCCCTGCACTGCCTCGACTGTCACCCAGAGACTGGACGCCCGACACAATGGTACGTGTGACAGCCCTGGAGTACCTCGAGGGCAAATCACAGATCCCTATGTCGGCTCAACGAAGAGCCTGACACTGCTGCTGCAGCTGGGAAAGCAAGCGGCTGTGCCCATCTCCAGGGAAGACGAGGCCCAACACCCCTGTGGGAGCTCTAGGGGAAGTCCAAGACCTATGTTAGCATGGGCGAGGAAAGGTCCAGCTCCGACCTCAGCACCAGATGAATACTGAGGACCCAGCGACGACTGGGGATGAATCCCTAGAGGCTCCTGGCAACTAGCATGGAGACTGGCCTCTCCTGAGTCCACAGGGGCAGGTCCCTGGAGTCCCTGTCATAACTCGAGAGGACCCCGCCACCACTCGAGAAAAACCAGAAGCTTCTCCCCTGCAGAGGGTGTGAGGCCCCTGTTCACTTCGGCGTCTTAGGAGAAATCACTCCTTCCCTCTTGGACCACGAAAGGCTCCTTAACAACCTTGCTGTGACCCAAGAAGTTCCCCGCCCCACCTGTCCCTAGTCGAGAGGAACCCCGAGAGTCTGCTGTGAATCAGGAGGAGCACCATTTGCCCCTGCTCAGCTGAAGATGAGGGTCCCATTCCCTGCTCCATCGGGAAAGCATTTCCAGCTCTCCCTCACATTCCAGGAGGAGGCGCTCACACCAGGAGAGTTGGGAGGAGAATCAGGGGTCAGGCCACCATTCCCCAAAAACTCCAAATGCCTCATCCACTCCAGGTGAACCTGACTGCCCTGCACTGCCTCGAGTGTCACCTAGAGGCTCGATGCCTGACACACTGGCAGGTGTTACAGCCTTGGGGTATCTTGAGGGCAAGCCACAGATCCCTATGTCCACTCAACGAAGAGCCTGACAGTGCTGCTGCAGCTGGGGAGGGAAGCGGCCGTGCCTGTCTCCAGGGAAGACGAGGCCTGACACCCCGTGGGAGCTCCTGGGGATCCCTAAGACCTATGTCAGCATGGGCGAGGAAAGCTCAGGCTACGGCCTCAGTACCAGACGAAGACTGAGGACCCTGCAATGACTGGGGAGGAATCCCCAGAGGTGCCTGGCAACTGGCACGGAGACTGTCCTCTCCTGAGGACACAGGGGCTGGTCCCTGATGTCCCGGTCGTAACTCGGGAGGAAACTCGAGAAAAACCAGAATCTTCTCCTCTGCGGGCGCGGTGAGACCCTTGTCCACTGAGGCATCTGGGGGAAATCATCCCTTCCCTATTGGACCTCGAAAGACTCCTTCACAGCCTTGCTGTGAAGCAAGAAGTCCTCGCCACACATAGCCCCACCCTAGAGGAACCCCGAGGGTCCCTCCATGACTCAAGAGGAACCTCGTGTTCCCCTGCTCAGCTCCAGATGTAGGGCCTTTCCCTGCTCTGACAGGAAAAGTTTCCCGGCATTCCCCTCACATCCCAGTAGGAGGCACTCTCAACAGGAGAGTCTCTATGAGCCTCAGGGTTCAGGTCACTATTTCCCAAGGTCTCTAAATGCCTTATCCACTCCAAATGAACCTACTTTCCTGCTCTGCCTCAATGATCACCAAGAGGCTCGACTCCTGACACACTGACACGTGTGACAGCACTGGGGGACGTCGAGGGCAAACCACAGATTCCTGTGTTTGATCATCGTCCTCCCAAATGCTGCTGCAGCTGGAGAGGAAAGTGGCAGTGCACGTCTCCAGGCGAGACTAGGCCTGACTCACCTGTGGGGGCTCCAGGTGAACACCAAGACCTATGTCAGCACGGGCGAGGAAAGCTAAGGCTCTGGCCTCAGCACCAGACGAGGACTGAAGACCTGGCGACGACAGAGGAGGAATCCCCAGAGGCGCCTCGCAACCCGCATGGAGACTGGCCTCTCCTGAGGCCACAGGGGCAGGCCCCTGGGGTCCCCGCCACAATTCGAGAAAAACCAGAAGATTCTCTTCTGCAGACGGGGTGAGGCCCTTTTCCACTGTGGTGCACTAGAGATTTCCCCTCAATGAGGATAAGGCCCATTTCCCCTCCTCAGTGACTTGAGAGCAATCCTGTCTAATCATTGTACCTTGAAAGGAGCCATGATTAATCTCAGGCAACATGAGAGCTACCCTGAGGACCCTGTCACAACTCGAGAGGAGCAAGAAGATTCAGGTCACAACTTTAGAAACACCATGAGATTCTAACCCAACGTGAGATGAGGCCTTTTCTCCTGCAGTCATTCAAGAGCAATTCCGCACACCACATTGCAACTCAAAAGGAGACTAGACTACCCTGAGGCAACATGAAAGATTCCCTGAGTTCTCCATCACAACTCGAGAGGAAACCAAAGCTTTAGGCTGCAAATTGAGAAACACCATGAGATAGATCCCTCAATGAAAAATGAGGCCAATTGCCCCTGCAGTGACTCGAGATCAATGCCACGAACCGCCTCGCAACTCGAAAGGAAACCTGACTTCCTTGAGGAAACATGCGAGGTTCCTTAGGTTCACCTTCAGAAATCAAGAGGAACCCCAATCTCCCCACTGGAAATTGAGAAAAACAAGATCCCCTAACACTACCACCACTGCAAATGCGAGATAAGGCCCTTTTCCAGTGCAGCGCCTCAAGAGCAATCCACTATTCCCTTTTGAAATGCGAAAAGAGGCTTGAATCCCTTTACACAATTCAAGAGGTTCCCGGGATTCCCATCACCACTTGAGGGGAACCGTGAGTTTCATGCCACAACTCGAAAAAAGCCCCATTTTCCCAACCTCATCTAGAGATTAGCACCAATTCTCCTGCTTCAACTCAGAGGAATCCCAACATTCCGCTAACACCTCAAGTGGAGGCTTGTCCTCCCTATTGGAACCCCAGAGGAATTCTGGGGCTCCTACTGCAAGTCAAAAGGACACCAACTTCCCCCTCAGTCAACCTCATTCCCCTGAAAAGACTCAAACGGAACCCTGAGTATCCCCTAAGAACACGAAGGGAGGTCTGACTCCCCTGTTGCACCTCTACAAAAGCCAAAATTCCCCATGTCAATTCAACAAGAGGCCTGACATCCCTTTTTCCAATTTGACTAGAAAGTGGAGTTTCATGTCTCAACACGCGCCGAGGCCTGACTTCCCTTTTGAAATTCAATAGGAAGCCCGAGATCCCTGTCACAACTGGAGAGCAAGCCTGACTCTCACCCCACCCTGAAATGAGAGCATATATCCCTTCAGCGAACCAAAGGCACCCCGAAGTGGCCTTCAGAACCTGAAAGGAGGCCTTACTTGCCTGAGGCAGCATGTCAGGCTCCCAGAAGACCAGAGGAGCCCAGTTGTGGCTTCCCACCACAACTTGAGAAACATCACGAGCTTCTCCCCTGAAGGCGAGATGAGGCCCGATTCCCCTGCAACGAGTCGAGAGCAACCCTCTGCTCCTCCTTGCAACTTGAAAAGAGACTTGACTTCCCTGAGGCATCACAAGAAGTTCCCCTGAGGTATCTGTTTCAGCTGGAGAGTCATCCCAAACTTCTGGTGGCAACTCAAGAAACCATGAGAGTCCCACCTGTAAGCAAGATTAGGACCTTTTCCCCTGCAGTGCCTTGAGAGCAACTCCATGTTCCCTCTCGAAACTGGAAAGGAGGCACGATTCTTTTAGCCACTCAAGAGGCTATCTACAATATTTGTTGCCACCTCACTTTCCCACAACAGATCAAGAAGAGCCCCATGTTCACTGCCTCATCTCAACTGAGGGCCGATTCCTTGGCTTCATCTTGAGAAGAATCCCAATGTTCCCTCATATCTAAAGAGAAGGCTTGTCTAACCTATTGAAAACTTAGTGGAAGCCCAAGAATTCATTCTACAAGTTGAAAGGACAGTGAGTACATCCTCAATTCGAGATAAGGCCTGACACCCTTGCATTGACTAGAATGGAACCCCAAGTATGGCTTCACCACCCGAATGGAAGTCTGACTCCCTGATGTACCTCTATAGAAAGACCCACATCCCCACCTCAGTTCGACAGGAGGCCTGACACACATTATTCTCGGTAGGAAATCAAGTTCCATACTTCAACACGTGGCGAGGGCTGACTCCCTGTTGAAAATCAATAGGAACCCCAAGATCCCTGTCACAACTGGAAAGGAACCCTGAATCCCGCCTCATCCTGAAATCAGCTCCTATAACCCCTAGGCGACTGGTGAGGAATCCTTAGGTGGCCCTCACAACTTGAAAGGAGGCTTGACATCCCTGAGGCAATAATGAGAGGCTCACTGAGGTCCCCATCAAAACTCAAAAGCAACCCAAAGCTTCCCGCTGCAACTCAAGAAACGCCACAGGATTTCCCACTCAATGTGATAAGGCCCATTTCCTTCTCAGTGACTTGAGAGCAATCCTGCCCAACCCTCACACCTCGAAAGGAGTCTTGATTAAACTCAGGTAAGACGAGAGGTACCCTGAGGTCCCCGTTGCAACTCGAGAGGAAGCCGAAGCTTCAGGCTGCAACTTGAGAAGTAACACTAGATTCCAACTCAATGCAAGATGAGGCCCTTTCCCTTGCAGTGACTTGAGAGCAATTCCATGCACTGCATCGCAATTTAAAAGGAAACTAGACCACCCTGAGGCAACAGGAGAGGTTCTGATCTGGGTGATCTTAAAATGGCAGAAGAGGAGGACGGGAGACCACTTTCTCCCCCACAAATTCATCAAAAGAACATTTTAATGCTGAGTAAATTCCACAAAACAACTTCGGAATGCAAGTAGAGGACATCAGGAACACAGAAAAGCAGCTCATTGTCTTTGAAAACAGGTAGGAAAAAATATAAAAGACAAAAAGAGAAACAAAAGAGGTAGGGAGGGAGCTCCGTCCTGGGAAGGGAGTCTTAAAAGAGATAGGTTTCCAAACACCAAGAAACACTCTGGCTGCTGAGTCTGTGGTAAGCCTTGGAAGCACAGAGAGCAACATAGCAGGGAGGATAAATAAATAAATAATTAAAACCACAGATTACGAGCCCAACGGTAACTTCCCCAGTGGAGAAGGAGCACAGGCACCTGCATCTGCCACTAGCAAGTGGGGGCTGGGCAAGGAGGATTGGGCAGCATTGCTTCTTAAGCATTGGGCCTGAATGCCCCAAGGGTAACCAGAGTGAACTAACTTGGGCTAGAAAACTAGACTGTGGGATAGCTACCACACGAAAAGCTCTAACATAAGACACTCCCAGGACAGGTTACAGAACAAAGGAAGGAACAGAATTAGAAGGCTGCAGATCATCACCCTCCAGTGACAAGCAGCCAGAGCCAGAAGGGCTGGAAGGGGACAATAGAAGCCCCAGAGAGACATTATCTGCCAATCTGCTAGCAGACTTCTTTGCTAATTAAGATTTCTTGGGGTTCTGGACAGTCATCATCTGCTTGATGTACACCCATAAACGTGCACCAGTTGTACACCCAGAAAACTGAGCAGAAGGGATGGGAGAGGTGATAAGTCACAGCAACAGTGCTTGCCAAACACCTGAGCTACTTGGACCTGGGAAGGGCACAAAACGGAGGCCCAATGGAGTCTGAGGACTGCCTGAGTGCTTGAACATGAACAGTTTAGACCTGGGAGGTGCATGCAGCCCAGGGCCGGCCTCAGATAGTTCCTGGTGGGGCAACCTAGAGCCTGAGCTGTGTGCCCTGTGAGCGGGGGCAGGCCCGGTGTGGCTGAGACACTTCGAGCAGATGCCATGGTTATTTTTTGCAGTGTCCCTCCCTCCCACAGTGCGACTGAACAAGTGAGCCTAAAAAAGTGTCCACCACCACAACCCTTGTGTCAGGGCGAAAATCACACACTGAAGAGACCAGCAAATGGAAGAAGCTAAAACAGAGGGAACCACCTTGGAAGTGACAGGTGCAATAGATTAAAACCCTATTGATAGTACGGACTACATAGGAAGGGGCCTATAGATCGAGAAATATAAGCCAGACCAAGGAACTATCCAAAAGTGAACTGACCCCACAGTGCCCACAACAACAGCAGAGAAAGTTCTAGATATATCTTTACTATTTTTACGATCATTCTCTTTTTCTTTTCTTTTTCTTCTTTTTTAACTTTTAAAAAAATTTTAATTCCCCTATTACTACTTTATCATTTTTATAACCTACAGTTACTTTTCCACAAAAGATCCTATTTTTAAAGCAAATTTTAAAAAATTTTTAATAAAACAATAATTTTAATAATAAGAATAATGCATCTTGTGACCATATGCATAAACCCATAATTTTAATATTAAGAATAAAAAACAAACACTTGTCATGATATAAAACACTTGCCATGATTTGTCATGATAAGTGACTTATGTCATGATATGTGACTTATGTCATGTTTTATGTCATGACATAAGTCACTTATCGTGACAAGTGTTTCATACTGCAACATAAGTCACTTATCGTGACTTCTTCTTCTTCTTCTCATGACATAAGTCACTTATCGTGCCAAGTGTTTTATATCGTGACATATGTCACTTATCGTGACTTCTTCTTCCCCAATTTTCAGTACCCATTTTCACTTGAGAGTGAGATTACTGGCTTGACTCTTCTCTTTGGGCTCTCCTTTTTCTCCGCCAGGTCGTCTCTCTCTCCTCCCTTCCCCTTCTCTTCTATATCCAACTCTGTGAATCTCTGTGTGTTCCAGACGGTGGAGAACACTTAAGGAACTGATTACTGGCTAAATCTGTCTCTCTACATTTCATTTCCCCCCTCTTATCCTCCTGGCCACCCGTTTCCTTCCTCCCTCTTCTCTTCTCTATATAACTCCATGAACATCTCTGCGCATTCCAGACTGTGGAGCGCAAATAAGGAAGTGATTACTGGCTAGCTTGCCCTCTCTTCTTTTGATTCCACTTCATCTCATCGGGTCACCTCTAACACCCTCCTCCCTCTTCTCTTCTCCATGTAACTCGGTGAAACTCTCTGGGTTTCCCTCACTGTAGAGAAACATTTCATCGTTAATCTAGATGTTATATAAATGGTGCTATATAGAAGGAGAAGTCTTGAGACTACTGTAAAAATAAGACTGTAAACCAGAAGCAGGAGGCTTAAGTCCAAATCCTGAGAACTCCTGAATTCAGGGAATATTACTTGATAGGAGCTCATCAAATGTCTCCACACCTACACTGAAACCAAGCACCAGGCAAGGGCCAACAAGTTCCAGAGCAAGACATATCACACAAATTCTCCAACAACACAGGAACAGAGCCCTGAGCTTCAGTATACAGGCTGCCCAAGATTACTCCAAAACCATTGACATCTCATAACTCATTACTGCACACTTCATTGCACTCCACAAAGAAGAAATCCAGCTCCACCAACCAGAACAATGACACAAGCTTCCCTAAGCAAAAAACCTTGACAAGCCACTGATACAACCCCACCCACAGTGAGGAAACTCCACAGTGAAGAGAACTACATAAACTGCCAGAATACAGAAAGGCCACCCCAAATGCAGCAATAAAAACAAGATCAAGAGACAGAGGCATATCCAGCAGGGAAAGGAACAGGAAAAATGCCCACCAAACCAAAGAGGAAGAGATAGGGAATCTACCTGATAAAGAATTCCGAATAATGATAGTGAAAATGATCCAAAATCTTGAAATAAAAATGGAATCACAGATAAATAGCCTGGAGACAAGGACTAACAAGATGCAAGAAAGGTTTAACACGGACCTAGAAAAAATAAAAAGAGTCAATATATAATGAATAATGCAATAAATAAGATCAAAAACACTCTAGAGGCAATAAATAGTAGAATAAGGGAGGGAGAAGATAGGATTGGTGAAGTAGAAGATAGAATGGTAGAAATAAATGAATCAAAGAGGAAAAAAGAAAAATAAATTAAAAGAAATGAGGACAATCTCAGAGACCTCCAGGACAATATGAAATGCTCTAACACTTGAATTATAGGAGTCCCAGAAGAAGAAGACAAAAAGAAAGACCATGAGAAAATACTTGAGGAGAAAATAGTTTAAAACTTCCCTAAAATGGGAAAGGAAATAATCACCCAAGTACAAGAAACCCAGAGAGTTCCAAACAGGATAAACCCAAAGCAAAACACCCCAAGACACATATTAATCAAATTAACAAAGATAAAACACAAAGAACAAATCAATATTAAAAGTAGCAAGGGAACAACAACAAATAACACACAAGGGGATTCCCATAAGGATAACTGCTGATCTTCAATAGATACTCTTCAGGCCAGGAGGGAATGGCAAGACATAAAGTCATGAAAGAAAATAACATACAGCCCAGATTACTGTACCCAGCAGGGAACTCATTCAACTATGAAGGAGAAATCAAAAGCTTTCCAGACAAGCAAAAGCTGAGAGAATTCAGTACCACCACACCAGCTCTCCAACAAATGCCAAAGGAGATTCTCTAGATAGGAAACATAAAAGGGTATATAAACCAGAACCCAAAACAATAAAGTAAATGGCAACTGGATCATACTTATCGTAATTACCTTAAGCCTAAATAGGTTGAATGCCCCAACGAAAAGACAAAGACTGACTGAATGGACACAAAACATGACCCCTATATATGCTGTCTACAAGAGACCCACCTCAAAACAAGGGACACACACATACAGACTGAAAGTGAAGGACTGGAAAAAGATATTCCCCACAAATAGAGACCAAAATAAAGCAGGAGTAGCAATACTCATATCAGATGAAATAGTCTTTAAAACAAAGGCTGTGAAAAGAGACAAAGAAGGACACTACATAATGATCAAAGGATCAATCCAAGAAGAATATATAACAATTATAAATACATATGCATTCAACATAGGAGCATCACAATATGAAAGACAAATGCTACCAAGTATGAAAGGGAAAATTAACAATAACACAATAATAGCGAGAGACTTTAATACCCCACTCAACTAAACATAAAATTAACAAAGAAACACAAACTTTAAATGATACCATAGACCAGTTAAACCTAACTGATATCTATAGGACATTTCACCCCAAAACAGTGAATTTCACCTATTTTCTCAAGTGCTCACTGAACCTTCTTCAGGATAGATTACATCCTGTTACATAAATCTAGCCTTGGTAAATTCAAAAAACTCAAGTCATTCCAAGCATCTTTTCTGACCATAATGCAGTAAGAGTAGATCTCAATTACAGGAGAAAAACTATTAAAAATTCCAACATAAGGAGGCTGAAAAAACGCTGCTGAATAACCAACAAATCACAGAAGAAATCAAAAAGAAATCAAAATATGCATAGAAATGAATGAAAATGAAAACACAACAACCCAAAACCTGGAGGACACCATAAGAACAGTGCTAAGGGGAAAGTTCATAGCAATACAGGCATATATCAAGAAACAAGAAAAAAGTCAAATAAATAACCTGACTCTAAACCTAAAGCAACTAGAAAAGGAAGAAATGGAGATACAAAGGATCATAAGAGATTACTATTGCTATGCCCAGAGTCCGAGTCCACAGAACTGAAAGAATAAGATGTCCACGGAAATGCAAAAGCATGAAGGGGTTTTATTTTTAGCTGAAGATAGGGCACCAACACATCCAGCGTAGTGGAGTGGAGCAAGAGCACTGAGCCCAAAATTACAGCAGTATTTATCGGTTTAGAACAAAGACAGAGAGTTGGCAAGGGCAGATTGGCTGCAGGGGTGTTCTGGTATTTACTAACTGGTTAATCTTTATTGGCTGCAGGGGTTTCCTTTTGGAAGACCTCGGGGCCCCCGGAGGTGGCAGGCAGCCCCCCGCCATCCTTTGCCTCAGGGGAGACCTTGGGCCCCCCGGGCGCGGCAGGCAGCCCCCTGCCTTCCTTTGCCTGGCGGGGACACCTCGGGACCCCCGGGGGCGGCAGGCAGCCCCCCCATCCTTTGCCTCGTGGGGAGACCTCGGCCCCTCCAGGGGTCGGCAGGCAGCCCCCGCTATCCTTTGCCTTGTGGGGAGACCTCCCCCTTCTTCTTCTTCTTCTTCTTCGTCTTCTTCTTCTTCTCCTCCCTCTTCTTCTTCTTCTTCTTGAAATGGTTAACTGATGTCCTTAAATGAGTTGAGCAGTGGCCGCTTCCAAAAGTGAAGCTCGTGGCTTTGGAAGAATTAGTAGAGGAACAACTTCATTCTGGCCATATCAAACATTCCATGTCTCCTTGGAATTCTCCTCTTTTTGTCATTAAGAAAAAATCTGGTATATGGAGAATGTTGACTGATTTAAGAGAAATTGACAAACGTATAGAACCTATAGGGCTTTCCCTGGTGGCGCAGAGATTAAAGCTTCTGCCTGCAATGCGGGAGACCTGGGTTCTGTCCCTGGGTCGGAAAGATCCCCTGGAGAAGGAAATGACAACCCACTTCAGTACTCTTGCATGGAGAATCCCATGGACAGAGGAACTTGGTGGGCTACAGTCCACGGGGTTGAAAAGAGTCGGACACGACTGAGTGACTTCACTTCACTTCACATAGAACCTATGGGAGCTTTGCAATTAGGTCTCCATTCTCTTGTTTTGATTCCACAGAATTGGTCTTTGATGGTTTTAGATTTGAAGGATTGCTTTTTTAATATTCCTTTGCAAATAAAAGATAGAAATAAATTTGCTTTTACTATTCCAGTGTATAATCATTGGCAGCCCGGGAAATGTTATCAATGGACAGTGTTGCCTCAAGGAATGATTAATAGCCCTACACTTTGTCAGGAATTTGTTGATCGTGCTCTTATCACTGAGAGGCAACAATTTTCTAATTGTTTTCTCTATCATTATATGGATGATCTTTTATTGGCTGCTCCTAGTAAAGAGGAGCGATATAAATTTTTTATTCCTCTGAAAAAAGTTTTAAGTGATTTTAATCTTCAAATTGCTCCTGAAAAAATTCAAACTGAATTTCCTATTTCATGTTCAGGTGCTATTTTGGAACGGCAAAGACTAAAACCTCAAAAAGTCCAAATTAGACGAGATAATTTGAAAACTCTTAATGATTTTCAGAAACTTTTGGGTGATATTAAGTGGTAACATCCCATGTTGGGGATCCCTACACATCAATTGCGTCGTTTATTTTCTACCCTGGAGGGTGATGCTGCTCTTAATAGTCCTCGATCTCTTACTTCTTGAGCAATAGAGGAATTACACTTTGTAGAACAATGGTTGAATGAAGGATTTCTTACTTATCTACAACAGGATCAACCTATATATTTTATGGTGTTCCATATTTATTATTCTCCTACTGGAGTTATTGCTCAATCTGCAGGATTGATCGAGTGGGTAGTTTTACCCAATAATTATACAAAAAGCTTACTACTTATATGGATAGAATTGCTTTCCTCATTCTGAAAGGTCGAGGCTGCATTACCCAGTTAATTGGAAGCGACCCTCAAACAATCATTACTCAACTTACTTCCACCCAAATCTCTAATTGTTTACAGTTTAATGAAAATTGGCAGATAGCTCTTGCATCTTATTCAGGGACTTTTTCTAATCATTATCCTCAATCAAAATTAATAGATTTTCTTCGACACACGCCAGTAATTTGTAAATCTACCATATCTAATATTCCGGTTGAAGGGAAAACTGTTTTTACAGATGCCAATAAAAACACGTCTGGCTATTGGACTGATACTGCTTCTAAAGTTGTTCCACATTCCTTTTCTTCCATGCAGCCTGCTGAACTTAGGGCCATTTATCTGACACTGCAGGATTTTTTTGATGTTCCTATTAATATTGTTTCTGATTCTAAATATGCAGTATTTTCATGTATTTATCTTCCTGAAACCACTCTACCATTAACTTTAAGAACTAATATTGATAAATTATTTTTTCAGGTTCAAAATTATTAATCAGGTGACTAAACCATGTCTTTTTAACTCATATTCGAGCTCATTCTTCTCTCCCTGGATCATTATCTCAAGGAAATGCAAATATAGATGCCTTACTTTATCCTTTACAGTCTGCAACACAAGAACATTGCTTACATCATACTAATTCTAAAGGATTACAAAAACTTATTCGTTAACATGAAAACAAGCTCAACACATTGTTTGTTTTTGTTCTATATGTGCACCATTTGTCTTGCCCTTTGCCCCTCCTGCAGTAAATCCCAGAGGATTATAATCTAACCAAATCTGGCAAATGGATGTTGTTTTTATTTCCTCATTCGGTAAACAGAAATATGTTCATCATACTATAGACACTTATCCTCACTTTCAGTGGGCTACTGCCTTAAGTTCAGAAAAGGCTGACTCCATTATTACTCACTTATTATTTTGTTTTGCTATTATGGGCATACCTATAGAATTAAAAACTGATAATGCTCCCACATATCAACCCCTAAATTATCTCAATTTTTAAAACAATATCATATTAAGCATACTTTTGGAATTCCTTATAACAGTCAGGAAAAGCTATAATTGAAAGAGCTAATTGTACTCTTCGTGAGTATCTTGAAAAAATAAGAAAGGAGGAGAAGGGTGTGATATCACCAAGCGATGTATTAAATAAAACTCTATTAAGTCTTAATTTTTTGAATGTCTGGAGAAAAGGTAAGATGACTCCAGCAGAACAGCATTTTGGCAATACAGAAAAGAAGACAAAAAGCTTTGAACATTCCCGGGTATGGTATAAGGATGAGATAAAGGGATGGATTCCAGCAGTACTTCATTTTTGGGGGCGAGGATATGCTTTCATTTCTGTGAATGATTCCAGGATCTGGGTTCCATTAAGATTGGTGAAGTTGCAAGATGAGCAACCCATTCGTGCGCCAGTTTCAGGAACTGTCCATGCAGAGGATCTTCACCTTTGCAACAAGAGAAGCGAATCCACCGACATGGGGACAGCTGAAGAAACTGACGCAGGAAGATGAAAAGACATTGCAGAAGGCGGTGCAGCCACTGAATCATGCTAATCTTCTGTTGGCCATGATGGCAGTGGTGACTTGTCAGGTAATGTATGTGGAAGCTACTAATTATACTTAATGGGCTTATATTCCTAACCCTCCTTTGGTGCGGGTGATGTCTTGGGGTGAAGTAGAAGTTCCGGTCTGTATTAATGTAACTAACTTTTTCCCTCCACCTGACTCTGGAGGGATTGAGAAATTATCCCAGCATGTACAAAATTATAACGTTACTAATCTTACTATAGCAGCTGAAGGTATTCCTTTATGTATAGGAGGACATTCCTTTTGTGTGTCTACAAAAACACCCAAACATCATTCTTATAATACTTGGGGAGTTCAATATAGGGGACAACAATTTCGCAGTTTTTACTGTGCTCATTTCTTCTCATGGCTTTCATATTTCACGGTCTTACTTAAATAAGAATAAGGGAGTACATATGTCCCTCTGCCCTGCTTCATTTTTTGAAGCATCTTTATCACATCTGGAGTGGGAACGTTGCAGGGATCATGACCCTCGTCTAGTTATGAATTATTCAAATCATGTAATTGTAGATTGGAGTCCTACTCATGGGGAATTTTTAGAAACATGGTCTAATCGATCTTTGAAATGGCATCGCATAAATGGCACCCTGTATGGTCAAGGAAATGAAACTGTAAAATGGCAACATTTTGCATTGGTTCCACCTCAGTTGCAAATGGTGGGACACCCTCAATTACTAGGGGATATGTGGCAATTGTGGGCTGTGTCAGGTAATCTTACTATTTGGACTGGAAATTTCACCTTGATCCTTCTGGGCCTTTTCAAGTTGATTTGCATATTAACAAATCTTACTCTGCTATAGCATGTGTAAAATTTCCTTACTCTCTACAGTAAGGGCAACGGATTTGGAATGAAATTTTGGGAGTTATAACATGTTCTGATTGTAACTTGACTTAATGCATAAACCATTCTTGGTGGGAAAATGTTGAAAACAGGATGGTTCATTCCAGTAATTACTCTTTGGTTATTGTGAAAGCATGGACTGAACTCTGGTTACCTATTAATTTTACTCGACCTTGATCAGACTCTTTTGATGTCACTCATCTTGTGAATGCTGTACAAACTCTTCTCCATCGATCCCGAAGAATGCTTGGCATCGTCATCACATCAGTTCAGTAACAGCAACAGCAACTGTAGCAGGTCTTGCTTTGTGCATCAAGGCATACAGACTGCCGATTTTGTCAAGGAGTGGCATAAGGATGCTCATTTATTGTGGCAACAACAGCATGATTTGGACGCTCAATTGGCTACTGATGTATTGAATTTACAACACACTGTTTGCTGGTTAGGATATCAAGTGACTGTGTTAGCTACAAGGAGTGTGTTAAAATGTGATTGGAATACATATCACTTATGTGTAACCCCTGTTCCCTTTAATATGACTGAGGGCTGGGAAAACGTGAAAATGTCTTTGGTGGGACATCAGAATTTAACTGCTGAAATTATGGAATTGGAACAAACTATATTGTCAACTTTTAGTAAGACACTGCCTTATATTATTGGTTCTTATATACTGAAGAATCTTCACGAAGGATTAGATAACTTCAGTCCTTTAGGGCATGCATCTACATTGTTAACAACATCCTTTGTGAAAACTTTGTTAATTGTTGCTTTATGTTTCATTGCTTTTATAGTCTACCGGTGCAGGCGAGCAGGGAAATAACTGAAAGAAGAAGCTTTGCCTATTCAGGCGCTTATTCAGCACCTGTAAGAAAAGAAAGGGGGAGATGTAGGGAAAAAAAGTATAAGGGAGGCTGGGAAGACTCTTGCAAGCAAGGCTCCTGGTCAGGGCTCAATATTCTTGCAAACGAGATCTTCAGCCAAGAATCCTTTGATCCCGTGGGAAAAGAATATTTCTTGCATACAAGGATGTTTCTCTGATTCTTCTAAAAGGAACAGACCCAGGGACAAAGTGAATTCTTACTTGATAAGAAGTTCCCAAAACAAAGTCTTAGCTTTAGTAAATAAGTTAAGGTTAAGGTAATCTCACCCTGCGTCTGCGAACTGTATAGTCGCTGAATCATAGTGTTTGGCAACTTGACCTGCTGATTGTTGTGCAAAAGATATAAAATAAAGCAGCTGCAAGAAGAAGCGGAATAACAATAATAATAATAAAAAGATTCAAACCACTCGGACGTGTTGGTGTTTCATTCTGTGGCTAGCAAACTGCTCCATCGGGAAAGGATTCCAGGCACTCCCCTCGCATCCCAAGAGGAGGCGCTCGCATCAAGAGAGTCTGGAGGAACACCAGGGGTTGAGCCACAATTCCCCAAGGCCTCCAAATGCCTCATCACTCCAGATGAACCTGACTGCCCTGCACTGCCTCGAATGTCACCCCGAGGATCGCCTCACGCCACGCTGCAATGTGTGATATCCCTGGGTTACCTCGAGGGCAAGCCACAGATCCCTGTGCCCGTTCGACGGGGAGCCTGGCACTGCTGCTGCAGCTCGGGAGGAGAATGGCCGTGCACGTCTCCATGCAAGATTATGTGTGACTCGACTGTGGAGATTCCAGGGAAACACCAAGACCCATGTCAGCACGGGCGAAGAAAACACAGGCTCTGGCCTCAGCTCCAGATGGAAACTGAGGACCCGCACCGACTGATGAGAAATCCACAGAGGCCCGTCGCAACTCGCACGGAGACTGGTCTCTCCTGAGGCCACAGGGGTGGGTCCCTGGGGTCCCCTTCATAACTCGGGAGATCATCCCACCGCAACTCGAGACAAACCAGGAACTCCTCCCCTGCATGTGGGGTGAGGCGGTTGTCCACTGCAGCATCCCAGGGAATTCACCCCTTCCCTCTTGGACCTTGAAGGCTCCTTCACAGCCATGCTGTGACCCATGAATTTCCCCGACCCACCAGACCCAACTCCAGAGGATGAGCCCCGATTTCCCCTGCTCAGCTCCAGATGAGGATCCCTTTCCCTGCTCTGTCGGGAAAGGATTCCCGGCACTCTTCTTGCATCTCAGAGGAAGCGCTCGCACCAGGAGAGTCGGGAGGAAAACCAGAGGTCGTGCCACAATTCCTCAAGACCCCAAATGCCTCGTCCACTCCAGATAAACCTGATTGCCCTGTACAGCCTCGACTGTCACCCAAAGGAACGACACACGCTACTTTAGCATGTGTGACAGCCCGAGGGTACCTCGAGGGCAAGTCACAGATCCCTATGTCCGCTAGTCGGGGAGACTGACAATGATGCTGCAGTACGGTAGGTAAGCAGCCATGCACATCTCCACGTGAGATCAGGCCTGACTCCCCTGTGGGGGCTCCAGGGGATCCCCAAGACCCATGTCAGCATGGGTGAGGAAAGCTCAGGCACTGATCTCAGCTCCAGACCAGGCCTGAGGACCCGGTGCTGATGGGGGAGGAATCCCCAGAGGCTTCTCGCAACTCGCACGGACAATGGCCTATCCTGAGGCCACAGGGGCAGTTCCGTGGATCCCCACTGTAACTCGAGAAGACCCCCACCACAACTCATTGAAAACCAGGAGCTTCATGGCTGCTTGCGGTGTGAGTCCCTTGTCAACTGCGGCGTCTCAAGGAAAATCACCCCTTCCAAGCTGGAACTCGAATGGCTCCTTCACACCTATGCTGTGACCCAAGAAATTCCCCAACCCGACAGTCGCCACTAGAGAGGAACAGCAAGGGTCCCACTGTGATACAAGAGGAGCCCCGTTTTCCCCTGCTAAGTTCCAGATGAGGATCCCTTTCTCTGGCTTTTGGGAAAGGATTCCTGGCGATCCCCTTGCAACCCAAGAGGAGGCGCTCACACCAGGAGAGTCGGGAGGAATACCAGGGTTCGTGCCACCATTCCCCAAGACCCCCAAATGCCTCATCCGTTCCAGATGAACCTGAATGCAGGGCACTGACTCGACTGTCACCCTGAGGATCGACTTGTGCCACGCTGGTATGTGAGACATCCCTAAGATACCTAGAGGGCAAGCCACATATACCTGTGTCAGCTCGATGGGAGCCTGACACTGCTGCTGCAGCTTGTGACGAAAGTGTCTGTGCATGTCTCCATGCGAGAGGAGGCCTGACTTTCCTGTGGGGCCTCCAGGGGAAACTCAAGTCCCATGTCAGCACTGACAAGGAAAGCTCTGGCTCTGGCCTCTGCTCCAGACTAGGACTGAGGACCCAGTGCAAACTGGGGTGGAATCCCCAGAGGCCCCTCGAAACTTGCATGGAGAATGGCCACTCCTGAGGCCACAGGGGCGGGTCCCTGGGGTTCCCATCATAACTCAAAAGGACCCCGCTGCAACACGAGAAAAACCAGGAATTTCTCCCCTGCAGGCGGGGTGAGGCACTTGTCTGCTCTGGCGTCTCGTGGGAGATCACCCCTTCCCTCTTGGACCTCAAAAGAATCCTAAACACCCTTGCTGTGACCCACGAGTTCCATGACACAACCGTCCCCACTCAAGAGGAACACCGAGGGTACTGCCGTGACCAAAGAGGTGCCATGTTTTCCCCTGCTCACCTACAAATGAGGGTGCCTTTCCCTGCTCCGACTGGAAAGGATTCCCGGTGCTCCCCTCCCATCCTAAGCGGAGGTGCTCGCACCAGGAGAGTCAGGAAGAATAAGAGGGATCTTGCCACCATTCACAAAGACCCTCAAATGCCTCGGCCACTCCAGATGAAACTGACTGCCCTTCACTGCTTGACTGTCAGCCCTAAAATGAACACACGACACGCTGGCACGTCTGACAACCCTGGGGTACCTCGAAGTCAAGCCACAGATCTTTGTGTCTGCTCGACAGGGAGCATGACACTGCTGCTACAGCTGGGGAGGCAAGTGGCCGTGCACGTCTGCAGGCGAAACAAGGCCTGACTCCCTGTGGGGGCTACAGGGGAAACCCAAGACGTATGTCAGCACGGGCAATTAAAGCTCCGGCTCCAGCCTCAGCACCAGACAAGGACTGAGGACCCATCGATGACTGGGTAGGAATCCCCAGAGGAGCCTGGCAATTGGCACAGAGACTGGCCTCTCCTGAGGCCACAGGGGCGGATCCCTGAGGTCCCAGACATAACTAGAGAGGACCCCGCCAAAACTCGAGAAAAACCAGAAGCTTCTCCCCTGCAGGCTGGTGAGGCCCTTGTCTGCTGCGGATCTCGGGGGAAATCACCACTTCCCTCTGGGACCTCGAAAGGCTCCTTCACCCTTTTACTGTGACCCAAGATGTTCCTCGCCCCACCCATCCCTCTTGAGAGGAAAACTGAGGGTTGCACCGTGACTCAACAGGAGCCCTGTTTTTCCCTGCTCAGCTCCAGATGAGGGTCCCTTTCCCTGCTTTGTCTTGAAAGGTTTCCTGGCGCTCCCCTCGCATTGAAGAGGAGGTGGTCGCACCAGGAACATCGTGAGGAGCATCAGGGGTCAGGCCACCATTCACCAAGACAATCAAAGGCCTCGTCCACTCAAGATGAACCTGAATGCCCTGCACTGCCTCGACGGTCACCCCGAGGCTCGACGCCAGACACACTGGCATGTGTGACAGTCCTGGGGTACCTCGAGGGCAAGCCAGAGATCCCTGTGTCCACTCGATGAGTAGCCTGACACTGCTGCTGCAGCTGGGGAGGCAAGCGGCTGTGCACGTCTCCAGGCGAGATGAGGCCTGGACTCCCCTGTGGGGGCTCCGGGGAACCCCAAGATCTATGTCAGCACAGGTGAGGAAAGCTCAGGCTCCAGCCTCAGCAACAGATGAGGACTGAGGACAAGGTGACAACTGGGGAGCGAGCCCCAGAGGCGTCTGGCAACTGGCATGGAGACTGGCCTTTCCTGAGGCAACAGGGGCGAGTCACTGGGGTCCCCATTGGGACTCGAGAGGACCCCGCCGCAACTTGAGAAAAACCAGAAGCTTCTCCCCCTGCAGGCGGGGTGAGGCCGTTGTCTGCTGTGGCATCTCGGGGAAATCACCCCTTCCCTCTTTGAGCTGAAAAGGCTCCTTCACCCCCTTGCTGTGACCCAAGATGTTCCCCGCCCCACCCATCCCCACTCGACAGGAACCCCGAGGGTCGCGCTGCGACTCAAGAGGAGTTCCGTTTTCCCCCTGCTCAGCTCCAGATGAGGGTCCCTTTCCCTGCTCATTCGGGAAAGGGTTCCCGGTGGTCCCCTCACATCCCAGGAGTGTTGGGAGGAACATCAGGGGTCAGGCCACCATTCCCCAAGTCCCCCAAAGGCCTCGTTCACTCCAGATGAACCTGACTGCCCTGCACTGCCTCGACTGTCACCCCAAGGCTCAACACCTGACACACCGGCACGTGTGACAGCCCTGGGGTACCTCGAGGGCAAGACACAGATCCCTGTGTCTGCTCGACCAGGAGACTGACAATGCTCTGGCAGCTGGGGAGGCAAGCGGCCCTGCATGACTTCAGGAGAGATGAGGCCTGACTCCCTGTTTGGGCTCTAGGCGAACCCCAAGACCTATGTCAGCACAGGCGAGGAAAGCTCAGGCTCCAGCCTCATTACCAGACGAGGACTCAGGACCCAGCGACGACTTCAGAGCAATCTCCAGAGGTGCCAGGCAACTGGCACGAAGACTGGACTCTCCTGAGGCCACAGGGGCTTGTCCATGGGGTCCCCATCGTAACTCGGGGGGGACCTCGCCGCAACTCGAGATAAACCAGAAGGTTCTCTCTTGCAGGCTAGGTGAGGACCTTGTCCACCGCAGCATCTCGTGGAAAGTCACCCCTTTGCACTTGGACCTCAAAAGGCTCCATCTCACCCTTGCTCTGACCCAAGAAGTTCCCCTCCCCACCCGTCCCCACTCGAGAGGATACCCGAGGGTCCCGCCGAGACTCAAGAGGAGCCCCGTTTGCAACTGCTCAGCTCCAGATGAAGTTCCCTTTACCTGCTCCGCCGGGAACGGGTTCCAGGAGCTCCCCTTGCATCCCAAGAGGAGGCGCTCACACCAGGAGAGTTGGGAGGAGCATCAGGGGTCCGGCCACCATTCTCCAAGACCCCCAAATGCCTCGTCCACTGCAAATGAACCTGACTGCCCTGCACTGCCTCAACTGTCACCCCGAGGCTTGACGCCCGCCACACTGGCATGTGATACAGCCCCGGGGTACCTCGAGTGCAAGCCATTGATCCATGTGTCCTGTCGACGGGGAGCCTGACACTGCTGCCGCAGCTGGGGAGGCTTGCGGCCATGCACGTCCAGACGAGATGAGGCCTGCCTCCCCTGAGGTGGATAAGGAGAACCGGAAGACCTATGTCAGCACGGGCGAGAAAAACTCAGGCATCGGCCTCAGCACCGGACAAGGACTGAGGACCTGGCGACGACTGGGGAGGCATCCCCAGAGGTGCCTGGCATCTGGCACGGAGACTGACCTCTCCTGAGGACACAGGGGCAGGTCCCTGGGTTCCCTGTCATAACTCGACAGGACCCTGCCGCAACTCGCAAAAAACCAGAAGCTGCTCCTTTGCAGGTGGAGTGAGGCCCTTGTCCGCTGCGGCATATCAAGGAAAGTCACCCCTTACCTCTTGGATCTTGAAAGTTTTCTTCACACCCATGCTGTGACAAAAGAAGTTCCCTGCCCCACCAGTCCCCCTCGAGGGAAACACCTAGGGATTCTCCAGGACTCAAAATGAGCCCTGTTTGACCCTGCTCAGCTCCAGATGATGGTCCCATTCCCTGCTCCTTAGGGGAAAGGTTTCCCGCGGCTCCTCTCGCATCCCAAGAGGAGGTGCTCACACCAGGAAAGTCAGGAGGAGCATCAGGGGTTGGGCCACCATTCCCCAAGACCCCCAAATGCCTTGTACACTGCAGATGAACCTGACTGCCCTGCACTGCCTTCACTGTCACCCCGAGGCTCGACACACTACACACTGGCACCTGTGAGAGCCCTTTGGTACCTCAAGGGCAAACCACAGATCCCTGTGTCCACTCGACACGGAGCCTGACACTGCTGCTGCAGCTGATCAGGCAAGCTGCCATGCACGTCTCTAGGCGAGAAGAGGCCTGACTCCCCTGAGGGTGCTTCAGGGGAACCCTATGACCTATGTCAGCATGGGCGAGGAAAGCTCCGGCTCTGGCCTCAGCAACAGATGAGGACTGAGGACCCTGCGACGACTTCTGGAATCCTGAGAGGTGCCTGCAACTGGCATGGAGACTGGCCTCTCCTGAGGCCACAGGGGTGGGTCCTTGGGGTCCCCATTGTAACTCAAGAGGACCATGCCACAACTCGAGAAAAAACAGAAGCTTCTCCCCTGCAGGTGGGATGAGGCCCTTGTCTGGGGCTGCGTCTCTGGTGAAATATCACCTTCCCTCTTGGACTTCAAAAGGCTCCTTCACACCTTGCTGTGACCAATGAAGTTCCCTGCCCCTCCTGTCCCCACTCGAGAGGAACCCCGAGGGTCCCACTGAGACTCAAGAGGAGCCCCGCTTGCCCCTGCTCAGCTCCAGATGAGAGTCCTTTTCCCTGCTCCGTCGGGAAAGGGTTCTCGGTGCTTGCTCACATCCCAAGAGGAGGTGCTCGATCCAGAAGAGTCGTGAGGAGCATCAGGGGACGGGCCACCATTCCCCAAGACCCCCAAATGCCTCGTCCAGTCCAGATGAACCTGACTGCCCTGCACTGCCTCGACTGTCACCCTGAGGCTCGACACCCGACACATGGCACATGTGACAGCCCTGGGGTAACTCGAGGTCAAGCCACAGTTCCCTGTGTCCCTTCAACGGGGAGTCTGACACTGATGCTGCAGCTGGGGAGGCAAGTTGTGGTGCACCTTTCCAGGCGAGATGAGGCTTAACTCCCCTGATGGGGCTCCAGGGGAACCCCAAGACCTATGCCAGCATGGGAGAGGAAAGCTCAGGCTCTGTCCTCAGCACCAGACGAGGACTGAGGACACGGAGACAACTTCCGAGGGATCCTCAGAGGCGCCTGTCATCTGACACAGAGACTGGCCTCTATGGATACCACAGGGACGAGTGCCATGGGTCCCCGTCGTAACTCGGAGAGGACCCCCCTCAACTCGAGAAAAACCAGAATCTTCTCCCCTGCAGGCAGTGTGAGGCTCTTGTCCACTGTGGCGTCTGGGGGAACTCACCCCTTCCCTCTTGGACCTCGAAAGGCTCCTTCACCCTCTTGCTATGTCCCAAGTAGTTATCCGCCCCACTCGTCCCCACTGCAGGCACCCCAAAGGTCCTGCCATGGCTCAAGAGCAGCCCTGTTTCCCCTGCTCAGATCCAGAGGATGGTCCCTTTCCCTGGTCCATCGGCAAAGGGTTCTCGGTGCCCCCCTCGCTTCCAAAGAGGAGGTGCTCGCACCAGGAGAGTCGGCAGGTGCATCCGGTGTCAGACATCATTCCCCAAGACCCCAAAATACCTCATCCACTCGATGAACATGACTGCCCTGCACTGCCGCGACTGTCACCCCGAGGCTTGATTCGCGACACACTGGCACGTGTGACAGCCCTGGGGTACCTCGAAGGCAAGCCACCTAACCCAGTGTCTGCTCGACAGGGAACCTGACACTGCTGCTGCAGCTGGAGAGGCAAGAGGCCATGCACGTCTCCAGGCGAGATGAGGCCTGACTCCCTGTGGGGGCTTCAGAGGAAACCCAAGACCTATGTCAGCTTTGGCGAGGAAAGATCAGTCTCCAGCCTCAGCACCAGACGAGGATTGAGGACCCGCCGACGACTGGGGAGTAATACCCAGAGGCTCCTGGCAACTGGCAGGAAGCCTGGCCTCTCCTGAGGCAATAGGGGCGGGTCCCCTGGGGTCCGGGTCATAACTCGAGAGGACTCTGCCACAACTTGAGAAAAATAAAACTTCTCCCCTGCAGGTGGGGTGAGGCCCTTGTCCACTGCAGCGTCTCGGTGGAAATCACCCCTTCTCTCTTGGACCTTGAAAGGGTCCTTCACCTTCTTGCTGTGACCCAAGAAGTTTCCCGCCCCACACGTTCCCACTCGAGAGGAACTCCGAGGGTCCCGCCAAGACTCAAAAGGAGCCCCGTTAGCCCCTGCTGAGCTCCAGATGAGGGTCCTTTTCCTGCTCTGTCAGGAAAGGGTTCCCAGCGCTCCCCTCACATCCCAACAGGAGACGCTCGCACCAGGAGAGTCGGGAGGAGCATCAGGGGTATTGCCACCATTCCCCAATACCCCCAAATGCTTTGTCCATTCCAGATGAACCTGACTGCCCTGCACTGCGTTGACTGTCACCCCGAGTCCTGACGTCTGACTCACTGCCGCGGGTGACAGCCCTGGGGTAACTCAAGGACAAGCCACATATCCCTGTGTCCGCTCAACGCGGAGCCTGACACTGCTGATGTATATGGGGAGGCAAGCTGCCGTGCCCGTCTCCAGGCGAGACAAGGCCTGACTCCCCTGTGGGACTCCAGGGGAACCCCAAGACCTATGTCAGCATGGGCGAGGAAAACTCAGACTGAGGCCTCATCAGCAGATGAGGACTGAGGACACAGCGAGGACTGGGGAGGAATCCCCAGAGGCGTCTGGCAACTGGCACGGACACTGGCCTCTCCTGAGGCCACAGGGGCGGGTCCCTGGGGTCCCCGTCATAACTCGAGAGCACTCTGCCCCAACGAGTGAAAAACCAGAAGCTTCTCACCTGCAGGCGGGGTGAGGCCATTTTCCACTGTGGCGTCTTGGGGAAATCACCCTTTCCCTCTTTGCCCTCAGAAGGCTTCTTCACACCCTTGCTGTGAACCAGGAATTTCCCAGCACCACACATTCACAGTGGAGCGGAACCCCGAGGGTCCCACCGCAGCTCAAGTGGAGCCCCGTTTCGCCTGCTCAGCTCCAGATGAGGGTCCCTTTCCCTGCTCCGTCGGGAAAGGGTTCCTGTCGCTCCCTCGCATCCTAAGAAGAGGTGCTCACAACAGGAGAGTCGGGAGGAGCATCAGGTTTCAGGCCACCGTTCCCCAAGACCCCCAAGTGCCTCGTTCACTCCAGATGAACCTGACTGCCCTGCACTGCCTCGACTGTCACCCCGAGGCTCAACGCCCGACACTCTGGCACGTATGACAGCCCTGGAGTACCAGGGCAAGCCACAGATCCCTGTGTCGGCTCGACAGGGGCCATGACACTGCTACTGCAGCTGGAGAGGCACGCGGCTGTGCACGTGTTCATGCGAGACAAGGCCTGACTCCCCTGTGGGACTCCAGGGGAAACCCAAGACCTACGTCAGCACTGGCGAGGAAAGCTCAGGCTCTGGCCTCAGCACCAGACGAGGACTGAGGACCCCACGCCGACTGGGGAGGAATCCCCAGAGGTGCATGGCAACTGGTATGGAGACTAGCCTCTCCTGAGGCTACGGGGGCAGGTTCCTGGGGTTCCCGTCGTAACTTGAGAAAATCCAGAGCTTCTCCACTGCAGACGGGGTGAGGCCCCTGTCCACTGCGATGTCTCGGGGGAAATCATCCCTTTCCTCTTGGACCTTGAACGGCTCATTCACCCCCTTGCTGTGACCCAAGAAGTTCCCCGCCCCCACCCATCCCCACTTGAGAGGAACTCTGAGGGTCCTGCTGAAACTCAAGAAGAGCCCCGTTTGCCCCTGTTCAGGTCCAGATGATGGTCCCTTTCCTGCTCTGTCTGGAAAGGGTTCCGAGCGCTCCCCTCACATCCCAATAGGGGACGCTAGCACCAGGAGAGTTGGGAGGAGCATCAGGGGTCTTGCCGCCATTCCCCAAGACCCCAAAGGCCTCGTCCACTCCAGATGAACCTGACTGGCCTGCACTGCACCGACTGTCACCCCAAGGCTCTATGCCTGACACACTGGCACCTGTGACAGCCCTGGGGTACCTCGAGGACAAGCCACTATCCCTGTGTCCGCTTGACAGCGAGCCTGACACTGCTGTTGCAGCTGGGGAGGCAAGTGGCCGTGCATGTCTCCAGGCGAGACGAGGCCCTAACTCCCTGTGGGGGATCCAGCGGAACCCCAGACCTATGTCAGCACGGGAGAGGAAAGCTCAGGCTCAGGCCTCAGCACCAGATGAGGACTGAGGACCCGATGACGACTGGGGAGGATTCCAAAGAGATGCCTGGCAACTGTCATGAGACTGGCCTCTCCTGAGGCCATAGGGGCGGGTCCCTGTGGTCCCTGTCGTAACTCGAGAGGACCCTCCCAAACTTGAGAAAACCAGAAGCTTCTCCCCTGCAGGCGGCGTGAGACCCTTGTCCACTGCGGCGTCTCGGGGAAATCATTCATTCCCTCTTGGACCTCGAAAGGCTCCTTCAACCCTTGCTGTGACCAAGAAGTTCCCCGCCCCACCCGTCCCCCCTCGAGAGGAATCCCGAGGGTCCTGCTGGGACTCAAGAGAAGCCCAATTTGCCCCTGCTCAGCTCCAGATGAGGGTCACTTTCCTGCTACGTCTGGAGAGGTTTCCTGGCACTCCTCTCTCATCCCAGGAGGAGTCGCTCGCACCCGGAAAGTTGGGAGGAGCATCAGGGGTAGGGCCTCCATTCCCCAAGACCCCCAAATGCTTCTTCCATTCCAGATGAACCTGACTGCCCTGCACTGTGTCAACTGTCACCCCGAGTCCTGAAGCCCAACTCACTGGCACGGGTGACAGCCTTGGGGTACCTCGAGGGCAAGCCACATATCACTGTGTCCCCTCGACGGGGGAGCCTGACACTGCTGCCTTAGATGGGGAGGCAAGCGGCCGTGCACGTCTCCAGGCGATACGAGGCCTGAATCCCCTGTGGGACTCCAGTGGAAGCCCAAGACCTATGTCAGCATGGGCTAGGAAAGCTTAGGCTCCGGACTCAGCACCAGACGAAATCTGAGGACCTGCCAATGACAGGGGGAGGAATCCCCAGCGGCGCCTGGCAACTAACACGGAGACTGGACACTCCTGAGGCCACAGGGCTGGTCCCTGGGGTCCCCATTGTAACTCAGTGGACCCCGCCACAACTCGAGAAAAACCAGAAACTTGTCCCCTGCAGGCGTGGTGACGCCCTTGTCTGCTGCGACATCTTGGGGGAAATCCCCCTTCTCTCTTGGACCTCGGTGGCTCATTCACTTCCTTGCTGTGACCCAAGAAGCTCCCCATTCCACCCCGTCCCCACTCGAGAGCAACCCCGAGGGTCCTGCCACGATCAAAAGGAGCCCGGTTAGCTCCTGTTCAGCTCTAGATGAGTGTCCCTTTCCCTGCTCCATCGGGGAAAGGGTTCCGGCACTCCCCTCAAATCCCAAGTGGAGGCGCTCCTGCCAGGAGAGTAGGGAGGGAGCATCCGGGGTCAGGGCACAATTCCCCCAGACCCCCAAATGCCTCGACCACTCCAGATGAACCTGAGTGCCCTGCACTGCCTCGACTGTCATCCCGAGGCTCGACCCCCTACACACTGGCACGTGTGATAGCCCTGGGGGTACCTCAAGTGAAAGACACAGATACCTGTGTCCACTCGATGGAGAGCATGACACTGTTCCTGAAGCTGGGGAGGCAAGTGGACATGCACGTCTCCAGGCCAGACGATGCCTGCCTCCCCTGTGGGGGCTCCAGAGTAACCCCAACCCTATGTCAACACGGGCGAGGAAAGCTCAGGCTCCGGCCTCAGCACCAGAAGAGGACTGAGGTCCCGCTGACGACTGGGGAGGAATCCCCAGAGGCGCCTGGCAACTAGCATGGAGACTGGCCTCTCCTGAGTCCACAGGGGCCGGTGTCTGGGGTCCCCGTTGTATCTCGAGAGGACCCTGCAGCAACTCGAGAAAAACAGAAGCTTCTCCCCTGCAGGCAGGATGAGGCCCTTGTCTGCTGCGGCGTCTCGGGGAAATCACCCTTTCCTTCTTGGACATCGAAAGGCTCCTTCACCCCCTTCCTATGACCCAAGAAGATCCCCGCCCCACCCGACCCCACTACAGAGGAAACCCAAGGGTCCTATCGCAACCCAAGAGGTGCCCTGTTTGCCCCTGCTCAGCTACAGATGAGCGTCCCTTTCCCCTGCTTAGTAGGGAAAGGGTTCCAGGCGCTCCCTTCTCATCCCAAGAGGAGGCGCTCGCACCAGGAGAGTCAGGAGGAGCTCAGGGGTCAAGCCACAATTCCCCAAGTCCCCCAAATGCCTCGTCCACTCCAGGTGAATCTGACTGTGCTGCACTGCCTCGACTGTCACCCCGAGTATCGAAGCCTGAACCATTGGCATGTGTGAGGGCCCTGGGGTACTTCGAGGGCAAGCCACAGATCCCTGAGTCCGCTCGACTGGGAGTCTGACACTGCTGCTTCAGCTGGGGAGGCAAACGGCCATGCACGTCTCCAGGTGAGATGAGGCCTGGCTCCTCCATGGGGGCTCCAGGGGAACCCAAAGACCTATGTCAGCACGGGCAAGGAAATCTCTGGCTCCGTCATCAGCACCAGACCAGGAGAGAGGACCCAGCGACGACTGGGGAGGAATCCTCTGAGCGCCTGGCATCTGGCACAGAGACTGGCCTCTCCTGAGGTCACAGGGGTGGGTCCCTTGAGTTTCCGTCATAACTCGAGAGGACCCCACCGCAACTCGAGAAAAACCAGAAGCTTCTCCCCTGCAGGCAGTGTGAGGCTCTTGTCCACTGCGGCGTCATGGGGAAAATCACCCCATACCTCTTGGAAATTGATCGTCTCCTTCACACTCTTGCTGTGACCCAAGAAGTTCCTGCCCCACCCGTCCCCATACGAGAGGAACCCCGAGGATCCCGCCACGACTCAAGAGGAGCCCTGTTTGCCCCTGCTCAGCTCGAGATGAGGGTCCATTTACCTGCTCCGTTGGGAATGTTTTCCCGGTGCTTGCCTCGAATCCCAAGAGGAGGCGCTCGCACAAGGACGTCAGGAGGAGCATCAGGGGTCTTGCCACCATTCGCCAAGACCCCCAAATGCCCCATCCACTCCAGATGAACCTGACTTCCCTGCACTGCCTAGACTGTCACCCTGAGGCTTGACACCCGACACACTGGCACGTGTGACAGCCCTGGGGTACCACGAGGGCAAGCCACAGATCCCTGTTTCCGCTCAACTTGGAGCTGGACACTGCTGCTGCAGCTGGGGAGGAAGGCGACCATGCACAACTCCAGGCGAGATGAAGTCTGACTCCCCTGTGGGGGCTCCATATGAACCTCAAGGCCTATGTCTGCACCGGCAAGGAAAGCTCAGGCTTCGGCCTCAGCACCACACGAAGACTGAGGACCCCAGCAACGACGCTGGAGGAATGCTCAAAAAGCCTGGCAACTGGCACAGTGACTGGCCTCTCCTGAGGCCACAGGGGCGGATCCCTGGGGTCGCTGTTGTAACTCGAGAGGACCCCACCGAAACTAGAAAAAACAAGAAGCTTCACCCCTGTATGCGAGGTTAGGCCCTTGCCCGCTGTGGCGTCTCGGGGAAATCACCCCTTCCCTCTTGGACCTCGAAAGCTCCTTCACCCCCTTGCTGTGACCCAAGAAGTTCCCTGCCCCACCCGTCTCCACTCGAGAGCAACCCCGAGGGATCCGCCGAGACTCAAGAGGAACCTCGTTTGCCCCTACTCAGCTCCAGATGATGGTCTCTTTCCCTGCTCCTTAGGGGAAGGTTTCCCAAAGCTCCCTTCACATCTCAAGAGGAGGTGCTCCCACCAGGAAAGTCGAGAGGAGCATCAGGGGTTGGGCCACCATTCCCCAAGACCCTCAAATGCCTTGTCCACCCCAGATGAACCTGACTGCCCTGCACTGCCTCCACTGTCACCCCGAGGCTCAAAGCCCGACACACTGGCACGTGTGACAACCCTGGGGTACCTCAAGGGCAAGCCACAGATCCCTGTGTCCGCTTGACATGGAGCCTGACACTGCTGCTGCAGCTGGTCAGGCAAGCGGCCATGTACATGTCCAGGCGAGAAGAAGCCTGACTCCTCTTTGGGTGCTCCAGGGGAACATCAAGACCTATGTCAGCACAGGCGAGGAAAGCTCCAGATCCGGCCTCAGCACCAGACAAAAACTGAGTACCCGGCCACAATTGGGGAGGAATCCCCAGAGCCACCTAGCAACTGTCACGGAGACTGTCCTATCCTGAGGCCACAGAGGCGGGTCCCTGTGGCTCCATTGTAACTCAAGAGGACCCCGCCTCAACTCGAGAAAAGCCAGAAGCTTCTCCCCTGCATGCGGGGTTAGGCCCTTGTCCCATGCAGTGTCTCAGGGGAAATCACCCCTTCCCTCGTGGACCTCGAAGGCTCCTTCACCCCCCTTGCTGTGACCTAAGAAGTTCCCCGCCCCACCCCTCTCAACTCCAGAGGAATCCCGAGGGACCCGCTGAGACTCAAGAGGAGCCCCCGTTTGCCCCAGCTCAGCTCCAGATTATGGTCCCTTTCCCTGCTCCATTGGGAAAGGGTTACCGGCATTCCCATCACATCCCAAGAGGAGGCGCTCCCACCAGGAGAGTCCGGGAGGAGCATCAGGGATCCAGCCACCATTCCCCAAGCCCCCAAATGCTTTGTCCACCCCAGATGAACCTGACTGCCCTCCACTGCCTTGACTGTCACCCCGAGGCAAGACTCCCGACACAACGGCACATTTGACAGCCCTGGGGTTCCTCAAGGGCAAGCCACAGATCCCTGTGTCAGCTCCCCTGGGACCCTGACTCTGCTACTGCACCTGGGAGGCAAGCGTCCATGCATGTGTCCAGGCGAGAAGAGGCCTGACTCCTCTGTGGGTGCTCCAGGAAAACCCCAAGACCTATGTCAGCTCGGGCAAGGAAAGCTCAGGCTATGGCCTCAGCACCAGACAAAAACTGAGGACCCGGCGATGACTGGGGAGGAATCCCCAGAGGCGCCTGGCAACTGGCACGGAGACTGGACACTCCTGAACCCACAGGGCCGGGTCCCTGGGGTCACCGTCGTAACTCGAGAGAAAGCAGCCACAACAAGAAAAAAGCAGAAGCTTCTCCTCTGCAGGTGGGTTGAGGCCCTTGTCCTCTGCGTCGTCTAGGGGAATCACTCCTTCCCTCTTGAACCTCGAAAGGTTCCTTCACACCATTGCTGTGACCCAAGAAGTTCCCCGCCCCACCCGTCCCCACTCGAGAGGAACCCCCAGTGTCCGACAACAACTCAAGAAGAGCCCCGTTTGAACCTGCTTTGCTCCAGATGAGGATCCCTTTCCCTGCTCTGTCCGGAAAGGGTTCCAGTGCTCCCCCTCGCATTCTAGGAGGATGCGCTCGCACCAGTAGAGTAGGGAGGAGCATCAGGGGTCGGGCCACAATTCCCCCAGGCCCCAAATGCCTCGTCCACTCCAGATGAACCTGACTGCCCTGCACTGCCTGGACTGTCACCCTGAGACTCAACGCCCGACACACTGGCACGTGTGACAGCCCTGGGGAAACTCGAGGGCAAGATAAATCCCTGTGTCCACTCGACAGGGAGCATGAAACTGTTCCTGAAGCTGGGGAGGCAAGTGGCCCTGCACGTCTCCATTCCAGAAGACACGTGCCTCCCCTGTGGGGGCTCCAGGGTAACCCCAAGCCCTATGTGAACATGGATGAGGAAACCTCAGGCTTCAGCCTCAGCACCAGACGAGGACTGAGGACCCGGTGACGACTGGGGTGGAATTCCCAGAGGAGCCTGGGAAACTGACACGGAGACTGGCCTCTCCTCAGGCCACAGGGGGCGGGTCCGTGGGGTCCATGTCATAACTCGAGAGGACCCCACCGCAATTAGAGAAAACCATAAGGTTCTCCCCTGCAAGCAGGGTGAGGCCCTTGTCTGCTGTGGTGTCTCGGGGGAAATCACCCCTTCCCTCTTGGAACTCAAAAGGCTCCTTTATCCCCTTGCTGTGACCCAAGAAGTTCCCCGCCCCACCCGACCCCACTAAAGAGGAAATCTGAGGGTCCCGACGTGATTCAAGAGGTGACCCTTTTGCTCCTGCTCAGCTCCAGATGAGTGTCCCTTTCCCTGCTCGGCAGGGAAAGGGTTTCAGGTGCTCCCCTCTCATCCCAAGAGGAGGAGCTCGCACCAAGAGAGTCAGGAGAAGCATCAGGGGACAGACAATCATTCCCTAAGACCCCCAAATGCCTCTTCCACTCCAGATGGATGTGACTGAACTGCACTGCCTCGACTGTCAGCCCGAGGCTCCACGCCCGACACAGTGGCACATGTGACAGCCCTGGGGTACCATGAGGGGAAGCCACATATCCTTGTGTCCACAGGATGGGGAGGGTGATGCTGCTCGAGATGGGGAGGCAAGCAGCCGTTCATGTCTCCAGGCGATATGAGGCCTGACTCCCCTGTGGGGGCTCAGGGGAACACCAAGACCTAAGTCAGCACGGGCGAGGAAAGCTCAAGCACCAGCCTCAGCACCAGACGAGGACTGAGGACCTGGCGACCACGGAGGAGGAATCTCCAGAGGCGCCTGGCAACTGGCATGGAGACTGGCCTTTCCAGAGGCCACAGGGGCGGGTGCTTGGGGTCTCCGTCGTAACTCGAGAGGACACAACCATAACTCAAGAAAACCAGAAGCTTCACCCCTGCAGGCGGGCTGAGGCCCTTGTCCGCTGTTGTGTCTCGGGGAGAAATCACCACTTCCCTCTTGGACCTCAAAAGGCTCCTTCATACCCTTGCTGTGATCCAAGAAGTTCCCCTCCCCGCCCTTCCCCACTCGAGAGGAACCCCGTGAGCCCTGTCGCGAATCAAGAGGAGCCCCGGTTGCGCCTGCTCAGCTACAGATGAGGGTTCTTTTCCCTTCTCCTTTGGGAAATCTTTTTCGACACTCCCCTAGAATCCCAAGAGGAGACGCTCGCAGCAGGAGAGGCATCAGGGGTCGGGCCACCATCCCCCAAGACCCCCAAATGCTTCATCCACTCCAGATGAAACTGAATGCCCTTCACTTCCTTGACTGTCAGCCCGAGGCTCGTGCCTGACACACTGGCACGCGTGACAGCACTGGGGTACCTGGAGTGCAAGCTACAGATCCCTGTGTCCGCACGACGGGGAGCTGGACACTGCTGCTGCAGCTGGGGAGGCAAGCGGCCGTGCACATCTCCAGGGAGACGTGGCCTGACTCTCCTGTAGGGGCTCCATGGGACCCCAAGACCTATGTCAGCACGTGCGAGGAAAGCAAAGGCTCCAGCCTCAGCACAAGATGAGGACTGAGGACCCAGCGATGAATGGGAAGGAATCCCCAGAGGTGCCTGCCCACTGGCACGAAGACTGACCTCTCCTGAGGCAACAGGGGCGGGTCCCAGGGGTCCCTGTCGTATCTCGAGAGGACCCTGCCACAACTCCTAAAAACTAGAAGCTTCTCCCCTGCCGGGGGGGGCGGTGAGGCCCTTGTCCGCTGCAGCGTCTTGATGGAAATCACCTTTTCCCTCTTGGACCTCGAAAGGCTCCTTTACCCCCCTTGCTGTGACCGAAGAAGTTCCCTGCCCCACCGGTCCCCACTCGGAGAGGAACCCCAAGGGTCCCATCAAGACTCAAGAGGAGTCCCGTTTGTCCCCTGCTAAGCTCAAGATGAGGGGCCCTTTCCCTGCTCCATCGGGAAAGAGTTCCCGGCGCTCCCCTCGCTTCCCAGAGAAGGTGATCACACCAGGAGAATCGGCAGGTGCATCAGGTGTCGGGCCACAGTTCCCCAAGATCCCAAAAGTCTTGTCCAATCCAAATGAACCTGACTGCCCTGCACTGCCTTGACTGTCACCCCGAGGCTCAATGACCAACACACTGGCACGAGTGACAGCCCTGGGGTACCTCAAGGGCAAGCCACAGATCCCAGTGTCCGCTCGACGGGGAACCTGACACTGCAGCTGCAGCTGGAGAGGCAAGCGGCTGTGCACGTCTCCAGGCTAGAAAAGGCCTGACTCCCCTGTGGGGGCTTCAGAGGAACCCAAAGACCTATGTCAGCACGGTCGAGGAAAGCTCAGACTCTGGCCTCAGCATGTGACAAGGACTGAGGACCCTGCGACGACTGGGAAGGAATCCCCAGAGAAGCCTGGCAACTGGCACGGAGGCTGGATACTTCTGAGGCCACAGGGCTGTTCCCTGGGGTCCTCGTTGTAACTCAAGAGGACCCCGCTGCAACTCCTGAAAAACCAGAAGCTTCTCCCCTGCAGGCGGGATGAAGCCCTTGTCCCACTGCGACGTCTCAGGTGAAATCACGCCATTCCCTCTTGAAACTCGAAAGGCTCCTTCACATTCTTGTTATTACCCACGAAGTTCCCCACCCTACCTTTCCCCACTCGAGAGGAACATCGAGGGTCCTGCCAAGACTTTGCCCCCGCTTAGGTCCGGAATATAGTCCCTTTCCCTTCTCCATCGGGAAGGGGTTCCCAGCGCTGGCCTTGCATCCCAAGAGGAGGCGCTCACACCTAAAGAGTTGGGAAGAGCATCAAGGTTCGGGCCACCATTCACCAAGACCCCCAAATGCCTTGTCCACTACAGATGAACCTGACTGCCCTGCACTGACTCGACTGTCACCCCGAGGGCTCCATGCCCGACACTGGCATGTGTGACATCCCTGGGGTACCTCAAGGGCAAGCCAGAGATCCTTGTGTCCGCTCGATGGGGAGCCTGACACTGCTGCTGCATCTAGGGAGGCAAGCGACTGAGCATGACTCTAGGCGAGACGAGGCTTGACTGCCCTGTGGGGGCTCCAAGGAAACCCCAAGACCTATTTCAGCATAGGCAAGGATAGCTCAGGCTCCGGCCTCAGCACCAGACAAGGACTGGGGACCCTCCGACGACTGGGGAGGAATCCCCCAGAGGCGCGTGGCAACTGGCATCGAGACTGGCCTCTCCTGAGGCCACAGGTGCTGGTCCCTGGGGTCCATGTTGTAATTCGAGAGGACCCTGCCACAGCTCGAGGAAAACCATAAGCTTCTCCCTTGTAGGTGGAGTGAGGCCCTTGTCAGCTCGGCATCTCAGGGGAATCATCCCTTCCCTCTTGGACCTCGAATGGTTCCTTCACACCCTTGCTGTGACCCAAATAGTTCCCCGCCCCAACCGTCTTCACCCGAGAAACCCAGAGGGTCCTGCCGTGACTCAAGGGGAGCCCGTTTGACCCTGCTCAGTTCCAGATGAGGGTCCCGTTTCCTTCTCCTTCGGGAAATGGTTCCCGGCGCTTCCCTCGCATCCCAAGATGAGGTGCTCTCATCAGGAGAGTCGGAAGGTGCATCAGGGGTCGGGCCACCATTCCCTAAGACACCCAAATGCCTCGTCCACTCCCACCCAAATGCCTCGTCCACTCCAGATGAACCTGACTGCCCTGCACTGCCTCGACTGTCATGCAGAGTCTTGATGCCCAACACACTGGCACATGTGACAGCCCAGGGATACCTCGAGGGCAAGCCACAGATCCCTTTGTCCGCTCAACAGGGAGCCAGAGACTGCAGCTGCAGCTGGGGAGGAAAACGGCCATGCAGGTCTCCAAGGGGGACAAGGACTCACTCCCCTGTGGGCCTACAGGGGAACCCCAAGACATATGTCAGCATGGGGGAGGAAAGCTCAGGCTCCGGCCTGAGCACCAGACGAGGGCTGAGGATGTGGCGAGGACTGGAGAGGAATTCCCAGAGGCGCCTCTCAACTGGTATGGAGACTTGCCTCTCTTGAGGCCACAGGAGAGGGTCACTGGCGTCCCCATCGTAATTTGAGAAAATCCCACCACAAGTTGAGAAAAACAAGAAGCTTCTCCCCTGAAGGCGGGGTGAGGCCCTTGTCTGCTGTGGCGTTTCGGGGAAATGACCACTTCACTCTTGGACCTCGAAAGGCTCCTTCACACCCTTGCTGTGACCCAAGAAGTTCCCCTCCCCAACCCTCCCCACTCGAGAGAAACCCCGAGGTTCCACCGAGATTCAAGTTGAGTCACGTTTGCCCCTGCTCCAGATGAGGGTCCCTTTCCCTGCTCCATTGGGAAATGTTTCCCAGCATTCCCTCGCATCCCAAGAGGAAGCACTCACACCAGCAGAGTCGGGAAGAGCATCAGGGGTCGTGCCACCATTCCACAAGATCCTTAGTGCCACGCCACTCCAGATGAACCTGACTGCTCTGCACTGACTTGACTGTCATCCCGAGGTTCGACGTGTGAAACACTGGCACAGGTGACAGCCAGGGGTACCTTGAGGACAAACAACATATCCTTGTGTCCACTAGACGGGGAGCCTGAAACTGCTGCTGCAGTTGGGGAGGCAAGCAGCATGCACGTAACCAGGTGAGATGAGGTCTCTCTCCCCTGTGGGGACTCCAGGGAACCCCAAGACCTATGTCAGCACGTGCGAGGAAAGCTCAGGCTCTGGCCTCAGCACCAGACGAGGACTGAGGGCACGGCGAAGACTGTGAAAGAATCCCCAGAGGCGCCTGGAAACTGGCACGGAGACTGGCCTCTCCTGAGGCCACAGGGGTGGGCCCCTGAGGTCCCCATCGTAACTCGAGAGTTTCTCACTGCAACTCGAGTAAAACCAGAAGCTTCTCCCCTGCAGGCGGGGTGAGGCCCTTGTCTGCTGTGGTGTCTTGAAGGAAATCACCCCTTCCCTCTTGGACCTCGGAAGGCTCCTTCACACCCTTGCTGTGACCCAAGAAGTTTCCCGCCACACCCGTCCCTACTCCAGAGGAACTCCGAGAGTCCACTGCGACTGAAGAGGAGGCCCGTTTGCCCCCTGCTCAGCTCCAATGAGGGTCCCTTTCCCTGCTCCATCGAGAAATGGTTCCTGGTGCTCCCCTCGCATCCCAAGAGGAGACGCTCGCACAAGGAGATTCAGGAAGAGCATCAGGGGTCAGGCCATGACATCCCAAGACCCTTAATGCCTCGCCACTCCAGATGAACCTGACTTCCCTGCACTGCCTTGACTGCCACCCCGAGGCTCGACGCCTGACACACTGGAACAGTGACAGCCCTGGGGTACCTCCGAGGTCAAGCCACAGATCCCTGTGTCCGCTTGAGTGTGAGCCTGACACTGCTGCTGGAGCTGGGGAGGCAAGTAGCCATGCACGTCTCCAGGCGAGATGAACTCTGATTCCCCTGTGGGGGTTCCAGGGGTACCCCAAGACCTATGTCAGCACAGGCGAGGAAAGCTCAGGCTACAGCCTTGGCAGCAGACGAGGACTGAGGACCCGGCGACGACTGGGTAGGAATGCCCAAAGGCACCTGGCAACTGGCACAGAGACTGGCTTCTCCTGAGGCCACAGAGGCGGGTCCCTGGGGTCCCCCGTCGTAAGTCGAGAGGACCCCGGTGCAACACGAGAAAATCCAGAAGCTTCTCCTTTGCATGCGGGGTGAGGCCCTTGTCTGCTGCCACATCTCAGGGGAAATCACCCCTTCCCTTTTGGAACTTGAAAGCCTCATTCACACCCTTGCTGTGACCCAAGAATTTCCCGGCCCCACCCGGCCCCACTCGAGAGGAACCCCAAGGTTCCCCGCCGCAACTCAAGTGGAGCCCCGTTTTCCCCTGCTTAGCTCCAGATGAGGGTCCCCTTCCGTGCTCCATCGGGAAAGGGTTCCATGTGCTCCCCCTCGCATCTCAAGAAGAGGTGCTCGCACCAGGAGAGTCACGAGGAGCATCAGCGGTCTGGCCACCATTCCCCAAGTCCTCCAAATGCCTCATCCACTCCAGATGAACCTGACTGCCCTGCACTGCCTCGACTGTCACCCTGAAACTCGACGCCTGACACACTGTTACGTGTGACAGCCCTGGGGTACATCGAGCCCAAGCCCACAGATCCCTGTGTCCGCTTGACCGGGAGGCTGACACTGCTGCTTCAGCTGGGGAGGAAAGTGGCAGTGCAAGTCTCCAGCCAAGACAAGGCCTGACTTCTCTTTGGGATCTCCAGGGGAACCACAAGACCTGTGTCAGCACCGATGAGGAAAGCTCAGGCACTGGCCTCTACACCAGACGAGGACTGAGGACGCGGCGACGACTTGGGAGGAATCCCCAGAGGCGCCTGGCAACTGGCAAGGAAACTCGTCTATCCTGAGGCCTCAGGGGCGTGTCCCTGGAGTCCTCGTCGAAATTCGGAGAGGACCCTGCTGCAGCTCGAGAAAAACAGAACCTTCTTCCCTGCAGACGGGGTGAGGCCTTTGTCGGCTGTGACATCTCACAGGCAATCACCCTGTAAATCTTGGACCCCGAAGGCTCCTTCACACGCTTGCTGTGACCCAAGAAGTTCCCCGCCCAACTCATCCCCACTCGAGAGGAGCTCCGAAGGTCCCGTCGAGACTCAACAGGAGCCCCATTTTCCCCTACTCACCTACAGATGAAGGTCCCTTTCCCTGCTCTGTCAGGAAAGGGTTCCCGGCACTCCCCCTCACATCCCAAGAGGAGGCAATCACACCAGGAGAGTCAGGAAGAGCATCAGGGGTTGGGCCACCATGCCCCAAGACGACCAATTGCCTAGTCCACTTCAGATGAAGCTGACAGCAAGGATGAGGAAAGCTCAGGCACCGGCCTCAGCACCAGACGAGGACTGAGGACCCGGAGACGACTGCGGAGGAATTCCCAAAGGCGCTTGGAAACTGGCACAAAGATTTGCCTCTCCTGAGGACACAAGGGGCGGGTCCCTGGAGTCCCCTTCATAACTTGAGAGGACCCCGTCACAACTTGAGAAAACCCAGATGATTCTACTTTGCAGATGGTTTGAGGCACTTGTCCACTGCGGCATCTCAGGGAAATCATCCCTTCCCTCTTGGACCTTGAAAGGTTTCTTCACACCCTTTCCGTGACACTAGAAGGTCCCCGCCCCAACCGTCTCCACTTTGGGGAACCCCGAGGGTCCCTCCACAACTCAGGAGGAGCCCCTTTTGCCACTGCTCAGCTCCAGATCAGTGTCCCTTTCCCTGCTACTTCAGAAAACGTTCCCGGCGCTCCCCTAGCATGCCAAGAGGAGGCACTCGCACCAGAAGAGTCGGGAGGAGCATCCAGAGTCGGGACACCATTCCCCAATACCCCCAACGCCTCCTCCACTCCAGATGAACCTGACTGCCCTGCTCTTCCACGACTGTCACCCCAAGGCTTGATGCCCGACACACTGGCACGTGTGACAGCTCTGGGGTACCTCGAGGTCAAGCCATAGATCCTTGTGTCTGCTGGATGGAAAGCCAGACACTGCTGCTGCAGCTGGGGAGCAAAGTAGCCGTGCACGTCTCCAGGCGAGACCAGGCCTGAATCCCCGGTTGGGTCGGCGGGAGAACCTCAAGACCTATGTCAGCACTGGCGAGGCAAGCTCAGGCTCAGGCCTCAGCACCAGACGAGGTCTGAGGACCGAAGGATGACTGGGGAGGAATCCCCAGATGTGCCACACAACTTGCATGTAGACTGGATTCTCCTGAGTCCACAGGGGCGGGTTCCTGGGGTCTGCGTCGTAACTCGATAGGGACCCTACCACAACTCGAGGAAAACCAGAAGCTTCTCCCCTGCAGGCGGCATGAGGCCCTTGTCCATTGCCACGTCTCTGGGGAAATCACCCCTTCCCTCTTGGACCTCGAAAGGGTCCTTCACACCCTTGCTGTGACCCAAGAAGTTCCCCGCCCCAACCGTCCCCTCTCGAGAGGAATCCTGAGGGTCCTGCCACAACTCAAGGGGAGCCCCGTTTTATACTTCTCAGCACCAGATGAGGCGCTTTTTCCATGCTCTATTGGGGAAGGGTTCCTGGCGCTCCCCTCGAATCCCAAGATGAGGCACTAACACCAGGAGATAAAGAGGATCCTCAGGGGACGGGCCACCATTCCCCAAGACCGCCAAATGCCTCGTCCACTCCAGATGAACCTGACTTCCCTGCACTGCCTCGACTGTCACCCCGAGGTTCCCGACCCCCTACACTCTGGCACGTGTGACAGCCCTGGGGTACCTCGAGGGCAATCCACAGATCCCTGTGTCTGCTCAATGGGGGAGCTGTACACTGCTGCTACAGCTGGGAGGTAAGCGGCCGTGCAGGTCTCCAGGTGAGACGAGGACTGACTTTCCTGTGGAGGCTCGAGGGGAACACCAAGACCTATGTCAGCACGGGTGAGGAAAGCTCAGGCTCAGGCCTCAGCATCATATAAGGACTGAGGACCCAGCAACGACTGGGGAGGAATTTCCAGAAGTGCCTCGCAACTCGCACGGAGTCTGGCCTCTCCTGAGGCCACAGGGGCGTGTCCCTGAGGTCCCAATCTTAACTCGAGAGGGCTACACCACAACTCGAGAAAAACCAGAAGCCTCTCCTCTGCAGGCAGGGTGAGGCCATTGTCCGCTGCAGCTTCTGGGGGAAATCATCCCTTCCCTCTTGGACCTCAAAAGGCTCCTTCACACCCTTGCTGTGATCCAAGAAGTTTCCTGTCTGACCTGTCACAACTAGAGAGGAACCCCGAGGGTCCCGCCACGACTGAAGAGGAACCACGTTTTCTCTGCTCAGCTCCAGATGAGGGGCCCTTTCCCTGCTCCATCGGGAAAGGGTTCTTGACGCTCCCCTCGCATCCCAAGAGGTGGCACAAGCACCACGAGAGTCGGGAGCAGCCTCATGGATCTGGCCACCATTCCCAAAGACCCGCAAATGCCTCGTCCACTCCACCTGAACCTGACTGCCCTGCACTGCCTCGACTGTCACCCCGAGGCTGGACTCACGACACACTGGCACCTGTGACAGCCCTGGAGTACCTCGAGGGCAAGCCACCGATACTGTGTCTGCTCGACAGGGAGCCGAACTCTGCTGCTGCAGTGGGGAGGCAAGCGGCTGTGCATGTCTCCAGGCGAGATGAGGCCTGACTCTCCTGTGGGGGCTCCAGGGGAACCCTAAGACCTATGTCAGCCCGGGAAGGAAGGCTCAGCCTCCGGCCTCAGCACCAGAGGATTACTGAGGACCCAGTGACGACTGGGGAGGAATACCCAGATGCGCCTGGCACCTGGCACAGAGTCTGGCCTCTCCTGAGGCCACACAGTTGGGTCCCTGGGGTCCCCGTCGTAACTCAAGAGGACCCACTGCAACTCGAGAAAACCAGAAGCTACAACCCTGGAGGTGAGGTGAGGCCCTTGTCCGCTGTGGCGTCTTGGGGGATATCACCCCTTCCCTCCTTGTCCTCGAAAGACTCCTTCACATCCTTGCTGTGATAGAAGAAGTTCTCTGCCATACCCGTCCCCCTCGAGAGGAACCTGGAAGCTCCCGCCACGACTCAAGAGGAGCCCCATTTGCCCCTGCTCAGCTCCAGATGAGGGTCCCTTTCCGTGCTCAATCGGGAAAGGGTTCCCGTCGCTTCCCTCCCATATGAAGTGGGGGCTTTTGCACCAGGAGAGTCGGAAGGAGCATCAGGGGGTTGGGCCATAATTCCTCAAGACCCCCAAATGCCTCGTCCACCCCAGAAGATCCTGACTGCGCTGCACTGCCTCGACTGTCATCCCGAGGCTCGACGCCCAACACACTGGCACGTGTGATAGCCCTGGCATACCTCGAGAGCAAGCCACAGATCCCTTTGTTCGCTATAAGCAAAGCCTGACACTGCTGAAGCAGCTGGGAACGCAAGCAGCCGTGAACAACTCTAGGCGTGACGAGGCCTGAATCTCCTGTGGGAGCTCCAGTGGAACCCCAAGACCTATGACAGCACGGACGAGGAAAGCTCAATCTCTGGCCTCAGCACCAGACGAGGACTGAGGACCTGGTGACGACTTGGGAGGAATCCGCAGAGGAGCCTGGCAACTGGAACGGATACAGGCCACTCTTGTGGCCACAGGGGCGATCCCTGGGGTCCCATCGTAACTCGAGAGGACCCCACTGCAACTCGAGAAAAACCTGAAGCTTCTCCCCTGCAGGCAGAGTGTGGCCCTTGTCCGCTGCTGCGTTTGGGGGGAAACCACCTCTTCCCTCTTAGACCTCAAAAGGCTCCTTCATACCCTTGCTGTGACTAACAAGTTCCCCGCCACACTGGTCCCCACTCAAGAGGAACCCCGAGTGTCCTACCGTGACTCAAGAGGAGCCCCGTTTTCCCATGCTCAGCTCCAGATGAGTGTCCCTTTACCTGCTCCGTCAGGAAAGGGTTTCCGCATCTCCTCTCGCATCCCAAGAGGAGGCGCTAGAAGCAGGCGATTCCGGAGAAGCCTCAGGGATTGGGCCACCATTCCACAAGACCCTCAAATGCCTGCTCCACTCCAGATGAACCTGACTGCCCTGCACTGCCCCGACTGTCACCCCGAGGCTCGACTCCTGACACACTGGCACGTGTGACAGACCTGGGGTACCTTGAGGTCAAGCCACAGATCCTTGTTTCTGCTTGACAAAGCCGGACACTGCTGCTACAGCTGGGGAGCAAAGGAGCCATGCACGTTTCCAGGCGAGACCAGGTCTGAATCCCCTGTGGGGTCGGCAGGGGAACCCCAAGACCTATGTCACCATGGGCAAGGCAAGCTCAGGCTCAGGCCTCAGCACAAGACGAGGTCTGACGACCCAAAGACGACTGGGGAGGAATCCCCAGATGTGCCGCAAAACTCGCATGGAGACTGGATTCTCCTGATACCACAGGGGCAGGTTCCTGTGGTCTGCGTGGTTACTCGATAGGACCCTGCCACAACTCGAGAAAAACCAGAAGCTTCTCCCCTGCAGTCGGCTTGAGGCGTTTGTCCATTGCAGCGTCTCGGGGGAAATCACCCCTTCCCTCTTGGACCTCGAAAGGTCCTTCACACCCGTGCTGTGACCCAAGAAGTTCCCCGCCCCACCCCGTCCCCTCTTGAGAGGAACCCCGAGGGTCCCGCTCCAGCTCAAGTGGAGCCCAGTTTTACACTCCTCAGCTCCAGATGAGGGGCCCTTTCCATGCTCCATCGGGAAAGGGTTCCCGGTGCTCCCCTCACATCCCAAGATGAGGAGCTCGAAAACAGAAGATCAAGAGGAGCCTCAGGGGTCGGGCCACCATTCCCCAAGAACCGCAAATGTCTCGTCCACTGCACATGAACCTGACTGCCCTGCACTGCCTCGACTGTCACCCCATGCCTCGACTCATGACACACTGGCTCATGTGACAGCCCTGGGGTACCTCGAGGGCAAGCCACAGATCCCTGTTTCCGCTCGACAGGGAGCCAGACACTGCTCCTGCAGCTGGGTAGGCAAGCGGCCGTGCACATCTCCAGGCGAGACGAGGCCTGACTCCCCTTTTGGGGCTCCAGGGGAACCCTAAAACCTATGTCAGCCCAGGTGAAGAAGGCTCAGGCTCCGGCCTCAGCACCAGAGGATTACTGAGGACCTGGAGACGACTGGGGGAAAAGTCCCCAGATGTGCCTGGCAACGGGCACGGAGAGTGGCCTCCCGTGAGGCCTCAGGGGAGGTTCCCTGGGTTCCCTGTCGTAACTCCGAGAGGACCCTGCCCCAACTCGAGAAAATCCAGAAGCTTCTCCCCTGCAGGCCGAGTGAGGCGCTTCTCCATTGCGGCGTCTCAGGTGAAATCACCCCTTCCCTCTTGGACCTCGAATGTCTCCTTCACACCCTTGCAGTGACCCAAGAATTTCCCCGCCCCACCTATTCTGACTCATGAGGAACACCGAGGGTCTCACCGCGACTGAAGAGGAGCCCCGTTGCCCCTGCTCAGCTCCAGATGTGGATGCTTTTCCGTGCTCTGTCGGCAAACAGTTACCGGCATTCCCCTCATATCCCAAGAGGTGGCACTCGCACCTAGAGAGTCAAGAGGAGCATCAGGTGTCGGGCCACAATTTCCAAAGACCCCCAATTGCCTCGTCCACTCCACATGAACCTGACTGCACTGCACTGCCTCGACTGTCACCCCGAGGCTTGACGCCTGACACACTGGCACGTGTGACAGCCCAGGGGTACCTCGAGGGCAAGCCACCAATCCCTGTGTCCGATTGATGGGGAGCCGGACTCTGCTGCTGTAGGTGGGGAGGAAAGCGGCCATGCACGTCTCCCTGCGAGACGAGGCCTGACTTTCCTGTGGGGGCTCCAGGGGAACCCCAACCTATATCAGCAAGGGAAAGGAAAGCTCAGGCTGTGGCCTCAGCACCAGACACGGACTAAGGACGAGGCGACGACTGGGGTGGAATCCCCAGAGGCGCCTGACATCCCTGGGTCCCCGCCCTAACTCAAGAGGACCCCACCACAACTCCAGAAAAACCAGAAGCCTCTCCTCTGAAGGCGGGGATAGGACCTAGTCCGCTGCAGCATCTCAGGGGATATCACACCTTCCCTCATGTATCTCAACAGGCTCCTTCACACCCTTGCTATGACCTAACAAGTTCCCCGCCACACCTGTCCACACTCGCGAGGAACCCTGAGGTCCCTCCGCGACTCAAGATGAGCCACATTTTCCCATGCTCAGCTCCAGATGAGGGACCCTTTCCCTGATCCATCAAAAAAGGGTTTCCACAGCTCCTCTCGCATCCCAAGAGGAGGCGCTAGCACCAGGAAATTCGGGAGGAGCCTCAAGGGTCAGGTCACCATTCCCCAAGACCCCCAAATGCGTCGTCCACTCCAGATGAAACTGACTGCCTGCCCTGCCTCAACTGTCACCCTGAGGTTTGACTCCCGACCCAATGGCAAGTGCAACAGCCCTGGGGTACCTCAAAGGCAAGCCACAGATCCCTGTATCTGCTTGACGGGGGAGCCAGACAGGGCTGCTGCAGCTGGGGAAGAAGTGGCCATGCACGTCTCCAGACGAGATGAGGCCTGACTCCCCTTTGGGGGCTCCAGGGAACCCGAAGACCTATGTCAGCACGGGCGAGGAAAGCTCAGGCTCCGGCCTCAGCAGCAGATGAGGACTGAGAATCCAGCGACGACTGGGAAGGAATTTCCAGAGGCACCTTGCATCTCGAACGGAGATTGCCCTCTCCTGAGGCCACAGGCATGGGTCCCTGGGGTCCTCGTCATAACTTGAAAAGCCTGCCCAACTCGAGAAAAACCAGAAACTTCTCCCCTGCAGGCGGGATGAGGCCCTTGTTCACTGCGGCATCTCGGGGGATATCATCCCTTCCATTTGGGCCTGGAAAGGCTCCTTCACATCCATGATGTGACACAAGTTCCCTGCCACACCCGTACCCACTAGAAAGGAACCCCGAGGGTCCTGGTGCAGCTCAAGAGGAACCCCGTTTTCCCTGCTCAGCTCCAGATGAGGGGCCCATTCCCCTGCTCCATAGGGAAAGGGTTCTTGACACTCCCCTCATATCAAAGAGTTGGTGCAAGCACCAGGAGAGTCGGGAGCAGCCTCAGGGGTCAGGCCACCATTCCCCAAGACCCGCAAATGCCTCGTCCACTCCACATGAACCTGACTGCCCTGCACTGCCTCGACTCTCACCCCGTGGCTCGACTCATGACACACTGGCACGTGTGATAGCTCTGGGGTACCTCGAGGGCAAGCCACAGATCCCTGTGTCTGTGTGACGGGGAGACGGACATGGCTGCAGCTGGGGAGGAAATCGGCCGTGCAGGTCTCCAGGCTAGATGAGGCCTGACACCCCTGTTGGGGCTCCAGGGGAACCACAAACCTATTTCAGCATGAGGAAGAAAGATCAGGGTCTGGCCTCAGCACTAGACGAGGACTGAGGACCCAGTGACTACTGGGGAGAAATCACCTGAGGTGCCTGGCAACTCGCACGGAGATTGGCCTCTCCTGAGATTACAGGGGTGGGTTCCTGGGGCCCACGTCATAACTCAAGAGGTCCTCACTGTTACTCGAGAAAAACCAGAAGCTTCTCCCATGCAGGCGGGGTGAGGTCCTTGTCTGCTGAGGTGTCTCGGGCGAAATCACCCCTTCCCTTCTGGACCTCGAAAGGCTCCATCACACCCTTGCTGTGACCCAAGAAGTTCCTGGACCCACCCATCTCCACTCCAGAGGAAGCCCGGAGTGTCCCCCTGCGACTCAAGAGGAGCCCCGTTTTGCACTGCTCAGCTCCAGATGAGGGGCCCTTTCCTTGCTCCATCGGGAAAGGGCCCCTGGCGCTCCCCTTGCATCTCAAGAGGAGTCGCTCGCACCAGGAGATCAAGAGGAGCCTCAGGGGTCGGGCCACCATTCCCGAGACCCACAAACACCTCGTCCACTCCAGATGAAACTGACTGCTCTGCACTGCCTCAACTGTCACCCTGAGGCTCTACTTTCGACACACTGGCACATGTGACAGCCCTGGGGTACCTCGAGGGTAAGCCACAGGTTCCTGTGTCCGCTCCACGGGAGCCGGACACTGCTGCTGCAGCTGGGGAGGAAGTCGACCGTGCACGTCACCAGGCGAGACGAGGCCTCACTCCCCTGTGGGGGCTCATGGGAACCCCAAACATATTTCAGCATGAGCGAGGAAAGCACAGGCTTTGGCCTCAGCACCTGACGAGGACTGAGGAGCCACGACCACTGTGGAGGAATCTCCAGAGTCGCCTGGCAACTGGCATGGAGTCTCCTGAGACCCCAGGGGCGGGTCCCTGCAGTCCCAGACGTAACTTGAGAGGACCCCGCCACAACTGGAGAAAAACCAGAAGCTTCTCACCTGCAGGCGGAGTGAGGCCCTTGTATGCTGCAGCGTCTCGGGGAAATCACCCCTTCCCTCTTGAACCTCAAAAGGCTCCTTCACACCCTGCTGTGAGTGAAGAAGTTCCCAGCCCCACCAGTCCCCACTGGAGAGGTACCCCGAGGGTCCCACCGTGAATCAAGAGGAGCCCCATTTGCCCCTGCTCAGCTAAAGTTGAGGGTCCCATTCCCTGCTCAGTTGGGAAAGGTTTCCCGGCGCTCCCCCTCGCATCCCAAGAGGAGTCGCTCGCACTAGGAGAGTCGGGAGGAGCATCAGGGATCCAGCCACCATTCCCCAAGACACGCAAATGCTTCACCCACTCCAGATGAACCTGACTGCCCTGCATTGCCTCGACTGTCACCTTGAGGCTCGATGCCTGACACACTGTAACGTGTGTCAGCCCTGGGGTACCTCGAGGGCAAACCACAGATACCTGTGTCCCTTGATGGGGAGCCTGACACTGCTGCTGCAGCTGGGGAATCAAACAGATGTGCACGTCTCTAGGCGAGACGAGGCCTGACTCCCCTGTGGGGGCTGCAGGGGAACCCCAAGAACTATGTCAGCATGGGCGCAGAAAGTTCAGGCTCCGGCCTCAACACCAGACGCCAGGCAACTGGCAAGGAGACTGGCCACTCCTGAGTCCACAGGGGCGGATCCCTGTGGTCCCCATAGTAACTAAAGAGGACCCAGCCTCTACTCGATAAAAACCAGATACTTCTCCCCTGCAGGCGGAGTGAAGCCCTTGTCCGCTGTGGCATCTTGGAGGAAATCACCCCTTCTCTCTTGGACCTTGAAAGGCTCCTTCACGCCCTTGCTGTGACCGAATAAGTTCCCTGTTCCTCCCGTCCCCACTCGAGAGGAACCCCGAGGGTCCAGCCTCAACTCAAGAGGACCCCCTTTTACTCCTGCTCAGCTCCAGATGAAGGTACCTTTCCCTATTCCTTTGGAAAAGGTTTCCCGGCACTCCCCTGGCATCCCAAGAAGAGGCGCCACCATCAGGGGCGGGCCACCTTTCCCAGAACCCCTAAATGCCTCGTCCACTCCAGATGACCCTGACTGCCCTTCATATCCTCGACCTTCATTCCGAGGATCGACGCCTTACACACTGGCACGTGTGACGGCAATGGTTACCTCGAGGGCATGCCACAGATCATTGTGTCCGCTCAATGGGGAGCCAGACACTGCTGCTGCAGCTGGGGAGGCAAGTGCCGTGCAGTCTCCAGGCAAGACAAGCCCTGACTCCACTGTGGGGGCTCCAGGGAACCCCAAGACCTATGTCATCACGGCGAGGAAAGCTCAGGCTCAGGCCTCAGTACCACATGAGGACTGAAGACCCGGCCACAACTGGGGAGGAATCCCCAGATGCAACTCGCAACTCACAGGGAGACTGGCCTCTCCTGAGGCCACAGGGGGCGGGTCCCTGGGGTCTTCGTCTTAACTCGAGAGGACCTCACCACAACTCGAGAAAAACCAGAAGCCTCTCCTCTGCAGGCGGGGTGAGCCCTTTGTCCACTGTGACATCTCAGGGGAAGTCACCCCTTCCCTCTTGGACCTCGAAAGGCTCCTTCAAACCCTTGCTGTGACCCAAGAAGTTCTCCGTCCAATCCCGTTCCCAAATGAGAGGAACCCCGAGGGTCCTGCTGTGACTCAATAGGAGCCCCGTTTTCCCCTGCTAAGCTCCAGATGAGGGGCCCTTTCTATGCTCCGTCGAGAAAGGGTTCTCTGCGCTCCACTCGCATCCCAAGAGAAGGTGCTCGCACCAGGAGAGTCGGGAGCAGACTCAGGGGTCAAGCCACTATTCCTCAAGAACCGCAAAGCCTCGTCCACTCCAGATCAAACTGACTGCCCTGCGTTACCTAAGCTGTCACCACGAGGTTCAACTCCCGTTACGCTGGCACGTTTCACAGCCCTGGGGTTCCTCGAGGGTAAGCCACAGATCCCTGTGTCTGCTCGACGGGGAGCCGGACGCTGCTGCTGCAGCTGGGGAGAAATCGACCGTGCACGTCTCCAAGAGAGACGAGACTTGACTCCCCTGTTGGCGCTCCAGGAAACCCCAAAGCTATTTGAGCATGTGCGAGGAAAGCTCAGGTTTCAGCCTCAGCACAAGACGAGGACTGAGGACCCGGGGACGTCTGGGGACGAATTCCCAGAGAGGCCTGAAACTCGCACGGAGACTGGCCTCTCCTGAGGCCACTGGCCGGGTCTCTGGGGTTCCCTTCGTAACTCGAGATGACCCCACCGCAACTCGAGAAAATCCAGATGCTTCTCCCCGGCAGGAGGGGTGAGGCCCTAGTCCGCTGTGCCATCCTGGGGGAAATCACCCCTTCCATCTTGGACCTCGAAAGGCTCCTTCACACCCTTGCTCTGACCCAAGAAGTTCCCTGTCCCACTGGTCCCCACTCGAGAGGAACCCCGAGGATACCACCATGAGTCAAGAGGAGCCCCGTGTTCCCCTGCTAAGCTCCAGATGAGGGGCCTTTCCCATGCTCCGTCAGGAAAGGGTTCTAGGTGCTCCCCTCGCATCCAAGAGAGGAGGTGCTCGCAACAGGAGAGTCGAGAGCAGCCTCAGGCATCAGGCCACCATTGCCCAAGACCCGCAAATGCCTCGTCCACCCCAGATCCAACCTGAGTGCCCTGCATTACCTCGGCTGTCACCCCCAAAGTTCAACTCCGAACACACTGGCATGTGTGACACCCCTGGGGTACCTAGAGGGCAAGCCACAGATCCCTTTGTCTGCTCGTTGGCGAGCCGGACACTGCTGCTACAGCTGTGGAGGAAAGCGGCCGTGCATGTCTCCAGGTGAGACGAGGACTGACTTTCCTGTGGAGGCTCCTGGGGAACCCCAAAACCTATGTCAGTATGGGCGAGGAAAGCTCAGGCTCAGGCCTCAGTACGACATCAGGACTGAGGACCCGGCGACAACTGAGGAGGAATCCCCATAGGCCCCTCGCAACTCGCAGGGAGACTGGCCTTTCCTGAGGCCACGGTGGGGGGGTCCCTGGTGTCCCCATCGGAACTCGAGAGGACCCCGCTGCAACTCAAAATAACTAGAAACTTCTCCCCAGCAGGCAGTGTGAGGCTCTTGTCCACTGTGGCGTCTCTGGGGAAATCACCACTTCCCTACTGGACCTTGAATGGCTCCTTCACCCCTTTGCTGTGTCCCAAGAATTTACCTGCTCCACGCGTCCCCACTCAAGAGGAACCCCGAGGGTCCTGCCATGGCTCAAGAGCAGCCCTGTTTGCCCTGCTCAGCTCCAGATGAGAGTCCCTTTCCCTGCTCCATCGGGAAAGGGTTCCCGGTGCTCCCCTCGCTTCCCAAGAGAAGGCGCTCACACCAGAAGAGTCGGCAGGTGCATGAGATGTCAGACACCATTCCCCAAGACACCCAAATGCCTCGTCCACTCCACATGAACCTGACTGCCCTGCACTGCCTCGACTGTCACCCCGAGGCTCGATGCCCAACACACTGGCACGTGTGACAGCCCTGGGGTACCTTGAGGGCAAGCCATGTAACCGAGTGTCTGCTTGATGGTGAACCTGACACTGCTGCTGCATCTGGAGAGGCAAGCAGCCATGCACATCTCCAGGCGAGACTAGGCCTGACTCCCCTGTGGGGGCTTCAGGGGAACCCAAGAACTATGTCAGCATGGGCGAGGAAAGCTCAGGCTCAGGCCTCAGCACCAGACTAAAACTGAGGACCTGGCAACGACTGGGGAGGAATCCCGAGAAGTGCATGGCATCTGGCATGGAGACTGGCCACTCCTGAGGCCACAAGGGCGGGTCCCTGGGGTTCCCGTCGTAACTCGAGGGGACCTTGCCACAACTCGAGAAAAACTAGAAGCTTCTCTGCTCTAGGCGGGTTGAGGCCCTTGTATGCTGTGGCATCACCGTCGAAATCACCCATTCCTGTTGGACCTCGAAAGGCTCCTTCACCCCCTTGCTGTGACCCAAGAAGTTCCCTTCCCCACCCCTCCCCACTCGAGAAGAACCCCGAGGGTCCCGCCATGGCTCATGAGCAGCCCCGTTTCCCCTGCTCAGCTACAGATAAGGGGTCCCTTTCCTGCTACGTCTGGAAAGGGGTTCCTGGAACTCCCCTAGCATCCTAAGAAGAGGTGCTCGCACCAGAAGAGTCGGGAGGAGCATCAGGTGTTGGGCCACCATTCCCCAAGACCTGCAAATGCCTCGTCCACTCCAAAGAATCCTCACTGCCCTGCATGCCTCGACTGTCACCCCGAGGCTCGACGCACAATACACTGGCACGTGTGACATCCCTGGTGTACCTCGAGGGCAAACCACAGATCCCTGTGTCCGCTCGACAGCGAGCCTGACACTGCTAATGCAGCTGGGGATGCAAGCGGCCGTGCACTTCTCCAGGCGAGACGAGGCCTGACTCCCATTTGGGGGCTCCAGAGGAACCAAAGACCTATGTCAAAACGTGCGAGGAAAGCAAAGGCTCTGGCCTCAGCACCAGACGAGGACTGAGTACCTGGCGACGACTGGGGAGGAATCCCCAGAGGAACCTGTCTACTGGCACGGTGACTGGCCTCTTCTGAGGCCACAGGAGCGGGTCCCTAATTCCCCCATCATCTGTCAAGAGGACCCTGCCGCAACACCTGAAAAACCAGAAGCTTCTCCCCTGCAGGTGGGGTGAGGCTCTTGGCCACTGTGACGTCTCAGGGGAAATCACCCGTTCCCTCTTGGACCTCGAAAGGTTCTTTCACCCAATTGCTGTGACCCAAGAAGTTCTACGCTTGAACCGTACTCACTCAAGAGGAACCTCGAGGGTCTCGCCGAGATTCAAGAGGAGCCCTGTTTGTCCCTGCTCAGCTTCAGATGAGGGTCCCTTTCCTTTCTTTGTCGGGAAAGGGTTCCCAGCGCTCCACTTGTATCCTAAGTGAAGGAGATCGCACCAGGAGAATCGGCAGGTCCATCAGGATTCGGTCCACCATTTCCCAAGACCCCCAAATGCCTTGTCCACTCCACATGAACCTGACTGCACTGCACTGCCTCGACTGTCATCCCGATAAACGATGCCCTACACACTGGCACGTGTGAAAGCCCTGGAGTACCTCGAGGGCAAGCCACATATCCCTTTGTGCGCACTACAGGGAGGCTGACACTGCTGCTGCAGCTGCGGAGGCAAGTGGCCATGCACGTCTCCAGTGAAGATGAGGCCTGACTCCCCTGTGGAGGCTTCAGGGGAACCCCAAGACCTATGTCAGCATGGGCGAGGAAAGCTCAGGCTCAGGCCTCAGTACCAGACTAAAACTGAGGACCCGGAAACGACTGTGGTGAAATCCCGAGAAGTGCTTGGCATCTGGCATGGACACTGGCCTTTCCTGTGGCCACAGGGGCGGGTACCTGGGGACCCTTCGTAACTCGAGTGGACCCTGCGCAACTCGGGAAAAACCAGAAGCTTCTCCGCTCTAGGCGGGTTGAGGCTCTTGTCTGCTGTGGTATCTCGGGAGAAATAACCCCTTCCATGTGGGACCTCGAAAGGCTCCTGCACACCCTTGCTGTGACCCTAAAAGTTCCCCACCAAACCTGTCCCCACTTTAGAAGAACCACGAGGGTCCTGTTGCGACTCAAGTGGATCCCCGTTTGCCCTTGCTAAACTCCAGATGAGGGTCCCTTTCCTGCTCTGTCGGGAAAGGGTTCCTCCGCTCCCCTCACATCCCAACAGGAGACGCTCACACCTGGAGAGTCCGGAGGAGCATCAGGGGTCTTGCCACAATTCCGTAAGACCGCCAAAGGCCTCATCCACTCCAGATGAAACTGACTGGCCTGCACTGCACCGACTGTCACCCCAAGGCTCGATGCCTGACACACTGGCACGTGTGACAGTCCTGGGGTACCTTGAGGACAAGTCACATATCCCTGTGTCCGCTCGACAGCGAGCCTGACACTGCTGTTGCAGCTGGGGAGGCAAGCGGCCGTGCATGTCTCAGGGAGAGACGAGGCCTTACTCCCTTTTGGGGGCTCCAGGGAACCCAAAGACCCATGTCAAAAGGCGAGAGGAAAGCAAAGGCTCGGGCCTCGCCACTAGACAATGACTGAGAACCCGGTGACGACTGGGGAGGAATCCCCAGAGAGGAACCTGTCTACTGGCACGGTGAGTAGCCTTTCCTGAGGCCTCAGGAGCGGGTCCCTGGGGACCCCGTTGTCTCTGGAGAAGACCCTGCTGCACCTCTTGAAATACAAGAAGCCTCTCCCCTGCAGGCGGGGTGAGGCCCTTATCCACTGCGACGTCTCGAGAGAAATCACCTGTTCCCTCTTCGACCTCGAAAGGCTCTTTCACCCCCTTGCTGTGACCCAAGAAGTTCCACGCTCCACCCGTACCCACTCGAGAAGAACCCCGAGGGTCCCAACGAGATTCAAGAGGAGCCCCGTTTGTCCCTGCTCAGCTCCAGATGAGGGTCCCTTTCCCCTTTTTGTTGGGAAAGGGTTCCTGGCATTTCCTGGCATCCTCAGAGAAGGAAATCACCCAGGAGAGTCGGCAGGTGCATCAGGATTCCGGCCATCATTCCCCAAGACCAACAAATGCCTCATCCACTTCACATGAATCTGACTGCACTGCACTGCCTCGACTGTCACCCTGATGCATGATGCCCGACACAGTGGCACTTGAACAGCCCTGGAGTACCTCAAGGGCAAGCCACAGATCCCTGTGTCTGCACGACGGGGAGGCTGACACTGCTGCTGCAGCTGGGGAGGAAAGTGGCCGTGCATGTCTCCAGGCGAGATGAGTCCTGACTCCCCTGTGGGGCTAAAGGGGAACCCCAAGACCTATGTCAGCACGGGCGAGGAAGCTCAGGCTCAGGCCTCAGCACCAGACTAAAACTGAGGACCCGGCAACGACTGGGGTGGAATCCCGAGAAGTGCTTGGCAACTGGCATGGAGACTGGCCTCTCCTGAGGCCACAGTGGCGGGTCCCTGGGGTCCCGATCATAACTCGAGAGGACACCGCCACAACTAGAGAAAAACCAGCAGCTTCTCCCCTGCAGGCGGGATAGGAACTTGTCTGCTGTGGCATCTCCGGGAAAATCACTCCTTCCCTCTTGGACCTTGAAAGGCTCCTTCATATTTTTGCTGTGACCCAAGAAGTTCCCAGCCCCACCCGTCCCCACTCGAGACAAAGCACGTCAGTCCCGCCGCAACTCAAGAGAAGCCCCGTTTGCCCCTGCTCAGCTCCAGATGTTTGTCCCTTTTCCTGATCCATTGAGAAAGTGGTCTTGGCTTTCCCCTCCCATCCCAAGAGAAGCCACTTACACCATGAGAGTCGGGAGGAGCATCAGGGGTCGGGCCACCATTCCCCAAGATCCCCAAATGTCTCCTCCACTCCAGATGAACCTGACTGCCCTACACTGCCTCGACTGTCACACCGAGGCTCGACGCTTGACACACTGGCAGGTGTGACAGCCCTAGATAGTAATTCGAGGTCAAGTCACAGATCCCTGTGTCCGCTCGACAGGGAGTCTTACACTGCTGCTGCAGCTGGGGAGGAAAGCGGCCGTGCACATCTGGAGGCTAAACGAGACCTGACTACCCTGTGGCTGCTAAACAGGAACACCAAGACCTTTGTCAGGACGGGCGAGGAAAGCTCAGGCTCTGGCCTCATCATCAGATGAGGACTAAGTCCCAGTCGACGATTGAGGAGGAATTCCCTGAGTCGCCTGGCAACTGGCACGGATACTGGCCCCTGATGAGGACACAGGGGTGGGTCCCTGGGGTTCCCTTCATAATTCAAGAGGACCCCTCCGTAACTCAAGAAAAACCAGAAGCTTCTCCCCTGCAGACGGGCTGTGGCCTTTGTCCGCTGCGGTGTCTCGGGGAAATCACCCCTTCCCTCTTGGACCTCGAAAGGGTCCTTCCCCTTCTTGCTGTGATCCAAGAAGTTCCTCGCCCCCGCCTTTCCCCACTCGAGAGGAACCCTGAGGGTCCCAGCAAGACTCTAGAAGAGCCCCATTTGCCCCTGCTCATCTCCAGATGAGGGACACTTTCCATGCTACGTCTGGAAAGGTTTCCCGGCTCTAGTCTCACATCCCAGGAGGAGGCGCTTGCACCAGGAAAGTCAGGAGGAGCATCAGGGGTCGGGCCACCATTCCCCAAGACCCCAAATGCTTCGTCCATTTCAGATGAACCTGACTGCCCTGCACTGCCTCGACTATCACCCCGAGGCCTGACGCCCGACTCACTGACAGGGGTGACAGCCCTGGGGTACCTCGAGGGCAAGCCACAGATCCCTGTGTCCACTCAATGTTGAACCTAACACTGTTGCTACACCTGGGGAGGCAAGTGGCAGTGCATGTCTGAAGGTGAGACAAGGCCTGACTCCCCTGTGGGGGCTACAGGGGAACCCCAAGACCTATGTCAGCACAAGCGAGGAAAGCTCAGGCTCCGATATCAGCATCAGACAAAGACTGAGGACCTGGCGACGACTGGGGAGGAATCCCCAGGACGCCTGTCAACTGGAACGGAGACTGGCCTCCCTGAGGCCACAGGGGCGGGTTCCTTGGGTCCCATTCATAACTCGAAAGTACCCCACCACAACTCGTGAAAAACCAGAAGCGTCTCCTCTTCAGGCGGGGTGAGGCCCTTGTCTGCTGCAACATTTTGAGTGAAATCACTCCTTCCCTCTTGGACCTCGGAAGGCTCCTTCCACCCCCTTGCTGTGACCCAAGAAGTTCCCTGCTCCACCCATCCCCACTCGACAGGAACCCGGAGGGTCTCGCCGCGACTCAAGAGGAGCCCCGTTTTCCCCTGCTCAGCTCCAGATGAGTGTCCCTTTTCCCTACTCCGTCGGGAAGGGGTTCCCGGCATTCCCTCGCATCTCAGGAAGAGGTGCTCGTGTCATGAGTGTCGGGAGGAGCCTCAGGGTTGGGGCCACCATTCCCCAAGACCCTCAATGCCTCGTCCACTCCAGATGAACCTGACAGCCCTGCACTGCCTTGACTGTCACCCCGAGGCTCAACTCCCGACACAGTGGCATGTGTGATAACCATGGGGTACATGGAGGGCAAGCCACAGATCCCTGTATCTGCTGAACTGGGCTCCGGACACTGTTGCTGCAGCTGCAGAGGAAAGGGGCTGTGCACGTCTCTGGGCGAGTCGAGGAATGACTCCCCTGTGATGGCTCCAGGGGAAACCCAAGACGTATGTCAGCACGGGTGAGGCAAGCTCAGGCTTCGGCCTCAGCAGCAGACGAGGGCTGAGGACCCGGCGATGGCTGGGGAGGAATCCCCAGAGGCGCCTCTAAACTCGCACAGAGATTGGCCCCTTCTGAGGCCACAGGGGCGGGTGCCTGGTGTTCCCGTCGTAACTCAAGAGGACCCCACAGCAACTGGAGAAAAAGCAGAAGCTTGTCCCCTGAAGGCTGGTTGAGGCCATTGTGCATTGCAGCGTCTCGGGGAAATCACCCCTTCCCACTTAGACCTCGAAAGGTTGTTTCACACCATTGCTGTGACCCAAGAAGTACCCTACCCCTCCAGTCCCCTCTCGAGAGGAACCCCAAGTGTACCGCCGCGACTCAAGAGGAGCCCCGTTTTCCCCCTGCTCAGCTCCGGATTTGGGCCCATTTTACTGCTCCGTTAGGAAGGCTTCCCAGCGCTCCCGGCGCATCCCAAGAGGAGACGCTCCCACCAGGAGACTCGGAAGGTGCCTCAGGTTTCGGACCACCATTCCCCAAGACCCCAAATGCCTCGTCCACTCCAGATTAACCTGACTGCCCTGCACTGCCTCGATTGTAACCCCAAGGCTCAATGCCCAACACACTGGCACGTGTGAGAGCCATGTGGTACCTTGAGGACAAGCCACAGATCCCGGTGTTTGCTGATCGGGGAGATGGACATCCCTGCTGCATCTAGGGAGGAAAGCGGCCATGCACGTCTCCAGGCAAGAAGAGGCCTTACTCACCTAAGGGGGCTCCAGGGGAACCCCAAGACCTATGTCAGCACAGGAGAGGCAACCTCAGGCTCTGGTTTCAGCACCAGACGAGGACTGAGGACCTAGCGACGGCTGGGGAGGAATCCCCAGAGGTGCCTCACAACTCGCACGGAGACTGGCCTCTCCTGAGGCCACAGGGGCAGTTCCCTGCTGTCCCTGTCGTAACTCGAGAGGATTCGGCCACAACTCGAGAAAAACCAGACACTTCTCTTTTACAGGAAGGATGAGGCCCTTGTTCACTGCGGCCTCTCAGGAGAAATCACCCCTTCCCTCTTGGAACTCGAAAGGCCCCTCAAACCCTTGCTGTGACCCAAGAATTTCCCTGTCCCACCGTCCCCACTCGAGAGGAACCCTGAGGTTCCCACCGTGACTCAAGAGGTGCCCTGTTTTCAGTGCTAAACTCCAGATGAGGGGTTCTTTCCCTGCTTCGACAAGAAACGGTTCCCAGCACTCCCCTTGCATCACAAGAGGAGGTGCTCCCACCAGGAGAGTCGGGAGCAGCTGCGGGGTTCGGGCCACCATTCCCCAGGACCCTGAAATGCCTCCCTCCACTCCAGATGAACCTGACTGCCCTGCACTTCCTCGACTATCACCCCGAGGCTCGACTCCCGACACACTGCCACGTGTGACAGCCATGGGATGCCTCGAGGGTAAACCACAGATCCCTATGTCCGCTCGACTGGGGGTCGAGACAGTGCTGTTGCAGCTGGGAAGGAAATCGGCCGTGCACATCTCCAGGCGAGATGAGGCCTGACTCCCAAGTGGGGGCTTCAGGCGAACCGCAAACCTATGTCACCATGAGTGAGGAAAGCTCAGGCTCAGGCCTCAGCACCACACGAGGACTGAGGACCTGGTAACCACTGGGGAATAATGCTCAAAGGAGCCTGGCAACTGGCACAGTGACTGGCCTCTCCTGAGGCCACAGGGTCGGATCCCTGGGGTACCCGTTGTAATTCAAAAGGACCTTGGTTCAACTCAAGAAAATCCAGAAGCTTCTCTCCTGCAGGCAGAGTGAGGCCCTTGTCTGCTGTGGCGACTCAGTGGAAATCACCCCTTCCCTCTTGGACCTCAAATGGCTCATTCACCCCCTTGCTGTGACCCAAGAAGTTCCCCGCCTCACCCATCCCCACTCGAGAGGAACACCGAGGGTCCCGCTGAGACTCAAGAGTAGCCCCGTTTGCCCCTGCTCAGCTCCAGACGAGGGTCCCTTTTCCTGCTCCGTCGGGAAAGGGTTCCTGGCGCTCCCCTCACATCCCAAGAGGAGGCGCCCGCTCCAGGAGAATCAGGAGGAGCATCATGGGTCATGCCACCATTCCTGAAATCCCAAATGCTTCGTCCACTCCAGCGGACCCTGACTGCCCTGCACTGCCTCGAATGTCAACCTGACACTCCAACTCCAGACACACTGGCACGTGTGACAGCCCCGGTGTACTATGAGGGCAAGGCACAGATCCCTGTGTCCGCTCGATGGGAAGCCTGACACTGCTGCTGCAGTTGGGGAGGCAAGCAACATTACATGTCTCCAGGCGACACGAGGCCTGTCTCCTCTGTGGGGTCCCTAGGGGTACCCCAAGACCTATGTCAGCACTGTCGAGTAAAACTCAGGCTCTGGCCTGAGCACCAGACGAGGACTGAGGATCCCGCAACGACTGGGGAGGAATCCCCAGAGGCGCCTGGGAACTGGCACAGAGACTGGCCTCTCCTGAGGCCACAGGGGCGGGTACCTGGGGTCCCCATCATAACTCAAGAGGACCCCGCAGCAACTCAAGAAAATCGAGAAGCTTCTCCCCTGCAAGCGGTGTGAGACCCCTTGTCTGCTACGGCGTTTCATTGTAAATCACCCCTTCTCTCTTGGACCTCGAAAGGCACGTTCACACCCTTGCTGTCACCAAGGAAGTTCCCCGCTGCACACATCCAAACTCGAGAGAAACACCGAGGGTCCCGCCACGACTCAAGAGGAGCCCCATTTGCCTCTGCTCAGCTCAAGATGAGGGTTTCTTTCCCAGCTCCGTCGGGAAAGGGTTCCCAGAGCTCCTCTCACATCCCAAGAGGAGGTGCTTGCACCAGGAGCGTCAGGAAGAGCATCAGGGTCGGGGCACCAATTCCCAAAGACACCCAAATGCCTCGACCACTCCAGATGAACCTGACTGCCCTGCACTGCCTCGACTGTATCCCCGAGACTCAACACCCAACACACTGGCACGTGTGACACCCCTGGGGTACCTTGATGGCAAGCCACAGATTCCTGTGTGTGCTCGATGAGGAGCCTGTCACTGCTGCTGCAGCTGGGGAAGCAAGTGCCCGTGCATGTCTCCAGGCGAGGTGAGGCCTGACTCCCATGTGGAGGCTCCAGGGGAAGCCCAAGACCTATGCCACCATGGGCGAGGAAAGCTCAGGCTCCGGCCTCAGCACCAGACGAAGACTGAGGACCCGGTAATGACTGGGGAGGAATGCTCAAAGGAGCCTGGCAACTAGCACAGTGACTGACCTCTCCTGAGGCCACAGGGTCGGGTCCCTCGGGTCCCCATCATAACTCGAGAGGACCCTGCCGCAACTCGAGAAAATCCAGAAACTTCTCCCCTGCAGGCGCGGTGAGGCCCTTTTCTGCCCTGGCATCTCGGGGGCAATCACCCCTTTCCTCCTGGACCTCGAAAGACTCCTTCACCCACTTGCTGTGACCCAGAAGTTCCCCGCCTCACACGTCTTCACTTGAGAGGAACCCCGAGGGACCCGCCGCGACACAAGAGGAGCCCCGTTAGCCCCTGCCTAGCGTCAGATGAGAGTCCCTTTCCCTGCTCCTTTGGGAAAGAGTTCCCAGCGCTCCCCTAGCATCCCAAGAGGAGGCACTTGCACCAGGAGAGTCAGGAGGAGCATCAGGGTCGGGGCACCATTCCCAAAGACACCCAAATGCCTCGTACCACTCCAGATGAACCTGACTGCCCTGCACTGCCTCCACTGTCACCCCAAGGTTCGACACCCGACACACTTGTACATATGGCAGCCCTGGGGAACCTCTAAGGCAAGTCACAGTTTCCTGTGAGCGCTTGATGGGGAGCCTGACACTGCTGCTGCAGCTGGCGAAGCAACCGGGCATGCACGTCTGCAGGGAAGACTAGGCCTGACTTCCCTGTGGGGGCTCCAGGTGAACTCCAATACCTATGTCAGCACAGGAGAGGATTCCTCAGGCTCTGGCCTCAGCACCAGAGGAGGACTGAGGACCCGGCAATGACTGGAGAGGAATCCCAAGAGGCCCATTGCAGCTGGCACAGAGACTGGCTTCTCCTCAGTGCACAGGGGAGGTTCCCTGGGGTCCCCATCGTAACTCGAGAGGACCCCGCCACAACTCGAGAAAAACCAGAAGCTTCTCCCTTGCAAGCAGGGGTGAGGCCTTTGTCCACTGCGGCTTCTTGGGGGTAATCACCCCTTCCCTCTTGGACCTCGAAAGGCTCCTTCACCCTTTTGCTGTGACTCAAGAAGTTCTCTGCCCCACCCGTCCCCACTCGAGAGGAACCTCGAGGGCCCCACTGAGACTCAAGAGGAGCCCCTATTGCCCCTGCTCAGCTCCAGATGAGAGGCCATTTCCCTGCTCCGTCTGAAAGGTTTCCTGGCACTCCCCTCGCATCCCAAGAGGATGCACTCGCACTAGGAGAGTCGGGAGGAGCATCAGGGTTTGGGCCACCATTCCCCAACACCCCAAATGCCTCATCCACTCCACATGATCCTGACTACCCTGTAATGCCTCGACTGTCACCCTGAGTCATGACGCCCGACTCACTGGCACGGTTGACAGCCCTGGGGTACCTCGAGGGCAAGCCACATGCCCCTGTGTGCACTCGACAGTGAGCCTAAAACTGCTGCTGCAGATGGGGAGGCAAGCGACCGTGCATGTCTCCAGGCATGACGAGGCCTGACTCCCCTGTGGGACTACAGAGGAACCCCAAGACCTATGTCAGCACGGGTGAAGAAAGCTCAAGCTGAGGCCTCAGCAGCACATGAGGACTGAGGACCCAGCGACGACTGGCGAGAAATCCCATGAGGCGCCTCACAACTGGCATGGACACTGGCCTCTCCTAAAGCCACAGTGGCGGGTCCCTGGGGTCCCCATCATAACTTGGAGAGGACCCCACCGCAACTCCAGAAAAAACAGAAGCTTCTCCCCTGCAGGCGGAGTGAGGCCCTTGTCCGCTGTGGCGTCTTAGGGAAAATCACCCCTTCCCTCTTGGACCTCGAAAGTCTCCTTTACATCCTTGCTGTGACCCAAGAAGTTCCCTGCCCCACCTGTCCCCACTCGAAAGGAACCCCGTGGTTTCCGCCGCAACTCAAGAGGAGCCCGGTGTGCCCCTGCTCATCTCCAGATGAGGTTCCCCTTTCCCAGCTCCATCGGGAAAGTGCTCCTGGTGCTCCCCTCGCATTCCAAGAGAAGGCAATCAAACCAGGAGATTCAGGAGGAGCATCAGGAGTCGGGCCACCATTCCACAAGACGCCCAAATGCCTCGTCCACTCCACATGAACCTGACTGCCATGCACTGCCTCGACTGTCAGCTCGATGCACGATGCCCGACACACTGACATGTGTGACAGCCCTGGGGTACCTCGAGGGCAAGCCACAGATCCCTGTGTCCACACGATGGTGAGGCTGAGACTGCTGCTGCAGCTGGGGAAGCAAGCGGTTGTGCACGTCTCCAGGCGAGATGAGGCCTGATTCCCCTGTGGGGGCTCCAGGGGAAACCCAAGACCTATGCTAGCATGGGCGAGGAAAGCTCAGGCTCCGGCCACAGCACCAGACGAGGACTGAGTATCTGGTGACGACTCGGGAGGATTCCCAAGAGGCCCATGGCAACAGGCAAGGAGACTGGCCTCTCCTGAGGCCACAGGGGCGGGTCCCTGGTGTCCCCATCGTAACTCGATAGGACACCGCCTCAACTCGAGAAAAACCAGAAGCTTCACCCCTGCAGGTGGTGTGAGGCCCTTGTCTGCTGTGGCGTCTCAGGGAACATCACCTCCTTACCTCTTGGACCTTGAAAGGCTCCCTACAATTTTAGCTGTGACCCAAGAAGTTCCCTGCCCCACCCGTCCCCACTTGAGAGGAACTCCGAGGGGCACACTGCGACTCAAGAGCAGCCCCTTTTGCCCATGCCTAGCGCCAGATGAGGGTCCCTTTCCCTGCTCCATAGGGAAAGGGTTCCCAACGCTCCCCTCGCATACTAAGAGGATGCACTCACACCAGGAGAGTAGGGAGGAGAATCAGGGTTTGGGGCGCCATTCTCAAAGACACCCAAAAGCCTCGACCACTCCAGATGAACCTGACTGCCCTGCACTGCCTCCACTGTCACCCCGAGGCTTGACGCTCAACACACTGGCACGTGTGACAGCCCTGGGGTTCCTCGAAGGCAAGTCACAGATTCCTGTGTGCGCTCAGTGAGGAGCCTGACACTGCTCCTGCAGCTGGCAAAGCAAGCGGCCATAAACGTCTGCAGGGGAGACCAGGCCTTACTTCCCTGTGGGGGCTCCAGGGGAACTCCAAGACCTATGTCAGCACGGGTGAGGAAATCTCAGGCTCCGGCCTCAGCACCAGATGAGGACTGAGGACCCGGTGATGACTGGAGAGGAATCCCAAGAGGTGCATTGCAACTGGCATGGTGACTGGCTTCTCCTCAGGGCACAGGGGCGGTTACCAGGGGTCCCTGTCATCACTCATGCAGGGCCGTCAGGTTCATCTGGAATGGAGGAGGAATTTGGGGGTCTTGGGGAATGGTGGCCCGACCCCTAATGCTCCTCCCGACTCTCCTGGTGCCAGAGCCTCTGCTTGACGTGCGAGGGAGGACCAGGAACCCTTTCTCAATGGAGCAGGGAAAGGGACCCTCATTTGAAGCTGTGCAGTGGAAAATAAAGCTCCTCTTGAATCGTGGTGGAACCCTCAGGATTCCTCTCGAGTGGGGACGGGTAGGGCGGGGTATATCTTGGATCACTGCAAGGGGGAGGAGCCTTTTGAGGTCCAAGAGGGAAGGGGTGATTTCCCCGAGATGACGCAGCGGACAAGGGCCTCACTCCACCTGCAGGGTAGTAGCTTCTGGTTTTTCTCGAGTTGAGGCAGGGTCCTCTCTAGTTAGGACGGGAACCACAGGGACCCGAACCTGTGGCCTCAGGAGAGGCCAGTCTCCGTGCCAGTTGCCAGGAGCCTCAGGGGATACCTTCCCAGTCGTCGCCGGGTCCGCAGTCCTCGTCTGGTGATGAGGACAGAACGTGAGCTTTCCTCGTCCGTGCTGACCTAGGTCCTGGGGTTTCCTGCAGCCCAGACAGGGGAGTCAGACCTCATCTCGCTTGGAGACGTGCACGGCCGCTTGCCTCCCCCGCTTGAGCACCATTGTCACGCTCCCCATCTTGTGGACACAGGGATATGAGGCTTTCCCTCGAGGTACACCATGGCTGTGACATGTGCCAGTGTGTCAGGCATCGAGCCTCGGTGTGACAGTCGAGGCAGTGTAGGGCAGTCAGGTTCATCTGGAGTGGAGGGAGACATTTGGGGATCTTGAGGAACAGTGGCCCGAATCCTAATGCTCCTCCCAACTCTCATGGTGTGAGCGGCTCTTCTTGGGATGTGAGAGGAGCACTGGGACCCCTTTCCCGACGAGCAGGGAAAGGGACAAAAATCTGGAGCTGAGTAGGGGCAAATGGGCTTCCTCTTGAGTCACACCAGGACCATCGGTGTTCCTCTTGAATGGGGACTTGTGGGGCGGGAACTTGGGTCATAGCACGAATGTGAAGGAGGCTTTAGAGGTCAAGGAGGTAAGGGGTGATATCCCCCAAGACACCACAGGGGACAAGGGCCTCATCCTGCTTGCAAGGGAGAAGCTTCTCGTTTTCTCGAGTTGAGGCAGGGTCCTCTCTAGTTACATCAGAGAGCCCACGGACCCGCCCCTGTGGCCTCAGGAGATGCCAGTCTCCGTGCCAGTTGCCAGGCGCCTCTGGGGATTCCTCCCCTGTGGTCGTCGGGTCCGCAGTCCTCGTCTGGTCTGAGGACGGAGCCTGAGCTTTCCACGCCCATGGTGACATAGGTCTTGGGGTTCCCCTGGAGCCCCTACAGGGGACTCAGGCCACATCTCCCCTGGAGACGTGCACGGCCGCTTGCTTCCCCCAGCTGCAGCAGCAGTGTCAGGTTCCCCCGTCGTGCAGACACAGGGATCTGCAGGTTGCACTCCAGGTACCCCATGGCTGTCACACGTGCCAGTGTGTCAGGTGTCGAGCCTCGGGCTGACAGTCGAGGCACTGCAGGGCAGTCAGGTTCATCTGGAGTGGATGAGGCATTTGGGGTCTTGGGGGATGCTGACCCGACCCCTGATTCTCCTCCCTACTCTCCTGGTGCGAGCACCTCCTCTTGGGATGTGAGGGGAGTACAGGGAAACCTTTCCTGACGGAACAGGGAATGGGCCCACATCTGGAGCTGAACAGGGGCAAACGGGCCTCCTCTTGATTCTCTACAGGATCCTCTGGGTTCCTCTCGAGTGGAGCCGGGTGGTGCAGGGAACTTCCTGGGTCACAGCAAGGGGGTGAATGAGCCAATCGAGGTCCAAGAGGGAAGAGGTGATTTCACCTGAAAAGCCGCAGCAGACAAGGGGGCCTCACTGCGCCTGCAGGGAGAAGCATTTGGTGTTTCTCGAGTTGCAGTGGCGTCCTCTCGACTTACGACGGGGACCACAGAAACCAGCCCTGTGGCCTGAGGAGTGTCTAGTCTCCGTGCCAGTTGCCTGGCGCCTCTGGGGATTCCTCCCCAGTCGTCGGCGGGTCCTCATGTTTTGTCTGGTGCTGAGGCTGGAGACTGAGCTTTCCTTGCCCATGCTGACAAAGGTCTTGGGGTTCCCGTTTAACCGCCACAGGGGAGTAAAGTCTCGTTTAGCCTCGAGATGTGCATGGCCACTTGACTCCCCAGCTGCAGCTGCAGTGTAAACACCCCGTCGAGAGGACACAGGGATCTGTGACTTGACCTCAAGGTATTACCCAGGGCTGTCACACGTGCCAGTGTGTCAGAGGTCGAGCCTCAGTGTGACAGTCGAGGCAGTTTAGGGCAGTCAGGTTCATCTGGATTGAAGGTGACATTTGGGGATATTTAGGAATGGTGGCCCGAACCGTGATGCTCCTCCTGACTCTCATGGTGCCAGCGGCTGTTCTTGGGATGCGAGGGGAAAGCAGGGACCCCTTTCCCGATGAGCAGGGAAAGGGACAAACACCTGGAGCTGAGCAGGAGCAAACGGGGCTCCTCTTGAGTTGCAGAAGGACCATCGGGGTTCCTCTCCAATGGGGACTGGTGAGGCGGGAACTTCTTGGGTCACAGCAAGAATGTGAAGGAGTCTTTAGAGGTCAAAGGGGTAAGGGATGATTTCCCCTTAGGCCACACAGGGGACAAGAGCCTCACCCCAATTGCAAGGGAGAAGCTCCGGTTTTTCTTGAGTTGCAGCGAGGTTTCTCGAGTTATGACGGGGAGCCCATGGACCCACCCCCTGTGGCCTCAGGAGGAGGCCTGTCTCCGTCCCAGTTGCCATGCACCTCTGGGGATTCCTCCCCAGTCATCGCCTGGTCCTCAGTCCTCGTCTGGTGCTGAGGCCGGTGCCTGAGCTTTCCTCGCCCATGCTGACATAAATCTTGGGGTTCCCATGGAGCCCCACAGGGGAGTCAGGCCTCTTCTCGCCTGGAGACGTGCACTGCCGCTTGCCTCCACAGCTTCACCCGCAGTGTCAGGCTTCCAGTCGAGCGGATACAGGGATCTGTGGCTGGCTCTCGAGGTACCCCCAGGGCTGTAACACGTGCCAGTGTGTCTGGCATTGAGCCATGGGCTGACAGTTTAGGCAGTGCAGGGCAGTCATGTTCATCTGGACTGAATGAGGCATTTGGGGACTTCGGAATTGTGGCCCTACTCCTGATGCTCCTCCCGAGTTTCCTAGGGCGAGCACCTCTTCCTGGGATGTGAGAGGAGCACCGGGAGACCTTTCCAGATGTAGCAGGGAAAGGGAGCATCATCTTGAGCTGAGCATGGGCAAATGGGGCTTCTCTTGAGTCACAGCGGGACCCTCGGGGTTCATCTTGTGTGGGGATGGGTGAGGTGGGTTACGTCTTATGTCACACCCAGGGTGTGAAGGACCCTTTCGAGGTCCAAGAGGGAAGGGGTGATTTCCCCGAGACGCTGAAGTGGACAAGGGCCTCACGCTGCCTGCAGGAAAGAAGCTTCTGGTTTTTCTTGAGTTGTGGCCGTTTCATTCGAGTTATGACGGGGACCCCAGGGACCCGCCCCTGTGGCCTCAGGAGAGGCCAGTCTCTGTGTCAGTTGTCAGGCGTTTCTGGGGAATCCTCTGCAGTCACCGTTGGGCCCTCAGTCCTCGTCTGGTGCTGAGGCCTGAGCCTGAGCTTTCCTCGCCAATGCTGACATTGGTCTTGGTTTTCCCCTGGATTCCCCACAGAGAGTTAGGCCTCATCTCACCTGGCGACATACATGGAAGCTTGCCTCCCCACCTGCAGAAGCAGTGTCAGGCTCGCTGTCTAGTGGACACAGGGATATGTGGCTTTTGCTCGAGGTACCCCTGGGCTGTCATACGTGCCAGTGTGTTTGGTGTTGATCCTAGGGGTGACAGTCGGTGCAGTTCAGGGCAGTCAGTTTCATCGGGAGTGAATGATGCCTTTGGGGTTCTTGGGGAATTGTGGCAAGACCCCTGATGCTCTCCCGACTGTCCTGGTGCGAGCATCTCCTGTTGGGATGTGAGGGGAGCGCTGGGAACCCTTTCCCGACAGAGCAGTAAAGGGACCCTCATCTAGAGCTCAGCAGGGGCTAACGGGGCTCCTTTTGAGTCTTGGCGGGACCCTCGGTGTTCTTCTCAAGTGGGACAGGTGGGGCAGGGAACTTCTTGGGTCACAGCAAGAAAGTGAACGAAACTTTTGAGATCCAAGAGAGAAGGGGTGATTTCCCCGAGATGCTACAGCGGACAAGGTCTTCACCCCGCCTGCAGGGGAGAATCTTTGGTTTTCTCAAGTTGTGTCGGAGTCCTCTCGAGTTATGACGGGGACCCCAGGGACTCGCCCCTGTGGCCACAGGAGAGGCCAGTCTCTGTGCCAGTTGCCAGGCGCCTCTGGGAATTCCTCCACAATCGTCGTCAGGTGCTCAGTTTTCGTCTTGTGCTGAGGCCGGAGCCTGAGCTTTCCTCGACCTTCCTGACCTAGGTCTTGGGGTACCCCTGGGGCCCCCACAGAGGAGACAGGCCTTGTCTCACCTGTTGACGTGCACGGCCGCTTGTCTCCCAGCTTCAGCAGCAGTGTCAGGCTTCCCTTTGAGAGGATAGAGGGATCTGTGGCTTGCCCTAGAGGTACCCCATGGCTGTAACACGTGCCAGTGTGTTGGGCATCGAGCCTCGGGGTGACAGTTGAGGCAGTGCAGGGCAGTCAGGTTCATCTGGAGTGGACAAGGCATTTTTGGTCTTGGGGAATGGTGGCCCAACCCCTGATTCTTCTCCCAACACTCCTGGTGGGAATGCCTCCACTTGGGATGTGAGGCGAGTGCCTGGAACCCTTTCCCGATGGAGCAGTTAAAGGGACCCTTCTCTGGAGCTGAGCATGTGGAAAGGGGGCTCCTCTTCAGTCGTGGTGGGACCCTCGGGGTTCCTCTCCAGTGGGGACGGATGTGGAGGGGAACTTCTTGGGTCACATCAAGGGGTGTGAAGGGGACTTATGAGGCCCACGAGGGAAGGGGTGATTTCCCTCAAGACGCCCCAGTGAACAAGGGGCCTCACCCCACCTGCAGTGGAGAAGCTTCTGGTTTTACTCGAGTTGCTGTGGGGTCCTATCGAATTACGATGGGCAACCCAGGGACCCGCCCCTGTGGCCTCTGTTGTGGGCAGTCCCGTGCCAGTAGCCAGGCGCCTCTGGTGATTCCTCCCCAGTCGTCGCTGGGTCCTCAGTCCTCGTCTAGTGCTGAAGTCGGAGCCTGAGCTTTCCTCGCCCATGCTGCCATAGGTCTTGGGGTTCCCCTGGAGCCCCCACAGGGCAGTCAGGCCTCATCTCGCCTGGAGACTTGCATAGCCTCTTGCCTCCCCAGATGCAGCAGCAGTGTCAGGCTCCCCTTTGAGCAAACTTAGGTATGTGGGGCTTGCCCTCGAGGTACCCTAGGTCTGTCACGCTTGCCAGTGTGTCAGGCGTCAAGCCTTGGGTTAACAGTCGAGGCAGTGCAGGACCGTCAGGTTCATCTGGAATGCAGGAGGAATTTGGGGGTCTTGGGGAATGGTGGCCCGACCGCTGATGCTCCTCCCAACTCTCCTGGTGCGAGTGCTTCTGCTTGAAGTGCAAGGGGGAGGACCAGGAACCCTTTCTCGATGGAGCAGGGAAGGGACCCTCATCTGAAGCTGAGCAGGGGCAAATAAGGCTCATTTTGAATCGTGGCGGGACCCTTGGGGTTCCTCTAGGGTGGAGACGGGTAGGGAGGGGAACATCTTGGGTCACTGCAAGGGGGAGAAGGAGTCTTTTGAGGTCCAAGAGGGAAGGGGTGATTTCCCCGAGATGACGCAGCAGACAAGGGCCTCACTCCACCTGCAGGGTAGAAGCTTCTGGTTTTTCACGAGTTTCGGCAGGGTCCTTTCTAGTTATGATGGTGACCACAGGGACCCAAACCTGTGGCCTCAGGAGAGGCCAGGCTCCGTGCCAGTTGCCGGCACCTCAGGGTATACCTCCCCAGACGTTGCCGGGTCCGCAGCCCTCGTCTAGTGATGAGAACAGAACGTGAGCTTTCCTTGCTCGTGCTGACAAAGGTCTTGGGTTTCTCGTTTAGCCACCACAGGGTAGTCAGGTCTCATTTAGCTTCGAGATGTGCATGGCTGCTTGCCTCCCCAGCTGCAGAATCAGTGTAAGACTCCCCATCGTGCAGGCACAGGGATCTGTGACTTCACCTCGAGGTACTATCCAAGGTTGTCACACGTGCCAGTGTGTCAGGTGTCAAACCTCAGTGTGACAGTCGAGGCAGTGTAGGGAAGTCAGGTTCATCTGGAGTGGAGGAGACATTTGGGGATATTGAGGAATGGTGGCCCTAATGCTGATGTTCCTCCCGACTCTCATGGTGTGAGCGGCTGTTCTTGGGATGCGAGAGGAATGCCGGTACCCCTTTCCCAACGAGCAGGGAAAGGGACAAATATCTGGAGCTGAGCAGGGGCAAACGGGGCTCCTTTTGAGTCGCAGCAGGACCTTTGAGGTTCCTCTCGAATGAGGACTGGTGGGGCGGGAACTTCTTGGGTCACAGCAAGAATGTGAAGGAGCCTTTCGAGGTCAAAGAGGTAAGGGGTGATTTCCTCCGAGACGCCGCAGGGGACAAGGGCCTCACCCCAATTGCAAGGGAGAAGCTTCAGGTTTTTCTCGAGTTGCGGCGGGGTTTCTTGAGTTAGGACTAGGAGCCCACGGAACTGCCCCTGTGGCCTCAGGAGAGGCCAGTCTCCGTGCCAGTTGCCATGCACCTTTGGGATTCCGCCCCAGTCATCGCCTGGTGTTCAGTCCTCATCTGGTGCTGAGCCAGTGCCTTAGCTTTCCTTGCCCATGATGACATAAATCTTTGGGTTCCCCTGGAGCTCCCACAGGGGAGTCAGGCCTCTTCTCGCGTGGACACTTGCACTGCCGCTTGCCTCCACTGCTTCAGCAGCAGTGTCAGGCTTCCAGTCGAGTGGACACAGGGATCTGTGGCTTGCACTCGAGGTACCCCAGGGCTGTCACAGGTGCCAGTGTGTCGGGTATTGAGCCTCAGGCTGACAGTCTAGGCAGTGCAGGGCAATCAGATTCACCTGGAATGGAAGAGGTTTTGGGGGGTCTTCGGAATGGTGGCCCTACCCCTGATTCTCCTCCCGAGTTTCCTGGGGCAAGCGCCTCTTCCTGGGATGCGAGAGGAGCGCCAGGAAACCTTTCCAGATGTAGCAGGGAAAGGGACCCTCATCTTGAGCTGAGCATGGGGAAATAGGGTTTTCTTGAGTCCTAGCGGGACCCTAGGGGTTCACATCTTGGGACGAATGGGGTGGGAAACTTCTTGGGTCACACCCAGGGAGTAAAGGACCCTTTTGAGGTCCAAGAGGGAAGGGATGATTTCCCCCGAGATGCCGCAGCAGACAAGGGCCTCACGCTGCCTGCAGGAAAGAAGTTTCTGGTTTTTGTCGAGTTACGGCCGGTCCTCTCCAGTTTCCCACGGGGTTCCCAGGGACCCACCCCTGTGGCCTCAGGAGAGCCAGTCTCTGTGCCAGTTTCCAGGAGCCTCGGGGAATACTCCACAGTCGTTACCAGGTCCTCAGTCCTCGTCTCATGCTGAGGCCTGAGCCTGAGCTTTCTCGCCCATGCTGACATAGGTCTTGTGGTTCCCCTGGATCCCGAAAAGGCAGTTAGGCCTCATCTCGCCTGAAGACGTGCACGGCCGCTTGCCTCCCCAGATGCAGCAGCAGTGTCAGGGTCGCCATTGAGCTGACACAGGGATATGTGGCTTTTGCTTGAGGTATCCCTGGGCTGTCATACGTGCCAGTGTGTTGGTCGTCAATTCTTGGGGTGACAGTCAGTGCAGAGCCAGTTAGGTTCTTCTGGAGTGAATGAGGCCTTGGGGTTCTTGGGGAATGGTGGCAAGTCCCCTGATGCTCCTCCCGACTGTCCTGGTGCGAGCATCTCCTGTTGGGATATGAGGGGAACGCTGAGAACCCTTTCCCAAGAGAGCAGTAAAGGGACTCTCATCTGGAGCTCAGCAGGCTCTAACGGGGCTCCTTTTGAGTCTTGGTGGGACCCTCGGTGTTACTCTCCTTTGGGGACGGGTGGGGCGGGGAACTTCTTGGGTCACAGCAAGAAGGTGAACGACCGTTTTGAGGTCCAAGAGAAAGGGATGATTTCCCCTGAGACGCAACAGTGGACAAGTCCTCACCCCGCCTGCAGGGGAGAATATTTTGGTTTTTCTCAAGTTGTGGCGGGGTCCTCTCAAGTTACGATGGGGACGCCAGAGACTCGACCCTGTGGCCTCAGGAGAGGCCAGTCTCCGTGCTAGTTGCCAAGCGCCTCTGGGGATTCCTCCCCAATCGTGGCCGGGTGCTCAGTCCTCGTCTTGTGCTGAGGCCGAGCCTGAGCTTTCCTCGACCATCCTGACCTAGGGCTTGGGGTATCCCTGAGGCCCCCACAGAGGAGACAGGCCTCATCTCACCTGGAGACGTGCATGGCCGCTTGCCTCCCCAGATGCAGCAGCAGTGTCAGGCTTCCCTTTGAGCGGACACAGGAATTTGTGGCTTGCCCTCGAGGTACCCGAGGGCTGTCACACGCGCCAGTGTGTTTGATGTCGAGTGTCTGGTGACAATAGAGGCAGTGCAGGGCAGTCAGGGTCCGCTGGAGTGGAGTAGGCATTTGGGGGTCTTGGGGAAAGGTGTCATGACCCCTGATGCTCCTCCTGATTTTCCTGGTGCGAGCGCCTCCTATTGGGATGTGAAGGAGTGCAGGGAAACCTTTCCCGACCGAGCAGGGAAAGGGACCCTCATCTGGAGCTGAACAGGGGCAAACGGGCCTCCTCTTGAGTCTCTGCAGGACCCTCGGTGTTCCTCTCGAGTGGGGACAGGTGGGGCGGGGAACTTCTTAGGTCACAGCAAGGGGGGTGAATGAACCATTCGCGGTCAAAGGGGTAAGGGGTGTTTTTGCCCGAGAAGCCGCAGCAGACAAGGGCCTCACCACGCCAGCAAGGGAGAAGCATCTGGTTTTTCCCGAGTTGCAGTGGGGTCCTCTCGAGTTAAGACGGGGTCCCCAGAAACAAGCCCTGTGGCCGGAAGAGTGTCCAGTCTCCATGCCAGTTGCCAGGCGCCTTTGGGGATTCCTCTCCAGTCATCAGCGGGTCCTTGGGTTTCGTCTGGTGCTGAGGCCGGAGCCTGAGCTTTCCTCGCCAATGCTGACATAGGTCTTGGGGTTCCTCTGAAGCCCCCACAGGGGAGTCAGGCCTCGTCTCGCCTGGAGACGTGCACTGCCGCTTGCCTTCCCAGCTTCAGCAGCACTGTAAGACTTCCCATCGAGCGGACACAGGGATCAGGGGCTTGCCCTTGAGGTACCCCAGGGCTATCACACGTGCCAGTGTGTCGGCCATTGAGCCTCGAGCTTTCAATCGAGGCAGTGCAGATCACTTACATTCATCTGGAGAGGACGAGGCATTTGGGGGTCTTGGGGAATGGTAGCCCGACCCCTTATGTTTCTCCCGACTCTCCAGGTATGAGCGCCTCTGCTTGAGGTGAGATGGGAGGACCAGGAACCCTTTCTCGATGGAGCAGGAAAAGGGACCCACATCTGAAGCTGAGGAGCGGCAAATAAGGCTCCTCTTGAATCATGGCGGGACCCTTGGGGTACTTCTCGAGGGGGACATGTAGGGTGGGAACATCTTGGGTCACTGCAAGGGGGAGAAGGAGCCTTTTGAGGTCCAAGAGGGATGCGGTGATTTCCCCGAGATGACGCAGCAGACAAGGGCCTCACTCTACCTGCAGGGTAGAAGCTTCTGGGTTTTCTCGAGTTGCGGCAGGGTCCTCTCTTGTTACGACGGGGACCACAGGGACCCGAACCTGTGGCCTCAGGAGAGGCCAGTCTCCGTGCCAGTTGCCAGGCGCCTCAGGGGATACCTTCCCAGTCGTCGTCGGGTCCGCAACCCTTGTCTGGTGATGAGGACAGAACGTGAGCTTTCCTCGCCAGTGCTGACCTAGGTCCTGGGGTTTCCCTGTAGCCGCCACAGGGGAGTCAGATCTCTTCTCTCTTAGAGACGTGCACGGCCGTTTGCCTCCCCAGCTCGAGCAGCACTGTCACTCTCCCCATCATGTGGACACAGGGATATGAGGCTTCCCCTCGAGGTACATCAGGGCTGTCACATGTGCCACTGTGTTGGGCATCAAGCCGGGGGGTGACAGTCGAGGCAGTGCAGGGCAGTCAGGTTCATCTGTAGTGGATGAGGCATTTGGGGTCCTTGTGGAATGGTGGCCCAACCCCTGATGCTCCTCCCGACTCTCCTGGTGTGAACGCCTCCTCCCTGGATGAGGGGAGCGCCAGAAACCCATTTCCGATGGAGCAGGGAAAGGGACCCTCATCTGGAGCTGAGCAGGGGCAAATGGGGCTCCTCTTGAGTCACGACGGCACCCTCGGGGGTTCCTCTAGAGTGCGGATGGAAGAGGCGGGGATCTTCTTGGGTCACAGCAAGGGTGTGAAGCAGCCTTTCGAGGTCCAAGAAGGAAGGGGTGAGTTCTCCCAAGACAAGGCAGCGGACAAGAGACTCAGCCCACCTGCAGCAGAGAAGCTTCTGGTTTTTCTCGAGTTACGGCGAGGTCCTCTCGACTTACGACTGGAAACCCAGGGAACCGCCCCTGTAGCCTCAGGAGAGGAAAGTTTCCATGCCAGTTGCCAGGAGCCTCGGGCAATTCCTCCTCCATGGTCTCCGAGTCCTCAATCCTCATCTGGTGCTGAGGCCAGAGCCTGAGCATTCCTCGGCCGTGCTGACTTAGGTCTTGGATTTCCCCTGGAGCCCCCACAGTGGATTCAGGCCTCATTTAGCCTGGAGACATATTCGGCCACTTGCCTCCCCAGCTGCAGCAGCAGTGTCAGGCTTCCCGTCGAGCAGACACAGGAATCTGTGTCTTGCCCTAGATGTACTACCCAGGGCTGTCACAGGTGCCAGTGTGTCAGGCATCGAGCCTCAGGGTGATAGTCGACACAGTGCAGGGAAGTCAGGTTCATCTTGAGTGGATGAGAACCTGGTGGACTTTGGGAATTGTGGCCCGACCCCTGATGCTCCTTCCGACTCTCTGGGTCGGTACGGCTCCACTTGAGATGGGAGGGGAGCGCCCGGAACCCTTTCCCAAAGGAGCACAGAAAGGGACAATCATCTAGAGCTGAGCAGGGACAAACGGGGCTCTTCTTGAGTCACGATGGGACCGTCTGAATTCATCCCAAGTGGGGACGGGAGGGGCAGGGAACTTTTCAGGTCACAGCAAGGGTATGAAGGAGCCTTTCGAGGTCCAAGAGGGAAGGGGTGATTTCCCAGGAGATGACGAAGCTGACCAGGTCCTCATTCCGCCTGCAGGGGAGAAGATTCTGGTTTTTTTTTTTGAATTGTGTTGGGGTCCTCTCGAGTTATGATGGGGACCCCTGGGACGCACCCCTGTGGTATCAGGAAAGGCCAGTCTCCTTGCCACTTGCCAGGCACCTCTGAGGATTCCCTCCTCAGCCGTCGCCAGGTACTTAGTCCTTGTCTGGTGCTGAGGCTGCAGCCTGAGCTTTCCTCACCTGTACTGACATAGGACTTGGGGTTCCCCTGGAGCCCCTACAGGGGAGTCAGGCCTCGTCTTGCCTGGAGACGTGCACAGCCGCTTGCCTCTCCAGCTACAGCATCAATGTGAGGCTCCCCATTGAGCGAACACAGGGATTTGTCCTCGTGGTACCCCAAGGCTGTCACACATGCCAGTGTGTTGGACATTGAGCTTCGGGGTGACAGTCGATGCAGTGCAGTGAAGTCAGGTTCATCTGGAGTGGATAAGGCATTTGGAGTCTTGGGGGATGCTGGCCCGACCCCTGATGCTCCTCCCGACTCTCCTGGTGCAAGCCTTTCCTCTTGGGATGCGAGGGGAGTGTCGGAAAACCTTTCGCAAAGTAGAAGGGAAAAGAACCCTCATCTGGAGCTGAGCAGGTGCAAACGGGGCTCCTCTTGAGTCGCGACGGGACCCACGAGGTTCCTCTCGAGTGGGGAAGGGCAGGGCAGCGAAGTTCTTGGATCACAGCAAGGGTGTGAAGGAGCCTTTCTAGGTCCTAGAGGGAAGAGGTGATTTCCCCGAGACATCACAGCGGACAACGGGTTCAGCCCGCCTCAGGGCTTAAGCTTCTGATTTTCCGCGAGTTATGGTGGGGTCCTCTCGATTTACGAGGGGAACCCCAGGGACCTGCCCTGTGGCCTCAGGAGAGGCCAGTATCTGTGGCAGTTGCCAGGCGCCTCTGGGGATTACTCCCCAGTCGTCAGCGGGTCCTCGGGTTTCATCTGGTGCAGAGGACTGAGCCTAAGCATTCCTCGCCCATGCTGACAAAGGTCTTGGTGTTCCCATTTAGCTGACACAGGGGAGTCAGGTCTCGTTTAGCCTTGAGACGTGCACAGCCACTTGCCTCCCCAGCTGCAGCAGCAGTGTAAGGCTCTCCGACGAGCAGACATAGGGATTTGTGACTTTACCTCGAGGTACTCCCCAGGGCTGTCACACGTGCCAGTGTGTCAGGCGTCAAGCCTTGGTGTGACAATCGCGGCAGTGTAGGGCAGTCAGGTTCATCTGGAGTGGAGGAGACATTTGGGGATCTTGAGGAATGGTGGCTGGAACCTTGATGCTCCTCCTGACTCTCATGGTGCAAGCAGCTGTTCTTGGGATGCGAGGGGAGTGCAGGGACGCCTTTCCCGACAAGCAGGGAAAAGGACAAACATCTGGAGCTGAGCAGGGGCAAACGGGGTTCCTCTTGAGTTGCAGCAGGACCATTGGGGCTCCTCTTGAATGGGGACTGGTGGGGCGGGAAGTTCTTGGGTCACAGCAAGAATGTGAAGGAGCTTTTCAGTGTCAAAGAGGTAAGGGGTGATTTCCCCTGAGACGCCGCAGAGGACAAGGGCCTCACCCCAACTACAAGGGAGAAGCTTCTGGTTTTTCTCGAGTTGTGGCGAGGATTCTCGAGTTACAATGGGGAGCCCATGGACCCGTCCCTGTGGCCTCAGGAGAGGCCAGTCTCTGTGCAAGTTTCCATGAGCCTCTGGGGATTCCCTCCCCAGTCGTTGCCTGGTCCTCAGTCCTCGTCTGGTGCTGAGGCCTGAGCCTGAGCTTTCCTTGCCCGCGCTAACATATGTCTTGGGGATCCCCTGGATCCCCCACAGGGAGTTAGGCCTCGTCTCGCCTGGAGACATGCACGGCCGCTTGGCTCCCCAGCTGCAGCAGCAGTGTCAGGCTCGCCGCCGAGCGGACACAGGGATATGTGGCTTTTGCTCAAGGTAACCCAGGGGTGTCATACGTGCCAGTGTGTTGGGCGTCAATACCTGGGGTGACAGTCAGTGCAGTGCAGGCCAGCCAGGTTCATCTGGAGTGAAAGAGGTATTTGGGTATTTTGGGGAATGGTGGCAAAACCCTGATGCTCCTCCCGACTGTACTGGTGCCTGTGTCTCCTGTTGGAATGTGAGGGGAGCGCTGGGAACCCTTTCCTGACAGAGAAGGAAAGGGACCCACATCTGGAGCTCAGCAGGGACTAACGGTGCTCCTTTTGAGTCTTGGTGGAACGCACGATGTTCCTCTCGAGTGGGGACTGGTTGGGTGGGGAACTTCTTGAGTCACAGCAAGAAGGTGAACGACCCTTTTGAGGTCCAAGAGAGAAGGAGTGATTTCCCCAGAGACGCCACAGTGGACAAGGACCTCACCCCGCCTGCAGAGGAGAATATTTTGGTTTTTCTCAAGTTGTGGCGGGATCCTCTCGAGTTACCATGGGGACCACAGGGACTCGTCCCTGTGGTGTCAGGAGAGGCCAGTCTCCCTGCCAGTTGCCAGGCGCCTCTGGGGATTCCTTCCCAATCATCGCTGGGTGCTCAGTCCTCATGTTGTGCTGAGGCTGGAGCCTGAGTTTTCCTCGACGTCCTGACCTAGGTCTTGGGGTACCCCTCTGGCCCCCACAGAGGAGACAGACCGCATCTCGCCTGGAGACGTGCACCATCGCTTGCCTCCCCAGCTTCAGCAGCAGTGTCAGGCTTCCCATCGAGTGGACACAGGAATTTGTGGCTTGCCCTCGAGTTACCTGAGGGCTGTCACACGTGCCAGTGTTTCTGGCATCGATTGTCGGGGTGACAATCGTGGCAGTGCAGGTCAGTCAAGGTCCGCTGGATTGGACTATGCATTTGGGGGTCTTGGGAATGGTGGCATGACACTTGATGCTCCTCCTGACTCTCCTGGTGCGAGCGCCACCTGTTGGAATGTGAGGGAGTGCAGGGAACCCTTTCCCAATGGAGCAGGGAAATGGACCCTCATCTGGAGCTGAACAGGGGCAAACGGGCCTCCTCTTGAGTCTCGACGGGACCCTCGGTGTTCCTCTCGAGTGGGGACGAGTGGGGCGGGGAACTTCTTGGGTCAAAGCAAGGGGGGTGAATGAGCAATTCGAGGTCAAGAGGGAAGGGGTGATTTCGCCTGAGAAGCCGCAGAAGACAAGGGCCTCACCACGCCTGCATCGAGAAGCATCTGCTTTTCTGCAGTTACGGCGGGGTCTTCTTCGAGTTACGAGGGGGACCCCAGAAACCAGCCCTGTTTTCTCAGGAGTGAACAGTCTCCGTGCCAGTTGCCAGACGCCTCGGGATTCCTCCGCCGTCGTCGGCGGTTCCTCAGGTTTTGTCTGGTGCTGAGGCCGGAGCCTGAGCTTTTCTCGCCAATGCTGACATAGGTCTTGAGGTTCCTGAAACCCCCTCAGAGGAGTCAGGTCTCGTTTAGCCTCGAGACGTGCATGGCCGCTTGCCTCCCCAGCTGCAGCAGCAGTGTAAGGCTCCCCGTCGAGCGGACACAGGGATCTGTGACTTGACCTCGAGTTGCTATCCAGGGTTGTCACACATGCCAGTGTGTCAGGCGTCGAGCGTCGGTGTGACAGTCGAAGCAGTGCAGGGCAGTCAGGTTCATCTGGAGTGGAGGAGACATTTCGGGATCTTGAGGAATGGTGGCCCAAACCCTGATGCTCCTCCCGACTCTCATGGTGCCAGCGGCTGTTCTTGGGATGGGACCAGAGTGCAGGGACCCCTTTCCTGATGAGCAGGAAAAGGGACAAACATCTGGAGCTGATCAGGGGCAAACGGGGCTCCTCTTGATTTGCAGCAGTACCATCGGGGTTCCTTTCAGATGGGGACTGGTGGGGCGGGAACTTCTTGGGTCACAGCAAGAATGTTAAGGAGCCTTTCAAGGTCAAAGAGGTCAGGAGTGATTTCCCTGATATGTCGCAGGTGACAAGGGCCTCACCCCAATTGCAAGGGAGAAGCTTCTGGTTTTTCTCGAGTTGTGGCAGAGTTTCTTGAGTTACGAAGCGGAGCCCAGGGACCTGCCCCTGTGGCCTCAGGAGAGGCCAGTCTCCGAGCCAGTTGCCACGCATCTCTGGGGATTCCTCCCTAGTCATCCCTGGCTCCTCAGTCCTCATCTGGTGCTGAAGCCGGTACCTGAGCTTTCCTCATCCATGCTGACATAGGTCTTTGGGTTCCCCTTTAGCCCCCACAGGGGAGTCAGGCCTTGTCTCGCCTTTAGACGTGCATGGCCACTTGCCTCCCCAGATGCAGCAACAGTGTCAGGTTCAACATTGAGCGGACACAGTGATCTGTGGCTTGCCCTCTAGGTACCCCAGGGCTGTCACACGTGCCAGTTTGTTGGGCGTCAAGACTTTCGGTGACAGTCGAGGCAGTGCAGGGCTGTCAGGTTTATCTGGAGTGGACGAGGCATTGGGGGACTTGGGGAATGGTGGCCCCACCCCTGATGCTTCTCCCAATATTGCTGATGTGAGCGCCTCTTCCTGGGATTCGAGGGGAGAGCTGGGAACCCCTTCAGATGAAGTAGGGAAAGGGACCCTCATCTGGAGCTGAGCAGGTGAAAACAGGGCTCCTCTTGAGTCACGGCGGGACCCTCGGTGTTCCTCTCGAGGGGGACGGGTGGGGCAGAGAACTTCTTGGGTCACTGCAAGGGGGTGAAGGAGCCATTCGAGGTGCAAGAGCGAAGGCGTGATTTCCATCGAGACGCTGTAGCAGACAAGGGCCTCACCCTGATTCAGGGGAAAAGCTTCTGGAGTTGCAGTGGGGTCCTCTCGAGTTACAATGGGGACCCCAGGGACCCGCCCCTGTGGCCTCAGGAGAGATCAGTTTCCTTGTGAGTTGCGAGGCGCCTCTGGGGATTCCTCCCCAGTCGTCGCCAGGACATCAGTCCTCTACTGGGGCTGAGGCTGGAGCCTGAGCTGTCCTCATCCATGCTGACATATGTTGTGTGGTTCCCCTGGAGCTCCCACAGGAAAGTCAGGCCTTGTCTCGCCTGGAGACTTGCACGGCTGCTATACTCCCCAGCTGCAGCAGCAGTATCCAGCTCCTCTTATAGCGGACAGTGATCTGTGGCTTGCCCTCGAGGTACCCCAGGGCTGTCACACATGCCAGTGTGTCGCTAGTTGAGCCTCAGGGTGACAATCGAGGCAGTGCAGGGCAGTCATGTTCACCTGGAGTGGAGGAGGCATTTCAGTGTCCTAGAGAATAGTGGCCCACACCTCACGGCTGCTCCCGACTCTCCTGGTGTGAGGGCCTCCTCTTGCAATGCGAGGGTAGAGCCAGGAAACTTTTCTTGTCGAAGCAGGGAAAGGACCCCTCTTCTGGAGTTGAGCACTGAAAACAGGGCACCTCTTGAGTCACGGCGGGACCTTCAGAGTTCCTCTCGAGTGGAGACGGGTGGGGCGGGGAACTTCTTGAGTCACAGGCAGTTTGAAGGAGCCTTTCGAGTTTCAAGAGGGAAGAGGTGATTTCCCCGAGACGCCGCAGCGAACAAGGGCCTCACCCCTTCTGAAAAAGAGAAGCATCTGGTTTTTCTCGAGTTGTGGAGATTCCTCTTGAGTTACGACGGGAACCCCAGGGACCCACCCCTGAGGCCTCTGGAGAGGCCAGTCTCTGTGCGAGTTTTGAGGTGCCTCTGGGGATTTCTTCCCAGTCGTCTCCGGGTCCTCAGTCCTTGTCTGGTGCTGAGGCTGGAGCCTGAGCTTGCCTCGCCTGTGCTGACATAGGTCTTGGAGCCCCCCAGGGGAGACAGGCCTCGTCTTGCCTGGAGACGTGCATGGCCGCTTTCCTTCCCAGCTACAGCAGCAGTGTCCGGCTCTCCATCGAGCGGTCACAGGGATATTTGGCTTGCCCTCTAGGAACCCCAGGGCTGCCACACGTTCCAGTGTGTTAGGCGTCGAGCCTCGGGGTGACAGTCGAGGCAGTGCAGGGCAGTCATGTTCATTTGGAGTGGACGAGGCATTTGGGGTCTTGAGGAATGGTGGTCCCACACCTGAGATTCATCCAGACTCTTCTGGTGCGAGTGCCTCCTCTTGGGATGCTACGGGAGCACCGGGAAGCCTTTCCCAACAGTGCAGGGAATGGGCTCCTCACCTGGAGCTGAGCAGGAGAAAATGGGGCTCCTCTTGAGTTGTGGCGGAACCCTCGGTGTTCCTCTCGAGAGGGAACGGGTGAGGTGGGGAACTTCTTGGGTCACAGAAAGGGGTGTGAAGGACCCTTTCGAGGTCCAAGAGGGAAGGGGTGGTTTCTGGTGAGACGCAGCAGCAGACAAGAGGCTCACCCTGCCTGCAGCTGGGAATTTTCTGGTTTTCTCAAGCTGGGGTTGGATCCTCTCGAGTTACGACTGGGACCTCAGGGACCCGCCCCAGTGGCCTCAGGAGAGGCAAGTTTCCGTGCGAGTTGCGAGGCGCCTCTGAGGATTTCTCCCCATTCGCTGCGTGGTCCTCAGTCCTCGTCTGGTGCTGAGGCCAGAGCCTGAGCTTGTCTTGCCCTTGCTTACATAGGTACTGGGGTTCCCCTGGAGACCCAGAGCGGAGTCAGAGCTCATCTAGCCTGGAGACATGCACGGATGCATTTCTCCAAAGTTGCAGCGGCAGTGTCCGGCTCCCCGTCGAGCGGCCACAGGGATTTGTGGCTTGCCCTCGAAGTACCTCAGGGCTGTCACACGTGCCAGTGTGTCGGGCGTGGAGCCTCGGGGTGACAGTCGAGGTAGTGCAGGGCAGTCAGGTTCATCTAAAGTGGTGAGGCATTCGAGGGTCTTAGGGAATGGTGGCCCGAACCCCTGAGGCTCCCTCCCGACTCTCCTGGTGCAAGCGCCACCACTTCGGACGCGATGGGAATGCCGGGAACCCTCTCCTGACAGAGCAGGGAAAGGCCCCCTCATCTGGAACTGAGCATGGAAAACGGAGCTCCTCTTGAGTCACGGCAGGACCCTAGGGGTTCCTCTCGAGTGCGGACGGATGGGGTGGGAAACTTCTTGGGTAACATCAAGGGTGTGAAGGAGACTATTGAGGTTCAAGAGGGAAGGGGTGATTTCGCTTGAGACGCTGCAGCGGACAAGTGCCTCATCCCGCCTGCAGGGGAGAAGCTTCTGATTTTTCTTGAGTTGCGGAGGGGTCCTCCCGAGTTCTGACATGGACACCAGGGACCCACCCCTGCGGCCTCAGGAGAGGCCAGTTTCCGTGCCAGTTGCCAGGCGCCTCTGGGGATTCCTCCCCAGTCATCGCCAGGTGCTCAGTCCTTGTCTGGTGCTAAGGCCAGAGCCTGAGCTTTCCTCGCCTGTGTTGCCATAGGGCTTGGGGTTCTTCTGGAGTCCCCACATGTAAGGAAGGCCTCGTCTCGCCTTGAAACGTGCAGGGCCACTTGCCTCCCCAGATGCAGCAGCAGTGTCAGGCTCCCTGCTGAGCTGACACAGAGACCTGTGGCTTGCCCTCGAGGTCCCCAGGGCTGTCACACGTGCCAGTGTGTGGGGCGTCAAGCCTCGGGGTGACAGTCGAGGAAGTGCAGAACATTCAGGTTCATCTGGAGTGGATGAGGTATTTGGGGCTCTTGGGGAATGGTGGCCCGACCCCTGATGCTCCTACCGACTCTCCTGGTGCGAGCGCCTCCTCCTGGGATTCGAGGGGAGTTCTGGGAACACTTTCTGGACGGAGCAGGGAAAGGGACCCTCATATGGAGCTGAGTAGGGGCAAACGGGGCTCTTCTTGAGTTGCCTTTGGATACTCGGGGTTCCTCTCGAGTGGGGACGGGTGGTGCGGAGAACTTCTTGGGTCACAGCAATGGTGTGAAGGAAACTTTTGAGGTTCAAGAGGGAACGGGTGATTTCACCCAAGACACCACAGCGAACAAGGTCCTCACCCCACCCGCAGGGGAGAAACCTCTCCTTTTTCTAGTTGCAGCGGGGTTCCCTGGAGTTACGACGGTGACCCCAGGGACCCACCCCTGTGGGCTCAGGTGAGGCCAGTCTCCGTGCCAGTTGCCAGGGGCCTCTGGGGATTTCTCCCCAGTTTTCGCCAGGTCCTCAGTCCTCGTCTGGTGCTGAGGCCGGAGCCTGAGATTTCCTAGTCCGTGCTGACATAGGCCTTGAGGATCACATGGGGCCCCCACAGGGGAGTCAGACGTCATCTCGCCTGGAGTCGTGCATGGCTGCTTTCCTCCCCAGATGCAGCAGCAGTGTTCAGCTACCAGTCGAGCGGACACAGGGATCTGTGGCTTGCCCTCAAGGTACCCCAGGGCTGTCACCCGTGTCAGTGAGTCGGGCGTCAGGCCTCGGGGTGACAGTCGAGGCAGTGCAGGGCAGTCAGGTTCATCTGGAATGGACGAAGCATTTGGGGTCTTGGGGAATGGTGGCCGACCCCTGATGCTCCTCCCGACTTTCCTGGTGCAAGCGCCTCCTCCTGGGATGTGAGACTGGTGCCGGGAAACCTTTCCAGACGTAGCACGGAACGGGTCCCTCATCTGGAAATGAGCATGGGCAAACGGGGCTTCTCTTGAGTCACAGTGGGATCCTCAGGGTTCCACTCATGTGGGGACGTGTGGGGCGGGGAAATTCTTGGGTCACAGCAAAGGGGTGAAGGACACTTTCAAGGTCCACAAGGGAAGGAGTGGTTTCCTGAGACACTGCAGCAGACAAGGGCCTAACGCTGCCTGCAGGGGAGAAGCTTCTGTTTTAACTCGGAGTTACGGCGGGTCCTCTCGAGTTACCACAGGGACCCCAGGGACCCGTCACTATGGCCTCAGGAGAGGCCAGTCACCGTGCCAGGTGCCAGGCGCCTCTGGGGAATCCTCCCCCATCGTCGCCGGGTCCTCAGTCCTCGTCTGGTGCTGAGGCCTGAGCCTGAGCTTTCCTCGCTTGTGCTGACATAGGTGTGGGAGTTCCCTGGATCCACTATAGGGAGTTAGGCTCGTCTTGCCTGGAGACATGCACGGCCGCTTGCATCCCCAGCTGCAGCTGCAGTGTCCAGGCTCGACGTCCGAGCGGACACAGGGATATGTGGCTTGTCCTCGAGGTACCCCAGGGCTGTCACACGTGCCAGTGTGTCAGGCGTCGAGCCTTGGAGTGACAATCGGTGCAGTGCAGGCCAGTCAGGTTCATCTGGAGTGGACGAGGCCTTTGAGGGTCTTCTGGAATGGTGGCAAGACCCCTGATGCTCCTCCCGACCCTCATGGTGCGAGACGCTCCTCTTGGGATGCAAGGGGAGCGCCAGGACCCCTTTCCCAACGGAGCAGGGAAAGGGACAAAAATCTGCAGCTGAGCAGGGGCAAATGGGGTTCTTCTTGAGTCGAGGCGGGACCGACGTGGTTCGTCTCGAGTGAGGACAGGTGGGGTGGGGAACTTCCTTGATCACAGAAAGGGTGTGAAGGAACCTTTCGAGGTCCAAGAGGGAAGGGGTAATTTCCCCCGAGATGCCGCAGTGGACAAGGGCCTCACCCGTCCTGCAAAACAGAAGCATCTGGTTTTTCTCGAGTTGCGGCCGAGTCCTCTTGAGTTCCGACGGGGACCCCAGGGACCCGCCCCTGTGGCCTCAGGAGAGGCCAGTCTCCGTGCCAGTTGCCAGGCACCTCTGGGATTTCTCCCAAGTCGTCGCTGGGTCCTCAGTCCTCGTCTGGTTCTGAGGCCTGAGCCAGAGCTTTCCTTGCCCATGCTTACATAGTTCTTGGGGTTCCCCTGGAGCACTCAAGGGGAGTCAGGCCTCTTCTCGGCTTTACACATGCACAGTTGCTTGCCTGACCAGCTGCAGCAGCAGTGTCAGGCTCCCCAGCGAACGGACACATTGATCTGTGGATTTTCCTAGTGGTAACCCATGGCTGTCACACGTGCCAGTGCCTCGGGCATCAAGTCTTTGGGTGACAGTCTAGGCAGTGCAGTTCAGTCACATTCATCTGGAGTGGACAAGGCATTTTGGGGTGTTGGGGAATGGTGGTCCAACCCCTGATGCTCCTCCAAATTTCCTGTGCAAGCACCTCCTCTTGGGATGGGAGGGGAGCCCAGGGAAACCTTTCCTTATAGAGCAGGGAAAGTGAGCATCATCTTGAGCTGAGCAGGGGCTAACGGGGCTCCTCCTCAGTCGCAGCAGGTCCCTCGAGGTTCATCTCGAATGGAGACCGGGGGGGGACATCTTGGGTCACAGCAAGGGGGTGAAGGAGCCTTTCGAGGTCCATGAGGGAAGAGGTGATTTCCCCGAGATGCCACAGCGGACTAGGGCCTCAACCCGCCTGCATTGGAGAAGCTTCTGGATTTTCTCGAGTTGCGGTGGAGTCCTCTCGCGTTACGACGGGGACCCCTGGGACCCTCCCCTGTGGCCTCAGGAGAGACCAGTCACTGTGCCAGTTGCCAGGTTTCTTTGAGCATTCCTCCCCAGTCGTTGCTGGGTCCTCAGTCTTCGTCAGGTGCTGAAGCTGGAGCCTAAGCTGTCCTCCCCCATGGTTACATAGGTCTTGTGGTTCCCCTGGAGCTGCCACATGGGAGTCAGGCCTCGTCTCGCCTGGAGATGTGCACGGCCGCTTGCCTCCCCAGCAGCAGCAGCAGTGTCAGGCTCCCCGCCGAGAGGACACAGGGATATGTGGTTTGCCCTCGAGGTACACCAGGGCTGTTACACGTACCAGTGTGTCGGAACTCGAGTCTTGGGGTCACAGTCAAGGCATTACAGGACAATCAGGTTCATCTGGAGTGAACGAGGCATTTTGGAGTCTTGGGGAATGGTGGCCAAACTCCTGACTGTCCTCCAGACTTTCCTGGTGCGAGCACCTCCACTTGGGATACCAGGGGCGTGCCAGGAACACTTTCCAGATGGAGCAGTTAAAGGGACCCTTTTCTGGAGCTGAGCATGGTCAAAGGGGGCTCCTCTTCAGTCGTGGCGGGACCCTCGGGGGTCCTCTCGAGTGGGGACGTGTGGAGCGGGGAACTTCTTGTGACACAGCAAGTGTTTGAAGGAGCCTTTTGAGGACAAAGAGGTAAGGGGTGATTTCCACCGAGAAGCTGCAGTGGACAAGGGCCTCACCCCGCTGGCAGGGGAGACGCTTTTGGTTTTTCTCTAGTTGCGAAGTTGTCCCCTCGAGTTACCACGGGGACCCCAGGGACCCGCCCCTGTAGCCTCAGGAGAGGCTAGTCACCAAGCTAGTTGCCAGTCGCCTCTGGGGTATCCTCCACAGTTGTACCCGGGTCCTCAGTCCTCGTCTGGTGCTGAGGCCTGAGCCTGAGCTTTCTTCGCTTATGCTGACATAGGTCTTGGAGTCTCCTGGATCACCTACAGGGGAGTTAGGCCTCGTCTTGCCTGCAGACGTGCACAGCCGCTTGCCTCCCCAGCTGCAGCTGCAGTGTCAGGCTCGCTGTTGAGTGGACACAGGGATATGTGGCTTGTACTCGAGGTACCCCAGGGCTTTCACACGTGCCAGTGTGTCTGCCGTCGAGCCTTAGGGTGACAGTCAGTGCAGTGCAGGCCAGTCAGGTTCATTTGGAGTGGCCAAGGCCTTTGGGTGTCTTGGGGAATGGTGGAAAGACACCTGATGCTCCTCCTGACTCTCCTGGTGCAAGCGTCTTTTCTTGGGATATGAGGGGAGCGCTGGGAACCATTTCCTGCCAGAGCAGGAAAGGGACCCTCATCTGGAACTGAGCAGAGGCAAATGGGGCTCTTCTTGAGTCTTGGCGGGACCCTCAGGGTTCCTCTCGAGTGGGGAAGGGCGGGGCGAGGAGCTTCTTGGATCACAGCAAGAAGGGGAGGGACCCTTTCGAGGTCCAAGAGGGAAGGGGTGATTTCCCCCAAGACACCACAGCGGACAAAGGCCACAGCCCGCCTGCAGGGGAGAAGCTTCTGGTTTTCTCGATTTATGGAGGGATCCTCTTGAATTACGACTGGAACCCCAGGGACCCACCCCCTGTGTCCTCATCAGGGGCCAGTATCCCTGCCAGTTGCCAGGCGCCTCTGGGAATTCCTCCTCAATCATCGACTGGGACTTAGTCCTCATCTGGTGATGAGGCCGGAGCCTGAGCTTTCATCGCCCGTGCTGACAAAGGTCTTGGGGTTCCTGTTTAGCTGCCACAGGGGAGTCAGGTCTCGTTTAGCCTCGAGATGTGCATGTCCGCTTTCCCTCTCCAGCTGCAGCAGCAGTGTAAGGCTCCCCATCGAGCGGACACAGGGATCTGTGACTTGACCTCGAGGTACTACCCAGGGCTGTCACACGTGCCAATGTGTCAGGCATCGAGCCTCGGTTTGACAGTAGAGGCAGTGCAGGGCAGTCAGGTTCATCTGGAGTGGAGGAGACATTTGGGGATCTTGGGGAATGGTGGCCTGACCCCTGATGCTCCTCCTGACTCTCATGGTGCGAGCAGCTTCTCTTGGGATGAGAGGGGAACGCCAAGACCCCTTTCTCGATGGAGCAGGAAAAGGGACAAACATCTGGAGATGAGCAGGGGCAAACGGGGCTCCTCTTGAGTCGCGGCAGGCCCGACGTGCTTCGTCTCAATTGGGGACGGGTGGGGCTGGGAACTTCTTGGGTCACAGCAAAATGTGAAAGAGCCTTTCGAGATCCCAGAGGGAAGGGGTGATTTCCCGGAGACGCTGCAGCAGACAAGTTCCTATCCCGCCTGCAGGGGAGAAGCTTCTGGTTTTTCTCGAGTTGCGGTGGTGTCCTCTAAAGTTATGACCGGGACCCCAGGGACCCACCCCTGTGAGAGGCCAGTCTCCATGCCAGTTGCCATGCGCTTCTTGGGATTCCACCCCAGTCGTTGCTGGGTCCTCAGTTTTAGTCTGGTGCTGAGACTTGAGCCTGAGCTTTCCTCGCCCGTGCTGACATAGGACTTCGGGTTCCCCTAAAGCCCCCACAGGGGATTCAGGCCTCATCTCGCCTGGAGATGTGCACGGCCGCTAGCCTCCCCAGCTGCAGCAGCAGTGTCAGCCTCCCCGTCGTGCGGACACAGGGATCTGTGGCTTGCCCTCGAGGTACTCCAGGGCTGTCACACGTGCCACTCTGTCGGGCATCATGCATCGGGGTGACAGTCGAGGCAGTGCAGTGCAGTCAGTTTCATGTGGAGTGGATGAGGCATTTGTTGGTCTTGGGGAGTGGTGGCTTGAATCCTGATGCACCTGCTGACACGCCAGGGCGATCTCCTTCTCTGAGGATGTGAGCTAAATGCCGGGAACCCTTTCCCAACAAGGGGGAAAGGGACCCTCATCTGGAGCTGAGCAGGGACAAACGGGGCTCCTCTTGAATCTCGTTGGGACCCTTGGGGTTCCTCTCGAATGGGTACGGGTGGAGTGTGGAACTTCTTGGGTCACAGCAAGGTGGTGAAAGAGCCTTTTGAGTTCCAAGAGGGAACGGGTGATTTATCATGAGACATCGCAGCGGACAAGGGCCTCACCCCCGCCTGCAGGGGAGAGGCTTCTTGTATTTCAAGAGTTGTGGCAGGGTCCTCTCAAGAGACAACGGGGACCCCAGGGACTCGCTCCTGAGGCCTCAGGAGAGCCCAGTCACCTTGCTAGTAGACAGGTTCCTCTGGGGATTCCTCCCCAGTCATCACCGGGTCCTCAGACCTTGTCTAGTGGTGAGGCCGGAGCGTTTGCTTTCTTAGCACCTTTTGACATAGGTCTTTGGGACCCTTGGTGCCCCCAAAAGGGAGTCAGGCCTCGTCTCGCCTGGAGACGTGCACGGCGCTTGCCTCCCCAGCTGCAGCAGCAGTGTCAGGCTTGCTGTCGAGCGGACACAGGGATATGTGGCTTGTCCTCGAGGTACCCCAGGACTGTCACACGTGCCAGTGTGTCAGGTATCGAGCCTTGGGGTGACAGTCGGTGCAGTGCAGGCCAGTCAGGTTCCTCTGGAGTGGATGAGGCCTTTGATGGTCTTGGGGAATTGTGGCAAGACCCCTGATGCTCCTCCGGACTCTCCAGGTGTGAGCGTCTCCTGTTGGGATGTGAGGGGAGCACAGGGAACACTTTCCCGGCAGAGCAGGAAAGGGACCCTCATCTGGAGCTGAGCAGGGGCGAATGGAGCTCCTCTTGAGTCTCGGAGGGACCCTCGTTGTTCCTCTCGAGTTGGGATGTGTGGGGCGGGGAACATCTTCAGTCACAGCAGGGGTGAATGAGCCATTCGACGTCCAAGAGGGAAGGGGTGCTTTCCCCCGAGATGCCGCAGCATACAAGGGCCTCACCACGCCTGCTGGGGAGAAGCTTCTGGTTTTTCTCCAGTTTTGGCGGTGTCCTCTCGAGTTAGACGGGGACACCAGGGACCAACCCTGTGGCCTCAGAAGTCTACAGTCTCCGTGCCAGCTGCCAGGAGCCTCTGGGAATTCCTCCCCAGTCGTCTCCGTGTCGTCAGTCTTCGTCAGGTGCTGAGGCCGGAGCCTGAGCTTTCCTCACCTGTGCTGACATAGGTCTTGGGGTTCCCCTGAAGCCCCCAGAGGGGAGTCAGGCCTCATCTCGCCTGGAGACATGCACGACCGCTTGCCTCTCCAGCTGCAGCAGCAGTGTCAGGTTCACCATCGAGCAGACACTGGGTTACGTGGCTTGCCCTCAAGGTACCCCAGGGCTGTCACATGTGCCATGGTTAGGCATCGAGCCTCAGGGTGCCTGTCGAGGCAGTGCAGGGCAGTCAGGTTAATCTGGAGTGGATGAGGCGTTTGGGGGTCTTGCAGAATGGTGGCCCGACCCCTGATGCTCCTCCCGACTCTCCTGGTGTGAGCGCCTCCTCTTGGAATGTGAGGGGAGTGCCGGGAACACTTTCCCTAAGGAGCATGGAAACGGACCCTCATCTGGAGCTTAGCAAGGGCAAAGGGGGCTCCTCTTGAGTCATGACGGGACCGTCGGGGTTCTTTTCAAAGGGGGACAGATTGGGTGGTGAACTTTAGGGTCACAGCAAGGGTGTGCAGGAGTCTTTCGAGGTCCAACAGGGAAGGGGTTATTTCCCCGAGATACCAGAGCCGACAAGAGCCTCAACAAGCCTAGAGCAGAGAAGCTTCTTGTTTTTCCCGAGTTGCCCAGGGTCCACTCGAGTTATGATGGGGACCCCAGGGACCCGCCCCTGTGGCCACAGGAGAGGCCAGTCTCCAAGCCAGATGCCAAGTGCTTCTCGGGATTTCACCACAGTCGTTTCCGGGTCCTCAGTTTTAGTCTGGTACTGAGGCCTGAGCCTGAGCTTTCCTCTCCCATGCTGACATAGGTCTTGGGGTTCCCCTGGTGCCCCCCACTGGGGAGTCAGGCCTCATCTCACCTGGAGACGTGCATGGCCACTTGCCTCCCCAACTGCAGCAGCAGTGTCAGCCTCCCTGTAGTGTGCACAAAGGGATATGTGGCTTGCCCTCGAGGTACTCCAGGGCTGTCACACATAGAAGTGTGTCGGGCATAGTGAATTGGGGTGACAGTCGAGGCAGTGCAGTGCAGTCAGGTTCATGTGGAGTGGACAAGGCATTTGGGGGTCTTGGGAAATGGTGGACCGAATCCTGATGCACCTGCCGATTCTCCTGGTGTGGTTTCCTTCACTTGCGATATGAATGGAGCACTGAGACCCTTTCCTGACAAAGAAGGGAAAGAGACCCTCACCTGAAGCTGAGCAGGGACAAACAGGGCTCCTCTTGAATCTTGGCAGGACCCTTGGGGTTCCTCTCGAGTGGGTACAGTTGAAGCGTAGAACTTCTTGGGTCACAGCAATTGGGTGAAAGAACTTTTCGAGGTCCAAGAGGGAACAGGTGATTTCCCACGAGACGTGACAGTGGCAAAGGGCCTCACCCCACCTTCAGGGGAGAAGCTTCTGGTTTTTCAGGTGTTGCGGCAGGGTCCTCTTGAGGGACGACAGGGACCTTAGTGACCTACTCCTGTGGCCTCAGGAGAGGCCAGTCACTGTGGAAGTAGACAGGTTCCTCTGGGTATTTCTCCCCAGTCATCGCCGGGTCCTCAGTCCTCGTCTGGTGCTGAGGCCAGAGCCTTTGCTTTCCTCTCGCATTTTGACATATGTCTTGGGGTCCCCTGGAGCCCCCAAATAGGAGTCAGGCCTCGTCTTGCCTGGAGAGGTGCACAGCTGCTTGCCTCCCCATCTACATCAGCAGTGTCAGACTCCCCGTCAAGAGGACACAGGGAACTGTGGCTTGCCCTTGGGGTAAGCCAGGGCTGTCACACTTGCCATGTGTTGGACGTCGAGCATGGGTGTGACAGTCGAGGCATTGCAGGGTAGTCAGTATCATCTGGAGTGGACGAGGGGGTCTTAGGGAATGATGACCCGACCCCTGATGCTTCTCCTGACTCTCCTGGTGCCAGCGCCTCCTCCTGGGATGAGAGGGGAGTGCCTGAAACCCTTTCCCTACCGAGCAGGGAAAGGGACGCTCATCTGGAGCTGAGCAGGGGCAAACGGGGCACCTCTTGAGTCATGTCAGGACCCTATGGTTTCCTATCGAGTGGGGTCTTGTGGGGCGGGGAACTTCTTGGGTCACAGCAAGGGGCTGAAGGAGCCTTTTGAGGTCCAAGACAGAAGGGGTGATTTCCCCGAGACACCGCATCAGACAAGATCCTCACCCTGCCTGCAGGGGAGAAGCTTCTGGTTTTTCTCGTGTTGTGTCAGGGTCCTCTCGAGTTACGACTGGGACCCTACAGACCTGCCCCCTGTGGCCTCAGGAAAGGCCAGTCTCCATGCCAGTTTCCAGGTGCCTCTGGGGAATCCTCCCCAGTCGTCGCCATGTCCTCAGTCTTCATCTGGTGCTGAGGCTGGATCTTGAGCTTTCCTCTCCCGTGTTGACGTAGGGACTTGGGGTTACTCTAGAGCCCCACAGGGGAGGCAGGCATCGTCTGGCCTGGAGACATGCACAGCCACTTTCCTCCCCAGCTTCAGGAACTGTGTCATGCTCCCCGTCGAGTGGACACAGGGACCTGTGTCTTGCCCTCAAGGTAGCCCAGGGCTGTCACACGTGCCGGTGTGTCAGGCGTCTAGCTTCGGGGTGACAGTCGAGGCAGTGCAGGGCAGTCAGGTTCATCTGGAGTGGACGAGGCATTTGGGGGTCTGGGGGAATATTTGCCCAACCCCTGATGCTCCTCCCGACTCTCCTGTTGGGAGCACATCCTCCTAGGATGCGAGGGGAGCTCTGGGAACCCCTTTCCGGATGGACCTGGGAAAGAAACCCTCATTTGGATCTGAGCAGGGGCAAACGGGGTTCTTCTTGAGTTGCGGTTGCACATTTGGGTTTCCTCTCGAGCGGGGAGGGGTGAGGCGGGGAACTTCTTGGGTCACAGCAATGGTGTGAAGGAATCTTTCAAGGTTCAAGAGGGAAGGGGTGATTTCTCCTGAGACGACGCATTGGACAAGGGCCTCAGCCGACCTGAAGAGGAGAAGCTTCTGCTTTTTTCTAGTTGCAGCGGGTTTCTCTCGAGTTACGACAATGACCCCAGGGACCCACCCCTGTGTACTCAGGAGAGGTCAGTTTCCTGTCTGGTGCTGAGGCCGCAGCCTGAGCTTTCCTAGTTCTCGCTGACATAGGCCTTGAGGTTCATATGGAGCCCCCACAGGGGAGACAGGTCTCATCTCCCCTGGAGACGTGCATGGCCGCTTTCTTCGCCAGCTGCAGCAGCAGTGTCAGGCTCCCCATTGAGCACACACAGGAATCTGTGGCTTGCCTTCGAGGTACCCCAGGGCTGTCACATGTGCCAATGTGTCTGATGTCGAGGGTCGCGGTGACAGTCGAGGCAGTGCAGAGCACTCAGGTTCATCTGGAGTTGTTGAGGGTTTTGGGTGTTTTGGGGAATGGTGGCCCGACCCCTGATGCTAATCCCAACTTTCCTGGTGCGAGCGCCTCCTCTTCTGATGCAAGGGGAGCGCCGGGAAACACTTTCCCGACGAAGCAGGGAAAGGGACCCACATCCTGCGCTATGCAGGGGCAAACAGGGCTCCGCTTGAGTCTTGGTGGGACCCTCGGGGTCTACTAAAGCGGGAACAGGTTGGGCGGGGAACTTCTTGCATCACAACAAGGGGTGAAGGAACCTTTCGAGGTCCAAGAGGGAAGGGGTGATTTCACCAGAGACGCAGCTGAGGACAAGGGCGTCATCCCGCCTGCAGGGGAGAAGCTTCTGGTTTTTCTCAGGGTCCTGTCGAGTTACAATGGGGACCCCAGGGAACCGCCCCTGTGGCGTCAGGAGAGTCCAGTCTCCTGGCCAGTTGCCAGGCACCTTGGGGATTCCTCAACAGTCTTTGCAGGGTCCTCAGTCCTCGTCTGTTGCTTAGCCTGGAGTCTGAACTTTACTCGCCCATGTTGACATAGGTCTTGGGGTTCCCGTGGATCTCAACAGTGGAGTCAGGCCTCGTCTCACCTGGAGATGTGCACTACCTCTTCCCTCCCCAGGTGCAGCAGCAGTGTCAGACTCCCCGTCGAGCAGACTCAGGGAACTGTGGCTTGCCCTCGAGGTACCTCAGGGCTGTCAAACGTGCCATGTGTCAGGCGTCGAGCATGGGTGTGACAGTCGAGGCATTGCAGGGTAGTCAGCATCATCTGGAGTGGACGAGGCATTTGGGGGTCTTAGGAAATGATTGCCCGACCACTGATGCTTCTCCTGACTTTCCTGGTGCGAGTGCCTCCTCTTGGGATGAGAGGGGAGCGCCTGGAACCCTTTCCCTACTGAGCAAGGAAATGGACCTTCATCTGGAGCTGAGCAGGGGCAAACGGGGCACCTCTTAAATCGTGGTGTGACCCTCGAGGTTCTTGTCAAGCAGGGACAGGTTGGTCAGGGAACTTCTTGGGTCACAGCAAGAGTGTGCAGGAGCCTTTCAAGGTCCAACAGGGAAGGGGTTATTTCCCCGGAGATGCCAAAGCATACAAGGGCCTCAACCCACCTAGAGCGGAGAAGCTTCTGGTTTTTCTCGAGTTGCAGCAGGGTCCCATCAAGTTATTATGGGGACCCCAGGGACCCGCCCCTGTGACCTCAGGAGTGGCCAGTCTCCACGCCAGATGCCATGCACTTCTCGGGATTCCTCCCCAGTCGCCACTGGGTCCACAGTTTTAGTCTGGTGCTGAGTACTGTGCCTGAGTTTTCCTCGCCTGTGCTGACATAGTTCTTGGGGTTCCCCTGGAGCCCCCACAAGGGAGTCAGGCCTCTTCTCGCCTGGTGATGTGCACGGTCGATTTCCTCCCCAGCTGCAGCAGCAGTGTCCAGCTCCCCGTCGAGTGGACATAGGGATCTGTGGCTTACCATCGAGGAACCCCAGGGCTGTCACACCTGCCAGTGTGTCGGGAGTCGAGCCTCGGGGTGACAGTCGAGGCAGTGCAGGGCAGTCAGGTTCATCTGGACGGGACGAGGCATTTCAGGGTCCTGGGGAATGGTGGCCCGCACCCAGCGGCTGATCCTGGCTCTCCTGGTGCGAGCTCCTCCTCTTGCAATGCTAGAGGAGTGCCAGGAATCCTTTCTTTTCAAAGCAGGTAATGGACCCCTCACTTGGAGCTGAGCAGTGAAAACGGGGCTCCTCTTGCATCATGGCAAGACCCTCGGGGTTCCTCTCCAGTGGGGACTGTTGGGGTGGGGAACTACTTGGGTCAGTGCAAGGGTTTGAAGGAGCCTTTCGAGTTCCAAGAGGAAAGGGGTGATTTCCCCTGAGACACCGCAGCGGACAAGGGCCTCATCCCTCTAGCAGAAGAGTAGTGTCTGGTTTTTCTAGAGTTGCAGCCGATTCCTCTCGAGTTACGACGAGGACGCCAGGGACCCGCCCCTGTGGCCTCAGGAGAGGCCACTCTTTGTACGACTTGCGAGGTGAATCTGGGGATTCCTCCCCAGTCGTCACCAGGTCCTCAGTCCTCATCTGGTGCTGAGGCTGGAGCCTGAGTTTGCCTCGCCTGTGCTGACATAGGTCTTGAGGTTCCCCTGTATCCCCCACAGGAAAGTCAGGCCTCGTCTCACCTGGAGACGTGCACTGCCGCTTTTCTCCCCAGCTGTAGCAGCAGTGTCTGGCACCACATCAAACAGACACCGGGATCTGTGCTTACCCTTGAGGAACCACAGGGCTGTCACATGTGCCATTGTGACGGGAGTCGAGCCTCGGGGTGACAATCAAGGCAGTGCAGGGAATTCAGGTTCATCTGGAGTGGACGAAGCATTTCAGGGTCCTGGGGAATGGTGGACCGAGGCTAGCGGCTGCTCACGACTCTCCTGGTGAGAGCACCTCCTCTTGCAATGCAAGCGGAGTGCTGGGAAAACTTTCTTGTACAAACAGGTAAAAGACCCCTCATCTGGAGCTGAGCAGTGAAAACGGGGCTCCTCTTGAGTCACGGTGGGACCCTCGGGGTTCCTCTCAAGTGGGGACGGGAGGAACAGGGAACTTCTTTGGTCACAGCAAGGGCGTGAAGGAGCCTTTCAAGGTCCAAGAGGGAAGGGGTGATTTCCCCTGAGATGCCGCAGCGGACAAGGGCTTCCACTCCACCTGCAGGGGAGAAGAATCTGTTTTTTTTTTTCGAATAGAGGCCGGGTCCTCTTTAGTTACTAAGGGGACCACAGGGACCCACCCCTGTGGCCTCAGGAGTGGCCAGTCACCTTGCCAGTTGCCTGGCGCCCCTGGGGATTTATCCCCAGTCGTCGTCGGGTCCTCAGTCCTTGTCTGGTGTTGAGGCCGGAGCCTGAACTTTCCTCGCCCGTGCTGACATAGCTCTTGGGGTTCCCCTGCAGCCCCCACAAGGGAGTCAGGCCTCGTCTCGCCTAGAGACGTGCACATCCGCTTGCTTCCCCTGCTGCAGCAGCAGTGTCAGGCTCCCCGTCGAGCAGACACAGGTATCTGTGGCTTGCCCTCGAGGTACCACAGGGCTGACACATGTTACAATGTGCTTGGCATCGAGCCTCAAGGTGACAGTCGAGGCAGTGCAGGGCAGTCAGGTTCATCTGGAGTGGGCAAAGAATTTGGGGGTCTTGGGAAATGATGGCCCAACCCCTGATGCTCCTCCCGACTCTCCTAGTGAGAGCTCCTCCTCTTGGGATGCGAGGCGAGCGCCAGGAAACCTTTCTCGACTGAGCAGGGAATGGGAGCCTCACCTTTAGCTAAGCAGGGGCAAACGGGGCTCCTCTTGAGTCATGATGGGACCCTCGGGGTACCTCTCGAGTGGGGACGGGTGGGGCTGGGAACTTCTTCATCACAGCAAGGGTGTGAAGGAGCCTTTCGAGGTTCAAGAGGGAAGTGGTGATTTCCCCGAGACACCACAGCATACAAGGGCCTCACTATGCTTGCAGGTGAGAAGCCTCTGGTTTTTCTCCAGTTGCAGTGGGGTCCTCTCAAGTTACGTCCGGGACCTCAGAGACCCGCCCCTGGGGTCTCAGGGAGGCCAGACTCCATGCCAGTTGCCAGGCGACTCTGGAGATTCCTCCACAGTCGTCGTGGCTCCTCAGTCCTCGTCGGGTGCTGAGACCGAAGCCTGTGCTTTCCTCGCTCATGCTGAAATAGGTTTGGGGTTCCCCTGAGTCCCCACAGGGGAGTCAGGCCTCGTCTCGCCTGGTGTTGTGCACGGTCATCTTCCTCCCCAGCTGCAGCAGCAGTGTCCGGCTCCCTGTCGAGCAGACATAGGGATCTGTGGCTTACCATTGAGGAACCGCAGGGCTGTCACACCTGCCAGTGTGTCGGGAGTCGAGCCTCGGGGTGACAGTCGAGGCAGTGCAGGGCAGTCAGGTTCATCTGGATTGGACGAGGCATTTCAGGGTCCTGGGGAATGGTGGCCTGAACACAGCGGCTGATCCTGGCTCTCCTGGTGCGAGCTCCTCCTTTTGCAATGCTCGGGGAGTGCCGGGAATCTTTTCTTTTCAAAGCAGGTAAAGGACCCCTCTCTTGGAGCTGAGCAGTGAAAACAAGGCTCCTCTTGAGTCATGGTGGGACCCTCGGGGTTCCTCTCGAGTGGGGACGGGTGGGGCGGGGAACTACTTGGGTCAGTGCAAGGGTTTGAAGGAGCCTTTTGAGTTCCAAGAGGGAAGGGGTGATTTCCCTTGAGACGCCGCAGCGGACAAGGGCCTCATTCCTCCTGCAGAAGAGTAGCATCTGGTTTTTCTCGAGTTGCAGCCGAGTCCTCTCGAGTTACGACGGGGACCCCAGGGACCTGCCCCTGTGGCCTCAGGAGAGTCCAGTCTGTGTACAAGTTGCGAGGTGCATCTGGGGATTCCTCCTCAGTCATCGCCAGATCCTCAGTCCTCGTCTGGTGCTGAGGCTGGAGCCTTAGTTTGCCTCGCCTGTGCTGACATAGTTCTTGAGGTTCCCCTGTACCTCCCACAGGAAGATCAGGCCTTGTCTCGCTTGGAGAGGTGCATGGCCGTTTCCACCCAGCTGTAGCAGCAGTGTCCTGCTCCCATCGAGCGGACACAGGGATCTGTGGATTGCCCTCGAGGTACCCCAGGGCTGTCACACGTGCCAGTGTGTCATGAGTCGAGCCACGGGGTGAGAGTCGAGGCAGTGCAGGGCAGTCAGGTTCATCTGGAGTGGACGAGGCATTTGCGGGTCTTGGGGAATAGTGGCCCGATCTCTGAGGCTGCTCTCGACTCTCCTGGTGCTTTCGCCACCTCTTTTGATGTGAAGGGAGTGTCGAGAACCCTTTCCCCTACGGAGCAGGGAATGGGCCCCTCATCTGGAGCTGAGCAGGGAAAACGGGGTTCCCTTGAGCCGCACCAGGACCCTTGGGGTTCCTCTCTAGTGGGTACGGGTGTGGCGGGGAACTTGTTGTGTCACATCATGGGTGTGAAGGGGCCTTTTGAGGTCCAAATGGAAGGGGTGATATCCCCCGAGATGCCGCAGCGAACAAGGGCCTCATCCCGCCTGCAGGGGAGAAGTTTCTGGTTTTTCTCGAGTTGGGTGGGCTTTTCTAGTTACAACGGGGACCCCAGGGACCCGTGCCTGTGGCCTCAGGAGAGGGCAGTCTCCGTTCGAGATGCAAGGTGCCTCTGGAAATTCCTTCCCAGTCGACGCTGGACTCTCAGTCCTCATCTGCTGCTGAGGCCGGAGCCTGAGCTTTCCTCGCCCGTGCTGACATAGGTCTTGGGATTCCCCTGGAGCCCCCAAAGGGGAGTCAGGCCTCGTCTCGTCTGGAGACGTGCATGGCCACTATCTCCCCAGCTGCAGCAGCCTTGTCTGGCTCCCCGTCAAGCAGATACAGAGATCTGTGGCTTGCCCTCGAGGTACCCCAGGGCTGTTGCACTTGCCATTGGGTCAGGAGTCAAACCTCGAGGTGACAGTCGAGGTAGGGCAGGCAGTCAGTTTCATCTAGAGTGGAAGATGCATTTGGGGTTCTTGGGGAATTGTGGCCGACCCTTGAGGCTCCTCTCGAATTTCCTGGTGCCAGTGCCTCCTCTTGGGTTGTGAGAGGAGCTGCAGAAACCCGTTTTTGATGGATCAGGGAAAGGGTCCCTCATCTGGAGCTGAGCATGGGAAAATGTGGCTCATCTTGAGTCTCGGAGGGACCTCGGGTTCCTCTCGAGTGTGGACGGGTGTGGCAGGGAACTTGTTAGGTCATAGCAAGGGTGTGAAGGAGCCTGTCGAGATCCATGAGGGAAGGTGTGATATCCCCCGAAATGCTGCAGTGGACTAGGGTCCTATCCCCGCCTGCAGAGGAGAGGCTTCTGGTTTTTCTGGAGTTGTGGCGGGGTCCTTCTGAGTTACGATGGGGACCCAAGGACCCACCCCTGTGGCCTCAGGAGAGGCCAGTCTGTACGAGATGCCAGGCGCCTCTGGGGATTCCTCCCCAGTCGTTCCCGGGTCCTCAGTCCGTGTCTGGTGCTGAGGCTGCAGGCTGAGTTTTCCTTGACCTTGCTGACATAGGTTGGGTTCCCCTGGAGCCCCAATAGGAAAGTCAGGCCTCGCCTCGCCTGGAGACGTGCAAGGCTTCTTTCCTCCCCCACCTGCAGCAGCAGAGTCTGGCTCCCCATTGATCGGACACAGGGATTGGTGGCTTGCCCTCGAGGTATCCCTGGGCTGTCACACGTGAATGTGTGTCAGGTGTCAAGCCTCGGGGTGACATTCGAGGCAGTGCAGCACAGTCAGGTTCATGTGGAGTGGACGAGGCAATTGGGGGTCTTGGGGAATGGTGGCCTGACACCTGATGCTCCTCTTGACTCTCTAGGTGTGAGTGTCACCTTTTGGGATATGAGGGGAGCGCCGGTAACTGTTTGCTGACAGAGCAGGGAAAGACACCCACATCTGGAGCTGAGCAGGAGCAAGGGGCTCCTCTTCAGTTGTGGCGAGACCCTGGGGGTTCCTCATGAGTGGAGACGGGTGGGGAGGAGAAATTCTTGGGTCACAGCAAGGGTGTGAAAGAGACATTCGAGGTCCAAGAGGGAAGGGGTGATTTCACCCGAGATGCTGCAGTGCACAAGCGCCTCACTCCGCCTGCAGAGGAGAAGCTTCTGAATTTTCTCGAGTTGTGGCGGGGTTCTCTCAAGTTATGACAGGGAACCCAGAAAACCACCCTGAGGCCTCACGAGAGGCTAGCCTCTGTGCCAGTTGCCAGGCTCCTCTGGGGTTTCCTCCTTAGTCATCGCCGGGTCCTCAGTCATCCTCTGGTGATGAGGCCGGAGCCTGAGCTTTCCTCGCCTGTGCTGACATAGGTCTCTTGGGTTCCGCTGGAGCCCCCAGAGGGGAATCAGGCCTCGTCTTGCCTGGAGACATGCACGGCCGCTTGCCACCCCAGCTGTAGCAGCAGTGTCAGGCTCCCCGTTGAGCGGACACAGGGAACTGTGCTTGTCCTCGAGGTACCTCAGGGCTGTCACAGGTGCCAGTGTGTCAGGCGTCTAGCCGAGGGGTGACAGTCGAGGCAATGCAGGGCAGTCAGGTTCATCTGGAGTGGAAGAGACATTTGTGGATCTTGGGGAATGGTGGCCTGAACCCTGATGCTCCTCCCGACACTCCTGGTTCGAGCGCCCCCTCTTGGGATTTGAGAGGAGCGCTGGAAACCCTTGTCCGAAGGAGCAAGGAAAGGGACCCTCATCTGGGGTTTAGCAGGTGTAAACAGGGCTCCATTTGATCGTGGCGGGACCCTCGGTGTTCCTCTCGAATGGGGACGAGTGGGGCGGGTAACTTCTTGGGTCACAGCAAGGGTGCAAAGGAGCTTCTTGAGTTCCAAAAGGGAAGGGGTTATTTCCCCTGTGACTCCGAAGCGGACAGGGGCCTCACCCCGCCTGCAGGGGGAAGCTTATGGTTTTTCTCGAGTTTTGGTGGGTTCCTCCCTAGTTACGACGGGGGGCCCCAGGAACCCACCCCTGTGGCCTCAGGAGAGGCCAGACTCCGTGTGAGTTTTTATGCGCCTCTGGGTATTCCTTCCCAGTCGTCGCCGGGTCCTCAGTCCTCGTCTGGTGCTGAGGCCAGAACCTGAGCTTTCCTCGCCCGTGCTGACATAGGTCTTGGGTTTCCCCTGGAGCCCTCAAAGGGGAGTTAGGCCTCGTCTCACCTGGAGACGTGCATTGCCGCTTACCTCCCCAGCTGTAGCAGCAGTGTTCGGCTCCCTGTTGAGCAGATACAGGGATCTGTGGATTGCCCTCAAGGTACACCAGGGCTGTCACATTTGCCAGTGTTTAGGGGGTCAAACCTCAGGGTGACAGTCGAGGAAGTGCAGGGAAGTCAGGTTCATCTGGAGAGGACGAGGCATTTCGAGGATTTGGGGAATGTTGGCCCAACCCCTGAGGCTCCTCTTGATCTCCTGGTGCGAGTGCCTCATCTTGGGATGCGACAGGAGTGCCGGGAACCCTTTCCCGATGGAGCATGGAAAGGGACCCTCATCTGGAGCTGAGCAGTGTACAACTGGGCTCCACTTGGCTGCAGCGGGACCCTTGGGGTTCCTCTTGAAAGGGGACGGGTGGGGCGGGGAACTTCTTGGGTCACAGCACGGGTGTGAAGGAGCCTTTTGAGGTTGAAGAGGGAAGGGGTGATTTCCCCGAGATACCGCAATGGACAAGGGCCTCACGCCGCCTGCAGGGGAGAAGCTTCTGGTTTTTCTCGAGTTGTGGCAGGGTCCTATCGAGTAACCACGTGGACCACAGGAACCTGCCCCTGTGGACTCAGGAGAATCCAGTCTCCATTCAAGTTTTGCAGCACATCTGGGGATTTCTCCCCAGTAGTCATTAGGGTCCTCAGACCTCGTCTGGTGCTGAGACCTGGGCCTGAGCTTGCCTCGCCCATGCTGACATAAGTCTTGGGGTCCCCTGCCGACCCCACAGGGATTCAGGCCTGGTCTCGACTGGAGACGTGCACAGCTCCTTTGCTCCCCAGCACCAGCAGCAGTCTCCGGCTTTCCTTCAAGCAGATACAAGGATCTGTGGCTTGACCTCGAGGTACCCCAGGGCTGTCACACGTGCCAGTGTGTCGAGAGTTGAGCCTCGGGGTGACAGTCGAGGCAGTGCAGGGCAGTCAGGTTCATCTGGAGTGAATCAGGCATTTGAGGGTCTTCTGGAATGGTGGCCCAATCCCTAAGGCTTCTCCAGAATCTCCTGCTTCTAGCGCCTCCTCTTGGGATGCGAGAGGAGCTTGGAAACCCTTTCCCGACGGAGCAGGTAAAGGGACACTCATCTGGAGCTGAGCATGGGAAAACGGGGCTCCTCTTGAGTCATGGTAGGACACTCGGGGTTCCTCTCGAGTGGGGACGAGTGTTGTGGGGAACTTGTTGGGTCACAGAAAGGGTGTGAAGGGGCCTTTCGAGGTCCAAGAGGGAAGGGGTGATTTCCCCTGAGAGGCTGAAGCAGACAAGGGCCTCACTCCGCCTGCAGGGGAGAAGCTTCTGGTTTTTCTCGAGTTGGGGTGGGATCCACTCGAGTTACAATGTGGACACCAGTGACCTGCCCCTGTGGCCTCAGAAGAGGCCAGTCTCCGTGCCAGTTGCCAGGAGCCTCTGGAGATTCCTCCCCAGTCGTCACCGGGTCTTCATTCCTCATCTGGTGCTGAGGCCGGAGCCTGAGCTGCCCTCGCCTGTGGTGAAATAGGTCTTGGGGTTGCACTGGAGCCCCCACAGTGGAGTCAGGCCTCGTCTCGCCTGGAGACGTGGACGGCCCCTTTCCTCCCCAAATGGAGCAGCAGTGTCTGGCTCCCCGTTGAGCGATACAGGGATCAGTGTCTTGCCCTTGAGGTACCCCAGGGCTGTCACACGTGCCAGTGTGTCAGGAGTCGAGCCTCGGGGTGACAGTCGAGTCAGTGCAGGGCAGTCAGGTTCATCTGGAGTGGTCGAGGCAATTGGAGTTCTAGGAGACTGGTGGCACGACACCTGAGGTTCTTCCCGACTCTGCTGGTGTGAGCACCTCTTCTTGGTATGTGAGGGGAGCACTAGGAACCCTTCCCGAACGGAACAGGAAAGGGCCCCTCATTTGGAGCTGAGCCAGGAAAACGGGGCTCCTATTCAGTCGCGGGGAGGGACCCTCGTGGTTCCACTCGAGTGGGCATGAGTTGCGTGGGAAACTTCTTGGGTCACTGTAAGGGTGTAAAGGAGCCTCTCAAGGTCCAAAATGGAAGGCATGATTTACCCCGAGAAGCTGCAGCAGACAAGGGCCTCACCACGCCTGCAGGGGATAACGTCTGGTTTCTCTCGAGTTGTGGCGGGGTCCACTCGAGTTACGACTTGGACTCCAGGTACCTGCTTCTGTGGCCTCAGGAGAGGCCAGTCTCCGTGCGAGTTGTGAGGCATCTCTGGGGATTCCTACCCAGTTGTTGCAGGTCTTCAGTCCTCATCTGGATCTGAGGCGGGAGCCTGAGCTTTCCTCGCCCATGCTGAAATAGATTTGGGGTTCCCCTGGAGCTCCCACAGGGGAGTCAGGTCTCGTCTCGCCTGGAGACGTCAACAGCTGCTTTCCTCCCCACCTGATGCAGCAGAGTTCAGCTCCCCGTCGAGCAGACACAGGGATTGGTGGCTTGCCCTCGTGGTACCCCAGGGCTGTCACCCGTGCCAGTGTGTTGGGAGTCCAGCCTCGGGGTGACAGTCGAGGCAGTGCAGGGCACTGCAGGGCAGTCAGGTTCATCTGGAGTGGATGAGACATTTGGGGGGCTTGGGGAATGGTGGCCTGAACCCAGCAGCTCCTCCCGATTCTCCTGGGGGGAGCGCCTCTTCTCAGGATGCAAGGGAAGCACCCAGAAACCTTTCCCAATGGAGTAGGGTAAGGGCCCCTTATCTGGAGCTGAGCAGAGGAAACCGAGCTCCTCATGAGTCCCGGCGGGACCCTCGGGGTTCCTCTCGAGTGGGGACGGGTTGAGCGGGGAACTTCTTGTGTCATAGCAAGGGTGTGAAGGAGCCTTTCCGAGGTCCAAGAGGGAAGGGGTGATTTTTCCCAAGACGCCACAGCAGACAAGGGCCTCAACCCGCCTGCAGAGAAGCTTCTGGTTTATGACGAGTTGTGGTGGGGTCCTCTCGAGTTACGACGGGGACCCAAGGTTCCCGTCCCTGTGGCCTTAGGAGAGGCCAGTCTCCATTCGAGTTGTGAGGCGCCTCTGGGGATTCCTCCCCAGTCGTCGCCAGGTCCTCAGTCCTCTTCTCATGCTGAGGCCGGAGCCTGAGCTTTCCTCGCACATGTTGACATAGTTCTAGTTGTACCCCTGGAGCCCCCACATGGGAGTCCGGCCTCATCTCTCCTGGAGACGTGCCCGGCCCCTTTCCTCCACAGCTGCAGCAGCAGTGTCCAGCTCCCAGTCAAGCAGATACAGGGAAATGTGGCTTGCCCTCAAGGTACCCCTGGCTGTCACACGTCCCAGTGTCAGGAGTCAAGCCTCAGGGTGACAGTCGAGGCAGTGCAAGGCAGTAAGGTTCATCTGGGGTGGACGACGCATTGGCGTCTTGGGGAATGATGGCCCGCCCACTAAGGGTCCTCTCGAAACTCCTGGTGCGAGCGCCTCCCTCTTGGGATGTGAGGGGAGTGACGGGGACCGTTTTTTGACTGAGCAGGGAAAGGGCCCCTCATCTGGAACTGACCAAGGGAATACGGGGCTTCTCTTGAGTCCCAGCGGGACCCTCGAGGTTCCTCTCGCTTGAGGATGGGTGGGTCGGGGAACTTCTGTGGTCACAGCAATGGTGTTAAAGAACCTTTCGAGGTCCAAGAGGGAAGGGGCGATTTCACCCGAGATGCCGCAGCGGACAAGGGACTCATCCCGCCTGCAGTGGAGAAGCATCTGGTTTTTCTCGAGTTGTGGTGGGGTCCTCTCGAGTTATGATGCAGACATTAATGACCCGCCCCTGTGGACTCAGGAGAGGTGCCTCTGGGGATTTCTACCCAGTCGTCACCGGGTCCTCAGTATTCGTCTGATGCTGAGGCCGGAGCCTGACCTTTCCTCGCCCGTGCTGACATAGGTCTTGGGGATCCCCTGAGGCCCCACAGGGGCGTCAGGCCTCGTCTCGCCTGGAGACGTGCGCTGCCGCTTGCCTCCCAGGCAAAGCAGCAGTGTCAGACTACCTGTCGAGCAGACACAGGGAACTGTGGATTGCCCTTGAGGTACCCTAGGGATGTCACACGTGCCAGTGTGTCGGGCGTCGAGCCTCAGGTTGACAGTCGAGGCAGTGCAGGACAGTCAGGTTCATCTGGAGTGGATGAGGCATTTGGGCGTCTTGGGGAATGGTGGCCCAACACCTGATGCTCCTCTTGACTCTCCAGGTGTGAGCACCTCCTTTGAGGATGTGAGGGGAGCGCTGGGAACTGTTTCCCGACAGACAGGGAAAGGCACCCACATCTGGAACTGAGCAGGGGCAAAGGGCTCCTTTTCAGTTGCGGCGAGACCCTCGGGGTTCCTCTCGAGTGGGGACGGGTAGGGCGGGGAAATTCTTGGGTCACAGCAAGGGTGTGAAGGAGACATTCGAGGTCCAAGAGGAAAGGGGGTGATTTCCCCGAGACGCCGCAGAGGACAAGGGCCTCACTCCACCTTCAGGGGAGAAGCTTCTGGATTTTCTCGAGTTGCGGTGGGGTTTGCTCGAGTTATGACAGGGAACCCAGGGACCGGCCCCGGAGGCCTCAGGAGAGGCCAGTCTCTGTGCCAGTTGCCAGGCTCCTCTGGGGCTTCCTCCCTAGTCGTCGCCGGGCCCTCAGTCCTCGTCTGGTGCTGAGGCCGGAGCCTGAGCTTTCCTTGACCGTAAAGACATAGGTCTTGGGGTTCTCCTGGAGCCCACACAGGGAGTCAGGCCTCGTCTCGCCTGGAGACGTGCATGGCCGCTTGCCTCCCCAGCGGCAGCAGCAGTGTCACGCTCCCCATCCAGCGGACACATGGATCTGTGGCTTGCCCTCAATGTACCTCAGTGTTGTCACAAGTGCCAGTGTGTTGGGCGTCGAGCCTCGGGGTGACAGTCGGGGCAGTGCAGGGCAGTGAGGTTCATCTGGAGTGGATGAGGCTTTGGGGGTCTGGGGGAATGGTGGCCTGAAACCTGATGCTCCTCCTGACACTCCTTGGTGCAAGCGCCTCCTATTTGGAATTGAAGGGAATGCTGGGAATCCTTTCCCGACGCAGCATGAAAGGGACCCTCATCTGGAGCTGAGCAGGGGAAAACGAGGCTCCTCCTGAGTCGCGATGGAACCTTCGGTTTTCCTTTCGAGTGTGGATGAGTGTGGCTGGGAACTTCTTGGGTCACTGCAAGGGGGTGAATGAGCCTTTCGAGGTCCAAGAGTGAAGGGGTGATTTCTCCCAAGACGCCAAAGTGGACAAGGGCCTCACCCTGCCGGCAGAGAAGAAGCTTCTGGTTTTTCTCGAATGAGGGAAGGTCCTCTCGAGTTACGACGGGGACCCCAGGGACTCTCCCCTGTGGCCTCAGAAGAGACCAGTTTCCGTGCCATTTGCCATGTGCCTCTGGGGTTTCCTCCACAGTCGTTGCCGGGTCCTCAGTCCATGTCTGGTGCTGAGGCTGGAGCCTGAGCTTTCCTTGCCCATGTTGACATAGGTCTTGGGGTTCCCCTGGAGCCCCCAGAGGGGAGTCAGGCCTCATGTCGCCCGGAGAAGTGCCTGGCCTCTACCCTCCTCAGCTGCAGCAGCAGTGGCATGCTCCCCGTCGAGTGGACACAGGGATCTGTGGCTTGCCCTTGTGTTACCCCAGGGTGGTCTCACCTGACAGTGTTTTAGGAGTCGAGCCTCGGGGAGACAGTCGAGGCAGTGCAGGGCAGTCAGGTTCATCTAGACTGGACGAGGCATTTGGGGGTGCTGGAGAATGGTGGCCCGACCCCTGAGTCTCCTCCCAACTTTCCTGGTGTGAGTGCCTCATCTTCGGATGCGAGTGCATCACCGGAAATCCTTTCCCGATGGAGCAAAAATAGGGCCCCTCTTCTGGAGCTGAGCAGGGGAACACGGGGCTCCTCTTGAGTCACAGCGGGACCCTCGGGGTTCCTCTCGAGTGGGGATGTGTGGGGCGGGAACTTCTTGGGTGACAGCAAGGGTGTGAAGGAGCCATTCGAGATCCAAGAGGAAAGGGGTGATTTCCCCGAGATGCTGCATCGGACAAGGGCCTCACCGCTCCTGCAGGGGAGAAGCATCTGGTTTTTCTCGAGTTGCAGCAGAGTCCTCTCAGGTTACGACGGGGACACCAGGGACCCTACTCTGTTGCCTCAGGAGAGGCAGTCACCGTTCGAGTTGTGAGGCGCCTCTGGGGAATCCTCCCCCTTCGTAGCCCGGTCCTCATTCCTCTTCTAGTGCTGATGCTGGAGCGTGAACTTGCCTCGCCCATGCAGTCATATGTCTTGGGGTTCCCATGGAGCCCCCACAAGGGAGTCAGGCCTTGTCTCGCCTGGAGACGTGCATGGCCGCTTTCCTCCCCTGCTGCAGCAGCAGTCTCCGTCTCCCTGTCGAGCAGACACAGGGATCTGTGGCTTGCCCTCGAGGTTCCCCAAGGCTGTCACAGGTGCCAGTGTGTGGGACGTCGAGTGTCAAGATGACAGTCGAGGCAGTGCAGAGCCGTCAGGTTCATCTGGAGTGGACAAGGCATTTGGGGGAATGGGGAATGGTGGCCTGGCCCCTGATGCTCCTCTCTACTCTCCTGGTAAGAGTGGCTCCACTTGGGATTCGAGGGGAGCACCGGGAAACCTTTCCCAACGGAGCAGGGAAAGGGACCCTCATCTGGAGCTGAGCAGGGGAAACGTGGCTCCACTTGAATCTCGGCGGGACCTCGGGGTTCCTCTCGAGTGGGGAGGGTGGGGGAGGGGAACTTCTTGGGTCACAGCAAGGGTGTGAAGGAGCCTTTCGAGGTCCAAGAGTGAAGAGGTCATTTCCCCAGAGATGCCACAGCAGACAAGGGCCTCACTCCGCCTGCAGGGGAGAAGCTTCTTGTTTTTCTCAACTTGTGGCGGGCTCCTCTCGAGTTATGATGGGGACGCCAGTGACCTGCTCCTGTGGCCTCAAGAGAGGCCAGTCTCCGTACCAGTTGCGAGGCGCCTCTGGGGATTCCTCTCCAGTCCTCGCTGCATCCTCAGCCCTCGTCTGGTGCTCAGGCCGGAGCCTGAGCTTTACTCATCCGTGCTGACATAGGTCTTGGGTTTCCCCTGGAGCCCCACAGCTGAGTCAGGCCTCATCTCTCCTGGAGACATGCACGGCCCCTTGCCTCACCAGCTGCAGCATCAGTGTCAGACACCCTGTTGTGCGGACACAGGGAACTGTGGCTTACCCTCGAGGTAACCCAGGGCTGTCTCACATGCCATGTGTTGGACGTCGAGCCTTGGGGTGACAGTCGAGGCAGTGCAGGGTAGTCAGGATCATCTAGAGTGGACGAGGTATTTGGTGGTCTTAGGGAATGATGACCCGACCACTGATGCTTCTCCTGAGTCTCCTGGTGCGAGCGCCTCCTCTTGGGATGCAAGGGGAGGGCCTGGAACCCTTTCCCCTACCGAGCAGGGAAAGGGACTCTCATCTGGAGCTGAGCAGCTGCAAACGGGGCACCTTTGAGTCGCGTCCAGACCCTCGGGTTTCCTCTCGAGTGGGGTCGGGTAGGGCGGGGAACTTCTTGGGTCACAGCAAGGGGGAGAAGGAGCCTTTCGAGGTCCAGCAGTGAAGGGGTGATTTCCCCCAAGATGCCACAGCGTACAAGGGCCTCAACCCGCCTAGAGTGGAGAAGCTTCTGGTTTTTCTCGAGTTGCCACAGGATGCGCTCGAGTTACGATGGTTATCCCAAGGAAACTCCCCTGTGGCCACAGGAGAGGCCAGTTTCCACGCCAGATGCCAGGTGCTACTCGAGATTCCTCCCCAGCCATCGCAGGGTCCTCAGTTTTAGTCTGGTGCTGAGGCCTGAGTCCGAGCTTTCCTCGCGGTGCTGACATAGGTCTTGGTGTACCCCTGGAGCCCCCGCAGTGGAGTCAGGCCTCATCTCGCCTGGAGACATGCATGGCCGCTTGCCTCCCCAGCTGCAGCAGCACTGTCAACCTCCCCATCATGCGGACACAGGGAACTGTGGCTTGCCCTCGAGGTACTCCAGGGCTGTCACACATGGCAGTGTGTTGGGCCTCGTGCATCAGGGTGACAGTCGAGGCAGTGCAGGGCAGTCAGGTTCATGTGGAGTGGACGAGGCATTTGGGGGTCTTGGTAAATGGTGGCCTGAATCCTGATGCACCTGTTGACTCTCCTGGTGTGATCTACTTCTCTTGGGATGCAAAGGGAGCACCGGAAACCCTTTCCCGACAAAGAAGGCAAAGGGACCCTCATCTGGAGCTGAGCAGGGGCAAACGGGGCTTCTCTTGAGTCTCGGTGGGACCCTCGGGGTTACTCTAGAGTGGGGGCGGATAGGGCAGGGAACTACTTGGCTCACAGCAAGGTGGTGAAGGACCCTTTCCAGATAAAAGAGGGAAGGGGTGATTTCCCCCGAGACACCGCAGCAGACAAGGGCCTCACCCCACCTGCAGGGGAGAAGCTTCTGGTTTTTCTCGAGTTGCGGCAGGTCCTGTGGAGTTACCACATAGACCCCAGGGACCCGCCCCTATGGCCTCAGGAGAGGCCAGTCTCTGGGCCAGTTGCCAGGCACCTCTGGGGAATCCTTTCCAGTCGTCGCCGGTCCTGAGTCCTCGTCTGGAGCTGAGGCCTGAGCCTGAGCTTTCCTAGCCATTGCTGACATAGGTCTGTGGTTCCCCTGGATCCCCCACAGGGGAGTTAAGCCTCGTCTCGCGTGTAGACGTGGAGGGGCCACTATCCTCCCCAGCTGCAGCAGCAGTGTCCGGCTCCTCTTAAAGCGGACAGTGATCTGTGGTTGGCCTCGAGGTACCCCAGGGCTGTCACATGTGCCAGTGTGTCTGGCATCGAGCCTCGGGTTACAGTCGAGGCAGTGCAAGGCAGTCAGGTTCATCTGGAGTGAACAAGGCGTTAGTGGTCTTGGGGAAATGTGGCCCGTAACGTAAGGCTCCTCCCGAGTCTCCTCATGGGAGCACCTCCTCTTGAGATGGGAAGGGAGTGCCGGGAAGCATTTCCCGACAGAGCAGTGAAAGGGGCCCTCATCCGGAGCTGAGCAGGGGAAAACGGGGCTCCTCTTGTATTGCAGCGGGACACTCCGTGTTCCTCTCTAGACGGGACTGGTGGGGCGGGGTACTTCTTGAGTCACAGCAATGGTGTGAAGGAGCCTTTCTAGGTCCAAGAGGGACGGGGTGATTTCCCCTGAGATGCTGCAGTGGACAAGGGCCTCACCCCGCCTGCAGTCGAGAAGCTTCTGGTTTTTCTCGAGTTAAGGTGGGGTGATCTCGAATTACAACGGTGACCTCAGAACCCGCCCCAGTGGCCTCAGGAGAGACCAGCCTCCGTGCGAGTTGTCAGGCCTCTCTGGGAATTCCTCCCCAGCCGTCGTCGGGTCCTCAGTCCTCGTCTGGTCCTGAGGCCGGTGCCTGAGCTTGCCTCGCTCGTGCTGACATAGCTCTTGGGGTTCCCGTGGAGCCCCCCACAGGGGACTCATGCCTCATCTTGCTGGAGACGTGCACGGCCGCTTTGTTTTCCCAGCTGCAGCAGCAGTGTCCAGCTCTCCGTCGAGCAGTCTCAGGGATCTTTCGCTTGCCCTCTAGGTACCCCAGGGCTGCCACACGTTCCAGTGTGTTGGGAGTCGAGCCTTAGGGTGACAGTCAAGCAGGGCAGTCAGGTTCATCTGGAGTGGACGAGCCATTTGAGGGTCTTGGGGAACAGTGGTCCCACCCCTGAGATTCCTCCAGACTCTTTTGGTGCGAGTGCCTCCTCTTGGGATGCTAGGGGAGCGCCGGGAACCATTTCCCAACAGTGTAGGGGAATGGGCTCCTCATCTGGAGCTGAGCAGGAGAAAACGGGGCTCCTCTTGAGTCCCGGCAGGATCCTCGAGGTTCCTCTCCAGTGGGAACAGGTGGGTCAGGAAACTTCTTGGGTCACAGAAAGGGTGTGAAGGAGCCTTTCCAGGTCCAAGAGGGGAAGGGGTGGTTTCCGGCGAGATGCAACAGCAGACAAGAGGCTCAACCCGTCTGCAGCTGGGAATGTTCTGGTTTTCTCGAGCTGTAGTGGGGTCCTCTTGAGTTAAGACTGGGACCTCAGGGACCTGCCCCAGTGGCCTCAGGAGAGGCAAGATTCCGTGCAAGTTGCGAAGCACCTCTGGGGATTCCTCCCCACTCGTCGCCGGGTCCTCAGTCCTCGTCTGGTTCTGAGGCCGGAACCTGAGCTTGCTTTGCCCGTGCTTACATAGGTACGGGGGTTCCCCTGGGGAACCAGAGGGGAGTCAGGCCTAGTCTAGCCTGGAGACATGCACGGATGCATTTCTCCCCAAGCTGCAGCAGTAGTGTCCATCTCCCTGTCGAGCAGACACAGGGATCTGTGGCTTGCCCTCGAGGTACCCCAGGGCTGTCACACGTACTAGTGTGTTGGGCGTCAAACCTCGGGGTGACAGTCGAGGCAGTGCATGGCAGTCAGGTTCATCTGGATTGGACGAGCCATTTGAGGGTCTTGGGGAATGGTGGCCCGAACCCTGAGGCTCCTCCTGACTCTCCTGGTGTGAGCGCCTTCTCTTCGGATGCGAGGGGAATGCCGGGAACCCTTTCCCAACGGAGCAGGGAAAGGCCCCTCATGTGGAGCTGAGCATGGAAAACGGAGTTCCTCTTGAGTCATGGCAGGACCCTAGGGGTTCCTCTCGAGTGGGGACAGATGAGGCGGGGAACTTCTTGGGTCACATCAAGGGTGTGAAGGAGCCTTTCGAGTTCCAAGAAAAAGGGGTGACTTCCACTGAGATGCCGCAGTGGACAAGGGCCTCACCACTCCTGCAGAGGAGAAGATTCTGGTTTGTGTCGAGTTGCAGCAGGGTAATCTCGAGTTATGATGGGGACCCAAGTTACAAGCCCCTGTGGCCTCAGGAGAGGCCAGTCTTTGTGTCAGTTGCCAAGCGCATCAGAGGATTCCCTCCTCAGTCCTCCTCTGGTGCTCAGGCTGGACCCTGAGATTTCCTCGCCCGTGCTGACATAGGTCTTGCGGTTCCCCTGGAGCTTCCACAGGGGAGCCAGGCCTCGTCTCGCCTGGAGACGTGCACAGCCGCTTGCCTCCCCAGCTGCAGCAGCAGTGTTAGCCTGCCCGTCGAGCGGACACAGGGATCTGTGGCTTGCCCTCGAGGTATGCCAGGTCTGTCACACTTGCCAGTGTATCGGGTGTCAAACCTTGGGGGTGACAGTCGAGGCAGTGCAGGGCAGTCAGGTTCATCTGGAGTGGACGAGGGATTTGGGGGTGTTTGGGAATGATGGCCTGATCCCTAATGCTCCTCCCAACTTTCCTGGAGCAAGCACTTCCTCTTGGAATGAAAGGGGAGCGCTGGAAATGCTTTCCCAACGGATCTGCGAAAGGGACGCTCATCTGGACCTGAGCAGGGGCAAACGGGGCTCCGCTTGAGTCAAGGTGGGACCCTCGTGGTTCCTCTCGAGTGGGGCCGGGTTGGGCGGGGAACTTCTTGGGGTCACAGCAAGGGGTGTGAAGGACCCTTTCAAGGTCCAAGAGGGAAGGGGTGATTTCCCGAGACGCCGCAGCAAACAAGGGCCTCACCCTGCCTGCAGGGGAGATGCTCCTGGTTTTTCTCGTTTGCGGTGGGGTCCTTTCAAATTACAATGGGGACTACATGGACAAGCCCTTGTGGCATCAGGAGAGGCCAGTCTCCGTGCCAGTTGCCAGGCACCTCTGGGGATTCCTCTCCAGTCGTCGCTGGATCCTCGTCTAGTGCTGAGGCTGGAGCTTGAGCTTTCCTCGCCCTTGCTGACATAGGTCTTGGGGTTCCCCTGGAGCCCCACAGGGGAGTCAGGCCTCATCTAGGCTGAAGACGTGCAGGGCCGCTTTCCTCCCCAGCTGCCGGAGCAGTGTCAGTCTCCCCGGTCGAGCGGACACAGGGATCTGTGTCTTGCCCTCAAGGTACCCCAGGGCTGTCACACATGCCAGTGTGTCGGGCGTCGAGCCTTGGGGTGACAGTCGAGGCAGTGCAGGGCAGTCAGGTTCATCTGGAGTGAACGAGGTATTTGGGGGTCTTGGGGAATGGTGGCCTGACCCCTGATATTCCTCCCAACGCTCCTGGTGCAAGCGCCTCCTCTTGGGATGTGAGGGGATCACTGGGAACCCTTTACCGAATGAGCAGGGAAAGGGACCCTCATCTGGAGCTGAGCAGGGAAAACGGGGCTCCTCTTGAGTCGCAGCATGACCCTCGGGGTTCCTCTCGAGTGGGGACGGGTGGAACAGGGAACTTCTTCGGTCACAGCAAGGGGTTGAACGAGCCTTTTGAGGTCAAAGAGGGAAGGGGGTGATTTCCCCCGAGACACCACAGCGGACAAGGGCCTCACCCCCCCCTGCAGGGGAGAAGCTTCTGGTTTTCCTCAAGTTGTGGCAGGGTCCCCTCGAGTTCCGGACAGCGACCCCAGTGACTCGCCCCTGTTGCCTCAGGAGGGGCCTGTCTCCATGCCAGCTGCCAGGCGCCTCTGAGGATTCCTCTCCAGTCGTCGCCAGGTCCTGAGTCCTCATCTGTTGCTGAGGCTGGAGCCTGAGCTTTCCTCACCTGTGCTGACATAGATGTTGGGGTTCCTCTGGAGCCCCCACAGGGGAGTCAGGCCTCTCGCCTGGAGACGAGGATGGTCGCTTGCCTCCCCAGCTGCAGCAGCAGTGTCAGGCTCCTTGTCAAGTGGACACAGGGATCTCTGGCTTGCTCTCGAGGTACACCAGGACTGTCACACGTGCCAGTGTGTCTGGCCTCGAGCCTCGGGGTGACCGTCGAGGCAGTGCAGGGCATTCAGGTTTCATCTTGAGTGAATGAGGCATTTGATTGTCTTGATGAATGGTGGCCTGACCCCTGATGCTCCTCCCGACTCTCCTGGTGCGACCACCTCCTCTTCAATGCGAGGGGAGCGCCGGGAAACCTTTCAAGACAAAGAAGGGAAAGGGACACTCATCTGGAGCTGAGCAGGGAAAACGGGGCTCCTCTTGAGTCACAGCACGACCCTCGGTTTTCGTCTTGAAGGGGACGGGTGGGGCGGGGAACATCTTGGGTCACAGCAAGGGGATAAAGGACACTTTCGAGGTCCAAGAGGGAAGTGGTTATTTCCCCGAGATCCGCAGCAGACAAGGGCCTCACCCGCCTGCAGGGGAGAAGCTTCTGGTTTTTCTCGAGTTTTGGCAGGGTCCTCTCTAGTTACGTCTGGGACCTCAGGGATCTGCCCCTGTGGCCTCAGGAGAGGCCAGTCTCCGTGCCAGTTGCCAGGCGCCTCTAGGGATTCCTCCCCAGTCATTGGCGGGTCTTCAGTCCTTGTCTGGTGCTGAGACCGGAGCCTGAGCTTTAATCGCCCATGCTGATGTACGTCTTTGGGATCCCCTGGAGCCCCCACAGGGGAGTCAGGCCTTGTTTCGCCCGCAGACATGCACGGCCACTTGCCTCCTCAGCTGCAGCAGCAGTGTCATGCTCCCTGTCGAGCAGACACAAAGATCTGTGGCTTGACTTTGAGGTACCCCAGGATTGTCAGACGTGCCAGTGTGTTGTGCGTTCATTTTAGGGGTGACAGTCGAGCAGTGAAGGGCAGTCAGTTTCATCTTGAGTGCCCGAGGCATTTAGGGGTCTTTGTAAATGGTGGCACGACCCCTCTTGTTCTTCCCGACTCTCCTGGTGCGAGCACCTCCACTTAGGATGGGAGGGGAGCGCCGGGAATCCTTTCCAGTCAGAGCAGGAAAGGCACCCTCATTTGGAGGTGAGCAGGGGAAAACATGGCACCTCTTTGATCGTGGCAGGACCCTTGGTGTTCCTCTCGAGTGGGGACGGTTGTGTCATGGAACTCGTGGTTCATGGCAAGGGTGTTTTATGTTCTTTTGAGGTTCAAGAGGGAAGGGGTGATTTCCCACGAGACGCCAGAGCAGACAAGCGCCTCACCCCGCCTGCAGGGGAGAAATTCCTGGTTTTTCTCATGTTGCAGCGGGGTCCTCTTGAGTTATGATGGGAACCCCAGGGACCCGCCCCTGTGGCCTCAGGAGTGGCCATTCTCCATGCAAGTTTCGAGGGGCCTCTGGGGATTCCACCCCAGTTTGCACCGGGTCCTCAGTCCTAGTCTGGAGCAGAAGCCTGAGCCAGAGCTTTCCTTGTCAGTGCTGACACGGGACTTGAGTTTCCCCTGGAGGCCCCACAGGAAAGTCAGGCCTCCTCTCGCATGGAGACATGCACAGACGCTTTCGTCACAAGTTGCAGCAGCAGTGTCAGGCTCCCATCGAGCTGACACAGGTATCTGTGGCTTTCCTTCTAGGTACCTTAGGGATGTCTCACGTACCAGCGTGGCACAAGTCGATCCTCGGGGTGACAGTTGAGTCAGTGCACGGCAGTCAGGTTCATCTGGAGCGGATGAGGCATTTGGGGGTCTTGGGGAATGGTGGCATGAACCCTGGTGTTCCTCTCGACTCTCCTGGTGTGAGCGCCTCCTCTTGGGTTGCAAGGGGAGCGCCAGGAATCCTTTCCCAACGGCCAGGGAAAGGGATCCTCATCTGGAGCTTAGCAGGGGAAAACGGGGCTCCTCTTGTATCACAGTGGGACCCTTGCTGTTCCTCTCTAGTGGTGACTGTTGGGTTGGGGAATTTCTTGGGTCACAGCATAGGTGTGAAGGAGCCATTTGAGTTCCAGCTGGAAGGGGTGATTTCCTTGAGAAGCTGCAGTGGACAAGGGCCTTACCTCGCAAGCAGCCATGAAGCTCCTGGTTTTTCATGAGTTGTGGTGGGGTCTTCTAGAGTTACGACAGGGATCCACGGACCTGCCCCTGTGGCCTCAGGATAGGCCATTCTCCGTGTGAGTTGCGAGAAGCCTCTGGGGATTCCCCCCCTGTCAGTGCTGGGTCCTCAGGCCTGGTCTGGAGCTGAGGCCAGTGCCTGAGCTTTCCTCACCCATGCTGACATGGGTCTTGGGGATTCCCTGGAGCCCCCACAGGGGCGTCACGCCTCATCTCACGTGGAGCTGTGCACGGCTGCTTACCTACCGTACTGCAGCAGCATTGTCAGTCTCCACGACTAGCGGATATAGGGATCTGTGATTTGCCCTCGAGGTACCCCCCGGGCTGTCACATGTGCCAGCGCGGCATGAGTCGATTCTTGGGGTGACATTCGACTCAGTGCTGGGCAGTAAGATTCATCTGGAATGGACGAGGCAATTGGGAATCTTGGGGAATGGCGGCATGACACCTAGTGTGTCTCCAGGCTCTGCTGGTGCAAGCGACAACTCTTGGGATGTGAGGGGTGTGCCAGGAATCCTTTCCCGACAGAGAAGGGACAGGGAGTGTCATCTGGAACTGAGCACGGAAAAACGGTGCTTCTCATTAGATGCGGTGGGACCCCTGGGGTTCTCTTGAGTGGGGACGGATGGTTTGGGGAACTTCCTCTGTCACAGCAAGGGTGTGAAGGAGCATTTTGAAATTCAAAAGGGAAGAGGTGATATCCCCTGAGATGTGGCAGCGGACAAAGGCCTCACACTGCCTGCAGGGGAGGAGCTCCTGGATTTTCTTGAGTTGTGCGGGTTCCTCTCGAGTTATGATGGGGACCTTAGGGACCTGCTTCTGTGGCCTCAGGAGAGACCTGTCTCCGGGGAAGTTGCGAGGGGCCTCTGTGGATTCTTCCCCATTGGACACCACGTACTCAGTCCTCATCTGGAGCTAAGGCCGCCGCCTGAGCTTTCCTTGCCCATGCTTACATGGGTCTTAGGGTTCCCTGGAACCCCCACAGGGGAGTTGGGCCTCGTCTCGAGTGGAAACCTGCACGGCTGCTTTCCACCCGAGCAGCAGCAGCAGTGTAAGCCTCTCCGTCGAGTGGACACAGGGATCTGTGGATTGCCCTCGAGGTACCCCAGGGCTGTCACACATGCCAGTGTGTCGGGCGTCGAGCCTTGGGGTGACAGTCGAGGCAGTGCAGGGCAGTCAGGTTCATCTGGAGTGAACGAGGCATTTGGGGGTCTTGGGGAATGGTGGCCCGACCCCTGATATTCCTCCCAAAGATCCTGGTGCAAGCGCCTCCTCTTGGGATGTGAGGGGATCACTGGGAACCCTTTACCGAATGAGCAGGGAAAGGGACCCTCATCTGGAGCTGAGCAGGGGAAACTGGGGCTCATCTTGAGTCGAGCAGGACCCTCAGTTTTCCTCTCGAGCTGGGACTGGTGGGTCGGGGAAATTCATGGGTCACAGCACGGCTGTGAAGGAGCCTTTCAAGATCCAAGAGGGAAGGGGGTGAATTCCCCTGAGATGCTGCAGTGGACGACTGCCTCACCCCCACATGCAGGGGAGAAGTTCCTGGTTTGTCTCGAATTGCGGTGGGGTGATCTCGAGTTATGAAGGGGACCCCAGGGACCCGCCCCTGTGGCCTCAGGAGAGACTAGTCTCCGTGCGAGTTGGGACGGGCTTCTGGGGATTTCTCATCAGTCGGTGTGGGTCCTCAGTTTCTGCCTGGAGCTGAGGCCAGATCCTGTATTTTCTTCCCCCGTGCTGACATGGGTCTTGGTGTTCCTCTGGAACCCCCACAGTGGAGTCACACGTAATCTCGCATGGAGACGTACGTGCACCGCCATTTCCCTCCCGAGTTGCAGCAGCAGTGCCAGGCTCCATGTCAAACGGACACAGGAATCTGTGGCTTGCCCTCGAGGTAACCCAGGGACATCACACATTGCAGCGTGGCGTGAGGTGATCCTCGGGGTAACATTCGAGGCAGTGCAGGGCAGTCAGGTTCATCTGGAGTGATGAGGCTTTTGGAGGCCTTGGGGAATTGTGGCTCGACCCCTGGTGTTCCTCCAGACTCTCCTGATGCGAGCGCCTCCTCTTGGGATGCGAGGGGAGTGCCTGGAATCCTTTCCCGATGGAGCAGTTTGCTAGCCGCAGAATGAAACACCAACATGGCCAAGTGGTTTGAATCTTTATTATTATTATTATTATTATTATTATTATTATTATTATTATTCTGCTGCTGCTTGCAGCTGCTTTATTTTATATCTTTTGCACAACAATCAGCAGGTCAAGTTGCCAAACACTATGATTCAGCGACTATACAGTTCACAGACGCAGGGTGAGATAACCTTAACCTTAACTTATTTACTAAAGCTAAGACTTTGTTTTGCAGAACTTCCTTATCAAGTTAGAATCCACTTTGTCCCTGGGTCTGTTCCTTTTAGAAGAATCAGAGAAACATCCTTGTATGCAAGAAATATTCTTTTCCCACGGGATCAAAGGATTCTTGGCTGAAGATCTCGTTTGCAAGAATATTGAGCCCTGACCAGGAGCCTTGCTTGCAAGAGTCTTCCCAGCCTCCCTTATACTGTTTTCCCTACATCTCCCCCTTTCTTTTCTTACAGGTGCTGAATAAGCGTCTGAATATGCAAAGCTTCTTCTTTCAGTTATTTCCCTGCTCGCCTGCACCGTTAGACTATAAAAGCAATGAAACATAAAGCAACAATTAACAAAGTTTTCACAAAGGATGTTGTTAACAATGTAGATGCATGCCCTAAAGGACTGAAGTTATCTAATCCTTCGTGAAGATTCTTCAGTATATCAGAACCAATAGTAAGGCAGTGTCTTACTAAAAGTTGACAATATAGTTTGTTCCAATTCCATAATTTCAGCAGTTAAATTCTGATGTCCCACCAAAGACATTTTCACTTTTTCCCAGCCCTCAGTCATATTAAAGGGAACAGGGGTTACACATAGGTGATATGTATTCCAATCACATTTTAACACACTCCTTGTAGCTAACACAGTCACTTGATCTCCTAACCAGCAAACAGTGTGTTGTAAATTCAATACATCAGTAGCCAATTGAGCGTCCAAATCATGCTGTTGTTGCTACAATAAATGAGCATCCTTATGCCACTCCTTGACAAAATCGGCAGTCTGTATGCCTTGATGCAAAGCAAGACCTGCTACAGTTGCTGTTGCTGTTACTGAACTGATGTGATGACGATGCCAAGCATTCTTCGGGATCGATGGAGAAGAGTTTGTACAGCATTCACAAGACGAGTGACATCAAAAGAGTCTGACCAAGGTCGAGTAAAATTAATAGGTAACCAGAGTTCAGTCCATGCTTTCATAATAACCAAAGAGTAATTACTGGAATGAACCATCTTGTTTTCAACATTTTCCCACCAAGAATGGTTTATGCATTAAGTCAAGTTACAATCAGAACATAACTCCCAAAATTTCATTCGAAACCCATTGCCCATTCTGTAGAGAGTAAGGAAATTTTACACATGCTATAGCAGAGTAAGATTTGTTAATATGCAAATCAACTTGAAAAGGCCCAGAAGGATCAAGGTGGAATTTCCAGTCCAAATAGTAAGATTACCTGACACAGCCCACAACTGCCACATATCCCCTTGTAATTGAGGGTGTCCCACTGTTTGCAACTGAGGTGGAACCAATGCAAAATGTTGCCATTTTACAGTTTCATTTCCTTGACCATACAGGGTGCCATTTATGCGATGCCATTTCAAAGATCGATTAAACCATGTTTCTAAAAATTCCCCATGAGTAGGACTCCAATCTACAATTACATGATTTGAATAATTCATAACTAGACGAGGGTCATGATCCCTGCAACGTTCCCACTCCAGATGTGATAAATATGCTTCAAAAAATGAAGCAGGGCAGAGGGATATATGTACCCCCTTATTCTTATTTAAGTAAGACCGTGAAGTATGAAAGCCACCAGAAGAAATGAGCACAGTAAAAACTGCGAAATTGTTGTCCGCTATATTGAACTCCCCAAGTATTATAAGAATGATGTGAGTGTGTTTTTGTAGACACACAAAAGGAATGTCCTCCTATACATAAAGGAATACCTTCAGCTGCTATAGTAAGATTAGTAACGTTATAATTTTGTACATGCTGGGATAATTTCTCAATCCCTCCAGAGTCAGGTGGAGGGAAAAAGTTAGTTACATTAATACAGACCGGAACTTCTACTTCACCCCAAGACATCACCCGCACCAAAGGAGGGTTAGGAATATAAGCCCATTAAGTATAATTAGTAGCTTCCACATACATTACCTGACAAGTCACCACTGCCATCATGGCCAACAGAAGATTAGCATGATTCAGTGGCTGCACCGCCTTCTGCAATGTCTTTTCATCTTCCTGCGTCAGTTTCTTCAGCTGTCCCCATGTCGGTGGATTCGCTTCTCTTGTTGCAAAGGTGAAGATCCTCTGCATGGACAGTTCCTGAAACTGGCGCACGAATGGGTTGCTCATCTTGCAACTTCACCAATCTTAATGGAACCCAGATCCTGGAATCATTCACAGAAATGAAAGCATATCCTCGCCCCCAAAAATGAAGTACTGCTGGAATCCATCCCTTTATCTCATCCTTATACCATACCCGGGAATGTTCAAAGCTTTTTGTCTTCTTTTCTGTATTGCCAAAATGCTGTTCTGCTGGAGTCATCTTACCTTTTCTCCAGACATTCAAAAATTAAGACTTAATAGAGTTTTATTTAATACATCGCTTGGTGATATCACACCCTTCTCCTCCTTTCTTATTTTTTCAAGATACTCACGAAGAGTACAATTAGCTCTTTCAATTATAGCTTTTCCTGACTGTTATAAGGAATTCCAAAAGTATGCTTAATATGATATTGTTTTAAAAATTGAGATAATTTAGGGGTTGATATGTGGGAGCATTATCAGTTTTTAATTCTATAGGTATGCCCATAATAGCAAAACAAAATAATAAGTGAGTAATAATGGAGTCAGCCTTTTCTGAACTTAAGGCAGTAGCCCACTGAAAGTGAGGATAAGTGTCTATAGTATGATGAACATATTTCTGTTTACCGAATGAGGAAATAAAAACAACATCCATTTGCCAGATTTGGTTAGATTATAATCCTCTGGGATTTACTGCAGGAGGGGCAAAGGGCAAGACAAATGGTGCACATATAGAACAAAAACAAACAATGTGTTGAGCTTGTTTTCATGTTAACGAATAAGTTTTTGTAATCCTTTAGAATTAGTATGATGTAAGCAATGTTCTTGTGTTGCAGACTGTAAAGGATAAAGTAAGGCATCTATATTTGCATTTCCTTGAGATAATGATCCAGGGAGAGAAGAATGAGCTCGAATATGAGTTAAAAAGACATGGTTTAGTCACCTGATTAATAATTTTGAACCTGAAAAAATAATTTATCAATATTAGTTCTTAAAGTTAATGGTAGAGTGGTTTCAGGAAGATAAATACATGAAAATACTGCATATTTAGAATCAGAAACAATATTAATAGGAACATCAAAAAAATCCTGCAGTGTCAGATAAATGGCCCTAAGTTCAGCAGGCTGCATGGAAGAAAAGGAATGTGGAACAACTTTAGAAGCAGTATCAGTCCAATAGCCAGACGTGTTTTTATTGGCATCTGTAAAAACAGTTTTCCTTCAACCGGAATATTAGATATGGTAGATTTACAAATTACTGGCGTGTGTCGAAGAAAATCTATTAATTTTGATTGAGGATAATGATTAGAAAAAGTCCCTGAATAAGATGCAAGAGCTATCTGCCAATTTTCATTAAACTGTAAACAATTAGAGATTTGGGTGGAAGTAAGTTGAGTAATGATTGTTTGAGGGTCGCTTCCAATTAACTGGGTAATGCAGCCTCGACCTTTCAGAATGAGGAAAGCAATTCTATCCATATAAGTAGTAAGCTTTTTTGTATAATTATTGGGTAAAACTACCCACTCGATCAATCCTGCAGATTGAGCAATAACTCCAGTAGGAGAATAATAAATATGGAACACCATAAAATATATAGGTTGATCCTGTTGTAGATAAGTAAGAAATCCTTCATTCAACCATTGTTCTACAAAGTGTAATTCCTCTATTGCTCAAGAAGTAAGAGATCGAGGACTATTAAGAGCAGCATCACCCTCCAGGGTAGAAAATAAACGACGCAATTGATGTGTAGGGATCCCCAACATGGGATGTTACCACTTAATATCACCCAAAAGTTTCTGAAAATCATTAAGAGTTTTCAAATTATCTCGTCTAATTTGGACTTTTTGAGGTTTTAGTCTTTGCCGTTCCAAAATAGCACCTGAACATGAAATAGGAAATTCAGTTTGAATTTTTTCAGGAGCAATTTGAAGATTAAAATCACTTAAAACTTTTTTCAGAGGAATAAAAATTTATATCGCTCCTCTTTACTAGGAGCAGCCAATAAAAGATCATCCATATAATGATAGAGAAAACAATTAGAAAATTGTTGCCTCTCAGTGATAAGAGCACGATCAACAAATTCCTGACAAAGTGTAGGGCTATTAATCATTCCTTGAGGCAACACTGTCCATTGATAACATTTCCCGGGCTGCCAATGATTATACACTGGAATAGTAAAAGCAAATTTATTTCTATCTTTTATTTGCAAAGGAATATTAAAAAGCAATCCTTCAAATCTAAAACCATCAAAGACCAATTCTGTGGAATCAAAACAAGAGAATGGAGACCTAATTGCAAAGCTCCCATAGGTTCTATGTGAAGTGAAGTGAAGTCACTCAGTCGTGTCCGACTCTTTTCAACCCCGTGGACTGTAGCCCACCAAGTTCCTCTGTCCATGGGATTCTCCATGCAAGAGTACTGAAGTGGGTTGTCATTTCCTTCTCCAGGGGATCTTTCCGACCCAGGGACAGAACCCAGGTCTCCCGCATTGCAGGCAGAAGCTTTAATCTCTGCGCCACCAGGGAAAGCCCTATAGGTTCTATACGTTTGTCAATTTCTCTTAAATCAGTCAACATTCTCCATATACCAGATTTTTTTCTTAATGACAAAAAGAGGAGAATTCCAAGGAGACATGGAATGTTTGATATGGCCAGAATGAAGTTGTTCCTCTACTAATTCTTCCAAAGCCACGAGCTTCACTTTTGGAAGCGGCCACTGCTCAACTCATTTAAGGACATCAGTTAACCATTTCAAGAAGAAGAAGAAGAAGAGGGAGGAGAAGAAGAAGAAGACGAAGAAGAAGAAGAAGAAGAAGAAGGGGGAGGTCTCCCCACAAGGCAAAGGATAGCGGGGGGCTGCCTGCCGACCCCTGGAGGGGCCGAGGTCTCCCCACGAGGCAAAGGATGGGGGGGCTGCCTGCCGCCCCCCGGGGGTCCCGAGGTGTCCCCGCCAGGCAAAGGAAGGCAGGGGGCTGCCTGCCGCGCCCGGGGGCCCAAGGTCTCCCCCTGAGGCAAAGGATGGCGGGGGGCTGCCTGCCACCTCCGGGGGGGCCCCGAGGTCTTCCAAAAGGAAACCCCTGCAGCCAATAAAGATTAACCAGTTAGTAAATACCAGAACACCCCTGCAGCCAATCTGCCCTTGCCAACTCTCTGTCTTTGTTCTAAACCGATAAATACTGCTGTAATTTTGGGCTCAGTGCTCTTGCTCCACTCCACTACGCTGGATGTGTTGGTGCCCTATCTTCAGCTAAAAATAAAACCCCTTCATGCTTTTGCATTTCCGTGGACATCTTATTCTTTCAGTTCTGTGGACTCGGACTCTGGGCATAGCAATAGTAATCTCTTATGATCCTTAGTATCTCCATTTCTTCCTTTTCTAGTTGCTTTAGGTTTAGAGTCAGGTTATTTATTTGACTTTTTTCTTGTTTCTTGATATATGCCTGTATTGCTATGAACTTTCCCCTTAGCACTGTTCTTATGGTGTCCTCCAGGTTTTGGGTTGTTGTGTTTTCATTTTCATTCATTTCTATGCATATTTTGATTTCTTTTTTGATTTCTTCTGTGATTTGTTGGTTATTCAGCAGCGTTTTTTTCAGCCTCCTTATGTTGGAATTTTTAATAGTTTTTCTCCTGTAATTGAGATCTACTCTTACTGCATTATGGTCAGAAAAGATGCTTGGAATGACTTGAGTTTTTTGAATTTACCAAGGCTAGATTTATGTAACAGGATGTAATCTATCCTGAAGAAGGTTCAGTGAGCACTTGAGAAAATAGGTGAAATTCACTGTTTTGGGGTGAAATGTCCTATAGATATCAGTTAGGTTTAACTGGTCTATGGTATCATTTAAAGTTTGTGTTTCTTTGTTAATTTTATGTTTAGTTGAGTGGGGTATTAAAGTCTCTCGCTATTATTGTGTTATTGTTAATTTTCCCTTTCATACTTGGTAGCATTTGTCTTTCATATTGTGATGCTCCTATGTTGAATGCATATGTATTTATAATTGTTATATATTCTTCTTGGATTGATCCTTTGATCATTATGTAGTGTCCTTCTTTGTCTCTTTTCACAGCCTTTGTTTTAAAGACTATTTCATCTGATATGAGTATTGCTACTCCTGCTTTATTTTGGTCTCTATTTGTGGGGAATATCTTTTTCCAGTCCTTCACTTTCAGTCTGTATGTGTGTGTCCCTTGTTTTGAGGTGGGTCTCTTGTAGACAGCATATATAGGGGTCATGTTTTGTGTCCATTCAGTCAGTCTTTGTCTTTTCGTTGGGGCATTCAACCTATTTAGGCTTAAGGTAATTACGATAAGTATGATCCAGTTGCCATTTACTTTATTGTTTTGGGTTCTGGTTTATATACCCTTTTTATGTTTCCTATCTAGAGAATCTCCTTTGGCATTTGTTGGAGAGCTGGTGTGGTGGTACTGAATTCTCTCAGCTTTTGCTTGTCTGGAAAGCTTTTGATTTCTCCTTCATAGTTGAATGAGTTCCCTGCTGGGTACAGTAATCTGGGCTGTATGTTATTTTCTTTCATGACTTTATGTCTTGCCATTCCCTCCTGGCCTGAAGAGTATCTATTGAAGATCAGCAGTTATCCTTATGGGAATCCCCTTGTGTGTTATTTGTTGTTGTTCCTTGCTACTTTTAATATTGATTTGTTCTTTGTGTTTTATCTTTGTTAATTTGATTAATATGTGTCTTGGGGTGTTTTGCTTTGGGTTTATCCTGTTTGGAACTCTCTGGGTTTCTTGTACTTGGGTGATTATTTCCTTTCCCATTTTAGGGAAGTTTTAAACTATTTTCTCCTCAAGTATTTTCTCATGGTCTTTTTTTTTGTCTTCTTCTTCTGGGACTCCTATAATTCAAGTGTTAGAGCATTTCATATTGTCCTGGAGGTCTCTGAGATTGTCCTCATTTCTTTTAATTTATTTTTCTTTTTTCCTCTTTGATTCATTTATTTCTACCATTCTATCTTCTACTTCACCAATCCTATCTTCTCCCTCCCTTATTCTACTATTTATTGCCTCTAGAGTGTTTTTGATCTTATTTATTGCATTATTCATTATATATTGACTCTTTTTATTTTTTTCTAGGTCCGTGTTAAACCTTTCTTGCATCTTGTTAGTCCTTGTCTCCAGGCTATTTATCTGTGACTCCATTTTTATTTCAAGATTTTGGATCATTTTCACTATCATTATTCAGAATTCTTTATCAGGTAGATTCCTTATCTCTTCCTCTTTGGTTTGGTGGGCATTTTTCCTGTTCCTTTCCCTGCTGGGTGTTCCTCTGTCTCTTGATCTTGTTTATATTGCTGCATTTGTTTCCTCACTGTGGGTGGGGTTGTATCAGTGGCTTGTCAAGGTTTTTGGTTAGGGAAGCTTGTGTCATTGTTTTGGTTGGTGGAGCTGGATTTCTTCTCTGTGGAGTGCAATGAAGTGTGCAGTAATGAGTTATGAGATGTCAATGGTTTTGGAGTAATCTTGGGCAGCTTGCATACTGAAGCTCAGGGCTGTGTTCCTGTGTTGCTGGAGAATTTGTGTGATATGTCTTGCTCTGGAACTTGTTGGCCCTTGCATGGTGCTTGGTTTCAGTGTAGGTGTGGAGACATTTGATGAGCTCCTATCAAGTAATATTCCCTGGATTCAGGAGTTCTCAGGATTTGGACTTAAGCCTCCTGCTCCTGGTTTACAGTCTTATTTTTACAGTAGTCTCAAGACTTCTCCTTCTATATAGCACCATTTATATAACATCTAGGTTAAAGATGAAATGTTTCTCCACAGTGAGGGAAACGCAGAGAGTTTCACCGAGTTACATGGAGAAGAGAAGAGGGAGGAGGGTGTTAGAGGTGACCCGATGAGATGAAGTGGAATCAAAAGAATAGAGAGCAAACTAGCCAGTAATCACTTCCTTATTTGCACTCCACAGTCTGGAATGATCAGAGATGTTCATGGAGTTATACAGAGAAGAGAAGAGGGAGGAAGGAAACGGGTGGCCAGGAGGATAAGAGGGGGGAAATGAAATGTAGAGAGACAGATTTAGCCAGTAATCAGTTCCTTAAGTGTTCTCCACCGTCTGGAACACACAGAGATTCAGAGTTGGGTATAGAAGAGAAGGGAAAGGGAGGAGAGAGAGGCGACCTGGCGGAGAAAAAGGAGAGTCCAAAGAGAAGAGTCAGGCCAGTACTCTCCCTCTCAAGTAAAAATGGGTACTGAAGATTGGGGAAGAAGAAGAAGTCACGATAAGCGACATATGTCACGATAGAAAATACTTGTCACAATAAGTGACCTTATGTCGCGATATAAAACACTTGTCACGATAAGTGACATATCACGATATAAAACACTTGTCATGAAAAATGACTTATGTTGCGATAAGTGACTTATGTCACGATATAAAACAATTGTCACGATAAGTGACTTATGTCGTGATATAAAACACTTGTCACGATAAGTGACTTATGTCATGATATAAAACATGACATAAGTCACATATCGTGATATAGGTCACTTATCATGACATATCATGGCAAGTGTTTTATATCATGACAAGTATTTGGTTTTTATTCTTATTAAAATTATGGGTTTATGCATATGGTCACAAGAAGCATTATTCTTATTATTAAAATTATTGTTTTATTAAATTTTTTTAATTTGCTTTTAAAATAGGATCTTTTTTGGAAAAGTAATTTAGGTTATAAAAATAAAAATTAAAGGAGTAATAGAGGAATTAAAAAAAATTTTAAGTTAAAAAAGAGAAGTAAAAGAAAAGAAAAAAGAATGATCGTAAAAATAGTAAAGATATATCTAGAACTTTGTCTGCTGTTGTTGTGGTCACTGTGAGGTCAGCTCACTTTTGGATAGTTCCTTGGTCTGGCTTATATTTCTCGATCTATAGGCCCCTTCCTATGTAGTCTGTACTAACAATAGGGTTTTATTCTATTGCACCTGTCACTTCCAAGGCGGTTCCCTCTGTTTTAGCTTCTTCCATTTGCTGGTCTCTTCAGTGTGTGATTTTCGCCCTGACACAAGGGTTGTGGTGGTGGACACTTTTTTTAGGCTCACTTGTTCAGTCGCACTGTGGGAGGGAGGGACACTGCAAAAAATAACCATGGCATCTGCTCGCAGTGTCTCAGCCACACTGGGCCTGCCCCTGCTCACAGTGCACAGAGCTCAGGCTCTAGGTTGCCCCACCAGGAACTGTCTGAGGCTGGCCCTGGGCTGCATGCACCTCCCAGGTCTAAGCTGTTCATGTTCAAGCACTCAGGCAGTCCTCAGATATGCAGACTCCATTGGGCCTCCGTTTGTGCCCTACCCAGGTCCAAGTAGCTCAGGTGTTTGGCAAGCACTGTTGCTGTGACTTATCACCTCTCCCATCCCTTCTGCTCAGTTTTCTGGGTATACAAATGGTGCACCATTATGGGTGTACATCAAGCAGATGATGACTGGCCAGAACCCCAAGAAATCTTAATTAGCAAAGGAGTCTGCTAGCAGATTGGCAGATAATGTCTCTCTGGGACTTCTATTGTCCCCTTCCGGCCCTTCTGGCTCTGGCTGCTTGTCACTGGAAGGTGATAGTCTGCAACCGAGTAATTCTGTTCCATCCTTTATTCTGTGAGCTGTCCTGGAAGTGTCTTATGTTAGAGCTTTTCGTGTGGTAGCTATCCCACAGTCTAGTTTCTAGCCCAAGTGAGTTCGCTCTGGTTACCCTTGGGGCATTCAGGCCCAATGCTTAAGAAGCAATGCTGTCCCCGCCTCCCTGCCCAGCCCCCACTTGCTAGTGGCAGATGCAGGTGCCTGTGCTACCTCTCCACTGGGGAAGTTACCGTTCGGCTCGTAATCTGTGGTTTTAATTATTTATTTATTTTTCCTCCCTGTTATGTTGCCCTCTGTGCTTCCAAGGCTCACCACAGACGCATCAGCCAGAGTGTTTCTTGGTGTTTGGAACCCTATCTCTTTTAAGACTCCCTTCCCAGGACGGAGCTCCCTCCCTACCTCTTTTGTTTCTCTTTGCCTTTTATATTTTTTCCTACCTGTTTTCGAAGACAATGAGCTGCTTTTCTGTGTTCCTGATGTCCTCTGCTGGCATTCTGAAGTTGTTTTGTGGAATTTACTCAGCATTAAAATGTTCTTTTGATGAATTTGTCGGGGAGAAAATGGTCTCCCGTCCTATTCTTCTGCCATTTTAAGACCACCCAGATCAGACCCTCTCCTGTTGCCTCAGGGTGGTCGAGTCTCCTTTTAAATTGTGATGCAGTGCATGGAATTGCTCTCAAGTCACTGCAAGGGAAAGGGCCTCATCTTGCATTGAGTTGGAATCTAGTGTTACTTCTCAAGTTGCTGACTGAAGCTTCGGCTTCCTCTCGAGTTGCAACGGGGACCTCAGGGTACCTCTCATCTTACCTGAGTTTAATCAAGGCTCCTTTCCAGGTGTGAGGGTTGGGCAGGATTGCTCTCAAGTCACTGAGAAGGAAATGGGCCTTATCACATTGAGTGGGAAATCCTGTGGTGTTTCTTGAGTTGCAGCGGGAAGCTTTGGGTTGCTTTTGAGTTTTGATGGGGACCTCAGTGAGCCTCTCATTATTGCTTCAGGGATGTCAAGCCTCCTTTCAAGTTGTGAGGGCCACCTAAGGATTCCTCACCAGTCGCCTAGGGGTTATAGGAGCTGATTTCAGGATGAGGCGGGATTCAGGGTTCCTTTCCAGTTGTGACAGGGATCTTGGGGTTCCTATTGAGTTTCAACAGGGAGTCAGCCCTCGCCACGTGTTGAAGTATGGAACTTGATTTCCTACTGAGAAAAATGTGTGTCAGGCCTCCTGTCGAACTGAGGTGGGGATGTGGGTATTTTTATACCGGTACCTCAGGGGAGTCAGACTTCCATTCGGGTGGTGAAGGCATACTTGGGATTCCATTTTAGTCAATGCAGGGGAGTCAGGCCTTATCTCGAATTGAGGACGTACTCACTGTCCTTTCAACTTGCAGAACAAATTCTCGGGCTTCCACTAAGATTTCAATAGGTGAGACAAGCCTTCTCTTTAGATATGAGGGAACACTGGGATTCTTCTCAAGATGAAGCCAAGGAATCGGCCCTCAGTTGAGATGAGGCAGTGAACATGGGGCTCTTCTTGATCTGTTGTGGGAAAGTGAGGTGGCAACAAATATTGTGGATAGCCTCTTGAGTGGCTAAAAAGAATCGAGCCTCCTTTCCAGTTTCAAGAGGGAACATGGAGTTGCTCTCGAGGCACTGCAGTGGAAAAGGTCCTAATCTTGCTTACAGGCTGGAATCTCATGGTTTCTTGAGTTGCCACCAGAAGTTTGGGGTGCCTCTCCAGCTGAAACAGATACCTCAGGGGAACCTCTTGTGATGCCTCAGGGAAGTCAATTCTCTTTTCAAGTTGCAAGGAGGAGCAGAGGGTTGCTCTCGACTTGCTGCAGGGGAATCGGGCCTCATCTGGCATTCAGGGGAGAATCTCGTGATGTTTCGCAAGTTGTGGTGGGAAGCCACAACTGGGCTCCTCTCGCTTTGACATGGTCTTCCGGGAGCCTGGCATGCTGCCTCAGGCAAGTCAGGCCTCCTTTCGGATTCTGAAGGCCACTTCGGAATGCCTTTGAGTCGCTGAAGGGATATATGCTCTCATTTCAGGGGTGGGGTGAGAGTCAGGCTTGCTCTCCATTTGTTACAGGGATCTCGGGCTTCTTATTGAATTTCAAAAGGGAAGTCAGGCCTTGGATCGTGCTGAGACATGGAACATCACTTTCCAGTCAAATTGGAAAAAGGGGTGTCAGGCCTCCTGTTGAATTGACATGGGGAATTTTGGCTTTTTGTAGAGGTGCAACAGGGGAGTCAGACCTCCCTTCGTGTTCTTAGGGGATACTCAGGGTTCCGTTTGAGTCTTTTCAGGGGAATGAGGTTTTATCTTGGATTGAGGGGGAAGTTGGTGTCCTTTTGACTTGCGGTAGGAACCCCAGAATTCCTCTGTGGTTCCAATAGGGAGGACAAGCCTCCACTTGAGGTGTTAGCGGAATGTTGGGATTCCTGTATGTTGAAGCAGGAGAATCAGTGCTAATCTCGAGATGAGGTTGGGAAAACGGGGCTCTTTTCGAGTTGTGGCGTGAAACTCATGGTTCCTCTCAAGTGGTGATGGGAATCTCGGGGAACCTCTTGAATTGTGTAAAGGGATTCAAGCCTCTTTTCATGTTTCAAAAGGGAATAGTGGATTGCCCTTGAGGCGCTGCACTGGAAAAGGGCCTTATCTTGCATTTGCAGTGGTGGTAGTGTTAGGGGATCTTGTTTTTCTCAACTTCCAGCGGGGAGATTGGTGTTCCTCTAGACTTCTGAAGGTGAACCTAGGGAACCTCGCCTGTTTCCTCAAGGAAGTCAGGTTTCCTTTCGAGTTGCAAGGTGGTGCGTGGCATTGCTCTCGAGTCACTGCAGGGGCAATTGACCTCATTTTTCACTGAGGGATCTATCTCATGGTGTTTCTCAAGTTGCAGCCTAAAGCTTTGGTTTCCTCTCGAGTTGTGACGGAGAACTCAGGGAATCTTTCATGTTGCCTCAGGGCAGTCTAGTCTCCTTTTGAGTTGCAATGTGGTGTGTGGAATTGCTCTTGAATGACTGCAGGAGAAAAGGCCTCATCTCACGTTGGGTTAGAATCTCATGGTGTCTCTCAAGTTGTGACCTGAATCTTCACACTCCTCTCGAGCTGTGACAGGGACCTCAGGTTAGCTTTCATGATGCCTGAGATTAGTCATGGCTCCTTTCGAGGTACGAGGATTAGACAGAATTGCTCTCAAGTCACTGAGAAGGGAAATGGGCCTTATCCTCATTGAGGGAAATCTCTAGTGTGCCGCAGTGGACAAGGGCCTCATCCTGCCTGCAGAAGAGAAGCTTCTGGTTTTTCTCGAGTTGCGGCAGGGACCCCAGGGGCCCACCCCTGTGGCCTCAGGAAAGGCCAGTCTCCGTGCTAGTTGCAAAGTGCCTCTCGGATTTCCTCCCCTGTCGTCGCTGGGTCCTCAGTCCTTGTCTGGTGCTGAGGCCAGAACAGGACCTTTCCTCGCCCATGCTGACATAGGTCTTGCAGTTCCCCTGGAGCTCCCACAGTGGTGTCAGGCCTCGTCTTCCCAGGAGACGGGCACAGCCGCATTCTTCCCCAGCTGCAGCAACAGTGTCAGGCTCTTCGTCGAGCCAACATAGGGATTTGTGACTTGCCCTCGAGGTACTCCAGGGCTGTCACACGTGCCATTGTGTCGGACGTCCAGCCTCTGGGTGACAGTCGAGGCAGTGCAGGGCAGTCACATTCATCTGGTGTGGATGAGGCTTTTGGGGCCTTGGGGAATGTGGTCGACCCCTTATGCTTCTCGTGACTCTCCTGGTGCGAATGTCTACTCTTGGGATGCGAGGGGAGTGCTGGGAACCCTTTCCCAATGGAGCAGGGAAAGAGACCCTCATCTGGAGCTGAGCATGAACAATCGGGGCTCCTCTTGAGTCGCGACAGGACCCTCGGGGTTCCTCTCGAGTGGAGACTGATAGGCTGGGAACTTCTTGGGTAACAGCAAGGGTGTGAAGGAGCCTTTCGAGGTCCATGAAGGAAGGGGTGATTTTCCCTGAAACGGCGCAGCAGTCAAGGGCCTCACCCTGCCTTCAGGGGAGAAGCTTCTTGCTTTTCTCGAGTTGCAGCATGGTCCACTCGAGTTACAATGGAGACCTCAGGGACCCGCCCCTGTGGACTCAGGAGAGGCCAGTTGTCATGCCAGTTGCCAGGCACCTCTGCCGATACCTCACCAGTCGTTGCCAGGTCTTCAGTTCTCATCTGGTGCTGAGGCCAGAGCCTGAGCATTCCTCGCCCGTGCTAACATAGTTCTTGGCGTTCCCTTGGAGCCCCGACATGAGAGTCAGGCCTTGTCTCGCCTGGAGACGTGCACGGCTGCTTGCCTCCCCAGGTGCAGCAGCAGTGTCTGGCTCCTTGTTGAGCAGACATAGGGATTTGTGGCTTTCCCTTGAAATACCCCAGGGCTGTCACACTTACCAGTTTGTCAGGAGTCCAGCCTCAGGGTAACAGTCAAAGCAGTGCACGTCAGTCAGGTTCATCTGGAGTGGACGAGGCATTTGCGGGTTTTGGGGAATGGTGGCCCCTAACCCTGAGGCTCCTCCCGACTCTCCTGGTGCGAATGCCTCCTCTTGGGAGGCGAGGGGAGCGCTGGGAACCCTTTCCCAACGAAGGAGGGAGAGGACCCCTCATCTGGAGCTGAGCAGGGGAAAATGGGGATCCTCTTGAGTCGAGGCGGGACCCTCGGGTTCCTCTCGAGTTGGGACGGGTGGGGCAGGGAACTTCCTGGGTCACAGCAAGGGTGGAAAAGATCCCTTTGAGGTCCAAGAGGGAAGGGGTGATTTCCCCGGAGACGCCACAGTGGACAAGGGCCTCACTCCACCTGCAAGGGAGAAAATTCTGGTTTTTCTTGAGTTGTGGTGGAGTCCTTTTGAGTTATGATGGGGACGTCAGGGACCCGCCCCTGTGGCCTCAGGACAGGACTGTTTTTGTTCATTTTGTGAGACACCTCTGGGGATTCCTCCCCAGTCGTCGCCGGGTCATCAGTCGTCGTCTGGGGCTGAGGCCGGAGCCTGAGCTTTCCTCGCCCGGGCTGACATAGTTCTTGCGGTTCCCCTGGAGCCCCCATAGAGGAGTCAGGCCTCTTCTCTCCTGGAGTCATGCACGGCTGCTTTCCTCCCCAGTGGATGCATCAGTGTCCGGCGCCCCGTTGAGCAGACACAGGGATCTGTGGTTTGCCCTCGAGGTACCTCAAGGCTGTCACACGTGCCAGTGTGTCCGGAGTCGAGCCTTGGGGTCATTGTCGAGGCACTGTAGGACAGTTAGGTTCATTTGAAGTGGACGAGACATTTAGAGATCTTGGGGAATAGTGGCCTGACCCCTAAGGCTCATCCCGACTCACCTGTTGTGAGCGCCTCCTACTGGGATGTGAGGGGAGCGCTGGGAACCCTTTCCCGATGGAGCAGGGAAAGGCCCTACATCTGGACCTGAGCAGGGGAAAACGGGGCTCCTCTTGAGTCACGGGGGATTTGCGGGGTTTTTGTCTAGTGGGGACTGATGGCGTTGGGAACTTCTTGGGTCACAGCAAGGGTGTGAGGGAGCCATTCAAAGTCCAAGAGGGAAGGGGTGATATCCTCAAGATGCCGCAGTGGACAAGGACCTCACCTTGCCTGCTGGGGAAAAGCTTCTGGTTTATCTCGAGTTGTGGCGGAGTCATCTTAAGTTACGATGGGACTCCAGGGACCCGTGCCTGTGGCCTCATGAGAGGCCAATCTCCCTGCAAGTTGTGAGCCGCCTCTGGGAATTCCTCCCCCAGTCGTCACTGGGTCCTCATTCCTCGTCTGGTGCTGAGGCCGGAGTCTGAGCTTTCCTCGCCTGGGCTGGCATATTCCTTGGGGTTCCCTTGGAGCCCACACAGGCGAGTCAGGCCCATTCTTGCTTCGAGACATGCACAGCTGTTTTCCGCCACAGTTGAGGCATCAGTGTCCAGCTCCCTGTCGATCGGACACAGGAATCTGTGGCTTGCCCTCGAGGTACCCCAAGGCTGTCACATGTGCCACTGTGTTGGGCATCAAGCCTTGGGGTGACAGTCGAGGCAGTGCAGGGCAGTCAGTTTGATCTTGAGTGGACGAGGCATTTGGGGGTTTTGGGGAATGGTGGCCCAACCCCTGATGCTCCTCCCGACTCTCCTGGTGCGAGCGACTCCTCCTGGGATGTGAGTGCTGTGCCGGGAATCCTTTCCCGACAGAACAGGGAAAGAGACTCTCATCTGGAACTGAGCAGGGGCAAATGGGGCTCTTCCTGAGTTTGGGCGGGACCTCGGCGTTGCTCTCCAGTGGGGACGGTTGGGGCGGGGAACGTCTTGGGTCACAGCAAGCGTGTGAAGGAACATTTCAAGGTCCACAAGGAAAAGGGTGATTTCCCCTGAGATGTCGCAGTGGACAAGGGCCTCACCCCACCTGCAGGGGAGAAGCTTCTCGTTTTCCTCGAGTTGCAGCTGGGTCCTCTCCAGTTACAACAGGGACCCCAGGGACATAGCCCTGTGTTCTCAGGAGAGGCCAGTCTCCATGCCATTTGCCAGGCGCCTCTGGGGAATCCTCCCCAGTCGTTGCCCAGTTATCAGTCCTCAGACCTCGTCTGGTGCTGAGGCCTGAGCCTGAGGATTCCTCGCCCGTGCTTACATATGTCTTGGGGTTCCCCTGGATCCCTCACAAGGAGTTAGGCTTCGTCTCGCCTGGAGACGTGCCAGGCTGCTTGCCTCCCCATCTGCAGCAGCAGTGTCAGGCTCCATGTCGAGCGGACAGAGGGATCTGTGGCTTGCCCTCCGAGGTACAAAGTGCTGTCACACGTTCCAGTGTGTCGGGCCTTGAGCCTCGGGGTGTCAGTCAAGGCAGTGCAGGGCAGTTAGGTTTGTTTGCAGTGGACAAGGCATTTGGGGGTCTTGGGAAATTGTGGCCCAACTCCTGATGCTTCTCCCGACTTTCCTGGTGCAAGCACCTCCTCCTGGGATGTGAGGAGAGCCCCAGGAAACCTTTCCGTAAGGAGCAGGAAAAGGGACCATCACCTGGAGCTTAGCAGGGGCAAACGGGACTCCTCTTGAGTCGCAGCGGGTCCCTTGGGATTTCTCTCAAGTTGAGACGGGTGGGGCGGGGAACTTCTTGGGTCACAGCAAGGGGGTGAAGGAGCTCTTCGAGGTCCAAGAGGGAAGGGGTGATTTCTCCCGAGATGCCACAGAGGATAAGGGCCTCAACTGCTTGCAAGGAAGAAGCTTCTGGTTTTTATCGAGTTGCGGTGGGATTTCTCATGTTACCTCGGGGAGCCCATGGACCCGCCCCTGTAGCTTCAGGAGGGGCCTGTCTCCGTGCCAGTTGCCATGGGCCTCTGGGGATTGCTCTCCAGTCATCGCTGGGTCCTCAGTCCTCGTTTGGTGCTGAGGCCGGTGCCTGAGGTTTCCTTGCCCTTGCTGACATAGATCTTTGGGTTCCCATGGAGCCCCCACAAGGGAGTCAGGCCTCGTCTCACCTGGAGACGTGCACTGCCACTTGCCTCCCCATCTTCACCAGCAGTGTCAGGCTCCCCGTCAATCAGACACAGGGATCTGTGGCTTGCCCTCGAGGTACCCCAGGGCTGTCACACGTGCCAGTGTGTCGGGTGTCGAGCCTTGGGGTGACAGTAGAGGCAGTGCAGGGCAGTCAGTTTGATCTTGAGTGGACGAGGCATTTAGGGGTTTTGCGGAATGGTGGCCCGACCCCTGAGTTTCCTCCTGACTCTCCTGGTGCGTGTGCTTTTTCTTGAGATGCGAGGTGAGTGCCGGGAACCCTTTTCCGATGGAGCAAGGAAAAGGTCCCTCATATGGAGTTGAGCAGGGGAAAACGGGGCTCCTCTTGAAACGCAGCGGGAGCCTCGGAGTTCCTCTCGAGTAGGCACTCGTGGAGCGGGGAAATTCTTGGGTCACAGCAATGTTTTGAAGGAGCCTTTCGAGGTCCAAGAGGGAAGGGGTGATTACTCCCGAGACGCCCGAAGTGGACAAGGGCCTCACTCCACCTGCAGGGGAGAAGCTTCTGGTTTTTCTCCAGTTGCGGTGGGTCCTCTTTACTTAGGACGTGGACCTCAGGGACCTGCTTCTGTGGCCTCAGAAGAGGCAAGGCTCTATGCCAGTTGCCACGAGCCTCTGGCGATTCCTCAGCAGTCGTCGGCGGGTCCTCAGTCCTCGTCTGGTGCTGAGGCCGGAGCCTGACCTTTCCTCACCCATGCTGACATATGTCTTGGGGTTCCCTTGGAGCTCCCACAGGGGTGTCATGCCTCGTCTTCCCTGGAGACGGGCATGGCCGCTTCCCTCCCCAGCTGCAGCAGCAGTGTCAGGCTCTTCGTCGAGTAGATATAGGGATCTGTGGCTTGCCCTCGAGGTACTTCAGGGCTGTCACACATGCCATTGTGTCATGTGTCCAGCCTCTGGGTGACAGTTGAGGCAATGCAGGGCAGTCAGGTTCATCTGGAGAGGACAAAGCATTTGAGGGCCTTGGGAAATGGTGGCTCAACCCCTTATGCTCCTCCCAACTCCCCTGGTGCAAGCGCCTCCTCTTGGTATGTGAGGGGAGCGCCGGGAATCATTTCCCGACGGAGCAGGGAAAGAGACCCTCATCTGGAGCTGAGCAGGGGCAAACGGGGATCCTCTTGAGCCACGGCGGGACCCTCGGGGTTCCTCTGTAATAGGGACGGGTGGGGCGGGGAACTTCTTGGGTTACAGCAAGGGGGTGAAGGAGCCTTTCGAGGTCCAAGAGGAAAGGGGTGATTTCTCCCCGAGACGCTGAAGTGGACAAGGGCCTCACCACCCCCGGAGGGAACAACCTTCTGTTTTTTCTCGAGTTGCGGTAGGGTCCTCTCGAATTGCAACCGGGACACCAGGGACCCGCCCCTGTAACCTCAGGAGAGGCCAGTCTCCGTGCGAGTTGGGAGGCGACTCTGGGGATCCCTCCCCAGTCTTCGCCTGGTCATCAGTCTTCATCTGTTGCTGAGGCCGGAGACAGAACTAGATCGCCCGTGCTGACATAGGTCTTGGGGTTACCAAGGAGCCCCTACAGGAGAGTCAGGCCTCGTCTCGCTTGGAGACGTGCACGGCCGATTGCCTCTTCACCTCTAGCAGAATTGTCACGCTCTCCATCTTGTGGACACAGGGATATGAGGCTTTCTCTCAAGGTACACCATGGCTGTCACACGTGCTAGTGCATCAGGCTTCAAGCCCCGGGGAGACAGTCGAAGCAGTGCAGGGCAGTCAGGTTCATCTGGAGTGGATGAGGCATTTGGGGGTCTTGGGGAATGGTGGCCTGACCCCTGATGCTCCTCCCGACTCTCCTGGTGCGAGCGACTCCTCCTGGGATGCGAGTGCTGTGCCGGGAATCCTTTCCCGACAGAACAGGGAAAGAGACTCTCATCTGGAACTGAGCAGGGGCAAATGGGGGCTCTTCCTGAGTTTGGGCGGGACCTCAGCGTTGCTCTCCAGTGGGGACGGTTGGGGCGGGGAACGTCTTGGGTCACAGCAAGTGTGTGAAGGAACATTTCGAGGTCCACAAGGAAAAGGTTGATTTCCCATGAGATGTCGCAGTGGACAAGGGCCTCACCCCACCTGCAGGGGAGAAGCTTCTGGTTTTCCTCGAGTTGCAGCTGGGTCCTCTCCAGTTACTACAGGGACCCCAGGGACTCGCCCCTGTGGCCTGAAGAGAGGCCAGTCTCCATGCCAGTTGCAAGGCGCCTCTGGAGATTCCTCCTCAGTCGTCGGTGGGTCCTCGGGTTTCCTCTGGGGCTGAGGCCAGAACTCGAGCTTTCCTCGCCCCCTGCTGACATAAGTCTTGGGGTTCATCTGAATTCCGCACAGGGGAGTCAGGTCTCGTTTAGCCTCAAAACGTGTATGGCTGCTTGCCTCCCCAGCTGCAGCAGCACTGTAAGGCTTCCATTGAGTGGACACAGCGATCCATGACCTGACCTCGAGGTACTAACCAGGGCTGTCACAAGTGCCAGTGTGTAGGCGTTGAGCCTTGGTGTGACAGTCGAGGCAGTGTAGGGCAGTCAGGTTCTTCTGGAGTGGAGGAGACATTTGAGGATCTTGAGGAATGGTGTCCTGAACCCTGATTTTCCTCCCGACTCTCATTGTATGATCGGCTGTTCTTGGGATGCGAGGGGAGCGCAGGGACCCCTTTCCTGATGAGTAGGGAAAGGGACAAACATCTGGAGCTGAGCAGGGGGCAAACAGGGCTCCTCTTGAGTCACAGCAGGATCATCGGGGTTTCCTCTCGAATGAGGACTGGTGGGACGGGAACTTCTTGGGTCAGAGCAAGAATGTGAAAGAGCCTTTTGAGGTCAAAGAGGTAAGGGGTGATTTCCCCTGAGATGCCGCAGGGACAAGGGCTTCACCCCGCTTGCAAGGGAGAAGCTTCTGGTTTTTCTCGAGTTGCGGCGGGGTTTCTCGAGTTACGACGGGGAGCTCATGGACCTGCCCCTGTGGCCTCAGGAGAGGGTAGTCTCCGTGCCAGATGCAATGCACCTTGGTGATTCCTCTCCAGTCTTCGCCAGGTCCTCAGTCCTCGTCTGGTGCTGAGGCCGGTACTTGAGCTTTCCTTGCCATGCCAACATAAATCGTGGGGTTCCCATGGAGCCACCACAGGGCAGTAAGTCCTCGTCTCGCCTGGAGACGTGCACTGCCACTTGCCTCCACAGCTTCACCAGCAGTGTCAGGCTTCCAGTCGAGCAGATACAGGGATCTGTGGCTTGCCCTCGACGTACACCAGGGCTGTCACACATACCAGTGTGTCGGGCATTGAGCCTTGAGCTGACAGTCTAGGCAGTGCAGGGCAGTCAGGTTCATCTGGAATGGATGAGGCATTTGGGTGTTTTCGGAATGGTGGCCCTACTACTGATGCTCCTCCCGACTTTCCTGGGGCGAGTGCCTCTTCCTGGGATTCAAGAGGAGCGCCAGGAAACCTTTCCAGACGTAGCAGGGAAAGGGACCCTCATCTTGAGCTGAGCATGGGCAAACGAGGCTTCTCTTGAGTCGCAGCAGGACCCTCGGGGTTCATCTCGTGTGGGGAAGGGTGGGGCGGGGAACTTCTTGGGTCACACCCAGGGTGTGAAGGATCCTTTCGAGGTCCGAGGGAAGGGGTGATTTCCTTCGAGACGCTGCAGCGGACAAGTTCCTCACCCCGCCTGCATGGGAGAAGCTTCTGGTTTTCTCGTGTTGTGGTGGGGTCCTCTCGAGTTACGATGGGCACTCTAGGTACCCGCCCCTGTGGCCTCAGGAGAGGCCAGTCTCCATGCCAGTTGGCATGCACCTCTGGGGATTCCTCCTCAGTCGTGTCGGGGTCCTCAGTTCTTGTCTTGTGCTGAGGCCAGATCCTGAGCTTTCCTCGCCCGTGCTGACATAGGTCTTGGGGTTCCCCTGGAGCACACAAATGGGAGTCAGGCCTCTTCTCGCCTGGACACGTGCATGGCTACTTGCCTGACCAGCAGCAGCAGTAGTGTCAGGCTCCATGTCGAGTGGGCACAGGGATCTGTGGCTTGCCCTCGAGGTCCAAAGTGCTGTCACGTGTGCCAGTGTGTCAGGCTTCGAGCCTCGGGGTGAAAGTCAAGACAGTGCAGGGCAGTCAGGTTCATCTGCAGTTGACAAGGCTTTTGGGGGTCTTGGGAATGGTGACCCCACTCCTGAAGCTCCTCCCGACTATTCTGGTGGGAGTGCCTCTGCTTGAAGTACGAGGGGAAGACCAGGAACCCTTTCTTGATGGAGCAGGGAAAGGGACCATCTTCTGAAGCTGAGAAGGGGCAAATAAGGCTCCTCTTGAATCGTGGCGGGACCCTTGGGGTTCCTCTCGAGTGGGGACGGGTAGGGAGGGGAACATCTTGGGTCACTGCAAGGGGGAGAAGGAGTCTTTTGAGGTCCAAGAGGGAAGGGGTGATTTCCCCGAAAGGATGCGGCATACAAGGGAATCACTCCGCCTGCAGGGGAGAAGCTTCTGGTTTTTCTCAAGTTGCAGCAGGGTCCTCTCTAGTTATGATGGAGACCACAGGGACCCGAACCTGTGGCCTCAGGAGAGGCCAGTCTCCATGCCAGTTGCCAGGCGCCTCTGGGGATACCTCCTCAGTCGTCGTCGGGTACTCAGTCCTTGTCTAGTGCTGAGGCCGCAGCCTTAGCTTTCCTCACCCATATTGACATAGGACTTGGGGTTCCCCTGGAGCCCCCACAGAGGAGTTATGCCTCGCATCGCCTGGAGACGTGAATGGCTGCTTGCCTCTCCAGCTGCAGCATCAATGTCAGGCTTCCCGTTGAGCGAACACAGGGATCTGTGGCTTGCCCTCGAGGTACCCCAGGGCTGTCACACGTGCCAGTGTGTCAGGCATCGAGCCTCGAGCTGACAGTCGAGGCAGTGCAGGGAAGTCAGGTTCATCTGTAGTGAACGAGGCATTTGGGGTCTTGAGGGATGCTTGCCCGATCCCCGATGCTCCTCTCATCTCTCCTTCTGTGAGCATCTCCTCTTGGGATGCGAGGGGAGTGTCGGAAAACCTTTCCCAAAGGAGAAGGGAAAAGGACCCTCATCTGGAGCTGAGCAGGCGTAAACGGGGCTCCTCTTGAGTCGCGATGAAACCCACGAGGTACCTCGCGAGTGGAGAAGGGCAAGGTGGGCAACTTCTTGGGTCACAGCAAGGGGGTGAATGAGCCATTCGAGGTCCAAGAGGGAAGGGGTGATTTTGCCCGAGAACCGCAGCAGACAAGGACGTCTCTACGCCTGCAGGGGAGAAGCATTTGGTTATTCTCGAGTTGTGGGAGGGTTTTCTTGAGTTACGATGGGGACCCCAAAACCAGCCCTATGGCCTCAGGAGTGTCCAGTCTCGTGCCAGTAGCCAGGCGCCTCTGGTGATTCCTTCCCAGTCGTCGGCGGATCCTTGGGTTTCATCTGGTGCTGAGGCCAGAGCCTGAGCTTTCCTCGCTCGTGCTGACAAAGGTCTTGGGGTTCCCATTTAGCCGACACAGGGGAGTCAGCTCTCATTTAGCCTCGAGACGTGCACGGCCGCTTGCCTCCCCAGCTGCAGCAGCGGTGTAAGGCTCCCCGTTGAGCGGACACAGGGATCTGTGACTTGACCTTGAGGTACTACCCAGGGCTGTCACACGTGCCAGTGTGTCAGGCGTCGAGCCTCGGTGTGACAGTCGAGGCAGTGTAGGGCAGTCAGGTTCGTCTGGAGTGGACGAGACACTGGAGGTCTTCGGGAATTGTGGCCCGACCACTGATGCTCCTCCGACTCTCCTGTTGGGAACGGCTCAACTTGGGATGCGAGGGGAGCGCCCTGGACCCTTTCCCGAAGGAGCAGGGAAAGGGACAATCATCTGGAGGTGAGCAGGGGCAAACGGGGCACTTCTTGAGTCACAGTGGGACCTTTGGAATTCGTCCCAAGTGGGGACGGGAGGGCCAGGGAACTTCTTTGGTCACAGCAAGGGTATGAAGGACCCTTTGAGGTCCAAGAGGGAAGGGGTGATTTCCCAAGAGATGACGAAGCTGACAAGGTCCTCATTCCGCCTGCAGGGGAGAAGGTTCTGGTTTTTCTCGAGATGTGTTGGAGTCCTCTTGAGTTATGACGGGGATGCCAGGGAACCGCCCCTGTGGCCTCAGGAGAGGCCAGTCTCCATGCCAGGTGCCAGGCGCCTCTGGGGATACCTCCTCAGCCGTCGCAAGGTTCTCAGTCCTTGTCTGGTGCTGAGGCCGCAAGCTGAGCTTTCCTCACCCGTACTGACATAGGACTTGGAGTTCCCCTGGAGCCCCCACAGAGGAGTCAGGCCTCGTCTCGCCTGGAGACGTGCACAGCCGCTTGCCCCTCCAGCTGCAGCATCAGTGTCAGGCTTCCCATTGAGTGGACACAGGGATCTGTGGCTTGCCCTCGAGGTACCCCAGGGCTGTCACACGTGCCAGTGTTTTATGGGCGTCGATCCTTGGGGTGACAGTCGAGGCAGTGCAGGGCAGTCAGATTCATCTTAATTGGACGAGGCATTTGGGTGTCTTTGTGAATTGTGGCCCGACCACTGATGCTCCTCCTGACTCTCCTGGTGCGAGCACCTCCTCCTGGGATGTGAATGGTGTGCCGGGAAACCTTTCCAGACAGAGCAGGGAAAGGACTCTCATCTGGAACTGAGCAGGGGCAAATGGGGCTCTTCTTGAGTTTGGGAGCGACCTCGGCATTCCTCTCCAGTGGGGTCAGTTGGGCCGGGAACGTCTTGGGTCACAGCAAGTGTGTGAAGGAACATTTCGAGGTCCACGAGGAAAAAGGGTGATTTCCCCTGAGATGCCACAGTGGACAAGGGCCTCACCCCACCTGCAGGGGAGAATCTTCTGATTTTTCTCGAGTTGAGGCGGGGTCATCTCCAGTTACCACGCGGACCCCAGAGACACTGTCCTGTGTTCTCTGGAGAGGCCAGTCTCCGTTCAGTTGCCAGACGCCTCTTGGGATGCCTCCCCAGTGGTCGCCGGGTCCGCAGTCCTCGTCTGATGCTGAGGCCGGAGCCTGAGCTTTCCACGTCCGAGGTGAAATAGGTTTTGGGGTACCCCTGGAGCCCTTACAGGGCAGTCAGGCCACGTCTCCCCTGGAGACATGCACAGCCTATTGCCTCCCCAGCTGCAGCAGCAGTGTCAGCCTCCCCGTCGTGCAGACACAGGGATCTGTAGGTTGCACTCCAGGTACCCCAGGGATGTCACACGTGCCAGTGTGTCGGGCGTTGAGTCTCGCGCTGACAGTCGAGGCAGTGCAGGGCAGTCAGGTTCATCTGGAGTGGACGAGGCCTTTGGGGTCTTGGGAGATGCTGGCCCGAACCCTCATGCTTCTCCCGACTCTCCTGGTGCGAGCGTCTCCTCTTGGGATGCGAGGGGAGTGTCGGAAAACCTTTCCAAAGGAGAAGGGAAAAGGACCCTCATCTTGAGCTGAGAAAGCGCAAACGGGGCTCCTCTTGAGTCACGACGGGACCCACGGGGTTCCTCTCGAGTTGGGAAGGGCAGGGTAGGGAACTTCTTGGATCACAGCATGGGTGTGAAGGAGCCTTTAGAGGTCCTAGAGCAAAGGGGTGATTTCCCCAGAGACACCAGAGCGGACAAGGGCCTCAGCTCGCCTGGAGGGTTTAAGCTTCTGGTTTTTCTCCGAGTTACTGCGGGGTCCTCTCGAGTTATGCCAGGAACCCCAGGGACCCGCCCTGTGGCCACAGGAGAGGCCAGTATCCGTGCCAGTTGTCAGGCGCCTCTGGGAATTCCTCCTCAGTCGTCGACGGGTACTTTGTTCTTGTCTGTTGCTGAGGCCAGAGCCTGAGCTTTCCACACCCGTGCTGACAAAGGTCTTGGGGTTCCCGTTTAGCTGCCACAGGAGAGTCATGTCTTGTTTAGCCTGGAGACATGCACGGCCACTTGCCTCCCCAGCTGCAGCAGCAGTGTAAGGCTCCCTGTCAAGCGGACACAGGGATCTGTGACTTGACTTCGAGGTACTACCCAGGGCTGTCACACATGCCAGTGTGTCAGGCGTCGAACCTCGGTGTGACAGTCGAGGCAGTGTAGGGCAGTCAGGTTCATCTGGGGTGGAGGAGACATATGGGGAACTTGAGGAATGTTGGCCCGGACCGTGATGATCCTCCTAACTCTCATGGTGCGAGCGGCTGATCTTGGGATGTGAGGGGAGTGCCGGGACTACTTTCTGACGAGCAGGGAAAGGGACATACATGTGGAGCTGAGTAGGGACACAAGGTGCTCCACTTGAGTCCCAGCAGGACCATCGAGGTTCCTCTCGAATGGGGACTGGTGGGGCGGGAACTTCTTGGGTCACAGCAAGAATATGAAGGAGCTTTTCCAGGTTAAAGAGGTAAGGGGTGATTTCCCCTGAGACGCCGCAGGGGACAAGGGTCTCACCCCACTTGCAAGGGATAAGCTTCTGGTTTTTCTCGAGTTGCAGTGGGGTTTCTCGAGTTACGATGGGGAGCCCATGGACCTGCCCCCTGCGGCCTCAAGAGAGGCCAGTCTCCATGCCAATTGACATCGCCTATGGGGATTCCTCCCCAGTCATCGCCGGGTCCTCAATCCTCATCTGGTGCTGATGCCGGTGCCTGAGCTTTCCTTGCCCATGCTGACATAAATCTTGGGGTTCCCATGGAGCCCCCACAGGGAGTCATGCCTTGTCTCGCCTGGAGACGTGCACTGCTGCTTGCCTCCACAGCTTCACCAGCAGTGTCAGGCTTCCAGTCGAGCGGAGATAGTGATCTGTGTCTTGCCCTCATGGTACCCCAGGGCTGTCACACTTGCCAGTGTGTTGGGTATTGAGCCTGGGACTGACAGTCTAGGCAGTGCAGGGCAGTCAGGTTCATATGGAGTGAACGAGGCATTTGGGGGTCTTCGGAATGGTGGCCCTACCCCTGATGCTCCTCCCGAGTTTTCTTGGGCGAACACCTCTTCCTGGGATACGAGAGGAGGCCAGGAAACCTTTCAGACGTAGCAGGGAAAGGGACAATCATCTTGAGCTGAGCATGGGCAAACGGGGCTTCTCTTCAGTCGCAGCGGGACCCTCGGGGTTCATCTCCTGTGGCGATGGGTGGGGCTGGGAACTTCTTGGGTCACACCCAGGGTGTGAGGGACCCTTTCGAGGTCCAAGAGGGAAGGTGTGATTTTTTCCGAGATGCCGCAGTGTACAAGGGCCTCACGCCGCTTGCAGGAAAGAAGCTTCTGATTTTTCTCGAATTGTGGCTGGTACTCTCGAGTTATGACGAGGACCCCAGGGACCCGCCCCTGTGGCCTCAGGAGAGATCAGTCTTTGTGCCAGTTGGCAGGCGCCTCTGGAGAATCCTCCCCAGTCGTGGCCGGGTCCTCAGTCCTCGTCTGGTGCTGAGGCCTGAGCCTGAGCTATCCTCGCCTGTGCTGACATAGGTCTTGGGGTTTCCCTGGATCCCCCACAGTGAGTTAGGCCTCATCTCACCTGGAGACGTGCGCAGCCGCTTGCCTCCCCAGCTGCAGCAGCAGTGTCAGGCTCGCCATCGAGTGGACACAGGGATATGTGGCTTTTGCTCAAGGTACTCCAGGGCCATCATAGGTGCCAGTGTGTTGGGCGTCAAGCCTCGGGGTGAGTGTCGAGGCAATGCAGGGCAGTCAGTTTCACCTGGAGGAGATGAGGCATTTGGGAGTCTTGTGAATTGTGGCCCGACCCCTGATGCTCCTCCCGACTCTCCTGGTGGGAGCGCCTCCTCCTGGGATGCGAGTGGTGTGCAGGGAATCCTTTCATGACACAGCAGGGAAAGAGACTCTCATCTGGAACTGAGAAGAGGCAAATGGGACTCCTCTTGAGTCACAGCAGGGCCATCCGGTTTCCTCTCGAATGGGGATTGGTGGGGCATGAACTTCTTGGGTCACAGCAAGAATGTGAAGGAGTCTTTCGAGGTCAAAGAGGTAAGGGGTGATTTTCTCTGAGACACCACAGGGGACAAGGGCCTCACCCCACTTACAAGGGAGAAGCTTCTGGTTTTTCTCGAGTTACGGGAGGGTCCTCTCGAGTTACGATGGGGACCCCAGGGAGCCGCCCCTGTGGCCTCAGGAGCTGCCAGTTTCAGTGACCGTTGCCAGGAGCCTCTGGGGATTCCTCCTCAGTGGTCCGCTGTTTCTCAATCCTCATCTGGTGCTGAGGCCGGAGCCCTGAGCATTTCTCGCCCCTGCTGCCTTAAGTCTTGAGGTTCCCCTGGATCCCCCACAGTGGAGTCAGGCCTCATTTAGCGTGGAGACATATACGGCCGCTTGCCTCCCAAGCTGCAGCAGCAGTGTCAGGCTTCCCGTTGAGCGGACACAGAAATCTGTGTCTTGCCCTAGATGTAATACCCAGGGCTGTCACACGTGACATTGTGTCAGGCTTCGAGCCTTGGGGTGACAGTCGACCCAGTGCAGCGCAGTCTGGTTCATCTGGAGTGGACGAGACATTGGGGGACTTTGGGAATTGTGACCAGACCCCTGATGCTCCTCCCAACTATCCTGGTGGGAACGGCTCCACTTAGGATGCGAGGGGAGCACCCGGAACCCTTTCCCGAAGGAGCAGGGAAAGGGACAATCATCTGGAGCTGAGCAGGGGCAAACGGGGCTCTTCTTGAGTCACGGTGGGACTGTCGGAATTCCTCCCAAGTGGGGACAGGAGGGGCAGGGAACTTGTATGGTCACAGCAAGGGTATGAAGGAGCCTTTCGAGGTCCAAGAGGGAAGGGTTGATTTCCCATGAGATCACGAATCTGACAGGGTCTTCATTCTGCCTGCAGGGAGAAGGTTCTGTTTTTTCTCGTGATATGTTGGGGTCCTCTCGAGTTATGACGGTGACCCTAGGGACCCACCCCTGTGGCCTCAGGAGAGGCCAGTCTCCATGCCAGTTGTCAGGCGCCTCTGAAGATTCCTACTCAGCTGTTGGCAGGTACTCCGTACTTGTCTGGTGCTGAAGCCACAGCCTGAGGTATCATCACCCGTACTGACATAGGACTTGGGTTTCCCCTGGGACCCCCACCCGGGAATCAGGCCTCTTCTCGCCTGGAGAGGTGCACAGCCGCTTGCCTCTCCGGCTGCAGCATCAATGTCAGGATCCCCGTTGAGAGGACACAGAGGTGTATGGCCTGCTCTCGATGTACCCCAGGGCTGTCACATGTGCCAGTGTGTTGGTGTCGAGCCTCGGGGTGACAGTCAAGACAGTGCAGGGAAGTCAAGTTCATCTTGAGTGGACGAGGCATTTGGGGTGTTTGTGAATTGTGGTTCGACCCCTGATGCTCCTCCCGACTCTCCTGGTGCGAGCGCCTGCTCCCAGGATGCAAGTGGTGTGCTGGGAATCCTTTCCTGACAGAGCAGGGAAAGCAACTCTCATCTGGAACTGAGCAGGGGCAAATGGGTCTCTTCTTGAGTTTGGACGGGACCTCAGCGTTCCTCTCCAGTGGGGATGGTGGGGGCGGGGAATGTCTTGGGTCACAGCAAATGTGTGAAGGAACATTTTGAGGTCCACGAGGAAAGGGTGATTTCCCCTGAGATGGCGCAGTGGACAAGGGCCTCACCCCACATGCAGGGGAGAAGCTTCTGGTTTTTCTCGAGTTGCAGCAGGGTTTCTCAAGTTACCACGTGTAGCCCAGGGACATAGCCCTGTGTTCTCAGGAGAGGCCAGTCTCCGTGCCAGTAGCCAGGCGCCTCTGGGGATTCCTCGCCAGTCATCGGCGGGTCCTCGGGTTTTGGTTGGTGCTGAGGCCGGAGACTGAGATTTCCTCACCCGTGCTGACAAAGGTCTTGGGTTAACCGTTTAGCCGCCACACAGGGGAGTCAGATCTCCTTTAGCCTCGAGACGTGCACAGCCACTTGCCTCCCTGGCTGCAACAGTAGTGTAAGGCTCCCTGTAGAGTGGACATGGGGATCTGTGACTTGACCTCGAGGTAATACCCAGGGCTATCACACGTGCCAGTGTGTCAGGCATCGAGCCTCGGTGTGACAGTCGAGGCAGTGTAGGGCAGTCAGGTTCATCTGGAGTGGTGGAAACATTGGGGGATCTTGAGGAATGGTGGCCCGAACACTGATGCTCCTCCCGACTCTCATGGTGTGAGCGGCTGTTCTTAGGATGCGAGGGGAGCGCAGGGATCCCTTTCCCGAAGGGCAGGGTAAGGGACAAACATCTGGAGCTGAGCAGGTGAAAACGGGACTATTCTTGAGTCCCAGCAGGACCATCGGGGTTCCTCTCGAATGGGGACTGGTGAGGCGGGAACTTCTTGGGTCACAGCGAGAATGTGAAGGAGCATTTTGAGGCCAAAGAGGTAAGGGGAGATTTCACCCTAGATGCAGAAGGGGACAAGGGCCTCACCCCGCTTGCAAGGGGAAAAGCTTCAGGTTTTTCTCGAGTTGCGGACAGTCCTCTCGAGTTATGACAGGGACCCCAGGGACCCGCCTCTGTGGCCTCAGAAGAGGCCATTCTCCGTGCCAATTGCCAGGCACCTCTGGGTAATCCTCCCCAGTCGTCGCCCGGTCCTCAGTCCTCCACTGGTGCTGAGGCCTGAGCCTGAGCGTTCCTCGCTTGTGCTGACATAGGTCTTGGGATTCACCTGCATCACCCACAGGGAGTTAGGCCTCGTCTCGCCTGGAGACATGCAGGGTCGCTTGCCTCCCCAGCTGCAGTAGCAGTGTCAGGCTCACCGTCGAGCGGACACAGGGATACGTGGCTTTTGCTCGAGATACTCCAAGGCTGTCATACGTGCCAGTGTGTTGGGCATCGATCCTTGAGTGACAGTCGTGCAGTGCAGGCCAGTCAGGTTCATCTGGAGTGAACGAGGCATTTGGGGGTCTTGGGGAATGGCGGCAAGACCCTGATGCTCCTCCCAACTGTCCTGGTGGGAGCATTTCCTGTTGGGATGTGAGAGGAGTGCTGGGAACCCTTTCCCGACAGAGCAGGAAAGGGACCCTCATTTGAAGCTCAGCAGGGGCTAACGGGGCTCCTTTTGAGTCTTGGCGGGACCCTCGGTGTTCCTCTCGAGTGGGGACCGGTGGGGTGGGGAAATTCTTGGGTGCCAGCAAGAAGGTGAACGACCCTTTTGAGGTCCAAGAGGGAAGGGGTGATTTCCCCCGAGACGCCACAGCAGACAAGGTCCTCACCCAGCTTGCAGGGGAGAATCTTTTGGTTTTCTCAAGTTGTGGCGGGGGTCCACTCGAGTTACGATGGGGAACCCAGGGACTCGCCCCTGTGTCATCAGAAGAGGCCAGTCTCCATGCCAGTTGCCAAGCGCCTCTGGGGATTCCTCCCCAATCGTCGCCAGGTGCTCAGTCCTCATCTTGTGCTGAGGCCAGAGCCTGAGCTTTCGTCGATCGTCCTGACCTAGGTCTTGGGGTACCCCTGAGGCCCTCACAGAGGAGACAGGCCTCATCTCGTCTGGAGACGTGCACGGCCACTTGCCTCCCCAGCTGCAGCAGCAGTGTCAGGCTTCCCGTCCGAGTGGACACAGGAATTTGTGGCTTGCCCTCAAGGTGCCCGAGGGCTGTCACACGTGCCAGTGTGTATGGCATCGAGTGCCGGGGTGACAATCGAGGCAGTGCAGGACAGTCAGGGTCCGCTGGAGTGGACGAGGCATTTGGGGGTCTTGGGGAATGATGGAATGAACCCTGATGCTCCTCCTGACTCTCCTGGTGCAAGCGCCTCCTCTTGGGATGTGAGGGGAGTGCAGGGACCCCTTTCCCGATGAGCAAGGAAAGGGACAAACATCTGGAGCTGAGCAGGGGCAAACGGGCCTCTTCCTGTGTCTCTGCAGGACCCTCGGTGTTCCTCTCTAGTGGGGACGGGTGGGGCGGGGAACTTCTTGGGTCACAGCAAGGGGGTGATTGAGCCATTCGAGGTCCAAGAGGGAAGGGGTGATTTTGGCCAGAAGCCGCAGCAGACAAGAGCCTCACCCGCCTACAGGGGAGAAGCATCTGGTTTTCCTCGAGGTGCGGTGGGGTCCTCTTGAGTTATGACGGGGACCCCAGAAACCAGCACTGTGGCCTCAGGAGTGTCCAGTCTCCGTGCCAGTTTCCAGGCGCCTCTGGGAATTCCTCCCCAGTTGTCGGCGTGTCCTCGGGTTTCTTCTGGTGCTGAGACCAGAGCCTGAGCTTTCCTCGCCCATGCTGACAATGGTCTTGAGGTTCCCTTTTAGTCACCACAGGGGAGTCAGGTCTCATTTAGCCTCGTGACGTGCACGGCCGCTTGCCTCCCCCAGCTGCAGCAGCAGTCTAAGTCTCCCCATCGAGCGGACACAGGGATCTGTGACTTGACCTCGAGGTACTACCCAGGGCTGTCAAACGTGCGTGTGTGTCAGGCGTCGAGCCTCGGTGTGACAGTCGAGGCAGTGTAGGGCAGTCAGGTTCATCTGGATTGGAGGAGACATTTGGGGATCTTGAGGAATGGTGGCCCGAACCCTGATGCTCCTCCCGACTCTTATTTTATGACCGGCTGTTCTTAGTATGCGAGGGGAGCACAGGGACCCATTTCCCAATGAGCAGGGCAAGGGACAAACATCTGAAGCTGAGCAGGGGCAAACAGGACACTCTTGATTCGAAGCAGAACCGTCTGGGTTCCTCTCGAATGAGGACTGGTGGCGAGGGAACTTCTTGGGTCACAGCAAGAATGTGAAGGAGCCTTTCTAGGTCAAAGAGGTAAGGGGCGATTTCCTCCGAGATGCTGCATGGGACAAGGGTCTCACCCCAATTGCAAGGGAGAAGCTTCTGGTTTTTCTCGAGTTGCGGTGGGGTTTCTCGAGTTGCGACTTGGAGCCCATGGACCCGACCCTGTGGCCTCAGGAGGGGCCAGTCTCCGTGCCAGTTGCCATGCACCCTGGGGATTCCTCCCCAGTCATCGCCAGGTCCTCAGTCCTCGTCTGATGCTGACGCCGGTGTCTGAGCTTTCCGTGCCCATGCTGACATAAATCTTGGGGTTCCCATGTAGCCCCCCACAGGGGAGTCAGGCCTCGTCTCGCCTGGAGACGTGCACTGTCGCTTGCCTCCACAGCTTCACCAGCAGTGTCCGGATTCCAGTCAAGCGAATACAGGGATCTGTGGCTTGCCCTCGAGGTACCCCAGGACTGTCACACGTGCCAGTGTGTCGGGCGTTGAGCCTCGGGTTGACAGTCTAGGCAGTGCAGGGCAGTCAGGCTTATCAGGAATGGATAAGGCATTTGGGGGTCTTCAGAATGGTGGCCCTAACCAACATGCTCCTCCCGAGTTTCCTGGGGTGAACGCTTCTTCCTGGGATGCGAGAGGAGCACCGGAAAACCTTTCCAGACGTAGCAGGGAAAAGGACCCACATCTTCAGTTGAGCATGAGCAAACAGGGCTTCTCTTGACTTCCAGCGGGACCCTCGGGGTTCATCTCTTGTGGGGACGGGTGGGGCAGGGAACTTCTTGGGTCACACCCATGGAGTGAAGGACCCTTTTGAGGTCCAAGAGAGAAGGGGTGATTTCTCCGAGATGCCGCAGCAGAGAAGGGCCTCACGCCACCTACAGGAAAGAAGCTTCTTCTTCTTTTTTTTTTTTCTCATTGCTGCCAGTCCTTTAGAGTTACGACAGGGACCCCAGGGAATCACACGGGTGGCCTCATGAGAGTCCAGTCTCCTTGCCAGTTGCCAGGTGCCTCTTGGGATTCCTCCCCAATCGTCACCGGGTGCTCAGTCCTCGTCTTGTGCTGAGGCCAGAGCCTGAGCTTTCCTCGACCGTCCTGACCTAGGTCTTGAGGTACCCCTGGGGCCCCCACAGAGGAGACATGCCTCATCTCGCCTGGAGCCGTGCATGGCCGCTTGCCTCCCAAGCTGCAGCAGCAGTGTCAGGCTTCCCATCGAGCGGACACAGGGATTTGTGGCTTGCCCTCGAGGTACCAGAGGGCTGTCACAGGTGCCAGTGTGTCTTGCGTCGAGTGTCGGGGTGATAGTCGAGGCAGTGCAGGGCAGTCAGTGTCCGCTGGAGTGGACTAGGCATTTGGGGGCCTTGGGGAATGGTGGCATACTCCTCCTGCCTCTCCTGGTGTGAGCGCCTCCTCTTGGGATGTGAGGGAAGTTCATGGAACCCTTTCCCATCGGAACAGGGAAAGGGACACTCATCTGGAGCTGAACAGGGGCAAACGGGTCTCCTCTTGAGTTTCTGCGGGACTCTCGGGGTTCCTCCGAGTGGGGACGGGTGGGGCAGGGAACTTCATGGCTCACAGCAAGGGGGTGAATGAGCCATTCGCGGTCCAAGAGGAAAGGGGTGATTTTGCCCAAGAAACCGCAGCAGACATGGGCTTCACCACGCTTGCAGGGGAGAAGCATCTGGTTTTTCTCGAGTTGCAGCAGGATCCTCTCGAGTTATGACAGGGACCCCAGAAACCAGCCCTGTGGCCTCAGGGGTGTCCAGTCTCCGTGCCAGTTGCCAGACCTCTCTGGGGATTTCTCCCAGTCGTCAGCGGTGCCTCCGGGTTTTGTGTGGTGCTGAGGCCGGAGCCTGAGCTTTCATCGCCAATGCTGACATTAGTCTTGGGTTCCCCTGGAGACCCAGAAGGAAGTCAGGCCTCGTCTCGCCTGGTGACTTGCATGGCCTCTTGCCTCCCCAGAAGCAGCAACAGTGTCAGGCTCCCCTTAGAGTGGAAATAGGTATCTGTGTCTTGATATCGAGGAACTACCCATGGTTGTCACACGTGCTAATGTGTCAGGCATTGAACCTCGGTGTGACAGTGGAGGCATTATAGGGCAGTCAGGTTCATCTGGATTGGAGGAGAAATTTGGGGATGTTGAGGAATGGTGGCCCGAACCCTGATGCCCTCTCCGTGCCAGTTGCCATTTATATCTGGGGATTCCTCCCCACTCATCTCCAGGTCCTCAGTCGTCGTATGATGCTTAGGCTGGTGCCTGAGCTTTCCTCGCCCATGCTGACATAAATCTTGGGTTTCCCATGGAGCCTCCATAGGGGAGTCAGTCCTCGTCACGCATGGAGACGTGCATGGCCGCTTGCCTCCCCCAGCTACAGCAGCAGTGTCAGGCTTCCCGTTGAGCGGACACAGGAATCTGTGTCTTGCACTAGATGTACTACCCAGGGCTGTCACACGTGCCAGTGGGTCAGGCGTCGAGCCTCGGGGTGAGAGTCGACCCAGTGCAGGGCAGTCAGGTTCATCTGGAGTGAACGAGGTATATGGGGGTCTTGGGAAGTGGGGGCCAGACCCTAATGCTCCTCCTGACTGTCCTGGTGCGAGTGTCTCCAGTTGGTATGTGAGGGGGAGCGCTGGGAACCCTTTCCCGACAGAGCAGGAAAGGGACCTCATCTGGAGCTCAGCAGGGGCTAACGGGGCTTCTTTTGAATCTTGGCCTGACCCTTCATGTTCCTCTCGAGTGGGGACAGTGGGTCGGGGAACTTCTTGGGTCACAGCAGGAAGGTGAACGACCCTTTTGAGGTCCAAGAGGGAAGGGGTGATTTCCGCCAAAATGCCACAGCTGACAAGGTCTTCACCCTGCCTGCAGGGGAGAATCTTTGGTTTTTCTCAAGTTGTGGTGGGGTCCTCTCGAGTTACAACTGGAACCCAGGGACCCATCTCTGTGGCCTCAGGAGAGGCCAGTCTCCGTGCCAGATGCCAGGCGCCTCTGGGGATTCCTCCCCAATCGTCGCTGGGTGCTCAGTTTTCGTCTTGTGATGAGGCCAGAGCCTGAGCTTTCCTCGACCGTCCTGAACTAGGCCTTGGGGTACCCCCTGGTCCCCCACAGAGGAGACAGGCCTGGTCTCACCTGGAGACGTGCACGGCCACTTGCCTCCCCAGCTTCAGCAGCAGGGTCAGGTTTCCCGTCAAGCGGACACAGGAATTTTTGGCTTGCCCTCGGTGTACCCAAGGGATGTCACATGTGCCAGTGTGTCTGGAGGCATGTGTCGGGGTGACAATCGAGGCAGTGCAGGGCAATCAGGGTCCGCTGGAGTGGACGAGGCATTTGGGGGTCTTGGGGAATGGTGGCATGACCCCTGATGCTCCTCCTGACTCTCCTGGTGTGAGTGTCTCCTCTTGGGATGTGAGGAAAGTGCAGGGAACCCTTTCCCGACGGAGCAGGGAAAGGGACCCTCATCTAAAGCTGAACAGGGCAAACGGGCCTCCTCTTGAGTCTCTGCAGGGCGCTCGGGCTTCCTCTCGAGTGGGGACGGGTGGGTCGGGGAATTTCTTGGGTCACAGCAAGGTGTTGAATGAGCCATTCAAGGTCCAAGAGGGAAGAGGTGATTTCCCCCAAGACGCCACAGTGGCCAGGGTACTCACCCCGCCTGCAGTGGAGAATCTTTTGGTTTCTCTCAAGTTGTGGCGGGGTCCTCTCGAGTTATTATGGAGACCCCAGGGTCTCACCCCTGTGTCCTCAGGAGAGGCCAGTCTCCGTGCCAGTTGTCAAACGCCTCTGGGGATTTCTCCCCAGTCATCGGTGGGTCCTCGGGTTTTATCTGGGCCTGAGGCCGGAGCCTGAGCTTTCCTCGCCAATGCTGACTTAGGTCTTGGGGTTCCTCTGAAGTCCGCACAGGGGAATCAGGTCTCCTTTAGTTTCGAGATATGCACGGCCCCTTGCCTCCCCATCTGCAGCAGCAGTGTAAGGCTCCCCAACGAGCGGACACAGGGATCTGTGACTTGACCTCGAGGTACTACCCAGGGCTCACACGTGCCAGTGTGTCAGGTGTCGAGCCTTGGTGTGACAGTCGAGGCAGTATAGGGCAGTCAGGTTCATCTGGAGTGGAGGAGACATTTGGGGATCTTGAGGAATGGTGGCCCTACCCCTGATGCTCCTCTCGAGTTTCCTAGAGTGAGCGCCTCTTCCTGGGATGTGAGAGGAGTGCCGGGAAACCTTTCCATAGCAGGGAAAGGGACCCTCATCTTGAGCTGAGCATGGGCAAATGGGGCTTCTCTTCAATCGCAGCAGGACCCTTGGGGTTCATCTCGTGTGGGGACAGGTGGGGCGAGGAACTTCTTCTGTTACACCCAGAGTGTGAAGGACCCTTTTGAGGTACAAAGGGAAGGGGTGATTTCACCCGAGATGCCACAGCGGACAAGGGCCTCACGCCGCCTGCAGGAAAGAAGCTTCTGGTATTTCTTGAGTTGTGGCCATTCCTCTTGAGTTACGACGAGGACCACAGGAACCCTCCCCTGTGCCTTCAGGAGAGGCCCTTCTCCGTGCCAGTTGCCAGGCGCCTCTGGTGATTCCTCCCCAGTCGACACCGGGTCCACAGCCCTCGTCTAGTGCTGAAGTCGGAGCCTGATCTTTCCCCGCCTGTGCTGACATAGGTCTTGGGGTTCCCCTGGAGCCCCCACAGGGGAGTCAGGCCTTCTCTCTCCAGGAAACTTGCATGACCTCTTGCCTCCCCAGCGGCAGCAGCAGTGTCAGGCTCCCCTTTGAGCCGACATAGGTATCTGTGGCTTGCTCTCAAGGTTCCGCAGGTCTGTCACACTTGCCAGTGTGCCGGGCATCAAGCCTTGGGGTGACAGTAGAGGCAGTGCAAGGCCGTCAGGTTCATCTGGAATGGAGGAGGAATTTGGGAGTCTTGGGGAATTGTGGCCCGACCCTGATTCTCCTCCTGACTCTCCTGGTGCAGGCACCTCGGTTTGAGGTGCGGGGGGAGGACCAGGAAACCTTTCTCAATGGAGCAGGGAAAGGGACCGTCATGTGAAGCTGAGCAGGGGAAAATAAGGTTCCTCTTGAAACGTGGCAGGACCCGTGGGGTTCCTCTCGAGTGGGGATGGGTAGAGCGGGGAACATCTTGGGTCCCTGCAAGGGGTAGAAGGAGCCTTTTGAGGTCCAAGAGGGAAGGGGTGATTTCCCCGAGATGACGCAGCGGACAAGGACCTCACTCCGCCTGCAGGGTAGAACCTTCTGGTTTTTCTCGAGTTGCGGCAGGGTCCTCTCTAGTTACTACCGGGACCACAGGGACCCGAAACTGTGGCCTCAGGAGAGGCCAGTCTCCAAGCCAGTTGCCAGGCGCCTCAGGGGATACCTCCCCAGTAGTCACCAGGCCCACAGTCCTCGTCGGGTGATGAGGACAGAACGTGAGCTTTCCTCACCCGTGCTGACCTAGGTCCTGGGGTTTCCTGTAGCCCCCACAGGGGAGTCAGGCCTCGTCTCGCTTGGAGACGTGCACGGCCGCTTGCCTCCCCAGCTCAAGCAGCATTGTCACGCTCCCCATCCTGTGGAAACAGGGATATGAGGCTTTTCCTCGAGATACACCAGGGCTGTCACACTTGCCAGTGTGACTGGCATCGAGTGTCGGGGTGACAATCGAGACAGTGCAGGGCAGTCAGGGTCCGATGGAGAGGACGAGACATTTGGGGTCTTGGGGGATGCTGGCCCGACCCCTGAGGCTCCTCCCGACTCTCCTGGTGCGAGCGTCTCTTCTTGGGATGTGAGGGGAGAGTCGGAAAACCTTTCCCAAAGGAGAAGGGAACAGGACCCTCATCTGGAGCTGAGCAGGCCAAACGGGGCTCATTTAGAGTCGTGACGGGACCCACGGGGATCCTCTCAAGTGCGGACGGGTAGGGCGGGAACTTCTTGGGTCACAACAAGAAGGTGAATGACCCTTTTGAGGTCCGAGATAGAAGGGGTGATTTCCCCAAGACGCCACACTGGACAAGGTCCTCACCCAGCCGGCAGGGGAGAATCTTTTGGTTTTTCTCAAGTTGTGGCAAGGTCCTTTCGAGTTACCACGGGGACCCCAGGGACTCGCCCTCATGGCCCCAGGGAGGCCAGTCTCCGTGCCAGTTTTCAGGCGCCTCTGGCGATTCTTCCCCAATCATCGCCAGGTGCTATGTCCTCGTCTTGTGCTGAGGCCGGTGCCTGAGCTTTCCTCGACCGTCCTGACCTAGGTCTTGGGGTACCCCTGGGCCCCCACAGAGGAGACAGGCCTCATCTCGCCTGGAGACGTGCACAACTGCTTGCCTCCCCAGCTGTAGTAGCAGTGTAAGGCTCCCCGTCGAGTGGACACAGGAATCTGTGGCTTGCCCTCTAGGTAACCCAGGGCTGTCACACGTGCCAGTGTGTTGCCCATCGAGCCTCGGGCTGACAGTCAAGGCAGTGCACGGCAGTCAGGTGCATCTGGAGTGGACGAGGCAGTTGGGGATCTTTGTGAATTGTGGCCCGATCCCTGAGGCTCCTCCCAACTATCCTGGTGTGAGCGCCTTCTCCTGGGATGTGAGTGGTGTGCCGGGATTCCTTTCCCGACAGAGCAGGGAAAGGGACTCTCATTTGGAACTGAGCAGGGGCAAATGGGACTCTTCATGAGTTTGGGCGGGACCTCGGCATTCCTCTCCAGTGGGGACGGTTGTGGCGGGGAACGTCTTGGGTCACAGCAAGTGTGTGAAGGAACATTTCAAGGTCCACGAGGAAACGGGTGATTTCCTCTGAGATGGCCCAGTGGACAAGGGCCTCACCCCACCTGCAGGGGAGAAGCTTCTGGTTTTTCTCGAAATACGGTGGGGTTTCTCGACTCACCACGCGGACCCCAGGGACACGGCCCTGTGTTTTCAGGAGAGGCCAGTCTCTGTGCCAGTTGCCAAACGCCTCTGGGGATTCCTCCCCAGTGGTCGCCGGGTCCACAGTCCTCGTCTGGTGCTGAGGCTCGAGTCTGAGCTTTCCACACACGTGTTGACATAGGTCTTGGGGTTCCCCTGGAGCCCCTACAGGGGAGTCAGGCCACTACTCCCCTGGAGATGTGCATGGCCAATTTCCTCCACAGCTGCAGCAGCAGTGTCAGGCTCCCCGTCGTGCAGACACAGGGATCTGTAGCTTGCACTCCAGGTACCCCAGGGCTGTCACACGGGCCAGTGTGTCGGGCATTGAGCCTGGGGCTGACAGTCGAGGCAGTGCAGGGCAGTCAGGGTCATCTGGAGTGGACGAGGCATTTGGGGGTCTCTCTGAATTGTGGCCCGACCCCTAATGCTCCTCCCGACTCTCCTGGTGTGAGCGTCTCCTTTGGGATGCGACCGGAGTGTCGGAAAACCTTTCCCGAAAGAGCAGGGAAAAGGACCCTCATGTGGAGCTGAGCAGGCGCAAACGGGGCTCCTCTTGAGTCGTGACGGGACCCACGTGGTTCCTCTAGAGTGGGTAAGGTCAGGGTGGGGAACTGTTTGGATCAGAGCAAGGGTGTGAAGGAGCCTTTTGAGGTCCTAGAGGGAAGAGGTGATTTCGCCCAAAACGCTGCAGCAGACAAGGGTCTTACCACGCCTGCAGGGGAGAAGCATCTGTTTTTTCTCAAGGTGCGGCGGGGTCCTCTCGAGTTACGGTGGGGTCCTCTCGAGTTATGACGGGGACCCCAGAAACCAGCCCTGTGGCCTCAGGAGTGTCCAGTCTCTGTGTCAGTAGCCAGGCGCCTCTGGTGATTCCTCCCCAGTCGTCGCTTGGTCCTCAGTCCTCATCTAGTGCTGAGATCAGAACCTGAGCTTTCCTCGCCTGTGCTGCCATAGGTCTTGAGGTTCCCCTGGAGCCCCACAGGGGAGTCAAGCCTCGTCTAGCCTGGAGACTTGCATGGCCTCTTGCCTCCGCAGCTGCAGCAACAGTGTCAGGCTCCCTTTTGAGCGGACATAAGTATCTGTGGCTTGCCCTCGAGGTACCCCCAGGTCTGTCACACGTGCCAGTGTGACAGGCGTCAAACCTTGGGGTGACAGTAGAGGCAGTGCAGGGCCGTCAGGTTCATCTGGAATGGAGGAGGAATTTGGGGGTCTTGGGGAATGGTGTTCTGACTACTGACGCTCCTCCCGACTCTCTTGCTAGTGCCTCTGCTTGAGGTGCGAGGGGAGGACCAGGAAACCTTTCTCGATGGAACAGGGAAAGGGACTCTCATCTGAAGCTGAGCAGGGGCAAATGAGGCTCCTCTTGAATCATGGCGGGACCCTTGGGGTTCCTCTCGAGTGGGGCCGGGTAGGGCGAGGAACATCTTGGGTCACTGCAAGGGGGAGAAGGAGCCTTTTGAGGTCCAAGAGGGAAGGGGTGATTTCCCCTGAGATGACGCAGTGGACAAGGGCCTCACTCCGCATGCAGGATAGAAGCTTCTGGTTTTTCTCGGGTTGCAGCAGGGTCCTCTCTAGTTACGATGGGGACCACAGGGACCCGAACCTGTGGCCTCAGGAGAGGCCAGTCTCCATGCCAGTTTCCAGGTGCCTCAGGGCATACCTCCCCAGTCGTCGCCGGGTCCTCAATCCTCGTCCGGTGCTGAGGCTGGTACCTGATCATTCCTCACCCGTGCTGATTTAGGTCTCGGGGTTCCCCTGGAGCCCCCACAGTGGAGTCACGCCTCATTTAGTTTGGAGATGTAAATGGCCACTTGCCTCCCCAGCTGCAGCAGCAGTGTCAGGCTTCCTGTCGAGTGGACACAGGAATCTGTGTCTTGCCCTAGATGTACTACCGAGGGCTGTCACACGTGCCAGTGTGTCAGGCTTCGAGTCTCGGGGTGACAGTCGACACAGTGCAGGGCAGTCAGGTTCATCTGGAGTGGATGAGACATTGGGGGACTTCGGGAATTGTGGCCCGACCCTTTATGCTCCTCCTGACTCTCCTGGTGGTAACAGCTCCACTTGGGATGTGAGGGAGTGCCCGGAACCCTTTCCCGAAGGATCAGGGAAAGGGACAATCATCTGGAGCTGAGCAGGGACAAACGGGGCTCTTCTTGAGTCACGGTGGGACCGTCGGAATTCATCCCAAGTGGAGACGAGTGGGGCAGGGAACTTCTTTGGTCACAGCAAGGGTATGAAGGAGCCTTTCAAGGTCCAAGAGGGATGGGGTGATTTCCCATGAGATGAGGAAGCTGACAGTGTCCTCATTCCGCCTGCAGGGGAGAAGGTTCTGGTTTTTCTCGAGATGTGTTGGGGTCCTCTCGAGTTATGACGGGAAACCAGCGAACCGCCCCTGTGGACTCAGGAGAGGCCAGTCTCCATGCCAGTTGCCAGGCGTCTCTGGGAATTCAATTCCCCCTTAGCCGTCGCTGGGTACTCAGTCCTTGTCTGGTGCTGAGTCCACAGCCTGAGCTATCCTCACCCGTACTGACATAGGACTTGGGGTTCCCCGGGAGCCCCCACCGGGAGTCAGGCCTCCTCTCGCCTGGAGACGTGCACGGCCGCTTGCCTATCCAGCTGAAGCATCAATGTCAGGCTCCCCGCTGAGCGGACACTTGAGTGGAAAAGGCATTTGGGGCCTTGGGGAATGGTGGCCCGACCCCTGATGCTCCTGCCTACTCTCTTGGTGCGATCGCCTCCTCGAAGGATATGAGTGGTGTGCCGGGAATCCTTTCCTGACAGAGCAGGGAAAGAGACTCTCATCTGGAACTGAGAAGGGGCAAAGGGGGCTCTTCTTGAGTTTGGGCGGGACCTTGGCGTTCCTCTCCAGTGGGGATGGTTGGGGCGGGGAACGTCTTGGGTCACAGCAAGTGTGTGAAGGAACATTTTGAGGTCCACGAGAAAAGGATGATTTCCTCTGAGATGCCGCAGTGAACAAGGGCCTCACCACACCTGCAGGGGAGAAGCTTCTGGTTTTTCTCGAGTTGGGGAGGGGTCCTCTCGAGTTACCACATGGATCCCAGGGACACGGCCCTGTGTTCTCAGGAGAGGCCAGTCTCCGTGCCAGTTGCCAGACGCCTCTGGGGATTCCTCCCCAGTGGTCGCCGGGCCCACAGTCCTCCTCTGGTGCTGAGGCCTGAGCCTGAGCTTTACACGCCCGTGGTGACATAGGTCTTGGGGTTCCCCTGGAGCCCCTACAGTGGAGTCAGGCCACGTTTCCCCTGGAGACGTGCATGGCATGGCCGCTTGCCTCCCCAGCTGCAGCAGCAGTATCAGGCTCCCCGTCGTGTGGACACAGGGATCTGTAGCTTGCACTCCAGGTACCCCAGGGCTGTCACACGTGCCAGTGTGTCAGGCGTCGAGCCTCGGGCTGACAGTCGAGGAAGTGCAGGGCAGCCAGTTTCATCTGAAGTGGACGAGGCATTTGGGTTCTTGGGGAATGGTGGCCCGACTCCTGATTCTTCTCCCAATATTCTTCATGCGAGAGCCTCCACTTGGGATGGGAGGGGAGTGCTGGGAACCCTTTCCCGATGAAGCAGTTAAAGGGACTCTTCTCTGCAGCTGAGCATGTGGAAAGGGGGCTCATCTTCAGTCGCGGCAGGACCCTCAGTGTTCCTCTCGAGTGGGGATGGGTGGGGTGGGAAACTTCTTGGGTAACGTCAAGGGTGTGAAGGGGCCTTACGGGGTCCTCGAGGGAAGGGGTGATTTCCCTCGAGACGCCCCAGCAGACAAGGACCGCACCCCACCAGCAGTGGAGAAGCTTCTGGTTTTACTCGAGTTGCCGTGGGGTCCCTATCGAGTTACGATGGGGACCCCAAGGACCTGCCCCTGTGGCCTCAGGAGAGGCAAGTCTCCATGCCAGTTGCCAGTCAACTCTGAGGATTCCTCCTCAGCCATCGCCGGGTACTCTGTCCCTGTCTGGTGCTGAGGCCCCAGCCTGAGCTTTCCTCACCCATACTGACATAGGACTTGGGGTTCCCCTGGAGCCCACACAGGGAGTCAGGCCTTGTCTCACCTGGAGATGTGCACGGCCAGTTGCCTCTCCAGCTGAAGCATCAATGTCAGGCTCCCCGTTGAGTGGACACAGGGATCTGTGCCTTGCACTCCAGGTACCCCAGGGCTGTCACACGTGCCAGTGTGTCGGGCATCAAGCCTTGGGCTGACAGTCGAGGCAGTGCAGGGCAGTCAGGTTCATCTGGAGTGGACGAGGCATTTGGAGTCTTAGGGGATGCTGGCCCAACCACTTATGCTCCTCCCAACTCTCCTGGTGTGAGCATCTCCTCTTGGGATGCGAGGGGAGTGTCGGAAAAGCTTTCCCAAAGGAGAAGGGAAAAGGACCCTCATCTGGAGCTGAGCAGGTGCAAATGGGGCTCCTCTTGAGTCTCGATGGGACCCACGGGGTTCCTCCTGAGTGGGGAAGGGCGAGGCGTGGAACTTCTTGGATCACAGCAAGGGTGTGAAGGAGCCTTTCGAGGTCCTAGAGGCAAGGGGTGATTTACCCCGAGACACCGCAGCGGACAAGGGCCTCAGCCCGCCTGCAGGGTTTAAGCTTCTTGTTTTTCTCGAGTTACGGCAGGGTCCTCTTGAATTACGACGGGAACCCCAGGGACCCGCCCTGTGGCCTCAGGAGAGGCCAGTATCCGTGCCAGTTGCAAGGCGCCTCTGGGAATTCCTCCTCAGTCGTTGACGAGTGCTTTGTTCTCATCTGTTGCTGAGGCCGGAGCCTGAGCTTTCCTCACCCGTGCTGACAAAGGTTTTTGGGTTCCCGTTTAGCCGCCACAGGGGAGTCAGGTCTCGTTTAGCCTTGAGACGTGCACGGCCGCTTGCCTCCCCAGCTGCAGCAGCAGTGTAATGCTCCCCGTCGAGAGGACACAGGGATCTGTGACTTGACCTCGAGGTAATACCCAGGGCTGTCACACGTGCCAGTGTGTCAGGCGTCGAGCCTTGGTGTGACAGTCGAGGCAGTGTAGGGCAGTCAGGTTCATCTAGAGTGGAGGAGACATTTGGGGATCTTGCGGAATGGTGGCTCGAATCCTGATGCTCCTCCCAACTCTCATGGTGGGAGCAGCTGTTCTTGGCATTAGAGGGGAGCGCTGGAACTCCTTTCCGGATGAGCAGGGAAAGGGACAAACATCTGGAGCTGAACAGGGACAAACGGGGCTCCTCTTGAGTTGCAGTACCACTGGGGTTCCTCTCGATTGGGGACTGGTTGGGCAGGAACTTCTTGGGTCACAGCAAGAATGTGAAGGAGGGTTTCGAGGTCAAAGAGGTAGGGGTGATTTCCCCTGAGAGGCCACAGGGGACAAGGGCCTCACCCTGCTTGCAAGGGAGAAGCTTATGGTTTTTCTCGAGTTGTGGGGGGTTTCTAGAGTTATGATGGGGAGCCCATGCACCTGCCCCTGTGGCCTCAGGAGAGGCCAGTCTCCGTGCCAGTTGACATGGGCTTCTGGGGATTCCTCCCTAGTCATCGCCGGGTCCTCAGTACTCATCTGGTGCTGAGGCCGGTGCCTGAGATTTCCTCGCCCATGCTGACATAAATTTTGGCGTCCCCATGGAGCCCCCACAGGGCAGTCAGGCCTCGTCTCGCCTGGAGACATGCACTGCCGCTTGCCTCCACAGCTTCACCAGCAGTGTCAGGCTTCCAGTCGAGCGGATACAGGGATCTGTAGCTTGCCCTCGAGGTACCCCGGGGCTGTCACACGTGCCAGGGTGTCAGTAGTCGAGCGTCGGGGTGACAGTCAAGGCAGTACATGGCAGTCAGGTTCATCTGGAGTGGACGAGGCATTTGGGGGTCTTGGATAATGGTGGCCCATTCCCTGAGGCTCCTCCTGACTCTCCTGGTGCGAGCACCATCTCTTGGGATGCGAGGGGAGCGCTGGGAAATTTTTCCCGTCGGAGCAGGGAAAGGGACCCTCATTTGGAGCTGAGCAGAGGAAAACGGGGCTCCTCCTGAGTCGCGGTGGGACCCTCGGGGTTCATCTCTAGTGGGGACCGGTGGGGCAGGGAACTTCTTGGGTCACAGCAAGTATGTGAAGGAGCCTTTCGAGGTCCAAAAGGGAATGGCTAATTTCCCCTAGAAGCTGCAGCGGACAAGGGCCTCACCTTGGCTGCAGGGGAGAAGCTTCTGGTTTTTTTTTTTTTTTTTTGAGCTGCGGCAGGGTCCTCTCAAGTTACAAAGGGGACCCCAGGGACCTGCACCTGTGGCCTCAGGAGAGACCCATCTCCGTGCGAGTTGTGAGGCCCCTATCATCGTCGCCAGGTCCTCAGTCCTGGTCTGGTGCTGAGGCCTGAGCCTGAGCTTGCCTCGACTGTGCTGACATAGGTACTGGTGTTCCCCTGGAGCCCCCACATGGGATTCAGGCGTCGTCTCTCCTGGAGACCTGCACAGCCCCTTTGCTCCCCAGCTGCAGCAGCAGTGTCCAGCTTTCCGTCCAGCAGACACAGGGATCTGTGGCTTGATCTTGAGGTACCCCAGGGCTGTCACACGTGCCAGTGTCTCGGGAGTCGAGCTTCGGGGTGACAGTCGAGGCAGTGCAGTGCAGTCAGGTTCATCTGTAGTGGACGAGGCATTTGAGTGTCTTGGGGAATGGTGGACCGACCCCTGAGTCTCTTCCCGACTCTCCTGGTGTGAGCACCTCCTCTTTGGATGCAAGGAAAGTGCCAGGAACCCTTTCCCGACGGAGCAGGGAATGGGCCCCTCATCTGTAGCTGATCAGGGGGAAATGGGCTCCTCTTGAGTCGTGGAGGGACCCTCGGAGTTCCTCTCAAGTTGGGACGGGTGTGGCGGGGAACTTGTTGGGTCACAGCAAGGGTGTGAAGGAGACTTTTGAGGTCCAAGAGGAAAGGGTGATATCCCCTGAGATCCCGCAGCAGACAAGGGCCTCATCTCGCCTGCAGGGGAGAAGTTTCTGGGTTTTTTTCGAGTTGTGGCGGGTTCTCTCGAGTTACGAGTGGGACCCCAGGTACCCGCGCCTGTGGTCTCAGGAGAGGCCAGTCTCCGTGCGAATTTCGAGACGCCTCTGGGGATTCCTCCTCAGTCGTCGCTGGGTCCTCAGTCCTCGTCTGGTGCTGAGGCTGGAGCCTGAGCTTGACTTGCCCATGCTGACATAGGTCTTGGGCTTCCCCTGGAGTCCCCACAATGAAGTCAGGCCTCGTCTCACCTGGAGTCATGCACGGCTGCTTTCCTGTCCAGCTGCAGCAGCAGTGTCCGGTTCCACGTCAGGCGAATACAGGGATTTGTAGTTTGCCCTCGAGTTACCCAGGGCTGTCACATGTGCCAGTGTGTCGGGAGGCGAGCCTCGGGGTGACAGTCGAAGCAGCGCAGGGTAGTCAGATTCATCTGTAGTTGATGAGGCATTTGGGGGTCTTGGGGAATTTTGGCTGGACCCCTGAGGCTCCTCCCAAATCTCCTGATGCTAGCGCCTCCTCTTGGGATGCTAGAGGAGCTGCGGAAACACTTTTTCAACAGAGCAGAAAAAGGTCCCTCATCTGGAGCTGAGCATGGGAAAACGGGCTCCTCTTGAGTCTTGGCAGGACTCTCGGGGTTCCTCTCGAGTATGGACGGGTGTGGTGGGGAACTTGTTGGGTCATAGGATGGGTGTGAAGGAGCCTGTCGAGATCCAAGAGGGAAGGGGTTATTTCCCCCAAGATGCCGCAGCGGACTAGGTCCTAACCACGCCTGCAGAGGAGAGGCTCCTGGTTTTTCTGGAGTTGTGGCGGTGCCCTCTTGAGCTACGATGGGGACCCCAGGGACCCGCCCCTGTGGCCTCAGGAGAGGCCAGTCTCTGTACGAGATGCGAGGCGCCTCTGGGGATTCCTCCCCAGTCATTGCCAGGTCCTCAGTCCTCGTCAGGTGCTGAGGCCGCAGCCTGAGCTTTCCTTGCCCATGCTGACATCCATCTTGGGGTTCCCCTGGACCCTCACAGGAAGGTCAGGCCTCATCTTGCCTAGAGACGTGCACGGCCACTTTCATCACCACCTGCAGCAGCAGAGTCTGGCTCCCCGTTGAGTGGACACAGGGATCGGTGGCTTGCCCTCGAGGTACCCCTGGGCTGTCACACGTGCCAGTGTGTTATGAGTAGAGCCTCAGGGTGACAGTCGAGGCAGTGCAGGGCAGTCGGGTTCATCTGGAGTGGATGAGGTATTTGGAGGTCTTGGGGAATGGTGGCTTGAACCCAGCAGCTCCTCCCCGATCTACTGTTGTGAGCGCCTCCTCTTATGATGCGAGGGGAGCGCCCAGAACATTTTCCTGACAAAGCAGGAAAAGGACCCCTCATCTGGAGCTGAGCATTGGTAAACGGGGCCCCTCTTGAGTCGCAGTGGGACCCTCAGGGTTCCTCTCAAGTGGGGAACGGTGGGGCGGGGCACTTCTTGGGTCACAACAAGGGGGTGAAGGAGCCTTTCGAAGTCCAAGAGGGAAGGGGTGATTTCCCCAAGATGTCGAAGTGGACAAAGGCCTCACCCCGCCTGCAGGGGAGAAGCTTCCGGTTTTTCTCGAGTTGTGGTGGGGTCCTCTCGAGTTAAGACGTGGACCCCAGGGACCCGCCCCTGTGGCCTCAGCAGAGGCCATTCTCCGTCCGAGTTGTAGGCGCCTCTGGGGATTCCTCCCCTGTCATCGCCGGGTCCTCAGTCCTCGTCTGGTGCTGAGGCCAGAGCCTGAGCTTGCCTCGCCCATGCTGACATAGATCTTGGGGTTCCCCTGGAGCCTCCACAGGGAGTCAGGCCTCATCTCTCCTGGAGACGTGCACGGCCGCTTTCCTGCCCAGCTGCAGCAGCAGTGTCCGGCTCCACATCAAGCAGACACAGAGATTTGTGGCTTTCCCTCGACTCACCCCAGGGCTGTCACACGTGCCAGTGTGTCGGGAGGCAACCCTTGTAGTGATAGTCGAGGCAGTGCTGGGCAGTCAGATTCATCTGTAGTTGACGAGTCATTTGGGGGTCTTGGGGTATGGTGGCCCGACACCTGAGGGTCCTCCCGAATCTCCTGTTGCTAGTGCCTCCACTTGGGATGCAAGAGGAGCTGCAGAAGCCTTTTCCCAATGGAGCAGGGAAATGGTCCCTCATCTGGAGCTGAGCATGGGAAAACGGTGCTCCTCTTGAGTCGCGGCGGAACCCTCGGAGTTCCTCTCGAGTGGGGACGGGTGTGGCGGGGAACTTGTTGAGTCACAGCAAGGGTGTGAAGGAGCCTTTCAAGGTCCAAGAGGGAAAGGATGGTATTCCCTGAGATGTCGCAGCAGACGAAGGCCTCATCCCGCCTGCAGGGGAGAAGTTTCTGGTTTTTCTCGAGTTGCGCCGGGGTTCTCTCGAGTTACAACTGGGACACTAGGGACCCGCTCCTGTGGCTTCAGGAGAGGCCAGTCTCCGTGCGAGTTGTGAGGCACCTCTGGGAATTCCTCCCCATTCGTCGCTGGGTCCTCAGGCCACGTCTGGTGCTGAGGTCGGAGCCTTAGGTTTCCTCACCTGTGCTGACATAGGTCTTTTGGTTACCCTGGAGCCCCCACTGGAAAGTCAGACCTCGTCTCACCTGGGGACATGCACGGCCTCTTGCCTCCCCCTGCTGCGGCAGCAGTGTCATGCTCCCCGTCGAGCGGACACAGGGATCTGTGGCTTGCCCTCGAGGTACCCCAGGGCTTTCACACGTGCCAGTGTGGCAGGTGTTGAGCCTCAGGGTGACAGTCAAAGCAGTGTAGGGCAGTCAGGTTCATCTGGGGTGGACGAGGCATTTGGGAGTCTTGGGGAATGGTGGCCTGACCCCTGATGCTCTTCCCGACTCTCCTAGTGGGAGCGCCTCCTCTTGGGTTTCGAGGGGAGCACCTGGAACCCATTTTCGACGGAGCAGGGTAATGGACCCTCATTTGGAGCTGAGCAGCGGCAAGCGGGGCTTCTCTTGAGTCGCGGCGGGACACCCAGGTTCTTCTCATGTGGGGACTGGTGGGGCGGGGCACTTCTTTGGTCACAGCAAGGGGGTGAAGGAGCCTTTTGAGGTCCAAGAGGGAAGGGGTGATTTCCCCCAAGACGCTGCAGCAGACACGAACCTCACCCTGCTTGCAGGGGAGAAGATTCTGGTTTTCCTCGAGATGGAGCAGGTTCCTCTCGAGTTACGACGGGGACCCCAGGGACTCTCCCCTGTGGCCTCAGGAGAGGCCAATCTCCTTGCCAGTTGCCCGACTCATATGGGGATGCCTCCCCAGTCATCGCCGGCTCCTCAGTCTTCGTCTGGTGCTGAAGCCAGAGCCTGAGCTTTCCTCGAACGTGCTAACATAGGTCTTGTGGTTCCCCTGGAACTTCCACAGGAGAGTAAGGCCTTGTCTCGCCTGGAGACGTGCACGGCCACTTTCCTCCTCAGCTGCAGCAGCATTGTCCAACTCCCCGTCGAGCAGACACCGGGATCTGTGGCTTGACATAGAGGTATCCCAGGGCTGTCACACTTGCCAGTGTGTCAGGAGTCTAGCCTCAGGGAGACATTTGAGGCAGTGCAAGGCAGTCAGGTTCATCTGGAAAGGACGAGGCATTTCGGGGTTTTGGGGAATGGTTTCACGAACCCTGAGGCAGCTCCTGACCCTCCTGGTGAGAACGCCTCTACTTGGGATGTGAGGGGAGCGTCTAGAACCCTTTCCCCACGAAGCAGGGAAAGGGACCCTCATCTGGAGCTGAGCAGGGGAAACGGGGCTCCTCTTGAGTCACGTGGGACCCTCAGGATTCCTGTTCGATAGGGACGGGTGGGGTGGGGAAAGTTCTCGGGTCACAGCAAGGGTGTGAAGGAGACTTTCCAGGTCCAAGAAGGAAGGGGTGATTTCCCCTGAGAAGCGGCAGCGGACGAGGGCCTCAACCCACCTGCAGGGGAGAAGCTTCTAATTTTTCTCTAGTTACAGTGGGGTCCTCTCGAGTTACGTTGGAGACCCCAGGGACCCACCCCTGTGGCCTCAGGAGAGGCCAGTCTCCGGGCCAATTGTGAGGAGCCTCTTGGAACTCCTCCCCAGTCGTCACCGGGGCCTCATTCTTCGTCTGGTCTGAGGCTGGAGCCTGAGCTTTCCTCTCCTGTGCAGACATAAGCCTTGGTGTTACCCTAGATCTCCCACAGGGAGTCAGGCCTCGTCTCACCTGGAGACGTGCAGGGCCGCCTTCCGCTCCAGCTGCAGTAGCAGTGTCCAGCTCTCCATCGAGCAGACACGGGGATCTATGGCTTTCCCTCGAGGTACCCCAGGGCAGTCACACGTGCCAGGGTGTCGGGAGTCGAGCGTTGGGGTGACAGTCGAGGCAGTACATGGCAGTCAGGTTCATCTAGAGTGGACCAGGCATCTGGGGGTCTTGGAGAATGGTGGACCGACCCCTGAGGCTCCTCCTGACTCTCCTGGTGTGAGCACCTTCTCTTGGGATGTGAGGGGGGAGCACAGGGAACCCTTTCCCGATGGAGCAGGGAAAGGGCCCCATATCTGGAGCTGAGCAGGGGAAAACGGGGCTCCTCTTGAGTCTTGGCGGGACCTTCGGGTTTCCTCTCGAGTGGCGACAGGTAGGGCGGGGAAATTCTTGGGTAACAGCAAGGGTGTAAAGGAGCCTTTCGAGGTCCAAGAGGGAAGGGGTGATTTCCCCCAGGATAGCGCAGCGGACTAGGGCCTCACCCCTCCTGCAGGGGAGAAGCGTCTGGATTTTCTCGAGTTGCGGCTGAGCCCTCTCGAGTTATGACGGAGACCACAGGGACCCGGCCCTGTGGACTCAGGAGAGGCCAGTCTCTGAGCCAGTTGCCAGGTGCCTCTGGGGATTCATCCACAGACGTTGCTGGGTCCTCATTCCTCCTCTGGTGCTGAGGCCAGAGCCTGAGCTTTCCTCACTCATGCTGAAATAGGTTTGGAGTTCCCTTGGAGCCCCCACAAGGGAATCAGGCTTGGTCTCGCCTGGAGACATGCACGGCCGCTTGCCTCCCCAGCTGCAGCAGCAATGTCAGGCTCCCCGTCGAGCGGACACAGGGATCTGCGGCTTGCCATCAAGGTAGCCCAGGGCTGCCAAACGTGCCAGTGTGTTGGGATTCGAACCTCGGGGTGATAGCCGAGGTAATGCAGAGCAGTCAGGTTGATGTGGAGTGGACGAGGCATTTGCGGGTCTTGGAGAATGGTGGCCGACCCTGAGGCTGCTCCTGACTCTCCTGGTGTGAGCACCTCCTCTTGGGATGCGAGGGGAGTGCCGAGAAACCTTTCCCACCGCATTAGGGTAAGGGCCCCTCATCTGGAGTTTAGCAGGGGAACACGGGGCTCCTCTTGAGTCATGGCATGATCCTCGGGGTTCCCATCGAGTGGGGACGGCTGGGACGGTTAACTTCTTGGGTCACAGCAAGGGTGTGAAGGAGCATTTCGAGGTCCAAGAGGGAAGGGGTGATTTCCCCTGAGACGCCGCAATGGACAACGACCTCACCCCGCCTGCAGGGGAGAAGCTTCTGGTTTTTCTCGAGTTGCGGCAAGGACCCCATGGACCTGCCCATGTGGCCTCAGAAGAGGCCAGACTCCGTACCAGTTGCCATTCGCCTCTCGGCATTCCTCCCCAGTCATCGCCGTGTCCCTGGTAACCATCTGTTGCTGAGGCCAGAGCCTGAGCATTCCTCACCTGTGCTGACATAGGTCTTGAGGTTCCCCTGGAGCCCCACAGGGGAGTCAGGCCTCATCACGCCTGGAGATGTGCACGGCCTTTGCCTTCCCAGCTGCAGCAGCAGTGTCATGCTTCCCATCGAGCGGACACAGTGATCTGTGGCTTGCCCTCGAGGTACCCCAGGGCTGTCACACATGCCATTGTGTCGGGAGTCGAGCCTCGGGGTGACAGTCGAGGCAGTGCAGGGCAGTCAGGTTCATCTGGAGTGGACGAGGCTTTTGAGGGTCTTGGGGGAATGGTGCCCCGACACCTGAGGTTCCTCCTGACTCTCCTAATGCAAGCGCCTCCTCTTGGGATGTGAGGGGAGCGCCGGGAACCCTTTCCCGACGGAGAAGGGAAAGGGCCCCTAATCTGGAGCTGAGCAGAGGAAAACGGGGCTCCTCTTGAGTCATGGCGGGACCCTCAGGGTTCCTCTCAAGTGTGGACGTGTGGGGCGGCGAACTTCTTGGTTCACAGCAAGGGTGTGAAGGAGCCTTTCGAGGTCCAAGAGGGAAGGGGTGATTTCAGCAGAGACGCTGCAGTGGACAAGGTCCTCACCCCGCCTGCAGGAGAGAAGCTTCTGGTTTTTCTCGAGTTGTGGTGGGGTCTCTCGAGTATGACGGGTTACCCCAGGGACCCACCCCTGTGGCCTCAGGAGAGGCCAGTCTCCATGCACTTTGTGAGGCGCCTTTGGGGATTCCTCCACAGTTTTCCCTGGGTCCTCTGTCCTCGTCTGGTGCTAAGGCCTGAGCCTGAGCTTGCCTCGCCTGTGCTGACATAGGACTTGGGGTTCCCCTCTAGCCCCAACAGGTAAGTCAGGCCTCATCTCGCCTGGAGACGTGAATGACCGCTTTCCTCCCCAGCTGCAGCACCAGTGTCCGGTTCCCCGTCGTGCATACACAGGGATCTGTGGCTTGCCATCGAGGTACCCCAGGACCATAAAACATGCCAGTGTGTTGGGAGTTGAGCCTCGGGGTCACAGTCAAGTCAGTGCAGGGCAGACAGGTTCATCTGGAGTGGACAAGGCATTTAGGGGTCTTGGGCAATGGTGGCCCAAACCCTGAGTCTCCTCCTGACTCTCCTGGTGTGAGTGCCTCCTCTTGGGATGCGAGGGGAGCGCCAGGAACCCTTTCTCAAAGGAACAGGGACATGGCCCCTCAGCTGGAGCTGAGCAGGGGAAAACGGAGTCGTGGCGGGACCCTCGGGGTTCCTTTCCAGTGGGGATGGGTGGGGCGGGGAATTTCTTGGGTCACAGCTAGGGTGTGAAGGAGCCTTTCGAGGTCCAAGAGGGAAGGGGTGATTTCCCCGCGACGCCACAGTGAACAAGGACCTCACCCTGCCTGCAGTGGAGAAGCTTCTAGTTGTTCTTGAGTTGCGGCGGGGTCCTCTGGAGTTACGACGGGGACCCCAGGGACCCGCCCCTGTGGCCTCAGGAGAGGACAGTCTGCGAGCGAGTTGTGAGACGCCTCTGTGGATACCTCCCCAGTCGTCCCCGGGTCCTCAGTCCTCGACTGGTGCTGAGGCCGGAACCTGAACTTGCCTCGCCCATGCTGACATAGGTCTTGGGGTGCCCCTGGAGCCACCACAGGGGAGTCAGGCCTCATCTCGCCTGGAGATGTGCATGGCTGCTTTCCTCCCCAGCTGCAGCAGCAGTGTCTGGCTCTCCGTCAGGCGGACACAGGGATCTGTGGCTTGCCCTTGAGGTATGCAACAGCTTTCACACGTGCCAGTGTGTCAGGAGTCGAGCCTCGGGGTGACAGTCGAGGCAGTGCAGGGCAGTCAGGTTCATCTGAAGTGGACGAGGCATTTGGGGGTCTTAAGGAATAGTGGCCTGACCCCTGAGCCTCCACCCGGCTCTCCTGGTGTGAGCGCCTCCTCTTGGGATGTGAGGGGAGCACCGGGAACCCTTTCCCAATGGAGAAGGGAAAGGGCCCCTAATCTGGAGCTGAGCAGGGGAAAACGGGGCTCTTCTTGAGTCACGGCGTGACCCTCAGGGTTCCTCTCAAGTGTGGACATGTGGGGCGGTGAACTTCTTGGGTCACAGCAAGGGTGTGAAGGATCCCTTCGAAGTCCAAGAGGGAAGGTGTGATTTCCGCCGAGATGCCACAGCGGACAAGGGCCTCACCCGACCTGCAGGGGAGAAGCTTCTGGTTTTTCTTGAGTTGCGGCGAGGTCCACTCGAGTTATGACTGAGACCCCAAGGACCCCACCCTGTGGTCTCAGAACAGGCCAGTCTCCGTGCAAGTTGCGAGGCATCTCTGGGGATTCCGCCCCTGTCCTCACCGGTTCCTTAGTTCTCTCTGACACTGAGGCCAGAGCCTGAGCTTGCCTCACCCATGCTGACATAAGTAGGAAACAAAGTATAAGGGAGGCTGTGAAGACTCTTGCAAACAAGGCTCCCGGCAAGGGCTGAATATTCTTGCAAACGAGATCTTCAGCAAAGAATCATTTGACCCTGTGGAAAAGAACATTTCTTGCATACAAGGATGTTTCTCTGATCCTTCAAAAGGAGCAGACCCAGGGTCAAAAAGATTCTAAGTTGATAAGGAAGTTCCCCAAACAAAATCTTAGCTGCAGTAAAAAGTTAAGGTAAAGGTTATCTCACCCCGTGCCTGCGCAGTGTATAGTCATTGAATCATAGTGTTTTGGCAACTTGCCCTGTAAATTGTTGTGAAAAAGATATAAAATAAGGCAGCTGCAAGAAGCAGCAGAATAAGAAGAATAAAGAAAAAGTTTCAAACCACTCGGCCGTGTTGGTGTTTCATTCCGTCTATAGCATCTGGCCCCCAACGTGGGGCACTGCGGAACTGAAAGGGTAAGCACCCTGGGGCGGAGAGCTGAAAGGGGGACTTTCGGGAAAAAAAGAAAAAAGAAAAGAAAAGAACTGAAAGGGTAAGCACTCCAGCAGCGAAGGACGCAGAAAGGGGGATATTCGGGAAAAAGAAAAATTAAAAGAAAAATAAGAGAAAAGGAAAAGAGAAAACCATGGGGAATTCCCCATCTTTAACGTCACAATATATGGAACTGGTTAAGGGGCTCCTGCATTCTATAGGAGTTGAAACGTCTACTCACCATTTGAGTGAGTTGTTCTGCCTTATAGAGAAGCATTGCTGTTGGTTTAAATATCAAACAGAAATACAGTTGAATTTAAAGGAATGGAAAAAGATACAAAAGGAGTTAAGAAGGCAGAATCAAAAAGGAAATGTGATTTCTTTAGAGCTGTGGACTTTATGTAGTGCCATAACGTAGGCTTTTAAATTAATGATTGCTGACAGTGAGGCCACCTCATGTCCTTATAAGAAGGATGATGATCCCCTGTGTGAGGATGTGTTTGTGGGAGAGAAGAAGGAAGGTGAATGTGAGGAGGGGGCTTCACCTCGGCCTCAGCCCAAGCCTCTGGATGATAGTACAGATTCATCCACCGAGACAGATGGAGAAGTGAGTTCGGGGAGGATTCAGATTCTGTAGAGGCAATGACTGCTGCCTTTTGGAAGGTTTTATTAAATAGGAAACGAACTTCAGAGGCTGTTAACCCTTCTGTAACACCTTATGCATCCCTATCCACGGTGGATGCTGATAAAGCTGAAATAGGGAGAGAAAATCGGCGGTTTACATTCCCTGCTTCTATGTTCTATGATGATGATTTTCCAGCGCCCCAGGAGGAGGTGTTTATAAACTACGGACTAATGTTTTTGGCCCATTGCCAAGAGGAAATTTTGGTTTGTTTTTGGAGAGAAGTAGTGCAGCATTAAGAGGACAGACTGTATTCCCAGAAGTAATTGATTCTGACTATGTGGGGGAAATTTTAATTATGGTCTCTACATCACAAACTCTTTCTTTACTGGCAGGGGAACGGATTGCACAACTTCTTTTGTTACCTTATCACTCATGTCTTTCATATTGAAATGAGAGAGTCGGTGGTTTTGGAAGAACAGGACAAAGTATATTTTGGGAAATGCTTATTAATGACTCTCGCCCTTCAATGTCACTGATTATTGAAAATAGACAATTTGAAGGATTAGTGGATACAGGAGCAGATGTTTCAGTTATTTCTCTCCAGCAGTGGACTAATGACTGGAAAAAGAAAAAATTCCTCTTATTTTAACAGGCTTAGGATCTATAGCAGATGTGTGAAAAACACTCAACCTTGTCATGCAAATTGTCTAATGGAAAAAAGTATTTGTTTCTTTTTACATTGTTAATATAACTATTAATATTTGGGGAAGGGATCTTTTATCTTCTTTAGGAACAATGCTCACCATCTCATTGGAAAACTTGTAGCCACTGCTCAGATTCCTCGAGCTCTCCCATTGAAATGGTTAACTGATGTCCCTAAATGGGTTAAGCAGTGGCCACTTCCAAAAGTGAAGCTCCAGGCTTTAGAACAATTAGTGCAGGAACAACTTCAATCTGGCCATAACGAACTTTCCACGTCTCCTTGGAATTCTCCTGTTTTTGTCGTTAATAAAAAGTCTGGTAAATGGAGAATGTTGACTGATTTAATATAAATTAACAACTGTATAGAACCTATGGGAGCTTTCCAATTAGGCCTCCCCTTCTCGTGCTTTGATTCCACAGAATTGGTCTTTGATGGTTTTAGATTTGAAGGATTGCTTTTTTAATATTCCATTGCAAATAAAAGATAAAAATAAATTTGCTTTTACTATTCCAGTGTATAAACATTGGCAGCCCATAAAACGTTATCAATGGACAGTGTTGCCTCAAGAAATGATTAATACCTCTACACTTTGTCAAGAATTTGGTGATCGTGCTCTTATCACTGTGAGGCAACAATTTTCTAATTGTCTTCTCTATCATTATATGGATGATTTTTTATTGGCTGCTCCTAGTAAAGAGGAGAGGGATAAATTTTTTATTCATGTGAAAAAAGCTTTAAGTGATTTTAATCTTCAAATTTCTCCTGAAAAAATTCAAACTGAATTTCCTATTTCATATTTAGGTGCCATTTTGGAACGACAAAGAATAAAACCTCAAAAAGTCGAAATGAGAAGAGATAATTTGAAAACTCTTAATTATTTTCAGAAGATTTGGGGTGATATTAACTGGTTACATCCCATGTTGGGGATCCCTACACATCAATTGTGTCATTTATTTTCTACCCTGGATGGTGATGCTGCTCTTAATAGTCCTCAATCTCTTACTTCTCAAGCAATAGAGGAATTACACTTTGTAGAACAATGGTTGAATGAAGGATTTCTTACTTATCTATAATAGGATCAACCTATATATTTCATGGTGTTCCATACTCCCTATTCTCCTACTGGAGTTATTGCTCAATCTGCAGGGTTGATCGAGTGGGTATTTGTACCCAATACAATAATGCTTACTACTTATATGGATAGAATTGCTTTCCTCATTCTGAAAGGTCGAAGCCATATTACCGTTAGTTGGAAGTGACCCTCAAACAATCATTACTCAACTTACTTCCACCCAAATCTCTAATTGCTTGCAGTTTAATGAAAATTGGCAGATAGCTCTTGCATCTTATTCAGGGACTTTTTCTAATCATTATCCTCAATCAAAACTGATAGATTTTCTTTGACACACACCAGTAATTTGTAAATCTCCCATATCTAATATTCTAATTGAAGATAAAACTATTTTTACAGATGCCAATAAAAATACTGCTGGCTATTGGACCGATACTGCTTCTAAAGTTGTTCTACATTCCTTTTCTTCTGTGCAGCCTGCTGAATTTTGGGCCATTTGTCTGGCACTACAGGATTTTTTTGATGTTCCTATTAATATTGTTTCTGATTTTAAATATGCAGTCTTTTCATGTATTTATCTTCCTGAAGCCACTCTACCATTAACTTTAAGAACTAATATTGATAAATTATTTTTTCAGATTCAACAATTATTAATCTGGCGACTAAACCCTGTCTTTTTTACTCATATTCGAGCTCATTCTTCTCTCCCTGGACCATTATCTCAAGGAAATGCAAATATAGATGCCTTACTTTATCCTTTACAGTCTGCAACACAAGAACATTGCTTACATCATACTAATTCTAAAGGATTACAAAAACTTATTCATTAGCATGAAAACAAGCTCAACACATTGTTCGTTCTTCTTCCATATGTGCACCATTTGTTTTGCCCTTTGCCCCTCCTGGAGTAAATCCTAGAGGATTACAATCTAACAAAACCTGGCAAATGGATGTTGTTTTTATCTCCTCATTCGGTAAACAGAAATATGTTAATCATACTATAGATACTTATTCTCACTTTCAGTGGGCTACTGCTTTAAGTTCAGAAAAGGCTGACTCTGTTTTTACTCATTACTATTTTGCTTTGCTATTATGGGCATACCTATAGAATTAAAAACTGATAATGCTCCCACATATCAAGCCTCTAAATTATCTCAATTCTTAAAACAATATCATATTAAGCATACTTTTGGAATTCCTTATAACAGTCAAGGACAAGCTATAATTGAAAGAGCTAATCGTACTCTTCGTGAGTATCTTGAAAAAATAAGAAAGGGGGAGAAGGGTGTGATATCACCAAGGGATGTAATAAATAAAACGCTATTAACTCTTAATTTTTTGAATGTCTGGGGTGAAGGTAAGATGACTCCAGCAGAGCATCATTTTGGTAATACAGAAAAGAAGACAAAAAGCTTTGAACATTCCCGGGTATGGTATAAGGATGAGATAAAGGGATGGATTCCAGCAGTACTTCATTTTTGGGGGCGAGGGTATTTTTTCATTTCTGTGAATGATTCCAGGATCTGGGTTCCATTAAGACTGGTGAAGTTGCAGGATGAGCGACCCATTCGTGCACCAGTTTCAGGCACTGTCCATGCAGAGGACCTTCACCTTTGCAACAAGAGAAGTGAATCCACTGACATGGGGACAGCTGAAGAAACTGACGCAGGAAGCTGAAAAGACATTGCAGGAGGCGAGGCAGCCATTGAATCCTGCTAATCTTCTGTTGGCCATGAAGGCAGTGGTGACTTATCAGGTAATGTACGTGGAAGCTACTAATTATACTTAATGGGCTTATATTCCTAACCCTCCTTTGGTTCAGGCAGTGTCTTGGGGTGAAGTAGAAGTTCTGATCTGTACTAATGAAACTAACTTTTCCCCTCCACCTGACTGTGGAGGGATTGAACATTATCCCAGCATGTACAAAATTATAACGTTACTAATCTTTCTATAGCAGCTGAAGGTATTCCTTTATGTATAGGAGGGCATTCCTTTTGTCTGTCTACGAAAACACACTCACATCATTCTTATAATACTTGGGGAGTTCAATATAGGGGACAACACTTTTCAGTTTTTACTGTGCTCATTTCTTCTGGTGGCTTTCATACTTCACGGTCTTACTTAAATAAGAATAAGGGGGTACATATGTCCCTCTGCCCTGCTTCATTTTTTGAAGCATCTTTATCACATCTGGAGTGGGAACGTTGCAGGGATCATGACCATCGTCTAGTTATGAATTATTTAAATCATGTAATTGTAGATTTGAGTCCTACTTATGGGGAATATTTAGAAAATTGGTCTAATCGATCTTTGAAATGGCATCGCATAAATGGTACCCTGTATGGTCAAGGAAATGAAACTAAAATGGCAACATTTTGCATTGGTTCCACCTCAGTTGCAAATGGTGGGACACCCTCAATTACAAGGGTATATGTGGCAATTATGGGCTGTGTCAGGTAATCTTACTATTTGGACTGGAAATTTCACCTTGAATGTTAATGATCCTTCTGGGCCTTTTCAAGTTCATTTGCTTATTAACAAATCTTACTCTGCTATAGCATGTGTAAAATTTCCTTACTCTTTACTGTATAGGCAATGGACTTGGAATGAAATTTTGGGAGTTATATCATGTTCTGATTGTAACTTGACTCAATGTGTAAACCGTTCCTGGTGGGAAAATGTTGAAAACAAGATGGTTCATTCCAATAATTACTCTTTGGTTAGTGTGAAAGCACGGACTGAACTCTGGTTACCTATTAATCTTACTCGACCCTGGTCGGACCCTTTTGCTGTCACTCATCTTGTGAATGCTGTACAAACTCTTCTCTATCGATCCCAAAGAATGCTTGGCATCGTCATCAAATCAATTCTCGCCTTGGCTTCAGTAACAGCAACAAAAACTGTAGCAGGTCTTGCATTGCATCAGGGCATACAGACTGCTGATTTTGTCAAGGAGTGGCATAAGGATGCTCATCTATTGTGGCAACAACAGCATGATTTGGACGCTCATTTGGCTACTGATGTATTGAATTTACAAAACACTGTTTCCTGGCTAGGAGATCAAGTAACTGTGTTAGCTACAAGAAGTGTGTTAAAATGTAATTGGAATACATCTCACCTATGTGTAACCCCTGTTCCCTTTAAAATGATTGAGGGCTGGGAAAAAGTGAGAATATCTTTGCTGGGACACCAGAATTTAACTGCTGAAATTATGGAATTGGAACAAACTATTTTGTCTACTTTTAGTAAGATGCTGCCTGATATAATTTGTTCTGATATACTGAAGAATCTTCAGAAGGATTAGATAACCTCAGTCCTTTAGGGAATGTATCTACATTGTTAACAACATTCTTTGTGAATACTTTGTTAATTGTTGCTTTATGTTTCATTGCTTTTGCAGTCTACTGGCACTGGCGAGAAGGGAAACAACTGAAAAAGAAGCTTTACATATTCAGGCGCTTATTCAGCACCTGCAAGAAAAGAAAGGGGGAGATGTAGGGAACAAAGTATAAGAGAGGCAGGGAAGACTCTTGCAAACAAGGCTCCCAGTCAGGGATGAATATTCTTGCAAACGAGAACTTCAGCCAAGAATCCTTTGACCCCGTGGAAAGAACATTACTTGCATACAAGGATGTTTCTCTGATCCTTCAAAAGGAACAGACACAGGGTCAAAAAGGATTCTAAGTTGATCAGGAAGTTCCCCAAAACAAACTCTTAGCTGCAGTAAAAAAGTTAAGGTAAAGGTTATCTCACCCCAAGCTTGTGCACTGTATAGTCATTGAATCATAGTGTTTTGACAACTTGCCCTGTAAACTGTTGTGTAAAAGATATAAAGTAAAGCAGCTGCAAGAAGCAAAAGAATAAGAAGAATAAAGAAAAGATTCAAACCACTCGGCGGTATTGGTGTTTCATTCCGTTGCTAGCACCCCAAAACCTCTGTCAGCACGGACGGGAAAAGTTAAGGCTCTGGCCTCAGCACCAGACGAGGACTGAGGACATGGCGATGACTAGGGAGGAATCCCAAAAGGCGCCTCGCAACTCCCAAGGAGACTGGCCAACCCTGAGGCCACAGGGGCGGGTCCCTGGGGGTCCACGTCGTAACCCGAGAGGACCCTGCCACAACTCGAGAAAAACCAGAAGCTTCTCCTCTGCAGGCGGGTTGAGGACCTTGTCCGCTGCAGCGTCTCAGAGGAAATCACCCCTTCCCTGTTGGACCTCAAAAGGCTCCTTCACACCCTTGCTGTGATCCAAGAAATTCCCCGCCCCACCCATCCCCACTCGAGAGGAACCCCAAGGGTCCTGCTGTGACTCAAGAGGAGCCCCGTTTTCCCATGCTCAGCTCCAGATAAGGGTCCCTTTCCCTGCTACATTGGGAAAGGGTTCCCGGCACTCTCCTCACATCCCAAGAGGAGGCTCTCGCACCAGGAGAGTTGGGAGGAACCTCAGGGGTCGGGCCACCATTCACCAAGACCCCCAAATGCCTTGTTCACTCCAGATGAACCTGACTGGCCTGCACTGCCTCAACTGTCACCCCGAGGCACGACTCCCGACACACTGGCACGTGTGTCAGCCCGGGGTACCACGAGGGCAAGCCACAGATCCCTGTGTCTGCTCGATGGTTAGCCGGACACTGCTGATGCAGCTGGGGAGGAAAGGGGCCGTGCACGTCTCCAGGTGAGACGAGGCCTGACTCCCCTGTGGGGGCTCCAGGGGAACCCCAAGGCCTATGTCAGCACGGGTGAGGCAAGCTCAGGCTCCGGACTCGGCACCAGATGAGGACTGAGGACCCAGCGACGACTGGAGATGATTCCTCAGAGGCACCTGGCACTCGTACGGAGACTGGCCTAACCTGAGGCCACAGGGGCGGGTCCCTGGGGTCCCCGTCGTGACTCGAGAGGACCCCCCAGCAACTCAAGAGAAACCAAAGCTTCCCCCTTGCAGGCAAGATGAGGCCCTTGTCCACTGCGGTGTCTCAGGGGAAATCACCACTTCCCTCTTGGACCTCGAAAGGCTCCTTCACACCCTAGCTGTGACCCAAGAAGTTCCCCGCCCCAACCGTCCCCCATCGAGAGGAACCCCAAGGGTCCCATCGTGACTCAAGAGGAGCCCTGTTTTCCCCTGCTCAGCTCCAGATGAGGGTCTCTTTACCTGCTCCGTCGGGAAAGAGTTTCTGGCACTCCCCTTGCATCCCAAGAGGAGGCACTCACACCAGGAGAGTCAGGAGGAGCCTCAAGTCTCAGGCCACCATTCCCCAAGAACCACAAATGCCTCGTCACTCCCAGATGAACCTGACTGCCGTGCACTGCCTCAACTGTCACACCTAGGCTTGACTCCCAAGTCTCTGGCACGTGTGACAGCCTGGGGATACCTCGAGGGCAAGCCACAGATCCCTGTGTCCTCTCAATGGGGAGCTGGACACTGCTGCTGCAGCAGGGGAGGAATGGGGCTGTGTACGTCTCCAGGCGAGATGAGGCCTGACTCCCCTGTGGGTGCTCCAGGGCATCCTCAAGACCTATGTCAGCACAGGCAAGGAAAGCTCAGGCTCCAGCCTCAGCACCAGGCGAGGAATGATGACCCAGCGACGACATGGGAGGAATCCCCAGAGGTGCTTTGCAACTCGCACGGAGACTGGCCTCTCCTGAGGCCACAGGGGCGGGTCCCTGTGGTTCCCATGGTAACTCGAGAGGACACCGACGCGACTCGAGAAAAACCAAAAGCTTCTCCCCTGCAGGCAGGGTGAGGCCCTTGTCCACTGTGGCATCTCTGGGGAAATCACTCCTTCCATCCTGGACCTTGAAAGGCTCCTTCACACATTTGCTGACCCAAGAAGTTCACCGCCCCACCCATCCCCACTTGAGAGGAACCGCGAGGGTCCCACCGTGACTCAAGAGGAGCCCCATTTTCAACTGCTAAGCTACAGATGAGGGGCTCCTTTCCTGCTCAGTCACGAAAGGGTTCCCGGTGCACCCCTCACATTCCAAGAGGAGGCGCTCGAAGCAGGAGAGTGAAGAGGAGCCTCCTTGGTCAGGCCACCATTCGTCAAGACCCCCAAAAGACTAGTTAACTCCAGATGGCCTTGACTGCCCTGCACTGCCTCGACTGTCACCCGAGGCTCCACTCCTGACACACTGGCACGTGTGACAGCCCTGGAGTACCTCGATGGCAAACCACAGATCCCTGTGTCCTCTCGATGGGGAGCCAGACACTGCTGCTTTAGCTGGGAACTAAAGCAGCTGTGCACGTCTCCAGGCGAGACGAGGCCTGACTCCCTTGTGGGGGCTCCAGGGGAACCCCAAGACCTATATCAGCATGAGCGAGGTAAGCTCAGGCTCTGGCCTCAGCACCAGACGAGGACTGAGGACCCAGCGACGACAGGGGAGGAATCCCCAGAGGCACCTTGAAAACTCGCAAGGAGACTGGCCTCTCCTCAGGCCACAGGGGCGGAGCAAGGAAAGGGCCCCTCATCTGGAGCTGAGCAGGGGAAAACGGGGATCCTCTTGAGTTGCAGCTGGACCCTCGTGGTTCCCCTCGAGTGGGGACGGTTGGGGCGGGGAACTTCTTGGGTCACAGCAAGGTTGTGAAGGATCCTTTCGAGGTCCATGAGGGAAGAGTTGACTTCCCCAGAGACGCCGCAGCGGACAAGGGCCTCACCTCGCCTGCAGGGGAGAAGCTTCTGGTTTTTCACAAGTTGCAGCGGGGTCCTTTCGAGTTATGATGAGGACACCAGGGACCCGCCCCTGTGGCATCAGGAGAAGCCAGTCTCCGTGCAAGTTGCAAGGTGCCTCTGGGGATTCCTCTCCATTCGTCGCCGGGTCCTCAGTGCTCGTCTGGTGCTCAGACCAGAGCCTGAGCTTGCCTCGCCCATGCTCACAAACGTCTTAGGGTTCCCCTGGAGCCCCCACATTGAAGTCAGGCCTCGTCTCGCTTGGAGACGCACACGGCCGCTTTCCTCCCCAGCTGCAACAGCAGTGTCCATCCCCCTTCGAGCGGACTCACGGATCTGTGGCTTGCCCTCGAGGTACTCCAGGGCTGTCAAATGTATCTTTGGGTTTGGAGTCGATCCTCGGAGGAACTGTCGAGGCAGTGCAGGGCAGTCAGGTTCATCTGGAGTGGACAAGGCTTTTGGGGGTCTTGGAGAATGGTGGCCCGAACCCTGAGGCTCTTCCCGACTCTCCTGGTGCGAGCGTCTCCTCTTGGGATGTGAGGGGAGCGCCGGGAAACCTTTCCCGACGTATCACGGAAAGGGGCCCTCATCTGGAGCTGAGCAGTGGAAAACGGGACTCCTCTTGAGTTGCGGCGGGACCCTCGGGGTTCCTCTCGAGTGGGGACGGGTGGGGTGGGGCACTTCTTGGGTCACAGCAAGGGGGTGTAGGAGCCTTTCGAGGTCCAAGAGGGAAGGTGTGATTTCCCCCAAGATGCCGCAGCAGACAAGGGCCTCAACCCGCCTGCAGGGGAGATGCTCCCGGTTTTTCTCAAGTTGCGGCAGGGTCCTGTCGAGTTAAGACAGAGACCTCAGGGACCCGCCCCTGTGGCCTCAGGTGAGGCCAGTCTCCGTGGGAGTTACAAGGAGCCTTTGGGGATTCCTCCCCAGTCAGGGCTGGGTCCTCAGTCCTCCTCTGGAGCTGAGGCCGGAACCTGAGCTTTCCTTGCCCGTGCTGACATGGATCTTGGGGTTCCCCTGGAGCCCCCACAGGGGAGTCGGGACTCGTCTCGCGTGGAGACGTGCATGGCCGCTTTTACTGAGCTTCAGCAGCAGTGTCAATTTCCCGTCGAGCGGACACAGGGATGTGTGGCTTGCCCTCGAGGTACCCAGGGGTTGTCACACGTGCCAGCGTGGCATGAGTCAATCCTCGCGGTGACATTCGAGGCAGTGCATTGCAGTCAGGTTCATCTGGAGTAGACGAGGCATTTGGGGGGTTGGCGAATGGTGGCATGACCCCGGGTGTTCCTCCAGACTCTCCTTGTGCGAGTGCCTCCTCTTGGGATGCGAGGGAGTGTTGGGAATCCTTTCCCAACGGAGCAGGGAAAGGGACCCTCATCTGGAGCTGAGCAGGGGAAATCAGGGCTCCTCTTTGTCCTGACGTGACCCTCGGTGTTCCTTTCCAGTGGGGACTTGTGGTTCTGGGAACATCTTGGGTCGCAGCAAGGCTGTGAAGGAGCCTTTCAAGTCCAAAGGGAAAGTGGTGATTTCCTCCGAGGTGGCACAGTGGACAAGGGCCTCATCCTCCTGCAGTGGAGAAGCTCCTGGTTTTACTCAAAATGTGGCGGGATCCTCTCCAGTTACGACAGGGACACCAGGGACCTGCTGCTGTGACCTCAGGATTGGCCAGTGTCCGTGCAAGTTGCTAACGGCCCCTGGGGATTCCTCCCCAGTCGGCTCCAGGTCCTCAGTCCTCGTCTAAAGCTGAGGCCGGAGCCTGAGCTTTCCTCGCCTGTGCTGACATGGGTCTCGGGGTTCCCCTGGAGTCTCCACAGTGGACTCAGGCCTCGACTCACGTGAAGACTGGCATGGCTAATTTCCTCCAGAGCTGCCGCAGCAGTGTCACTCTAGCCATAGAGCACGCAGAGGGATCATGGCTTTCCCTCCACGTGCCACAGGGCTGTCACAGGTGCCAGCGAGGCGTGAGTCACCCCTCGAGGTGACGGTCGAGGAGGTGCAGGGAAGTTAGGTTCATCTGGAAATGGACTGAGCATTTGGGGTTCTTGGTGAACGGTGGCATGACCCCTGGAGTTCCTCCCAAGTCTCCTGGGGCAAGGACCTCCTCTTGGGATGCGAGGGGACCGCAGAAAATCCAGGGAAAGGGACCCTCATCTGGAGCTGAGCAGGGGAAAATGGGGCTCCTCTGGAGTCGAGGCGGGACCCTCATTGTTCCTCTGGAGTGGGGACGGGTGATTCTGGGGAACTGGTGTGTCACAGCAATGGTGTGAAGGAGCCCTTCTAAGTCCAAGAGGGAAGGGGTGATTTCTCCCGAGACACCGTCTCAGACAAGGGCCTCACCCCGCCTGCAGGGGAGAAGCTTCTGGTTTGTCTCGAGTTGTGGTGCGGTCCTCTTGAGTTATGACGAGGACTCCAGCGACCGCCCCTGTAGCCTCAGGAGAGGCCAGTCTCCCTGCGAGTTCTGAGGGGCCTCTGGGGATTCCTCCCCAGTTGGTGCTGACTCCTCAGTCCTCATCTGGAGCCGAGGCCTGTGCCTGAGCTTACCACGCCAGGGCTGACATGGGTCATGTGGTTACCCTGGAGCCTCCACAGGGGAGTCAGGCCTTGTCTCTCCTGGAGATGTGCACGGCAGCTTTCCTCCGGAGCTGCAGCAGCCGTATCAGGCTTCCCATCGAGTGGACACAGGAATCTGTCTCTTGCCCCCGAGGTGCCACAGGGCTGTCACTCTTGCCAACTTGGTGTGAGTCAAACCTCGGGGTGACAGTCGAGGCAGTACAGGGCAATCAGGTTCATTGGAGTCAACTAAGGCATTTGGGGGCTTTGGGGAATGGTGACACGACCCCTGGAGTTGCTCCCGACTCTCCTGGGGAGAGCGCCTCCTCTTGGGATGCAAGGGGAGTGCCAGGAATCCTTTCCCGAAGGAGCAGGGAAAGAGACCTCATCTGGAGCTGAGCAGGGGAAAACCGGGCTCCTCTTGAATCATGGCAGGACCCTTGGTGCTCCTCTCGAGTGGGGGTCGAGGAACTTCTTGGGTCGCAGTAAGGCTGTGAAAGAACCTTTTGAGGTCCAAGAGGGAAGGTGTGATTTCCCCGAGATGCCGCATCGAACAAGGGCCTCACCCCGACTGCTGGTGAGAAGCTCCTGGTTTTTCCCAAGTTGTGGCGGGGTCCTCTATAGTAAGACAGGGATGCCAGGGACCCGCCCCTGTGCCCTTAGGGAGAAGCCAGTCTCCATGCGAATTGCGAGGGGCCTCGGGATTCCTCCACAGTCGGCGCCTGATCCTCAGTCCTCGTCTGGAGCTGAGGCCTGTGCCTGAACTTTCATAGCCCGTGCTGACATGGGTCTTTGAGTACCCCTGGAACCTCCCCAGGGAGTCAAACCTCATCTCGCGTGGAAATGTGCATGGCTGCTTTCCTCCCGTGCTGCAGCAGCAGTCCAGGCTCCACGTCGAGCAGACACAGGGAACTGTGGATTGCCCTCGAGGATCCCCAGGGCTGTCACACCTGCCAGCGTGGTGTGAGTCGATCCTCGGGGGTGACAGTCGAGGCAGTGCAATGGAATCAGGTTCATCTGGAGTGGACTGAGGCATTTGGTGTCTTGGGGAATGGCGGCACGACCCCTGGAGTTCCTCCGGATTCTCCTGGGGCCAGCACCTCCTCTTGGGATGTGAGGGGAGCGCCGGGAATCTTTTCCTGATGGAGCAGGGAAAAGGACTCTCATATGGAGCTGAGCAGGAGAAAACGGGCTCTTCTTGAGTCACAGCAGGACCCTCGGAGTTCAGCTAGAGTGGGGACGGGTGGGTCGGGGAACTTCGTGGGTCGCAGCAAAGGTGTTAAGGCGCCTTCCAAGGTTCAAGAGGGAAGGGGTGATTTCCCACGAGATGCCATCTCGGACAAGGGCCTCACCTTTCCTGCAGGGGAGAAGCTTATGGTTTGTCTCAAGTTGCGGTGGGGTCCTCTCGAGTTATGACAGGGACTCCAGCGACCACCACAGTGGCCTCAGGAGAGGCCAGTCTCCGTGGAGTTGCGAGGGGCCTCTGGGGATTCCTCCTCTGGAGCTGTGGCCAGAGCCTGAGCTTTCCACGCCAGTGCTGACATGGCACTTGGGGTTCCATGGATCCTCCACAGGGGAGTCAGGCCTCGTCTCTGGTGGAGATACACACGGCTGCTTTCCTCCCGAGCTGCATCAGCAGTATCAAGCTTCCAGCCAGCGGACACAGGGATCTGTGGCTAGCCCCTGAGGTGCCACAGGGCTGTCACATGTGTCGGCTTGTTTTGAGTCAAACCTCGGGGTGACAGTAGAGGCAGTACAGGGCAATCAGGTTCAATGGAGTGGACTAAGGCATTTTGGGGCTTTGGGGAATGGTGGCACGACCCCTGGAGTTCCTCCCGACTCTCCTGGGGGAACACTTCCTCTTGGGATGCGAGGGGATGGCCGGAAATCCAGGGAAAGGGACCCTCATCTGGAGCTGAGCATGGGAAAATGGGGTTCATCTTGAGTCGCGTTGGGACCCTTGGTGTTCCTCTTGAGTGGGGACGGGTGGTTCGGGAACTTCGAGGGTCACAGCAAGGGTGTGAAGGAGACTTTCCGAGGTTCAAGAGGGAAGGGGTGATTACCCCAAGTCGCTGCAGCGGACAAGGGCCTCACCCCACCTGCAGGGTGAAGCTCCTAGTTTTTATCGAGTTTTGGCAGTGTCCTCTCGTGTTATGTCGTGGACTGCAGGGACCCACCCCTGTGGCCTCAGGAGAGGCCATTCACATTGCGAGTTGTGAGGGGCCTCTAGGGATTCCTCCACAGTAGGTGCCATGTCCACAGTCCTTGTCTGGAGCTGAGACCAGAGACTGAATTTCCTCGCACATGGTAACATGGGTGTTGGGGTTCCCCTGGAGCCTCCACAGGGGAGTCAGCCTCGTCTGGCGTGGAGACATGCATGGCTGCTTTCCTTCCGAGCTGCAGCAGCAGTGTCAAGCTCCCTGTCAAGCAGACACAGGGATATCTGGCTTTCCCTCGAGTGGCACAGGGCTGTCACACGTGCCAGCGTGGCGTGAGTATATCCTCGGTGTGACAGTCTAGGCAGTGCTTGACCAAAAGGATTATCTGGTGGACTGAGGCATTTGAGGGTCTTGGGGAAAAGTGTCTCAACCCCTGGAATTCCTCCCGAGTCTCCTGGTGTGAGCAACTTCTCTTGGGATGCAAGGGGAACCCCGGGAATCCTTTCCGGATGGAGCAGGGAAAGGGAACCTCATCTGGAGCTGAGCAGGGGAAAACAGGGCTCCTCTTGAGTTGCGGCACAAAACTCGGTATTCCTCTCGAGAGGGGACAAGTGGGTCAGTAACATCATGGGTCGCACCAAGGGTGTGAAGGATACTTTCGAGGTCCAAAAGGGAAGGGGTGATTTCCCCCAAGATGCCGCAGAGGACAAGGGCCTCACCCCACCTGCAGGGGAGAAGCTGCAGGATTTTCTCAAGTTGAGGCTCTGTCCTCTCAAGTTACTAAGGGGACACCAGGGAACCGTCCCTGTGGCCTCAGGAGAGGCCAGTCTCCATGTGAGTTGTGAGGGGCCTCTGGAGATTCCTCCCTATTTGGCGCTGGTTCCTCATTCCTTATCTGGAGTTGAGGCTGGAGTCTGAGCTTTCCTCACCCATGCTGAAATGGGTCTTGGGGTTCCCCTTGGTGCCTCCACAGGTGAGTCAGGCCATGTTTCTCATGGAGACATGCACGGCCGCTTTACTCCTGAGCTTCAGCAGCTATGTCAGGCTTCCTGTCAAGAGGACACAAGGATCTGTGGCCTGCCCTCGAGGTGCCACATGGCTGTCACATGTTCCAGTGTGACCAGAGTCGATCCTCGGGGTGACAGTCGAAGCACTGTAGGGCAGTCAGGTTTTTCTGGTGTGGACTGAAGCATCTGGGGGTCTGGGGGAACGGTGCCATGACCCCAGGAATTCCTCTGACTACCCTGGGGCAACCATATACTCTTGGGATGCGAGGGGAGCATCGGGAATTCTTTCACGAAGGAGCAGGGAAAGGGACCCTCATCTGGAGCTGAGCAGGGGAAAACGGGGCTCCTCTTGAGTCGCAGCGGGACCTTCAGGGTTCCTCTCAAGTGGGGACGGGTGGCTTGGGGAACTTCTTGGGTCACAGCAAGGGTGTGAAGGAGACTTTCGAGGTCCAAGAGGGAAGGGGTGATTTCCGCCTAGACTCCACAGTGGATAAGGGCCTCACCCCACCTGCAGGGTAGAAGCTCCTGGTTTTTTGTCGAGTTTCGGTGGGGTCCTCTCGAGTTATGAGGGGGACACTATGGACCCGCCCCCTTGGTCACAGGAAAGGCCAGTCTCCATGAGAGTTGCCAGGAGCCCCTGGGGATTCCTCCCCTGTCGGCACTGGATCCTCAGTGCTCTTCTGAAGCTGAGGCCAGAGCCTGAGCTTTCCTCGCCCGTGGTGACATGGGTCTTGGGATTTCCCTGGAGCCTCCACAGGGGAGTCAGGCATCGACTCACATGGAAACGTGCATGGCCTCTTTCCTCCCGAGCTGCATCAGCAGTGTCAGGCTCCCCGTCCAGCAGTCATAGGAATCAGTGGCTTGCCCTCGAGGTGCCACAGGGTTGTCACACATGCTGATGTGGAGTGAGTCAATCCTCGGGGTGACAGTCAAGGCAGTGCAGGGCAGTCAGATTTATGTGTAGTGGAATGAGGCATTTCGGTGGCTTTGGGAATGCTGGCATGAAACCTGGAGTTTCTCCCGACTCTCCTGGGGCGAGCGCATCCTCTTGGGATACGAGGGGAGCGACAGGAATGCTTTCCCAACGGAGCAGGGGAAAGACACCCTCATCTGGAGCTGAGCAGGGGAAAATGGGACTCCTCCTGAACCACTGCAGGACCATTGGTGTCCCCTTGAGTGGGGACGGGTGGATCGAGGAACTTTGTGTGTCACAGCAAGGGTGTGAAGAAGCCTTTCGAGGTCCCAGAGTGAAGTGGTGATTTACCCCGAGACACTACACCTTACAAGGGCCTCAACCCACCAGCGGGGTGAGAAACTCCTGGTTTTCCTCGAGTTGCGATGGGTCCTCTCAAGTTATGACGGGGACCCCAAGGACCCGGCCCTGTGACCTCAGGAGAGGCTGGTCCCCATCCAAGTTGTGAGGGGCCTCTGGGTATTCCTTGCTAGTCAGCGCCCGGTCCTCAGTCCTTGTCTGGAGCTGAGGCATGAGCCTGAGTTTTCCTCGAATGTGCTGACATGGGCCTTAGGGTTCCCCTGGAGGCTCCACAGGGGAGTCAGGCCTCATCTCGTGTGGAGACATGCATGGCCGCTTTCCTCCCGAGCTGCAGCAGCAGTGTCAGGCTCCCTGTTGAGCGGACATGGGGATCTGTGGCTTTCCCTCTATGTGCTGCAGGACGGTCACAAGTGCCAGGGTGGCATGAGTCGATTTTGGGGGTGACAGTCAAGGCAGTGCAGGGCAGTCAGGTTCATCTGGAGTGAACGGAAGCATCTGGGGGTCTTGGGGAATTTTGGCCGACCCCTGGCGTTCCTCTCGACTCTCCTGAGAGAGTGCTTCATATTAGGATGTGAGGTTAGCACTGCAAATCCTTACCAAAGGAGCAGGGAAAGGGACGCTCATCTGGAGTTGAGCAGGGGAAAACAGGGCTCCTCTTGAGTCGTGGCAGGACCCTCGGTGTTCCTCTGGAGTGCACACGGGTGGGTCGGGGAACTTCATGGCTCACAGCAAGGGTGTGAAGGAGCCTTTTGAGGTCCAGGAGGGAAGAGGTGATTCCCCTGAGACACCACAGTGGACAAGGGCCGCAACCTGCCTGCAGGGGAGAAGCTCCTGTTTTTTCTCAAGTTGCAGCAAGGTCCTCTTGAGTTACGATGGGGACCACAGGGACCTACCCTTGTGTCCTCAGGGGAGGCCAGTCTTGTTGGAGTAGCGAGGGGCCTGTAGAGATTCCTCCCCAATCATCACCGGGTCCTAAGTCTGTCTGGAGCTGAGGCCGGAGCCTGAGGTTTCCTCGCCTGTGCTGACATGGGTCTTGGAGTTCCCCTTGAGCCTTTACAGGGTAGTCAGGCTTTGTCTCCCGTGGAGACGTGCACGGCCACTTTCCTCCTGAGCTGCATCAGCAGTGTCAAGTTCGCCATCAAGCGGACCCAGGGATCTGTGGCTTGCCCTCGAGGTGCCACAGGGCTGTCACATGTTCCAGCGTGGCGTGAGTCCATCCTCGGGTGACAACCGAGGCAGTGCAGGGCAAAAGGTCCATCTGGAGTTTACTGAGTCATTTGGGGGTCTTTGGGAATGGTGGCACGACCCCTGGAGTTTCTCCCGACTCTCCTGGGTCGAACGCCTCCTCTTGGGAAGAGGGCAATGCCGGAAATCCTTTCCCAGCATATCAGGGAAAGGGATCCTCATCTGGAGGTGAGCAGGGGAAAACGGAGCTCCTCTTGAGTTGCGGCGGGATCCTTGGTGTTCCTCTTGAGTGGGGACGGGTGGGTCGGAGAACTTCGTAGGGCGCAGCAAGGGTGTGAAGGAGACTTTCAATGTCCAAGAGGGAAGGGGTGATTTCCCCCAAGACACCGCAGCAGACAAGGACCTCACCCCGCCTGCAGGGGAGAAGCTCCTGGTTTTTCTTGAGTTGTGGTGGGGTCTTTTTGAGTTATGACAGAGACCAAAAGGACTTGACCCTGTGGCCTCTGGAGAGGCCAATCTCGTGGGAGTAGCAAATGGCCTCTGGGGATTCCTTCCTATTCGTCGCTGGGTGCTAAGTCCTCATCTGGATTTGAGGCCGGTGCCTGAGCTTTCCTCGCCCATGCTCACATGGGTCTCAGAGTTCCACTGGAGCCTCCACAAGGGAGTCAGGTCTCATCTCTTGTGGAGACTTGCACGGCCGCTTTCTCATGAGCTGCAGCAGCAGTGTCAGAGTCCCCATCTAGCGGACCCAGGGATCTGTGGCTTGCCCTCGAGGTGCCACAGGGATTTCACACATGCCAGCATGGCGTAAGTCGATCCTCGGGGTGACAGTCGAGGCAGTGCAGGGCAATCAGGTTCATCTGGAGTGGACCGAGGCATCTAGGTGTCTTTGGGAATGGTGGCCAACCCCTGGAGTTCCTCCCGATTCTCCTCAGGTGAGCGCCTCCTCTTGGGATGCAAGGGGAGCCCCAGGAATCCTTTACGAAAGGAGCAGGGAAAGAGACCCTCATCTGGAGCTGAGCAGGGGAAAACTGGGCTCCTCTTGAGTCACGGTGTTCCTTGGTGTTCCTCTCGAGTGGGGACGGTTAGGTCGGGCAACTTCGTGGGTCACAGCAGGGGTGTGAAGGAGCATTTTGAGGTCCAAGAGGGAAGGTTGATTTCCCCTGAGATGCCACAGCGGACAAGGGTCTCTCCCCGCCTGCAGGGGAGAAGCTCCTGGTTCTTCTCAATTTGCGGCGGGGTCCTCTCGAGTTATGACTGGGACCCCAGGGACCCGCCTCTGTGGCCTCAGGAGAGGCCAGTCTCCATGCGAGTAGCGAGGGGCCTCTGGGGATTCCTGGCCAGTCAGCGCTGGGTCCTCAGTCCTACTCTGGAGCTGAGGCCATAGCCTGAGCTTTCCTCGCCCATACTGACATGGGACTTGGGATTCCCCTGGAGCCTCCACAGGGGAGTCAGGCCTCGTCTCGCATGGAGACGTGTGCTAAGGGTGGAATGAAACACCAACACGGCCAAGTGGTTTGAAACTTTTTCTTTATTCTTCTTATTCTGCTGCTTCTTGCAGCTGCCTTATTTTATATCTTTTTCACAGCAATCTACAGGACATTTGCCAAACACTATGATTCAATGACTATACAGTGCACAGGCGTGGGGTGAGATAACCTTTACCTTAAATTATTTACTGCAGCTAAGACTTTGTTTGGGGGAACTTCCTAATCAACTTAGAATCCATTTTGTCCCTGGGTCTGTTCCTTTTGGAGAATCAGAGAGACATCCTTGTATGCAAGAAATGTTCTTTTCCCACAGGATCAAGGATTCTTAGTTGAAGATCTCGTTTGCAAGAATATTCAGCCCTGACCGGGAGCCTCGCTTGCAAAATCTTCTCAGCCTCCCTTATACTTTGTTCCCTACATCTCCCCCTTCCTTTTCTTGCAGGTGCTGAATAAGCGCATGAATACGCAAAGCTTCTTCTTTCTATTGTTTCCCTTCTCGCCAGTGCTGGTAGACTATAAAAGCAATGAAACATAAAGCAACAATTAACAAAGTATTCACAAAGGATGTTGTTAACAATGTAGATACATTCCCTAAAGGACTGAGGTTATCTAATCCTTCTTGAAGATACTTTAGTGTATCAGAACCAATAATATCAGTGTCTTACTAAAAGTTGACAATATAGTTTGTTCCAATTCCATAATTTCAGCAGTTAAATTCTCGTGTCCCACCAAAGACCGTTTCACTTTTTCCCAGCCCTCAGTCATTTTAAAGGGAACAGGGGTTACACATAGATGAGATGTATTCCAATCACATTTTAACACACTCCTTGTAGTTAGCACAGTCACTTGATCTCCTAGCCAGGAAACAGTGTGTTGTAAATTCAATACATCAGTAGCCAAATGAGCGTCCAAATCATGCTGTTGTTGACACAATAAATGAGCATCCTTATGCCACTCCTTGACAAAATCAGCAGTCTGAATGCCTTGATGCAAAGCAGGACCTGCTAGAGTTGCTGTTGCTGTTACTGAAGCCAAGGCGATGATTGATGTGATGACGATGCCAAGCATTCCTCGGGATCAATGGAGAAGAGTTTGTACAACATTCACAAGTTGAGTGACATCAAAAGAGTCTGACCAAGGTCGAGTAAGATTAACAGGTAACCAGAGTTCATTCCATGCTTTTACAATAACCAAAGAGTAATTACTGGAATGAACCATCTTGTTTTCAACACTTTCCCACCAAGAACGGTTTATACATTGAGTCAAGTTACAATCAGAACATGATATAACTCCCAAAATTTCATTCCAAGTCCATTGCCTCTATAGTAAAGAGTAAGGAAATTTTACACATGCTATAGCAGAGTAAGATTTGTTAATAAGCAAATGAACTTGAAAAGGCCCAGAAGGATCATTAACATTCAAGGTGAAATTTCCAGTCCAAATAGTAAGATTACCTGAGACAGCCCACAACTGCCACATATCCCCTTGTAATTGAGGGTGTCCCACCATTTGCAACTGACGTGGAACCAATGCAAAATGTTGCCATTTTACAGTTTCATTTCCTTGACCATACAGGGTACCATTTATGCGATGCCATTTCAAAGATCGATTAGATCATTTTTCTAAAAATTCCCCATAAGTAGGACTCCAATCTACAATTACATTACTTGAATAATTCATAACTAGACGAGGGTCATGATCCCTGCAACGTTCCCACTCCAGATGTGATAAAGATGCTTCAAAAAATGAAGCAGGGCAGAGGGACATATGTACCTCCTTATTCTTATTTAAGTAAGACTGTGAAGTATGAAAGCCACCAGAAGAAATGAGCACAGTAAAAATTGAAAAGTGTTGTCCCCTATATTGAACTCCCCAAGTATTATAAGAATGATGTGAGTGTGTTTTATAGACAGACAAAAGGAATGTCCTCCTATACATAAAGGAATACCTTCAGCTGCTATAGAAAGATTAGTAATGTTATAATTTTATACATGCTTGGATAATGCTCAATCCCTCCACAGTCAGGTGGAGGGGAAAAGTTAGTTTCATTAGTACAGACCAGAACTTCTACTTCTCCCCAAGACACCACCGACACCAGTGGAGGGTTAGGAATATAAGCCCAATAAGTATAATTAGTAGCTTCCACATACATTACCTGACAAGTCACCACTGCCATCATAGCCAACAGAAGATTAGCTGGATTAAATGGCTGCCCCGCCTTCTGCAATGTCTTTTCAGCTTCCTGCATCAGTTTCTTCAGCTGTCCCCATGTTGGTGGATTCGCTTCTCTTGTTGCAAAGGTGAAGGTCCTTTGCATGGACAGTGCCTGAAACTGGTGCACGAATGGGTCGCTCATCCTGCAACTTCACCAGTCTTAATGGAACCCAGATCCTGGAATCATTCACAGAAATGAAAGCATACCCTCGCCCCCAAAAATGAAGTACTGCTGGAATCCATCCCTTTATCTCATCCTTATACCATACCCGGGAATGTTCAAAGCTTTTTGTCTTCTTTTCTGTATTACCAAAATGATGCTCTGCTGGAGTCATCTTACCTTCACCCCAGACATTCAAAAAATTAAGAGTTAATAGCGTTTTATTTAATACATCCCTTGGTGATATCACACCCTTCTCCCCCTTTCTTTTTTTTTCAAGATACTCACGAAGAGTACGATTAGCTCTTTCAATTATAGCTTGTCCTTGACTGTTATAAGGAATTCCAAAAGTATGCTTAATATGATATTGTTTTAAGAATTGAGATAATTTAGAGGCTTGATATGTGGGAGCATTATCAGTTTTTAATTCTATAGGTATGCCAATAATAGCAAAACAAAATAGTAAATTAGTAATAATGGAGTCAGCCTTTTCTGAACTTAAAGCAGTAGCCCACTGAAAGTGGGAATAAGTATCTATAGTATGATTAACATATTTCTGTTTACCGAATGAGGAGATAAAAACAACATCCATTTGCCAGATTTGGTTAGATTGTAATCCTCTAAGATTTACTCCAGGAGGGGCAAAGGGCAAAACAAATGGTGCACATATGGAACAAGAATGAACAAAGTGTTGAGTTTGTTTTCATGTTAACGAATAAGTTTTTGTAATCCTTTAGAATTAGTATGATGTAAGCAATGTTCTTGTGTTGCAGACTGTAAAGGATAAAGTAAGGCATCTATATTTGCATTTTCTTGAGATAATGGTCCAGGGAGAGAAGAATGAGCTCGAATATGGGTTAAAAGACAGGGTTTAGTCGCCAGATTAATAATTGTTGAATCTGAAAAAATAATTTATCAATATTAGTTCTTAAAGTTAATGGTAGAGTGGCTTCAGGAAGATAAATACATGAAAAGACTGCATATTTAAAATCAGAAACAATATTAATAGGAACATCAAAAAAATCCTGTAGTGCCAGACAAATGGCCCAAAATTCAGCAGGCTGCACAGAAGAAAAGGAATGTGGAACAACTTTAGAAGCAGTATCGGTCCAATAGCCAGCAGTATTTTTATTGGCATCTGTAAAAATAGTTTTACCATCAATCGGAATATTAGATATAGAAGATTTACAAATTACTGGTGTGTGTCGAAGAAAATCTATTAATTTTGATTGAGGATAATGATTAGAAAAAGTCCCTGAATAAGATGCAAGAGCTATCTGCCAATTTTCATTAAACTGCAAGCAATTAGAGATTTGGGTGGAAGTAAGTTGAGTAATGATTGTTTGAGGGTCACTTCCAACTAACGGTAATATGGCTTCGACCTTTCAGAATGAGGAAAGCAATTCTATCCATATAAGTAGTAAGCATTTTTGTATTGGGTACAAATACCCACTTGATCAACCCTGCAGATTGAGCAATAACTCCAGTAGGAGAATAGGGAGTATGGAACACCATGAAATATATAGGTTGATCCTATTGTAGATAAGTAAGAAATCCTTCATTCAACCATTGTTCTACAAAGTGTAATTCCTCTATTGCTTGAGAAGTAAGAGATCGAGGACTATTAAGAGCAGCATCACCCTCCAGAGTAGAAAATAAATGACACAATTGATGTGTTACATCCCAACATCCCAACATGGGATGTAACCAGTTAATATCACCCAAAAGCTTCTGAAAATCATTAAGAGTTTTCAAATTATCTCTTCTAATTTCGACTTTTTGAGGTTTTATTCTTTGTCGTTCCAAAATAGCACCTAAATATGAAATAGGAAATTCAGTTTGAATTTTTTCAGGAAAAAAATTGAAGATTAAAATCACTTAAAGCTTTTTTCACATGAATAAAACATTTATCCCTCTCCTCTTTACTAGGAGCAGCCAATAAAAGATCATCCATATAATGATAGAGAAGACAATTAGAAAATTGTTGCCTCAGAGTGATAAGAGCACGATCAACAAATCCCTGACAAAGTGTAGGGCTATTAATCATTCTTTGAGGCAACACTGTCCATTGATAAGGTTTTATGGGCTGCTCATGATTATACACTGGAATAGTAAAAGCAAATTTAATTTTATCTTTTATTTGCAAAGGAATATTAAAAAGCAATCCTTCAAATCTAAAACCATCAAAGACCAATTCTGTGGAATCAAAGCACGAGAAGGGAGGCCTAATTGGAAAGCTCCCATAGGTTCTATACAGTTGTTAATTTATATTAAATCAGTCAATATTCTCCATTTACCAGATTTTTATTAACGACAAAAACAGGAGAATTCCAAGGAGACGTGGAAGGTTCGATATGGCCAGATTGAAGTTGTTCCTCTACTGATTGTTCTAAAGCCTGGAGCTTCACTTTTGGAAGTGGCCACTGCTTAACCCATTTAGGGACATCAGTTAACCATTTCAATGGGAGAGCTCGAGGAATCTGAGCAGTGGCTACAAGTTTTCCAATGGGATGGTGAGTGTTGTTCCTAAAGAAGATAAAAGATCCCTTCCCCCAAATATTAATACTTATATTAACAATGTAAAAAGAAACAAATACTTTTTTCATGACAGTTTGCATGACAAAGGTTGAGTGCTTCTCCATGCATCTGCTATAGATCCTAAGCCTGTTAAAATAAGAGGAGTTTTTTTCTTTTTCCAATCATTAGGCCACTGCTGGAGAGAAATAACTGAAACATCTGCTCCTGTATCCACTAATCCTTCAAACTGTCTATTTTCAATAATCAGTGACATTGAAGGGCGAGAGTCATTAATAAGCATTTCCCAAAATATACTTTGTCCTGTTCTTCCAAAACCACCGACTCTCTCATTTCAATATGAAGGAAATGGGTGATAAGGTAACAAAAGAAGTAGTGCAATCTGTTCCCCTGCCAGTAAAGAAAGAGTTTGTGATGTAGAGACCATAATTAAAATTTCCCCAGCATAGTCAGAATCAATTACTCCTGGGAATACAATCAATCCTCTTAATGCTGCACTACTTCTCCCCAATAGCAATCCAAAATTTCCTCTTGGCAATGGGCCAAAAACATTAGTCCATAGTTTATAAACACCTCCTCCTGGTAATAAAAGAACATTTTCAGTTAATGGAAGGTCTGCAGCTGCATTACCTAATGTAGCAGCCTTCAAATTTGAAATCATCATTTGAACACCATTCGAGGAAATTGGCTGTCGAGATTGGCATTGACATGTGCAGGAGACTGGCAAGGAGCTCCTGGTACTGTTCCGGGCCCCAGGAGCTCAGGACCACTGGGAAGTTTCCTGAAAAAGAGGCACATAAGGGATTCCCTTCCCGATCAATTTTAGATTTACACTCATTATTCCAGTGCTTTCCCTTGCCACATCTCCTACAGAGGCCTGGGGGCTGTCCCTTTTCTAGCAGTCATTCAATTTTTTTTTTTTTTTGGAATCTTTTCAAAAATGTCCTGGCTTCCTGCAATTAAAACAGTTTCCTCCCCTCTGAGGTTTCATAGCTTTTGCCATAGCTGCTGCAAAAACAGAAGCTTGATGTTCAGTTCCTCTGACTCCAGAGCATGCTCATAAACTCAGCCATAGAAGCCACTTGTTCTTTTAAAGGTCCCAAAATCTTTTACATTCTGGGTTAGCATTTTCATATGCCAAGGTATCAAGCAAAATTTTTGCAATCTCATTTCAATCTACTGCTCGTTCAACAGCCACCTGAAGGCGGGCCAAAAAATCTGTATAAGGCTCATTAGGACCTTGCATAATTTTCACAAAAGACGGTTGAGCCTGTCCAGTAGGTACCATTCTACGCCATGCCCTTAAGAAAACCTGACACACCTGACACACCTGTTGTAATTCCTGATCTGTATACTGGGCTTATTCCCTCAAGGCTCGATACTGCCCTTCTCCCATTAACTTATCTTCTAAGGGACCTTGTAGATTTTGTCCCTCATTGATTCTTGCTTGTTTCCTAGCTTCTTCTTCCCACCAGCTGTGAAGCTGTAACCCCTGAGATTCCTCTAAAACAGCGTGAGCTATGGATTGCCAATCGAGAGGAAGAATTAATTTAGAAGTTCCCACATTCTCTAACATTGATAACACAAAAGGAGATTCAGGACCATATTGAGAAACAGCGACTTTAAGATCTTTAAAAATTTATACTCCAAAGGCATATATTGAATATTAACTACTCCCACCTGTGCATCATGCTGACGTGTAATAGGAAAGAGAGGAGGTGGATCCACAAAACCTCCAGGAGGCGCCAAAAGATCATCATCATCATAGAACATAGAAGCAGGGAATGTAAACCGCCGATTTTCTCTCCCTATTTCAGCTTTATCAGCAGCCACCGGGAATAGAGATGCATAAGGTAGTACAGAAGTGTTAACAGCCTTGGAAGTTCGTTTTCTATTAACAAAACCTGAAAGGCAGCAGTCATTGCTCTACAGAATCTGAATCTTCCCCCTAACTCACTTCTCCATCTGTCTCGGTGGATAAATCTGTACTATCATCTGGAGGTTTGGGCTGAGGCCAAGGTGAAGCACCCCCACCTCACATTTGCCTTCCTTCTCCTCTCCCATAGGCACATCCTCATACAGGGGATCGTCATCCTTCTTAAGAGGACATGAGGTGACCTCATTGTCAGCAACCATTAATTTAAAAGCCTGTGTTATAGCACTACATAGAGTCCACAGCTTTAAGGAATCACATTTCCTTTTTGATGCTGCCTTCTTCACTCCTTTTGTACCTTTTTCCATTCCTTTAAAGTCAAGTGTATTTCTGTTTGATATTTATATCAATAGCAATGCTTCTCTATAAGGCAGAACTCACTCAAATGGCGAGTAGACATTTTAACTCCTATAGAATGCAGGAGCCCCTTAACCAGCTCCATATATTGTGACCTTAAAGACGGGGAATTCTTCATGGTTTTTTTCTTTTTCTTTTCTCTTATTTTTCTTTGTTATGCCCAGAGTCCGAGTCCCCAAAGCTGAGAGAATAAGACGTCCACAGCAATGCAAAAGCATGAAGGGGTTTTATTTCTAGCTCGAGCTAGGGTTCTCCCACCACATCCAATGCAGTGGAGAAGAGCAAGAGCCCTGAGCCCACATTTACAGCAGTATTTATAGGCTTACAGGGAGTTGGCAAGGGCTGATTGGCTAATCTTTATTGGCTGCAGGGGTTTCCTAGTATTTACTAATTGGTTAATCTTTATTGGCTGCAGGGGGATGTCTTTTACGTCCTGATAAATTCAAACCAGGTTATGGAGAGTATGTTAATTAAATAAGTCCTGGCATCCACAGGGATGACCTCACTGGGCAATGGCTCAGCTTTTCCCGTGAGGCCTATCTTAGTCCCTGAAGCTTATCATGGCGTTTGTTAGGTCCCAATATTCGTTTTCCTGAAAGTCCCACTTTTCAGTGTCCTGCGCTGCTGGAGTGCTTACCTTTTCGGTTCTTTTCTTTCCTTTTTTTTCTTTTTCCAGAAAGTCCCCCTTTCAGCTTTCCTCCCCAAGGTGCTTACCCTTTAGGTTCCATTGTGCCCTGCGTTGAGCACCAGATTCTAACGACGGAATGAAACACCAACATGGCCGAGTGGTTTGAATCTTTTTCTTTATTCTTCTTATTCTGCTGCTTCTTGCAGCTGCCTTATTTTATATCTTTTACACAACAATCTACAGGGCAAGTTGCCAAACACTATGATTAAAATGACTATACAGTGCACAGGTGTGGGGCAAGATAACCTTTACCTTAAATTATTTACTGCAGCTAAGACTTTGTTTTGGGGAGCTTCCAAATCAACTTAGAATCCATTTTGTCCCTGGGTCTGTTCCTTTTAGAAGAATCAGAGAAACATCCTTGTATGCAAGAAACGTTCTTTTCCCACGAGATCAAAGGATTCTTGGTTGAAGATTTCGTTTGCAAGAATATTCAGCCCTGACCAAGAGCCTCGCTTGCAAAATCTTCCCAGCCTCCCTTATATTTTCTTCCCTACAGACGTGCATGGCCGCTTTCCTCCCAAGCTGCAGCAGCAGTGTCAGGCTCCCCATCGAGCGGACACAGGGATCTGTGGATTGCCCTCAAGGTACCCCAGGGCTGTCACACGTGCCAGCGTGGTGTGAGTCGATCCTCGAGGTGACAGTCAAGGCAGTGCAGGGCAGTCAGGTTCATCTGGAGTGGATGAGGCATTTGAGGGTCTTGGGGAATGGTGGCATGACCACTGGTGTTCACTTCGACTCTCCTGGTGCGAGCATCTCCTCTTGGGATGCTTGGGAAGTGCCGGGAATCCTTTCCCAACAGAGCAGGGAAAGGGACCCTCATCTGGAGCTAAGCAGGGGAAAACGGAGCTCCTCTTGAGTCGCAGTGGTACTGTCGGTGTTCCCCTCGAGTGGGGACGGGTGAGTCGGGGAACTTCGCGGGTCGCAGCAAGGGTGTGAAGGAGACTTTCGAGGTCCAAGAGGGAAGGGGTGATTTCCTTGAGAAGCCACAGCAAACAAGGGCCTCACCACGCTTGCAGGGAAGAAGCTCCTGATTTTTCACGAGTTGCAGCGTAGTTCTCTCGAGCTATGACGGGGACCTTCGGGACCCGAACCTGTGGCCTCAGGAGAGGCAAGTCTCTGTGAGAGTTGCAAGGGGCCTCTGGGGATTCCTCCTCTGTTGACGCCGGTCCTCAGTTCTCATCTGGAGTTGAGATCGGAGCCTGAGCTTTCCTCGCCCATGCTGACATGGGTCTTGGGTTCCCCTGCAGCCTCCACGGGGGAGTCAGGCCTTGTCTCGCATGGAGACATGCAGGGCCGCTTTCCTCCGAGCTCCAGCAGCAGTGTCAGGCTCACCATCAAGCGGACACAGAGATATTTGGCTTGCCCTCTAGGTGCCCCAGGGCTGTCACACGTGACAACGTGGCCTGAATCAAACCTCGGTGTGACAGTCGAGGCAGTGCAGGGCAATAAAATTCATCTGGAGTGGACTGAGGTTTGGGGGCTTTTGGGGAATGGTGGCACGACCCCTGGATTTCCTCACGACTATCCTGGGTGAGCGCCTCCTCTTGGGATGCTAGGGGACCACCGGGAATCATTTCCTGATGCAATAGGGAAAGGGACCCTCATCTGGCCCTGAGCTGGGGAAAATGGGGCTCTTCTTGAGTCACGGCGGGACCCTCGGTGTTCCTCTAGAGTGGGGACGGTTGGGTCGGGGAACTTCGTGGAGGGTAGCAAAGGTGTGAAGGAGACTTTCAAGGTTCAAAAGTGAAGGGTTGATTTCCCCTGAGACGCAGGAGCAGACAAGGGCCTCACTTCGCCTGCAGGGGAAAAGCTCCTGGTTTTTGTCGAGTTGTGACAGGTCCTCTCGAGTTACAACGGGGCCACAGGGACCCGCCCCTGTTGCCTCAGGAGAGGCCAGTGTCCGTGCGAGTTGCGAGGAGCCGATGAGGATTCCTCCCCAGTTGGCTCCTGGTCCTAAGTCCTTGTCTGGAGCAGAGACCAGAGCCTGAGCTTTCCTCACCAGTGCTAACATGGGTCTTGGGGCACCCCTGGAGCCTCCGTAGGGGAGTCGGTCCTCATTTAGCGTGGAGACGTGCATGGCCGCTTTCCTCCCAAGCTGCAGCAGCAGTGTCGGGCTCCCCATCAAGCAGACCAAGGGATCTGTGGCTTACCCTAGGGGTGCCACAGGCTGTCACACTTGCCAGTGTGGCATGAGTTGATCCTCGGCATGACTGTCCAGTCAGTGCAGGGCAATCAGGTTAATTTGGAGTGGCCTAAGGCATCTGAGGGTCTTAGGGAATGATGGCATGACCCCTGGAGTTCCTCCCAACTCTCCTGGGGCAAGTGCCTCTTCTTGGGATGCAAGGGGAGCGCTTTAATCCTTTCCCGATGGAGCAGTGAAAGGAACCCTCATCTGTGCCTGAGCAGGGGAAAACGGAGCTCCTCTTTAGTGGCAAGAACCTAGGTGTTCCTCTCGAGTGGGGACGGGTGGGTCGGGGAACTTAATGGGTCCCAGCAAGAGTGTGAAAAAGCCTTTCAAGGTCAAGAGGGAAAGGATAATTTCCCCGAGATGCCATAGCGGACAAGGGCCTCACCCCACCTGCAGGGGAGAAGCTCCTGGTTTTTCTCAAAATGCAGCAAGGTCCTCTTGATTTTCGACGGGGACCACGGAGATCTACCCCTGTAGCCTCAGAACAGGCCAGTCTCCCTGCGAGTTGCAAGGGGCCTCTGGGGATTCCTCCCCAGTTGGTGCCGGGTCCTGAGTCCTCGTCTGGAACTGAGGGCGGAGCCTGAGCTTTCCTCTCCTGTGCTGACATGGGTCTTGGGGTTCCCCTAGAGCCTCCACAGAGGAGTCAGGCCACATCTTACATGGAGACGTCCATGTCCCCTTTCCTCCCGAGCTGCAGCAGCAGTGTCAGTCTCCCCGTTGAACAGACACAGGGATCTGTTGCTTGCCTTCGAGGTGCCACAGGGCTGTCACATGTACAAGCGCTGCGTGAGTTGATCCTTGGGGTGACAGTCGAGGCAGTGCAGGGCAATAAAATTCACCTGGAGTGTAATGAGGTTTTGGGGCTTTTGGGGAATGGTGGCATGAACCCTGGATTTCCTCACGGCTATCCTGGCAAGCGCCTCCTCTGCGATGTGAGGGGAGCGCCGGGAATCCTTTTGGACACAACATGAAAGGGACCCTCATCTGGACCTCAGCAGGGGAAAATGGGGCTCCTCTTGAGTCACGGCAGGACCTTTGCTGTTCCTCTAGAGTGAGGACGGTTGGGTCAGGGAACTTCGTGGGTCACAGCAATGGTGTGAAGGAGCCTTTCAAGGTTCAAGAGGGAAGGGGTGATTTCTCCCAAGACGCCACCGTGGACAAGGGCCTCACACCACCTGCAGAGAAGAAACTCCTGGTTTTTCACGAGTTGGGGCGGGGTCCACTTGAGTTACAATGGGGACCCCAGGGATGCGCCCCTGTGGCCTCAGGAGAGGCCAGTATCTGGAGCGAGTTGGTGGGGGGGCTCCTGGGGATTCCTCCCCAGTCGTCTTCGGGTCCTCAGTCCTCGTCTACAGCTGAGGACGGAGTCTGAGCTTTCCTCATCTGTGCTGACCTGGGTCTTGGGGTTCCCCTGAATCCTCAACAGGTGAGTCAGGTCTCATCTCTTGTGGAGACGTCCATGTGCGCTTTCCTCCCTTGCTGCAATAGCAGTGTCAGTATCCCCATGAAGCAGACACAATGATCTGTGGCTTGCACTCAAAGTGCCACAGGGCTGTCATGCATGCCAGCGTGGCGTGGGTCAAACCTCGGTGTGACAGTCGAGGCAGTGCAGGGCAATCAGGTTCATCAGGAGTGGACTGAGGCATCTGGGGGTCTTGGTGAATGGTGTCACGACCGCTGAAATTCCTCCCAACTCTCCTGGGCCAGTGCCGCCTCATAGGATGAGAGGGGAGCGCCAGGAATCCTTTCCGGATGGAGCAGGGAAAGGGACTCACATCTGGAGCTGAGCAGGAGAAAACGGGGCTCCTCTTGAGTCTCGGCAGGACCCTCGATGTTCATCTCGAATGGAAACGGGTGGGTCAGGGAACATCATGGGTCTCAGCAAGGGTGTGAAGGAGCCTTTCAAGGTTCAAGAGGGAAGGGGTGATTTCCGCCGAGACTCTGCAGCAGATAAGGTCCTAACTCCTGCAGGGGAGAAGCTCCTGGTTTCTGTCAAATTGCAATGGAGTCCTTTCGAATTCTGACGGGGACCACAGGACCTGCCCCTGTGGCCTCAGGAGAGGCCAGTCACTGTTAGAGTAGCGAGGGGCCTCTGAAGATTCCTCTTCAGTCTGTGCCTGGTCCTCAGTCCTCATCTGGAGCAGAGACTGGAGGCTGAGCTTTCCTCACCAGTGCTGACATGGTTCTTGTGGTTCCCCTGGAGCCTCCACAGGTGAGTCAGTCCTCGTTTTGTGTGGAGACATGCACGGCTGCTTTCCTCCCGAGCTGCAGCAGCAGTATCAGGCTCCCCATCGAGTGGACTGGGGGATCTGTGGCTTGCCCTCGAGGTGCCACAGGGCTGTCAAATGTGTCAGTGTGGCTTGAGTCGATCCTCGGGGTGACTGTCCAGTCAGTGCAGGACAATCAGGTTCATCTGGAGTGGACTGAGGCATTTCGGGGTTCTGGGGAATGGTGGCACTATTCCTGAAGTTCCTCCCGACTCTCCTGGGGCAAGCGCCTTCTCTTGGGATGCAAGGGGAGGGCCGGGAATCATTTCCCTACGGAGCAGCGAAAGGAACCCTCATCTGTGCCTGAGCAGGGCAAACTGGGGCTCCTCTTGAGTCGGGGTGGGACCCTTGGTGTTCCTCTCGAGTGGGGACGGGTGATTCGGGGAACATCGTGGATCGCAGCAAGGGTGTGAAGGAGCCTTTCAAGGTCCAAGAGGGAAGGGGTGATTTCCCCTGATTCATGGCAGCCGACATGGCCCTCACCCCCACCTGCAGGGGAGAAGCTCATGTTTTTTCTCGAGAGCGGCAGGGTCCTCTCCAGTTATGACGAGACCCCAGGGACCCGCACCTGTGGCCTCAGGAGAGGCCAGTCTCCATGCGAGTTGTGAGGGGCCTTTGGGGATTCCTCCCCAGTCGACGCCGGGTCCTCAGTCCTCCTCTGGAGCTGAGGCCGTAGCCTGAGCTTTTGTCGCCCATGCTGACATGCATCTTGGGGTTCTCCTGGAGCCTCCACAAGGGAGTCAGGCCTCGTCTTGCATGGAGATGTGCATGGCCGCTTTTGTCCCAAGCTGCAGCATCAGTGTCAGACTCCCCATCGAGAGGACACAGGGATCTGTGGCTTGCCCTGAGGTGCCACAGGGCTGTCACACATGCCAGCATGGCGTGAGTCAATCCTCGGGGTGACAGTCGAGGTAGTACAGTGCAATCACGTTCATCTGGAGTAGACTGAGGCATCTGGGGGTCATAAGGAATGGTGTCACGACCCCTGGAGCCCGTCTCCCCTCTCCTGGGGCAACAGCCTCCACTTGGGATACAAAGGGAATGCCAGGAATCCTTTCCTGATGGAGCAGGGAAAGGGTCCCTCATCTGGAGCTGAGCAGGGCAAAACGGAGCTCCTCTTGAGTAATGGCGGGAACATCGGTGTTCCTCTCGAGTGGTGATGGGTGTGTCGGGGAACTTCATGGGTCGCAAGAAGGGTTGTGAATGACCCTTTTGAGGTTCAAGAGGGAAGGGGTGATTTCTCCCGAGACACCACAGTGGACAAGGGCCTCATTGTGCCTGTACAGGCGAGGCTGCTGGTTTTTCTCAAGTTATGGTGGGATCCTCTCAGTTGCGACCGGGACCCAGTGACAGCCCCTGTGGCCTCAGGAGAGGTCAGACTCCATGTGAGTTGCAAGGTGTCTCTGGGGATTCCTCCCAGTCGGCACCAGGTCCTCAGTCCTCGTATGGTGCTGAGGCCGGAGCCTGAGCTTTCCTTGCCTGTGCTGACATTGGTCTTGGGTTACCCTGGAGACTCCACAGTAAAGTCAAACCTCATCTCGCATGGAGAAGTGCACGGCTGCTTTCCTCCCGAGTTGCAGCAGCAGTGTCAGGCTCCCCAGGTATCTGTGGCTTGCCCTGAGTTGCCACAGGGCTGTCGCAGGTGCCAGCATGGCGTGAGTTGATCCTTGGGGTGACAGTCGAGGCAGTGCAGGGCAATCAAGTTCAGTTGGAGTGTACTTAGGTATCCTGAGGTCTTTGGGAATGTTGCATGACCTCTCGAGTTCCTCCAGACTCTCCTTGGGAGCGCCTCCTTTTGGGATTCAAGGGGAGCTCTGGGAATCCTTTCCCAACAGAGCAGGGAAGGGACCCTCATCTGGGCTAAGCAGGGGAAAACGGGGCTCCTCTTGAGTCGAGGCTGGACCCTCAGTGGTCCTGTCAAGTGGGTATGGGCGGGTCGCGGAACTTCATTGGTGGCGACAAGGGTGAGATGGACCCTTTCGAGGTTCAAGAGGGAAGAGGTGATTCCCTCGAGATGCAGCAGCAAACAAAGGCTTCACCCCGCCTGCAGGGAAGAAGTTCCTGTTTTTTCTCAAGTGGTGTCGGGGTTCTCGAGTTATGACGGGAACCTCAGGGACCCGCCCCTGTGGCCTCAGTAGAAGCCAGTCTCCGTGTGAGTTGCAAGGGAGTGCAGGGCAATCAGGTTCATCTGGAGTGGACTGAGACATTTGGGGGTCTTGTGGATTGGGCAGCTGCGAGAGTCGGGCTGGTTCCCTAAGTGCAGCTGACAGGAGCTACCCCACCTCTGCGGTCAGGGTCAGCAACCTAGAGTGCCAGTGTGCGACGGAGCAGGAATGGCCGAGAGGAGCTACCCTGTTTCTGAGGTCAGGGTTGCGACTGAGAGCAGCTACCCCGTGTCTGAGGTCAGTAGCTTCCAGGTGCTTCCCCTGTGTCTGAGGCCAGTGGCGGCCAGCAGGAGACACCCTGCATCCAAAATCAGGGGCGGCTGGGTGGAGACACCCCACGTCCATGTTCAGGGGTGGCCGGGGAGGAGACACCCTGCATCTGAGGTCAGGGGTGGCCAGATGGAGACACCCCGCATCCAAGGTCAGGAGCGGCCGGGAGGAGACACCTCGTGTCCGAGGGCAGGAGGGGACGAGAGGAGACACCCTGCATCCAAGGTCACAGGTGGATGGAAGAAGCCACCTCACACTCGAGGCCAGGGGCAGTGACACTGAGGAGCCACCACGAGCCCGAGGCCAAGGGCGGCAACTGGGAGGAGCCACCCAATCCCAAGGCCAGGGCTGGTGGCCAGGAGGAAAAACCCAAGGAGCAGTGGATGCTCAGGTGCAGGAGGGCCTAGAGGAGCTATTCCATATTGAAGATCAGGAACTGTGGCCTTAAGGAGATACCCCTCGTCCAAGGTAAGGAGCAGCAGTTGTGCTTTGCTGGAGCAGCCATGAAGTGATTCCCCACGCCCAAGGTAAGAGAAAGCCAAGTAAGATGATAGGTGTTGCAAGAGGGCATCAGAGAGCAGACACACTGAAACCATACTCACAGAAAACTAGGCAATCATATCACACTAGGACCACAGCATTGTCTAAGTCAATGAAACTAAGCCATGCCTGTGGGGCAACCCAAGATGGGCGGGTCATGGTGGAGAGGGCTGACAAAACGTTGTCCACTGGAGAAGGGAATGGCAAGCCACTTCAGTATTCTTGCCTTGAGAACCCCATGAACAGTATGAAAAGGCAAAATGATAGGATACTGAAAGAGGAACTCCCCAGGTCATTAGGTGCCCAATATGCTACTGGAGATCAGTGGAGAAATAATTTCAGAAAGAATGAAGGGATGGAGCCAAAGCAAAATCAATACCCAATTGTGCATGTGACTGGTAATAGAAGCAAGATCTGATGCTGTAAAGAGCATTATTGCATAGGAATCTGGAATGTCAGGTCCATGAAGCAAGGCAAATTGGAAGTGGTCAAACAAGAGATGGCAAGGGTGCACGTTGACATTCTAGGAATCAGCGAACTAAAATGGACTGGAATGGGTGAATTTAACTCAGATGACCATTATATCTACTACTGTGGGCAGGAATCCCTCAGAAGAAATGGAGTAGCCATCATGGTCAACAAAAGAGTCTGAAATGCAGTACTTGGATGCAGTCTCAAAAGCGACAGAATGATCTATGTTCGTCTCCAAGGCAAACCATTCAATATCACAGTTATCCAAGTCTATGCCCCAAACAGTAATGCTGAAGGAGTTGAATGGTTTTATGAAGACCTACAAGACCTTTTAGAACTAACACCCAAAAAAGATGTCCTTTTCATTAGAGTGGACTGGAATGCTACAGTAGGAAGTCAAGAAACACCTGGAGTAACAGGAAAATTTGGCCTTGGAATGTAGAATGAAGCAGGGCAAAGACTATTAGAGTTTTTCCAAGAAAATACACTGGTCATAGCAAACACCCTCTTCCAACAACACAAGAGAAGATTCTACACAAGGACATCACCAGATGGTCTACATCAAAATCAGATTGATTACATTCTTTGCAGCCGAAGATAGAGAAGCACTATAGAGTCAACAAAAACAAGACCAGGAGCTGACTGTGGCTCAAGAGGGAAGGGGTGATTTTCCTCGAGATTCCGCAGTGGACAAGGGCCTCACCACTCATGAAGGGAGAAGCTCCTGGTTTTTCTCGAGTTGTGATGGGGTCCTCTTGAGTTATGACGAGTACCTCAGGGACCCGCCCCTGTGGCCTCAGGAGAGGCCAGACTCTGAGTGAGTTGCAAGGGGCCTCTGGGGATTTCTCCCCAGGCAGTGTCGGGTTCTCAGTCCTCGTCTGGAGCTGAGGCCTGAACCTGAGGTTTCCTCGCCTGTGCTGACATGGGTCTTGGGGTTCCCCTAGAGCCTCTACAGTAAAGTCAGGTCTCATTTCGTGTGGAGACATGCACGGCCACTTTCCTTCCAAGCTGCAGTAGCAGTGTCAGACTTCCTGTTGAGTGGACACAGGGATCTGTGGCTTTCCCTTGAGGTGCCACAGGGCTGTCACACTTGCCAGCGTGGCGGGCGTCTATCCTTGGGGTGCCAGTCGAGGCAAGTGCAGGGCAATCAGGCTCATCTGGAGTGGACTGAGACATCTGGGGGTCTTGGGGAATGGTGGCACGACCCCTGGAGTTCCTCCCAACTCAAGAGGAGAGCGTCTCCTCTTGTGATGGAGGGGAGCACCAGGAATCCTTTCCCGACAAATTAGGGAAAGGGACCCTCATCTGGAGCTGAGCAGGGGGAAAATGGGCTCCTTTTGTGTCGCAGCGGGACCCTCTGTGTTCCTCTCGAGTGGAGACATATATGTTGGGGAACTTTTTCAGTCGCAGCAAGGGTGTGAATGGACCCTTTCGAGGTTCAAGAGGGAAGGCAGGATTTCCTCTGAAATGCTGCAGTGGACAAGGGCCTCTACTCGCCTGCAGGGGAGGATCTCTTGGTTTTCCTCGAGTTGCAGCAGGCTCCTCTCATGTTATGGCAGGGACCTCAGGGACCCGCCCCTGTGGCCTCAGGAGAGGCCAGTCTCCGTGTGAGTTGCAAGGGGGCCACTGGGAATTCCTCCACAGTCGGTGCTGGGTCCTCAGTCCTCTTGTCTGGAGCTGAGGCCAGAACCTGATATTTCCTCACCAGTGCCAACATGGAACTTGGGGTCCCTCAGGAGTCTGCCCACGGAAGTCAGGCCGCGTCTCACATGGAGACATGCACGTCAGCTATCCCCTCGAGGTGCAGCAGCAGTGTCAGGCTTCCCATGGAGTGCACACAGGGATCTGTGGCTTTCCCTCGAGGTTCCACAGGGCTGTCACACATGCCCCTTTGGTGTGAGTTGATCCTCTGGGTTAACAATTGGGGCAGTGCAAGGCAATCAGGTTTATTTGGAGTGGACTGAGACATTTGCCAGTCTTGGGGAATGGTGGCACGACCCCTGGAGTTCCTCTCGACTCTCCTGGGAATAGCGCCTCCTCTTGGGATGTGAGGGGAGCGACAGGAATCCATTTCCGAGGGAGCAGGGAAAGGGACCCTCTTCTGGAGCTGAGCAGGGGAAAACGGGGCTCCTCTTGAGTCGCGTCGGGACCCTCGGTGTTCCTCTCGAGTTGGGAGGGGTGGGTCGGGGAAATTCGTGGGTTGCAGCAAGGGTGAGAAGGATCCTTTCGAGGTTCAAGATGGAAGGGGTGATTTCCGCCTGAGACTCTGCAGCAGACAAGGGCCTCATCTCTCCTGCAGGGGAGAAGCTCCTGGTTTTTCTCGAGTTGCCGCAGGGTTCTCTTGAGTTATGACAGGGAACTCAGGGGCCCGCCCCTGTAGCCTCAGGAGAGGCCAGTCTCCGTGCGAGTTTCGAGGGGCCTCTGATGATCCCTCCCCAGTTGTTGCTGGGTCCTCAGTCCTCGTCTGGAGCTGAGGCTGGAACCTGAGCTTTCCTCGCCTGTGCTGACTGGGACTTGGGTTTTCCCTGGAGCATCCACAGGGGTGTCAGGCCTCGTCTCGTGTGGAGTCTTGCTTGACCGTTTTATTCCTGAGCTGCAGGAGCAGTGCCAGGCTTCCCATTCGAGCAGACACAAGAATCTGTGGCTTTCCCACGAGGTGCCGCAGGGCAGTCACACGTGACAGCGTGGTGTGCGTCAATCCTCGGAGTGACAGTCAAGACAGTGCAGGGCAATCAGGTTCATTTGGAGTGGACTGAGACATGTGGTTGTCTTGGAGAATGGTAGCATGACCCCTGGAGTTTCTCACGACTCTCCTGGGGAGAGGGGCTCCTCTTGGGATTCGAGGGGAGCACCAGGAATCCTTTCCCGTCGGAGCAGGGAAAGGGACCTTTATCTGGAGCTGAGCAGGGGAAAACGGGGCTCCTCTTGAGTTGTTGCAGGTTCCTCTGTTTTCCACTCGAGTGGAGACAGGTATGCCAGGGAACTTCTTGAGTCCCAGCAAGGGTGTGAGGAGACCCATTCAAGGTTCAAGAGGGAAGGCAGGATTTCCTCCAAAATGCTGCAGCGGGCAAAGGCCTCAACTCACCTGAAGGGGAGAATCTCCTGGTTTTTCTCATGTTGAGGCAGGTTCCCCTCGTGTTACGATGGGGACCTCAGGGACCCGCCCCTGTGGCCTCAAGAGAGGCCAGTCTCCGGGGATTCCTCTGCAATCAGTGCCAGGTCCTCAGTCCTCTGTCTCAAGCTGAGGCCGGAATCTGATGTTTCCTCACCAGTGCCAACATGGATCTTGGGGCCCCTCAGGAGTCTCACCAGGGGAGTCAGGCCGTGTCTCACATGGAGACGTGCACATCCACTATCACCTCGAGGTGCAGCAGAAGTGTCAGGCTTCCCATGGAGTGGACACAGGGATCTGTGGCTTTCCCTCGAGTTTCCACAGGGCTGTCACACATGCCCCCATGGTGCGAGTCGATACTCTGGGTTAACAATCGAGGCAATGCAGATAAATCAAGTTCATCTGGAGTGGATTGAGACATTTGCCAGTCTTGGGGAATGGTGGCATGACCCCTGGAGTTCCTCCCGACTCTCCTTGGGAGCGCCTCCTCTTGGGATGCGAGGGGATCGCCGGGAATACTTTCCCGAAGGAGTAGGAAAAGGGATCCTCATCTGGAGCTGAGCAGGGCAAAACGGGGCTCCTCTTGAGTTGCGGTGGAACCCTCGGTGTTCCTCTCAAGTGTATGGGTGGGTCAGGAAATTCGTGCTTCGCAGCAAGGGTGTGAAGGACCCTTTTGAAGTTCAAAAGGAAAGGGGTGATTTCTGCCGAGACGCCGCAGCGGACAAGTACCTCACTCCACCTGCAGGAGAGAAGCTCCTGGTTTTCCTCGAATTGTGGCGGGGTCTTCTCGAGTTACGACAGGAAACTCAGGGACCTGCCTCTGAGGTCTCAGGAGAGGCCAGTCTTCATGCGAGTTGCGAGGGGCCTCTAGGGATTCCTTCCCAGTGGGTGTCGGGTCCTCAGTCCTCATCTGGAGCTGAGGCCGGAACCTGAGGTTTCCTCGCCAGTGCTGACATGGATCTTGTGGTCCGTCGGAGTCTCCCCAGGGGATTCAGGCAGCATCTCGTGTGGAGACGTGCACGTCCGCTTTCCCCCTGAGCTGCAGTAGCAGTGTCAGTCTTCCCATCGAGTGGATACAGTGATCTGTGGCTTTTCCTCTAGGTGCCACAGGGCTGTCACACGTGCCTCCATGGTGAGAGTCGATACTCGGAGGTGACAGTCGAGGCAGTGCAGGGAAATCAGGATCATCTGGAATGGACTGAGACATTTGGGGGTCTTTGGAACGAGGGCACGACCCCCGGTGTTCCTCCCGACTCTCCTGAGGAAAGCGCCTCCTCTTAGGATGTGAGGGGAGTGCTGGGAATCCTTTCCCGACAGATTAGGGATAGAGACCCTCATCTGGAGCTGAGCAGGGAAAAACGGGGCTCCTCTTGAGTTGTGGCAGAACCCTCGGGGTTCCTCTCGAGTGGGAACGGGTATGTTGGGGAACTTCTTGAGTCTCAGCAAGGGTGTGAAGGGACATTTTTGAGGTTCAAGAGGGAAGGGGTGATTTCCCCTGAGATGCCACCATGGCAGAAAAGGGCCTCAGCTAGCCTGCAGTGGAGAATCCCCTGGTTTTTCTACAGTTGTGGCAGTTTCCTCTCAATTTACACTGGGGACCTCAGTGACCTGCCTCTGTGTCCTCAGGAGAGGCCAGTCTCCATGAGAGTTGCGATGGGCCTCTGGGGATTCCTCCCCAGTCGTTGTCAGGTCTACAGTCCTCTGTCTGGAGCTGAGGCCAGAACCTGAGGTTTCCTCGCCAGTGCTGACATGAATCTTGGGGTTCCATGGGATTCTCCACAGGGAAGTCAGGCCTCATCTCGCATGGAGACATGCACGTCCACTTTCCTCCCAAGCTGCAGCAGCAGTGTCAGGCTTCCCATCGAGTGGACACAGTGATCTGTGGCTTTCCCTCGAGATGCCACAGGGCTGTCACACGTGCCCCTGTGGTGTGATTCTATACTTGGGGGTGACAGTCGGAGCAGAGCAGGGAAATCAGGTTCATCTGCAGTGGACTGAGACATTTGGGGTTTTTGGAATGGGGGCACGACCCCTGGAGTTCCTCTCCACTCTCCTGAAGAGGGTGCCTCCTTTTCAGAAGTGAAGGGAGTGCTGGGAATCATTTCCCAATGCAGCAGGGAAAGGGACTCTCATCTGGAGCTGAGCAGGGGAAAACGGGACTCCTCTTGAGTTGTGGTGGGACCCTGGGGGTTCTTCTTGAGTGGGGATGGGTATCGGGGAACTTCTTGTGTCACAGCAAGGGTGTGAAGGGACCCTTTCGAGGTTCAAGAGGGAAGGGATGATTTCCCCCAAGATGCCGCAGCAGACAAGGGCTTCAGCTTGCCTGCAGGGCAGAATTTCCTGTTTTTCTCAAGTTGCAGCAAGTTCCTCTTGAGTTGCGATGGGGTCCTCAGAGACCTGCCCCTGGGCCATAGGAGAGGCCAGTCTCCATGCGAGTTGCGAGGGACCTCTGGGAATTCCTCCTTAGTAGGTGCTGGGTCCTCAGTCCTCTGTCTGCAGATGAGGGCGGAACCTGAGGCTTCCTCGCCAGTGTTGACATAGATCTTGTGGTTTTCTGAAGTCTCCACAGGGGAGTCAGGCCTCATCTCTCCTGGAAACGTGCACATCCGCTTTCCTCCCAAGCTCAGCAGCAGTGTCAGGCTTCCCATCGTGTGGACACAGGGGTCTGTGGCTTTCCATCGAGGTGCCACAGGACAGTCAAAGGTGCCACCGTGGTGTGAGTCTATACTCGGGGGTGACAGTCGGGGCAGTGCAGGGCAATCAGGTTCAACTGGAGTGGGCTGAGACATTTAGGGGTCTTTGGAATGGGGGCACAATCCCTGCATTTCCTCCCGACTCTCCTGAGGAGACCAACTCCTCTTGGAATGTGAGGGGAGCGCCGGAATTTTTTCCCGATGGAGCAGGGAAAGGGACCCTCATCTGGAGCTAAGCAGGGGAAAATGGGGCTCCTCTTGAGTTGTGGCAGAACCCTCGGGGTTCCTCTCGAGTGAGGAAGGGTATGTTGGGGAACTTCTTGAGTCACAGCAAAGGTGTGTAGGGACCCTTTCGAGGTTCAAGAGGGAAGTGGTGATTTCCCCTGAGACGCTGCAGCGAACAAGGGCCTCAACTCGCCTTCAGGGGAGAATCTCCTGGTTTTTATCGAGTTGCAGTAGGTTCCTCTCAAATTGTGACGGGGAACTCAGGGACCCGCCTCTGTGGCCTAAGGAGAGGCCAGTCTCCGTGCGTGTTGCAAGGGGTCTCTGGGGATTCCTCCCCAGTTGGTGCCGAGTCCTCAGTCCTCTATCTGGAGCTGAGGCCAGAACCTGAGGTGTCCTCTCCAGTGCTGACATGGATCTTGGGGTTCCTCTGGAATCTCCACAGGGGAGTCAGGCCTCGCCTTGAGTGGAGACAGGCCCGTCTGTTTGCCTCCCGAGCTGTAACTGCAATGTCTGTCTTCCCGGCAAGGTGACCAAGGGATCTGTGGCTCTCCCTCAAGGTGCCACAGTCGCACGTGCCAGTGTGGTGTGCGTTTATCCATGGTGTGAGAGTCGAGGCAGTGCAGGGAAATCATGTTCATCTGGAGTTTGCTGAGACATTTGGGGGTCTTTGGGAATGGTGGCACGACTCCTGGAGTTCCCCTCGACTCTCCTGTGGAGAGCGCCTCCTCTTTGGATGCGACGGGAACGCCAGGAATCCTTTCCTGACGGAGCAGGAAAAGGGACCCTCATCTGGAGCTGAGAAGGGGAAAACAGGGCTCCTCTTAAGCTGTGGCGGGACCCTCGGTGTTCCTCTCTTGTGGAAACGGGTATGGTGGGGAACTTTTGAGTTGCAACAAGGGTGTCAAGGACTCTTTCGATGTTCAAGAGGGAAGGGCTGATTGCCCCCGAGATGCTGCAGCAGACAAGGGCCTCATCTAGCCTGCAGAGGAGAGTGTCCTTGTTTTTCTCGTGTTGTGGCAGGTTCCTCTCGAGTTGCAACGGGGACCTCAGGGACCCACCCCTATGGCCTCAGGAGAGGCCAGTCTCCGTGCAAGTTGTGAGGGGCCTCTGGGGATTCCTCCCCAGTCGGTGCCGGGTCCCTAAGTCTTCGTCTGGAGCTGAGGCCAGAACCTACGATTTCCTCTCCAGTACTAACATGGTTCTTGGAGTTCCTCTGGATTCTACACAGGAGAGTCAGGCCTTGCTTCGAGTGGAGACGTGTACATCTACTTTCCTTCCGAGCTGTATCAGCAGTGTCAGGCTTCCCAGAATGTTGACCCAGGGATCTGTGGCTTTCCCTTGCGGTGCCACAGGGCTGTCACACTTGTCACTGTGGTGCCACATTCCACTCCTGATCCCTGATTCATCCATCTCTCGGGTCCCCATGCATCCATTAGCAGATTTGAATTAATTAAGAATCTGCAGGCCTCCTGTTACCTGCTTCCTAAGGCTATGACCTGTGACACTAACGTCATTATTCTGATTCTATTTTCTACTTTTAATCATTAATAGGCTGCTTTATTTGTTTAGCATGTCTCAAGAGGACACCTCTTTGCCCATACTCAGTTATTTTCTTACAACAGGTTTGTAGGAAAACACTTGGGGTGTCCGTCCTATGGGTTTTGAAAGGGCCCTGGTAAGAACTGTCAAACTGCTTTGCAAAAAGGCTGTGCTGTTTTCGCTGCCTCCAGCAGTGTTGGAGTGTGTGTGTGGGTGCCCTCTCACTGCATACCTGGTCGCACAGAGTGGCACTATTCATTTGATCTTGGCTAACTCAACATCCCTTCTTGATTTCAAAGCATTTCTTTGATCCATTGAGGTTTATTCTCTAAATGATTTCCCATTTTGTGTATTTTATTTTCATGTGGATGGCCATTTCAAAAACTGTTTGTCATTGTGAACGCCAAGATCCAGGAAAAGGAAACTGCTTATAGATGTTACCATTCATTTATTCATTCACAAATATTTGCTAGTGGCCTTCATGTGACAGGTTCTGAGGGCAGGCAGATGAGTGTCACCAAATCCATACTCACTAACACCTGGGAGACAGATAAGACATAAGCCAGGGCAAGGTAGGCTCAATGACACTAATAGTGGTAAGGGGCGGGGGGGTGTTTATGGGGACTCAGGAACAGGAGGGAGACTGTCCTGTGACCATTTCAGGAGAAGGTGAGATGATAGTTACCACATGTAAGAAACCCTAAAAACTCACAAAAAGCTGTTAGAACCAGTGTACAAATTCAGCAACGTTGCAGAATAAAAAGAAAAAAAAAAAAACACTCAAAAAGTCTGCTGCATTTCTGTCCAGGAGCAATGAACAATCCATAGAGAAATTAAGGAAAAGAATTTTATTTACAACAGCATCAAAAAATAGCATAAAATTTTTAGGAATAAACTGAACCAAGGAAGTACAAGACTTGTACATTGAAAACCACAAGTCACTGCTGAACGGAATTAAAGAAAGGCCTAAATACACAGTGAGACATCTTCTGTTACTGCTTTATGGTTATAGGGTTTCTGTCTGGGATGATGAAAATGTTCCAGAAATAGTGCTGATGTTTATACAATATCTGAATGAACCTGATGCTTCTGAGTCACACACTTAAAATGGTAAATGTTACATTATATACTTTTTATTACAATAAACCTCGTAAACGATGTCCATATCCTTATCTCTGTGAATATGTTATGCTACATAGCAAGGAAGAATGACAGTTATGGGTGGAATTAACATTGCAAATCATGCTTCCTTGGTGGGCCAGTGGTTAAGAATTTGTCTTCCAATGCCGGGGACATGGATCCAATCCCTGGTTAGAGAATGAAGATCCCATATGCCACAGGGCAACTAAACCCGTGTGCCACAACTGCTGAGCCCACATGCATAGCTAGAGAGCCTGTGTGCTGCAACTAGAGAAGCCTACACACCGTAGCAAAGACCCAGCACAGCCAATAAATACATAAGGAAATGAAAAAAAAAAAAACAATAAGTTAATGCTAAAAAAAAAAAATACATAGCTAATCGCCTGACCTTAAAATATGGAGATAACTTGGAGTATCTGAGTGGGCTCCATGTAATCACAACGATCCTTACAAAAGGAAGAATCTGGGTCAGAACACAGAGAGATGGCAACCTGAGAAAGACTTGCTCAGCCATTGTTGGCTCTGAAGTCAAAGGAAGGGTCCCCGAGTCAAGGAATGCAAGTGACCTCTGGAAGCTGGAAGAGGAAAGGAATGAATTCTCCCCTCTGGAATTCGAAGGGGACAGCCGTGCCAACCCCTTGACTTTAGCCCAGTGAGACCCATTTTGGAATTCTGATCTTGCGCACTTTAAGATAATAAATCTGCATTCCTTAAATTGTTCAATATTTGTCACAGCATCCACAGGACACTGAATTCAGATGACAGTTTAGGGGAATGGAGGGCCCAGTGGATCCTGGGGGTACCGAGTGGTCCCTCCTGGCAACTTCCCACCCTCCCTTTCACTTCACCTACCATATACAAATGTTTGTCCAGGCCTTTTTCTCTGGACTAAATCATGTCCCCCCAAATTCACGTGTTGAAACCTCAATCCCAAGTGTGATGGTGTTTGAAAGTGGGGTCGTTGGAAAGTATGTGTGTGTGGTAGTTGCTCAATGTGTCTGACTCTTGTCCATGGAATTCTTCAGGCAAGTATACTGGAGTGGATTGCCATGCCCTCCTCCAGGGGATCTTCCCAGCCCAGGGATGGAACCCAGGTCTCCTTCACTGAAGGCAGATTTTTTATGGTCTGAGCCATCTCACATGCTAGTAATGCTCAAAATTCTCCAAGCCAGGATTCAGCAATACATGAACCGTGAACTTCCTGATGTTCAAGTTGGTTTTAGAAAAGGCAGAAGAACCAGAGATCAAATTGCCAACATCCGCTAGATCATGGAAAAAGCAAGAGAGTTCCAGAAAAACATGTATTTCTGCTTTATTGACTATGCCAAAGTCTTTGACTGTGAATCACAATAAACTGGAAAATTCTGAAAGAAATGGGAATACCAGACCACCTAACCTGCCTCTTGAGAAATCTGTATGCAGGTCAGGAAGCAACAGTTAGAACTGGACATGGAACAACAGACTGGTTCCAAATAGGAAAAGGAGTATGTCAAGGCTGTATATTGTCACCCTGCTTATTTAACTTCTATGCAGAGCACATCATGAGAAAGGCTGGGCTGGAAGAAACACAAACTGGAATCAAGATTGCTGAGAGAAATATCAATAACTTCAGATATGCAGATGACACCACCCTTATGGCAGGAAGTAAAGAGGAACTAAAAGCCTCTGATGAAAGTGAAAGAGGAGAGTGAAAAAGTTGGCTTAAAGCTCAACATTCAGAAAACGAAGATCATGGCATCTGGCCATCACTTCATGGGAAATAGATGGGGAAACAGTGGAAACAATGTCAGACTTTATTTTTGGTCTCCAAAATCACTGCAGATGGTGACTGCAGCCATGAAATTATAAGACGCTTACTCCTTTGAAGAAAAGTAATGACCAACTTAGCTAGTATATTCAAAAGCAGAGACATTACTTTGCCGACTTAGGTCCGTCTAGTCAAGGCTATGGTTTTTTTCAGTGGTCATGTATGGATGTGAGAGTTGGACTGTGAAGAACGCTGAGTGCTGAAGAATTGATGCTTTTGAACTGAGGTGTTGGAGAAGACTCTTGAGAGTCCTTTGGACTGCAAGGAGATCCAACCAGTCCATTCTGAAGATCAGCCCTGGGATTTCTTTGGAAAGAATGATGCTAAAGCTGAAACTCCAATACTTTGGCCACCTCATGCGAAGAGTTGACTCATTGGAAAAGAGTCTGATGCTGGGAGGGATTGGGGACAGGAGGAGAAGGGGATGACCGAGGATGAGATGGCTGGATGGCATCATGGACTCAATGGACGTGATTACCATCTCCTAGAGATGGTAATGAACAAGGAGGCCTGTCATGCTGTGATTCATGGGGTCGCAAAGAGTCGGACACGACTGAGCGACTGAACTGAACTTAACTGATAGTTAATTTATAATGTATTAGTTTAAAGTGTACAGCAAAGTGATTCAGATCTATATATATATTCTTTTCCAGCTTCCTTTCCATTATAAGTTACTACAAGATACAGTATAATTCCCTGTGCTATACAGTAAGTATTATTTATTTTATACATAGTAGTAGAAGATAAAATATGCAAGGTAGGATTGAGTGCCAGGCTAATAGTATCCTGTACATAGAAGGATCTGTTAAGTGAATAAAATGATAACATCAAGACCTGTAGCATATGAAATTCCTTAAGGTATTACGGGTTGATTTCACACAAGAGGTATTTCATCTTTTATCAACCAGTTTCCTCCTTTCACATGTTAAAGACCAGTTGTTAGTAAACTTGAGATGTTAGTGATGTCTGTATAGCTCTCCTAGAAATTCTGAACTAGGTGATGAAAGACACAGAGGTTGGAGAAGATGGAGAAAGAAGGCAAAACAAGATTGAAGAAGATGGCTGCTAAAGGATTTCAGGAAGAACAAAAGAGACTCTTTTTACATTATTAGGAAATAAGCATCATTGTTCCAAAAGAAACGTAAATCCACTATAATAAAAAATATGAAATAACTGAATGATTGTTAAGAAATTTGTGAATCAAATGTTGCAAAGCCTGGTGCAGTGTTCCCTGGTGGGGAGAAAGCATAGCACCTGCCAGGTAGGTAGAAGCATGTTGTCAGTATTAACAATGCGAGGCCAAAAGGTTCACAATTTTTAATTTTTAACTTTGGTGAAAGATAGTGTTTTATACTGTTATAGCACAAAGAAAACTAACTTTAAAATTTAGCAAAACTTTGGCCTTCCCTGGTGGCTCAGATGATAAAGAATTTGCCTGCAATGCAGGAGACCTGGGTTCGACCCTTGGGTTGGAAAGATCCCCTGGAGAAGGGAAAGGTTACCCACTTCAGTATTTTTGCCTGGAGAATTCCATGGACAGAGCAGCCTGGTAAGCTACAACCCACGGGGTTCCAAGAATCAGACACGACTGCGTGACTAACACTCACTTTCAATGTGATTTTTTTATTTTTTATTTTCCTGTTTGAGAAGTTGACAGATGGGCAAGTGCTTACCTGTGCTGTGGTTTGGTTCCACTTTCTGTATGCTTTTTCATCCTTGTTAGATTTTAAGATTCTTAAGTTCATGCTGCTTCTTGGTGTTGTAAAATCTCAAATCCTCATACATAATTTGAAGAAACAGTTGTTGGAGGAATACACAGAAAATAAAATATCTCCTTTGGTTAGATTTTATTTTAAAAAGAGACCTTTAAAAATAAACCTTTCTTTTTTTAAGAAAAGTGAGCTGTTACTATGCTTCTCACTATCCTAAATCACAAAGTTTATTTATCCACCAAAGCTGTTGGTCACTGTTAGGACTGATTATACTGTTAACATTATATTTTGTAAATATATATTTTATAAAAATTTGTGATGCTAAGGTGATAGTTTAGATTTGTGCTTAATTTCAGGGGTAAGAATTTCGTTAAATGGATAATGCTGGTTTGTTTTTTTAACGTGGGTTAACATAAATTCTCACATAAATTTTTACCAGGACTTTCAAACTATATCCTATTTCTTATGCACCTAGTACCATCAGTATGAAGTCATCCACTTAATGGGTAAATTTGACGAGCTGTAAGGCTGTGAGAATATTAAGATCCCAGTGGATTAAATGATCACAGAACTGAAGAGCAAATGTCTTGAGGCAAGATGATGAAATTGAACTGCTATCTATGTTAAGAGTAGAAAATTTCTGGTACCCATGGTTAATTTGTGAACTGATGGTATCCTTTGATCATTAAAAAAAATGTAGTTCCTTAATTGTAAGCTAAGCATGTTTCCTTAATTATGTCTTTTCATTCATTTTCTATATTTGGATTTATACTAAATTTTTTGGTCTCAAGTTTTATGTGGCCAAATGTACTGGTATTTCCTAATTTCCCTTTTTTGGGAAAGATCTTCTAAACATAAATAATACCACTCATCCATATTTTCTTCTAAAATATTTAATGGATTTTATTAAAAAGACTAAACATGTACTAACCTGGAGTTTATTTTGGTGATACCTTGAGATGTGTAGTTACTTATCAGTAATTGATTTTTCCCAAACCATTTATTAATAATCCATATCATTTCTCGTTGATTTGTATACTTTTTTTATATTAATAAGTTCTCACCTCTATATTGTTTTCCAGTAATATGCTTATTCACCACCAGGGCATTATTTGAACCTTAGATAGGCTTAGTAGGAGTCTTAGTTGTGGGTATTTAAGGCAACAAATTTCTAGAGGGCATCTGTTTCCATAGAAATTGGGAATGGGAAATCTTAGATTCCCACTGCTTGGGGATCCAGACAGCATTTGATGAAGGAAATACAGAAGTTTAGAGATGACCTAATGAAGACTCCTTGAGTATCTTGGTCCATACAAAAGCACTGCTGATGCTGCTGCTGCTATCCAAATCTTGACAACCTACCTGAAGTCCTGGTGTGTAGTTCTAATCTCCCTGCAGCTCGGTAGTGGCTTTAACCCTCATTCTATGTTGCTTCAGGAAGCATCAAGAGTCTTTTCAGATATCACTGTAGTTTTTACTGGTCTCATAGGTCACCCTAGAGATTACTGTGGAGGCAGAAGACAAAAGATAATTTTTTGGTTGGGCTATTGTAGGAAGCCAATGCTTGGTGATCAAGAATTGATACCAGTCACACACACCAAAACTACTTGGATAGCCCTGAGAAATATTTTTTTTTGTTTTCATTTGTGTTCATTGCTCTTTCACCAGTGAAAACGCTGTCCTAGAACCAGATATCACTTCAACAGGGACCCAGCCTCTCTTCAGAGTTCTTTGGTGCATTCCAGCAGCAATTTCTGCTGAAGGTCTGGACACTGGCTTATGAGTCATGAATCCCAAAAATCTGCTGTCAATTCATTCAGTCTACAAATAACAAAATAGCATTAAATGGCCTCTGAAGAATAAGTATGTAAATTAATTTGTCTTGCTGTAAAATAAGGCTGCCATACATTCAGATTTTGCTGGTGTATCTTGTGCAATGGTGGTATCTGTTCCTTTTGAATTTGGTTAATCAAAAGTCTTAAAATCATTAACTTCAAATCATTAACAAATGGAGCAGGAACTTGGTGAGTTTTGGGTTAGCCTGTTCTATTAACTTGTGAGCCTGCTTCTGCTTCACCCACAATACTAGGTTTAGTCCAATTGTAACTACTGGATCAATAACTACATTAAAAGAAGTTTAGGTATATACTCACCTCTTCATGCCAGTATGGATTCAACCTGTTTTGCTTTATTCCTAAGAAATGGAATAAAGATGGAAACACACAAGTTGCAGACAAATGGAAACAAGGGAAAAGATTATTTAATGTTTGGGAAATGTTAAAGAGGATGGAACAAGTATATAGCATAAGATGCCTCATAAAAATGGAGTTGATAATATTCTGCAAGGCCATTATGACGATTACACACACTTCAGAGTGGGAAATAGATTTGGGTGAATAAAGCAAATGAAAAAGAGACTATTAAGAGGAAACAAAAAAGATGTCCCTAGAGTCAAACACAGCTGAGCGCGCGCACACACACATTAGTTAGCAAATTACTGAAAAATCTGGCTAATAGGATTTTAGTGAAGTTTAGCTATATTAAATGGTTTTTAATTTGTAGCAATGGTCTTACACTTCAGTTTTTAAAAAGCTCATCTTGTGTGCATTTGCTTTTACAATCTTGCATATTATGAGTATTACATCTTTCTGGTGAAATCTATACCAACAATTTGTGCCTTCCTTAAGTACCACCAGAAGCTCAACTCTTTGTTCCTATGACAAGATTATAATTTTAAAAGTTCTTCATCCTGGTTGTTAAAAGAATATACAGATATCAAAACAGTAATCATTCATAAATTATAATGAAAAATCCTGTACCATCACAGTAAAAATTTTAAAAGCCCAGATATAAATACATCAAGAAGGGTATAGGATTTTCATTAAAAAAAAAAAAAAGCTTCCAAAGGTTAATGAAGGACATAAAATAGGACAGAGACATAACAACTACCTGGATACACTGATACAAGTGATTATCAGGTTAAAATTACTTCTCTTAACCTAATCAATACAAATTTCACTGAGAATTTAACTGGCACAGTGATTAAAAAGTCATCGCAAATAATGTAGAAATAAACATTGCCAAGAGAATGCTGGAAAGGACAAATAAGGGGAGGAACTTTGGACCTCTAATAGATATTAAAATATATTTTATATACTACCTATGCTAGAAGCAGCACACCATTCAGTGGAACAGAATGGAAAACCCAGAAACAGAACATCAGAGTTAAAAAGTGGTATTTTAAACTAGATGAGAAAAGATGGATTATTTTGGACACGTGAATGATAATTTTTTTAAAAGTTCTTAAATGTTACACTATGTTCCAAAATAAATCTTGGGTTTGTTCAGTTCAGTTCAATTGCTCAGTCATGTCCGACTCTGCGACCCCATGAATCACAGCATGACAGGCCTCCTGTTCATTACCATCTCAAGGAGTTCACTCAGACTCACGTTCATCGAGTCTGTGATGCCATCCAGCCATCTCATCCTCGGTCATCCCCTTCTCCTCCTGCCCCCAATCCCTCCCAGCATCAGACTCTTTTCTAATGAGTCAATTCTTCACATGAGAAGTACTGGAGCTTCAGCTTTAGCATCATTCCTTCCAAAGAAATCCCAGGGCTGATCTCCGTCAGAATGGACTGGTTGGATCTCCTTGCAGTCCAAGGGACTCTCAAGAGTCTTCTCCAACACCTCAGTGCAAAAGCATGAATTCTTCAGCACTCAGCGTTCTTCACAGTCCAACACTCACATCCATACATGACGACTGGAAAAACCATAGCCTTGACTAGACGGACCTTTGTCAGCAAAGTAATGTCTCTGCTTTTGAATATACTAGCTAGGTTGGTCATAACTTTTCTTCCAAGGAGTAAGCGTCTTTTAATTTCATGGCTGCAGTCACCACCTGCAGTGATTTTGGAGCCACAAAAAATAAAGTCTGACACTGTTTCCCCATCTATTTCCCATGAAGTGATGTTAGCTAGTTAGAATAGGGAAAATGAGTCCAAAATGGCGGTGGCTAAAAGACAATGGAAAAGGCCACGAAAATAGAACAGAGGAAGGTCTGAGGACCAACGGGGATGAGGCCTTCAGGTAGAACAGCACTTCTGACTAAGCCCAATTTGCATAGGGCAGGCCCAGGGGGAAGAAAAAATAAATAAATAAAAAGAGGAGCCAAAGGGCCGAGAGCTGTGACACTCCAAGAGGGCTTTAATATCCGTCACTCCAAACCTTTGTTGTGACAAGACTAAGAACCAAGGAGCATACACTCGCCTGACCAGTTGATTAAAGATATGGGGAAAATAAAAGCAAAAAATTAAAATGAAGAAAATGTGTAGATGGAGGCTGGGCCACGGGAGGATCAGAGGGATTCGGAAATGTGGTTTCGCTTCATCTGGAGAACCTGAGTTGGTTTCCCCTCAGTTTGCACTTGATAATATCTGTTACCACAGTTTCTGGAACCATGAAAACAGTTTTCTGTAGATACACTTGCTAAATTTCACTGGTCCAAGAGAGTTGTGAAAAGGAACAAGCTGAGGGATAAGTAGATTTAGAGTTGTTGTTGCTTAGAAAAGCCCTATAAAAGCTCTGGGGGACAGGCTTTCAGCATCCTGAAGGTCTAGCAAAGACGCCTTTCTCACCTGCTCTAGCTTTTGTTAAGCATCCGGAAACGCTTAGCCAACTGGCACAGTTGGTTGAAATGTGCTAGCGCCGCCCACAGGCAATCTCAGACTTGAGCCGCTGGGTCTGGCACATGCGCACTGGGCAGTATGGCCAGAGAAGTCTCTGTGCTTACACGCGGGAGCCCGCTTCCCAGGGACGAAGGCGCACTGTGTTTAGCGGCGTCACTTAGCTACGACTCTTCTGGGCTGAAAGACTGGAAAACCACGGAGCTTTCCAACTGGGATTTTGTGGGGGAACTGCTTAGGCTTATCTGGAGCATTAGTATTGGGTTTCAGGGACAGTGAAGAGCCGAGGGAGAGGTGAGGTGTGTTTGAAGCCCGTGGGCTCTGTGATGAAGAAGATTTTTGGCTTCAGGAGCAAGAAGGGTGAGTCGCCCTTAGGCTTCTCCATCAGTCCAGAGAGAGACGGCGGCCACAGAATCCACTTCCAGCCCGGGTATCGCATCTGAGACAAGGACCTTGGAAAGATCCACAAAGCTGCCATTGCAGGGAACCTAGCCAAAGTGCAGCAGATTCTGTTGCTGGGGAAGAATGGCCTGAAAGACAGGGACAAAAGCAGGGTGGAAGGACCTGGCAGAGGTCCCTCCTGTGAGTTTCCTCTCCAAGGCTCACAGACACCTTCCTGGGATCCAGCGCCCTGAAGACTTTTAGGCAGCAAAAGCCTTAGCTCATTTCGGACCCACTTATAATTTCCATTATACAGCACTTTGCTGATAAGTTTTGAAGTCATTTAATTGAATGTTGGTAATCAGAGTAATGAAATGAAACATAAAGAGTATCTTTTTTCCCCTTCTTCATCTTCCTTTTTCTTTGTTATTATGCATGGGTCAGCATGATGTACGCATGAGTAAGAGCTCTTCAGTTACATAGCTTTCAAGAAATCTGGAATCTCCTGGCTCTCACATTTTTTCTCATGTGATTTATGAAAATACTTACTTATGAATCGCCTATTGTGGATCATGGCAGTGGACAGATTTCTGATGTTGTTAGCATCTTATTTTTAATGTACACAGTTTTATACCTTAAGGTTATATATTATAGAAAACTGCATAGTGAACAAAATAACTCCCATGCCAGATCAACTTTTGGATTAAAAATTCTTAAGGTACAATTCAATATCTGTTTTATATCAGTGTATGCCTAGGTATATATTTTCTTTGCTGAAGGACTGTAGAAGCTTTGAAGTAGGGAACTGGCTGTGTCCTTGAATAAGAAGACATTTTCTTAGGATGTATGGTCTTTCAATATTTAAACCAAATCAACATATTGTGGTTTTCAAGATTTTGGGTTACATATGCTGTCTTTAATTGTTGTGATGAAATTAAAAGTTTTATATAGTAGACAAAGATTTGCCCTTCTAGATGTCAAAATGTGCTGTAAGTGCCCACAAAGTATTCATTTACTAACAACTGAAAAGATAGATAAATGAATGGAACAGAATATAAACTACCCAAACACCCAAATATATGTAAGAATTTAGAACTTGATACTAGTGACATTTTCTATTAGAAAATGTAAATTATGTGTAGATGGTGGAGAAATAACCTGGTAACTATTTAGAGAAAAGCAACTAAATTTTTATCTCACAAAAAGCTTCAGATGGAGTATGGATCAAAAATTTTAAATATGCACAGTGAGAAAAGTACCAGAAGAAAACACAAATTCCTGTTTATACATGTTTTGTATGTGTGCTGACAGAGACCTTCTTTTTCTTTCTATTTCTACTGGTTCTTAACCTTAATTTTCTTTTTAATTGAAGAATAATTGCTTTACAGTGTTGTGTTGCTTTCTGCTAAACAACATCGTAAATCAGTTGTGAAGTATACATATATCCTCTTAGTCCTGAGCCTCCCTGCCACCCCAAAGACCTTTCTAAGAATGATTTCAAAAGCAAGAATTCTGGAGTTTCCTGAGTTTTGGCACCAAAAAAGGAAAAAGAAATCTGGAGGTTGATTTAACACACAAAAAAAAAAACTTTAAAAACTCTCTGTAGATCAAGCTGTCTGTAGGGAAGTCAGAATAGCAGACAGGGCTTGTCTTTCTGGCACTAATAGGAATGTGGCACAGATAAAAATAATTTCTCACATAACTTTTTTAGAATTCTTTTGAGACTGGTATCCTCTGACAACTTTCAGCCTTTTCAGAAGTCAAGGGAATCTTGGGAATTCCCTGGCAGTCCAGTGGTCAAGACTCACTACTGTGGGCCCAGGGTTGGACCCTTGGTGGGGGAGTTAAAATCTTGCAAGCTATAAGGATATATTGTACAACATAGGGAATATAGCTATATCTTATAATATAAGATTTAAATACTTAAATCTTATACTTTAAATGGAGTATAACCTTTAAAATTGTGAATCACTATGTTGTGCACCTATAAAATATAATAATATACAATATACATCATCTATACTTCAACCTTAGGAAAAAAGACCTTATGGTAATTAGAAGAGCAGGAAACATGAGAAATAAACAAAAATGTTACCAATTATAGCTGTAAAGTCGTGAATTATAAATTTCACCCCAATGTCAGAGACGTTAAAAAGTAAGAAAATGAGGATATTAGAAGAAAAAAATGAGGATCAGCCAAGTGCAATGTTGTCTCTAATATTCAAAACATATTTGCAAAGGATGTGTAATAACCTTTGACTTTATTGAGATGTTGTCCTTGTAAGATAATAGTAATAAGTATGATAATATTACCTAGCAATTACTGAGCTGTTATTTGTGTGAGGAATGGTTCTAAATCCTTTCCTTGGATCTCATTTAAGCATCATGGTGGTGTTCTGTGAGCTAACTACTACTCTCTCTCCATTATGTTAATGAGGAAATTGAAGTACAGAGAAGGTGAGCGACAGCCAATTAGTGACAGAGTGCAAGTCAAATTCAAACCCAAGTTGAGCTGAATCTCAAGGTCATGCTTATTCTGTTCAAGTAGATTGTTCTTTCATTAATGTGGTGAGAAGAACTAAAAGTAATATATAATGTTCTTTCTCCAGAAGGAAACAAAATAATTGTTTTAGAGGGATATAAATAGCACGCCATTGAATGTTTTCAATCACAGGAACAATTGTTTGTTTTGAAAGAGTAACACGACAGTTTCCTGAAAACTCCTCTTGCTTTCATAGGACTGCCCTCGACTTGGCCTGTGCTGATGGCCATTCACCGGTGGTCACTCTGCTCCTGGAGAGAATGCCTGCTTAACCTCTGTGACAGTGAAAATAGGACAGCGCTGATGAAGGTATGGGGCAGTGAACCGTGTCCACACGAGGTGTATGTAATTTAACTACTGAGACTAAAAGCGAATTCATCTCATTTAGATATAGCAGACCAGTGAAGCTTGTGGGCCATCTGCTTTGAATTCCTAGAATTCACACTCTATTTCTTGGTGCAACACTGACAGGCCATAGAATGCCAAGAGGAGGAGTGTGCGACTCTTCTGCTGGAGCATGATGCCGACCCAAATGTCATGGACGTCAGTGGGAACACCGCTCTCCACTACGCTGTCTTTTGCCAGAATATATCACTCGCAGCAAAGCTGCTTTCCTGCGACACCAATATAGAAGCCAGGAACAAGGTATATCTCAACTAACTTTATTTACAAAATATTTGCAAAGCATTTTTTTAAACTAGAAGTGTTTTATTTATAACAGTATGTAAATAGATAAACTGAATAGTGTCCATCAAGCCCTGTTACCATGGAAACAACTCCAAGAGCAATGCAGGGGTGGGGGATGTGTGTCTGTGTCCACAGAAAGGACAAAGCTCTGTCTCCCAGCCAGCCGTCTACCCCTGAAGGAAGATTTCCCGTCAGAACATGCCCGGGAGTCGGTGGTAGGCTCAGAGCCCACAGATGATGAAGGCCTGGGGGAGTGAAGCGATGTGAGGAGTGGCTGCTTCCAGGGGCTCAGGAAATGGGTGCCCCTGGAGGTGGCTGGGAGGAGGAAGGAGACCCAGTGCCCATGAGGGGGAGCTAGGTGAGTGCAAGTGGGCCTGGGAGGCAGCAGGCCTGGAGCCCTGAGCCCTCCAGGACCTAGGTTCTGAGACCCGGCCAAGAAGGTCAAGTCATGTTTGACTACCAGCAAGAGCGTTCACTTGTGCTGGTGACTGCTTGATTCGCGATGTGCGCCTCGGGGTCTCCCGCGCTCAGCCCCAGGGAGCTGTTCTGTGGGTTTGCAGCTGTGCATGTGGAGCTGGTGATGATGAAGCCGCCCCTCCTGCTCTTTCTCCAGGACACATGTGACGTCCTGCAGCTGCAGCCCTGCCAGGAACTCCCTCCACTCTCACAGGTGGGTTCAGTTTTCTGTGTTTGGAAGCTGCAGCCTTCCCTGAGTGAAAGTATTTTGAAAGAACCAAACTGTCTAAGATTTCACTTTATATGTATTTCTAAAGATGTATTTGAGAGTAAAGCATTCATTCATGTGTTTATGGCAGATATTTGTGGTAACACTGCGCTTGTTAAAGGTAAAACTTTCCAAGTACTTTGCCCCCCACTAAAAATTCTTTTGATTGGCATAAAAACACAGTCAAGCAAAATTTGTCTTAGACATAGACTTTGTCTTAAAACTCAAACATAGCATAAACATTTTACAACATGACAGACATCTCACTGTTGTTAACAAATTCCTATTTTATGAAAAAAAGATTTATATAAAAATTATTTCTCTCTTATTTCCCAAGGCTTAAGAAAGTAAAGGAAAACGGAAAAGGAGAGAGCAGGTGAAAAATGTTGATCAAGTTGGAATTTTGGCCATTGGGAAATGCCAAAAAGAGGTGTGTTTTTTTTTTTTAATTTTTATTTATTTGGCTGTGCTGAGTCTTAGTTTCACCATGCAGGATCTGGTTTCCTGACCAGGGATTGAACCCAGGCCCCTACACTGGCAGCCTGGAGACCCAGCCACTAGACCACCAGAGAAATCCTGAGATTTTTGTTTTTGTCTTTTTTTCCTTCAGTTTATATATTTTGGTAAGGTGCTTTTCAGTTTTCAGGGATAATACTTATTATTTTGAGAAAGAGGGTGAGTGGATGGCATTGTAGTAGCCTATATATCAATTTTAGGAAGAATTTGAGGAAATCAGACTGGCGGTGAGCAGGTGGTGATTAAGTGGGAAATAAGAGAGAAGAACAAATAATTAACTGGCATCTTATCCTATTTTGGCAGAAACACCCACTTAGATAAGAGTCTAGACTCTGCTCTCCAGTCTAGAATGTCTTGATGGAAAGTAAGTGGTTTATAAATAATGAGATCAGGTTGCCTTTTGAGTTTACTAGTCCCTGTTCTGGAGAAGGCAATGGCACCCACTCCAGTACTCTTGCCTGGAGAATCCCACGGATGGAGAAGTCTGGTGGGCTGCCGTCTATGAGGTTGCACAGAGTCGGACACGACTGAAGCAATGTAGCAGCAGCAGCAGCAGTCCCTGTTCTACCAGTGTTTACCCAGGAAAATTTCATGCTGTTTTGATGACTTCTACCTCTTAGACTTTTTTTTTATGCAGATCCTCAAGTAAGAGAAGGAATTGGCCATATGGGTAAGAGATGATACTGGAGTGGTTGCTGCACTAATTCTTGGCTAGATTGTGCTGGTGAAAACCACAATCACTTGGGAAAACTTGTAAAAAAAAAATTACAAGCCCAGGCTGTTCCCTGCAGATTTTGATGGAATAAATCAAGGAAGGCCTGGACGTGTGTATTTATAACTGTTTCCTTGAAATTCTGATACGATCTGTGGTGAAGAACTATGGACTGAATAAGTGTAATTTCTAAACACACCTATCTCAAAAATAAGTAATCTCTAGAAGAGTTGGAGTTTGATCAGTGCTAGCTACTTCCATCAGCTCCTTCCTTTGCAACAGCATTAACATGACTTTTTCTCTGCCTGTGTGATTAAGAAGTTAAAAGGAATATTATTGACAATATCTACTGGCTTGAATGATAACTCCTTTTCCTTCCAACCACTAATTTTTCAGTCGTACTCAGTCTTCAGAGGTTTGCTCGTGCTGAAGTCAGTTCATCTGTAGAGTCTGACCCTTTTAGGATTTTGCACCTTCTGTTTTCATCCAGGTCATTAGGTCAACAGATGTTTGTTACCAACAGGGTTTTCCTGACTGCAGTAATAGTCATTCATGAGCCTTCTTTTGGTGTCAGCTGCAGGACAGACTCTTGCAGTGTGTCTGTTAGATTTGCTGAGCCCTGGCATAAGCACAATGAGAACTTTAAACATCAAAACCCATGAAGTTAGTAACAATATAGATGGGAATTCTTTTAATGATTTAGTTTCAGTAGCCTTAGGTACTGATGTCATATGGCTCCGGTTCCCTTTTTTTTTCATTGATCTTGTAGTCACTGAAGGATTTCATATTAGTTTTATTAGCTTTATAAAGTATGGATTCTTCTTTTTAGTTTATCTTATGACACAATATTGAATTTCTTAATTCTTTTATAATAATTCTTTAATCTCTACTTTGTATATACTTTTCCTTAAAACTGCATACTGAACATAAAAGATTTGATTTTGTCTTTTGGATGACTCTTTTAAATTACTTTCTTAGAAGAATGCTGATGTTATTAGTGACAACTTCTTAGTTCTCACACGTATGTTTGTAGCTCAGCCACTGTTGCAAAGCACCAGCATCCAGTTCTGGCATCTGGGCCTCCTAGCCTCCCCTCACACTCAGAAACCTTATGTGGAGCCCACATGTAAGCCTAGATCTAAACCTCGATCTTCACAATGAGGTGTCCATTGAGGCTGTTATTTATCTTTTCTGCTAGCTGATGTCAGTGGGGACCATTTTAGGCTGTCAGGGAGGTTCAAGTGCTCCTGCAGGGATTGAGCAGACTTCCCTTTCTCCTTTGTTTCTAGACCTGAGCCTCAAAGTGGCTTTCTGTCCCGGGGGGGCGCCTTTTCTTAGGTCATAGGTTCCCTGTCATCCTTCCCAGAGTAGTGGGTGACAGCTTGCCTGAGAGTCAATAATGACGATTGGCCCCTCATGAGATCTGTTTCCTATAATAATGAAAATCTTCCAGAGGATTTATATGTGCTTCAGCTTTAAATGTTTTCAGTGAAGTGAAAGTGAATATCGCTTAGTTGTGTCGGACTCTTTGTGACGCCATGGACTATACAGTCCATGGAATTCTCCAGGCCAGTATACTGGAGTGGGCAGCCTTTCCCTTCTCCAGGGGATCTTCCCAACCCAGGGATCAAACCCAGGTCTCCTGCATTGCATTGGGATTCTTTACCAGCTGAGCCACAAGGGAAGCCCTTGTTTTCAGAGTCTGGCTCATAAGGAACTCATTCACCAGAAATCCCTAAGTCTCAAGTAAGTTAGTTGGAATTAAGTGAGGTAAGCCTTGTCCAGGACTTGCCAGTATCCATTCTAAAAGTAGGGTTATGTCTTCGAGGTTAAATGAAGATTAGCGTGGAGATTAGACACCATTCTCAGAAAGATCTGCTGGTTCAGAGTCTGAGTGGGTAGAGAAGGAGAGTAGTGGCCCAGGCCAGGTCTTGATTGTGATTAGTTTTCTGCTCTTGGTGTAATTAGCTGCAATAATTGGGGACAATTATGGTATCTAATGTAGTGAGTTTTTGTATTTTATAAATAAACTTAGGCTCAGATTATATAATAGCTGAGATTCCCTAATTTACAAACCACAAACAACAGCTAATCACCATAATTAACAGTTTCCTGAAACACTTGAATGTTAAAGGTATGAAAAAACACACATTAGATTTTATTTGGAATTTCAAAGTAGTTCCAGCAATAAAGATCTAGACCAAATTATTCCAAGCATTATGCTATTTCTCCAAGCATTTTGGGGGTATATTATCTCATTAAATCCTCTTAATTCCCTTGTGAAATAAGGCAGTAAGATCCCAGTTGTGTAGAGGAAGACTTTGAATTGAGAAGTAACTTCTTCAGAACGACAAGCAGTTGGTTACAGAGCAAGGATTTCCAAGTTGAAGAGAGTTTTCATATGCCAAGTTAACTCTAGTTATTTCACTGAGCTATACTGCCCTTAGTTCATGAGTTCTTCACTTTCCTTTTTGTTCTCCTCTAATTACATGCTAAATAAAAGTTTGTAGACCTTAGAAACTTGAAATGTATGGGACAATTAGGGTTTTGATATTACCTGTGATAGTCTCTGAAATAGTCTAAGACTTTGGTAGTTTTTCATATTGGTGTTATAATATTATCACATTTTTAATACATAGCATTTGTCAACTGATTTCTGAATATAAAGAGGAGAGACCTAAAACTCCTCCTGAAAACAGCAACCCAGGTGTCATCTGGCAATGAATTACTCTTGTTGATTCTACCATAGATAACATAGGAATGAGCAACTTTTAATGATGAAAGAACAATGAAAAAGCATATGTAATCTGCATGTGTATTTTATTTTTAAAATTAACTTCTTAATAGTCTAGTATTCCAAATTATTTAAGAAGTTAATTGTAGAGTAACTTAAAATCAGAGACTGTATTATCTTAAAACAAATCCATGTATTTAATCATGGCCCCTGAAATCCTGTTAGATCTTCTTGTAGATAGAAAAAACTTTTTAAGTTAGTATGATGTATATTTTCTGTATAATCGTATTACGGCAAATTAGACTTCTTATAAAAGGGGAACTTTAATTTTTACAAATGATTTGCAGTTAGTGAATGAATAGGTAGTAGTTCCTGTGTAGTGAGTAATCTCACTAAAAAGTTACTGTAGTTACAACTGGGAACCTCAACAATACCTTCCTGGTGGGATACCAAATGATAAACAGTTAGAACTGCAAAGCTGAGCCAGTGTGCAGCATACCAGGAAGAGATTATTTTTGAAAGGTACCTACCAATAGTACAGGAGACAGAAAAGCACTGCCTGGTTGAGAACCAGTTATTTTGCATATTGTTGTACCATTAAGTTCTCTATTACCAACTTCATTCCTTACAGATCCAAGAAGAGTGAGATAGATTGACTTCATTAAAACCAGATGTTTTCTTCTGTGTGTTAGATAATTGTCATGACAGTATAGTTTTTTTAGAACAGGATGTTCTCTTGCCATTAGTTAAAAGGTTACTGTATAAAATATTCACATAGATCAAACTGGGACTCTGCAGACTCCAATAAAAGCACAAAAACACGTCACATTAACAAAAACACCACCATGGCCCCTCGATGTGGCATCTAGCACATTGCACAAGCTGTCTGGGGACACCTTTAACTTAGTAGACTTCTATCTAATCAGAGAGGGCTTCCCAGGTGTCTCAGTAATAAAGAATCCACCTGCCAATGCTGGAGATGTGGGGTTGATCCCTGGGTGGGAAGATTCCCTAGAGAAGGAAAGGGCAACCCACTGCCGTATTCTTGCATGGAAAATCCTATGGACAGAAAAGCCTTGTGGGCTATAGTCCATGGGGTCGCAAAGAGTAGGACATGACTCAGTGATTTAACAACAACAACATCCATCAAAGAACTCCTGTAGGTTGGTTTTACACATTCAAGGAGACACAGAGATGACATAGAGTCTTGGTCTTCGATATGCTCAAAATAGAATAGAGTTGTCCCTGGTTAATTTCTGTATTTTTAAAAACAAAATTTTCAAAGAAAACACTATTATTTATTTGTTCATTTGTTCATTGAAGAAATCATTGTATGTCTTTTATGTACTAAGCATTGTTCTGATGTCACAGAGTGTAAACATTTAAAAATCACTGCCACTACCCTCCAGGCTCAAGCTTGCAGGACTCCTCGCCCTATGGTGAGGAATCACTGCATGTGAGCCATCTCTCCAACAGCAGATCGTGACAACACATGTGAAATGTTGTCCAACAGCACCAGAGTCCATCACTCCCTCCCTCCTTCCATCCCTCCCCTTGTTGATCAGCTTTGGATCTGATGATGTATGCCTTCCAACCTGAAAAAGCATGATTTCTATCAACATTTGTCATATAATGGGGAGGATTGATATAATGATATCTCTCACTAGTACACAGCACTGTTTGGATCATCGTGCTCTTTGTGGTCCAGATACTCTTGAACAATGGAAGGGCATGGTCTCAGGAGATTATACTTTTTAAATATATTAGTGTATATATATGTGTGTGTGTGTGTGTGTACAACCACACACATATATATATTTAAAACTTTTTTAAAAGTTCAGCTTATGTGTATCCTACTGCCTGCTCACCACTACAAGTCTAGTTCCCATCCTCACCACCCAGTTGACCCCCCCTTACCCATTTACCCTCCCCCACCTCCCTTTCAAGAGATTATTCTTTATAAATCTGGAATCACTACATCTTTGAAACTTCTCTTGCATCTGGAAATAGGGCCAGGAAGACTTTGTTTCCTATGTTTTACCATGCTCTGAAGTTCAGCGCCTGTAGACCAAGCTTCCCTGTGACAGGGTGTTTTCATCCTGAACTGAAGAGCCAGAGAAGTTGTGTTATGTCCCAGCAAGACACTTGTATTCTCTGTTCGCTGCTCCAGGCAATGGAAGTCCAGAAATACTGTGCTGTTTAAGTGTGCTACTGTCAGTTTATCGTACTGATTTGATTAATGATATAATACCATTTTCTATCAGTCTCCTAGAGTTTGGTTAGGATTATGGACATTTTAAACAGCAGTTTCGTCTTTTTTGTTTTGCACTTGATGACTATAAAGGAGAGGAGTGATTCTTAGGCATTAATGGCCTGCTAGTGTAGCACAACCACTATTCCCTCTAGTGTGGTCTACAGGTGTGGTCTCAAAGGAATACTTTTAAACAGAGCATCAGTCTTGAAGTTTTAATAGTCTGTATTTTTCTTTTGTTGATTTAAAATGTGTCTTACTTTAAAAAAATAAGAATGTGAGTTCTGAAGAAGACTCTTTAAGCAGGTAGGATTTTATGGATGTTTTAAAATTGCATGTTTAAGTAAGGGAACACGGAAAAGAGAAACTAATGTTTGTTGAGCATTCTACTCTAGGTTAGACACTGCAATACATACTTAACATTTGTGACCTCATAGAGTCATCACAGCAGCTTTGTAAAGTAGCTGTGTCCTACTTTACTTAATTAGCCAACTGTGGTTCAGGAGGTTGATGAACTGACCCGTGATTCCATGGTTAAAATGAGTTGACCTGTGATTTGACAGCTGGCCTGCTTGGCTCCCACGTCCACTCTCATGTCCCTCAGCAGAGACTGAGAAGTACTGTGTAGCATACAAGTTAAACATATAAATTAGTTCTTTGATTTCTGTACATTTTAAGTTTCAGACATTGCTAAAAACCCCTGTACTGTTTCAGAGTAAAGGGGAGGGGGGTGAGGCCATCTCAGTAAGTGGTTTCGCTGCTGAAGGACCAAGACTGCCATTTTTGATGGATGCCATTTATTTAGTCTCTGAACTAGGGACAGAGAAGGGAGAAGGAACAGCATATTATTCCACTTTGTTTTAAGTCATCTGGTTTATTCCAGTTTGGGCAAACAAGAGTTATGTCAATCCACCAATTCGATTTTCAGTTCAGTTATTAAGACTTTTGGTGAAACCAAATTATTTTCAGGCTCTGCCAGTGTATTGGCTGTCACTGTATGTCGTGGAAACTAACAATGAGTCTTAACTAGATATTTCAATAGTTGGGAGAGATAGAAGCAGAAATAGGTAATTAAAAACCTTTTAGAGACTTCCCTGGGATTGCCCATAATAGCAAAACAAAATAATAAATGAGTAATAACGGAGTCAGCCTTTTCTGAACTTAAAGCAGTAGCCCACTGAAAGTGAGAATAAGTATCTATAGTATGATTAACATATTTCTGTTTACCGAATGAGGAAATAAAAACAACATCCATTTGCCAGATTTGGTTAGATTGTAATCCTCTAGGATTTACTCCAGGAGGGGCAAAGGGCAAAACAAATGGTGCACATATGGAACAAGAGCAAACAATGTGTTGAGCTTGTTTTTGTGTTAACAAATATGTTTTTTGTAATCTTTTAGAATTAGTATGATGTAAGCAATGTTCTTGTGTTGCAGATTGTAAAGGATAAAGTAAGGCATCTATATTTGCATTTTCTTGAGATAACGGTCCAGGGAGAGAAGAATGAGCTCGGATATGGGTAAAACATCCATAAAATCCTACCTGCTTAATAATTGTTGAACCTGAAAAAATAATTTATCAATATTAGTTCTTAAAGTTAATGGTAGAGTGGCTTCAGGAAAATAAATACATGAAAAAACTGCATATTTAGAATCAGAAACAATATTAATAGGAACATCAAAAAAATCCTGTAGTGCCAGACAAATGGCCCAAAGTTCAGCAGGCTGCATGGAAGAAAAGGAATGTGGAACAACTTTAGAAGCAGTATCGGTCCAATAGCCAGCAGTATTTTTATTGGCATCTGTAAAAATAGTTTTCTCTTCAACTAGAATATTAGATATGGGAATTTACAAATTACTGGCGTGTGTCGAAGAAAATCTATTAATTTTGATTGAGAATAATGATTAGAAAAAGTCCCTGAATAAGATGCAAGAGCTATCTGCCAATTTTCATTAAACTGTAAGCAATTAGAGATTTGGGTGGAAGTAAGTTGAGTAATGATTGCTTGAGGGTCACTTCCAATTAACTGGGTAATGCGGCCTCGACCTTTCAGAATGAGAAAAGCAATTCTATCCATATAAGTAGTAAGCTTTTTGTATAATTATTGGGTAAAACTACCCACTCAATCAACCCTGCAGATTGAGCAATAACTCCAGTAGAATAGGGAGTATGGAACACCATGAAATATATAGGTTGATCCTGTTGTAGATAAGTAAGAAATCCTTCATTTAACCATTGTTCTACAAAGTGTAATTCCTCTATTGCTTGAGAAGTAAGAGATCGAGGACTATTAAGAGCAGCATCACCCTCCAGGGTAGAAAATAACTGACACAGTTGATGTGTAAGGATCCCCAACATGGGACGTAACCAGCTAATATCACCCAAAAGCTTCTGAAAATCATTAAGAGTTTTCAAATTATCTCTTCTCATTTCGACTTTTTGAGGTTTTATTCTTTGTCGTTCCAAAATGGCACCTAAATATGAAATAGGAAATTCAGTTTGAAATTTTTCAGGAGCAATTTGAAGATCAAAATCACTTAAAGCTTTTTCACATGAATAAAAAATTTATCCCACTCCTCTTTACTAGGAGCAGCCAATAAAAGATCATCCATGTGATGATAGAGAAAACAATTAGAAAATTGTTGCCTCACAATGGTAAGAGCACGATCAACAAATTCCTGACAAAGTGTAGGGCTATTAATCATTCTTTGAGGCAACACTGTCCATTGATAACGTTTTATGGGCTGCCCATGATTATACACTGGAATAGTAAAAGCAAATTTATTTCTATTTTTTATTTGCAAAGGAATATTAAAAAAGCAATCCTTCAAATCTAAAACCATCAAAGACCAATTCTGTGGAATCAAAGCACGAGAAGGGAGACCTAATTGGAAAGCTCCCATAGGTTCTATACATTTGTTAATTCTTCTTAAATCAGTCAACATTCTCCATTTACCAGATTTTTCCTTAACGACAAAAACAGGAGAATTCCAAGGAGACGTGGAAGGTTCGTTATGGCCAGATTGAAGTTGTTCCTCTACTGATTGTTCTAAAGCCTTGAGCTTCACTTTTAGAAGTGGCCACTGCTTAACCCATTTAGGGACATCAGTTAACCATTTCAATGGGAGAGCTCGAGGAATCTGAGCAGTGGCTACAAGTTTTCCAATGAGATGGTGAGCGTTGTTCTTAAAGAAGATAAAAGATCCTTTCCCCAAATATTAATATGTATATTAACAATGTAAAAAGAAACAAATACTTTTTTTTCCATTAGACAATTGGCATGACAAAGGTTGAGTGCTTCTCCACGCATCTGCTATAGATCCTAAGCCTGTTAAAATAAGAGGACTTTTTTTCTTTTTTCCAGTCATTAGGCCACTGCTGGAGAGAAATAACTGAAACATCTGCTCCTGTATCCACTAATCCTTCAAACTGTCTATTTTCAATAATCAGTGACATTGAAGGGCGAAAGTCATTAAAGCATTTCCCAAAACATACTTTGTCTTGTACTTCCAAAACCACCAACTCTCTCATTTGAATATGAAGGAAATGGGTGATAAGGTAACAAAAGAAGCTGTGCAATCCGTTCCCCTGCCAGTAAAGAAAGAGTTTGTGATGTAGAGACCATAATTAAAATTTCCCCAACATAGAATCAATTACTCCTGGGAATACAGTCAATCCTTTTAATGCTGCACTACTCCCCAAAAGCAAACCAAAAGTTCCTCTTGGCAATGGGCCAAAAACATTAGTCCGTAGTTTATAAACACCTCCTCCTGGGGCGCTGGAAGATCATCATCATCATAGAACATAGAAGCAGGGAATGTAAACTGCCAATTTTCTCTCCCTACTTCAGCTTTATCAGCAGCCACCAGGAATAGAGATGCATAAGGTGTTGCAGAAGGGTTAACAGCCTTGGAAGTTCGTTTTCTATTTAATAAAACCTTCCGAAAGGCAGCAGTCATTGCCTCTACAAAATCTGAATCCTCCCCGAACTCACTTCTCCATCTGTCTCGGTGGATAAATCTGTACTATCATCCGGAGGCTTGGGCTGAGGCCGAGGTGAAGCCCCCTCCTCACATTCGCCTTCCTTCTTCTCTCCCACAGACGCATCCTCATACAGGGGATCATCATCCTTCTTATGAGGACATGAGGTGGCCTCACTGTCAGCAATCATTAATTTAAAAGCCTACGTTATGGCACTACATAAAGTCCACAGCTTTAAAGAAATCACATTTCCTTTTTGATTCTGCCTTCTTAACTCCTTTTGTACCTTTTTCCATTCCTTTAAATTCAACTGTATTTTTGTTTGATATTTAAACCAACAGCAATGCTTCTGTATAAGGCATAACAACTCACTCAAATGGCAAGTAGACGTTTTAACTCCTATAGAATGCAGGAGCCCCTTAACCAGCTCCATATATTGTGACCTTAAAGAGGAGGAATTCCCCAAGGTTTTTCTTTTTCTTTTCTCTTATTTTTCTGTTTCTTTTTCTTTTTCCCGAAAGTCCCCCTTTCAGTGTCCCACGCATCCAGAGTGCTTACCCTTTCGGTTCTTTTCTTTTCTTTTTTTCTTTTTTCCCCAAAGTCCCCCTTTCAGCTTTCTGCCCCGGGGTGCTTATCCTTTCAGTTCCGTCAAGCCCCACGTTGGGTGCCAGATGCTAGCGACGGAATGAAACACCAACACGGCCGAGTGGTTTGATACTTTTTCTTTATTCTTCTTCTTCTGCTGCTTCTTGCAGCTGCCTTATTTTATATCTTATGCACAGCAATAAGCAGGGCAAGTTGCCAAACACTATGATTCAATGACTATACAGTGAGCAGGCGCAGGGTGAGATAACCTTTACCTTAACTTATTTACTGCAGCTAAGACTTTGTTTTGGGGAACTTCCTTATCAACTTAGAATCCATTTTGACCCTGGGTCTGTTCCTTTTGAAGAATCAGAGAAACATCTTTGTATGCAAGAAATGTTCTTTTCCACAGGGTCAAAGGATTCTTGGCTGAAGATCTCATTTGCAAGAATATTCAGCCCTTGCCGGGAGCCTTGCTTGCAAGAGTCTCCCCAGCCTCCCTTATACTTTGTTCCCTACAGATTGCAGTGGTTAAGATGGTTAATAAGACTTCTCCTTCCAGTGTAGGCAGTGTGGGTTTGATCCCCGTTCCAGAAGCTAAGATCCTACATGCCTCAGGGTCAGAAAGCCAAAACATAAAGTAGAAGCAACATTGGAACAAATTCAAGAAAGACTTTCAAAGTGATCCACATCAAAAAAAATTTTTTAAGCTTTTTTAAAACAGAGACCAGGTTTTAATTATGTCAAGAAACTTCATTTAATATGCAGATAGCCAAACTTTCACTTGATTTTTGTTTAAAGAAATGAACTCACTCATTTTTGTGATATATGTTTTTGCTCTAAAGGTTTTCCAGCAAACCTGGTGTTGATTCATGGCCTACATCAGATGATGAAGACTTAGATTTGGAAACCAAGGTAAAGTGCTCTCTTCTATAATCAGTTTTCCAGCTCTGAATTTAGTTTCATATCACATTTACTCTTAATATTCAGCAGTGGTGTCCCTCTCACTGTTTTATGTTTGTAATGGGAAGTTGGTGAGGTCAAACCATTTTATAAAAATATGACTAGTTGACTTTTTTCTTCTTACTTTAGTAAATAGTGAAAAGTGAAAGTGAAGTCGCTCAGTCATGTCCGACTCTTTGCATCTTCATGGACTGTAGCCTACTAGGCTCCTCCATCCATGGGGTTTTCCAGGCAAGAGTACTGGAGTGGGTTGCCATTTCCTTCTCCAGGAGATCTTCCCGACATAGGCATTGAACCCTAGTCTCCCACATTGTAGGCACATGCTTTATTGTCTGAGCCACCAGGGAAGTCTCAAAAACTGAAGGTGAAGTGAAGAAAAAAAAATGGGTTGGGAAATACATGGCGACAGGAAAATTGTATTGGGAAAAGCTTTCTTACAATGGAGGAACTATAAAATTTGGTGGAGGATAAAGAGTCTTATTGTGAATTTTTTAAACCACACTAACTTGACTTTTATAATACTCATGGTGGATACAACTACTTATTGTAATAATCATGGAATCTTCCTGGAACTTTTCAGTTCCAAAACTATATAATTTATATCATCTAGGTTTTTTTCTACCCTTAGACACTATTTTGGTTTCTTTGAAGTGTTAAGAGGGTTCTTTCTCTCTTTCTTTCTCTGTTTCTGTCTTTGGCTCTACATTAAAACTAAAGCAATAGTTGTAATTATGGAAATTTAGAAATTAAAAATCTATTTCTCAAAATCCATATTATAAAGGGATTCCACTGTGTTTTCTAAAGCATCCCATTAAGAAGATATTCCCAGTTGTTCATCTCATTGAAGAACACATATTTTGCCTAAAATAATAGCCAGCTGTAGGAGCACAGGCTTTTAATAACCGTAAGATGAAACTTACAACTTCAGATATTTTTTGTATTGTAGTAAAAATGAAAAAAGTCTACTAAATGTCCTTGTGTCATATTCTAAAATTTCAGATTTCAGACATTTTGTATTATTGTTATTTAAATATTTATCTTATAGCCCCTGTATCAGTATAAACTAGTGGAGTTCAGGAAACAATTGTGCATTTCCTGGAGCATGTAGCATATATCTCAAAATTAAAAACCATTTTAATAGTTTTTGAATGTGAATAAATGAAGAGACAAATGGAATCCTACATAATGTTACAGCTAATATACATAATATAGCAGTTAAATTTGTTTGAATTCTAAAAATATGACTTAAATTTAGATTCTCTTTTTGATATTTAGGATGTAGAAGTTCAATTGAGTTATGTTGAGGAAGGAGGTCCTGCACAACAAGAAAATAAATAAGAAATACATGATAAAAATATTCTTATATATTTTTCAGTGTTGTCCAACTGGGAGCTGAGAATTTTAGATTAATATTTCTTGACCTTCTTTTTAGCTCCATCTTGTATTCCATTAATTTTTTTTTCAAACAGTATATTCTCCTTAGAATTCTGACTACCTGTCCTTGTTCCTAGTGAAATGTTAGGAATATTTCTTTTTCAGTTCCTCTCTCTCTAGTAATTCTTGACAGCATTCAGGCAGTGATAGATGACCATGTTTTGTGGCTAATTGAATGACTTTTTAATAGTGGCAAAAATTTTAATATTAATTTAATATTACAGTATTATTTATAAACAGTTTTAAAGTAATATAAATCACTATTATTAAGGATACACAATGAACAAAAGCCTCTGTTTTAAATATGTTTTATATACAATTTATGTTGATATTTTCATAAAACTTAAACAGTGTAGGTATATAATTTATGTATTAATAAAAATATATAAAGCACAAGCTTTGTTCATAGTGTATCCTTAACGATACTGATATATTACTGATTTATTGTATATAAATTCTAAATATATATGTTTTTCCACATACCTCATTATACTTATGCTTTTCTTTTCTTTCCCTTAAGTTTGTACTTCACTAGGCATATCTCACTTTTTCCTTTCTTTCTCCTCCCCTACCTTTTGTCATTTTTAATATTTCCTGTTAAGCTAATTTTTCCTTACAAAATACATTTTTTCAGTATCTGTTCTTTGAGTCCATCTCTCTGCCTCTATTGCTAACATGTTTGCGTATGGCTTTCTGTTTAGAGTGTTTGTGGCTTTCATTCATGATCATTGCCCTACAGGTTTACTCTTATTTTTCCCCTCTTTCTTAGAATGAGCTGAATTTTTTAAAAAATCATTTGTCTCTAGCTCTTTGACAAACAGAATAGAAATAACTTTTCCTGTTTACAGTTCTAACCCATCTAAATAAGGTTCTGCTAAAAATTAAACTTTCATATTTCCCTTCCCAAGTGATAATTCATGCATATAGAAATCATGCGAGTAAATTTCAAAATATAGCAACTAATTTAAATAGCTTAGTTTTTCAGACATAGTACTCTAAAGTATTGGGGATAAATTTTTATTCTAGAACATTTTGGTAGAGAAAGTATTCTAGTGGGTGTCATGGTATTTGTATAGCAGTAGTTTATTAAGGGTAAGGAGAGGAACATCTGGGGCTTCCTATGTCATCTGTCATAATCCTTACCCCATGAGAAGGTTAATCAGTGGCAGAACTGGGATTTGAATCCACATCTGAATGACTCCAGAGCCTGTGCTCTTTGTGTTAGATCATAGAGTAATGGGGGATGTTTTAATTATTTTATTAAATTTGACTCTTATTATTCTTAAAGTTCTTATTTTCTTCTCCAGAATGTCCTGAAACCAAACTTAACAAAGCTAATGAATGCTTCTCAGCAATCCAAAAGAAACTTTAAGTTATCTAAGACTGTCCTCGTGGTGACAATTATTCACTGATTTGAAATTTAATTCAATTATTCACTGATTTGAAATTACAGATGTTCTCATGTACTCTCCCTTGTTTTCCTGTAGTAGAAGCAAAATGTGGCATTGTGAGACCAGAGAGTACAACCTTGTCTGAGGACAATAATTCTGACAGTGACATTGAAGACGTGGCTGAAACCATTCCTGAACCATCACCTGGAGTCCAGGGCTTCTCTCATCCTGCCTTCCCATAGCCTGAGCCTCTTCCACAACCTCTCATGTCTCTCACGGGCCTTGGTCTCACAAAGGCAAGTTGTTTTGTTTGTAACTCTTTTTTCCCTGTACTTTTTCACATGCCATTCACATGTCATGTCCCCTTATATGACACAAGGGATCCTACCACAGAAATGGAAGCCTTTAAAGTCACGATACAAAATAGTGTGATAATAAGAGCAATATATGTGCATGATTTAGATTTATAAATGTTGGCATACTAAGTATGCCCTTATGAAAGAAAAACATTACAAAGCAATTAGGAAGAACAGCTAGATGCGTATGAACATGGAGAGGGGGATGAAGGGGAAGAATTCACTTAAGAAGGACAAGAAGAATATGAAATGGAATGAGGGTCAGGATGAGACAGATGATTATACAAACACAACAGAAATAGTGGGGGTATGTCAGACGAGGAACTCTATATTATAAATATGAAAAGAATTATTTCAGATTCAACTTAAGAGGAGACAGTGAGGTTGTGAAAAAGCAATGCTCATACTCTTTTGAATGACATACAGCTATTTTTTATGAAGAACTGAAAGAAAATTTGTTCCTTACCTTTTTTGGTGGTTGTTTTTGAGGTTGGTGGTTGTTCTTGTTTTAATTGCAGTATAGTCAATATACAATATTGTATTAGTTTCAGATGTACAGCAAAGTGACTTGGTTATACTTCTATATGTATATATGGCTTCCCTGGTGCCTCAGTTGGTAAAGAGTCCACCTGCAATGTGGGAGACCTGGGTTAAATCCCTGGGTCGGGAAGATTCCCTGGAGAAGGAAATGGCAACCCACTCCAGGATTCTTGCCTGCAGAATTCCATGGACAGAGGAGCCTGGTGGATTACAGTCCATGGGGTCACAAAGAGTCGGACACAACTGAGGAGCTGACACACACACACGTATGTATATATCTGTATTGAATACAGTTCCCTCTGGAAGTTCATTTCAGTTTGAAGTGATTTATCTTTTTCAAAACAATTCTCACTTTGAAAGTAATGAAGTGATGTCTTCTATTTAATATAGCAAAACTTTAATTCATATACAATTCAAGGTGAGTTCTGTTTTAGGCCTTAGCAGATTTATTATGATTTAAGAATTTTTAGCCTTTCTGTTTCTTGTGGTTTCTAACTTACTGTTTGATAAATACTTAATGTACTTAACTAATTTATTTTACTGTTTGGTATAATCTTGGTGGGTGTTTTAGATCCAGTCTTTTTACTAAAGTTGTAATTATATAAATGAGATTCTTACTCTCTCTTCATTAAATGAAAAAATTTTCAGCTGCAATAGTTTTAAAGAAAAAATGTAGAACTTTTTTTTTTTTTGCTTAAGAGATTCTGATTTGTCTTTTCCTAATATCTATATGTAATGGCACTTACAATAAATGAATGAAATCACAATTTATAATTTTTTTCTCTTATACAAACTACTTGTTATTATAAAGTCATAAGGAAAGAAAAATTACCAACAGAGTTCAAAAATTATCTCTGGAAGATAATTTTTTACTTTTTAAAATATCTCTAGCCCTATGGATGGAGGAGCCTGGTAGGCTGCAGTCCACGGGGTCGCTAAGAGTCAAGACACAACTGAGCGACTTCACTTTCATGTTTCACTTTCATGCATTGGAGAAGGAAATGGCAAGCCACTCCAGTGTTCTTGCCTGGAGAATCCCAGGGACGGGGGAGCCTGGTGGGCTGCTGTCTCTGGGGTCGCACAGAGTCAGACATGACTGAAGGGACTTAGCAGCAGCAGCAGCAGCTAGAAAGTAAAATGTAAATATAGGCAGTCTTTTAAAAACTTTCATTAACATTTAGTATTTTATGTGTAAAAGGCTCTATTTTTAACAGATAAATGTTGGCAATTTAAATTCCAGAAAAATGATGAGATGAAAAATCATTTTAAGTTGTTTTAAGAAAAGTCATCAATTTTGAAATCTGTTATTGGCATCAATCAGGTTTTAAAACTGTTTACTGTAAATTCATATTAATTTTTGAACTCATGAGAAATAATATTTTTAAGAAAGAATATGTCTCCCTAGGTGTTTAAAAATAGTTTTCTCAATTTTTTTGTAAGTCGGAGGATGAAAAGGGACAATTAAAGAAATACATTGAATTAAAACAATCTCTGGAAAATAGCTTGGACCAAGAAAAGAAGAAAAACAGTGAGTTAGAAAAAAGATTACTGGGTAATATTTCTGATAACCTCAACTATTTTATTTTATTTAAAACCTTAGACATAAATTTATTTTTCATGTGTATTTTCATAATTAAACACATTATCCTATTTCAAAGTTTACTGTGGAAAGTCAGCACAATCTGAAATGTTTTTGAATGCAGCAGTGTTATGCTTATCTGTAATGATTTCTAAAACAGTAACAACCGTGCCTCTGCATATAGTAATGTCACTTTCTTCCTCATCATCTATGCTGAATTTTTACTTCTGCTAAGTATCTTTGTTCTTTTTGGTAATCCCGCCTTCTTTTAATTGTGTTCCTTCCCTTCATCATTCATGTAATTTATTATCTAAAAACCTACCTGTGTTATTGTTAAACAACATTAAAAAGTATCTTGATTTAGCTTATATTTTCTTTTTGCCCCAAAATTTTAGTTATAAAATGTACATACAAAAATCTATGTGTAACTTAAAGAATAATAAAATTAGTGACCATGTTTTGATCAGTAAGATAAAAAACTGCTTTTTTTTTTTTTTTTTTTTTTTTTTTTTTTTTGCCAAGTATGGTTGACCCTCAGTATCTACAGATTCAGCCAACCCAAGATCAAAAGTATTCAGGGGAAAAAATTTGAGAAAGTTCCAAAAAGCAAAACTTGAATTGGTCTCAAGCTGGCAACTATTTCCATAGTGTTTACACTGTATTTATAACTATTTATAAAGTGTTTACATTGTATTAGATAACGTAAGTGATCTAGGGATGACTGAAAGTGTAGGGAAGATGTGCTTAGGGAGACTTGAGCATCTGTGGATTTTGTATCCACGGAATGTTGAGGGATTTTTGAACCAGTCCTCTGTGGATGCCAAGTGATGATTATACAAAGGGTTCTTCTCTGATTCTCATTAATATTTTTCTCTTAATTTTCTCTACATTGCTTTGCATTTTGTTAACAATGTTCTGGGCAAGATTTCTACATCTCTTGAAACAGTCTTGAAGAGACTGGTACACTCTCTCTCTTCTGATTTCCTTTCTTCTAAAACTCTCAGCCTGGGTTATTTCCTGCTTAACTCAGGCTCCAGAGATTTCTCCTTTTTTTTCAATTTTGAGTGAGACTCTTGTTAGTTTTTTGTATCTACTTTCTTTTCTTTTGTAGAGGCTTTGGTCAGTAGGAACAAACTTGTCTTGTGTCTTTTCAAAAACATTCATATATCATATCTCTTCATCTTTAACTTGAATGCTGATCTCTGGTTTATAACTAATATTTAATAATAAATTAATATTTCACACTAGCATGCTAAAAATTGATGTTAACTTATTTATAAGAACTCACATATTACATATATCACACAGAATATTTAAATGTGATAAAATTTTTCTTCATAATATTTATCTAAGATTAGAATTTAGTTATTATGCTTTCAAGGAGTATTAAATTTGAAAAATGAGAAAGGATTATAATTTACAGATTTGTTTGCTTTATCTGAAATAACATATATCTGTTTAATTATTAAGTATCTGCTCTTAAAGACCTTACTCATTCTATATATTTCTACAGGTTTAAGAAACTCTTAAAAATGACAAGAAGGAAGTTAAATGAATATGAAAATGGAAAGCTTAGTTTCCATGGTGATTTAAAAACCAATCAAATGGAAATGGATATTCAAATTAATATGCTAAGACATAAGGTAATTTTTAATCAGTTTTAGAACCCCCAAACCACTTAATTTGGGGGAAATATAATCATTCTGTGCTTTGAGCAGTGAAACACAGATTTGTCTATTAAGTTTTTATGTTGACACCAGTAAAAAGACAGCTTTTCCCTATATCATTTTGAGATTAAAAGGGCACACTCTTGACTCTCCCTGTCTTGAAGCCTGGCTGGTGATCTGAAGCTGAGCAGCACAGCATTAATGACCCCAAAGCATCCGTTGTTTCTGGTGACAGGTTTGTTGAAATCTAATGAACATACCATGCAGTTCATTCATTTAAACTGTACAGTTCAGTAACTTTATTGTGTTTAAAGAGTTACACAGGCATTACCATGTTAGAACTTTTTCATCACCCTCCAAAGAAATCACCCTGTGCCAGTTTTCCCTTCCTGGTCTTCCCAGCCTGAGGGAACCATGACTCCACTCCCTGACTGTGTAGATGTCCCTTTTCTGGACATTTCGTGTCAGTGGAATCACACAATATGGGATCCTTTGTGATTGCCTTCTTTCATTTAGCATAATATTTTCAGGGTACATCTAACATGTATCAGTATTTCCTTGCTTTTATTGCTCAATAATATTCTATTGTATGGATGTACCACATTTTATTTATCCATTCATCATCTGATGGACCTTTGGGGCTGTTTCTACTTTTTGGCTAATGTCAGTAATGTTGCTGTGAACATTTATGTCTAAGTTTTGGTGTGGAGCATATTTTTTCGCTTCTTTTGGGAATACAGTTATGAATAGAATTGCTGTATTACACAGCGACACTGTTTAACCTTTTGAGGACCTGCCATACTGTTTTCCAGCATGGCAGCATCACTTTACATTTTTTATCCAAAGTATGTAAAACGTGCCCATTTCTATACATTCCTGTCAACACTAGTCATTACCTGTCTCTGTGAGTATAGCCATCCTAGCAAGTATGAAGTGGCATCTCATGGTGTTTTATTTCTCCCTCTGAGGAGAGGACAGTGAAGATTGAGTTCTAGATTAGTAACTACTCAAAGCTACCCATCTCTTTTAGAATTTCAGTAAATTGAGATGAGGTCAAAAGTCTGATTTTGTTAATTAAACTATAGTTCAAGTCATATGTCTCACTGCTTACTAGTCTTCATTGTTTTCAAACTTGAGCAGAAATTCTAAGGAGTCACACCTGCCTATTTGTGAGAAATTGTAATTGAAGGGAACCCTGAAAAAACTTCTTCCTGAGTAGTTCTTAAGTCTTTCTTCTAGTTATATGCTTCTTCTCATCAACCTTGTCATTAACACTCTCACCCTTTATTACATTCCAGTTTATAAGAGATCACTTTCTAGCTGCATTTAAGTTATGCTTTTATTTTCTCTTTTTCAAAAATCCATTTTTTCTGTTTTTTCCTAATCAGCTTTAAGTTTAGTGGCTTCTATAAACAACATTGACTTCATTCAAAATCTACACTTAGGAAAAGGTGGCCAGAACAGCTGGCTTCTCGTCCCCTCAGCTTCAGATGGGGCAGTTCAAGGGCTGGGGGCTGGAATCAGGTGAAGGTGTGTTCATTCCCATGTCTGATAGTTGGCATCGGTGGTTGGCAGGACTTTGGTGAAGGCAGACAAGTGAAACACCTACCCTGAACATCTAGGCTCTCTTTGCAGCCTGGGCTTACTCACAACATGGAGCCTGGTTCCCAGGTTGACAGCCAGGCAGAAGCTCTGCCGCCTTGTCTAACCTCACTTTGCAGTTCTCACAGCATCACTTTCATCATCTTCTGTTCACTAGGAGCAAGTCACTAATACTTGGCCTATATTCTACCTTTTTACAGAATAAAGTTTTTAAAAGTAATGGGTACCTTTAAAAACTAGCACAGTTACTCACTGGCCACAATTCTTTATATTCCTTCCAATGAAAAATACCATTTTCCTTACCCATTCCCTCACAAGTCTCAGTTGTTAACAGTGTCAGGCCCAGGCTCAAGTTGAGGTCTTACCATCTTCATCAGGTACTGATGACACATGGGGATGAGGTTTCTGGGTGTCATTTCTAGAGTGTGACCCTGTGAGCACAACCCTCTCAGTACTAACACTTGAGAACTAAAGGGGCAAGTTATCTGCCACCCACACCCCACCATTCTGCTGAATGACTAGACTCTCCCGTCCAGAAATGGGAAACGGGAGGCACCGTAGTCCATAGCAGCTCTGAGGTCCAGTCTGGTGCCGCCAGCTCTTTGATGAGGGCTTGGTCCTGCCCATAGGAGTGCTTCTCCTTTGCTCTACCCTCTGAGCTCTGTGTGCTGTCCTTTTCATAAGAAATGACCTCTGTCTGCAGCTGAGTCATGTTTCTTAAGCCAGCTTCCTCTTTACTGAACTTCTAAGAAAATCCCAAAGGCCTATTCTCATTTATATGTCTTGGTCTCTGTTAGGCCAAGCACTGGTTTTTTGTCGCCAAGGTTCTCTTTAAAGCTTTTAGGGTCCTGTGAATTGGACTGAGGTTCAATTCATTGGAGAGGCTACCCTCACAAATCGTTTTTGAGAGAAGCTCTGCACCTTGGGCTCCTTATGAAGCTTTGTAGGATGATGCCTTTAAAATCTTATGCCCTTAAGATCTTTAAAGGAATTTGAGGCACCACCTTAAGTTTTTCCAGGGTCTTAATGAAGGGTTTTAAAGTCTACAGGCTTCACCTTTAGGCCATGTTTTCCTGCCAGCACCCTAGATTTGATCTTAGCCTGGAAGCTGTTTCTCTCTTTTAGCATCATGTGACCACTGGATATGTGGAGATTCTGTAAAGGAGATAACAGATATTGAACCCAAATATAATTGAGCCTGGTTCCTTTATATTTAATAGCCCCCTTTTTTTGATAGCTTATCCCTCATTGATGTTACTTTCAGCTGGTTTGTAGCAAGAGTCTCCTTTCCCCTGTGTTTCAGGGTCGTTTTCTTCTCTTGCCTAGAAGCTGTCACCCAGCAGCCTCTTTAAGGGCCGTCAGGATTTAGTTCACAATGTCATGAAGCCCTTTGAGTTTTCATTTCTTTCTCTACATCCATTCAGATCTTGCCTACCTCCAGGTTGAAAGGCATTCTCACATCTTTTAGTTCTTTTTAATGGCATTTTTAATGTCAGTATCTGTGCCAGGTATTTATTGCCAGCAAACTGTATAATAAACCATGTCAAAGCCTAGTGGCTCCAAACAGCGTTTACTTTGTTCACAAATTTGTGTCGGGGCAAGGCTCAGGGACTGAGGCCAGCACGTTTCTTTCCAGTCGGCATAAGCTGGGGTGTCGTGAAGGTGGGGACCAGAGTCATCTAAAGATTAGTTCATGCACATGTCCAGCAGTTGGAGCTGGCTTTAGGATGAGACATTAGTTGGGGGCGGTCAGTGGGGGCACTGACAAGGCACTCAGCATGTGGTCTGGGCTTCTTCACAGCGTAGTGACTGATGCTGACGGTGGGCTTGCCCACAGAGCAAAAGTCAGTTTCCCCAGACTCTGTCCAGTAGAAATCAGTTACTGAGGCCAGCACATATTTAAGGGGAGGGAATTTCAGAGAAAAGTGTCAAAGAATTTGTAGACAGTTTCAATACCACCACCTCCCCTCACCTCGACTTACCAAGTAATCATTCTGTCTAAAGGAAAGTTCTTTGCAACTCGGTGTCACTGAAATTCCCGCAAATTTTGTTTGTCATTTTGTTTGGTATGTTCTGTTCTGTGAAAAGTAACAAATGGTTACCAAAATGAGGCAATTTTTGTCCTTGTTGTTCAGAAAAATGTATGGATCATCTCATGAAGCTGTTAGGAGATGGGATTTCTTTAACCTTTTGAATTATTTTTCTTTGGAATGCAGTTCAGATTAGCAAAAACTATTCATAGTTCAGAAAAAGACTTATGGGATTAGAATCCATATTTATGAGATTCATTAATGAGAGTCTTATTTTCACAATCTTCTTTTGGGAAGCGTTTATTAACTCAGCTCTAGACAACTCAATACAGTATCCCTCAAACTTCTTTAAAACATGGGGCATTAAGATGGGGGAAGGAGTAAGAGACATTCAACTAAGAGGTGACTCATAGTCATTTTACGGAGAAAAAATAGAAGCGTGTAAAATCAAGTGCAAGTGTTGTGTGACAAAGATGATGACAGTGAAGAATATATTTTGTGCCTCTTGGTGGTTTGAACTTCTTTCTTGATTCTCTGAGTAATCCCTGGCCCTACATTCTACAATACAGACACCATCATATCTAGTTGATCCTGGGTTTGAGTTAGGCTGTGCTCAGTCCACTTGCCTCGTTACCAAACAGTACTGTTTTATTCTTGCAGATTGATGATCTTACAGCAGAGCTGGAAACTGCATCTTCAAAATGTGTGCACCTGGATGCAAAAAATCAAGTTCTTTGAGAGGAGTTATTGTCTATGAAAGGAATGCAAAAGAAATGTGAAAAACTAGAGAAGAATAAAACGAAGTTAGAGCAAGAAGCAGTGAACCTCAGAAGTCATATAGAAATGAACATGATAGAACACAGTCAAGTAGAGCAGTATAAATGGGAGACTGAAGAAAGGGCGAGACAGGATCTCATAGAGAAATGAAAGGAAGTCAATATATTTTGCAGGTTAATTTGTTCATCTGTCATGTGCTGGAATTCACCTCATTGTAAATTACGTTTTGGATCTACACAGCTTATATGTTTCCTCTACCTCCCTTAGAGCAGTTGGTCTGGTAGTTTTCTGGAAGGAAGGGGACACTTGTTTCTCCCTTTAAATATTTCCGTTTCCATCACAGTTATCACCAAATTGACCTATCAGAACAGAATCCTTTCATTTATAAGACCAATTGGTATAAAACAAGACTACTAGGAGGAAAAGAAAATATTGTGATTTAGAACTGGTACCATCCTCTTGAATTATTTTTAAGTTGTCTTGTTCAATTTTTAAAATTTTAAGTTGATCTTCTTGTTCTTTGAATTATCAGATTATATAAGCACCACTATAACAATAATTCCACTTTAATTTTATAATTCACTTCGCATTGACAATTGTTTTAAACTTCTGCTTTTTTTTTTTTACCTTTAAAATTGCTTTCTGAATCACTGGCTCAAAACTAAAGGGAGCAAATATCATTTTCCAGGTTAATGATTATTTTTAAAATGTTATCTTTTTAAATTTGCCTTAGATACAAGCAGCTCTCAGGAGAACTTAGAGCAGTTACAAGAGAAGAATAATGCTTCCATAAGAAGTCAGCTGGAACTCAGAATTAAAGACTTGGAATCTGAACTCTCCAAGGTGAAAACTTTGCAAGAAGATTCTCATAAAGCAGAGTTGGAAAAATATAAGCAACTCTACCTAGTAGAACTAGAAGTTAGAAAGTCATTGGAAGGTAAACTAGACAAGTAAGTCAAAACACAAAATCGCAGAAAGTAAATTTAGTTCGTTAATTTGTCTCTAAATCCTGATTTTTCTAGAGCACAGTTCATGAGATTAGTGGGAAGTGAAAGCTAACTAGATGGTCACTTCTAGAGGGCGCCCTAAGACAAACTATTAATACTGTCTCCTTTTAAGTTTTACCACAGAGTCGGAAATGACTGAAGTGATTTAGCAGCAGCAGTACACTGCATAAAGGCATGCTTGTGAAACTGGGGGCAGTTACCGCAGGGGTGAAAGGCAGGATAATTCACAGAGTGGCTAGAAATAGTATGGGGACCTGACTGAGGTGGGGTATGGAGGATGGAAAGGGCAAATGGCACCTCCAGTTCTTAGTCCAGGTTTCCCCACTGTCTGAAAGCAGAGCATCCCTACGAAGCCTTTCATAAGCCAAAACAGCATACAGCAAAGAAGCAGGTACCCGAGGGCACGTTCTGCTAGTTGAAGCCTAAAGTGAATATGCACAAGTGAAGCACAGGTGCTCCCAGCTGGCGTTCAGGGCTGTGGTGACTTGACACGGAAATGTGGGGTGTGGCTTCCAGGGAAGGAGCCCAGTTGGGCCAGTCTCCCTACTTGGGAAGTACGATGCCTTTCACTGTAAAACGGACACTGAACCTTTTTATATGAAAGAAAAAGTCTCTTCCCAAAAAAAAAATTTTTTTTTGATTCTCAAAAACAGATGCTGACGTAGACCTTTCCTAGAAGTGAAAAAGCAGGGGATACTTGTAATTGTTCCTGGGGCTGTTTTAGCTCTTTTCAATCACCCATTGACTTTCTTGTCCTCCCCTCTAGATGTGATTCTAGATGATTCCTCAGAGCCAAAAGTTTAATTTCTCTGAGGTCATGAGTGAAACATGTATACAAGAGTGGTGAAAGCAAATGCTTGAAAGTGGCTTGTGGGATGGGTGTTTCTTCATCCCTGAACTGTTTCCTGGAGGCAGGTGTGCCCAGAGGGCAGCAGGTGTCACTGTGAGGCCACCTCCCTTTCTCTCTGATGCCCTTTCTCTCCTCTCCCAACTATGACTTGTTACTTGATGAGCCCTAGACACATGTGTACTTCTTTAGAGCAAGGTTACAACTATCATTGTTTACAAGAGGTCTGCTCTGTGTTTTCAGTGTTCAAACAGTTTATTGGGAATTCCATTTACTATATGGTGACTTTAAAAATGCAAATCATTAATTTGGTGTTTTCCATCTTCCCCAGGACTCATGAGAAGCTGGCAGTGATCAGCATCAAACCTGAGGTGGAGAAAGAGCAGAACAAATCTTTACTCAGCCCTCTTAGCATGAGGCCAGTCCTGGAGCCCCCTTGTGTGGGAAATTTCAATAATCCTTTAGTGCTCAATGGAAATCTTACTCCAAGAGCAAACATAGGTTTTTCTACCTCAATTCCACGCCCTTCAAATAACAGCATGGAGACTTGCTTGACCAAGGTTAGTTCTATTATCTTTTTCCACTGGGTTTCAGATTTCTAATATGAATGATCCTTGTTTTTAATTTGATGAACTTCTGAGTTATTTGACTTAATGAACACTAAGTAAAAGTCATAATTAGCTGTGTTAATAAAGGAGACAATTTTATTTTTTTGTCCCAGAGTTTTTGATTTTAACAGATACTTACTAAATTATTAAATTTCTTGAAAATCTGCAATTTAAATTCTGCTTTAGAAATGAAATCTTATTGCCTAGTATCCAAAAGTATTCTTTCAGATCTTTCACTTCCTTTCTAACTGATTTCAGTTGGCAATGGTTCATAATCATTTCCAAGCTCTGCTGTACCCAACGAAGTTTTTCTGCCTGTAAGCAGACATCTGAACACTAACACATCTGAACACTAACTACATATGGATGCTTTTTGTTGAAAGGAATCCTAGAGAAATCCTTTTTTGAATTAAATAAACTTACAATACTAAACCAAAACATTAATTTCTAGTTTTAGCTTAACATTTTTTGTCATTTTCTTACATAACTTTTGTCGTTTCTTACAAAAATGACATTTTTGTCATTTTATTTAATTACTATTTTACTATATAGCATTTTATTTAAAATTTTTAAAAGGCAATCTTGCTGAGCATTTGTAGAATATTTCTAGATTTGCAGTTAATTCAAACATTTAAACATTATAAATGAAGCTCACTTTATCTCTGTGTTGACATCACCTGGATGAATGGTATCTAAGATAGCAATGATGGGTAGTCTTTAAATTGCAACCAGTTTTCACTGTTTAATCATTGTGATTAAAATATCCATTTCAGTCAGTGCACACAGGTTTATAGTTTCAATGGTGTTTTCCTGATGTTTGTGATGCATGGAAAAGTAGCCCTTGTTAAATGCAGTCTCAGCCTGTTTTCTCATTTGGCTTCTTGCCATTGTAGGAGAGCAATTAAGGTTTCTTTCACAGCACTGCCTCTACATTGGGTCTTAGTACTTGAGAGCTGTGAACCTGGAGGACGTGCTTTAGCTGTGTGGTCACAGCAGGCCTCCGAACACTTCATCCCAAGTCAGACACTTCCCCACTCAGACCTAAGGGGAGGAAGCGAATGCTTGACCCCCGTCCCAGACACAGGCTACCTACTGCACACCCAAGTTCACGGTGCTGTGGGCACATACATCTTTTCAAAGTAGAAATTTGGAACCAAGTAAACACTTTGGGAGAAGTTCCTTCTCCCAAACTTACCAGTTAGGTAAATCTCCTCACCTCTCATAAGGAGAGTAGGAGTATAAGTCCTCACCCTGAAACTTTTCTCCTTCAAGTTCCCTGTCATGTGTTTTTAAAAATTTATGCTTTATAAATTAACTATATCAACTGACTGCTACATACAGGAGTTTGACAATAATTTATTCTTGTTCTTGCCTTTAAAACATGCTGCTGCTGCTAAGTCCCATCAGTCATGTCCGACACTGTGCAATCCCATGGACAGAAGTCCACCAGGTTCCTCTGTCCCTGGGATTCTCCAGGCAAGAACACTGGAGTGCATTGCCATTTCCTTCTCCAATGATGAAAGTGAAAAGTGAAAGTGAAGTCATTCAGTCGTGTCCGACTCCTAGCGGCCCCATGGGCTGCAGCCCACCAGGCTCCTTCATCTATGGGATTTGCCAGGCAAGAGTACTGCATGAATACATGAGTATTCATCAGGTCACTCAATTGCATGAGTGCATGAATGAAGAATGAGAAAACCAAGAGCTTTGATACTCAGCCCCACTGCAACCATAAGCAGATTATAAAATTGTAATCTTGATTAGTATCTTATGTTGTGTCATCTATAGATATATTTCATTTTTCAGAATACTAGGAAGGCTCTCAGGTTGGTTGATTTGTTTGTTTTACTAATGTTAGTTAACCCAAGTATTTTAGGTAAAAAATATAATTCTTTCCTTTTCTTTCAGGTGATGCTCAATTTGCATTTGATGCCTTTAGAGTGTCTTCTCAAGGATCTACAGATGGGTCAAATGTGTGTGATGGCCTACTTTTGTAAACCGAAGAACAAGATATACAGATTTGGAAGGAAAAATACATGATTTAGAAAGATAAATAGGAAAAGTTTCTCTACTGGACACTTTCCATGACATTTCATTGTTTCCCATTAAACATGATGAGAAAATCTTTATTAAAGGAAAATATTTTTTGTATTATGTGTGCATGATAAAAATTTATATAGCATTTTAAGTGATGTTTCTCTGCATCTAACTTACTTTTTAGCAGATTTAAACATCAGCACTGTTGAGTTTTTCATACTCTAAGTGATAATGTTAGTCACTTAATCGTGTCTGACTCTGTACAGTCCCATGGACTGTAGCCCACCAGGTTCCTCTGCCCATGGAATTCTTCAGGCAAGAATACTGGAGTGGGGGAGCCATTCCCTTGTCTGGGGAATCTTCCAGACCCTGGGATCAAACCGATGTCACCTTCATTGCAGGTGGATTCTTTACCATTTGTGCCACCAAGGACGCCCTTTACAAATTCAGGCTGAGCCCTAATGCCAGCTATTTAAACACCACCCAAAGAGCCAGACTTATTAATGTTTAATGGTATTGATTGACAGCATTTTTGTACTTTCTGGTTTTCATCACTATATATAGACCTAAAAACTTAGATACTGCTGTGATGGCTTCCCGTCACATGGCTTCTGATGTGTTACAGTTGTTAATAGTGGCATAAAACTTACTATATATAACTTCAAACACAGAGTCATAGGCCTTTCCTCATGGAGAAATAAGATTTGCCTGAGTTTTTGCCTTTTAAATGAATTAACTTTTTATAATTTTTATTCTTAATTAGAGGATAATTACTTTATGATATTGTGATGGTTTCTGCCAAACATTGACTTGAATTGGCCATAGCTATGCATATGCCCCCCTCCTGAACCTCCCTCCCACCTCCCTCCCTATTCGACCCCTTTAGGTTGTCACAATGCACAAACTTTGGGTTCCCTGCATCATACAGCAAATTCCAAAAAGACACATGTACCCCAGTGTTCATTGCAGCACTACTTACAGTAGCTAGGACATGAAAGTAACCTAGATGTCCATCAACAGATGAATGGATAAAGAAGCTGTGTATTATTCAGCTATAGAAAGGAATGCATTTGAGTCCATTTTAGTTGACTTTTGATTGACTTTTGGAGACAGTGTTAAAATTAGAGAAAGTTCCTCTGGATAAATAAGATTTGCCTAAGACTTTTCACCTTATCTTTACCTATCTACCAATCTATCTATTTTTGCTTTGCTTTTTGGAAAAAGTCTTGGAAGACTTTTTTTTTTTTTGAGAAAGCACCAAACAGACATTATCACAAAACTCCCCTAACTCCCATATATCCTCCTAAGGTACCATTTATCCTTCCTAAATGTTATTTGTTCTCCCATAAGTGCCTCGCCCAAGTCACCTGTTATTTAGAAGATGCCTTTTTCTCCTACTCTCTATCATTTATTAAGTAGTATATCAACTCCCAGGAATTCCATTAATGCCAAAGAAGCTGACGTCGAACATTCTATGAAGAACTACAAGACCTTCTGGAACTAACACCCAAAAAGATGTCCTTTTCATTGTAGGGGACTGGAATGAAAAAGTAGGAAGTCACGAGATACCTGGAGTAACAGGCAAATTTGGCCTTGGAGTCCAAAATGAAGCAGGGCAAAGGCTAACAGAGTTTTGCCAAGGGAACACACTGGTCATAGCAAACACCCTCTTCCACTTACACAAGACAAGACTCTACACATGGACATCACCAGATGGTCAACACTGAAATCAGATTGATTACATTCTTTGCAGCCATTCAAGTAGGACCTAAATCAAATCCCTTATAATTATACAGTAGAGGTGACAAATAGATGTAAGTGATTAGATCCGATTGAGTGCCTGAAGAACTACGGACGGAGGTTCATGATATTGTACAAGAGGCAGTGATCAAGAACATCTCCAAGAAAACGAAGTGATGAAAGGCAAAATGGTTGGCTGAGGAAGGCTTACAAATAGCTGAGAAAAGAAGCGAAGTGAAAGGTAAAGGAAAAAAGGAAAGATATAGCCACCTCAACACTGAGTTCCAAAGAATAGCAAGGAGAGATAAGAAAGTCTTCCTCAGTAGCCAATACAAAGAAATAGAGGAAAACAATAGAATGGGAAAGACTAGAGATGTCTTCAAGAGAATTAGAGATACCAAGGGAACATTTCATGCAAAGATGGGCGCAATAAAGGACAGAAATGTTATGGGCCTAACAGAAGCAGAAGATATTAAGAAGAGGTGGCAAGAATACACAGAAAAACTGTACAAAAAGATCTTCATGACCCAGATAACCACAAAGGTGTGATCACTCCTCTAGAGCCAGACATCCTGGAATGTGAAGTCACGGCCTTAGGAAGCATCACTACGAACAAAGCTAGTGGAGGTGATGAAACTCCGGTTGAGCTACTTCAAATCCTAAAAGATGATGCTATTACAGTGATGCACCCAACATGTCAGAAAATTTGGAAAACTCAGCAGTGGCCACAGGACTGGAAAAGGTCCATTTTCATTCCAATCACAAAGAAAGGCAATGCCAAAACATGTTCAAACTACCGCAAAATTGAACTCATCTCACACGCTAGCAAAGTAATGCTCAAAATTCTCCAAGCCAGGTTTCAACAGTATGTGAACCTTGAACTTCCAAATGTTCAAGCTGGATTTAGAAAAAGCAGAGGAACTAGAGGTCAAATTGCCAACATTCAGTGGATCATCGAAAAGCTAGAGAGTGCTAGAAAAACATCTACTTCTGCTTTATTGATTACACCAAAGCATTTGACCGTGTGGATCACAACAAACTCTGGAAAATTCTTAAAGAGATGGGAACACCAGGTCACCTGACCTGCATCGAGGAAATCTGTATGCCAGTCAAGAAGCAATAACTGGACATGGAACAACAGACTGGTTCCAAATCAGGAAAGGAGTACGTCAAGGCTTTATATTGTCACTCTGCTTATTTAACTTCTATGTGGAGTACATCATGCAAAATGCTGGGCTGGATGAAGCATAAGCTGGAATCAAGATTTCTGGGAAGATATCAGTAATCTCAGATATGCAGATGACACAACCCTTATGGCAGAAAGTGAAGAAAAACTAAAGAGCCTCTTAATGAAAGTGAAAGAGGAGAGTGAAAAAGTTGGCTTAAAACTCAACATTCAGAAACCTAAGATCATGGCATCTGGTCCCATCACTTCACTGCAAATAGATGGAGAAACAATGGAAACAGTAAGAGACTTTATTTTTCTGGGCTCCAAAATCTCTGCAGATGGTGACTGCCGCCTTGAAATTAAAAGATGCTTGCTCCTTGAAAGAAAAGTATATGACCAACCTCAATAGCATATTAGAAAGCAGAGACATTACTTAGCCAACAAAGGTCTGTCTGATCAAAGTTATGGTTTTTCCAGTGGTCATGTATGTATGTGAAAGTTGGACTAAAATGAAAGCTGAGCAATGAAGTACTGATACTTTTGAAAGGTGGTGTTGGAGAAGACTCTTGAGAGTTCCTTGGACTGCATAGAGACCCAACAAATCAATCCTAAAGGAAATGAGTCCTGAATATTCATTGGAAGGACTGATGCTGAAGCTTAAACTCCAATACTTTGGCCATCTGATTTGAAGAACTGACTAACTGATGCCAGGTTTCAATAGTATATGAAACTGAAAAGCATCTACTTCTGCTTTATTGACTACACCAAAGCGTTTGACTGTGTGGATCACAAAAAAACTCTGGAAAATTCTTAAAGAGATGGGAATACTAGATCACCTGACCTGCATCAAAGAAATGATGCAGTCTTTCCCTGATGCTGGGAAAGACTGAAGGCAGGAGGAAAAGAGGATGGCAGAGATGAGATGGTTAGATGGCATCACTGACTCGATGGACATGAGTTTGAATAAGTTCCAGGAGATGGTGATGGACAGGGAAGCCTGGTGTGCTGCAGTCCATAAGGTCACCAAGAGTCAGACACGACTGAGCTACTGAACTGAACTGACTGATATCAACCCCCAGTTGTAGTCACCCCTTACAGTCACATTTCTTTGTGAACCTCTGCATGTTATTGTTTCATTGCTCAGTCCTGTCCAACTCTTTGTGACCCCATGGACTGCAAAACGCCTTGCTTCCCTGTCCTTCACCATCTCCCAGAGTTTGCTTAAACTTACATCCATCGAATCAAACATGCCATCCAATCATCTCATCCTCTGCCACCCCCTTCATTCTGGCCCTCAGTCTTTCACAGCATCAGGGTCTTTTACAATAAGTTGATTCTTTGCATCAAGTGGCCAAAGTATTGGAGCTTCAACATCAGTCTTTCCAACAAATATTCAGGGTTGATTTCTTTTAAGATTTATTGGTTTGTTTTCCTTGCCCTCCAAGGGACTCTCAAGAGTCTTCTCCAGCACCACAGTTTGAAAGCATCTGTTCTTCAGCACTCAGCCTTCTTTATGGTCCAACTCACACATGTGCACATGAGTCCTGGAAAGCTTGAATAGTTTGGAGGTTAATCTCCTGTCAGTTGCATCACTTGCAAATATCGTCCCCCATTCTGTGGGTTGTCTTCTCTCTTGTTTATAATATCCTGTGCTGTAGAAAAGCTTGTAAGTTTAATGAGGTCCCATGTGCTTATTTTTTTATTTTCATTGCACTTAAGAGGTGGGTCAAAAAGATATCGCTATAATTTGTGGCAGAGAGTGTTCCTCCTGTGTTCTCCTTTAAGAGTTTTATAATGTCTATCCTTACATTTTGGTCTTTAATCCATTTTGAGTTTATTTTTGTGGATAGTGTTAGGGAGTGTTCTGATTTCATTCTTATACATGTAGTGGTCCAGTTTTCTCAGCACTGCTTATTGAAGAGGCTGTCTTTTCTCCATTGTACAGTCTTGCCTCCTTTGTCCTAGATTAATTGACCACAGGTGCGTGGGTTTCTCTCTGGACTTCCTATCCTGTTCCATTGATCTATGCAATATATTTCGGGTTTCGTGCCAGTACCCGTGTTTTGATTACTGTAGCTTGTGGTATACTCTGAAGTCAGGGAGCCTGATCCTGTCAGCTCCTGCTCTTCTTTCTCAAGATTGTTTTGGCTCTTCAGGGTGTTTTGTATTTCCATACACACTGTAAAATTTGTTGTTCTAGTTCTACGAGAAACACCATTTGTAATTTGATACAAACTGCATCGAATCTGTAGATTGCTTTGGTTAGTCTAGTTATTTTTGGCAGCAGGAAATGATTTATTCAGAGTGGTCTAGGTATGTGGTGGCCACCTTGAATTCGATCAGATTCATTAAATCAGATCTGATTTTCCCAGCCTGTGGCTCTTTGTGTCCTGCAGAAGGTGCCAAATGACTGGCCAGGGCTCTGATGCTTTGGAAAATGTGAGATGTAATTCTGAAAGGCCAGCATCTTAAAGCACTCAGTGATCTGTCTGCAACCCTTCCTTTTGCTTCATTTTAGTGTAATGTGGGTCAAAAGGAGAAGCAGACAGGAAAATGGTTGCCTCTCCTGGCATGTGGTAATATTGTGGAATATGAAAATGTGAGTCAAACACAGAGACAGCCCAATCAAACAGCACTTAAACACAGAGCTTGTATGGGAACGTGTGTGTGTGTGTGTGTGTGTGTACTTGTGCTTCTGAGAAAGGTTAAACAGTAAAGAATGGAAGTGATGAAGCATACTTTAAAAAAAAAGGTAAAGAGAAAATATTGTAGAAAAACCTATAAAAGAATAAAAAGTGGGTCATGAAAGAGAGAGAAAGAGAGAAAGGAGAGCTCAAGGGGACATGAGACCAGGGAAGTCAGATAAAAGTACTGCCATGGGAGCTCCAGGAGGCAAGATCCTAGTCCTCTCTTTCTTGCAGTTCTAATAATAGTTGAATTTCAAGTGACTGTCATACAAGTAGAGGACAAGAAGAAACACACCAAGTCATCTGGAACCACTTCAGTGGAATTCTTTATTTCAAGGACTCTTTATAATTTCTATATTATATTTTACAAATATCTTACATACTATATTTTACATATTATATGTTTATATTATATATATAATATACTATATTATATATGTGTGTGTGTGTGTGAATGACAATGTCAGGTGGTAAGTTTTGAATTTTCAGTGATATCAAAGAGAGTGTGGCAGGAATTTAGGAGGAAGTTGCATGGAAGTGAGCTAGTGTGGTCAGGAAAGAAGACCAGGTCGGGAGGGCTGGGCCCTGATGGGAATAAACAGGATATTTAAGATGAATGAATAGAATTCGCTTCCTAGAATAGTTGTTAAGCAAGGCTGTTATGAACATCCATAAACCTACAGTAAAGATGGCAGAGTGGAAAAGGGATTAAAAGAATAATCTTTTTAACAAACTTCAGAGGAGTTATAAAGAATGAGAAGCCAGAAGTTCCCAATTTAGCAACATCATCTTGTTTTCTTCAGTGTTATTGCATCAATTGTACCATATTTTTTAAATTAATAAGTCGGTAAATGGTAGGAAAGCTTGACATGACATATTTATTGTATGCTTTTCACAGATCCATATTCATATCATCCAGCTGCTTTAAAGAGTTAAAATTATGATCATAAGACACATGAAGGGCATAGACAATGAGCATCTCAAGAAGATCAGGACGATTTGAAACCAAAGGAGGAAAATTAGTGTAATTAAAAGTTGCTGCTGCTGCTGCCTAGTCACTTCTGTCGTGTCCAACTCTGTGCGACCCCATGCTTCTTGTTTAATAAAGAAAGCTGTATTCCTTAAGATTTACACTTAGACATATTATTATTTGAGGTTGTATTTTGCCTATCTTATTACATGGAAGAAATCTGAATCTCGTTACTTTGTTTTCCTCACCCAGCTCTTCTTACCAGCCCTCCTACAAAGCATTAAAAAGAAAATATTTAAGCCAAATTTGTCCAGGAGGTTTCAATGAGCATGTAGAGTATCCTGCTCACAGACTCGCTGTGTGGTGTTTATTTCCTAGCACTTCCCTGCAGGCTTCTCTGAACCTTAACATCTAGAACCCATGACCTGAAGTGCTGAGAGCTCTCCTCCTTCACCTGTAGGCCAACCGTTTGATTCCTGCTCCTGTTGTCTTCCCATAAAAGGGAGTTTGGGAGGATGATTTCTCTGGAAATCCCCAGTGGTTTTCAGATCAAAGACTGGTTTTGATGTCTTATCTCATTCCTTCCAGCTGTTTTGAGTTCTGTTCTCCTCGGTTAGCAGAAGCTTTTTTTAAAAAAAGCATTGGTTATTTTGCAGCTTCACAGGTGAGAGCCTAAGCTTCCCAAGGGCCAATCCAGTTCCATTTGAGGCTGGACCTGTCATCCATGTGGTTGGCCTCTGGTTCTCATCAGCTGTCTTGTTCTGTGTAGAGTGAAGATGGTGTGCAGAATGAAGATACAGGCAGAAACGTTTCATGGTTCCTGTGTTCCAAGAACAGAGATGCTCCACCAGCTCACTCTTGAACCTTGTTCCTAGCAGATACGATGGATTTGTTTGTGTTCTGAGCTGCTGTCAGAGTGGAGAGTCTGACTGGGTCTCCATGCTAACCAAAATGTTCAGCGCTGGTGCATTGCATATTGACTGATTTCTAACTTGAAGTCCTGGAGTCTTCCTGGAGGAAAGGATTGCAGGGACTTCTCCTTGTGTATTGTCAGTGGTGACGTCTTAGATCAAATGCCTGCAAAGTTCCAAACTGGGACCCAAGTCAGGTGACACAGCCCTCTTTTCCATGTAGTGAACAGCGTCAGGGACATCTCTCCCCAGCGGGTACTTGAACTGTGTATTCTCATCTTCATCATGGTAATGTAGCGAACTCTTTGGGCTTGGCAATGAAAAGATGGACAGTTCAAACCAGATGACTGTAATCCACGTGGCTCTGGATGTAATAAAGACAGTCATATGACGAGACACAGTCTCTTTCTCACACACATATTCCACTCATTATGTTTGATTTTAATTGTACTCTGCATCTACTTATACGCCTCTCTTGACTTGGCCCACACCATCATGGACGATGGGGCACAGAAAGACAGCTAGGGAGGCACCAAAGTGACTCTCCACTGCTGGTTATTTGATAGCTGATCATCAGGCTTCAAGTTCATGGCTGCAGTGGGTGCTGCCCCTACATCAGTAGCACAGAAACCTTCCTGTTGTACCAGAACGTCCATCTAAAAATGGATAACATCAGTCGGAAGACTGGGGCAGAGGGTAACACTGCCCTAGCAGGTTAACAGACCTTGAAAACCAAGCAATCTCAGGTCCCCTGGAAACTAGGGAGGCCTGTAGCTGTCATGAACAGGTCAGACCACAAAGATCTCATAAGAGACTCAGTCTGGCACTCTGGGGATCTGAGCAGATGATTTAAAGTCTCTTTCTGTATACCATGTGTTCTTTGGGAGAAAAGATTGGGGTGGGGCAGCAAACTGGTTTCAAAATTCTGCACTAAAGAAAGTTAAACAGCTTTCTTTAGCCTTTAATATTCTGGATTGATTGAAAATCTCTAAGAGAGGGAAATAAAAGGGAGCTTTTTCCAAATGTTTTTCAACTTAGATTCCATCTTCACTGAGAATCACTCACATTTCAAAGCACACAAATGCCCCTCCCCTACCCCTGCCCCAACCCAGTTTGGAGAATAACAGCTGGAGAGGTCAAGGAATCCTCTGCTGTCCAGGGTTGCCAGCTTTGTGGAGACTCAGCTCTCAGGTTAGTGGGAATCAGCTCCCAGACAGTCTGAGGGTGGAGGGCCTTCACAGTTAGACCCACAAGCTTGGTGGTATGTGAATGCTTGCTAAGGTTACATCAATACGTGAATTTTTTTTAAAAAATTGAAGATCCACAGCCTGCCTGTGCACCCTTTCCAAAGGTTGCTCTGCCGAGAGCTGAGGGGCAGTGAGTGGCCCCAGGTGGGCAGAGAGTCTTACTTTCTACAAAGACCTCTCCATAAAGGTAAGATCTGCCTCTCTCTTTCTCTGCTTAATATGATGAGTTTCTCCAGGGCCCACACAACTCCCAGGTTCCAGATAAAATGTGTTTGCTTGTTGTGTTTTTGTTTTTGTTTTTGTTTTTTGAGAAAGTGAAAGAGTCTGTTGATTTAGTATTAAATCTTTTTACAACTCAGATGATTTCTAATACTTTGCTTTCATGAAAATTGAGGGAAGACCTAATTGAGCCATCAGAAATTAGATCATTAAAAATCATCTTGATGATAGACCACCCTATCAGAGGGAGCTCGGTAACGGACATTGCTATGATAAAGTTCCTTTCATTTCCTTGTTCATTTTCATGAAAAATGTTTCACAGTGTGTACAACAAACGTAACAACAAAATTGTAAAATGAGATTAATATTGGTGAGGATTGCCGTCTATTTCAGGAAATAGATGCATCTTAATTTAGTAAGTCTGATGGAAACCGTTTTTTCCAATAAAATTTTACTTTTTATGTTTAATATTAATAAAATCCTGTGTGATAAATCACATATTAATAGTATCTATAGTGATAATTCAATTTAGAATTATTCCTTTAATATCTAGAGCTATTTGGCTATAGGATTTAAACATTACGTTCAAATTGAAATGTACAAAATTGCATTCAAGTTATATAGATATTTTTGCTGCAGATAATTATGGATGATCAATGAAAGGATTTTAGGCATAAAATGTATCACATTACCATAAAATTATGTGAAGAAAGTGGAGTGGAAATGCCAGTTTAAGGAGTAAATGAAATAATTTTTGCCTACTAAAGATGAGCTTGTAGGTGTATATTAAAATGAATTATGGTAGATATCAAATTGCTGTGGTAGTAGCTTGTCCTGGAAACAGTGAAGAAGTCATATTAGGATTTCATTTTTAAAATTTCCTATTTCTGATTCACCAGAGATTACATCCTTTGGAACGATTTAAATTGATGAAGAAGTGGTTTAGATGTTAACTTAAATACATGTGAAGAGACATACTGCCGGGAGCCAGCGTGAGCAACTCCAACCACGGCAAAGGTCATGAGGAAGGGGGCTCAGCATATGCAAAGGTGATATCAAACCTCAGGAGACCCCCTGTTCTCATGCATCTACCCCCAAAACCAGAGTGTGCCTACTTTACTCCTTTATGCTCTCACCTACACCTCTGACTTTACAGGGGGCTATTTCCCACCACCTCGCACTGTAAAGGAGTTAACTTAGGACTCCAGATATTAAATCTCCTAGGCATGACAAGGTTGTGTCAGGTCAAACCTCTCTGCTGGCAGACTAGCTTGTGTGACAGGATTATCCATACTCCTGCCACTACACACATGATTGTTTACTACCTCTCAACCATAAACAGCACAGAGAGTTTGGAGTATTTTGAAAGTCTTAATTCAGTTCAGTTCAGTCTCTCAGTCGTGTTTGACTCTTTGCTACCCCATGAGATGTAGCATGCCAGGCCTCCCTGTTCATCACCAAACCCCAGAGTTCACTCAGACTCACGTCCATCGAGTCAGTGATGCCATCCAGCCATCTCATCCTCGGTCATCCCCTTCTCCTCCTGCCCCCAATCACTCCCAGCATCAAAATCTTTTCCAATGAGTCAACTCTTCACATGAGGTGGCCAAAGTACTGGAGTTTCAGCCTTAGCATCATTTCTTCCAAAGAAATCCCAGGGTTGATCTTCCTCAGAATGGACTGGTTGGATCTCCTTGCAGTCCAAGGGACTCTCAAGAGTCTTCTCCAACACCACAGTTTAAAAAGCATCAATTCTTTGGTGCTCAACCTTCTTCACAGTCCAACTCTTACATCCATACGTGACCACAGGAAAAACCATAGCCTTGGCTAGATGGACTCTAGTCGACAAAGTAGTGTCTCTGCTTTTGAATATACTATCTAGGTTGGTCATAACTTTTCTTCCAAGGAGTAAGCATTTTAATTTCATGGCTGCAGTCACCATCTGCAGTGATTTTGGAGCCCCCAAAAATAAAGTCTGACACTGTTTCCACAGTTTCCCCATCTATTTCCCATGAAGTGATGGACCAGATGCCATGGTCTTCATTTTCTGAATGTTGAGCTTTAAGCCAACTTTTCACTCTCCTCTTTCACTTTCCTTAAGAGGCTTTTTAGCTTCTCTTCACTTTCTGCCATAAGGGTGGTGTTATCTGCATATCTGAGGTTATTGATATTTCTCCCGGTAATCTTGATTCCAGCTTGTGTTTCTTCCAGTCCAGCATTTCTCATGATGTACTCTGCATAGAAGTTAAATAAGCAGGGTGACAATATACAGCCTTGACGAACTCCTTTTCTTATTTGGAACCAGTCTGTTGTACAATGTCCAGTTCTAACTGTTGCTTCCTGACCTGCATACAGGTTTCTCAAGAGGCAGGCCAGGTGGTCTGGTATTCCCATCTCTTTCAGAATTTTCCACAGTTTATCGTGATACATACAGTCAAAGGCATTGGCATAGTCAATAAAGCAGACATAGATGTTTTTCTGGAACTCTCTTCATTGTTGAATCAATGATTGCCACCAGACCTCCAAATCCTTAGGCACCTGGGAGTATGTTAATCAATGAGATTGGAATGTAGAAAAGGAAATATAGTAGTTTTCATGTTAGCAATACTACTCTTTTTGAGTTAATGAATTTTCTCTTTTGTTTTAGATCACTGTACTCCTCTTTCTTTGTTATAAATCATTGCGTCCTTGCTATGTAAGAATGTAACTTTATCACTGTCTTAAGACAAAGTATACCTTAAGGAAAACAAGTTTTCTGATTGATTAACCTTTATCAATAGAAAGAAACATGGGGCCATAAAATGTTAATTGGTCGCCAGACCAGAAGATATTGTAAAACAAATATAAGACCCTGTAAGAACAAAGATATGCTGAGAACACATTTATCTCTATGTACAACTAAAAGTATAAAAGTGGACCTGAAAAATAAAGAAATGGGACCAGTTCCTGGAAAGACTGGTTTCCCCTAGTAGTCTTTTCTTGTTCTCTTCTTTTCTGGCTGAATTCCCATCTGGAACATGGAGGCTCGCCATGCCTACTAATTTTGTCCTGGCTTCTAAGACCCATGCGAGAGAGAGCCCAAGGTGGGGCACCATCCACTATTCAAGCGGGCACGAGTGGCCTACATAGCTGGTGCAAACTCCTTGTCTTGGAGTTTTATTGGTTCTCTGCATAAACCAAGTTATTCAGCATCTTTACTTCACTTATTTTCCTACTGCACTATTTCCTTCTAATCACCCTCCATTTCTTTAATTAAGCAATTCATTCCTCAGACTCTGACACCGTCCCCACTTCAAATTCCCTGGATCCACTGGGGCTGGACTCTGGCAACATATAGTGGTTTTTGTTTTTTTTGTTAAATGATAGTGTTACTATGCATTTTGAAAGATGCACAAATGAATAATTTGAACAGACATACAGTTTAAAGAATTACTTTAAGGGGTAACCAAGCAGGAAATTGAAGGTTTCTATATCCAACAGCACATAAGGAGAATGAAAAAGCAGGGGTCCAGAAATGGCTCCATTTGGTCTGGTTCAGGCTCTTTCCACACTTCCTCCCACTGCCCTCCTTCTAGTGCAGGATCCAGGTCTAACAGGTCCTCAGCTCCCAACTTAATATTTTACGTTACCACTACTCTCCTCCTCCCACATGTGGCACTCATTTCTCTCACAGTTAATGACAGTCATGTTGACTTGGCCCTGAGACCACCTCATGGAACTATCTGGGAGTCATCATCCCCTGGCCCACACTCCCTGCCTCACTCTTGCCTCAAATCCCAGAAACCCTCAGACAATAGAAAGCTCAAGTTTAGGCCTAGGCCCTAAGCCCTTGTCCATCTATCATCATCTGAACGATTGCTATTAATTTGTGCGCTTGCAGTTTTCAAAGTGCCTCCCTCTTTATACTTCCTCTTTTCCTCTTTACCACAACCTGCTGTGATAGATAAAGGTAGAAGATGGATGGATGGATGGATGGATGGATGGATGGACAGGTAGGTACGTAGAAAGAATAAACTGGGGCTCAGAGGATTTAAACTGTTTGCCTGTGATGACACAGCAAGAAATGGTGGGGTTAGTATTTGGAAGCAGGTCACCTGTCTTCAGACTCTTTGCCTTACGCACAACATCATGGGCAAGTCCAAGGTCAAAGAAAACGAACTGGAATCCTTTGAGTCTGGGGTGGCCCACTCAGAAACCTTACTGATCATAAACCTGGAGAGTGTGGTGGGTGTTTGCACATGGTCCTTGTCTGATGGCTACCATCTGATGCCTTCACACTTCATCCAGATTCTCTGTCAGACATTTGGAAAGGACTTAAAGCAAGGTGAAATGAACACATAAGTGTACTTCCACGTACATGAGACACAACAGGACATGATGATGTGGAGCTAAGAGAGCTGAGTGTAAACAAACATTCACATAAAAATGGGCAAGTTTTGCCATGAGTGGTGTTTTAGTCTGGATAGTTGTACTAGAAATAAAACTTGGTTGGATGTCAAAACACCAGTCATCTAACTTTAGTTTTATTTTTAATTAAAGACACTGACTTTTAGAAACCAAGAAAAATCCTAAACCTAAACCTGTTTCAACTACCTCAAAGTGTCCAAATTTATAGTTACTTCTCACTGAGTTGACTTCACCTATGCTTTTGTTTCATTTCTTGGAAAATTTTTAAGGATACTTTTTTTTTAAGTGCATTCAGACATACAGTTTAAAAAAAAAAAAAACAATTACTCCAACTTTGTAGCTTTATATTTGATTCTTCAATGTGAGGTATTTCATTTGAGACAGCCCTTAAGAATGTTGTAAAGTTAGTTGGAATTTAGGGTCACAAAAATTCAGACACAACTTAGGGACTAAACAACAACTGAACAACAGAGTGATTGATTCCTTAGGACTTTAAGGAGTCTATCTGTAAGTCAGATACACAGTGAATAATTTTAGTTCACTTAGCACACACAGGACACCATTTACTAAAGAAAGGACTATGGTATTATAAACAGCCGAAGGTTGCTCTCCAAGACTACCTGGAATTTCAAGTGTGCCCACGGCCAGGAGTTCAGCAACCTGGACTTATTCTACCTATCCTCATGGATTAGCTCCAGCTGTTTCCTTCTGCTGCTGCTGCTGTTGCTGCTGCTAAGTCGCTTCAGTCATGTCTGACTCTATGCGCCCCATAGACAGCAGCCCACCAGGCTCCCCCATCCCTGGGATTCTCCAGGCAAGAACACTGGAGTGGGTTGCCATTCCCCTCTCCAATGCATGAAAGTGAAGTCTGTCAGTCATGTCCAACTCCTAGCGACCCCACAGACTGCAGCCTACCAGGCTCCTCCATCCATGGGATTTTCCAGGCAAGAGTACTGGAGTGGGGTGCCATTGCCTTCTCTCGTTTACTTCTGAGCATAGCTCAACTTGCTGAGTAGTCAGGCTCACTGTCAGTGACCAACGTGCGTAGATTGTCCAGCAGAGAAGGGTGAAAGAGACCAGTGTAAATGACCTCCCCTGGCATTTGGGGCAGGAAAATCTATTTCTGTGAAACTTTGCTATACAGGAGAAACAGCATCCAGACCCCTGGTGTCTACATATCAATAATGCTTCTGCTACTATTATTAGGATGAATAAAAGTCACCTCTCCCAGAGTTTCAAATACCAAGGATCATTTTATTTTCAGCTTCAAGTGCTGCATACAGAGAGGACACAGGGCTCCAGGGAGGTGGAGGGGCTTGCCTGAGATCATAATGCAAGTTATTAATGGTAAGTAAGAAATTTTTGTGATATCTCTTGACTCTACACACCCGCCTACTACTATCCATCTGCGGATTTGGAATCAATTTACAGATTAAATTACTATTCATGGCCAGTGTTTGTGAATTGTTGTAATGTCCTGTACAAAAGATACTCGTGTCCGTACTCAATTGCTAAGCTTTGTCCAACTCTCTGTGACCCTACGGACTGTAAAACACCAGGTTCCTCTGCCAGTGTGAATTTCCAGGCAAGAATACTGGAATAATGGGTTGCCATTCCATCCTCTAATGCATCACCCCAAGCTCTCCTGCATCTCCTGCATTGGCAGGCAGATTCTTTACCACTCTGCCACCTGAAGAGGCTTCAAAGATGCTAATGGTGTTTAATTAGTATGATTTGATATCTGTTTATAGTGTAAGGCAGTAACTAGAGGAGTATAAGCTATAGAAGAAAAATTTAAGTTGGAATCTCTCTGAAAATACTTGAAAAAAATCAGGGATGAATAGAACACTACTGTGCCCAGACTGACAGCTTTAGGAGTGGGATATTCCAGGCTAGAGTAGTCTGGAATATTCTCCATACGTCCCAGTGCCAAGAATCAAGCCTGGCTCAAAGCTGACAGCCAGCCAGCGTGTGTTCATCTAGACTGAAGCACGTGCATGTTTGCATTTGAGCTGCTCTCCTAGCTCATCCAAAGGAAGATCTTAGAGTTTTTCATTTCCTATCAGGCTCCCTGGATTATTGGGAGGAAACTGGACCCTGAAAGTAGCCCAGGTGAGTGGGAATTCAGAAGCCATGAGTTCTTGCCTTAATGTTCAGAACCTTGAAGCAGCCATGCAAGATGTGGCCAGGACTAGGTGCCAGTGCTGCTGGGCTGGTGTGTAGAAGAGGCCCCTGGCCAGCTCCTCAATCCCCCTGCCCAGGAGCCTCAGCATCCAAAGCAAGGTGCTGGCTCCCAGGTGCTCTGAGCTGGAGCTGCAGGCGCTTCATCTGTATTATTGTTTCTAACCTGCTGATGCAGGCTGCATGTAAGTACAAGGAAAGGAGCGACTTGGGTTCACATGCAAATCCACCTGAGCACCCCAGCCTGCTGCTTGCTGCCTGCCTTCCAAGAAGAGATGCGGCAGCTCTGCTGCTGAACCTCGGCAAGTCCTCCACATGTGTTTGTGGTAGGAGCTTCCTCTTCCAGAACACAGATCCTGTTGGCTGTTTGTTTTCCTGAGACAATCAACTTTTGTTCTTTCCCAGGAGAGCACCTACACAGCCCTAGGCTTCTGTTTCTCTGGATTGTGGAAACACTACCCTCCTTTTCAGCTCTCCTTGGAAAACTGTTAGGGACCTTCTAAAGAGGAAAGCTGTTGCTTGGGGTTCTAAGTGGATCCAGGGGAGGAGTAGGGTGGTGTGGGCACAGATAATGCAGGCACCAGTTTCATTAAGTGAGACAATGCAGATTGGCCACAGTACCATACGGTATGCCTCTGGAAATCCTAGTTGGCCAGGGGGTGGTTCAAGGCTTCAGAAATGGCTTCATAACTTCTTGAGAGTGTGGCAAGTCCTTTAGGATTCTGAGCGCAGTTTTTTCAAGCTACTCAAAAGACATGGGAAAGGAAAGGGAATGTTCTAATGTGAAAGAAATGTAAAAGAGACCTAAGTCACATAATAATCACATTACATAGTGTCTCAAAGAAGCCTGCAGTAAGAAAGAGTGTTTTAGGTATTTGAGGAACTTTTGGATATATGAGAACAAATAGGAATGTGTCTGTATCTGCTAGGTTATCCGATTTGGGGGTATATAATTGTTCACCGAAGTCTCTAGCAAGCCTTTGTTCTTGTATCTTATCATTTGTAATGTCTTCTCCTTCATTTAGAATTTTATTTCAGTCCTTTCTTTTTACTGATGAGTCTAGCTAGAGATTTGTTTATATTTTAAAAACAGAGCTTATTAGTTTCATTGATTTTATGGTTTTTTTTTTTTAGTTTCTATTTCATTTATTTCCATTCTGTTCTTTGCCTTCCTTATATTAATTTTGGGCTTGGTATGTTCTTATTTTTCTGGTCCCTTATTAGGTTGATTATCTGAGAGTGTTCTTTTTCCTAATGTACACATTTATTGTTATAAACTTTCCTCTGAGAACTTCTTTGCTCCATCCGTTAAGTTTTGGTGGTATTCGTTTTCTCTCTCTCTCTCTCTCTCTCTCTCTCTCTCTGGTGTGTGTGTGTGTGCCTGATATCTATTGTTTAGGTGCTGTGCTATAAAACCCATCATAGTGTCTTTTATCTGACTTTCTGGAAGCTAGTAGAAAATTAATGTAAGACATGCTGGAGCAAAACAGGAGCAAAAAGCATGGAAGCTTGCAGAGGCCACTTCCACCTATTAAAGTCCCCATATGTAAGACTGCCACCCAGAAATAGAGACAGCCATGGTGCGCTCTACTTGGGCATCCTGAAATAACCCCAGAGCTGCGTGTTACAGAGATGTCCTTCAGTCTCTTCTGTTTGTAACTCAAATGTACAGAATGAAGCTAGTTCCTCAGGCAGTATCAAAGCAGCTTTCCTCATGTCACAAAAATTTCCAGAAGCGTGAGACTTAGAAGTGGATCCCCAGTGGGGGCAGTGGTGTCAGGGCCCACGGCAGGAGCCCGGGGAGAGGCTTACCAGCCTCCACTCTCATCCTTGTTCACACACCACATGCCTTGTTTAGAACAGGTTACTCTAAATCAGCAGGAAATTCCATGCATGGTTAGATCACACAATGACCCATTCACTGTCTGTTAAGCACTGACAGTGTGGCCACCACTTTTCAGGGTGCAGAGATGTAGCTGGGACTGAGACACCATGCTTCCTGTCATTGTGGCATTTATAGTTGAGCAACATCTGAAGTAATACCTCATTTATAAAGAGGCAGAAACCTGATTTTGGTAGATTTGACTGTCAGGAAAAGAAATAGTACTCTTTACACTTTACTGTCCTTGTATTTTCTGAATTTGTGTTTTTGCATCACTTTGTCCTCCTAGGACTCCAACTCAGACCAGTTATGTAGTAGTCTAAGAAACCAGCAGTAGTCCACAAGTTGGCCCCAATACCCCCTACCTTTTTTTTTTTTTTTTTTTTTGGTGGCTGAAGTAGCATAATCCACTAAATCCCTCAAGTTTTGGTACTTCTCTGTCATCTGGGAGTGCTCTAGGAACTGTGAATTAGAAAAATGTTGACAAATAAATTAGAAATCCCAGAGAGGTTGTTCGGATGTCTGGGTCACATGTGTTCCCAGTTCTGTTCTGAGATATTCCATTGACTACCGACGCTGAGACACCATGTCTTATGTCAACCTGGCCTTTGTAAAGCAGAGAAAAGTGAAAGTGAAGTTGCTCAGTCGTGTCCGACTCTTTGTGACCCCATGGACTGTAGCCTACCAGGCTCCTCTGTCCGTAGATTTTCCAGGCAACAGCACTGGACTGAATCCTTCTCCAGGGTATATTCCCAACCCAGGAATTGAACTCGGGTCTCCCGCATTGTAGACAGATGCTTTACCGTCTGAGCCACCAGGGAAGTCCCCTTTTAAAGCAAGGGGGTCCTGGTCAAAAATGTGGTCAGCATTCCACTGCAGAATTATGGTATCTCCCTAAGAGGAATATTAACCTTGGTTTACATCACTAATTGAGAAGATAGAATAGAAGGTTTAAATGCTGGCTCCAGCCTTTACTAGCAGTACAACCCTAAGAACTTAAGCAAGTTAATTGAACCTCTCTAAAATATTGTTTAGTTCATTATCAATAAATGAGGCTAATAATATTTACCTTGTAGTGCTGCAATGGTTAAATGATAAAGTCCATGGTAGAGGGTTCATATACACCGTGGGCTTCCCTTGTGGCTTAGCTGGTAAATAATCGGCCTGCAATGCGGGAGCCCTGGATTCAATCCCTGGGTTGGGAAGATCCCCTGGAGAAGGGAAAGGCTACCCACTTCAGTGTTCTGGCTTGCTTTTAACGTGTATCCGCCCCACCCCCAGGTGTCCCCTCACATGCTGATTCTGGACTTGGCCATGTGACGAGCCTTGACCAGTGGAGCATTAGCAAGAGTGATGCAAGTGAAAGCCTGGTAAGTCCTTGCACATTGGGCTCAGTTTTCTTGGAATCTATCTGCCATGCTGTGAAGACGCATAAGCAGCCATGTGGAGAAGCCCACTTGGAGGAGGATGGAGGCTTTAAGCCAACTGCCAACTGGGCTCCCAGCCTGCGGCTGGGAAATCAATACTGATTTCCATCCATCTGTATGAGTCCGTTTTATACCTTCTAGACATCCAACTCAAAGCCAGCAACATTCCTGAAACCTGGTAACCTTGAAGCCTAGTAACCTTGTGGTCAAGCACCAGAGCTGTAAGAAGGAATAAAAAATTGTGAGAAGCCATTAAATTTGGGGTGATGTGTTATGCAGCAGTTGATAGCTAAAACAGAGCCATGTGGAGTCCTGCCACCACAGGTAGCATTGATTTTGTGTCCGGTGGAAGAGTGGAGAAGTTTGGAGGAATGACGAAGAGACTGTTTGGTGCTGGCTGAAACACAGTGGAAGCTATCCTACTGGAAGCTGCAGGAAAGAGAACTTGAGTCATATAGCTGCAGAACAGCTACCAGAACTATGCTGGTGGAAATATGGGAACTAAAAGAGGTGCCTCATGAACTTGGGGTCTGGCTAAGGAGATTCCTGGAAGGATGTTGAAAGTGCCATCTGCCTCCTTTTAGACACCTGTGGTAAAGTCCAGGAGGTGCTTCTTGAGCTAAAGAAGGAAATGTTCACCTATGGCTGATTCGTGTCAATGTATGGCAAAACAAATACAGTATTGTAATTTTAAAAATAAATAAATTTAATTAAAAAAATAAAATAAAGATCAAGATGCAATTTTCCATAAAAAAAAAAGAAGGAAATGTTTAGATTTCAAGCAAATTTAGAACTAAAAAGGCACTAGACCTTGTGGGTTTGATCATAAAATTGCTTTCATCTCTCCAAGGAAATTTTCTCAAAGTGAAAAATGGCCTTGGTTTGAAGATGAAATCCACAATGCTGTTAGTAAAACATGACCTCAGTGTCAATGTCTCTGTTAAAACATGAGCAAGATTTAAAGAGTATCTCAGTGGTCCTCTCAACTAAACAAGAAAACGTCTAAGAATCTTAAAAGTACTATGTAAAGCAGAACTACCAGATCATCCAGAGGAATTGGGAGAAGTGTTACATTGCTGTTGTATTTAAATATATGGGTGGTTTCTTATGCAGCAATAGACCAGCCAAACAGGTCACTAATGGTTTTTAGATGCACTTGTATAATGGTAGAATAAAATATTTTTGACTTCACCTTTGACTTTTGCCATATAGTCAGAAAAGGGCTACTTCCGGCAAAAATATTCAAAATTTTAATTTTTATCCACGTGCTCTGTATTTTTGTCACCATCTTTATTTTCTCCTCTTAAAGTGTTAACTGGTCAAGTGGTATATAAGGGCTTCCCTTGTAAGCTCAGTTGATAAAGAATCTGCCTACAATGCAGGAGACCTGGGTTCGATTCCTGGGTCAGGAAGATATCCCAGAGAAGGAAATGGCAACCCACTCCGGTATTCTTGCTTGGAGAATCTCATGGACAGAGGAGCCTGGCAGACTACAGTCCGTGTGGTTGCAAGAGTTGGACACGACTTAGTGATTAAACCACCACCTTCACAAACTGTGCGTATTCTCATTTATTATCACCTTGACATATTTCAAGCAGTTCAATGATATTGCTTTCATCAACTTCATGAAATCCTGCACCTTTTGCAATATTTACAATTTCTTTCCACTTTCACTGTCCTTGAATTTATTATCTGCTATAATGTTGGTAGGATGGATACTAATGTCTTGAAAGAATGGGTCTTCAGTTAAACATCAATTTTATAAGTAGTCTGTTTATTAATGAATAATTTTTAAGAAGTTTTGCTTCTTTTAAACAACCCAGACACTGGATTCTCATATAATGAGAGGCACTCTGGTGCCACTCAATTTATAACTGAACAGGGCCTAGGACCAGACAGGGCTTAACGTTCTGGTAGAAGCTGAGTTGAAGTATGTGATTCAGGCTCACCATCTAAGAGGATCTTCTGTTTTTCACCCTGAATCTAAATCTTGGTGCAACCCACTCAGATGTAACTTTGGGGTGGGAAAGAACTAGAGAGAAGTCTGGCCCACTTAGCATGCCATTGTAAAGTGTGGAAGAGGTGGAGAAAAGAAATAAATGCTCTGTGAAGAGAGCTTCTGCACACTGTGCAGAAGGAGGCTGACAAGAAAGCTCTCCCCATTCATGTAATCCTCCAAGGCACCGTGAGCCTGCTCCTGGCAAGTGTGACCTGAGGCACATCCTGGGTACTGGGCAATATAATCAGTACATCATCATCTCTTGTGGGAAGATAGAGGAATGAGTGGGTAAAGAAGTAGTAAAGCAGGAAAAGAGGAGTAAAGAATCTCCTATCTCTACAGTGTCCGTCATCCTGGAGAGAATCCATTAGGTGATGGGAGGCTGGTTGGTCAGAAAGTAGCAAAAGGAGGTAGGTAGGTATTGTATTCAGAGGGCAGATACCTCTATATTTCCCTCTCACGTTTCCCCTTTGGAGAGGAGATAAGAGAACTGAGCAAAGGAAGCCACACTTCTGGACAGCATTGCTTTAGCAACTGTGATAGAAGCTGGTTACAGGAATGAGCTCTCCTTCAAGTTGAAGTTCAGAAGTTATTGCTAAAACAAGCTGTAAGGGTTTTTGAAAGCCCATTTTCCCCAAACTCTGTTACTAGAAATAGGAGGGAATTGGCTCCAGTAAAGCATTGAAGTGGAATGAGAAGCTCTGGAGTGAAGATCTAGAGATTCGTATCAGATTAAGTTGAGATTAAGAAGAGGAGAGAGATCCAAAGGAACGTATTGTACTTCGAGTGGATTTCTTTAAAAGAGTTATTCCAGAAGAGTTACCTGCTTCTATTGCTGAGTGTTAAGCTTAGGTATTTCCACAAAGCACTCCTTTTTGTAAATAAAGAGTAGAACATGTATAGCAATATTATATTATAGTTATAACCTACTCCAAAGCCCACATTTTTTTTAGTTTGAACACACAAATTTAATACATGAAAAAGATGACATTTAAACTGAATAAGTTGTTTCAGTGTTGGATAAACTTTCAGCTGAGCTTACACATTTATAGATACAGAACATATATATTGTCCATTCATTTAACAATTATTCAGTGCCTGCTCACTGCTTGTCATTACATGTAGTGTTCATATTATTAATGCAAATTTAGAAAGCTTATTTTTAAAGGCTATAATGGGTAAAGAAGTGTCACTGGCAGTGAGTCATAGAATTTTAAATGGAAAAAGTCAGTAATGGAAAATTTGGGGAAAAAAAAACAACAGATATTCTTCTGCAATGTACTTTATCTTAGAGGGAGAAGTTGCTGAAATACTGACCACATTATGACTTTGCAATGAGAGAACAGATAGAAAGGTTAATACGTGCCGAAGGCAACTGAAAAAAAAATCAGGGGGAAAAAGCGTTCTAACTGTGATGCCTTTGGAGTTTTGCTATAAATGAACCTGTTGGATTTTTCCTGATGTTAATATTTCATTTCTTTCCCACCCAGTGCTCATTATAACCTATGGCATTTGCTTCAGAAAGGCAGTCATCTGCTACACTGGCCCCAGTTGTAAAGGCCAAGTGATGTTTCACATCTGTGTGAGTGGAAGAGTCACGTGGTTTTTTATAGTCCTTGTTGAGAAATCATACCTGGAGCCATCCTTGGTCCAACCAAGAGGACATTCTCTAGCACAGGGTGAGCAAGGAGAGGGCAGCCAAAGGAAATTCCTGAGCACCCTATCAATCTAGAGATATGGGTTCAGAAACAATCAAAGGATATCTTATCCAGGACCAGTAAAGAGGAAGAGATTTAAAGCAGGAGACGAATAGAATGCCAGACCCCTACAGGGCAGCCTGTCAGAAAAGCCAAGATCTTAGTGATCAAGAGCCATAGTGACCTATGGCTGATGCTCAGAGTTCAGAGCCTTACTGTCTAGACTCAGAAAAATTCCAAATCCTGAGAGATGCTATAAAGGTCAGAAACTGTAATAACTCCATCCCAATGATTCCACTGGCTTCCCTTCTCATTCAGATTAGAAGCCTGATTCCTCACCCTGCGCTGTGGAACCCTACATCACCCACACTTTCTCCCCACTCCATCCTCACTCCTTTGCCCCCCACCTTCCTGGATACCTCTCTAACTCTGGCTAGCTCTTCTTCCACACCAGTTTCCTGACAGGTCTCAGATATACAAGGCAAACTGCTGTCCCCGGGCCTTTGCACAAGCAGTCTCCTTTGTCTATAAACCTCGTTTCGCGGATAACTTCATCACCATATATCACTTTCCCTGGTCCTTGCATAATTGTCAACTTCTGATTCACTTAGCTGTATAGTAGAAACTAATACAACCTTGTAAAGCAATTATACTCAAAAAGTATATATATATATATATATATATATATATGTATGTATGTATGTATAACTCGTGCCTTTCCATGAGAATCTGGGGCTCCCTGGTGGTTCAGTGGATAAAGAATCCTCCTTCTGTGCATTAGATGCAGGAGACATGGGTTTGATCCCTGGGGTGGCAAGATTTCCTGGAGAAGAGCATGGCAACCCACTCCAGCATTCTTGCCTGGAAAATCCTGTGGACAGAGGAGTCTGGTGGTATACAAAGTGTCACAAAGAGTCAGAGGTGACTGAAGTGCCTGAGCACCTACACACACATGTAAGAATCTTATGCAAATAACCCTCTTTCCAATTTCAGATTCCTGTTCACCTTAATATCCGTTTGTCTCCATGGCAGTTAATACCATCTAACACAAGTCTGTATCCCTTCTCTAGAACATGACCTCCATGAGGGCAGCTTGTCAATCAAAAGCCAGTAAAGAAGCCAGATTGGTGGAAAGGAAAGATTGCCTCATTTTGGAGGCCTGTAACTGGGGGTGTGGTGAGAGAAGGACTCCTGTCCAAAGGCTCACTCCCCCTCACTGATAAGCAGAGGGCAGATGGAGGGGGCTACATGCAGAAACAGCACAGTCAGCTCTGGCAGTCATCTTGAAATTGGTCGGTGGTCTGATCAGCATCATCTTGATTGTTTTAGGTACAGTTAATCTTCAGTTTCAGGGTCAGTTTGTTCTCATTTCTTTGAGGTCAGTTCTTGGAATTGTGGCAGCTTATGTCACAGCTGCAATCTGGCCATCAACTTCTCCTGGTGGGGTTTTCAGTATCTAAATATAGCTCACAGGTATGGCTCAGTATATTATCTATGGACCTTGAGGAGGACCTTTAGGGTCCTTGACTGTGTTTAATGACTAAACTATTTTTATTTAGTCTCATTGTAATGTTTTTCTCCTTTGTGGCACTTTCAGTTCAGTTCAGCTATTCACTCATGTCTGACTCTTTGTGACCCCATGAACTGCAGCATACCAGGCCTCCCTGTCCATCACCAACTCCTGGAGTTTACTCAAACTCATGTCCATTGAGTCAGTGATGCCATCCAACCATCTCATCCTGTCATCCCTTTCTCCTTCTGCCCTCAATCTTTCCCAGCATCATGGTTTTTCCAATGAGTCAGCTCTTCACATCAGGTGACCAAAGTATTGGAGTTTCAACCTCAACATCAGTCTTTCCAATGAACACCCAGGACTGATCTCCTTTAGGATAGACTAGTTGGATTTCCTTGCAGTCCAAGGGGCTCTCAAGAGTCTTCTCCAACACCACAGTTCAAAAGCATCACTTCTTTGGCACTCAGCTTTCTTTATAGTCCAACTCTCACATCTATACATGACCACTGGAAAAACCATAGCCTTGACTAGGTAGACTTTTGTTGGCAAAGTAATGTCTCTGCTTTTTAATATGCTGTCTAGGTTGGTCATAACTTTCCTTCCAAGGAGTAAGTGTCTTTTAATTTCATGGCTGCAATTGCCATCTGCAGTGATTTTGGAGCCCAGAAAAATAAAGACAGTCACTGTTTCCACTGTTTCCCCATCTATCTGCCATGAAGTGATGGGACCAAATGCCATGATCTACACACCCATAATTACCTGGACTTCTCAGGTGGCTCATTGGTAAAGATGTTGCCTGCCAATGCAAGAGACACGGGTTGGATCCCTGGGTCAAGAAGATCCTTTGGAGAAGGAAATGGCAACCCACTCCAGTATTCTTCCCTGGAAAATCCCATGGACAGAGGAGCCTGATGGGCTATAGTCCATGGGGTCACAAAAGAGTCAGACATGAGAGCGACAGTAGAACAACAATGATCTGATGATCCAGTCATTCATTTCCTCAAACAATCCTGTGCTCTCCAGGACTGGAAGGAGATCACGTCCATTTTATTCACTTCTGTACCCTCATCCCTCCTCTGTGAATCTGCCGCATGCTGGACATTGGATGAGTGTTTGTGAAGGGAACATACAAAAAGGGGATGAGAAAGTTATGTCCAGTCATGGCACCATGGAGAGAGATCGACTCATGGGTAAAGGAAACCTGCCAGGGAGGAGGTGACCAGGTAGGAGCAGGTAGGCGAGATAGGGAGGGATTCCAGGCATCAGTTAGTATATTTAAAGAGGAGACTAGAGACTTCCCTGGTGCTCCAGTGGTCAAAAATTCCCTTTAAAATGCAGGGCACACGGGTTCCATCCCTGGTTGGGGAACTAAGATTCCACATGCAGAGGGGCAAGTGTGCCATAACTAGAGTCTGTTCACTGCAATGAAACATCCACCTGATATGACCAAGATCTGGAGTGCTGCACGTAAGACCTGACACAGCCAAGCAAACTTTTTTTAATACCAAAAAAAAAAAAGAGGAGGCTGGCGACAGCATGGCCCAAGGGAGCCTTTGCCAGGAGTTGGTGGGGCTGGAGGACATGTAGCTTGGAAGATGTGAAATTAACAGTGAGGGTGTGTTAGATTGTCTGTGGTCCCAGAGGTCAGCATCTTTAAACTGTCTCACCTTGTCTCTCCCTGACAATCTCAGAATTACAATCCAAGTCATGAAAGCTATCAGAAGATAGCAAACAGTAACAAGCAAGTGTGAAATGACAGGGCTTTTTCTTCTCAATAAAAATATAAAACTAAAGCTTCACAAATCATATGGAGCCAAGATTTTTTAAACCCACATATTTGAAAGCCGATATCCTGATGAAGATTATTTTGGTCTGACAATCGCCTATGATGTGAAGCTCAAATCACTTGGGCTGCCAGGACACAAATATACATTCTTTTGCAGTAGAGTTGCCACATCTCTTTATCTGTTTAAGACTTTAGACTGAAAAATTAACTCCAGTCAAGTGTTTCAGGGTTTGCCCTGAGACTCGAGTTTTAAAGGACAGAATAGCTTCTAATTCTCTAGCTCCTACCAAGTGTTAAGGGTTTTGCATGCATTGCTTCATGACATTTACTGGATTCTGGATTTCAGCGAAGCCATCTCATTTTCTCAGGGTCACAGAGGTGCATGGTGTACACAAAAGTTTTGACCCAGGGCTGAGAGATTTCAAAGTCCGTGTCCTTCTCATGGTGGCAAACTCTTCCAGAATTACTTCTATTTAAACAATAATTCTGGGCTTCCCTGATGGCTCAGTGGTAAAGAATCCACCTGCAGTGCAGGAGACATGGGAGATGCAGGTTCAATCTCTGGGTTGGGAAGATCCTCTGGAGGAGGGCATGCAGTCCACTCCAGTAGTCTTGCCTGGAGCAACCCCTGGACAGAGGAGCCTGGGGGTGGCTACAGTCCAAAGGGTGGAAAATAGTCAGACATGACTGAGTGACTAAACATGCCAACAGTAATTTGGGATATAGGAAGCATGTCTATTTTCTCTTGTGTTTCCTAAAAGTATTTGGGATAACTGAAACATTTTAAAATGAAGACATGAATAATTTACAGAAAATGAAAGTCCCTCAGTCCTGTCCCACTCTGCAACCCCATGAACTATACAGTCCATGGAATTCTCCATGTCAGAATACTGGAGTGTGTAGCCTTTTCCTTCTCCAGAGGATCTTTCTAACCCAGGGATTGAACCCACGTCTCCCTCATTGCAGGCGGATTCTTTACCAGCTGAGCCACAAGGGAAGCCCAGTTTATAGAAGCTAAACTCTATTCCCAGTTTTCTTTCCTCCTTTCCTCTCTCTTTCTTTCCTTCCCTTCATTCCCTCCTTCCCTATATTCACTGATCATCTACAATGGGTTAATCATTGTAGATGACAAGGAAATAGATGAAGAAGACAGCCTTTACACTCAAGGAGCTCTGAAACAGTGGTGAAGTCTGCAAAGTTCAGTCAGTTCAGTCAGTCAGTCAATTCAGTCGCTCAGTCATGTCCACCTCTTTGTGACCCCATGAACCACAGTACACCAGGCCTCCCTGCCCATCACCAACTCCTGGAGTCCACCCAAACCCATGTCCATCGTGTCAGTGATGCCATCCAACCATCTCATCCTCTGTCGTCCCCTTCTCCTCTTGCCCTCAATCTTTCCCAGCATAAGTGTCTTTTCAAATGAGGCAGCTCTCTGCATCAGGTAGCCAAAGTATTAGAGTTTCAGCTTCAGCATCAGTCCCTCAATGAACACCCAGGACTGATCTCCTTTAGGATGGACGGGTTGGATCTCCTTGCAGTCCAAGGCACTCTCAAGAGTCTTTTCCAACACCACAGTTCAAAAGCATCACTTCTTTGGTGTTCAGCTTTCTTTATAGTCAACTCTCACATCCATACATGACTACTGGATAAACCATAGTCTTGACTAGATGGACTTTTGTTGGCAAAGTAATGTCTTTGCTTTTTAATATGCTCTCTGGGTTGGTCATAACTTTCCTTCCAAGGAGTAAGAGTCTTTTCATTTCATTGCTGCAATCACCATTCTGCAGTGATTTTGGAGCCCAGAAAAATAAAGTCAGCTACTGCTTCCACTGTTTCCCCATCTATTTGCCATAAATAGTGACAAATGGTGTGGTAGACCAATGTGAAATGTTTAATGAGAACACAAGAGTGAGAATAGAAAGCTCAATCATGATGTTGGTGAAGGTTCACCGGCTGGTGGGTGAATTATGATGGTTAAGAGGCTAAGACCCACAGAGCCTTGTTTTGAGGAGAGAGAAAGGGGTGCTCAGAAGCAATGATTCTTTACTTTGTGGTGATTGACAACCTTGTGAGTGTCAGATGCTGTGTGAGGTCCTGGGGCCAGTGGTATCCCAAAGGATGTGCACTCTTTACCCTCCTGAAGTTTAACATATAGTCGGGAAAAAAAGAGTGCATCAGTCCTAGGTCCTCTGAGGAGTAGACATCGATGTTAGATTAAGCATTTAATCTATTTAAGGTATTTAGGGCATTTCCTGTATGAATAAAAGCAAGGGAGGGAGGCAGAAGATGCTGGGCAGGAGTCAGACTGCGATGCAAGAATGACTTTGACATCAGGGAATCCTGGAGCCAAACTCGGCTGTCAGAGGAGTCCCCTGACTCTGGAATAAAAGTCTGCTTTGGTGCCTCTGCTTGTGAAGACATGCATCGGAAGGGTTGTGCTGTGGCATGCTTGTCAGGTGGCACTAGTGGTGAAGAACCCACCTCCCAAGGCAGGAGATGTAAGAGATGTGGGTTTGATCCCTGGGTCGGGAAGATGCCCTGGAGTAGGGCATAGCAACCCACTCCAGTACTCTTATCTGGAGAATCCCATGGACAGAGGAGCCTGGTGAGCTACAGTCCATGGGGTCACAAAGGGTCAGATATGAGTGAAGCAACTTAGCATGCATCCACACAGAAGAAAGATTATTTAATAGGAGATGGAGAGTTGTATGGAAAAGGCAATGGCACCCCACTCCAGTAGTCTTGCCTGGAAAATCCCATGGATGGAGGAGCCTGGTGGGCTGCAGTCCATGGGGTCGCTAAGAGTCAGACACGACTGAGCGACTTCACTTTCACTTTTCACTTTCATGCATTGGAGAAGGAAATGGCAACCCACTCCAGTGTTCTTGCCTGGAGAATCCCAAGGACAGCAGAGCCTGGTGGACTGCTGTCTATGGGGTCGCACTGAGTCAGACATGACTGAAGCGACTTAGCAGCAGCAGCAGGAGAGTTGTAATACCACCTGTGGATGTGTGTGGCTCCTAACACACCTAGAGATAGAAGGCAGGTCCTCGAGGTTTGAGGAGGTGTGTATTTTGTGTTTTCCTACCTGGCCACGTTTAGCTGGGAGTAGTTTTCCATGCTCTCCCAGTGTTTCTCCTTAACAAAATCAGACAGGAGCAGATGCAAAAGCCATGTTATGCTTTATTGTTCCCCGCTACAGCAATCATCTCAAATATATATGTCGTGATCATTAAATATATAGATGAGTTAGACATAAGTACAAGATTCACTCAACAAATGTTGAATTATAGTTCAGTATAAGTTCAGTATAGTTCAGTATATGAATATTCACTATTAATTCTCTGCCAGGCACAGGTTAAGCCCATAGGAAATTTGGTCTCTTATGTAGCCTCTCAATCAGTGGATTCTGCGGCATGTCAGTACTTGATTTTGAAAAGAGGTCCTCAGACTTGAAAAAATTAGGAAGCATTTGTTCAGGGATCAGAATGATGGAAGATCTGGAAATGCTAACCATCTAAATGATGCTTCAGAGGACACTGGGGAGAGTGTGACGGGTTTCTTGTTAATCATGAGAACTGAATATGTGAGTTCATGTCTGTTCCTTCCAGAACCCTACTAATGTGAAAGAAATAAGCAAGAAAGAAACCCACAAAGGCACACACAATAATTCCTTTGGACTGAGTTATTTCTTTTGTATTGACAGTCACTGTATTTCGATTAATTAATTTTTAAAGTGGGTCAGCTAAACAGTTTCTTGTGCTCCACAAGCATGACCTCTTCATTTTGTTATTGGTAGATAGTTACTATCACACAGAAAATTTAGATCCTCTTTTCTCATATTCCACTAATTTCAATCAATTTTCTTTGAAACTTGTATAACTTAGAGCACAAAGAACAAGGTCCACGCTCCTGAAAAACTTTCAGTATAGAAAAGAGAGGACATATTGTCTAGAATTTCTCTGAGTAAACATGAAAGGGATCTCAGGATTTGGTCCATCTTTTCAAAAAAATGTACTGAGCATCTATTATGTGCTATGTTCTATTGTAGGCAATGAGGAAGGGAGTGTGTTGGTGAGAAAATCAAGATCCTTGCCCTTGTGGAGTTTATAATCAGAAGGAAAGAAAAGAGAGTGTTTAATAATATGAAGTCAAGGGGCGAAACATTCTATAAAGCAGAAGAAAGTATCTCGGGGCATGGAATCAAGGGTTGGCTTCTATAAGCAGAAACCTGAATGAATGGATTGAGGAGGGAGGCACTCTGCAGGGGAGGAGCATCCCAGGTAAGGAAAATCGGCAGTTACAAGGCTCTGATGGGGCTGCTGCAACACCCGTCCAAAAACAGAGAAGGAAACTTTGTGGCTGAAAATGGGAGTGGGAGGTCACTGGCCAGAGGGGCAGCTGAAGGCAGCTCCCACAGGGCTTCAAAGTCTGTGAGATGGGTCTGGATTTCATTGTAAGGTGTGAGGCTGCTGCAGGCCTGACTTTCGGGAGTGATGTGTTCTGGTTTGTAATTCACAGGAATCCCTCTGTTTGTCTATATAAAATAGACCCCAGGGAGGTCAAGGACATGACGGGGAGACCAGAAAGGAGGTCATTGTCGTAACCCAACTGGGAGATGGAGGCACTTCTTCATTCCAGGGTGACCTGGAGATGGTGAAGAATGATGAGAAAGTGGACACAGCTGTTGATGGAATGGACAGGGCTATAAGGTAAAGGCCAGAGTCACAGGCAATGTGAATAACAGGATGGAGTTAAGGTTTTAAGGGACCTTAGAGTTAGTTTAAAACATATCACAACTCACTGTGTTCAGAAGGGTAGACAGGCTTGGGGTGTAAGATCTACAGTGGGTGTGTCATATGCCAAGGTGACAGGCAGGCCCTCGGGGCAGGTGGATCAAGTCTAGCATCATCCAGGCTCTGCCGCTCTCTAGCTTGGTGATCTTGGACCACTTATTTATCTACCGGAGAGTCTCAGTTGTATAGTAGGTTACAATACTCTATCACAAGTGATTTTGACACTGATCAAATGAAATAATACAACAAAGCACTGAGCACAATGCCTCACATATAGGAAAACAAAAGAAACATATTGTGATGGTTAAAATTTTTTCAGACTTTGTTTAGATTATATCCTGGGACTCAAAGGTTTTCAGAAGCAGGGAGAGAGAAATATGTCTGACAAACAGGTAGCATCAGACCAGGAGTCAGCACAGTGGGATTCTAGCCTCCATTCTCCCTTTGAACAAATCAGTTTGTTTCTCTGGACCTCGGTTGTGTTATCTACAAATAGCATGCCCGTTTCTATCTCAGGGGTTTGCATGAACATGAAACAGAGACAACCCTAGTTAAACTGCCCAGCTCCACGCCTGGCATACAGCAGCACTCAGTGGGTTTTAGCTGACTCTCAGATTGAATGACTATCCTAGGAGCCAGTCGAGTTTTTATGTGATTTAATGAGGGGAACATCTTGAAAAATAATTTAAAAATCCATTCATTGTTAACGTTTTTCAAATGACTAGAGTTCATAATTGTTAATAACTCCATCCTGGCACTCCACAGAGTCACAGCCTTGCCAGAGTGGAAAGATATAATATTAAGAAAGATTGACCATCAGACATTAATGTTTTTATTTCACAAAGTCTTCAGGGTGCCTAGCAACCACTGAAGTTTCTATCCATGCTTTTTCCCCTCAAATGATACGCAGTCACCAAAACACATATTTCATCCTGCCTGAGGGAAACAGAGAGGTTAGCAGTTCAGGACCGTGATCTCACCGTCCCTCTTTCCAGCTTTCATCAGGGAAGAAAATCCTGCTGCAGCAACCATTATTGATTACTAAGTCTCTGTCTGAATGAGTTTATTTCATCTCTGCCACGTGTGCTTTTGCTGCACTGGTGATTCCCCTTCCTCGGGTGGTCACTGTATGGCTCTGGGGGAAGAGTGAATAAGACATAAGGTGGACATGTAGAGGAAAGCACAGCTCCAGAGGCCCCCACTCCATCCAAGTCAACTCATGCAGAGTTGAATACAAACTCCCAGTGAACTCACACAAACTGAGCCCCAGAGAGGGGAGGGTCTGTTGGTCAAAGCAAGTTGCAAGATGAGCCCAGATGGATGGGGGGCATGTAGACATCACTTCTGGATGAGAGATGCTCAATGCAAAACCTTATTGCGAAGGGTATGGCCCCAGAGAAGTTTCTGTCTTTACTTAAAGAACAGAGTCCCCAAAGAGCCACTCATAAAACTGCAGAAAATTGGGAGATTCAGTAAGAGGAGGGAACTAGATCATTCCCAAGTTGGGTCTCCTTTACCCATTGGGCTTGCCGACCTGCTTGGTCTTCTTGGAACAGGCCACAGAGCTTTGCAGAAGGTGAACCTGGTAACATGTTCCTGCAGAAAAAGGAGAAAAGACACTTTCCTTGTGTTTCCTTTCCCAAGATTTATAGAAATAGACCCTCTCCATGCCCAGGTCCCAGAGTTTGGGTTCACAGTGGTGTGAGACTGGGGCACTCAGGCTGGGCGAGGACCAGGGAGCTAAGTTCTTGGAACAGAAGCATGGAGTACATTGTGAGGGTGGGCCCTGAGAGGTCAGCAGGAAGGCATGGCCTGATGGGGAGGGAGTCCCCACAAAGGGTGCTTTGTGAAGCGAATATCCAAACATCCATCATCATCAACAAGGGGCTTCCCTTGCTAGCTCAGTCAGTAAAGAATCTGCCTGCAATGCAGGGGACCTGGGTTTGATTCCTGGGTCAGGAAGATCCCCTGGAGGAGGAAATGGCACCCCACTCTGGTATTCTTGCCTGGAGAATCCCATGGACAGAGGAGCCTGGTGGGCTACAGTCCATAGAGTCGCAAGAGATGGACACAACTGAGCAACTCAACCACCACCACCATCTTCATCAACCCTTTCTCTATGCTGTTATTCCCCCCAAATCAGGGGATAAGACTGGGAAGAAGGAGGTGATAAGAGAACACCACAGCCTCTGCTCCCTTCATGAGGTCTAGGGCCACTGATGAGGCACTGATTAGCACGCACAGGTGCTGGGGTGGCAGGCTCAGGATGTGGGGACCTAGACTCAGATATGGGACAGAAACATGAAAGTGACTGGCCATGTGAGCCTTAAGTAACTTAAGCAAGATGGCTTCAAAATGACTAAAACTATCATCCAATCAGATTTAGAGGCTAAAGAAAATGACTTTCCAGAGATTTTCACAGATCACAGATTATTGAAAAAGTAAAACATTTTTATGTCTCTGCCTCCAGCATATTTAGGCTCCTCCCTAAAATAAAGATGTGATGACTATAGCATTGATTATGATAAAATGACCGAGAGGCTCTGCTGGGTAATATCCATCTCTTTTTTTTTCCTTTTTTTTTTTTTTTTTGGCCATGCAGGCTTACAGGATCTTTGTTCCCTGACCAGGGATCAAACCCAGATCCTTTGCTGTGAAACCATGGAGTCCTGACCTCTGGACCACCAGAGAATTTCTCTTACTTTTTCCTTTGGAAATCATCCCTAAGTTTAGTCTCTTTAAAAGTTTATAGTTGTACTAAATGTCCATCAACACAGAAATGGATAAAGAAGATGTGGTCCATATATACAATGGAATGTTATTCAGCCATTAATAAGAATGAAATAATGTCATTTGCAGCAACACGGATGGACCTAGAGATTGCCATACTGAGTGAAGTAAGTCAGACGGAGAAGGGGAAATATTGCATGACATCCATTATATGTGGGATCTAAAAAGAAATGATACAAGAACTTACTTACAAAACAGAGACTCAGAAACTTGGGGAACAAACTTATGATTGTGGTGAGGGAGGGATAGTCAGGGACTTCGGGAAGACCAAGAACACACTGCTATATTTCAAATGGAAAACCAACAAGGACTTGCTGTAATGCACAGGGAACTCTGCTCTTGTTATAAGCCAGCCTGGATGGGAGAGGAGCTTGGGGGAGAATGTATACATGTGTAAGTATGACTGAGTCCCTTCACTGTTCCCCTGAATTCCCACAACACTGTTACTCAGCTATACCCCGAAACAAAATAAAAAGTTTAAAATTTAGAGAAAAAAGTGTCTATGGTTGTAGAATATGGGGAATGGGTGAGGGCTCCTGAAATGGAGTTTTATTCTTTTTCTTATAGGTTTGCTGCTGGTTTTAAGTTATCCCAAAGTGTGAGTCTTAAAATGTTTATTTCTTCTACTTACTCTAATATTAAACACAAGTTCCTCGATTTTTTTTCCGAAGAGAAGAGGAGGAAAGATATTACTTTTCCAGCAGCAGAAGAAGTGAATGGAAAAAGTTGATGGATGTCACAGGAAAGATTAGTTATTCTGGAAACAAAAAGAAATTAGAACACAGATACAGACAAAAAAGCAGTGCAGGCTTCTGGAAATTTTCATCTGGTTCTCGCAAAGGAATAAAACCAAAGGAGAGTAAAGAGTAAGGGCAAGCTCAACGGATTCATCGCTTCCTCTTCATTAAAAATTTAAAGTTGATAAATACCAGATAAAGTAATCAGTGAAATTCATTATGTATAATAAACTGATGCACAGTGAATCTGGCTGGTGCTGATTTTCTATAAATATCAAAATTTAGGGATTGTCCCTGAGCTGTTCATTAAACTTCAAAGTCAATGAATAATGAATAGGAAATCCATTTGTTCATTAACTTGAGAAAGGAAAGATATCTCCCTCCCCTGTTATGTTTCTGATTAATTTGGCTCTGAAATAAGTTAGCAGGTCTATAAACATCCCCCAGGGCTATATCTGGCTCAGGAAGCAGCACTTTTCTCAAAAGAGATGCAAGCCTGTCTGTGCTCAATCTGTTAGAACCCGCCCCTGTTGAAGGTGGGCTGGGTGGGGCTTCTTTCAAGTGAGTTTTGCTCCAGTGAGGAACTGGGGGTCCTTTGATAACATGTAAGCCAGACTGTGCCCCATCAGGGAGTACTGATCACTGGACACCTTGGGTAGTACTCTCCTGGAGGGTGATCACTTTTCCAGAAAGCATTTGCTGTCTGTAAAGAGACATCGCCACAAGGACAAGGAGTGGGAATGTGTTCCGGCTCCAGACAGCAGAATTCCAAGCAAGGTCATCTCTGCAGGTTCCCTTTATATTTACTGCTCCATTACATGTTCCCATGACTCTGACCTGATTGAGTTTTGTTAGAAATCCCTCCACTTACACATCTAGTTATTGGCCCACCCATCCATCTATACCGACTTCCCAGGTGATGCTAGTGGTAAAGAACTGGACTGCCAGTGCAGGGGGACATAAGGGATGTGGGTTTGATCCCTGGGTTGGGAAGATCCCCTGGAGGAGGGCATGGCAACCCACTCCAGTATTCTTGCCTGCAGAATCCCATGGACAGAGCAGCCTGGCAGGGTCGCAAAATGAAGTGACTGAACAGGCACGTACGCACATCCATCTATTCATCCATTTAATAAACTCAGGTATTTGTGGAGCACATGCTCTGAGGGCCATGGGAGGAATCTTGAACAAGGGAGACAAGATCTTTGCCCCAAGGAAATTACATTCTGATGGGGATCTGTCACCAAATAAATAAGCCAGCCGTGCTGAAACTCCAATACTTTGGCCACCTGATGCGAAGAGCTGACTCATGTGAAAAGACCCTGATGCTGGGAAAGATTGAAGGTGGGAGGAGAAGGGGACAACAGAGGATGAGCGAAGACACGGAGAGAAGACAGCCATCAATAATCCAAGGAGAGGGGCCTGGAAGATATCCTTCCCTCACAGCCCCCAGGGAGGAACCAGCCTGTCTGACACCTTGATTTAGGACTTCCCAACACGGTGAATGGTGACACAGCACGTTTCTGTGGTTTAAGGCATCCAGTTTGTGATGCTCTCATTACAGCGGCCTTAGCAAACTATACAACGTGGACTGTGGGCATGGGAAGGACACTAGTAGTTTTCTGGTCCAACCTTCTGCCCACGGCAGGAAGCCATCAGGTGTGCCTCTTTCAGGCAGCCCTCCAATTTCTTCTTGGACTCCTTTGAGAGCACAGAGCTCACCACCTCCCCCAGGCCGTTCATCTCCTTATTGGGCAGTTCCATTAGACACTGTGTCTTTATACTCAGCCAAGACAGTCCTCTCTGAAATCTTCCAGAGGTTTGACTTCAAACTCAGGGCTATGTAGACAAAATCCAATTCCTCTTCACATGACAGGCCTTCAGTGATATGACCACCACTTCGGGATCCAAAGTGGGGAAGAGAGAGAGGAAACCAGGATCTGATGAGGGAGGGAGCTGGGCTTGGAGTTTGCTCCCCGTTTCTGACCACAAGCCAGGAGCCCCGTGCAGCCCCAGCTGTGGGATGCTGTGGGAACCATGTGGGCCACAGGAAGTCCCTTTCCGGGCAGGGCTTTCTTGGATCTAAGCTGCAACCTGCACCAGGCATCCCTGATGCAGAAGTGAGGGGACATACCATGTCCCACAGAGAGCAAAGCAAAGGATGGAGAGGACCCTCTCCAGGCACAGGGTAGGATCAGCTACTGCAGGTCTCAGGCCACCCACTGGACAGGCAGAGAGAAGAGCAGGTCCTGCTGTCAGGGATTTTACCACTTTGTACAGCACGGAGGGGAAGTCCCCATGCAAACGCATTCTTCTGCTCATCAGAGCAGAGGTGTCTGGCTCCCTCTAGAGGCTAATTGAGCCAACTGCTGTTGCTATTTAGTCACTAGTGAAAAAGAAAGTTGTTCAGTATAGTCCGTGGAATTCTTCAGGCCAGAATACTGGAGTACCCACTCCAGTATTGCCCTCCTCCAGCTGTGCCCTCCTCCAGGGGATCTTCCCAAGCCAGGGATCGAACCCAGGTCTCCCACATTGCAGATGGATTATTTACCAGCTGAGCCACTAGGGAAGCCATAAGTTGTGTCTTTTTAAGTCATGACTCTTAGCGACCCCATGGACTGTAGCCCGCCAGACTTCTCTGTCCATGGGATTCTCCAGGAAAGAATATGCAAGTGGGTTGCCATTTACTCCTCCAGGGCATCCTCCTGAACCAGGGATCAAAATCGAGTCTCCTACCTGGGAAGCCCCAGACGTTCTCATGTTTGCTCAACTAGTCCTCAACATTCCCTTCTAACCAACCCTCTTCTAAGCTCCTTCTAATTTGTCAGTGCCCGTGTGTCCAAGAATAGAGGCTCATCCTTTGCACGTGGTAATAATCAAAGCAAAACAGATGGGCCAGATTTCTTTTTTCCTCCCTCGCTTAAGGAGATTTTCCACAGGCTGATCGATCATTTTTCTTCTCCGAGGGATGCAGTCAAAAATAGCCTTCCCATCAAAATGTAAAAGTTTGTATCTATTCCTGTTACAATGTTTTGCCAAAATAGAAAAGATAAAATGGTCACACCTTCCAAAGGTCCCAGGTGAAGTGGACCTGAAGGGATTTGCATTACTAAGTTCAGAGACGGGAGAGCTGGGTAGGGGTTGGCTGCGGAGGACCCATCAGGAGTTGGGGTGGGGTAAGGAGGGGCACTGGGATTTCTGTCTCTGGATGAGAAGCCTCTGCTGGGGGCTCAGGACAGCAGGCCCCTCTCCCCTCACCACCTGCTCTCTGCCGTACGTCAGGGCCTCAGCTCCTCCTCACCATCTGTGCGGCCCTGCGGTCCGTGTGGGCTCAGTGCGAGCCGGAGACCCAGGCTCCTCAGCCTTGACACTGCCGATGCTCATGGTGGACGGTCTGGGCTGAGAAGGGGCGCCGTCCTGTGGGTGTTCAGAATCCCTGTCTCCACCCACAAGATGCCAGAAGTCAGAGTAAACATGGGAGACTCGCACTAGAATGCGAGGTCAGGACGTTTCACCTGGGATTCCAAAAGGCCAGGGAGCCTGCCCCTCTGCCCTCGGGGTATTGGTGTTTTGGGGGAGGACACCATGTCTCTCTGCTTCCTAAAGAATAAAGCTTTTCTCGTAGCCTGGGAAGGTTTAATTGTGCGTCCAACAGTGTGGGGTGGCTATGCTGGAGCACTGAATTCAGAGAAAGGGGGGCTTGGGAGGCAGACAGACCAGCTCTGCGGCTCAGCAACCATGGGACGCAGGACACAGAGCTTCAGTCTACACCTGTGTCAGGCGGGGCTCCATCAGACCCTGCGTCTGTGGGGAGGGTTAGAGGAGCCGACTGCAGAGGAGCCCTCAGCCTCCCAGGTCCTGAAGCGGCTCTGAGTGGAGTGGGCTCCTTTCCTGCCTCTTAAAAGCTGAGAACCGTCGCGGAGGATGGAGACCACACTGAGTCTTACCTTCTCACCACGCTCCTCATCTTTCCCAGGGGGGCCTCTGGAGCCCGGGGACCCTAGGGAAAGAAAGGTGATTGACAAGGTCAAGTTCAAGAGGGCCCAGGGCACTCAGAGAAGAGTGATGGGCCCCCTCCGGTCAGAGGCTCCCGACTCGTTCTCCACCTCTGACTTATTTCTCCTCCGCTGCCTTCCCACCGCCTCCGTGTCCCCTGGGACCGTCACACATCCTCACACATCGGAGCTCTAACCACACGGCCCTGCTTCCCAACAGTCTGCCCACTATGGGCTGTGGCTCTCAGAGGGCAAGCAGGGCGTGGTGCGGAGGGGACCTCGGGGAGGAGAGGGTGACCCAAGAGCACAGCCTTGGTGTCGGTGACCTGTCCGTGTCATGAGCGTCCCCCAGAGGCTGACTTTTCGAGGCAAGGCTCAGGGCAGGTGTCCCACAGACACACCAGCAGGGACGTCAGAAAGAGGATGGGCGGGTAGGGACACATTCACGTGGCTGCAGCTCGGTCCTGCTGGGGACTCCGGGGTCCAACAGCAGACACGCACCTGGAGTGGCTCCCCCAGGGGTGAAGGAGGTGGGCCATTTACACACCCATCAGCCAGGGCTGCTGCTGCTGCTGCTGCTGGCCACGTGCCATGTGGCTGGACCGTAAGGTCTCTTAGGTCAGAGAAAACCCTCGGGCCAAGGGATGCAGGGCTGGCTCCAGGATGAGTGCACCGACTCTGTGGGGGAGGGTGATGTGACGCAGGCCAGGGTCTTGCAGTTTCCACGGGCAACCACTGACCACGTGATACAGTCTCCCTGTGCCTCAGTCTCCTCCTGAGTAAAATGGGGCCACTTCTGATACTCACCTCCCAGGGGCATGAGGAGTCAGTGAGTGTGAAGGACTTAAAACAGTGCCTGGCACACACCTACACCCACATCTGTTCTCTAAGCCTCTGTGATTATCAACAGAAAAGATGGTGATGGAACAGGACTGCACTCTACCTATCTGAGGAGCACAATTCTCCGATGCCCTTCACTGCATGCCACCGGGTGTTGTGTTCCACAACTGAGATAGAAATCAGTGACCACAGTGGTTCTTAACACTGGTCCACAAGCAGACCCCAGGGCCCCCACGGATTGGCCACCTCTGCAGGTCAAGTGCAGTGGGGCATGAAGCTGAGCCTACACAGCCCACACACTGAAAAAGCTGAGGCCTCAGGAGGCCCCCAGAGGCCTGGCAGCCAGTGAGCTGCGTCGAGGACCTGGCAACCGGACAGTCAGGGCATCTGCCATTCCTCAGGTTCATCCTGCTTCCTCCAGGGCCAGCTGTGATGCTGATCCAGCATCAGCACTACTCACAGCTTTCTGATCCCAACAGTTTTCTTCACTGCCAGAGATCTCCTGAGTTACCAAGAACCTGGTGGTAGCTTTGTAGGTATCTTTGCTGGGGCCTCAGTTTCTCCATCTGTGAAATGGGAGCAGGGATGCCTATGACCTGAGTTCTGTCATGGAGGATACATGATTAACCAGGGGAGTGGACATAGTGGATCCACAACCAGTGCTGTGTCCCTGCCCTCCCTACCCACCCCAGTTACTCACCACGCTTCCTGGGGGGCCGCTGGGAGCCAGGGGGGGCCTACAAGGCCAGGAGCTCCCTATAGAGAAGCAGAAGACAGTCAGAAAGCCAAGGAATTGATTAAAAGCAGCTCCCCCAGTCTTTCTCCAAACTTGCCTCCTATTCAACTCTCCCTGATTTGCCCAAAATGCTTCTAGATGACATTCCCTCCACAGGAAGGATGACCAACCCTCCTGTCCAGGAGGGTCAGGAGGGTCCAAGCCTCAAAGGAGGTGGATTCCAGCACAGAGAGGGCAACAGGAGGCCAAGGACTCTGGGACAATCCTAAAGTCACAGCACAGAGGTGGCAGAGGAGGAGTGGGTGTTGAGGGGAGGGCAGAGAAGAAGGTCAGGTGCTGTCAAGCACATGTCTCAGGTGGGGCATGGGCTCTAGCTTCAGAGCATGGGGGAATGGAAACTCTGAAAATGGAACAAAATCTGCAGATCTGCGCTATGGAGACACATGCTCTGGTACAATGTAAGTTGACTATAAGGGTGTGAACAAGCTTTGGAGATGAAAGAGAGGATCCAGTGAGGCGGGTGGACAGGAGCCGGCCCTGGGCCTGGCCAGCCCTCCAATGCGGAAGGCACCTTCCCAGCCCTGTCCGCACACTCAGTGGGGAGCTGGGCGCCAGGGGCAGGGGTCGGCCCAGCCCCTTCCCGTGGGCCCGTGAGGCTGGTGGCCAGGAAGGACTCACTGGGCTCCCAGCTGCTCTGGGAGTTCCCTGGGTGCCTTCTTGTCCTTGGGCGCCCTGCACGGGAAACAGAAAGAAGTGAGACACCTCCTGCAATGCTGGCCTAAGCCCCACGCAGCGACATGGGGCATCTTTGTCATCAGAGTCAGGCAACCCAAACGCAAAGGACAGGATTCCCTAGCGACTCAGAGACAAAGATTCGATGGAGTGACTAAAGCACCAAGACCAAACTGAAAGGACAGGGAGCAGGTTTTCAGGTGCAGAGATCACAGGTCCAGGCTCCCTAAACTTCTTCAGTCTTCACTTCCCCCAGGACACAGGCAGCAGCCCCTACCCTTTATCTTGACATGTACGAAGCGCAGAGGGATGGGCCTGCCCAGGTGCACACAGGCAGCCGGGGGCCCCTGGGATCTGAGCTTGGACAGGCCACCCAAAGCACGCAAAACACTGTCCAGCACAGAGCCAGTTAAGATGCCAATCAAAATACAATCAAAATGCCAACACACTCTAGGTGTCCTTTAAATTGGCATTGAAGATTTCCTGCATTTGAAAAGCCTCCAAGAGCAAGGACCACCTGGATTTTAAGAGTTGTCGAGGAGGGAGGGTGCAGCAGGTTACCAGCTCTCCTAAACCCACACTTCAGGGACAGAGAAATGACCTCCTGGGCTCCAGGGTCGCGTTTTGGGGTTTTCTGAGAGACCCTCTCTCCCCATGCCCTAGACTCAGTCCTAGCAGCGCCTGTTGCGGCGCCCCCTGGTGGACACTCCTAGAATGACAAGGTGGAGGGGCCGGCAAGGGGCGGAAGAGCTAGTGCAAATTTCTGCTCTGGGAGCCAACGGAGGACAGAGGGCTCTCTTACCGGTGGTCCAGTGGGTCCCCGAGGTCCCAATTCTCCAGGATGACCTGGCGACCCCTGCAATGAAACCACCCATCAGCGGACGAGGTCACACCCTTGCTCTGGGGAGGAATGAACACAGGCAACAGGAAGGGATTGAGATCCACAGAGGGGAGGGAGAAGGAAGGAGCTACATTCAGCTCAGCAGGGCTCCTGTGTGCAGTTCAGACAGGCCCTTAGGTGTCCAGTCTCAGGAAAGTAAACACACAGGGTGAGGGGTGCGGGGGCAGGAATGAGGGGTATGGGTGTGGGCAGGGGTGAGGGGAGGGGGTGAGAGGCGGGGTGAGAGGCAGGGGTGCGGGCATGGGTGCAGGGGGTGGGGGTGGGGGGTGTGGGGGCGCAGAGCAGAGAGCACTCATCAGCTCCTCAGGTGCGCCAGGATCTCCCTTCTCTCCCCTGGGCCCTGGTTCTCCCTGTTGTCGGAGAAGCAGAGTAAGGCAGCTGTGCCTGGCCCACCCTCAGGTGGGCCGCGTGGACTTTCTGGGCTTGTGCAGGCACCTTGCACTGGAGGAGAAGCCCACAGAAGCCAGCACCGCCCTGTGCACTTTCCACATTGCTTTCTCCACCCACGACCTTGCCCCCGAGGCTCCTGCCCGCCCCCAACCGCCCAAGCCCATCCCTGATCCTTGAGTTAGCATCCCCACGGCCTGGGCTGGGGTCCCGCTCCCCCTGCACCAGCCGTTGATGGAATGTGCACGCTCCACCCTAGAGAGCTGAGGTTCAGTGAGGACACCTCGACAATGAGGCTTTCAACAGAGGCAAACTCCTTCCTTCTTCCAGAATTTCCATCTCCCACCAGCTCAGAAGAACACACTCTGGCTCCATTAATCAGACAATATCCTTATCTCTAGCTTGCTTTCCCCCTAGAAAATTTCCCAAGGCAGGAATTTGCAAAGGTCCTCAAGTCACTGGAGACAGGACCCATAAAGATGAGAGGGCTGACAGGATGGATTTGGGGGCAGAGGGAAGGAGCGAATCTGCTTTCTGCCAGCGGGGGAAGGGACTGTGGGGGGTTGGGTCAGGAGAGGGATCCTGAGGCTCTCAGACAAGATGGTCAAGGCGTTTCTCCCTGGGGCCTGAGATCCAGGAGCAGACTGCACCATGGGGGTGCTCAGCAGGCACCCATCAACAGCTGCTGAATGCTGAAAGCGAGTGCCTGCTTCTCCTCCACCGCCCTGTGCTGGTGATGCCTGCCCAGGGAGATGCCCGCTCTGGGCTCAACAACTTCAGGGCACTGGCCAGTCCTCCCGGAACCCTCTGCAGGTGTAGGGGGTGGGTCAGGCTGCTCTTCCAGGGAGCAGCTTCTGAACCAGTTACAAAGCCCCCGTAAGCTCTCAGCTGTACTGTCTCCCAGCCTGAGACAGCCTGTCCCTCCATCCTCCAGACAAGGAACGACTTCCCGCTCCTCTCTGACATCGGGTCCGCATACCAGCTAACAGCCCCTGCTCTGCTCCCCACTGTCGTCTCCACGCTGCCTCACGGCCTCCCCATCTGGGGTCTCCAACATCCCCAGGAGGCTTCTTGTTCTGCAACAGGAGTTGGGGCTCTCCTTCCAGCCCTCCTCCCCTTTCTATCGCCTTCTTAATTATGCTGCAAACCTTGTGCATACATGCATGCTAAGTTGCTTCAGTCGTGTCTGACTCTTTGCGACCCTGTGGACTATAGCCCACCAGGCTCCTCTGTCCAAGGGATCTGGCTGCACCTCCAAATCTCCAGCCCCAGCTGTGTGCAGGGACTGGAAGGCAGACCCCTGAGGTGACCAGGGAGAAGCCAGAACAATGGCTTCCAAAACCATCAATACAAACATGGTTACCACAGCAACGAGGCAGCCCCAGAGGGATTCATGCAGTAACCTCCAATGAATCTTTTTCTCCCATGGACACAATTTCCTTGCTTTGCATCTGTAAGTGGCTTCCTGGTTTCTGCAGAGCTCAGACCCTGCAGGAAGGTGTCTCCCTCACCAGGATTCAAAGGGGAGGCTGGGAAGACCTCTGGCCCCTCTCAGTCCCTTCCCATGAGAACACCTCAGACATCATCTTTTACGGATGGAGTGACTCCTTTACAGAGAAGCGGGATGTGTAGATTTGCCACAAGCTTTAGGGACTCAGGGTGGGCAAAGGGAGGAGTCCCAGAGGATGAAGGGCTGAGGCATCGTGTAGGGGGATATCGTTCTGGAAGAGGGAGGCGGTGGGCCAGCGTGACAGAGCCTTGAACCTTGGCACTGGCGGGGACAGTGGTTTGGCCTGGGCCTTATGGCCAACAGCTACATCCAGATTCCTGACTCCAGGAAGGCCCTGTGCAAGGCGCTTCACTCCTCGAGCCTCGGGCCATCATCTGTGAGTGGGGCACAGGGCCGGTCGGAGCGATGCTTGCCCTGTGCCCACCACATTCAAGGCACTCCTGCTCTGTCCCTCTGAGCCCTTCCTTGGAGAGAAAACCCTCAGCATCCTCGGACACTACTGTGGTCCCCTGCCTCCCCCCACCACCAGAGATGGGCCCCCTGCCCTCGCTTCCTCCCCGTTCCTCCTCCAAAGCAGCTCAAAGTCCTCCCTCTCCTTCCACGATGATTTTGGCACTCAACCTCTCTCTCTGCTCTGTTCTTTTCCATCACATCCAGGATCCCTTTAGCTTCTCAAGTTGTAGTTACTTAACAGCGGCGATGTGGAAATGGGTCCTCTCCTAGGCCTCTTGGCCGCTGCACGCTGGTGCAGTGGGTCAAGTCCTAACCACAGGAGAACCACGTCCCCAAGAACGAACCAACAAAGGAGGCGAGCTTGGTGACGTCAGAATACTGGATACACTCATTTTCACAGAAGCCCTTGAGAAAGAGGAGGAAAGGCTCCTGGAGGCTGTGGCCACACTGAGTGTCCTTTTCCATCATGCACTTCCATCTTCAGAAAGAGCCACGTGCTCTCCCGCTGGCCATCTCCCCGAGCAGGCTCAGTCTCCACCAGGCCCTGAACAGCCCCTCTCAGACTTGGCCCCAAGACCCCCAGGCCAGCCCCCTCTGCCCTTTCACCCTCTGCCACTCACAGGGCTGTGTCCTGCTTGGAACAACCGGCCACCCTGTGCAGTGAGGGGGTCACTTTACCCAAAGAGAGGGGTGGCCTTTGCCTTCGGCTACTGGGAGGCCCCCTCCTGGCCCCTGACCTGGGAGGTCCCACCTGCCCCTGGAGCTGGTCCCTCACCCGGCCTGCTCCCTGCCAGCTGCCAGGACAAGGTCGGGAACCCAGAGGCCTGACAACAGCTGGCAGGTCAGGGCTGAGGTCAGGACGCAGCCCAGCCCCCCGCCCCCCAGAGCACCCAAGGGCATCGCGAGCCAGGCCAAGGGCACTGGACAGCTGCAAGGCACCACTGCTACTTATGGGCATTCTCGGGTGTGGTGTGAACAAGGATCTGCAAAGGAGACCACAGAAACGAGACAGACATGAGTGGACATCAGCAACCTGCCTCAGACAGACTTACGGTGGAGAATGCAGCCTCGGGGGCTCTTTTAAGGATGATTTTGACAGAGTCACACATTCCTTTTAAAGCCCTTGCCCTCCATATGAGGCCATCCCCTGCCTTAGCTACTAACTGACCAATCCCTACATGCCCAGACAAGGGCAGTTGCCAGAGAGCCATGGTCATCTCCCTTCCCGCCCTCCCACCCCGAAAGTAGTTAAAGCACAGAATGCCAAGGCTGGAAAGAAACATTCAAGAGAGGAAAAAAACAACATGCAAACCGTGCTCACATGTTTATACAGCCTTTTTTTCTTTAATTTAGTATGTATTATGTACCAGAAACTACACAATGTGCCTTACATATTTCAGTCAATTTTCACTACAAATGTACAAGACACATCTCCATATAATATTTTTTTTTCTTAACAGATGAGAAGATGGAGTCTTTTTCACACTAAATAACATGGTTAAGATCACAATGCTGGTGAGCAACACAGCTGGGATTCAAACCCACTCTTTTCTTCTGGCTCCAAAGCCCCTGCTCTTTACTCACACCTGAGCCCCAACTCACAGTACCCACCCTGGGACCTGCAGAGGGTGGAGGTGTGAGCCACAGGTGTATAACCACATTGCAGTCTCACCCTGGACACACTGCTTCCTGCCTCTGACCTCATCCCCAAGGGCAGCAAGTGGGCATGGGTGCCCTGCATCTAGCCAGTGCTCTGACCAGTGGTAACCGTGCTGCTGAATAAACTAAATCAAGAAGCACAAGGTGGTTCTCACAGAAGCTCATGCACTTTCTGGATCACAAGACCCAGGGATGGGTCTGGCTATGGGCAGAATCCCTTAAGAAGATGTTTATAACTGCGTGGTTGGTGTGCAGGAGGAAAAAGGATTAGAAGCAGAGTAACTTATAGTGCCAGGTAATCCAGGGGGCCTCAGTGGGCCCACTTCACCCTAGATGAAGAAATGGAAACAGCGGTAAAGAATCCACCTGCCAATCCAGGAGATGTAAGAGACACAGGTTTGATCCCTGGGCAGGGAAGATCCCCTGGAGGAGGGCATGGCATCCCACTCCAGTGTTCTTGCCTGGAGAGTCCCATGGACAGAGGAGCCTGCCAGGCTACAGCCCACGGGGTCACAAAGAGTCAGACACGATTGAGCACACTCACACAGTCCTGCTTATCCTGGGACCCTTTTCCTAAGAAGACAGACTCACCCCGCCTGCCTCCGCTGCAACTGATAGATATATAGATGCAAGCTATAAAATATTTCAAACATACCAGAACTCTGCTCTGAGAAACACCTATGCAGCCACGTGTAGCTGTGGGTCATTTATACCACTCTATACTATTCCATGGTGCAGGTGGAGACAAACTGACCCGTGATCCATCCTCCCGCTGACAACACTGACATGATTTCCCACCTGCTGCCGCCAGCGCCCCCCACACTCTGTCCTGGAGCCAAAGCTTGAGCCCCCGAGAGGCTCCTCTGGACCCTGCCCTCTCCCGAGGGCTCAGGCCCTTCCTTCTCAGTGGCCTGAGAGGTGAGTGTTACATTCCTCTGAATGGCATAGGCTTGGGAGTCGACTCACCTGAGCTTGAAACCTAACTCTACCACTGTGTACATTATTTTACTTCTGTTGGCTTATTTTGCTCTGTGCAAAATAACGATAATGGTACACACAGCTCACAAGTGTCCTCTGGGGACTAAGTGAGACCTTCAGCCAGAGGAAATTATTACTCCATTTGCCTTGAGGAGAGGCGGTCACTGGGCTGCTCCAGCAGGAGGAACAGTTCCCAAAGCCCTTCATTCCATGTGAGTCACGATGGTGTTGGGACACAGATATCTCTGCCCACATGTGTCCTAGCTGCCCAGGGTCCACAAGTGGTTATTAGTGGACAAATGAATAAAGCAAGCTGACTGAGAGACAGGCTAGGCTTCTCTTATTAATAGTGACAACAATAAGATGATAATGAAAAGTAGTTACATGATAAACCATAATAGAAAAGAATATTTTTTAAATGCCTACATGTGTGTAACTGAGTTACTCTGCTGTACAGCAGAGATTGGCACCATGCTGTAAATCAACTATACTTCAATTAAAGTTTTTGAGTGGTTACATTGTTTTCTATGCTTGTTTCTATGCTTATATAGGATTTAATCCCAGGTTTCAGCTCACTTTGCTAGGTGTGTTAATTCCCTTCATCGCCATCAAAATGTCTGAAACAGAGATGCTTCATGTGTACCCCCATTCCATGGATGAGCAAACTGAAGCACAGCCACACTTGGGCCCCTGCCCAAAGTCACACAGACAGCAGCTGGTGCAGCCTGGTGGGTAAACTCTGAGCCCGAGCCCAATCCCTTAACTACTGCGAGGCATTCCCCTGACCATGTTGCAGAAGCTTCGGCACCTTTTCTAATGCCGAGTTACAGAACCAGTCTCATCCAGACCATCCAAGTTCAGTGTTTCCCAGTGCAAGCTCTGTCTGTTGTGTCTGACTCTTTGTCACCCCATGGACTGTAGCCCACCAGGCTCCTCTGTCCATCGGATTCTCCAGGCAAGGACACTGGAGAGGGCTGCCACGCCCTCCTCCAGGGAATCTTCCTGACCCAGTGATTGAACCCACGTCTTCAGCATTGGCACACGGGTTGTTTACCATTAGCATGACAATGCAAGGTATGAACAGACAAACAAGAAGAGAGTTGGAGGAGAGATGTGTCTCCAACCCCAAGGGCCTCAAGACCACCTTTCTGGAAGAGCCTCGCCTGCCCTCAACACTGTGGGTTGAACACAGGACCATGAGCTGGCGGGGGCAGAGCCCAGGAGCTCTCTGATTTGGGGGAAAGATACTCGCCTAGAGAAGGGTCTCTGAGCTCTGGAGCCAATGGGCCTGTCAGGGGCTCCCATCCCTGCTTCTCCGCAGTTTAAGTGTCTCAGCCCCAGCTGATGCAGGGCGTTATCACTCTCCTCTCAGAGATGCCCTGGGGTCAAACGCTCTCAGTGCAGGGTAGGAAGGAGGTGGATCAGACCACTGAGGAAGGGACACCCAGGCACGGCCAGGGAGGGGACAATGTTGCTTCAATGTCATTTTCTTTTCAAACCCAGAATTGTCTATGATGACATATTTCTCTAGAGGCAAAGAAAAGCAGGTCAGATTCTTTGGAATCTTGAATGCGACTCTGCCGTAGCCCCAGCAAATCTGCCAAGCCAATAAAAGGGGCTTAATGGCCTCGCCGAGTCCTCTGCATCTTGGAAATGAGTTTCTCAAATAGAAATTGCTTTTCTGAGAAGTCTGGGAGAGCAGCAGGCCTGAACAGCTTATCCACCAAAACCCTTTCCATTGCAGGATCTCTATTTATAAAGCAGGTCCATTCAGAACAAAGACCTTGGCCCTCAGCATGGGAGCAGGGATGGGGATTGCTGAGCAGGATGGTAGGACATGGGAGGATGTGGAGCTCAAACTGGGAGAGCCAGGTGGCCCTCCAGGCAGCAGCGGGGGGATCGCAGGGCCCCACTGGGCATGTGAGGCTGCCCAGGTTCTCCCGGGCCAGGCCGGTGTGCCATGTGGACCCGCTCGGAGCCTGGATGCTGGGCCCGGCCTGCGGTCAGGTCTTGACTCCCACCGCCCTCCATCCACATAGCCCCGGGCAGGCAGCCTGGCCCTTACATGCCTCAGTCTCCTCATTTATAAATGGGGGTTGTCACTGATAATCTAGCCCACATCCGGATGTCGCCAGAATCACCCGAGTCACTACATGTCCTGTGCTCGCCATGATGACCCTGACCTGTGGCGGGTCCAGCCTCCCTGGTCACTGGTTCCTGGAGGCCCATGGTTCTCAGGCTCCACCACTTTATACGAGAGACTCAGGCAGCCACAGATTTTAGTTATGTGCAGAGTTCCTGGAACCAGCTGCCCATGGATGCCAGCCTATACAGGAAGCTCTGCTTTCGGGCCAGCAAGGGAGACACTGGGATCAGATGGTACGCCCAGGACCACAGCAGGGAGAACCAGGACTACCACCCAGGCCACCGCTGCAACTTCAAGCATGGCACTCCCTCCATGTGAACGACGGATGGGCGGTTGTGTGGCACATGGCACCAACGCCCTGGACTAGGGCAGTGGCTCCTACCTTTGCACCTCGGTCGCCTTTCAGTCCCAGAAGCCCCAGAGCCCCTTTCTCTCCCTACAGGGAAAAGATAAAATGCAGGAGACATTAGAATGTGACTGAGTGTAATGGCTGCCTCTTCCAGGTGAGAGCAAGGGGGGACCCTGGGCAAAATATGGTTTTGTCTCCCCAGCCTACCCTGCCATGGTGAGGACTGAGTTCAAGGGACATCCTGTCACTTGTGTGAAGGGGCAAGTGCTCCATTTGGCACCCAACGTGGATGCCCTTGATCATTCCCACAGATTTCATCTGAAGCTACTCCTCCCACCCTGCCAGACGGACCCCTTGGCCACCGTCCCTTCGTTCCAGTGCGTGGCCCATGGTGGCCCAGTCCCCTGCCTTTCCTCTTCCTAGACACTGGGGAAAATGCTCCAACCCCAGCCCAGGTCAGCCCATTGCCAAGTGTGCAAACCAGGACGGGGGCGTGCTCCTCGGGCACGGCACATGGGCTCACCTGGCCGCCTTTCTCTCCCCTCACACCTAGGAGTCCTGGGAAGCCTGGGAGTCCTGGGAAGCCTGGGAGCCTGGCCTCTCCCTATGGGAAGAACGCAGCGCCGTGATCAGTGGTCTCTCAGGAGGGAGGCTGCCCCCAGACCTCTGCAGGAGCAGGACAACATGGAAACAAAGCAGTGGAGAGAGGGGGACCCTAGATGGAGCTCCGGGCTGGCCCCACCTGTGGGCCCACTCTGCAGCCCCTCGCCCGGGAGCCCTTACTCCCCTCTCCTGTTTTCTGATTCCTCATCCCTCCAGGTCAGCCACAACATCACCTCCAGGCCACCTCTCCTGACACTTCTCGAGCCTGAGTGAGAGGCCTCCTGGGACCCCTTTGGTCACCTGCATGGCACCACTCACTGCACCTGCTCAAGTGCTCTTGGCTGAGGTGGTGACCCTGGTGCTCAGTACAGCAAGGGATGCTCAGGACGTGCCAACGGTCGTGGGGTAAAGAGATGAAGGCACACAGGCATGTTGTGAGCTCCAGGGAGACACGCAATACAGGTGCAGCAGATACGCACAAACGAACGCACCGGATGAACAAATGAACAAACGAACGCACCGGATGAACAAATGAACAAGTGAATGAATGAACAGACCTTTTTCTCCAGATCGGCCAGCCAGGCTTCGCTCCCCAGCTTCACCCTGAAGACAGAATAACAGACACCCCGTCACTCACCACTCAAGTTTGCAGAGATGGCTGTCATTCCCAGGTGGTCCTGCAGACTCAGAGCACCTGGCACCCATACCCTCGATGCTCACACAAACAGCACAGGCACTGAAGCCCCAGGTGCTGAGCGTTTCTGGAGGCAGGCTTCCACATTCCCCCGTGTGGTCGGTGCACGCACGCCCAGTCGTGTCCAGCTCTTTGTGACCTCATGGACTGTCTCCTGCCAGGCTCCTCTGTCTATGGGGCTCTCCAGGCAAGAATGCTGGAGTGAGTTGTCATTCCCTCCTGCAGGGGATCTTCCTTACCCAGAGATCAAACCCATGTCTCCTGCGTCTCCAGCATCGGTTGGCAGATTCCTTACCACTAGTCCCACCTGGGAAGCCCCATGCTGGCTCAACCTTCCCTCCAAAGAAAGTTTCTCGAGTTGCCCTGATGGGAGTTTACACAGGTTGGATCCAGTGATTCTGACTCTAAACACAGTTTAGAACTACAGAGAGTCCTGGAGCTGCCCTGACTCTGAGCTCTGCTCCTTTTCAGAGGGAACTCAGACCCCAGGCTGGATCCAGTGGTGGAGAAGCTATTGATGAACTTATCCGAGCTGACCAAGTGGCCTGCAGTTGTTCAGACCCCTTGGTAAAACACAGGCAGCTGGGGGTGGAGGAACTCATGGGCAGGAGACAGGTCCATTTCCCTTCCCATGGTGTGTTGCTATAAAGGCCAGTCTCAGGTAAAATGCTGCTTAAGCATCCAAACTTACGTTACATTGGAAAGCAAGCCCTCAGCAGGGCTACACAGCTTCTGGTTGCATGTATGAAGTCATGTCCTCTGGCATCAGGTTTCTGATCAATGTTTCCTGGTCCTGCTGAAGTTGGGAGGGCAGGGGGTGCAGGACCAGAAGGGCCCACTCTCTGACCCCACCCGGCTGCTATGCTCAGCAGGTCCCTGTAAGTCACTGAGGCAAAGAGGCCTGTGGTGGGAGGAGCAAGGTGGGACTGCAATTTCTAATCAGCCATGTGTCTTCAGAAACACTAACTTTTTGAATGCCAGTCTCTAATATCATTATGCATGGACACATAGTCAGTCACTTCAGTCATGTCTTGACTCTTTGCAACCCCATGGACTTTTGCCCCCAAGCTCCTCTTTCCAGGGGATTCTCCTGGCAAGAATACTGGAATGGGTTGCCATTCCCTTCCCCAGGGGGTCTTCCCGACCCAGGGACCGAACCCAGGTCTCCTTTATTGCAGGGAGATTCTTTACCGTCTGAGCCACCAGGAAGTTAAGTATGGTCCTTATTAAAATCTTTATGTAGATTTCCATTAGGAAATTTGGTTTTCTGGTAAGTGGACACATGAATGAATGAATGAGCGGTTATGCAAACACATAAAGGTTTTCCCTGCAGCTATGCCAGACTCCAGTGGTAGTGAAGTCTATACATGTTGAGAGAGACAGAAAAAAAAGAAATAAAGAAACTAAAAGCACTGTTTAGTATGAAGCACACATTTTATCCTGCAGTTCTGGTGCCACTAGGGCCACTGGTGTCTGAGTCGGTGTGTATAGAAATTCTAGATGCGCTCCACATCTCCCATCAATCCCCAGTGTTCACAAGCACAATTAGTAACAGCTGCTCTTACTGGATCTGTGTAGCAAACACTTGCTACACAAATTGTCACTTTAAATCTGCTAGGACAGGGCAACCTTTACAGTTGGAAAGGCGCTGTGCCAGGAGCCAGAGTGAGGAATTCCACCCCTGACAAGGTCATGCGGCAGAGATTTGATGGGCAAGGTTGAGTCAGATCTCAAGTTTCCCCTGGCATTTCCTGAGCATGTACCGCCCCCCCAAATAAGAATCTGCCTGCTTTTCCACTCTCTGACATTCTCTGGAAAAAGTCAATTCAGGGCTTTAGTCTTCTGCATTTGAAAGAGTGTTTCAATCCAAAAACCCCTCTGATGGCTTTCTAGCCTGCCTGCAGGACTCGTACAGCTGCGCACGTGATTGTTTGAGGCCTCCCAACTGGACTGCGGGAGACACAGGAAGCTTAAAACATCCTAGGAATGTAGGGGCTTCCGAGGAGTCAAAATCATTAGAATAGGACTGATTAAAGGTTTCATTTGTTGAGCCAATATTTGCTGCCAACTTTTCATATCCTTTATTTTTAGATATAGTTATTATATAGAAAAACAGGTAGTAGACCTGGTATTAGCAACATTAGATCTTTAAGTACTTTCTTTGTTATAACCCACTGCCCCTTTGTTCTACAGGAATGTAACTTTATTTAGTACTTTGAGGGTATGCAGAGTAAAGAAAAAACACTTCTAGGGAAAAAGAGTTTTCTGATTGATAGACAATTATCCAGGAAGAGAGCCATAAAAATGTTAACAGGCTTCTTGGCCAGAAGATAATGTAAACCACCTGAGACCTTTTGTATATGGGAGGGTATGCAAAAGAAAGCTTTGTTTGTCTCAGTGAGGGTCAGGACTGCTGCCCCTGCATAACTCTGCATATTCCATTATTTCTTTATGTATAATTTGGGGTATATAAGCTGATTTTGAAAAATAAAGATTTTTGGAGTCTTGCACCAATGCTGGGCTTCCCCATGTCGTTCTTTTCTCCCCTTTTGGCTGAATTCCCATCTGGAGTGGGGAGGCACACCACGTCTACTTACTTGCCCAGGCTGCTAAGATCCACGCTAAAGGAGCCTAAGGCAGGGCACCCTTCGATATTCAAGTGGATGCCAGTGGCCTAATGTAGATGGCTCAAACCTCTTGTCTCGAGGTTTTATTGATTTTCCCCATAAGCCAAGTTATTCAGCCTCCTTTTCTCTGTGTAAATTTCCTACTGTACTATTTCTTCCTAAATCTAATCTTACATGTCTAAATAAATAAGTTCTCCTCACCTATCCATCTCCCCTTCTAATCACCCTGGATCCACCGGGGCTGGACCCCGACAGCACTGGGTGGTGGGTGGTGCTGAGGTTGAGTAGCAAGCATTTTGAAGGCCTTCTGAAGTGCTTCCTGAATCCGTGCTGTGAATCCTGAGCCAGAGCATGACCCATGAAGGGCTGAACAGCTCCTGGAATCCTCGACATGAGCCCAAGAGGGTGATGCACCTGCTCATCCCGCAGCCAGTCTGTTCCAAGTGGACTTGAGACCCGTCGTCCAGGATGCATCTACGACCTTCTTCAGAGATACTTATCTTACGAGGTGTGATGTCAAAATAAAGCAATAGACCTCCTGCCATGCCTCCTTTGCAGCTACAAAGTATGTTCTAAAAGCAACGTAACTGCAGAAATTCAGTTTCCAACTTCCTAGAGGAAATTTTTAAATGCAGTACACTACACTAGAAATCGTACAAAAATGACAGATGAGCTGTAGGTACGGACCTCTCTGAAACTTTCAGTCACTGAGGGCAAGCATAAATACCGAAGATGTAGATGGAAAGACTAAAGACAACCTCGAGGGCACCTCAAATCCACCCCAATACTTCTGATCCATTGACTTCATCCACACAAGGAACTCGATGGGAACAGGTTCTTCTGAAGACTGTTGAATTGAATGTGGGAATTTATACGCTGTAAGCTCAGAAGGATAAGCCAACTCACACATGTGAGGAAACACAGCCCAAACAGGTCTGTCTGACCCCACAAATCCCCCATAAAATCCAAGGAGGATTTGAGGAAACACAGCTCACGGGTCTGGTTGAGTCCATAAAATCCTAGCAGTCAAAAATGAAAAATAATAGTGACCTATGCAAGCACTCTAAGTTATTTCTGGAAGATGATAGAATTTCAGCCAATCAATCAAAAACAGGAATGTGCCTTTGGTGTTTAAAAGACCACGTGATTTACCCCAGAGCAATGGAAGGACAAAACACGGCCAGTTACACATCATTACATTTCAATCACAGACATTTCTTAAAAACGGGAATGTTGAGTCTTAAAAGATGGAGGTGCTGTGCTTGCAAGTGACAATGAGCTGGCCCGCAGAGCCCTGAGGAATCTGGGATGCAGGGGCTCCTAGTGGATGCTTTCCACAGGAGTCCATCGCGCATCCTGGAGAGGGCGGGCACGTGGTAACCAATGTGTGTTCTGCTCCATTTTAATTTGGTCTAAATTGTGGCTCAGCTTGTAAAGCACCTGCCTGCAATGAGGGAGACCTGAGTTTGATCCCCAGGTTGGGAAGATACCCTGGAGAAGGGAAAAATCTATCCACTCTAGCATTCTGGTCTAGAGAATTCCAAGGACTGTATCATCCATGGAATCGCAAAAAGTCAAACACGACTGAGCGACTTTCACTAAAGAATGATCACTTCTTGAAACAGCGAGGCCACAGGGAACCGAGGGCCCAGGGATTTGCCCATGAGCCTTCATTGGCCAGCAAGGTGACCCGGGTCCTGCCTCCTGGGACAGCAGGGCCACCACTGGGCCAAGCCCAGGCCATACCTTGCCCTTTCTGGGCTGTTAGTTGCCAGTAGGCCACCGGTGAGCCCTTACTGAGTGCCTGCAGGTGCCTGCTGTGGGCTGGGGCTGGAGGATGGTCACCAGAGCCAGTCACAGCCCTTAACTAGCTCTTAGCCTAACAGAGTGTGAGGGAGAGGGCCCCGCGTGTCTGTCTGGACACAGGCCCCTCCAGAAGCACAGGCGCCTGCAAAGGCATACACCATGCACACACACACACACCCCTCACACACACACACACACACACACACACTGCATAAACACACACAACACACAGACCCACATACCATGTACACACCCACAACACACACACACACCTCACATAAACACATACACTGCATACACACCCACACACCATGTACACACACACATACACACCCCTCACATACACACATACTGCATACACACACACAAACAACATATAGACACACACACACATACACACCCCTCACACACACAGACACACACTGCATACACAAACACGACATACAGACACACACACCCTCACATACATACACACCGCATACACACACACATAACATACAGACCCATACACCATGTACACAACACACACACACACACACACACACACCCCTCACATATACACACATACACAGCATACACACACACATGACATACAGACCCACACACCATCTACACACACATACACACCCCTCACATACACACAGACACACACACTGCATACACACACACACGACATACAGACACACACCATGTACACACACACATACACCTCACATAGACACACATACACTGAAGACACACAACATATAGACCCACACACCATACACACACACACACACACTACATACACACACTCGACATACAGATGCACACACCATGTACACACACACAGCCCTCACACATACATACACTACATACACACACCCACACAACACACAGATGCCCACACCATGTACACACCCACACATACCATATACCCATGTATATACCCACTCACACACCATATACACTCCATATACACATCCACAGCACATACGGACACTCACCCAAATCCAGCACTTGGGCCCCCACCCACAGGAGGTAGCCCCTCCACATGGCATGTGGGTTGCCTCCGCTGCCCCCGCAGATCCAGTTTCCACATGTCTGCACCCCCGGAAGCCCCAGGCTTCCTTGCCTTCTGGAGGGGTCAGGTGTAAAGGGACACTGGAGGCAGGGAAAGCTCAGGGGACAGGTCAAGGAGGGACTGACCCCCCAGCCCCTCCCCTCCCAGGACGGGGCTGGTCAGCAAGGCTGTCCCTCTTCCTGAGGCCAAGGCTCTCCCATGGGGATGGGGTCCTTTCCTCCAGCTGCAAGGCCCCCTGCCTCGAGGAACTCCCTGTTCCTCCTGGGCATGCCATGGTGTGGCTCTTGGTGGTCGTCAGTCCAGGACGTCACCACTGACCTCAACCTGCCCCTGCCTTTCAAACAGCCCCTGTGCAATGGCCCTGGCTGCCCCTTGCCTGACCCCAGCCTACACAGCTCTGACAGTGGGGGTTCACACAGAGCCTCGAACACACTGCTTAGAATAACAGGTGCGAGAGGAGGAAGGCCGAGTCCTTACCCGTGGGCCACGCTGTCTGAGCAGACCGTCCTCCCTCTGTCTCCTGGGTCTCCCTGCAAGAAAGGCAGAGGAGAGTCAACAGCAGGAGCCAGGAGTGGAGGGAAAGATTGAGCACCAGCTCTGGGCCAGAGGCAGGAAAGCTACTTGGACTCAGGTGCTACTGAACTCCTTTAATTCTGTGAGACCGCAGTGGCCTGAAGCAGCAGCTCCAACCACCTCCTAGATTCAATGGCTCTGCTTTTGATTTACAGACTCAAGTGAGTGGGAGTGAGGGATTCGGGGTAGGGGAGACCCTGCCTAAGTGCTTCTGAGACGACAAAATACTTGGTTAACCCTTATCTTTTGTTTTTAAAGAGAGGAGAATGGAGAATATTTACATGACATGTTCTTAAATTAAGTTAAATCCATATGTATTCTGTATTCTGTCATGAAAAAGTTGAGCTTCTTAGTCTGCCTACTGAAAGGGATGGTAAAAACTCCTCTAACATCCAGAAGTTGCCTTGCAAGGACTGTTGACATTCATCCTCAAGCTTCTATATCTTTGCCATGAAAAGGTGAGGTTTACTTGTTAAACTGTTGGCTGTATGGTTTTTTAATTTCCCTCTGAAGTGAGTAAACTGTGAACTTGCTTCCCAGTTTTATGACTGTTAACCTCTGACTCCTCTTAATGATCTTACTGTAATGAGCCCCACCAGAATATTTTTAAGTTGAAGTCTCTTATTATGTAAAAGTCTCTGAAAAGGCTTCCTCCTTGCAAATAAAATAGATGCATATTTCTAATAGAATAATTTAAAAGTCCTCAGCTTCCAAATCCTCAATCAGTTACCTAGGTAGGAATAAGGGGCTCACTCATATCTGACCTTGAATATAAACATTTCTGAGCTCTGCATGACTCAGGATCCAAACGTGATCCACAGCCGGGGACCCAACCATCAAAGAGCTCTCTGGCTTCTGGGTTCTGTGTTCCCTAACTCATACCAACCTTTGGTCCTGGCAGGCCTGAGGGGTCCCTTCGGCCCATCCTTTCCAGGAAGGCCCTGGGCAGAGAAGGAGAAAGCAGACCAACGTAAAAGGCACGGTTAGGGCAGCATCGTGCTGAACTGCTTCCAGCCAGGAGTGGATCCTTCAGCCTGAGCTGGTCACATGGTGCTTGACACATGCAGGGCCACTCCTGGGTGTCAGCTCCTGGGGTGCTGTCACCGCTGTAAACTGTTAGTGGGTGAAGCCGAGGGGATGGGTGTTCAGGAACATCTGTGGGTGGCAGCTAACCGTGCGCTCCAGGCTTGGGCGGGTTCCCCTGAGAATGGACCTCACAACCATGATTTATGTCCAGAGCCTTCACTGTGGTACCTGGAGCTCTACAGAGCCAAGCCTGCCGGCATCCAGCCATCACATCTCAGCATCCCGGGGCCTCCACCTACAGCCCCCTGTGGATCTGGCACCCAGTGATAGGGGGACAACTGCCCATGCTGCCCGGTCTGACTTTTCCCTCTGTCACCCTTTCTCCAATGTCCTGAGCCCCCATCAGTGGTGCGGATTCCACTGGCTTCTCATAGCCACAGCCTTTCCCCACCCGCTGGCCCCACAAGACAAGCAGCAGTAAGGAAATTCCTTCTGGATGAGCAGGGGCCTCCTGAAGGCCATCACCTCTGACACCCATCATGGTCACATGGTCTCAGAGGCCCAAGGCCACTCTATCACCCTGCCCTGAAGAGCTGCTGGCCAAGAGGCAGGAGATATCCAGGTTGAATCTGCACCCTGCTCGTGCAGACATTAATGTTTGATGATCTCCACCCTCAGGACCTAAAAGGATTGAGGAGGCCTGGCTCCCTGGATCCTGCTGACTGGAAAAGAGTAGGCAGAGAGGCGGGGTGGCCCTGCCACGTCCTGGACTGAGCTTCGTGTCTCCGCACCCATTACTTCCATGACCCCCTGGTGGTGTCCCCACAGACGAGAAGCCACGCTTCAAACAGCCAAGGGCTGTCGACTGTGCCTCAAGGTTACAGAGCACAGGCAGTGGCCTGAGGAGTGGGCGCCTTGATCCGCAGCCTGGCTGGGGGCCCTCTGGGCACGGCCCCTGGAGACAGCACATGGCAGGGGCCAAGGAAGGGAGGAGGAGGAGGCCAGGTGCCAGGGCCCCAGTCCCCCTCAACAGGGAGGGGGGCACAGAGCCTCATCCACTGGGAAGCAGACTGGGCAGCCAGTGGAAGGGCCAGCCCCTCCCACGTGGAAGGACAGGAGAGGGGGAGAATGGGGAGGGGTGCCCCAGCCACTCACCGCCTGCCCAGGGGCCCAGGCCTTCCTGGGAAACCGATCTCTCCAGGCAGACCCTGCCAAGGAGAACCACAGGGGAATCGTTAGTCTGACCTCTTCAGAGCCTTGGCTCCCTTCTCCCAGTGCCTTTGCTGGCAGAAGCCCGGATCTTTAGCTCTGAAGAGGGCACCTGGGGTGGACACCCCTCGGGGGCATCTGGCCATCCGTGATGTGGGCCATGGTGAACTGAGGGGTTGACATGCCTCCAGGCTGGCCAGTGCAGGGCTGGGCTGGGCTGCAGTTGGAGCCACCAGCACCTTCACTGCCCCCTGGTGGGATGCATGGAAGGAACCACCTCCTTCTGCCCCCACCATCCGCTCTGCCCACAGGAACCTTCCCAGCTGCTCCTGAACTGGGGGAGGGGAGCCAACCAACACACTGCTGAAAGACCCCGGGAAGGGTGACCCCACGCTTACTGCACACTTCTCTAGGAGCAGCCACGAATGTGCTATATGAGCTCAGGAGCTATGTCCAATCTAAAGTGCTCTGGAGCTGTAGGAGTACAGGAGCTATCTCCAGTCTAAGGGGCTCCAGAGCTAGCTGTGGGCAGGGCGCTCCTCGTTCATGCCTTCGCTTTGTCTTAGACAAAGAACCAACAGACGGCTCCAAACACAATGTCCCTGGCTCCTGGGGCCATGAAACCTCCATCTAAGTGCCCTAGGAAGAGAAAGTCAAAACTAGTCTCACCGGGGGCCTCCCGGGTCCAGGAGGCCTGGGACGCCAGGTGGTCCTGGGGGACCCTGTAAGGAAAGAGGGGACCCTGGGTGGCAAACGTGCATGGAGCAGCTTCCGGGTGGCACTGTCCTTCAAGAGAGGAGAGGGATGCAGATGCAAGAGATGGGAGTGGGGGTGGGGCTTCAGTTTTATTGAAATAACATTTCTTTTTAAACAAAAAGGAATAAAAGCAGAAAGAAAAGATCTGAAGTAAAACTTAGAGCATGATAACATGTGTGTTTCCTGGGTGATGGGCATGTAACTGATGCAGTATCTATTCTGATATTTATTGAAAATATTTGTGCTTTTAAAATAAATATGTCTGTGTGTAAATACACACACACACACACACACACACACACACACACACACACACGGAGTTAACCCATTAACAAAAATTTCCTAGAACAGCGATTCCCAAGCATTATTCAGCATCGGATCACCTGGGGTGAATAGACAGATCTGTTAAACAGCAGCTCTCACCACGACACATTCTAGGAAATGCACCTCTGGCCTTTCTTTGTCCAGGTGTCTCTCCACACATGCCCTCCCTCCCGTCTCCCTGCTCAGAAGGACATCTCCATCTTTCTGAAGTGCTCTGCAATGCCCCCAGCAGAAGTAATCACTGTGTCCCCCATGATGAAGGCCAGTGTGACGGTGCTCACATGACTCACAGGCCCTTGAAGCCAGAGTCCCCCCCGCCTTCCCCCCTCCACCCTGCAACTCTTCTCACACAGCAACAAGCCCAGGGCTGGCAACAGAGTAGATGTTTGAAGCCAACTTCAATTGTAAACAGCTGGGGAGAGGGCTGTGCACTCAGAGAAGAGCATCCCATCCCCACTAGAGGGTTCAGTTCAGTTCAGTTCAGTCGCTCAGTCATGTCCGACTCTTCGCGACCCCATGAATTGCAGCACGCCAGGCCTCTCTGTCCATCATCATCTCCCCGGAGTTCACTCAGACTCACGTTCATTGAGTCAGTGATGCCATCCAGCCATTTCATCCTCTGTCGTCCCCTTCTCCTCCTGCCCCCAATCCTTCCCAGCATCAAAGTCTTTTCCAATGAGTCAACTCTTCACATGAGGTGGCCAAAGTACTGGAGTTTCAGATTTAGCATCATTCCTTCCAAAGAAATCGCAGGGCTGATCTCCTTTAGAATGGACTCAAGAGTCTCCTCCAACACCACAGTTCAAAGCATCAATTCTTCGGCGCTCAGCCTTCTTCACAGTCCAACTCTCACATCCATACATGACCACAGGAAAAACCATAGCCTTGACTAGACGGACCTTAGTCGGCAAAGTAATGTCTCTGCTTTTGAATATACTATCTAGGTTGGTCATAACTTTTCTTCCAAGGACTAAGCGTCTTTTAATTTCATGGCCGCAGTCACCATCTGCAGTGATTTTGGAGCCCAAAAAAATAAACACTAAAAAATGGCCACAGTTGCCGCTGCTGTGGACACCTCCCTTTTCTCCCGCTGTGGGCACTGCTGAGTCAACGACAGGCAGAGAAGACATGAACGGAACAGATCTTCGTGCTTGGCACCTGGACCTGGTTTTCCAAGTGGCTCGCGGAGTGCTGGCGAATCTTTGGCGGGTAGCGTCTACTTTCACTGGGAGACATCTGCTTGGACCTGGAGCAACTGAGTGGCCAGGCCACGCTAGACGGGGGGACTGGGCAGGTACTCATGCTGCTGCTGCTGCTGCTAAGTCGCTTCAGTCGTGTCCGACTCTGTGCGACCCCATAGACGGCAGCCCACCAGGCTCCCCCGTCCCTGAGATTCTCCAGGCAAGAACAATGGAGTGGGTTGCCATTTCCTCCTCCAATGCATGAAAGTGAAAAGTGAAAGTCAAGTCGCTCAGTCGTGCCCGACTCTAGTGGCCCCATGGACTGCAGCCCACCAGGTTTCTCCATCCATGGGATTTTCCAGGCAAAAGTACTAGAGTGGGGTGCCATTGCCTTCTCCGAGGTACTCATGCAGGGTCCCTCAAAGGGATGAGCAACAGAGGCACCAGAAGTGGCTGGTGACCTCACTTCTCTCCATTCACGTCTGCTCCAGCTCAGCTCTGCTCACCTCCAGGCAAAGCAGCAGTCCTGCAGGTGGCACTCCGAGGACCTACCTCTCCCTGACCTCTGAGGTTCTCACAGTGAATTCAGCCCCGCAGAGCTCATCCAAGGCCCCTTTCCACCACACGCAGCTCTCCCTCCAACAGCAAACCAGACATACTTGGCTTCCATCCCTCCTGTGACGTGACACCCCCTGGAGTACGCTGGCCTCTCTCAAAGCAGCCACTCTGGGAAGCAGGTCTCCCGACCAGCTCGTTAGTCTGAACCTGCCCCCTCCTTCCTCCTCCACATCCGCAAAAGCCCCTGTGGGCTGCTGACTGCTTGTCTCAGTCTCACAGCCTGTGAGAGTGGACAGAGTTTTAGTGATTCTCTACTATAAATTAATGGAGAAGGCAAAGACAACCCACACCAGTATTCTTGCCTGGAGAACCCTGTGGACAGAGGAGCCTGGTGGGCTCCCTGGGGGTCTCAAAGAGTTAGACATGACTGAGCAACTGAACAACTAGAAATTAAACCTCCTTATTTGACAATATGGAAAACTGAGGCCCAGAGAGGGAAGGGCCCCACCTGAGGCCACACAACCCTCACGTGCAGTGGATCCTGAATGGTTCATCTGCCACAGAACCACCTGGAAAGCTCGTTGTAAAAACAGGTTACCAGTTCCCTTGATGGCATTCTTAGAAGCTGGTCGGGGGCTGGGATGATGGAGAGAACAAACATGGAACAAGCGAAAGGACCATTCTGGGGACTGGAAGCCCTAGTGATGAAATCATTGTGCCTGTACCTGAGGGGGCATCCTGCCTGGAGCTGGTCAAGGAAGGCCCTGCAGAAGGGGCCATGTCCAAGCTGAGAGCTAAGGAAGTCCAGAGAAGGAAGAACTCTAGTTCAGGGACCTGAGAACAGGCAGACTTCCGTTATGTTGCCAGGACCGAGAGTCAGTGTGAAGGAGTGGAATGAGGGTGTGGGGTGGGAGACAGGGCTCTGGGAAGCGGGAGGACACAGCACTGGGGTGGGGGAGCTGCCCAGGACCTGGGAAGTGCCCAGGACCTGGCTTCAGCAGTGGAGAAGCAACACAAGAGCCGGTCTGATTCTGCTGGAATAGCATTTGGAAGGAGAAGTTGACAAAACTCGATAGCAGGTCAGGTGTGTGGAGTTAAGAAGAGACCAGGTCACCAGAACGAAGGGACCTGTGATGGCACCCTGCGCTGCGGTGGGGACACAGCAGGGTGAGTGTGGCCGGGTAGAGCAGACACTGGCTGTTTTCGGTGAGTGTTCGAGGCACTGGGTGGAGGTGCTCAAGAGCTCGGGAGTGGAGGCCGCAGGATTAAATATAGAGGGAGAGGGTGATGATAAACACAGGAGGGGCCTCATACCATCCAGTGAATGAAGGTGTGTGAAACCAGCTGAGCTCACGCTCTTCACTTTTTATCATCAATGTGAAAATGCTACTCGCTCAGTCGTGCCCAACTCTTTGAGAACCCATGGACTGTAGCCCTCCAGGTTCCTCTGTCCATGGGATTCTTTAGGTGAGAATACAGGAACAACATGCCATTTTTTTCTCTGGGGGATCATCCAACCTAGGGATAAAACCCTGGATTCTGGGGTTCTATAGAATCTGGATGCAGATTCTTTACCATCTGAGCCACCAGGAGATGCCAATATCTAAATAACCAATTCACCTAATTATTAAAGAGAGTGACAAATTAGCCAATAGATCTAAATGTTAACAACAACATCACTGTTTTAATTATTATAAATAAAACCAACTGAAAAATGGCTCTATCAATTAACCAGTGAGTCTAATTATTATTAATGGAATGTTTTATCCTTCTTGATACGATGGTGACTACACACCATCATGCTCAGTGATTACAGTGGTGATGTGTAAATAACCAATTAACCTAATTAGCATTAATGATAACAGAAAAACAAATAACTATTCCTAATAACCACCTTGTTCCAACTGGAGTAGATTTATGAAATTGGATGGAATCTGAAGATGCATGAAAATTACTTGCATAATTAGCATGTAGTCACACTTCCTGCACAACTTGGAAATGTTTGTTTTCAGAGGTTATTCGTGATCTTGCATCCTCCTCCCTCATGATGGTGAGTCCTCCTCCAGGACACAGCTCCAGGGGCACTCCCCCTCAGAGGAGGGGGTTTCTGGGTAGAGAAACCCAGCTCAGTCCTCTGGGGTCAGCCCCTCCCCTGGCTGTGTTCCCACCCACTCAAGGGTCTGCCACCCATGCTGACCTCAATACCTTCGCATAAACAGTCATCCAGAACAGACACAAATTCCCACTTTTCCTAAAAGGCTGCCAGGACACAGGAGCCACCAACTAAAATGAGTATCTTGAGTCTAAAACATTCCAGGATGAACGTTTTCTTCCTGAAAAAGAGGCACCAAAAGCATCTTCCAGAAGGCCACACTGCCCTGGGGCTGGGCTCACCCTGAGGCTGGCTCTTCCTGTTACAGCAAAGCTGACTAAACTCTAAGCTCCATTTCTGTCTGGGCCTTCCCTACTGGCTTAGATGGTAAAGAATCCACCTGCGATGCAGGAGACCCAGTTCGATTCCTGGATCGGGAAGATGCCCTGGAGGAGGGATGGGCTGCCCACTCCAGTATCCCTGCCTGGAGAACCCCAGAGAGAGGAGCCTGGCAAGCTACAGTCCATGGGGTCTCAGAGAGTCAGACAGGACTGAGAAACTAACACTTTCATTTTCACTTCTCCATTTCTTTAGATTGGAAACGGTATAAGCCTTTTTTTCTCACAGGTGGTTGTAAAGAGCAGACCCAACTGTGTACTAATACAGGGAGAGCATCTGACAAGAGCAGAAACTGAACAGATGGACCCTCAGCTTTCTCGTCAGACCAGGAAGCCCAGGAACTTACTTTCTGCTGTGACAGAATCAACCCAGATTTTCCAGATCAGCTCAGGGACTCTCCTCTGGGCCCAAGAGGCTGACGACCCGTCCCCCCAGAACCAGAGCTCTGACTACGCCTCTCCCAGGTCTTAGCTCAGAGGACCATCTCTCTATTGGCATCTCTGCCTGCCTGCATCACGTCTGGCTCCTCCGGGCATGGACAGGGGCTGCGGGGTTCCCCTTCCCAGGGCCGCACCAGCACACAGTGGGGGTTAGGTGAACACCTGCTGAGTGAATTGATGAGCAAATACATAGATGGCAAGCAACACAAAACTGTGGCCAGGCCCAGGGCACGTGGGTGTGCGTGTAAGTTAGGAAGAGTGAATTATGAGCTGGGCAGGGATCCAGCAGGAAACACTCCTCTTGGAGTGGGTATGGCGGTCTTGAATGCAGCTTTGCATCTGTGGGGTAGCGATTCAATGCAGGGAGCTAGGTGGTACCTATCATACACTCTACACCCTCTGGTTCTGAACCACTGAAATCCCTGAGTATATCAGGGTGCCCCATTTCTGGCAAAATCCCTGCCCTATTTGTGTCTACAGCATCCAGTTCAAGGCCTGGCACTCAGTAAAGATTTTGTTGAAGGGAAAAGGGCTTCAAAATTTAAAACGAAAGAAAGAAATATATTTTTCAGGGTAGCCAAGAAAACAGTGATAGGGAAAAAAAAATCTGTAACTTAAAGCATTTTGATGGAGCCGTATTTATGGTGAATTTTTGAAATACACAAGCTTTGTTCGCTGGAAACAAGGTCATTAAACAAACACAAAACACTGTTTATCCTGCACTACTAACATCAAAATGTCACAGTGAGTGTGGAATCTTTAGAAGACCATGAATAATGGCTGGTTTTACAGTCCCTTATCTTGTGTTACAGCCTGATTGGCATGTGAGGGGCTGGAATGAAGTCTGAGATTCACGTGTGGGGTGCCCGGCACACACTTCATATTCAGAGCAGGAAAAGCCCATTTGGAAGCATGGTCAGCAGCGTGCCCTGGGTGGGTGCCTACCAGATGTTAAAGGACAGTGGCTACCATCACAGAGTCGGGTGTGGAGGAGATGTGGCCAGGAACAAGTGGGCGCCAGAGCTGAGCCTTTACTGCAGCGGGGAGCCAGCTGACAAGCCTGTATTGATCCCACCCGCCTGCTGCAGCCACCAAGCAAGAAGGATAGGACAGCATCCCGCCTGGGGCTCCCTGTGCTCTCACTGGGACGCCAGCACCTGAGCCACATCCCCACATCTTCTGCTGAAATCATCACCCTGTTTCATTTTTATTGGCATTTGCGACAAATGACGAGGCAGAAGTTCAGAAGGTAAAGGGACTTGTTCAGGACGCCTCAGCCATCAAGTGGCTGTGGCTGGGGCCCTAAGCTCCTAATCTCCACCTCCCTAACTGTGACCCCCGCCCCATGCTTCCCAGGAATTTACCAACCCTGATTCCAGGAAGGCTGGGGCTGGGGGCTGGTGGCGAGCTTTGGTGCAATTAGCAAAGAGATTACAAAGTGGGGTGTGATCACTCCCAGTGCTGAGCACCGTGTTCTGTCCACATTGAAGTGTGTGTGTTGGGAGGGAGTGAGGATGTCACAGTGACTCTGAATTTATAGAAAAGGGAAACTGAGAAGGGTCAGGGCCCAGGTGGCCTGGGATAGGGGCAGGGCTCTCCTGAGCAGCAGGTGACCCCGAGCGAGTCTGTATATTGGGGGAGTCACACCCCCACCTGGTCTGTGAAATGGGGAGGGTGACCTTGAGCCTGCCTACCTGCTGGGGTGGCTGGAAGGATCCACGGGAGACCACAGGGGTGGCACATGTGAGACCACGGGGGAATGGGGAGCTGGACCAGATTGGGGCTGGGGAAGGAGGTCTGCCCTCCTCCAGGCCTAATTCCCACCCCGCCCCAGGAGACCGAATAGCTGTTCTCCCAGCACTGAGGTGGGAGGCAGGAAGGGCGAGGGACCCGCTGCATGTTCTTTTTAATGCTCGGATGAGTATTGCTCAGACTCACACAAGGGTCTGGTTATAACTTGAGAACTGCTACCCTATCATTTCCTTAATCAGAAAAAGCAGTATGGCTAAGGAAGAGGATAGGAAGACAGTAGTTACCTGCTTCCCCAGCAAGCCAGGGACTCCAGGAGGACCCGCCTCACCTCTCTTTCCCTGAGGACAAAAAGAAGCCAGGATTAACAGGCAGCCCGCGCCTAGAGTCCGTCTAATGACACATCTGGAGGAACCCCCTGATAACAGACTGTCCACCTCGAGACTCCCTGCAAGGAGGCAGTGTGGGGTTGGTGGCGGGGGGGGAGGGGGTGGAGTCTGGGGCCAGGGAGCCTCCCCTTTGGATGTCAGTGCTGCAATGTGGATGACTTTGGCAACACATGGCCCCACATTTTAAAAAGTACTGCAGGGTTTACCTGAGAAAAATTCCCTTGTCCTGTCCCCACGACACTCATTCTCTTTCCTTGACAACAACTAATCCGACCAGATGTTGGTTGCTTTCTAGAGGCATTTTATGTTTAGGCAAGCTTTGCACAGGTGCACACACACACACAAGAAAATGCACCCACACATGCACACACATTCTCTCCCACTATCCCCTTTTTTCTTTAGAAACTATGCCATAACATTCAATCCACTGATAAACTCTGCTTTATTTCACTTGAGGATTTAACCCAGATGCCTCCTGGGCCAGCACATGGGGAGCAGCTCCATTCTTTCCCACAGCTGCAGACTTCTCAGGACGAGGATGAAAGGTGATGCATCTCGACTCTGGGCAGGCAGGTCATGTAAACTATTTCTGTGCTTCCACTGTCAGGATCTGTGCTACTCTTCATGACCCCAGCCGGTCATCCCTTGTGGGTGTGATCACTAAGCCTCAGAGTCTACCCATCTGGACAAGGGTGAGGTGTGTGCTGGCGAGCCCTCACAACACACAGTGTGTACCCTATCATATGTGTACATGGACGATGGAAGGCCCACCTGTCTGCTTTCTTCCTTACAGTTATCCTCACAAGGTCAAAGCATTGCAACAAGAAACGAAAAGGAAGGCATGACTCTGAATCAGAACCACATTCCTCGAGCACCTGCTCTGTGTCAAATCCTCTTCGGGGTTTCCCATATTTTCCTTGTGTCTCCACTCTGCAGGAATCCCCTCGCTCCAGGATGCAGGCACTCTCAGTCATACTGGGAGGCATGGACACTGAGGTTCAGAGTCAAGTCTCACCGGTGACCCAGCTAGAACCTGATGAGGTTAAGATCTGGCTCCAGAGCTGTGTGTGCAGGGCCTGTACATGTGACTTTTACTTGCAGGGCTCTGACAGTGAGATGACTGTGACGAAGCATCTCTTAACAGTCTGCTGGATTACAGAAGCTGGATGATGTCAGCATCTCCCTTCTTCCTTAAACTCTGGCCCCTCCCTCTCTGCCCCTGCACACTCAGATTTGTCCCCACACACTGCCTACCCCCAGAGGGATGGTGTCTTTACAACTGTGGACTGTGCCAGCCCAGTCTTCTGACCTCCCCTTTCAGTCTGGCATCCAGTGGCCCTACTCCCAGCCCTAAGCCACAGCTCACGTGAGCTTCTTAGCTTGGCCCCAAAGATCCCAAGGACTTGGCCTGCCAAGCCACCTCTGTCTGTAGGACCCATGCTCCATCTCAACTTGTCAAAGTCCTACCCAACTCCACTATCTCCTCTTTCATGAAGCCCAAGCAATAATGAGAAATATTGGCAAAATAGGGCAAAAACAAATTTGAGACAGAGTCCCAGATATCATTCAAGAATTCTTGAGTTAGAATTGCCAGGGGTGGGGCATGGAGCTCTAAGTAAGCGGCTATGAGAACTCAGCCACTCACTGTGATCAAAGAGGTCTTTGATCTTTTCTTTCCCAAGCCCCTTCCTCTGCAATATTGTAAGAAAAAGAGTTATAAACCTAACGCAGATGAGTACAGGCAAGCCATTTAACTTGCTGAGTCTTAGTTTCTTCATGTGGAAAATTATAATCACTGTAATTATGTGAAAAGACAATAGTAGAAGAAATAATTCAATATTTGATGAAATGATTTAAAAAGCGTAACAGAGCATCATGCAAATGTAATAGACAGTTATGAGGATGAGAAGGAAGATGATGGTGACTCTAATGAAGAAGAAATGCTAATAGCAGAATTCTGGCCCTTTTGAGTCCTTAAGTGGTGAGAGACCACATGTCAAGCAGATCTGGCTTCAAGACCACTACCTCTGATGAACGCTGCAAAGATTAAATAAGATAATGTCCACAAAGTGCACAGCACAGGATCTGACATGAAGAAGTACACAGTGGTGATGGTGGAGTGGTAGTGATGACGGTGGTCATGATGGTGGCAGTGACTGTGATGGTGGTGAATATGCTGGTGATGGTGTTGACGGCAGAGGTGATGAGGGTGGTGACAGTGGGAATGGTGGTGGTCATGATGGTGGGGGGTGGGTGGAGGTGAATATGGATGGTGTCGATGGTGGGGGTCATGGTGGTGGTGATCTTCGTGATAATGCTGAGGATGGTGGTGCTGGAAATGGTGGTGGTGCTGGAAATGGTGGTGGTGATGACAATACTGTTATTGGTGTCGACGGTAATGGTGGTTGTGATGATGATAGTTATTAGTATCGACAGTAATGGTGGTGGTGATGATGATACTTATTAGTATCGACAGTAATGATGCTAGTGACGATGATACTGGTGTCAGTCGATACTCAGAGGTGACAGTCGAGTCAGTGCAGGGAAATAAGAATCATGTGGAATGGACTGAGACAATTGGGGGTCTTTTGGAATGGGGGTACAAACCCTGTAGTTTCTTCCGACTCTGCTGAGGAGAGTGCCTCCTCTTGAGATGTGAGGGGAGCAACGAAAATTCTTTCCTGACGGAGCAGGGAACGGGACCATCATCTGCAGCTGAACAGGGGAAAACGGGGCTCCTCTTGAATTGTGGCACAACCCTCAGGGCTCCCTTCAACTGGGGATGGGTATATTGGGGGAACTTCTTGATTCGCAGCAAGGGTGTGAAGGGACCGTTTCAAGGTTCAAGAGGGAAGGGGTGACTTCCCCAGATGCTGCAGCGACATGTGCCTCAGCTCACCTGCAGGGGAGAATCTCCTAATTTTCTCGAGTTGTGACGGGGACCTCAGGGACCCGCCCCTGTGACCTCAGGATTGGCCAGTCTTCATGCGAGTTGAGAGGGGCCTCTGGGGATTCCTCCCCAGTCGGTGCTGGGTCCTCAATCCTCTGTCTGGTGCTGAGGCCAGAACCTGATGTTTCCTCACCAGTGCTGACGTGGATCTGGGGGTTCAATGCGAGTCTAAACAGGGGAGACAGGCCTCGTCTCCTGTGCAGACATGCATGTCCGGTTTCCTCCCGAGCTGCAGCGGCAGTGTCAGGCTTCCCTTCAAGTGGACACAGGGATCTGTGGCTTTGCGTCAAGGTGCCACAGGGCTGTCACACGTGCCACCATTGCTTGAGTCGATCCTCGGGGTGACAGTAGAGGCAGTGCAGGGAAATCAGGTTCATCTGGAGTGGACTGAGATTTGGGGGGTCTTTGGGATTGGTGGCACGATCCCTGGAGTTCCTCCCGACACTCCTTGGGAGAGCGCCTCCTCGTGTCATGTGAGGGGAGCACCGGGAATCCTTTCCCAATGGAGCAGGGAAAGGGACCCTCATCTGGAACTGAGCAGGGGAAAATGGGGCTCCTCTTGAGTTGCAGCGGGACCCTCGATGTCCTCTCGAGTGGGGACTGGTATGTCGGGGAACTTTGTGAGTTGCAGCAAGTGTGTGAAGGATCCTTTCAAGGTTCAGGAGGGAATGGGTGATTTCCCCCATGGCGCCGCAGTGGACAAGGGCCTCACCTCGCCTGTAGGGGAGAATCTCTTGGTTTTTCTCCAGTTGCAACGGGGTCCTCTCAAGTTATGATGGGGACCTCAAGGAAACGCCCCTGTGGCCTCAGGAGAGGCAAGTCTCCATGAGTGTTGCAAGGGGTTCTGGGAATTTCTCCCCAGTGGGTGGTGGGTCCTCAGTCCTCATTTAGAGCTGAGGCCAGAGCCTGAGGTTTCCTCGCCCGTGCTTAAATGGGTCGTAGGGTTCCTCTGGAGCCTCTACAGGGGAGTCAGGCCTCATCTCACATGGAGACGTGCATGTCCACTTTCCTCCCAAGCTGCAGCAGCAGTGTCAGGCTTCCCATCGAGTGGACCCAGGGATCTGTGGCTTTCCCTTGAGGTGCCACAGCACTGTCACACGTGCCTTTGAGGCATGAGTCAATCCTCGATGTGACTGTTGAGGCAGTGCAAGGCAATCAGGTTAATCTGAAGTGGATTGAGACATCTGGGGGTCTTTGGGAATGGTGACACAATCCCTGAAGTTCTTCCCGACTCTCCTGGGGAGAGTGCATCCATTTGTGATGTGAGAATAGGTCAGGAATCCTGTCAGAACGAGGCAGGGAAAGGGACCCTCATCTGGAGCTGAGCAGGGAAAAACAGGGCTCCTCTTGAGTTGCGGTGGACCCTCGGGGTTCCTGTCGAGTGGGGATGGGTATGTTGGGGGACTTCGTGAGTTGCAGCAGGGGTGTGAAGAACTCGTTTGAGGTTCAAGAGGGAAGGGGTGATTTCCCTGAGACACTGCAGGAGACAAGGGCCTCACCCCGCCTACAGGTGAAAATCTCCTGATTTTTCTCGAGTTGTGGCGGGGTCCTCTTGAGTTAAGACGGGGACCTCAGGGACCCGCCCCTGTAGCCTCAGGAGAGGCTAATGTCCCTGTGAGTTGCGAGGAGTCTCTGCGGATTCCACCCAGTCGGTGCCGAGATCACAGTCCTCGTCTGGACCTGAGGCCGGAGCCTGAGGTTTTCTCGCCCGTGCTGACAAGGGTCATGGGATTCCTCTTGAGCCCTCACAGGGAAGTCAGGGCTCGTCTCACATGGAGACGTGCACGTCTGCTTTCCTCCTGAGTTGTAGCAGCAGTGTCAGGCTTCCCGTCGAGTGGACATGGGGTCTGTAGTATTCCCTCGAGGTGCTACAGGGCTGTCACACGTGTCACCATGGTGTGAGTTGATCCTCGGGGTGACAGTCGAGGCAGTGCAGGGCAATCAGGTTCATGTGAAGTGGACTGAGACATTTGGGGGTCTTTGGGAATAGTGGCCTGACAGCTGGAGTTTCTCCGACTCTCCTGGGGAGAGTGCCTCCTCTTCGCATGTGAGGTGAGTGCCAGGAATCCTTTCCCGACGGAGCAGTGAAAGAAACCCTCATCTGGACCTGAGCATGGGAAAACGGGGCTCCTCTTGAGTTTGGCGGGACCCTCAGTGTTCTTCTCCTTTGGAGACAGGTATGTCGGGGAACTTCGTGAGTCGCAGCAAGGGTGTGAAGGACCCATTCGTGGTTCAAGAGGGAAGGGGGTGATTTCCCCTGAGATGCCACAGCGGACAAGGGCCTCATCCCACCTGCAGGGGAGACTCTCCTGGTTTTTCTCGAGTTTCGGGCGGGGTCCTCTCGAGTTACGATGGTGACCTCACAGACCCGCCCCTTTGGCCTCAGGAGAGGCCAGTCTCCTTGCAAGTTGTGAAGGGCCTCTGAGGATTCCTCCCCAGTCAATACCAGGTGCTCAGTCCTCATCTAGAGCCGAGGCCTGAGCCTGAGGTTTCCTCGCCCGTACTGACATGGGTCTTGGGTTCCTCTGGAGCCTTCACAGGAAGTCAGGCCTCGTCTCCTGTGGAGACGTGCACATCCCCTTTCCTCCCGAGCTGCAGCAGCAGTGTCAGGCTTCCCGTCAAGTGGACACTATGATCTCTGGCTTTCCCTCGGGGTGTCACAGGGGTGTCACACATGCCTCTGTGGTGTGAATCGATACTCTAGGGTGACAGTTGAGGCAGTGCAGGGCAATCAGGTTCATCTAGAGTAGACTGAGATATTTGGGGGTCGTTTGGAATACAAAAACTACCCCTGGAGTTCCTCCCTACTACCCTGAGGAGAGGGGCTCCTCTTGGGATGCTAAGAGAGCACCAGGAATCCTTTCCCAATGGAGCAGGGAAAGGAACCCTCATCTGGAGATGAGCAGCTGAAATGGGGCTCCTCCTGAGTTGTGGGGGTACCCTCGGGGTTCGTCTCGAGTGGGGACAGGTATGTAAGGGAACTTCATGAGTGGCAGCAAGGGTGTGAAGGGACGCTTTCCAGGTTCAAGAGGAAAGAGTGAGTTCCCTGAGACATCGCATTGGAAAAGGGCCTCACCCCACCTGCAGAGGAGAAGTTCCTGATTTTTCCCGAGTTCGGGCAAGTTCCTCTCGAGTTGCAATGAGGACCTCAGGGATCCGCCCCTGTGGCCTCAGGAGAGGCCAGTCTATGATCGAATTGCGAGGAGCCTCTGGGAATTCATCCGGAGTCGGTGCCAGGTCCTAAGTTGTCTGTCTGGAGCTGAGGCTGGAACCTGAGGTTTCCTCGCCAGTGCTGACATGGATCTTGGGGTTCCTCGGGTGTCTCCACAGGAGAGTCAACCTCGTCTCATGTGGAGACGAGCACGTCTGCTTTCCTCCTGAGTTGAAGCAGCAATGTCAGGCTTCCCGTCGAGTGGACACAGGGATCTGAGGCTTTCCCTCGAGGTGCCCAGGGCTGTCACACCTGCCACCGTGGTGTGATTAGATACTGGTGGGAGACAGTCGAGGCAGTGCATGGAAGTCAGGTTCATCTGGAGTGGACTGTGACATTTCGGGGTCTTTTGGCATAGGGGCACAACCGCTGGAGTTATTCCTGACTCTCCTGAGGAGAGCACCTCCTCTTGGAATGCAAGGGGAGCGCTGGAAATCCTTTCCCGACAGAGCAGGGAAAGGGACCCTCATCTGGAGCTGACCAGGGGAAAATGGGGCACCTCTTGAGTTGTGGCAGGACCCTCGGGGTTCCTCTCGAGTGGGGACGGGTATGTCAGGGAACATCTTGAGTCACAGCAAGGGTGTGAAGAGACCCTTTCAAGGTTCAAGAGGGAAGGGGTGATTTCCACCAGACTCCGAGCAGACAAGTGCCTCAGCTCGCCTGCAGGGGAGAATCTCCTGATTTTTGTTGAGTTGTGGCAGGTTCCTCTTGAGTTGCGACAGGGATCTCAAGGGCCCATCCCTGTGGCCTCAGGAGAGGCCAGTCTCCCTGTGAGTTGCGAGGGGCCTCTGGGGATTCCTCCCCAGTCAGAGCTGGGTCCTCAGACGTCTGTCTGGAACTGAGGCCGGAACCTGAGGTTTCCTCGCAAATGCTGACATGGATCTTGGGGTTCCTTGGGAGTCTAAACAGGGGAGTCAGGCCTCATTTTGTGTGTAGACATGCACAGCCGCCTTCCTCCCAAGCTGCAGCAGCACTGTCAGGCTTCCTGTCGAGTGGACACGGGGAGCTGTGGCTTTCCCTCGAGGTGCCACAGGGCTGTCACACATACCCCCATGTTGTGAGTCAATATTCAGTGGTGACAGTCGAGGCAGTGCAGGGAAATCAGTTTCATGTGGCACACATCTTTTGGAATGGGGGCATGACTCCTGCAGTTCCTCTCGACTCATCTGAGGGAGTGCCTCCTCTTGGGATGCGAGGGGAGCACCAGGAATCCTTTACCAACAGAGCAGGAAAAAGGACCCTCATCTGGAGCTGACAAGGAGAAAATGGGGCTCTTGTTGAGTTGTGGTGGAACCCTCGGGGTTCATCTCAAGTGGGGACGGGTATGTAGGGGAACTTCTTGAGTCGCAGACAGTGTGTGAGAGGACCCTTAAGTGGTTCAAGAGGGAAGGGGTGATTTCCCCCGAGACACCACAGTGGACAAGGCCCTCAGCACGCCTGCAGAGTAGAATCTCCTGGTTTTTCTCCAGTTGCGGCAGGTTCCTCTCGAGTTGCGACAGAGACCTTAGGGACCCGACCCTGTGGCCTCATGAGAGACCGGTTTCTGTGCGAGTTGCGTAGGGCCTCTGAGGATTCCTCCCCAGTCGGTGCCAAGTCCTCAGTCATCTGTCTGGAACTGAGGTCAGAACCTAAGGTTTCCTCGCCAGTGCTGACATGGATCTTGGGGTTCCCTGGGAGTCTCCACAGAGGAGTCAGGCCTCGTCTCGCGTGGAGATTTCCACATCTGCTTTCCTATCGAGCTGCAGCAGCAGTGTCAGGCTTCCCGTCAAGTGGACACAGGGATCTGTGGCTTTCCCTCTAGGTGCCACATGCTGTCACACATGCCACCATGGTGTGAGTCGATCCTCAGTGTAACTGTTGAGGCAGTTTAGGGCAACCGGGTAATCTCAAGTGGACTGAGACATCTGGGGGTCTTTGGGAATGGTGACACGACCCCTGGAGATCTTCCTGACTCTCCTGGGGAGAGCATTTCTGCTTGTGATGCGAGGGTAGCACTGGGAATCCTGTCCGGACAATACAGGGAAAGGGACCCTCATCTGGAGCTGAGCTGGGAAAATCAGGGCTCCTCTTGAGTTGAGGTGGGACCCTCGGGGTTCCTCTTGAGTGGGGACGGGTATGTTGGGTAACTTCGTGAGTCGCAGCAAGGGTGTGAAGAACCCTTTCTAGGTTCAAGAGGGAAGGGGTGATTTCCCCGAGACACCTCAGGGGAGAAGGGCCTCACTCCGCCTGCAGGGAAAAATCTCCTGGTTTTTCTCGAGTTGTGGCAGGGTCCTCTCAAGTTGTGGCGGGGTCCTCTCGAGTTAAGTCGGGGACCTCAGGGACCCGCCCCTGTAGCCTCAGGAGAGGCTAATGTCCCTGCGAACTGCGATGAGCCTCTCGGGATTCCACCCAGTCGGTGCCGAGTCCTCAGTCCTCGTCTGGAGCTGAGGCCGGAGCCTGAGGTTTCCTCGCCTGTGCTGACATGGGTCTTGGGGTTCCTCTTGAGCCTCCACAGGGAAGTCAGGACTCGTCTCACATGGAGACATGCACGTCTGCTTTCCTCCCGAGTTGTAGCAGCAGTGTCAGTCTTCCCATCGAGTGGACATGGGGTCTGTAGCATTCCCTCGAGGTGCCACAGGGCTGTCACACGTGTCACCATGGCATGAGTCGATCCTCAGAGTGACAGTCGAGGCAGTGCAGGGCAATCAGGTTCATGTGAAGTGGACTGAGACATTTGGGGGTCTTTGGGAATAGTGGCCTGACAGCTGGAGTTTCTCCGACTCTCCTGGGGAGAACGCCTCCTCTTTGCATGTGAGTGAGTGCTGGGAATCCATTCCCAACAGAGCAGCGAAAGGAACCCTCATCTGGACCTGAGCAGGAGAAAACGGGGCTCCTCTTGAGTGTCGTGGGACCCTCAGTGTTCTTCTCGTTTGGGGACGGGTATATCGGGGAACTTTGTGAGTCACAGCAAAGGTGTGAAGGACCCACTCGTGGTTCAAGAGGGAAGGGGTGATTTCCCCTGAGATGCCACAGCGGACAAGGGCTTCATCCCACCTGCAGGGGAGACTCTCCTGGTTTTTCTCGAGTTTCGGCGGGGTCCTCTCGAGTTACGATGGTGACCTCACAGACCCGCCCCTTTGGCCTCAGGAGAGGCCAGTCTCCTTGTGAGTTGTGAAGGTCCTCTGGGGATTCCTCCCCAGTCAATACCAGGTGCTCAGTCCTCATCTGGAGCTGAGGCTGGAGCCTGAGGTTTCCTCGCCCATACTGATATGGGTCTTGGGTTCCTCTGAAGCCTCCACAGGGGAGTCAGGCCTCGTCTCCTGTGGAGATGTCCACATCCCCTTTCCTCCTGAGCTGCAGCAGCCGTGTCAGGCTTCCTGTCTAGTGGACACTGGGAACTCTGGCTTTCCATCAGGATGTCACAGGGGTGTCACACATGCCTCTGTGGTGTGAATCAACACTCGGGGGTGACAGTCGAGGCAGTGCAGGACAATCAGGTTCATCTGGAGTGGACTGAGATATTTGGGGGTCTTTGGAATGTTAAAGCGACCCCTGGAGTTCCTCCAGACCACCCTGAGGAGAGCACCTCCTCTTGGGATGCTAGGGGAGTGCAGGGAATGCTTTCCCGATGGAGCAGGGAAAGGAACCCTCATCTGGAGATGAGCAGTGGAATCGGGGCTCCTCTTGAGTGGTGGTGGGACCCTTGGGGTTCCTCTCGAGTGGGGATGGGTATGTCAGGGAACTTCATGAGTGGCAGCAAGGGTGTGAAGGAACCCTTTCAAGATTCAAGAGGAAAGGGTGATTTCCCCTGAGACACCGCAGCAGACAAGAGCCTCACCTCGCCTGCAGGGGAGAAGTTCCTGATTTTTCACGAGTTTGGGCAAGTTCTTCTCGAGTTGCGATGGGGACCTCAGGGGCCCACCCTTGTGGCCTCAGGAGAGGCCAGTCTCTGAGCGAGTTGCGAAGGCCTCTAGGGATTCTTCCCCAGTCGGTGCCAGGTCCTAAGTTGTCTGTCTGGAGCTGAAGCTGGAACCTGCGGTTTCCTTGCCAGTGTTGACCTGGATCTTGGGGTTCCTCGGGTGTCTCCACAGGAGAGTCAACCTCGTCTCACGTGGAGACGTGCACGTCCACTTTCCTCCCGAGTTGCATGTCAGGCTTCCCATCGAATGGACACAGGGATCTGAGGCTTTCCCTCGAGGTACCCAGGGCTGTCACACCCGCCACTGTGGTGTGATTCGATACTCGAGGGAGACAGTCAAGGCAGTGCAGGGAAATCAGGTTCATCTGGAGTGGACTGTGACATTTTGGGGTCTTTTGGAATAGGGGCATGACCCCTGGAGTTCCTCCCGTCTCTCTTGAGGAGAGTGCCTCTTCTTGGGATGCAAGGGGAGCGCTGGAAATCCTTTCCCGACAGAGCAGGGAAAGGGACCCTCATCTGGAGCTGACCAGGGGAAAATGGGGCACCTCTTGAGTTGTAGCAGGACCCTCGGGGTTCCTCTCGAGTGGGGACGGGTATGTCAGGGAACATCTTGAGTCGCAGCAAGGGTGTGAAGGGACCCTTTCGAGGTTCAAGAGGGAAGGGGTAATTTCCACCAGACTCCGAGCAGACAAGTGCCTCAGCTCGCCTGCAGGGGAGAATCTCCTGATTTTTGTCGAGTTGTGGCAGATTCCTCTCGAGTTGTGATGAGAACCTCAGGGACCCGTCCCTGTGGCCTCAGGAGGGGCCTCGGGGGATTCTTCCCCAATCAGTGCCGGATCCTCCGACGTCTGTCTGGAGCTGAGGCCGGAACCTGAGGTTTCCTCGCCAGTGCTGACATGGAACTTGGGTTTCCTTGGGAGTCTAAACAGGGAGTCAGGCCTCATCTCGCGTGGAGACGTGCACGTCTGCTTTCCTCCCAAGCTGTAACAGCAGTGTCAGTCTTCCCGTCGAGTGGACACAGGAATCTGTGTCTTTCCCTCGAGGTAACCGAGGGCTGTCACACGTGCCACTGTGGTGTGAGTCGACCCTCGGGGTGACCTTCAAGGAAGTTCAAGCCATCCAGGTTCATCTGGAGTGGACTGAGACATTTGGCAGTCTTTGAGAATGGTGGTACGACCCCTGGTGCCGGGAGCCAATGTGAGGAATCCTGCTCGTGACAACATCATGTGGAAGAAGCCTGACATAAGCAAGGCGTGATCAAGCTTCAGGATTTCCCCATGGCATTTCCTGAGCATCGACCCCCAAAAAATAAAAATAAAAATAATAATCTGCCCGCCTCTGCACTCTGCTTTTCTCCTCTACTGATATTCTCTGGGGAAAAGGTCAAATCAGGGCTTTAGTCTTCTGCATTTGAAAGGAATGTTTTAATTAAACTCCCTCTGATAGCTCTTTAGCTTACCTAACAGGTTTCCCAGACTTCTTACAGCTTGTGAATTATTTACAGCCCCCAACTATGAGAGGCACAAAGCTTGTAAGCATCTTAAAGATACAGAGCCTTTTCTAAAGAGTTAAAAATCATGTTAGTGATGGATTTTCACTGTTGACTCAATGATTGCTGCCATACCTCCATGTTCTTTATCTTTTAGGTACCTGGGAGGATGTTACTCAATGTAAGCAGGATGTAGAAAAATATATATAGTAGTTTTGATGTTAGCAACACTAGACTTTTGAGTTAATTGCTTCTCTTTTGTTGTAAATCACTGTTACTCCCTTTACTTGTTGTAAGTTGCTGTATATTTGCTATGTAAGAATGTAACTTTATTTAGTTCTTTTCTGAGAGTGGCAGCAGACTTTGGGAAGATCAACACAAATAAGTCTTCTGGTTGACAAACCCTTATCAGAAAAAGGCTGTAAAACATTAACTGGCCCTTTTGGCTGGAAGAAGTAAATTACCTAAGACTTGTGTATACAACTAGGTATGCAGAGAGAAAAGCCTGGTTTTGATAAGAATCTGGGCTGCTAACGCTGCATAATTTTGTATTACCCATTGATCTCTATGTACATACAAAAGGTATAAAAGGTCTTCTGAACAATAGAGGTTGAAGCTAGTTGCTGGACTGGTTTCCCCTGTGTCTCTCTCTCTTTCCTCTACTCTTCACTCTAATTTCAGGCTGAATTCCCATTTGGACCGGGAGAGTCTCCAAGTCTACTTACTTGTCCTGGCTTTTAAGACCCGTGCAAAAGGGAGCCTAAGGTGGGGTACCCTTAGAGATTCAAGCAAGCACCTGTGGCCCCACGTAGATCATGCAAATCTCTTGTCCAGAGATTTTATGGGCCTTCCCCATAAGTGAAGTTATTCAGACTTCTTTCTCCACTTAATTTTCCTGCTACACTATTTCTTCCTAATCTAATCTTATATTTCTATATTAATGAATAAATAAATCTTTCCTCACCAATGCCATCCCCGCTTCCAAATTCCCTGGACCCACCGGGGCTGGACCCCAGCACACTGGAGTTCCATCCGACTTTCCTGGGGAGAGCACCTCCTCTTGGGATGAGAGGGGAGAGCCAGGAAATATTTCCCTATGGAGCATGGAAAGGAACCCTCATCTGGACCTGAGGAGGGAAAACGGGGTTCCTCTTGAGTTGCGGCGTGACCCTCAGTGTTCCTCTTGAGTGGTGATGGGTATGTCTGGGAACTTTGTGAGTTGCACCAAGGGTGTGAAGGACCCTTTTGAGGTTCAGGAGGGAAGGGGATTTCACCTGAGATGCCGCAGTGGACAAGGGCCTCACCCCACCTGCAGGGGAGAATCTCCTGTTTTTCTTGAGTTGTGGCAGGGTCCTCTTGAGTTACGATGGGGACCTCAGGGACCCGCCCCCTCCCCCCGTGGCCTCAGGAGAGGCCAGTCTCCGTGCGTGTTGCAAGGGGCCTCTGGGGATTCCTCCCCAGTCGGTGCCAGGTCCTCATTCCTCGTCTGGAGCTGAGGCCGGAGCCTGAGGTTTCATAGCCGTGCTGACATGGGTATTGGGGTTTCTCTGGAGCCTCCACAGGGGAGTCAGGCCTCGTCTTGCATGGAGACGTGCACGTCCGCTTGCCTTCCGATCTGCAGCAGTGTCAGGCTTCCCGTTGAGTGGGCACAGGGATCTGTGTCTTTCCCTCGATGTGCCACAGGGCTGTCACATGTGCCACTGTGGCATGAATTGATACTCGGGGTGACAGTCGAGGCAGTGCAGGGCAATCAGGTTCATCTCGAGTGGACGGAGACATTTGGTGGTCTTTAGGAATGGTGGTACGACCCCTGGAGTTCTTCCCGACTCTCCTGGGGAGAGTGCCTCCTCTTGGGATGCAAGGGGAGCTCCGGGAATCCTTTCCCAACGGAGCAGGGAAAGAGACCCTTATCTGGAGCTGAGCAGAAGAAAATGGTGCTCCTCTTGAGATGCAGCGGGACCCTCAGTGTTCCTCTTGAGTGGGGACAGGTATGTAAGGGAACTTCGTGAATCGCAGCAAAGATGTGAAGGACCCTTTCAAGGTTCAAGAGGGAAGGGGTGATTCCCCTGAGACGCCGCCGCGGACAGGGGCCTCACCTCGCCTGCTGGGGAGAATCTCCTGGTTTTTCTCGAGTTGCAGCAGGTTCCTCTCCAGTTACGTTGGGAACCTCAGGGACTCGCCCCTGTGGCCTCAGGAGACGCCAGTCTCCGTGCGAAGTGCAAGGGGCCTCTGGGGATTCCTCTCCATTGCTGCCGGGTCCTCAGTCCACATCTGGAGCTGAGGCCGGAAACTGAGGTTTCCTCGCCAGTGCTGACTTGGATCTTGGGGTTCCTCTGGAGTCTCCACAGGGGAGTCAGGCCTTGTCTCGCATGGAGACGTGCACATCTGCATTCCTACTGAGCTGCAGCAGCAGTGTCAGGCTTCCCGTTGAGTGGACACAGGGATCTGTGGCTTTCCATCGAGGTGCGACAGGGCTGTCACATGATCCACCGTGGTGTGAGTCGATACTCGGGGTGACCGTCTAGGGAGTGCAGGGTAATCAGGTTCATCTTAAGTGGACTGAGACATTTGTGGTTCTTTTGGAATGGTTGCACAATCCCTGGAGTTCCTACTGATTCTCCAGTGGAGAGTGCCTCCTCTTGGGATGCAAGGGGAGCGCCAGGAATCCTTTTCTGATGGAGCAGGGGAAGGAACCCTCAGTTGGAGCTGAGCAGGGGGAAACAGGGCTCCTCTTGAGTTGTGGCAGGACTCTCGGTGTTCCTCTCGAGTGGGGACGGAATGTAGGGGAACTTCTTGAGTCGCAGCAAAGGTGTAAAGGAAACTTTCGAGGTTCAAGAGGGAATGGGTGATATCCCCCAAAGACGACGTGGTGGACAAGGGTCTCACCTCACCTGTATGGGGGAATCTCCTGGGTTTTCTCAAGTTGCAGCATGTTCCTCTCAAGTTACGACAGGGACCTCAGGAACCTGCCCCTGTGGCCTCAGGAGTGGCCAGTCTCCGTGCGAGTTGCGAGGGGCCTCTGGGGATTCCTCCTGAGCTGGTGCCAGGTCCACATTTCTGTCTGGAGCTGAGGCCAGAACCTGAGGTTTCCTCACCAGTGCTGACATGGATTTTGGGATTCCTCTGGAGTCTTCACATGGGAGTCAGGCCTCGTCTCACATGGAGACATGCAAGTCCGCTTTCCTCCCAAGATGTAGCAGCAGTGTCAGGCTTCCCTGCGAGTGGACACCGGGATTTCTGGCTTTCCCTTGAGGTGCCACAGGGCTGTCACACGTGCCACCATGGTGTGAGTCGATACTCGGGGTGACAGTCGAGGGAGTCAAGGTTCATCTGAAGTGGACTGAGACATTTGTGGGTCTTTTGGAATGGTGGCACAATCCCTGGAGTTCCTACCGTCTCTCCTGAGAGAGCGCCTACTCTTGGAATGTGAGGGGGTGCAGGGAATCCTTTCCCGTTGGAGCACAGGAAGGGACCCTCATCTGGAGCTGAGCTGTGAATACAAGCCTCCTCTTGAGTTGTGGCGGGACTCACAGTGTTCCTGTTGAGTGTTGACGGGTATGTCAGGGAACTTCTTGGGTCACAGCAAGGTTGTGAAGACCCTTACGAGTTTCAGGACGGAAGGTGTGATTTCCCTTGAGATGCCACAGGGGACAAGGGCCTCACCTCGCCTGCAGGGGAGAATCTCCTGGTTTATCTTGAGTTGCTGCAAGTTCCTCTCGAGTTTTGACGGGGACCTCAGGGACCCGTCCCTGTGGCCTCAGGGAGGCCAGTCTCCGTGCGAGTTGTGAGGGGCCTCTGGTGATTCCTTCCAAGTTGGTGCCGGGTCCTCAGTCCTTGTCTGGAGCTGAGGCTGGACCTGATGTTTCCTGCCACTTCTGACATGGATCTTGGGATTCCTCTAGAGCCTCGACAGGGGAGTCAGGCCTCGTCTCGCTTGGAGATGTGCACGTCTTCTTTCTTCCCAAGCTGCAGCAGCAGTGTCAGGCTTCCCATTGAGTAGACACAGGGATCTGTTTCTTTCTCTCGAGGTGCCACAGGGCTGTCACATGTGCCACCATGATGTGAGTCGATATTTGGGGTGACAATCGAGGCAGTGCAGGGAAATCATTTTTATCTGGAGTGGACTGAGACATTTGGGGGTCTTTTGAATGGTGGCACGACCCCTGGAGTCCCTCCTGACTTTCCTGTGTAGAGCGCCTCCTCTTGGGATGTGAAGGGAGAGCCGGGAATCCTTTCCTGAAGGAGCAGGGAAAGGGACTCTCATCTGGAACTGAGCAGGTGAAATCGGGGCTCCTCGAGTTGTGGCAGGAACCTCAGTGTTCCTCTCGAGTGGGAAGGCTTGGGGTAACTTTGTGATTCGCAGCAAGGGTGTGAAGGACCCTTTCAAGGTTCAAGAGGAAGGGGTGATTTCCCCGAGATGCCACAGTGGACAAGGGCCTCGCCTCTCCTGCAGGGGAGAATCTCCTGGTTTTTCTCGAGTTTTGGCAGGTTCCTCTCGAGTTGTGATGGGGACGTCAGGAACCCGCCCCTGTGGCCTTAGGAGTGGCCAGTCTCTGTGCCAGTTGCGAGGGGCCTCTGGAGATTCCTCCCCAGTCAGTGCCGGGTCCTCAGTCCTCGTCTGGAGCTGAGGCCAGAAACTGGGGTTTCCTCGCCAGTGCTGACATGGATCTTGGGGTTCCTCTGGAGTCTTCATAGGGGAGACAGACCTCATCTCGAGTTGAGACGTGCATGTCTGCATTCCTCCTGAGCTTCAGCAGCAGTGTCAGTCTTCCCATCGAGTTGACCCAAAATCTGTGGCTTTCTCTAGAGGTGCCACAGGGCTGTCACAAGTTCCACCATGGTAGAGCCAAATTGGGCAGGACAGTCGAGGCAGTGCAGGAAAATAAGGTTCATCTGGAGTTGACTGAGACATTTGGGAGTCTTTTGGAATAGTGGCACAACCCCTGGAGATCCTCTCAATTCTCCTATGAAGAGCACCTCCTCTTGGCGTGCAACAGGGATGCCGGGAATCCTTTCCCAACAGAGCAGGGAAAGGGACCCTCATCTGGAGGTGAGCAGAGGAAACCGGGGCTCCTCCTGAGTTGTGGCAGGACCCTCGGTGTTCCTCTTGCATTGGGACAGGTATGTCGGGGAATTTCTTTAGTCACAGCAAGGGTCGGAAGGACCCGTTCAAGGTTCAAGAGGAAGGGGTGATTACCCCCAAGACGCCACAGTGGACAAGGTCCTCATCTCGCATGGAGGGGATAATATCTTGGTTTTGCTCGAGTTGTGGCATGTTCCTCTCGAGTTTCAATGGGGACCTCAGGGATCAGCCCTTGTGGCCTCAGGAAAGGCCAGTCTCCATGCGAGTTGTGAGGGGCCTGGTGGGATTCATCTCCAGTCAGTGACGGGTCCTAAGTCCTCATCTGGAGATGAGGCCAGAGCCTGAGGTTTCCTCTTCGGTTCAGACATGGATCTTGGGGTTCCTCTGGAGTCTCCATAGGGGAGACAGACCTCCTCTCGAGTGGAAACGTCCATATCTGCTTTCCTCCCAAGCTGTAGCAGTAGTGTCAGGTTTCCCGTCGAGTTGATACAGAAATCTGTGGCACCTCGAGGTGCCACAGGGCTGTCCTAAGTGCCACCATGGTAGAGCCAATACTTGGGCCGGGACAGTCGAGGCAGTGCAAAGAAATAAGGTTTATCTGGAGTTGACTGAGACATTCAGTGTCTTTTGGAATAGTGGCACGACCCTGGAGTTCATCTAGACTCCTCTGTGAAGAGCACCTCTTCTTGGGATATGACAGGGATGCCTGGAATCCTTTCCCAATGGAGCAGGAAAAGGGACCCTCATCTGGAGCAGAGCAGAGGAAAACGGGGCTCCTCTTGAGTTGTGACAGGACCCTCGGTGTTCCTCTCGCGTTGGGATGGGTATGTTGGGGAACTTCTTGAGTCGCAGCAAGGGTGTGAAGGACTCTTTCAAGGTTCAAGAGGGAAGGGTTGATTTCCCAGAGATGCTGCAGTGGACAAGGGCCTCATCTCTCCTGGAGGAGAGAATCACCTGGTTTTCTCAAGTTACGACAAGGACCTCAGGGACCCGACCCTGTGGCCTCAGGAAAGGCCAGTCTCCATACGAGTTGCAAGGGGCCTCACAGATTCCTCCCCAGTTGATACCGGGTCCTATATCCTCATCTGGAGCTGAGGCCAGAACCTGAGGTTTCCTCTCCAATGATGACATGGATCTTGGGGTTCCTCTGGAGTCTCCACGGGGTTTCAGGCCTCGTCTTTTTTTTTTTAATACTTTATTCTACGTTACAATACTGTATTTGTTTCGCCATACATTGACATGAATCAGCCACAGGTGTACATGATCTCCCAATGTCAAAGCCCCCTCCCATCTCCCACCCCACATCATCTCCCTGGATCTCCCGTGCACCAGCCCCAAGCATCCTGCATCCTGCATTGAACATAGACTGGCACTTCATTTCTTATATGACAGTATATCTATTTCAATGCCATTCTCCCAAATCATCTCACCCTCTCCCTCTCCCTCAAAGTCCAAATGCCCATTCTATACCTCTGTGTCTCTTTTGTTGTCTCACATATAGGGTCATCATTACTATCTTTCTAAATTCCATATATATGTGTCAGTATACTGTATTGGTGTTTTTCTTTCTGGCTCACTTCACTCTATATAATCGGCTCCAGTTTCAGCCATCTCATTAGAACTGAGTCAAATTTATTCTTTTAAGGGCTGATTGTGTATATGTACCACAGCTTTCTTATCCATTCATCTGCTGATGGACATCTAGGCTGTTTCCATGTCCTGGCAATTATAAACAATGCTGCAATGAACATTGGGGTACATGTGTCTCTTTCGATTCTGGTTTCCTCGGTGTGTATGCCCAGCACTGGGATTGTTGGCTCATAAGGCAGTTCTAGTTGCAATTTTTTAAGGAATCTCCACACTGTTTTCCATAGTGACTGTACTAGTTTGCATTCCCACCAACAGTGTAAGAGGGTTCCCTTTTCTCCACATCCTCTCCAGCATTTATTGCTTGTAGACTTTTGGATCACAGCCATTCTGACTGGTGTGAAATTGTACCTCATTGTGGTCTTGATTTGCATTTCTCTGATAATGAGTGATGTTGAGCATCTTTTCATGTGTTTGTTAGCCATCCGTATGTCTTCTTTGGAGAAATGCCTATTTAGTTCTTTGGCCCATTTTTTGATTGGATCATTTATTTTTCTGGAGTTGAGCTGCATAAGTTGCTTGTATATCTTTGAGATTAGCTGTTTGTCAGTTGCTTCATTTGCTATAGTTTTCCCCCATTCAGAAGGCTGTCTTTTCACCTTGCTTATAGTTTCCTTTGTTGGGCAGAAGCTTTTAATTTTAATTAGATCCTATTTGTTTATTTTTGCTTTTATTTCCATTATACTGGGAGGTGAATCATAGAGGATCCTGCTGTGATTTATGTCAGAGAGTGTTTTGCCTATGTTCTCCCTAGGAGTTTTATAGTTTCTGGTCTTACATTTAGATCTTTAATCCATTTTGAGTTTATTTTTGTGTGTCGTGATAGAAAGAGATCTAGTTTCATTCTTTTACAAGTGGTTGACCAGTTTTCCCAGCACCACCTGTTAAAGAGACTGTCTTTATTCCATTGTATATTCTTGCCTCCTTTGTCGAAGATAAGGTGTCCATAGATGTGTGGATTTATCTCAGGGCTTTCTATTTTGTTCCATTGATCTATATTTCTGTCTTCGTGCCAGTACCATACTGTCTTAATGACTGTGGCTTTGTAGTAGAGCCTGAAGTCAGGCAAGTTGATTCCTCCAGTTCCATTCTTCTTTCTCAAGGTTGCTGTTGCTATTCGAGGTTTTTTGTATTTCCATACAAATCTTGAGATTATTTGATCTAGTTTTGTGAAAAATACTGCTGGTAGCTTGATAGGAATTGCATTAAATCTGTAGATTGCTTTGGGTAGTATACTCATTTTCACTATATTGACTCTTCCAATCCATGAACATGGTATATTTCTCCATCTATTAGTGTCCTCTTTGATTTCTTTCATCAGTGTTTTATAGTTGGCTATATATAGGTCTTTAGTTTCTTTAGGTAGGTATATTCCTAAGTATTTTATTCTTTTCATTGCAATGGTGAATGGGATTGTTTCCTTAACTTCTTTTTCTACTTTCTCATTATTAGTGTATAGGTATGCAAGGGATTTCTGAGTGTTGATTTTATATCCTGCAACTTTACTATATTCATTGATTAGCTCTACTAGTTTTCTGGTCGAGTCTTTAGGATTTTCTATGTAGAGGATCATGTCATCTGCAAACAGTGAGAGTTTTACTTCTTCTTTTCCGATTTGGATTCCTTTTATTTCTTTTTCTGCTCTGATTGCTGTGGCCAAAACTTCCAGAACTATATTGAATAGTAGTGGTGAAAGTGGACACTCTTGTCTTGTTCCTGACTTTAGGGGACATACTTTCAATTTTTCACCAGAGGATAATGTTTGCTGTGGGTTTGTCATATATAGCTTTTATTATGTTGAGGTATGTTCCTTCTATTCCTGCTTTCTGGAGAGTTTTTATCATAAATGGATGCTGAATTTTGTCAAAGGCCTTCTCTGCATCTATTGAGATAATATGGCTTTTATTTTTCAATTTGTTAATGTGATGAATTACATTGATTGACTTGCGGATATTGAAGAATCCTTGCATCCCTGGGATAAAGCCCACTTGGTCATGGTGTATGATCTTTTAATGTGCTGCTGGATTCTGATTGCTAGGATTTTTGAGGATTTTTGCATCCATGTTCATCAGTGATATTGGCCTGTAGTTTTCTTTTTTTGTGGCATCTTTGTCAGGTTTTGGTATTAGGGCGATTGTGGCTTCATAGAATGAGTTTGGCAGTTTACCTTCCTCTGCAATTTTCTGGAATAGTTTCAGTAAGATAGGTGTTAGCTCTTCTCGAAATTTTTGGTAGAATTCAGCTGTGAAGCCGTCTGGACCTGGGCTTTTGTTTGCTGGAAGATTTGTGATTACAGTTTCAGTTTCCATGCTTGTGATGGGTCTGTTAAGATTTTCTATTTCTTCCTGGTTCAGTTTTGGAAAGTTGTACTTTTCTAAGAAATTGTCCATTTCTTCCACGTTGTCCATTTTATTGGCATATAATTGCTGATAGTAGTCTCTTATGATTCTTTGTATTTCTGTGTTGTCTGTCGTGATCTCTCCATTTTCATTTTTAATTTTATTGATTTGATTTTTTTCTCTTTGTTTCTTGATGAGTCTGGCTAATGGTTTGTCAATTTTATTTATCCTTTCAAAGAACCAGCTTTTGCTTTGTTGATTTTTGCTATGGTCTCTTTTCTTTCTTTTGCATTTATTTCTGCCCTAATTTTTAGGATTTCTTTCCTTCTACAAACTCTGGGGTTCTCTATTTCTTCCTTTTCTAGTTGCTTTAGGTGTAGAGTTCGGTTATTTATTTGACTTTTTCTTGTTTCTTGAGGTATGCCTGTATTGCTATGAACTTTCCTCTTAGCACTGCTTTTATAGTATCCTACAGGTTTTGTGTAGTTGTGTTTTCATTTTCATTCGTTTCTGTGCATGTTTTGATTTCCTTTTGATTTCTTCTGTGATTTGTTGATTATTCAGAAGGGTGTTGTTCAGCCTCAAAATGTTGGAATTTTTAATAGTTTTTCTCCTGTAATTGAGATCTAATCTTAGTGCATTATGGTCAGAGAAAATACTTGGAATAATTTCGATGTTTTTGAATTTATCAAGGTTAGATTTATGACCCAGGATGTGATCTATCCTGGAAAAGGTTCCGTGTGCACTTGAGAAAAAGGTGAAATTCATTGTTTTGGGGTGAAATGTCCTATAGATATCAATTAGGTCTAACTGGTCTATTGTATCATTTAAAGTTTGCGTTTCTTTGTTAATTTTCTGTTTAGTTGATCTGTCCATAGGTGTGAGTGGGGTATTAAAGTCTCCCACTATTATTGTGTTATTGTTAATTTCCCCTTTCATGCTTGTTAGCAATTGTCTTACATATTGCGGTGCTCCTATGTTGGGTGCATATATATTTATAATTGTTATATCTTCTTCTTGGATTGATAGTTTAATCATTATGTAGTGGCATTCTTTGTCTCTTTTCACAGCCTTTGTTTTAAAGGCTATTTTATCGGATATGAGTATTGCTACTCCTGCTTTCTTTTGGTCTTTATTTGCATGGAATATCTTTTTCCAGCCCTTCACTTTCAGTCTGTATGTGTCCGTTGTTTTGAGGTGGGTCTCTTGTAAGCAGCATATATAGGGATCTTGTTTTTGTATCCATTCAGCCAGTCTTTGCCTTTTGGTTGGGGCATTCAACCTATTTACATTTAAGGTAATTATTGATAAGTATGCTCCTGTTGCCATTTACTTTATTGTTTTGGGTTTGGGTTTATACGCCCTTTTTGTGTTTCCTGTCTAAAGTCTATCCTTTAGCATTTGTTGGAGAGCTGGTTTGGTGATGCTGAATTCTCTCAGCTTTTGCTTGTCTGTAAAGCTTTTGATTTCTCCTTCATATTTGAATGAGATCCTTGCTGGGTACAGTAGTCTTGGCTGAAGGTTATTATCTTTCATCACTTTAAGTATGTCTTGCCATTCCCTCCTGGCCTGAAGAGTTTCTATTGAAAGATCTGCAGTTATTCTTATGGGGATCCCCTTGTGTGTTATTTGTTGTTTTTCCCTTGCTGCTTTTAATATTTGTTCTTTGTGTTTGGTCTTTGTTAGTTTGATTAATATATGTCTTGGGGTGTTTCGCCTTGGTTTTATCCTGTTTGGCACTCTCTGGGTTTCTTAGACTTGGGTGATTATTTCCTTCCCCATTTTAGGGAAGTTTTCAACTATTATCTCCTCAAGTATTTTCTCATGGTCTTTCTTTTGTCTTCTTCTTCTGGGACTCCTATAATTCGAATGTTGGAGCGTTTCATATTGTCTTGGAGGTCTCTGAGGTTGTCCTCATTTCTTTTAATTCGTTTTTCTTTTTCCTCACTGATTCACTTATTTCTACCATTCTATCTTCTATTTCACTAATCCTATCTTCTGCCTCCGATATTCTACTATTTGTTGCCTCCAGAGTGTTTCTGATCTCATTTATTGCATTATTCATTATATGTTGACTTTTTATTTCTTCTAGGTCCTTGTTAAACCTTTCTTGTATCTTCCCAATCCTTGACTCCAGGTTATTTATCTGTGATTCCATTTTGATTTCAAGATTTTGGATCATTTTCACTATCAATATTCAGAATTGTTTCTCAGGTAGATTCCCTATCTCTTCCTCTTTTGTTTGGTTTGGTGGGCATGTCTCCTGTTCTTTTACCTGCTGGGTATTCCTCTGTCTCTTCATCTTGGTTATATTGCTGGGTTTGGGGTGGCCTTTCTATATTCTGGGAATTTGTGGAATTCTCTTTATTATCGAGCTTCCTCTCTGTGTGTGGGGTTGTATCAGTGGCTTGTCAAGGTTTCTTGATTAGGGAGGCTTGTGTTGGAGTTCTGGTGGGTGGAGCTGGATTTCTTGTCTCTGGAGTGTTGTGAAGTGTCTAGTAATTGGTTATGAGACGTCAGTGGTTTTGGAGTATTTTGAGCTGCCAGTATATTGAAGCTCAGGGGCTTGTTCTTGTGTTGCTGGAAAATTTGCGTGGTGTGTCTTGTTCTAGAACTTGTTGGCCCTCGGGTGGTGCTCAGTTTCAGTGTAGGTATGAAGGCGTTTGATTAGCTCCTATTGGATAATGTTCCCTGTATTCAGGAATTCTCTGATGATTTCAGGATTCGGACTTAAGCCTCCTGTTTCTGGTTTTCAGATTTTTTTTTTTACAATAGCCTCATGATTTCTCCATCTATACAGCACTAATGTTAAAACATCTAGGTTAAAGATGATAGGTTTCTCCACCTTGAGGGTCACCCCTAGAGGATCACTGAGTTACTTGGAGGAGAGGAGAGGGAGGGGGTAGTTAGAGGTGAGTGGAATGGGATGAGGTGGGATCAAAAGAGGAGAGAGCAAGCTAGCCTGTAACAACTTTCTTGTGTGCGCTCCAAAGTCTAGACCTCTAAGAGGTGGTCACAGAGTTATACCTAGAAGAGGAGAGGGAGGAAGTAGACAGAGGTGGCCAGGAGGATAAAAGAGGGAGATGAAAAGGATGGATACAGGTCCGGCCAGTAACCAGTTCCCTGAGTGTTCTCCACCTTCTGGAACACACAGAGATTCATAGAGTTGGGTAGAGAAGAGGAGGGGGAGGGAGGAGGCAGAGGACACCTGGTGGAGAAAAAGAGAGTCCAAAAGGAGGAGAGAGTGGTCAAGCCAGTAATCTCGCACTCATGTAAAATTGGGTACTGAAGATTAGGTTTTTAAATATACAAAATTGGCAACAAATACCAAAATGCAAAGATTAAAAATCTGGAGTAGAGACTGGATTTTCAAAGATAAAATATTAAAGAAAAGAAGAAGAAGGAGAAAAAATTAAAAAGTAAAAGACTCCAGAATTATTAAAAGACAACAACTTCCACCACCAAAAAGACTATATACGGCGTTTGCTTTAAAAATAGGGGGGTTTTGAAAAGTAATAATAGGTTATAAAAATAATAAATAGAGATATAGAGGACTTAAAAATTTAAGAAAGTTTAGGGGAAAAAGACGAAAAACAAAAGAAGAAAAAATTTTTTTCAAAAAAAAATTTTTTAAAAATCCTAAAAAAAAATCATGCTTCCACATCAACTCCCCCAAAAAAAAATTTGATCATAAAAGTAGTAAAGGTATATCTGGCGCTTTCTCTGGTGTTGTGGGATGTGTGGGGTCGCTACCAAGGCAGTTCCCTCTGTTTGCTGGTCTCTTTGGTGTCTGATTTCCATCTTGACACAGGGAGGGTGGTGTTGGACTCTGCGCTGGGCCTGCCCCTTCTCGCAGATAACTGCCTGGGGCCTGCCCTAGGCTTCATGCACCTCCCTGGTCTAAGCCACTCTGGCTCGTCACTCAGGAAGCCCTCTGAGGTGCAGATTTGGTTGAGCCTGCGCTTTGTGCCCTTCTCAGGTCCGAGTAGCTAGGGAGTTTGGCGGCGCAATTGCTGCGATTTCTGGCCTTTCCGTGTTGCCCAATTTTCTGGGAGTGCCACTGGGGCTCTTTCTCAGGCAGATGATGACTGTCCAGAGCCCCCAGAAGTCTTAATTAGCAAAGAAACCTGCTTGCAATTTGGTAGGTAACGTCTCTCTTGAGCTGCAATTGCCACCTTCCAGCACTTAAGGCTCTGGCTGCCTGTCACCGGAGGGGAATGGTCTGCAGCCAGCTATTTCTGACCCGTCCTTTGTTCTGTGCGCAGGCCTGTCAGTGTCTTATGCTCGAGCATTTCGCATGTTAGCTATCCAACAGTCTGGTTTGCTAGTCCAAGATAGTTCGTCTGGCCATGCGCAGACCCGATTCTTGAGAAAAGCCCTGCAGCCTACGTCTCCCGCAGCCCAGTTCTTAGAAAGCACTGTCGCTGGCGCCTCGAGCTCCTCCCTGCCCAACCCCCACTTGCTGCTGTCGGATGCAGGTGTTTGCACTGCTTATCTGCTGTGGGGTTTACTGTTGAACTCATAATCTGTTGGTTTAATTATTTATTTATTTTTCCTTCCTGTTATGTTGCCCTCTGTGCTTCCAGGGCTCACCACAGACTCTGCTGTGAGAATGTTTCCTGATGTTTGGAAACCTCTCTTTTTAAGAGTCTCTTCCCGGGACAGATTCCCTTCCCGGGATGGTGCTCCCCTCCCTGCCTCCTTTGTCCCTTTTTTCGTCTTTTATATTTATTCCTACCTGTTTTTGAAGCCAATGGTCTGCTTTGCTGGATGGATGCCTGATGTCCTTTGCCAGCAATCAGAAGTTGTTTTGTGGGGTTTACCCAGTGCTGAAATGTTCTTTTGATGAAGTAGTGAAGGAGAAAGTGTTCTCCCCCTCCTATTCCTGTGCCATCTTTTTCTACCGTCTCAGGCCTCGTCTTGAGTGGAGACGTGCACGTATGCTTTTCTCCCGACCTGTAGCAGCAGTGTCAGTCTTCCCGTCTATTGACACAGGGATCTGTGGCTTTCCTTGAGGTGCCACAAGGCTGTCACATGTGCCACCATGGTGTAAGCCGATCCTCGGGGTGAGAGTCGAGGCAGTTCAGTGAAATCAGGTTCACCTGGAGAAGACTGAGACATTTGGGGGTTTTGGAATGTTGGCAATACCCCTAGAGTTCCTCTCAACTCCCTTGTGGAGAGCGCATCCTCTTGGGATGTGATAGGCATGCCAGGAATCCTTTCCCCATGGAGCAGGGAAAGGGACCCTCATCTGGAGCTGAGCACGGGAAAACGGGGCTCCTCTTGTGTTGTGGTGGGACCCTTGGTGTTCCTTTTGAGGGCAGATGGGTATTTCAGGAAACTTCTTGAGTCACAGCAAGGGTGTAAAGGAACCTTTCAAGGTTCAAGAGGAAAGGAGTGATTTCCTCCGAGACGCCAGAGCCAAAAGGGCCTCATCAACCTGGAGCAGAGAATATCGTGGTTTTTCTCGAGTTGCAGCAGGTTCCCCTCAAGTTATGACGGGGACCTCAGGGAAGCCCCCTGTGGCCTCAGGAAAGGTCAGTCTCCATGTGAGTTGTGAGGGGCCTCTCTGAATTCCTCCCCAGTCAGTGCCAGGTCGTGAATCCTCGCTTGGACCTGGTGCAGGAACCTGAGGTTTCCTCTCCAATGCTGACATGGATCTTATGGTTACTCTGGAGCCTCCACAGGGGAGTCAGGCTTCGTCTCGAGTGGAGACATGCACGTCCCCTTTTTCCCGAGCTGTAGCAGCAGTGTCAGGCTTCCCATTGAGTTGACACAGGGATCTGTGTCTTTCCATCAAGGTGCCCCAGATCTGTCACATGTGCCACCATGGTGTAGCCGATCCTTGTGTTGACAGTGGAGGCAGTGCAGGGAAATCAGTTCATCTGGAGTGGACTGAGACATTTGGGGGTCTTTGGAATGCTGGCACCACCTTTGGAGTTTCTCTCGATTCTCCTGTGGAAAGCACCTCCTCGGGATGCGACGGGAACACCAAGAATCCTTTCCCAACAGAGCAGGGAAAGGGACCCTCATCTGGAGCTGAGCAGGGGAAAACAGGGCTCCTCTTTAGTTGTGGCAAGACCCTCAGTGTTGCTAGCGAGTGGAGACGGGTATGTCAGGGAAATTCTTGAGTCGCAGCAAGGGTGGGAAGGAGCCGTGTGAGGTTCAGAGGGAAGGGGTGATATCCCCCGTGATGCCAAAGTGAACAAGGGTCTCTTCTCACCTGGATCGTAGAATCTCCTGGTTTTTCTCGAGGTGCAGCAGGTTCCTAATGAGTTACGATGGGGACCTGAGGGACCCGCACCTGTGGCCTCAGGATAGGCCAGTCTCCATGCGAGTTGCGAGGGACCTCTCAGGCTTCCTCCCCAGTAGGTGCCGGGTCCTAAGTCCTCGTCTGGAGCTGAGGCAGGAAACTGAGGTTTCCTCTGCAGTGCTGACATGAATCTTGTGGTTTCACTGGAGTCTCCACAGGGGATTCAGGCCTCGTCTCGAGTGGAGACGTGCACCTCTGCTTTCCTCCTGAGCTGCAGCAGCAGTGTCAGGCTTCCCCTCGAGTGCACACAGGTATCTGTGCCTTTCCCTCGGGGTGCCACAGGGCTGTCACACGTCCACCGTGGTGTGAGTCGATACTCAGGGGGGACAGTCGAGGCAGTACAGGGAAATCAGGTTCATCTGCAGTGGACTGAGACATCTGGGCGTTTTTGGAATGGTGCCACGACCCCTGGATTTAGTCTCGACTCTCCTGTGGAGAGTGCCTCCTCTTGGGATGTGACTGGGACGACGGGAATCCTTTACTGATGGAGCAGGGAAAGGGACCCTCATCAGGAGCTGAGTAGGGGAAAACGGGGCTCCTCTTCAGTTGTGGCGGAACCCTCCATGTTCCTCTCAAGTGGGGACGGGTTTGTCGGGGAACTTTTTGAGTTGCAGCAAGTGTGTGAAAGACCCCTTGGAGGTCAAGAGAAGAGGGGTGATTTCCCCCGAGATCCTTCAGCAGACAAGGGCCTCATCTCACCTGGAGGGGAGAATCTCCTGGTTTTTCTCGAGTTGCAGCAAGTTCCTCTCGAGTTACAACAGGGACCTCAGAGATTTGCCCCTGTGCCCTCAGGAAAGGCCAGTCTCCATGCGAGTTGCAAGGGGCCTCTCGGGATTATTCCCCAGTTGCTGCTGGGTCCTAAGTCCTCGTCTGGAGCTGTGGCTGGAACCTGAGGTTTCCTCTCCAGTGCTGACATGGATCTTGGGTTCCTCTGGAGTCTCCACAGGGGAGTCAGGCTTCGTCTCAAGTGGAGACGTGCATGTCTTCTTTCCTCCCCTGCTGTAGCAGCAGTATCAGGCTTCCTGTTGAGTTGCCACAGGGAGCTGTGGCTTTCCCTCGAGATGCCATAGGGCTGTCACACGTGCCACTGCAGTGTGAGCTGATACTCCGGGAGACAGTCGAGGCAGTGCAGGGAAATCAGGTTCATCTGGAGTGGGCTGGAACATTTGGTGTCTTTTGGAATGGTGGCATGACCCGTAGAGTTCCTCTCGACTCTCCTGTGAAGAACACCTCCTCTTGGGATGCGATCAGAGCCCTGGAATCCTTTCCCGACAGAGCAGGGAAAGTGACCCTCATTGGAGCTGAGCAGGGGTAAACAGGGCTCCTCTTGAGTTGGGGCTGGACCCTCGGTGTTCCTCTCGCATGTGGATGGGCATGTCACTGAACTTCTTGAGTCGTAGCAAGGGTAGGAAGGACTCTTTCGAGGTTCAAGAAGGAAGAGGTGATTTCCCCTGAGAACCGCATCGGACAAGGGCCTCATCTCACATGGAGGGGAGAATCTCTTGGTTTTGCTCGAGTTGCTGCAGGTTCCTCTAGAGTTTTGACGGTGCACTAGGGACCTAGCCTTGTGGCCTCAGGAAAGGCCAGTCTCCAACTGAGTTGCAAGGGGCCTCTGGTGATTACTCCCCAGTCGATGCCAGGTCCTAAGTCCTTGTCTGGAGCTGAGGCCAGAAGCTGAGTTTCCTCTCCAGTGCTGACATGGATCTTGGCGTTCATCTGGAGTCTCCACAGAGGAGTCAGGCCTCATCTCGTGTGGAGCCAAGCTCGTCAGCTTTCCTCCTGAGCTGTAGCAACAGTGTCTGGCTTCCCGTCGAGTTGACACAGGCTTTCCTTCAAGGAGCCACAGGGCTGTTACCATGGTGTGAGCTGAAACTTGGGGTGACAGTCGAGGCAGTGCAGGGAAATCAGGTTCATCTGGAGTGGACAGAGACATTTGATGTCTTTTGGAATGGTGGCACGACCCCTGGAGTTCCTCTCGACCCTCCTTTGGAGAACACCTCCTCTTGGGATGTGACGGGGAAGCCAAGAATCCTTTCCCAATGGAGTAGGGAAAGGTACTCTCTTCTGGAGCTGTGCTGGGGAAAACGAGGCTCCATATGAGTTGTGGCAGGACCCTCGGTGTTCCTCTCGAGGGGAGATGGGTATGTCGGGGGAACTTCTTGAGTCACAGTAAGGGTGTGAAGGACCCTTTCGAGGTTCAAGAAGGAAGGGTTGATTTTCCCCCGAGATGCTACAGTGGACAATGGCCTCATCTCTCTTGGAGGGGAGAATCACCTGTTTTCTCGAGTTATGACAGGGACCTCAGGGACCCAATCCCGTGGCCTCAGGAGAGGCCAGTCTTCATGCAAGTTGTGAGGGGCCTCTGGGGATTCCTCCCCAGTCAGTGCCGGGTCCTAAGTCTTCATCTGGACCTAAGGCCAGAACCTGAGGTTTCCTCTCCTGGGCTTACATGGATCTTGGGGTTCCTCTGGAGTCTCCACAGAGGAGTCAGGCCTCATCTCGACTGGAGACATGCAAGAATTTTTTCCTCCCAAGCTGTAGCAGAAGTGTCAGGCTTCCCCGTCTAGTTGCCACAGGGATCTATGGCTTTTCCGCGAGGTGCCCCAGGGTTGTCACTCGTGCCACCATGGTGTAGCCAATCCTCAGGGTGACAGTCGAAGCAGTTTCGGGAAATCAGGTTCATCTAGGGTGGACTGAGACTTTGGGGGTCACTTGGAATGGTGGCATGACACCTGGAGATCCTCTCAACTCCTCTGTGGAGAGCGCTTCCTCTTGGGATGCAACAGGAACGCCAGAAATCCTTTCCCGATGGAGCAGGGAAAGGGTCCCTCATCTGGAACTGAGCAGGGGAAAATGGGGCTCCTCTTGAGTTGTGGTGGAACCCTCGATGTTCCTCTCACATGGAGACATGTATGTCGGGGAAGTTCTTGAGTCGCAGCAAGGGTATGAAGGACCCTTTAGAGGTTCAAGAGGGATGGCTTGATTTCCCCAAGACATAGAAGCTGACATGGGCCTCATCTTGCCTGGAGGGGAGACTCTCCTGGTTTTCCTCGAGTTGCAGCAGGTTCCTCTCGAGTTACAATGGGGACCTCAGGGACACGCCCCTGTGGCCTCAGGAAAGGCCAGTCTCCATGAGAGTTGTGAGGGGCCTCTCAGGATTCCTCCCCATCGGTGCCACATCCTAAGTCCTCGTCTGGATCTGAGGCAGGAACCTGATATTTCTTCTCCCGTACTGACATGGATCTTGAGTTTTCTCTGGAGTCTCCACAGGGGAGTCAGGCATCGTCTTGAGTGGAGACGTACACGTCCATTTTCCTCCTGAGCTGCAGCAGCAGTGTCAGGCTTCCTATTGAGTTGACCCTGGGATCTGTGGCTTTCCCTCAAGGTGCCACAGGGCTGTTGCATGTGCCACCGTGGTGTGAGCTGATCCTCGGGGGTGACATTCTAGGCAGTGCAGAAAAATCAGGTTCATCTGGAGTGGACTGAGACATTTGGGGGTCTTTTGGAATGGTGGCACGACCCCTGGAGTTCCTCTCAACTCTCCTGTGGAGAGTACCTCCCCTGGGGATATGATGGGAATGCCCGGAATCCTCTCCTGATGGAGCAGGGAAAGGGAACCTCATCTGGAGCTGAATAGGGGGAAATGTGCATCGTTGAGTCGTGGCGGGACCCTCAGTGTTCCTCTTGTGTGGAGATGGTTATGTCTTGGATCGTCTTAAGTTGCAGCAAGGGTGTGAAGGAACGTTTCGAGGTTCAAGGTGAAGGAGTGATTCACAGAGATGCCACAGCGGACAAGGGCCTCGTCTCGCATGGAGGGGAGAATCTCCTGGTTTTTCTTGAGTTGCGGCAGGTTCCTCTTGATTTATGATGGGGACCTCAGGGACCCCGCCCCTATGGCCTCAGGAAAGGCCAGTCTCCATGCGAGTTGCGAGGGGCCTCTCGGGATTCCCTCCCCAGTCAGTGCTGGGTCCTAAGTCCTCGTCTGGAGCTGAGGCCAGAACTTGAGGTTTCCTCCTCAGTGCTGACATGGAATTTTGGGTTCCTCTGGAGTCTGCACAGGGGAGTCAGGCCTCTTCTTGAGTGCAGCCATGCTCATCTGCTTTCCTCCCACTGTAGTTGCTGTGTCAGGCTACCCGTGGATTTGACACAGGGACCTGTGGCTTTCCCTCGAGGTCCACAGGGCTGTCACACGTGCCACCATGGTGTGAGCCCATCCTTAGGGTGACAGTAGAAGAAGTGCAGGGAAATCAGTTTCATCTGGAGTGGGCTGAGACATTTGGGGGTCTTTTGGAATGGAGGCACAACCCCTGGAATTCCTCTCGATTCTCCTCTGGAGAGTGCCTCCTCTTGGGATGTGACGGGAACGCCGGGAATCCTTTCCTGAGGGAGCAGGGAAAGGGCCCCTCATCTAGAGCTGAGCAGGGGAAAAAGAGGCTTCACTTGATTTGTGGCTGGACCCTCGGTGTTCCCTCTCCAGTGGGGATGGGTATGTCGAGGAACTTCTTGAGTTGCAACAAAGGTGTGAAGGACCCTTTCGAGGTTCAAGAGTGATTTCCTTTGAGATGCCGCAGTGGACAAAGACCTCATCTCGCCTGGAGGGGAGAATCTCCTGGTTTTTCTCAAGTTGTGACAGGTTCCTCTCGAGTTATGACGGGGATCTCAGGGACCCGACCCTGTAACCTCAGGAAAGGCCAGTCTCCATGCGAGTTGAGAGGGGCCTCTCTGGATTCCTCCCCAGTCGGTGCCAGGCTCTAAGTCCTCATCTAGAGCTGAGGCTGGAACCTTAGGTTTCCTCTCCAGTGCTGACATGTATCTTGGGGTTTCTTTGCAGTCTCCACAGGGGAGTCAGGCCTCGTATCGAGTGGAGACGTGCATGTACATTTTCCTCCCAAGCTGTAGCAGCAGTGTCAGCCTTCCTGTTGAGTTAAACCAGGGATCTGTGGCTTTCCATTGAGGTCCACAGGGCTGTCATACGTGGCACAGTGGTGTGAGCCGATTCTAGGGGTGACAGTAGAGGCAGTACAGGGAAATCAGGTTCATCTGGAGTGGACTAAGACATTTGGGGGTCTTTTGGAATGGTTGCACGACCCCTGGACTTTCTCTCGACTCTCCTGTGGAGAGCACCTCCTCTTGGGATGCAACGGAAATGCTGGGAATCCGTTCTCGATGGAGCAGGGAAAGGGACCCTCATCTGGAGCTGAGTAGGGGAAACGGGTCTCCTCTTTGTTGTGCCAGGAACCTCGGAGTTCCTCTCGAGTGGAGATGGGTATGTCAGGGAACTTCTTGAGTTGCAGCAAGTGTGTAAAGGACCCTTTCGAGGTTCAAGAGGGAAGGGTTGATTTAACCCATGACACCACAGCGGACAAATGCCTCATCTCTCCTGGAGGGGAGAACCTCCTTGTTTTTCTCACGTTGTGGCAGGTTCCTCTCCAGTTACAATGGTGACATCAGGGACCCACCCCTGTGGCCTCAGGAAAGGCCAGTCTCCATGAGAATCATGAGAGGCCTCTCGGGATAGCTCCCCAGTTGGTGCCAGGTCCTAAGTCTTCGTCTGGAGCTGAGGCCGGAACCTGCGTTTTCGTCTCCAGTGTGCTGACATGGATCTTGGGGTTCCTCTGGAGTCTCCACAGGGGTGTCAGGCCTCGTCTTGTGTGGAGACTTGCACATCTGCTTTCCTCCCAAGCTGTAGCAGTAGTCAGGCTTCCCGTCGAGTGGACACAGGGATCTGTGGCTTTCCTTCGAGGTGCCCCAGGGTTGTCACATGTACCACCGTGGTGTACCCTATCTTCGGGGTGACAGTCTAAGCAGTGCAGAGAAATAAGTTTCATCTGGAGTGGGCTGAGAATTTGGGGGGTCTTTTGGAATGCTGGCACCACCCCTGGAGTTTCTCTCAACTTTCCTGTGGAGAGCGCCTCCTCTTAGGATGCAATGGGAACGTCAGAAATCCTTTCTTGATGGACCAGGGAATGGACCCTCATCTGGAGCTGAGCAGGGGAAAACAGGGCTCCTCTTGAGTTGTGGCGGGACCCTCGGTGTTCCTTTCAAGTGGGGACGGGTATGTCAGGGAACTTCTTGAGTCGCAGCAAGTGTGTGAAGGACTCCTTCGAGGTTCAAGAGGGAAGGGGTGATATCTCCCAAGATGCTGCAGAGGACACGGGCCTCCACCTTGCCTGGAGGCGAGAAATTCCTGGTTTTTCTCGAGGTGTGGCAGGTTCCTCTCGAGTTATGTCGGGGACCTCAGGGACTGGCCACTGTGGCCTTAGGAAAGGCCAGTCTCCATGCAAGTTGCGAGTGGTCTTTTGGGATTCCTCACCAGTCGGTGCCGGGTCCTAAGTCCTCGTCTGGAGCTGAGGCCGGAACATGAAGTTTCCTCTCCAGTGCTGATATGGATCTTGGGGTTCCTCAGGATTCTCCACAGGGGAGTCAGGACTCTTCTCGAGTGGAGACATGCACGTCCGCATTCCTCCCGAGATGTAGCAGCAGTGTCAGGCTTCCTGTCGAGTGGACACAGGGATCTCTGGCTTTCCCTCTAGGTGCCACAGGGCTGTTACACAGCCACCATGGTGTTAGTCGATACTCAGGGTGACTGTCGAGGCAGTGCAGGGAAATCAGGTTCATCTGGAGTGGACTGAGACATCTAGGAGTCTTTGGGAATGGTGGCATGACCCCTGTAGTTCCCCTTGACTTTCCTGTGGAGAGCGCCTCCTCTTGAGATGCGACAGGAACACCAGGAATCCTTTCCCAATGAAGCAGGGAAAGGAACCCTCATCTCGAGCTGAGTAGGGGAAACAGGGCTCTTTTGAGTTGTGATGGGGCCCTCGGTGTTCCTCTCGAGTGGATACGGGTATGTCAGGGTACTTCTTGAGTTGCAGCAAGTGTGTGAAGAACCCTTTCGAGGTTCAAGAGGGACAGTGTGATTTCCCTCGAGACGACACAGCAGAAAAGGGCTTCATCTCTCTTGGAGGGGAGAACCTCCTGGTTTGTCTCGAGCTGTGGCAGTTTCCTCTTGAGTTGTGACGGGAACCTCAGGGACCCGTTCGTGTGGCCCCAGGAAAGGCCAGTCTCCATGTGAGTTGCAAGGGGCCTCTCAGGCTTCCTCTCCAGTTGGTGCTGGGTCCTAAGTCCTCGTCTGGAGCCAAGGCCAGAACCTGAGTTTTCCTCTCCAGTGCTGAAATGGATCTTGGGGTACCTCTGGAGTCTCCACAATGGAGTCAGTCCTCATCTCGAGTGGAGACATGCACGTCCGCTTTCCTCCCGAGCTGTAGCAGCAGTGTCAGGCTTCCTGTCGAGTGGACACAGGGATCTCTGGCTTTCCCTCTAGATGCCACAGGGCTGTCACATGTGCCACCGTGGTGTGAGTTGATACTCAGTGTGACAGTCGAGGCAGTGCAGGGAAATCAGGTTCATCTGGAGTGGACTGAGACATTTGGGGGTCTTTTGGAATGGTGGCACCACCCCTGGAGTTCTTCCTGATCTTCCTATAGAGAGTGCCTCCTCTTGAGATGTGATAGGAATGCCGGGAATTCTTTCCTGAAGAAGCAGGGAGAGGAACCCACATCTGGAGCTGAGGAAGGGGAAACGGGGCTCCTCTTGAGCTGTGGTGGGACCCTCGGTGTTCCTCTCAAGTGGATACGGGTATGTCAGGGTACTTCTTGAGTTGCCTCAAGGGTGTCAAGTACCCTTGAGGCTCAACAGGGAAGATGAGATTTTGATCGAGTTGCCAGAGCAGAAAAGGGCCTTGTGTCACGTTTTGGGAGAAGCTCCTGATTTCTCTCGAGTTGCAGCAGGAAACTTGCGCTTCCTCTCGAGTTACCATGGGGACCTCAGGTACCCACTCGTGTTGCCTCAGGAAAGTCAAGTTCCATGCAAATTGTGAGGGGACTCGCTGGATTCCTCTCCAATCAGTGCCGGGTCCTAAGTCCTCATCTAGAGTTGAGACCAGAACCTCAGGATTCCTCTGCAATGATGACATGGATCTCGGGGTTTCTATGGAGTTTCAACAGGGGAGTCAATCCTCATCTCGTGCAGAGACATGCAAGTCCATTTTCCTCTCGAGCTGTCAAAGTAGTGTCAGGCTTCCTGTTGAGTTGACATAGGGATCTGTGACTTTCTCTCCAGGTGTGTCAGGGCTGTCACACCTGCCATCGTGTTTTGAATCAATACTCTGAGTGACAGTCTGGTAAGTGCAGAGGAATCAGGTTTATCTGGGGTGGATTGGGACATCGGGGTCTTTTGAATTGTGGCACACCCCTGGAGTTCTGCCGGGAGCAAGTGTGTGGAATCCTGCCTGTGGGAAAAGTCATGAGGAAGGTGACCTGACATACACAAAGGCAGGATCAGGCCTCAGGGGTCGTCCCCCTGGACATTCTCGAGCATTTATCTCCAAAACCAGATCTGCCTACCTTACTGCATTATGCTTTCACCTACACTTCTGACATTACAGGAGGCTATCCCCCACCACCTCTCTCTGAAATGGAGCTAATTTAGAGCTCCAGTTAATAAAACTCCTGGGCATAACAAAAGTGTTTCAGTCCACAAGCTTCTCTGATGACTCTCTAGCCTTTCTGACAGGTTTGTCCAGTCACATGTGATTGTTCACAGCCTCCCAACCATGAGAGGCACAAGATGCTATAAATTTTCTAAATACAGATTCTTTTGAGAAGTTAGAAAATTATTAGTAGAGTATTAGCGAGTTAGTTAGAAGTTATACCAGTGGAAGGTTTCATTGTTGAGCCAATATTTGCTGCCACGCCTCCATATCCCTTGCCCCTTATACACACCAATTGATATAGCTAGCATATAGGAGAAATAAGTATTAACCTTGATATTAATCACGTTAGACCTTAGGCTAAGTTAATTCTTTCTTGATTATAGCTCACTGCACCTTTGCCCTATAGGAATGCAACTTTATCTAGTGCCTACATCAGGTGGTGCCTGACTTAAGAAAAATAACTTTTGTTGAAAATAAGTTTTCTGGTTGACTACTCATCATCAGAAAGGGTCATAAAATGTTAGCAGGCCTCTTGGCCAGAAGATGGTGTAAATCACCTGAGAACTTTGTATATCAAAAGGAATACAGAAAGAAAGTGTGGTTTCAATAAGGATCAGGACTGCTGACCCTACATGACTTTGCATTTCCCATTTATCTCTAAGTATGACTTAAAGTATATAAGTGGCCTTGGAAAATAAAGAAATGGGACCAGTTCCTGGAAAGACTGGTTTCCCCCTGTTGTGTTTTCTTGTTCTCTTCTTTTCTGGCTGAATTCCCATCTGCAGCCTGGAAGCTTGCCGAGCCTACTAATTTTGCCTGGGCTTCTAAGATCTGAACGGAGAGGCATTTTGTGTCTCCTCTCCTCCGAGAGACCGGAAAGATGCCTGTGGCCTACGTAGGTGGCACAAACACCTAGTTCAGGGTTTTATTGGTTCTCCGCAAAACTAAGTTATTCAGCCTCTTTTCTCCATTAATTTTCCTACTACACTATTCTTCCCTAATATCTCTCCATATCTTTACTTAAATAATTTCCCTCTAGACGCCGACTCTGTCCCCACTTCGAATTACCCTGGATCCACTGGGGCTGGATCCCAGCAAGTGGTGCCCAAACAGAATTAAAGTTAAGAAAGCCAATATTCATTCCCTTTTTACATTTGTATAAGAACTATGTCCTTGGTTTCCAGAAAAGGACACTGTTAATTTAGATACTTGGGTGAAGCTAGGAAAACAACTAAAAACTTATTTGCATGGGCCTGTAGATGCTTTTGTTTGTGGACTATGATTAGAAAAGTTCTGGACCCCCATCATGAGACTGTTAGATAGCTTATAGTAGAGGCTACAGCGGTGGATGGTGGTGGGTCTCCACCTTCTATGCAGATCATATTTTCTTCCATTGACAGAGAAAAGGAGGTATACTCTGCTCTACATCCTGATAAAGGAAAGGGCTTACAGGATGCTGTGCCCAGGTGCCCTGGTGAGCCCCCTCCCCTTTACACAAACATTTAAAAATTTATCCACCACTTTCTGATTTAATGCAACCACCCCATGCCACCTCCGCTTGCGCCTCCCCACTTTGCCTCCAAAGCCTCCCAGAGCATTGCCTAAGGCTTAAAAATACAAAGAGATCTTTTTTTTAAAACAAAAGGGCTCTTAAAACAGAGCCTGTTCCTTGTAGAAAACCCCCTCAAGGGGGCCTCAACCAAGCAAAAACTAAAGAGGAATAAAAAGAAAAAGAAAGAAAAATCATTGTAATGAAAAGAATTTTACAAATAAAAATATTTCTCTTATGGCCAAATGGGGCATTTTTGCTGGCAATGTCCTGCTAAACAGAGACAACAAGCCATGCCAATCAACCTCAGGTAGCTCAGGACTGGACCTCAGTTCCACCATTTCAATAATATTAACACCAGATAGCCCCACTATTAAAATACCTACAGGGGTTAAAGGTCCATTACCAACAGGTTTGGTGGGAATTATATTAGGCAGAAGCTCTTTAGCCATGCAAGGCCTCACAATTATCCATGGAACAATTGATTCAGACTATACAGGAGAAATTCAGATAATGATTTCACCTCCAACTAAAACTTTATAAATACATCTGGGACAAAGATTATCTCAACTTTTACTTTTGCCTTACCACACTGCAATTGGGAGTACAGCTACTCAGAATGAAAGGCAAGACAAAGGATTTGGGTCTAGTGACACGGTTTTCTGGGTAACAGAAATTACTCAGAAACGCCCTATGAAAACTATTCTGGCCAGTTGCTAGTCTATTGTGGGGCTATTAGACACAGGAGCAGATGTTTCTTGTATTTCAGGAAAAGATTGGCCCTGCTTCTGGTCCACACATACTATTGAAAATGAGTTGGTGGGATTAGGAAGAGCCCCCACAGTAGCTAAGAGTGCAAAAATATTAGATTGGTGATTTGATGATACTCGTAGAACTTTCCAACCGTATGTAGTTCTTTCACTCCCCTCTACCCTGTGGGGGAGAGAAGTACTGTCTCAAATGGGAGTGTTACTTTTTAGCCCTGATGATAAAGTTACCTCTCAAATGCTACAAATGAGCTATGATCCATCAAAAGGATTGGGTAAACAACAGACAGGAATAATTGAGCCAATTTGTCCAACTCCTCGACAGCTATATACTGGATTGGACTATCCAAATTTATAATGGAGGCCATTGTTTTTGCTGCCGACCCCATTACATGGAAATCTCAAGACCTATTGTGGGTGGAACAATGGCCTCTGCCTAAAGAAAAATTACTAGCAGCTAAAACGTTAATTTCTGAACAACTGGAATTGGAACATATTGAGCCCTCCAATAGCCCCTGGAACACTCTTATTTTTGTTATTAAGAAAAAATCTGGTAAATGGTGACTTTTACAGGTTGTGGGAGCAATTAATGCCACCATGGAGGAAATGGGGCCCTTACAACCTGGGCTCCCTTCCCTAGTAGCCATTCCAGAGGGATATAATATAATTGTAATTGATTTACAAGACTATTTTTTCACCATTCCCTTAAGTGCTGAGGATATGAAGCTATTTGCTTTAGTCTGCCATCAGAAAATTTTAAACAGCCTTATTTAAGGTTTCAATGGAAAGTGTTACCTCAGAGAATGAAAAATAGCCCTATCTTATGTCAAAAATTTGTCAATGTAGCTCTAGAAAATATTAGAGCTAAATATGAACAAGTATATATGATTCACTATATGGATGATATTTTAATAGCTCATCCAGATAGAGCTCATTTACAAACCGTCCTCCAAATTTAACTCAGCCATTGTCAGCTAGAGGCTTAAAACTTGCCCCAGAGAAAATTCAAACTAACCCACCCATAACTTACTTAGGAAAGGTTATAAATTCAGAAAAAGTGACTCATGCCACGCTACAATTAAGAAAAGACCATCTCGTTACTTTGAATGTTTATCAAAAATTTTAGGTAATATTTATTTGTTTAGGACCTATTTAAAATTAACCACTGCTGAATTAAAGCCTCTTTTTAATATTTTGCGTGGGGATCCCGATCCAACTTCAAAAGACAATTGACTATTGAGGCTAAGGAAGCCCTAGGCAAAGTAGAAAAAGCCTTATCTGATAGCTATGAAAAAAGAATTGATTTAGCAGCAAACTGGCAATTCCTTTGCCTAGCAACCCCTACTGTACCTATGGGAGCTTATGGCAAAATGGCTCCCTAGAATGGGTCAATCTTCCTGCTCAAGCTAAAAAGTAGTGGCTTCTTATCTAAGCTTGATAGCTACGTTGATATTAAAAGGAAGAAAGCAGAGCATTGAATTATTTGGTAAAGAGCCATCAGAAATTGCAATTCCATATAATAAGGAACAGCTTGATGCTCTTTTAATGTTTGATGAAAATTGGCAGATTGCTATAGAAAATTATTTTGGTCAAATTTTGCATCATTTACCCTCACATGTCTTGTTACATTTTATGTCTAGACACTCAATCATTTTTCCTGTTAGATGCAAACAGTTCCCTATTCCAGATGCTCAGATAGCTTCTGACGGGTGGGCTAATGGAAAAGCTTCTTATAAGGATGTAATACAACATCTCTTTACTTGTTTTTCATATTTGGGTCTGCCAAAAGCTTTAAAAACTGATAATGCTCCTGCTTACACTTCTAAGTCTTTCCAAGAATTTTGTATAAAATTTCAAATAAAACATAATATGGGCATCCCCTATAATCCACAGGGACAAGCCATAGTGGAAAGAGCACCTCAGACAATAAAAATACAAATTCAAAAATTAAAAGAAGGGGAACTTAAGTATAGTTCTCCCCATCAAATCTTGCAACATGCTGTCTTTGTAATAAATAATCTAAATGCTGATTCTTCTGGAACCACTGCAATGCTTCATCATTGGTGTCCAGAGCAACAAAACGTAAAGCCGTTGTTAAATTGGAAGGACCTCCTCTCCAGAAAATGGAAAGGTCCTGACCCATTGTTAACTAGAAGTTGAGGATGTCCTTGTATTTTTCCACAGGATGCAGATTCGCCAATTTGGATCCTGGACAAACTGATTCACCATGTTGCAGTCCCCCAGACATCCGGTTCCCCCACTGGAGTTGAGGATGACTCCTTCATCTGGAGTTGAGGCCAGAACTTCAGGGTAACTCTCCAGTGCTGACATGGTTCTCGGAGTTCCTATGGAGTTTCTACAGGGGAATCAGGCCTTGTCTCGTGTGGAGAAATGCAAGTCCCCTATCGTCTCGAGCTGTAAAGAAGTGTCAGGCTTCCTGTCGAGTTGACATAGGGATCTGTGGCTTTCCCTCGAGGTGCCACAGGGCTATTGCACCTGCCATTGTAATTTGAGTCGATACACGGGGTGACAGTCGAGTTACTGCATGGGAGTCAGCTGTATCTGGAGTGGATTGGAGCATCGGAGTGTTTGGAACTATGGCACGACCCCTAGAGTTCCTCTCGAGTTTCAAGTTGAGAGCGCCTCCTCTTAAGGTGTGACAGGAACACCGGGATTCCTTTCCAAAAGATGCAGAGAAATGGACCCTCATCTCAAGATAAGGAGGGGAAAATGGGGCTCTTCTTGAGCTGTGGCAGGACCCTCGGGGTTCCTCTCGAGTGGAGACGAATATGTCAGGGAACTTCTTGAGTTGCATCAAGAGTGTCAAGGACCCTTTCAAGGCTCAAGAGGGAAGGTGGGATTTTTTTCCGAGATGCTGCAGCGGAAAAGGGTCTCCTCTCACGTTGAGGGAAGAATATCCTACTTTTTCTCGAGTTGCAGCAGGAAACTTGGGGTTCCTCTTGAGTTATGATGGTGACCTCAGGGACCCGCTCATGTTGCCTCAGGAATGTCAAGTCTCCCTGTGTCTGGGTCCAGCCCCTGTTGAATCCAGGGTATCCTAAGGGGTACAGCGTTGCCATCCAGAAAATATTTTTAGAGATCTAGAGGGATATAAGGAAGGAATGTTACAGTTAAGAATATAGAGGAGAGAAAGAGGCCAATATTCCTTGGTTTATGCAGAAAGCCAAGAAAGCTCCAGACAATGAACTTTCTCTGTTCATGTACGCTGCAGGAGCCCTCTTGTTCTCTCAAAGGAGTGAAGACACAGAGTGCCTTCCCCGTCAGGTTTTAGAAGCCAAGGCAAAAACAAAAACAAAAAATGAATGCAGAGAGCCTCTGTGCTCCAAGGGATCAGCCTGAAAAGGAGAGAGAGAAAAAGAGAGAGAGAGAAAGAATTGTCATGCGGAGACCAAGCATCACTGAGCGAGGCCCAAACTTTTATTTTCCAGTGGGGCTTATATACCTTGAGCTGTACATAGAAATACAGAGGTCTCAGGTGATTTACATCATCTTCTGGCCAGAAGGCCTGCTAACATTTTTATGACACTTTCTGATAATGACTAGTCAACCAGAAAACTTATTTTCTCCAAAGGTGATTATTTTAAAGTCAGGCGCCACTCTCAGAAAGCACTAGAAAGGGTTACATTCCCATAGCTTAAGGGTGAAGTGGGCTATAACATGGAAAGAATTTCTGATGTTGTTAAATCAAAGGCTACAACTTGTTTTTCCACATACCAACTATCCTAATTAATGTATGTTCTCAAAAAAAAAAATGGGTAAGGGATATGGAAACTTAGCAGCAAATATTGGCTCAACAATGAAACCTTCCACCAGTACTATTCTACTAATTCCTTAACTCCCTGTAAGACTCTGCATTTTTAGAATATAATAGGCTTCTTGTGCCTCTTATTGTTAGGAGGCCATAAAAAAAAATCACATGTGTAACTGCAGGAGCCTGAACAAACCTGTCAGGCTACTTAGAAAATCATCAGAGGGGTTTGGAAGGGAACACGCTTATTATGCACAGAAATTATTAACTAAAGCTCTAAGTTGTTTTCTTCAGAGAAAGGTGGTCAGAGATAGCCCCCCGTTAATGTTAGAAGTGTTGGTGAGAGGCATAAAATAGTAAAACAGACAGTTTTTGGTTTGGGGGCAGATGTTCGAGCAGGTCCAGGGGATCCCTTGAATCCTGTTGCACCTTGCCCATCAGAACTCTCCCGCATGATCTTGTCATGGGCGGGATCTCCCGTGCTGGCTCCCAGTATCCATGCAAGTTGCAAGGGGCCTCTCAGGATTCCTCTCCAGTCGGTGCAGGGGCCTAGGTTCTCATCTCGAGTTGAGACTGGAACCTCAGGGTTCCTCTCCAGTGCTGATATGGATCTTGGGCCTTCCTATGTGCTGGGGTCCAGCCACCACAGGATCCAGCAGTACCCTCAGGGGAGATGGCATTGGCAAAGAGATTTAGAAAGAGATAAAGAAAGAATGTTGCAGATAAGAAAATAGAGGAGAGAAAGAGGCTGATATTTTTTGGGTTACACAGAAAGCCAATAAAGCCCCAAGACAAGGGACTTGCTCTGTTCACGTAGGCCGCAGTTGCCCTCCCAGTCTCCTGAGGGAGTGAAGATGCAGAGCTCCTTCCCATTCAGGTCTTAGAATCCCAGGCAGGAAAGTGAACACAGAGAGCCTCTGTGCTCCAAGGGATCAGCCTGTAAAAGAGAGTAAGAGAGAGAAAGAAAGAAAGAAAGAAAGACATGGGGTGACCAAGCTTCAGTGAGCAAGGCCTGTAACTTTATTTTCAAAAGGAACTTTTATACCTTGACTCATACATAGAGGCAAATGAAAGATGCAAAGTCATACAGAGTCAGCCCAAACATTACATCTGTTTTGTCTTTATTGAAACCAGGATTTTTTTTTCTCCATATCTTTCTCATATACAATGTTGTGTATATTATCTTCTGGCCTTGGAGGCTTGTGAACATTTAATGACCCTCTTTTGATAAAGGCTGCTCAACTAGAAAACTTATTTTCCCTTGGAAAGTTTTTTTTTTCTTTATATTTTTAATCTATGTCAGCCTCAGAAAGTATTAAACAGAGTTACATTTCTCACGGAGCAAAAGTGCAGTAAGTTACAACAAAGAAAGAACCAGTTAGCTCAAAGATCTGATATGGTTAATTCCAATGCTATTGCTTGTTTTTCTTAAATTCCAACTACATTAACTATTGCACTACGAGATGCACAGTGGATAAGAGATATGGGAAATTAGCAGCAAGCATTGGCCAACAATGAAATCCTACACCAGCACTACTCTAATAGCATTTAACTCTTCAAAAAGCTCTATATTTTTAGAACGTTTTAGGCTTTCCATGCCTCTTGCAGTTGGGAGGCTGTGAAAAATCACATGTGTATCTGCAAGAGTCTGGATAAACTTGTTAGGCAAACTAGATTGCCAACAGAGGGGGGTTTGAATTGAAATATTCCTTTCATGTCCAGGAGACTTATTAGCTAGAGATCTAAGTTGATTTTCTCCAGAGAAAGGTGGTCAGGGATAGCCCCCTGTTAATGTCAGAAGAGTTGGTGAAAAGCACAGAATAGGAAGACAGACAGAATCTGGTTTTGGCATAGATACTAAAGCAGGTCCAGAGGGTCCCTCAAGTCCTGATCTGCCTTGCTCGCCAGATCTCTTCCACATGACCTTGTCATGGGTGGGATCTCCCATGCTGGCTGCTGGCACCTATGGAGTTTCAACAGGGGAGTCAAGCCTCGTCTTGTGTGGAGAAATGCAAGTCTGCTTTCCTCTCAAGCTGTCAAAGTAGTGTCAGGATTCCTGTCGAGTTGACATAGGGATCTGTGGCTTTCTCTTAAGAGGGTAACAGGCAGGAAGGCCAGGGGTCTCCAAACAGAGGAAACAGCCTGCAAGTGTCAGACATTTTATCTCTCTTAAGCAACAGGAGGAAACAAACTAGTGATATTTTTCCTTCTCTATACAAATTTAAAAAGAGGTTTCTCTTAAAATTCTGTGTTGCCATAATGACACCTGGTTTCATTTGAAGTTAACCATTGCCTTTTTCTTATGGAAATGTTTATCTTAAGCTATGCTAATGTACTATGCATTTACCCCAAACTCTGTCTTCTAGTCGGTTCTGCCTTTTGGGCTCAGAACCTTCTTGATAAACCAGTATGTTATATTCCAATATTGTCTCTCTAATCTATGTAAATGAAACTATTTGTATGGTGCTCTGCCCTTCTTCAAGATTCAAGTTAATCCTTTTATGGCCCAATATAAACCATTTGGTGCCAAGATTATCCCAAAATACATATGGGTGAGGGGCCTGGTGCCATTCTAAGTTTTGAGACATTCCTTTCTTTCATTAACAGACCGCTGGTGACTATATAACATCCAGCTAAAGACTAGCAGGGGGGTACTCTTTCGGCCCCCTTCTGATGCCTATGTCAGAAGTTTTCTCTATTTCCTTTATACTTTAATAAAACTTTGTTACACAAAGGCTCTGAGCAATCAAGCCTCATCTCTGGTCCCGGATCGAATTCTTCTCCTCTGGGGGCCAAGAATCCCAGCGTCATAATTCAACAACAACCTTTCATCTTGGGGGCTCATCCGGTATCCTTCAGGACAAGGATGCTTAGAGCTCTAGTTCTTTGTTCTCTTAGCGAACACATTTTCTGCTGTGCTTTACTAACTCTACGGTGTGCTTGTGTGAATGAATGATGTGCCCTGTGCGAAACAAGTGAAGAGCCTTGCTCTGTGGTTCCACGGTGATCTCATACAGCTTATGGCAGAAACCTGTCGGGGGTTTCTACCGACCTGCCAAGGCCAAGAGGCACCCAATGTCTCCTTTGGGAACCAACCAGAAATGGGCAAAGCGTGTGGACCAAACTCTCCTTTCTTGGTCAAACTTTTCAGTCTCTTTGACCATTTCATAACTCCTTAGAAATTAGAAGTACTAACCTAATCTATTGGATCATAGACTTTCAAGGGACTTGTGATCTATACTGTTACTATGTACTGTGGCTTAGGTCCCAAACTTGGATTGGTAGTCAAGTAAGTGCCTAGCCACGCTAGAAATCAAAAGTTTGGAAGCTAGATGAAGCTTTAGCCCCAAGAACATCTCGGAGATTAAAGGTTACTCAGATTGGGACTGCAATGGATTTTTTTCCTGTGGTAACACTGGCTCTTAGTGGACCAGAGGAGGCTCTCATATGGTGTGGTGATGCTTGAAAAGAACATCTCAGCTTTATGTTCATATTGGTCTTATTATGGTCAGGAATATACTTAAGGTCGTGCACAGGCACTCAGGTGACAAATGTTTCCCCCAGCAGTCTTAGCTTGGGAGGCATTCTGGAAGGTTACTCTTATTGCACCCCGAGTGGCATCAGAGGCAAGAAAGGTTAAAGGTGAAGAGCTGGACTTCAGGTAGAGATGCTATCAGGTCTACCCCTGGTACATCCCCACCCCATCTCAGTGGTAGAACCGAGAGGGTCGAGATGGCATCTGCATTGGTAAGGGACAGACTAAGTCTGACCAGGAAGGAAAAGCTTTTGGTGTAAAGTCTGTCTACACTCCCATCTAGAGCAGGGAGGGACGCCTCTGGTAGAAAAATGGCACTGGTCGCTTTTTTTCTCTCTTACAGATGGGAGCTAACAATTCCAGCCTCACTCCTTTGAACTGTATCCTGAAAAACTGGGATAGATTCGATCCCCAGGGCTTAAAGAAGACACACCTGGTCTTCCTATGTGATACTGCATGGCCACGGTGTCCATTGGAGGATGGCAAATGGTGGCCGGTTGGAGGGTCTCTTAAGTATAATACTGTTTTACAATTAGACCGGTTCTGTAAGGAACAAGGGAAATAGGTAGAAGTAGCATATGTGTTGCCCTTTTTCTCTCTGCGAAATATGCCAAACTTATGTCCTAAGGGTATAGATTTGGGCGTGAAAGCTTCAGCTCCCTCCTGTCCTCCTACTTTGCCCCCGTACCCAGGGCTCCAAGCTGAGCTAACTGAAAGCCAGAGAACTCCCCTCAGAACGACAGCTTTGGTCTCAGTGGAAATCCAAACTGAGATTCAAACCACTTTGGTCTCAATGGAAACCCAAACTGAGATTCAAACTGCTTTGGTCTCAATGGAAACCCAAACTGAGATTCAAACTGCCCACGTGGAGGTCCAAACAACTCCTGTCCCAGTACGACCTCGGGCTACTCTGGTTTCAGTAGAAACTTAGACCATCGAAGTTAGAGATGAGATGGAGGACAGGAGACAAAGAGAAAAAGAGAAACAGGTTTCTCCAGTCTATCCCTGGGATCATATGTGCAGAACAGCCAGAGAGACTGAGGAACAGCCACACAAGCTGTTGCCTCTTTATGAAACACCCACAGGGAGAAATAATCAGTCCATGAGAGTTAGTAAGCCTTTTTCTTATCAAGAAATATAAAGAATCAAGGAGGATCTGGGAGACTATTTAGAGGACCCAGAAAAATATATTAGAGCTTTGAAAGGTGTTCCTCTGCTTTATGACCTTACTTGGAAGGATGTGATGTATATCTTGGGACAAACGCTGACTCCCGACTCAAAGACTCGAGTTTTGGGGAAAGCAGTTGCTTATGGAGATGAATAGCTTGGTAATGAATCAGTAGGGAAGAGGGAGGATGAGATAGTGCCCCCCACTGGGAATCAGGCGGCCCCAATTATAGAACCAGACTGGGACTACAACACAGCTAAAGGAAGATGGGATCAGAGTCATTTTGTCAGATGTATTCTTAAAGGACTCAGGCAGGCGTGTTCTAAGCCTTTAAACTATAGGAAATTGGCAGACATAGAACAGGAGGAGAAGGAAGCTCCTGGTAAATTCCTAGATAGACTAAGAGAAAGAAGCTCTTCGCAGATTCACTGAGATTGATCCCAAAAGTGAAGAAGGAAAAGTGATCTTAAAAGATAGATTTATCACTCAGTCAGCTCCAGATATCCGCCATAGGCTACAAAAACAGGTGTTTGGACCAAATCAGTCTTTAAATACTCTGTTACAACTGGCTTAGATGATCTATTATGGTAGGAAATATGAGGAAAAGAAAGAAAGGCAAAGGAAGACAAAGGAAAAGGCAGAAGCCTTTGCAATGGCTATGAAAAATGCTCTTAAACAGCCAGAGAAAAATGCCCAGAAGGACCCAGGTGAAAAGGGATGGGTTTGCTATTCCTGTGGAAAGGAAGGGCACCTCAAGCAGGATTGCCCTCAGGCATCTAAGCCGCCCCTGGCTCCATGTCTGGTCTGCAAAGGACCACACTGGAAGAGAGACTGCCCTCAGAGTCGTAGGTCTCCAGGGTCGGACTCTCAAGACAATCAGGACTGAAGGTGCCCCCGGGGTCCCCACACAAGCTCCCCGTCCTAATTACACCTGAGGAACCCCAGGTATTAATAATTGTGGGGGGCCAATCCATCAATTTCCTTTTAGATACTGGGGCAACTTACTCTGTGCTTACTGAAGCCCCTGGCCCACTTTCTTCCCGATCCGTTTCCATAATGGGACTGTCTGGACGAGCCAAAAGGTGTTATTTCAGTTATTCTTTACCTTGCAACTGGAATTCTGTGCTATTTTCACACGAGTTTCTGATCATGCCAGAATCTCTCTCACCCCTTTTGGGGAGGGATATACTGAGCAAGGTCCATGCCTCTGTTTTTATGAATATGGATCCTTCCCTTTCTCTCCCTCTAGTTGAACAAAATATAAATCCTAGAGTATGGGATGATGGAAAATCTGTGGGTCGAGCACAAAATGCTATTCCTGTAGTTGTCAAGCTCAAAGACCCACACTTATTTCCACATAAAAGTAGTATCCTCTGAAATCTGAGGTTAAGGAAGGGTTAAAACCCATCATTGAAAATTTAAAGGAACAGGGACTATTAATTCCCTGTAACAGTCCTTGTAACACTGCTATTTTGGGTATAAAGAAATCAAATGGTAAATGGAGGCTAGTTCAAGATTTACGTATAATAAATGAGGCTGTAATTCCTTTACACCCTGTGGTGCCTAATCCTTATACTCTATTGTCTGAAATTCCTGAACGAGCCAAATAATTCTCAGTAATTGATTTAAAAGATGCTTTCTATTCAGTGCCTTTGGCGGAGGAAAGTCAATTTCTATTTGCCTTTGAAGACCCTACGCAGCCAGCTTCTCAGTTAACCTGGACAGTTTTGCCCCAGGGATTTCATGACAGTCCTCACTTATTTGGACAGTTTGTCACGGGATCTACAAAGTGTTAATAGCTCTGAAGTGGTGGTGTTACAATATGTAGATGATATTTTGCTCTGTGCTAAGACAGAGGAAGCTTGTTCATGAGCCTCAGAAGATTTCTTAAACTTTCTGGCAGGCTGTGGTTACAAGGCATCAAGAAAAAAGGCTCAGGTTTGTCAACAATCAGTTAGATATCTGGGCCTAATCATATCAGAAGGGACTAGGGCCATAGGCCCTGAGAGAATTAAGCCTATACTAAATCATCCCCTACCTATGACTTTAAGACAATTGAGTGGATTTGGGGGAATCACAGGTTACTGTCGCATTTGGATGCCAGGTTATGGGGAACTTGCCTGGCCTTTATATAAACTTATAGCTGAAACTCAGCAGGCCCAAACTGACAAACTGGTTTGGTCACCAGAAACTCAAAACGATTTTAAGGTTCTTCAGACTGCTGTCCGGCAAGCTCCAGCTCTGAGCTTGCCCACAGGATCAGAATTTAATTTGTCACTGAAAGGAAAAGTATGGCCTTGGGAGTTTTGACACAACCCCAAGGGCCTCACCAGCAACCTATTGCTTATCTAAGCAGAGAATTAGATGTAGTTTCAAGTGGGTGGCCCCACTGCCTAAGAATAATTGGGGCAATGGCTTTATTAACACTTGAAGCTTTAAAAATAATTAATGGACAAAACCTTACCGTACTGATTTCTCATGATGTGAGGGGAATCTTAAATTCTAAGGTTAATATTTGGGTGACAGACAGTAGGCTTCTTAAATATCAGTCATTGTTGTTAGAAGGGCCAGTAACTAAGCTTAAAGTTTGTGGAAATTTAAATCCTGCCACTTTTCCTTCCTGAGAAGGAAAATGAAACACCTGATCACGATTGATCTCAATTCCTAACTTAAAACTATGCAGCTCGGGAAGATCTAATGGATACCCCATTAGACAATCCTGACCTGGAAATATTTACAGATGGCAGTTCTTTTGTTCAGGATGGAAAGCATAAAGCAGGTTATGCCGTGGTGACTGCTGAACAGGTTTTAGAAGCAAAATCTCTCCCCCAGGGAACCAGTGCTCAGTTAGCGGAGCTTGTGGCTCTGACCCGAGCTCTAGAGTTAAGCAAAGGACAGCAGGTAAATATCTACACTGATTCTAAGTATGCTTATTTGACTTTACATGCTCATGCTGCAATATGGAAAGAAAGTTTAAAATGGCAACAGGAAAACCTATTAAGCATTTCAGAGAGATTGAGAGACTTTTTAAATGCTATATATTGTCCTAAAGAAGTAGCTGTTATGCATTGCAAAGGGCACAGCAGGGATGGAAGTAAAGTAGCCTAAGGTAATCAGTTGGCTGACTGTCAAGCCAGAAAAGCGGCACTTTACAAAACCCCTTCACTGCAGACGCCTTTGATCTGGACAGGTCCTGTGCAACAGGAAAAACCACAATATACTGAGGAAGAATTAGAAAGATATGAAAAAAGGAGCACAGATTACTGTTAAAGGATGGTTACAGTCTGAAAATGCTCAATGGAAAATTCTTAAGGGTTTACATCAGAGTTTTCATTTGGGTGCAGAGAGTACTTACCAATGGCTTCTCGTTTGTTTGAAGGTAAAAATGTAATGAAAACTTTGAAGAATATTATCAAAAGGTGTGAGGTTTGTCAGAAAAATAACCCAAAGACTGAAAAGCTTGCAAAATCTGGATTACAAAGAAGTGGGAAGTATCCTGGAGAGGACTGGGAAATTGATTTTACTCATATGCCAAAAGCTAATGGATATTCTTGCTTATAGGTTTGGGTAGATACTTTTACTGGATGGATTGAGGCTTTTCCCTGTTGTAGTGAACAGGCTAAGGAGGTTATAAACATCTTAATCCATGAAATTATCCCCAGGTTTGGGCTGCCAGGAGCCTTCAGAGTGACAATGGCTCCACCTTTAAAGCTGCTATAACTCAGGGGGTGTCTAAAGCTCTAGGAATAGAATATCACTTACACTGTTCCTGGAGACCCCAATCCTCAGGGAAGGTTGAAAAGGCTAATGACGTTATCAAAAGACATCTGCGCAAATTAACTCAAGAGACATAAGACAGTTGGGTTAAAGTCCTACCCATAGCTTTAATGAGGGCTCGAACTGCCCCCAGAAAGGAGGGACTGTCCCCCTTTGAATGTATTTATGGAAGGCCTTTCTTACACACAGACATTGTTATAGACCCTGAAGCCCTGGAATTAACTAGTTATGTAACTCAGCTCTCATCTTTTCAACAGGCATTAACAGAACTCCAAGAGACAACTCCTGACCCCGCCTCTGAGTCAAGCAAGCCTCTATTTGAGCCAGGAACTGAGGTCCTCATAAAAACTTTGGGATCTGGGGGCGCATCCCTTGAGCCCCTCTGGGAAGGCCCTTACCAGGTTATTCTTTCTTCTCCCACAGCTGTCAAAGTGCCAGGAACTGACTCGTGGATACATTGCACTCAAGTTAAGAGGTGGCACCCTGACCAAAACTAAGTGACATCTTTTTATGTCTTTATTTTCTATGCTGTACTTTGTACTTTTTAGATGGGCCTGATAACCTATGTGAGCTTACTTCTGCTGACTCCAAATATCCTGAGTCTGCTGTTTGATCTTCAAGACAATGCCTTCCTGTCCTGGGCTCACTCCTACGCTGCATTCCACAATTGGTCTAACTGCTGGGTCTGTGGAACCCTCCTCTCTTCATCAGTGGACGGCTTCCCGTGGTGGACATCTCCACTTCAAGGAAAATACTTTCTCCAAATGTGTAAATACCTTCGACAACAATTACATGCAATGCCTCTTCTTCACCTGATAACATCTACCAACCCTAAAATGGACTGGTGCAGCACTTGGTACTTTAACTATGGACATAACGTGACTTTTAATTTTGATTATACATTGTCTCAGTTCAATGACTATTTTGCTACACATAAGGCAAATAGGTCTAGATATAATAGTTTTTACCTGATGTTTATCAAATATGGGATGAGGTTATGTGGCTAACTCCTGAAAAAGACGTTTAATATCTACTGCCCCTATATGTTGGGAACAAACAGCCATCCCCAAAAGTTAGCCAACAACTTAATTACAATGATTGGAAACAATTGGGATTTTTGCCTCAGGAAAGATGCAACATAATCATTCCTGTGTTTTCCAACCCCAGTTCAGGTTCTACCTTTTTCTGGCCAGGCACTAACTGGGACTGGATATCTCAGTCCCAATTAGTTTGGGACTTGCTCCAAACAGGACTTATTGGATATGTGCCCCTGTGTGTTTGAGCCCCCTACCAGGGCTCCAGCTCAGGGGAACCAGCCCCTGAGAAGGACATCCCAGAAGTGCTTTTCCCCCAGGCCTGGAAGCAGAGTTCCCTGCATGCGGGGAAGCGAGCCTCCTTTGGGGAAGAAGAGGAAGCCAACCGGCATGTGTTTGCAAACCTTTATTTGGAAGGACCATGCTCACTTCTACAATGGGAAAGTTCCAAATCTGCTCAGAGGCCTGATCTTGCAGCATCACTGCTGAGATTCTTCTCTGCCCTTTGCAAGCCTTGCCAAGACAATCCTAGCTTCTAGCGTTGCTGCCCAGGAAGGATCATGCTGCAGGAGTGTGGGAGACATGACTGGCGCCTTACTGCCCTCAGCCCCGCTCTTGTCGTTCCTTCGACCAAGAACCCAGGCCTACTTAGAGACAGGTTAGGGTCTAGTTGTTTCCATAGTGCCTAGGTCTACAGCAATGAGAGCTCTGTCAGAAGTAAGGGAAGGGCAACTGGATGGATTCTCAAGTTATTGCTCGGCTTCCTAGACTGAGTGCCACAGGGAAAGAATCAGGGTCCCAGTACCCCTCTGTGGTGAATACTGCTCAACACCCAGAGTGTCACTCCATTCGCGCCAGAAATTTCCTCACAGACAGGTTCACTAGAGCTCTCCTACACAGCAAAGACGTGTGGATATGGTTTTGTTCTTGCCCTGTGTGTTTTGGCTCCCTACCACAGCACCAGCTTAAGGGAACCAGCCCCTGAGAAGGAACCTCCAGGAAGTGCTTTTCCCCCAGGCCTGGAAGCACAGTTCACATCAAGCAGGGATGCAAGCCTCCTTTGGGAAAGATGAGGCAGCAAATGAGGTGTGTGTTTGCAAGTTTGTATTTGGAAGGAACGAGTTAGCTTCTACAACGGGAGAGCTTCAGATTTGCTCAGAGACTTGATATTGTGAGCCGAGAGTCTGCTCTGCGTTTGCAAACCTTGACAAGTCATTGTTAGCTTCTAGCATTACTGCCCAGGAAGGAGCAGGCTGCGGGAGTGTGTAAGACATCTGGCACCTTTCTGGCCTCAGTGCACTCTCGCCTTTCCTTTCTACCTAGGACCCAGCCCTACTTGGAGAGCGGTTAGGGTCTTGTTGCTTCCAGACTGCAAACGGCTACAGGAATGAGATCTCTGTCAGAGGTAAGGGAAGAGCAATTGGATGGATTCTCAAGCAGTTGCCTGGCCGCACAGAATCAGTGCCACAACGAGAGAATCGGGATCCCTGGGCCTCTGTGCTGGGTATGCAGCTCCATACCCAGAGTGTCACTCTGTTCGTGTGAAGAAAACTCCTGTCAGACTAGGTTCATTAGTGCTCTCCTATAGTACAAAGACGTGTCGATGTGGTTTTGGCCTTCCCCCATGTGTTTGGGTTCCCTACCACAGCCCCAGCTGAGGGGAAACAGCCCCTGAGAAAAGACCTCCAGGAAGCACTTTGCCTGAGGCCTGGAATCGCAATTCACCCGGTGTATGGAAGCAAGCTTCCTTTGGGGAAGAAGAGGAAGCAAACCAATGTGTGTATACAAGCCTTTATTTGGAAAGACCGTGTTAGCTTCTACAACGGGAGAGCTCCTGATCTACTCAGAAGCCTGATACTGCAGAGTCATGGCCGAGATTCTGCTCTGCCCTTTGCGAGCCTTGCCAAGACATTCTTAGCTTTGTGCGTTACTGCCCAGGAAGGAGAGGGCTGTGGGATATGGGAGACATGACTGGCGTCTTACTGGCCTCAGCTTCACTGTCACCTTTCCTTTCGACCCAGGCCTACGTGGAGAGTGGTTAAGGGCTGGTTGTTTCCAATCTGACAAGGGCTACAGCAATGAGATCTCTGTCAGAGGTAAGGGAAGAGCAATTGAATATATTCTCAAGCTATTAGAGTCAGTGCCGCATGGAGAGAATCAGGCTCCTTGTGCCCCTGTGCTGGGTATGCAGTTCCACACCCAGAGACTTACTCCATTCACGCCAAGAAAGAGCCTGACAGACTAGGTTCACTAGAGTTCTCCTACAGAACAAAGAGATGTGGATGTGGTTTGGGCCTCCCCTGTGTGTTTTGGTTTCCTAGCACAGCCCCAGCTTGGGGAAAACAGGGCCTGAGAAAAGACCTCCTGCCAGCATTTTTCCCCCAGGCCTAGAAGCGGAGTTCACAGAATGTGGGGATGTGAGCCTCCTTTGGGGAAGAAAGGACAGGCGTGTGTAAGCAAGTTTGTATTTGGAAGGAACGTATTAGCTTCTACAACAGGAGAACTGCTCAGAGGCCCAATATTGCAGAGTCACGGCCAAGAGTCTGCTCTGCCTTTGCAAGCCTTGACAAGTCATTCCTAACTTCTAGTGTTACTGCCCAGGAAGGAGCAGCCTGCAGAGTGTGTGAGATATGACTGGCACCTTACTGGCCTCAGCTCCACTCTCACCTTTCCTTTCGACCTAGGACCCAGCCCTGCTTAGAGAGTGGTTAGGGTTCTGTGTTTCCAAACTGCAAAGGGCTACAGCAATGAGATCTCTGTCAGAGGTAAGGGAAGAACAGTTGGATGGATTCTCAAGCTGTTGCCTGGCCACACAGAATCAGCACCACCTGGAGAGAATCAGGTTCCCTGGGCCCCTGTGCTGGGTATGCAGCTCCATGCCCAGAGTGTCACTCTGTCTGCTCCAAGAAAGTTCCTAACAAACTAGGTTCACTAGTGTTCTCCTACAGTGCAAAGCGGTGTGGATGTGGTTTTGGCCTTCCCCCGTGTGTTTGGGTTCTCTACTGCAGCCCCAACTCAGGGGAAACAGCCCCTCCAGGAAGCGTTTTACCTGCTGGCCTGGAAGCAGAGTTCACCCAATGTGGGGAAGTGAGCCTCCTTTGGGGAAGAAGAGGCAGCATACCAACGTGAGTGTACAAGTCTTTATTTGGAAGGACTATGTTAGCTTCTACAACAGGAACAGCTCCAGATCTGCTCAGAAGCCCAATATTGCAGAGTCGCAGCTGAGATTCTGCTCTGCCCTTTGCGAGCCTTGCCAAGACATTCCTAGCTTCTAGTGTTACTGTGCAGGAAGGAGCGGGCTGTGGGATGTGTGAGACATGACTGGCGCCTTACTGGCCTTAGCTCCGCTCTTGTCTTTCCTTTCGATCTAGGAGCCAGGCCTACTTGGAGAGGGGTTAGGGTCCGGTTGTTTGCCAACTGCCAATGGCTACAGCAATGAGAGCCCTGTTAGAGGTAAGGGAAGAGCAATTGAATGTATTCTCATGCTGTTAGACTCAGCGCTGCATGGAGAGAATCAAGATCCCTGGGTATGCAGCTCCTTGGGTATGTGGTATACAGCTCCACACCCAGAATGTTACTCCATTCACGCCAAGAAAGTTCCTGACAGACAAGTTTCACTAGAGCACTGCTACAGATCAAAGATATGTGGATATGGTTTTCACCTTCGCCCATGTGTTTGGGTTCCCTACCACAGCACAAGCTTGGGGGTGGAAAATCTAGTGGTTATTCTCAAGTTGTGGCGGGAAGCTTGGTGTTTCTCTAGATTGCTGAATGTGAACTCAGGAAACCTCTCATGTTACTTCAAGGAAGTCAAGCCTCATTTCAAGTTTGGAGGCACTGAGGACGATTTCTCTTGAGTTTCTCCATGGGAAAGCATCCAGTCTGACATTGGGGTGGAAACTCGTGGTGTTTATCAAGTTGCAGCCTAAAGCTTCAGGTTCCTCACAAGTTGCTATGGGGGGACTGCAAGGTACCATTCGTCTTGCCGGAGCTTAGTCCAGGCTCCTTTAAAGGTGCCAGAGTTGCGCAAAATTGCTCTCAAGTCACTGAGGGAGGAAATGGGCCTTATCTCGCATTGAGGGGGAAATTTCGTAGCCTTTCTCGAGTTGTGGCGGGAAGCATTCCCTTACTCTCAAGGTTCAAGCGGGACCTCAGCGAGCCTCTCATGTTGCCTCAGGGAAGTCAGGCCTCCTTTCAAATTGGGAGGGCAACCTCGGGATTCCTCTCAAGTCGCTGAAGGGCGATATTAGCTCCTTTCTGGGTGAGGCGGGAATCTGTGTTCCTTTCTAGCTGTGACAGGGATCTCTGGGTTCCTATCGAGTTTCAACAGGGTGTCAGGCCTCGGTGCTTGTTGAGGAATGGGACTTGATTTCCTCGCAGGTAAAAGGGGTGTCAAACCTTCCATGGAGTTGAGGTGGGGATGTGGGTCTTTTTCTAGAGGTACAACAGGGGAGGCAGACCTCCATTCAGGTTGTGAAGGCCTACTCAGGGTTCCATTTGAGTCCATGTAGGGGAATCAGGCCTTATCTCAAGTTGAGGCGGTACTCGCTGTCCTTTCGACTTGTTGCAAGAACCTCCAGGTTCCCCTAGCATTTCAATAGGTGAGACCATTCTTCTCCTGAGAGAGGAAGGGAACATCTGGATTCTTCTCAAGAGGAAGTCGAGTTATCAGACCTCAGTCGAGATGAGGCAGTGAACATGGGGAACCTCTTAAGTTCCTAAAGAGAATCGAGCTCCCTTCCCAGGTTCAAGAGGGAACATGGGATTGCTCTCGGGCGACACAGGGGAAAGGGCCTAATCTTGTGAAATAACTTGGTTTCTCGAGCTGCCGCTGGAAGCTTGGGGTTCCTCGCGAGCTGCCACGGGTACATCAGGGGAACCTCTCGTGATGCCTCAGGGAAGTCAAGTCTCTTTGTGAGTTGCAAGGAGGAGCAGAGGGTGGCTCTCGAGTGACTACAGGGGCCTGGGGCCTCATCTCGCATTCCGGGGGATCTAGTAATGTTTCTCCAGTTGTGGCCAGAAACTTTGGGTTCCTCTCGAATTTTGATGTTGTCTTCTGGGAGCCTGGCATGTTGCCTCAGGCAAGTCAGGCCTCCTTGAAAGTTCTGAGGGCCACCTTGGGATTCCTTTGAGTCCTGAAGGGACATATGGTCTCTTTTCAGGCTGTGGCGGGAATCAGGCTTCCTCTCCAGTTGCGACAGGTGCCTCGGGCTTCCTATCAAGTTTCAACAGGGCAGTCAGCTCATGCTGAGGCATGGAACTCCCTTTCCAATCGAATTGGCAAAGGGGTGTCAGGCCTCTCCTGTTGAATTGACTCGGGGAACTTTGGCTATTTGTAGAGGTGCAACAGGGGAGTCAGACCTCCCTTCATGTTGTTAGGGGATCCTCGGGGTTCCATTTGAGTCTTTTCAGGGTAATGGGGCTCTATATTGGATTGAGGGGGAAGTCAGTGTCCTTTTGACTTGCAGCAGGACCCACGAAGTTCCTCTCCGTGTTTTCAATAGTGTTTCAGTAGGGATGACAGGCCTCTTTGGGATGTGCTATGGGAAAGTTGGGATTCCTCTGAGTTACAGCAGGAGAATCAGTGCTGATATTGAGATGGTGTGGCGAAAACAGGGCTCTTTTTGAGCTTGGAATGCTGAGCTTTAAGCCAACTTTTTCACTCTCCTCTTTCACTTTCATCAAGAGGCTTTTTAGTTCCTCTTCACTTTCTGCCATAAGGGTGGTGTCATCTGCATATCTGAGGTTACTGATATTTCTCCTGGCAATCAGGATATCGAATCGAATATTTCTCTGTTCAATTCAATATCATCATCACCTGAAAACAAATTTACACTCTGAGACAATACTTCAAATATATCAGTGTAACAAAATAAGGAAACATTTTACTATCATATTACAGCACACATTTGCAGTCAGTGATGAAAAAAACCTTGGTTGTTTTCATCTAGGGATCCCACTGTCCCTACTTCTTCTCTGAAGTTTCCTACTGGATCTTCAGCATGTAGAAACCTGAGATGCCAAACAGACAGAACATAAGGAAACAAATACACTATTCAGAGCCTCTATACATAATAAACGTATCACTTCTACCCATATGTCACTGTAGAAACTAATCACCTGGTCCAATGTAGCTCTGAGAAGGTTAGGGAATGATGTTCACTATATGTCAATAAAACAGATATATTTGAAGAGCATAAAGCCAGACTCTGCCACAGTCTTCACTTTTGGTCACTAAAAAAAAAAAAAAAGTGTTATAACACGCTGCAACATGTATATCTTTTTTTTTTCAGAGACAGTGAAAGATTTTATTATCTCTTTTACTTTCATCCAAACACACCCTTTGTGAAAAAGATAAAAGCATGCACACTGACTGCAGTCTTTTAAAGAAAAAACAAGTACTAAGCCGTAAGTCAACAATAATATAAACAAAACCTTAAATGAGATTATGTGAAATGATTTACTGGTATATAAAGTTCTTAATTTCAGAAAATTCAAGTCATATCAATACATGTTAAAAAGAAGCTTCTAATTTTCAAAATATTTTGATACAAAAAAATTTTTAAACATTTTATAGACCTTATGTGAGAAGAATATAAGGGTAGTTGTAAGAAACATGCTGTTCAAGTGACTTTGTGCAACTCACTTGGCTGTCTTCAAATCAGTTATACTCAACATAATTTCAGTGGTTTGCTTCTTAAAATTTAAATTTAGAGCATATCCATGACATTGAAAATAAGTTACACAACTTACATTTATTGTGATCAAATTAGAAATAGTTCCTAACTTTAGGACTGTTGAAAAAGAGTATTTAACAAAGACATGGCATTGACAAAACTGGTGCTTTAGAGGGTAAGAGAAAACTGCAATGTGGCATAAGAACAAAAGTTTTACCTGCACCTTCATTTAAAATGAGGCCGATGGTATCCTGTGGGACTATGTGTACACACACATTACACACTCATCTGTGTATATACATACACGTACTAAACTATGCACAAACCAGTTCATACTACCCAACTCTTCAGAGGGGTTTCTTGAAATAACTTACTCTGGTTCTGGAAAATCAGACAAAATTTCTCTCATTATTTCTATTTTGTTTATCATGATTTAAGAGATGTATTTCATCTGGGGCACTGATACAATTTTACAGTAAAACTCATTACCCGAAAGCAGAAATGGGTATCTTAAGGAACTAATAGGCAATCGAGCTTGAATTGTAACATAAAAGTAGAACAGATCACACTTTAAAAGGTCCTCTTCTTGAGGGTTTGTTGTTCCAGGACTGAAAATTGTGTGATGTGGTTCCTGAAACATCACTCTTCTCTTCGAGTGACTCTGATGAATTACGCGGCCCCATTAACACTAATGGGAACTAAACAAATTCACTCTGTCCAGATGGATTAAGTCTGTATTTACTAGCTTGAGGAAGGGGACTTCTTGACGTAAAACAACACAAAATGCCTTTGCTGCGGACAGTGGGCTGGCTCACAAAAGCTTAAACGGTTGAAGCCTGCGTCAGGACACAGCACTTCCGGGTGAGGCCTGCGTCAGGACACAGCGCTTCCGGTGAGGCCCCATGTCCAACGTGGGCAGCACCTCTGCTGATGATCTGGAGGAAAGGAACTCGAGTAGAACGGAAACCGACCATGATGACATAAAAACATGATTTTTGGATTAGACATTTCTCTGAACCCAAAAGTAACGGCAGAAGGCACATTGTAGTAAGTCTAGTCAGGTGTCTGAGAGCTCCCACCATCTTAAATATCTGTGGACTCAGGTCTAACAAAGGTTCACATTGATTATTTCAACATAAAAAATAACAGGAAATCTTAAGGTTTTCAAATACTTATGGCACAAATGTCATGAAGTTCTAGGAGCTTAGCCTAAATCTTCAAAAAGCTGAGCAGTTTAAAGTTCTGCTACAATGAATCTGGATCACAATTTTAACTTCTCATTTTTTTTTACATTATTCTTTTATATAGAGTACAAGGTGTGCAAATGAAGTGGTTTCAGTAAATATTAGAAATACTACTTTGCAAATATGAAGTGAAATTAGCTAACAACACAATACAATAAAAGACCGAGCTAACACAGAGCTTCTCCCACCAACATTCCCTGGCCCTTTCCTTGTGCCCTTCTTGACTCTTAACTACAATTTCTTTCATTGACTTGGAGAAATTAAACAAAAGACAAAATATTTCACAGCTGCAAGACACTAAATACTTTAGAGATGAGTTGGCCCAGTCAAGTCTTAAAAAAATTGAAAATGAATACAGCAAAATATATTGCAAATTAATGTTCATGAATGCCACTATTTGATATAACACAACAAATTATACAATCCTAACAATCTTCTGCAGTTGACATGAGTTCATAGGAAATGCCAAGAATAATATAAACTCTGTTTACCTTTTCCCTCTCCAACAGCTTCTGGACTAAAGTTGCAAAACCGTGTATGTTTGCCCAAGACCAGCTGAATATTGGCTTTAGTCAGAAATTCTATTTTATCCAATGTTCAATCAACAAGGCTTTATTTACACTTCTTATTAAATTCAGGAGCAATCGGAGGTAACGTGCAGGCACCAACAATAAACAGTGCAGCGCATCCCACCACCTGGAGACAGCTACTCGTTTATGCTTTAATACTAACCCACAAGCGGCCAATCAAGGTTCCATAAATCCAGGTTTTCACATACAGTTTCCTTCCGGCCTCAGTCATAAGCAAACCAGCAGTCAAACCACTTAAGATCAAGAATGATGGTAAGGTTTTCTTGAGACTTAGCTTAGAATTAACACTTTCTCCAGGAAATTTGTTTCTTCTTTCTGGGTCTGGTGAATCATAGAATTCTATAAGAAATTTATCTTTTATTTCAAAACGCTCGTGAAGCCATCTTTTCATGGATACTTGTTCTTCTGGGATATTTTTTTTGTCTATACAATCAATGTGAATATGAATTTTTGGACATTCTTTGCAGAGAAATTCAGCCATGGAAGGTGCTTCCTTCCGTTGCCCTTTATCATCCATAGAGCCTTCAAAAGCCACTGTAACATCATAAACAGCATCCAAATAATCCTTCATAGACTCAAAAGCAACATGAGCTGCCTTTATTCTTGGTGTCAGCACATGTTTTAATACTGGAAGGCCTTCTTGAGCAGCAAATGCTTGACTAGCTGAAATGACTTTTGTTAGTTCTGGATTATATCTTGTTCCCTCCGGAAAAATCACAAGATACATTGGAGTTCCTGCGTTGATGTAGCGCTGCAGCTTTTTCCTCATCTGATTTTCATTGAACTTGGCACTTCTTTTTACATAGATTCCGCCAGGCTGAGAAAAATAGCAGCCATACAGCGGGAGCCACTTGAGCCCATCTTTCAGCACGTAGCGCACATGCACGAGAGCATTCTGCCTGACGCCAGAATATCAGCAACGATTCAGTCAACTGTGCTTTGATGATTTGCTAAATATATTATATTTTCTTTATTTTTTGGCAAATCTCCATATAGCAATATCTGCACCCCGGTGTAGTTCTCGAAGAAGAGCACCATGCTCTGATAGACACAGTAGAGCTGGTCGTCCACTTCCTGGTAGAAGCGCGAGGGCAGCAGGGTGGAGAGCAGCCGCCAGGCGCCCCAGGCCAGCACGTAGGTGGGTGCCGTGCCCAGTAGCATGGCGGCCGGCAGCACACAGCGCACCGAGTGCATGTGGAGCACCAGGGACAGCAGCATCCTCCCGTCTCCACATGCCCGGCGCTCCGCCGGCCCTGCACTGCCAACATGTATACCTTTAGACGGAAGACTTAGCATGGCACATAAGGGAATAAGTATTTATGTATATATCTATGCATATTAATTTGTTTTATAGATATATTTGAGCCTAACAACACAATGTCATTATTATGTTCATTAGGCTTTGATGCTTAAATTAGCAATAGTATTGAGGCATAATTTACATAACATAAGTGAAGTGAAGTCGCTCAGTCGTGTGGACTCTTTGCGACCCCATGGACTGTAGCCTATCAGGCTTCTCTGTCCACGGGATTTTCCAGGCAAGAGTGCTGGAGTGGATTGCCATTTCCTTCTCCAACAACATAACATAAAGCACGACCTTTAAAATTCAAAGTGATTAATTGAGATACTTCTGCTGTACAACATAAATATATTTTAAATGATCATCACAATGTCTAGTAATATCCATCACTGACACAGTTATATGCTTTTTTCTTCTTTTAATTTAAATTTATTTATTTTAATTGGAGGCTAATTACTTTACAATATTGTATTGGTTTTGCCATACATCAACATGAATCCACCACGGGTGTACATGTGTCCCCCATTCTGAACCCCCCTCCCACCTCCCTCTCCATACCATCCCTCTGGATCATCCCAGTGCACCAGCCCCAAGGATCCTGTATCCTGCATCAAACCTAGATTGGCAATTCATTTCTTATATGATATTACACATGTTTCAATGCCATTCTCCCAAATCATTCCACCCTCTCCCTCTCCCACAGAGTCCAAAAGGTGTTCTATACATCTGTGTCTCTTTTGCTGTCTTGCATACAGGGTTATCATTACCATCTTTCTAAGTTCCATATATATGCATTAGTATACTGTATTGGTGTTTTTCTTTCCGGCTTACTTCACTCTGTATAATCAGCTCCAGTTTCATCCACCTCATTAGAATGGATTCAAATGTATTCTTTTTAATGGCTGAGTAATGCTCCATTGTTTATATGTACCACATCTTTCTTACCCATTCATCTGCTGATGGACATCTAGGTTGCTTCCATGTCCTGGCTATTATAAACAGTGCTGTGATGAACATTTGAAAGAGGCACATGTACCCCAATGCTCATCGCTTTTTTTTCTTGTGATGCAATTTTTTAAAAATTTCTATTGGAAACTTTCAAATATACAAAATCATTTAACTATAGTCACTATGCTCTATATTATTTTCTTGGGCACCAAAATGAATGTGAATGGTGAGCAGCCATGAAAGTAAAAGGCATTTGTTCCTTGAAAGAAAACTTATGACAAACCTAGATAGCATATTAAAAATCAGAGACATCACTTTGCTAACAAAGCTACACAGAGTTAAAGCTATGGCTATGAGAGTAAGAATATAAAGAAAACTGAGCACTGAAGAATTGATGCTTTTGAATAGTGCTGTTGGAGAAGACTCTTGAGGGTCCCTTGGAAAGCAAGGAGCTCAATTGGCTAATCCTAAAGGAAATCAACCCTGAATATTCACTGGAAGGACTGATGCTGAAGCTGAAACTCCAATACTTTGGTCACCTCACACAAAGAGCCAGCTAATTGGAAAAGACCTTGATGTAGGGAAACACTGAGAGCAAAAGGAGAAGGGGGTGATGGAGGATGAGATGGCATCACTGACTCAATGGACATGAGTTTGAACAAACCCAGGAGATAGTGAAGGACAGGGAGGCCTGGCATGCTGCAGTTCATGGGATAGCAGAGTCAGAAACAACTTAGTCACTGAACAACAACACCATGCTGTACATTGATTGGATTGCTATACATTTCAATAGTGGTTTTATAAATGTGACTAAATCTAAATTTACTGCCTTACTGTTTGTGTTCTATTTCTCTTATATATACTTTGTTCGCTGCTTGTTGCTGTTGTTGTTATTGTTTTGTTATTTGAATATACTTTTAGCATTTCTGTAGCACCTAGCCAGCATAATGAAAAGCAGAGACATTACCTTGCCAACAAAGGTCAGTCTAGTCAAAGCTTTGGTTTTTCCAGTGGTCATGTATGGATGTGAGAGTTGGACTATAAAGGAACCTTAGAAAGCATTACTACAAACAAAGCTAGTGGAGGTGATGGGATTCCACTTGAGCTATTTCAAATCCTGAAAGATGATGCTGTGAAAGTGCTGCACTCAATATGCCAGCACATTTGGAAAACTCAGCAGTGGCCACATGACTGGAAAAGGTCAGTTTTCATTCCAATCCCAAAGAAAGGCAATGCCAAAGAATGCTCAAACTACCGCACAATTGCACTCATCTCACACACTAGTAAAGTAATGCTCAAAATTCTCCAACACAGGCTTCAGCAATACGTAAACCATGAACTTCCAGATGTTCAAGCTGGTTTTAGAAAAGGCAGAGGAACCAGAGATCAAATTGTCAACATCCACTGGATCATCAAAAAAGCAAGAGAGTTCCAGAAAAAGATCTATTTCTGCTTTATTAGCTATGCCAGAGCCTTTGACTGTGTGGATCACAATAAACTGTGGAAAATTATGAAATAGATAGGAATGCCAGACCATCTGACCTATCTCTTGAAAAACCTGTATGCAGATCAGGAGGCAACAGTTAGAACTGGACATGGAACAACAGACTGGTTCCAAATAGGAAAAGGAGTATGTCAAGGCTGTATATTGTCACCCTGTTTATTTAACTTATATGCAGAGTACATCATTAGAAACACTGGGCTGGAATAAGCACAAGCTGGAATCAAGATTGCCGGAAGAAAGATCAATAACTTCAGATATGCAGATGACATCACCCTTATGGCAGAAAGTGAAGAGAAACTCTAAAGCCTCTTGATAAAAGTGAAGGAGGAGAGTGAAAAAGTTGGCTTAAAGCTCAACATTCAGAAAACTAGTATCATGGCATCTGGCCCCATCACTTCATGGCAAATAGATGGGGAAACAGTGGAAAGAGTGTCAGACTTTATTTTGGGGGCTCCAAAATCACAGCAGATGGTGATTGTGGCTATGAAATTAAAAGATGCTTACTTCTTAGAAGAAAAGTTATGAGCAACCTGGATAGCATATTCAAAAGCAGAGACATTACTGTGCCAACAAAGGTCCATCTAGTCAAGGCTATGGTTGTTCCAGTGGTCGTGTATGGATATGAGAGTTGGACGGTGAAGAAAGCTGAGTGCCGAAGAATTGATGCTTTTGAACTGTGGTTTTGGAGAAGACTCTTGAGAGTCCCTTGGACTGCAAGAAGATCTAACCAGTCCATCCTAAAGGAGATCCTGGTTGTTCATTGGAAGGACTGATGTTGAAGCTGAAAGTCAACATCAACATCAATACTTTGGCCACCTCATGCAAAGAGTTGACTCATTGGAAAAGACTCTGATGCTGGGAGGGATTGGAGGTAGGAGGAGAAGGGGACAACAGAGGATGAGATGGCTGGATGGCATCACTGACTCGATGCACATGAGTCTGAGTGAACTCCGGGAGTTGGTAATGGACAGGGAGGCCTGGCGTGCTGTGACTCATGGGGTCGCAAAGAGTTGGACACGACTGAGCGACTGAACTGAACTGAGTTGAAGTTTGGTGGCACTAGTGGTAAAGAACCGACCTGCCAACTCAGGAGACATAAGCGATGGGGGTTTGATCCCTGGGAAGATCCCCTGGGGAAGGACATGGAAACCCACTCCAGTATTCTTGCCTAAAGAATCCATGAACAGAGGAGCCTGGCTGGCTATAGTCCATAGGGTCACAAAGAGTTGGACAGGACTCAAGTGATTTCACTTGCACGCACTAGATAAAAACATGTAAAGGGCTTCCCTGATGGCTCAGTGATAAAGAAGCCACCTGCAATGCAGGAAATGCATGTTTGATCACTGGGACAAGAAGATGCCCTGGAGAAAGAAATGGCAACGCACTCCAGTATTCTTGCCTTGGAAATTCCATGGATAGGGGGAACCTACAGTCCAAAAGGGTCACAAAGAGTTGGACACAACTTAGCAACTAAACAAAAACAAGGATTTGTATCAAGGGAGAGACTTGAAACTATCGATAGAAACTAAAATGTATAAAACATAAAATTTACTATTTTTAGTACACAGTTGTGTGGCATTAAGCATATTCACAAATTGTGCAGCTATCACTGCTGCCCATTTCCAGAAGTTTTTCATTTTCCCAAATAGAAATATGTGCACATTGAACAAAAACTTCCTGTTACCTCCTCCCTCGGGGGTTACCTTAAACAGTTTTTATTCCCACAAAACCTGTAGTTGTTTTTACAACTTGTTTAAAAGACTTTGTTATTTCATTTATTTAACAAACATTTATTGGGCAACCATGCTGAGTGAAATCAAATAAATACCTGAAGGAACTTGCAGCAAGAGCTTGCAATGAACTGAGGTAGATAAATGATATCAGCGCAGTGTGATAAATGCAAAAATAGAGAAAGAAGAAAAATGAACTGGCTAGAGACCTAGTGTTTATAGAACACAAACAGTCAGACTGCACCAGAGTACTTATGCATTTCATTTCTCTTCATAATAGCCCTGTAAAGTAGTTGTCTCGGTGGTAAAGAATCTGCCTGCCAATGCAGAAGACCTAGGTTCTATCCCTGGGTCAGGAAAGTCCCGTGGAGAAGGGAATGGCAACCCACTCCAGTATTCTTGCCTAGTAAATCCCAGGGACAGAAGAGCCTGGTGGGTTACAGTGGATAGGACTGCAAAAGAGTCAGACACAACTTATGGACTAAACAACAACAACAACAACAAAGTAGTTACTCAGCTAAATTTCACCCTAATTTTCAGATAAGGAATCTGAAACCTAGAATGATCTAGCAAGTTGTCTACAGGAGCTCTGCAGCTCAGGGTGCAATAGAAGGCGCAAGCCCTAACAGACAGTTATGAGTTCTGGGCGCCAATTCAACTCAGACAGTTAGACAGACTACTTTCTTGCCCCAAGATAGGAAGAAGGCAGAGTGGTTTGTATTCAAAACTACTAACTTAGGAGTGTATATGGAGGAAGGGAGCAAAGGGAAATAGTAATAAGAGAGGACTGAAGATGTAAGTCTTGGATAAGATTCCTCCAGGCTGGGAGGGAGAGAGTCAAAGATAATGGGTGGGATTCTCACAAGTGCACCTGTGCCCTAGCCCTATTGATGGTGTGTGTTTGTTAGTCTCTCAGTTGTATCCAACTCTTTGCAACCTTATGGACTGTAGCCCATCTGGGTCCTTTGTCCATGGAATTCTCCAGGCAAAAATACTGGAGCGGGCAGCCATTCCCTTCTCCAAGGGATCTTCTGGACTCAGGGGTCAAACCCAGTTCTCCCACATTGCAGGCAGATTCTTTACCATCTGAGGCACCAGGATGAAGGTGGAAAATTCTCATATATAAGTGCACAAAAGGCAGAGTGTGGGCAGAGAGGACTGTAGTATCACACACATAGCAAATATGGGTAGATCTCCCCCAATACATAGCAGAATATAATGCTTCCATCCCTTGATCAATGCTTTGCTCTGTGCTTGGAGAGATCCTCCTTTCTTGTCTCCTTGTTGATCTTCTATTGTCAGAGCAAAATTGCACCAAAGTTAAACAGGTAAAGAAGATCTAATTCAAAGCTACTGCATCCTGTATCCTGTATCGAACCTAGACTGGTGATTCTTTTCTTACATGATAGTATAGATATTTCAATGCCATTCTCCCAAATCATCCCACTCTCTCCCTCTCCCACAAAGTCCAAAATTCTGTTCTATACATCTGTGTCTCTTTTACTGTCTCACATACAGGGTTATCATTACCATCTTTCTAAATTTCATATATATGTGTTAGTATACTGTATGGGTGTTTTTCTTTCTGGCTTACTTCACTCTGTATAATCGGTTCCAGTTTCATCCACCTCATTAGAACGGATTCTAATGGCTGAGTAATACTCCATTGTGTATACGTACCACAGCTTTCTTACCCATTCGTCTGCTGATGGACATCTAGGTTGTTTCCATGTTCTGGCTATTATAAACAGTGCTGCAATGAATATTGAGGTACACATGTCTCTTTCAATTCTGGTTTCCTCAGTGTGTGTGCCCAGCAATGGGATTGCTGGCTCCTGCTGCTGCTGCTAAGTTGCTTCAGTCGTGTCCGACTCTGTGCGACCTCATAGACAACAGCTCATCAGGCTCCCCCATCCCTGAGATTCTCCAGGCAAGAACACTGGAGTGGGTTGCCATTTTAAGGCACTTCAATTTCCAGTTTTTAAGGAATCGCCACACCGTTCTCCATAGTGGCTGTACTAGTTTGCATTCCTACCAACAGTGTAAGAGAGTTCCCTTATCTCCACACCCTCTGCAGCATTTGTTGCTTGTAGACTTTTGGATTGCAGCCATTCTGACTGGTGTGAAATGGTATCTCATTGTGGTCTTGATTTGCATTTCTCTGATAATGAGTGATGTTGAGCATCTTTTCATGTGTTTGTTAGCCATCTGCATGTCTTCTTTGGAGAAATGTCTATTTAGTTCTCTGGCCCATTTTTTTATTGGGTCGTTTATTTTTCTGGAATTGAATCACCAGTCTAGGTTCGATACAAGACACAGGATGCTTGGGGCTGGTGCACTGGGATGACACAGAGGGATGATATGGGGAGAGAGGTGGAAGGGGGGTTCAGGATTGGGAACTCATGTACACCCATGGTGGATTCATGTCAATGTATGGCAAAACCAATACAGTATTGTAAAGTAAAATAAAAATAAATTAATAAATTTAAAAATACATTTTAAAAATAAAAGAAAAAAGACAATTACATGAACAATTATATGTCAGCCCATAAACTATGCTGCCATTAATATCCATTAGTAGCTTTTCATTTCAACTAAAATCTTTAAATTTAGAGCCTAATGGTTAATGTTCACCTGTTAGTTAATGGTTGAGGGAACAAAATAAGTGATAATCCATTTTTTCAAAGATTAGATTTGATTGCCTTACATAATCTTTTTGTTATCTTCTTGATTTCCAGATGAACTTTGAGAGTCATATGCTGAAAGAGGATAAGATTGGATCCCCAGGTCCCTGAGACTAGAAGCATCCACATGTGGAAGTTAGATGAGTAAGAAATAAACCTGTGTTATACCACTAAGCATTGGTGGCTAATCTGTTACATGGTCAGTGCCACCTACAGGTGGCATTAGCCACCCTGGAGGGTACCTGCTATCTCACACCCATTCTCCAAGGAATTATCCTTTTTAAAATGTGTTTTTAACTTAAAGAAATGGTTTTCTACAGCTCTAATTCAGGTATGTCAGAGGAAAGCAGAAAAATTTGCCTTATGTTCATGAAAGGTATTCCCATGTAACCCACTCATGAGTTTTTACAACTGAAAATAAGCCATATTTATGTAATGGAATTCTATTTTTTCCATTAAACAAAATAAAGGCACAGATTATTAAATGTTAAAAAAAAAAAAAAAGCTACTGAAATAGAGGAGAGGATCCAGAACCAAGTATGAACTAAGCTAAAGAAAGGGCAGAAGTGTTTTTAAGAGCAAGATGAACAAGTGGAAGAGTGCTGGGGGACTTTAGAAGGAGGTTGATCAATGGGATATGTCCAGCGCATTGAGCTATTCCTGAGTTTGTTAAGTTTTCTCTATGATTGCTGCTGCTGCTGCTGCTAAGTCGCTTCAGTCGTGTCCGACTCTGTGCGACCCCATAAACAGCAGCCCACCCGGCTGTCCTGTCCCTGGGATTCTCCAGGCAAGAATACTGGAGTGGGTTGCCATTTCCTTCTTCTATGCATGAAAGTGAAAAGTGAAAGTGAAGTCGTGTCTGACTCCTAGCGATCCCATGGACTGAAGCTTACCAAGCTGCTCCATCCATGGGACCTTCCCAGCAAGAGTACTGGAGTGGGGTGCCATTTCCTTCTCTATGATTAGGCCATGTATTTGTCAATTGGTGCCATAGAACTTAGGTTCCTCCCTCCCACAGAGATTGGGCATGGGGGTACCATATTCCTTGATGATTACAACTCAAAGGAATAGTTCCAGGGTCCTTGAGAAACAGAGTCTTGGGATGTAAAACTGGCAAGGGGCTTTTCCGAAGATTTATATTTCAAGGGGCAGGAAAAATGGACAACTATAAGTGTTCTAAAGTAATTGCTCTAAGAAAAGGGAGATCAGTGCCTAGAGTCAGAAGCAAGTCTTTGTGAAGTTCAGTCAAACTCAGGGGAACCTTAAGGCCAACCTGGTTACCTTTTTAAAAAATTTTGTCCACATCACATGGCTTGTAGGATTAGTTCCTTGACCAGGAAGTGGACCTGGGCCCTCGGTAGTAAAAGTACAGAATCCTAACCACTGAACCACCAGGGAATTTCTGGTGATTTATTTTTAAATTCCACTTTTTTAATCACTGAAAATATGATACGTCTCCTGATTCTCTTTCTTCCCCCACCCCTAATTATTTACTTCAAAGTCTATGGAAATTCTGATTCTTGTCCATGAACCCATCACCAGAATACTGAAATATAAGTATTGATTTATCTATTTGATATATTTGAAGCAGGGACAATATCTTATTCCATCAGTTAGTACAGTAATGATCACATGGTTGGGGATAAATATTTGCTAAACTAAACTCTTACCAAAACTCATGCAGCCCATTCCAACTTTTTTCACTAATTGACCTTTCCATCAAAGTGGCTAATTGCATCAATAAATGCATTTACTTTTCCCTCAGCTACTCACCACATATGACTTGGTTCTTTTGTTTGTTTGTTTCATTAATCTGAATAGTTTCCTTGTGTCCATTGAGTGACCAGAATTCTAATAACACACTCTACCACTCAATTTGGGCCCAGTTCAAAGACTGGATGATTTTTTGCCAAATTTGCAGGTTTGGCAGTAAATTCTCCACTTTTTCTGTTAATGATGCTCATGAATGGTAACACCATAAAGAACCTTCATGGGTGCTGTGTTGGTTACTTTTAGAAAAGGGATTTAAGTATCCAAATGGTTCCCAGTTGCCCTTTAAAACACTGCTCCTCACATGGTCCCATGAGTGACCCTGTGTAGAGCAAGACTTTGCCTTCACCCAGTAAAGGGAAGCACTGAAGACACAGTTCACATTGATCTCAAATTCTCTCTTCAAGATTCTCCAGTAAGAAGAAACATCATTTCTTTGGTCTGAATTACCCAGAACTAGTGTCTCATGCGAAGAGTTGACTCATTGGAAAAGACTTTGATGCTGGGAGGGATTGAGGGCAGAAGGGGACGACCGAGGATGGGATGGCTGGATGGCATCACTGACTCGATAGACGCGAGTCTGAGTGAACTCTGGGAGTTGGTGATGGACAGGGAGGCCTGGTGTGCTGCGATTCATGGGGTTGCAAAGAGTGGGACACGACTGAGCGACTGAACTGAACTGAAATGAGTGTCTATTTTGATGAAATCCACCAGACAGTTTCTCATTAGCTCTGAGCAGTAACCCCATTGGGTCACCCAGATACCTAAAGATGCCATGCCAACATGGTTTTTCTTACTGTGTTGTCCGCCAGACACAGCCTATTACCTTGGATTTCAATAGGCTCACACACACAAAAAATATAAAGTATTATACAGTTGTTGTTTTTACGTAAGGCAAGGACATTTTATACCCCAGCACTTAATTTAGGTAATTGTTGACCAGCAGTTCCTGTTAGACACAAGAGTAGTATTTTGTACACAGCACCAGCAAGCTAATATATAGTTCCTACTCACATGAAAGAATTAACATGTTTCTAAATATTATCAGTTGTCAAGTCTCAGAAAGTCAATGTCTAGATGACAAGGAAATAACATCACCAGATGACAAGGAAATAACATCACATACAAGTTTGATAATAAAGTACATCCAAATTAATTTTGCTCTGGCTAGAATATAAGGATTTTTTCCAAGTACAGACAGAAAGAGATCTTTCAAAATAAACCATATTTCTTAAAATATGAGCCACTGTTTTCAAATATCTCTTCCTTACATCTTTCCACTCTCCCACTGCCTCATTTCTCTCAATTAGAGTGCATTTTTTAATACAATTATCTGATTTGTTCACATGGAGATTGATGTAAGATATACAATAGATTGAAAAACAGTTGTATGAGAAATATATCTGCAAAGATGGACTCTCCAGGGAAGAATATGTAAGATGTTTTCTCAACATTTTTAATTCTGAGACTCTTATTGGTGTCATGTTTGTTAGAGGCTGTCATTTATATTTGTTTTTAAAATATATCCTCCTAAATAACTTTAGCATTAGGGAAGAAAGAAGGAGACACATTTAGATGCTAAAATTCTCCGCTGTTTTTTTAGGCAGATAGCATCTTATTTGATGTGACATTGAGCTCTGATACCAATAAAGCATTGGCACTAATACATTGTACTAAGTCTGGTTCATGGTTTCTCATAGCTTTGAGAATTCTTCATGTTTAAAATTTTTGTTTATACACCTAGAGATTTGGAATGATGTCACTAATAAATTGTATCTCTAGTTCTCTCATGAAAAGGTCATGCCTTTACAAGGCCAGTGAATCAACTGACTGAATTAACCTTGCTTTAAATTCAGCTCAGTTAAGAAACCTCAAACTACTATTATTAACCATTTCTGATTCCATGTTTCTATTGTAAAGGAGAAAAGAATAATCTAACAAAGATATTCATCACACTCCAGTTTTTCTCAAGGAGAAAGTTCATTGCATACACATGGCAATCATTAAATAAAGGAGATAAAATTTTATACATTTAGTATCAATCATAAAATAATTGTCTTCAATTAAAAAAAAAATCTACCCTGTAAACAAAGTCCTTCAGTCAGTTAGTTCAGTCGCTCAGTTGTGGCCAACTCTTTGCAACCCCGTAAACTGCGGCATGCCAGGCCTCCCTGTCCATCACCAACTCCCGGAGTTCACTCAGACTCATGTCCATCAAATCGGTGATGCCATCCAGCCATCTCATCCTCTTCTCCTCCTGCCCCCAATCCCTCCCAGCATCACAGTCTTTTCCAGTGAGTCAACCCTTTGCACGAGGTGGCCAAAGTACTGGAGTTTCAGCTTTAGCATCAGTCCTTCCAATGAACAACCAGGACTGCTCTCCTTTAGAATGGACTGGTTGGATCTCCTTGCAGTCCAAGGGACTCTCAAGAGTCTTCTCCAACACCACAGTTCAAAAACATCAATTCTTCGGCACTCAGCTTTCTTCATAGCCCAACTCTCACATCCATACATGATTACTGGAAAAACCATAGGCTTCACTAGACGGACTTTTGTTGGCAAAGTAATGTCTCTGCTTTCTAATATGCTATCTAGGTTGGTCATAATTTTCCTCCCAAGGAGTAAGCGTCTTTTAATTTCATGGCTGCAATCACCATCTGCAGTGATTTTGGAGCCCCCCAAAATAAAGTCTGACACTGTTTCCACTCTTTCCCCATCTATTTCCTATGAAGTGATGGGACCAGGTGCTATGATGTTGAGCTTTAAGCCAACTTTTTCACTCTCCTCTTTCACTTTCATCAAGGGCTTTTTAGTTCCTCTTCACTTTCTGCCATAAGAGTCGTATCATCTGCATATCCGAGGTCATTGATATTTCTTCCAGCAATCTTGATTCCAGCTTGTGTTTCCTCCAGCCTAGCGTTTCTCATGATGTACTCTGCATATAAGTTAAATAAGCAGGGTGACAATATACAGCCCTGATGTACTCCTTTTCCTTTTGGAACCAGTCTGTTGTTCCATGTCCAATTCTAACTGTTGCTTCCTGACCTGCATACAGATTTCTCAAGAGGCAGGTCAGGTGGTCTGGTATTCCCATCGCTTTCAGAATCTTCTACAGTTTATTGTGATCCACGCAGTCAAAGGCTTTGGAATAGTCAATAAAGCAGAAATAGATGTTTTTCTGGAACTCTCTTGCTTTTTTGATGATCCAGCAGATATTGGCAATTTGATCTCTGGTTCCTCTGCCTCTTCTAAAACCAGTTTGAACATCTGGATGTTCACCATTTATGTATTGCTGAAGCCTGGCTTGGAGAATTTTGAGCATTATTTTACTAGCATGTGAGATGAGTGCAATTGTGCGGTAGTTTGAGCATTCTTTAGCATTGCTTTTCTTTGAGATTGGAATGAAAACTGACCTTTTCCAGTCATGTGGCCACTGCTGAGTTTTCCAAATTTACTGGCATATTGAGTGCAGCACTTTCACAGCATCATCTTTCAGGATTTGAAATAGCTCAAGTGGAATCCCATCACCTCCACTTGCTTTGTTTTAGTCCTTACCCACAGATAAAAGAGATGGGCATGTTAAGATATGTCAGTTTTGTCTAAACATGATTCTAGGCATATATATGAGTAAATCATTCCTTTCCCTAGCTGTGCCACTATGCCATTTGACATATGTACATCAGTGCCATCATCTGTAAAATGGGAATAAAACAACATGCTTCTTAACATTGATGTGAGAATTAAATATTAATTAAATGGCTTAAGGAAAATGATTGGTGCATATTAAGTTCTCTGTAAATACTAGCCATTATTAATTCCATTACTAACTAGAAAGGAACGGGCTTGATAAGATAGGAAAAAAAATGTCATTGCCCAATGCCAACTGGGCGAGCTGTGGTGATCAAGGGGATTCATGGTTTCCTTAGTTCTGTCAGTTGTGACATTTCCTCTTTCTCTTCCAAACATTTTTCCCTTGCTTTTCCTCTTCTTCGAGCGGTGGTGGTGGTTTAGTCCCTTAGTCGTGTCCAACTCTTGCGACCCCATGGACTGTAACCCACCAGGCTCCTCTGTCTGTGGGATTCTCCAGGCAAGAATACTGGAGTGGATTGCCATTTCCTTCTCCAGGGGATCTTCCAGACTCAGGAATCGAACCCAGTCTCCTGCATTGCAGGAGGATTTTTTTACCAACTGAGCTAAGAGAGAAGTGCTCCCACTTCTAAACCCCACTCTTATTTTCTTATAATCAAGGATCTCTAGGCCTTAGCCTCCTTTCTTCCCCTCTTAGTAAATGCCGCTACCCATGGTGTCCCTGGCTATCATGTTCCTTCCAATTTGCTAGAGTCTGGTTATGAGCTCCCCACTTCCTTCATTCATTTCTAGTCGGAAAGTATGAGACTCTTGCAATGGTATACAAACACAAGTGAGGATAGTTAATGTGACTTTCACTAGAGCATGGGGGCAAGGGAAGAAGCAAGAGGAGAGAAAAGGGGTCAGATCATGGAAGACCTAGAAGGTTCTGCTTGGAGGGTGGATTTTATCCTAAGGGCAAGAATGATCCTATGAGATAGAATTTAAGCCAGGAGGGATCTGATTATATTTTCATTTTATAATGAGGGCTTGGGAGCTTGGGTTGGAAGGAGAGATCATTTAAAAGACATAAATGAGTCTCTATAAAAGCTATGGTAATGGGGATGGAGGAAAAAGATTAATTTGAGGAGGTATTAAGGAGGCAGATTCAGCAGGATGTGGTGGGAAGTGAGGGGCAGAGGGAGGCAAGGACTTGGGATTTCTGGCTTGGAAGACAGAATGAATGATGGACACAATAAGAGGAGCTCTTGGCTATGGAGAAAGAGAATAAGCTAGAAAAGGTAAGCAAATGGACTCTTTGCTAGAGCCTGCAGAAGGAATGTGGCCCTGCTGATGCTTTTGTTTTAGCTCAGTGAGACATATTTCAAATTTCTGACCCTCAGAACTGTAAGATAGTAAATTAGTGCCGCTTAAGAAATAAGTTTATGATAATTTGTTACAACAGTAATAGGGAAGTAGGGTTTCCATGGTAGCTCAGGTGGTAAAGAATCCACCTACAATGTAGGAGACCCCTGTTCAATTTCGGGTTATGAAGATACCCTGGAGAAGGGACAGGCTACACATTCCAGTAATCTTGAGCTTCCCTAATGGCTCAAATGGTAAAGAATCCGGCTGCGATGCTGGAGACCTGAGTTTGATCCCTGGGTTGGGAAGACCCCTGGAGGAGGGCATGGCAACCCACTCCAGTATTCTTGCCTGAAGAATCCCATGGACAGAGTAGCCTGGCAGGCTACAGTCCATGGGTCACAAAGAGTCGGACACAACTAAGAGACTAAGACAAGTACAATATGGAAGCAACATAGGCTGTCTTAGTACCAGAGCTTTCTGTGAGGTCAGACAGGGTGCTCTGGGGCTGCACATAACAGGACTTCTCCCTCTTTCTACACTGCTCCCTTCGTCTCCTTTCCACACATGTTGGGGCACCAAAGGCTTTTCCAAGTAAGCATTCTGCATGTGGAACTCTGTCTTGGAGTCTGCTCCCCAGAAAACCAACCTGGGACAGACGGCAACAGTTCATGTTAACATCCCATATGATGGTAAATATTTGAACAACAAATATATAAAGGTAAATTTTATCACTGTCAGTGTCACTCAAAAAGGATAATGCCTAACACGAATTTCCCTGGCCCTGATAGTAAGAAAATGTGAAGTAAATATAAAGAACATGAGCTTGACAGGAAGATATGAGTTCAATTCTAGCACCTTTACTTGATCACATTACTTAAACTTTTTGGCTTTAACTCCCCTCATTTACCATTCCCTTCCTGCTAAGTAGGAATGAAAAATACTTTCCCCTACTAGGTAGCATTAGAGTATTTAAATATGATTCAGTTCCGTTTCAGTGCAGTCGTTCAGTCGTGTCCGACTGCTTGTGACCCCATGAATCGCAGCATGCCAGGCCTCCCTGTCCATCACCAACTCCCGGAGTTCACTCAAACTCAGTCCGTCGAGTCAGTGATGCTATCCAACCATCTCATCCTCTGTCAACCCTTCTCCTCCTGCCCCCAATTCCCTCCCAGCATCACAGTCTTTTCCAGTGAGTCAACTCTTCACATGAGGTGGCCAAAGTACTGGAGTTTCAGCTTTCACATCAGTCCTTCCAAAGAACACCCAAGGTTGATCTCCTTTAGAATGGACTGGTTGGATCTCCTTGCAGTCCAAGGGACTCTCAAGAGTCTTCTCCAACACCACAGATCAACAGCATCAATTCTTCGCTGCTCAGTTTTCTTCACAGTCCAACTCTCACATCCATACATGACTACTGGAAAAACCATAGGCTTGACTAGATGGACCTTTGTTGGCAAAGTATTATCTCTCTGCTTTCCAATATGCTATCTAGGTTGGTCATAACTTTTCTTCCAAGGAGTAAGCGTCTTTTAATTTCATGGCTGCAATCACCATCTACAGTGATTTTGGAGCCCACCAAAATAAAGTCTGACACTGTTTTCACTGTTTTCCCATCTACTTCCCACGAAGTGATGGGACCAGATCCCATGATCTTCGTTTTCTGAATGTTGAGCTTTAAGCCAACTTTTTCACTCTCCTTTTTCACTTTCATCAAGAGGCTTTTAGTTCCTCTTCACTTTCTGCCATAAGGGTGGTGTCATCTGCATATCTGAGGTTATTGATATTTCTCCCACCAATCTTGATTCCAGCTTGTGCTTCTTCCAGCCCAGTGTTCCTCATGATGTACTCTGTATATAAGTTAAATAAGCAGAGTGACAATATACAGCCTTGACATGCTCCTTTTCCTATTTGGAACCAGTCTGTTGTTCCATGTCCAGTTCTAACTGTTGCTTCCTGACCTGCATACAGATTTCTCAAGAGGCAGGTCAGGTGGTCTTGTATTCCCATCTTTTTCAGAATTTTCCACAGTTTATTGTGATCCACACAGTCAAAGGCTTTGGCATAGTCAATAATGCAAAAATAGATGGGTTTTTTTGGAACTCTCTTGTTTTTTTTGTTTTGTTTTGTTTTGTTTTATGATGGAACAGATGTTGACAATTTGATCTCTGGTTCCTCTGCCTTTTCTAAAACCAGCTTGAACATTTGGACATTCATGGTTCACATATTGCTGAAGCCTGGCTTGGAGAGTTTTGAGCATTACTTTACTAGCATGTGAGATGAGTGCAATTGTGTGGTAGTTTGAGCATTCTTTGGCATTGCCTTTCTTTGGGACTGGAATGAAAACTGACCTTTTCCAGTCATGTGGCCACTGCTGAGCTTTCAAAATTTGCTGGCATATATGATTACTGATCTGTAATAAGGGCTCAATGAAAAGGAATCAAACTTCCTCAACTCTACCTCACTGTTCCAGTTGATACTCTAGGTGGGAAGGTGAGTCAACATTAAGCTACATGAGTCTACTGTCAAAATGTATGCTTCATGCTAGGAGAGCTCTGAGAGATCAGTGTGACCTGGGAGGCAATGGAAGGCTTCTTGAGGGACATGGAACTTAGCTGGGCTCAAAAAAACATGTGAAAGAAAGGTCAGGAAAGGTTGCCATAGGGGTCCTCAATCCACCTCTAGTCTGTCATTCTAGTTAAAGTAAACAGAATTTGGAAGAGCAAGTACCTGATAATCAAGTTTGCACAGTGCCTCACTTTTAGGTGTTTTAACTGGCAACATTAGACATGGAAGACAGTATATCTTGTAATATAAACAGCCTCTTTTGATATATTCTACATAAATATGAAATATTATTATAACAAGAGGAAACTGAGAAGGAAAAATACTGGATAAGAACAGCAGTGTTGAGCTATGCACTCATCACAGATAAATACATAAAACCTTTGAAATTATGACATAACCAGTACTGTTAGATTTATGGTTATGGGTATCGTTCTCATTCCAAGCTGTTACTTTACATTTATCATCTTTATATTCATATTGCATCTCCATTTTCAATGTCTTACAAATTTCTCCTTCTCCTAGTAACCTTTTCAGCTGAAATTTCATATGCTTCATATTAGCTCAGAAGCAAATTCTTTTCTGCACAGTTGAACCTATCTGTTCAGCCATTTCTGAGTTACTCAAGCATGAAGGCAGGTTGTTTAGGAAAGTCGGCAAGATCCACTTTTTAAGTGTTCAGATTTAATTCAAGATGATTTAAATTTAAACCTCCCAGAGCTGTCATACATGTGTTCTCTCAGGAGAAAAACATTCTTTGCTTTGAGATATAACCAGTTGAGGTTTACACTCCACTTTCTGTATCAATGGGGTGTGTTTAGGAAGAGATCTGCTTAGATCCTGGAAACCTCTTTGGGTTTCCAGAACCTTCATGCATATTTATAAGAATGCTTTATCTTCCCCACCCCCATTCATCATCAACTCTCTAGGAGAACTTGAAGGTAACAACTTGTGTCTGACTGTTCCTTATCAGGAAATAATAAAAGCTTTATTCTATGAAAAATTGGAAAAATAAGAATTTAAAATATTTATTTATTGAAACTTGGGCATTAGAGACAAGTAGACAGGAATATCTGTATTGCTAACAGCATCTTTTAAGAAAACATTATTGGATATATTAACGACTCTTCTCAGATGAGAAAAGACTATTCATCATAAGATTATAAGTGCTCTGAAATACTGGGAATGTACAAAATTAAAAAGAATTAAAGTAGGAACAGGTGGTAGAGGCAGGAGAGAAGAGGACAGATATTTTCCTTCTGACCTGGCAGACAGACTCAAGGCCAGTGGATATGTTCCATTATCTATTGTGGCATGGCTCCCTGATAGCTCAGTTGGTAAAGACTCCAACTGCAATGTAGGAGACGCCGGTTCGATTCCTGGGTCAGGAAGACCCCCTGGAGAAGGGAGAGACTACCCACTCCAGTATTCTTGGGCTTCCCTTGTGGCTCAGCTGGTAAAGAATCTGCCCGCAATGCGGGAGACCTGGGTTGGACCCCTGGGTTGGGAAGATCCCCTGGAGAAGGGAAAGGCTACCCACTCCTGTATTCTGGTCTGGAGAATTCCATGGACTGTATAGTTCATGGGGTGGCAAAGAGTTAGATACGAATGAGCGATTCTCACTTTTTCACTATTGCGGCATGACAAACCACCTCAAAACTTATGCCCTAAACCAACCCTTTTAGTATCTCTGGGGGTTGGCTAGGCTCAGTTAGACAGTTATTGCTCAGGGTTTCCCATGTAGTTGCAGCGACCAGGGCTGGCTAGCACACTCTGAGGGTTCACTCACTCACTTAGGTGTAGCACCTGGGCTGGGAATGAAGGAGTTTTACGGCCTGGAAAAAGAAGATAACGACCTCAAAGGCCCAGGCTGGACCACCTGACTTGGGGAAAACTGAACTTAAAAGTCCCACCACGATACTCTGGGCAGATTGCATCAAACCCAGACTGACTTTCACCCCCTGCCCGGGACACCGCCCCCCGCCCCCACCCCGCGCCGTCCATCACCATCCCCAGCTCCCTACCTCCAAAAGCCATCTCCCCTTCCTCCCTCTTCCCTGAGGTACCTGCTCCGGCGATTGCAGAGCGCCCATCTTCCCAGCCCGAACAAACCCCGGAGCGGTGGAATCCCCAGCCTGGAGCGCCCCGGCCACAACTGGGCATGCTCCGTCGTCAGTCAGGCTGGGGCCGGGAGCGGCCAGCGCCGTGCGCGCCGGCGGGTTCCTCCCGCGGCCGCGAGTCCTCCGCCTCCCGAGCCGGGGGCGGGCGCGTGATGGCGGCGGCGGCGGGGAGCGGCGGCGGCGGAGCAGCAGCAGTGACACGTCAAGCACCGGCGAGGAGGAGAGGATGCAGCGCCTCTTCCAGACCTGCGACGGCGACGGCGACGGCTACATCAGCAGGTACTCGGGGAGGCCGTGGGACTGGTCGGGGCGCGACCCGCCTCTCCGCGATGCCCGAGTCCCCTCCTCTGCCCCATCGCCCCCAACTTCCCCCAAGTTGCTCCGAAGCCCAAGGGGAAAAGTTGCCCGCGACTCTGAGAACGCGTCGCCGGCTCGGCCACTGAGGCCGAGGAGCTAGCTGCTCAACTCGTCTTCTGGAGGTGCCGGTTGGTGCAATTTTCCCCAGCGCTGCCTTTGTCTGGGCACAGGGAGACCTCTCTTTCGGATGCGGGTCCTCCTCCGGGACTGGGAGCGCTCCTGCCTCTGGGGAAACGAGTGCTGGCCGCTTGCCCAGGTAGAAGAGACTGCCCTGCAGCCTCAGGGTGTCAAGACGCTGTGGCCACCGGGCAGCGGTCTTGTCCGGTTGCTCGGCAGACAGACCCGGGACCGCACTGGGAGAGGGATACATGCTCAGCGACAGAGCTGAGCAGGAAAAACAAGCTGTGAAAAACTTTCGTGTGCCACTGAGACCCTGCGTTCCAAACTTCGGAGCCCCCAAAGTGAGCGTATTAATAGTTTGCCGCTCAGTACTGATCTAAACCTCTTAGCCTGAGGGGAGCGAAGCGTTCAGGCGCAAAGTAGGGGCTGAGAGGTGAGGCTGGAATATAGACCCTACTCCCTACCCCAGGCTCAAGGCTCTAACCAGGTGAGCCTCTCGAGGGGCCTCGGGGCGCCTCTACGTGATCTTCAAACCCTTGCTGTGCTGGCTTACAGCTTCCCTGCAGGGGCGGTATTGCAACGTCAAGCAACGAGGCTGGGTAAAATAATTACTCTGCCCAAATGTTTATCACGTATCAGACACTGATGGAGAAGGCAACGGCACCCCACTCCAGTACTCTTGCCTGGGAAATCCCATGGATGGAGGAGCCTGGTAGGCTGCAGTCCATGGGGTCGCTAAGAGTCGGACACGACTGAGCGACTTCACTTTCACTTTTCACTTTCATGCATTGGAGAAGGAAATGGCAACCCACTCCAGTGTTCTTGCCTGGAGAATTCCAGGGACGGGGGAGCCTGGTGGGCTGCCGTCTATGGGGTCGCACAGAGTCGGACATGACTGAAGTGACTTAGCAGCAGCAGCAGACACTGATGATGAGGAAGGCAACCGTAACGTCTTCCAGAATGCTTATATGAAAGGTTGACACTGGGCGCTGAAGCCTGTACGCACCGAAATCTGAATTGCCTTCAAAGGGGTAGGCAGCCTAAATTGTGTGTTACTTTTTTTTTTTTTTTTTTTTTTAGCCTTTGTCTTGGTGATGGTGAAGATACTCTGAAAATCCCAGGGTGCCTCCTACTGATTGTACTTGCTTACACAGAGAAAGAGAGTAGGAAATCCCTCCCCACCCCCAAATTAAAAAAAAAAAAAATCTGAATACTTAGACGTATGGGGGAAAAAAGACAAAATTCTTTCGGACTTGACTCCCTTATGATAATTCCTGAATTTTCTCACTTTTTGAAGTTACATTGGAAAACATTATAAAGATATCAGAATACTTTATGGAGTAATTATGTCCTGAAATGAAAGAAATATGTAACTCCAGGTGACCTTGTATATATTTTCATCTGGAAGTCTTTCCCTTTTTGGTTCCAGAATAAAACAATTTCATCATATAGTTTAGTTTTTTTGTTGTTGTTATTTCCTTACCTGAAAGGGCATTATCTCATTTGCAATAATATAAGCTATCTGCATTCTTCATGTTAGAATGCAAAAAGACATTAATTTCATATGGGCAAGAGTGCATATAGAAAACGACCAAAATTCTCTCCTTCCTTTAATCCTATTAATATTGTTGCTTTATCTTAACCACACTTTCTATATAAATGTTCATATTATTTTGAATGGGGTCTGTGTGGACCCTGAAGGATAACGAATTTTGCTTGAGAACTTTGTTTTGGAAGGTGAAGCATTATAAGGGCATGATGTTAAAGAAGGAATTTTAGAGGGAGATAGAAATTCACTGGAGTAAAAGTTGGAAAAAACTTTATCCTTTGAGCTACATCACTTTAATATATCTGCTTGAAAGTTGGAAGGTATCTTCAGTAGTGCTTCAGTTCAGTTCAGTCGCTCAGTCGTGTTCGACTCTTTGCGACACCATGAACTGCAGCTCACCAGGCCTCCCTGTCCATCACCAACTCCCAGAGTTTACCCAAACTCATGTCCATTGAGTCAGTGGTGACATCCAGCCATCTCATCCTCTGTCATCCCCTTCTCCTCCTGCCCTCAATCTTTCCCAGCATCAGGGTCTTTTCAAATGAGTCAGCTCTTCGCATCAGGTGGCCAAAGTGTTGGAGTTTCAGCTTCAACATCAGTCCTTCCAATGAACACCCAGAACTGAGCTCCTTTAGAATGGACTGGTTGGATCTCCTTGCAGTCCAAGGGACTCTCAAGAGTCTTCTCCAACACTACAGATCAAAATCATCAATTCTTTGGCACTCAGCTTTCTTTACAGTCCAACTCTCACATCCATACATGACTATTGGAAAACCCATAGCCATGACTAGATGGACCTTTGTTGACAAAGTATTCTCTCTCTGCTTTTTAATATGCTATCTAGGGGAAGGTGAAGTCGCTCAGTCATGTCCGACTCTCTGTGACCCCGTGGACTGTACCTACTAGGCTTCTCCATCCATGGGATTCTCTAGGCAAAAATACTGGAGTGGATTGCCATTTCCTTCTCCAGGGGATCTTCCTGACCCAGAGATCGAACCTGGGTCTCCCACATTGGAGGCAGATGCTTTAACTTCTGAGCCACCAGGGAAGCCCAATATGCTCTCTAGGTTGGTCATAACTTTCCCTTCCAAGGAATAAGCATCTTTTAATTTCTTGGCTGCAATCACCATCTGCAGTGATTTTGGAGCCCACCAAAATAAAGTCTGACACTGTTTCCACTCTTTCCCCATCTATTTCCCATGAAGTGATGGGACCAGATGCCATGATCTTAGTTTTCTGAATGTTGAGCTTTAAGCCAACTTTTTCACTCTCCACTTTCAGTTTCATAAAGAGGCTTTTTAGTTCCTATTCACTGTGCCATAAGGGTGGTGTCATCTGCATATCTGAGGTTATTGATATTTCTCCTGCCAATCTTGATTCCAGCTTGTGCATCTTCCAGCCCAGCATTTCTCATGATGTACTCTGTATATAAGTTAAATAAGCAGGGTGACAATATACAGCCTTGACATACTTCTTTTCCTATTTGGAACCAGTCTGTTGTTCCATGTCCAGTTTGAACTGTTGCTTCCTGACCTGCATATAGTTTTCTCAAGAGGCAGATCAAGTGGTCTGGTATTCCCATCTCTTTCAGAATTTTCCACAGTTTATTGTGATCCACACAGTCAAAGGCTTTGGCATAGTCACTAAAGCAACAATAGATGTTTTTCTGGAACTCTCTTGCTTTTTCTAATGATGGAACAGATGTTAGCAATTTGATCTCTGGTTCCTCTGCCTTTTCTAAAACCAGCCTGAACATCTGGAAGTTCACAGTTCACATATTGCAGAGCCAAAACTTTGGCTGTGGGCAGAGTTGCTGTGGAAGTTATTTTTAGGCTGCGACGGAATTTCCATATAGGAGGAGTTCAGGGTGGCAATTTCACTGAGAGGTGGAAGCAAAGACCTTGTCCAGAAGTGTCTTTACACAGCAAGCACAGTTTTCCTGGAGCACATGTTTATTTGGTATGCTGGAGGAATGAGGTTAATGAAAATGACTCCATTTCCAGTGCCACTTCTTCATGCTGCCACTATTTAATGACTTTACTGACCTCTCTATAGCGTGTAGTAAGGTGTGGAATGCTGTGAATTTTCTCTTATATTAAATTTGAGAGTTGGGCTTTCTAACTTAAAACCTTGAATTCTTTAAAAGTTATGAAGTTTGTGCTAACATCAATAGCTGTATCTGTTAGGATTTTGTTTGGGCTGTACGTAATAGAATATATAAGTCAAATAAGGGTTGACTGTAACACCTAGAAGTCTGGAGGTGGGCTTGCAGGCTGAGGCAGCAGCTCCATAATGGGATCAACTCGTAGCTTCTTTCTGTCTTTCTGTATCACCATTCTTCACATGGAGCATTCATCTTCATCGTTATCTCACAGTCCTAAAATGATTGCTGTGTCTCCAACTTCATCTCCAAGTTCTAGGGAGGGAAGTGTAAGAGGAAGCTGAAGTGGATGATGCCTGTATCATCAAAGCGCAGCTTTCCCAGATCCCTTAATTGAGGTAATGTTGGTCAAACTCTACATGCAGTAGAGTTTAAGGAAGCATGTCATCTATTTGGGTACATTGCCTCCTATACAGAAGCTGAGTTCTGTTATTAAGAGTGAGAACTTGATATTGGTAAGGCAAGTAGCAACCAATACATGTAATAAAACTCCCCATATTAACTCAAATTCAACTGTATTGGCTCCAGTCCTTTACCCTCACCTTCATCTTCAAAGAGGAATGATCTGAAAGTGTTGTGTTCAGAAAAAGGAGAAGGAGAAGAAAGCCTGAGGCCCTGGGGACATGTCAAGGCATACCATTTCAGGAAAAAGGAAGATAAAAAGTTAGAGCTTTGTGTCTTAAATATCCTCTAGGCCCAGCTTTCCCCCATCAAACTGACCAAAAAAATGTATTAGTTAACTGGAGATTCCTGGAATTGTTGCTGCTGCCCAGGAACTCCGAGGTTGCCAGGGGAATCCAGAATCATTCCCGTGGATACTTAAACTGCCATGAGGTGGAACCAAGCCACAGCTTGAAGAGGGAGGGGTTCGGGCTACACAGTGACCCCTGCAGGCTCTTCTGGCGCCTTCACTAACCTCACGATGACTTCACGCCTAGATATCTAGATATCCTGTGATTGAAGATGGTGGTTTTACTCTATTGGCTGACATTAATTTCCCTTTGGAATTCTAGAGCTTTTGTCTTTATCATTCAGCTTAAGAAACTGTTTCTGTTGTGCATTTTGACAAATATCATAAACCATCGGTTTCATTTAGGCTTAGTCTTCAAACCTCAGCTCAGACTTGATTGCCTTTGAGAGAGCAAAGTGAGTTAGGGACTTCCCTGGGGGTCCAGTGGTTAGGACTCTGCTTTCACTGCCTGGGGCTTGAGTTCAATTCCTGGTCAGGGAACTAAGATCCTACCAGTTGAGTGGTATGACCAAAATAAGAAAATAATAAATGAAGTGAGTCATCTCTACCCCAGCATTATTCTCCATCATAATACCAGTGGCTTTCTTCCAAAGAACCCTTTTCAACCTGTAATTGCATTTGTTTATTGCTTTGTTTGCCAATTTATTGTCATTCTCCCACTAAATATAGCATTCATGAGGGACAGAATCATGGTTTATTAACTGTACACTCAGGATCTAGCAAAGTATTTGCCATATAGCCCTCAATCAGTAAATTCTGATGAATAAATAACCAAGAATAAACAGTGACATGTCATGTATATTGAAAAATCCTTCAGGCATTTTCCTCGTTTGTGAGATACTTTAAGTATATTTTATTATATATTTTTCTTTAAAAATAACTTCTTCCTAGTTATATAAGATATTTTTGTTGCTGAAAATTTGGAAAATATATAATCAAATCAAAATCATGCAGTACCCCATAACTGGGCTTCCCAGGTGGCTCAGTGGGTAATCGAATCTGCCTGCAATGCAGGAGATGTGGATTCAATGCCTGGGTCGGGAAGATCCCCTGGAGGGAGACATGGCAACTAACTCCAGTATTCTTGGCTAGAAAAATCCCGTGGGCAGAGGAGCCTGGCAGGCTACAGTCCATGGGGTCACAAAGAGTCAGACACAACTGAAGTGGCTGAGCACATACGCACATCCCATAACTAAGGAGTATCATTTCTGTTTTCCTGATGATATATCTACATCATAACATTCCTCTAGTAAAATTAAAAATGACTGGATAAAAGGAAAAGCATCTTGTGTTCTTGGTTAGGAAGATTTAATATTGTTATGATGGCAGTACTCCCCTGTTTCACTCCCCTCCCACCAACCTCCCCAGCTCTAGGCAACCATTAATCTACTTTCTGTCTCTATAGATTTGCCTGTTACGGATATTTCATGTAAATGGAATCATACACTATGTAACTTTTAGTTGCTTGTGTTTCAGTGTCATATCTAAGAAAGTTTTGGGTAATCCACAGTCACAAAGATATATTCCTGTTTTCTTCTAAGAATTTTATAGGTTTTGTTCTTACATTAGATTTATGATCCATTTTGAGTTTATTTTTGTATATGGTGTGAAGAAGGATCCAAGTTCATTCTTTTGCATGTAGCTATCAAGTTGTATTGTCACCCTGCTTATTTAACTTATATGCAGAGTATATCATGAGAAACTTTGGGCTGGAGGAAGCACAAGCTGGAATCAAGATTGCCGGGAAAAATATCAATAACCTCAGCTATGCAGATGATACCATCCTTATGCAGAAAGTGATGAGGAATAAAAAGCCTCTTGATGAAAGTGAAACTGGAGAATGAAAAAGTTGGCTTAAAGCTCAAAATTCAGAAAACGAAGATCATGGGATCTGGTCCTATCACTTCATGGGAAATAGTTGGGGAAACTGTGGAAACAGTGTCAGACTTTATTTTGGTGGACTCCAAAATCACTGCAGATGGTGACTGCAGCCATGAAATTAAAAGACACGTACTCCTTGGAAGGAAGGTTATGACCAACCTAGATAGCATATTCGAAAGCAGAGACATTACTTTGCCGACTAAGGTCCATCTAGTCAAGCCTATGGTTATTCCTGTGGTCATGTATGGATGTGGGAGTTGGACTGTGAAGAAGGCTGAGTGCTGAAGAATTGATGCTTTTGAATTGTGGTGTTGGAGAAGACTCTTGAGAGTCCCTTGGACTGCAAGGAGATCCAACCAGTCCATTCTAAAGGAGATCAGTCCTGGGAGTTCTTTGGAAGGAATGATGCTAAAGCTGAAACTCCAGTACTTTGGCCACCTCATGTGAAGAGTTGACTCACTGGAAAAGACTGTGATGCTGGGAGGGAATTGGGGGCAGGAGGAGAAGGGTTGACAGAGGATGAGATGGTTGGATAGCATCACTGACTTGATGGACGTGAGTCTGAGTGAACTCCTGGAGTTGATGATGGACAGGGAGGCCTGGCATGCTGCGATTCATGGGGTCACAAGCAGTCGGACACGACTGAGCAACTGAACTGAACTGAACTGGTCAATTTGTTCAAGCACCATTTGTTGAAAAGACTATTCTTTCCTATTTTCTTGACTCTCTTATCACCAACCAATTGACCATAAACATAAACATTCATTTCTTTACGCCCAGTTCTTCTGTGTCTTTTGGTGTGCCTATCCATATACCAGTACCACACTATTCTGATTACTGTTGCTTTAAGTTTTGAAATTGAGAAGTGTGAATCCTCCAGTTTTGTTCTTCTCTTTTAAGGTTGGCTGTTCTTAGTCCTCTAAGTTCCCTTATACATTTTAGGATCAGCTTGTCAATTTCTTCAACACAGGCAGCTGAGATGTTTCATTGGGATTGCATGAATCTATAGGTCGGTTTGTTCACATGCATTTTTAGTAAATATATTTTTCAGGATAGTTTTTTTTCCACCAGCCCTTTGTTTTATAGTTTTTAATTTGGAGTAGCCAGGTTAGTGAACATCTAAAGTAATAATAGCAAATGTTTATAGAAGCTTTTATAGTTTACAATCAATTGTTCTAAACCTTATCTCATTTGATTCTTGCAACAGAAGTTTACCATTTCTATTTTAAGACAGAGAGCCAAGATAACAGAGCCTCTGAGGAAAAAGAATACACCTGGTGGCCTTTCCTTAAGGACTTCTCCCCCGCCCCCCCGCCCCCCGCCGCCCCAAATAAATGCTGCACAGCTAGCACAAGAAAACCTATTAAAACCCCTAAAGCCTTACAGTGATTTCCTGTTAATTTATCCAAGGTCTATGGTGCAGATGAATTTTCATTTTAAAACTGGCTTCTTAGCATCTGTGGGAATGGCATTTAAATTCTTGGTACAGAAGTTGAGGTATTTGCATTCTAAATAAATTTACATGGGGGTCTCAGCTGGGGAGACTCTCCATTGTTTGGTAAATTGAAAATCTAAGTGTCAGTCCCAGAGTAGAAACCATATGGAGAGAAAGGGCATTTCCTTAGAGAATAGTTAATTGTCAGCTTCTTACTGTCATTTCAAAATGTCAGTTTAAATATGTAAATGAGTAATTACTAAAGTCATGCAACTGATTATTGATGACTCTAACTGATGGGAGAAAAAGAGTTGGTAGGCAGAAGGACTCTCAGGACCTATTCATTGTTCAAATATTTGGATCCCTGTTCCCTTAACAGAGAAAATGTAAATGGAACCAATTGCTAGGCTGACCAGTAAGTGTGAAATGTGTTTGTCTGATATGACAGTTGTTAGCTGTTTAAGTGTAGCCTTCAGTTGAAAATTTAGTTGTGAAACTTCTCTTGGAAAATTCTAGGCAGATGAGCTCTTTAATTTTTTAAATATTCACATCCCAATGTAGAAGATACTTGATCTCAGATTTGATGTTAGTGTTAATTGGGCATTTATGAAACAGTATGGCAAGTGTCACAGATTAAGACACCTGTTGTCTATTATTTAAAAGTTCAACACACATATATTTGTGATACAGATGAAAAAGGTAAAAACATAGATAGCGTATGGAGGGCGTCAGAATTTTTCACTTATTTACAAAAATCAGAACTTCTTTCTGAGACTGATAGCTTAACAGAATATTCTACATTAGAGGTTAGTGCTCTAAGTCAAGATTTTTACTTTGATTGTTTCATATACTGTAGAGTCTTAACTTGAGTGTGTGTGCATGCCCACTTGCTTCAGTCGTGTCCAACTCTTTGTGACCATGTGGACTGCATCCCTCCAGGCCCCTTTGTCCATGGGATTCTCCAGGCAAGAATACTGGAATGGGTTGCCATGCCTGCCTCCAGGGGGTCTTCCCGACCCAGAGATCGAAACCCGTCTCCTGCGTCTCCTGCATTGCTCGTGGATTCTTTACTGCTGAGCCACAGGGAGAGCCCTAACCTGAGTGTACTTTGTGTTAAGCAGAGTGGAAATCATTGTGATAATATTGTTGGGGAAATATTTACTCCTCTAAAAACATGTAAGCCGTTTTTATATTTATCATAAGCAAAGGGAGAAATCAGTGCTGGTCATCTCCCTCCCCCTTCTTGATTTCCAAATTTCCTTCATCTCTTACCAGAATTATTCTCCTAGTGTCCTAACCTGCAGGTTTGGCTCCTCCAGTCCACTTTACATGGACATTAAAGTTATCTCTCTATCAATATAACATAAAACTGAGCAGGCAGCACTTCATAAAGTCCTTTAACAGTTGCCTATTCCATGCAGGTAAGTTGATGGTCCTCCTTGGGCCATTTGAGGTGAAGCCCCTGGGCCTTCTGGCATGGCCACTGTGCCACCGTCGGCATTACTGTTCACATTGCCTTCTCCTGCACACCCAGTTGTCCCAGCATCAGTGCTTTGCACTTGCAGCTCCTTCTCTAAATGCTCTTCCCCCAGTCCTTGTCTGTGTGATGAGCACCTTCTTGCTTTTTCTAGACTTAGTTCTCACGCAGCTCTTGCTCTCTGGAGACTTTCTCTCATGTCTTTGGGCCTTACACACACTACTAGGCCAGCACTGCTCACGTTTGGTATTCCTACTGTTTCCAGTTCTTTGCTCCCCACAGTCAAGGCAGAGCCTATATACATTTCTTGTCTTTTGTCTTTATAGACGGAGTCTATAGACTCAGTGCCTAGCATGTAACAGAAACTTATTAAATATTGATCAAATACATAACACTGTTCATGTGTAATGGTCATTTCAAACACTTTAGAATATTTAGAAAAATATTATTAGGTTTTGTCCAACTTAGAAGAAGACGAGAACCTAAGTTTCCATTAGCAGATGCATGGATAAAGCAGACATGGCATATGTATACAATGGAATATTATTTAGCTATAGAAAAGAAAGAAACAATGCCATTTGTAGCTACATGGATGAGCCTATACTAAGTGAAATAAATCAGAAAGAAGACAAATACCATATGATATCATTTATATGTAGAATCTAAAATATGATACAAATAAACTTATTTATAAAACAGAAACAGACTCACAAAGAAAACAGATATATGGTTACCAAGGGGAAAGGGGGTCAGGGAGGGATAAATTAGGAGCTTTGGATTTTGCAGATACCAGCTATTAATACTGTATTTGTTGTTATTGTTGAGTTGCTAAATTGTGCCTGATTCTTTGCAACCCCATGGACTGCAGCATGCCAGGCTTCCCTGTCCTTCACTATCTCCCAAAGTTTGCTCAGGTTCATGTCCATTGAGTCGATGATGCTATCTAACCATTGCATACACTGATGCCCTCTTCTCCTTTGTCTTCTATCTTTCCCAACATCAAGGTCTTTTCCAATGAGTTGGCTAAAATATTGGAGCTTCAGCTTCAGCATCTGTCCTTCCAATGAATATTCAAGACTGATTTCCTTTAGGATGGACTGGTTGGATCTCCTTGCAGTTCAAGGGACCTCAAGAGTCTTCTCTAGCACCACAGTTCAAAGACATCAGTTCTTCAGTTCTCAGCCTTCTTTATGGTCCAACTCTTGCATCCATACATGACTACTGGCAAAAACATATTTTTGAATATACAGACCTTTGTTGGCCAAGTAATGTCTCTGCTCTTTAATACACTGTTTAGATTTGTCACAGCTTTTCTTCCAAGGAGCAAGTGTCTTTTAATATCATGACTGCAGTCAACATCTGCAGTGATTTTGGAGCCCAAGGAAATAAAATCTGTCTCCGCTTCTACTTTCCCCAATCTATTTGCCATGAAGTGGTGGGAAAGGGTGACATAATCTTAGTTTTTGAATGTTGAGTTTTAAGCCAGCTTTTTTCTTTGCAAAATAATTTTTGCTTCTTTTTCAATATAAATTTATTTATTTTAATTGGAGGGTAATTACTTTACAATATTACATTGGTTTTGCTATATATCAACATGAATCCGCCACAGCTGTACACGTGTTTCCCATCCTGAACACCGCCCTCCCCACCTCCCTCCCCATACCATCCCTCTGGGTCATCCCAGTGCACCAGCCACAAGCATCCTGTCTCATGCATCGAACCTGGACTGGAGATTCATTTCATATATGATATTATACATGTTTCAATACCATTCTCCCAAAGCATCCCACCCTCTCCCTCTCCCACAGAGTCCAAAAGACTTTTCTATACATCTCTGTCTCTTTTGCTGACTCACATACAGGGTTATCATTACCATCTTTCTAAATTCCATATATATGCATTAATATACTATATTAGTGTTTTTCTTTCTGGCTTATTTCACTCTGTATAATAGGCTTCAGTTTCATCCGCCTCATCAGAACTGATTCAAATGTATTTTTTTTTAATGGCTGAGTAATACTCCATTGTGTATATGTACCACAGCTTTCTTATCCATTCGTCTGCTGATGGACATCTAGGCTGCTTCCATGTCCTGGCTATTATAAACAGTGCTGCGATGAACATTGGGGTACACGTGTCTCTTTCACTTCTGGTTTCGTTGGTATATATGCCCAGCAGTGGGATTGCTGGGTCGTATGACAGTTCTATTTCCAGTTTTTTAAGGAATCTCCACACTATTCTCCATAGTGGCTGTACTAGTTTGCATTCCCACCAACAGTATAAGAGGGTTCCCTTTTCTCCACATCCTCTCCAGCATTTATTGTTTGCAGACTTTTGGATAGCAGCCATTCTGACTGGCGTGAAATGGTACCTCACTGTGGTCTTGATTTGCATTTCTCTGATAATGAGTGATGTTGCGCATCTTTTCATGTGTTTGTTAGCCATCTGTATGTCTTTGGAGAAACATCTGTTTAGTTCTTTGGCCCATTTTTTGATTGGGTTGTTTATTTTTCTGGAATTGAGCTGCAGAAGTTGCTTGTATATTTTGAGATTAATTCTTTGTCAGTTGCTTCATTTGCTATTATTTTCTCCCATTCTGAAGGCTGTCTTTTCACCTTGCTTATAGTTTCCTTTGTTGTGCAGAAGCATTTAATTTTACTTAGGTCCCATTTGTTTATTTGTGCTTTTATTTCCAATATTCTGGGAGGTGGATCATAGAGGATCTTGCTGTGATTTATTTGGAGAGTGTTTTGCCTATGTTCTCTTCTAGGAGTTTTATAGTTTCTGGTCTTACATTTAGATCTTTAATCCATTTTGAATTTATTTTTGTGTATGGTGTTAGAAAGTGTTCTAGTTTCATTATTTTACAAGTGGTTGACCAGTTTTCCCAGCACCACTTGTTAAAGAGATTGTCTTTTCTTTATTGGATATTCTTGCCTCCTTTGTCAAAGATAAGTTGTCCATAGGTGCATGGATTTAACTCTGGGCTTTCTATTTTGTTCCATTGATCTATATTTCTGTCTTCGTGCCAGTACCATACTGTCTTGATGACTGTTTAAGCCAACTTTTTCACTCTTCTCTTTCACCCTCATCAAGAGGCTCTTTAGTCCCTCTTTACTTTCTGTCTTCTGCCATTAGACTGATATCATTTGTATATCTGAGGTTGTTGATACATCTGGTAGTCTTGATTCCAGCTTGTAAGTCATCCAGCCCAGCATTTCAGATGATATACACTAAGTGTAAGTTAAATAGCAAGGTCCTATTTTATAGCACAGGGAACTATATTCAATATCCTATAATAAACCGTGATGGAAAAAAATATGAAAAAGAATATGTATATAACTGAATGACTGTTATATACCATTTTAACACAACATTGTAAATCATGTAAAGCAACTATGCTTCATAAAAAAGAAGCTGAGGAATCTATATTTGACCATACATATTGCATGCATTTTACACAATGTAGAATACTAGTTTGATGGGGGTTGTGTCCCCCTTTAACTAACTAGTCATATGACTTTAGGCAAGTCACACAAACCTCTTCAAGCAGTCTTCTTTTGTAAAGTGATTTTAACAAATCTTTTTTTTTTTTGGTAATGACTGAAATATTTTTATTTTATGGACTGTTGTTACTAGTTTTAGGATTTTGTTGGTAGCATGTTCTTTGGGAAAAGCATGCCATTTAAGTTAGTCTCATTGGGCAACTGTTGGTGTTTGCTTGTGAACTGACCCTGATAAATCCATGCTGCTCCTGCTGTTGCTAAGTCACTTCAGTCGTATCCTACTCTGTGTGACTCCATAGACGGCAGCCCACCAGGCTCCACCATCCCTGGGATTCTCCAGACAAGAACACTGGAGTAGGTTGCCATTCCTTTCTCTATAATGATAAATCCATAGTTTCCCTATATTGGGAGTTGTTATCATCTAATCAGCTTCAATACCATCTAGTTAGTAGTATTTTCAAAAGCATTGAACCATTGGCTAGGTTTTCTGTTGCTTCCTGAGATGATATGGGGTGGGAGGTGGGAGGGGGCTTCGACATTGGGAGATCGTGTACACCTGTGGCTGATTCATGTCAATGTATGGCAAAACAAATACAGTATTGTAACGTAGAATAAAGTATTATAAAAAAAGACTATAAAAAATTTAAAAACTACTTGTAATTGTATATTCTGGTAGTTTTGTTTTGTTTTGTTTTTAACTGTTTGGCAGTCACCGATATGGTTTTATCCTGATGCTTTCAAGCTATCAATTCAGTTCAATTGCTCAGTAATGTCCAACTCTGCGACCCCATGAATTGCAGCATGCCAGGCCTCCCTGTCCATTACCAACTATTTCAGAATTTTCCACAGTCTACTGTGATCCACACAGTCTAAGGCTTTGGCATAGTCAATAAAGCAGAAATAGATGCTTTTCTGGAACTCTCTTGCTCTTTCAATGATCCAGCAGATGTTGGCAATTTGATCTTTGGTTCCTCTGCCTTTTCTAAAACCAGCTTGAACATCTGGAATTTCATGGTTCACGTATTGCTGAAGCCTGGCTTGGAGAATTTTGAGCATTACTTTACTAGCGTGTGAAATGAGTGCAACTGTCCAGTAGTTTCAGCATTCTTTGGCATTGCCTTTCTTTGAGACTGAAATGAACTGACCTTTTCCAACCCTGTGGCCACTGCTGAGTTTTCCAAATTTGTTGGCATATTGAGTGCAGCACTTTACAGCATCATCTTTCAGGATTTGAAATAGCTCTACTGGAATCCCATCACCTCCACTACCTTTGTTCATAGTGATGCTTTCTAAGGCCCACTTGACTTCACATTCCAGGATATCTAGCTCTAGGTGAGTGATCACACCATCATGATTATCTTGGTCATGAAGATCTTTTTGTACCATTCTTCTGTGTATTCTTGCCACCTCTTCTTAATATCTTCTGCTTCTGTTAGGTCCATACCATTTCTGTCCTTTATCGAACCCATCTTTGCATGAAATGTTCCTTGGTATTTCTAATTTTCTTGAAGAGATCTCTAGTGTTTCCCATTCTGTTCTTTTCCTCTATTTCTTTGCATTGATCGCTGAGGAAGGCTTTCTTATCTCTTGCTGTTCTTTGGAACTCTGCATTCAGATGCATATATCTTTCCTTTTTTTCCTTTGCTTTTCACTTCTCTTCTTTTCAACAGCTATTTGTAAGGCCTCCCCAGACAGCCATTTTGCTCTTTTGCATTTCTTTTCCATGGGGATAGTCTGGATCCCTGTTTCTTGTACAATGTCATGAACCTCTGTCCATCATTCATCAGGCACTCTATCTATCAGATCTAGTCCCTTAAATCTATTTCTCACTTCCACTGTATAATCATAAGGAATTTGATTTAGGTCATACCTGAATGATCTAGTGGTTTTCCCTACTTTCTTCAATTTAAGTCTCAATTTAGCAATAAGGAGGTCATGATCTGAGCCAGTCAGTTCCCGGTCTTGTTTTTGCTGACTGTATAGAGTGTCTCCATCTTTGGCTGCAAAGAATATAATCAATCTGATTTTGGTGTTGACCATCTGGTGATGTCCATGTGAAGAGTCTTCTCTTGTGTTTTCTGTGTTTGCTGTGACCAGTGCGTTCTCTTGGCAAAACTCTATTAGCCTTTTCCCTGCTTCATTCCATATTCTAAGGCCAAATTTGCCTGTTACTCCAGGTGTTTCTTGACTTCCTACTTTTACATTCCAGTCCCCTATAATGAAAAGGACATCTTTTTGGGTGTTAGTTCTGAAAAATCTTGTAGGTCTTCAACTTCAGCTTCTTCAGTGTTACTGGTTGGTGCATATGCTTGGATTACTGTGATATTGAATGCTTTGCCTTGGAAATGAACAGAGATCATTCTGTTGTTTTTGAGATTGCTTCCAAATACTGCATTTCAGACTCTTTTGTTGACCATGATGGCTACTCCATTTCTTCTAAGGGATTCCTGCCCACAGTACTAGATATATATAAATGTTATAAAAATGTTTTCAAGTTAATGTTTATAGTCCACTTTTCTTAGGCTATTCCTCTCTGGTTACTAGGTTTCACAGTGAACAAGCAGTTTCAACTAATAGTAGAATCAAAATCAAAAAAATGTACTTGTGTTATAGTAACTTCTCTTCAACTTGTTTCACCTACCAGATTATAAACTTTATAACAACCATACCTTTGTAGTTCTCACACCACGAGATACTGTTCCTTGTACATAAATGCTGTGTACGTATATGTTAAATCAGTGTTGAATGAATGAAGTGATATATTAATACTACCTTAAGACGAAATTATGTTTCTGCTTCTACACTTGCAGAATAGGGTTTTTATTTTTCTCTTTCCTAAAATAGAGAAAAATTCCTGTGCCAATATTAACTTGCCTCTAACTGTATGCTTACATGCTCCCAGATTTGTCATCAGTAAAATAACATGAAATGACAAAAACACAAAGACTATTGCCATGTAAGTTAGTTTATTGAAGTCCCTGTTTTGATAATATAAAATACACATTCCCTTAAAGGAGTAATTTTCTATCCATAGTGGTTTTTTACTTTCTAGGTTCCTTCTCAGTTTTCAGTACCTATAGCATCTGACGGTTGTCATACCAGAGCAAATGTAAGAATATCAATTTTTATTTTTAAATGTTTATTGAATGCCCACAGTGTGCACAGAAGAATTCAAAGATGGATGTGTTAGAACCTCTTCTCCTAAGGAGTATTTGGTCTTATGCAATAAGTATACACATGACAAGGAAAAGTACAAAGCATATAGGAAAGTTCAGTGAAGGGAAGAAAACAGCTGGCCTTATAGGAGGATATTTTTCTAGTAAGTTTATTGCAAGGAATATGTTGCTGGCCCAGAATATTCATTTAGCTTCACCTGCCTTACTCGATCATGGCTCTGTCCTCAGCCAGAATGGCTCTATCAATGGCTTCCATGCTGCCCTGCCCTCCCCCACAGACAGAGGAGCCAAGGGCAGCCCTGATGGCAGAGAGACGGCCGCCCCTCCAGAGACTCTGGCCTCCTCAGCGACTGCCTAGCATTGCCAGATGCGTTGCCCTGATGGCTCACGGTGAACAATGTCAGATTTGTGATCGCCGAAGAAAAAGATTTAGCTTTAGGACCAGGGACCAGGGACCAGGCTTGATCACTCTAAAGCTTTTGTATAGCAGAGATTTATTAAAGTATAAAAAGAGGCAGAGAGAGCTTCTGACATGGATATCAGAAGGGGACGGAGAGTGCTCCCCTTGCTAATGTTAGCAAGGGAGTTAGATACTTTTTTAATTGGTTATTATCAAAAGGGTGTCTCAAGGTTGTAAAGATCTTACTAGACCCTCTCCCATAATTTACATTTTAAGATAACAGGATTAGCCAGAAGGTTTTCAGGAAGGAGAAACTGTCCTCAAACAGGATACATTGTCATATAATCTTTAGTACAGAGTTTAAACTGAGTTGTTTGTTGTGTAATCATCAGTTCTGGGCTTAAAGAAAAAAAAGGTATTTCATGTGACTGAGAGTAATGTAGAGAAAAAGTTGTCCTTTCCTCCTCCTTGAGAATTCCAGACCCCTGTCTCCACTTTGAGAGCCCCACACCGCTTCTCCTACGCCTCCTCCTCCTTCTCCTCCTCCTCCTCCTCTTCTCAACCTGCCTAGGAACTGACTCTATCAGCCCTGAGGTATTGTGCAGGTCACACCCTGTGGGGCAGCAACCTGTGAAAGACAGGGAAACTGGGAGGAACCAGCTGTTAGTGGCTCCTCCTTCCTTCCCACTGAAGAGCTGCTGTGAAGCAGTAGCTTCCTCTGGCCTCTGTAAGCCCAGAGAACCAGCTCTGTGTGCTGCAGAGCTGTGGTCAGCTTGTGTACACACCGCTTACCTTAGCTCTCCCCACTTTGTTTGCTCATTCATCTTTTCCCTGCACTCTTTCTTCCCTGAGATTGCAACCCCAATAAAGTATAGGCATGTAAGCTCAAAACAGAACCCATATAAGCAGCTCACAAAAAGGATATCAGTGTTTAAATAGATAGGACTTCATAGGCCCTGAACTTTATTGCAAAAAAAAAAAAAAAAATCGTAAGGAAAAATGCAAAGAAAAAAGTTCACTCTAGTGTCATCTAATCAGAGATAATAAGAGACACACAAGCACAAATATGATGTAGTACTCATTATTTGTTGCCCACGTCTATCGTTACTTCCCTTCCCCCAAAGATCCTTAACAAAAGCACAAGCAGCCACTCTTCCTACAAGAAACCTACAAGAATGTGTTGCAGGGTCCCACCTCCAAATGTAAGGGGAAGCCTGGAACATCCAAGGGTAATCCCAGCCTCGTGAAAGCATTTGAGTTAGGAAAGGCCATGAGATAAGATTTGCACTAATGAGTATCTAGAAGTGTACTGGAGATTGCTAGAAATGGTTTCCACATTCCTCTGGTAGAGTTTCTGAAAGCAGCTCCTTTTCTCTTTCCCTCCCAAATGGGAGATGACAGAAAGAGGATGCACAAACTGTTGGTTCTGGATCCAAAATGGGGATTAATGTTAGAAAGAAGACTACACTTTTAAGGGAGAGGATCGTCATGGAAAAAGCTAGAGACTCGATGGTATTGATTGAACCACCCTGCCTCTAGCCTTCCTGCTATACATTTCTTTATTATTTAAGATCTCTTGAGTTTTAACTTCTTTATTTATGCCCTAAAGCATGCTATTGTATTTATATAAATGGGATTTTACTAGACAGGCTCTTTTGTGATTTTTTTTTTTTTTTTTTGGCATATTGAAGGGAAAGTTATGACCCACCTGGTGGCTCAGATGGTGAAGCATCTGTCTGCAGTGCGGGAGACCTGGGTTCAATCCCTGTGTTGGGAAGATCCCTGGGGAAGGAAATAGCTACCCACTCCAGTACTCTTGCCTAGAAAATCCCATGGATGGAGGAGCCTGGTGTCCATGGGGTTGCAAATAGTCGGACACGACTGAGCGATTTCACTTCACTTCACTTTCACTAGACAGCATATTAAAAGCAGAGACATTACTTTGTGAGCAAAGGTCCATCTAGTCAAGGCTATGGTTTTTCCAGTAGTCATGTAATGTGAGACTTGGACTATAAAGAAAGCTGAGCACCAAAGAATTGATGCTTTTGAACTGTGTGTGTTGGAGAAGTCTCTTGAGAGTCCCTTGGACTGCGAGGAGATCCAACCAGTCCATCCTAAAGGAGATCAGTCCTGGGTATTCATTGGAAGGACTGATGTTGAAGCTGAAACTCCAGTACTTTGGCCACCTGATGCAAAGAGCTGACTCATTTGAAAAGACTCTGATGCTGGGAAAGATTGAAGGCAGGAGGAGAAGGGGAGGACAGAGGACGAGATGGTTGGATGGCATCACCGACTTGATGGACATGAGTTTGAGTAAAATCCAGTTGGTGATAGACAGGGAGGCCTGATGAGCTGCTGTTCATGGGGTCACAAAGAGTCGAACACGACTGAGCGACTGAACTGAACTGAACTGATGTTCTGTAAATTTACCATGTAAATATGGATCTCATATCACCGTTTAAAATTAAGTAGTCCATGGTGTATGTGTGTGGGGGGGGGGGTATGTAAACTTGATTTTGTTGTTGTTGTTTAGTCACTCAGTCGTGTCCAACTCTTTGTGATTGAACTATAGCCTGCCAGACTTCTCTGTCCGTGTGACTTCCCAGGCAAGAATACTAGAGTGGATTTCCTTCTCCAAGGGATTGCTTGGTAAATTGTACTAGTTATCCCTCTACAGAAATTTTATTTTACTTTTAGTTTATTTGTTGCTTAGCCCAAAACTCTGTGGCTAAAACAACACATATTTATCATCTCACGGTTTCATAGGTCTTGAATCCAAGCATGGCTTAGCTGGGTCCTCTGTTTGAAGTCTCTTAAGAGGCTGCAGTCATGGTATTGGCTGGAGACAGAATCATCTCAAGGTTCAGCTGGGCAGATCCCAGCTTCCTCAGTGATTGTTGACAGGATCCAGCACCTGCAAAGCCTATGGACAGAAGACTTCAGTTCCTTCCTCACTGTTGATGTGAAGTCACCTCTGCTCCTTCCTGACGCTCCTCTTCCCCAGAGCAATCAGACAAGAAGAGCCAGCAAGACAGAAGCACAGTCTTTTGTACCATGATCTCAGAAGTGACATCCATCATGTTAGCTGTATCCTGTCCTTGAGAAGCAAGTCCCAAGGTCCAGCTGACACTCCAGGGGAGGGGATTACACACGGGTGCCACTGCTGGGAGCCTGGGATCAGCTTTAGAAGGCTACCTACCTCACTTTCTGACTTTTATAAGCAGTGCCGTGGTGAATGTTCTTATATATGCATCTTTCAAAATCCCTTCTGATGTGGGCTCAGTTGTGTACCCCCAAATTCATATGTTGAAGTTCTAATTCCCAGTACCTCAGAATGTGACTAAAGAGATAATTAGGGTTAAATGAGCCTTGTGGGGGTAGGCCCTAAACCAACATGGAGTGAGGTCCTCTCTTATAAGAGGAGATTAGAACACAGACATGCAGAGTGAAGAGCATGTGAAGACAAAGGGAGAAGACAGTTATCTGTAAGCCAAGGAGAGAGAGGCTTCAGAATGAAATCTGCACCTCTAAAATCTCGATCTAGATCTCTAACCTGCAGAATAGAGAGAAAGTAAATTTCTGTTGTTTAAGCCACCTAATCTGTGGTACTTTGTTATGGCAACACTAGAAAACTAATAAACCCCTCTATGAATATCTGGGTTAATATATTACTAATTGCCTTACAGAATGTACATTGCCATTAGCAATCTATAAAAGTGCCCACTTCCTCATGTATTCAGTAATATTACACATTATTACCTTTTTAGCCTTTGTCAATCTGACATCTGGTATCATATTATTTGATTTTACACTTCTTTGAATTCTAGTAAATTTGGACATCTTTTTCCATTTATTTATTGACTACCTGTTTCTAATTTGTGTATTTTTTTTCCTCAATTTTATGTTAATTTTCTCATTTTTATTTTAGAGAATTTTTATTTTTCTTTTGGTTTATAAGGAGTCCTTGTACATTAGGGATATTAATTTTTCATCAGGTTGCAAATGTTTTCCCTGAAACTTGCTTTAAAATTTGTGATATATTTTGTAAAACCCTAAGTTTTAAATTTTTATGTAGCCAAATCTATCACTTTCTTCTTTTGCTTCTGTACATATGAAGTCTCTAACTCTTGAGCCCAGTAGATAAATATTGATATTATTTTCTTATAGCTATCTTATGGGTTCATCTTATAAATATCTAATTCTTCTTGAATTTATGTGTATATGATTTACAAGACAGGAAACATCATTTTCCCCAATGACTAATCACTTGTTCTAATTCCATTTAATAAATCCATTCTCTCCCTAATGATCTGAAAGTATACTTTATTATATAATTACAAGTATATATATTGCACCTGAATATAGATCCTGCATTTTATTTTATTGATCTATCTGTTCTTGTATTCATACTGTTACTTCATAATATGGTTAAATATTCCATACAGATTGGCTTCCCTCATCTCTCCTCACCCCCTAAAAATATCTTGACTATTTCTAGGCACTTTTCTCTTCTAAAAGAACTTTAGAAATTCCACTGAATTTTTTTTTCTTCTGGTTTTATTGAGATATAATTAACGTACAGCACTGTATAGGTTTAAGGTATAGATCATAAAGATTTGAATTGCATACATCATGAAATAATTACCACATGTGTACATCTATCATCTCATATAGATAGAAAATAAAAGAAAAAGGAAAAAACATTTTTCCTTGTGATGAGAACTCTAAGGATTTCCTCTTAACTACATTTATGTAAAACATATAGCGGTGTCAGTTATACTTATCACGTTGTACATTTTACATTCCTAATATTTATTTTATAACTATTAATAGAATTTTGTACCTTTTGCTCACCTTCACCCAGTTTCCTTTCCTCCACCTCCCACCTCCAGGAACCACAAATCCAGTCTCTTTTTTCTATGAGTCTGTTTGTTTGCTTTTGACGTATAATTGACCTACATTATATTAGTTCCTGGTGTACAACATCATGATTCGATATTTCTATACAATACAACATGATGACCATGACAAGTCTGGTTACCATCCGTCCCCATACAAAGGTGTTCAATTATTTTCGACTGTATTCCGCATGCTGTGCCTTTCATCTAGTGACTCCTTTGTTTTGTAACTGGAGGTTTGTACCTCTTAATCTCCCTCACCAATTGTCCTCCTCTCCCAACCCCAACCCCCTCCCCTCTAGCAACCATCTGTTTATTCTCTGTATCTGTGACTCTGTTTCTGTCTCATTATGTTTGTTCATTTGTTTTGTTTTTATCTTCCACATGTAAGTAAAATCCTATGGTATTTGTCTTTCTCTAACTTTTTTCACTTGACATAATGCTTTATGGGTTCATCCATCTTGTCAAATGACAATATTTCATTTTTATGGCTGAGTAGGTCAGGAAGCAACAGTTAGAACTGGACATGGAACAACAGACTGGTTCCAAATAGGAAAAGGAGTATGTCAAGGCTGTATATTGTCACCCTGCTTATTTAACTTCTATGCAGAGTACATCATGAGAAACGCTGGGCTGGAGGAAGCACAAGCTGGAATCAAGATTGCTGGAAGAAATATCAATAACCTCAGATATGCAGATGACACCATCCTTATGGCAGAAAGTGAAGAGGAAATAAAAAGCCTTGATGAAAGTGAAAGAGGAGAGTGAAAAAGTTGGCTTAAAGCTCAAAATTCAGAAAACGAAGATCATGGGATCTGGTCCTATCACTTCATGGGAAATAGATGGGGAAAGAGTGGAAACAGTGTCAGACTTTATTTTGGGGGGCTCCAAAGTCACTGCAGATGGTGACTGCAGCCATGGAATTAAAAGATGCTTACTCCTTTGAAGAAAAGTTATGACCAACCTAGATAGCATATTCAAAAGCAGAGACATTACTTTGCCGACTAAGGTCCATCTAGTCAAGCCTATGGTTTTTCCAGTAGTCATGTATGGATGTGAGAGTTGGACTGTGAAGAAAGTTGAGTGCCGAAGAATTGATGTTTTTGAACTGTGGTGTTGGAGAAGACTCTTGAGAGTCCCTTGGACTGCAAGGAGATCCAACCAGTCCATTCTAAAGGAGATCAGTCCTGGGAGTTCTTTGGAAGGACTGATGCTAAAGCTGAAACTCCAGTACTTTGGCCACCTCATGTGAAGAGTTGACTCATTGGAAAAGACTGTGATGCTGGGAGGGATTGGGGGCAGGAGGAGAAGGGGACAACCGAGGATGAGATGGCTGGATGGCATCACCGACTCGATGGACATGAGTCTGAGTGAACTCCGGGAAATGGTGATGGACAGGAAGGACTTGGCGTGCTGCAATTCATAGGGTCGCAAAGAGTTGGACATGACTGAGCGACTGAACTGAACTGAACTGAATATTTTATTATATATGTGTGTGTGTATTTTCTTTAGCCACTTATTTATCAGTGGACACTTAGGTTGCTTTCATATCTTGGTTATTATAAATGCTATGATGAACATACCTTTCAGATACCTTTTTAAATTAGTGTTTTCCTTTTCTTCAGATAAATGCCCAGGTATGGAATTGCTGGATCATTCTATTTCTGATTTTTTAAGCCACCTTCATACTGTTGTGTGTAGTGATTGTACCAATTTAGATTCACACTGACAGGGCCAAGGGTTCTCTTTTCCCCACATTTTCATGCATACTTGTTATTTATTGTCTTTTTGATAACGGCCATTCTGACAGGTATGAGATGATATCTTATTGTGGCTTTAATTTCATTTTCCTGATAATTAGTGGTGTTGATTATGTGTTCATGTGCCTGTTGGTCATCTGTATGTCTTCTTTGGAAAAATGTATATTCAGGTCCTCTAAGTGAATGAGTGAGTGAAGGCGCTCAGTCGGATCTGACTCTTTGGAACCCCATGGACTGTAGCCTACCAGGCTCCTCAGTCCATGGAATTTTCCAGGCAAGAGTACTAGAGTAGGTTGCCATTTCCTCCTCCAGGGGATGTTCCCGACCCAGGGATCGAACCCAGGTCTCCTGCATTGTAGGCAGGCGCTTTACTGTCTGAGCCACCAGGGAAGCCCAGGTCCTCTGCCCATTTTTTAATTGAATTGTTTATTGTTTTGATGTTGAGTTGTATGAGTTCTTTGTATATTTTGGATATTAACCCCTTATCAGATATATTGTTTGCAAATATCTCACATTCAATAGGTGGCCTTTTATTTCATTGATAGTTTCCTTCACTGTGCAAAAGCTTTTTAGTTTGATGTAGAAATTCCATTGACTTTTAATTGAGCTTGTGATACATTTCTAAATTAATATAGTAAGAGTTGATATCGCTTCAAGTAAATTTCTTCATAAGAGAGATCTCTACATTTACTTGTCTTTTTTTTATGTCACTTAACACATTATTTTTTTTTCCTCTCTCTTTTCCTGCAAATTTTGTTGCTATCATGAATGGAAATTTTAAACCTCTTTGTTTTTCTAGTTGATAATTGATGGTATATATTAAAGCTACTTATTTTATTTATTCAAATATTTTCTTTTTCAACATATATTTACTGATTTCTTACTAAGTAATGGATGCTGGTCTCACTGCTGAGGCCACGCAGTGATCAAAATAAACAAAATTCTCTGCCCTCAAGAAACTTGCATTCTTAGGAGAGGGGGTGAGGTAAATAGTAAACTCAAAAATTTGATCTGTCAGAAGGTAAGAAGTACCCAGTGAAGCAGGGAAGGGAACAGGAAGCATAGGCAAAGAAGTTAATTTTAATATTTAATAGGATAGTTAGGGGAGACCTCACTGAGAAAATAATTTTTGAGCAAAAACCTGAAGAGTTAGGGAGCAGCCATTTCTTCACCTGGAGAAATAAGGTTTCTAACTGAAGGAACAGCAAATGCAAAAGCATGGGGCAGAAGCTGGTGCATCCAGGAATAAGGAAGCCAGTGCAGGTGGCATGAGGAAGGAGAGAAGTGGAAGATGCAGGAAGGAGGGTAGGTTGTATGGCCTGGTAGGTTACTGTAAGGACGCTGGGTTTTTGTCCAAGTCAGAGTTTCCTGCTTGTTGCTGCAGGATTGTCTTTACTTACTTCCTCCATTGTTTTACTCCCCATAACGTCCTCAGTCCACTCAGTTCTGACCTCTGTCACTCATCAGTCTATATTTTTCATGATAGTGAAACTGTGCTAAGGTCACTGGTGACCTTGTCAGTAGGTAAAATGGGCACTTTCAGTCCTTCCTGCGTGTGTATTAATTCCCTCTCAGCAATCGACCATGCTGACCATTGCCCGCCTCATACAGCCCCTCTCTTCCTGGCTCCCGAGACCCAAAGTCTTCTTGCTTTTCTCCCATCTGTCTGGCTTCTCCTTTCCATCTCATTTGCAAGCTCACCTCTTCTATTTAACTATTGAGGTCCAGAATTCCACATCAACTTTTGCCACATCCTCTTAATCTCATACATTGTGTCTAAGCATCTTTCTTATTTATGGTTCAGCTTCAGTTATCTTTGAGGAGTTATCATTGATTGCCATAGTAAATGTCTAGCCCAGACTTCTCTTCTGAGCCTCAGACCTGTAGGATAAATAAACCTTAAGTTCTTAAGTGAAGCCACTCAGTCATGTCCGACTCTTTGCGACCCAATGGACTGTGTAGCCTACCAGGCTCTTCCATCCATGGGGTTTTGCAGGCAAGAATACTGGAGTGGGTTGCCATTTCCTTCTCTAGAGGATCTTCCTGACCCAGGGATCAAACCCAGGTCTCCTGCAGCATAAGCAGGCACTTTACTATCTGAACCACCAGGGAAATAAATAAACCTAATTGCCTATAAATCATGTCCCCCCCAGATTTTTCTAAAACATATTGAATTGCACAAGTCCACTATGGGATTCATGATATCCTCACTAGTCTTGCTGTCAGCGAATGTGTCCACATATATACCCACTTACACAAACCAGAAGAAATCTTGGTATCATCCTTGACACCTCCTTTTCCATCTACTCCTATACTGGTTTTACCACCAAAGTCCTATATTTTAATTTAATTTTTATTTTATATAAGAATATAGTTGATTAACAATGTTGTGTTAGTTTCAGATGTACAGAAAAGTGATTCAATCATACATATATCCATTCTTTTTTAGATTATTTTCCCATATGAGTTATTATGGAATATTGAGTAGCGTCTCCTGTGCTGTACAGTAGCCAAGTCTTATTCATTCACCTCCTAAATCTCTCAAATCTGTCCACTTCTTTCTATGTCTTCTCCTACCAGCCTATTTCTCTCACTTGGAGTTCTGCAGACACTCCTAAACAACCTTGTAGACGTCTCCTGAGGCCCTCCTCCCCTCCAGTCTTCCATACTGTAGCCAGAGGAGCTCTTTCTGAAGGATCTGTCTGTGCATGTCAACCCTGCTGAAAGCCCTTCGAATAACTTACGTTCGTAACTTGGCCAACACAAACCCTATGTGGTTCCGCCCCCTCTCCTTCTTCTCCTGCCTCATCTAGTTCTCTCTCCTCCTTGCTCTCTGTCCACCAATGACTTAAGTCCTTGAATTTCAGCTTCTCCATTTTATTCTGCTGTCGGTTCCCATCCAGTTCTCATAATAACTGACTATATTCAGCTGTTCTTAAACTCCTGAACTCAGTTTCTGCATCACTTTTCCAGCCTTTCCTTGGCCCTCCTTCCCCATCTTTCTTGCCTTCCAAGCTCTTATTTCAGTTTGTAACAATATGATCACTTGTAGGAATTGGTTGATGAATGTGCTTGTGGCTCACTCAACTATGAGTTCTTGAGAACAGGAACTATCTGGTTTTGTTCACTGTTAAATCCTCAGGCCTACCACAGGAACTGGCACCTTGTAGGCACTCAGTAAATATTTGTGGAAAGAATCAGTGAAGTCCTTTTTGCTTCTTAAGCTTAAATCAAAGGTTGCATTTTTGCATTACTGGCACACTAGTACACTTATTTTTATTTGTATAGGTAGTTTATTTCTATAAACATAAAAGCACCCTTTTGAGAGGTTTCTAAGTTTTTCTGGAGTTGCTAAAGAAGAAATTGCTGTTGGGATTTTTCTTACCATATTAAGATCTGATAAAACTCCTCTGTTCTTTATGCATGCCCCCTGGAATCAGAATTGAGTAAATATACAGATTCTGAGATGATAGCTATCCAACACTGTTAATGACTTTTCCAAATGTGTTAAAAGTGTTGTTTTGACTAGGGTGAAATCCACTTTCTGGAGGCTTCAAGAAAATATTGCAGCCCGAGGTGCTATTTCCTGGTATTTCTGTTGGACACTGCCTAGGGGACTATGACATAGGCAGCCAGGAAACTCAAGTCTGTGGGCAGATTTAAGATCATAGTTGCAAGGTGTTTCCAAAAGTGCAAAGCTCTGCAAAGAAAGTAGGAAGTAGGTGAGTGGCTGGGTCTGCTAAAGTCACATCACCACATAGACAGTTCCAAAAGAACAGCGACCGAGCTTTAACAGTGGTCTGCAACTAGTTTTGAAGAATTTTGACATGATTTTGACAAGTCAGGCAAAAAAACTACCAGTATTCAAATCTTACGCATTCCTAATGCATTGTATGGGTATTGACTCGGTAAGGTTCCCAAACATGTGGATTAAACCTTTTTACTTTACCATTCAAACTGACTTTCACTTCTAAAAGCATTTTAAAACGTATCACTAAAGTATAGTAATGTTTATGTATTTACTAAATAAGTTGTCATTCCTACTTGTCTTGGACTTTTGACCATCTCTTGGGAAGAAGCTTTTACTTGTAAAGTGTTAGTTGGTTAGTCATGTCAACTCTTTGTGACCCCATGGACTGTAGCCTGCCAGGCTCCTCTGTCCATGGAATTCTCCAGGCAAGAATACTAGAGTGGATTGCCATTTCCTTTTCCAGGGGATCTTCCTGACCCAGGGATCAAACCCTGGTCTCCTGTATCACAGGCAGATTCTTTACCATCGTGAGCCTCTAGGGAAACCACTTACTTATTGTAGCTCTTCCTAAATTAACAGTCCTTTTGGAAAAATCCCTCCAGACAGTCTAGTGTAATCTGTAGCTTCCAGAACTGTTATTGTTTTCAACATATCTGTGTATATTTTTTAATGGTGCAAACTGTCCATCCTTTAATATCATATATAATTATGTATTATATGTCTCCAAGAGGCAAGCAGTATAGAGTTGTGAAATACAGAATTGGTTCTGGAGTTCTAGTCCTGACTCTGTCACATACTAGCTGTGTGACCTTTGGCGAGTACTTAATGCTTTCATACCTTGGCTTCCTCATCTGTAAAATGAGGGCATAGTGGTTTCTTCTATACTATTATGAATGAGGTTGTTCTGAGGAGTAAATGAGTTGCTATTGGAAAAAAATGTCTTTATTTCCAAGTGTTCAGTTCAGTTCAGTCGCTCAGTCGTGTCCGACTCTGCGACCCCATGAATCGCAGCATGCCAGGCCTCCCTGTTCATCACCATCTCTCGGAGTTCACTCAGACTCACGTTTGTCGAGTTAGTGATGCCATCCAGCCATCTCATCCTCAGTTGTCCCCTTCTCCTCCTGCCCCCAATCCCTCCCAGCATCAGAGTCTTTTCCAATGAGTCAACTCTTCACATGAGGTGGCCAAAGTACTAGAGTTTCAGCTTCAGCATCATTCCTTCCAAAGAAATCCCAGGGTTGATCTCCTTCAGAATGGACTGGTTAGATCTCCTTGCAGTCCAAGGGACTCACAAGAGTCTTCTCCAACACCACAGTTAAAAAGCATCAGTTCTTCAGTGCTCAGCCTTCTTCACAGTCCAACTCTCACATCCATACATGACCACAGGAAAAACCATAGCCTTGACTAGACGGATCTTAGTCAGCAAAGTAATGTCTCTGCTTTTGAATATACTATCTAGGTTGGTCATAACTTTTCTTCCAAGGAGTAAGCGTCTTTTAATTTCAGTGTGAGTAATACTACGAATGTTTATTAAATAGAACAAATGTGATAAAGTTCCATAAACCAATATTTCTCAAATTTCTATGTGCATAGAAGTGATTTGAGGATAGGGTTAAATTGCAGATTCTGACTCTGCAGTTGCGTGGGACCTGAGAATCTGCATTTCTAAGAGGCTCACAGTGTATGCGGTGTGTGTTTGTGGGGAAAGAGCAGGAAGAAGGAGAACTGCTAAGAAAATTCACAGGGAAAGAGATATCCAGCCACATATTATTTGAATATAAGAACAGTGTTCCATTCAAATAAAGGTTACCTTGCCTCTTCCATTGGTGGGGAGAGGGGTCCTCTTTGACAGCGTGCCTTTGAGGAGGTGTCACATGCCTCAGGCTTGACCCTCTTTCCTGGCTCCCCAGATGCTTGGGATTTCCGGTGGAAAGAGAGTTCCCTTTATATAAATAAGATTTTACCCAAATCCAGCTGTGGCAAGAATCAAAAGCTAGAATCAGTTTCAACTGCAACCACTTACGACATCATTCTTTTTTTTCCTTGGAGTTTTTTTTGTTTGTTTGTTTTGTTTTTTATAGTTTAGACATAAACACTGTATCTGTTTTTGTGTAGAAGACTCTCTTAGGCAACCTACTTTCTGTTGTTTCTGGCTTTCCTTTTCCCTCAGCTTTCCATGAGTATCATGTGAATGAAGCAAAAGTTTGCAACTCAATTCCCTGCCCTAGGATATCTAGTTTCCCTTTCTTTAAATGTCTGCAGCCACAGAATGCAACTAAGGTACACGTGTGCCACATATGTAGTTGCATGTTCCAGAGTAAATCTGGGATTGACTGATTGATTTTTTGAAGTGGGTGTCTGAGTCATCTGGTTTCCTTTGAAGCATTTATTTGCCCTTTCATATCATTGATCTAAAGGTGCACTGGTTTGGTAGGAACACAGATTCCTAAGGTAGCACATGATTAACTGGCTACTTCTGCTGCAAAAGGTGCCTTAAACCAGGATTACTCCTCCTCTCCCACCAGTCAGAGAATAACACTGTTTATAGTTCAGATATGCTGGGAAAGATTGAAGGCAAAAGGAGAAGGAGGAGGCAGAGGACAAGATGGTTAGATAGCATCACTGACTCAGTGGACCTGAATCTGAGCAAACTCCAGGAGAGAGTGGAGAACAGAGGAGCCCGGTATGCTACAATCCATGGGGTCACAAAGTTGGACACGACTTAGTGACTGAACAACAAAATAGTTCAGATAAGATTCTATGAACATAGAATTCTGATTTTTGCAGAAGCTCTCTTTTCCAAGATCTTCCTATTTTACACTCACACGTACACCCTTGGCCCTGGTCTCGCCTGGCCCTCAGCTTGACCGATCTTCTTGAACAAGCCATATGAGAGAAGCTGGTGTCTGGCACCACTGGGATATTTGTTCTCAGGAAAACTCTCCCTCAAAGCCAGTTCCACTTTGCAGAGGTGAAAAGCCTTTCATCCTCTGAACCTATGATCTAGATGAGTTGAAGATCCCTCTGGTCAACTGAAGTGCTAAAACAGAGTTCTTAGTACAGAAGCCAGGCCCCTTTGGGCTTTGCCTTTATCTGCAGACGGCCGCACTAGGCCCCTGCTGGTTGGGGCTCTCCCTGTGTATAACCCCTCCAGCCTGCCTTTCTCCTCCCGTCTCCTTGGCCCACAGCCAGGCCAGCCCAGCTTGCATGCCTGTTACACTGGCTGCACGCGCAGCACACCCGTCTGTTCTGACATCTTACAATGCTATGTTTTCACCTGTGTGGTGCTTTGTGTAGGAGTCTTCATTTATCTACACCTCAAATTGCATCAATTTTACAACTTGGAAGCAATGTGACTTTACTCCTCCTCTTCATAAGTCCCTTGATATGATAAAAGAACTTAATTTCCCCAGCATGATCTCCTGGGCCCCACCCAGGAAGCTGACACTGAAGCCATTAAAACCCAGCCTGTGTCGCACCACCAGGGCAACCTCCTGTAACACAGCAGTAGGACTTAGCCTTAGCCTGCCTTGGGATGCTGTGCCTGGGGGTTGGGGTCAGTACTCATCTCTGTAAGCTGAGTGGCAGGTTAATGTTTATTACGCTAATTGTTATGTATTGGTTTTCATAAATGTTGCATATGTCATTTTGTCTATATCAAATGCTGTGTCATTTAACCTTTTAAAATTTTGAGTGCTAGAGTCAGGCATTGAGTTTTAATTTATTTGCTGTATGATTTGGGGCAAGTTACTTAACTTTTTATGCCCCATTTCATTTCTGTAATATATAGGGATAATTGTACAGTTCCATACTCATTTATTTGCATTTCTGAAATCCAGAAAGCTCCAAAACGGACAGCTCTTTTCATAAGGTTGCTGCAAACTCAGTAGAAGGCAAAACTTGACCTGACTGACCGGGAGTCTACTCATAATCAATTTTTATTCTACTTCATGTGATTATTCATATGTGTGGCTGATTGTATGTGATCATATGTGTATGATTATCAGTGATGCCCAGATCACTCTGGGGATATTATATACTTTTTTGTGTAACCTTCTAAAATGTAAAAGTTTCTGAAATTTGCACCATATCTAACCCCAAGAGATTTGGAAGAGGGGTTTTGACCTGTGCTTGCCACTTCAGAGGACTGCTGTGAGGATTAAATGGGAGTGAACTAGTACAAATGCTTATTGTGTAAATTATATTAGTTGTTACAGACTCCTGAGAAACAAACAAAACAGTCCATTTTTAATAGGAATATGAACAATTTGGAGGGGGTTCTTTTTGACTACTCTTTATTATATATTTATTACTTTAATAATTTTTGAATTAGTCCCAGTGCCCTTCCCCCAGGGATCTTCTTTTCTGTGTTATCTTCTCTTCTTGTTATTTCATCTGGTGTAACTTTGATGATACAGAAAACACCTGGGAGGCAGCTGTGAAGTCCCTTATAAACCCAGCAGACTCTCAAGGAGGGCAGCACCTCTCCTGATGGCTCAGTACCAGTGAAGTGAAAGTCGCTCAGTCATGTCCGACTCTGTGCAACCCCATGGACTATGCAGTCCATGAAATTCTCTGGCCAGAATACTGGAGTGGGTAGCCTTTCCCTTCTCCAGAGGATCTTCCCAACCCAGGGACTGAACTCAAGTCTGCCACACTGCAGGCGGATTCTTTACCAGCTGTGCTAGCAGGGAAGCCCTCAGTACCAGAGAGGGAATCATCTCACCTGCCCTTGTGGAAGCATCATGGCCACTGCTGCCTACTTGTGAAGTGATGGCAGCTTAGACTGTGATGTTCCATGGGGTCTCTGGTTACTTCAGATTTGTGAAAATCTGAAAAAAAGAGTAACTTTAATTTTCACTTATTTAAAGTAGCTGTTCTACAACATTTTATAGTGGTAGGACTGTGTGTGTTTGTGTGAGTGCACGCACACATACATGCAAAAGAGCTGAGGATCCAGACAGTGGGTGTGTCAGGTGAGTTAGGTATGGAGGAATTTTATGCCTTAAGGATTCTCAGCTGTAACCATGTAACTGTCTAAAGAGAAGGTTTAATTGGATGACCATTAAATGTGACTTCAACCTGGAAAATTCAGTAACTGTGAGTTAGTCACATTAAAAAACCTTCTTCCATGATTTCTGCTGCCAAATGGCTCTTTGCCATTAACATACATCAGCAAGGCCCATTGTGCAGCCAATCATTTGTCACCTCATACCTTGCTCTTAAAATCCTCATTGAGAATGTTGGCATTAGACAGCTTATTAAGTCAAGTTAACAAACAATTATATATGGACCTAGGTTAATCTCTGCCTTCCAAATAAATGACATAGGAAGGCAAGATGCAATGATGCCAGCATCAGCCTGAGTGCATGTAGGGCATTCCTTTTCTGTGTGTCTGTCATGAAAGCTAACCCTAGAGTTGAACGTTAAAGAATTAGTAGAGTAGTGGTATTCTCACTGATTTTCCTAAGTTCCAAATATACTCCGCTTGATGTGGTAGTCTGTAAATATACCTGCCTACAATTCTTCGTATTCCTGCACGTGCATATGGCTCCAATCTCAACAGACTGAATCTATTTTCCCCTTGAATCTGGTTGGCCATGGCTTGCTTTGACCAGTAGAATGCAGTAGAAGTGATGCTGTGTGACTTCTAAGCCTAGGCTTTACGAGACATGGCAGTTTCCATTTTTACCCTTTGGAAATCCTGCCATGTAAAGAAGTCTGGACTGTCCTAGTAGAGGGACCACTAGAAGAGAGGCTTTGGGTGAGGCGAGGCCAGGCGGAGGGGAGCCACGGTGCCCCCACCAAAAGCCAGCAGCTACAACCGAACATGAGAGTGAGGCCCACGTGATTATTCTAGCCCCAGCCAAGCTCCAGATGGATACTCTGTAAAGCAGAAGAACTGCCCAGCCAACCCAGAGAATCATGAGTAATTATAAGTTAATGTTTCTGAACCATTAAATTTGGGGATAGTTTGTTATACCACAGTAGATAACTGAAACACTTTGATGTGTGACTTGGGCAAATGATATGACTATTACAAACCTCAGTTTTCTTAATCTGTGGAACAGGGATTATATAAATGATACTTGCCTCATGGGCTAGTCATGGTGACCAGTAAGGTAGGTAACTGTTCTGAATAGCCTGTAACTTGAACTTAAAACGCTAGTTGTTGAATTGTTATTCCTTCTTCACCTCCTCTTGAAGACACACTTGCTTTTACCTTAGGGCCTTTTGTTATAGTGGGGCTTCCCTTGAGGCTTAGCTGGTAAAGAATCCGCCTGCAATGCAGGAGACCTGGGTTCAATCCCTGGGTTGGGAAGATCCCCTGGAGAAGGGAAAGTACTCACTCCAATATTCTGGCCTGGAGAATTCCATGGACCATACAGTCCATGGGGTTGCAAAGAATCAGACACAACTGAGTGACTTTCACTTTTGTTATAGTACAGAGGGAATGCAGGCCTCTCGGGAGGGAATACATGCACCTCAGTCAAGGTATTTTAAAAGTTCTTTCTTGGTGTTATTTTTTCTATACCTTTAGCCCTTTTTCTATACCTTTGCCTTTTGACAATTTGATATGTATATGAGTATGTGTTTATTTATTTGCAAATATAGGAACATTGCAATGTTCACTTGAGAAGAGGTTCTCTGAATTATTTTGTGTTGGTTGTATAAATGAAAAGGTTCAGACATGGAATATGTTCTCCTTTCTGCTTTTAAGTATGAAGCTGTGAATGTATTGTTGAATTGTAGAGCTTGATATAAATGTAGAGCATATAGAACAATATTCAGACCATAATAAGAGCTTAATAGGTGTTAGCGATTGTTGTTATAATAAAGCCCTATCACTTTTCTATAATGTCTCCACTACCCCTACCACCCACTCTATGCCCTCCACAGATATTTGGGTTCATCTCAGGGGTCTAGGGAAGAGATGAATGGGTAGAACATCTAATCAGGTATGGTTAAGAGTATGCCACCAGGTAGGAAGTCTTATTTTACTTTCTGAGTTCCACTTAAGGGAACCAAACTATGTGGTGTCCTGTGCTGGCCTATGTCACAGATAGGAAAGAAAAATATACAGTTGTGGAAAAGGACAATGAATGAGACTAAATGAAGCCAGAAGACTGGATCAGAGAGGAAATCAAGGAGAAAGAAGCCAAGAAATGGAAGGTAGTGACTGTCTTCAGAAAGAGTGCATTGCAACCTACGAGGCCCTTCTGTTAATACAGTGGAGACTAACCAGCCTCTTTCAGAATAGAAGGGTGAGTCTTTGTGATTGTGTCTTAGGAACTTGCATCAACAGCCTTTCCCAGAGTTGCTCGTGGTGCATTGCAGAAGACCTCCATCTTGACACCACTCGTTTCTTGGGCATGCATGTACATGTGTACAACAGAAGAGGCCGTTTAAGGGAACTTGTTAGAAAATGCTTATGGAGAGAAATTCAAAATCAACTTTTGAGAGGATTGTAGAAATTCTACACTACCTTCCAAGCATTTCTTAATGTAGTGGGAACATCTGTTAAATGGCTTCAAAGTGTACCTGTCCTCTAAGGGTCATGGTAAGCAAATGGTCTCAGCCAAAATGCTTTCTCTCCCGGGGTTCACACACATTCCTGTGCATGATGCTGTCAAGTTTCGGGGGGTCATCACGTCAGTCACAGACAGTTATATTTGCCAAAGGAACTGTCTCAAGCTGCCAGGTCCCCAGGCCCAGGCCCGATGGAGCTCACCTGCACCTCCCCGCCCAGGCCCTTCTGTAACCTGAGTGCCCCTGTGGTTGCCCAGCTGCTGCAAGGCTTTTCTCTAGGCTCAAATTAATAAACAAACTCAAAGTAAACTATTAAGAACAAGATAACATGCAATGTTATTTCTTCCTCAACCCAGTATTAGATTTTAGCTGTGAACATCTGTGCTAACTCAAGGGAAGAGTTATGAAGAAATTTCTTTCTTAGGGCCTTAGGAGTATACAGGGAGAGACCCTTCCAATGTCCATATGCGGTGGGAGGTGGGAGGGGGTTTCAGGATTGGGAGCTCATGTACACCTGTGGCTGATTCATGTCAATGTATGGCAAAACCAAATAATAATAATAATAATAATTACTGTTGAAAAAAAAGATGGTCATAAAAAAATTTTTAATATTGTAAAAAAATAAAAATAATTATTGATAAAAAAATAAATAAATAAAATAAAATCATATCTTTAAAGAATCCACTAAAGTCCTGACAGTGTGTTCTTAAATTGTGCATCATGAATTATGTCCCCTTTTATAATGGAAAAAGTAAACTTTTTAAAATTGAAGAAGTCAGACTCCAGATGCTGTTAAATACTTCAACAATATGTGGGACCACCCAGGCCTTCTCGTCCAAAGATGTTCTTTTCTTTGTCCCACATGGAGCTATAAATGACATCTCTCATCTGTACTTTTAAAATCATCATTTATTTGTTGTGATTTGAAGATCATGTAGGGCTTCCCAGGTGGTGCAGTGGTAAAGAATCCGCCTGCCAGTGCAGGAGTCACAGGAGATGTGGGTTTGATCCCTGGGTTGGGAAGATCCCTGGAGGAGGAAATGGCAACCCACTCCAGTATTCTTGCTGGAGAATTCCATGAACAGAGAAGCCTGGTGGGTTACAGTCCATAGGGTCACAAAGAGTCAGACACAACTTAGTGACAGAGCACGCACACACGAAGATCATGTACTTTTAAAATCGTTATTTATTTGTTGTGATTTGAAGATACTGCTGGGATCAGATTAGACAGATGTGACCAAAAAGACAAGTTCATGCCTTGTGTTTGTCTTGTAGACTGTCTTGGGGCTTAGCAGCTGTCATTCTCAGGCAGCCTCCTCTCAGAACCTGCTCAGTGACTGCTCTGAGTTTGAATATTGCTTTTTCCTATTTCACTTTACCCTGCTCTGCTTCCCTCAGAAAGGAAGAGGAGAATCTTACATGAAATCCCAACTTATTGCTTTGTTTTTAGATAAATCTGCACAGGAATCATCCCAGAAGAGTAGGTGACTGCCCTCTGCTGAGGCAGCACTCAGCCAGTGAATTGCCGGAGGTAGAAACCTAAGTCTTACTGTGGATGCGAGGAAGGAATGAAGAAAGGAAGGAAAGAAAGGCAAGACCCTTTTTCTCAGTTCCCACTAACAGTGTTGGATCCCTGACATCGGTGTATCAGCTTTATTTTATTCTTGTTCTTGCTTCCTTGCCTCAACCATCTTTTCTACTTTTTGTATATACAGGAAGATCTTTATTAGAACATTCTTCAGCTTTGTCTTTTCCAGGTTAAGAAATTTGTTTCTTTTAGCTTTCCTCATAGGTACTATTCTCTAGCTTTTACAGTTAGCTGTTTTTCTATCTCTTAAATCAGTGGTGCTGATGAATATCCATTGGGCTTCCAGTAAAGATCTGCCCTACCCTGAGAGTCGTTGTGCAGTTGATTTGTTCATGAGTTGTTTGTGCTGTTTTATTCCCAGTAAACAGGTGAGCCGACCCCCATAGACTTTTCCTGGTGACCATGAGAGGTTGAGCAAGCGCTGAGGAGTTATTGAATGATAACAGTTAATCAGAGCACTAGACAGTGTTAACTCTTACCTGTTGAGTGCAGTATATGTGACACAAAATGGAGTAATTAAAAGTTGAATCTATGTTGCAAGCCTTCTTCACTAGAGAGTCATAAATGAAAACAAGATTGACAAGGTCAGGATCAAATGCTGTGTCTTCACTTGTGTAGCTGCTTTGTAGGTTTCTTTAAAAATCATCTCTCTTTTTTTTCTTTCTCTCCTTTATTGTTAGCGTCAAGATCTAAGGGCTTTACAGTGAGGATTCTTTAAGGTGGACAATTTTGTAGTGTCAGGAAAAGAAACATTAAAGAAGAAATCCAAAATAAAGTATTTATTCCCAGTATCAATATAAAGTAATCTTTAAAGAATCGAGTCTGGATACACAGCTAAATGCAGCGTATCAAATCTGAAAAGTAAAACAGGCCGGGCGGGGGGTGGGGAGAGGTCACTGAATCTCCAGCTGTCATTCTGTGTCAGGGTCTGACAGTCTGGGGAAGCGCTTAGGAATTCCCTTTCACTTGAGGTTATCACTGCCTCTCTTTGTTACTTAGACTATATTCTTGTGTCTGGTTTTACTTAAGTTTAATATTTAAACAAAATGCTTACCCTGGAAAGATTTTTCTGATGTGAAGCCAGTTGCATTTGGAACCATGATATTTTCACAAGTTATGTATCCTTACCAGACTCACAGTTCTTCCCCATGTGTTCTTCCTTCAGAGGTTACGCACCAGAAAGCAGAAGAAAAGCAGACCAACTGCCCCCACTAACAGTGTGGGTCCCTTGAAAAAGGACTCTAAGCCTCAGCATAATTAAAACTTTTCGGAAGCTGAGAGTAGGCACATGATAGAAACATCCTGTTGGGAGATGTCGTGTGTGTTCCTCGTTTTATTTACAGTGATGGGGAAATCTACACTTCAGTTCTGCTACTTTCAGGGAGTTTTCATTTTCCTCCCTCCCCTCCTCTTCCCTCTCCCCTTTCCACCTTTCCCCAAATAATGGCCAGATTCCAGCCCCACAGGACTCCTGAAGGAGGCCAGCAAAGCCATTGTGTTCCCTGGCGCCACCCCAGGGGCTGCCTGGGTGAGACAGCTGGCACTCCTTAGATGCTCGCCCAGCGAGTCGCCCACACCAGGGTAGTTACTATGGGATGCTTGGCATGAGTGCAGAGTCCTTGTGTTGCACAGTCAGAGGGAGCATCTTCCATCTCTGAGAGAGCAGATCTGGTGAGAAAATGTGGGGAAGGTGTGTTTATTTGAATTCTAGTCAATTTAACAGTATTTCAAGTTTGGGTTGTTTTGTTTTGTTTTAAGAAAAAGAAGATAAATCTTTAAAAAAAAATCCTTGGGGAATTAGCCAAGTCTAAGAGAATGTCAGAATGTATTCATATTGAACATGTGGTCTTCCTCATCTGTCAGAGGAGGTGAGGGTTGCGGCTAGATATTTCTGAGACCTCTTTGAGCTCTGAATTCAGCCATAGAAAATTCAAAGTGGACACAGGTACCTGCAAACCCGCAAGGAGAGAGGTTTAATCAAACCTGAGGAAAGGGGGTGAAAGAAGGACTGGACCAGTTACTGCATATCATGTTCCCAAGACTCACTGGACCTGACAGAAAGACAAAGAAGACAGCGTTAGCCTTTCTGGAAAGTGAGGATGAAAAGTGACCATACTCCAAGGTGGAGAGAGTTGAAGTGTGCCTGGGCTATATCTGAAATACTTGTGGTCATTCAGGGAGAGTGAATGGTTTAAGATTATGTATCACACCATGTCATTGTTAAATATACAACTCCACTCTTGCCTTGACCTTGGATAAGTTACTCAAATGAACCTCAGTTTCCTCATCTGTATTTCCTTTATAAGATTATTACGGGGATAAGTGACATATAGTCTAAAGCCCACTTTTACATTATTATTGTTGTTATTATTGCCATTGGGTCATTGGCCTGGAAACCAATTCAAGGCCTCCAGTATGGACAATTATAATACTAAATGAGCCATTAACTTAAAAGAGCTATAATGACTGATGAACAAAAGAAGCTTTTCCTTTAATGTAAATTAAAGAGCTGGAAATCGGTAGCAACAATGAAGAGATAGGTGGGCTTTGAGCTCCTGTAGTGAAACCAGGCATTGGTTTGAGGGCCAAACACCATACAGATGACCACCCATCCTTTCCTTCCTTCCTTTAATCATCCTCAGGTTGTATGATCTAGATGTGGATCATAAAACTGTTACTCAGATAAGTCTGGGGGCCACATGACCCAATCTTACTTCCTTCTTTCTTCCTTCAAAGAAACTTTATCCAGTAGCCTTTGAAGGACATCAAAAGAGATCCAGTTCATAACCTACAGCTACAGGTTTAATAATTCCAATGTCTCAATATCTTTTACCTTATATTAATATTATAACTACTCAATAGCTCTCTTCCCATCCCCCACTTTCAACTAAAACTCTTTCCTGGACTTTAGGCTCTTTGCTCTTTCTTTCTCCTTTCAGAACTATGCAAACTATGGCCTTCCAGCCAAATGTGACCTGTAATCTATTTTGTAGTCCTCAAGATAAGAATGGCTTTTATATGTTTTTAAGTATTGTAGAAAAAGGAAAAATAATTTTTGACAGAGAGCACATGTATCCCTCAAAGTGTAGAATGTTTACTACCTGGCTCTTTATAGCAAATGTTTACCAACACCTGTTGTACACCACTTCCTTTCCTCTGCAACACAAAGATCTTGTTTGCTCCTAATTCCCCATCTGTCTTCCTTGATTATTCACCTGCCGTATTAACCTAATCAGCAAATACACAGTGAAGATGGGGGTGAAGAGAAGAACCTGTAAGCTCTCAGGCATTAACAGTTTTTGTCCCTGTCACACCATGATTCCAGCAGAAATAGGAAAAAATAAGTGATAATCTTTCATTATCAACCATAGTAATTATTATGTTAAACTTCTGATAAAATCCTCTTTTTCTTCCTTCTCTTTCTCTCTTTCCCATTCTCTCTTGTTCCTCTTTCTTCATTTACCGACAAATTTACTGAAAATAGGTTCTTACTTGTTCCCTTAAAGGACATAGGCATCTTTTCTTTTCTTCTTGCCTCCTCTCCTTTCCTCTTCTCTTCTCATTCTCTCTTTCTAGCCATTTCCCTTCTCTTTCCTTCCTTCCATTTCTTTCTCTTTTTTCTTTTTTAAATTTGTATTGGAGTATATCTGATTTACAATGTTGTGTTAGTTTCAGGTGTAAAGTGAATCCACTCTTTTTTAGATTCTATTCCCATATAGGTCATTATCAGAGTACTGAGTAGAGTTTCCCGTGCTATACCGTAGGCCCTTATTAGTTATCCGTTTTATATATAGTAGTCCCAGTCTCCCAATTTATCCCTCCTTTCCCCCTGTAACTATAGGTTTATTTTCTACATCTGTGATCCCATTCCTGTTCTGTAAATAAGTTCTTTGTGCCATTTTTTAAGATCCCACATAAAAGAGATATGATATTTGCATTTCTGTCTGACTTTACTCAGTCCATCCATGTTGCTGCAAATGGCATTATTTCATTCTTTTTATGACTAATACTCTATTGTATGTATGTACCGTATCTTCTTTATCCACTCTATTGATGGACATTTATGTTGCTTCCATGTCTTGGCTGTTGTAAACAGTGCTGCAGTGAACTTGGAGGTGCATGTATCTTTTGAATTATGATTTTCTCCAGTTGTATACCCAGGAGTGGGATTGCTGGGTCATACGATAGTCATTCCTTTCTTTCTTGTTTCTTTGAATAAGTATCTATTGAGAACATACAAAGCATTGTGCACTGAGAATCCAGGGACAAGTAAAATTTGAATTTGTCATGGAAACACTTAGCTGGGGTAACAGATACATAAATGAACAGCTACACTATAGAGTGTTATGCACCTGTAATAAAAATAAGATCGAGGTATTGTGGCCTGACTGGGGATGCAATGAAGAGGAAAAGTCAGGGAAGGTTGAAACTAAGACAGAACCAGGCAAAAAAAGGGGGAGACAGGACAATCTAGACAAGATTGGCAGCATACACAATGGCCCAGAGATGAAAGACATGGAGAACATAGTGAAAGTATAATATTGAAGGGAGTTAGGAGAGAATAGAAAGAACCAGATGCTAAAGGACCTGAAGTTCTGAAGGAATCTGTAACTTTTTCCTAAAGGTGGTGGAGATCTATTTAGGAATTTGAAGTAGAGTAATAAAATATCTGATTGGTCTTTAATAAAGAACACTGAATCTACATTGAGGAAAAATGCTAGACTGGAAAGACAGACCAATTGGAGGCTGCCACAGCAAATGGGTGAGAAAAGGTGAGGTTATATATGAAGGCAGCAACAGGAATGATGGCTCAGATGTGTTAAAATGACTGTTAATAATAACAACTAATGCTTGTTAAGCACCTACTGTGTGCTTGCCTTTGCTCAGCACCATCCATCATTATCTCACTGATTCCTTGCAATAATCCTGTGAGACAGAAACTATTATTGTCTTTATTTTACAACTATGGATACAGAAGCTCAAAGAGATGGAATCAGTTGATTTACTGTGATCCCAACCTAGGATTTTGTTTCTTCCTCTCTCATTAGACAGAATGTGGTCCACTGGAAAAGGGAATGGCAAACCACTTCAGTATTCTTGCCTTGAGAAGCCCATGAACAGTATGAAAAGGCAAAATGATAGGATACTGAAAGAGGAACTCCCCAGATCAGTAGGTGCCCAATGTGCTACTGGAGACCAGTGAAGAAATAACTCCAGAAAGACTGTAGGGATGGAGCCAAAGCAAAAACAATACCCAGTTGTGCATGAGTCTGGTGACAGAAGCAAGGTCCAATGCTGTAAAGAGCAATATTGCATAGGAACCTGGAATGTTAGATCCATCAATCAAGGCAAATTGGAAGTGGTCAAACAGGAGATAGCAAGAGTGAATATCAACATTCTAGGAATCAGTGAACTAAAATGGACTGGAATGGGTGAATTTAACGCAGATGACCATTATATCTACTACTGCGGGCAGGAATCCCTTAGAAGAAATGGAGTAGCCATCATGGTCAACAAAAGAGTCTGAAATGCAGTACTTGGATGCAATCTCAAAAACAACAGAATGATCTCTGTTTGTTTCCAAGGCAAATCATTCAGTATCAAAGTAATCTTAGTCTGTGCCCCAACCAGTAACGCTAAAGAAGCTGAAGTTGAATGGTTCTACAAAGACCAACAAGACCTTTTAGAACTAACACCCCAAAACGGTGTCCTTTTCTTTATAAGAGACTGGAATGCAAAAGCAGGAAGTCAAAAAACACCTGGAGTAACAGGCAAACTTGGCCTTGGAAAATGGAATGAAGCAGGGCAAAGGCTAATAGAGTTTTGCCAAGAGAATGCACTGGTCATAGCAAACACCCTCTTCCAACAACACAAGAAAAGACTCTACACATGGACATCACCAGATGGTCAACACCTAAATCAGATTGATTATATTCTTTGCAGCCAAAGATGGAGAAGCTCTATACAGTCAGCAAAAACAGGACTGGGAGCTAATTGTGGCTAAGATCATGAACTCCTTATTGCTAAATTGAGACTTAACTTGAAGAAAGTAGGGAAAGCCACTAGACCATTCAGATATGACCTAAATCAAACCCCTTATGATTATACAATGGAAGTGAGAAATAGATTTAAGGGACTAGATCTGATAGACTGCCTGATAAACTATGGACTGAAGTTCGTGATATTGTACAGGAGACAGGGATCCAGACCATCCCCATGGAAAAGGAATGCAAAAGAGCAAAATGGCTGTCTGGAGAGGCTCTACAAATAGCTGTGAAAAGAAGACAAGTGAAAAGCAAAGGAGAAAAGGAAAGATATGAGCATCTGAATGCAGAGTTCCAAAGAATAGCAAGAAGAGATAAGAAAGCCTTCCTCCGTAATCAGTGCAAAGAAATAGAGGAAAACAACAGAATGGGAAAGACTAGAGATCTCTTCAAGGAAATTAGAGATATCAAGGGAATATTTCATGCAAAGATGGCCTTGATAAAGGACAGAAATGGCATGGACCTAACAGAAGCAGAAGATATTAAGAAGAGGTGGCAAGAATACACAGAAGAACTGTACAAAAGATCTTCACGACCAAGATAATCACTCACCTAGAGCCAGACATCCTGGAATGTGAAGTCAAGTGGGTCTCAGGAAGCATCACTATGAACAAAGGTAGTAGAGGTGATGAGATTCCAGTGGAGCTATTTCAAATCCTGAAAGATGATGCTGTGAAAGTGCTGCACTCAATATGCCAGCACATTTGGAAAACTCAGCAGTGGCCACATGACTGGAAAAGGTCAGTTTTCATTCCAATCCCAAAGAAAGGCAATGCCAAAGAATGCTCAGAATACCACACAATTCCACTCGTTTCACACGCTAGTAAAGTAATGCTCAAAATTCTCCAAGCCAGGCTTCAGCAATACGTGAACTGTGAACATCAAGATGTTCAAGCTGTTTTTAGAAAAGGCAGAGGAACCAGAGATCAAATTACCAACATCTGCTGGATCGTGGGAAAAGGAAGAGAGTTCCAGAAAAACATGTATTTCTGCTTTATTGACTATGCCAAAGCCTTTGACTGTGTGGATCACAATAAACTGTGGAAAATTCTGAAAGAGATGGGAATACTAGACCACCTGACCTGTCTCTTGAGAAACCTATATGCAGGTCAGGAGACAACAGTTCGAACTGGACATGGAATAACAGACTGGTTCCAAATAGGAAAAGGAGTACGTCAAGGCTGTATATTGTCACCCTGCTTATTTAACTTATATGCAGAGTACATCGTGAGAAACACTGGGCTGGAAGAAGCACAAGCTGGAATCAGGATTGCCAGGAGAAATATCAATAACCTCAGATATGCAGATGACACCACCCTTATGGCAGAAAGTGACAAGGAAATAAAAAGCCTCTTGATGAAAGTGAAAGAGGAGAGTGAAAAAGTTGGTTTAAAGCTCAACATTCAGAAAACGAAGATCATGGCATCTGGTCCCATCACTTCATGGGAAATAGATGGGGAAACAGTGTCAGACTTTATTTTGGTGGGCTCCAAAATCACTACAGATGGTGACTGCAGCCATGAAATTAAAAGACGCTTACTCCTTGGAAGAAAAGTTATGACCAACCTAGATAGCATATTGAAAAGCAGAGACATTACTTTGCCAACAAAGGTCCATCTAGTCAAGGCTATGGTTTTTCCAGTGGCCATTTATGGATGCAAGAGTTGGACTGTGAAGAAAGCTGAGTGCCAAAGAATTGATGCTTTTGAACTGTGGTGTTGGAGAAGACTCTTGAGAGTCCCTTGGATTGCAAGGAGATCCAACCAGTCCATTCTAAAGGAAATCAGCCCTGGGTGTTCTTTGGAAGGACTGGTGCTAAAGCTGAGACACCAGTACTTTGGGTACTCATGTGAAGAGTTGACTCAATGGAAAAGACTGTGATGCTGGGAGGGAATTGGGGGCAGGAGGAAAAGGGAGGACAGAGGATGAGATGGCTGGATGGCATCACCAACTCAATGGACATGAATCTGAGTGAACTCCAGGAGATTGTGATGGACGGGGGCTGCAAAGAGTCGGATACAACTGAGCGACTGAACTGAACTGAACTCTCATTAGAGGATGAGATGGCTGGATGGCATCACCAATATCAATGGACATGAATTTGAGCAAACTCCAGGAGATAGTGAAGGACAGGGAGGTCTGGTGTGCTGTAGCCCATGGGGTCACAAAAAGTTGGACATGACTTACCAATTAAACAACAACAGTAACAATATCAGAGGCACTAGTGCAAAATCTGTGACTGATATTGGATTTTGCTTCCTGGTACTGTTGATAATGAGATAGCCAGGGCATTGAGAGGACTTCTGAGAGCACCTGCCGTGTTTTATTCACCCCTGTCTTCTTTGTGGCGTTTCATATAGTAAAAGTTGGTCCTTACTATTTAGTCATTCAGTTCAGTTTTATTCAGATGTTTCCCTTTCCTATCTCCCCTAGCTACCCCTACCTATGTAACTTCTATCCTTATTTCAGAGCCCCAGATGTCTCATCACCTCCATGTAACCCTCTGTCTATCCCTTGTTAGCCACCTGACATGCCCTCAGCATGCCTTCACCATCAGTTCTCAGGCTTGAATGCAGCTCACTCTGGGGCAGTTACCCACCACTGGCCTCACTCCAAGACCCTGTAGCTTTGAACTATCTAACTGAACATCACCTGGGCTCTTCAGGCTTTTACATACTGATCTTTGGTTCCCACTTTTCCCTGTGACTCCTTGGGTTTCTCAGCTTGGTTTGTCGATAGTCTCATTCACTCAGACCTTGGGCCTACATTGTGGAATGTCAACCCAGAGTGAGCCTTGGCTCCTGGAGATTATGTTCCTTGTATCTATCTGTTCTTTGGTTTCAAGAACTGTGGTCTTAGAAGATACTGCCCCAACACCTTGCTGTGGGTTACTTCCCAGCCACTATATTAGGTTGATACTTTAATATTATATATGTTATATATATTATATATAATGTAACTATTATAACATTAAACCTATATTCTAGTGATTTCTCCAAGAAATATAAAAATTTCTTAAAAGATGGGGCCATATTATAATTTTTAGCTTCCCCACAATGCCTACTGGTATTGAGAAGAGTGTTCAATAGATACATGAAGCTTATTTGTTTATAGGATTCTTTCTAGAAGATTCCAAGATAGATTTACATTATTCTGAATGTAATTTTGAATATAACTCAGGCCTAATATAATAGAATGGCTCTACTATAGACTATTATGACATAATGCAATCCTAGGATAATAAAAGCTAATATTCCCAAATTACCACATTTAATCTTTACAGTAACTATTGTGAAGTACATTCTCATTTCACAGTTGATAATCAGAGAACACAACTTACTTTCTGAAAGTCACATTGCTGATAAGATGGAGCCATTGGGATTTTTAAAAAGATTTATCTGCTCCATGTCTGATGTTCTTAACCTGCCTTGGCTTTTGTGCTTCATCATATGGAAAATAAAGCCCTTGAGGATGCATCTCTTCAGTACAGAATCACAAAGTGCTAGATGTGGAAAGTACCTAAAGAATTTCCAGTGAAAATGCTTTTTTTAATGCAAATAAGAAAACTAAGGATGGGAGGCACAAATAATCTGCCTAAAGTCACAATGAGTTATCAAAGCCTTAGGACCAGGACTGGGCTTCCTTTTAGGCATTCCACACATGACAAGTATCTTCCTCCCCCAGATCCTCAGAGTTCTGCTTGCCCTGTCACTAGGTCTTGTAGAAGGGTGATGCTAACAACTTCTGCATTGATTTTAGGACACCTTCAGTGGTTTTCAAAGAGAGTCTCACGAGGCACCGAAGGGACAGACATATGGCGTGAAGCAGCACTAGCTGCAAAAGTTGGTCTTTCTGCCTCTCATCCCCCTCCAAAATTCACAGAATGCATTTATCCACTCATTCTGTACCCAAGAGCAATCCAATCAATAATAAAATGCTTTAGTCATAGTTCTGGAATAGCTCTATTACCTGTAGCATAGATAAGGAGCTCTTTGTATGAAAAGCATCTAAAGAATCAAAACGGGACCAAAGGGGTGAGGAGACTGGAGAATTGATTTCAGAAGTATGCGCAGGGAATTTTGAGCAAAAACAGATAGCATTATGAGTGATGCAGGATTTCTGCTTTATCTCCAAGTGTTTTGTATGTGTGTCCATGTATTTGTGCGTGTGTATCATCTGTCGCCCAGATTTTTGTGAAATGCAAATATTCAATGACCCCATTCATTTAGAATTTTAGATGTATTGTTCTTCCATAATCCTAAGGTACTTATTTGTCATTCTCAGTGAATACCTCATAGCTCACTATCTTTATCCTTGGATGACACAGAACACAAATAGGATAAAATAGTATAAAGGAAAATGGGTTTTCCCCTCTCCCCTTTTGTGCCAGTCAGTCATGTCAGCTAGTGTTTATTTAGCGTAACTGTGTGTGAGACTGTACAGAAGGCAGCCAGGGGACACATAGATGGGAAAGCCCAGTTTGTAAGAAGCTGTCTTCCTTGCCTCTCTCTTGTGTTTGCCTTTGCTTGTCTTTCTCTGTTTCCTCTGTAAGGTAACAGCACTGGGAACAAAATGAAATTGTTCTAGCTACTTTATTCCTAAGGGTAAACATAACACTGGATGTTTATCATTGCAGACAGCAATAAAGATAAACTTTTAAGAACACTTGAAAATATTTTTAAAGCATTAAATTGATGGAAATGCTGAAAATCGTTTACCCCATATGTGCTTCTTTCAATATTTTCTTAGATTCTCCAGAGTAACATAGAAACTGGAGAAAATGAAAGACAAGAAGAAATAGAAGCTGACTTAACCTCAAGTTCATTTAATTTTTATTTTCTTATTTCATTATTCTCTTTCTCTTGTTCAAATTTTGTATTGGTAGATGTTCTGTATTTGAAAATGAGGAGCTGGATATTTTATTTCCACTCCTAGTTCTTCTGTATTATGGAGCCTTCTCTTTGTAACTGATATTGTAGCTAATTACTCTCTATCACCCTCCCTGAAAGAAAACTTGATAGATTAGGAAAAAGCTTTTCTTTTTCTTTTCTATTCATTTACTTTTATTTAAATGCTAATATCCCATTAGTGGGCAAATGCATCCGCTAATCGCAGAAGCATTAAAACATAATCATTATTAGCGTAAATTTTTATTTCCATACACTCTTCTACTAGATGCACGATGAATATTGGTTTCTTCATCTATAAAAGGAGAAAAATAATTGTACTGGCTTCATTAGGTGTGCTGTTCATTAATATGTTTAGTTCTCATAATTCCACGGGCCAGACCTTACCATTATTGCCATTTTATAGATAGGAAATTGAGGAAAAGTCAGTTTTAATAACTTGATCACGTGATGAGTAAGTGACCGAACTGCGTTTAAAACTCAGTTACTCTCGCTTCAGAACCCATGCTCTCAACTGCGAAGCTGTCGCGTCAGGGCGGGCCTCTTTGCGGCCCCCGCCCTCTGGCCTTGTGCGGGGAGTGGGCGGGGCTCAGAGTTAGCGCCCAGGTGTCCCCGCGCAGCGCTGCTGCCCTCCCTCTTCCCCAGTGCCTCGGAAAGCCCTTCATCCTCTGAAGGCAAATTGTATGTTGAAGTACTAACCTCCAGGACCTCGGAATGTGACCTTATTTGGAAATAGGATCATTGTAGATTTAATTGTTTAAGACGAAGTCATATTGGAGTCGATTGAGCATCAAATCCGACATAATGGTGTCCTTGTAAGAAGGGGAAATTTGGACATAGACATGCGCACAGGAATGTGCGCGTGCATAACGTGAAGATGGCAGTTCCCGGCCACAAGCCAAGTAACTCCTAGTAGCTAGCAGTGGCCTCAGACAAATCCTTCCCCTACGGCCTTCAGAAGAAGCATGGTCCTGCCAGCGTCTTGACTTTGGACCTGCCGCCTCGAGAACCCTGAGACAGTGCACTGCTGGTCGTCGGGCCGCTCAGTACGTGGTGCACCGTTCCTGGAGGCCCTCACAGACGCCCACCGTGTGCACCCACCTGTTAGGCCCTCAGCTCTGCCCAGCGCGTCTGCCTCCCACCCCCAGCTTCCTTGTCGTCTCACGGTCTCGGGCTCCTCCCCATCCGTCTTCCTTCAGCAGATTATCTCCTCCCCTCAGCCCTCATCACCTCCTGTGAGACCACTCACCGTGCCTCATCCTCCCCCCGTCACCGCTGGCTGTTCTCCCTCCTCAGACCTCTTCTCTTGCCGTCACTCACATTTCTGCTTTCCACTCTGTCTGTCCTCTTTCCACATGCTTCTCCTAATGTTCATATTTATTTCCATAATTTCAGGGATTAACCCGGCACCAGGAGCTTTAGGCTTCCCTGCTGGCTCAGAAGGTAAAGAGGCTGCCTGCAATGAGGGAAACCTGGGTTCAATCCCTGGGTCAGAAAGATCTCCTTGGGAAGGAAATGGCACCCCCACTCCAGTATTCTTGCTGGAAAAGTCCCATGGACGCAGGAGCCTGGCAGGCTACAGGCCACAGACTCGCAGAGTTGGACACGACTGAGCGACTTCACTCGCCCACTCAGGAACTCTAAGGCTCACTCCTGCAGGCCGGCTTCCCTCAGAGCCCCACTCCCCATTTGCAACCACTTCACAGTCAGTTCCAGCTGCCGGTTCTCTGATCCCTGCCACACTCTCCAGTAAGCAGTCATCTAACCTCTCTACCAGCTGCTTCTCTCTTTTTCCACAGTCAGACCCCTAAGCTTTCTTTTCCATGTTGTTCTGCAAACAGTCACAAGACATGTTGATTCTCTGTGCAGTGCCTCTCACATACACACTTTCTAATTTCCCTCAGCCATTTCAGACCCTCATCTGCAACAACTAGAGTAGCTTACTGTCTTCCTGGTTTGTGTAGGCTGCCAGAGTCATTCTCTCAACGTAGAATTACACTCATGTCACTACCCTAGCTGGGCTGGGTCCTGGTTACATACAGAATAAAACCCCATCTCAATGTAGCATTTGAAGCTGCTCTTTAATCCAGCTCCAGCTCACCTCAGTATTGTACCCTCAGATAATCAAGGGAGACCAGCTGTCCACACAGAAAGAGCTTCATCCCTTAATGGAAACTTCACAGTCTAAAACTAGATTTTATCATTTCTTTAAAGATGACCTGGCTCAACTGAGCTAATCCACATTAACAAAATTCATGAAAGACACAAAACTTGTTTTAACTGTATTACCTATCTGATTATATGATTGAGTTTTAGTGTTTCCATAACGGTAGGATATTTTCACAAGATGTATTATTTCTGTTTTTAAGTTTTTTTAATGTGGATCATTTTTTAAGTCTTCATTGATTTGTTACAATATTACTTCTGTTATTTTAATGTTTGGGTTTTTGGCCTCCAGGCGTGTAGAATCTTAGCTCCCCTACCTGGGACTGAACCTGCACTCCCTGCATCGGAAGGCAAAGTTTTAACCACAAAAGTAGCAAAGTCTGGACCTTGCTATTTCTGTAGGTTGCTAACCTCATTCAAGTGTTGATTTCTTTGTCCATTCACTTGTTTATATGTATATTCTGTATACCCTTGAGTCATACCCTTTGAATTGTGCCCTTTTCCTGTATACCTTTTTCTGTATACCCTGGAGTTGTACCCTTTGAGTTATATGTATATTCTGTATACCCTTGAGGCACTGACACTGAATGAGGGGGGAAAATAAAGAGCTAAAGAGAAGTTGAGCAGAAGGAGAGAAGCAAAGCTAAAAAGAAAAACAAATGATGCATTTGTGAGGAATAATACAGTGGTATCATTTGCTTGTATTTCACAACACTCCCCCATACTAGTCAGCTTGGCCTGACTAATAATATTCACCGTAACAAAATACCATAGACTGTGTAGCTTAAACAGAAATTTACCATCTCACAATTCTAAAGGCTAAGAAGTCTAAGATCCAGGTGCCAGCCAGTCTGGTTTCTGGCAGGAGCTCTCTTTCCTTCTTTACAGTTGGGCACCTTCTGGTTGGACCATCACATGGCAGAGAAAGAAGGGGCACTTGCTTCCTCTTCTTAGAGGTCACAGTCCTATAGGATTAGGGTCCCCAGCCCATGACCTCATTTGACCATAATTACCTCCTAAAGACCCCATTTCCAGATACAGTTACACGGGAGGTTAGGGCTTCAATATTTGAGGGAGGGACAAAATTCAGTCCATAGGACCTCCCTCGCAAAAAAAGTAGACATAAAGGTTTCCCCTTTGAGTAAGTGAAAGAGAACTGCTGGATAGTAGGATACTTAGAGTGTGAATAGAGATACAGTAGGTTCTGACCCACTGTACCTGCCTAATAGCTCTAGGTTAGCAGCTGAACTGGGAAGCAATTCAGGCTGATACCATCTTGTTATTTTAAAATAAGTGAACCTAGGGGCCTCAGAGACAGTTATTCTAATAGAAGGTTAAAATTTCATTTAATGTCTTATGGACCATGAAGACTTGAACACATAAACTAGAAAATTAAACTGTGTTTGGTTACAGTTAATTTACTTCCCTACAGAAAGCCAAACTATATAGATGGGGTTCCCCTTAAAACTTTCCTTGAATTTGGACTCTTCAAATGGGGATATCTTAGGCCAAGGTTCCCTAGGCAATTGACTCAGAGATTTGCATGCAGAAGGTTTGTTGGGGAGCACCTTTGGGATTCATACTTGTGAGAGAGTTGAAAGAAGCAGGAACAAGCAGATGGAGAGGTAGAACTGTGATCCTTTTTCAAGAGGTGTCTCAGCTGATTTTATGGGAAGCTCTGGAAGTAAGGTGGACTTTAGCCTATACAAGAGTTGAGGAAAGGGGGCCAGGTCTTTGTCAACCAGTCATTAGATACTGACTGCCTCTGGGGAAGGGACATAACTTTGGTCAAGTTAGCTCCATTACATGGAGGGAAATTCCCAGAAAGTCATGAGCCTTCAGCAGGTAACACTCCTCACAGCCTCTATCCATAAAGGCAGAGTTCTGCTGCTATATCACTGCAGCCACTACCTGGGATGTAAACTGGACCCAAGGACTTTCTTCCACACTTTCTTCTTGTGGCTAAAAGATCATCCTTGTGCTAGAGGCTAAAGATGTTATATGTATGTAGAATCCCTCTGAAAACGCTGGGTTGCGGCTAAGACGTAATTTATTATAAAACTAAAATGTATACTATTTCCAGTCATGCCCTTACAAGCCTAAGGGAGGGAGGAGCTAGAACCCATTGTACACTTAGTTGAAAATGACTGATAGATGATGTGACGAGGAGCCAATTTCAGACAGGCCTGAACATTTATTTTGAAGGAGCTGATTTTCACAGAAGTGCATGTGGTTTCTGTGACTTTCCTGGGCGTGTTTTTCCTCTGAGACTGTTTATGTTCTCTTACTAGAATTAGCAGAGGTGTTATGAATGTGGAAAACAGTCTACTGCTTTATAAGTGTACCTCAACACTTGACTGTTAATTAGTGTGGTTAGGTTTAATGAACTCATCTAGTAACAATATTCGTGCTGAGAATTTTATTGGGTGCTAAATTCTTAAATTTAACAATGCAAAACATATTTGTAGAGTGCTAATCATGGTTGTAGGACTTTCAGAGAATAAAATACTGGAAGGTTAAGTGTAATGGATTAATTAAATAAGAAGCCCAAACTACCTTTCAAAGTGACTACATAATGATCTTCAGTTTGTTTTAAAGAATAAAGCAGGCCATATAAGATGCCATTTGTGGGTGTTAGTTTAAAACCAACATTCAAAGCTAGCAAATTTAGATCAGAGGAAACACAAACATAGCAAAATATTCTGCTTGGCAATCAGGGTTTTGTTTTCTGTACTGATCCATTAAATTGAATAACTTGGTTTTCTTATGAGATATCAACAGAATGTTTCTTACATGTAGAGAAATCAGTGAGAACTCTACAATCAACTCCTGAACAGCAGCAGCTTGCATCAGCAGTGGTCCACATAAGCATTTGGGAAATGTTTTTAATTTCTTCAGTTGCATTTTAGTGAAATGACACAAACTTCTTCTTATAGCTTTTCCAAAGTAAGTGATTCACTTAAATTGGCTAACCACTTATAAACCAAATATAAACCCCCTTTATGTGATACGGTCAAAGTTATTTTTAGCAAACTTCTCAGGATTGATAAATGCATTTTGTCGTTTATTATACTAATGAATTATTTGGACCTGGGGAAGGTGTATCTCTCTGCTTTCTGATCTGCACGATAGGGATAGGAAAAAAGCCAATTAGGTTGTGATAAGGCAGTGCATGATTAAGTACGCACACTTGGAGTTCTCCAAGGTCTTCAAACACAATCTTATTTGAGGATGAGTTTTATAGATTTCGTTTGTGGAGAGATAATTACTCCAAACAGGGATCCTGGGGGAGAATGTTGAACTCATTTTCCACTTCCTGAGGGTTATAGAGGAGTGAATTTTGAGATTCTGAAATATTTTAAAAAGCCTAGAAGTTATAGTTTCCAATCAAATTCATTCCCATAATATTGGGAGGGCTTCTGTGTAAATAGTGTGTTTAGTTATTTTGTTTCAAGCATCATGAATTCTGGTATAGGTGGCTCAGGGGTACCTTCAATGAATCATTTTCTTTTTTTTTTTTTAATTTTTAGGCTCTGCTAGCAGTACTCTTGCCTGGAAAATCCCATGGACAGAGGTTCTGGTGCAGTCCATGTGGTCGCTAAGAGTCGGACATAACTGAGTGACTTCACTTTCACTTTTCACTTTCATGCATTGGAGAAGGAAATGGCAACCCACTCCAGTGTTCTTGCCTGGAGAATCCTAGGGACTGGGGAGCCTGGTAGGCTGCCATCTATGGGGTCACACAGAGTTGGACATGACTGAAGCGACTTAGCAGCAGCAGCAGCAGCAGCCTTAGAATACCTGCTACCACTGGGTTGTAAGATGCTCTACCATGTAGATGTTGCTACATATTCAGGTACCATAGTCCAGGCATGGGGAAGGTGGAAAAAGAAATAGGAAATTGTGGCATCTGTATCTAGAAAGTAGGCTTTCCCAGAACCTTCAATGTTTGTTTCAATAGCTGCATATTATTTCGTTGTATGGATATAGCACAATTTAACTAGTCCTCGGGGTAAATTTCATTGGGCTACGTATGGCTTCCAGGTAGCAACTAACAGACATTGTCAAGAAAAAGAATGACCTACAGCTTTCAGATCTAGAGGGTGGTGTTGATTTAGTGTTTTATCAGGCCACCTAGGTTTCTAGTTTTACTTCCCTTGTTGTTTCAGGCTTGGCCAGTGCTTAACTCAATTAAGATGAAGGTAGAGAGTGAGCACCAAGCATTGTGGGCCTCAGCATCTGCCCACATTGCTGTCATACCAGCTCCAGCCTGGTGTCCCAGTTCTGATCCCCAGGTTTCAGTATTACATTGTTTCCTGGGCCTGACTCCCTGTCTTGGAAACCTACCAGCCCTCAGTCCATGGAGAACTTGGCTTGCCTAGTTCTTATTTTCTCCCCTCTAGGGAGGGAAATTCTAGGTTTGAGCTTCTGCCTAATGGCTGGGGCTCTACGCTCTTCTGACAGACTTAATGATGCTGAGGGCTTCAGAGCATTGCCAGCTCCCATGACAACAGATCCTTGGCTTGGCCTCTGCCTTTCAGTCCACCATGACCACACACACACACACACACACACACACACACACAGAGGCAGATGCTTAATCAAAGATACATGAACAACAAATATCAGATAGATATTCAGAATTGATAATGAAAAACAACACTGTTCTGTCTTCCCCTCTTTACTTCCTGTTCTATTTTGTACAACACTTGTAATACTGTTACATATTTCTTTTCATTTGCCTCCATAATAATTTGCTTGTGTTGCTGTTTCTTCCATTTTACTTTATCATAGAAACTATATAATGATTTTCTACAAAGGAATACGTGAATTTAGTGTCCCTCCCCAAACATGCATTACCTCCCCTTTACCCACTCTCCTAATTATAATTTTTTGTTAGATTGTTATTCAGATTGCTTGTTATGTGAGAGGAAAAAACAACTTTCTTACTAATTCTACTTTTACCAGTTCTATGCAACTGGTATACCGTGTTTCTGTTCTTGTGAAAGCTTTTTTGTGGACTCCTTCTCCAGTATATTCCTGAGAAAGCATCCGTGACAGATAAATGTTTTGAGAAATGTCATAATTCTGCCACTTCATTTGATTGATAGACCGGGCATAGAAATTGAAGTTGGAAATTATTCTCTCTAGGAATCTTGAAGTGATCGTTTCAGAGTCTTCCAGCACCCAGAATTGCAATCCAAAAGTTCTGTTATGATATCCAATCCTTTGTATGAGATCCCTTGTTATATCTCTTTTACTCTTCTGGAAACTTTTAGAATCCTCTTTACCCAGTGTTCTGAGATCTCGTGTTTATGTGTCTTCTGTGGGTGTCAAGACTTCTTTTTAAGTCCATTATCCTGTTCCAAGAAGAACCCTCTCTTATGGAAACTGATATCCTTCAGCTCTGGGAAATTTGTAAAACATATTTATGTTAGTTTTCCTCCTCTCCTATATTCTCTGTGATTCTTTCTGGAAACCCTGTAATTTTGATATTAAATATTTTAAAATGATCTAATAATTTTATTTTGTCTCTTACATTTTCTAGTTCTTTGGTTTTTGTTTCTAGTGTTGCTGTCCTATTTCCTGGATTTTCCCAAAGTTACCTTTCATTTCTTTTCTTAAAATTGTAGTTTTTCTTTTAATAGCTAATATTTTTATGTTGTTATTCTCTGGGTATCTTTTTGAAACCTCCCTTTCTGCTTCCATGAATATCATATCATTGTTTAACTCTATACAGAGCCCCATGATAGTTCTGAGGATGTTTTCTTATGTTCCAGCATGATTTCTCAGTTTCCTCTGAGCAGTTTTTTCTTTTTGCATTCGTTTTTGTCTTTATCTTTTATAGATGCTCTCTTCAAATATCCAGTTGTTGCTGCCTGTCTCCTCATACTGAAGAGTAAGGCACAGCTACTTAGAAATTGTGTTTGTGTGTGTGTGTGTGTAGGAATGGAGGACTTATGAGTCAGTGGGCTTCACCATAGCTGCCTGCAATATGCAAGTGTTTTCTTCTTTTGGGGGGCCATGCTATTTGGCATGTGGGATCTTAGTTCCTGACCAAGGATTGAACTCACGCCCCCTGCATTGGAAGGTCAGCGTCTTAACCAGTGGACCATCAGGAAAGTCCCTGAAGGTATTTTCTTTTGTCCCAGGTAACATCTCCAGAGGGACATTCTTCTGTCTCCTGCCTGGATGGTATAATACTGATAACAAGGGTTCTGAGAGCTGAGTGGGGTAACAGGAGCCCAATGTGCTCTCATTCAACATGTAGACTTAATGTCCTATTTTCAGGACAGAACCCTTATCCTCTGAATGGTGAAACTGAATCCGGAATCAATTTGGGATCAACTTCTTTAGAAAATAAACTTCTAGTTTTCTTCCTTGGATGAGGGAACTCAGCTGTGCTGGGTTGGGAAGGAAACTGGGGATCTCGCAGCTTCTTACCGTCATCTTCAACTAATCTACCTTTTTGGAGCTTTACCTTCATTCTTTGGCTGTCCTGTTTCTGAGCCTGGCCAAGGTGTCGTTTCACTCTGGCTTTTCTGGTGAGCTGAATCCACTCACCCATCTGCCTGGTAACTTCTGAAATTAAGTTCTAATCTGTCCTTGACATTACACAATCAGTTCTCATTGTTTGCAGAAATTATGTTCTATAAAGTCGCTCCAAACTCGAAAAAGCAAGAGAGTTCCAGAAAAACATCTCTTTCTTCTTTATTGACTATGCCAAAGCCTTTGACTGTGTGGATCCCAATAAACTGGAAAATTCTGAAAGAGATGAGAATACCAGACCACCTGACCTGCCTCTTGAGAAACCTATATGCAGGTCATGAAGCAACAGTTAGAACTGGACATGGAACAACAGACTAGTTCCAAACAGGAAAAGGAGTATGTCAAGGCTGATGTTGTCACCCTGCTTATTTAACTTATATGCAGAGTACACCATGTGAAATGCTGGGCTAGAGGAAGCACAAGCTGGAATCAAGATTGCTAGGAGAAATATCAATAACCTCAGATATGCAGATAACACCACCCTTATGGCAGAAAGTGAAGAGGAACTGAAAAGCCTCTTGATGAAAGTGAAAGAGGAGAGTGAAAAAGTTGGCTTCAAGCTCAACATTCAGAAAACTAAGATCATAGCATCCGGTCCCGTCACTTCATGGCAAATAGATGAGGAAACATTGGAAACAGTGGCTGACTTTATTTTTCTGGGCTCCAAAATCACTGCAGATGATGACTGCAGCCATGAAATTAAAACATGCTTACTCCTTCGAAGGAGAGTTATGACCAACCTAGACAGCATATTAAAAAGCAGAGAAATTACTCTGTCAAACAAAGGTCCATCTAGTCAAGGCTATGACTTTCTTAGTGGTCATGAATGGATGTGAGAGTTGGACTATAAAGAAAGCTGAGCAACAAAGAATTGATGCTTTTGAACTGTGGTGTTGGAGAAGACTCTTGAGAGTCCCTTGAACTGCAAGGAGATCCAACCAACCCATCCTAAAGGAGCTCAGTCCTGGGTGTTTATTGGGAGGACTGATGCTGAAGCTGAAACCCCAATACTTTGGCCACCTGATGCGAAGAGCTGACTCATTTGAAAAGACCCTGATGCTGGGAAACATTGAGGGCAGGAGGAGAAAGGGAGGACAGAGGATGAGATGGTTGGATGACATCACCGAGTCGATGGACATGGGTGGACTCCAGGAGTTGGTGATGGACAGAGAGGTCTGGCATGCTGCTCTTCATGAGGCCACAGAGTCAGACATGACTGAGTAACTGAACTGAACTGAACTGAACCATTACTCTGAGGAGAAATACAGGTTTAGATACCTGCAAATCTCATCAACTAATGGATACATAACTTTGCATTTCATGCTTTTCTGTTTGAAGACATCTTATTTATATATAGGATTGATTCATTAACATTGAACTTAGGTTCAGTGAAGTTTACCCATCACACACGTTCCATATGGTGCCTCACAGCCTTCTCATGCTTAGGAACCTAGAGAACCCTTCAGCAGTACTTGGGGGCCATTTTAAACAGTAAAATCACCAACCTAAAGAATGTGTCACTAAATAGAAGATTAAAATGACGCTTAGTTTACACTGTGAGAGCTGAAGCAAGAAGACAGAGGGTCTCCTTTTTCAACCTCAGTTGAACATATGAGCATCAGGAGACTTCAGATTTTTACCACCTTGAGCACACTCACAAATGACAGTGAGAGCACCATGTGTATTGATGTTAGGTTTAGGAATAAGTTTACAAAACAGAGAATCTGCAAATAAGGAGAACCAACCATAGTTTTATACTCCTTTTTATTCCTTTCTATTTTTACAGTGGCTTCAGGAACAATCAAAGGGAAACAAGTAAGATAAATTAGCATATTAAATGTACCACATTTAACTGGATGTCTGCCGTTCCTCCTAGTTAGTTTGTGTGGGACCCACCTACACTTCTTGTCTACAGTGGCATGTCAGACATCCCAGCTTAGGCTGCCTCTTCCATCCTTATGCTCCCCCACTGGGCTCATCCAGATGTACGTAACACTACTCAGGTGGTCCAGGTCCCTCTGTGACAAACTGGTCACAGAATACTGATGGCAAAAGATGGGTTTTCATAAATCCCATATCAGTGGTGTGTTAGACCTGGCTCATGGGGCTGCTGATGCTGTCGCGTCAGTCGTGTCCGACGCTGTGCGACCCCATAGACGGCAGCCCACCAGGCTCCCCCGTCCCTGGGATTCTCCAGGCAAGAACACTGGAGTGGGTTGCCATTTCCTTCTCCAATGCATTAAAGTGAAAAGTGAAAGTGAAGTCACTCAGTCATGTCTGACTCTTCACGACCCCATGGAATGCAACCTACCAGGCTCCTCTGTCCATGGGATTTTCCAGGCAAGAGTACTGGAGTGGGACCTGGCTCATACTGGCTAACAAAAGCCAATCGCTAATTTTTGAGGAATTTTGTGTGGTTACTGTTACATAGAACCATTGTTAAAAATCAAATCATATAAGCTTACAATTGAGTTATATTAACACCAAGATAATAAACATTCAAAGTTCGTGACTTCCTAATTATTTACTATTGTGTATATTGTTTTTTTCTTTTTGGCTGTCCCACCCTGCTTTCAGGATCTTAGTTCTCCAAGCAGGGATCGAACCTGGGTTCTCTGAAGTGGAAGCTCAGAGTCCTAACCACTGGGCTACCAGGGAAGTCACTTTTATCTAGGTTCTTGAAGTTATTTATGTCTCTTGTATCTCTCTGGTGAAAAAACTTTATTGTGGTGTGATACTGCACATCTCTCCCAAATTCACATTCAGTGAAATGATTGTGATAGTTTCAAATCAGCAGTGGCAGAAGTGTTTATACCATGGAAATCAGCAGGCACTCCAGATCTGGGCTTTTTCCCTTAAGGGAGCCAACCCACTGTTAAACATTCACCACTCACCCTCATAGCTTGAAAAATTGTGTGAAATTGAACAAAAATAGAAATTAACTGGCAAAGGCATTGCAGAAGGAGTCAGTTGCTAGAGCCAAACATACACATTAGCTACCTGGATGTTTCTTAAACAGAAATAAAGAAAAAAAGGCTTCCTTAGCAACTCAGTGGTAAAAAGTCTGCTTGCCAATGTGGGAGACATGGGTTCAATCCCTGATCCAGAAAGATCGCACATGCGTCAGAGCAGCTAAGTCCATGTGCCACAGCTCCTGAGCCCGTATGCCTTGGAGCCTGTGCTCAGCAACAAGAGAAGCCACGACTAGAGAAAAGCCCATGCAGCAATGAAGACCCAGCACAGACAAAAATAATTATTTTTAAAAGGAATAGAAGAAAAGTGGATATTCTTTTTAAAAAAGAAAGGAAACAAAATGAAGACTGATAGAGTCACGGTGTATTTATTATATTTACAGAATTGGACCCAACTGAGCTTAAGGGTCTTGTATATGTGAGCTTGGAAAAGCTAAACTTTTATCATTAACAGATGGGGATTAAAAATTATTGATACCTAGACAGAATCATATTGCCTAGGAAACTTAATATCTGTGAATAAGAAGTGATTGACCCACTTAATAGGTTATTTCTCTGCCCAGTTAGTGCTGCTGTGAAATTAGAGTAAATGTTAGTATTTTCCCTGAACAATAGCTCTAGGGAAGTTTGTTGAAATAATTGTTGCAGGAAAATCCAGAAGGGAAAAAAAACACATTTAAAATTATTTTATGAAATTTCTACCAGTTGTAGATCATTGTGAAGTTCAATGATCAATACTGGTTTACAAAGTCAGTAAGTACTTTTAGGAGATTTAAATGTGTTAGATTTAACTTTACATGCTTACAACCAGCTGATTCCAAAGAGTGAAAAAAGCAAGTTGGCTGATATATCCCTAGAAAGACAGTTAGTTCAGTTCAGTTGCTCAGTCGTGTCTGACTCTGTGACCCCATGGACTGCAGCATGCCAGGCTTCCCTGTCCATCACCAACTCCCAGAGCGTGCTCAAACTCATGTCCATCGAGTCAGTGATGCCATCCAACCATCTCATCTCACCCCCTGTCAGAAAGAAAGTTAAGGTGGGGAAAATAAGTGTAGAAGGTAAAAATAGTAATGCTGCTGTCCTTCACAGCTATCATTGTCATGAAAGAAAAAAAAAAAACTGCTTCTCCTTTAAAAATAGAATGATTTCTTTCCATAGTCACAAGCATATTTGTGTGTAGGGAAAGCATACCCCTAGGCCTACTGACATACTAATTGTTAGTTTTTGTCCCAAACTCTGGTTTGGCAACCCTTTAGTGTAATGTCTCAGAGGGAAGAAGAAAATTCAGGTTTATATATTAAAGTGTGCTTCACAAATATAATCTTTTCTTGAAGTGTTTAGCCCTTGAAGTAAATTGAAAGACTTCATAAAGTTGCTCAAGGGATAAGGCCAAAATGCTTTTCCTGGGTTGTTTGGTATAATTTCCTCATTACAGAGACTTTGTGAATATTCCTATCAGTATCTTTTTTCCTTTTGTTTATTTGAACTGTTCCCACTTCGTGTCTCACTTGCTTTTAGTGTTGTTGGTGGTGCATCTGCTTTTTTTCTTCCATGGGCACCATAAAATTATTTTTCTAAATTTCCGTGTTAATCTTAAATATCCATAATCTTTGGCACAGTCAGTGATGTTTATCAACTGAGATATAATTTGCATAACATGCAATTTGCCATTTTAAAATGGACAAGCCAGTGGTTTGTAATATAGCTGCTGTGTGGTGTGGCCATCCCCACACACTGTTTAATGTCAGAACATCTCCATCACCCCCAAAAGGAACTTCTGTTTCCTGTTGGCAATTACCTTTTCAGTTCCCTTGCATATATGTCTAGAGTGGAATTGCTGGGTCATGGCAGTTCTATATTGAACTGTTTGAGGAGCCACCCAAGTATTTTCCAGTGAATTCATCTCTGCTGCTCTTTTACCCTTGCATCCTTCATTGTTTGGTTCTCTCCAAATATCCCTCCCTAGATGGCTGTGCCAGTTGTGCTGTGCTGTGAGGAAGCAATCCATCCCGCCTCTGGGATAAGGTGCCGCTTGACACAGCAAGCAAACTGCTGATTTTTGTTTTGTTTTGCTTCTCTGCAGCTTGTCAGGAAATATTCATGTAAAGACCTTCATATTCCCAGAACGGCTATATGTAGATGCAGTTGTGGTTACAGGTCTACATTGCCTTCATGTTGATAAATGGCCACACTCTGTGTTTACTTACTTGATGATGAGGTTGTATCACAACTTGTTAGCTGCTCTTCTGTGAGGCACTGCACTCAGAGCTTTACATACATTATTTTATTTAATCCCCACAATATTCTTCTGAAGTGAGTATTTTAAGTTCCCTTCTCACTTGGCCAGGCCAAGTTTTCTTTTTTAATATAAATTTATTTATTTTTATTGGAGGCTAATTACTTTACAGTATTGTATGGGATTTGCTATACATTGACATGAATCCACTGTGGGTGTACATGTGTTCCCCATCCTGAATCCCCTCCCAGTTCTCTCCCCACACCATCCCTCTGGGTTATCCCAGTGGACCAGCCCGGAGCACCCTGTATCATGCATCGCACCTGGACTGGCGATTCGTTTCATATATGATAATATACATGTTTCAATGTCATTCTCCCAAACCATCCTACCCTCTCCCTCTCCCACAGATTCCAAAACACTGTTCTATATATCTCTGTCTCTTTTGCTGTCTCACATACAGGATTATCGTTACCATCTTTCTAAATTCCATATATATGTGTTAGTATACTGTACTGGTGTTTTTCTTTCTGCCTTACTTCACTCTGTATAATAGGCTCCAGTTTCTTCCACTTCATCGGAACTGATTCAAATGTATTCTTTTAATGGCTGAGTAATACTCCATTGTGTATATGTACCGCAGCTTTCTTATCCATTCATCTGCTGATGGACATCTAGGTTGCTTCCATGTCCTGGCTGTTGTAAACAGTGCTGTGATGAACATTGGGTACACGTGTCTCTTTCACTTCTGGTTTCCTCAGTGTGTATGCCCAGCACTGGGATTACTGGGTCGTATGGCAGCTCTATTTCCAGTTTTTAAGGAATCTCCACACTGTTCTCCATAATGGCTGTACTAGTTTGCATTCCCACGAACAGTGTAAGAGGGTTCCCCTTTTCTCCACACCCTCTCCAGCATTTATTGTTTGCAGACTTTTGGATAGCAGCCATTGTGACTGGCATGAAATGTGGTTTTGATTTGCATTTCTCTGATAATGAGTGACGTTGAGCATCTTTTCATGTATTCATTAGCCATCTGTATGTCTTCTTTGGAGAAATGTTGGTTTAGTTCTTTGGCCCATTTTTTGATTGGGTTATTTATTTTTCTGGAATTGAGCTGCAGGAGTTGCTTGTATGTTTTTGAGATTAATTCTTTGTCAGTCGCTTCATTTGCTATTATTTTCTCCCATTCTGAAAGCTGTCTTTTCACTTTGCTTATAGTTTCCTTTGTTGTGTAGAAGCTTTTAATTTTACTTGGTCCCATTTGTTTATTTTTGCTTTTATTTCCAATATTCTGGGAGGTCGGTCATAGAGGATCCTGCTGTGATTTATGTTGGAGAGTGTTTTGCCTATGTTCTCCTCTAGGAGTTTCATAGTTTCTGGCCTTACGTTTAGATCTTTAATCCATTTTGAGTTTATTTTTGTGTATGGTGTTAGAAAGTGTTCTAGTTTCATTATTTTACAAGTGGTTGACTAGTTTTCCCAGCACCACTTGTTAAAGAGACTGTCTTTTCTCCATTGTATATTCTTGCCTCCTTTGTCAAAGATAAGGTGTCCATAGGTGTGTGGATTTATCTCTGGGCTATTTTGTTCCATTGATAAATATTTCTGTCTTTGTGCCAGTACCATACTGTCTTGATGACTGTGGCTTTGTAGTAGAGCCTGAAGTCAGGCAGGTTGATTCCTTTAGTTCCATTCTTCTTTCTCAAGGTTGCTTTGGCTATTGGAGACTTTTTGTATTTCCATACAAATTGTGAAATTATTTGTTCTAGCTCTGTGAAAAATACCATTGGTAGCTTGATAGGAATTGCATTGAATCTAAAGATTGCTTTGGGTAGTACACTCATTTTCACTATATTGATTCTTCTGATCCATGAACACGGTATATTCCTCCATCCATTTGTGTCTTCCTTGATTTCTTTCACCAGTGATTTATGGTTTTCTATATATAGGTCTTTAGTTTCTTTAGGTAAATATATTCCTAAGTATTTTATATTTTTCATTGCAATGGTGAATGGAGTTGTTTCCTTAATTTCTCTTTCTGTTTTCTCATTATTAGTGTATAGGAATGCAAGGGATTTCTGTGTGTTGATTTTATATCCTGCAACTTTACTATATTCATTGATTAGCTCTAGTAATTTTCTGGTGGAGTCTTTAGGGTTTTCTATGTAGAGGATTATGTCATTTGCAAACAGTGAAAGTTTTACTTCTTATTTTCCAGTTTGGGTTCCTTTTATTTCTTTTTCTGCTCTGATTGCTGTAGACAAAACTTCCAAAACTATGTTGAATAGTAGTGGTGAGTTGTCTTGTTCCTGACTTTAGGGAAATGCTTTCAGGTTTTCACCGTTGAGGATAACGTTTGCTGTGAGTTTGTCATATATAGCTTTTATTATGTTGAGGTATGTTCCTTCTATTCCTGCTTTCTGGAGGGTTTTATCATAAATGGATGTTGAGTTTTGTCAAAGGCTTTCTCTGCATCTATTGAGATAATCATATGACTTTTATTTTTCTATTTGTTAATGTGATTACATTGATTTGTGGATACTGAAGAATCCTTGCATCCCTGGGATAAAGCCCACTTGGTCATGATGTATGATCTTTTTAATGTGTTGTTGGATTCTGTTTTCTAGAATTTGGTTAAGGATTTTTGCATCTCTCTTCGTCAGTGATATTGGCCTGTAGTTTTCTTTTTTGTGGCATCTTGTCAGGTTTTGGTGTTAGGGGTGATGGCGGCCTCATAGAATGAGTTTGGAAGTTTACCTTCCTCTGCAATTTTCTGCAAGTGTTTGAGTAGGATAGGTGTTAGCTCTTCTCTAAATTTTTGGTAGAATTCAGCTGTGAAGCTGTCTGGACCTGGGCTTTTGTTTGCTGGAAGATTTCTGATTACAGTTTCAATTTCTGTGCTTGTGATGGGTCTGTTAGGGTTTTCTATTTCTTCCTGGTTTCCTTTTGGAAAGTTGTTCTTTTCTAAGAATTTGTCCATTTCTTCCAAGTTGTCCATTTTATTGCATATAGTTGCTGATAGTAGTCTCTCATGATCCTTTGTATTTCTGTGTTGTCTGTTGTGATCTCTCCATTTTCATTTCTAATTTTATTGATTTGATTTTTCTCCCTTTGTTTCTTGATGAGTCTGGCTAATGGTTTGTCAATTTTATATACCTTCTCAGTTTTTTGGCTTTGTTGGGTTTTGCTATGGTCTCTATTTTTCTTTTGCATTTATTTCTGCCTTAGTTTTTAAGATTTCTTTCCTTCTACTAACCCTGAGGTTCTTCATTTCTTCCTTTTCAAGTTGCTTTAGGTGTAGAGTTAGTTTATTTATTTGACTTTTTCTTGTTTCTTGAGGTAAGCCTGTATTGCTATGAACCTTCCTCTTAGCACTGCCTTTACAGTGTCCCACAGTAGGGAAACAGTGTAGATTTTATTTTGGGGGTTCCAAAATCACTGCAGATGGTGATTGCAGCCATGAAATTAAATGATGCTTACTCCTTGGAAGAAAAGTTATGACCAACCCAGATAGCATATTGAAAAGCAGAGACATTACTTTGCCAACAAAGGTCTATCTAGTCAAGGCTATGATTTTTCCAGTGGTCATATATGGATGTGAGAGTTGGACTGTGAAGAAAGCTCTGCACCAAAGAATAGATAATTTTGAACTGTGGTGTTGGAGAAGAAATCAAAATATGCATAGAAATGAATGAAAATGAAAACACAACAACCCAAAACCTGTTCAATTCAGTTCAGTTCAGTTCAGTCGCTCAGTCATGTCACACTCTTTGTGACCCCATGAATTGCAGCACACCAGGCCTCCCTGTCCATCACCATCTCCTGGGGTTCACTCAAACTCACGTCCATTAAAAGTGAGAGTCCACTGAGAGCGAGAACCCCTTGAGAGTCCCTTGGACTGCAAGAAGATCCAACCAGTCCCTTCTAAAGGAGATCAGCCTTGGGTGTTCTTTGGAAGGAATGATGCTAAAGCTGAAACTCCAATACTTTGGCCACCTCATGCGAAGAGTTGACTCACTGGAAAAGACTCTGATGCTAGGAGGGATTGGGGGCAGGAGGAGAAGGGGACGACAGAGGATGAGATGGCTGGATGGCATCACTGACTCAATGGATGTGAGTTTGAATGAACTCCAGGAGATGGTGATGAACAGGGAGGCCTGGTGTGTTGCGATTCATGGGGTCACAAAGAGTGGGACATGACTGAGCGACTGAACTGAACTGAATTGAACAGGTTTTGGGTTGTTGTGTTTTCATTTTCATTCATTTCTATGCATATTTTGATTTCTTTTTTGATTTCTTCTGTGACTTGTTGGTTATTCAGCAGCGTGTTGTTCAGCCTCCATATGTTGGAATTTTTAATAATTTTTCTCCTCTGAGACCTAATCTTACTGCATTGTGGTCAGAAGCTTGGAATGATTTCAATTTTTTTGAATTTACCAAGGCAATTTACCAAGATTTATGGCCCAGGATGTGATCTATCCTGGAGAAGTTTCCATGTGCACTAGGCCAAGTTCTAACTTAGTGAACACACTGCATATGGATGGAGGTTGACTGCACATTAGAAAGGTGCTTTGAGGCTTGGCCCTCCAGCTCCTTGGGAAAGTTAACCTATGACTGTTCACTCTAGTTTTGTCCTACTGTATTTAAAAACTGAGATCATACCTGAATATATCAAACATAAAGGGAAAAAGGTGGCCTTAGGAAGAACTACCATGCTGTTTCAAATTCTATACCTAAAAAAATATACTAGGGAGAAAATGACCACAAAAGCAGCATGCAGTTGCCTTCTCAACTCTAATATTTAAGTCTACTGTCCTTTATCACTAGGAAGATTATTTCTTATTTTCACCTTAATATGGCATTATGTTGTCCATTACACATAGCATAAACCTAGAAAAATATACACAAATGATTATTGGATTTTAGATTTCCAAGATGAAAATTCATTCTTTCCAAGGTGCATCTTCATTGAGGCTTTTCAAATGCAAAAGCTGTTTTGTGCCTCAGTGGCCCTCCCTTGCTGCACAGTGCCAAAGGGAAGCCTTGAGTGCTTAGGTGACAAAGGTATAAGCTGTAGCAGCTTTTCCCTAAATGGAAGCTCGGCCGCTGGTAGCATAGTAACAAGCAGTTCTACGTTGTGAATAGATTTTCCCCAAGATGCTATGAATTTTAAAACCATTACAGGAGTTTTTAGAAAGACACATCATAGGCAAGAGCATTAAAGGGTAATTTAGATGAGAAAAAGTTCAAATAGCCAATTTTGTTGTTAAGTTTCTAAGTCATGTCCAACTCTTTGCAACCCCATGGACTGCAGCACACCAGGCTTCCCCGTCCTTCACCATCTCCCAGAGTTTGCTCAAACTCATGTTCATTGAGTCAGTGGATGGCTGGACTCCACTGTCCATCTCCTCCACTGTCACCCCCTTCCCTTCCTGCCCTCAGTTGTTCCCAGCATCAGGGTCTTTTCCAATGAGTTGGCTTTTCCCATCAGGTGGCCAAAGTATTGGAGCTTCAGCATCAGTCCTTCTAATGAATATCAGGACTGATTTCCTTTAGGATTGAGTCATTTGATTTCCTTCCTGTCCAAGGGACACCCAAGAGTCTTCTCCAGCCCACAGTTTGAAAGCATTGATTGTTTGGCAATCAACCTTCTTTATGGTCCAATTTTCACATCTGTACCTGATTAATGGAAAAGCTATAGCTTTCACTATATGGCTTTGTCAGCAAAGTGATGTCTCTGCTTTTTAATATTCTGTCTCAGTTTGTCATAGCTTTTCTTCCAAGGAGCAAGTATCTTTTAATATCACTGCAGTTACCATCTGCAGTGGTTTGGAGCCCAAGAAAATAAAATCTGTCACTGTTTCCACTTTTCCCCTTCTATTTTCTATGAAGTGATGGCACTGGGTGCCATGATCCTAATTATTTGAATGTTAAATTTAAAGGCAGCTTTTTTCACTGTCCTCTTTCACCCTCATCAAGAGGCTGTTTAGTTCCTCTTCATTTTCTGCCATTAAAAATGGTATCATCTGCATATATGAGGTTGTTGATATTTCTCCTGGCAACCTTAATTCCAGCTTGTGATTCATCTAGCCCAGCCCTTCGAATGTTGTATTCTGCATATAAATTAAATAAGCAGGATGACAGTGTACAGTCTTGACATACTCCTTTCCCAGTTTGGATCTGTGTCTGGTTCTAACTGTTGCTTCTTGGCCTGCATACAGGTTTCTCAGGAAGCAGGTAAAGTGGCCTGGTATTCCTGCCTTTTCAAGAATTTTCGAATAGAGAGTGTTGTTCTTGTTGATCAGTCATTCAGTCATCTCTGACTCTTTGCAACCCCATGGACTGCAGCACACCAGGCTTCTTTTAATTTTGTGGCTGTACTCACTATCTGCAGTGATTTTGGAGCCGAAGAAAATAAAGTCTGTCACTGTTTCCGTTGTTTCCCCATCTTATTACCATGAAGTGATGGCAACAGATACAATGATCTTTGTTTTTTGAATGTTGAGTTGTTGGGGTGTGTGTGTGTGTGTGTGTGTGTGTGTGTGTGTGTGTTTTGTCATATTCAGTTCAGTTCAGTTTAGTCGTTCAGTTGTGTCCGACTCTTTGTGACCCCATGAATCACAGCACGCCAAGCCTCCCTGTCCATCACCAACTCCCAGAGGTCACTCAGATTCATGTTTTGTCATATTAACTTTTTATTAATATATTTCTTTTTTAAATTTAAATTATTTTAATTGGAGGCTAATTACTTTACAATATTGTATTGGTTTTGCCACACATCAATGTGAATTTGCCACGGGCATACATGTGTTCCCCATCCTGAACCCCCTCTCACCGCCCTCCCCGTAGCATTCCTCCATGTCATCCCAGTACACAATACACAAGCCCCAAGCATCTAGTATCGAACCTGGACTGGTGATTTATTTCTTATATGATATTATACATGTTTCAGTGTCATTCCCCCAAATCGTCCCACTCTCTCCCTCTCCCACAGAGTCCAAAGACTGTTCTATACATCTCTGTCTCTTTTGCTGTCTCACATATAGGGTTATCGTTACCATCTTTCTAAATTCCATATATATGCGTTAGTATACTGTATTGGTGTTTTTCTTTCTGGCTTACTTCACTCTGTATAATAGGCTCCAGTTTCATCCACCTCATTAGAACTAATTCAAATGTATTCTTTTTAATGGCTGAGTAATACTCCATGAAATCAGAAGACGCTTACTCCTTGGAAGAAAAGTTATGACCAACCTAGATAGTATATTCAAAAGCAGAGACATTACTTTGCCAACTAAAGTCCGTCTAGTCAAGGCTATGGTTTTTCCTATGATCATGTATGGATGTGAGAGTTGGACTGTGAAGAAGGCTGAGCACCAAAGAATTGATGCTTTTGAACTGTGGTGTTGGAGAAGACTCTTGAGAGTCCCTTGGACTGCAAGGAGATCCAACTAGTCCATTCTGAAGATCAACCCTGGGATTTCTTTGGAAAGAATGATGCTAAAGCTGAAACTCCAGTACTTTGGCCACCTCATGCGAAGAGTTAACTCATTGGAAAAGACTCTGATGCTAGGAGGGATTGGGGGCAGGAGGAGAAGGGAATGACAGAGGATGAGATGGCTGGATGGCATCACGGACTCAATGGACGTGAGTCTGAGTGAACTCTGAGAGATGGTGATGAACAGGGAGGCCTGGCGTGCTGCAGTTCATGGGGTCGCAAAGAGTCGGACACAACTGAGCGACTGAACTGAACTGAACTGAATACTCCATTGTGTAAATGTACCACAGCTTTCTTATCCATTCATCTGCTGATGGACATCTAGGTTGCTTCCATGTCCTGGCTATTATAAACAGTGCTGCAATGAACATTGGGGTACACATATCTATTTCAATTCTTGTTTCCTCAGTATGTATGCCCAGCAGTAGGATTTCTGGGTCATAAGGCAGTTCTAGTTCCAGTTTTTTAAGGAATCTCCACACTGTTCTTAAACCAGCTTTTTCACTCTCCTCTTTCACCTTCATCAGGAAACACCACCTCCAAAAGCTTTAATATATCACAGAATCCCTTAGTCCAGAAGACCAGGACAGCCCTTGCCTTCCCAGAATCTACCCTGAGGCCCTGTTTTGTGATCATCCCTAACCCTCCTCATAAAGAGCCTGACACCACTAGCAGGAAGAAATCTAAGAAAATTAAAGGATGAAGAGTGAATGAGGGTGAGAGAGAGAATCTTAAAACGGGGGGTGGGGGTGGGTGGAGGAAAGAGGATCCATAGACCTGGATTCAAAGTTCAGTTCAGTCACTCAGTCGTGTCCGACTCTTTGTGACCCCATGAACCACAGCATGCCAGGCCTCCCTGTCCATCAGCAACTCCTGTAATTTACCCAAACTCATGTCCATTGAGTCAGTGATGCCATATAACTATCTTATGCTCTGTCGTCCCCTTCTCCTCCTGCCTTCAATCTTTCCCAATGTCAGGGTCTTTTCACATGACTCAGCTGTTTGCATCAGGTGTCCAAAATATTGGCGTTTCAGCTTCAACATCAGTCCTACAAATGAACACCCAGGACTGATTTCCTTAGGACAGACTGGTTGGATCTCCTTGCAGTCCAAGGGACTCTCAAGAGTTTTCTCCAACACCACAGTTCAAAAGCATCAATTCTTTGGCGCTCAGCTTTCTTCACAGTCCAACTCTCACATCCATACATGTCTACTGGAAAAACCGTAGCCTTGACTAGATGGACCTTTGTTGACAAAGTAATGTCTCTGCTTTTAATATGCTATCTAGGTTGATCATAACTTTCCTTCCAAGGAGTAAGCATCTTTTAATTTTATGGAATTCAAAGTAGATAGAAATAAATAGCCAGTAAGTAAATAAAAAGGTAATAAAAAGTAGATAAAACAAAATGTAAAAAATGAAAAGGTAGATAAAAAGTAGATTAAAAAGCCAATAGGTAGATAAAAATCTGTTCAACTCTAGTTGTCAAAAATATAAACTAAAACTAGATGTAAATTTTATCTATTTATTATTGAACAGGTAATATATGCCCATGCTATAAAATTTTAGAACACAAAATTATATGCAGTGAAATATATATTTCTCTCCTCCCATGCTCTTCTCCAGCCATCCTTTTCTCTTTCTCAAAGGTAACTATGGTTAAAATTTTTTATGAACTTCTTTAATGATTGTCCATGAACATGACTGTTTGTATATATATATATATATATATGTGCATACATATATATATATGTCTGTTTGTATATGGAAAATATATACATTCATAATATTACACACAATCTTCTTCACCATGCTTTTTCATGTAACAGCTATTGCAAATTTTTTTCCACATGAATGCATATATATCTACCTCATTCTTTATCCACCTAACTTTTTTTAATAAAACTTTTCAACATTACAGAAAAGTTGAGACTTTATTCTTTTAAAAGTTGTATAGTATTTCATTATGTAAATGTTCATGTTAAGTCTTCTATTGACATATATTTCAATTCTCTCCCATCATTTTCCTTTATAAAATAATATTGTAGTAAAATTTTTATACATAGGTCATTTGAGAATGACCTAAGTATGACCTATGATATATGAGAATATAAATATGTTAATTCCCTAAGAGTGGAATTACTGGGTCAGGAATATATATATTTTTAGTTTTATAAATATTGCCAGACTTTCTCCATGGAGATTTTATGCTTATAATAAGAGTACGTGAGAGTGGCTGTTATCCCACACTCTCACCTGAAGTGTTATCAAAAATTTGATCTTTGTCAATTTTAATGAATAAAAACCAAAATGCTATTTTTTTTCCTTTTTTGGAAAATATTTTTTTTATTTTTAAAAGTATTTTTCTATTTATTTAATTACTTACTTTTGATTCTGCTAGGTCTTCATTGCTCTGCACCAACTTTCCCTAGTTGTGGTGGGTGAGCTTCTCATTGTGATGGCTTCACTTAAGGTGAAACACGGACTCTCGGGTACATGGGCTCAGTAGTTACAGCTCATGGGCTTAGTTGCCACATATTACATGGGATCTTCTCGGGCCAGGGATCAAACCCTTGTCCCCTGCACTGACTGGTGGATTCTTTACCAGTGGACCATCAGAAAAGTTCCAGGAAAATATTTTAAAGATCATGCCCAGTGTTGGTGTAGATGTGACCCCCAAAAGAAAGGATTCATATGTTTTGGTAAAAGTGAGATTGATTCAGCCTTTCTAAAGAACTTTTAAGCTTCCCCTCATGGCTCAGTGGGTAAAGAATCTGCCTGCAATGCAGGAGACCCAGGTTACATTCCTGGGTTGGAAAGATCCTCTGGAGAAGGAAATGGCAACCCACTCTAGTATTCTTGCCTAGAGAATCCCTTGGACATAGGAGCCTGGAAGGCTATATTTCATGGGGTTGCAAGAGTCAGACACAACTTAGCAACTAAACCACCAACCATAGGAATGTTTAACATTTGGAAAAGTCCTTTCTAAGCATGGTTTTTTTGAACCAGAATTCCCACCCTTAACCTAAAAAGTAATCAGACAAGTGCTTACAAGAGAAAAATGATGAAAACTAAATAAATAGAGTTTTAAAACATATTATGCTATGGCTATACAATGGAGGCCTTGTTAGTATTAAAACATCCACCGTGTGTGTGCTCAGTAGCTCGGTCATGTCCATCTCTTTGCAGCCCCATGGAGTGTAGCCCTCCAGGCTTCCTCTGTCCATGGAATTCTGCAGGCAAGAATACTGGAGTGAGTTGCCATGCTCTCCCTCCAGGGGATCTTCCCAACCCAGGAATCGAACTCTCATCTCCTGCATCTCATACATTGGATTCTTTACCACTAGTGCCACCTGGGGAGCCCCACAACATAGCCTGACTTATTGTCATGGAAAGATGTTTATTATTTTTTGGCTATATGAATACCCACATTACAAAACAGTTCATACAGCATGATGCCATTTAGTGGGAAGATATGAAGAGATAGATAGAGATATCTAATTTGAGAAATAAATACCATAACATAGAAGCAAATGTTGATCTACCTGTCTGTCCATGCATAGATATACCTGGAGCAATGTCTGCATAATGTACATGTTTGGAATGGGACATACTATCATTGTATACTACAAAAAATATAGATAATTTTTCTTGCCTTTTTTCCTATATTAAAACAATTTTTATCATTAGCATATGCTTTACTTATTGTTAATGTCACAAAATAATACAATGGAAAGAAAATTATGTGAAATCCATAGTACCAAATAATCTGTGCTTGTACATACAGTTGTAGTCCATTCATTTTCATGACTTAAGTCCACTGCGTGAGTGTAGCACAATTTCTTTATTTTATTATTATTTTAATCTTTTGGCCACACCACTCAGCATGTGAGATCTTAGTTTCCTGACCAGGAATGGAACCTGTGTCCCCTGCATTGGCTGTGCAGTCTGTCCCTATAGCACAATGTCTGTGTCCACTCTCTTGTTGACAGAAAAGAGAGAGTAGTAGAGTTTTTGGTGTGTGCAAGACCATTCCTGTTTTCTGAAGGACACATCATGTGTTTCAGATAGCTTTATAATTAGGGTGGAATTTCTAGGTTACAGTCTATGCATTTGTTAGCTTTAGTAGATGCTGGTGGATAGTTTTTTGACATTTTAACTGCTTGCAGTGTATGAAAAATTCTACTTGTTCCACATCCTTCCCATACTTGGGGTTGTGGTTATTTTTGATATGAGATATTGTCTTGGTAATCTCTTGACAATTTGAATTTCGCTGATTACTTATGGGATTGATATTCTACACCTATTGTCCATTTGGATAATGTCTGCTTTCTATGCCAGTTCATCTTTTGCTCATTTTCATACTGAGTTATTATTTTTTACATATAAGAATTCTCTATAAATACAAGAATCAAGGTGCATGTATGAAATATTTTCTCTTAAAACAGAAAAACCCATTGAATGTATTGAAAATCACTTATTCAGGTGACATTTATTGTCTGCCATGTATGGACCTCTGGTCTACATGTTGGAGAAGAGACACAGACCACTTAAACAGCCCTGTCTCATGATCTGATATATAAGTTGTCCTGAGTATTGCAGTGGGCTGGGAGTGAATGAGGCACACATGACTCCTATTTTCCTTTAAAATTACCAAATTTCAGTTGGTAAAAATTATCATGATGATTTTTGCTTAAATATTGAACAGTGTTACTAACAAAATCTGCAAGCTGCATTTTCATTGTTCCCAAGAAGGCTTTTATGCAAAACCAGTTTATTTTAATAAGGTTTGGAAATGAAGGTAAGAGCACACATCAAGGCTTTTCCAGTTGGCCACCTTCCAGAAAAGTACAAATACATGTTTTTAATCCCCAAGTGCAGAAGACAAGGATAACTACAAGGTTTTTCAGGGGAATCCCAGCCCCTGTTTCACCCTAGGGCCTTAGTCTTTATATAAAATGGCTATGCAGGGTGGGGATGGGGTGGCAATGGCCCTGACCTGGCTTATTGTCATCTATCTCCTGCATCCTGGCTCCCTTCGGTTCTGAGAAGCAGTTTGAAATCCACTGCCCCAAGAGAACCCCCTAAAACAACCAATATTCATGATCAGCAACCTTCACAGTTTGCCTCGATTAGCAGTTATTAAACTTTCTTACCAGAATATCCTGAAGAGCTTGATAAAAACCCCAGCAGCTTCTAATTAATAATTTGGTAGGTCTGTGTTCATGCCTGATAATCCACATTTCTAACCAGTCTCCAGGTGGTGCAGATTCTGCTGTCCCAGGGACCACATTTTGAGAACCTCAGGCCCGTGGATATCCTATGGGATATTTGCTTCACACTCAGTGGGCTATTCCATCGTCAGGTTAAGATTGGAAAATGCTGGGTTAAAAAGAATTGAACAGGGCTGTTCTAAAGTTTGGGTTCCCAGGTGGCACTAATGGTAAAGAGCCTGCCTGCCAGTGCAGGAGATGTAAGAGGCACGAGTTCAATCCCTGGTTTGGGAAGATCCCCTGGAGAAGGGCATGGCAACCCACGCCAGTATTCTTGTCTGGAGATTCCCATGGACAGAGGAGCCTGGTGGGCTATGGTCCATAGGGTCGCAAAGAGTCAGACAGGGCTAAAGTGACTTAGCACAACACAGCACATTCAAAAGTTTATAGGGTTAAATGATACATTTTGTATCTCTAAGAGAAGGATCTAGTAGTTGACTGGAACACTATTCCTGTCCTTTTTTTTTCTTCTGAAACTAAAATGAGCACAGAAAATAGTATAATGTATATACCAAAGGTGGAATTCAGAAAAATTGGGGCACAAGGTAAAATGATATACCCTGTGTGTTAAGTTTATTTTTCTTGCCCCAGAAGTTGGCCTTCCTTTGGCTTAGACTACTGTTCTAAGTACAGCTTTTTTATTTAAGAAACCAGTGAATCCCTTGTAATTGAAGTATTGGGCATGAGTGTTAGATGAGAAACTTTCTCTGTCTGGTGCATAAATCTTTCACATGGGCTTGAAGTTGTTTATTGGAATAATATTAGGCATTTGTATTAATGTATCTTCATTTGCTCTCCCTGCTCCCTATCCTAACCAGGCCTTTGGCTGAGCTGGAAAGGACTGGGGTAGGGAATCAAGAGTTCTAAACTCTAGTCCCAGCTCTACCACTAACTCGTAGCTAATTTAGCCTCCAGGCCTCAGCTTCCTACTGTGAACTGAGGACCTCTAACCAGATGCATGAATCCAGAGACTGCACCTCTCACATTCTTCAGCCTGAAGTCTCTGCCTGGCCAAGTGAATAACAGAATAATGCAGAATGCATTGACTGTGTAGGCCCTGCTGTAGGGAAGGCACTGGGCTCACCACTTTCTCAGACATCATCCTAAATGGAAAGTGGTGCCAGTTTTTGCAAAATTTTGGGGACTGAGAGAGGTTCAGTAATTAAGTCACATACCTGGAAAATAACAAAGGTAGGATTTCAGCCTATCTCTGAGTTTGAAGAATGCTTTCCACTCTGCCCACTGCCATAATATACTTACCAGCCAGCTCCTCCTTAAACTGTTTCATTTAAAAAAAAAAAAAAAAATTTCCTGTAAGTCCTTTGAGATCAGGTGGTTTTTGGACTAAGCTCAGATGCTTATAGCTAACAAGTTACTCAACTTGCATGATCCTTAATTATATCCTTAACTTCAAAAAGAGGATAATAATATCTCTTTGTATGGATATGTGTGAGGATTATGTCAAGTGCTGAGCACAAAGTAAGTACTCAGTAAATAATTATATTTAATTATATTAACTTATTCTAGAATTATAATCATTGTAGACATAAATTTGTACTCTTCCATTTTGGATTATTTATTATTGTCAGTATTTCTGATGTTGCCCAGGATGTCAGTATTTATATGCAGGGGCTACATCTGTTTTTACTAAATCTATAAATAGTGTTTACTCATCTTTTCTGTTAAGACTGGTATTTAGGTGGTATTGTTTATTTTCCTACAGTGGAATGCACATAGATTTTAAGAGCCAGACGTTATCTGAGTTAAAACTTCTAATTCTACTGCTGTTTGGTTTTGGATTGGTTGCTTGAATTTTCTGGCAGTAATAATACTTATGTTGTGATCAGTGGCTGACTTGACCTCATCTTGACTCCTCCTTTCACTGCAGACCTCTCTGCATCTCTGTAACAGCCCACCCCCACCAAAAAAAAAAATAAATAAATAAAACAGAGCCCCTGGTTCATGTAGTCCAGATATACCCACCCTCCACTTTGCCACCACTTAAGTCCCTCCTTAGAACATAAGGCTATACAGAAAGGAAGAGAGAGTGAGGATGCTAACAGCCATTCATCAACTACTAGCCCCTGACGAAGTCAAGAGACAGCACCGTGGGAATTAAACCCTACTCCAAGTTAAGCCATCTGCTGGCACATTGGGGATGGTCAAGAGGCCAAGGGCATTTAGTAAAGACCAAAGGGAGTGACAGGACCCTGTACGGATTCCAGAATGACTCCAGTCCACAGGCACAAGGACAGGCTAACTCAGGATACCACATGGGTATGAGAAAGAAGACTGAAGAAACCTGAAAGTCTAAGTAATTCTTAAGGATACTGGTGGGTGGTGAAAGTCTCTCAGTCATGTCCAACTCTTTGTGACCCTATAGACTATCCAGTCTCTGGAATTATCCAGGCCAGAACACTGGAGTGGGTAGCCATTCTCTTCTCCAGGGGATCTTCCCAACCCAGGGTTGATTCCAGGTCTCCTGCATTGCAGGTGGATTCTTTATCAACTGAGCCCACCAGGGTACTAGAAGAGACCTAATTGCTCAAACTAAATTTTAAACCATACAAGTGAATTTTACATTTTTTCCCCAATATAAAATTTAATTTGGGGAAGAGAGTGGAGGATTCTTAAAAATGATTTGATCTTTTATGCAAAAAGAGGGACCATATTTTTTTACACAACTAGCTGTGTGAGAAGCTCTGTTACAGGTATTATTTGTGTCATAGTGGAAAAGTCATTTCAATACTGTTAGTATTAATCCACATTTTCCTTTGGAAAAATAAATGAGACTATGTAAAAAAAAATTTAGGTAATACATTGCAGCATTGTTCTGAGAATTAAATAAGACAAGCAACTGCTGTAAAACTTCTAACTCTTTGCCAGGCACATCATGTCAAGACATGGGCAAGGCTCAAAGTGTGGAACCTTTAAGGCAAACTGGTGATGGCCCTCGTTCCCATCTCAGGAAGCTTTTCTTGTGACTCCATGCAGACCTCATGAGGTTCTGTGCCTGCAGGCCTCTGCTGGAACCTGCTGGTAGGAGAGCAGTGACACTCGAGTCTCTGTCGAACGTGAAAGTGAAAGTCGCTCAGTCAAGTCCAACTCTTTGACCCCACCCCCTGCTGCTGCCCATGGAATACAGTCCATGGAATTCTCCAGGCAGGAACACTGGAGTGGGTAGCCTTTCCCTTCTCCAGAGGATCTTCCCAACCCAGGGATCCAACCCAGGTATCCCACGTTGCAGGTGGATTCTTTATCAGCTGATCCACAAGGGAAGCCCAAGAATATTGCAGTGGGTAGCCTATCCCTTCTCCAGCAGATATTCCCAACCCAGGAATTGAATCAACTGGGGTCTCCTGCATTGCAGGCAGATTCTTTACCAACTGAGCTACCAGGGATGATGCCTGGCCCTAAAAGTAATCTTTACTTTTAATTCATTTCTTATTTGCTTTTCTATGAGTGAAAATTATCTAACATTATTCTGAATGAATAGTCAGCTATATTTGGATTGATTTGAACAAGATATGATTTAATTATGTTTCCACTAGTAGGTACAGACGTAGACTACAAACAGGATTATAGTGAATTATTTTTGTTGCTGGTTCAGAGGAGAGGGCAGAGGAACACAACAGAGTTTCAGCTTGAGAAGACTGCATTAATTTACATAGGCGAGAGTTAATTATGTCCCAACAGAATGTGTCTAATTTGGGTAATTTTAGGGGATTTGCCAATGGGATTAGCATTATTATTCCATGGTATAAATGAGTTTGTGACACTTGATTTTTTGACTAAGAGTAAAAACCCACATGCAAGACAGTTTTAGTGGGCAACTTCTTTCCTTCATCTGGAAGGATCAAACAGCATGGAGCTGGATTCTAAGATGTAAATTGCAGAGAAGATGATGTCTGTCTACGTTAATTAACGTAGAAAGTACTGCTTGCGTTTAATGTCACCATGATTTTTCAAAATTAACAAATAGCACATTAGATAGGGCAGGCAAGAAGCAAGGCTTTTAACAAGTGTGATTTTTTTTCCTGGTTGTAGTTTCCAAGACGAATTTGTGAACTTTTAATTTTATACATTGGTTTGGAGTAATTAGCCCTTGAATTGTCTAGCTTTTAAAGCATAATTCTTTAGGAGAAGAATGGACCATAAAGAGCATCTTGATTTTCTAAATCTTCAGAAGAAAAATGACACCCTTCACTAGAAATCATACATTAATGCTCAAAAAGAAGATATAGTCATGCAGACATAAGCTGGATACTTGAAATAATATTGTTAACTTTTTGTTTAAAAATTGCAGTATAAATCCTAAGACTCTTTTCCCCAAGTCACTTTGCCTGGTAGGTTATGAGCACTTTTTCAAAGTGCTTTACACATTGAGAAAACAACATGTCATGGAATGACACTTTTCTCAAACATCTTTACAAAGTTTGGAAAGTGAAAAGAATTCCAGTTCTCTCCAACTACCAGATAATTAAGTCCTGTTTTGATATCTTATATAGTGATATCTTTATTACAGAAGTCTCCTACCAAAGATTTTCTAATGAGTTTTGGACGATAGAAGTGAGTTGTTAAGGGAGAGTATAAACTACAAGCTACTGGTAACCTGTACGCTGATACATGGAATCTGGCATCTGGTTTTCCTCTTGGTGGGACACTGGGTGACAAAGCTAAGATCCTGGTTCACTTTTTTCTACTACTGCTCTGTAGATACCAGAATTCCTTACATGTGAATCACGTGAATCAAAATTTGCAATGTGCCCAAAAGACAGAAGGTGGGTAAGTTCCTGTCCCATCTCTGTCCTCCAGACACTGTGTCCTTTCTGGAGGCAGACCCCTGCTGACAGTTCCTTGGGTGTACAGAGAGAATCTTTGTGTATCAAATGCATACTTCTGCTTTTATACATATAATCAGAGAATATACATTGCCCTTCACCTGCCTTTTTAACTTAACCTATATTGGAAATTGTGCCATCATGATACATAGCTGCCTTATGCTTTTCAAAGGTGGTTTACTATTCACTGCATTTTATAGATTGACCACAGTTTATTTGCCAGACCCCTACTGTCAGATGGGCTTCCCAGGTGTTCAGTGGTAAAGAATTCACCTGCTAGTGCAGTAGACGCAGGAGACATGGGTTCTATCCCTGGGTCGGGAAGATCCCCTGGAGTAGGAAATGGCAATCCGCTCCAGTATTCTTGGCTGGATAATTCCATGAACAAAGGAGCCTGCCGGGCCCATGGGGTCCCAAGGAGTCGGATACGACTGAGACTGAGCACACACTAGCAGATATTTAGATGATTTCTGACCTTTTGCTAATACTACGGACAGAACTGCATCGAATAACTGTACCCTCGTCATTTTGCATGCATTACCATATTGGTACAACAGATTCCTAGAAATGGAATTACTGGATCAAACAGTCTGTGCATTTTTTTTTATTCTGACAAATGCTGTGCAAGTACAGGAGATGTCAGACAATTTCTGCTCCCCTCAGCGGCGTGTAAGAGTGCGTCATACTTTTAAATCCTTTGTCAATAAAGGGTACTTTTATCTAATCACAGTCTCAAACCTCTGGTTCATGTGTGTTATGTTGATGGCTTTCTGTCTGTGACAAGGACTCATTTTTCAACACTCCTGGGTGCTGTATTTTTTTTTCAAGGTATTTGAGGTCATCACTTAAGCCTCAATAGGAAATGGGCTTATTTTTGTATGAGTGCCCCCATAGATGAGGGGATTAAGGGAGCTTCTGATATTTCAGAGACTTTCAGAGTTTAGTGGCATTAGTGGGGTTAGTTTCTTTTCCTTATTTTGAAAATCAGTATGGGAAGGAATTTTCCCTCCATCACATAGGGAAACAAACTGAAGTTTTGACATTTAAAGCTGGAGTGTTGGTGTTGTCTTACAGTTATCACTTCCAATGCTGAGACCTCTCTACTAGCCCCATATAACTCTCACTCCTGGGTCTGGCTCCCCGCCAGCTTTCCTGAGGTGCTCTACAGTGGGGGGTTGCAGCTCCTCTGTGGCTTCCTCCCCTATTCTGGTTCCTCTCCTTCATTTCCTTTTCTACTTATCCAGACAGCTTTGTATGACTCCTTTTGGAAGTTTACCACCTCCCCTTTAGCCACCATCATAACACTGATGGGTTCAGGTGCAAACCAGAGTGAGCTCCCCTTGATTTTTTTAATCTATAGATCTTTCTCCCTGTGCTTGGTATTTTGTAATCTGAGCTATAGTTTATATTACAAACTTCTTAAATATGAAAAACTTTTCTGTTTGATTACATAAAACACCTAGCTCACAGCTGCTCTGGATATATAATACTGTGGTTGTGCTGTGCTTAGTTGCTCGGTCATGTCCAACTCTTTGCGAGCCCATGGACTGTAGGCTGCCAGGCTCTTCTGTCCATAGGGACTCTCCAGGCAAGAATATTGGAGTGGATTACCATGCCTTCCTCCACAGGATCTTCCCAACCCAGGGATCAAACCCAGGTCTTCCACATTGCAGACAGATTCTTTACCATCTGAGCCGCCAGCGAAGCCAGAATACTGTGGTTACTTGAAAGATTTTTTTTTTTCCCAAGAGTTTAGCTTTAAATTTATCTTGATTTAAATACATTTATATTTATAAATCAAAAGGCTTGATTTACAAATGCATTTTAATATTGTGTTTTTAAAAATTAGTTTAAATATATTTGGCACTCCACTCCAGTACTCTTGCCTAGGGAATCCCATGGACGGAGGAGCCTGGTAAGCTTCAGTCCATGGGGTCGCTAAGAGTCGGGCTGACTGGGTGACTTCACTTTCATTTTTCACTTTCATGCATTGGAGAAGAAAATGGCAACCCACTCCAGTGTTCTTGCCTGGAGAATCCCAGGGACGGTGGAGCCTGGTAGGCTGCCGTCTATGGGGTCACACAGAGTAGGACATGACTGAAGTGACTTAGCAGCATAATAGCAAGGAGAGATAAGAAAACCTTCCTCAGTAATCAATGCAAAGAAATAGAGGAAAGCAATAGAATGGGAGAGACTAAAAATCTCTTGAAGAAAATTATAGATACTAAGGGAACATTTCATGCAAAGATGGGCACAATAAAGGACAGAAATGGTATGGACCTAACAGAAGTAGATGATATTAAGAAGGAGTGGCAAGAATACACAGAAGAACTATACAAAAAAGATCTTCATGATCCAGAGAATCACGATTGTGTGATCACTCACATAGAGCCAGACATACTGGAACGTGAAGTCAAGTGGACCTTCGGAACCATCAATATGAACAGAAGCTAGTGGAGGTGATAAAATTCCAGTTGAGCTATTTCAAATCCTAAAAGATGATACTGTGAAAATGCTGCATTCAATATGCCAGCAAATTTAGAAAAATCAGCAGTGGCCACAGGACTGCAAAAGGTCAGTTTTCATTCCAGTCCCAAAGAAAGGCAATGCCAAAGAATGTTCACACTACTGCACAATTGCACTCATCTCACATGCTAGTAAAGTAATGCTCAAAATTCTCCAAGCCAGGCTTCAACAGTACATGAACCGTGAACTTCCAGATGTTCAAGCTGGATTTAGAAAAGGCAGAGGAACCAGAGATCAAATTGCCAACCTCTGTTCCATCATCAAAAAAGCAAGTGAGTTCCAGAAAAACATCTACTTCTGCTTTATTGACTATGACAAAGCCTTTGATTGTGTGGACCACAACAAACTGTGGAAAATTCTTAAAGAGATGGAATACTAGACCATCTGACCTGCCTCTTGAGAAATCTGTATGCAGGTCAGGAAGCAACAGTTAGAACTGGACATGGAACAACAGACTGGTTCCAAATAGGGAAAGGAGTATGTCAAGGCTGTATATTGTCACCCTGCTTGTTTAACTTTTATGCAGAGTACATTATGAGAAATGCTGGGCTGGAAGAAGCACAAGCTGGAATCAAGATTGCCAGGAGAAATATCAATAACCTCAGATATGCAAATAACACCACCCTTATGGCAGAAAGCGCAGAAGAACTAAAAAGCCTCTTGGTGAACATGAAAGAGGAGAGTGAAAAAGTTGTCTTAAAACTCAACATTCAGAAAACCAAGATTATGACATCTGGTCCCATCACTTCATGGCAAATAGATCGGGAAACAGTGTCAGACTTTATTTTGGGGGCTCCAAAATCACTGCAGATGGTGACTGCAGCCATGAAATTAAACGATGCTTGCTCCTTGGAAGAAAAGTTATGACCAGCCTAGACAGCATATTAAAAAGAAGAAACATTACTTTGCCAACAAAGGTCCATCTAGTCAAAGCTATAGTTTTTCCAGTAGTCGTTTGTGGCTGTAAGAGTTGGACTATAGAGGAAGCTGAGTGCTGAAGAACTGATGCTTTTGAACTGCGGTGTTGGAGAAGACTCTTGAGAGTCCTTTGGACTGCAAGGAGATCCAACCAGTCCATCCTAAAGGAAATCAATCCTGAATATTCACTGGAAGAACTGATGCTGAAGCTGATGCTCCAATACTTTGGCCACCTGATGTGAAGAACTTACTCTTTTGAAAAGACCCTGATGCTGGGAAAGATTAGGGGCAGGAGAAGAAGGGAACGACAGAGGATGAGATGGTTGGATGGCATCAGCAACTCAAAGGGCATGAGTTTGAGTAAGCTCCAGGAGTTGGTGATGGACAGGGAGGCCTGGCATGCTGCAGTCCATGGGGTCACAAAGATTCAGACCAACTGAGCAACTGAACTGAACTGAACTGATAAACTCTAAAGCTATGATGCCATTTCTATAGGTGGTTTCTCAGTACCATGTTCACCAAGACTGAACATAGACTTAAATGGTATCACAGCGGGTACTTACTTTCCTTAGAATGGTAAGTCCAGGTAAGCAAAGATGGGGATCTATCAAGGATAGCAGCCTTGCTGCTGTTTGGTAGCACTCTACCCATGTTGGCCTCTTGTTTATGGAGTCAGTTATTGCTTTAGTCATGTTGTGGAATCCAGAACAGACTGCTCCAAGAGTGGCCCCAGAGCGGCACTTTTCTTACCTGACTGCAACACCATGAGCATAGGAATTGGGAATGTGTTTAGAAACTTTTTTACTGACGTGACAGATTTTTTTTTTTTCAGAAAACTCATTTTCTTTTATTCTACATAATATTAACCTATCACAGTTTAGATTTTTGAAAATAATCTAGAAAATTCTTCAAGTGTTGGTGACTCTCTAGCTTGTAAGGTAGATGCAGTGCTCTGAGCATCACAACCCTGGCTTGTTTTTATAGTGGGAGAGCTGTGACATCCCCATGTGAGACATGAATGGGAAGGAGGCACAGTGACAACATTTCTTGCCTCAGGCTGCTGCACATACTGGGATTAAATCCTTCACTTCTCATTTCTGTGATCAGACCTTAAGGCCTTCTCGGCTTTTCACATTATGATATTTTAGTTAGAATCTGAGTGAGTTGAATGAGAAAGTTACTCATGGAAAGAATCTTGCAATTTTTTTAAGCCTTCAAGGAAAAATGTAAATAACATTTCCTCCCACATTATTTTTCATTTATTACCATTTTCTAAAACTAAAGTACTTTAGAAGATATTTAGTGTGTTAGTAACTCAGTTGTGTCTGACTCTTTGCAACCCCATGGACTGTAGCCCTTCAGGCTCCTCTGTCCATGGAATTCTCCAGGGAAGAACACTGGAGTGGGTTGCCATTCCCTTCTCCAGGGGTCTTCCCAACATAGGGATCAAACCAGGGTCTCTTGCATTGCAGGCAGATTCTTTACCATCTGAGCCACCAGGGAAGACCTCCGAAGACATTTAGGAGAATTTTGACACAATGGCCTTGCACTGAGGAAGAAAAAAATCTCTGCAAGTTGAATGTTTTTAAGTGCTGCTGGGGAGTATATCCTAATGACTCAGCAGTAAAGAATCCACCTACCAATGTAGGAGACTCAGGTTCAATCCCTGAGTCAGGAAGATCCCCTGAAGGAGGAAATGGCAACCCACTACAGTATTCTTGCTTGTAAAATTCCATGGACAGAGGAGCCTGGCAGGTTACAGTTCGTGGTGTCTCAGAAAGTCAGGCAAGTCTGAGTGACTGGGTGCACACACACAAGAGAGTATATGGATAATAAAACTAGGGAAAATTTGCAAGCCCTGTAATGTCAGCCTTAAAAGAGGTTTGGGATTCTATCTGGGCTAAAATAAGACTTGAGGAGCCAGAAGAAACGCTGAAAACATCTGTTCTGAGAATGGATGTGACAAGCCTTCCCTGGTTGTGAGCAGAGTCAGTGGGAGTTAGGAGGTCAGATATACGGGTCCCCATGACATGTGAAACAGGAAGAACTGAGGGGTGTTAGATGACAGAAAGTGTGATCTAAAATGATCGGAAAGGATAACTGTTCTCAAGATGTTGTTAATATACACTTAGAAATACATTTTTATAAGAGTGGCACTCTTCCCAAATTCCTTCATGGCCCCCAAACTTATATCTATCAGCCTTCTCTGTGTATATTCTCTGTCTATATCTTTCAGACTTGACTACCTTATATAGTTTTTGGATCTAGAGTCGATGGCTTGGCCTTGTTGGGGTTTTGTGGGAACATCTACATATTAGGAATCGGGGACTTCACTGGCAGTCCAGTGATTAAGAATCTGCCTTCCAATGCAGGGGATGTTGGTTCAATCCCTGGTTATGGAATTAAGATCCCACATGCCATGGGGCAAATAAGGCCATGTGCTGCAACTACTAAACCTGTTCACCACAACTAGCAAGAAGCTCGCATTCCACGACTGAGACATGGCACATCCAAAAATAATAAATTCATTAATTTTTTTAAAAAATAATCACTTAACCACTTGTCATACTGTTAGTATATTTAATTAGTAAGGATTTTTTCAATTAGTAAGGACTTCAGTGTAGACCTGGTGATGACTGTGGCTCAGATCATGAACTCGTTATTGCCAAGTTCAGACTTAAACTGAAGAAAGTAGGGAAAACCACTAGTCCATTCAGGTATGACCTAAATCAAATCCCTTATGATTATACAGTGGAAGTGAGAAATAGATTTAAGGAACTAGATCTGATAAATAGAGTGTCTGATGAACTATGGATGGAGGTTTGTGACATTGTGCAGGAGACGGATCCAGACCATCCCCATGGAAAAGAAATGCAAAAAGCAAAATGACTGTCTGGGGAGGCCTTACACATAGCTGTGAAAAGAAGAGAAGCGAAAAGCAAAGGAGAACAGGAAAGATATAAGCATCTGAATGAAGAGTTCCAAAGAATAGCAAGGAGAGATAAGAAAGCCTTCCTCAGTGATCAATACAAAGAAACAGAGGAAAACAGTAGAATGGGAAAGACTCCAGTACTCTTGCCTGGCAAATCCCATGGACGGAGGAGCCTGGTAGGATGCAGTCCATGGAGTCGCTAAGGACTGAGTGACTTCACTTTTGCTTTTTACTTTCATGCGTTGGAGAAGGAAATGGCAACCCACTCCAGTATTCTTGCCTGGAGAATCCCAGGGATGGCGGAGCCTGGTGGGCTTCCATCTGTGGGGTCGCACAGAGTCAGACATGACTGAAGTGACTTAGCAACAGCATAGATCTCTTCAAGAAAATTAGAGATAACAAGGGAATATTTCGTGCAAAGATGGGCTCAATAAAGGACAGAAATGGTATGAACCTAACAGAAGCAAAAGATATTAAGAAGAGGTGGCAATAATACACAGAAGAACTGTACAAAAAGATCTTCACAACCAAGATAATCACGACAGTGTGATCACTCACCTAGAGCCAGACACCCTGGAATGTGAAGTGGACCTTAGAAAGAATCGCTATGAAGAAAGCTAGCGGAGGTGATGGAATTCCAGTTGAGCTATTTCAAATCCTGAAATATGATGCTGTGAAAGTGCTGCACTCAATATGCCAGCACATTTGGAAAACTCAGCAGTGGCCACAGGATGGAAAAGATCAGTTTTCATTCCAATCCCAAAGAAAGGCAATGCTAAAGAATGCTCAAACTACCGCACAATTGCACTTATCTCACATGCTAGTAAAGTAATGCTCAAAATTATCCAAGCCAGGCTTCAGCAATACGTGAACCATGAACTTCCAGATATTCAAGCTGGTTTTAAAAGGCAGAGGACCAGAGATCAAATTACCAACATCTACTGGATCATGGAAAAAGGAAGAGAGTTCCAGAAAAACATATATTTCTGCCTTATTGACTATGCCAAAGCCTTTGACTGTGTGGATCACAATAAACTGTGGAAAATTCTGAAAGAGATGGGAATACCAGACCACCTGACCTGCCTCTTGAGAAAGCTGTATGCAGATCAGGAAGCAACAGTTAGAACTGGATATGGAACAATAGACTGGTTCCAAATAGGAAAAGGAGTACGTCAAGGCTGTATATTGTCACTCTGCTTATTTTACTTAAACGCAGAGTACATCATAAGAAATGCTGGGCTAGAAGAAGCACAAGCTGGAATCAAGATTGCCAGGAGAAATATCAATAACCTCAGATATGCAGATGATACCACCCTTATGGCAGAAGGTGAAGAGGAACTAAAAAGCCTCTTGATGAATGTGAAAAGAAGAGTGAAAAAGTTGCCTTAAAGCTCTACATTCAGAAAATGAAGATCATGGCATCTGGTCCCATCACTTCATGGGAAATAGATAGGGAAACAGTGGAAACAGTGTCAGACTTTATTTTGGGGGCTCCAAAATCACTGCAGATGGTGATTGCAGCCATGAAATTAAAAGACACTTACTCCTTGGAAGAAAAGTTATGACCAACCTAGATAGCATATTGAAAAGCAGAGACATTACTTTGCCAACAAAGGTCCATCTAGTCAAGGCTATGGTTTTTCCAGTAGACGTGTATGGATGTGAGAGTTGGACTGTGAAGAAGACTGAGTGCCGAAGAATTGATGCTTTTGAACTGTGGTGTTGGAGAAGACTCTTGAGAGTCCCTTGGACTGCAAGGAGATCCAACCAGTCCATTCTAAGGGAGATCAGTCCTGGGTGTTCTTTGGAAGGACTGATGCTAAAGCTGAAACTCCAGTACTTTGGCCACCCCATGCAAAGAGTTGACTCATTGGAAAAGACTGTGATGCTGGGAGGGATTGGGGGCAGGAAGAGAAGGGGGCGACAGAGGATGAGATGGCTGGATAGCATCACCAACTTGATGAACATGAGTTTGAGTGAACTCTGGGAGTTTGTGATGGACAGGGAGGCCTGGCGTGCTGCAATTCATGGAGTCGCAAAAAGTCGGACATGACTGAGCTGAACTCCCTGTAGCTCAAACAGTAAAGAATCTGCCTACAGTGCAGAAGACCAGGTTCAGACTCTGGGTCAGGAAGTTCCTCTAGAGAAGGGAATCGCAATCCACTCCAGTACTCTTGCCTAGAGAATCCCATGGACAGAGAAGCCTGGTGGACTTCAGTTCATGGGGTTGCAAAGAGTTGGACACAACTGAGCGACTAACCTTCAGGATTTTTGAGTGCTCACTGCAAGGTTCCATGTCTGTCACTGAGATTATAGAAGAGGTTCCTTCTGTTCTCTCATGCATCCACCAACTTGAAGTACCTGTGATGGACCAAGTATGGTGCCAGGAACTTCAGACAAGATCCTTTTACGCAAAACTGATAGACCCTGTAAAACGGTGGTATTATCTCTTAAAGTTATTATGAGGCTTAAATGAAATCCTTTTTCTAAAGCACCTAGCAAGTCCCTGAACCATCGGTGCCTTGAATGAGTATTTTCCCCCAGAAATGTCAGCGACTTCTTTTAAGAAGCTTTTATAAATTGCTGTGAAGATAGGCTGAATCTTGCTTAATAATGTTAATTTACTGATTAAAAAAATAATCCAAGGACTAAACACATTAAAATATTTTCTCCCACTGGACTATCGATAGAAAAAGCCAAAGTGAGAGATTGCCAAAAGAATGAAGAGTAAAAGTATTGGGAGTCACATGTAAAAGAATTATAGAATAAAAGAGCTTTTAAAAATATATAAAAGCAGTATTTTACTTGCTTGCAGATGCTTTCTCCTTGAGTACTGGCTTTTAGTCATCTTGATGTTTCACCTGGAGAAGGGAAAACCATCATGTCATTGACTGATCTTGGCTATTCATTATTTCAGTGAATTATCAGAAAGTTCAGGCTAAACCTCAGAAAGAATTAATGTTACAGTAACTCAAACCCAAGAAGACAAAGCTAGTGCTTCTTCTAGGGAGTATATGTGTCTCTCCACCTGCTCCCTAAAGTCTTGGGATAAATCTTCCAACCGAAGTGTTTTCATCAGTGGGTAGAGTACTGGACTTGAATTTGAATATGGTCAGATTTCCTTAATCAAAGAGTGGGGTTTATACGTAGGTTCTGTGAATAAGAGTGAGCCCCAAACTTGAAAATGAGCTGCAAAGAAAGCTAACAAGATTTATAACATAATGGATTTTCTATATTCAGACTTTTTATATCCAGTTTTGTCATTTCCTTCCTTACCTAGAAATAATAACTGACATGTGTAACAATTTCCTGGTCTGACTGATACTATTCCTTGAAGCTTTCTGAGGATAGTGTCCTGTATTTTATTTTCCCAGTGCTATCCAATAGAGCTTTTTGTGATAATGGAAATGTCCTGTGTCTGTTTTGTGCAGTGTGGCATCCACTCGCCACATGTGGTTATTGAGGTAGTAGTACAACTGAGGATGTTAATCTTATTTAATTTAAATTAATTACCGTGCAAATGTAAATATCTACCTGTGTGTATTGACTACTATTTTGAACAATGCAACTCAAGACTATAAAAATTAATTCACAAAATTTAAAATAAGTTTCCACATAGACAATATTGAGAAAGTTGATAGTGTGCTTTTCAAAGTGCTTATATCTCAAATATTCCTTTAGGTGTGAAGTTTCAAAAGAAAATCTTTATAATAGAAATTGGATGACAAAGTGTTTCTTCTTTCAGTCTTGACTTTTTTTTTTTTTTGTCTTTCCTGTTTTTCTGTATTTTTTTCAAGTTGGTAACCTCAACCAAAAGCATTTTTTAGATATAAAAATTAGGCTAACAGCTTTATCATTTCTAGGAGTACATTTATGAGAAAGAGAGAGGAAAAAACAGGGAAATAGAATCAAAGCACAGGCTCAAGTTTGAGCCAGTCTCAGATGTTTTTCCTTGGGCTGACGTACTGAGTGCTTTAAGACCATAGTGGGCGGGGGGAGACCATAGTGGGAAGTCCAGGATGATTTCTGTTAATTCCTTAGGATGCATGTCATATGGCATTTTGTTAGGTAAAGTCACTGATTACTTTTTCTTTCCTTCTTGACTTTCCATGTTCTCATCCCACGAATTTACAGATGACAGCTAACCTTTTTAAAGTAAAGATTGAATTTTTAAAAGGACTGGGCTGTGTTTACCCATAGCAATATCTCTTTGCCTTCCCTTTATAAAATCCAAATACTCTTTTAAATTGTAGAACGTGATCTTTTTCCCTTTAAAGAATGTCTGCTGATTAACTGAAGAGTATATTTGCCAACTTGCCTTTCTGTATAAAATTTTCAGTTAACTGGAATATTTCAAATCAGGGGCTTCTGGTTGATTGAAAGCAAATGAAAAACTTATACATTCATCAGTCATTTATTTATCACCTGTTTTGTGCCAGGTACTGTTCATGGTATTAGGAATACAAGAGTGAACAAAATAAAATTCTTCATCCTCCTGGAGTTTAAATACTAGAGGAATCTTTTTGTTTCCACTTCTGTAGATAATTTTTCTAAAACATCTCTTTCTTTTCTTCTTGCAAGTATACAGCTTATCAAAATCTAGTGTATTTCTTTGGTTGGTTGGTTTTATTTAAGATTTTTCAATTGCCTCAAAGTTCTCATCCTTTCAGACTGTTGGTATAGAAAAAGTGAACGTGAAAGTGGCTCAGTCGTGTCCAATTCTTTGTGACCCCATGGACTATACAGCCCATGGAATTCTCCAGGCCAGAAATACTGGAATGGGTAGCCTTTCCCTTCTCCAGAGGATATTCCCAACCCAGGGATATAACCCAGGCCTCCCACATTGCAGGTGGATTGTTTACTAGCTGAGCTACAAAGGAGGCCCAAGAATACTGGAGTGGGTAGCCTATCCCTTCTCCAGCGGATCTTCCTGACACTGGAAAACAAATCAGGGTCTCCTACATTGCAGGGAGATTCTTTACCAACTGAGCTATCAGGGGAGCCCCTGTTGGTATAGAAGTTCTACTCTAAATCACTTAGGAAGCCTTTTAATAAATACTGATGCTGCCCTCTCCTCCCCATCCTGATTTAATTTGTCAGCTGTGGAGCCGGAGCATCAGTATGTTTTAATCACCCCAGACAATCATCATATGTTACTGAAGTTGAGTACCACTAGCCTAGAAAGATTAGATTACTGGCTTGAAGGATACAGATTCTCTCATGTATCAGTCCACTCACTTGCTCAGTCATGTCCAACTCTCTGTGACCCCATGGACTGCAGCATGCCAGGCTTCCCTGTCCATTACCAGCTCCCAGAGCTTGCTCAAACTCATGTCCATTGAGTTCATGATGCCATCCAACCATCTCATCCTCTGTCATCCCCTTCTCCTCCTGCCCTCAATCTTTCCCAGCCTCAGGGTCTTTTCAAAAGAGTCAGTTCTTCACATCAGGTGGCCAGCATATTGGAATTTCAGCGTATTGGAGTTTCAGCCTCAGCATCTATCCTTCCAATATTATTCAGAATATTCAGGACTGATTTCCTTTAGGAATGACTGGTTTGATCTCCTTGCAGTCCAAGGGACTCTCAAGAGTCTTCTCCAACACCACAGTTCAAAAGCATCAATTCTTTGGCACTCAGCTTTCTTTATAGTCCAACTCTCACATCCATACATGACTATTGCAGAAACCATAGCTTTGACTAGATGGACCTTTGTTGGCAAAGTAATGTTTCTGCTTTTAATACACTGTCTAAGTTTGTCATAGCTTTTCTTCCAAGGAGTAAGCGTCTTTTAATTTCATGGCTGCAGTCACCATCTGCAGTGATTTTGGAGCCCCCAAAATAAAGTCTCTCACTGTTTCCATTGTTTCTGCATCTATTACCCATGTAGTGATGGGACCAGATGCCATGATCTTAGTTTTCTGAATGTTGAGTTTTAAGCCAACTTTTTCACTCTCCTCTTTTGCTTTTATCAAGAGACTCTTACATATACCAGGAGATATTTTAAAACCTAATGATATCAACTTGTTCTGTTTTCATTTGTGATTGTAAGTTGGGAAATGCAAAAGGCAGAAAGGAAATGAGATTGAAGGTTCTCATTAACATCTCTTCCCCTCCTCTTTTACCTCAGATCTAACATTTACCCACTTAATCATTTATTTAACAGCTGTTGTATGTCAGGTGTTAGAGATTCAAAGATGAACAAAGAATGAACCCTGTCCTCTAAGAGATTACAGTCTAGTACAGAAATTTGCAACCTTCTTTTATTTATTTATTTTTGCAATCTTTTAAATAAAAGGTCATATAATAAAGATTTTGGAGTTTATGGGCCATGTAGTATCTGTCACAAGTATTCAACTCAGCTGTTGTAGTAAAAAGGTAACTATAGAAAATACACAGGCATGTGGCTGTGCCTGGTTCCTATAAACTTTATTTACCAAAGGAGACAAGGGTCTGGATTTGGCTATAGGTTTTAGTTACACACCTCTGGTCCAGTTGTTGTTCAGTTGCTCAGTCATGTCTGATTCTTTGTGACCCCATGGCCTGCAGCACACCAGGCTTCCCTATCCTTCACCGTCTCCCAGAATTTGCTCAAATTTATGTCCATTGAGTGAATGATGCCACCCAACCATCTCACCCCCTTCTCTTTCTGCCCTCAATCTTTCCCAGCATCAGGGTCTTTTCTCGTTATTTGGCTTTTTGCATCAGGTGCCCAAAGTATTGGGGCTTCAGCTTCGGCATCAAACCTTCCATTGAGTATTCAGGGTTGATTTCCCTTAGGATTGACTGGTTTGATCTCCTTGCTGTCCAAAGGATTCTCAGGAGTCTTCTTCAGAAGAGTCTTCTACTGGTCTAGTAGAAGAGAGACAAAATAAATCAATAATTACTGTACAGTGGGATAAGTGATCATATCAAGCATAGGTGCCTTCATGATATAGAGAAGGGGGCATCAAATTAAACCGGGGGTTACCTGGGATATTTAAGGAAGATTTCTGAAGGAGATGCTATTCAAATGAATTACGAAGCATGGGCTGGCATTTGGAGAGGCGTAAAGTGAGGATTGTCCAGGCAGAGGGACATGTAGAGTTGTGTAAAACAACATTGTGTTTTATGGAACCCCAAAGAAATTCAGTGGGCTAGAATGCAGGATGCCAAATTTAGCAGGAGAGTGAAGCTAGAGAGATAGGGCCTTGACTCTGAAATGAGAAACATGCATTTGAAGCTGACAGTCTTGAGGGGAATAAAGGATTTTAGGCAAGGAAAACTGGAGTGGGGTGCCATTTCCTTCTCCAGGAGATCTTCCTGACCCAGGGATTGAACCCAGATCTCCCGCATCATAGGCAGACACTTTACCATCTGAGCCATCAGGGAAGTAAAATGCATCTTAAAACACTTTTATACCCTCCCCAATCCTATCCTTCTTTCTCCCTCACCACTTTATGGTTGATATTTTTACTTCTTGACTTTTTTTGTTTGTTTGTTTGCCTATGTGTAAATTCATATATAATTATGGATCATGGAAAAAGCAAAAGAGTTCCAGAAAAACATCTATTTCTGCTTGATTGACTATACCAAAGCCTTTCACTGTGTGGATCACAATAAACTGTGGAAAATTCTGAAAGAGATGGGAATACCAGACCACGTGACCTGCCTCTTGAGAAACCACCTATATGCAGGTCATGAAGCAACAATTAGAACTGGATATGGAACAACAGACTGGTTTCAAATAGGAAACAGAATATGTCAAGTCTGTATATTGTCACCCTGATTATTTAGCCTCTTGTCTTAGATCCACCCATTTTTGTTGTTCAGCTGCTCAGTCCTGTCCAACTCTTTGCAACCCATGGACTGCAGAATACCAGGCTTCCCTGTCCTTCACCACCCACTTTACCCATTTATATTACATCCTAGACTTGGAAGACATTTTGGAGTTTGATCCCTGCTTTAAGGCTTAAGGTTTGGTAATTGCTGAAGGGAAGGTTCAAGACCTTTTAGAACTAACACCCAAAAAAGATGTCCTTTTCATTATAGGGGACCGGAATGCAAAAGTAGGAAGTCAAGAAACACCTGGAGTAACAGGCAAATTTGGCCGTGGAATACAGAATGAAGCAGGGCAAAGACTCATAGTGTTTTGCCAAGAAAATGCACTGGTCATAGCAAACACCCTCTTCCAACAACACAAGAGAAGACTCTACACATGAACATCACCAGATGGTCAACACCGAAATCAGATTGATTATATTCTTTGTAGCCAAAGATGGAGAAGCCCTATACAGTCAACAGAAACAACACCAGGAGCTGACTGTGGCTCAGATCATGAACTCCTTATTGCCAAACTCAGACTTAAATTGAGGAAAGTAGGAAAAACCACTAGGCCGTTCAGATATGACCTAAATCAAATCCCTTATGATTATAAAGTGGAAGTGAGAAATAGATTTAAGGGACTAGATCTGATAGATAGAGTGCCTGATGAACTGTGGACAGAGGTTCGTGACATTGTACAGGAGACAGGGATCAAAACATCCCCATGGAAAAGAAATGCAAAAAGTAAAATGGCTATCTGGGGAGGCCTTACAAATAGCTGCAAAAAGAAGAGAAGTGAAAAGCAAAGGAGAAAAGGAAAGATATAAGCATCTGAATGCAGAGTTCCAAAGAAGAGATAAGAAAGCCTTCCTCAGCAATCAGTGCAAATAAATAGAAGAAAACAACAGAATGGGAAAGACTAGAGATCTTTCCAAGAAAATTAGAGACACCAAGGGAACATTTCATGCAAAGATAGGCTTGATAAAGGACAGAAATGGTATGGACCTAACTGAAGCAGAAGATATTAAGAAGAGATGGCAGGAATACACAGAACTGTACAAAAAGATCTTCACAACCAAGATAATCATGATGGTGTGATCACTCACCTAGAGCCAGACATCTTGGAATGTGAAATCAAGTGGACGTTAGAAAGCATCACTATGAACAAAGCTAGTGGAGGTGGTGAAATTCCAGTTGAGCTATTTCAAACTGTGGTGCTGAAGAAGACTCTTGAGAGTCCCTTGGACTGCAAGGAGATCCAACCAGTCCATTCTGAAGGAGATTAGCCCTGGGATTTCTTTGGAGGGAATGATGCTAAAGCTGAAAACTCCAGTACTTTGGCCACCTCATGCAAAGAGTTGACTCGTTGGAAAAGACTGTGATGCTGAGAGGGATTGGGGGCAGGAGGAGAAGGGGGACGACAGAGGATGAGATGGCTGGATGGCATCACTGACTCGATGGACGTGAGTCTGAGTGAACTCTGGGAGTTAGTGATGGACAGGAAGGCCTGGCGTGCTGTGATTCATGGGGTCGCAAATAGTCGTACATGACAGAGCAACTGAACTGAACTGAAGGGAAGGTAGAAAATACCCAAGGAAAGTCAGGGGAAAAAAAAAAAGAGAGAGAGAGTACGAGTCATGAGAGTCCCTTGGACTGCAGGGAGATCCAACCAGTCCATTCTAAAGGAAATCAGTCCTGAGTGTTCATTGGAAGGACTGATGTTGAAGCTGAAACTCCAATACTTTGGCTACCTGATGCAAAGAACTGACTCATTTGAAAAGATCCTGATGCTGGAAAAGATTGAAGGCAGGAGGAGAAGAGGACCACAGAGGATGAGATGGTTGGATGGCATCACTGACTCAATGGACATGAGTTTGAGTAAACTCCGGGAGTTGGTGACGGATAGGGAGGCCTGGTGTGCTGCAGTCCATGGGGTCTCAAAGAGTCGGACACGACTAAGCGACTGAACTGAACTGAGTCATGAAAGTTGAGATTAACATTTTACAGTACTAAAATTAGCTGATTGGTCCAGAAAACTGAAAATCAAGCTCATTAAAGTCTCTGGTGTTCCTTTTACAAGTTGTCTAGATTTTCAACTCTGACAAGACTGGCAACAGTATCTTTCCTGTGTTCTGAAACTTTATATTATGGTGAGATTAGTGCTACCTAACCTGCTTTATCAATTTCAAAAGAAAGACAAAGAGGAAAGAATATGGACACTGGGAAGAAAAAAGAGAACAAAGATTTAAAGTTACCTCTCTCTTCCAAATAATAATAGAGTTCTCATCTAGAATAACCCAGGTCAAACAGATCTTTTTGCACACTTTCCCAGAAGCAATGAGAAAGGTGGTGGACATAGGTTCCCTACGTGTGGATATGTTCAAGAAATACGCCTTTTTTTTTTCATTAACTATTTTCTCTAGCTCAAATGTCTCTCCTAACAAACTGTTCTGTTCAATCCCCTTCTGTAGAAATGACTTGTTGATGGTCTGTCGCCAACTGAATATGGAAGAGTCTGTGGCAGAGATCATGAACCAACTGGGCGCTGATGAAAATGGGAAGATTTCCTTTCAGGATTTTACACGGTGCCGTATACAGCTCATCAGAGAAATCAGGAAGGAGGAAATAGGCCTTTCTGAGAAGTCAGACAACTCCTGGAAAAAGAAGAAGCTGAGGAACAGAATTGCCTCCTGGCCCATGAGCAGTGACAACAGTCTGGGTAGGTACAACCCGCTGACACTTTGATAGTGCCCCTTTAGCCCTGTGTTGTGACCTTCAGGAGACAGGGCTGCCCAGCCTGTTGATGGCTTGTCCCCAGGCCTTCTCCTTGGCCACACTTGCCCTGGGTAATAACTTGCTAATCCTCCAGTTCTGAAACTGTTTATCTCAGCTTGGGACTTGAACCCATGTGCTGAAATTTGAACCCAGCCAGAATCCTATTTGAGACTCGAACCCACATGGCTGGGATTTGAACCCAGCCAAAACCCACTGTACCTGGTTTCAGGACCTAATGAAACTCAGGTTCTTGATGTCTCATCTCAGAAAGAATTCAGTAAGAGACAAAATGATAAGTAAGAAATGGATTTATTCGGATTCAGAGTGAAGCACACTCCACAGACAGAGTGTGGGCCATTGCAGAGGGTGAGTGCAGGGGCCTCAAAATGTGGCATGGTTAGTTTCTATAGGCTGGGTAATTTCATATCCTAATGAGTGGGAGGATTATTCTGTCTGTTTTGGAGAAGGGGTGGAGGTTTCCAGGAATTGGGCCACCGCCCACTCCTTGGTCTTTGGACAGTGCCTTGGAACTGTCTTGGCACCTCTGGGTGTGTCATTTCACTTGCTGGTTGAGGATCAAGGTCTAGTCTTGTCTGCCATCTTGGTCCCATTTGATTCAGTTTATGTTGTGTCCTTGGGCTGTGACCTTCTTTCAAAAGTTGTGCCTTGCCCCTTGCCCTCCTGTTATGGTTCTGTCCTCTTGTTGTTGTTGTTTAGTTGCCAAGTCGTTGGCTCTTGCCTGCCAGACTGTTCTGTCCATGGGATTTCCCAGGCAGGCATACTGGAGTGGGTTGCCATTTCCTCCCCCAAGTGATCTTCCTGACCCAGGGATAGAACCCAAGTCTCCTGCATTGGCTGGTGGGTTCTTAATCACTGAGCCATGGGGAAGCCGAGTTCTGTCCTGTGGCTTCCCAGTTCCTCGTTTACTGCTTGCTTTCTTTCAGTTCTTCAATTTCCCACATGTAATCATACACTCACATAACTATTGGGGAGGAAGGGAAAACTGGATGGGAAAGGTGGTAATTGCATCAGCAGGCATTGGAAAGCTTCCGGGTCTGCACAGTGAGGTTTTTTAACTATTTTTTTTTGATTTGTGTTTAAAAATATTTCTACAAGCTTAGTTTTCCTGTTCATAAGTATTATTGTTTGGCATTTACCAAGAGCATTTTCAATGACTGAACAACAAAGGCATTTGCCACCTGCCTCTGTGGAGATTGAACCCCATGCTGCCCTAGCTGTTGACCTTCAACAATCCCTGAGGGAGTTTAGGGTGGAGTGAGGCACTCTGCGCTCCAGGGAGTCTCGTGGGACAGGTCTTTAGATAGTTGAATGGTTTTAGGAACAGATTTTACGACTCAATCCTTGCACCTCCTCATATCTGGAGAAGCACTAAATCCCTTCGTGGTGACATCAGATCCTCATGACTAACAAGAAATCTTCTGTAAAATGAGTGCTTCATGGTACTGAACTCCCCTTCACCAAAACCTTATATATTGACTTTCTCCCACTGCCGCTTTGGAGCAGTCTCTCAGAGCTATCTGAGATGCTGCCTCCCAGGCTGCAGTCCTCATTGTGCCCCAAATAAAACTTACCTCACAACTCTCAACTTTTACATCTTTTTTAGTTGACATAAGCGAGTAGAAAGAAAATTCTGAAAAATGTTAATAATTATTGAAGATTAGTGATGGAATCATGGGATTTATTGTACCTATTTTTGACAACTCAGATGTACATATTTCAATATATTTGCAAATTTTCAGAATAAAATGTTTAAAAGAAAAAAATCGCATTTTAGGGACTACCCTGTTGGTCCAGTGGCTAAGATTCCACATTCCCAATGCAGGGGGCCTGTGTTCAATCCCTGGTCGGGGAATTAGATCCCATATGCTGCAACTAAGAGTTCGCATGTGACCATTAAAGATCCTGCATGCAGCAACTAGGACTCAGCACAGCCAAAGAAGTAAATGTTTTTTAAAAGGAAAGAAAGAAAAAAAGTGCATCTTAAAGGGATAGCCTGAACCAAGGGATATGGGAAGAATTTTTTACCTATAGTTTCAGTTGAGTTCAGTCACTCAGTCGTGTCCCACTCTTTGCGACCCCATGAATCACAGCACGCCAAGCCTCCCTGTCCATCACAATCTCCCGGAGTTCACTCAGACTCAAGTCCATCGAGTCTGTGATGCCATCCAGCCATCTCATCCTCGGTCATCCCCTTCTCCTCCTGCCCCCAATCCCTCCTAGCATCACAGTCTTTTCCAATGAGTCAACTCTTCACATGAGGTGGCCAAAGTACTGGAGTTTCAGCCTCAGTATCATTCCTTCCAAAGAAATTCCAGGGCTCATCTCCTTCAGAATGGACTGGTTGGATCTCCTTGCAGTCCAAGGGACTCTCAAGAGTCTTCTCCAACACCACAATTCAAAAGCATCAATTCTTCGGCTCTCAGCCTTCTTCACAGTCCAACTTTCACATCCATACATGACCATAGGAAAAACCATAGCCTTAACTAGGCAGACCTTAGTCAGCAAAGTAATGTCTGTGCTTTTGAATATGCTCTCTAGGTTGGTCATAACTTTTCTTCCAAGGAGTAAGCGTCTTTTAATTTCATGGCTGCAGTCACCATCTGCAGTGATTTTGGAGCCCCCAAAATAAAGTCTGACACTGTTTCCCCATCTATTTCCCATGAAGTGATGGGACCAGATGCCATGATCTTTGTTTTCTTAATGTTGAGCTTTAAGCCAACTTTTTCACTCTCCACTTTCACTTTCATCAAGAGGCTTTTAGTTCCTTTTCACTTTCTGCCATAAGGGTGGTGTCATCTGCATATCTGAGGTTATTGATATTTCTCCTGGCAATCTTGCTCCTTTAGGGGACTTTTTTTCCTTTGGAAATGTCTCCTGGATCCCCTTCTCTGTTTCTTTCTCTATTCAGTAGACCTAGTGGCAAGAAATGAAGCTCCATGTTAATTGTCTATCATTTGTTGAATATATACTAATTATCTTGGATGATTCTGTACTGCCACAAAAACACACACGCGTGCATGTGCACACACAAACACACACACACAGAAATATGCACACTTTCAACAGTGTTCCAGGCAGTGGAATGATTGGGAGCATTATTATTGAGTAATTGAAATAATAAAAATGTCCTCCTATCCTCTACACCTTGCTATCTTAATGGATTCCATTTTAGCTGCAAGTTAGATATCTGATAATGCATGTGCTCTCAGTGCAATATGTAGAAATATTTTATTTTTGAACTAAGATTTTTTTCTGAGTGTTAAAGTAATGTATATTCAGTATAGAAAATAAGGGAGAAAGGCAAACAAAAGAAAATAAAAATTATCCTTAATATCTCACCACCTGGAAATAATAACTACTGCTTACATTTTTCCCTCTCTCTCATGTAGTGATTTATTTGTTTTTTACTTATTTTTTTCACATGCTTTCCATATAGTTTTGTATCCTGCAGTTTTCCCTCTTCATTTTCCTCATGCTTTTAAACAGCATTAGAAAGCATGATTTATAATGGCTGCATGATGTAAAATGGACACTCATTAATATTTATTAAATGAAAGGATGGAGGGAATTCTTTTTGCTAAGCTGTGTTTTCTATTTTTCTGCCAAGAACTTGAACTTCTGTAAGTACATAAGCACACACATATGGATATATTTGAAATGTTAAGTAAATGGTGATATGTCTCAACAATTGAATACTATTTGGCTATTAAAGTAGTATATAAATGTGTATCAAATGTGTTTATAGAAGAAATACTTGTATGGAAAAAATATATACTCACTGTTGAAAATTGTATTTTAATGTGTGGCAAGTGTTTATAAAATACCTTTAAAGAAATAGTTTCGATGGAATTGCTGCCCACATCTAATTGGTTTGACTATCACATAAGATTGCCTCAATCAAAGAAAGAATTGAAAAACAATTCTTTTTAACCATTTTTAAGGTAACTGAAAGGAGGTGAACCATAAAATACATCATGCACTGAGGAAACACCAACACAGCATTTACCAGTTTATCCTGGTAGTTAAGGCTTTATAGTCAGATTATTTGAGTGGGAATCCTGGTTCTATCTGGAGAAGGAAATGGCAACCCACTCGAGTATTCTTGCCTGGAGAATCCCATGGACAGAGGAATCTGGAGGGCTATAGTCCATTGGCATCTCAAGAGTCTGACACGACTTAGTGACTAAACCACCACCACCACCACCACCTGGTTCTATCCCTTACTGCTTACACAACTCTAAAGAAGTCACTTAGTCTCTGCATATCTCAGTTTCCTCATTAAGTGTAACATGAGAACAGTCATTGTCATTTGGAGGAATAAAGAAGCCAATGCATATGGACAGCATGTGAAATGATGCCTGGCCCAGCAAGATAAGCTACAAGCCCTCAATGCAAGTTACATTAATATTGTTATTATTATTGCCACTCAATCTTATTTCCTGGAGATTGCGAGGATTATACTCATGTTGCAAAAGAACTTCCTATTCAGTCTAATGTGAATCAAATATATTTTAAAATCTATAATAATTAAATAAAATATATGTGTTTAGTTATTCTCTTTCTTTTCTATATTATCAATCCTTCCTTCTGATTCTATATAGATAAACTCTAGTATCTCCCATCTCAGGGTCAGGAAGAAGCCCTTTCTTGACTGCATGTCCCTTCTAAGCTGCCTCCCCACTTCTGTGCTCTTCTTCACAGCTAAAGTTTTTGAAGTGTTTGTCTCTTTGAATGCTTGTCAGTCCTCACCTCTCCTTCCTTCAGTCGCCTCTCCCCAGCTCTAGTCATCGGCACTCCACTGACCCTGCTCTTACTGCCTCCGTGGTGACCAACCCCATGGTTCTCCTCTGTCCTCATCTTTGCCATTGGCTCAGCTGACTACTTCTTCAGTCAGTTGCACTTTATTTTCTTGGACTTCTCCACACAACCTTCTCTTGGGTTTCTGCCTACCATTTTGGCTTCCTTCTCTCTCTCTCTGTCTTCCTTCCTTTCTTTTTTAACTCCTCTTCTCCTGGACCACTTCCAAATTTTGAGGCGCCTTGAGGTTACATTTTCTCCCTAGGTGACCTCATGGTCTCATGATTTTAAATACTGTTTTTGTGCCAGTGACTCTCAAATATATGCCCTTTCTCTTGAGCTTCAGAATCAAGTAAAATGGATATATTCCTAGATAACTTATAGACCACTCAACCTTAACATGGTCAAAAAGAATTTGTGATTCCCTTCCTTTTCTTACCCTTGAGTCATTTGTCTCCCACATAGCCCCAGGCAGGAAATCTCACCATCCATTACTTTGCTCAAGCCAGCAAGACTCCTTGTCTCAAGTACTTCCCTAGTCTGTCCACATACTTGACTTTCCCGCTACCGCCCTTTTCTAAGTCACCATCATGCCTTGCCTTGGTTGCTCAAAGAGCCTATTGGAACTTCCTTGGTGGTCTAATGGTTACGGCATCCACCTTCCAATGCAGGGGACGCAGGTCTGGTCCCTGGTCACAGAACTAAGGTTCTACATGCTGCAGGGCAGCTGAGCCCGCATGCCACAACAAAAGAGAAGCCTGTGTGCTACAACTAAGACTCGATGCAGGCAAATACACTAATAAATTTTTTTTTAATAAATAAAGGAGCCTATAACTGGCCTCTCTTATACCTCTCTTGTTGTTGTTCAGTTGCTCAGTCATGTCCTACTCTTTGTGACTCCATGGACTGCAGCATGCCAGATTTCCCTGTCCTTCACTATCTCCTGGAGTTTGCTCAAACTCACCTCCATTGAGTGGGTGATGCCATCCAACCATCTCATCCTCTGTTGCCCTCTTCTCCTCTTGCCTTCAATCTTTCCCAGTGTCAGAATCTTTCCCAATGAATCAGCTCTTTACATCAGGTGACCAGAGTATTGGTGCTTCAGCTTCAGCCTCAGTCCTTCCAGTGAATATTCAGGGTTTCTTTCCTTTAGGATTGACTGGTTGGATATCCTTGCACTCCAAGGGACTCTCAATGGTCTTTTCCAACACCACAGTTCAAAAGCATCAATTCTTCGGCATTCAGCCTTCTTTATGGTCCAACTCTCACATCCGAACATGACTACTGGGAAAAACCATAACTTTGACTGTATGAACCATTGTCAACAAAGTGATGTCTCTGCTTTTTAATATGCTGTCTAGGGTTGAGAAAAGCCTTATAAATGTAAGGATTGTGGCAAAGCATTTAGACAGCACTCATTTCGGCAGTAGCACCCCACTCCAGTACTCTTGCGTGGAAAATCCTATGGACAGAGGAGCCTGGTGGGCTGCAGTCCATAGGGTCGCTAAGAGTCGGACACAACTGAGCAACTTCACTTTCACTTTCACTTTTTGTTCCACTTTCATGCATTGGAGAAGGAAATGGAAACCCACTCCAGTGTTCTTGCCTGGAGAATCCCAGGGATGGTGGGAGCCTGGTGGGCTGCCTTCTATGAGGTCGCACAGAGTTGGACATGACTGAAGTGACTCAGCAGCAGCAGCAGCAGGGTTGCCATAGCTTTTCTTCCAAGGAGCAAGCGTCTTTTAATTTCATGGCTGCAGTCACTGTCCACAGTGATTTTGGAGCCCACAAAAATAAAATCTGTCTCTGTTTCCACTTTTTCCCCATCTATTTGCCATGAAGTGACAGGATTGGATGCCTTGATTTTTGTTTTTTGAATGTTGAGTTTCAAGTCAACTTTTGAACCCTCCTCTTTCACCCTTATCAAGAAGCTCTTTTGTTCCTCTTCGCTTTCTGCCATTAGAGTTGTATAATCTGCATATCTGAGATTGTTAATATTTGTTCCAGCAATCTTGATTCCAGCTTGTGCTTCATCCAGTCTGGTATTTCACATGATGTACTCTGCATAGAAGTTAAATAAGTAGGGTGACAATATACAGCCTTGATGAACTCCTTCCCCAATTTTGAACCAGTCCATTGTTCCATGTCTGCTTATAACTGTTGTTTCTTAATCTGCATACACGTTTCTCAGAAGGCAAGTAAGGTGGTCTGGTATTACCATATCTTTAAGATTTTCCACAGTATGTTGTGGTCTACAAAGCAAAGGCTTTGGTGTAGTCAATGAAGCAGAAGTGGATGTTTTTCTTGAAATCCCTTGCTTTTTCTGTGATCCAGTGTTTGTTGGCACTTTGATCTCTGGTTCCTTGCCTTTTCTAAATCCAGCTTGTATTGTCTGGAAGATCTCAGTTCACATACTGTTGAAGCCTAGCTTGAAGGATTTTTGAGAATCACTTTGATAGCATATGAAATGAGTACAATTGTGTGGTAGTTTGAACATTCTTTGGCATTGTCCTTTTTGGGATTGGAATGAAAACTGACCCTTTCCAGTCCCGTAGCCAATGCTGAGTTTTCCAAATTTGCTAGCATATTGAGTTCAGCACTTGCACAGCATCATCTTTTAGGATTTGAAATAGCTCAGCAGGAATTCCATCACCTCCCCTAGCTTTGTTCATAGTAATGCTTCCTAAGGCCCACTTGACTTCACACTCCAGAATGTCTGGCTCTGGGTGAGTGACCATACCAGTGTGGCTATCCATGTTATGAAGACCGTTTTTGTATAGTTCTTCTCTCAGAATGGTTTTTTTAACATTGTTAAAATATGCTTAGGTCACTCCTATGTCTTCAATGCTCCATGGTTTCCATAGGACTTAAAGTCCAAATTCCTTACCACACTCTAGCCTGTATCCACCACTCTAACTCAATCTTAAGTGATTACTCTGACTTCTTATGCAGGCTCTGCCCACACTGGCCTCCCTGCTATTCCCCTAACTTAGCCAATTTAGCCAATCTCCAGCCTTTGCCCTCACTTTTTCTTCTCATCTAGAACATTCTTCTTTTTGACCTCTTTGCATAGCTGGCTCTTTCCTGTTATTCAGATTTCAGCTTAAATATTTCCTCTTTAGAGAGGCCTTTCCAAGCTAATGTGACTTCTCATATACTCTTCCACATGCCCTTATGCATCATACCACTGATTCTTATCTGACATCATTTTATGTGCTTATTTAAACACTATTTCTCTGTCTCCTCCAGTGCAGTAAAAGCTCCACTAAAATACTTACGGCCTTGCTGGGGTCCTGCTAAACCCCGCTTAGATGGTAAACAATAGGCCTGCAATGTGGGAGACCTGAGTTCAACCTCTGGACAAGGAAGATGCCCGGGATAAGGGAATGGCAACCCACTTCAGTATTCTTGCCTGGAGAATTCCATGGACAGAGGAGCCTGGCAGGCTATATTCCATAAGGTTGCAAAGAGAGCTGGACATGACTAAGCAACTAACACTTAGTCAGTACCTGGCCCATGGGACATGCTCAGTGCTTATTTGTTGAGTGAATGAATGAGCAATGCACTGTGTTCATGTTGTTTCAGGGCTTCAGAGAAATGCAGTGCATAGTTCCAGACACTAAGCAGCTTACAATTTAACTGTGGAGTGATAAGCATATAACAAATTAAGTAGCAATGAAGTTTAAATTAGTCAGTGAAACTTTAGATATCACTGAATGATGCAGAAGACAAGATCCTTAAGGGGATCTAAGAAAGACTATGAGCAGGAGTTTCAACAAAGTTTTGACATTTTACCTGTGAGTACACTGTGAAAGAGAAGTAGAAAAAATGTCAGTGCTGTTGTGAGAAGAGCCTGAGAAAAACTTAGATTTAACAGTTGAGTGTCAAAGATTTTATTGGCAACCCTGACATTTCACAGCACATCCACAGTGGGGAGTCGAGTTAGCAGAAAAAGAAAACCTGTCAAAACATGACATGCTTGACTTGGAAGAGGAATTTTGATAGATTCATTTTTTTTCCCACGTTTTTCTCAGAACACTAATTACAAGAGATGCTCATAAATTTTATGTGAAGAAATAATTTCTTCAGCAAATACATTTGAAAAGTTTGGGCTAAATTAGATGAGTAGTGTTCTTCACTGTGAGACATCTCAGTCTTTAATGTGTTAATGTTTCTTGTGAATCTCCAAGAGAAGAACAAAATACACAGCATTCTTCACATTTAATCGACATTAAACTTTTATTTACAAATCTTTCTTTTGGCCTTTCTCAAATATACTTTGGGGAAAAATGATATCTGATCAACTAGGATAATAGATTTTTGTATCTATGTTAATTCATCTTAATATTTCAAATTTTTATGTCTTGAAACCACCAGTTATGTAAAATTTAATAGTTACTGCAACAAGAATAATAAAAATGGTTAAAAGTTACCAGAATTTACTATGCACAAGGCAGTTTTCTAGGAACGTTTATTTTATGCTAGAATGATAAATCCAGTTCACCACTGAGTTGCTATGGGACTTAGGCCATGTCCCTGATTATTCTGAGTATCACTTTTCTTATCTCTAAAGGTACAGTAGTAATACCTGTGCTGTTTGGAAGAACTTAGTGAAACATCACTTGTAAAGTTCCTACATGGTGGCTATTCATGTTAGCTTCTCAATAAATAATAGCATTACTTTAATTATTATTATCATCTCTAATCCATGTGGCTACATTCCAGTTTAGAATACAATCCTTCTTATATAGAGAAATGCCGGGGGCCAGCGTGAGGAACTCCACCCATGGCAAAGGTCATGAGGAAGAAAGCTTGGCATACGCAAAGGCATGCTCAAGCCTCAGGGAACCCCTGTTCCCAAGCATCTACCCCCAAAACCAGAGTACTTTACGGGGGCTCTCCCCCATAACCATTTCTCTCAGAGAAGGCGTTAACTTGCAGCTCCAGTTAATAAAAATTCCTGGGCGTGACAAGAGTGTTTCACCTTACGAACTCTGAAGGTTATCTAGCCTGCCTGTATAGGTTCGTCCCGGCCACATGTGATTGTTTACAGCCTCCCAACCATGAGAGGCATGAGATGTTTTAGACTTAGTAAAGGCAAATTCTTTTGGGAAGTTAGAAATTATTAGTATAGTGGGTTGGTTAGGAATTATATTAGTGAAGGGTTTTTCATTTGTTGTGCCAATAATTGCTGCTAATTCCCTGCCCTGGGTGGGACAAGGGTGTCCCAGGTCAAACCTCTCTGCTGACAGACTAGCTTGTGTGGCAACCTCTCAACCATAAACAGCACAGAGAGTTTTGGAGTATTTTGAGTCTTAATTAGCATAGGGCTTTTCTCGTTGATGAGTCAATGACTGCCACCAGGCCTCCATATCCTTAGGCACCTGGGAATATATTAATCAATGTATTTGGAATATAGAAAAGGAAATATAGTAGTTTTTGATGTTAGCAATACTAGACTTTTGAGTTAATGAATTTTCTCTTTTTGTTATAGATCACTGTACTTTGTTATAAATCACTGTGTCCTCACTATCTTAAGACTAAATAGATCTTAAGGGGAACATTGATGAAGGGTTTTCATTTGTTGGGCTGATGTTTGCTGCTAAATCTCCATATTCCCTGCCTTTATAATAAATATAACTAGCATATAGGAGAAATAACTATTAACCTTTAAGATTGATCATGTTAACCTTGGGTTAAATAAATTCCTTTCTTGATTGTAACTCACTATACCCTCACTCTATAGGAATGCAACTTTATTTGGAGAGTGGTGCCTAGTTTAAGAAAAAACATCCTTGGAAAAAATAAGTTTTTGGTTATCAGAAAGAAAGGGTCATAAAATGTCAGCAGGTCTCATGTCCAGAAGATGATGTAAAAACCCCTAAGACCTTTTTTTATGAAAAGCACCTGATTTTGATAAAGGTCAGGACTGCTAACCCCCGTGTGACTCTGTATTCATCCCTATATGTAACAAAAGGTATATAAGAAAACCTGAAAAAAATAAAGAAATGGGATCAGTTCCTGGAAAGACTGACTCCCCCATGTCATTCTTTCTTGCTCCCCATTTTTCTGGCTGAATTCCCACATGGAGCATGGATGCTATTCTACATAAACCAAGTTATTAAGCCTCTTTTTCTCCACTAATTTTTCTACTACACTATCCGTTTCTAATCTCTCTATATATCTGTAATTAAATATGTATTTTTCCAAGGACGCTGACTCCGTCCCCACCTTTGAATCACCCTGGATCTACCAGGGCTGGACCCCGGCTGAGAAGGACACTAGTGCTCAGAGAAGTTAAGTGATTTTCTCTAAGTCACAGAGGTACTGGACCATAAAGATGGCTGAGCGCCAAAGAATTGATGCTTTTGAACTGTGGTGTTGAAGAAGACTCTTGAGAGTCCCTTGGACTGCAAGGAGATCCAACCAGTCCATCCTAAAGGAAATCAACCCTGAATAGTCATTGGAAGGACTGATGCTGACGCTCTAATACTTTGGCCACCTGACACAAAGAGCCAACTCACTGGAAAAAACCCAGATGCTGGGAAAGACAGAAGGCAGGAGGAGAAAGGATGGCAGAGGATGAGAAGGTTGGATGGCATCACTGACTCAGTGGGCATGAGTTTGAGCAAGCTCTGGGAGATGGTAAAGATCAGGGAAGCCTGGCGTGCTGTGGTTCATGTGGTGGCAAAGAGTGGGACATGACTGAGCAACTGAACAACAAGAGAGGTACTAAGGAGTTGAGAACACTAAGACTTTACTTACTGAAAGAGATAATCCTTTTCTGCTGCTGCTGCTACTGCTACTGCTAAGTCGCTTCAGTCGTGTCCGACTCTGTGCGACCCCATAGACGGCAGCCCACCAGGCTCCCCCGTCCCTGGGATTCTCCAGGCAAGAACACTGGAGTGGGTTGCCATTTCCTTCTTCAATGCATGAAAGTGAAAAGTGAAAGTGAAGACCCTCAGTCGGGTCTGACTCTTAGCGACCCCATGGACTGCAGCCTACCAGGCTCCTCCATCCATGGGATTTTCCCGGCAAGAGTACTGGAGTGGGGTGCCAGTCTCCTGCAACTTTCGCTTAAAAACTTGGGTCTTCACAACCAAGATGCTAAGTGAAAAGAACACTGCCGCCTAGAGGCCATTCCCTGAAATTGAAGACACATGGTCCCCAAAGTCTTGAGGAAAGATCTGTGGAAAAGGCCTCTTAGAGAAACCCATCTCTCTGGCAGCAAAATGACAGCATTCCTCATGCCAAATAGTTACAAGGTTGTGTATACGCTGCCTAATTTCCTGCTGGAAAACAAATAGTCTAGATTCATTATAATTATTTGTAATTTTAATTTAAAAATTTTTTCATCTTAAAATTTAACAAATTTAAATGACATATAGAAATTCTGACTTAAAATTTTCTGTGTGATGAGGGAAGACTTTGGAGTTTTTAAAAATTGCCAGCATTAGGTATATGTTAGCAATTCGAACAGAGCCTTAATTCAAACATGCCCTTTTAAATAAACAAATAGCTTTTTACTTCAAGTAAGCTGTGAACTTTAAACATGATTTCCACATATTCCTGTCAAATGTGTGGATTACGTGAAAAAGGTCCTGCTTCAGGGTGACGACCACTAAAAAAAAACAAAACAAAACTGCTGAATTGCCTGAGGAGAGCTAGTGTAAGCCTGCAAGCTTGCCTAATGAGGCTGTGGCAAGTCTGTGCTTTTCAGATCTTTAGGGGCACTTGTTTTTCTCCCCTTTGGTCAGGTCTCAGAGAGCCCAGGAACTTATTTGAATTAAATCTCAATGGATTAAAAGTCAGCAGACATTAAAACCCGCTAATTAATGCAAGTAAATTTAATTTATGCTAAGATTAGAACACTGGGCCCAGTTTCTTCAAACCCAGTTTCTTCAACCTGTATCTTCAAAGACATTTTATTGGCCTTTCTTTGAAATATATCCCCACCTGATGTGTCAGCTTCATTACTGCTCTGATAGTGCCCCTGTGGTTCCAGAGGAACATATAAAGTACTGAAGTTTCTCGGAGGAACTGATAGCAAGAATTTTCCTTAATGGCTAGTCAAAGTAAAAGTTAGATCAAAGAATATATAGTTCAGACAAGGAGGACTCCAAACCCCACAGATCTGAGGTAGGAAATATAGGGATATACCTTGATTCCTTGGCACATTTAGAGACAAGTAACCCCCTGAATTCTGGTTGAGTTTCTTTCTTTTATGCACAAAAGCTATCTTAGTCTTAAAACAGCCTAATTTTTTTCAGAAAGAATGTTACTCTTAAATATTGTTGGGATTTTGTCTGTGTGTATAAATATTTTTCTAAACTCTTAAAACAGGTTAAATTAAGTGAGAAAATAGTGCATTTTCCAATTCAGTTGAACTGACACTAGTATGTAGTGTTCTGCTGGTAAATTAAGAAAGCTTGACTTCAGCCCTCTATGCATTCTGAATGAGAAATTAATAATTACCACAGAGTGACTTAACACTTCTGAGAGTGAGTCATTGTTAAAAATACTGCCCTGCTAGCGTAAAAGCAGACTAAAGTCACAGCAGTTTTTAGCCCAGTTGAAGGTTTCAGGAAGTTTATTTTTTTGTTGGTGGTGAGGTGAGGTGAAGTCGCTCAGTCGTGTCCGACTCTTTGCGATGCCGTGGACCGTAACCTACTAGGCTCCTCCTCCATGGGATTCTCCAGGCAAGAATACTGGAGTGGATTGCCATTTCCTTCTCCAGGGGATTTTCCTGACCCAGGGATCGAACCCGGGTCTCCCGCACTGGGGGGCAGACGCTTTAACCTCTGAGCCACCAGGGAAGCCCTTGTTGGTGGTACTGGTGGCTTTTTACATACTCTAAGCCCTATGTGATAGGGCAGACAATATGTTTGTTTAGTTTATTCTACTCCTCAAGGCCTCTAAGTTCTTTAAGTGATAGATACTATGTTCCACTCTTCTGTTGCACACTAAGCATACTGTCAACACTGTTTGTAGATTGACTGTTTTTAGACTGTTTGGGTAGATTCAGTTCCTGATTAACTTAGTCCAGGTGTACCCATTTTCATTAATCATTGTCCTTCCTAGTCTTGAGTAGTTCCCAATTCCAACTGATTCGTCTGTTCATAATTCTCAGGTTGGGACTCCCATGGTCCAGATCTGGGTCCTCTTTCACATTCTCTGAATTACTGGCAATTTTCTCCAGATAGTTCTTTTTGCCTGATTCCAGTTGATGCTACTATGACTTCCAAATACTTTAAATATGTGGTTATGGTAAAAGTGCACTGGTTCCCTTTTGTTGACCTAAGAGACTCTGAACTCTCTAGGATGTCAAGACTCCTTACCATCCAGGGGGTTCATCCTAAGTCCATCTTGTTCCACATTACTTCTTCACATGGACACTTAGCTTCAGCAGTACTAACCTTATTGAACATTATCCTCAAGCCTACTTTTTCAGTATTGTTCCTTCTGTACTATATTAGAGTTTTTTTAGTCAAGTGGCAAACCCTTAACACTAGTATTTTGAAGGAAAAGGGGAAGGGGAGACGGAGTGTGGAGGGAGAAAGGAAGGAAGGGGGAAAGGAGGAAGGAAGAGAGAGAGTGAAACTGATTATATAGGAGAATTCTAGGCAGTTGAATCTGGCATGAGTAGATCCAGAGACTCAGATGTCATCAGTCTGCCTGTCTCCACATCTCAGCCCTTTTCCTTCAGAAATGGCTTTATTCTCAGGCTCCTTGTTGGGGCCTACAGAGCCTCTACATACAGCAGCCCCAAGATTACTCCCATTCTGTTGAGTAACTACTAGAGAAAAGAGTGATTTTTTTCTCTGCAGCAGATCCACAGAAATCCTGGGAATTGATCTCACTAGGTCTTCTTGGTTCCCTGTGGCAAGAAGAATGCAGTGGTCTGATTGGCCAGGCCTGGACCATGCACTCAGCCTGTAAATGTGGAGCGGAGTTGTTCCTGTCGACATCATATGGACTGAGAGTTGAAGAAAGCAGTGAGGAAATCAAGGTGCTGTCACCATAAGCACAGTAAGTGGATGCTGGGCAGGCAAAAAGAGCAGATGCCCCCACATGGTCCTATATGTACCTCCTGCCTTTTTCTTTTCTTTGAGTATGCACTCGCAATCCTCAAAAGACTTTAATAATGCTTCGTAAAGCTGACATGTATACTATATATTTAACAACTCGGAGATTCATGTGTGTCTTCTCACACAACCAAATTGTAAAATCTTTTTAACGAATTCTGGTTTTTAAATGTGCTTCTGTTATATTGTTGTTTAATTGCTCACTCATGTCCAACACTTTTGTAACCCCATGAACGGTAGCCTGGCAGGTTCCTCTGTCAGGGGATTTTCTGGACAAGATTACTGGTATGGACTGACCTTTCCTTCTCCAAGGGATCTCTCCACCCAGGGATTAAACCCATGTCTACATGTCTCCTGCATTGCAGGTGATTCTTTACCACTAAGCCACCAGGGAAGCCCCCTTCCATTATATCCTATGTCTGTCTATCATTGTAATTGTGACTCATCCTGTGTTATAATCATACGTTTATATGTCTGTCTCCTCTACTAGATTATGTATCCTGGGAAAATAACACAGCGTCTCACACATGCCAGACAACAGAGGAATGTTTGATCAATAAATTAATGTATCAGTGAACAAAACTGGTACTCATAGTACCTAATCTTAGTAACTATTTGTTGATTTATTGTCATCCTTTAAAGCTTGGGTCTTTTTCTTTAAGGTATAGCTATTCCTTTGAAATAACACATATATTTGGACCTGGGCAATTTTTTTTTAATTAGTACAAGTAATGAGTGATATATCAGTTTTATCAAGATTAATTTTTACCTTCAAACATATTCTTATTCTGGGAATACAGTCTCAAGCTGGATATAATGAAAGTAACCAGAACATTGAGTTCATTTTAGCTAGTGGCTAGTAGATGTCTTCATTATGACACTTGCTCCTAAATTGACAAAAGAAGAAGGTTTACTGTGCTTGAATGAAAAATATGGCCACAATATTTTGCAGCTCTTTTCTCCCACTGCTTGAATATGGGGTGGCTTTGTGGTTGATTTTGACCAGCAGAACGTGGCAGGAGTGAAACTGTGCAAGTTCTGGAGCCTAGATTTCAAAATCCCTTTCAGCTTCCTGCTTCACCTCTTTGGAACATCCCTGCAACCGTGAAGGGAAATCTGGGCTAGACTAACAAAGGATGAGAGATCACATGGAGAGGCCCAACCAGTAACCAGTACTGAGGCCCCAGACACATCAGTCTGCACATCCTAGTGTCTCCAGCCCCAGTCAAGCTACCAGATGACTTTAAGTCATGCTAATGATCCTAATCCTAGATAAGACAGAAAACTGCTCAGGTGAACCCAAACCAAATTATTGACCCCAGAATCAAAAGAAACAATAAGCTATACCATTTGAGCCACTGTTTTGTGAAAGTGTGTTATATAGTAGTAGATATGTGATATACATAGGAATTACCCTTAAGATGTTTGTGAAAGTATTATGAATATGAGGCAAGACAAAAGACCTAAAGCCATCTATGAATTCACTGCAACCCCTATCAAAATCCCAACAGCATTTTTAACATAAATAGAAATAACTTTAAATTCGTATGGAACCACAAAAGACCCCAAGTAGCCAAAGCAATCCTGAGAGAGAAATGCAAAGGCCTCATACTTTCTTATTTCAAACTATGTTATAAAGGTATAGCAATGAAAGCAGTATGGTAGTGGCATTAAAACCAGACATATAGACCAACAAGGAAAAGCAAGACAGTTCCAGAAAAACATCTACTTCTGCTTTATCGACTATGCCAAAGCCTTTGACTGTGTGGATCACAACAAACTGTGGAAAATTCTTAAAGAGATGGGAATACCAGACCACCTGACCTGCCTCCTGAGCAATCTGTATGCAGGTCAGGAAGCAACAGTTAGAAATGGACGTGAAAGAGCAGACTGGTTCTAAATCAGGAAAGGTGTACATCAAGGCTGTATATTGTTACCCTGCTTATTTAATTTATATGCGGAGTACATCATGAGAAATGCTGGACTGGATGAAGCACAAGCTGGAATCAAGATTGCCAGGAGAAATACCAATAACCTCAGATATGCAGTGACACCACGCTTATGGCAGAAAGTGCAGAAGAACTAAAGAGCCTCTTGATGAAAGTGAAAGAGGAGAGTGGAAAAGTTGGCTTAAAACTCAACATTCAGGAAAGTAAGATCATGGCATCTGACCCTATCACTTCATGGCAAATAAATGGAGAAACAATGGAAACAGTGAGGGACATTATTTTGGGGGCTCCAAAATCACTGCTCATGATGACTGCAGCCATAAAATTAAACGACACTTTCTCCTTGACAGAAAACCTATGACAAACCTAAACAACATATTAAAAAGCAGAGACATTACTTTGCCAACAAAGATCCATCTAGTCAAAGCTATAGTTTCTCCAATAGTCATGTATGGATGTGAGAGCTGGACTATAAAGAAAGCTGAGTGCTGAAGAATTGATGCTTTTGACCCGTGGTGTTGGAAAAGACTCTTGAGAGTCCCTTGGACTGCAAGGAGATCCAACCAGTCCGTCCTAAAGGAAATCAGTCCTGAATATTCATTGAAGGACTGATGGTGAAGCTGAAACTCCAATACTTTGGCCACCTGATGCAAAGAACTGACTCATTTGAAAAGACCCTGATGCTGGGAAAGATTGAAGGTTGGGAAGAAGGGGGCGACAGAGGATGAGATGGCTGAATGGCATCACCAACTCAATGGACATGAGTTTGAACAAGCTCCGGGAGTTGGTGATGGACAGAGAAGCTTGGCGTGCTGCAGTCCATGGGGTCGCAAAGACTTGGACACGACTGAGAGACTGAACTGAACTGATAGACCAACAGAACAGAATCAAGAGCTCAGAAATAAACCCTCGCATATATGGTCAACTAGTATTTGACAAGGGAGCCAATGAGGAAATGACAGTATCTTTGATAAATGGTGTTGGGAAAACTGGGTATTCACATGCAAAAGAGTGAAATTAGGCCCTAATTTAAACCACTCATAAAAATTAATTTGAAATACATTAGAAACTTAAATCTAATACTTGAAACTGTTAAACTACTAGAGGAAAACATTTTTTTAAAACTTGATGTTGTCTTGGCAATGATTTTTTGAATATGACATTAAAAGCACACTAACAAAAACAAAAAGTAAACAAGTAGGAGTACATCAAACTTAAAAGCTTCTGTACAGCAAAGAAATGATCAGCAAAATGAAAAGGCACACATAGAGTGAAATATTTGCAAACCATTAATATTCAACATCCATAAGCAATTAATACAATTTACTAGCAAAAAAAATCTGTTTAAAAATGAACAGAGGGCTTGAATAGACATTTTTCCATGGAAGACATACAGATGACCAACAGACACTTGAAAAATGCTCAACGTCACTAATCATCAGAAATATACAAATTGAAACTACAATGAGATATCACCTATCATGATAGTTAGAATGATTATTGTCAAAGACAAGGATAGATGTCCACAAGGATGTGAAGAAAAGGGAAACTTATGCACTATTGGTAGAAATGTAATTAGTACAACCATTGTCAAAAATAGGATAGAGTTTCCTCCAAAACTTAAAAATAGAATTAACTTATGATCCAGAAATCACACTTCTGGATATATATCTGAAGAAAATGAAAACAGTAATTTGAAAAGATATCTGCACTTCCATGTTCATTGCAGTGTTATTCACAACAGTCAAGGTATGGAAACTATCTAAGTGTCCATTGATACATGAATGGGTAAGAAGATGTGGTATATGTGTACAATGGAATAGTATTCAACCATGAGAAAGAAGAAAATCCTACCATTTGCAGCAACATGGATGGACCATGATGGCATTATGGTAAATGAAATAAGACCAAGATACAGCCTTCCTCAAGAAAGAAGGAAAATCTCCAACAAACAACCTAACTTACCACCTAGAAGAATTATAAAAAGAAGAACAAAGAAAGCCCACAGTCAGCAGAAGGAAGGAAATAAAGATCAGATAATAAATTAATAAAGATCAAAAAATAATAGAAATTGTCAATGAAACCAATAGCTGGGTTTTAGAAAAGATAAACAAAACTGACAAACCTCTAACCAGACTCACCAGGAATAAAAAGCAAAGGATTCAATAAACAAAAAAGACATGAAAGAGGAAAAACAACAGATTCCACAGAGATTTTTAAAAAAGACTAAGATAATACCATAAATAGTTACATACCAACAAATTGGGCAACCTAGAAGAAATGAACAAATATCTAGAAATAAAACAGCCTGCCAAGGCTGAGTCAAGAAAAAAGATAATTTGAAAAGACCATTAGAGGGGAAATAGAATCTGTAATTAAAAACATTCCATAGTTCATCAGGCACTCTGTCTATCAGATCTAGGCCCTTAAATCTATTTCTCACTTCCACTGTATAATCATAAGGGATCTGATTTAGGTCATACCTGAATGGTCTAGTGGTTTTCCCTACTTTCTTCAATTTAAGTCTGAATTTGGCAATAAGGAGTTCCTGATCTGAGCCACAGTCCGCTCCTGGTCTTGTTTTTGTTGACTGTATAGCGCTTCTCCATGTTTGGCTGCAAAGAATATAATCAATCTGATTTCAGCGTTGACCATCAGGTGATGTCCATGTGTAGAGTCTTCTCTTGTGTTGTTGGAAGAGGGTGTTTCCTATGACCAGTGCATTTTCTTGGCAAAACTCTATTAGTCTTTGCCCTGCTTAATTCCTCCAAGGACAAATTTGCCTGTTACTCCAGCTGTTTCTTGACTTCCTACTTTTGCATTCTGGTCCCCTATAATGAAGAGGACATCTTTTTTGGGTGTTAGTTCTAAAAGTCTTGTAGATCTTCATAAAACCATTCAACTTCAGCTTCTTCAGCATTACTGGTTGGGGCATAGACTTGGATTACTGTGATATTGAATGGTTTGCCTTGGAAATGAACAGAGAGCATTCTGTCATTTATGAGATTGCATCCAAGTACTGCATTTTGGACTCTTTTGTCGACCATGATAGCTACTCCATTTCTTCTGAGGGATTCCTTCCCGCAGTAGTAGATATATGGTCATCTGAGTTAAATTTACCCATTCCAATACATTTTAGTTCGCTGATTCCTAGAATGTCGATGTTCACTCTTGCCATCTCTTGTTTGACCACTTCCAATTTGCCTTGATTCATGGACCTGACATTCCAGGTTTCTATACAATACTGCTCTTTACAGCGTCGGACCTTGCTTCTATCACCAGTCATATCCACAACTGGGTATTGTTTTTGCTTTGGCTCCATCCCTTCATTCTTTCTGGAGTTATTTCTCCACTGATCTCCAGTAGCGAGTTGGGCATCTACTGACCTGGGGAGTTCCTCTTTCAGTATCCTATCATTTTGCCTTTTCATACTGTTCATGGAGTTCTCAAGGCAAGAATACTGAAGTGGTTTGCCATTTCCTTCTCCAGTGGACCACATTCTGTCAGACCTCTCCACCATGACCCACCCATCTTGGGTTGCCCCACGGGCATGGCTTAGTTTCATTGAGTTAGACAAGGCTGTGGTCCTAGTGTCATAAGACTGACTAGTTTTCTGTGAGTATGGTTTCAGTGTTTCTGCCCTCTGATGCCCTCTTGCAACACCTACCATCTTACTTGGGTTTCTCTTACCTTGGGCGGGGGGGTATCTCTTCATGGCTGCTCCAGCAAAGCGCAGCCACTGCTCCTTTCCTTGGATGAAGGGTATCTCCTCACCACCGCCCTTCCTGACCTTCCTTCAACATGGGATAGCTCCTCTCGGCCCTCCTGCAGCAATGCAGCCACTGCTCCTTGGACGTGGGGTTGCTCCTCTCAGCCACAACCCCTGACCTCTGGATTGGGGGTGGCTCCTCCCAGATGCTGCCCCTGGCCTTTGGCATAGAATATGCCAAATATTTTTCTGCGAGTGTCCAGGAGTCTCCAGCAGAGGCATGGGTCAGTGGTGGCCTGATGCAGGGTTTGGGGCACTGAATGTAGCAGTACATGCATGAGATCTTTTGAAAGAGGTCACCATAAAAGTCCAGAACTGGAGGGCTTCACTATCAAACTTAAGTTTGGAAAGACTGCTGCTGCTGCTGCTGCTAAGTTCCTTCAGTGATGTCCAACTCTGTGCGACCCCATGGACTGTAGCCCACTAGGCTCCCCGTTCCTGGGATTCTCCAGGTAAGAACTCTGGAGTTGGTTGCCATTTACTTCTCCTGCTGTTGCTGCTAAGTTACTTCACTCGTGTCCAACTCTGTGCAACCCCATAACGGCAGCCCACCAGGCTCCCCCATCCCTGGGATTCTCTAGACAAGAACACTGGAGTGGGTTGCCATTTCCTTCTCCAATGCATGAAAGTGAAGTTGCTCAGTCATGTCTGACTCTTAGCGACCCCATGGACTGCAGTCTACCATGCTCCTCCATTCATGGGATTTTCCAGGCAAGAGTACCGGAGTGGGTTGCCATTGCCTTCTCCATCTCCTACCAAACATAAAAAAGAACTTATTCCTATCCTTTTCAAACTACTCCAGAAAACTGAAGAGGTGGTAGCATTCCCAAATTCATTCTATGAGGCCACCGTTATCCTGATGTGAAAAACAGACGAAGACGACAAAAAAAAAAAGAGGTGGCGCTAGAGGGAAAGAACCTACTTGTCAGTTTAAGAGATGTAAGATACGTGGGTTCAATCCTTGGTCAGAAAGATCCCCTGGAGGAGAGCGTGGCAACCCACTCCAGTATTCTTGCCTGGAGAATCCCATGAACCAAGGAGCCTAGTGGGCTACAGTCCATAGGGTCACACAAAGTTGGACACGACTGAAGGGACTTAGTACACACACACAGACCATTCATCTTTGATGAATACTGATGCAAAACATCTTCAACAAAATATTTGCAAGCTGAATACAACAATACAAAGTAGGTTCATACACCATGATCAAGTTGTAGTGATTCCAGGGCTGCAAGAATTGTTCAACGTATGCAAATGAATCATTGTGGTACACCGCATTAGCAAAAGGGAAGACAGACACTGCATGATCGTCTCAGTAGATGCAAAAAAGCATTTGACAAAATTCAACATCCCTGTATGACAAAAACCCTCATCATCATGGGTATCAATTCAGTTCTGTTCAGTTCAGTCACTCAGTTGTATCTGACTCTTTGTGACCCCATGGACTGCAACACAGCAGGCCTCCTGTCCATCACCAACTTCGAGTTCACTCAAACTCATGTCCATTGAGTCAGTGATGCCATAAAACCATCTCATCTTCTGTCGTCCCCTTCTCCTTCTGCCCTGAATCTTTCCCAGTATCAGGGGCTTTTCAAATGAGTCAGCTCTTTGCATAAGGTGGCCAAAGTATTGGAGTTTCAGTTTCAACATCAGTCCTTCCAATGAACACCCAAGACTGATCTCCTTTAGGATGGACTGGTTGGATCTCCTTGCAGTCCAAGGGACTCTCAAGAGTCTTCTCCAACACCACAATTCAAAAGCATCAGTTCTTTGGCACTCAGCTTTCTTTATAGTCCAACTCTCATATCCATACATGACCACTGGAAAAACCATAGCTTTGGCTAGATGGACTTTTCTTGGCTAAGTAATGTCTCTGCTTTTTTTTTTTTTTTGCATTTTATTTTTATTTTTTATTTTTAATACTTTATTCTACGTTACAATACTGTATTGGTTTTGCCATACATTGACATGAATCAGCCACAGGTGTACACGATCTCTGCTTTTTAATATGCTGTCTAGTTTGGTCATAACTTTCCTTCCAAGGAGTAAGCGTCTTTTAATTTCATGGCTGCAGTCAACATGGGTATAGAGGGAATATATTGCAACATAATAAGGTCCATTTATAACAGACAAGGCTTCTGGGGGCTTCCCTGATAGCTCAGTTGGTAAAGAATCTGCGTGCAATGCAGGAAACCCTGATTCAATTCCTGGGTTGGGAAGATCCACTGGAGAAGGGATAGGCTACCCTCTCCAGTATTCTTGAGCTTCCCTTGTGGCTTAGCTGTTAAAGAATCCACCTGCAATGTGGGAGAACTGGGTTTCATCCCTGGGTTGGGAGGATCCCCAGGAGAAGGGAAAGGCTACTCACTCCAGTATTCTGGCCTGGAGAATTTAGTGGACTGTATGCCAGCACCCACTGGATCATGGAAAAAGCAAGAGAGTTCCAGAAAAACATCTATTTCTCCTTTATTGACTAGGCCAAAGAAGCTTTTGACTCTGTGGATCACAGTAAACTGTGGAAAATTCTGAAAGAGATGGGAATACCAGAATGCCTGACCTGCCTCTTGAGAAATCTGTATGCAGGTCAGGAAGCAGCAGTTAGAACTGGACATGGAACAACAGACTGGTTCCAAATAGGAAAGGAGTACAGCAAGGCTGTATCTTGTCACCCTGCTTATTTAACTTCTATGCAGAGTACATAATGAGAAATGCTGGGCTGGAAGAAACACAAGCTGGAATCAAGATTGCCAGGAGAAATATCAATAACCTCAGATATGCAGATGACACCACCCTTATGGCAGAAAGTGAAGAGGAACTAAAAGCCTCTTGATGAAAGTGAAAGCGGAGAGTGAAAAAGTTGGCCTAAAGCTCAACATTCAGAAAACGAAGATCATGGCATCCAGTCTCATCACTTCATGGGAAATAGATGGGGAAACAGTGTCAGGCTTTATTTTGGGGGGCTTCCAAATCACTGCAGATGGTGACTGCAGCCATGAAATTAAAAGACGCTTACTTCTTGGAAGAAAAGCTGTAACCAACCTAGATAGTATATTCAAAAGCAGAGACATTACTTTGCCGACTAAGGTCTGTCTAGTCAAGGCTATGGTTTTTCCTGTGTTCATGTATGGATATGAGAGTTGGACTGTGAAGAAGGCTGAGCGCCGAAGAATTGATGCTTTTGAACTGTGGTATTGGAGAAGACTCTTGGGGAGTCCCTTGAACTGCAAGGAGATCCAAACAGTCCATTCTGAAGGAGATCAACCCTGGGATTTCTTTGGAAAGAATGATGCTAAAGCTGAAACTCCAGTACTTTGGCCACCTCATGCAAAGAGTTGACTCATTGGAAAAGACTGTTATGCTGAGAGTGATTGGGGGCAGGAAGAGAAAGGGACGACAGAGGATGAGATGGCTGGATGGCATCACTAACTCGATGGACGTGAGTCTGAGTGAACTCCGGGAGTTGGTGATGGACAGGGAGGCCTGGCGTGCTGCAATTCTTGGGGTCGCAAAGAGTCAGACTCAACTGAGCGACTGAACTAAACTGATACTCCATGAGGTTGCAAAGAGTTGGACACAACTGAGTGACTTTCACTTTCATAACAGATGTACAACCAACATAATGCTCAATGGTAAAAGCTGAAAGTCTCCCTAGTAAATTCAGGAACAAGACAAGGATGCCTCCTATCAGTGCTTCTGTTTAACATAGTATGAGAAGTCCTAGACACAGAAATCAGTTTATATATATGTATATATACACTCTCCTCTGCCTTTGGGTACTTTGGTAGAAAAGCCAGAAACACTATACCTAGTGGCACAGCAAAAAATAAGGAAAAAGACAGATTCTGGGGGAAAAAGTTTTTAATGTCTGTGACATGCAAATTATGTAAAATTCAGATTTTGAAAAAAATAAATAAATAAAATAAAGCGTCCCTTTAAAAGTGTATGAACCTTGGGACTTCTTTCTCTTCTAGTTTGTTTTCTTGGGCTGTTTAAAGGCTCTTGACATTTGAGTGACAACTGCCATGGTGCCAGATAGTAACCTACAGAGCCCATCAGGGTCCAGGAGTCCAGAGGACCTAAGGCTGCTCAAACACTGTGAAGATCACTATTAAGGGCATTTTCTGAAGTGGCTATTGCAATGGCTTTTGCATTAAAAAAATAATAATAATAAGAGGATAGAAGTTCCCACTCAGCATGTACAGGGAAGCAGTCCTCCTGGAATATCTTCATTATCCAGCAGCAGAGACATCAATTTGCCAACAAACGTCCATATAGTCAAAGCTATGGTTTTTCTAGTAGTCATGTGTGGATGTGAGAGTTGGACCGTAGAGAAGGCTGAATGCTGAAGAAGTGATGCTTTCAAACTATGATGCTGGAGAAGACTCTCCAGAGTCTCTTGGACAACAAGGAAATCAAACCAGTCAATCCTAAAGGAAATCAACCCTGAATATTTGTTGGAAGGACCTGTGCTAAAGCTGAAGCTCCAGTACTTTGGTCAACTGATGGAAAGAGCTGACTCAGTGGAAAAGATCTTGATGCTGGGAAAGACTGAGGGTAGGAGGAGAAGGGAGTGACAGATGATTGGGTGGCATCACTGACTCAATGGACATGAGTTTTGAGCAAACTGCGGGAGACAGTGAAGGACAGGAAGGTCTGGCGTGCTGTAGTCCATGGGGTCACAAAGTGTCAGATGTGACTGGGTGACTAAACAACAAAGCTTGTATTTGGCAAATCTTGCTTTCAAATTATGACCATAATTAAGGATATAGCATAGTAATGTCCTTCATGTATCTCACAGATTTAGAAACCTGAAGATCAACAGCATCCATTAAAACAAAACATATTCATTTCCTCAAACCTGGGAAAGTATGAAACACTAAAATAGAACATCTGTTCGGGTTTAGTCTGAGAAGTCATGTCATTTACCATGAAGAGACTATAAGAGATCTTCTCAATATGATGGTGTGATAGGATGTTTAAATCATTTCTCCTCCCACCCCCAGCATCACCGAGTTATGTCTTCATTGGTCGTTTAAGGTGTTCTGTATTCTCAGAAGATTGAAGACACGTTAAAATATAAGCACAAAACAGCTGACAAGAACAAAGACAGCAAATGGTTTTGGCATCATCAGACTTTAATTTTGGGGCTCCAAAATCACTGCAGATGGTAATTGCAGCCATGAAATTAAAAGACGCTTACTCCTTGGAAGAAAAGTTATGACCAACTTGGATAGTGTATTCAAAAGCAGAGACGTTACTTTGCCAACAAAGGTCCAACTAGTCAAGGCTATGGTTTTCCAGGGGTCATGTATGGATGCAAGAGTTGAACTGTGAAGAAAGCTGAGAGCCGAAGAATTGATGCTTTTGAATTTTGGTGTTGGAGAAGACTCTTGAGAGTCCTTGGACTGCAAGGAGATCCAACCAGTCCATTCTAAAGGAGATCAGCCCTGGGATTTCTTTGGAAGGAATGATACTAAAGCTGAAACTCCAGTACTTTGGCCACCTCATGCGAAGAGTTCACTCATTGGAAAAGACTCTGATGCTGGGAGGGATTGGGGGCAGGAGGAGAAGGGGACGACAGAGGATGAGATGGCTGGATGGCATCACCGACTCGATGGACATGAGTCTGAGTGAACTCTGGGAGATGGTGATGGACAGGGAGGCCTGGCGTGCTGTGATTAATGGGGTCACAAAGAGTTGGACATGACTGAGAGACTGAACTGAACTGAACTGAGACAGTGAGAATGATCAAGTAATTTGTATGTTATTTTTCTATCAGAATGAAAATGTTTCTGTAGTGAGTATATCTGAACCTCAGTTGTGTGTATATGTGTGTGTGTGCATGTAAACTTTAAATTCTGCCATTAAGATGTCAAGTTCTACTTATGACACACTGGCTTTCATCTCTCCATTCTGCAGTCACTGCAGACAGAAGAAAGAAAATATGGTATATTTCTTTTTCTGACTTCTAAGCAACCATGCATATGATCACTGGATTCTTGTGTATTTCTTGAGACATTAAATATTTTAGATTTCTTTTGCAGATTACTACCTCATGTAATAAAATACGCTGTTCTGTGGTGGTCTAAATTCTTGTGAGATGATGTCTGAAGTGGTGCTCATTCTATTTTGCTTCCTGATTTTGTTTTTTATGAGCATTACAAGCTATTTGATGCTACTCTTTTTGAGTGTAGTGTTTTAGCCTCCTTCCCACTGGCATTAATCACTTCATTTTAGTTAGCTTAAAACAGAGTTCATGGAAACCCAGGTATATTTATCTCAGGTGGCAATCCTAAGACGAAGGGTGCCGCTGATCACCTGTGTTGGTCGTCTCTTTTAAACCACATAGAATGCAATAGCCTCTTCATCTATTTTCTCTCCAGCATGAGTTAACTGCAGCAGTCCATTAAGTGTCACTGTTTTTATAGGATGCTGAAGCCATTCCAGTTTCAGTGGCAGTGATTTTAAAACTTGGCATGATTTTAGATACTTTTCATGGAAGAAAAATGATTAATTGGCTGAGATAAAGGCTCAGTGTGCTCACAGAAAGTGTTTAGTTTGGCCGGTCTATTTCATTGTCCATTGTTCATTCTAGAGAAGCTGTCACTCAACATTTTACCAACAAAAAGCTCAGGAAGGCTTACTTTGCTTCCTGTTTTATCTTTATAAAACTACTGCAAGTTCACAGGAGACCATAAATGAAAGGGTATTAATAAATGACTGTTTAAATCAGTTAAGTTTTTATGGCTGTTTCAGAAAAATTTTGTATGGTTTCCAGTTGATCCATTTAAGTTTGCTATCTACAAGAAAATCTAGTTGAAGGAGAATTTAATCCAATACCTTGTATATTTATTTAGCTCTTATTTATAAATGCTTATCAGTCAGTTCTATATAAATTTTAATGCAAAAAAAAATAACATATCAAACTTCTTTCTTCAAATTTATAGTGTTTTCTTTGGTTTATCTCATTTAAGAAGTACTTGATAACAGATTGCTCTTGAACTATTAATATAAGATTACAGCACAGAGACTCTTAAATACCATTGAGTTTTCACTGTTTAGTATAGATGAGGAAGTGGAGAACTAAAGGGTTGAATGATAATTGTCAGGTCACAGAGTTAGTTGGTGGCGTGGCTGGGACTAGCCTGGACCTCTCCTGGCGCCTAGATCATTTTCCTGCTAATTCATACTGCTGCATTCTTTCCTTTTTTTTCTCTTTCTGTATTAACAAAAACTTAGAGTTCCAACCAGAGAAGGCAGTGGCACCCCACTCCAGTACTCTTGCCTGGAAAATCCCATGGAGAGAGGAGCCTGGTAGGCTGCAGTCCATGGGGTCGCTAAGAGTTGGACATGACTGAGCAACTTCTCTTTCACTTTTCACTTTCATGCATTGGAGAAGGAAATGGCAACCCACTGCAGTGTTCTTGCCTGGAGAATCCCAGGGACGGGGGAGCCTGGTGGGCTACTGTCTATGGGGTCACAGAAGTCAGACACGACTGAAGCGACTTAGCAGCAACAGCAGCAGAATTCCAACCTCTAGGATTGTTTGCTTTTCTATTAGTAACTTCTAGGTAGATATTTAGAACTCTGAACTCCCTTAACTCCTAAAGAGTAAGTTTAGTTACTAATCTAACCTGTTTCAGTTGCTTTAATGTCAAAACCATCGCAGTCAGAATGCTTTTATTTTTCTAACACACTTTGCCTTTCAACTTAGACTATGTTATTGTTCAAGGGATTTTCACTTAATTGGATAACAGTAACTCAATCTAGAATCTAATGGTGTAAACATTTTCACTTTGCTTTTCGTATGTCAACTCAGTTGACAAAGATTTGAACAACTCAGTTAATAAGTAATGGTAATATAATGGTAATTTAATGGTAATATAAGGGGCTTCTCTGGTGGCTCAGATGGTAAAGAATCCACCTGCAATGCGGGAGACCTAGGTTTGATTCTCATGTTGGGAAGATCCCCTGGAAAAGGGAATGGCTACCCACTCCAATATTCTGGCCTGGAGAATTCCATGAGCCTGATGGGCTACAGTCCATGGGGTCACAAAGGGTTGGACACGGCTGAATGACTTTCACTCACTCACTCAGTGGTAATATAAATGCTTCCCTGGTGGCTCAGTGGTAAAGAATCTGACTGCAAATGTAGGAGTGTGATCCCTCTGTCAGTAAGATCCCCTAAAAGAAGGAAGTGGCAAACCACTCCAGTATTCTTGCCTGGAGAACATCCCATGGACAAAAGAGCCTGGAGGCCTACAGAAGAACTGGACATGACTTAGCAACTTAGAACAACAAATGCCCACTCCACACAACAACTGTGAGATATACTTTTTTTTTTTCAAGCATACATGGAACATTTGTAAAATTTGATCACATCTAGGTCAGGAAGCAAAAGTTAGAACTGGACAGGGAACAACAGACTGGTTCCAAATAGGAAAAGGAGCACGTCAAGGCTGTATATTGTCACCCTGCTTATTTAACTTCTATGCAGAGTACATCATGAGAAACACAGGACTGGAAGAAACACAAGCTGGAATCAAGATTGCCAAGAGAAATATCAATAACCTCAGATATGGAGATGACACCATCCTTATGGCAGAAAGTGAAGAGGAACTAAAAGCCTCTTGATGAAAGTTAAAGAGGAAAACAAAAGTTGGCTTAAAGCTCAACATTCAGAAAACGAAGATCATGGCATCCGGTCCCATCACTTCATGGGAAATAGATGGGGAAACAGTGGAAACAGTGTCAGACTTTATTTTTCTGGGCTCCAAAATCACTGCAGATGGTGACTGCAGCCGTGAAATTAAAAGATGCTTACTCCTTGGAAGGAAAGTTATGACCAACCTAGATAGTATATTCAAAAACGGAGACGTTACTTTGCCGACTAAGGTCCATCTAGTCAAGGGTATGGTTTTTCCTGTGGTCATGTATGGATGTGAGAGTTGGACTGTGAAGAAGGCTGAGTGCCAAAGAATTGATGTTTTTGAACTGTGGTATTGGAGAAGACTCTTGGGAGTCCCTTGGACTGCAAGGAGATCCAACCAGTCCATTCTGAAGGAGATCAGCCCTGGGATTTCTTTGGAAGGAATGATGCTAAAGCTGAAACTCCAGTATTTTGGCCACCTCATGCGAAGAGTTGACTCATTGGAAAATACTCTGATGCTGGAAAGGATTGGAGGCCGGAGGAGAAGGGGATGACAGAGGATGAGATGGCTGGATGGCATCACTGACTCGATGAACGTGAGTCTGAGTGAACTCCGGGAGATGGTGATGAACAGGGAGTCCTGGTGTGCTGCAGTTCATGGGGTCGCAAAGAGTCGGACAAGACTGAGCGACTGAACTGAACTGAACTGAGGCCATAAAACGAGTTTCAACAAATTTAAAAGGATTGAAATAACATAGATCATGTGTTCTAAATATAATACAGTGAATCTATAAATCAAAACACTATGAAAACACCATAGGAACATACTATGAAATAGTTCATGGATCTAAGACAAAATTATGAACATTTCAAAAGAATTTGAATTGGAAGATTATAAAAATATCAATTGAAATGCAGCATTTAGAGGAAATTTTATAGCTTTTAATGCATATATTAGAAGATAAAAGGAAAAGGGCTAGTGAGCATCCATGCTGAGAATTTAGAAAGAGAACAGCAAAATAAACACAGGTAGAAGAGAAGAAAGGATATAATAATGGCAAGAACCAAAATCAATGAAACTGAAAACAAGTACACAATTTTGAGGCACAGAATAGACTAAAGATGGTTTTTCTAAAAAGATGTATGAAATTGATAACTTCCTTGGCAAGGGGGGTGGTGGGGGAGGGTAGTGGGGTTGGGGGGGCGGACCTCTGCCCTGGTGGCTCAGAGGTTAAAGCATCTGCCTGCAATGTGGGAGACCTGACTTCGATCCCTGGGTCTGGAAGATCCCCTGGAGAAGGAGATGGCAACCCACTCCAGTATTCTTGCCTGGAGAATCCCATGGATGGAGGAGCCTGGTGGGCTATCATCCATGGGGTAGCAAAAAGAGTCAGACACAACTGAGTGACTCACTTTTTTCACTTTCTTGGTTGGGGGAGGGGGGTGCTAAAGTGAAAAAAGATAAGGTAAATAGCTGTTAAGGTAAAAAGTGAAAAATAAACAGATGGAAAAAAAGGTGAAAAATAAAAATAAAGAGAGCAGGGATTGAATACTGAGTGGGAAAGCTTTTGCCAGGTAGGCAACCCGGTCAATCATGGATTCAAAGAAGGTTCTTTAGGTTGCGGCTGGAGAGAAAGACCATGAACTCTCCTGGTACAGTGTTAGGAATGCAAAGTACCTGGGTGCTGTCTATTGGCAATATCTGAGTTTGTCAGTCGGCTGTGCATTCGGCTGGCTGAAGATCATGTGGCATGTTTATAGGGCATTCAGGGGCCTCTGATTTGCACACCTAGCAACTGAGTCAAGATCATGTCACCCAACTAAGTCTACCCTGTTGGCAGGCTAAGTAGTCAATGGCTTATTATACCCAATATTGGAGAAGGCAATGGCACCCCACTCCAGTACTCTTGCCTGGAAAATCCCATGGACAGAGGAGCCTGGTAGGCTGCAGTCCATGGGGTCGCTAAGAGTCAGACCCGACTGAGCGACTTCACTTTCACTTTTCATTTTCATGCATTGGAGAAGGAAATGGCAACCCACTCCAGTGTTCTTGCCTGGAGAATCCCAGGGATGGTGGAGCCTGGTGGACTGCTGTTTATGGGGTTGCACGGAGTCGGACACGACTGAAGCGACTAGCAGCGGCAGGGCTTTCCTGCTGGCTCAGATGGTAAAAATCTGCCTACAATGCAGGAGACCTGGGTTCAGTCCCTGGGTCAGGAAGATCTTCTAGAGAAAGGAATGGCAACCCACTGCAATATTCTTGCCTGGAGAATTCCATGGACAGAAGAGCCTGGCAGGCTATAGTCCATGGGGTCACAAAGAGTCAAGCATGACTGAGCGACTGACACTTTCACTTTGACTTTTCATAACCAATATCAGGAGTGAAAAAGAGACATTGTTACAGATGCTGCAAACAGAAAAAGAAAATATTATAAATAGCTTTCTGCTGATACACTTAAATGTTTAGAACATAAGGAAATTTCCAGAAAGTAGAGCTTACTAAAACTGATTCATTAAGGGATATAAAACATGAATAGTTTTATAACTAGTAATGAAATTAAAACAGTAATTTTTAAAAAATCTTCCCACAGAGAACACTTAAGGCCCAGTCAACTTCACCGGCAAAGTCTACCTAACACTGAAGTAAAGTAAAGTGAAAGTTGCTCAGTCGTATCCGACTCTTTGTGACCCTATGGACTATACAGTCCATGGAATTCTCCAGGCCAGAACACTGGAATGGGTAGCCTTTCCTTTCTCCAGGGGATCCTCCCAACCCAGGGACTGAACCCAGGTCTCCCGCATTGCAGGTGGATTCTTTACCAGCTGATCCACAAGGGAAGCCCAAGAATACTGAAATGGGTAGCCTGTCCCTTCTCCAGTGGATCTTCCCAACCCAGGAATCGAACAGGGGTCACCTGCATTGCAGGCAGATTCTTTACCAATTGAGCTACCAGGGAAGCACAACTCAGTGAAAGAGCAATTAACTCCAGTCTCACATAAGCTTACATATAACCCTGATACCAAAGCATGGCAAGCGCAGTGAAAGAAAGATTACAGGCCAGTTTTACTTTTGAACAAGGATGTAAAAATTGTAAGCAAAATGCTAGCAAATCAAAATCAATAGCACATAAACAAGATCGCACATATTTTGACTATGAATCAAAATCAATAGTGCATAAACAAGATCGCACATATTTTGACTATGTTGTATTTGTCTCTTGAATGCAAACTTGCTTTAACATTAGAAAATTAATATAATCTATCATATTTTAAAAGCTTAAATAAAAATCGCCAACTTTTCAGTAATAAAGAATAAAAGAATTCTATTTTTTTCACTGAGAAACTAGAATCACCATTTACTTTTTGTACTCCTATTTGCATGTTCCCCACCCTGGCATTTTCCCGTTTTGATCAGTCTAATTTTCAGCCAGAAACATGAAGACCCCTATGGGGCATGCCAATAAGGCACATGTATGATTCTTCTCACCACAGAGAACAGGTCCAGATTAGCATTATCCCCATTTAGTCTTATGATACTTAAAAATCAGTGACTACCGAGGGCTTACTGAATACGGTCCATTAATACGTCTTGTAAGAGAAGGATAAATTGATCCAAAATACGATCTCTGCCTTCTAACCAAGAGAGACAAAATCTTTAAAATTGAACTCTTGTAGACTGTAGGTGTTAGCCCCCAATTCAAAGCCAGCCTCAGTGTCAAGTGAAACTTAATTAACCCTTCTTTACTCCAGTGCTTCCTCATTTTAACATACTTTCCCTAAAATCCCTTTTTAATTCTTGAGCCCTGAATTACCCACAAACTTGCTTATTGCTTTCACATGTCCATTTTAGACAATCAAGATAAGATGCCAAATATTATTTTAATTTTTTAAAAGGTTAAAGATGATTACCTCAGCATCTTTATTCATTGGTGAAGGGAAGACACTTTGCTTTTATATTAAATTTGATGAACAACAGAAAAGTAGACTCTCAAACTGAAGAAGAATTTTAAAAGCTATTTGTTCCAGCTCTCCCTTTGACTGTTCCTAAACTCTCTCCCATTTAGTGTTCTCAAGCCTTTACTTAAACACATCAAGGACTGTTGAACTTGGTTATGCAGAGTAGAACATTAAGAAGTATCCACTAATGATGACGATGTTGATAAGCGTACTCCAATAAAAAAAATGCATTTCTTCATTTCTTTCTTTCTTGTCACCTATAGTAGTTTTGGGGTTGTAGGTAGGTTGGGGAAGGGAGTTGCATTTCAAAATGCGTCCTCCACTCTAATGTGCCACAGAAATTCAGTGCACTGTCCCCAGAGAGAACATGTGATCTGTATTCAAAATAGAAACTAATAGGCTCACTTTCTAAATATTGCCAAAGGCCAAAGAACTGACTTTTATCACCAGGGAGGTAATATTATTTACCTCCCCTTAGTAAGATATGTGCTTCGAATTACTTTTTTTTTTTTCCCAAAAGGACCCAGTTTCTTTTAGCTATCCTTTTATACCCAATTCTCCTTGAAACCACAGACACAGATTTTAAGACAGTCAGCCTGTGTTTGCAATGTAAACTGTGCTGGAGTAAGCTAGAGGCCCTCATGGGAATTAAGCTCCAGAATTTTGTACCAAGAGTTGACATTAATAAATGACCAAAGACTCATATGGTGATTCAGCTTTGGACTAAATGATTTACCACTGCTTTTGTTGATGTCAGTATAATCTAGGAATGGTAAACGTGCTATGATGGGGACAGCTGACACCTGGCTGTCAATTTGTTCAAATTCCCTGTGCTTCTTTCTGTTCGTATGTTAGGTCTGAATTCAGAAACGTAGCTGCTTCCAGTTAAAATGAGCATTTTCTCTGTTGTCACTGAGGGTAATAAATTAGGGAGTTTCTCTAGACAATCCACATAAATGCTAGATTAGTGAGCACTAAATACAAACAGTATCACAAAACACTGTTAGTACATGTCTCAGGATCCCCTAAATGCTTGTTCTCACCTGCCTGTGATGTGATGAGAAGCCTCTGGCGTTCAAATGAAGGATGGAAAAGAAAGAACTAGAGGTAGAAAACAGTAGTGGCTAGGATGGCCAGAGAACAAGTCTGAGGAATAAATATCTACTCTTCCCCTGCTGCCACCACTACTAGGCTGGACAGATTTCCTCATGGTTCTGGCCACATGTTTTGGGAAGGCCAGGTGTCCTCTGGATATGAATTGGCCAAGTAGAATAGAGGGAACAGTCTTATCAAACCTGATACCTGGAGACTTTGACTTATTAATGGAATATTCCATTCTCAGGGGAACATAATTTTGGCCCTGACCTAATTGGCTATTTTCATTGTTTCTTTAATGCTGCTATTAAGTAAACTACAAAGCTATCGGTGATGTTTTAGTCATAGGTTAGGTGCCAAAGATGTATTTTTTAAGAACTAGTCATTTTAACAGGTACCTTTCAGAACCTGAGTGGTATACAATTTCCCTCATGTGTTTGTTCCCTATTAAATTGTCCAAAATGGATTACAAATAAAATCATGAGCTGTGGCCAGATAATTGCTCACATTTCTTGGTCAGTTTGTCATATACCAGGAATTGTCTGAAATGTTCTACATATTTGAATCTTAACTCTCACAACACATCTATGAAATGCATGCTGTTGAGCTAGTAGTAGACAATCTGCCTGCCAGTGAGGGGGTATAAGAGACACAGGTTTGACCCCTGGGTCGATAAGATCCCCCTGGAGGAGGGCATGGTAACCCCCTCTAGTATTCTTGCCTGGAGAATCCCATGGACAGAGGAGCCAGGCGGGCTACAGTCCATGGGGTCGCGAAGAGTCAGGCATGACTGAAACGAATTAGCACTATGCATGCCCATTATGAAGATGAGAAAAATGAAGCTTAGGTTACATAATTTGCTTGAAGTCACATAGTTGGTCATGGTGACTCTTGACTTGACCTCAAGGAATCTGACCGCAAAACCCCAGCTCTTAACCACTGTTTTGTGTAAATGAGCAAAGTCTCTAAAATGAAAGAAAATATCTTTTTCTTAAAAAGGAAAAAATGAATTCGTTGTTCATAGGCTGTTGATAGATCTATGTAAGATAACGTATGTAAGACTCTTAGGACGCACCTGGTCCTTAGTGGCTTTGAATAAATTTTATCTTTCATGATTATTGTATCTTTAACATAAATATCAGGTGTATCACATGTTGGTCACCTTATTCTCATGGGGATTTGGCTCATGGAAGGTGGCATAGAGCCTTTGGTGCATAAGCACGCTAATTGCAGGCTTTAGAACCAAACCTGGGTGGCACTTCGCAAATGGGATTAAAGCCCAAGCTTGTAGTTGCCAAGTACCCAGCAGAGCAAAGATCTCAATGTTTGCAGATTTTCTGTTCCATTATCCTTTCTGAAAGCAAGGTTTTCCCAGTGATGTATTTTATAAACATATCAAATTGCCACTTGTTTCTTATGCTTTTCTGATAAGAGAAACATTTAGAATCTGTGCCCTGCCACCTTTAAACACTAAATATTCAGCTTTTAAAAAACACATCTTACCTCTTCCTTCAGAGCACCCGATATGATTATGGAGTCAGACATCTTGGCCTCCTTTGGTTCTCTGTGTGCAGAGATCTCTAGGCCCAGGGAGTGCTTTGACCTTTGGTATTTAGAGGGGTGCTGTACAGTCACTTTCCTTACTAGCCTAGAGAACCTCTGCTCAGTGCTTATCATGGTCTGAATATTTTGTACCCCTCCCCAAATTGGTAGGTTGAAGCCCTAAGCCCAATGTGTTAGTTGTCAGAGATGGAGCCTTGGGGATGGAGGAGAGGAGAACAGAGCTAGATGAGGTCATGGGGACGGCACCCTCCTGATGGGGTTAGTGTCCTTCTAAGAAGAGGCACCAGAGAGCTCAGTGAGCACGGGGCACTGTGGATGATAATAGTGTCCATGTTCAGGGAAAGAAAACACAGCCACCTCCCTGTGGTCAGTAGGCTTCTTTTGAGATTAGCAAGAGAGTGAAGAGACTAGCATGAGGCTGAGGGTGAGCGTAAAAACATCAAGCACTATCATATTTCATAGAGCAAGAGTTGCTAGACCTACATTTTTTTAATTTTTCCGTGAGTTCTTCCAAGTTAAATGACTGATTTTTGCCTCAGGATTGTTGGGGTCTGTATAGAAAAATCTAATGTGATGACAGATTGAAAGAGAATAATGGGAATAGTCTACTCTATATTTTACTTGAAATGCAGTTGACTTATAATGTTGTATTAATTCCCACTGTCAACAAAGTGTCTCAGTTATACACATCTGGTGCATTGTTTTAAAATGCACTTTGTTTTTGTAGTCTGTTTATGTAGAAGCTAATATGATTGTCTTGGCTCCTTGGCAGAGGATCTGCATTCTCAGCATCACTTCAGCAAAAGTTGTTAAGGTAATAGTGTGAGGGCCTTTTGATCTTTCTGATTAACATGGAGCTTAGCTAACCTGATGATATGACTCTGCCTGAAACTGGGTTTGGGTCTATTAATACAACATAATAAATTCAAATGGAACTTCCTTGGGCTGTCTAATCCAAGAAACAAAGTTCTCATAAATAACTTTGCTTAAAGAAATAAGTTTAAGTGTATCATTTATTTTTTTAATTAATCTTCATATTGCTTTTCCTGATTAAGAAGTGAAACCCTGGGGTACTACAACTGTGGGTGATTTAGCAACCCATTCAATAAATGTGTAATAAACACCAGATATGTCACAGGCTAGTATCAGACTATATTTTGAGGGCTCCAAAATCACTGCAGATGGTGATTGCAACCATGAAATTAAAAGATGCTTACTCCTTGGAAAAAAAGTTACGACAACATAGACAGCATATTCAAAAGCAGAGACATTACTTTGCCACCAAAGGTCCGTCTAGTCAAGGCCATGGTTTTTCCAGTAGTCATGTATGGATGTGAGAGTTGGACTGTGAAGAAAGCTGAGCCCCAAATAATTGATGCTTTTGAACTGTGGTGTTGGAGAGTACTCTTGAGAGTCCATTGGACGCGAGGAGATCCAACCAGTCCATTCTAAAGGAGATCAGTCCTGGGATTTCTTTGGAAGGAATGATGCTAAAGCTGAAGCTCCAGTACATTGGCCACCTCATGCGACGAGTTGACTCATTGGAAAAGACTGTGATGCTGGGAGGGATTGGGGACAGGAGGAGAAGGGGACGACAGAGGAAGAGATGGCTGGATGGCATCACCGACTGAATGGAAGTGGGTTTGGGTTAACTCCGGGAGTTGGTGATGGACAGGGAGGCCTGGAATGCTGCAGTTCATGGGGTCACAAAGAGTCGGACACGACTGAGCGACTGGACTGAACTGACTGATGTGCAAGGTGCTGGGGATACCATAGTCAAACATAAAAGGCAAGTGCCCAACCCCATGCTACTTGCCTTATGTGTGGCCTACCAGGCTATCAACGATTCTACCCATTTCTGAGCTCAGTCTTCTGGCCTGACACTACTGGAGCCAGGACAGAGAATGTGAGTAAGCCAGGCAGACAGAGAGCATTCAGAGGAGCATACAGAAGCAGGACAAGCATTTTGAAGTCTGTGTTGAAATGGAAAGCAAAGCTGCCCTTGCAATTCAGTGAATAGACTTTAATATTAAAATAAACTTTCAGTTCAATTCAGTTCAGTTGCTCAGTCATGTCTGACTCTTTGCGACCCCATGAATCGCAGCACGCCAGGCCTCCCAGTCCACCACCAACTCCCAGAGTCCACCCAAACTCATGTCCACTGAGTCGGTGATGCCATCCAGCCATCTCATCCTCTGTTGCCCCCTTCTCCTCCTGCCCCCAATCCCTCCCAGCATCAGAGTCTTTCCCAATGAGTCAACTCTTTGCATGAGGTGGCCAAAGTACTGGAGTTTCAGCTTTAGCATCATTCCTTCCAAAGAAATCCCAGGGCTGATCTCCTTTAGAATGGACTGGTTAGATCTCCTTGCAGTCCAAGGGACTCTCAAGAGTCTTCTCCAAAACCACAGTTCAAAACCATCAATTCTTCGGTGCTCAGCCTTCTTCACAGTCCAACTCTCACATCCATACATGACCACTGGAAAAACCATAGCCTTGACTAGACGGACCTTTGTTGGCAAAGTAGTTTCTCTGCTTTTCAATATGCTATCTAGGTTGGTCATAACTTTCCTTCCAAGGAGTAAACGTCTTTTACTTTCATGGCTGTAATCACCATCTGCAGTGATTTTGGAGCCCCCCAAAATAAAGTCTGACACTGTTTCTCCATCTATTTCCCATGAAGCGATGAGGATCAGATGCCATGATCTTCGTTTTCTGAATGTTGAGCTTTAAGCCAGCTTTTTCACTCTCCTCTTTCACTTTCATCAAGAGGCTTTTAGTTCCTCTTCACTTTCTGCCATAAGGGTGGTGTCATCTGCATATCTGAAGTTATTGATATTTCTCCCAGCAATCTTGATTCCAGCTTGTGCTTCTTCCTGTCCAGTGTTTCTCATAATGTACTCTGCATAGAAGTTAAATAAGCAGGGTGACAAGATACAGCCTTGATGTACTCCTTTTCCTATTTGGAACCAGTCTGTTGTTCCATATCCAGTTCTAACTGTTGCTTCCTGACCTGCATACAGCTTTCTCAAGAGGCAGGTCAGGTGGTCTGGTATTCCTATCTCTTTCAGAATTTTCCACATTTTATTGTGATCCACACAGTCAAAGGCTTTGGCAGAGTCAGTAAAACAGAAATAGATGTTTTTCTGTAACTCTCTTGCTTTTTCCATGATCCAGCAGATGCTGGCAATTTGATATCTCGTTCCTCTGCCTTTCCTAAAAGCAGCTTGAACTTCTGGAACTTCATGGTTCAGATATTGCTGAAGCCTGGCTTGGATAATTTTGAGCATTACTTTACTAGCATGTGAGATGAGTGCAATTGTGCGGTAGTTTGAGCATTCTTTGGGCAGTTGCAAACATAATAACAGAATTGTCTGCTTTGGTAAAGACATGTCACTCTGCTATATATCATTGTATGAAAAGAGTGTTGGTTCAGATTGACCAAAGGAGATCAGCAGAATATGAACGTATCTGAAGTGGTTCCCGATAAGACAGTTTTCCTAATTACCTTGGTGAAATTCACCAATCCCCAGTAAGAGACTGGAAATTCACATCAGAACCTGCTGTACATAATTTGTAGTTTTCTGTGTATAATTATACTCAAGTAAATTGTAGAGGAATCTGCATATGTTCTCCTTTTGTAGTATGAATTGAATCATTTTAATGAATCCCTTTTTTTGCAATTAAAAGTCATGTATCAAGACCCACTGAAATGAAGACTCCACAGGCAGGGCCTGCGGTTCCTCCTGCTCACTGCTCTATCCCCAGCACCTAGCACGGTGCCTGTGTGTAGCCCTTTCTTTGTCAAGTTTTCTGACTGCCCAGGTCTTTTGCATACTCGTCCTTCTCTCGGGAAAAGGTCTCATCTTACAAATCCTATCTCCCCAAAGAGGAAACCAGAAAACACATTTCCCAGCCTCTCTTACAGCTGAGACAGATGTATGTGACCAACGATCCACCAGCCAGCTGCACCCACAAGGTACTTCGAATCAGAAGTAAACATAAGGAAGCAACATCACGCCAAGTCTAATTTTTCTAGCAAAGGTAGCAACTGAAGCATCGGTCTTTCTCCTCCAGTAAGCTTTCCCAAGCACCCCCCCATCCCTCATGAGGGCTGTTGGGTTATACCTTCTCTAGGTTTACTTTTCACTATACTTTCCTGTGCTGTTCTAATGGTTAGCATCTTTTATTAGGTTCTGATCTGCTGTGATAGTTAAGGTAATCCTAATTCCTCTCACAAACCAAAAATATATGGTGACTCCAACACAAAAGAAGTTTCCTTTTCCTGATCACATAAAGGTAAAATGGTACCTGGGCTCAGCAGACAACCCTGCTGCAGGAGGTAGTTCACGGATCCAGGCATCTTCTGTCATACGGCTTTGCCATCTGTACCACACAGCTTCCAACTGTGCCATGCCCATGCGAACCAGGCCAGAGGCAAAGAGCAAGAAGAATCACACTCTGTGGGTTTTATGAGCTAGGCTCTGAAGCTATGCTTATCACTAGTGTTCACATTCTGTTGCTGGGAGTGCAACCACATGGCAGATACTTCTCATAGTTTCTTCAAGGTAAGAGTATGTCGACACCAGAAAATGACGATAAAGTGCTGTATCTAACTTTCTATCTTCCCACTTGCTTCCTTCCTGCTCAAGTGGGGAAAAGGATGACAGAAGGCTCATCATACAGAACACTAAATCACAGACATCTGTAGCTCTGATCTGGCTTCCCAGTTTTCAGCTCATTGGTGCTTTTCACTAAACATTTCTGTTGGATGGGGAGAAGGCGCATATTCATTGGGTAGTTATTTCTAAATGCTTTGCCTGAAATGGCTTTTATCTCCAGGCACCCCATGTGTCACTTTGAAAGGGAAAATGCTTAGTGTGCAGCCGGGCGCCACATGTGTTCTGACGTGTGGATTTCCAAATCATTGCCTCTTGGCCACCCACAGGCTAACACAGGAAACATCTCCTCTCTCTCCCCCCACACCCCCCTCCCCGCCACTGTCTCTTCTGGACCTAGGTGCCTTATCAGCAGCCAAGGAAAGCTGGGAGTACTACTCGGGAGCCAGGGACCTCCAGAGTCCGGACTTGCAGAGTCAGCCAGCCCTGCAGAAGCTTTTGGAGTATGGAGGAAGCTCTTTGCACCAGCAGGCTGCTGCGCTCCGCAAGCTGCTCGCTCAGTCCCCGCGTTTTGGCAACTCCATAGGAGGAAGCTATCTAGAACTGGCCAACACGGTGAGTCCTTTCTGATTCAGAGAACACATCTTTAGGCCTGGGGGATGCCAGTTTGCATATTTGAATTCTGAGCTCCAGAGGACATATCAGATATTGTCTCTTTTTATTGAGCTAAATATTGTGCCATCTCCAGCATTGCCAATAATGTTAAGTGCTCCAAATGCTTATGACTGGTAACTTCCCTTGTACTATTAAGAGCAGAGTGATTAGTTAACACGTGCTTTAAGTCTGTACCTTGTACAGATTTAATTTCTAGCATATCTGCAATGGTTTCACCTTAATGAAAGCACTTTTCTAGTATCAGACATTACAGATTAATAGGGTGTAATCCTCTGTGCTCCCTAATTTAGACTTTACTCGTTTGAAAAAAAAATACTTCATTGAAAGTTTGATCAATCTTTCTGCTTGTACTTTAAAAACATTCTCTGTTGAAAACTTGGAATCTCATTAGGCTTAATTTGAACTTCCTTTTACCTCAGGATGAATTATTACCATGATGACCCTTGAGTGAAAAACTGTTGCCTTCCTTTTTAAGTTGAGCTGGGAAACGAGGCTGGGTGGCTGACGGCCTGGGCTCTATTGAGGGTGACGTGCACACAGTTTATAATGTAAGGTTGCTGTCCAGCCATGGTGTGAAAGGTCCATAAACAGACCTGGGTATTTTGAAACTGAACTTTGAAACTGAAGGTGGTATAAACATCGTGACAACTTCATTTATGTATATTTACTATCAGCTTTGAGGTTCGACCAATGGTTTTCAGACTTTTTAAGTCTGAGGCATATTTTCTAATTCTGACATTTTTGGTGACGTATTTGAAACCCCTAATAATCCTAAATATGCAGCAGTAGTTAAAGTACAATCATCAGACAAATCCTAATTTAGAGACATTCTATAAAATACTGGACCAGCGCCCCTTGAGACTGTCAAGGATACTGAAAGTAAGGAAAGTTTGAGAAAGAGAAACTGTCACAGCTAAGAGAAGCCTAAGATCTGACAACTAAATATGATGTGGTACCCTGGCTGGGACATCAGGTACAAACTAAGAAAATCTGGGTAAATTATGGATTTTAACAATAACAAGCTAATAACAATGTACCAGTTAATAACTAGTTAATAACAATGTACCAGTATTGATTCATAAATTGTGACACTATACCATAATGATGTAAGATGTTTATAACAGGGGAAACTGGATAAGAAGTGTGTGACAAGTCTCTGTCCCATCTTTGCAACTTTTCCAAAAATTTTTAAATATATTAAAACTACACAGTGTCACACACACAGTCACTACTAGGGTGTAACTATGTTTCATAAAATCTATAAAGGAACCCATAGTCATTGCATTGTCCCTTTAAGGACATTCTTGCTCCGTTTGAGGGGAACAATTGACTATCCTGGGACTTCCCTGATGGCTCAGACAGTAAAGTGTCTGCCTACAATGCAGGAGACCCGGGTTCGATATCTGGGTCAGGAGGGTCCCCTGGAGAAGGAAATGGCAACCCACTCCAGTACTTCTGCCTGGAAAATCCAGTGGAGAGGGGGGCGTGGTGGGCTCTAGTCTGTGGGGTTGCAAAGAGTCAGACACGACTGAGCAACTCCACTTTACTTTATTGACTATCCTAATTTGCCTTCCTGTGTGCCCAGGAGACTAGCCAAGCAGTAAGAAATATGTCATCTTTCTCTGTCATAGGCTTTGATTTTGGCTATGCTTTTACAAATAATTTGCAGCAAACTGAACTTTACTCTTTACTATGTCAGATCCACCTTTTTCAAGATCCACCTTTTTCAAGACAGTGTCATAGAAGTGTGGGTTATAGCAAAAATCAGTGTTACACATGAATCAAAATTTAGTGGCCCCTACCCTGAAGAGTTCAGGGCTGGAGGCCCACCAGTTTTCTGCAGCAAACCTCCTACTGAGAACTGCAAAAATTGGTGGTTTCCTACCTCTGCTCATCTCTGTGATTGTTTCTCCACCACCTCCCCACAAAACCTCCCCTGGCATATGCCTTTCAGGGATCAAACCCGCAACCCTGCTGTAGAAGTGCAGAGTCTTACCCACTAGACCATAGGGAAGTCCCAACGTCTTGATCTTAACCTTTGCAGTAACTGCTTGCATTCTGTTCTGTTCTATTTACAGTCCTGTCAGAGGCCAGCTCAGCTCCCAGGTTCCCGTCAGCCAGGTTCTCTTTGTGAATTATTGGTGAAGCTTTGGAATTGCTGGAGCTCTGCCTGCAAGGGCCCCTCCAGAGGCTAGTTTGAGAAACACTCCCTTAAATGTTGAGCACCAGCTCACGTAAAAGTGTTCGTTTTATTAAAAGTCATAACCTTGGAAGTCCCTTGTGGTCTAATGATTAGGACTCCACACTTTCACTGCTGAGGGCCTCAATTTAGTACCTGCTTGGAGAACTAAAAGCCCATAAGCCAAACAATGTGGTTAAAAAAAAAAAGTCATTTACTGTTCACACACTTTTTTGTATATATGTTGTTGACACAAATAACCAACAAACAATGTAACTATGTAACAGTGATTATGTTCTTTATTTTCTTACTGATTTGAACAAGGGCAGTTTTTAAGAATTCCCTGGTGGCCCAGTGGTTAGGACACCATGCTTCCACTGCAAGGGGCAAGGGTTCAATCCTGGTCAGGGAACTAAGATCACACAAGATGCTTGGTGCAGACAGAAAAAGAAAACACACAACTTAAAAAATATGTTTTATTGAAGTATAGTTGATTTACAATGTTGTGTTAGTTTCTGCTGTGTAGCAAAGTGATTCAGTTATACATAGATAAATACATATTCTTTTTAATACTCTTTGCTATTTTAGTTTATCACAGGATATTGAATATACTTTCCTGTGCTCTACAGTAGGACCTTCTTGTTTATCTGTCCTGTATATGCTGTATCTGCCAACCCCGAACTTCTGCTCCATCCCTTCCCCACCTCACCCCTTGGCAACTATAAGTCTGTTCTCTATGTCTGTCTGTGACTCTATGTCTGCTTCACAAATATGTTCATTTGCGTTGTATTTTAGATGCCATATATAAGTGATACCATATGATATTTGTCTTCCCCTTTCTGACTGACTTCACTTAATATCATAGTCTCGAGTTGTATCCATATGGCTGCAAGTAGCAGTAATTTATTCTTTTTATGGCTGAGTAATACTCCATTGTGCATGTATGCTGCATCTTTATTCATTCATCTGCGAATGGACATTTAGGTTGCTTCCATGTCTTGGCTGTTGTGAATAGTGCATGAACACTGAGATGCATGAATCTTTTAGGAGTAAGTTTTCATCTTTTCTGGATATATGCATAAGAGTGACATTACTGGATCACATGGCACCTCTATGTTTAGTTTTTTTTTTAATTGAAGGATAATCATAATATTGTGTTGGTTTCTGCCATACATCAGCAGGGATCAGCCTTAGGTACCCATATGTCCCCTCCCTGTTAAGCCTCCCTCCTACCTCCCACCCCATCCAACCCCTCTAGGTTGTCACAGAGTACTGGTTTGAGTTCCCTGAGCCTTACAGCAAATTCCCATTGGCTATCTTTTTTACATATGGCAGTGCATGTGTTTCCGTTCATCCCACTCTTGCCTTCCTACCCCTCCCATGCCCATAAGTCTGTTCTCTATGTCTGCATCTCCATTGCTGCCCTGCACATAGGTTCATCAGTACCGTGTTTCTAGATTCCATATATCTGTCAGTATACAATGTTTGGTTTTCTCTTTCTAACTTACTGCACTCTGCATAATAGGCTCTAGGTTCATCCACCTCTTTAGCACTTACTCAAATGCATTCCTTTTTATGGTATTTTTAGTTTTTTAAGGAACCTCCATACTGTTTTCCATAATGGCTGTACAAACTTACATTTCCGCCAACAATGTAGGAGGATTCCCTTTTCTCCACACCCTCTCCAGAATTTGTTATTTGTAGACATTTTAATGTTGACCATGTTAATATAAAGTGGTACTTCATTGTAATTTTGATTTGCATTTCTCTGATAATGAACAGCTTGGAGCATCTTTTGATATGCCTTTTGATCATCTCTGTATGCCTTCTTTGGAGAAATGTTTAGGTCTTCTGCTGATTTTTTATTGGGTTTTTTGCTTTTTATTCTTGAGTTGTAGGAACTGTTTGTATATTTTGGAAATTAAGGCCTGCCTTAATTAATTAAGTCATATTATTTGCAAATACTTTCTCTCAGTCCATAGGTTATCTTTCATTTTCATTTTGTGGTTTCCTGTGCTATTCAAAACCTGGTAAGTTTGCTTTAATTCTGTTTGTTTGTTTTTGTTTTTATTTCTGTTGCCTTGAGAGACTGACCTAAGAAAACATTGATACAATTTATGTCAGAGAATGTTTTGCCTATGATCTCTTCTAGGAGTTTTATGGTGTCAGATCTTATGTTTAAGTCCTTAAGCCATTTTAAGTTTATTTTTGTTTCTGATGTGAGGGAATCAAACTTCATCCATTTACATGCAGTTGTCCAACTTTCCCAATACTACTTGCTGAAGAGACTGTCTTTTTTTCATAGTATATTCTTGCCTCTTTTGTTGAAGATTAATTGATCATAGGTGTGTGGGTTTATTTCTGGGCTCCCTGTTCTGTTCCATTGACCAATATCTCTCTTTATGCCAATGCCATAATGTTTTGATTACTGTAGCTTTATAGTATTGCCTGATGTCTGAGAGGGTTATTCTTCTAGCCTTGTTCTTTTCTCTGAGGATTGCTTTGGCAATTCTGGGTCTTTATGGTTCCATGTAAATTTTAGGATTATTTGTTCTAGTTCTGTGAAAAATATCACAGGTAATTTAGTAGAGATTGCATTAAATCTGTAGATTGTTTTGGGTAGTATAGCCATTTTAACAATATTTATTCTTCTATTCCAAGAGCATTGGATATCCTTCAATTTCTTTGAATAATCTTAAATTTTCTTTATTAATGTTTTGTAGTTCTCAGCATATGAATCTTTCATCTCCTTAATCAGGTTTATTCCTAAGTATTTTTTATGTGATTTTAAAAAGGATGGTTTGTTTAACATTCCCTTTCTGATATTCCACTGTTAGTGGAAAATACAAAATTTAAAAATACATTTTGGAGAAGGAAATGGCAACCCACTCCAACTCACAGGTCTTTAATAAAGGCCTTGGACCTTCTGGTGAAAGTGACCTTACTCAGTCGTGTCCAACTCTTTGTGACTCCCCGGTTCTTCATCCTTTCCTGTATATTCACCATTTGTTATGTGACTTTGGTGTATTCCTGTCAAATATGTGAGAAGTTGTAAAAGATTATTGGGGTTTTTACCCCCTAGAACCCCCAAAAGATTATTATTTCAACCACTGTATTTAAGGTGGTTTGTTTCATAAAAGTAGTTGACTTGAGGTCTGCTTACAGGGATCCAGGAGCCCAGTTCGAGAAATACCTCTTAAAAGTGGCCAAAGAAAGCAAATTGCCTATCTAAATTGCACACTTGGGCAATCCCTTCACTTATATAACCACATAAGAGTAATTTATGTTCTTTCTAAAACAAATTTTGAACTAATAAAATTCTGGAGTTTGGGTTTTTAAAGTAGCTACTAAGAGCCAAAGGGCTTCACAGGTGGTGCTAGTGGTAAAGAACCCTCCTGCCAGTGCAGGAGATGCGAGAGAAAAACCCAGGTTTGATCCCTGGGTTGTAAAGATGCCCTGGAGAAGGAAATGGCAGCCCACTCCATTCTTGCCTGGAAAATTCCATAGACAGAGAAGCCTGGTAGTCCATGGGGTCACAAGAGTCAGACACCACTGAACAACTGAGCATGACAACGATGAAGACCAAAAGATATTTTGGGAATTCCTGGTGATCCAATGGTTAGGATTTCATGCTCCCGTTGCAGAGGGCACAGATTCAATCCCTGGTCAGGGAACTAAGAGTCCATATGCCACATGGCATGGACAAAAAAAAAATCAAAAGATATTTTATCAGTGCCCAGTTAGGAGACAGGAAATGCATCATATTTCACACAGGGAAAGCTTAACATAAAAATTATTAACTAGAAGCAGGTGATTACCTCCTGAGGAATCAAGAAAATCTAATAAATCCAGGAGTAGCACATGTGAAGAGAAGTCACTCCCTCTAAAACTGAGTCAGAATATCCAAGGTAGGAACCTATTTGGAAGAGGGCCTTTCCTTTACCCAGTGCTGAGGTTCAGACTTCATTGAAATGGAGCAGCTAGTACCCCCTGCATGGCAGAAAAATTCCCTGAGATGCAGCAGAGAGCCAGCCCTCCAGACAGTCAACCCAACTGTGGGTTGCCACCCACTGGGGGCATCACCAGGAATGTGCCCACAGAGGAATCCTCTGGAAAACTGCCCACCAGAGTAGTAGCAAAACCCACTGAGAAGTCTCTCAGCTGATGCCCCTGAAACTTACTGGAGATGAGTGCCCCTAGATGTCCTACTGACCTCCACCCACCCCGAGAGGAAGCAGGGAAGAGTACAACAGAAATGGCATCCTCTTCTTCCCACAGGAGTGCTCCAGTGTCCCTACTGACAGAGGAGAAATGTCCAGGGAAGGTGAATTTGGAGATAAGAGGTGATAAACTCACACAGGCATTTCTAACACTGAGACACTTCTGGGAACATACCACACAACATTTAACTTTCTAGGCATCCCTTCTTCTGCTAGCAATTACCTGTCTTCTTCTCCTTCTACCAAACACAGTGGATATTATAACTTTGAGGTTTAACACGTTGTTCAAAATGGAAAGCCAACAAGATGATGTTGTACATGGAAACTTGTAACAATTAGAGTTTTACTTGAGAAGCAGAGTGACTACCCATGATACAGAATAAAGGATCTACAAGAAGTAACTCACAGACATAGAGAACAGACTTGTGGTTGCCAAGAGAAAGAGGGGATGAGAGAAGAATGGAGCGGGAGTTTGGGATTAACAGATACAAACTACTATGTATAGAATGGATAAACAACAAGGTCCTCCAGTATAGCACAGGGAACTATATTCAGTGAAAGTCAATCACTCAATCGCATCCGACTCTTTGCAGCCCTATGGACTGTAGTCCACCAGACTCCTCTGTCTGTGGCATTCTCCAGGCAAGAATACTGGAGCGGGTTGCCATTTCCTTCTCCGGGGGATCTTCCCAACTCAGGGATTAAACCCAGGTCTCCTGCATTGCAGGCAAATTGTTTATCATCTGAGCCACCAGGGAAGCCCCACTATATTCAATACCCTGAGATAAACCATAATGGAAAAGAATATAAAAAAGAATGCATATATATGTATGTATAACACTGAACACTTTACTGTACAGCAGAAATTAACACAACGTTGTAAATCAAGTACACTTCAAAAAGAATAAAGGCTCTACAGTAGGACAGTCTGTGCAGGCTGTTGATTCTTCATCTGTGTTGAGCCTAAAGTAACTCTAGGCCTGGCACAAGAGCAGATATGAAGGAAAGCTGGATGTAGAGAACAGATGGGAGTGCACAAGCACAGATTGAGATCCCTGAGGACAAACTGGGACCCACTTCTGTCTCTGAGCCATTCTAACCTCAGTGCTGTGGGTGACCTATAGGAGAGCTGGCACTCATTATCAAGGAACCGCACACACATCTGGCCCAGGACTCAGAGACGCTGAAGGAGGAGGCCTGGAGGAACTGAAGCTGCTACAAGTCTGATGCACCAAGTAAAGCAGGCAGCAGCCTAGCAGCAACTTTCAGAGCATAAAACGTATGACTTCTTCATCTCTACCTTCTGGTCTTTATACGGAGCTTCTCTTATGGCCATCAGAACCATATAAGAAAGAGAACTTTGGGAAGCACAGTCCCAGCTTAGCTAAGATGACTCACATCTCAGAGCAGCAGAGAAACTGCCAGGGAAATCTGCACCCTGCTCCTTAAACCATCAGCAAAACAAAATGAGACACTTCAGTTTAGCAAAGAAGAGATACAATGGGAAAGATGTACCACCTGTTCTCTGATGAATTTTTCTCTCCAAAGATTTATATTTCATAAGAGGGCAAGTATAAATTATAATGTTATAGATTCTGAGTAGTGCAAGCGTGCAAGTATAAATTATAATATTGATTCTGAGTAATGACATGTTTAGTATTATAAGGCATAAAACACAACTGAAGTTTTGTTTTCTACCTACAACACTGATAAATTCCTGAACAAAATATCAGTTCTTCCACAGACTCTCTCAGCCATGCTGCATGTTTTTTTTAAAGTATTCATTATTGGGTATATTAATTTTTATAAAGAAAGATATTAGTTGCTAATTATTTCACTTTCACTTTTCACTTTCATGCATTGGAGAAGGAAATGGAAACCCACTCCAGTGTTCTTGCCTGGAGAATCCCAGGGATGGTGGAGCCCAATGGGCTGCCATCTGTGGGGTCACACAGAGTCGGACACGACTGAAGCAACTTAGCGGCAGCAGCAATGATTAAGTATTATGACTGATTATACTATAAAAGAAGTCATGCGCAAGATATAAAGTATTTGAATCAATATAGAAAGTTGATGAAAAGTTAAAGTCATTCTTTTTCTCCTACGTCTTCCCTCATGTAAAAAGACCTTCACACTTTTTTGTGTACCCCTGAGATGCTTTTACTTTAAGAATTTTCCACTTCTCCTTTTGTATTATTATTTAGTGTGATGCTGATCATCCTAAGATCATGCTATGATCATTATAATACTTGACAAATTTGGGATTACCATAGTGCAACCTTTGGTCAAGAGGATGTATCCTGGCTTTGAGGTTGGAGCAAAGGGTGTTCTGCCAGCACCTTCTTCTTGACATTGTTCAGAATCAAAAAACAAGAAATTCTTAATCTTATGGCATGCTTAGCAATGTTCATGTTTTCAGAAATTTAGGGCAGTGCAAATGAAATATTGGATATTTAAGAGTCACTATGGAAGGGTCTGGAATGTGGGACTTGATTAAAAAAAAACTTTTTTTCAAAATCTTGAATTGTCACTTCCAACTCACTGAAGATAGATTTCAAAATCATTCATCAAGGAGTCGGAAAATTCTTAAAGAGTTATCAAAAATTTAGAAATGAAGCATTACTAGTTACGCCTACAAAGTCATACTAGGGCTCCCTGCAAATCAGCTGATGCTATACTAGATGTACCCTTGTTTGTCTTCCTGTTTATGAGTGAAAGGCAGCAGAATATACAACCTCAAATGTGATTGTAGAGTTCAGGTCATGCCACCCTAAAAAATGCCCTTTGGGTATTTTAACTATTTGGAGCTGCAGGCACTTCAAAGACAGCAAATTCAAGGAAGAGGCTTTTTCTGAACCCTGCTTCAGTTCAGTCATTGAGTTGTGTCTGACTCGTTGCGACCCCATGAACAGCAGCATGCCAGGCCTCCGGCTCCATCACCAACTCCCAGAGTTCACTCAAACTCATGTCCATTGAGTCAGTGATGCCATCCAACCACCTCATCCTCTGTCACCCCCTTCTCCTCCGGCTCTCAAACTTTCCCAATATCAGGGTCTTTTCCAGTGAGTCAGCTCTTCGTATCAGATGGCCAGAGGATTGGAGTTTCAGCTTCATCATCAGTCCTTCGAATGAATATTCAAGACTGATTTCCTTTAGAATGGACTGGTTGGATCTCCTTGCAGTCCAAGGGACTCTCAAGAGTCTCCTCCAGCACCACAGTTCAAAAGCATCAAATCTTCGGCACTCAGCTTTCTTCATAGTCCAACTCTCACATCCACACATGACTACGGAAAAACCATAGCATTGACTAGATGGACCTTTGTTGGCAAATAATGTCTCTGCTTTTGAATATGCTATCTAGGTTGGTCATAACTTTCCTTTCAAGGAGTAAGAGTCTTTTGATTTCATGGCTGCAGTCATCATCTGCAGTGATTTTGGAGCCCCCCAAAATAAAGTCTGACACTGTTTCCCCATCTATTTGCCATGAAGTGATGTGGCCAGATGCCATGATCTTAGTTTTCTGAATGTTGAGCTTTAAACCAACTTTTTCACTCTCCTCTTTCAGTTTCATCAAGAGGCTCTTTAGCTCTTCTTCACTTTCTGCCATAAGGGTGGTGTCATCTGCATACCTGAGTTTATTGATATTTCTCCCGGCAGTCTTGATTCCAGCTAGTGCTTCTTCCAGCCCAGCATTTCTCATGATGTACTTGCATAGAAGTTAAATAAGCAGGGTGACAATATACCGCCTCGACGTACTCCTTTTCCTATTTGGAACCAGTCTGGTGTTCCATGTCCAGTTCTAACTGTTACTTCCTGACCTGCAACAGATTTCTCAAGAGGTGGGTCAGGTGGTCTGTTATTCCCATCTCTTTAAGAATTACTCAGTTTGTTGTGATCCACACAGTCACAGGCTTTGGCATAGTCAATAAAGCAGAAATAGATGTTTTTCTGGAACTCTCTTGCTTTATCAATGACCAAACAGATGTTGGCAGTTTGATCTCTGGATCCTCTACCTTTTCTAAAACCAGCTTGAACATCTGGAAGTTCACGGTTCATGTACTGTTGAAGCCTGGCTTGAAAAATTTTGAGCTTTACTAGCGTGAGGGATGAGTGCAATTGTGTGGTAGTTTGAGCATACTTTGCATTGCCTTTCTTGGGGATTGGAATGAAAACTGACCTTTTCTAGTGCTGTGGCCACCGCTGAGTTTTCCAAATGTGCTGGCATATTGAGTGCAGCACTTTCACAGCATCATCTTTTTGTATTTGAAATACCTCAACTGGTATTCCATCACCTCCACTAGCTTTGTTTCTAGTGATGCTTCCTAAGGCCCACTTGACTTCCCATTCCAGGATGTCTGGCTCTAGGTGAGTAATGACTCCATCATGATTATCTGGGTCATGAAGATCTTTTTGTACAGTTCTTCTGTGTATTCTTGCTACCTCTTCTTAATATCTTCTGCTTCTGTTAAGTCCATACCATTTCTGTCCTTTATTGAGCCCATGTTTGCATGAAATGTCCTTGGTATCTCTGATTTTCTTGAAGATATCTCTAGTCTTTCCCATTCTGTTGTTTTCCTCTATTTCTTTGCACTGATCACTGAGGAAGGCTTTCTTATCTCTCTTTGCTGTTCTTTGGAACTCTGCATTCAAATGGGTATATCTTTCCTTTTCTTCTTTGCTTTTCACTTCTCTTCTTTTCTCAGCTATTTGTAAGGCCTCCCCAGACATTTTGCTTTTTTTCATTTCTTTTTCTTGGGGATGGTCTTGCTCCTGCCTCCTGTACAGTGTCATGAACCTACGTCCACAGTTCATCAGGCACTCTATCAGATCTAGCCCCTTAAATCTATTTCTCACTTCCACTGCATAATCGTAAGGAATTTGATTTAGGTCATACCTGAATGGTCTAGTGGTTTTCCCTACTTTCTTCAATTTAAGTCTCAATTTGGCAATAAGGATTTCATGAACTTCCCTTATCTGCCTAAAAACTGACCCTCCAAAATGAACTCAGTTGTCAGAGATCCTCTTCCTATCACTATCATCAAGCAGAGAAGATTGACTTGTATCAGTGGAGAGGAGAATAGAAGTCAGCACCACACCCTCACAGACTTTGTCACAAGCAATCATACCTCCCCCTATTCTTCTAAGGGCCCTTTCATCTTTCCTGAAAACCGTTTACTCTCCTCTCAGAGTCCGACATTCCCCAACCCTTTCCCTATTGACATAGCATTTAATCTTGAATTCTAAGCCACTTTGGAAGATAGTCTTTTTCCCTGGATATGTCTCAAGTACATATGAGCTAATAAACTTGTTTTTTGTATATGTTAATAAACTTGTTTATTTTTCTCTCATTAATTTGTCTTATAGAGTCTCGGCTAAGAATTCAGAAGGCAGAGGGAAAATTATATTTCCTCCCCTAAACTGTTAATTAGGATCCAGACTCTTTAAAATTGTGATGTTAATTTGCAGAAGGTTGATGAATTATGAATTATCAGTGTTTTTTATCTGGTAGAGATGCAAATTATTTTTATTCAGCAGAAAGGATATCCTCAGATGTTACATTTTATTCACGTTTGTAAGACATTAACCAGTTTTGTAACTAACATCTTATTCTAGCATTCTCCTTCCACAAATCATTTATTATTCTGGGTTCCTCAATGAATTAAATGTATCTTTAGAAAAATGTTCATCCTATACTTATATGAAAGTCATGTTTTTCTTTTTGAAAATTATAGTTCCACACTCCCTCGTTTTTTGCTCACTGCTGGTGGGAGTTGCGTAGACAGGCGTTAGCGAATGTGGCACTGGACAGGGGCAGTTTCTGTGTAAACTCGCCCCCGTGCTTACGTTTAGATTAGACGAGGCCCGGTCAGTTTCTAACCGACCCTTTCCCTTTCTCACTTTTCTGATAGGACTGCAAATTCTTTCACTCTTCTTCATCTTCCATCTTCCCTCCACCCCCAGCAACCTCACCTCCCATCTAAGAGAAAAAGAACCTACAATATGTCCCTACCCCCATATCTTAGGTCCTGAAGCTGGTAATTTCTGTAAAGGAATAGAAGGCAATGTAGAGTCCTATGCATTCTTTATTTCCAAAGAAATTCATTACATCCCCAGGGATACTTGGAACTAATAGCATTAAGCTCTGTCAGGTTTTATAAACAAGTTGTGTTGGTTCAATCCATCAGCACAGAGGAGAATCTGGGTGTATGTACAAAGCTACTGTCAACTGAAAAAATGCACATTGTGAGAAACGTAATTAAGGTGTGTGTGTGTGTGTTAAGTCACTTCAGTCGTGTCCGACTCTTCACTACCCCATGGACTGTAGCCCTTCAGGTTCTTTTGTCCAGAGGATTCTCCAAGCAAGAATACTGGAGTGGGTTTCCATGCCCTCCTCCAGGAGACCTTCCTAACCCAGGGACTGAACCTGCATTTCTTTATGTCTCCTGCATTGGCAGGCGGGTTCTTTACCACTAGTGCCACCTTTGGGGTAAAATGAGGACTATAGTCTGGGAGACAGCATTTCAGATAGCGCTAAGAAACTGCCCCAGAGAGGTAGTGGAGAGTCAGTATATATATGATTTTGGTGAAGGTACATGCAGTCAAGCACATGCTATGTTGCAGGCGGTTTCTGGTAGTCTAGTGAAGGTTACTGCCAGTCATGAGGAGCATACATCACCCTGAAGGATTTTTAGTGCTTTTCTAGATAGGAGAGGCAAGAATTGGGCTCATAAAATCGTCTACTGAAAATATCTATCTGAACACCTGTTCTGCCAGTTTTTCCCAGAGCCCAAAGTACTTCATTCCTGATCTTCACCCTGAACTCCTTTAAGGGGATGTTGAAGGTCAGTAGCTGCAGAAGCTCCTAGTTTGATTCTTGTAGAGGTAGATGGCAAGTGTCAATTTGTGGTGGTGATGGTTTAGTCACTAAGTCATGTCCAGTACTTGCGGCCCCATGGACTTTAGCTCCCCAGACTCCTCTGTCTGTGGGATTTACTGGAGTGAGTACCCATTTCCTGCATTGCCCAGGCAGATTCTCTACCACTGAGCCACCAGGGAAGTTCTATCATTTTAGCTTCCCTGGTGGCTTAGTTGGTAACGAATCTGCATACAGTGCAGGAGACCTGGGTTTGATCCTTGGGTTGGGAAGATCCACTTGAGTAGGGAATGACTGTTTCCTCCAATTCTCCAGTGTTCTTGCCTGGAGAATTCCATGGACAGACAAGCCTGGCAGGCTACAGTCCATGGGGTCACAAAGAGTCAGACACGACTGAGCAACTAACACTTTCACTTTGTTAAGTACATGGCATGAAAGCATATGGAACTTGCCCCCAGTGCTCTTCAAAAGAGGGATGAGAAAGGAAGATTTCTTTGGATATTTATTTGCCTTTGGGAGGATTTCCACAATTATACAGACATGGTTTATTATGGTGTATTCTAATTCTTCACAAAGATTGAGTTATTAAAAAGTCTTCACAAATACACAAATCTCTAAAATTTTGTGCAATCATAAATTTGAGATTAGGTTCTAATATCATATTGAAATGATAGTATTCTTTTGGGGAAGAACTTTAAATTTGACAAAGGTATTTATGAAAATGAAGATACTTCTTAAGGATTGTTGCTGTTAATATTATTGCTATTAATAGTATAAAATCTGCAAATGCAGGATCAGTGGTTTATGTTCTGGATTTTTTTTTCCTGGAGAGGTTCTCTGTTCTCAGTTAGAGGAATCTGAGGATGTGAACTTTAACGACAGACATTGTGCTCCTAAGTATGACTTTGGACAAGTCATTTAACCTGTTTTAGCCTCTGCATTAAGGAAACTAGTAATAACAATCCCTTCCTCATATGGTTGTCATGGGAATTAAATGGGTAACACATATCAAGTGTTTAATGCAGAGCCTCAGGTAGATATTAATAGATGCTCAGGAAAGTGTAGTGTTAGGGCTGTTACCCTCAGCCATTATAAGAAACAAAGTTACTTACAAGTGAGAGTTACTTACAAGTAGATTAATTTGGGGTACAAATTAGAAACAGAAATTTAAGCATTGTGAAGAAATCAGATCTTTCGAGAAGATTTTGAGACATTTACTGAGCAGCTTTATGAGCTGGGAGCTGTCTCAAAGATATCATTAGAAACTAGACTAAATAAGCTTGGGTGTAGGATTCTTTTGAAAAAACTGAATCATGATAAAGGATAATAATTCTTACCTAAAGATAAAAGGGCTCTTAGGAAAAAAAAAAAAACCCGGTCTAATCTCTCAATTCAACAGGTGGAGACCCAGATCAAACTCTCTCCTCACTGTTACACAGAGAGAAGGGGACGGGAAACAGCCCCGCACTGACACCTCCACACCCCGCCCTGCGCTGGGGCCACGTGGCAGGAGAAGCAGCAGCTGCTGGAGGAGACAAGGGGCCCTGCACCTCTCCTTAGCACCTTTGCTGTTGGGCTCCGGGTCACTCTTCCGCCCTGCTAAGTGGTACTGTGCTTTTATGTCCTCTAATCTGTTTTGTGAGCTACTGTTCAGCCAGAACACTCTGGTCCAGACAGCCACTTGTTCAGACCTTGACATCCTTTTGTGACAGACCACGCCTCTCCTGGCTACCTGGCCTCCTCTCAGGAGGCCCCTGCCTCCCAGTGATTCAGCCTCTAAGGGGTGAGTGACAGCCCTGGGGGGCCCAGCACCACTGCCAGCTGGCATCGTGCAGGCATCTGTTCTGGATGCCAGGGTCTGTGCCACACCATTTGTCAATTGTTAATATCTCTCCTGTCCTTTAGGCCATCTATTGGATTGAAAACAACAAATCCATTTTTAGGGCCTGATAAGAGTGTGAGGTGGTGGTTGGAAGCCGTTAAGTCTCACTATTAATAACTTACATTGTTTTTAAATGGTTCTGCTGGGTAGTTCAACAAGAGTTCACATTTTATTCTGTTTTTCTACTGCCACTGGGATAAAGATCTCTGATTTCCCAGGATCAAAGTATTCGATTTTAAAGTACACACTAGAGGGCAGTGGCCCCATATCTAGACAGCTGACAGTTACCGCTGTCTGCATTTCCCTGCCCTTCCTGCCTTAGGGGAGAGGAGGGAAGGCTCCTCCACGTCATATAAATGCCATCGATGTCTGAAGTGTTTTATGAAAATAGATCAGCTGCTTGGCAGCACCCTGTCTATCATTCCTCGTAGTTTCTTTTCCATCGTTCTTCCAGTGATTTATCTCAGTGGAGTTTTAATAACAGAGTTATATTAATGACCATCTCATGACCCTTTTCTTTTCTAAACACAGGGAGAAGGAGAGATAGGAAACACATTTCTCATTTGGAGCAGTAAGGTTTTCCATCTTTGCACCCTCGCAAATAAAGTCTTAAATTAAGAATGAGGAAAAACAGGGACTTTGAAGGCAAATAGAAGAATTTGCCTTCTGAAGCAGGGGGACGCAGGTTTGACTCCTGGTCTTGGAAGTTATGGTCCCACATGCTGCAGGGCAACTAAGCCCGAGCACTACAACTAGACAACCTGTGCACTGCAACCAGAGAAAGACCACACACCGCAACGAAGACCCAATGTAGCCAAAACAAAGTAATAAACTTAAAAAAGAATGAGGAGAAAGAAAGGTAGAGTGAGGTCGTCTTTTATTTTGTGTATGTAGAGGTAACAACCATTAATATGAGTCTGCAGAGCTGTCCACTAAGGAGAGTCATATTTCAGCTCGGCTTTACCGCTCCTGCCTCCCTCTTGGCTTTACCGCTCCTGCCTCCCTCTTGGTAGGGAGAGGCGAAGCTGACCTGCACAGTCAGGGGCAGGGCTGGGTGAGAGACTAGGAGCTAGTAGAGCCACTAGGCCCTGTGGAAGCAGAGAGAAGCTCCACTGTGGCTGGAGTGTAATGAAGCTCAGGAGGAAAACAAAGGGACACTGAGAAATATCTCAGTGGATTATTTATGAATCTGCCTTTGATGGAACCTCAGAAACCTAAATAAAGGATTTGATTTATTTTTAATTATTTTTGGTTGTTAGACTCTTTCTTTGAAAAAAAAATAAGCCTCTAACACTGGATTATGTGAGTCCCTTAATTTATAGGCATAATCTCAGATATTGCAATTGTCAAAGTGAACAGCATGAATGCTTTTTTTCCCCAATGCATATAAAAGTTATCTTTCTTCTTTACGATAGTCTGGTAAATGTACAATAGCATTATGAATAAAAAAAATAATGTACATACCTTAATTTAAAAATTCTTTGTTGCTGAAAAATGCTAACCATCGCCTAAGCCTTCAGGAGGTCTTAGGAGTAACATCAAAGATCACTGATCACAGATCACTATAACACATATAATAATAACTTAAAAGTTTAAAATATTGCAAAAATTACCAAAATGTGACACATAGAAATGAAGGCAGCAAATCTTTTTGCAAAAGTGACACCTACAGACTCGCTGCCACAAATCTTCAGTTTGTAAAAAGGCTGTTTCTTTGAAGGGCAATAAAGCAAAGCACACTAAAATGTGGTGTGCCTGTATACATTTTATGTATTGAATGAATTTGCCAGAGGTTGTGCTTGGATTTGTGAAATCTGACACAATTGTGTTCCTTTTATTTAAGTGTTCACTAAGTTTACTCTTAAATACACGAGGGAGATAAGATACTCTTCTTTGAATTCCCCCCACCAGGTCGCGGGTGGGAGGAAGGGCACCTAGACCCTCAGAGCAACCTGTGCTGTGAAACAGACCGGGCGCTTCCTCTGCGTTTCTCTTAGTGTTGCTAATATTTACTGAGCATTTACTATATACGCATCATGTTAAGTGCCTTGCATACACTATCATGCTTATTTCTCACAACCTCTTGCCATGTACATGGTTATGATCCCTGTTTACAGGTGAGGAACTGGAGGATTGGAGAGGTTGCCTGGATGAAGCAGTGATGATGCAACAGCCTGAGGTTTGACAGCAGGTTTGTCTTCCTCTGACCTTATAACCATCTTTTATGTGCCCCCAGAGAATGGAGTGATACTGCCGGCAGTTCCGCTGCGAAATCATCCCCCGACCAAACTCAGAGCGCAGTGCTGTCTCGCGCATCCTGAACTGAGTGTGGGCTCTCCATCTTATTCCTTTGTGGGTGCCCTGGCTGTTCGGAGGATAGCCTCTGCCACCACACACACACATGCCAAGTCACTGGTTAGGTTTTCATTCCTCTGATTTTATATAAGACAATGTCACTAGAGAATAATTAAAACTCCTGATGGATTTATGTTGGGGCCTCCTGACATGGTTATATAGTTAATTTATGCCAAGATGACAGGGGAGATTAGCATTAAATGTGGAGAGGAATGTACCTGCCACTTGATGCACTCAGAAGCATCTATCAAAGATGCATTTGAAACCCAGAGACCTCAATCTTATCGGCAAGAATGCTGTAGGCTTTCTTCAGCTACACTTAAATGTGGAGAGGAAGAGTAGTTGGTGGAAACAGAGGTAGACTCCACCTTACCTGGACAGCAGATTCTTCAGGAGCAGAGGAGTCACCCCTTGCCCAGTCCTGTCTCCCTTGGTCTCTCTGATGTAATAATCCTTGTGCCACAGACAAAGGCAAAACTTCTCGTAGAAACAGAACCAGGCAGAAGGACTTATGTGTCTTACTATTACTACTAATCACAATTGGTCACATTTGGTGTTTGTTGTGTGTTAGATATTGATGAAAGGGCCTTGCCTGTATCATCTCATCTATTCTTTAGATGGCCAGTCTTCTTTCAAGCCCGACCCCTCCCCCAACCATCACTGCTGCTGCTGCTGCTAAGTCACTTCAGTTGTGTCCGACTCTGTGCGACCTCATGACAGCAGCCCACCAGGCTCCCCATCCCTGGGAGTCTCCAGGCAAGAACACTGGAGTGGGTTGCCATTTCCTTCTCCAATGCATGAAAGTGCAAAGTGAAAGTGAAGTTGCTCAGTCGTGTCCAACTCTTAGCTACCCCATGGACTGCAGCCCACCAGGCTCCTCCGCCCATGGGATTTTCCAAGCAAGAGTACTAGAGTGGGGTGCCATTGCCTTCTCCACCCAACCATCACTAACTGTGCTGTTTCTCTCAGAGGAGAGGGAAAGCGCTGCTTACTTGTAACATTGGCATTCACATAAGCTCAAGAAGTAAACAGGGCCAATGACAAACACACAAAGTGATCTGCAGATCTGTGAACTGTGGTATCACTTACACTTCACTTAAAAAGAATAATTTGTCAGTTACTAGATTTTATTTCATGTTTACAGATGTCAATATGTTTCATACTAAAATAATAGTAATTAGTAGTAGTCGTCAAATTAAAATAAGGCAAATGTCAACTGCTCCTTTGTCCTTCGGTTTCAGCATCTGTTTGTGCCATCTCTGTAGTCCAAAATGCCATCTCATTTTGCCCCATTGCAACCCAATTTTGGAGCTCAGAGAGAAGAATCTATGGTCACAAAAGAATTGGTGAGCAATACTGATTTTAGTAAGGGAGCAGGATGTGGAGAATATCTATGGCACACACATACCCTTCTTGTTAAGAAAGGAGCTTAAGTCTGTATTAGACACCTGTGTCCTCCAGAGACCCTCTGTGCTCTACACCCTTCTCCCAAGCAGTGCCCTTGCTCAAGCTTCTCTATGTCCTTCCCTTTCTTACAACGGTTGCAAATTGTTTTCCTAATATATAGTAGTTTATAAGCCACTTTTTTGTTACTAAACAGGTCCTTAGCATCTTCTACTTAACACCATTTGTGGTTACACCATTTGTGGTTTTGAAGTATTCTTTCCAAAGAAGCTTTCCTTACAAGGAATTCTAGGAGATAAGGAATTTCAGGAGATTTAACTTTGGTTTTATCATAGAAATGGCTGGTATTAAGAGAGAATTCTGAAAGAGGGACAGATTACAGAATCTAAATTATATTAATAAGTAGTCTGATATAATCCATCCCACTTCATATATCTTACATTGAAATTGAAAATAAAAGTCTCTCAGTCTTGTCTGACTCTTTGCAACCCCATGGACTACAGTCTATGGAACTCTGTAGGCCAGAATACTGGAGTGGGTAGCCATTCCCTTCCCAGAGGATATTCCCAACCCAGGAATCAAACTAAGGTCTCCCACATTGCAGGCATATTCTTTACCAGCTGAGCCACCAGGGAAACCCATATCTTATATTAACAGCACTTACTGGGATTCATTAACATTGGAATTTATGAAGCTGATTAATACATTCATTCCTTTATGAAGATGAATCCTTACTCTGTCGTGAGAACCATAGAAAATCTTTGTAAATTTAATATAGCATCAAAAACAACAGAAAGATCTTGGTTTGTTTCAAAGGCAAACCATATATCATAATAATCCAAGTATATGCCCCAACCAGTAATGCTGAAGAAGCTGAAGTTGAATGGTTCTATGAAGACCTGCAAGATCATCTAGAACTAACACCAAAAAAAAGATGTCCTTTACATCACAGGGGACTGGAATGCAAAAGTAGGAAGTCAAGAGATACCTGGAGTAATACGCAAATTTGGCCTTGGAGTACAAAAAGAAGCAGGGCAAAGGCTAATGGAATTTTGCCAAAAGAACACACTGGCCATAGCAAACACCCTCTTCTAGCAACATAAGAGATGACTCTACACGTGGACATCCCCAGTGGTGAATACCAAAATCAGACTTATTATATTCTTGTAGCCTAAGAAGGAGAACCTCTATACAGTCAGTAAAACCAAGACCAGGAGCTGACTGTGGCTCAGATCATGAACTCCTTCTTGCAAAATTCAGACTTAAACTGTAAAAAGGAGGAAAACCCATTAGGTCATTCAGGTATTAGTTCAGTTCAGTTCAGTCGCTCAGTCATGTCTGACTCTTTGTGACCCCATGAATCGCAGCATACCAGACCTCCCTGTCCATCACCAGCTCCCGGAGTTCACTCATCTCATGCCCATCGAGTCAGTGATGCCATCCAGCCATCTCATCCTCTGTCATCCCCTTCTCCTCCTGCCCCCAATCTCTCCCAGAATCAAAGTCTTTTCCAATGAGTCAACTCTTCGCATGAGGTGGCCAAAGTACTGGAGTTTCAGCTTTAGCATCATTCCCTCCAAAGAAATCCCAGGGCTGATCTCCTTCAGAATGGACTGGCTGGATCTCCTTGCAGTCCAAGGGATTCTCAAGAGTCTTGTCCAACACCACAGTTCAAAAGCATCAATTCTTCGGCGCTCAGCCTTCTTCACAGTCCAACTCTCACATCCATACATGACTACAGGAAAAACAATAGCCTTGACCTTTCTTGGCAAAGTAATGTCTCTGCTTTTCAATATGCTATCTAGGTTGGTCAGAACTTTCCTTCCAAGGAGTAAGCATCTTTTAATTTCATGGCTGCAGTCACCATCTGCAGTGATTTTGGAGCCCCAAAAAATAAAGTCCAACACTGTTTCCACTCTTTCCCCATCTATTTCCCATGAATGTTGGGCTTTAAGCCAACTTTTTCTCTCTCCTCTTTCACTTTCATCAAGAGGCTTTTTAGTTCCTCTTCACTTTCTGCCATAAGGGTGGTGTCATCTGCATATCTGAGGTCATTGATATTTCTCCTGACAATCTTTATTCCAACTTGAGCTTCTTCCAGCCCAGCATTTCTCATGATGTACTCTGCATATAAGTTAAGTAAGCAGGGTGACAATATACAGCCTTGACGTACTCCTTTTCCTATTTGGAACCAGTATGTGGCTCCATGTCCAGTTCTAACTATAACTTCCTAACCTGTATATAGGTTTCTCAAGAAGCAGGTCAGGTGATCTGGTATTCCCATCTCTCTCAGAATTTTCCACAGTTTATTGTGATCCACACAGTCAAAGGCTTTCGCATAGACAATAAAGCAGAAATAGATGTTTTTCTGGAATTCTCTTGCTTTTTTGATGATCCAGCAGATGTTGGCAATTTGATCTCTGGTTCCTCTGCCTTTTCTAAAACCAGCTTGAGCATCTGGACGTTCACAGTTCACGTATTGCTGAAGCCTGGCTTGGAGAATTTTGAGCATTACTTTACTAGCATGTGAGATGAGTGCAATTGTGCAGTCGTTTGGGCATTCTTTGGGATTGCCTTTCTTGGGGGTTGGAATGAAAACTGACCTTTTCCAGTCCTGTGGCCACTGCTGAGTTTTCCAAATGTGCTGGCAAATTGAGTGCAGCACTTTCACAGCATCATCTTTTAGGATTTGAAATAGCTCAACTGGAATTCCATCACCTCCACTAGCTTTGTTCATGGTGATGCTTTCTAAGGCCCACTTGACTTCACATTCCAGGATGTCTGGCTCTAGGTGAGTGATCGAATCATCGTGATTAACTGGTTCGTGAAGATCTTTTGTGTACAGTTCTTCTGTGTATTCTTGCCACCTCTTAATATATTCTGCTTCTGTTAGGTCCCTACCATTTCTGTCGTTTATCGAGCCATTTTTGCAAGAAATGCTCTTGAAGAGATCTCTAGTCTTACCCATTCTGTTGTTTTCCTCTATTTCTTTGCATTGATCACTGAGGAAGGCTTTCTTATCTCTTCTTGCTATTCTTTGGAAATCTGCATTCAGATGGGTATATCTCTCCTTTTGTCCTTTGCTTTTCACTTCTTTTCTTTTTACAGCTATTTGTAAAGGCTCCTCAGACAGCCATTTTGCTTTTTTGCATTTCTTTCCCATGGGGATGGTCTTGATCCCTATCTCCTGTACAATGTCACGAACCTCATTCCATAGTTCATCAGGCACTCTGTCTATCAGATCTAGTCCCTTAAATCTATTTCTCACTTCCACTGTATAATCATAAGGGATTTGATTTAGGTCATACCTAATTGGTCTAGTAGTTTTTCCCTACTTGCTTCAATTTCAGTCTAAATTGGCATTAAGGAGTTCATGATCTGAGCCACAGTCAGCTCCCAGTCTTGTTTTTGCTGACTGTATAGAGCTTCTCCATCTTTGGCTACAAATAATATAATCAATCTGATTTCAGCATTGACCATCTAGTGATGTCCATGTGTAGAGTCTTCTCTTGTGTTGCTGGAAGAGGGTGTTTGCTATGACCAGTGCATTTTCCTGACAAAACTCTATTAGTCTTTGCCCTGCTTCATTCTATATTCCAAGGCCAAATTTGCCTGTTACTCCAGGTGTTTCTTGACTTCCTACTTTTGCATTCCAGTCCCCTATAATGAAAAGGACATCTTTTTTGGGTGTTAGTTCTAAAAGGTCTGTAGGTCTTCATAGAATAGTTCGACTTCAGCTTCTTCAGCATTACTTGTTGGGGCTTAAACTTGGACTACTGTAATATTGAATGGTTTGTCTTGGAAACAAACAGAGATCATTCTGTCGTTTTTGAGACTGCATCCAAGTACTGCATTTTGGACTCTTGTTGACCATGATGGCTACTCCATTTCATCTGAGGGATTCCTGCCCGCAGTAGTAGATATAATGGCTGTCTAAGTTATAGTCACCCATTCCAGTCCATTTTAGTTCACTGATTCCTAGAATGTCGACGTTCACTCTTGCCATCTCTTGTTTGACCACTTCCAATTTGCCTTGATTGATGGACCTGACATTCCAGGTTCCTATGCAATATTGCTCTTTACAGCATCGGACCTTTCTTCTATCACCAGTCACATCCACAGCTGGGTATTGTTTTTGCTTTGGCTCCATCCCTTCATTCTTTCTGGAGTTATTTCTCCACTGATCTCCAGTAGCATATTGGGCACCTACTGACCTGGGGAGTTCCTCTTTCAGTATCCTATCATTTTGCCTTTTCATAGTGTTCATGGGGGTCTCAAGGCAAGAATACACATCTCACAGGCGGCTGTGACCGGCGCACATAGCATGGCCAAGGGGAGCTACTGCACGTCTGAGGTCAGAGGCAGAAGCCGGGAGGACCCCCAGCAGCCAAGAGGAGTTACCCCACCTCCAAGGTCAGAGGCAGTCGCTGAGAGTGCCAGGCTGCGACAGCGCAGGAGCAGCCGAGAGGGGCTACCCCCACGTCTGAGGCCAGGGGCGATGGCCGAGAGAAGCAACCTCATGCCCGAGGCCAGGGGCGGCAGCTGGGAGGAGCAACCCCATGAGGAGATACCCTTCATCCAAGGTAAGGAGCAGCAGCTGCACTTTGCTGGAACAGCCATGAAGAGATACGCCACGTCCAAGGTAAGAGAAACCCAAGTAAGACAGTAGGTGTTGCAAGAGGACAACAGAGGAGAGACACACTGAAGCCATACTCACAGAAAACTAGTCAATCCAATCACACTAGCACCACAGCCTTGTCTAACTCAATGAAACCAAGCCATGCCCATGGGGCCACCCAAGATGGGCGGGTCTTGGTGGAGAGGTCTGACAGAATGTGGTCCACTGGAGAAAGGAATGGCAAACCACTTCAGTATTCTGGCCTTGAGAACCCTATGAATAGTATGAAAGGCATTCAGGTATGGCCTAAATCAAATGCCTTATGAGTATACAGTGGAAATGACAAATAGAGTCAAGAGATTAGATCTGATAGAGTACCTGAAGAACTATGGAGAGAGATTCATAGTGCTGTACAGAAGGCCATGATCAAAACCATCCCCAAGAAAAAGAAATGCAAAAAAAGGAAAATTGTTATCTGAGGAGGCCTTACAAATAGCTGAGAAAGAAGAGAAGTGAAAGGCAAGAAGAAAATGAAAAATATACCCACCTGAATTGATTCAGTTCAGTTTCTCAGTCATGTCCAACTCTTTATGACCCCACAGACTGCAGCACTCCAGGCTTCCCTGCCGATCACCAACTCCTGGAGCTTGCTCAAACTCATGTCCATTGAGTCAGTGATGCCATCCAACCATCTCATCCTCTGACGTCCTCTTCTTTTTCCCACCTGCAATCTATCCCAGCATCAGGGTCTTTTCCAGTGAGTCAGGTCTTAACATCAGGTGGCCAAAGTACTGGAGCTTCAGCTTCAGCATCTGTCCTTCCAGTGAATATCCAGAACCTGAATACAAAGTTCCAAAGAATAGCAAGGAGAGATAAGAAAGGCTCCTTAAGTAATCAATGCAAAAATAAAAAAAAAAAGGAAAGCAATAGAATGGGAAAGACTAGAGATCTCTTCAAAAAAATTAGAGATACCAAGGGAACATTTCATGCAAAGATGAACACAATAAAAACAGAAACGGTATGGACCTAACAGAAGCAGAAGATATTAAGACGAGGTGGCAAAAATACACAGAAGAACTATAGGAAAAAAAGATCTTAATGACCCAGATACCATGAAGGTGTGATCATTCACCTAGAGCCAGACATCCTGGAATGTGAAGTCAAATGGGCCTTAGAAAGCATCACTACGAACAAAGCTAGTGGAGATGATGAAATTCCAGCCGAGCTATTTCAAACCCTAAAAGATGATGCTGTGAAAGTGCTGCACTCAATATGCCAGCACATTTGGAAAACTCAGCAGTGGCCTCAGGACTAGAAAAGGCCAGTTTTCATTCTAGTTCCAAAGAAGGGCAATGCTAAAGAATATTCAGACTACCACACAATTGCACTCATTTCACACGCTAACAAGGCCATGCTCCAAATCCTCAAGCTAGGCTTCAACAGTGTGTGAACCAAGAACTTCCAGAAGTTCATGCTGGATTTAGAAAAGGCAGAGGAACCAGAGATCATATTGCCAATGTCTGTTGGATCATAAAAAGAAAGAGAGTTCCTCAGAAATATCTACTTCTGCTTCACTGACTACACTAAAGCCTTTGACTGTGGATCACAACAAACTGTGGAAAATTCTAAAGAGGTAGGAATACCAGACCACCTTACCTGCCTCCTGAGAAAAACCTGTATGCAGGTCGAGAAGCAACTGTTAGAGTCAAACATGGAAAAACAGACTGGTTCAAAATCAGGAAAGGAGTGCGTCAAGGCTATATATTGTCACCCTGTTTATTTAACTTACATGCAGAGTACATGATGAGAAATGCAGGGCTGGATGAAACACAAGCTGGAATCAAGATTGCCAGGAGAAATATCAATAAACTCAGATATGCAGATGACACCACCCTTATGGCAGAAAGCGAATAGGAATAAAAGAGCCTCTTGATGAAGGTGAAAGAGGAGAGGGAAAAAGCTGGCTTAAAACTCAACGTTCAAAAAACTAACATTGTGGCATCTGGTCCCATCACTTTATGGCATATAGATGGGGAAACAGTGGAAATAGTGACAAACTTTATATTCTTGGGCTCCAAAATCATTGTGGATAGTAACTGCAGCTACGAAATTAAAAGATGCTTTCTTCTTGGAAGAAAACCTATGATCAACCTAGACAGCTTATTAAAAAGCAGAGACATTGCTTTGCCAATAAAGGTCCATCTAGTCAAATCTCTGGTTTTTGCAGTAGTCATATGGATATGAGAGTTGGACCATAAAGTAGGCTGAGCACAAAAGAATTGATGCTTTTGAACTGTGGTGTTCAAGAAGACTCTTGAGATTCCCTTGGACTGCATGGAGATCAAACCAGTCAATCCTAAAGGAAATCAGCCCTGAGTATTCAATGGAAGGACTGAGGCTGAAGTTGAAGCTCCAATAGTTTGGCCACCTGATGGGAAGAACTGACTCACTGGAAAATACCCTGATGCTGGGAAATATAGAAGACAGGAGGAGAAAGGGACAACAGAGGACAAGATGGTTGGATGTTATCACCAAAACAATTGACATGAGTTTGAGCCTAGTGTGCTGCAGTCCATGACATCCCAAAGAGTAGGACACAACTGAGCAACTGAAGAACAACAATAGGACCAAACTATAAATAAATAATGTATGATGATTTCAATAATAATCATAACTTCCCCTTTACTATAAAACCATATATAACCTTTAACAGACAGTCGTGGTTCTGTCTGGGTTCTTCTCTATGCTCACATTACCCTTGTCCCTAGTTTTGACTCATAGATAGATATGAGAAATTCAAACCATATCATATTCACAACACATTTTTTTCCACTTGTGCCCACTAATGGATTTAATCAAGGCAAAACATCTAATTTGCAACCAAAGGCTTAAATGAAACCCTAATTCATGTACTTGCTTCTTGCCTCCCCTGCCCCCCCACACACCCAGAGGCTTCTCAGCTTACCTTTTTATGATGCAGTCCAAATTCTCAGTTTCACTGCAGCTTTCCAGAGTTGAGATACATTAAGATCTTGTCTCTGTTAGACCGTGTTGGCTAAAAATACTCCTAATGAATCCAAACAGGTAACTGTAGTATCAGAGTGGTAAAAGTATATCAGGGTTGGCTATAGATGGATGTTTAAACATTCCTGTGAAATTTAACTGTAGTGGCTTCTTTCATAAGATACAGCTCTTAAAATTTGAAAGTCTGCCTTCAAATGAATTAAATCTTGATTGGAATGGCATTGTCCATTGTAATACTTTCCATTAAGTAAATGGCTTTTAGTTGTTCAATAAAATATTGAAGATTATTACTGAGATTTAAGTTTTCCTGGGCCTATAGCACTTACGATTCTGGGTGATTGCCTAATATAACAACAAAAGACTTCGCAGGGAAGTCCAAAAAATAACTAAGAGTAAGGATGGCTAATGTCCAGGCGGGGAAGAATTTTTACTTCAAACTTGGATTTGGGTCAACAGAAATATTGACAGAAAGGCAACCAGGACAACCAGAATTTAATACACTTGTCTAGACAGGTTTTGTTTACAGGTTGAAATTTGGTTTGAGCATACTTATTGTATGAATTACTAAAAGTTTATCCATCTCTTCAATTACTGCCCCTATAATATAGAGGGGATTTGTTGACTCAGATTTGTGGTTAGAAAGAACCTCTTTTTCCTACCCTGTATACCCTTCATGCATTGGAGAAGGAAATGGCAACCCACTCCAGTGTACTTGCCTTGAGAATTCCAGGGACAGGGGAGCCTGGTGGGCTGCCGTCTATGGGGTTGCACAGAGCTGGACACGACTGAAGTGATTTAGCAGCAACATACCTTATTTGGCTTCCCAGTCACCTTATTTGGTGACTCAGGTGGTAAAGAATCCACCTGCAATATGGGAGAACTGGGTTCAATCCCCAGATCAAGAAGATCCCCTGGAAACAGGGAATGGCTACCCACGATAATATTCTTACCTAGAAAATCCCATGGACAGAGTTATCTGGCGGGCTAGTCTGTGGGGTCGCAAAGAGTCAGACACGAGTGAGCAACTAACACTTTGAATTGATACTTTATTTGTCTCACTGTGAGGTATAAAAATGGTACCAAAACCTACAAAATGTACAGTCCTCTAGAGAAAAAATAAATGTGATATATCACTTATATGTGGTATCTGAAAAGATGATACAAACGACCTCCCTGGTGGTCCAGTGGCTAAGACTCTGCACCCCCAGTGCATGGAGCCCGGGTACCGTCACTGGTCAGGGAACTGGGCCCATATGCTGCAACTGAGACTCCGCACAGACACATAGTTTAAAAATAGGATATGAATGAACTTATTTACAAAACATATATAGACTCACAGACATAGAAAACAAACTTATGGTTACCAAAGCAGAAAAGGAAGGAAGGATAAATTGGCAATTTGGGATTAACAGATACACACTACTATATATAAAATAGATAACAGTAGGGACCTACTGAATAGCACAGGGAATTATGTTTAATATCTTGTAATGACCGGTAATGGAAAAGAATCTGGGTATGTGAAGTACTGAGGTGGCTCCGTGGTAAAGACTCCACCTGCCTAGCAGGAGACGCAGGAAGCAGGAGTTCAATCCCTGAATTGGGAAATCCTCTGGAGAAGGAAGTGGCAACCCACTCCAATATTCTTGCCTTGGAAATCCCATGAACAGAGGCACCTGGCATGCTGTAGTCCATGGGGTCGCAAAGAGTTGGTCACAACTTAGCAAGTAAAGCAACAATGTATATATATATATATATATATATACACACATATATATATGTATGTATATATATAGTTGTTATCTCTTGTATTAGCAGGCAGATTCTTTACCACTGAGCAACCTGGGAAGCCTATATTATGTTTATATATATATTGGAATCATTTTGCTGTACATCTGAAATATTGTAAGTCAACCATACTTCAATAAAGAAAACAAAACAAAGTAGGGAACAGTCTTCAACTTTTATTTTCCTTTTCTAGCAAGCTAAGGGGTCACGGTGAAGTTAAGAAAAGGAGTATTTGTAAAATGCAGCTCAGAGTGACAGCTTTGAATTTGAATGACTTTCCAGCTGACTTAGGATTCTCAGAATGAAATAGAGGTTGTATTATTGGTATAATTTTTTTTCTTTATATTTTCTATATCTTCAAAGCTCCCTAAAACCAACATTAATGGTTTTTATAATGGAGAAGAAAAAGCTTCTAAATTTTTAGTCTTTATTTTAGAAGAGTTTGAGAAGGATTGGTATTAAGTATTCTTTGGACATTTGGTAAAATTTACCAGTGATGCCATCTGGTCCTGGACTTTTGTTTTAGATGATTGGTTTTGTCTCCTTATAAGTAATCGGTCTGTTCAGATTTTCTATTCATTGTGATCCAGTCGGTAGGTTCTATATTTCTAGCAAATACTCATTTCTTCTAGAGTGTCCAGTTTGTTACTGTATAATTGTTCATAGTAGTCTTTTATGATCCTCTTTATTTCTTTGATGTGAATTTAATAGTTCCTCCTTCATTTCTGATTTTATTCATTTGTGCTCTCTCTTTTTTTCCTCTGTAAAGCTAGCTAAAAGTTTGTCAGGTTTGGTTATATTTTCAGAGAACCAGCGTTTAGTTTCATTGAGCTTTTCTGTTGTCTTTTAAGTCTGTTTCTTTATTTGCTGCTCTAGTCTTTATTTCCTTCCTTCATTTGTTATTCTATAAGTCTCTTAAGGTATTTTAATTTTTTTTTCATTAACTCTGATTGGGTGAGTTTCCCTGCCTTCTCTGAGTTGGCTGATCCTTTCTTCTACTTCATCTAATCTGCTTATTTAAACCCTTCTAGTGCCGTCTGTGGGGTCGCACAGAGTCGGACACGACTGAAGTGACTTAGCAGCAGCAGCAGCGGTGTATTCTTCAGTTATTATATTCTTCAGTTCTGTGATTTCCATTTGTTACTTTCTTACATTTTCGATCTTTTTGTTGAAATTCTCTGAGTTCTTCCATTCTTCTCCCCAGTTCGGGAGTATCTTTTGAACCAATACTTTGAACTCTGTCAGGTAAATTATTATCTCCATTTCAGTATGGTCTTATCTTGTTGGGGCTTCCCTGGTGGCTCAAATGGTAAAGAATCTGCCTGCAGTGCAGGAGACCTGGGTTCAGTCCTTTGGTCAGGAAGATCCCTGGAGAAGGGAATGGCAACCCACTCCAGTATGCTTGCCTGGAGAATGCCATGGACAGAAGGGCCTATCAGGCTACAGTCCATGGGGTCGCAAAGAGTCTGACACAACTGAGTAACTTAACACTCCTTGTTCTTTCATTTGGTACATGTTCCTCGCTTTCTTCATTTTGCTTGACTCTCTGTGGTGGTTTCTATACAGAAGATAAAACAATGTTCTCTTCCCATCTTGAAGGAGTGGCCTTGTGTAGGAGATGAACATTCTCACTCAACCCTTTCTCAGCTCATGGTTGTTTCTGAAACCTCTGTGCTTATCCAGACAGCTTTTAATAGTTTATATATATATATATTTTTGATTTTTATATTTTTCATATAATATTTTTCTATTTTTAATAGTTCCAAGTAGTTGAGGATGTGCCAACACCTGTCATTGTCCCAAGGGGAGGCATTCAGCACCTACATTCAGGCATACTGGAAATCAGATACTCAGGCATTAGCTTTTAAGTTTCTTTTTTTAACTTGTTAATTTGTATTAGGATATAGCTGATTGACAAACAATATTGTGATAGTTTCAGGTAAATAGTGAAGGGACTCAGCCATACCTATACATATACAAGTTTACATTCTCCCCCAAATCCCCACCTCTCAGGCCTCAGCTTTTAAAAGTTTTAAAATATATACTGTCCTATGAAACTATAAGCATAAGCCTCACTGTCCACCAGAGGTAGGTGATCAGTGAATATTCCCTGGGCAGCATTCACAAAAACAAGGGTACCATGTGCACGTAAAGCTCCCCTCCAGGAGACTCTGACACTCAGGAGTGTAGCAGAGGGTGAGTGCAAAGATAGTGTCTACCCTCTAAGGTCTCTGGGAAGGATAAGAGTTGGTCCCAAGACGCGCAATGCTTAGTCAGAAGCCTGTCCTAACGCCACAGTCATGATCATCTGCTAACAGGCCTCATTAAAGGCCAGGTTCCTGAGCCTGTTGCCTCTTGCCGTGCCTGCATGTGGTAGGTGTTTAAGAACACTTCCTTGGTCACAGTCCTGTGGGACCCATGAATATGTGCCCCACTGGACACCAGTGTCAGGCAATATAGAATTGTCCCTTGGAAGCAGCACAAAAAATGGGGCAACATACAGGCGTACTAGCTTCTTTCTGGGTGACATCAATTATTATACTCCCATGGGACCAGGAACAGAAGCTCTCCTGGCTCCCAGAGCCAGGCAGTCAAGAGGAATCCCCTGTGTGGCAGCCATAAAAATTGGGGCACCAGATGTGTGCAAAGACTCCCCTCCAGGAGACACTGGCGCTCAGGGGGCATAACAAAGGGAGAATGCAAATACACTGTCCACCAGTTTCCATCCTGGAGATTGTTTCAGGAGACTCCTCGATGTGGTTGTTAAATTAGATGCCTGCCCCTCAGACAAAGAGTGAAAAAATTAGCTTAAAACTCAATATTAAAAAAGCTAAGATCATGGCATCCAGCCCCATCACTTCATGGCAAATAGAAGGGGAAAAGGTGGAAGCAGTGAGATTTCCTCTTCTTGGGCTCTAAAATCACCATGGTTGGTGACTGCAGCCATGAAATTAGATGATTGCTTCTTGGAAGGAAAACATAGACAGAATATTAAAAAGCAAAGACATCACTTTGCCAACAAAGATCCATATAGTCAAGGCTATAGTCTTTCCAGTAGTCATATGTGGATGTGAGAGTTGGACCATAACGAAGGCTGAGCACTGAAGAATTGCTGCCTTTGAACTGTGGTGCTGGAGAAAACTCCTGAGAATACCTTGGACAGCAAGAAAATCAAACCATAGTCAATCCTAAAGGAAATCAACCCTGAATACTCAATGGAAAGACTGATGCTGAAGCTGAAGCTCCAGTACTTTGGCCACCTGGTGTGAAGAGCCAGCTCATTAGAAAAGACCCTGATGCTGGGAAAGATTGAAGGCAGAAGGAGAAGAGGGCAACAGAGGATGAGATGGTCGGATGGTATCACTGACTCAATGAACATGAACTTGAGCAAACCCCAAGAGATGGTGAAGGACAGGGGGGCCTGGAGTGCTGCAGTCCATGAGGTCGCAAAGACTCGGACATGACTTGGTGACTGAACAACAACAATCCTCCCAAATGCTTTAATATAAGCAGATGATCCTCCTTCACTTTAGGTTTGGGAGTCATCAACTACCTCTGAAGTGGGCCCAGTGAGTCCAGGTATATGAGCCCTTTCAAGTCAAGTTCTCAGATGGCTAGAATCTTGGGGGTCTCAGGACACAAGCCTTGTCAGTTTTCAAAGCGAGATATATTGGGCCCTTGTCTCTCAAGTGTGTGTGGCAAAAGTTGGGCTGCCCAGTGTGGGGTTCTACCCCTTGCTTCTCAGGAAGCAGCTTTGGCTTTTCAGTTCCCTGTGAGGTTCATGGTGAGACTGTATCCCAGCCTCTTCCCACCCACCTCAGTGTGGTTTTCCTCTCACTTGCCCAGTATGTAGTTGTCAGTTAGCCAGGTTTTAGTTTTTCCTAAGAAGAAACTGTTCCACGTTTAGCTGTAGACTCAGTGTGTCCATGGAAGGAGTTGAGTTCAGGATCTTCTTACATCACTATCTTGAATTAGAACTCTTCCAAACTTATTGAGGCCAGAATTACCCTGAAACCAAAACTAGAAAATTACAGGCCAATATCTCTGATGAACATAGATATGGAAATTATCAACAAAATATTAGCAAACTGAATTTAGCAATACAGTAAAAGGATAATACACTGCAATGAAGAGGGATTTATTCTAGGGATACAAGGATGGGTATAACAGAATAAATACAGAGGGAGCTTACCTCATTGTAACAAAGGTCCTGTATGACAAACCTACAGCTAGCATCATACTCAGTGGTAAAAGCTAAAAGCTTTTCCACTATGGAAAAGCTTTTTCCATAGACAAAGATGCCCATTCTTACCACTTTTACTCCACAAAGTATTGGAAGCCCTTGTTGTTGTTCAACCTCCCAGATGTGTCCCACTCTTTGTGACCCCATGGACTGCAGCATGCCAGGCCTCCCTGTCCCTCACTATCTCCCAAAGTTTGCCCTAGTTCATGTCCATTGCGTCAGTGATGCCATCCACTGATCTCGTTCTCTGATACCCTCTTTTCCTTCTGCCTTCAATCTTTCCCAGCATCAGGGACTTTTCAATGAGTCAGCTGTTTGCATCAGATGATCAAAATACTGGACTTCAGCCTCAGCATTAGTCTTTCCATCAGTATTCGGGTTGATTTCCCTTAAGACTGACTGGTTTGATCTCCCTAGCTGTCCAAGGGATTTTCAGGAGTCTTCTCCAATTCCCCAGTTGGAAGGCATCAATTCTTTTGGCATTCTACCTTCTTTACAGAGCAATTAGGCAAGAAAAAGAAATTAAAAAGGAATCCAAAATTGAAAGGAAGACGCAAAACTATCACTATTTTAAGTTGAATGACATTTTATATAGAAAATCCTAAAACGTTCCATCCAAAAGCTGCTGTAACTAATGAATTCAGTAAAACTGAAGGATACAAAATCAATTCACAAAAATCTTTTGCAATCTACACACTAACAGTGAACTATCAGAAAGAGAATTTAAGAAAATAATTCTATTACAATTGCATCAAAAAGAATAGGATATCTGGGTTTAAATTTAACCAAGGAGATGAAAATCTATATATCGAAAACTACAAGACACTAAAGAAAAAATTGAAGATGACGCAAATAACTGAAAAAATATTTCATGCTCATGATTGGAAGAATTAACGTTGTTAAAATTACCATGCTACCTAAAGAAATCTACAGATTCAGTGTAATCCCTATCAAAATTCCAATAGCATTTTTCACAGAAATAGAACAACAAAAAAAAATCCTAAAATTTGTAGGGAACCATAAAGACCCCAAATAGCTAAAGCAATCTTGAGAAAAATGAACAAAGCTGAACTCATCATGCTCCCTGATTTCAAAATCTATAACAAAGCTATGGTAATTACAACAGTATCATATTAGCATAAAAACATACACAGAGTTCAAAGGAACAGAATACAGAGAGCCCAGAAATAAAATCACACACTTATGGTCAATTGATTTACAACAAAGGAGCCAAGAATATGCTACAGGAAGACAATCTTTTCAATAAATGGTGTTGGGAAAATTGGCTGCTGCTGCTGCTAAGTCACTTCAGTCATGTCCAACTCTGTGCAACCCCATAGACAGCAGCCCACCAGGCTACCCATCCCTGGGATTCTCCAGGCAAGAACACTGGAGTGGGTTGCCATTTCCTTTTCCAGTGCATGAAAGTGAAGTCACTGGCTACATGCAAAAAAATAAACCAGACCACTATCTTACAGCATACATAAAATTTAACTCCAAATGAATTGAAGGCCTGAATGTAAGACCTGAAACCATAAAACTCCCGGAAGAAAACATAGGCAGTAACCTCCTTGACATAGGTCTTGGTAATGATTTTTTAAAATTTGACACCAAAAATAAAAGCAACAAAAGCAAAAATAAATGTGTATATCAAGCTAAAGACTTCTGCACAGCAAAGGAAACCATCAACAAAATGAAAAAGCGGTCTACAGAATGGGAAAGTATTACAAGTCATGTCTAGTAAGAGGCTGATATCCAAAATATATAAAGAATTCATGTAACTTAAAAGTTGAAAGTTTTTAAAGTTTAACTTAAAGTTGAAATAATTTTTAAATGGGCAGAAGATCTGAACAGACACTTTTCTAAAGAAGACATACAAGTACATGAAAAGATGCTCTACATCACTCAGTTCAGTTCAGTTCAGTCGCTCAGTCTTGTCTGACTCTTTGCGACCCCATGAATTGCAGCACACCAGGACTCCCTGTTCATCACCAACTCCCAGAGTTCACTCAGACTCACATCCATCGTGTCAGTGATGCCATCCAGCCATCTCATCCTCTGTTGTCCCCTTCTCCTCGTGCCCCCAATCCCTCCCAGCATCACAGTCTTTTCCAATGAGTCAACTCTTCACATGAGGTGGCCAAAGTACTGGAGTTTCAGCTTTAGCATCATTCCTTCCAAAGAAATCCCAGGGCTGATCTCCTTCAGAATGGACTGGTTGGATCTCCTTGCAGTCCAAGGGACTCTCAAGAGTCTTCTCCAACACCACAGTTCAAAGCATCAATTCTTCAGCGCTCAGCTTTCTTCATAGTCCAGCTCTCACATCCATACATGACCACTGGAAAAACCATAGCCTTGATTAGACGGACCTTTGTTGGCAAAGTAATGTCTCTGCTTTTGAATATGCTATCTAGGTTGGTCATACTTTTCTTCCAGGGAGTAAGCATCTTTTAATTTCATGGCTGCAGTCACCATCTGCAGTGATTTTGGAGCCCCCAAAAATAAAGTCTGACACTGTTTCCACTGTTTCCCCATCTATTTGCCATAAAGTGATGGGACCAGGGGCCATGATCTTAGTTTTCTGAATGTTGAGCTTTAAGCCAACTTTTTCACTCTCCACTTTCACTTTCATCAAGAAGCTTTTAGTTCCTCTTCACTTTCTGCCATAAGGGTAGTGTCATCTGCATATCTGAGGTTATTGATATTTCTCCCGGCAATCTTGATTCCAGCTTGTGCTTCTTCCAGTCCAGCATTTCTCATGATATACTCTGCATATAAGTTAAATAAGCAGGGTGATAATGTATAGCCTTGACATACTCCTTTTCCTTTCCTATTCCTCTACATCATTAATTATCAGCAAATCAGTAATGCAATGAGATTTCACCTCATACGTGTTAGAATGGTAGTGAAAAGACTAGAAATAACAAGTGTTTGTAAAGATTTGGAAAAAAGGAACCCTCATGAACAGCTTTGAGAATGTAAATTTGTGTAGCCACTATGGAAAACAGTATGAAAGTTCCTCAAAAAATTGAAAATATAATTACCATATGATCCAGCAATTTAATTCTGGGCATTTATTCACAGAAAACAAAAATACTAAATCAACAAGATATCTACACACCTACGTTTGTAACGGAGTTATTTACAATAGCCAAGATATGGAAACAATCTAAGTGTCCATCGATGGATAAATTGATAAGGAAACTGCGGTGGATATATATATAGAAATGGTATTCATTCATAAAAAAGAATTAAATCTTGTCATTTGAAACAATATGGATGGACTATGAGCGCATTATGCCAAGTGAAAAAAGTTAGAGAAAAGAAATACGATGTGATCTCTCTTATATGTGGAATCTGCACACACACACACACACACACTCACACACACACACACATACACACACACACACACACACACACACACACACACACACACACACGTATAAAACTAAGCTTATAGATAACAGAGAATGGTAGTTGCCAGAGGCTGTGGGTAGGGGATGGGGAGAAATGACTGAAATGTTTTGGGGTTCTTTAAGTAAACTGATTTTTTAATTTGAGAAAGCAAATCTTAGTTGTAACCAGTATATATTAATATTACATATAGTCATATGGATAATAGAAAGATACTTACCAATATGAAAATGGTGTTTATCTTGACATAATCGGGTGACTGATAATTTTTAGTTTCTCCTCTTTTGCACATTTGCATTTTTTAAATTTTTCTGCAGGGCACATTAGCTGTATAATAAATGATTATTTTCCTACATGAATATTATCTACATAGTTAAGAATGGTTTATATTTTTTAAAAATCCTACCCATATAAAAAATAAATTTGTTTCTGTTCCACATTAACATTTTAGGCTTTAGTTCCAGTTGTTCTGAGGATATTTCACTAAAATACAGCAAAATGATTATTGAATTATGAGTGTAGGATGAAATATCCATATGACCCTGCTTTTACTTTTAAATAAAAATTTAGCTTTAGAAAGTTGGAATATTTGAATTTTGTAAAGGTATTAATATAATTTGTCAACTAAGGAAGTGTGTGGATAGTATATTAAAAGTTTTTGAAAAAGCATCTTTAGTGCTATATTGACACTTTATTAGAGGGAGGTGAATGGATTGGCATTCAAGTCAAAATCTGGCCAAATTATATTTAAGAAAAATATACCCTGGTGGCTCAGAGGTTAAAGCGTCTGCCTCCAATGCCGGAGACCCAGGTTCAATCCCTGGGTCGGGAAGATCCCCTGGAGAAGGAAATGGCAATCCACTCCAGTATTCTTGCCTGCAGAATCTCATGGACGGAGAAGCCTAGTAGGTACAGTCCACGGGGTCGCAAAGAGTTGGACACGACTGAGAGACTTCACCTCACCTCACCTCACCCCACCTATATGCTAACTTACATACAATGGCTTTCATTCGATAATGTCCATGTACCAGTTGCTGGGCCCAGCCTTAGACTGCAAAGAGGAGGGAACCACTTTTTTGAAGCAATAGTTTGGTCAGGGAACTCTGTTATTAATTAAATGACTTGTTGGCTCCTGAAGTTTTTAAAATGTAAGCAATATGCTCTCCTAGTTCTAAAAGAAGCATGTATTTCTCCAAATATAAATATTCAGGGAGAAGCCGAGGGCTTGTAGGTTAGCAGGCTTCTTTGCCAGTTAATATTGTTCCTCCCAGGGTGACATTTAAGTTTTTTTGCAGTGACTCTTGGATTTTCCTAAATAGCATCCTGCATAATTTTATCACCACTGGAAAATCCTGTTTTCTTGACGTGACCTGAATTTGTATTTCTTCCATTTCCAGTGTATTTCTCACTTCAGCTCCATTGCCATCTCTGCTACTGAAATTCAGGGTTTTTTTGAGACAAACAGCTTGTGTGTGTGTGTGACTACATAGTAGGTTTGAATGTGTACATATGAATGTGAGTTTTCCTGGGAAAATACAGTGCGTGCATGCTAAGTTGCTTCAGTCGTGTCTGATTCTTTTTGACCCCATGGACTATAGCCCACAAGGCTCCTCTGTCCATGGGATTCTCCAAACAAGAATGCTGGCGCGGGTTGCCATGCTCTCCCCCAGGGGATCTTCCCTACCCAGGGATCGAACTTAGGTCTCTTAGGTCTCCTGCATTGGCAGGTGGATTCTTTAACCACTAGCACGACCTGGGAAAACACAGTACATGCATATAAAAATACAGAAATTCAAAATATTGTTTTTATTTTTGCACAAGTTTATGTGCTTGTTAAACATGCTAAGGAGTCAAATTATGAAAGATTAAGAAACAAAGTACTTTTGAAATAGGAATGTAGGCTATATTTTGGTTAATCTGTTGGACACATGGAGTTGGTTTTTAGTATTTTGTGGTGATGTTCCTGGCACTCTAATTGCTATTATGTCATTCTGTACATTTTAGAGAAGTAAGAAGACCAGGACATTAGGACAGAATTATGCTGAGAAATGACTGTGGACCTCGAGTGACCTCTTTTTGAGTCAGTCTTGCTAAGGAGAGTAGTCATGGTCCTAGGAACTTCTAGCCTGCCTTCCCTAAGACCTTTCGTCAGGAGGAGGGTGCCCTACAGTAGTTTAACCAGGAAGTGTGGCAAAGGTGACTCAGGAGCTCCAGGAGTCAGACAGCTCTAGGTCAGGCTGGGTGACATTGGGGTCCTCTGAGAATTTGGCCCTGTGTTTAATTTTTAGTTTGGTCTGAGATTTGTGACATATGAAATTTAATTGTATCAAACATGGAACAGATCTATTTTTGCTTATTTGAGAATAACAATTCTGCCTTTATTTACTTACTGTGATAGTAATAAATATGAAAAATAAGAGATGCCAGCTTCCCAGTGTTGTATTTTCCCTGTGGAGTCAGACTCCTTTCACTTTTATCAAGTCTCTAGAAGGCAGGGCTGAAATGTTAACTGAAGGGCCAGTTTTCATAGAGAAGGACCTTCAACCCTTTACCTGTACTTGCAGCATTTGTTATATTAACCTTTATTTATTCCTTTTGCTCCTTTTTTAATTTTTTGCCCTGTGAATTCAAATTACTTTCCCATGTCACCTCCTTTGTATTTGTTCAGTGACTTGGTGGGAAGTACTACCTGCCCTGCCTCTAGGTAAAGCCAGTTGTGATAGACTTCAGAGGTGCAGCCTTGGACATGCCCACATTCCCCTGGGCTGACAGTGGCCTTGCTGTTATTGTCTTTTCCCCTGATTGCTCTATCAGGTTGTGCACGTCTAGTGGTATCACACCCAGCTTTTAGGCTTTACTAATTTCTAGAGAAGACTCTACACATCGACATCACCAAATGGTCAACACCAAAATCAGACTGATTATATTCTTTATAGCCAAAGATGGAGAAGCTCTATACAGTCAACAAAAACAACACCAGGAGCTGACTATGGCTCAGATCATGAACTCCTTCTTGCCAAATTCAGACTTAAATTGAAGAAAGCAGGGAAAACCACTAGGTCATTCAGGTATGACCTAAATCAAATCCCTTATGATTATACAGTGGAAGTGAGAAATAGATTTAAGGGCCTAGATCTGATAGATAGAATGCCTGATGAACTATGGACAGAGGTTCATGACATTGTACAGGAGACAGGGATCAAGACCATCCCCAGGTAAAAGAAATGCAAAAAAGCAAAATGGCTGTCTGGGAGGCCTTACAAATAACTGTGAAAAGAAGAGGAGTGAAAAGCAGAGGAGAAAATGAGAGATACAAGCATCTGAATGCAGAGTTCCAAAGAATAGCAAGAAGAGATAAGAAAGACTTCTTCAGCGATCAGTACAAAGAAATAGAGGAAAACAACAGAATGGTAAAGACTAGAGATCTCTTCAAGAAAATCAGAGACACCAAGGGAACATTTCATGCAAAGATGGACACAATAAAGGACAGAAATGGTATGGACCTAACGGAAGCAGAAGATACTAAGAGGTGGTAAGAAAACACAGAAAACTGTACAAAAAAGATCTTCACGACCAAGATAATCACGATGGTGTGATCACTCACCTAGAGCCAGACATCCTGGAATGGAAAGTCAAGTGGGCCTTAGGAAGCATCACTACGAACAAAGGTAGTTGAGGTGATGGGATTCCAGTTGAGCTATTTCAAATCCCGAAAGATGATGCTGTGAAAGCACTGTACTCAATATGCCAGCAAATTTGGAAAACTCAGCAGTGGCCACAGCAGTGGAAAAAGTCAGTTTTCATTCCAATCCCCAAGAAAGGCAATGCCAAAGAATGCTCAAACTACTGCACAGTTGCACTCATCTCACACGCTAGTAAAGTAATGCTCAAAATTCTCCAAGCCAAGCTTCAGCAATACATGAACCATGAACTTCCAGACGTTCAAGCTGGTTTTAGAAAAGGCAGAGGAACCAGAGATCAAATTGCCAACATCCGCTGGATCATGGAAAAAGCAAGAGAGTTCCAGAAAAACATCTATTTCTCTTTATTGACTATACCAATGCCTTTGACTTTTATTGTGTGGATCACAATAAACTGTGGAAAATTTTGAAAGAGATGGGAATACCAGACCACCTGACCTGCCTCTTGAGAAATCTGTATGCAGATCAGGAAGCAACAGTCAGAACTGGACATGGAACACCAGACTGGTTCCAAATAGGAAAAGGAGTACATCAAGGCTGTATATTGTCACCCTGCTTACTTAACTTCTATGCAGAGTACATCATGAGAAATGCTGGACTGGAAGAAGCACAAGCTGGAATCAAGATTGCTGGGAGAAATATCAGTAACCTCAGATAAGCAGATGATACCACCCTTATGGCAGAAAGTGAAGAGGAACTAAAAAGCCTCTTGATGAAAGTGAAGAGGAGAGTGAAAAAGTTGGCTTAAAGCTCAACATTCAGAAAACTGGGATCATGGCATCTGGTCCCATCACTTCATGGGAAATAGATGGAGAAACAGTGGAAGCAGTATCATACTTTATTTGGGGGCTCCAAAATCACTGCAGATGGTGACTGCAGCCATGAAATTAAAAGACACTTACTCCTTGGGAGAAAAGTTATGACCAACCTAGACAGCATATTGAAAAGCAGAGACATTACTTTGCCAACAAAGGTCTGTCTAGTCAAGGCTATGGTTTTTCCAGTCATGTATGAATGTGATAGTTGGACTGTGAAGAAAGCTGAGCGCCAAAGAATTGATGCTTTTGACCTGTGGTGTTGGAGAAGACTCTTGAGAGTTCCTTGGACTGCAAGGAGATCCAACCAGTCCATTCTAAAGGAGATCAGCCCTGGGATTTCTTTGGAGGGAATGATGCTAAAGCTAAAATTCAAGTACTTTGGCCACCTCATGTGAAGAGTTGAGTCATTAGAAAAGACTCTGATGCTGGGAGAGATTGGGGCAGGAGGAGAAGGGGATGACAGAGGATGAGATGGCTGGATGGCATCACTGACTCAATGGACGTGAGTCTGTGTGAACTCTGGTAGTTGGTGATGGACAGGGAGGCCTGGCGTGCTGGAAATCATGGGGTCGCAAAGAGTCCAGACACGACTGAGCGACTGAACTGAACGGAATTTCTAGCTCCTTGCTGTATTGCTTTTAACAGTATGCTGGGATATAAATTGCTCAACCGTCTTATCTAATTAACTTTGGGCCCTTTTGCTGGAGTAAGTCTTTGAGGCCAGTCTCTGAGCTTTGTTTTGACTACAGGAGGGCTGTTCTGAGCTGTCTTTCCCCCTGGTTGTCCCTGTTAAAGCTCCACACATGCTAAGTCACTTCAGTCGCATCTGGGGCCCCATAAACTGTAGCCCACCAGGCTCCTCTGTCCGTGGGATTCACCAGGCAAGAATACTGGAGTGGGTTGCCATTTCCTTCTCCAGGGAGCTTCCCAACCCAGGGATCGAAGCTGAGTCTCTTTTGTCTCCTGCCTCGGCAGGTGGGCTCTTCACTACCAGTGCCAGCTGGGAAGCCCCGTTATGCTGGTCTACAGTTTAGCTTATCACTCTTATAAAGCTTCCATCCCTCCTCTTAATTCCTTATCACCAGAATCTCTGTGGTTTTCAACTATGCCCTTGGGCTTAAACTTCCCCACATCTTATGCCAGGTAAAATGAGTTCCTTTGGGAAATCCAAAGCTCTCTGTTCTCATGGACTGCCTTGCCTCCTTGGCATAACATCTGTGCCACTGCTCCAGAGCTTGGGGCAGGGATTTTGGTCTACTCTCAGAATGACACCTTTGCTGGACAAACAGTGTTCTGAGTGGGGAGTAGCTTGTAGTCTTTTCAGCCTGCTTCTCCTGGCATGAAATCTCTGCCCACAAGTGAGCTGGGGCTGAGGGGGTTTGGCCCCAGTTCTCAGCCAGGGATAGAGCTTCTGAGTTGAGAGTTATGGAAGGTAACCCTCAGCCTCATGGCTATGCTTGCCTGGAATAGAGCTTCTGCAACCTGGAGCTGAGGAGATAAACAAATGCTGGTGGCCTGGTGCACCTAGGGAGCAGATCTAGTTTCCTTTGAGTTGAATTTTGAAAAATTTTGAAAAAAAAAGATCAGATTCAATCAATTTCCTTCTATCTCTGCTTACCAAAAGTGCTCGGCCTGCAGTGCATCCTTCCCCAGGCATGGCCAGAGGGCCTCAGGTGGCTGGCAAACTGATTCCAGGTGGTACATCCACGTGGGCCACACACATCCGGTAGGACTCATCAAGGACAGGAATCGAATTCCCATTTTACTGCTCTTTCAGTCCTTCTGTTTACAACAAGAGAAAAGCCTCATTATGGTGCTTTAATTCTTTAATGTCTAAGCCTTTCTTACAAGGAAAAGGCAGACCCTAGGTTCAGTACTTAGGGTAAGTAACCATGTTTTACTAGAATGTAATTCATTTTTCAGCCGCCTTCTCCTTGTAGCAAGTGATATTTCCCATTAATGTGTCATTCAGTCACTAAGTTGTGTCAGACTCTTTGCAACCCCATAAACTGCAGCGCACCAGGCGTCCCTGTCCTTCACTATCTCCCAGAGTTTGCTCAAACTCATGTCCATTGAGTCAGTGATGCCATCCAACCATCTCATTCTCTGTCACCCCCTTCTCCTCCTGCCCTCAGTCTTTCCCAGAATCAGAGTCTTTTCCAATGAGTTGGCTCTTTGCATCAGGTGACGACAGTATTGGAACTTCAGCTTCAGTATCAGTCCTTCCAAATGAATATTCAAGGTTGATTTCCTTTAAGATTGACTGGTTTGATCTCCTTGCAGTCCAAGGGACTCTCAAGAGTCTTCTCCAGCACTAGACTTGGAAGGCATGAATCCTTCAGTGCTCAGCCTTCTTTATGGTTCAACTCTCACACCTGTATATGACTACTGGAAAAACCATAGTTTTGACTATAAGGACCTTTGTCAGCAAAATGATGGCTCTGCTTTCTAATATGCTGTCTAGGTTGGTCATAGCTTTTCTTCCAAGGAGCAAGTGTCTTTTAATTTCATGGCTACAGTCACTGTCTGCAGTGATTTTGGAGCCCAAGAAAATAAAGTCTGTCACTGTTTCCACTTTTCCCCCCACCTATCCCCATGAAGTGATGGGACCGGATTCCATGATCTTCATTTTTTGAATGCTGAGTTTTAAGCCAGCTTTTCACTCTTCTCTTTCATCTTCAGGCTCTTTAGTTCCTTTTTGCTTTCTGCCATTAAAGTGGTATCACCTGTATATCTGAGGTTACTGATATTTCTCCTGGAAATCTTGATTCCAGCTTATGAGTCATCCAGTCCAGCATTTCCCATGACGTACTCTGCAAATAAGTTAAATAAGCAGAGTGACAAGATACAGCCTTGACACACTCCTTTCCTAATTTTGAACCAGCCCATTGTTCTATATCTGGTTCTAATGGTTGCTTTTTCCTACATATAGGTTTCTCAGGAGACAGGTCAGTTAGTCTGGTATTTCTATCTCCTTAAGAATATTCCAGTTTGTTGTGATCCACACAATCAAAGTCTTTAGCATAGTCAATGAAGCAGAAGTTGATGTTCTTTTGGAATTCATTTGTTTTTCTATTATCCAGCAGATGTTGACAATTTGATCTCTGGTTCCTCTGCCTTTTCTAAATCCAGCTTGTACATCTGGGGAAGTTCTCGGTTCAAGTACTGTTGAAGCCTACCTTGGATGATTTTGAGCATGACCTCGCTAGCATGTGAAATGAGTGCAATTATGTGGTAGTTTGAACATTCTTTGACATTGCCTTTCTTTGGGATTGGAATGAAAATTGACCTTTTCCAGTCCTGTCGCCACTGCTGAGTTTTCCAAATTTGCTGGCATATTGAGTGCAGCACTTTCACAGCATCATCTTTTAGGGTTTGAAATAGCTCAGCTGGAATTCCATCATCTCCACTAGCTTTGTTCATAGTGATGCATCCTAAGGCCCACTTGATTTCACACTCAAGGGTGTCTGACTCTAGATGAGTGATCACAATATCATGGTTATCCAGGTCATTAAGTCCTTTTTTGTACAGTTCTTCTGTGTATTCTTGCTACCTCTTCTTAATATCTTTTGCTTCTGTTAGATCTTTGCCATTTCTGTCCTTTATTGTGCCCATCTTTGCATGAGATTTTCCCTTGCTGTGCTAAGTCGCTTCAGTTGTGTCCGACTCTGTGCAACCCCATGGACTGCAGCCCACCAGGCTCTTCCCTCCACTGGATTCTCCGGGCAAGAATATTGGAGTGAGTTGCCATGCCCTTCTCCAAAATGTTCCCTTGGTATCTCCAATTTTCTTGAAGGGATCTCTAGTTTTTCCCATTCTATTGTTTTCCTCTATTTCTTTGCATTGTTCATCTAAGAAGGCTTTCTTCTCTCCCCTTGCTATTCTCTGGATCTCTGCATTCAGTTGGGTGTATCTTTCCCTTTCTCCTTTGCCTTTCACTTCTCTTCTTTTCTCAGCTATTTGTAAGGCCTCCTCAGACAACCACTTTGTCTCCTTGTGTTTCTTTTCTTTTTCTTTTTCTTTTTCTTTTTTTGGTGGGGAGAGGATGGTTTTGGTCACCACCTCCTGTACAATGTTACGAACTTTCATCTGTAGTTCTTCAGGCACTCTGTCTACCAGATCTAAGTCCTTGAATCTATCGCCTCCACTGTATAATCATAAAGGGATTTGGTTTAGGTCATACCTGAATGATTTAGTGGTTTTCCCTACTTTCTTCAGTCTGAGTCTAAATTTTGCAATTCTTTGTCCATAGAATTTCTCAGGCAAGAATACTGGGGTGGGTAGCCATTCCCTTCTCCAGGGGATCTTCCTGACCAGCAATAGAATCTGTGTCTCCTGTATTGGTAGGCAAATTCCTTAGTGCTGAGCCTCCAGGAAGCCTCAATAAAGTGATACCAGGTATATATGTAAAGTATGTAGCACAGTGCCTTAAAAAATGAATGTACTAAAAATATAGCTATTCCCCAGCTAACTAAACTCTTTAGGACTTCATCACTTCTATCTAATTTCCTTCACGACTCTATCTCAATCCATCTCCCAACGGTGCGATATCAATAGTTGGAAATCATCTGGTCTCCACGTCTTTATAACTGGTTTGCTTCCCTTTTGCCGTTGTATGATTTATACAGCATTTGGGCCTCCCTATGCATCTTGTGATATTTAAGCTGTGTAAAATCTTATGCCCACAGACTGTGAATAAGGAGGCTGAAATTAGATCCTGATCATATTTTTCCTTTGGATGTTCACAAAGTGGCTATGCAGTTTTTGGGTCCTCTGGGTGTTGTGATATAGCCAGCTTAATAGTATACCTTTCCCCATTTGCATCTTCGTTAGCCCATCCACACTGGCATTGTTGAAGACATGTGGATTGTGTTAAAATCTACATGGTCACATGCTACCATCTCATTTTTAAACTCTATTTGTGGAATGAAGTTTTCATGGAAAACATTTTGCTGTAGAGTTGTGAATGTGCTTAGGAAGATTTATGTCATACATCAGGACAGCTCTTTTCCTATCACTGCCACATGCACTTGCCTCCTTATGTGAAGCGCCATCTTTAGCATCTGCCACGCACGTCCCTTTTGGTATTCTTGTTCATGAAGACAACTGCTGGTACACCTGTATATGTTTGAGTGATAGCACATTTGATTAAATAGACATGCCCGTTAGAATGACATATGCTGAAATAAATCTCCTAGTGTGTTTTTTAAGATAACACAATAAACTCACTTTTGAGTTTATCAGCAAACTCAGAAATTGCAAGTTGACCCAAGAGTCTGTTAATTACACATATGGCCCATTCCCTGAAGGGAGATGTTTGAATACAGTTTTGTTTTGTTTTGTTTTTTAAAGTGGGTTAGCTGACAGAAAATTTAATTCATATGCTAAAGTGTGTCAGGCAGCTGAGTGCCAGCATTTGGTTCATCATTAGCTTAAATTGTGGGTTTAATCAAGTTCCTTCACTCCAATCTGCATGTTTGTGTTCAAAACCTAGCATCCTGCTTTAAGGAAAAGCCTACCTTTTATTTCTTTTGGATAGTCCCCAGTTTCCTGAAATCTGATGAAAACAGCCAGTGAAGTGAATCTAATTTGTGTGGTTGAATACTGAGGAATCAGGGAGACCGCGTGGAGTGTTGCTTTCATTAAAATAGCTTTGTCCAAGAAGACATTTTCACCATACTCTTGCATCTGTTCCAGTCTTATTTCCATTTTGCTCTTCTTATGTTAAAAAGGAATGCTATTAAAATGAAAACTTGGTTTTAGAAGTTATATATATATATATATATATATATACATATATATACACACACACACGTATATATATACATACACACACACACACACATATATATATATATCCTATATATATACATATATATAGGATCAAGGCAGCGGATTGGATTGAATGCTGTTATTCAACAGATTTCACATGTTTGCCATGGAATGAGAGGGCAGTTCAGTGTACCGTCTTTGATACAAAGCCAGCAGGTGTAATGGAGTTAGTTCAGAGCTGGGCATCAGGTGTAATAGAATTATGCACTATGTTTATGTGACCCTAGCTTTTATATACCTGTAGTTGCTCATTCATTCATTTTTCAGATATAAATTAAAAGTGGAGATTGTAGATTAGATGTGCCAGGGCTCATGTGAGCTATGTGAAATGTAGTTTCTCTCACTCTTGGAACTTACTGAATCATGACAGAAATATAAATTAGCTCTTAGAGCAATATTCAACCTTTACAAGAATTCATTTCCATCAAGAGTAGGCAGTTGCCTCTGCTTAAAGATGAGGCCTGGAAATTTATCTTTTCTCTTGTTCTTATTTTTTGTTATTGTTTTTTTATTTAGTTAGCAATGCAAAGAACTTTAAGTAATATTCTCAAGTTACCTCTGTAACCGTTTAATTGTAAATATCACTGATATTAAGTAGATTCTCCGACTGGGTAGAAGAAGCATCCTTGAGAGTATGCTTTGTTTTCAGCAGCAGCTAGGTATTAATACATCACAGGAGAAAGAATCCAGTCATCCTAATCAATCTTCTGTCATTTTTTTCTAAAGGTCAAAAGAAGAGCATTTGACCTCTCTGGATGCTATCAAAATTACTTACATACGTCAGCTTTGACCTTCTAAACTAGCTTTGTGCCACAGAATTTACTATTAAGTTGAACTATTTAAAACTGATGCTGTTTACTTGGGTAATAAAGTTTATTTGGTTAATAAAGTTTAACCAAATACTTATAAGTCATTGAGCACTCACTAGATATAAATAATTATAATCAACATAGGAAGAATATTCTCTGACTAACAAAAAAAGCCACAGTACCTTTGGGAACTGCTATTGAAGGAAAGTTTGCTGACACAGATATTGTTAGGAATTTGGGAATTTCCTAGCAGGGATGAGGACATAGGAATGAATGCACCAGAGCCGAGTTTCGGATTTTATAATTGAACATCTTCTAATCCTCACCTTAAAAGAGCCTCTTCCAATAATAAGAATCACCAACTTTATTTCCAAAGAACATGAATACTGAATAGAGCTTATAATCTATTTCTTTTAAAACGTTTTTTATTGCGTGGTGGAGAACAAAGCTCACTCACAGATTAAATCTGCAAACAGAGGGAAAGTAAAAATCAGAGACTATCATCAAGGCCAAAATGAGCCAAACCCTTGGAAGAGAACTAAGAAGGTCCTGCAGAATCTTCATACTGACTCGCTGAAGCGAACGTAATGGTCCAGTGGGACCAAATGTATTGAGTTCAGAGTCCTGGTGAGGCACTTTCCAGGTCTACTCATAAGATCACTCAGCACCACTCAGAACGTTCTGGTGCATGCTGTGTGGGGCTGAGCAAAACAATTCTCTCAGATGGTACTGCTGGTACCCACAGCTCTCAAGTGCCCTCTTTCAGGAAAACAGTGTACCCATAAAAATCTTTAGGACACAGAGTTACTCAATTATCCAACCTTCATTCTCAAGTACATCCATATTGTAATCAGGAAAATGGCCCTTTGTTTGCCTATAGTATCATTTTAAAAGGCCACCTGCAAGGAGATCAAACCAGTCCATCCTAAAGAAAATCAATCCTGAATATTCATTGGAAGGACTGATGCTGAAGCTGAAGCTCCAATATTTGGCCACCTGATGTGAAGAACCAACTCATTAGAAAAGACCGTGATGCTGCGAAAGATTGAAGGCAGGAGGAGAAGAGTGACAGAAGGGTGACAGAGGATAAGATGGTTGGATGGCATCACTGACTCAATAGACATGAGTTTGAGCAAACTCTGGGAGATGGTGAAGGACAGGGAAGCCTGGTGTGCTACAGTCCATGGGATGCAAAGAGTTGGACATGACTGAGCGACTGAACAACAAAAGGCAAAATGAAGGCACATGATCTTTTGATTTTATTACATCTTTTTTTCCTGGAAGAGGGAAGACTCTTATATGACCCTCTTCTCAAGCTTTGAGAGAATCTAAAATATTTGTTTTGAAATACACGTATCTTCTTACATACTATGGTTTACACTAGAGGATGCACAAAACACCCCCAAACAATAGGAATCCAAGAAAATATCTGACTTCTGAATTGATCTGTAACTTCTAGATTTGGGGATGGGCTTCCACAAAGGAAGGTACCCTGGATCTCTCCCCTTGTTCAACCCCATTTCTAGGTTCTCCAATCCAGCTATGCACTCAGCCATCAGTGTCAGATATGACAGAAACTTTCAGGTAAGAATAGAAACTATAATTTCCTCAAGCACATCTTACTTCCAGTGTGTGTAATTTGGCCCCTGGAGAAATAGATATTCTTTCTCTACACATCTAAAACATATTGGCCATGTACCTTTGGGCCAGCAAGCGTGTCTCTTTTTCATGTCTACTTCCCCTACTAGACGGTGAGCAGATCAAGGAAAAGAGACCTCTGTTTGTGTCTCTCCAGGACCTATTAGATTGCTTGGCTCAGGCTCATTTATTCATTTTATCTCAGAATCATATATTCATTCTAAGTTACAGCCTCTTAATCTGAAAGATAATGCTGTGAAAGTGCTGCACTCAATATGACAGCACATTTGGAAAACTCAGCAGTGGCCACATGACTGGAAAAGGTCAATTTTCATTCCAATTCCAAAAGAAAGGCAATGCCAAAGAATGCTCAAACTACCACACAATTGTACTCTTCTCACACACTAGTAAAGTAATGCTCAAAATTCTCCAAGCCAGGCTTCAGCAATATGTGAACCATGAACTCCCTGATGTTCAACCTGGTTTTAGAAAAGGCAGAGGAACCAGAGATCAAATTGCCAACATCCGCTGGATCATCGAAAAAGCAAGAGAGTTCCAGAAAATCATCTATTTCTGCTTGATTGACTATACCAAAGCCTTAGACTGTGTGGATCACAATAAACTGTGGAAAATTCTAAAAGAGATGGAAATAACAGACCACCTGACCTGCCTCTTGAGAAACCTATATGCAGGTCAGGAAGCAACTAATTAGAACTGGACATGGAACACCAGACTGGTTCCAAATAGGAAAAGGAGTACATCAAGGCTGTATATTGTCACCCTGCTTATTTAACTTATATGCAGAGTACATCATGAGAAACACTGGGCTGGAAGAAGCACAAGCTGGAATCAAGATTGCCACAATAACCTCAGATATGCATATGACACCACCTTTATGGCAGAAAGTGAAGAGGAACTAAAAAGCCTGTTGATGAACGTGAAAGAGGAGAGTCAAGAAGTTGGCTTAAAGCTCAACATTCAGAAAACTAGGATCATGGCATCTGGTCCCATCACTTCATGGCAAATAGATGGAGAAACAGTGGAAACAGTGTCAGACTTTATATTTTTGGGCTCCAAAATCACTGCAGATGAGCCATGAAATTAAAAGATGCTTACTCCTTGGAGGGAAAGTTATGACCAACCAGATAGCATGTTGAAAAGCAGAGACATTACTTTGCCAACAAAGGTCCATCTAGTCAAGGCTATGGTTCTATGGTTTTTCCAGTGGTCATGTATGGATGTGAGTGTTGGACTGTGAAGAAAGCTGAGCACTGAAGAACTGATGCTTTTGAACTGTGGTATTGGTGAAGACTTTGAGAGTCCCTTGGACTGCAAGGAGATCCAACCAGTCCGTTCTAAAGGAGATCAGTCCTGGGTTTTCATTGGAGGGACTGATGCTAAAGCTGAAGCTCCAATACTTTGGCCACCTCATGCAAAGAGGTGACTCACTGGCAAAGACCCTGATGCTGGGAGGGATTGGGGGCATGAGGAGAAGGGGATAACAGAGGATGAGATGGCTGGATGGCATCACCAACTCAATGGACATAAGTTTGAGTAAACTCCGGGAGTTGGTGAAGGACAGGAGGCCTGGCGTACTGCAATTCATGAGGTCGTAACGAGTCAGACACGACTGAGTGACTGAGCTGAACTGAATACAGGTTCACTGAATAAATGGCTGGATGAATGATATCCTTGTTTTAAAGCTAGCTTGAAAAATTCATGGGCAAATTACAACAGGTTTGTGTGAGAAACTTCATACCCACTCCAAAGCTAGGTAGCCACAGGAGAGGAACCACTATTTTTGCCATCTTATAACTACTCAGTAGTTCACATAGTTGTTTGAACCAACTCTCAAACCCTTTGAGTGTTCTACAAGGCCGTCTGCTTGCTCCAGTCACTGCCTGTCAGTCTGGCCTCATTGCTTTGCATTCTCCTCTTTCTTGCCATGTTCCAGCCATACTGGTCTTAGAGTGACTCAGAGCCTGAACTACTTCCCTGCAAGCCTTTGCACAGACCACTCCAGTGACCTAAACAACTCTTACCCGCTTTGCACCTAATTAATTTCTGCACATCTGTTAGATCTTTGCTTATATGTCTCTTTCTTAAAGAAGTGTTCTTCGACCTCCACTCCCTACCCAGTCTAGGCTGGATCTAGTTTTCTCGTGCTTTTGTTTCTGTATTTGTGTCCTTCAGAACACACACTTCAGCTTGTGAGTTCATGATCATTTTTATGATTAAGTGGTATGTCACTTTTCTGTTGCCACATAATGCTGTGTAATGAAACACCACAAAATCTCATTGGCAGTCAACAATGTGTCTATTGCTCATGTACTTGGGGTCAGCTGCAGGCTGGCAGGGCAACTGTTGTTCTTAGCTCTAGAAGCTAGATTTGCTCATATATCTGGGGATGGGATCAGCCGGGTGACTGCTGTTTTGAGCCTCCGTTTGGGTGATGGGGACAAGAGCTCACATGTCTGTTATCCTCCAGAAGGCAGCCTCAGGCATCTCTTGTCAGTGGAAGATGCACAACAGGAGACAGGAAGGCCTCTTGAGGCAGCATGGGCACACTGTTACTCGTGGCTTATTCTAGTGGGCCCAGATTGAGTTACATGGACAAGTCCAGAATGGGTGGTGATGGGGTGGGGGTCACTGCAACGTTATAGACAAAGACATGTTTCCAAGGAGTTGTGAAGATGGTGTGCCACCTTTGTGTTCTATTACAGTGTGACTCTGGGGTCAATTGAGGGCAGCTATGGCATCTCTTGATATTTCTCCTGGCAATCTTGATTCCAGCTTGTGCTTTATCCAGCCCAGCATTTCTCATGATGTATTCTGCATATAAGTTAAATAAGCAAGGTAACAATATACAGCCTTGACATATTCTTTTTCCAGTTTGGAACCAGTCTGCTGTTCTATGTCTGGTTCTAACTATTGCTTCTTGACCTGCATACAGACTTCTTAGGAGCCAGGTCAGGTGGTCTGGTATTCCCATCTCTTTAAGAATTTTCCACAGTTTATTGTGATCCATACAGTCAAAGGCTTTAGTCAATAAAGCAGAAGTAGATGTTTTTCTGGAACTCTCTTGCTTTTTTCAATGATCAAACAGATGTTGGCAGTTTGATCTCTGGTTTGCTGTGCATTTTCTAAATCCAGCTTGAACATCTGGAAGTTCTCAGTTCCCTGTGCTATACAGTAGGTCCTCACTGCTTATCTGTTTTACATATAACAGTGTGTATCTGCTTTCTGAATGTTGAGTTTTAAGCCATCTTTTTCCAGTAGTCATGTATGGATTTGAGAGTTGTACTATATAGAAAGTTGAACACCGAAGACTTGATGCTTTTGAACCATGGTGTTGGAGAAGACTCTTGAGAGTCCCTTGGACTGCAAGGAGATCCAACCAGTCCATCCTAAAGGAGCTCAGTCCTGGGTGTTCATTGGAAGGACTGATGTTGAAGCTGAAACTCCAATACTTTGGCCACCTGATGCAAAGAACCAACTCATTGAAAAAGACTCTGATGCTGGGGAAAGATTGAAGGCAGAAGGAGAAGGGGATGACAATGGCATCACCGACATGATGGACATGAGTTCGAGTAAACTCTGGGAGTTGGTGATGGACAGGGAGGCCTGGCGTGCAGTCCATGGGGTCGCAAAGAGTCAGGCACGACTGACTAAACTAAACTGAACTGATGACATCTCTTTAGTCACCTTTATATTGCTAATACCTAGCAAGATGCATGAATATTGTAGTTGATGATTAAATATTTCTTGAATATGAAAAGACATTAATTTGATGTCATTGTTAATTTGTCATAATTAATTTGATGTCATTTGATGTCATCTCAAGATTCTAGAGAAATATTCACTTTTAAAGAAGTCTCCTGCCTTAAGATGAGTAAAAGAAATTATTTTTAAAATTGTTGTCCAGTTCTTGCTCTTCAAATCCCCAAATTCCTCCAAATAGCAGCTGTCTGCTCTTACAGTTAGTGTTTAGGTCCCAGGACATTCATTTCTGTCTCTATCATTGGTGCCAGATAATGAGGGCTGAAAAATAATTCAAAATTAAAAGAGTTAAACATCAGCTGTGTGCAGAAAGGGATAAAAACTTAGTATTGGGGGATTTTCCTGGTGGCCCAGTGGTTAAGACTCCACACCCCCAATGTAGGGTACATGGGTTTGATGCCTGGTCAGGGAATTAGGATCCCACATGCCATGTGTCATGGCCAAAAAAAAATTAATATTTTGGATGTGAGGTGATAATATGGGTATTTTTTGGTTAGTGGACAGTGGTCTTTTCATGTCTCCTCATGTAACATAGACTTTTATAAAACAGACTCTGAAGGGCCAAGAAGAGGCTGATGGCGCTTTCAAAGAGTTGTGCTCCTAATAACCAGGAAAATAAGTCAGATATTTTGGTTAGTTCTGGAACATGAAATCTTAAAGGGATCAATATGAGAAAGAAACACAAGCAGGAATGAACTGTGCTGGAAAAGGCAACTGGCATTGTCCAGGATGTGGAACATTCAATGGGTTTCATATTCAGAGAGTGGTAAAGGGGATGCTGATTCAAATGCTGTTAGGAAATCCTTTGAGTACAGTCAGTGTTTAATGGAACCATGTAATTTGGTGTCTATAATAACTTCAATATTTGATTCTGTCTTCATTTAATAAATATGACGTCTTTTCTCCAGGGGCAATATTCAAAATACCTGAGAGTGGGGACCAGCCATAGCAACGGAAGGATATTCAAGAGCCCTTGATTGTCCAGGCATTAGTTCTGTAGCTGCTAAACGGTGGAGAGGTCTGGGGGTTTCTAGAGGTAGGAATGGGGCAGCCTAGGCACAGCTGTTCAGGGAGTAGGCACTCTCTGGTTTGGGGCGGTGGTTATTTACCAACAGGAACAGAATTGTCTCTGTTTTCTAATACTGGCACAGCCATATGACTCCTGGTCTTCCCTTTACTTGAGTTCACCATTATACCCCTAAGCCTTTTTTGGAGCCAGCAGGCCAGAAATGGGAAGTTTTTCAGAGAAGAGGAAGATCAAGACCCAGACAATAAGCGTAGGCAAGCATGGAGAGAACTTGAAACCCACATACATTGTTGGTGGGAATGTGCAGTGGTGTGGCTATTTGGGAAACAGTTTGGTATTTCGAATGTGACTCAGCTGGTAAAAATCCGCCTGCAGTGCAGGAGACCTGGGCTCAGTTCCTGGGTTGGGAAGATCCCCTGGAGAAGGGAACAGCTACCCAATCCAGTATTCTGGCCTGGGGACTATCCATGGGTTGCAAAGAGTTAGACACAACTGAGCGGCTTTGACTTTCACTTGGTACTTCCTCAAAATGTTAAACATAGAGTTTCCAAATTACCAAGCAGCTCCATCCCTAGGCATATACCTAAGAGAACTGAAAACATGTATACACAAAAACATGCTCTCAGATGGTCATGACAACATTATTCATAATTGCCCCCAAAATGGAAACAAATATCCATCAACTGATGAATGGAAAAACACAATGTGATATGACCATCCAATGGAATATTATTTGGCAATAAAAAGGAATGAAATACTGATACATGTTACAATATGGATAAATCTTGAAAATATTATGCTAAGTGAACAAAGGCAGATATAAGGTGCCACATATTTGTTTTATTCATTTGTATGAAGTGTCCAGAATGGGCAAATCCATAGAGACACAAAGTAAATTAGTGGCTGGGATGAAGAAAGGGCTAAAGACCTAGATGATGAGATGAAGGAGAAAGAAGCTGAAAATGATGCCAGAGTTATTTGACTGGAAACTGTGATTCCATTTATGGAAATGTACAAGCTCAATTTAACCTGGGTTTTGGTGGACCGTAATAAGTTTAGTTTTAGATGTGCTTTGTGGTGATGACAAGACTTAAAAGTGTCTGATAGTCACGTGAAAGAACATTAACTGGTGTATAAATAAAGGTTGTGGCTGGACATGCCAATTAAAGAGCACTTTCTCAGAAGGGAAAGTTTGAACTCACGTGGCAATCTTTTTTTTCTTTTTTCTCTCAGCATGGCAATCTCGCAGAACAATTGAGGATGGTAAGGGGTCTGCCTACAATGCGGGAGACCTGGGTTCAATCCCTGGGTTGGGAAGATCCTCTGAAGAAGGATCTAGCAACCCACTCCAGTACTCTTGCCTGGAAAATCCCATGGACAGAGGAGCGTGGTAGGCTACAGTCCATGGGGTCACAAAGAGTCAGACATGACTGAGTGACTTCACTTGGTCTTGGTCTTGAGAGAGGGAAGGTGACTTATCAAGACAGGCAGAGCCTCTTCCTTGTGGCTCAGAGTGCCCCTCTAGGGAAATCTTTACCAATATGCCAAGCCAGTCCCACTTGGTGGACTCGAAGCCCAGGGTGATGGCTTTTCCCAGTCTGTCTCTCCGATCTTCCATCTTCATCTGTCAGCTTGGGACAATGACAGAACTGCCTTCTTGGTCATAGGTCTGTGAGACATTATATTATATTAATTCCTTCTTTGCCCCTTTTGGGCAGCTGCTGCAACATATTCTAGCTAAAAGAGAAAAGGAATGATGCTGGTTTAGCCTCCCAAAGAGCTCCAGAAATAACAGTGGCAGGCATTTGGAATTCATTTAACCTAAGCAAGTTCTCAAAAATTTATACATCTATTTTCATGCATCTATTTAGTATATATTTTTCTTTTTCCTTTCCAGGAGATTGCCATATTCAAGTACTCCTGGGAGGATTTAAGACTTTTTTTGCTTCTTTGGATTTCCAAATCCCTAGTCTCCCTAATTATTTTCCTTTCATAGAGAGTTTGTCGTTGTTCAGTTGCTAAGTCGTGTCCAGCTCTTTGCAACCCCGTGAACTGCAGCACACCAGCCTTCCCTGTCCTTCACCATCTCCTACAGTGTGTTCGTACTCGTATTCATTGAGTTAGTGATGCCAACCAACCATCTCCTCCTCTGTGGCCCCCTTCTCCTCTTGGCCTTAATCTTTCCCAGCATGCAAGCCCCTGTGAGTCTGAACTAGAATTCCCCATTGATAATGTCAGGGATATTGATGCCAAGTGAATTCTAGGCTAGTAGAATGCCTAGGCTGGGTGTGAGGCAGTCCGTGAATGTAATTAACAAGATGAAAAACACCACAGGGGTACTTCCTGTGTTTGAGTTATATTTGTATTGAAAAGGCTGGTTTTTTGTTCTGTGTGTGAGGTTTAATCTGGAAATAGTTTTCAAGTATTTCCTTTCTTAGAGTTTTTTTATTTTTTCTTTTGTTTAAGTATAGTTGATTTACAGTGTTGTGTTAATTTCTGCTATACAGCAAAATGACTCAATTATACAAATATATATACATTCTTTTATGTTCTTTTCCATTATGGTTTATCATAGGATTTTGAATATACTTCACTGTCCTGTACAGTAGGACCTTGTTGTTTATCCATCCTGTATATACTAGCTTGCATCTGCTAACCCCAAACTCCCAACCCACGCGTCCCCTTTGGCAACCACAAGTCTGTTTTCTGTGAATATATTTCTGTTTCATAGATAGGTTCCTCTGTGCCATATTTTATATCTAATGTATCAGTTCAGTTCAGTCGCTCAGTCGTGTCTGACTCTTTGTGACCCCATGAATCCCAGCATGCCAGGCCTCCCTGTTCATCACCATCTCCCTGAGTTCACTCAGACTCACATCCATTTGATGCCATCCAGCCATCTCATCCTCTGTCGTCCCCTTCTCCTCCTGCCCCCAATCCTTTCCAGCATCAGAGTCTTTTCCAATGAGTCAACTCTTCTCATGAGGTGGCCAAAGTACTGGAGTTTCAGCTTTAGCATCATTCCCTCCAAAGAAATCCCAGGGCTGATCTCCTTCAGAATGGACTGGTGGGATCTCCTTGCAGTCCTAGGGACTCTCGAGAGTCTTCTCTAACACCACAGTTCAAAAGCATCAATTCTTCGGCGCTCAGCCTTCTTCACAGTCCAACTCTCACATCCATACATGACCACAGGAAAAACCATAGCCTTGACTAGATGGACCTTAGTCGGCAAAGTAATGTCTCTGCTTTTGAATATAATTTTTCTTCCAAGGAGTAAGCATCTTTTAATTTCATGGCTGCAGTCACCATCTGCAGTGATTTTGGAGCCCAAAAAAATAAAGTCTGACACTGTTTCCACTGTTTCCCCATCTATTTCCCATGAAGTGATGGGACTGGATGCCATGATCTTCGTTTTCTGAATGTTGAGCTTTAAGCCAACTTTTTAACTCTCCACTTTCACTCTCATCAAGAGGCTTTTGAGTTCCTCTTCACTTTCTGCCATAAGGGTGGTGTCATCTGCATATCTGAAGTTATTGCTATTTCTCCCGGCAGTCTTGATTCCAGCTTGTGTTTCTTTCAGTCCAGCGTTTCTCATGATGTACTCTGCATAGAAGTTAAATAAGCAGGATGACAATATACAGCCTTGACATACTCCTTTTCCTATTTGGAACCAGTCTGTTGTTCCCTGTCCAGTTCTAACTGTTGCTTCCTGACCTGCATACACATTTCTCAAGAGGCAGGTCAGGTGGTCTGGTATTCCCATCTCTTTCAGAATTTTCCACAGTTTATTGTGGTCCACACAGTCAAAGGCTTTGGCATAGTCAATAAAGCAGAAATAGATGTTTTTCTGGAACTCTTGCTTTTTCGATGATCCAGCGGATGTTGGCAATTTGATCTCTGGTTCCTCTGCCTTTTCTAAAACCAGGTTGAACATCAGGGAGTTCATGGTTCACGTATTGCGTATAAGTGATAGCATATGGTATTTGTCTTTCTGTTTCTGATTTCACTTAGTATGATAATCTCTAGTTCTTTCTATATGGCTGCAAATGGCATTATTTCATTCTTGTTTCTGTCTGAATAGTTTTCGATTGTATATATGCACTATATCTTCTTTAGTCATTCATCTGTCAATGGACATTAGGTTGTTTCTGTGTCTTGGCTATTGTGAATTGTGCTGCTAGAATATTGGGGTGCATGTATTTTTTGAATTACATGTTTTTTCCTAGATACAGCACTAAGATTGATGGATCGTATGTTAATTCTATTTTTAGTTTTTAGAGGAACCTCCATACTGTTTTCCACAGTGGCTGCACCAATTTACCTTTCCACTAACAGTATAGGAGGGTTATCTTTTCTCCACACATGGTCTGTTATTTGTTGACTTTTGATGGCCGTTCTGACTGGTGTGAGATGGTACCTCATTATAATTTTGATTTGCATTTCTCTAATAATTAGCAATGTTCATCATCTTTTCATGTGCATGTGCCCATTGGTCATGTATGTCCTCTTTGGAAAAATATGTTTAGATTTTCTGCGCATTTTTCAATTGGGGTTTTGTTGTTGTTGTTGAGTTGTATGAACTCTTCATGTATTTTGGAAATTAAGCCCTAGTCAGTCCCATCATTTACAAATATTTTCAGTCTGTAGGTTGTCTTTCATTTTGCTTATAGTTTCCTTTATTGTACAAACGCTTGTAGGTTTGATTAGGTCCTATTTGTTTATTTTTGTTCTTATTTCTATTGCTTTGGGAGACTGACTAAACATTGGTATGATTTATGTCACAGAATGTTTTACCCATGATCTCTTCTAGGAGTTTTATGGTGTCATGTCTTATGTTTAAGTCTTTAAGCCATTTTGAGTTTATCTTTGTGTATTGTGTGAGAGTGACCTCATTGCTCGGACATTGCAACTGTCCAACTTTCCCAGCATTACTTGCTAAAGAGACTGTCTTTTACCCAATATATGTTCTGGGCTCTTTTCTTGAAGTTTAATTGACCATAAGTGTGTGGAATTTTCTTAGCAAATTTTAAACACAGATGAACCAAATTATCTGCTGCAGTCCATCTACTTCACAGCAGTAAGTCACTGAGTCTACAAGCAATATACCTGATTTCATAAGCAGTAAGGTAAAGACCTGGAATGATGGAACAGTTATCCATTTAGGGAGGGGTCCACAGTGCTAACAACATAAAATCTGTAATCTTAGCTAAGGGATTCTAAGATAAGTTGACTGAAGGGGCAAAATAAAGGGAGAAAAGCTCAGAAGTAGAAGTTAGGACAGGTTCGTGATCTCATCAGATGGTTCAGGGGTAGTGAGACTTTGGGCAAAATGCTTCTTAAAAGTTATCTCCATGTGCTCTTTCAACTTTACCTTCTCAGTACAGTTCAGTTCAGTTGTTCCATTGTGTCCGATGACTCTGTGACCCCATGCACTGCAGTACACCAGACCTCCCTGTCCTTCACCAACTCCCAGAGTTTACTCAAACTCATGTCCACTAAGTCAGTGATGGCATCCAACCATCTCATCCTCTGTCGTCCCCTTCTACTCCCACCTTCATCTTTCCTAGCAACAGAGTGTTTTCTACTTAGTTGGTTCTTCGCATCAGGTGGCCAAACTATTGGAGTTTCAGCTTCAGCATCAGTCCTTCCAATGAATATTCAGCACTGATTTCCTCTGGGATGGACTGGTTGGATCTCCTTGCAGTCCAAGGGACTCTTAAGAGTCTACTCCAACACCACAGTTCAAAAGCATCAATTCTTCAGTGCTCAGCCCTCTTTATAGTCCAACTCTCACATCCATACATGACTACTGGAAAAACCATAGCTTTGACTAGACAGGCCTTTGTTGGCAAAGTAATGTCTCTGCTTTTTAATATGCTCTCTAGGTTAGTCATAACTTTTCTTGCAAGGAGTATGCATCTTTTAATTTCATGGCTGCAGTCACCATCTGCAGTGATTTTGGAGCCCAAAAATATAAAGTTTCTCACTGTTTCCCCATCTATTTCCCATGAAGTGATGGGACCAGATGCCATGATCTTAGTTTTCTGAATATTGAGTTTCAAGCCAACTTTTTCCACTTTCCTCTTTTACTTTCATCAAGAGGCTCTTTAGTTCTTCTTTACTTTCTGGCATAAGGTTGCTTTCATCTGCTTATCTGCTTATTGATATTTCTCCTGGCAATCTTGATTCCAGTTTGTGCTTCATCCAGTCCAGCATTTCTCATGATGTACTCTGCACATAAGACAAATAAGCAGGGTGACAAGATACAACTTTGATGTTCTCCTTTTCCTATTTGTAACAAGTCTGTTGTTCCATGTCCAGTTCTAACTGTTGCTTCCTGACCTGCATAAAGATTTCTCAGGAGGCAGGTCAGATGGTCTGGTATTTCTGTCTCTTTAAGAATTTTCCACAGTTTGTTGTGATCAAAGTCAAAGGCTTTGGTTGTAGTCAATAAAGCAGAAGTAGATGTTTTTTGGGAATTCTCTTGCATTTTCAATGATTGAACAGATGTTGGCAATTTGATCTCTGGTTCCTCTACCTTTTCTAAATCCAGCTTGAACATCTGGAAGTTCATGGTTCACGTATTGTTAAAGCCTGGCTTGGAGAATTTTGAGTGTTATTTTTGCTAGCATGTGAGATGACTGCAATTGTGCGGTAGTTTGAGCATTCTTTGGCATTGCCTTTCTTTGAGATTGGAATGAAAATTGACCTTTTCCAGTCTGTGGCCACTGCTGAGTTTTCCAAATGTGCTGGCATATTGAGTGCAGCACTTTCACAGCATTATCTTTTAGGATGTGAAATAGCTCAACTGGAATTCATCACCTCCACTAGCCTTGTTCGTAGTGATGCTTCCTAAGGCCCACTTGACTTCGCATTCCAGGATGTCTGGCTCTAGGTAAGTGACCACACCATTGCGATTATCTGGGTCGTGAAGATCTTTTTGTACAGTTCTTCTGTGTATTCTTGCCACCTTTTCTTAATATCTTCTGCTTCTGTTAGGTCCCTACCATTTTGGTCCTTTATTGAGCCCATCTTTGCATGAAATGTTCCCTTGGTATCTCTAATTTTCTTGAAGAGATCTCTTGTCTTTCTCATTCTATTGTTTTCCTCTATTTCTTTGCACTGATAGCTGAGGAATGTTTTCTTATCTCTTCTTGCTATTCTTTGGAACTCTGCATTCAAATGGGTATATCTTTCCTTTTCTCCTTTGCCGTTAGCCTCTCTTTTTTTCTCAGCTATTTGTAAGGCCTCCCAGACAACCATTTTGCTTTTGCATTTCTTTTTCTTGGGAATGGTCTTGATCCCTACCTCATGTATAATGTCATGAACCTCTGTCCATAGTTCTCCATTCATATTTTTACTTCCTAGTCACTATTCAATCCACACTAATCTAGCTACTATCTATTTCCACCACTTACTGAAATTGCTCCTCTCAAGGTCCCCAGTAATGTCCAATAGCAAAGGACACTTCTTTGTTGTCACTTTCTCAAACTCTCAGCATTTCACATAGGTCGCAACTTTCCTTGACACCCTGGTCTCTTGGCATCGATGATGGCACATCTTCACTTTTTTCTTGATCTTCTTTGCTAGATTCTCTTCCTCTATCTTCTGGAAATATTGGTGCATCTCAATGATAAGTCCTGGGGCTGCATCTTTGTATTCACTCTGTCCCTAGGTGATCCCCTGTGTTCTCGTGATTTTCAACATCAACTTTAATCTGTATGCTGCTGACTTCCAAATCCATTTGTCTAACTTGACTCTCCCCTGAACCCCAAAGTCATTTATCCAGCTGCTATTGGCATCCTTATGGATGTCAAATAGGAATCTCCAATTTAATGTGTCTAAAAATAGAACCCTTGGATTTCGCTGGTGGTACAGTGGGTAAGATAATCACGATAGTGTGATCACTCAGCTAGAGCCAGACATCCTGGAATGTGAAGTCAAGTGGGCCTCAGAAAGCATCACTATGAACAAAGGTAGTGCAGGTGATGGAATTCCAGTTGAACTATTTCAAATCCTGAAAGATGATGCTGTCAAAGTGCTGCACTCAATATGACAGCAAATTTGGAAAATTCAGCAGTGGCCACAGGACTGGAAAAGGTCAGTTTTTATTCCAATCTCCAAGAAAGGCAATGCCAAAGAATGCTCAAACTACTGCACAATTGCACTCATCTCAGTTCAGTTCAGTTCAGTTCAGTCGCTCAGTTGTGTCTGACTCTTTGTGATCCCATGAATTGCAGCACGCCAGGCCTCCCTGTCCGTCCACCATCCCCCGGAGTTCACTCAGACTCACGTTCATCGAGTCAGTGATGCCATCCAGCCATCTCATCCTCTGTCATCCCCTTCTCCTCCTGCCCCCAATCCCTCCCAGCATCAGAGTCTTTTCCAGTGAGTCAACTCTTCGCATGAGGTGGCCAAAGTACTGGAGTTTCAGCTTTAGCATCATTCCTTCCAAAGAAATCCCAGGGCTGATTTCCTTTAGAATGGGCTGGTTGGATCTCCCTGCAGTGTAAAGTAATGCTCAAAATTCTCCAAGCCAGGCTTCAGCAATACGTGAACCATGAACTTCCAGATGTTCAAGCTGGTTTTAGAAAAGGCAGAGGAACCAGAGATCAAATTGCCAACATCCGCTGGATCATGGAAAAAGCAAAAGAGTTCCAGAAAAACATCTATTTCTGCTTTGTTGACTAAGCCAAAACCTTTGACTGTGTGGATCACAATAAACTGTGGAAAATTCTGAAAGAGATGGGAATACCAGACCACCTGACCTGCCTCTTGAGAAACCTATATGCAGGTCAGGAAGCAACAGTCAGAACTGGACATGGAACACCAGACTGGTTCCAAACAGGAAAAGGAGTAAGTCAAGGCTATATATTGTCACCTTGCTTATTTAACTTCTATGCAGAGTACATCATGAGAAACGCTGGACTGGAAGAAGCACAAGCTGGAATCAAGATTTCTGGGAGAAATATCAATAACCTCAGATATGCAGATGACACCACCCTTATGGCAGAAAGTGAAGAGGAACTAAAAAGCCTCTTGAAGAAAGTGAAAGAGGAGAGTGAAAAAGTTGGCTTAAAGCTCAACATTCAGAAAGCGAAGATCATGGCATCCGGTCCCATCACTTCATGGGAAATAGATGGGGAAACAGTGGAAACAGTGTTGGACTTTATTTTTTGGGCTCCAAAATCACTGTAGATGTTTACTGCAGCCATGAAATTAAAGGACGCTTACTCCTTGGAAGAAAAGTTATGACCAACCTAGATAGTATATTCAAAAGCAGAGACATTACTTTGCCAGCAAAGGTCCATCTAGTCAAGGCTATGGTTTTTCCTGTGGTCATATATGGATGTGAGAGTTGGACTGTGGAGAAAGCTGAGCACAGAAGAATTGATGCTTTTGAACTGTGGTGTTGGAGAAGACTCTCGAGAGTCCCTTGGACTGCAAGGAGATCCCACCAGTCCATTCTGAAGGAGATCAGCCCTGGGATTTCTTTGGAGGGAATGATGCTAAAGCTGAAACTCCAGTACTTTGGCCACCTCATGTGAAGAGTTGACTCATTGGAAAAGACTCTGATGCTGGGAGGGGTTGCGGTCAGGAGGAGAAGGGGACGACAGAGGATGAGATGGCTGGATGGCATCACGGACTTGATGAACGTGAGTCTGAGTGAACTCCGGGAGATGGTGATGGACAGGGAGGCCTGGCGTGCGACTGAACTGACTGACTGACAGTGGGTAAGAATCAGCCTGAGCAGGCAAGAGACACAGGTCAGACCCCTGGTCCGGGAAGATTCCACATTTTGCAGAGCAGCTAAGCCTGCGAGGCACAAGGACTGAAGCCCGCGGGCCTAGAGCCTGTGCTCCACAACGAGAGAAGCCACTGCAGTGAGAAGCCAGCACACTGAAAGGGAGAGCAGCCCAGCTTGCTGCTAAGAGACTTGGACTAGAGAAAGTCCAGCACAGCAACTCAGACCCAGTGCAAGCAAAAATAAATAAGTAAATAAAAAAAAATAGGGCCCTTGATTCCCTTAAACCTAGTCATTCTCCACACTCAACTGTTCAACCCCCACATTGATTACCTGATTCCTCTCTTTGTTTCATTACCTCCATCCAGTCATTTGCTGAGTTTGGGTCATTTTACCTAAATAATATATCTCAAGTTCATTCATTTTTCACCATCTTCATTGATTTTACTGAGTTTCAAGCCACAGGCATCCTCTGACAACCAAAATAGCTTTTAACAAGTTTCTTCACTCTACTGATTTTATGATGCCACAACCCATTCTTACATAAAGGCAAGATGGTCATTTTTTGGCTTTTTTATTTTGAAGATTTTCTAACATATGCAAATGGACAGAGAGTAGCGTGAGCTCCCACATACTGTCACCCAATTTTAAGAGTTATCAATTCATGCCAGTCTATTTCATTGAAAACCCCATTGATATCCTTGCCTGCTTAGGATTTTGACACAAATCCCAACTATTGTATCATTTTATCCCTAAATATTTCATATATATATATGTATAAGATAAAAACTCTAAGTAAACACAAGACTGTTAAAATTTTAAAACATTAATAATTTAAAAGTGCATAAAATATTCAAAAAGTATATTTCTGAATATCTCATAAGTACAATATTATTTTATAGTTGGTGTATTTGAGACAAGATTCCAGTAAGGAGCACATATTGCATCTGGTTAATATGTCTATAGGGTTCTCCTTCCATTAATATCTCATTCACTTGCTTTTTTTCTCCCCATTACAATTTACTTGTGTAAGAAACCAGATTGTCCTGTAGAGTGATGGTCTGAATTTGCTGACTGTATCTCCGTGGCTAATGTAACATATTTTTCTGCTACGGTACTGCTAAGATGCATTCACAGGTGGTATTTTATTCTTCCATCAGAAGTCATGTGTTTGCATGTCCTGTGATATTAGTAGCATTGTGCTTTATGCCTAAATGATTAATTCAGTAGATGTTGCAAAGTAGGGATATTCTATCAATTTTTCATTTATTTGTAGGAATACTCATATAAAGGAGGAACTTTCTTTTGTCTACTTTTTAAAGTTTGTATAGGACTAGATTTACCTTTTAAAAACATAAATTGGATCATATCTTTGCCCTGCTTAAAGTCTTCATGTGACAGCTCTGTGGCCAACACACACTGCGTGGGCTACCCCCACCGTTCTTTCATCACATGTCATCGTAGTGTCTACCATTTTGTTGACATTTAAATTAAAACTTGAAGGTTATTGGAAAGGTCAGCCCTTCTCTGCCTCAGGATTTTTGTACTTGCTCATCCTTCTGCTTGGCCACCTTCCTCCACTTTCTGCCTAGTGGGCTCCTTCTTGACCTTCATGCGGAAATGAACTCACCTCATCAAGGCATTCTCTGGCTACTTTATTTAAGGGGTCTGCTGTCCCTCATCATAGCTCCTGTTTAATTCCTTTATAGCATCCACCACAAGCTATAACTGTCTTCTTTATTTATGGATCATTTTCCACCAAGAATGCCAGCTATGTAAAAGCAAGAATTTTTCTGTGCCATACAGCACTGAATCCCAAAACACGGCATGATTTCCGGCACACAGTAGGTGCCTATTTTTTTAGAATCAACACCACAAACCGGCTGCATATCCTCACCTATATAAGTGGAAGGCAGGGATGAGCTAGGTGATTTTTCTTCCAGGTTTTTAACATTGTTTTCTGAGGACAAAGAGACCAAGACAAACATCATCTAGCGAAGTGCTTCCTGAATGCTTTATGTCGTGCCACCTGGAGCAAATGTTGTCTGATGGGGCAGGCCACTGAGGCTGGCTAGAGGCCTCAGCCTGGGATCAGCCCTGGCTCCAGGCCTGGCTTGAAGACTGAGCAGAGCACTAGAGGAACTGAGTTTTTTGAACTCATGGGAGTGGGCTTATAGATTTAGGGCAGGAAATTCTTTTGAGTGTATGCTTTGAGGGTTCCCTGACTTTACTGACTCTCAGGGACCTAGAGGAGTGGGACTCCCTGCATCTCCACAGGGTTCTGAAGTCCCTTTTTCGCCTGGAAAGTCACTGTCTTCTTCAGGGAATCCCACCAGTTTTGCCCTATTTCAAAGCATCCTCTTTTACAATGCAAATACTTTGGGCTTTCTTGAGAAGATTATGAATATTTTTCACCTTCTTGTGAATTAGCTTTAATAGGATGCTTTCTTCCTAAAATCTGAGGACACTGACCCAATTTCTTTCTTATCTACAGCAATATTTTGATAGTAGAGATTACCAGCCTGATTCCTAACTAAGAGGAAAACAAACAAACAAAAAACCCACAAAACACTTAAACTATGCAAAACAAAACTTCATTTCATGGACTCTTAGATTGGAAGAAAACTGATTTGGACTCTCCCTGACTACATGAAGCTATACTGTACCTGCCACTGGCTTTCAGTGTGGCCCATCAGCGTTGAACCTGTGCTGAACAAGTTCAGGGGAGACGATCTCAACTCCAATGTTCTCCAGGCCCTGACAGCTTACAGGCAGTTCTCTCGTCTTCTTGTTCCCCTTTTTTTTTTTTTTTTAAATTTTATTCATTTATTTACATTTTTGGCTTTGCTGAGTCTTCGTTGCTGCAAGAGAACTCTCTCTAGTTGCAGCCAGAGAGAGACAACTAGATTTTCCAGTGGCAGTGCACGGGCTTCTCTTGTTGCAGAGCACAGACTCGAGGGCGCGTTGGCTCAATAGTTGTGATGCTTGGGCTTTGTTGCTTCGAGGCATGTGGAATCTTCCAGGACTGGAGATGGAACCTGTGTCCCCCTGCATTGATTGGCAGGTGGATTCTTAACCCCTGGACCACCACAGAGGTCTGGTCTTCCTGTTCTTAAAGTAAAATTGCTAAATTCTCATTGGTTTTCATTACTGCTCTACAATCATACAGAGGAAGTTGGATTGCTCTTCAAAAGTGCTATTCGTTACCATGTAACCAAAGTCTTCTCTTTACAAGTCTATAAATTCTCCAGCTCTCCCAACTGTTTCTCCTCCTCCCAACTGAAATCTCCTCCTCTCCAAGCCTACTTCAAAACTAAGCTCATGATTTTTGTCCTTGGCCTTTTCCTTCCTCTCTTTTTTAGGAACTTTGCTTCATCTTCCTTTCTTTCTGTATCTCCAGGGTTTCCCTTAGCCCCAGGCTACAGATATGTTTATTCTAGCTTCTACTCAACATTGCTTACCTACCTGAAGAAACTATCCCATCTCTCGATTTTCTGTCACCATCAAATTTATGGAAAGAGTAGTACATGTTTACTGCCCCTAGTTCCTCTCCATTCCTTATGATAATCTACAGTCTCCTGGGCTTGGTAGACATTTATCTTTGAAGGACATTTAATGTCTTTGAAGTGCTCTTTTATTGTCTTCAAGCTTCTCCCCCATCTATAGCATGTAATATTGATGCTGTCCCTTCTATCTTGACATTTCCCTTAAGCTCCTAGATTCAGAGTTTTCCTGGTTATCTTCCTATTTCTCTAACTGGTCTTCTCTACCATTTCTTCTTTTATTCTTTCCCCTTCATGAAAAAGACCTTCTTTAAGATATTGTCCTCAGGGCACGTCTCTTTTCTCTGTCCTATCTTGCTTGACAACCTAACCTGTTTCCATGGTTTTATTTATTATTGTAATAGGAGTAACCCCAAAACCTCCATCTCCATCACAACCTTGACTATCTCTCTAGCTCCATTTAGAAGCTTCCTTCTAAACATTTTCACTTGAATATGCCACCTCAAACTTAACGATATTCCAAATGTAGTTTCCTCCTTAACATATTTCTTCTCTGGAATACCCATTTTTGTTGAAAACATTGTCGAAAATCCCAGTCAGTCATGTTCTAGATCTACAAGTCATTTTAAGCTTTCTTCTTTCCACTACAGTTTCTGTTTACTGTCTTTGCAGTACTTACTTTCTTTTTTACTATCTTACCATTTTCCCAAGAACCTCTTAAATCTGCCCACTCTGGTTCATTTCCACTGACCCAACTCAGTTCAGGCCTTTTTAGCCTCTTGCTGGATTGTTGGGATAGTCCTGCTGGCACGTCCATTTCCTGCCTCCAGTTTGCCACATTTACTGATGCCAGATTGTAGTGGAGTTTCAGCTAATGTGAGGATTAAGTATTACAATCATGTTTAACAAGAAAATCCCATGCAATCAACACAGCTCTTAAAAATGTCTTATATTGTCCATAAAGTAGAATCTGCAGACATATTGCTTCTTAATAAGTTCAACACTGCCAATTTTTCTTCCACTCTTGGAGCAAATCACTTTTCTTTTGGTTGCACACCAGATGAAGTCATCTGCTTGGCTTTAGGGACCATCTAGTATGAAAAATATGTTTCTTTAAATACCAGAATCATACTCAATATTAGTCTACTTGAATTCATGTTAGTTACTCATGAGTGTGATACAAATCCACTGGAATGTCTAAAAAGCACAGGTCTAATCCTATTATTTCTGTGCTCAAAAACCCATAGAGGCATTTTTCCCCCATTGCCAATCAGAAGGCCCATTTCTTTAGCCTGGCTCTCAAAACTGTCCATGATCTGGCTGCTTTAACTCACTCATTTAATCCAGGTTCCATTCCAGAATGGAACACCTGCCATTCCCCACACATGCTTTGCACATTCCAGTCTCCACCCACCCTTTCTCTCTTCGTGGGCCCACATCCTGGGATACTTTCTCCTCACTCTGCATCTCTGAGGGGCTCAGCCATTCTTCACAGATCAGTAGATCTTCATTTGTCCTGCTTTTCTGGCAAGTATCCATTTAGAATAGTCATTTCTGCTTATGTTTTATGAGACTGCAAACATGTTATGGGCAGGGTTAGTGCTTGAGTCTAATATATATTTTTATATTCTTTTACCACCATCTCCGTCTTCAGGGACACAGTTTTCAAGGTTTTAATGAATAAATAAGTAAAATAATGTGGCTTCCAAACCAGTCCCCATGCAGAAGAGCTTCTCCTAATATGCTCTAGTCTGACAGTGCCCTAGAACTTGGGACCAGTGCCCCCAAAGCTGCTAACTCTTCCTCATCCCAGTAGTGCCTTCATTAGGCAATGACTGAACTCAGGAGGAAGGCATGTAGGTAAGAAGATCTAGCAAACAGTCAAGTTCTTTGCTTCTTCCTAAAGAGCAAAATAAACATCCTATTTGGTTTGAAAAAAAAATTAGGCCTTAGAAATTAACAATACAATGTCTTTTTCATAGCTTCAGGAAATGCCAAGGTCTGTCACTGGGGATGGCGACATTTTGTTCCCATTGTGTAGAAAGTGACCGATGAGGCAGGCCTCTTAAGCCATCCTGCAGACCTACTGTTAAAGGAACAGAACATTTTTAGGTGCATCTCAAGTTCAGTGGGCTTTAACCTTTACACAGAGAAAACTCCGAGGCCCCTCCTCCGACACACAGAGGGATATTTTCACCTCTGAGAAAGGCGGGGCCACAGGGGAGCTCTTGACTCCAGGAGTCCTCGTATAACAGCTTCTTGAATCTTTTCGGATTTGTACTACAAACCCTGGAAATATGAATCTAGCGCCGCTCAGGTGAACTGTAAGATTTTTAAGGAAGGTCTAGGGGTTGAAGTGGATGGGAAATGTAATATTTTTAAGGACTGTCTTGAGGGTTGAAGAGGATGGGAAATTTGAGTCTGTCTTTCATCCTTTATGTGATGGAGGTCTGTCTACTAAAGAAAGAGAGAGTCTGACAGTAAATTTACACCTTCTGTGTCGACTTTAGACTGATCAGGGGAAATGACCACCCCACACTTCTGTAAAATCTTAACGTACCATGATAAGTGCACAGCGCTGCCTTGTCTTGAACTTCTTAGATTATGGAAAGTGGCTACTAGGAGGGAAGTTTCATGTTTTTAATTTTGCTGCACAGTTGCTCAGGTGGCTTTTCCCGTTTCTTCTCTCTCCTGCTAGACCTGGGTCCTGGAGTTACCATCGCAAGAGAGCTAGCTGGAAGGATGTTTGCTCTCTAGGCAAGATCTCCTCTGCTCCGTCTCCTCCCTTTTTTTCTCTTTCTGGCCCCGCCTCCTCCGCTTACCCTGTAGGCAGCAGCTAGACAGCTGTATTCAATCAGAAAACACTTACAACTCCAGACGATTCAAACGGGAAACTTCGCCGCGAAGTGCAGCGGCGCTCCCGCTCTCCAGCTTTCTTTCCTTCCCGAGGCTCGGATCCTCCTCGGCCCGCCGCCCTGGTTTCTTCGGAAACTAGCCGAAGCCCTGCAGGGGACCGGATCCCTGCCGGAGGTACCCTCCCGCCCGGTCATGGGGGCGCCCAGACCTCGTAAGAGAGGCGAGGCGGCGCCGAGGGTGGCAGTGCCCGGGTCCCCGCGCTGGCCCTGCCGCTGCGGCAGCTGCGAGCGCGCCACACCGCCCAGCCTCCTGCAGCAACGGCTCGTCCGTGAAACGCGAGCCGGCTCCGTGCCTTCTAGGAGTGCCTGCATCTTTCGTTTGGGCTTCACCACTGTCCTGGGTGAAAATGGCTGTCTAGACTAAAATGTGCCAGAAAGGACCAAGCAGTGGATACCCAGCCTGCTAAGCAGCTCGTCAGTTCCGAGATCTAGAGGAGGAGGAGCTCTCGCCTCTGAAAAGTGCAGTCATGAATTCTGGAGTTGCCATGAAATATGGAAACGACTCCTCGGCCGAGCTGAGTGAGGTAAGAAACAGCTGAGGTCAGGAGCTCTGGTTTCTTAGGCATTCGCTTTGCTACACCACCTCCCCCGCTCCCCATCTCTCACTTCCCTACAAGCCACCGCCTTGCGCTCTCAGTCTGGAGGCAGCGCAATTAAAGATTAATAGATTTTCTGGATCTTGTTTTAACTTGTTTTGCTACTCAGGAAATGAGCTGAACTGGCTTGATGTTTCGGTCTGAAAGGGGTGTCTTAAAAAGAAACAAGCTCACACCAAAGCGTTTTACCTCAAACGCTAAAGCGTTTTACTCTCCGTGGTCTGGGTCCCCGGTCCCTTCCCACCACCCTTCCTCCAGTGGCATGTACCACATTCCCTTTCGTAGTCGGCAAAATACACGGGGGTCCCAGCTGAGCTCAGTCTGACGGTAAGTAATTTGGTGAGGCCCGGGGGCTTGTTGGAACCCTGAGCCTGCCACTGGCTCCCACGTGTGCTGCAATTCAGGCAAGGTGGTCTCTCCTTGGAGGAAACTAATGACCCGCGCTGGGAAGGGGAGTGGAGAGGAAACACATCAAAGCGACTTAGAACTTTATTTCCTGCCTGGGACTGGACTTCTGAGTCTTTGAGGCAAGCAACATTTGCAATTCCCGGCTCCCGCAGTAACAAATCCGCTTGAGTGTTGGAGACCAGCTTTGAAATTAAAGCTTCATGAAACGGTGTGCAAATATATGAGTGGTCGGATGCTGGAGGCCACCTTTTTGATGACTTTAGGGATGCGTCTGGCATATGCCAACCCCTACCCCCCCATCTCCCAGGCTTTGAATACCTGGAAAGTGGTGATGGGAACTGGATACTCAGAAGAGAGGAGGAAGTCTGTGTGATCCGCGTCTACAGCAGGAGGCTTGGTGGCTGTGGATTTTCCCTGAGCCATTTTGGGGCAAAACAGTCTGTGCTTCTTGAGTATGGCTGGAGAGAGCAAAGGGGAAGAAAAGGAACCATGTAAATAACAGCCGGAAGGCAGATAGAGGTGATGTCAGATTACCAGCTGTGAAGGGAAAATGAAAGGATGGAGCCCTCTCTAGGGGTGAGGGCTGGTGCTGGGGAAGCACAGGGGGTGTAGAAGGGGGAAATCTGAGGGAGGTCTGAGGCTGATAAACTGCAGGGAGGACAGGTGGCCCCTGCCTGGTGCTCTAAGTGTTTTGGTGCTGAGTTGTCCCAAATCCCATTTGAAACAGCATTGTGAGATGTTAGCCAGATGAGGTAAAGGCCTTTCTTAATCCCCATGGTTTTCCCTGTGATGTAGATGCTAAAAGTGAGGGCTTCACTTAAAAACAGGAGATAGGGGAAGAGGTTCAAAGACCCAAGTGATTTTTGCCAATTTTACATGTGGGGAGAGGTTTCATATCTAAAATAGAACCCACAACCCACTCCACTAGTAGCACTGTTTAAAGAGACGCCTTTGACGTGTCTTCTAAAGTCATTTAAGATAAGAAATGAAGATACTCACTGATTCAGAGAGCGAACTTATGGTTGCTAAGGGGAAGGGGTAGAGTTTGGGATGGACATGTACACACTGCTATAATTAAAATGGATAACCAATAAGAACCTGCTGTATAGCACAGGGAACTCTGCCCAGTGTTCTGTGGCAGCCTGGATGGGAGGGGAGTTTGGGGGAGAATGGATACATGTATATGGATGCTTGAGTCCCTTCCCTATTCACCTGAAATTAACAGTCACAACATTATTAATTGGCTGTACCCCAATACAAAACAGAAAGTTTAAAAAAAATTAAGAAATCAGAGGCATGTATCTTGCACAGTCTTTGCCAGGCCCTTCACATCGTTTGTTTCTGTGTGGCAACGTTAAGTCTTTGTCACCGGAGAAGTATGTTATTCAGGTAACTTTGTTTAAAACATGAATCACAGGTTTTAGGATGAAGGTGACTAGAATGCTGACGAGAGAGAAAGGAGGCTTGGATTGACTTGATTAGTATTGGCACAGTCAGTGAGTGCATTAGATGAGCCGAGAATACCTGTGAAACTCAAGTGGGAGGTGTAACGCTCCATTATTTGCCTGGCTGTATCCACTCCTTAGGAGTTCCTTGGAAAACCCCGAGGCTACGTGAAAGCGCTGAGGGTGCTTCGTGGCCCCTGCATTGGTTGGAGCAGTAGTAACAGAGCATTGTAGAACATAGTTTGTTCCTAAGAAAGTAAACAAGTTTCTGTCCCAGGCACGTCCTTCGCCAGGTTCCCTCTCCTCTCCTTCCATGTCTGCTCATTTGCTTCTTGGCTGGTTTCCATTTCTAGGTCTAGTGACTTACTTGCCACTCTGTCCCCCAGTCTTGAGTTTCCCTATAGATTAAGTAGTTGAAATGGGCTCTAGGAATAGTTTTACACACACACACACACACATATATACTTAAATACTTTTTTTTTTTTGGCTGTGCTGCACATCTTTCGGGATTTTAGTTCCCTGACCAGCAATCGAAACTGCGCCCCCTGCAATGGAAGCACAGTCCTTGACCACCAGAGAATTCCCCCATATTTTAAATCAGGGTATATATAAAGAGAATTTGTAAGTAAAAGAGGGTTGTGTGAGTCATACCTTGTGGACCCTAAATCTCAGTTCACTTTATCATGGCGGTATTTGTAGCAATTGCCTTCTCTGTAGTATCCATGGAGCAGTATCCATATGGATCCATAGACTTGAATACAGTTCATTTGTATTTCTCATTAAGGTCCGTGATGTAAAGGAGAGTTTCCCATTTTCACTGTAATTTTTCTCTTAAACACTGGTTGCAGGCAGAGTCACCATTCTCTTTTATTAAGACCTACTTTTTGGTGACGTAGCTCTTATTGCCCAGGAGCCTCAAAGCTGTGTGGAGGTCGACTTGGGGTCAGATTGAGCCTGATGCTCACCAGGCATTTCAGGGGCAGGAAGAGTAGTAACCTTGCCTTATCCTGGGTATCATGAACAAGATGCTGTCTCACTGGTGTTGACTTGAGAGCTCAGCCCTTCTACAAGTGTTCTCTAGCCACCAGTCTTTGCCTCTTAAACGATATTTTTGACACTGACGCTGTAACATCCTAAACAAGGGGGAGTGACTGAAATTAATTTCTTGTTGTCATTTGCTGGTCCTGTTGGTGACAGCAGCTAGCTTGGTCCCCACTGGCCTTTGCCTGCAGTGCCCCAGGAATGCTTCGGTGCAAGAGAGGCAGGAGGCGTGTGGATGTGAAGGATTCATAATCAGGAGACCCAGCAGGGTATTGGGCATGAGGACTTTAAAAACGGAAAAACAGGAAGTTCATGAATGTGTTCCTTCTGTGTCTTTATTTGAAACAATAGCTGCTTAAGATTCTGTGACATAATAATAAGAGACAGTAAAATTCTCTACCTGTGGTCATACTGATGACCACAAATGATTTTATCAGGTCTAAACACTTTAACCAAAGTGAACTAATCCTTATCATTGACAACAACACAATGAAAGGAAAATTTGAGAAGCCTGAGTTGGCTATTCTTTTTCTTGTCTATTGGCTCTCTTCAGCAAAGACTGTTTTTCTTTTCCTAACACTAAGTTAAAGAAGGACTTCAACACTAGACAAATTTAAAAGTACTTAGAAAATTAAATGTTTGACTTTCAGGTCCTCTCCTCCATGATCAAGAAGCTGAATGGACACACTTTCAGCAGCATTAGAATAAAGTCTCCCAAACCTCGTCAAGGAAAGGCCGCTAAATCTTCTTCCTCATTGCCGTGCGTTTTCTGTCAGCAATTAGTTCTCTTTGTCTTGGTTGAAACTTGTGGGACCAGTATGTAGTTCAACCTTATTTCACTGTCGTAATCACATTGTTTGGTTCTTAGAATTATTCAGACCTCGGAAAGATGTCTTGAGGTACAGCGTTATGAGTGTAATGACTCGCATTTATCTTCACAGGATAGCAGTGGACTGGATCTGCTTGCCTGATAGACAGCTGCCTATTTATGTAGCAAACTTAAATTTTGTCTTTAAGGGTTTGTTCTTTTTGGCAGTGATTAAAACCTCCTGGCCAAAGCAATCAGTGTATATTCTTTGCTTTTTAAACATCGAGCAATGAATAGGTGAAATTCTCCCATCACTATTCACTTTGAAACCTTAGTTGCCCTAAAAGAAATCATATGTCCCTTAACCCTGTCCTTCTTTCTTTATTCAAATCCTCTTTCATGAGAGTATTCCACTCCTGAATGTAGGTTATAGAGGCGGCTCCTTGTGCTTTCACTGTTCACTTGTTGTGTAGCTACTGAAACCCATATTTTTATTGGTACTCTAATTAAGAAGTGGATTTGTACAGGAGAAAATTTTTCTCTAGATTAGATAATCATACAAGATAATCCAAGTGGCTGTCTCACAGATGTACTTACTCTACATCATCAAGTTTACAAAATACCAGGATTGGAAGATCTCCTGATGTGCCCACACCCTTTTCTACTTCTTTCTTACGCCTCTGTCCTTGGGGAATCATGCTTCATTGTAGTGAGCTGTCTACTGTCTGTCTTAGACACAAATCATTAGCATCAGAATAGCAGTGTCACAGAGACTGTGCACATAGTAGGTGTTGAACAAACCTCTTCTTCTCTTCTCTCTTCCCTTTTCATAAACAGAATTTGAACAACCGATTTGAATGCTTGGTCTGAGGATTTTTTGGCTGTCCATGGCTGTGTAACAAACTGCCCCCCAAATTTAAAGGCTTAAAATACCTATCTTACTTGTGATTTTGCTGTTTGGGGCAGAGGTGGAGGTGGTTGGACTTGTGTTTGTGACCGCAGCTACATGATCCACCTCCAAAATGGCTTAATAATGTGGCTAGCCAGTGCGTGTTGGCTGTGGGCTGAGAGGGCACCTCACGTCTCTCCTACCTGGGCCTGCCCATGTGCTGCTTGGATTTCCTCTCAGCATGCAGCTAGGTTCCCAGGAGGCAGTGAAAGCTGCCAATTCTTTTAAAATGTAGGACTGAAATTGGCAAGAGTCACATCTGTATTCTGTTGGTTAGAACAGCTGTATGCTTAGCCCAAATTCAGAGGGGTGAAGAAAGAGATCCCACCTCTTCAAGGGGGTTTGATAAAGCATTTGCAACCATTTTTAATCTAGTACAGAAGTCACAAAACAAGAGCCATGCCTAAAACCCTGATCTCCTAGTTCCCAGTGGCTGGCAATAACTTTTGCTATTTTATTTTGTGCTTTTAGCCATTAATTTGCTGGTTTGTATAGATAACACTTTCTAAGCATTTTCTAGGTATTCACTTGCTTAATTAACAAAAACCCTATGACATACATTCTATGATGTCCATATTACAGAAAGAGAAATTAAGGCATAAGAGATGAAAACTCTTATGAAGATTATACAGATCATGAATGGTGGTGTCAAACTTTGAGGCCAGTTGGTCTTTCTCCAGAATCTACCATTCCTCTAGTGGTTCTTTTTGTTAGCTTCTATTATTACTCTCAGCTTTTCAGCCTATTTTCCTAGGTGGGAGTATCCTATTTAATAAGCCTGTTTAACTTGATTTGTATTGTAACCTCTATGCAATACCTAGGTAAATTTTTTTGACAAGAATGAAATGAGTATGCTTATTGCCTTCACCTTCAAGTGGCTGAAGAATTCTAGACACTGATTTTCAAGAGCCCTAAAAGGAGATTTATTGATAAGGAGTCTTCAGCCAAGAAGCCCTTCCTTCTGTTCCCACTGAAACTGACATGACCTCTACCCCGCGGCCCATGTGCCTGGAGGCATTAGAGGAATTCGTGCTGCAATATGTGAGGTGCCCTAATGAGAATGAGATGTCCTCTGTGACAAAGGTTAGGGTTCTCTCACCCCTGCAGGTGGGGCTCTAGACTTCTACTACAGTTGGCTAAATCACTGGGGGCCTGCCGAGCCCTGAGGTTGATTAAAAAGAAAAAGCCGATGAGGTGGACAGCCCCGGCTGCGGCAGGGCAGCTGCTACTGCTGGGTCCTGGGGTGGCGTGTGCTGAGGGGGCTGCAGAGACAGTGAGCGGAGCCCAGCGGGAGGCACGAGTCATGAGGCGTGGCCGGCCCAGGTGGCGGTCAAGAAACACGGGAGGGAGGTCAGTCAGAGACCAGGCAGGCGATCGGAACTGGAGACGGCCCCCAGACCTGAACACAGAGCGAGAACCTTGAGTCCCAGGAAGGGCTTTGTCCAGGCAGGAAGTTTGAAAATCGGTCCCAAGACTTTTCACCCTAATGACTTCTTCAGAGGACTGTGGTTAGGAGGTTTGAGGTGCCAGGACTTTGAGAGGGGCACACATCCAAAGCAGGGAGTATGATGGAGACACTCGCCAAGTAAACTCAAGGTGCTATTTTAATAGCTGCTTGAGGCGAATTTACCCGGCACACGTCATGTGGAAGGCGTCCTCCCACAGCCAGGCTGTAACTAGAAAATAAAAGCTGCCTTTACAGAAAGATTAAGAAGTTGGTGATGAAAAAGATTTAAAATTTAGGTTTTGATCCAAAGAGTCAAACTTTAGGAAACCAAGATTACATTTTAAGTAATCTCTAGATTCTGGGAAAGAGATTTATGTTAGCGAGCTTATAGAATTAGACAAGCTAAAAAAAGACACAGAAAATTGATAGTAGTCAGGATGTAGAGTTTTATATCAGCGGGGGCGGGGGGGGAGTGGCATGGCAGAGATAAGTTATTGGCAATTATATTGTCACCTCCTCTAAACGCACCTGAATTTCTGCTGCTGCTGCTGCTGCTAACTCGCTTCAGTCGTGTCCAACTCTGTGCGACGCCATAGACGGCAGCCCACCAGGCTCCCCGTCCCTGGGATTCTCCAGGCAGTGGCCAACTTTTATTCTTGAAAGAAACAGGAAGAGAATAACCTGGATTATACAGATAAAGAGAAGCTCAATTTATAGAGTAAATATTTACTGGGATCACAGAGCTGTCCTCTTTTTCTATCAAATGCCCGTTTTCTCTTGCTGAACAGAAGCAGCCAACATTAATACAAAAGGGAAAGAGAACACCTTTTCAAAAGTTTGCATTATCATAAGGAATGACTGAAGTTATAAAGCACTTTTTATATAAATCTTTCAGTATATCTTTGAAACACAGCAGAGGAAATTACACTTTGAGATAATTTAGGCAAAAAAAAAAAATCTCAGGCATTCAGTTCAGTTCAGTTGCTCAGTCGGTCCGACTCTTTGTGACCCCCATGAACTGCAGCACACCAGGCCTCCCTGTCCATCACAACTCCCGGAGTCCACCCAAACCCATGTCCATCGAGTCAGTGATATCATCCAACTGTCTCGTCCTCTGTCATCACCTTCTCCTCCTGCCCTCAATCCCTCCCAGCATCAGGGTCTTTTCCAATGAGTCAACTCTTCACATGAGGTGGCCAAAGTACTGGAGTTTCAGCTTCAACATCAGTCCTTCCAATGAACACCCAGGACTGATCTCCTTTAGGATGGACTGGTTGGATCTCCTTGCAGTCCAAGGGACTCTCAAGAGTCTTCTCCAACACCACAGTTCAAAAGCATCAATCCTTCGGTGCTCAGCTTTCTTCAGTCCAACTCTCACATCCATACATGACTACTGGAAAAACCATAGCCTTGACTAGACGGACCTTTGTTGGCAAAGTAATGTCTGCTTTTTAATATGCTGTCTAGGTTGGTCATAACTTTCCTTTCAAGGAGTAAGCATCCTTTAATTTCATGGCTACAGTCACCATCTGCAGTGATTTTGGAGCCCAGAAAAATAAAATCAGCCACTGTTTCCACTGTTTCCCTATCTACTTGCCATGAAGTGGTAGGACCAGATGCCATGATCTTTGTTTTCTGAATGTTGAGCTTTAAGCCAACTTTTTCCACTCTCCTCTTTCACTTTCATCAAGAGGCTCTTTAGTTCTTCTTCACTTTCTGCCATAAGGGTGGTGTCATCTGCATATCTGAAGTTATTGATATTTCTCCTGGCAATCTTGATTCCAGCTTGTGCTTCCTCCATTCTCGGACATTAGCAGCTGGTGATTCTACTTGACATACCAAAAGCTGTAAGTTAAGGGTTGTTAACTTTGTCAAGGGCAATCAAAATCTGTTGGGCTGGAAGAGTTGTATGGTGAAGCTGTCCCATGCTTTGATTGGTGGGACATTGTGAGGTAGAGTACTTGTCAGGAGATTTGGTTGGTGCTTGGAACACGTGCTGGGACATATGGGACCTGAGATGGAAATGCACTCATAAGCCAAAGGCGGTGGTGTTCTGAGAACAAAAAGCTTCACGAAGCCTCAATGTGTGCAGGCACATCAGTGAACGACTCCAGCTGGATTTGTGAGAAATACTGAAGCAATTGTCTAAGGAAGAATGCCACCATGGAAAAAGATTGCCCAGCAATTAGAAAAGCAGTGGATCCGCTAGTTGGTTGCACGGTCAAAGTGAGGTAATGGCTTGTCCCTGTTTCCTATGGGTTGTGTTGACTTGTTCATAGAATACATGGCACGCTTGCAGGGACTTCTTGCTCCTGCCCGGGTCCTTCTCAGCCTCCCAGGTTAGTCATTCATTCCTCTTCTGTGTTCAGAATATCTACTTTATCCATAACCTCCCTGGGAGACCATGCAATATTTGAAAGCAGGCACAGAGTGAAACCCATCACAGTATTGCCAGCATCTCGTCAATATGTGACTCAGGGCATCCACAGGCTTCATATTTACTTGTTGGACCAGAGAGCAGTTACTTCATAGTGGGACGGATGTGTTGGATTGACCACTTATGTATTTTGGTTAAAGGACACATGTTAAAAACTTTAGTTTGATCATTATTACTCTAACACTCTCTATTCCTAGCTCATTTTTCTATTCAGCAAACATTGTATGCCTTCTGTCTGCCAGATGCTGTTTTTCGGTGTGGGGTTACAGGAACAAAACTGATGTGGTCCCTGTTTTAATGAATATTACATTCCAGCGGCAAACAGACAACATGCATGACAGATACATCCAGTGGTGATGCACAGGAGGAAGGAAGAGTGAAGGAGGGAGGGATGCTATTACATGATCAGGAAAGACCTGTCTGCGGCAATCTGTGAACAGAGACCTGAAGGCAAGGAGGATGGAATCATGCAAAGGTGATGAGAACTGTTTCAGGCAGTGGGACAAATAAAGGTCAAGGTCAGGGGCCGAGCGTGCATGGTATGTGTCAGCAAGGAGATGTGCCTTGGAATGCAGTGAGCAAGGGGAGAGTGGAAGGAGGTGAGGTCAGGAAAGATAGTTCTGGTGAGATCACCTGTTTCTTTGTAGACTTTGGAGAAGAATCTGGGTTTCTCTGGAGTGTTTTGAAAATATGCCTAAATTGATTTTTTAAAAATCCTTCTTGTGTCTGTATGTGTTCTTTTGAGGGACTAGGGGCAGGAAGATGTCCTCAGGAACAGGAAGAGCTAGCAAAGAAAAGGCTGGGAACGTTGTGTCCCAAAAGCCAATTAAAAGAAACTGTTCTCAAAAAGGTAGAGTGATGGGTCAGATGCTTCCACTTTTGTTTCCTTCACTCTCTTAAAGCCTTTGCATATGTTCAGACTTTCAAATGGTGTCATTTTCTCCAAGCAGAAATTGTTGTATGCACTAAAATAAGCTATATTATTTTCTAACATCTTCAGAATATGTGAGTATGCTTTTACCTTGAGAGGAATGGTTTAAAGGACTAAGTGATGTGAACACTGGCCATGAATGATTTGAAAACTGCCTTCCCTTCCTTGATGGATGGTTCAGTATTGATGGATGCTGATATATAGAGTATAGGTGGGTTCTGAATTAGGAAAACTGAGTTCTGTTTTCCATTGTCACTGGACCAGTTTCCTTCCACTATTTAAGATCACTTGACTTGACTTGTTTATGAACTTTCATATTAGTTTATTGACTTATAATTAATATAGCTCCAAGGAGCCTGGAATGTTGAGGCTTTTTTCTTTTGAAAAGCATAGCTATTTAGCAGTCAGATCAGAAAGTTGCCAGGTAAGCCTGAAGTTAGACAAAGGAGATGTTTCTGTTGGGTGGCGCCGTTAAGAACTTCTTTGATTTGCATTTTGTTTTATCCAAGCTATTTGCATGATTGATTAGGAAGCTGAGGCATGAAGCCTGATTAGTGGTAGAGGGGAAGTGTAGAAACCAGACTTTTTTCCCCTAAACTCCCAGGGATAATTTTTCCTCTTCTGCCTCAACTTCCTCAGTTTCTATATCACAGGATTTGTTTTAAAGTATGTGTTTTATAATAATCGTCTACAATTGTTTTAAGAGGTGAAAGTCTAATTCTTCTGTATTCTCATCTCCATATGGCATTACTATTAAACCACACTATTAAAATAATTGGAAAAATTTATTTTTAGCTCTAAGTATGATTTTGCTGTATATTGTAGTAGTCCGCACTCTATGGGTCAATAGTCCAATAGTCAAGCTTGGCCAATAGTCAGCTCTTTGGGGTCTACCAGGTAAAAAATCCAGAAGAGCAGTATGTTCTATTTGCAGGAATAGCTGTCTGACTGGTTTGCCAGTTGCTGTCTGTTGATAGTGCAGGACTTAGTCAATCATTCTAGCCTTTTTTTTTTAATTATAGTAAAATATAAATCACATAAAATTAACAGTCTTAACCATTTTTAGGGTACCGTTCTGTGGCATTAAGTACATTCATATTATTGTGCAACCTTCATAACCATCTGTCTCCAGAGCTTCTTCACCTTCTCCAACTGAAACTCTATGCCCATCAGACACTCCCCATTTCCTTCCTCTCCCTGGTAACTACCATTTTGCTTTCTGCCCCCTCTGATTTGACTCGTCTTGATACCTCGAGTTTCATAAACTATTTATTCTTTTGTGACTGGTTTGTGTCCCTTAGCATAATGTCTTCTACGTTCACTGATACTGTAGCACATGTCAGAACGTCCTTTTTATGACTGAATGATAATCTACTGTTGAGTTCAGCTGCTCAGTCATGTCTGACTCTTTGCGACCCCGTGGACTACAGCATGCCAGGCCTCCCTGTCCATCACCAACTCCCAGAGCTTGTTGAAATTCATGTCCATAGAGTCAATGATGCCATCCAACCATCTCATCCTGTCATCCGCATCTCCTCCTGCCTTCAACCTTTCCCAGGATCAGGGTCTTTTCCAGTGAGTTAGCTCTTCACATCAGGTGGCCAAAGGATTGGAGTTTCAGCTTCAACATCAGTCCTTCCAATGAATATTCAGGACTGATTTCCTTTAGGATTGACTGGTTGGATCTCCTTGTAGTCCAAGGGACCCACAAGAGTCTTCTCCAACACCACAGTTCAAAAGCATCAATTCTTTGGCACTTAGATTTTGTTATAGTGCAACTCTCACATCCATACATGACTACTGGAAAAACCATAGCTTTGACCAGACGAACCTTTGTTGGCAAAGTAATGTCTCTGCTTTTTAATATGATGTCTAGGTTGGTCATAGCTTTCCTTCCAAGGAATAAGCGTCTTTTAATTTCATGGCTGCAGTCACTATCTGCAGTAATTTTAGAGCCCAGAAAAATAAAGTCTGTTACTGTTTCCACTGTTTCCCCATCTATTTGTCATGTTATGTTTGGTTTATCCATTCATATGTCAATGGACACTTGGGTTGCCTCTACTTCATGGCTATTGTGAAAAATTCTGTGATGCCGTGGGTATTCAAATATCTGTTGGACTCCTTGTTTTCACTTCATTTGGGTACGTTCCCAGAAGTAGGATTGCTAGAACATGTGTGAACTCCGTGTTTCACTTTGTGGGGAATGGCCATACCATTTTAGAGGCTGCTCCACTTTACATCATTCCCACCAGCAATGCAGAGATTCCAACTTCTTCACATCCTTGCCAACACTTCTTTTCTGTTTTATTTTGCTTTTTAAATAATAGCCATCATAATGAAGTGTCATTTACTTGTGGTTCCTCTTTTATTTCCCTAATGATTACTGATGTTGAGCATCTTTTCACGTCCTTATTGGCCCTATCTTTGTCAGAGAAATCTCTGTTCAAGTCTGCCTCCATTTGTTTGATCGAATTATACAGGAAGTTTTTGTTGTTGCACGGTAAGAGTACTTCATGTATTTGGACATCAGTTCCCTATTCCTCTTCTCCTTTGTCCACGTCTGCGTTTCTCTGTGGTTGGAGCTTTGCACAGCCTCTGGCTCCTTGATATTTCCAGATGGAGTTACTGTGAGTGTAAAATGAGGCATGAACACATACACTGTTTCTGCACGGAAAACAGATGGGCTCACTCAAGCCCAGGAGACTCCTTCCTCTACGATGTCCAGGAATAAGTAACTCCCTGATGCATCGTGAGGCCAGTGCTCCTTTCTCTGGCCAGCACCCAGCAGCTCTCCCCGTGCTGCTGTATGTATACAGACTAGGTTATCTCAAGCAGTGTTAGGCACCAGAGTTAGCAGTTATGTTCACGGCACTTGAAGAGTTAGGCTGCTCCACTGACATGCAGTGATTTCACAGTATTTAAGGAAGATTTTTAGGAGAGGGCTTTAGCAAGAGGGGCCTGTGGAGAGTAGCCAGGAAGTCTGAGGCTGGTCTGTTAAATTAGATAACCATTACTTTATTTCTTGGTGCTGTGAATCTAATCCTGGTTAAACCAAAATCTAATTTATTTTCATGCTTGATTGGGAGCACTTTTGATTAAGTATTTGGATGAGAGTGAGCATGGACTCAGAGCACTGTGGGAAGGAGGTAGTCCAGGGCTGCTCTGCTGGGGCTGATTATTAATCAGGGGTTAGTAGTGAGGAGGGGAAAGTAGGTGAGTTGGACCCCAGGACAGGAGTTTTGACTTTCAGTGGGTAGATTTAAACTAAAGTTGGGATCCCCTTTTTCAGGAGGCTTTGATGTACTCAGAGATCAGAAGGCAGGTTGCCTTCTGGTGTGATTAACAGAGTGACTTTTCAGACTGTTTCTCCTTTAGGGCTTCTGAGATGCTGATGAAAATGCTGTCTGGACATACATGGTTCATAATTAAGGCCAAAGAAAGTGTCTGATGTGATGGAGATGCCTTCAAGCCGTTTAATTCCCTCAGTGTTAGAGATAGGACACCCTTCTTCTTTGGCATAAAAGTCCCAGCCAGCAATGAGAACATCTTGGGATCAAGGTAATATGTTGAATGACCAGGAGAAAAGTCTCTTTATTCGTCAACTTCTTTACTAACTTCTTCTCTGGGCCAAGTCACTTGATTTATCACCTCAGTTTGTTGATCTGCAGAACTGTGTGGTGAAGCTGTGTGCTCTGAAATCACAGCTCTGCCACTTCCTAGCTAGGTGATCTGGAATCAGTTGCTTTTCTGGGCTGCACATTCTTGATTATAAAATAGTGAAAATTCACCTTGGTGAAGACCAGTGACATAACCTATGTAGTACTTATCAAAGAGCCTGATAAATACTAGTAGTTAGCTCTCGTAGTATTATTTTTATTATTTTGCTACTACAAACAGAAGATTTGTAGCTGCGGTTGTAAGTGAGCACTAACATTTTGAGAAAATTTTTGAAAGAAGTTCTTAAGTGGAGACAGACTTGTCATGAAGACAATATCCAAGAAAAGAGTTTCACAGCCTGCTAATGTTTGCTGGACTTCAGTGCCAACAGCTCATTATCTGAGAAAATGTTTTTCTAAATATTGGCAAAAGAAAGGTATTTTCTTTTTGGATTTACAGAGTCAGAATGTTAATGAGCTAACAAGTGGCAGTACTAATCAGTTAAAAACATTTTCTTTTTTGGCTGTGCCCACAGCCTGTGGGATCTTGGTTCCCCCAACCTGGGATCAAACCCAGGCCCGCTGCATTGGAAGCATAGAGTCTTAACCACTGGACTGCCAGGGACGTCCCTACTAATTACTTTTAAAAGGTTAATGTGTTTATCACTTTTATTTCATTTGTTCTAATTTTGTCCCAGCTATAGTGCCATCAAGTCCTCTTTGTGCCCAGGACTGACCTTAAGATGACTAGCCCAGTTGGTGATAGAACACGGGAGAGGGAAGGCCAGCCAGACACTGCCCACGCCCAGGATAAGGATGCAGTGTAGAGAAACAGACGATGAGCAGGTATTGCTATTGCATAACTGCTTCTTTCATGGGGACCTGGTTTTATCAGCGATGCACACTTTGTGGAGTCCCTTTTAAGCTGTGATCTGTTTACTGTAAGAAGATTGCTGCCATGTGGGTGGGAGCTTTGCCTCGAAGCGCTAACAGATGGGGGAGGCTCCTCTGCCAAAGGAGGGGCCCTTGGTAAGTGGGTTTGAGAGGACTTGAGGTGTGCCCGCAGCAGCGAAGTCTATCTCTATTGCTGTGTACAGCTAGCTTTTTCAATTTGAAAGAATTTTCTAAAAGCTTCTTGATTGAGGTTTTTGTCTCATGGTCAGAAAGGAGGAAATGGTGGCATATTCTCTCAGGTTCTGAAGCTGTGAAGCAGTTTGATCATTGGCTGAAGAGGGATATGCTTGAGGGCAACGGGAAGGGACCTAGCACGAGTCAGCGACCTTAACCCTGGGCTCTCACATCTCACTTTCTGGTTGTGAAGTCTTGGATTCCTTGAACTTGCATCTCCAGCTCATCACCAAGAATGCTCTTCCAAGGGATGTTATTCATCCCCGTGACTTGAGCTACCACCTCAAAGCTGTGGCCTCACAAGTCTGTAACATTCCACCCAGATCAATTTGAATACCTGACAGGTAAAAGGAGAAGTGCAGGTCTTGCGTAATACAAGAAGTTCCTGTTGTCAGTGTTCCTCGTCCTCCCCACCGCCCTCTCTCACACAGTCATGCCAGCCTCTAGAAGGCCTTTGTCAGCTCCCAGTCAGTGGCTGTCAGGTACTGCGTGCCATCTGGCAATGCTACTGAACCCTTAGCGCTCTGTCATCTGCTCTTGTCACCTGTTTCTCTGTCTCAGGCACTTACCTGGTGCAGGAGTGGTCAGTGGCTGAAGAAATGCATTCTTCTCAGCCCATTATTGCAGTGTGGTTGGCAGGACACATGATCGTTACAAATGATGAACAGAGTAAAAAGAAAAAACTAAAGAAAGAAAAAGGACACAAAGGCAACTACTTTCGTCCCAATTACTTCATCATCCACCACCAGGTCCCCACTCGCTGAAGCTGGATCTGTGTTACACATCCCTCCATCTCCTTCTGAAAGCAAACACTGGGCCTTTAGGGACCCACCCAGTATTATCAGGGTTGGAGATCTTCGTTTGCAGCTGAGGCTCATGGAGGTATCCAGGCTGACTCTGAGTATTCTCTCTTAGGAAGAGACGAGATCAGAGTGTAAGCTGTTGTTTGGAATCGGGTCCTAGTCATGAGATGGTGAGAGTAGCTCCAGGAGGTAGAATTAGATCGTGCCATTGTATTAGAAATGGTCAGTACGAAGGATGGCAATGCAGATATTTTGTTGGAATACTTCAAGTGAAGCAATATGGTACAAAATTACTTCTGTTTCATCTTGCAAATATTCCCTCCGTTTATGCGTATCATCTTCTGCAGAATTTCCTTCAGTGGAAATGGAAAATTTATGTGAAGGGCAGAGGTGAAGCTTGGCCTCCAGATTGAGTGGGCTTATATTGGGCTTTCCTGGTGATGCAGATGGTAAAGAATCTGCCTGCAATGCAGGGAACCCAGGTTCCATCCCTGAGTCAGGAAGATCCCCTGGAGAAGGAAATGGCAACCCACTCCAGTATTCTTCCCTGGAGAATCCCGTGGACAGAGGAGCCTGGTAGGCTACAGTCCATGGGGTCGCCAAGAGTTGGAGATGACTGAGCGCCTAACACTTTACTTCACTTCATGTGTATCAAAGGTCTAATCTATACTTTTAAAAACTGTTGCCTTCAGTACAACAAAACCCAACACGGTAATTGTTTTGATATTCAAAAGCATCCTGCTAGAGATGTGATTTTTTTTTTAGAGACTATTGTTCACTGATGCTCTGATTAATGTAAAATTATTAGAAATCATGAGAATGATTACTTTAAGGCATTAAACTTAATGCCTTTAGCCTTAGCAAAGTTCCCTTCTAAAATAGAAATGAATATGTAGTATTTAAGGATGAGGGCATGGAGAATAATTCTATATGTAATTGTGCCCTACATGCAGAAAGACATCCTTAGAAAAGTAGGAAAGTCCCTGCAGTTAATCTTCAGCATTCATTTGCAAGTGACAGGAATATGTTAATTGCTTTTCTTAGGTGAATGATTCTTAGTCTGGTGGGAATGATAAAGATTTCAATTCATTCCACTAATTTAGATTTTTAAAAATTACCAATGTTCATCGGTTGTGGTATAGAGCTAATAAGGGATTCCAGTGAGGTCTGGGTTACTGGGTAGATTTCATTCAAAGTGTGACTGCAGTAATCCTCAGTGGCAGAATTACATTTTCATCAAATCAGCCTGTGGTGCTTTGGGTGACTGAGTGCCCTGAACCACTGGTGCTTTTGTGGGCTGGATGGGAAAACTGGAGCATATTATGCTATGAAATGGTGAGGCTGATGCAGTGTCTTGTAAATACTGCTGAGCACAGCAGTTGGAATTGAGAAGTTAGTATGATCAGTTATGTGGAGAGCTCTGAAGTTTATGACTTATGTAAGAAATTAACCTTTTCATTGTTCTTCTGACTGCCAAAGAGCCAGGGTAAAGACTGATGGGATTTTCTCTTTACATTTCTGCCATTTTTCCCCAGGTAGATTGAGGAAAATTTTTTAATTGCTAAAAAAAAAATACCCTAACATAATTACTAGGAAGAGGTTCATTTAAGAAAAAACATATAACACTGTAAATTTCTGCACAGCATAAACCAGATTGCTGCTGCTGCTAAGTCCCTTCAGTCCTGTCCAACTCTGTGTGACCCCATAGACGGCAGCCCACCAGGCTCCCCCGTCTTGGGTTGCCATTTCCTTCTCCAATGCATGAAAGTGAAAAGTGAAAGTGAAGTCACTAAGTCGTGTCCAACTCATAGCGACCCCATGGACTACAGCCCACCAGGCTCCTCTGCCAATGGGATTTTCCAGGCAAGAGTACTGGAGTGGGGTGCCATTGCCTTCTCCAATAAACCAGATTATATAGTAGTAAAAATGAAGGCGGTTACATCGAGTATTTGGAAATAGCACTCAGAAGTGCTAAGAATTTTGCATGCATTTTATTCACTTTTCACTATCATTTTGGCCATGCCACAGAGCATGTGGGATCTTAGTTCCCTGATCAGGGATTGAACCCATGCCCCCTACAGTGGAAGCATGGAGTGTTAATCACTGGACTGCCAGGGAAGTCCCTGGGTACATTTTTAAAATATCATTTCCCTGCTTATGATCCTGCATTTTAGGGTACAGCTCCTTAGCCCCTGTTGGCCTCTCCAGCTATATTTGGCTACTTGTCACCCTCACATTCTGACCTCTAGCCAACTCAACTACTTGAAGTACCTTCAGGGTGGCTGGTTGTCTCTTGACCCCAGAACTTCACATTCGTTTGTCCTCTTCCACTACACTGGCCATAGCCTCCACCTTTGCTTAGGTACCTCCTGCTCTTCTCATAGAACTTAGTTTGTGTTAGCTCCCTTGAAAGTCTTCCCTGACATCTCCACTCTGGTCTAGATTCCATCCTGTACGACGCCCGATAGCATTGGGCATTTCTGCATTACAGCACTTAATACACTGTTCAGGGCTACAGACTTATCATTTCTACCAGAGTGCCTGCTGTCCAGCGTTGATCACTAGCACTTGTTTAGCATCCAGCCCTCAACATTCCCTTCTGAGTGCATGACCTTATTTAAACTGCAGTTCCTGCGACAAAGGTCCTATCTTTAGGGCGTTTGGAAGCTCAGAAGGATTAAGGGTCTTGCCCAAGGTTATCCATCTAGTAGGTGGCAAGGCCAAGTTTAAACGTGGGTCTTGATTCCAGAAGTTCCTGCTGTTTGCACAGTGCCTAGTCATGGTCTCCAGAACTGGCATCTCTAAGACCTGGGTTGCTGAGTGGGTTGGTAGATTGCTGGGAAGGAGCAGCACTGTGGGGGGGCGATGTCCAGGCTTCTGAGAGGATTATGCTTCCTCAGTCGGTAAACAGTCTGTGGAGAGACCTCTCCCCCAATGTGGGAGACCTGGGTTCAATCCCTGGATCAGGAAGATCCCCTGGAGAAGGAAATGGCAACCCACTCCAGTATTCTTGCCTGGAGAATTCCGTGGACAGAGGAGCCTGATTGCTACAGTCCATGGGGTCACAAAGAGTCAGACACGACTGAGTGACTAATACTCTGCTAACAAGAGAGACTGGAGATTTCATGTGAAATCCAATTTGTGATGAGTCTGGACTTAGGCATGCTGGATTTGAGTTGCCTGTTGGTCGTCTGAGTGGGAATGTGCTGCTCGCAGGCTGTGGGCTAATAAGGCTCAGGAAGGGGTCATCTGGGAATCTGTTGGTCTTCATCGCTGTTTACTTACAGTGCAGAAGAGTTGATGGCTGATGCTGCACTTATTGTCTGTTCCAGCCTTCACAATAGATGCCTCTGCTTATGTCCCACGTCAATGAGGAGTTGCATGAAGCAACCAAATGGTACTGTGCCTACTCCAGTGCGACTCAAAGTACCACAGTCTTTGCCTGCTAGCATTTTCTGTGTATATAATATATACACATGTTTATGGTTCAAAATCTGGCATTATAACTGAAACTGGTTGTGCTTTTATAGTCACAGTTTTTATTTTATTTTTTAATTATTTTTTTTTCCTCAGTCACATAAGTCACAGTTTTTAACAAAATATATTTAAGGAAATCCGATTAGTTCATGTATGATGTGAGCATATCTACCTTTGGTTCCTCCTTAAGAATGGGCAGGGTGAGGGCTATGTGGGTATGATCGCAAATGTAGTGCATGTAAATACAAAATTTGGAAAAGAAATCAGTAAAAAAAAAATCTTGTAATTATATTATCAGGTAATGTTTTGGTATGTTCTCTTGGTTAGTAATATATTTTAAAGGGATTATACTTGAGTTTCACAGTATTATATCTTTCTTTCCTCAAATTTCTCTTGATATAGTTTAAAAAAAAAAAAACACTTGAATTTTATTAACTCTAGTAGTCCATACTGTATGCCATAATAGCTATTGAAGAAATATTTAGGTTTTCAATTCTCTGTTCATATAAATGCACCTATATAATTGTGTTTTCTTATATATTTAAGGCAGATAGGGAGAGGAAAGAGAGAAAGAAAGAAATGTGAGTGAACGAAGGAAATGAGCAGTGTTTTATGCAGAGTCGGTATTTGGTGTTAAAGAAAAACAAGGGTATCTTGAGATCCTAGGGTGATCTTTGTAAAATAATGTAAAGACTGAAAAGGTCAATTAAAAAAACAAATACACTGGCTAAAATAAATTGGGACCATCTGTTGTCCCACCTTGGCCTGTTCACATAGTCTTCTGCTGGCTGCTTATTTAAGAATGCCTTTAAAGTGGTGAAGGAGGGCTGCCGGGCATCAGATGGCAGAGGGCAGGAGTGCAGAGAGACAGCTCCCTGCTGGGTGCCCTTCGGGGCCAGCCGGACTGGCCACTGTGGCCTTGAGTTTTGAGCCATCAAGGTGTGGGGGATGGGAAAGGACAAGTTACCCTGCCTTTTTTTTTAACCACCATTGAAATAAACTTTAAAATGGTTTATTTAAAAGGATATTTCACCTGAACATCTAATAATGTTCCTTTCTTGTATGTATGTTGATATTATCTTTCTCTGCATGATCTCGTATTAACCTTTTGTCACAAAGTCTTCCATGAACCAGTCTAATTGTAGGAAGCTCAGTCCCTGAGGCCCAGTGGAGTCCTTTTAGTCATAGGAGCTGCTGAATTTTATTTTCTGACTGAGTATGACCATTATGAATTGCTAGAGTTTTCTCTGTGTTGATGGTAACTTCCTATAAATAACAACAAAATGATTACTTGGAAATCCTTAAATAGAGCTATGTTGCAAGTCTACAGTTAAAGCCTTTATTTATAAATTTTTGTTTAAAGTGGATGTGACCAAAATGCTAATCTAGAGCAACATTTAACCTACTGGCTTGGTGGACCCTGCTATGTAATCAATTTCACTCTTGTAATTGGAGTAACTATTTTGGCAGAATGGAGGAGGGTCCACTTGTAGCTTTGGGGTGTCTTTGGTTTTTTTGTTTGTTTGTTTCAGTTTTTCTTTTAAGGAGTTCGTGAATCCAGTGGCCCACCCTGGAGGCTTTGGTTGCTGGGATGGCCTTAGGTGCTGCTGCTTTCAGATAGTGACGGGTGGATCCCAAGCTGTGTGAGTGAAACCCCCTGTCCCCCTTCTCTGGAAGGCTGAAAGCCAAGCAGGGAATCCAGGCAGGGGCAGGGAGGTGTCAGAGCCCAGTTTCTTGCCCAGAGATGTCATTGATTGCAGACATATTTTCTGAATCTAAGATATAACATTCATTCAGAAATGAGTGTTTATGAAAATAGACTTGATGGTGGGAACTTGTATGACTAAAACCTTCACACATAGTGATTTCAATAGTCCATTATTCGGCCCATCAAAAGATTGTAGTGGAAACTTGACTAATGATTGGAAATAGCTGTCAGTGTGCTCATCTGACCTTAGTTTCATTAGCCTTCAAAAGTGTCTTTAGACCAAATTAAATGATCCCATAACCAACAAGGACCTACTGAACAGCACAGGGATCTCTGCTCAGTGTTATGTGGCAATTGGATGAGAGTGGGGTTTGTGGGAGAATGGATACATGTGTATGTATGGCTTAGTCCCTATGCTGTCCACCTGAAACTATCACAACATTGTTATCACCTATTTCCCAACACACACACACACACAAAAATTAAAGGATCCCAGTTTAGCACAGATGCTTCTCTTCTGGTTTCCCCTTTCCTCGGAGGAAGTTGGTTTGCTAAGAATTACACCATTCTTAGCAAAGTGGAAGAAGGAACTGACCAGTTTCTAATGCGGGGAATCTGATTTATGCTCCACTGTAATCACTGCTACCTGTTGGGACAAGCATGGAAGGAAGGAAGTGGGTGTTGTCTAATAGTGTGATTGAACTAAGTCCCGATGATGTACTGCTCTTCAGTGACCTTCTGGAAGCCCCCACGCTGCTTCATACGGTCGTGGATGTACCATATTCAGCAGTTCGTGTGTGCCCGGCACGCTGGCGTTTCTCTGCACAGATGCAAACCCTGTTTCTCTCCTCTATGTCAATGGTACAGATGAACCTGGAGGGCAGCCCATTAAGAGTGGAATTTAGGAACATAACGCAATAGGCAGAACTGGGAGTCTAAAGAAAAGAAACAGGGAGCAGAGCGCATTCCATGGAGGAGGGATTCATTAGCCTGTCCACCCTACATATGACTATTTCTTTCATCATCCAGTTGATTATTATGGAGGAGGAGATTCCTGATCTTTATTGCCATGGCTGTTTGCACAGTGTTATTTGCAGTTCTTTTCTTAATCCAATTTAATCGCGAAAATGCCCTTATTTGGTCCAGCAGACTCTGCTTGGCACCACCTCATGCCTACCCTCTGTCCCCCTTTTCTAAAAGTCCTGTTAAAATAAGTGCTTTAAAATGTAGCTTCATCCTGTTTCTCAAGCTTAACTTTCTCCTCCCCATGAGCTTCTAAGTCCTGGGAGTGGCTGGCACTGCGTGTGCTCTTCCTACTGGCCCCCTGTAATACCTACTTCAAGATGAGAAAATCAAAGAAGAGCCAATTGACAAAGACCCTGCATGTTGAAGGCATGACTCAGAATAGAGCACGGAATCCCTGGCCCTCAGCTTTGTGTAAACTTCCAAAGATCTCCTTGTTCATCTACAGAGCTTTCCCTGCAGGCGGCTTTTAGAAAACCCTGAGCGAGTTGGAAATCTCTGATCCCCTTATATCATGTGCTGTAGCTGATAATGGAACTTTGCCAGAAAAGGGAAGGGACATACATTCTGGCACTCCTGCTCTTTGCTAGGAACTGGACATTGATTTGGGAATTGGTAATTAATCAATATCCTGATTTTGGAAGGAATTGTGTGTTTCTCTTTCTACTCCAAAAGGTTGTCTAGTGTCACTCTCAGCTCCTAAGGTGCTATTCTGCTAAGTACAGTAGATTAAGAGTTTCTTTCATTTTCCTTTCTATTATCATAGTATTGGGAAGTCTCTCTCCTTAGTTCATTAATGTTTTCACATCCTTGAAGTAGTAAACAATTCCTCACTCCATTTCTACAGTTCCTGTTGCTGGGAGCCCCAAGACTCACCTGCCACCTTGTCCGTATTACTACATTTTAGTGATTTCTATATCGCCTACCCACATGATAGTCCGTGGTTTTATCAGTTTGATATTGAAAACTCAAATGAATAAAGGACAACAGAACAAAAGAAACCTAGTCAGATATGATAGAGTAATATCCCTTACTTCATTCATTGACGTGTTTCTTTGCAATCTGTGCATTATCATATTCATTTTTAAAGAATAATAGTTGCTGTATTTTGTTGAAAGACTAGGCTCATAAATTCAAAAAAGCTAATTATATTTTGTTACTTATGTTGCTTGAATCCTAATAAGCATTTTCCTCTTGCTAGCTTAGCGGTTGGAAAAGGAAACGTATCTTAACATGGACAAGAGTACCCTGGTAATTAGAAATTACAGAGAAAGGAATAATGATATTTTATTATTAAAAGTTTTCTGACTGAGCATGGTAGGGCCTGATTTTAAAGTGAAGAAAGAAATGAAATTGCTTCTTATTTTTTATGTAGGTCTGGCAGAAAAAAGGGAGAAGAATTAAGGAGAACATATCAACTTGGCTGTATGTGTATGCTCTTCCCAGATTTTAAAAAGGGAAGAAAAGAGAAAACACTGTAGACATGATGGGTGTGGAATTAAAAATCACAAGTAGAGAAAATATGGCCATAGCCCTGGGCTCACAGTATTAAACAGAAATTATTTTCTGGGCTCATCTTTGGGTGCTTACTGTGTGCCTGTCATGTCTTGATACAGGGAGTTTAAAAAACTAACCCAGGGTCACAGAGTAAGTGGCAGAGCCTCAGATATCTAAATCTTGGCATAGTTTTATTTGGTGAAACTGAAGATTAAAAAAGAAAAACGAGGAATATAAAATATATGTGAGCTAAAGGTGGTCAAGCTCCAGTTTTTAATGCAGAGAATTGAGTTTGAAGTTCAGTCATCTCTGATGATGTGAATATTCTTACTCATTTGAGTTTTCTGTTGAGATAATTGTCTCTCTGACTGCTCAGAAATTTCAGTGCAGACATCTTCATAGTCCTGAGCAAACTGGGATGGTTGGTCACCTTACTTCTGATGTTGATACCAAGTTTTGTTTTTAATTTTGCAGTAGGAAATTTTTTATTAAAGCAAAGCTGACTGATCATTAGAACCACCTTATAGTTTTTTTCTTGATAAGCTAAGTCTCTTGCCTGTGTTGTTATCCGTCTTCCACTTTATATTTGAGTCTGGAGACCATCGCTGTGATCACAATGCTTAACACTTAACTTGTGAAGCTAATGTTCCAGGTACGCGGTAGAAGAGATAACAACTGTGTCATTGTTAGTGATGGGGAGACTGAGTGAAGGAAAAGCACAACACTTCTCATGGCCAGGGGAGTCCACAGCGCTGTATTCCTGAGTCTCTGCTCAGGAATGCAAACAAAGGCCCCTTGATAAAAACATTTCCATATCTTAAAGTAAACATACTTGATCATTTAAGTAGTCCTGCTGCAGTCAAAGACTTTGTTAATTGCTTAGTTAGGCTAGACTAATTGATAGAACATTTAATGAAGCAGATATTGTTATGCTCAACAAACTGGTGATTTTCTCCAAAGGGAGTTTAAATTAAACTCATATATATCAATTTTTTATTTGCACATTTGTTTTTCTTTTGCAGGGAAATTCGAGAGGTAAAGTGAAAAAGTTACCTTTCTGTCAAAGGTTTTTCTTAAACATCTATTTTTGTGGTATTGGGGCCCTTACACTGAAAAAAGTAGAGATGCACACACTAAGGCGTCCCTGGTGGCTCAGGGGGTAAGGAATCTGCCTGCAATGCAGGAGACCTGGGTTTGGTCCTTGGGTCAGGAAGATCCCCTGGAGAAGGAAATGGCAACCCACTCCAGTATTCTTGCCTTGGAATTCCCATGGACAGAGGAGCCTGGTGGGCCCCAGTCCATGGGGTCGCAAAGAGTCGACACAAAACTTCCTTTTGTACGCAGCTACTTAGAAGTTAGCATGGATGGAAGTTAGGGATATAACTCAGGTCACATGGAATTTGGTATTGGTATTTCCGTTTCTTAGCTTTCTAAGCAGGGGCCTTGTTACCATATTCTCTAATTCTTCTAAGTTCAGTTCAGTCGCTCAGTTCTGTCCAATTCTTTGTGACCCCATGGACTGCAGCATGCCAGGCCTCCCTGTCTATCACCAACTCCCAGAGCTTGTTGAAATTCATGTCCATAGAGTCAATGATGCCATCCAACCATCTCATCCTCTGTCGTCCCCTTCTCCTGCCTTCAACCTTCCCCAGCATCAGGGTCTTTTCCAATGAGCTAGTTCTTCACATCAGGTAGCCAGAGTACTGGAGTTTCAGCTTCAGCATCAGTCATTCCAATGAATATTCAGGACTGATTTTCTTTAAGATTGACTGGTTGGATCTCCTTGCAGTCCAAGGGACTCTCAAGAGTCTTCTCCAACACCACAGTTCAAAAGCATCAATTCTTCGGTGCTCTTCTTTTGTTATAGTCCAACTCGCACATCCATACATGACTACTGGAAAAAGCAAGCTTTGACTAGATGCACCTTTGTTGGCAAAGTAATGTCTCTGCTTTTTAATATGCTATCTAGGTTGGTCATAACTTTCCTGCCAAGGAGTATGCATCTTTTAATTTCACTACAGTGATTTTAGAGCCCCCCAAATAAAGTCTGTTACTGTTTCCACTGTTTCCCCATCTATTTCCCATGAAGTGATGGGACCAGATGCCATGATCTTAGTTTTCTGAATGTTGAGTTTTAAACCAACTTTTTCCACTCTCCTCTTTCACTTTCAAGAGGCTTTTTAGTTCCTGTTCACTTTCTGCCATAAGGGTGGTGTCATCTGCATATCTTGTGTTACTGATGTTTCTCCCGGAAATTTTGATTCCAGCTTGTGCTTCATCCAGTCCAGCATTTCTCATGATGTACTTTGTATATAAGTTAAATAAGCAGAGTGATAAAATACAGCCTTGATGTATTCCTTTCCCAATTTAAAACCAGTCTGTTGTTTGATATCCAGTTCTAACTGTTGCTTCTTGACCTGCATACAGATTTTCAAGAGGCAAGTCAAGTGGTCTGGTATTCCCATCTCTTGAAGATTTTTCTACAGTTTGTTGTGATCCACATAGGCAAAGGCTTTGGCATAGTCAATAAAGCAGAAATAGGTGTTTTTCTGGAACTCTCTTGCTTTTTCCATGATCCAGCAGATGTTGGCAATTTGATCTCTGGTTCCTCTGCCTTTTCTAAAACCAGCTTGAACATCTGGAAGTTCACAGTTCATGTATTGCTGAAGCCTGGCTTGGAGAATTTTGAGCATTACTTTACTAGCATGTGAGATGAGTGCAATTGTGCGGTAGTTTGAGCATTCTTTGGCATTGCCTTTGTTTGGGATTAGAATGAAAACTGACCTTTTCCAGTCCTGTGGCCACTGCTGAGTTTTCCAAATGTGCTGGCATACTGAGTGCAGCACTTTCACAGCATTATCTTTTTAGGATGTAAAGTAGCTCAACTGGAATTCCATCACCTGCACTAGCCTTGTTCGTAGTGATGCTTCCTAAGGCCCACTTGACTTCACATTCCAGGATGTCTGGCTCTAGGTGAGTGATCACACCATGGTGATTATCTGGGTCATGAAGATCTTTTTGTACAGTTCTTTTGTGATTCTTGCCACTTTTTTACTATCTTGCCATTTTTACTATCTTCTGCTTCTGTTAGGTCCATACCATTTCTGTCCTTTATTTTGCCCATCTTTGCTTGAAATGTTCCCCTGTTATCTCGAATTTTCTTGATGAGATTATTTGTCTTTCCCATTCTATTGTTTTCCTCTTTTTCTTTGCATTGATCACTGAGGAAGGCAATGATCACTGAGGAAGGCTTTCTTAACTCTCCTTGCTATTCTTTGGAACTCTGCATTAAAATGGTTATATCTTTCCTTTCTCTACCTCTTCTTCTTCTAATAAGTTGAAAAGTTAAAATTGGCCTGGCTTCAGAAACCCTGAAACATTTTTATAGCCTATTAGATGGGGTAAAGAGTATTGGGAGAGACTGAGGTGGGTGTCCAAAGGATGACCTTAGTTGTCTTGGATGACAGTAGTTATCTTGGGAGCCTGGAATGTTGATTCCTTATGAGGTCAGCTGTCGGGAACTAGACTAAGTGCTTTATTTTCTTTATCCTTCATTTTACCTATCCTTTCCCACCATAATTGGGCTTCTCTTGTGGCTCAGCTGGTAAAGAATCCACCTGCAATGCAGGAGACCTGAGTTCGATCCCTGGGTTGGGATGACCCCCTGGAGAAGGAAAAGGCTACCCACTCCAGTGTTCTGGCCTGGAGAATGCCATGGACTGTGTATAGTCCTTGGGCTTGCAAAGAGTTGGACACAGCTGAGCATCTTTCACTTTCACTTTTCCACCATAATTAGAATGAATATGATGTATCCCCAGGGTGAGTTTTGAAATTCTGTCAGTGAAAGACTAGGTCCAGTTCTTCAAATGAACACCCATAGAGGGGCTGCTGTTGCTAAATCACTTCAGTCGTGTCCAACTCTGTGCAACCCCGTAGATGGAAGCCCACCAGGCTCCCCTGTCCCTGGGATTCTCCAGGCAAAAACACTGGAGTGAGTTGCCATTTCCTTTTTCAAAGCATGAAAGTGAAAAGTCAAAGTGAAGTCACTCAGTCATGTCTGACTCTTCGCGACCCCATGGACTGCAGCCTACCAGGCTCCTCCATCCATGGGATTTTCCAGGCAAGAGGACTGGAGTGGGGTGCCATTGCCTTCTCCGATAGATGGGCTTTCTCCCTCAATTCTGTTGCAATGAGCATAAATGGGTGCTTCCCATGTTCTGACATGACCTGAAGGTGAACAGCCTTGTTATCTATCCATTACAGACTTCAGACTGATTACAGTTGTTACAATCTAAGCTTCGATTCCTGGGGTTGCAAAGAGTCGGACACGACTGAGCAACTGAACTGAACTGAAGCTTGTATAAGGGACTCCCAGGTGGCAGAGTGGTAAAGAGAATCTGCCTGCCAATGCAAGAGAAGCAGATTTAATCCCTGGGTTGAAAAGATACCCTGGTACAAGAGTAAACATACGTACTCATACCATACAACCCAGCAATCACTCTCCTTGGTATTCACCCAAAGGACTTGAAAACCTCTGTCTACACAGAAGTCTGCACACATGTGTTCATAGAAAGTTTATCCATAATGGCCAAAAGTTGGAAGCAACCAAGCTGTCCTTCAGTAGGTGAATGGATAACTGTGGTACATACAGACAGTGGAATGTTAATCAGTGCTAAAAAGAAGTGAGGTGTCAAGCCATGAAAAGACATGGAGGAACTTTAAATGTATATTACTAAAATCTGAAAAGAATACATATTATATGACCTCATCTATATGACATTCTGGAAAAGACAAAACCATGGGGAAAGAAAAATATCAGTGTTGTCAGGGATTGGGGAGGAAAGAGAAGTAGGTCGAGTACATAGGATTTTTAGGGCAGTGAAAATACTCTGTATGATACTATAACAGTGTATACATGTCAATATGCGATGGTCCAAACTCATAGGATATTCAATATTGAGTGAACCAGAATGTTAACATGGAGTTTGAGTAATTATGATGTATCAGTGTAGGTTCATCAGTTGCAACAAAGGTACCACTATTGTGGGCTTCCTGGTGCTCAGATGCTAAAGAATCTGCCTACGGTGCAGGAGACCTGTCTTAGGAAGATCCCCTGGAGTAGGAAAAGCCAAACCGGTATTTTTGCCTGGAAGATTCCATGGACTAAGGAGCCTAGCAGACTACAGCCCATGGGGTTGCAGAGAGTCGGACATGACTGAGCAACTTATCCCCCCACCACACACACACACACACACACACACACACACGTGTGCACTTATATAAGAATGGTAAATTGAAATTGCTAAAGAAGGAAACTATTTTTATTTTGTGTTGAGTAAGTCATAAGCAAAAATTTTTAGTGCAAAGGTGATGAAAGCAATCTAGATCTAGCTCTTTCAGATGCCCATATTTAGCATCCTAAGATTTTTTCATGAATGGAAGCAACTTCTGTTAAATGTCCTTGCTCTTCTGAATCTCCCGTGAAACATTTTCTTACACTCTCTTCTTTCTATAGTACATCTTCTGTATCTTACATGTTTCAGAACTTCAAAACGTAATTGTACTGCAGACAAAATACATGGACATGTTTTGATACTGAGCTCTGTGTACTCTGCCTTATCTCTGAACTAAATCTTGCAGTGATGAAAGAAAAATAAAAGCAATCTGTCAGTGGGGTGCTCTTGCTACCCTTCTAGTAATCATCTTTATTGCCATTCTCCTGATTGTGTCTCTGACATTTCCATGAAAATTACTGAGGGCAGCTGAACTAGATAAATTAGGCCCTTTCTGACCAAATAAAAGACCACTGACATTTTGGCAGTGCTAAACTCATTAACAGTATTAGCTAGGAGTCCTGCTTTTAGTAAAGCGCCATCTTGGGCATGTGACTCTATGTTGGAGCAGATAAAGACCTTCCAGCTCCTAATTAACAAGTATAATAAATGGCAAACAGTTTGTGGGAGTCCCTGAATAACATTAATCAGATTTAGAGCACTACCACCATTTCATAATTTGTCTGTCAGTGTGGAAAAAACACATTAAAAACACCTAAAGATATGAAGAAAGTGCTTTTTGATGTGTTATCATCTCAGGAATGAAGTTTGAGAGATAGAAGTTGAGCCACACAAGCATTCTTTAAACTTCAGGTTCTCTTTGAAAAGCTTATACCAAAGAGTTCAGTGGCCTCTGGTTCCCAGAGGTTGAGCCTGTTGGAGTCAAGGACCCATTCCCCACCTGGGGAGAATCAAGTGCTCTGACTCCAGAAAGGAGCTTGCCTGCTGGTGATGCACAGGTCTTTGCAAGCAGAGAATCAGTATTCTGTCTCCTTCCAGTATGTGAAGCTGGTCTGACTTTTGTTTCTTCATCCCTCTTTTTTTCTGTCAAGTCCTCACCCACCCCCAATCCTGCTATTTCCTTTGCTCCCTTCACTGTTTCTAATTTTTGCTGCCATTCTCTGATTGTCCGTCTGGCACCCTTTCCTTCTTCCTTGCCTTCTCGTCTTTGAGAAGAAAGTCTGGCCCTTAGAGGCAACACCAGTCAATGTTCATACTCCTGTCCCTGTGTTCTGTACTAACCAATTAGGGTTGTTGTTGTTCACACTAAGTCGTGTCTGACTCTTTGTGACCCCATGGACTGCAGTGCAGCAGGCTTCCCTGTCCTTCACTATCTTCCAGATGTTTGCTCAAACTCATGTCCATTGAGTCGGTGATACCATCCAGTCATCTCATCTTTTGTCACCCCCTTTTCTCCTTCCCCTCATTCTTTCCCAACATCTTTCCAGGGTCTTTTCCAGTGAATCAGCTCTTTGCATCAAGTGGCCAGAGTATTGGAGTTTCAGCTTCAGCATTAGTCCTTCCAATGAATATCCAAGGTTGATCACCTTTGGGATTGACTGGTTTGATCTCCTTGCAATCCAAGGGACCCTTGGGAGTCTTTTCCAGCACCACAATTCAAAAGCATCAGTTCTCCGGCACTCAGCCTTCTTTATGGATATAATTGTCGGCCTCTCCAAACTGGTCTGTCTTAACTGATGTTTTGTTCTCTTTAAACTGAGTATTTGGAACCTTTCTAGAAGCCAGTTATAATTGTTTGAAGATAACCAAAGATTAATGGATGATTTAAGAAAAATCCACTTCCCAAAATGAAAAAGTTTTTAGACAGTCAATGAGTGAACTGTTATTCCCAAGGCACTCAGGGCCATCTCTAACAGTTGAGTAATACTTTGTGTATAACAGTATTCTATAGCCACTGGGTGGAAGGAAGACAGAGAAGAGGTAAGGTCATCTACCTGCCGGAGCTGTTGTTTGGCCCTCACTGGGGACAGAACACAACATTTTCTTGTTATCTAAGTGAAGTGAAGTCGCTCAGTCGTGTCCGCCTCTCTGCGACCCCCATGGACTGCAGCCAACCAGGCTGATCGCTCCATGGGATCCTCCAGGCAAGAGTACTGGAGTGGGTTGCCATTCCCTTCTCCAGGGGATCTTCCCGACCCAGATATCAAACCCGGGTCTCCCGCATTCCAGGCAGACGCTTTAGCTTCTGAGCCACCAGGGAAGCCCTGGTATCAGGTAAATCATACAGGCTTGTGAATGCTAGGTGTTGAGAGAAACAACATTAGGGTCTGGAGCAGTCAAGGGAGGTTGGTGAGGGCGGTCCATCTTGAGGGACTTTCTGTGAGCAGGACGAAGGGGTTTCTGTAGTGCTTATGCTGTGTGGGGAAGGGTAGGGGAGCTGAGCAAACTAGCATGAGGTCCAAGTCCTAGTGAAAGTTGCTCAGTCGTGTCCAACTCTGCGACCCTATAGATTATACTCTCCATGGATTTCTGCTAGCATGATGCGAGACCTTGATGAATGGGAAAGGCTAGGGTTCAGCTTGCCTCTAGAGGACCTGTGTGTGTTCCATGCTGAGCTGGGAACTAGTATCCTTGGCTGCTCCAGGAAAAATCATTGCAGAGTTTTAGCAGGAATGTGGCACAGGAAAATGGTGCTTTGTGGAGGAGGAATTTTGAACATATTTGTATAGGAATGTTTGGATAGGGAGATGTGGTGCTCAGGAAGAAGTTAAGGAAGTGTTTTAGTTACCCAGGTGTGTAGAAATTGGGTGTGGATGAAGATGAGGAAAATGTTGGCTACAAATGTGATAGGACTGGGTAAGTAAGCGATCACAAAGGAAAGGAGCAGAGCGGAGTTGAAGATGTAGCTGAGTTTTTGTTTTTTTTTTTAATCATGCACTCCTTTCATTCTACTTTAAAATTAGTTCTGTTTCAGCAGACCTGTATTGTTTTAGTTGTTACATGTAAGTGTAGAAGTTTTAATAGCTATTAAGGTAGTCATACATGATAAAATTTACCCAAAGTGTGCAATTCAGTGGCTTTTGTACATTTACAAGAATGTGTAACCATCACTATAATGCAGTGTTAGAATATTTTCATCATTCCTGAAAGAAGCCCTATTAGCAGTCACTGCCTGCCTTCTACCCTCCATGGCGACACCAAATCCACTTCTGTCGGTGTGGATTTGCCTGTTTTAGAAATCGTATGTTGTGTGGTCTGTTGTGTTAGCTTTTCACTTAGTGTGATGTTTTCAAGGGCCATCCGTGTTGCAGCCTGTCTTAGTACACACCGGGGTTTTGGTGTGACCGCTGAGTGGGAGGTCAGGGGGAAGGCCCGGGCGGGGGGCTGGGCCCCATCTGCTGCATGCTGATGGCAGCACCGCCCTCTTTTCTTCCCAGTTACTCTGATCCTGTATAGGAACTATTTATTTACCTATTTCATATAAGCTTAGTTTTGGGAGGGGCATATTTTGCTGAAGACGAGACAGGTTTTAGAGGTATGGGGATGAAATTGAGATGTCACTATGTTTGGGTTGAGCCTCTTGGGGAGTTGTGCTGTTGGCGTCTATGAGGGTTGATAGTATTGTCCAGGGCAGAGGTTAAAGAGGGGAAAACCAAGAACTGAAATGTGAAGGTCTGTTGTGGGCGGATAGGAAGAAAAGAGCCACGGAGACGGAGTGCTCAACCGGTCCTGCTGGAATCTGTAATAATGCAGTCATTGCTAAGTTCTCTTAATTAGCTAACTGTTGGCCAAGTCAAGTCTGTGCAGGACTCTCTGACCCAGTTTATTCTTAGCCCAAACCCCTTTGCCAACTGGCCAGTGACTTAGGCCCTTATTTAAAAAGCAAAGTGAAAGAGAACAGTGGCGTGCCTGGCCTCGAAATGTGACCTGCTTCCCAGGCCAAGATTCCACTACCTGATGCAGTGGCTTGAGCTCCTCGGTGATCTCTTAAATTGTTCTTGTTTCTACCTGATCCCATGCTGGGAGTGTGAAGACCACCTCCAAGGCAACAAGGTGTTCACAAAGGCTTTGTAAGTGCTAAGACGTCCTTGAAAGTAAGAGTGCAGTGCGATTGCCCACCCCTCCCAAATAAGTATGAATCAAACCTGATGGAAGATAATGGGAATTTCCAAGGACCACCTCTGGCTGCTTCTGTAAGGAGCTCTGCTGGGTTGGGTAACGCCTCTGTAAATAGTGTAATTGATTGTTGCTGGGTAAACAAGACCCCACTTTGGGAGAATGAACATCTAGACTGACTCCACCCAAATAGGTTTTTTTTTTTTCCAGGAGAGGCCATTACTTTTATGGCACTAGTGGTTCTGGTGCGGGGTGGGAGTGGGGTGTGTGTGTGTGTGTGTGTGTGTGTGTGTGTGTGTGTGTGTGTGTTTTGAGAAGGTGGAGTGGGAAAGGGGAAAGAAGCAAGAAGAAATGTAAATGGAAGGTGGAGGTGGTAAGCACCTAAACTGGAACCCACGAGTAGATGTTTTTCAGGTTCCAGGAGAAGAAATGAAGCGAAAAGGAGATATAAAAGAGAAACTCAGTTTTTTCTGGAGTTTGGTGTAGGGTTAGGACCTAGGGTTTTAATAAAAGTTGAAATCAAATCCCCAAGATAGCCCGTAGTGTGAGAGTCTTATGAGACTTGTCCTTGAAAGGAGACTTCCTGTTGTTCCTACTAAATTTCCTTAGCATGTTCTCCCTGCCTGTATTACAGCAGGCCAAGCGAATGCTTAAAATGTTACCTAGGTCTCTCTCTCCCCATTTTCTAGGCACCACCCCTCACTCCATTTATGCTGCTTAATTGGGCCCATCTCCTGGGCATTTGGAAATGGAATATGTTCTACTCCTGGTTTGTCTCTGAATCGTGGGAACTGTTAACTCTGGAGGCCTATGAACCCGGGAGGGACTGGTCTGCAATGATGGAGGGAAGCAGGAGAAGTGGAGGGAAGGATACAGTCAGGAAGCGAGCACTGTTTCCTGCTCAGGGTCCTCAAGCTCCAAAGGGAACGGTATACTCAGAAAGGATGGAAAGTGAGTTGGTTGACTTTTAGAAATGGAATATTTCCTGCCATATCGGTAAACAAAGATGTCACAGTCATCATGATTATGCTTAGTGACTAGGTCCCGCCGACTCTTTGTGACCCCGTGGACTGTAGCCTGCCAGGCTCCTCGGTCCATGGGATGCTCCAGGCAGTAAGACTGGAGTGGGTTGCCATGACTGCCTGCAGGGAATCTTCCCAGCCCGGGTGGAACCCGGGTCTTCCCACATCACAGGTGGATTCTTTACTATCTGAGCCTCCAGGGAAGCCCATCATGACTGCAGCCCTAGGTGAGCCCTGAGGAAACTCAGGAAAGAAAGAATACTTGGATCTAGCCTTTGGCAGACTGCAGCCAGTTCCCATTGTGAGCTCTGAGGAAACTCAGGAAGTGAAAATACAGGACACTGGCTCCTGAGGTGCATATCAAAGGAATGATTTCAGTGAGCCCAGACTCTTGCACTTTCATAAGTACAGAAAAGTGCTAAATTCCTTGAGATATCTGATTTTCCTTTCATTAACAATAATCTTTGATGTTCAGACTACCTGTCCTTTGTTTCAAAACTTATATATGAACCAGCTAACTCCTTAACTTTTAGTTCATCAATATTTTTTAAGTCATGAGCTTGTTCACTTAAATTATCTCAGATTGTCTTGGGAATTTCAATCCAAGGAGCCCCAACTCATTTAGTAGTTGGAAGTAGCCTGAAATCTTTACATCTGCTCTGAGAATCTATTATAAAGTAAAGAAGGGATTGTATGCTGGGGGGCTGTGTTACTGAAAGCATAGCCCCATAGGCACTGCTCTGTCCCTGCCTGAGCCAGCATTGAAGTTGGGGGTGCATCTCGTGACATCATAGCCTTGCTTTGAAAGAGGAGAAGCATCTGTAACAGAAAGTGAAAGTCTCTCAGTTGTGTCTCACTCTTTGCAACCCTATGAACTTCCCAACCCAGGGATATGTCAACTAAAAAATATAGTCACAACCTGGAAGTGAAGTTATTGTATTTGGTGGGAATGTTCAGGACTCGGAGCCCAGGAGACAGCATCTCAGTAGCTGAGAAAACTGCTTCAAGGAGGCAGGAGGGCAAGTCAGGCTATATACAAGTTTGCAGCAAAGGCAGCAGGCTGTCTGAACCTCAAAGATCAGGTGTCAAGTTAAGGAATTTAGCATTCTGTCTGTGGGAAGCTGCAGGCCTCTAGGCTCCTGAATCCATCCCTTTCACATGCTACTCAGCTCTCTGGGGCCCATCCTGTTTACTGTTCACCCTGCTTCTTGCACTCCCCCAGCTCCTCAGCAATCGCCGTTGGAGGTGGCAGCATCGCTGGATCCAAGTTTTGAGAGCTCTTATTCACATTTGGAGGCCAGAAATCCCTGGTGGTTGTGACATTTCTTGTTTATTAATATGGCAGGAGATATTTTCATTTCACAGGTCCCAGTTGGGTATCACTCAGCAATTTTCAGGACAATTGCCTGTCTCTGGAATTTATTTTGAGATTCATTCAATTCCAGTCACAAAATGCTCAGCCGCATGTAGGACTTGGGTCTAGGGCAGGGGAAGGCACGTGTTTTCTGGAAAGGGCCATATAGTGCATAGCTTAACTTTGGGTCCTGTGGTCTCTGTCACAACTATTCTGTCATTGTAGGGGGTACACAGCCATAGACAACATACAAACAAGTGGGGGTGGCTGTGTTCCGATACACACTTATATATACCAACACTGAAATTTGAAATTTATATAATTTTTGCATGTCTTGGGATAATCTTTTGGGTTTTTTTTTCCCAACCATTTAAAAATGTAAAAACTCTTCTTAGCTTACAGGCTGTACAAAAACACCCTCTGACATGGATTTGGCCCATGGTTTGAAGTGAAGTGAAATGAAGTGGCTCAGTCGTGTCTGACTCTTTGCAACCCTATGGACTGTAGCCTATCAGGCTCCTCCATCCATGGGATTTTCCAGGCAAGAGTGCTGGAGTGGATTGCCATTTCCTTCTCCAGGGAATCTTCCCGACCCAGGAACTGAAACCGGGTTTCCCACATCGCAGGCAGACGCTTTACCATCTGAGCCTAGTTGGCAGACACTTAAAGCATGATATGAATGTAGGGGGACGTATGTTCTTTTGTAATAGCTAAGGTGGATGAGAACAGCTCTCATTGAATGTGAGTTCTGAATATTTTAACCTCTCCATTAACCTCACCAGACCTCTGTGGGCTAGTAACTAACTCTTGAGATGGAGGAAACGTTTTAAGTTCATTGAGCTGGTTTTAGAACTGGGAGGTAATAATTTCCAGAGCTTTTAGGTGCTTGACCCATGACTGAGGCCATTGGCACATTGCCAAGCAGGGACAGTGTTCTTTCCACATTTAAGTACATACAGAGAGGTCAAGGCTCCTGAAATATTGCATAATGGCTTATGTGAAGTCTAGATTAGAATTACAGAGTTTAATTGTTCTGTGTAGTTTAGCCACTGAAATCTACACCTTCTCCTGCTCAGTACCTGAAAGATCTAAATATGTATGCTGTTTTAAAAAAAAGCAATTTATTGAGATGTAATTGACAATGAGCTGCACATATTTAAGGTGCACAGTTTTAGAAATGTATGTACATGTGTACACATGAAACCATTACTGCAATCAAGACTCGGAACATACCCATCATCCCCAAAACTTTTTCTCTCACCCCTCCCCTCTTTCCATTCCCCTTGTCTTTCCTAGACAACTGCTGATCTGCTTTCTGTCACTCTATATTAATTTAATTTGTATTTTATTGAATTTCATGTAAAGGGAATCTTATAATATGTCCTGTATTTTTTTGGTCTGGCTTCTTTCATGCATAATTTTTAGACTCATCTATGTTGCATATATCAGTATTCTTTCTTGTTGCTGAGTATGTTCCATTGTTTGAATGTATCACAGTTTGTTCATTCATCTGTTGAAGGACATCTGAACTGTTTCCATTTTGAGGACCTTACACATCAATATGCTGTTAACATTTGCATATAGCATGCGATATAGGACACATGCTCTATCATTTCTCTTGGGTAAAGACCTAAGAGAACCTAAGAGCTGGTCACATGGAAAGTAGGTATTCAGCGTTTTAAGAAATTTCAAAACTTTTCCAGAGCGATTGTACCATTTTACAATCCTACCAGCAGTGTAGGTGGGATTCTCATTCTTCCACAGGCTCGCCAATTATGTGTGCTGGCCTAAGAAAGCATTTGTAGCGGACGTTTATGTTATAAACCCTATTAAATACAGAAAATCACATCCCCAAGGATCCTTTCATTTTTGTTTCCAAAGAGGACTAAAATCTGCTTGTCTTTTCCAGAACATCCCTGTAAAAGGAGAGGTTAAACAAATCAGATGCATGGCTTAGGCAGTCACACGATTTGGCTTCTAGTTGTTATTAGAAGTTTTTCTTTTTTCCTCCTTCAAATATAAGTCCACTGGCCTACCTTCCTTTCGTTTTTCACTTCCTTCAGTTATTTTGCATTTGTCACTTTGAGGTGTGAGGTTTGCCTCTGTGTGGAACTGATATGAAAGAGTCAAGCTGTTTTCTGCAGCACCATAAATGTCTCCAGAAAATTAAGATGCTCCTGGAGATCGCCCTTTAGGTGATAGCTGTATTACAGCTTTTGCTTTTCAGAATGGCTTCCCTGCAGTCAAATTATTGCTGTCTTTTCACCCTGTCCTCGAGTTGTTACTGTGAGAAATGAAATGGTGCTGGACATGTGTGCTTCTCAGTGGGAGTTTTAAACAATTTGTAAGTGCAGAGTCTTAACAATGCCACTTCTGCAGCTTACTAGGTGGAGATTTGTTACATCGAACCCATAGCTCTTCAGCTATCTGAGGGAGTCAGGGAGACTATTGATTAATCAATAGTAACCCAGCTATGATTCTTGGGCATAGCAGCCAGTATCTGATCCAGAGTTAATGTACTGAGAAGATGTCTTTTTGGTACATTCCATGTCCTGCTCTTTTGCCGTCAGCTTCCATTCCCATGAATGGTTCTCCCATCACCATCATTTAGGTTTAGCTGCAGTCTGTCCTAACCAGTCAAGTTGGAGAGCTGTCTGTCCTGACTCCAGCAGATGCTGCTAAACTGTTGGTTGGTTTAAAAGAGACACTAGCGCTCTAGTTGTTAGGGCCAATCTCTTTGCTTGCTCTTTCCTAACTAGAGAATACCAACCCCAGCCCCCAGCCCCTGCCGCCCACCAGGTGAAGAACCCTGGAGACTTCGGGTTTTGCCAGCTCTGTTCTGCCAGGATGAGGGGGCAGGGATAGTGGTGGTTGTTCTACACGTGCACTGATGGTGCTGTAACTGAGGTTTTTTTGAAGGGAATGATGGAGAGTAGAAAAATACCCAAATGGTAAAAAGCGTTTCTCAAATTAAATTTTGAAAAATACGCCAAAATTCCAACCTTTTTCCTCCATGTCAATGGAGGCTCTGTTGGCCTGCAGTTACTTCCTGCGTACACAGGGAACTGCCAGGCAGCTAGAACAGGAAGCAGGAGTCCAGAATGGCGGTGGCTAAAAGACAAGGAAGAGAAAAGCCCGTGAAAATAGAACAAAGGAAGGTCCAAGGACGGGAGTGAGGACCTCAGGTAGAACAAACAACACTCCTGGCTAGCCCAATTTACATAGGGCAGGCCCAGGGGGAGAAAAACATATCAAAAGAGGAGCCAAAGGGCCAGGGGTCTCTTTCTCCAGCACACTGGGGCACTCTTTACTTCCCGTCTTTGGGTCGACATGCCCTCATGCCTCGAGGATAGATTTTCCTTTTATTATCTATAAAATAGAGCTGTAACACGGAGCTGTAACACTGATTTGTCTAAGAGCTATAACACGGTCCGTTTGAGACCCGAGAGCTATGACACGCTGAGGGGGCTTTAATGTCCATCATTCCAAATCTTTGTTGTGATGAGACAGAACCGAGGGAAATACACTTGCCCGACAGAACCTTCTGCACTTCCTGGATACACATTCAGCCTTCTGCAGGTCTTGGGGGTCTCAAGGGGTGGTCCCTGGACCAACGGTGTGACCATCATGGGGTACTTGTTAGAAATGCAAAGTTCTGTGTCCCCATTCCAGACCTGCTGAATCTGAAAATCAGGAGGTAGGCCCAGGAATTTTTTTAAACAACCTCTCCAGGTGATTATTTTTTATTTCCTTCCGGCGGTGCTGGGTCTTCCCTGCTGTGCAGGCTTTTCTCCTGTGGTGGCGGGTGAGGGCTGCTCTCTAGGTGCAGTGTGCAGACTGCTTGTAGCGGCTTCTCATGTTGAGAAGCACAGGCTGTAGGGCGCTTGGGCTTTAGTCGCTGCAGCTCTCGGCTCTGGCGCAGGCTCAGTCATCATGGTGTACGGACTTGGCTGCTCTGTGGCAGGTGGGGTCTTCCTGGAAAATGAATCAGATCCATGTCTCCTGCATTGACAGTTTCTTTACCACTGAGTCACCAGGGGAACCCTCTCCAAGTGATTCTGATTCATAGCCAAGTTTGAGAACTTTAGCACCAAACTAGTCCTAGCTAACTGAGGACTAGTTACTTTTCCTTCAGTTTCTTTACTTTTATAAAGCAGAGACAACCATCTTTCCCTTTCAGAGTCATTGTGGGGACTAAGATGGTGAGTATAAATATTTGCACATAAGTGCTTAATAAGCAATAACTGCTCGTATTTGGTATCATCTTTTAAAATGTATGGCAATAGATAGGAAATAAAGCATATAAGATGGGCTCAGCCCTAAAGAGTTTGCAGTGAGTAGAGGTGCCCTACATATGAATAATTATCTGATATCCAAAAATAATAATAATCCTTGTCAACCCAAGCTAAGAGTAATTTCTTTGACTTTCCCCCTTTCCGATGGCAAATGTAATAGTTGAAGAAAGTACAAGTAGTAATGTGCCTAGATCCATGGAATTGACATTGCTTTTACTGGGAATCTGTGTTCATAGTCATATGCTAAAGAGATTTAAGAGGCCTAAAAGTACAGGGCATCCTAGAGAGTGTCTGTGTTTGAGGGAACATTAGGAGAATGCACCTTTGGTTTTCTATAGATTGTACTTAATTTTTAACTTAATTTTTATTTTATCTTGGAGTATAGTTGATTGTCTTAGTTTCAGGTGTACAGCAAAGTGATTCTGTTATATATCTATTTATTTTCAGATTCTTCTCCCATATAAGTTATTACAAAATATTGAGCAGAAGGTCCTTGTGCTATACAGTAGGTCCTTGTTGATTATCTGTCTTGCATGTAGTAGTGTGTATATGCTAATCATGAATTCCTAATTTATCTCTTGCCCCACCTTTCTCTTCTGGTAACTATAAGTGTGTTCCAGGTCTGTGACTCTGTTTCATAAATAAGTTCACTTGTATAATTTTTTTGTATATTCCACATATAAGTAATATGATGTTTGTCTTTTCGGTCTAACTTTTTTAACTTAGTATGACAGTCTCTAGGTTCATCCATGTTGCTTTCAAATGGCATTACTTCATTCCTTTTGTGGCTTATCTTTTATGCTCTAGTATTCCATTGTATATGTATATATCACATCTTTATCCATTCCTCTGTTGATGGACGTTTAGCTTGCTTCCATGTCCTGGCTATTTTAAGTCATGCTGCAGTGAACATTGCAGTGCATGTATCTTTTCAAATTACGGTTTATTTGGATATATGCCCAAGACTGGGATTGATGGATCATATGGTACTTCTGTTTTAGTAAGGATCTCCCATATTACTGTATGGAATGTAGTAATTTACATTCCTACCAACAGTGTGGGAGGGTTCCCTTTTCTCTACCCCCTCTCCTGCATTTATTGTTTGTAGACTCTTTTTAATTCTTTTCCTCTCTGCTGAATTCCTGACACATGTTTGTAGACTCCTTGATGATGGCCACTCTGACTGGTGTGATACCTCATTGTATTTCTCTAAGAATTAGTAATGTTGAGCATCTTTCCAGATGCTTTTTGGTCATCAGTATGTCTTCTTTGGAGATACTTGGAAGATCTCAATAGCTCTTCCATCCATTTTTGTGACTGGGTTGCTTGTTTTTTTGGTGTTGAGCTACATGAAGAGTTTGTATATTTTGGCGATTAATCCTTTGTGGGGTTGCTTTGTTTGCAATATTTTCTCCCATTCTGAGGATCATCTTTTTGTTTTGTTTATGGTTTCCTTTGCTGTGCAAAACCTTTTAAGTTTAATTGGGTCTCCTTTATTTATTTTTGTTTTAATGTTCATTACTCTAGGAGGCGGGCCCAAAAGATACTGCTATGATTTATTTCAAAGAGTGTTCTGCCTATGTTTTCCTCTAGGACTTCTATAGTATCCAGTCTTACACTTAGTAGACCTTGTACTTTAAAAAAGCTGTTGAGACATACATGAAAAGTTAATGCTTTTGAGTTGGTGTAAGAGATCAGTTAATCAGTCTTTTCAGTTCTCCCCTTGGGATGAGTTTTATTGAGGTGTACTTTTCAATTCTTTATTAGCAGGTGGGTACATGAACACATGAGCCCTTGAATATTTTTAATAACCAGATAGCTTTGTTTATTGAGTGTCTATGTATAGCATTTAATGTTACTGGAGTGAAATGAAGTGAAAATCTCTCAGTTGTGTCTGACTCTTTGTGACCCCACATACTGTAGCCCACCAGGCTCTTCTGTCCATGGAGTTCTCCAGGAAAGAATACTGGAGTGGGTTGCCATTTCAACCCAGGGATCAAACTCACCTTTCCTGCATTGCAGGGAGATGCTTTATTGTCTGAGTCACGGGAAGCCCTAATGTTACTCATTACACGAATTTCATCCTTTGAAAGTAGATTTCAGGAGTTACACGGCATTGTGAAGATTCTATAATTAAAGAAAATGGTTTAGATTTTGGATAAAACCAGTGTGTTCTAGCAAAATCTTAAAAGGACAGTCTTTGGGAAAGAATGCATTAAGATTCAGGCTTACCTTCTATGCCAAAAGATAGAGCTTGAATCCTTCCACGTTAGGGGCGTAGACTAGGATTTGTGTTTCATTCTTGCTTGTCATTGACGTTGAACTCAGGTTGTTGGGCTTTTTTCAAGTTTAAATCAACCAAAGATAAATTGTGTTTGTTATAGTGTTTGTAAGGCTACCCCTTAAGTGTTAATATTTGGTATTAATGACTATTTGTAAATTTTTTCTGCCTTCTGCTTAAGAAAAAGCTTTGGAGTTGTTTTTATGGCTTGTTTTTGTCAGAAAACAAAACAAAACCTCAAGTAGAGATACACAAACTTTTAAAAGCCGAGCTGATATGGTAATATATTGGCATTTTTGCTCCTTTTTCTTCCCACCTACAATGAGTGTTTTCTCATGCCATTAAATTATTTGTAAATGGTATAATAACCACATAATTCCTCATAAAGATGTATCCTAACTTAACTAATCTCTTTTAAAGTACTTAAGCCATCTGATATTTTCCCAGAATTAAATGAGCCCATAACTTCAAGAATATATTTTACTAGTGATAAAATTTGAGTTGTCAAATGAAAAGTGAAAATTGGAATTTTGAAAAACTTATAAATTGTGGTTGATAGCTTTTCAATACCTGAAGATATTTTTGCTAAAGCTGGCAATAGTATTAATGAATGTGATTTTTGTGATATTTTGTAAAGAAATATGTCACTACTAGAAGATCCGCACTGAACCAAGATTTTCCTAAATCGTGCCTGGGTAAAGGATCCTTTCGAAGTACAGGATGGACTTTTGGATTTTAATACAATAAAGTACAGAGAATTTCTTTCAGATCCCCCATTGCATCTAATTCTTGAGAAATCACCCTCGGAATTCCATGATGGTTCTGTGGTTAGAACTTAGTACTTTTTCTGCCGTGAGCCTGGGTTCAATCCCTGGTCATGGAAGTAAGATCCCTTGGCCTGACCAAAATAAATTCTTTTAAAGAAATCAATTTAAAAAAGAAATTACCCTCATCATATTGTAATATGTACTCATCAAGCTATATGCCTTAAGTATGTCCAGCTTTTTGTATGTCAGTTCTGTCTCAATCAACTTGTTTAAAAAGGAGAGAAAAAAACTATGGATTTCATTTTAGGGGAGCACTGAAGAAGCATCCACAGTCATCTGAAAAGGCCATTAAAATACCCTTCCATGTTTCCAACTGCAGAGCTTTATGAAGCCGGGTTTTCTCCATGTGCTTCAGCCTAACCAACATATCTCAACCCACTGTGTGCAGAAGCAGGAATGAGACTTTACTGTTTTCTATTAAGCCAGACATTTAAGAAATTTGCACAAATGCAAAACATTGCCTTATTTTTTCATTGAATTTTTTCCTTTTGGAAAATATAGTTTTCATTAAAAGTGTTTAATATGTGATCTAAAAATTATTTTTAAATAAATCCTTTTAAAATTTCTTAATTTTGAATATGGTGAGTAGTGATAGACATGCTTCCTGTTTAACAAGAGCACTTTGAGGTCCTCAGTAATTTAGTGTGCAAGGGTCCTGAGACCAAAAGTTTGAATACCATCTAACCACTGGGTTAGATTAATTTTTTGTTTAAAGTTTTTGAGTTTTTGTTTTTTTCCTGAGTTGAGGGTTATTGATTCCTTCTACTTTTGTATTTATAATGAATTCAGGTCACCTTGAAATATAGCGTTTATTAATTAACTAAATTATTCATCTTTTTCTATCTTTTCTAGTGTTTTGTGATTAGAGCTTATTATACATTTTGGTTGAGTTGAGAATTCCTAGACCTATGGCACCTTAGTACGTCACGTGTATAAAATAGATTCACTTTTATTGTGATGATGAATGTGTTCTGGGAGTTGCAATAAAGGGAAAAATAAGAGGAATATGCTTCCTCCTTTCCCCAAGTTTAAGCTGGTTCCTACAGGTAAAGAAATAAGTGGCTTCAGAGCTGTCTTTGTAAATGACTTCTGAAGCATATTAAGAGCACCATGATTTCCAGTTAGTTGTTTTCCTTTAGTGAATCATGATTGGAAAAAGCAATGGCACCCCATTCCAGTACTCTTGCCTGGAAAATCCCATGGACAGAGGAGCCTGGTAGGTGCAATCCATGGGGTCACAAAGAGTCGGACACGACTGAGTGACTTCACTTTGACTTTTCACTTTCATGCATTGGAGAAGGAAATGGCAACCCACTCCAGTGTTCTTGCCTGGAAAATCCCAGGGATGGTGGAGCCTGGTCGGCTGCCATCTATGGGGTTGCACAGAGTCGGACACGACTGAAGCAATTTAGCAGCAGTAGCAGCAGTGAATGATGATAAGTCTACTAAGTGGCTTGGAGGTGAGAGTGGAGTCCATTACCTGGCAACTTTCTGTCTTTTCAAAGACTGTCTTCTAATCCATTCAGTAGACTTACAGAATGAGTTGTCAGGATTGAATGATTCTGAAGGACCATCTTGGTCTCTGAATAGTATTTGGATAAATGAAAAAGATGGCAATATTCATTTTTCAAATGGGATTTATCTGTAACAATGGGGTATCTCACAAATGACTAAGAAAGGAAAATAAATGCTTTTTTCTATTATGGAGTCATTTACATGGATCCTTTAGGGGTGGGACCTTTCTCTAAGAAAACTTATTTGACTTCAGTTATTAGAGGATTTAACAAGAATGGGGTTTTGTGGAGTTTGGGGTCTTGCTTTTCTCTATTGTAAATCATAAAAATGTGGGTGGTTTTGAAATAAAACACCTTTTAACCTTTTATCCAAGCACATGATGTATCCTACAAGTTAAATAGATCCCTTAAAGATCTTCTGATATAAGAATTTTAATGGAAGGCAAAAAGCATAATTATGTGGTCAAGCAGAGTAGTGCAGTCTCTTAATTTGCTGTCAAATTACTTTAAAAGTTTTAATTAGCATAATTAAGTAGAGTTTAAGTGATAAGATGTACCACTTCATGTTTTTTATATGTATTTCTCTCCGTGAGTCACTGCATTTAATAGGAGCCTTTCAATGTTAATTACCTCCTCTACTGTTGGCCAGGCATGAGGCACGAATCACAACAACACGAATAAGTGGGTAAGCGCCACTACAAGCCAAACTGTTTCCAAGCTCACCTGAGTTCCCAGTGCTCTTAAGTGATTCCCTCTATTGTCCTACTCTGCTGGCTTTCAAATATCTTGACTGGCACCCACGGAAAGAACATTTTACATCACAATTCAGTATACACATAGGCGTGTTATAGTAGCTTATTACATACAGTGATTGTCTTCACTCTACTCATGGTACTCCGTTTTTTTAAAAAACATCAATTTCGGAACCTTTTGCCATCAGTTCACTGAAAAATACCAAGTTGGGCAACTCAGTCTGCCACTCTCCCTGGTGATCATCTGCTGTCTCTTCTGCTCTCATGTCTGACCCCTTCTAGCAATGTTAGCAGATGCCCTGGCCTCCTGCTTTGCAGTGAGAGAGCCACTGAGCTGTGACTTTCTTGGCTTGTCGTCAACCTGCGAGTTTCTGCCCTGGTACCATCCGTTCATCTGTGTGCTCCCTCCGTTCATGGAAGAGGTTTCTTTTCTCCACCTCTGCTCCAGATACCACTCTTTGAACTGTGGCCCCACAGACCGTGCTGGGTCAGTGTGACTGGCAGTTGTGACTAGGGTGTATGACACATGCCCGTGAACGTTAAAATTGAAAGTGCTCAGCCCCATAAATCCCCAGATGCTTATGTATCTTGATACCACAAACTTCTGGTGACCTCCACTAAGAAGCTAGAAGGGATGAGGTAAAGAAAGTCTGTGACAAACACTGGTGCCACCAAACATGGGGAGAGGGGTAATGGAGCGTGCTGACCCTCCTGCACGGTTGCACCTCCTGCTGCAAAGATGTGAGTTGAAACTAGTCACCTTGGCGAAATCAAGAGAGGTTGTCATTTGGCTTTCAGAATGATTTGTTTTTGCTTTGCTAGCGCTTTCAGCAAAATAAGCAAGAAGCAAGTATGGTGTAGAAATAAAGCAAAAACTGTCATGATCCCAGGTTTAAAGGCCACAGTGACTTTTCTCAGACTTGAGGCTACATTAAGTATCTGTGTCTGGTTGAGTGAGTGAGTGGCAGTGTTTATAGGAATCACAGGACTCTTAAACTATGTGACTGCCCTTTGGTATCCTGCTTAAATATCTCAAACCTGTGCTCCTCTGAGTTCTTAATTTCAGTCTGTCTAATGCACAGGGATTGGAAGGACTTTATTGGAAGGAATGATGTTGAAGCTGAAACTCCAATACTTTGGCCACCTGATGTGAAGAGCTGACTCATTTGAAAAAACCTTGATGCTGGGAAAGATTGAGGGCAGGAGGAGAAGGGGATGACAGAAGATGAGATGGATGGATGGCATCACTGACTCAATGGACATGAGTTTGAGTAAGCTCCAGGAGTTGGTGTTGGACAGGGAAGCCTGGTGTGCTGTAGTCCATGGGGTCACAAAGAGTCGACACCACTGAGAAACTGAACTGAAATGCGCAGGGAGACAGCTTTCCTGAACCTGCACTTCAAGTTCCTCGAGTATGCCATTTTGTGCCTTGCCTCTAGACTTTTATAACATTATTTGTTTATTTGGCCACAACGGGAAGCATGCAGAACTTTGCCAACCAAAGACTGAACCCGGGTCCCCTGCAGTGGAAGCGTGTAGTGTTAACTGCTGGGCCACCAGTAAAGCCCCATGCCTCCAGCCCTTAGCATGTGCTCTTCCCTGCATCAGGAGAAGCCATCCCAACAATATCTTATTTTTTTTAGGACTCAGTCCTTGACCACCACCCTCAAAGTCCCTGTTCTTCATTTGCATAGCACTCTCTAACTTGCCCTCTCTCGGAGCTGATGTAACATGTTGTAATAGCTTAGTGACTCTTCCCTTTCTGAATCCTGACTTTACCCCCTGGCCTCACTAGACAGAAGCCATTTGAGGGCAGGTACTCTTATTTTCTGGAATATCCACAATATCTGGCATAGCCTCTGACCTAGTAGATGCTCATTTAGTATTGTTAGAAGACTGAAATAAGCAGTGCCAGGATGATGACGGGCTTTTGATTCAGATAGTGTGGAAGGATCTGGCTGCCTCTTGCATGGAAACTGGGGGGGTGTGTGCTCACTCAGTCATGTCTGACTCTCTTTGATCCCATGGACTGTAGCTGGCAGGCTCCTCTGTCTGTGGAATTTTCCAGGCAAGAATATTGGAGTGGGTTGCCATTTCCTCCTCCAGGGGATCTTCCTGACCCAGGGATTGAACCTGTGTCTCTTGTGTCTCTTGCATTGGCAGGCAGATTCTTAACCACTCCACCACCTGGAATAATTCCATTAAATAGAGAAGCATTGGCACAGCTAAACAGCGTGCTGGTTTCTTTTGAATTAGAACCTTCCATTTGGATTCAGTTTCCTTGGGGTGTGGTAGATTCCCAGAACAGCAGGCACACCCAGTTTAAAATACAGATTCGTTCAAGGCAAGTATTATTTGGCTTATCTGTGCTGTTATCCAGTGAATAGAAAGAGTTTAGTGGTGAGTAAAATGTTGATATAGCTGAATCAGACCAAATAAGCACTCTTGCATTTTAGAGTTTATTATGTTTTGAAATATTACTAGATTGTCCTAAATTACTTCCTTTACTATGTTTGTATAACAGTCCCATACTCTGACAATATTCTCTGTGTTTGTAAATTATGCCCCATTTTACTGGGGCCCACAAGGGCAAATGCAGTGTCTTATTAGGCTTGTTATGTGTCCCATGTTCAGCACAGAAATTAGTCTGTGGTTGCGGCCAAGTAAGTGGTTGAATGAAAGCTGTGGGTCCCTACACAACATCCTGTTCCTCCTGAGACCAAAGGTTAAAGATTTCATCTTTGATTGCGACTCTTTTTTTCCTCTGGAGCAAAGTACAAAGAAAGTATGTATTAGTCAGATCTTTCTTGCCTGCAAGAAAGGGAAACCCAACTCAATCTGGGTTTCATTCAAAATAGGAAATTGATTTCTTGTTCTAGTTAAGAATGTGTTCCCAACAACAACAATAAATATGCAGCTGTTATCTTAAATAGACAGCGGTTTCGTTTTCTCTTGTAGCAAGAAGCCTGAAGGAGGTCCATCCAAGGCTGGTGGAGTCACTCATGGAAATAATTTCAGATCCACCTTCCTGCCTCACCATTCTTAATATGTGGTTTTCATCATCAGTCACAAAATGTCAGGGGAAAAAAAAGGGGGAATGGAAAAGTGCAAGATTTCCTATTTTGCAAGTCTTGCCTTTTTATCTTACAGGCAACCATCCGAAGAATTTAGGTGGCTCACATTTCCTTGGCTCTGACTGTGGTCAGGGTGCAAAAAGGGTTGGTAAATCAGGGATGGGAAATGGAGATTTACTCAGCTAACAGTGACTACCACACTCTTACACTGGGAAAATTCAAGCACATGGTTTGCTTGTTTTCTTGGTTGGATCGAGGCTCAGATACCTCTCTTTAAGTGGTCTTCAAAAATATGAATGGATCATCAAATTGGAATCCTATGTTGTTAACTAAGCGCAGGTTACTTGAAGGAACATGTTCTGAACATCTGAGTAAAATTGTCACTTTATGTGTGGCCATTTGCTCAGGATCTGGGCACACTTTTGTTTGCTTCACACATGTATGGACCACAAAGTTCTTGTATGGCCTTGTTCTTCTGGGACTTTCTAATTGCTTGTTTTCTCATTAGCAGAAGTCATGTCTGTTCTCTTCCTCTCAACACTATAATTTGCTAGTTGTACAAGTTTTTGAATGCTTTATGATGAACTAACTACTTTCTAAACTTGCTTACCCATTTGTCATCTTGAAATTTTTTTAAATCTTGGATTAATTCTTCTTAGAGCCCTTATCTTCCTCTTAGATATATATTTTTAATTTTTCTGGAGTGTAATTTGAAAGTTTTCAGAAAGACTGCATGGCAGGTATACTTTGAACCCATGCTGATCTGCCCTCTTAAGCTTTAACTGGCAATTTGTATGAGTATGAAAATCTACATCAAAATATCTTCCCTCAGCATTTGAAAGTAGCGTCTTTCTAGCAGTCAGGCCTTCATATAGACCTTTTCTTTGTAAGTTTACATATGTTTTGTTTCTCCTTGAAACTGTGACCTTTATGAGACTCTATCTTTTCTCATCTGTTCTGCTCATTGCCTGTGAGCCTTCTAATCTGAAGACTTGTTTTCTTTGTTATCTTCTCTTGCCTTTTTTTTTTTTTAATAAGTTCAATAGATTCAGGTTAGACCTCTTGGGTTAACTCTTTATCAAACTTTGTCTTTTCTCCTTTCCCTGACACCTTCCCAGTTTTCTGGGACTCTTATCTACTCTTTTATCTCGGCCCTTCTATTGAATTTTTAACTTCAAAAATCCAATTTTAATTTCAATATGTGTTTTTCCTTATCATAATGTTTTTGCTTTGTGTATATATGTTTTCTGATATCTTTGACTATACTCAGATTCCCCCCTTAAATTCTCTTCTGCCTCATGAATTACTCTTTTCTCTGGGATGGGTTCTGCTTGTTTCATACTCGTCTTTCTCTGTTCCTTTGTTGTTGTTCAGTCGCTCAGCCACATCTAACCCTTGGTAACCCTTTGGACTGTAGCCTGCCAGGCTCCTCTGTCTTTGGGATTTTTCAGGCAGTAATACTGGAGTGGGTTGCCATTTCCTCCTCCAGGGGATCTTCCCGACCCAGGGATAAAAGCTGAATCTCCTGCTGCTCCTGCATTAGCAGGCAGATTCTTTACTACTGAGCCACCTGGGAAGCCTCCTCTTGTTCAACTTTGAACAAAAATCTGATGATCCTTGATTACCTATCCAGATTCATAGCAAAGACCTAGATTGATTGTTCTAGAGAGCTGACTTAATTTCTTCTCCTCTTACAAACAGCTGCTACTCCAGCTGACCTTCCCCTTCATCAAGAGGGCTGTATTCTGAAGCTGAGGGATGTGGATGTGAAAGGGCAGGTTTCCCTTGAGGATGTGTCCATGCGTGGCCAGCAGGACAAGTTGAGGTTCCTTCCAGAGAAGAAGTCCATGCTGAGGGATGCTAAGCCTTCCTGGCAGGTCACTTGCTCCCTTTGGACAGCAGACATCTGACTTCAGGCTGGGGAGGACTCTGCGCTTCCTCACAGGCTGCAGAAGGGGGAGCTGGGGCTGTGCTGCCCATTCTAGAGCGACACTCCTCCCAGTTTCTACCCTTATGCTCGCACCTTTCTACAGCCTCCACCTCATTTCTTGCCTTCACCTGGCTGTGTCCCATGCTCCACTGTGGTTAATTTCCCAATCTTCTCTCATCTCCCTGATAAAAAATCTTTAGTCCACAGACATGCCTCAGTGGGTTGGGATGAAGAGATGTCTTGCTTCTCAATCTAGAATCCCTGAGGTAGTACAGTTTTTAAAACATATTTTTAAGGAAGATAAAGGGAATTTTATTTGAGCCAAACTGAGGATTCTAACCCAGGAGACAGATTCTCAGAAATCTCTGAAAACTCTTCCCCCTGCTAGAAGTGGGAGGCACAGCCATACACATTTTCAAGACAAAGAATAAAACGTCAGAATGATATATTAACAGTTTGCATAGTAGAACTTAACTGTATTTCTGAGAAAACGACACTCACATGGTAAGAAAAATCCTTCAAAAAATACAGGAGGGAAAAAACAAGCAAAATACAGGAGATTCTGGGGAAAACAAGCCTTCCTTAAACCCAGGCTCCTGATCCTCAAACCTGCCCCCACCCCACCCCACCCCACCCCACCCCACCCCAGTCAGCAGTGCCCCGCGTTCCTCCGGAGAGCTGACAGAGTGCTCCTTGAGGAGGGCTGCTTCCGAGCTGTGTGGAAGGGGCTGGGGTGGGAGTGAGGTGAGAAGGGAGAGAGGGGAGGGGGGTGCCGTGGTGACGTCAGGGGTTCAGGCCGGCCGAGGGGCCGCATTCAGGTCGTGGCTGGGAATGAGGGGCGAGACATTTGGAATTCTGGAAGGAGATACAGCACCCGGCCACTGCTTAGGTGTCAGGGGAGGCTGAAGTAAATGAGAAAACTGGGTTACGGGGGAAAGAAAGTAGGCTCCATAGCGATTCTGTAGTGGATGGAGGGTGGGATTTTATTTCCATTAACCCAGTGACTTTACAAAGAAGTTGAATGCTCTGTTTGTCCCCGATGTCCATAAAACCTTAATAATTGGCTGTTTCTGGTCCTGTTCCTGTTCCACTTACACATCCCCTCAGGCTGCCAGAGCGTTTCTGAGACGAACATTCTAAAATAATTTAGCACTGACTATGCGTTCTTCCCTCTTCCTATAGAGGAGAGGCTGCAAACAGGAAACACAGCAACCGAAAGTCTAGCCTGTGGGCATAGCTGGTCAGGCACAAACTGTGTTTTGTTTTCTACTTGAGTAACATGTTAAATATTGAGACCACCCTCCCCCAAAAAAAACCTTGTGTGAGCAGTCATCCTCACTGTAGTGAGTGGTCAAGTCCGAATGGCTGCTGCCCCTGTAGATGGGCTGTACTTTCTCCATTTGGCACAGCCCCTGTGACTCACTCAGTTACCTGCCAAAACCCTGCAGTCCTACGTTAGTCATCCAGGCTTTCAGAGAACCTCCTGTAGAGGATTCTGAACCATCAGAGCAGCTGTCTCTGTCTTGAAGTTTTTCTTAGTACACGCCCCAGTGGTATGTTTTTTCTAAGTATGAACAAATGGGATATTATGGAAATTTAAATTCTAAAAATTGGAATCTAACCTAAGCAAACCAGACTTTTTGTTTGAAAAGAAAAATGCAGGCAGTACTGATTTAGAGTTATGCAAAAGAATACCTTTTGGCTTGGCCATACTTGTGTAAATATTCCCGGTGATGTTGTCTGCAGAGCCGCCATTCACAAAGGCAGCGAAGTGACAACTGGAAATCTCTTTCTGAGGTTCATAAGCTCAGAGACTGGATAACTTAATTTTCCTCTAGCCAATAGCGATACATTAACATGCAGGAAAGGAAAGCCGAATAAAACACCTTCAGTTGCATTGTTGAAGGAGCACTCTAAGAAATCCTTCTGGATAAAATCCCTGCCTCTTAAATCAGTAAGGAAAAAGTATAAATCCCTGTGTGACAACAGTTGGAAAAAAGATCATCAGTTATGATTGTTTATTGGAACAATGTGCCCTAAATTTACGCGGTTTGGGGGCATGCTTTTCTAAGACTATCCTAGGGGAGTTCCCTTCATGCATGTAGGTTGACCTTGGACTAACCCCAAGATTTCCAGTCACCAGCACGTAGGAAGTGGAGGGCGTAGTATTACACATGCTTGGATTCCAGCCCATTAGAAAAAAACACATATGTTTTCCCGTGTTGGCTGCCTTTGTCTCCAGTTTTGAGTCACTCACTGACTATTTGATCTGAATTCCCACGCCACTTCCATAAACATTCACATGCACTCCTCAGGAAGTGTGTGACATAACTTGGTGATTGATGTTTGGATTCCAATAGCAAGAGCACACGATCGCAGAAAAGGTCTGGTCATCTAAGTAACTTGTGTCAGTTTATAAAGGTTCATGTCTCAGCATGTAAAAGAACGAATGTTGGGAAGCAGTGTGCTGGTAACAGGGTGAATTGGGATGATGACGCAAGGAGCATAGATTCTAATCCCATTACTGCCTCTGTGCTGCTGTGTGACCTTTGAGCAGATTTTCTCTACATTCCCTTTTCCTTTGGCATCAACTAAAGCGGCTGAACTGGTGATTTTCAAGGCAGTATTCTATCTCTGACACTTGAGCAGTCATTGAGTCTCATCATCTTTGCTTGAGAAATTGAGGCTCCTGGGGAGAATGCTCCTTCCCGGCTGTCTGATCAGTGATACCAGTTAGACTCCTCTCCCTGATAAAATGACAGAAAGGCTCGTGTAACTGAGGACACTAGTGAGTGTTCGCTGACCATCTCCCCTCCTCCATGTGCCATTTGTCTGGAAACACTATGGGACACAGGACTGATTTTATGGGGAGACAGTCTTTTCTGATTGGGTTTTAGAGTACCAGGGAGTTCTGTTCCTTCCAGAGGTTTCTCTCTCTACTTCTCTCCTTTTTGTTTTTAAAGCATGTATTTATTATTGGCTACATTGTGTCTTGCAGCATCTGGGACCTTCGTGCAGAGCATAGACTTCCTCTCTACTTGTGGTTTGCAGGCTCCAGAGTGCTCGGGCTTCCATAGTTGCTTAGTTGCACCGTGGCCTGTGGGATCTTACTTCCCGGACTAGGGATTGAACTCGAATCCCCTGCTTTGGAATGTAGTCCGATTTCTCTTATTTTTGAGAGTGACTCCTGAAATTCTAGAATATTTCTTTTTTTCATTTTCCATTTTTGTTTTCCTCCTCAAAAACTGTTCTGGAGTGTGAGGAAACTAGCAACATCACAGAGGCTTGGTTGAACAAATGTCGAAACCAAAGAATTACAGGTAGGCAGTGACTGCAGAATAAGACACAGTAGGGAAGAGAGCCTGAAGGCCATCTGCATCCATCTGATAGACGTGTCCAGACTGGCTCTGAGTGAGCTGGTCTGAAAACCAGAGGAAGCGTGCTGCCCTGCATAGCTCTGCTTCCTGCCCTTGAAACCCACAGAGGCAGGTGTGTTGTACCTGCCCCAAACCCACAGAATGTGCAGAGGCATCCAGATCTACCTGAGCCGGTCGACAGGTGACCCAGGAGGAAGGGAGAAGATTCAAGGAACAACAAAAGAAGAGTGTAGGGCTCTGTGCCCTGTGATTCAAGAGAGGAGGAGAAACAAGGAGAGACAGTAACTATTGGAGCGACAGCAGGGCCAAGGCTGGAAAGAACAGGCCTGGAAAGTAAGTAGAGGGTGAGAGCTGGCCAGATGTGAGAGGAAATTTTGTCATCACCGAAAGCTCTGAAGGAAAAGAATGAGTGTTTGACCTGGACCCTGGGGGAGGGGGAGGCAGGAGGGATTGCTTCTCTTCCGACTTGTCCTTGGCCAAGCGGGCAAGTCCTCCTGTCCTCATCTCTCCCTGACCTCTGGATCTTTCTGTGCTCTGGTTGGTTCTGAGCGGATTTTTATGTTGTTGGGATGGGCATTGGAAGGAGAATGACTGTTGTAGAGCGCGCGGCCAGGACTTGGCCCTGCCCTCCCTCAGCTCATCACTTCCTTCCTGAACCAGCGGAGAGTGTGGTGTTCAGCCAGGCTTCTACACGAGAGAGCGAGTGAGAACCAGACCACAGTGTTGTCTTGCTCCTGGTGTGGAGAATTTTTGTGAAAAATCAGAACTATACTATTACCATGAGATAGGATGGTGACAATACCTTTACTGTAGTAAGTGTATCAGACCAAGAAGATGTGACTTACGTCCCTTTCAGTGTTTACTAGACCACCAGTGTTTCCCTACTAAGGAGACTGCAGAAGCAGCCAGGTCATTTTTTATACTGTCCTCATATCAACTTCAGTTAGAGGTAAAATGTATGTTATGTTTACTGAAGCAATGAGGCAGTGGTAACACATGAAAAAAGCTAGTACTGCACTTACTCTGATTCACATTCTGCAGGAGGTCCTTACTCTAATCTCAAACTGCTTGTTGAAAGCAAGAAGACAACAAGCTGAGGGTTAGCACCCTCTATTGCGCTCCTGGCTTCACTGTAAATAAAGTGAAGCTGCTCACTGAGATGGGAAGAAGCTGAAAAAGAGAAGCTATTGTCTCTCATTAAAGATTTTTCAAAAACATCCTCTAACACAGAGCCCTAGCATCGTAGAATGTTAAGTCTGGAAATGTCAGGTATCAGTGATGCCTCATCATATTTTCCAGGTGAGAAAACAGGCTTAGAGGACCTATTCTTGCACAAGGCCTCATAGTACCTCATGGAGAAGAGTGTAGTGATGAAGGGGTGTAGAGGAGCCCTCTAAAAAAAAATTATTTTTTATTTTTTAAAAATTATTTTTTGTGTTTTGGCTGTGCTGGGTTGCTTTGCGAGGGCTCCTCTAGCTGCAGTGAGCAGGGGCTCCTGTTGGTTGTGGAGCTCCGGCTTCTCACTGCAGCGGCTCCTCTTGCTGTGCAGCCCAGGCTCCAGGCCTGTGGGCTTCAGTAATGGGGGCGCCTGGGCTTAATTGCCCCTCGGCACATGGAATCTTCCTGGACCGGGGATCGAACCTACGTCCGCTGAATTGGCAGGCGGATTTTTTTAACTACTGCACCAGCAGGGAAGTTCACAGATGAGGCTTCCGACAGCCTGGAGCACAGGGCTCTGCCACTCATTAGCTTGTGTCCTTGGAAAAGCTCCTGCACCTCTCAGTGCCTCAGCTGCTACATTTAAAAACGAGACTAACAGGACTCCCTTCACAGCCCTGTCGCTGGCGTTGAGTTCATTAGCACAGGTCAGATGCGGAGCACAGTGCAGACCCTGTTTCCTGCCTGGCACCGTGGAGTTGGCATCACTGTTAAATCTCCAGTTTCTTGAATCACAGTGCACAGAGCCTTCTGTTACATCTCACTACCTTTCAGATTTTGCTGATTTTACTTCTCACTCACAAATATTCAGTGGAGATTATTCATATTCCCGTGTCTGTTTTTGTTTTATTGCTTACTGTCAGCTTTCCTCCTTTTTCTGTTAATATCCATGATCTTCTAATCACCTCATCCAGTGTGTTTTCTCTTCATTCACTGACTTCGATTCCTGGGCCATTTAGTTCTGTCATGAAGCGCCTTTCTTCATTCATCCCTTGCCTCCTCTGACACTTCGCCTTCTGTGTTTCTTTCCTGACTTCTGCTGCTTCCTGCCACCCGACTGTGGCCCGCACCTCTGGCTGGGCTCTGGGGCTCCTCACGTGACTCAGTCACCTTCAGGGTTTGGCTCTTCCACGTGGTGCGCTTTCTGGTGTCCTTGCAGAGATTTAGTTCAGCATTTGACATCACTCCCTCTGGTCGGGGAGACACCATCCTCTTGTATCTGTGAATATCTCGAACCTAATTCGACTCCTCCATTTCCTTTCCTGCCTGAGTCCAGTTGATGGCTAAATCCCATTGACCTTTAAGAAGGAAAGGTCCTCCCTTCCTTTGTTTACCAGTCCCCATCCTCTCATACCTGGACTGCCCCTCTTCTCTTCCAATTCCCTGACTCCAGCCTTTCTTCAGTCTACCTTGTACTGCGTCTCCAGAGTTATTCTCTTAAAAGGCTGCCGTGTATGCATCATTTGTATTTTTACTAAAATTTCTATCTGTACCAACAGACATCTTTACTGGCTCTCTGGTAAATAAAGTCCCAATTTCATAGCTTGGCACTGAAGGCTCTCTGTAGTCTTTATTCTTCCTTCTCGTCCTTGTTCATGTTGTTCTCTGTTGTGTCTGAGTCATTCCAACATGTATCATTGTGTGCTGGGGGGCTGTACCCCCATTTCCCTTCCCTGCTTAGAGCGATCTTGTCTGGCACTCACCTGTTCTTTACTCTTTCTCCACCACAGCCTGCCTCTGCTGCTCCTGCTTGTTGCAAAGTTTCCCTCTCTGAATTCCTCATGGATTTTTTCCAGTGACCATATCATCAGCTTTGCTTTCATGTGTCAGCCCAGCTATAAACTGCCCTAGGGCAAGCGTCCATCTCTGATGTCCAGTACCATCCTCTTCATCAGACCATTTAAGAACAGAGATAGAGAGAATGGGCTCCATAATGGATTGAAGTGAAGTGAAGTCACTCAGTTGTGTCTGACTCTCTGCAACGCCGTGGACTGTAGCCTACCAGGCTCCTCCATCCATGGGATTTTCCAGGCAGGAATACTGGAGTGGGTTGCCATTTCCTTCTCCAGGAGAACTTCCCGACCCAGGAATTGAACCTAGGTCTTCTGCATTGTAGGCAGACGCTTTACTGTCTGAGCCACAAGGGAAGCCCATAATGGACTGAAGAGTGACCCACATGGAGAAAGCTGTTTAGGAGTCTCCCTTCTGGCTCTCCAAGTCGCAGATAACCTGACTTTGTCTCCTGGGCAATCTGGGCCTCCATTTGTGCATACTGAACTCTGAAGGGAGCTGAAGCCATTTCTCAGGTTCTGAACCAGGCATCACGTGAATGACTCCAGGGTTTGGATGTGTTATCTTCACTGCAGTTCTCCTTCCCTGTTGCAATTCAGTGGGAGAGTAGAGTGGTTTACAGAAGCAACATGTAACTTGATGAAGACAGTGTAGTGAGTTTACAAATAAAGAGGATGGGTTTTTTTTTCCTTAAACACAGCCACAGAAAGTGATGAGACAACTTTCAAAAAAAAGAAAAGGAAGAGTTCACAACTGGAGACAAAAACAGTATCTCCTCTTAGGGTTCATTTACTTGGCTCTCAGCCTCTGTTGGTGTCCTGAATAGAATTAATTGCTTCTTCTTTCCATTCCTCCAAATTCTTGGTTGAATTGGCAAATAGCAGGCACTTGACAAAACTGTCACTTAGCCTTATTGTTCTCATAAAAGTGACATGCCCATCTTCTTCCCCACGCCACTCCTCAATCTGAAAGACATAATCTGAGCTCCTTTCAGTCTCATGGTATATCACAGCCCTTCTTTCTGCAAGGATAAGCGTTCCCCTTTCTATTCCTCTTTCTCTGAATCAAGATGAGGCTACTTTTCATAAGAAACTGCTTTTGGAAGAATGAATTGATTCCCCATTTATCAATTTTAAGAGAATATAATTTCAATGGGTAGGGATCTCACTGTACTAAATCTCTGATTCAGGGCAAGCAAACAGAAACATAACTGTCTCTGAAACTCTAAAACTTCTAGAATCTGAGTTACTACACAGTCTTAAAATTCCGGCTACACACTTTTTCCTCTGCCAATGTTTTTCAGATTATCTTCTAGAAAACCATCTTCTATAACTGAATCCAAATGTCTCTCTTTTCTACTGAAACTCTTCTTTTTTTTTTTTTTTTGTTCTCTATCTTCCCCTGGGGAAATATTTTTGGTTCAGACCTTATCTCAAAGCCTTTCTAACAGGATCTTTTTTCCCCTTAAGCCTCTGAAGTAACACTGCTCTCCTTGGCCCCCAGACATCCAGACGTTTTCTGATCCCATTAGATGTTGATTACATTGTTGGCCCCTTATTCCTGGTGACTTTTTTTTCCCCTTTCAAAGTGGCAGTTGCTGTGATTGAATGGGTTTTAAATTGTCTCAGTAGGAGTTCTTTATGGCTTGGATCTCTTTGGATTTTCCATCTTTTAGGGGAGGATTAAAATAAAACTGTGAGGTTTGTCAGACGTGGGTTATTGAAACCGGGAGGCTGCACATCCCCTGGGAAGGTTGCAGGGCAATAACACAGCTTCAGCACTAATCACTAGGAGTCTTGTTTCTCACGCTGAATTCCAAACCAACTGTTACCCTGGTGGTATACTTACCCTGGCGGTATACTTCTTAAGATGTTTTGTGTCCTTAATTGCTCCAAAGATACTGTGGCAAAGACTATTCCACTCTGCTAACCTTTCTGTGACAGGCTGTATTACTGATGGCTTCAGCATGTTTAATTTAATCAACTTAAATTGTTCAATTGGGTGAAAATGAAAAAAAGAAACCAGATGACTTGGACAACACAAAACGGAGGACGTAAGATATTTCTTTGTCTTGCTCCTCAAGGGTCTTTGGGTTGAACCTCCATGGGAAAAAATATTTTTGTATGCTTTCCAGAAACAAGAGCTATTCAGATGATTTAATCTAGCAAGTTTGTGTAATTTTTTAAACCCATGTTTACTAATATTAGTAATTTTTGTATGCTTGTAAGCAGCATTGCTGGTTGAACAGCTCCATTGCTGGAAAACTCAGATTTTTATCTGACACGTTTATTGTCACAGTAGACTTGTATCTATCTGTATTCATATCTATCTATATTTAGGGAATGTTGTACTGATAAATATATAAATGTGGTATTTGGGGATAGTGAAGGACTTAGGTTAAAATTTAAGCCCGGAAGGCAGGCTGTGCCTCAAGGAAAATAGCTTACTCCTTATCTGGTGACTCAGAGCCTCCTGACCGATTCTTAACAGATAACTTATGACCTGGACAAGGAAACCCCCTCCCAAGAATGTATCTCTCTGTCGGACTTTTCTGGGTAAAAATTGACCAAATGCCGCAGGGTGATCAGCCAACCGTTTCAACTTAATTACCTGCAAACTTTTCCCACCAATCAGATGTATCCACCTCACCTATGGCCCCTACTTCATTGTATCCCATACCCTGACCTCATCCCCACCTACCTGTGATTTTTTTTGTATAAAAGTCCCTCACGACTGGCGTTCGAGGTTCGCTCCTCCTAAGGAGATCGAACCCGCGCGCGCCGGCCTAATAAATCCTCTTGCTGATTGCATCGAATTCGAGTCACTGTGGTCTTTGGGGCGACGGTTCCCGAGAAAAGGCCGTGAGGTCTTACATTTGGGGGCTCGTCCGGGATCGCCTCGCTCACTCAGACCCTTTGGCTTTTGAATTCGGAGGTACGCTCGAGCAATTCTGTGTCTCCGTGTACGTCTGTAAAAGGTCTGTGACTAGTCTGCTCTGTGTTAAATCTGTATTGTCTCACTTTTTCTCTCCTGCTGCTTGACTTAATCCTTCGGAAGTTTCAGTGAACAGGCGGCGGTTGTGAGGCAACTGATTAGTCCCGGCCAGGGCTACTCCCTGGTGGACTTTGAAGGCCTTATGACAGGTGAGCCCCAGTAACTATCGCCCGGCTGGGTGAAACTTCCCTGTCTTTCTTGTGAGGATATGGCCTAATATTACCTTTTTGTGGGCACGGGTCAGGCACTTAAAAGCCATTAGGGCGCCTGCCACTTGAAGACTCCGCGACAGGATAAGGGGGTCATGGAGCGGGCCAGAAGCCGCTAGGGCGCCCGCCCCCAGCAAGAAAACTTCCGTGCAACGGTATAGGCACACGAGTGAACTCAAAGCACGCCATAAGTCCACCTCTCTGGCCGCCACCATTCCCGGTAGGATTTTTGGTGGCTATCCTCAGTAATCTTTCTTTTCTTCCTCCTGGTCTCCTCCGGCTGCTGAAACAAGGATCTGTGCCCTCGCGCACCTGTCTGTCTGTATCTGTGGGCGCGCTGTATCTGTGGCGTATGCCAGGGACGCCTGGGTATGCCAGGGACGCCTGGAACGCCCGACCTGGGAGTGGGGGTCGTGAGATTCCCCTCCGCCTGTATCTGTGGCGTATGCCAGGGACGCCTGGAACGCCCGACCTGGGAGTGAGATTCTTCTCCGCCTGAATTCTGTATCTGTGGAGCTAGGAAGCTCATCTGCTCAAGACTTGCCGAGGGCAAAAGTTTACAGCAGCCACTTTTATCTGATTTTTCCGCTGCTACTCGTCTTACTTTGTACTCGTTAAGTGTTCATTTTTGTGACAAACTGACGATGGGACAGACTGTGACAACCCCGTTGTCTCTGACGGTAGATCATTGGACAGAAGTGAAAAATCGGGCCCATGATCTTTCCATGACAGTGAAAAAAGGAAAATGGCAGAGTTTATGCGCAGTAGATTGGCCCAGTTTTAATACCCGCTGGCCGCCAGAAGGGTCGTTCTCTTCAGAACAAGTCAAACAGGTTAAAACTGTAATTTTCACCCCTGCTACTGAGCACCCGGACCAGGTGCCATATATTATGGTCTGGGAAGACCTGGTCCGTTCACCCCGGTGTGGGTTCGGCCCTTCGTTTTCCCCACAGGAAAGCCGTTGGAGCCTGCTGCAGAGATCTTTGCCCTAAAATCCACGGCAAAGAAAGAAGAGACAAAGGCTCCCGTCAAAAATATATATCCAGACCTGCAAACTGACTTTTTTACTTTTAGATTCTCCCCCACTCTACCCGCCTGTACAGGTCCCACCTCCGGCACCTCCAGAGGGCACAAGCGATCGCCTCGCCTGAACAGCCAAAAGAAGGGGAAGAAATGGGCCCGGCGGCAGGAACGCGGAGCTGTAGAGCTGTCACCCCGGACTCCACCGCTCTCCCCCTCTGGGAGAACGGGCCGCCCTGATGACCGTGGGGTTCGGCCACTCCAGTATTGGCCATTCTCTGCCTCTGACCTTTATGGAGCACCCCCCCATATTGACACTTAGAGAGGGATTCGACCCCGAAACTTTAACAATGGTGATCTGTGTGCTAGGCTAAAGGGACTCCAGCTGGTTCAGAAAGAGGTGTGGACTCAGCTTGCTGCAGCCTACCAACCTGGTACCCCAGAAGAGGCCCATCCGTTCCAGGTGGGGGACTCCGTCTACGTTCGTCGACATCGGCAACATAATCTAGAGCCCAGGTGGAAAGGACCCTACATTGTCCTGCTTACGACCCCTACTGCCATCAAGGTTGACGGAATCTCATTCTGGATCCACGCCTCCCACGTTAAAGCTGCACCAGAACCGACGCCTCAATGGAAGGCTCACCACACCTCTCACCCTTTAAAGCTCAGGCTCTGTCGATTACCGGATTCCTGATCATCCTCTACCTAAACCTCCTGACTCTGCATCAAGGGACCGCTCATACGTATTGGGCCTACGTTCCTGACCCCCACATGCTCCAGTCTGTAGGGTGGGATGAAGAAACATTGCCGGTATATGTAAATGATACTGCTCTTCTGGGAGGAGTCTCTGATGCACACATTCAACACCAACAAGCTAATATTTCCTTCTATGGGCTTTCTTCACGGTTCCCTATGTGTTTTTCATACAATACCCCCAAGTCTTACTGTATAAATGTCTCCCCTGTCACTTCCTACCCTCGTGTATATATTTCAGGAATTTCTGACGACGCTGGGGCCATTTCACACCAAAAGGGCGTAGGGGCCGCTCGATATACCTTACTGTGGTCGCCATCTGGGAATTAGCGAGGGAATGGATGTGATCTCTGGGACTGGGCACCTGCAGGTACCCCAGATTATCCTGAATATAGAGGACAACACCCTCCTATTTTGGCACTCGGACATCGTCAGGTCTTTCAAACTGAGATCTGGAAGTTTTTAGCGGCCTTTGGCCCCAGCAACATGCTATATAGACAGGCTAATAAAGGTGGAACAAGATATGGAGATATAGGGATTACTGGATTTAGATATCCTAGATCATGTGTGCCTTACCCCTTTATGATTTTGGTTGGAAATGTTTCTGTTAATGTCACTCAGAATGTTTACCATATGTCTTGTTTTAATTGTACTCTCACTAATTGTATCAGAGGCATGAGCGTCGGAGAGCAGGTATTAGTGGTAAAACAACCCGCTTTTGTTATGCTCCCCATCAAAATAGAAGAAGATTGGTATGATGGAATGGCATTGCAATTACTACAACACATCAATGCCGTCCTCGGCCGCCCAAAAAGAGGCCTGGGATTAGTTGTTCTGGGTGTGATATCGTTGATCTCCTTAATAGCGACCGCTGTTACTGCCTCTGTTTCCCTTGCTCAATCCGTGCAAGATGCCAAAATTGTTGATTCTCTGTCTTATAATGTCACAAGGGTTATGGGAACACAAGAGGATATTGATAAAAAAATAGAAAATAGGCTGTCTGCTTTATATGATACTCTCAGAGTCTTAGGAGAAGAGGTTCAAAGCTTAGAACTCAGAATGAAAATTCAATGTCATGTCAATTACAAGTGGATCTGTGTCACAAAAAAACCTTATAATATATCTGACTTCCCGTGGGAGAGGATCAAAAGACATTTACAAGGCATATGGTATAATTCTAATATTTCTCTTGATTTACTGCAGTTACACAATGAAATATTAGATATAGAAAACGCGCCTTCGGCCACTTTAGATGTTGTTCAAACTGCTGAAGATTTTGTGAAGAATTTGGTTTCTAACTTTCCCAGTCTTCATTCTTTGTGGCAGAGCATGGTGGCTGTGGGCATCGTGTTAATTGCTATCCTTGCCCTGATGTGCCTAGCACCATGCCTTATTAAAGGCATTGTAAAAGAATTTCTGCATATAAAGGTGCTTGTCTACCGTAACATGCTGCACCATCACCATCTTTTAGAGCGCCTAAAAGATGAAGAAGAGGAGCTGCGAAAGAATTGCCTGTAACGGGTTAAATCTTGAAAGCCGCCTGACCTAAGTAACAACCCAGGGCACTGTGGTCTTTGGGGCGACGGTTCCCGAGAAAAGGCCGCGAGGTCTTACAATAGCAGTAAAGTGAAACATGATATTCCTAATTACTTTAGGGAGGTGTCTCTTCCCATTGTTTAACTGTCTTTACTACTAACCTCCATGAGTAGAACTCAGTAAATTCACTTAGTGAAATCATTTCTCCAATGGGAGAGTGGATCTGAATTTGCAGTAATTTTGTTTCCTTCCTTTTGGAGTCTGACATTTTATCTTTTCGACTAAGTCATGAGAGATATTCTTAGTAGCCAAATGTATTTAGAAAATGTTATTTAAGGCTTTTTTTTTTTTTAAGCTGAGACATCTGAAGTTTTGAAATGTATAGGCTCAACTCCAGAGCAGATGTTTAGTTCATTCTCTCTCCAGTTCCAGAGATTATGTCAAATATTATATAATTTGGAGTGTTTCTTCCATTTACTCTATTAGACAATCAAAATACATTTAGTTTCTTTCTGTAAGTTTTCCTCTTTCTCTAGTTGCATTAGGTGTCAGGTTAGGTTGTTTATTCGATGTTTCTCTCACTTTTTGAGGTCGGCCGGTTTTGCTATAAACTTCAGCTTAGCGCTGCTTTGACTGCGTCCCATAGTTGTCACGCTTTCATTGTCATTTGTTTCTAGGCATTTTTACTTCTTCAGTGACCTCTTGGTTGCTTAGAAGCTTACTGTTAGCCTCTACGTGGTTGTGTTTTTTACAGTTTGTTTCCTGTAATTGATACCTAATCTTACAGTGTTGTGGTCAGAAAAAAAGCTTGATACAGCTTCATTTTTCTTAGTTTGCCAAGGCTTGGTTTCTGGTCCAGATGGCCTGTCTGTGGGTATTACTGGGCTGTTAAAGTCTCCCACTAGTATTGTGTCACTGCTGATGTCCCCTTTTATAGCTGTTAGCGTCTGCCTTATGTCTTGAGGTGCTCCCGTGTTGGGTGCATGTATATGTCTATAATTGTTATATCTTTCTGGGTTGATCATTATGTAGTATCCTTTGTCTCTTGAAACAGTCTTTATTTTAATGTCTATTTTATATGATATAAATATTGCTATTCCAACTTTCTCTCAATTTCCATTTGCATGGAATATCTTTTTTCCAGCCCCTTACTTTCAATCTGTATGTGTCCCTTGGTCTAAAGTGGGTTTCTTGTAGACAGTGGTCTGGGAGCACATGGAGTTAAAAGGTCCCTGTGACAATGATCTCTTCCCTCTCTGGCAGCCCCAGGCTTTTTTTCCTCCTGTAGGTTTTAATTTAAGTCTACTTGCAGATTACTTAGCTGTGGGTATTTTATAAATATCTATAGTTCATGGAAACGTGGATGATCATTCCACATGTTAAAAGTATGTGAGTAAAAAAAAAAAAAAAGTATGTGAGTAACTGAAGCCATCATTCATGTTACATACACATTTTGTGAGTGATGGGGACATTTTCCCATTTGGAAATTTTGTTTATTAGGTAACCAGATCTGTCCGAATCAACTATTTAGATTTAGATAATTTCAGCATTTCCATATATCCTACCCAAAGAAACATCCTGGCCAGATTTTTGTATGTTTACTTGGTTTGTCATGCCTACTGTTGCTGGTATTTAGTATGTTAATCCACAGCATAGCTTCATGCAGAGAACTCAAGTGTGGGTCAAGCTGGGTGTCGAATGAGTTGGAGAAGCAGAGGAAGGTGGTGGTAGAGCCTGAAGCAAGAAAAGGATATGGAGAGATGCAGCAAGTGGGGTCACTTGGCTGCTGTATGAGTGGGAGGCAGGACAGCACGGAGACGGGTACCAGGAGCCCCACTGCTGGGCCCTGGGTGCCAGACGAGAGGTTGGTAACTTAGTTCTGTTCAAGAATTAGAGGGAGGCATCAGTAGTCTTTAAAAATAAAGAAGAGTAAAAACAGTGGTGTGGCCAGCACTTTGGAATGATTTTCCAGAAACCAAGGTTTGGTTCTCTTGGTTATTCTGTGTCTGTTGAAGGTTTGTGGGCCAGGTGAGTTAATAAGTATTTTTTTAGTAAAATAGCCCTTTCTTTACCTTTTATATATGGGCTGACAATTCATTACTGGAAATGGGCTGTTGTAAATTCAATAAAATTCTAAATCATGATCAGTTCTAGATTATGCCAGTACTTGATCCCATCCCATTAAAAAAAAGAAAAAGAAAAACATGGTTAGAGACAGCCAATTTTAGACCTGGGCTTCTGGAATGTATTGGCTGAATGATAAGGGTTACAGAGGGCATGTTGGTTCTTTTCTGAATATAGTAGGCCACTTGACAAGGCTTCCCTGATAGCTCAGTTGGTAAAGAATCCGCCTGCAATGCAGGAGACCCCAGTTCGATCCCTGGGTTGGGAAGATGCCCTGGAGAAGGGAGCGGCTACCCCCGCCAGTATTCTGGCCTGGAGAATTCCATGGACTAACAAAACTTCAGAAAAGGAAAGGAGCAGTTGAGTCCCAGGGATCAGAAAGCGTAAGTATTTAAACACCTTCTCTCCCCCTCCATCCAGGCCTCACTGTGTCTCCAGTGCCTGCTTGCTGTGCCTGGGGTTCTCATTGTAGAGGAAGAAGGTCTAGGTGAGAGGTCACAGCCCTAGAGCTGTGAAGGGTCAAGGTTGAGATCTGAGAGTCCAGTCTCTCTCTAAAGAAAGTTTCCAGCAGTCTTCTTTCCAGTCTCATGTCCTGTCCCCTGTGGTACACAGTGCCTGCCAACATGAGCCTCTGGATTTCGGTGAGGGCCGTTTATTCTCAGAATCCCCTCTGTAGGTTCTTCAGAGGCTACAGCAGAGCAAGGAAGTTAGGTCACCCTGGTTTGTCTCCCTAAATTTGTTGAAAGGACTCCTCTGCTGTGTTACCTCCTGCTCTCTTGCCCTCACCTTTCTCTTTACTCTTTTGTAGGGAGTAGGAGGCGGGGTGGACTTTGCCATCATCTGGATGGTTTGGGATGGCTTTGGAAAGAAGATGTGAGTAGGGTGAGTAGTATGTGGTCATTCTGCTGTGTTTAACCAGAGGCCTGTGTTACCACACTCCAAGGGAAAGTAGAGAAGTTAGTCAAGTTTCTGTACAATTATATGCAATGTCGTGTAACTCAGACCCTATTATCATTATGAAATTCAAGGTATTTCTACTAGATTTCTAAATGACCTACTGATGTGACTCAGTCTCTGATTCAACCAGTTTACAGGGCAAGCAAAGCCTCTGGCAGAACGCTGGTGCTTGTGTTCTAGAGGCAATGAGACATCCCTGCGAGCAGTGTTGTGGGACAGGGACGGGGTTCTCCACCCACCTTGATGTGGTTCTCTGAGTTGAATTCTTCCCTGCTCTGGGACCCAGTTCCTCATTTGTGGACGAGGGTCTGTTCCCTAAAGGGCCTGTTAGGTCCACGTTCTGTGACTCCGAATGCAAGTGCAGCTGGCTGAGGGGAGGATGGCTTAGGTAAAAGCCACATACCTCTCACACTCAAGGGTCTTTATCAGGAGCTGGAGACCACGAGGCAGAAGGGAAGTGGAGACGCTGTGAAGTGTTGTGCTTGTCTGCAGTGGTGCGTGAGGGCCTGCTCTGGTTCTCAGCTCTCCTGCGGCTGAGGCTGGGGCTCCTGGAACGCACGTGCTCGTTGACCGTGGCGCACACAGCCATGTGCTCCTCTGTGGCAGCTGGAGAGCTAACTGTGTGAGTGAAGTCCCCCAGCTCGCTCTGGGTGGAGTGTAAGCTAGAGGGCTGGAAACTGTTTTAGTTAGCATTCAGTTTTCTGAGGAAGGGAAATGTGAGCGTCTGCCTCCAATGCGGGAGACCCGGGTTTGATCCCTGGGTCAGGAAGATCCCCTGGAGAAGGAAATGGCAATCCACTCCAGTATTCTTGCCTAGAGAATCCCATGGACAGAGAAGCCTAGTAGGTTACAGTCTACGAGGTCGCAAAGAGTCGGACACGACTGAGTGACTTCACCTTTCACCTTTTACCTTCAAGCAATTTCCACTGTAACTGTCCTTAGGATAAAAAGTCCCGCTGAACTATAAAATCAGCTGTAGGAGGAGGGTGGCTCAGAGAAGCTATATGGAGTATGGGGCTTGTGTGACATCCTTCCATCCTGTTTTGTTCAACTATCTGGACTTATTTTCTCCTATGGCCTTATAAACAGATGGCACATCTGTCACAGGCAGGTCAGTTCAATACAGTTTAAATTCTAGATTTATTTCAATTGAAAGTTCAAACCTATTCCAGATTAGACTAAAACAACAACAATGAGATGAGCTCATGTAACTTGTATGTCTAGGAGTGCCCTTGGCTAAACCCTGAGGCCCCGGCTGGTGTTCTATGTGGGCTGGACTCTGCCCTTCAGTTCATTCATTGTGCTCGTGCACATGGGGCTGAGGGAGGTTCACTTGGGTCAGGTTCCGACCCCAGACCAGCCCCCTACCTGGGGAGGGGGACTCATGCTGTGCTTGCTCAGGCGGCCGCCCTTTGGCAACCACACCGCAGGGAGAGGGACGGGTTGGGCAGTGACGACAACTCCCCACCATTCTCTGCTTCATGCGTGCAAAGTATAGTCACTTTGTGAAGATTAAATTTGCACAATAGGAAGCCAGAAAGTGGGATTTGGCCTTTTAAAGCAGGCAGAGAGGAGCCATTGGAGGATACAAACAATATAATGAATGACCTGAATGGGTTTGTGTCTTAAGGCTCAACCTGGGCTCCATGTGAAGAATCCATCACCTAGACTGAGTTGGAAATAGGAGACCAGGTGATGATCAGAGAAACTGGTAGTACCTGGCTTCAGTGTTTGGATTTCACCCAGAGAGGAGTTGGCAGCTCACTGTGGGAAAGCTGATGGATGACAAGTGTGTGTATGTGTGCGCGGCACACGCGCGCGCGCGAGAGAGAGAGAGAGAGAGAGAGAGAGAGAGAGAGAGAGAGAGAGAGAGAGACACAAATGAGTATATATGCCGTGGTTGACTAAGATGAGCCTCCCAAATTGAGGCTCTGTCCACACGGGCCGTTTCCCCCTTCGAGGATCTGCCACAAATATACTGCATTTGGTGTGCTCGACCTTCATCCCCACCCCATCTGGACTTGACTGCCAAGGTCCTGTCTAGTTGCAGCTGAGGCTCCGTTCTGCTACCTGGGGTCCTGGTCCCAGGAATCTATGAGGGTTTCAGCAGGTACATCAATCAAACCCCTGAAAATGTATGAGGGGAAGGTCCATGCCATTTACCAGATTAAGAGGGGGCTGAACTGAAGGAGATTAAGAACCACTGCTTCATGAAAGTAGTCCTGCTTTCTCTCAGGGTCGCCCCTTCTGGGGTCCCACGCTCCTATTACTCAGTTTAATTCTGAAAGAGACTCACAGTATCATGAGATGTTCCAGTGACAGATTTATTCCTGGGGTTGTCCCAGTTGAAACAGACGACATACTTTTTTGTTATTCATATGGTAGCAAGCAAGAGCAATGCTGATGTTACTATATAAACTAATAGTCTCCAAGTGTCTGTGTTTCACAAGTAAGTAGTTTGAGATTTTACAGCTTGTGTTGCCAATTTCTGCATATTCAGCAATTGTTTCCCTCCTGTGTTAATTTTGTGCACCTTATAAAGCACAAACTAGGTATTATGGGAAAAGGTGAGAAATAAATAGATTAATGAATATTCTTTCCACACTTCAGTAATTGTCACAATTCCCTTTGAGACTTTTGCTTTATTTATTCATCTTTTAAATTTTTATTTTTAATTGGAGGATAATTGCTTTACAGCATTGTGTTGGTTTCTGCCATCTGTATTCATACTTATGAATCACCCATAAGTATTATAAACCCCCTCCTTCTTGAACTTCCTTCCCGCCCCCACCTCATCCTATCCCAGTAGGTTGTCACAGAACACCAAGTTGAGCTCCCTGCATCATACAGCAAATTCCCACTGGCTCCCTGTTTTACATATGGTAATGTGTATGTTTCAGTGGCTTTAGGACTAGAAAAGGTCAGTTTTCATTCCAGTCCCAAAGAAACGCAATGCCAAAGAATGCTCAAACTACTGCACAGTTGCACTCATCTCACACGCTAGTAAAGTAATGCTCAAAAATCTCCAAGCCAGGCTTCAGCCATACGTGAACCGTGAACTCCTGATGTTCAAGCTGGTTTTAGAAAAGGCAGAGGAACCAGAGATCAAATTGCCAACATCCGCTGAATCATGGAAAAAGCAAGAGAGTTCCAGAAAAACATCTGCTTCTACTTTATTGACTATGCCAAAGCCTTTGACTGTGTGGATCACAATAAACTATAGAAGATTCTGAAAGAGATGGGAATACCAGACCACCTGACCTGCCTCTTGAGAAACCTATATGCAGGTCAGGAAGCAACAGTTAGAACTGGACATGGAACAACAGACTGGTTCCAAATAGGAAAAGGAGCACGTCAAGGCTGTATATTGTCACCCTGCTTATTTAACTTCTATGCAGAGTACATCATGAGAAACGCTGGGCTGGAGGAAGCACAAGCTGGAATCAAGATTGCCGGGAGAAATATCAATAACCTCAGAAATGCAGATGACACCAGCGTTATGGCGGAAAATGAAGAGAAACTAAAGAGTCTCTTGATGAAAGTGAAAGAGGAGAGTGAAAAAAGTTGGCTTAAAGCTCAACGTTCAGAAAACTAAGATCATGGCATCTGGTCCCATCACATTATGGGAAATAGATGGGGAAACAGTGGAAACAGTGTTTTAATTGGAGGATAAAAAACACTGCAGATGGTGACTGCAGCCATGAAATTAAAAGACGCTTACTCCTCAGAAGGAAAGTTACGACCAACCTAGATTGCATATTGAAAAGCAGAGACATTACTTTGCCAACAAAGGTCCGTTTAGTCAAAGCTTTTTTCCCAGTGGTCATGGTTTTTCCAGTGGTCATGTATGGATGTGAGAGTTGTAAGAAAGCTGAAACTGAAGAAAGCTGAGCACCGAAGAACTGATGCTTTTGAACTGTGGCGTTGGAAAAGACTCTTGAGGGTCCCTTGGACTGCACAGAGATCCAACCAGTTCATCCTAAAGGAGACCAGTCCTGGGTGTTCATTGAAAAGAATGATGCTAAAGCTGAAACTCCAGTACTTTGGCCACCTCATGCGAAGTTGACTCATTGGAAAAGACTCTGATGCTGGGAGGGATTGGGGGCAGGAGGAGAAGGGGGACGACCGAGGATGAGATGGCTGGATGGCATCACTGACTCGATGGGCGTGGGTCTGAGTGAACTCCGGGAGTCGGTGATGGACAGGGAGGCCTGGCGTGCTGCGATTCATGAGGTCGCAAAGAGTCGGGCACGCCTGAGCGCCTGGACTGACCTGAGCGTGTGTGTCTCAGCGCTCCTTTCTCGGTTCACCCCCCCTCCTCCCCTGCTGTGTCCACACGTTTGCTTCCTGTGCATCTCTGCTGCCGCCCTGCAAATAGGCTCGTCTACGCAACCTTTGTGTTAAGCTACATGAATTTAAGTAGGTTTTGCAGAAGTATTGTCCAACCTCTTTCTTGTACTGTTTTTCCCAGAACATGTGTTTTAAGTTCTAAATGGCTATTTAACAAAAATTGAAGCGGCAATTTTGTTATTAATTTGAGACCCTTAGTCTTTTCCTGTTGCCACATGCCATCACCTTGAGACAGAGGAGAATCCTGGTAAGAACTGGAGGGTGTCCTCCCCACACCCCACGGGAGGGCATACACTGGGCAGCTTGCGAGTTCCAGAAATGTGTTTACAGGTTTTTTTCTAATCTGGCTTTGTCTATACTTTTCAACTCAGCATTAACAGTGTTTGTTTTTGAGTTAAAAACAACCACCACCACAAAACCTTAAGGTTGGGAGAAATCTGTGAGCAAAATCTGGTTTTACTTAAGTGACCAGGTTTTAACAGCTTTAGCAAGGAGTTGAAGAAGAGAGAATGAAATGCCAAACTGAGTTTTTCATGTGTTACATTTAAGTGCCTTCATAGAAAAAGAAAAAGACTGAAATGAAATACACAAAATGCTAATAATCAGTTGTGGGAAGTGATTGTATGGGTGGCTTTTTTTCTCTTTATTTCCCAGTGTTCAGTTGTATGAGTATAATTGTTTTATTTACAAAACAAACATTTCCACCCCCCACACACCAAATGTACTGCCATTTCTGAAAGTGCCAAAAGCGCATCAGCCTGATTTAAGAATGTCTACATTAGTAGGCAGTGATAGGCATGAAACGTAAATGGATATTTTACTACATTTTGTAGTCTAAACTACCCATCTGTCCCTACCCCAGAGCTTTGTAATTCTTGCATTGCCTAGTTTTTAAACTTAAATAACTGTGAGGTTGAGTGTGTGTTACTGTGACTGCTGCTGATGCTATATGGGAAGCCAGATATAGCTGCATTCTTGATGTCTGTCTGATGCCAGTCTAACAGCCAGAAATATTTGAACATTTCTATTACTGTTAAAGGAGGGAAAATCCACAAAGTGTACTTCCTTCCTTCACCTCTGAAGGCCTCCTTTAATTTATAGCTACCTCCCTTTCCATCTTACTCAATGCATGGGAATTATTTTCCTGCTGTTGCAACAGCAGGAAAATAATTCAATTCTGACACCTCAAGCATGAGAAAACCCTGATTGTTTTTCATTGCTCTTGCATTCAGTTCAGTTCAGTTCAGTCACTCAGTCGTGTCCGACTCTGCGACTGCTTGAATTGCAGCACGCCAGGCTCTTGCTTTAAAAGAAATTAAAGCACCAGCAATACTTTGCATCCAACCAACACACATCAAAAACTCCTGCCTGCCTTGGTGTTGAGAGACTTGGCAGTTTCTGATTCAGTCGGAAGTTACAGTGGAGCTGAGATTGAGCCATGAGAAAGCCCCGTTTTATTTCTTGGACACCTTCTAGTAGCCCACTTGTGTTCCTGTGCCTTCTCTATAACTAGCCAGAAACCTCTGTGTTGCCAACCCACTTCTCCCCTCTTCCTTGGTGAACAGCTATCATTTAATGTAAATGACTCTTCTGTGGATTTGAACTTTAACTTGCATTTTCCTTGGCAGAAATAATATTAGGTAGTTTTATGACCTCCTAAATCTGGAGGCACCAGTTTTCCTAGTTTGAAATTTTTTAATTGGATTTCTCCATTAAAAGTATGTTAAGGATGTTAAGATAAATGAACAGTAGCTCTTCATGGGTTGTGCCTATTTATATCCCTGTCATGTGGTACATGATGTCAGTGGAAGTACCTAAATGTTATTAAAATATCTTTGAATATGGTGCTCATACATTTCTGTAGTGTTAGCTTTAAATCTGATGGCCAAAATTGTACTCATTAAAAAGAAGTAAAATGTTCACATTTTTGCCTCAGTGAGCTGAGTAATGTATTTATACCAATTAGATATTTAACTTACATATAAACTGTATTCTGTGATTCCTATTAAGAAGCCAGATACTTAATGAATTGTACACTCAAAAGTTATTCCCAGAAGGCATATACCTCTCCAAGTTCTCTTTGAAGTTGAAGGCAAGTTCAGTCAATTAGCAAGTGTTTAATGAAGCCCCCAAGAGCACTCTAGGAGCCCCCTTTACTATTTTTCTTCCCAATTTTTAAAAAAATGTGTCAGAGTGAATACACCTTAATTTCAGGCTCTCATTTCTTTTATTTTAATGTACACATTCTGGCTTCTTATTTTTAAGCTTCATTATAAATGCAGTCTTCTGGGAATGGACCCTTCGGGAACACACTCCTGGACCAGCATTTTAACCCGGCCCCCACATGGTCCCACTGAAGACACTGGATCAGCTCTGGGGGAGCTTGCTTCTCTTCTCTGAGTGTCTGGTGGCTCTTCTTCTGCTCTGTCTTGAACTTGAGCTTGAGCTTAGTGTGTTATTGCTGGCACGGAGAGCGCCTCACTTGGGAATATCGATAGTTGGCAACGCTTATAATGAAGATAATATATAGCATTCAACTGTATGCCCAGCCTCATCCTAAGCACGAATTCATTAGCATAATGAACCGTTCACTCCTCAATAGCCTTAAAAGTAATTGTCCCCACTTTTCAGATGATAAAGTAGAGACAGAAAAGCTAAGTGACATGTCCGAAGTCACAGAGCTCATTAGTGACACAGGTGAGGTTGGAGCAAGGAGTCTGGTTCCAGAGCCTGCACTCCTGAACTACACGGCCTCCCGGGTGTTCCTGCCGGCCGCCAGCAGCTCTGGAATTGGCTGGCGTTTGCATTCTAGATTATTAGTGTCCTCGGTTTGTGCAGTAGCTGCAGCAGTGTCATCTCAAATCCGAGATCAAGCTGCCATGTCATATCCTCCTGGGTAGATCAGAGGAGACTGAAGGGGGGTACTGCCCCCTGCATCTTGCCCCCATGAACACAGGGAAGTCCAGTCTGCTCAGGTCAGGGCCCCAAGCACATGCTTGCAGGAGCCCTGCTCATGTTGCCTTGGGCGCCCAAACAGTCTGGCAGACCCTGCCAGAGTCTTACGGTTGCTAAAATTAAGTAAAGTGAGCAGAGTGTTCAGATTCTGGTTCTTTCTGCTTCTGCATGGTTGCAGTAAAGGATGGCCCCACAGAACTGTTGTTTTTCCTGCGGGAGTGGAAGTCTGAAGTTCTTTTTATCAAAATGGTTTTCTGCAGCAGGTTCCATACCCAGGCAGAGACACGTCTTTGCACCGTAAGTGAAGATATGCTTAGCCGAGCCCTGAACCTCCTTGTGTATTCCTGTTAGGAGAGGACATGGTCTGGGAGAGTTTCCCAGACAGGCTGCTCTCAGATGCCAAGACCGTCAAATCCATGCTCACCATTTTATTATACTCCCTTCACCTAGTTTCTCTAAGTATTATTGGATCTTTTAATTCTCAAGTGCTGAATTTTATTTAAATACACTTTTTTCTCTGAAGGTCATTTACTTTTCTCATAATAAATGTGTCGAAGAAACAAATCCATTGGCAAGCTGGGTCACATATAAGTTTATTTAGGAATTCCTTTCAGGAAATACCACGGTGTATATGTGTTTGGTTACTGGAATCTAAGTTAAAAAGGAAGCTGTTGTTTTTATTTAGAGGAAAATTCTTGTTTGATTCATTTCTCACGTGTACTAAAAGCATACTTTTGAAGAACCCAAAATGGAAAGTGAAAGGAAGAATGAAAAGTTTTGTGTTGTTCCTGGAATTGATTTAAAAAAAAAAAAGACCCCATCTTTATTGTGAAACAATTGAAAATTTACATGGCACTTTTCATTTTGTGCCGCTCCAAGAGTCAAGTCATCTCACCTCTAAATAATTACAGAAAATCCATCTGGCCCAGCCTAGAAGAAGCAGAGCTGAGGGGCGGCCTTTAGGGAGTATCGTTACTAATAACACATGGTTGGATGTTAGCCCCAGGTCTGTGGAGTGGGCTCAGCATCCTGAGTAAAGGTCAGACCATTGGTCTTTTCTCCTTTAATGTGGCGTTCATGTCTCCTTTGTATTAATTGCTGGCATCCAAGGAGTCCTCACTTGGTGAGGAACCTGCTGCTGCTTTTAGCAGCTTGTGTCTTACTTGCAGTCTGCATATCCAGGAGCCATGAAGAAGTGTAGTTATTATGTATAAGGCTGGGTGGGGCTATGCATTTCCTTGAGGAAATGGGCAGGAAGAAGAGTCCAATTTTAACTCCAGTTGTTTTCTATATATAATATCTGTCCTCGGTGGAGCTTTATTTTTCTGTCTTTCTGAAGGAAAATTGAAAGCTAGGGGTCAAGCCTTTTTCTTCAGGGGTTGGGGGTTTGAAGAAAGCCTGTCAAGGGGACCTGCCCTGGCAGCCACAAGCATCACACTGTCCCATGGTAAAGCCTCTGCCCTGACCTGACGCTTCCAGACACACTGCATAAGGAGAAAGTAGGTAAGCTGATTGCATTTTATGATTGAAGTATGGCTCTCAGAGGCCTCCTCTTCTTTGCAGGATCATAACACTCGATTTTGTTCAAATGCATATTTGTTTATGTGAGATTTCAGGTAACTTGAGTAAAGGGCAGCCATTCATCTGATGTATGCTAAGTGTGGAAAGTGGCTGTGGGTCGTGGCTAGCAACTTTATTTAAAGCCATTTTCAGCAGTGTGGCAGGATTTGTGGAAGAGGTTTCTTTAGGTGTCACAGTGTCTTCAGTTACCAAAATAATGACGAGACAACTTCATTTTCATGAACTCTCACAACTGGATTAGTCGACAAATACTGACTGCCTGTTTTTCTTTCAGTTTAATGGGTCTTTACGTTTAAAACTTTAATAGTGGAAGGTTCAGAATCTTACTCCTCCTCATGACGGAATGGAAGAACTTTCTCTTCGGCACATGCGCTCCGTGTCTCTGTTCCTGTCTGCCCCGGGCCTCCCTGTCCTGTGAATTCTTTTCTGTTTGGGAGCGGGGGTGATGGGATGAGAAGAATTGATCCTGACAGTCAGGGTCCTCCTAGGCCATCTGTTAAGTCTGACAGATTTCATAGTAGTTGGGTTGGAATATTGTTTGTAATCTGGGGATTTGGGGCAGCCAAATATATTTTAGGCAACTCGGGATGGATTTGGATCTAATTCCCAGAGAAATACTGATTTAATGTAAATGCTTCAGCCTTTCTCTCTTAAAGGGGCAGATGTGCTATTAACATCTGGCTGAAGTGGGAGTGGGGAGAGACTCATGGGAGAAAAAGTGCACACTTATATGTGCGCACATACACACACACACACACTCAGGTTAGCATTACCCCAGAACAACAAATCACAACAAAATGGCAGGGGAGAAAAAGTGTACATTCACATGCATGAATGTACACACACATACACACAAGTCTGCGTTCCCCCAGCCACACACACACACACACACACACACACACACACACGTTAGCATTACCTCAGAACAACAAAGCACAACAAAATGGCAGGGGAGAAAAAGTGTACATTCACATGTGTGCATGCACACACGCATACACACAAGTTTGCGTTACCCCAGACACACACACACACACACATACACGTTAGCCTTATCTCTCTCTCTCTCTCACACACACACACATTAGCATTATCCCAGAACAAATATACATTCACATGTGCGCATGCACACACATATACACACAAGTTTGCGTTACCCCAGCCACACACACACACACAGATACACACACGTTAGCATTATCCCAGAACAACAAATCACAAGGAAATGGCAGTTTCTGTTTCTGTCACGAGATTGTCCTCTGGAATAACACAGAACTTTTAACACCTGGGATTTCAGAGAATCTGTCAAGCTTCATTGCATTCACATTTGTGTCTGGAGCCAATAATGTTATTGGCCAATATTACTTTGGCCACCTTTTCTTAAATTCATGACATGAGGTACTTGCTAATCTGGGCCATTGAGAGGGTTTAGGATCTATGTTTTGTTTTCTAAGATATTTACAGGGAACCAACAAAACCTTCTGATAGCATTTATTCCTCTAAATATGGGTATCTGGGGGCTTTTCAACTCATTATAGCAACTTGCTATGTAAATAAATATTCATCTCCCCACCCATCAAAAATTTCTTTCAAAGCTCAAAGGAGCCCGCTCCTTTGCTCTGATAGTTTGAGATAAAATGAATGGGTTTATGCCATTTGCTCTTCTGTATAATTTTGTTTCACTATTAATATTCATGGTAGTTTTCATACAGCACTCATTGCATGCTGGATGCTTGACTTTATGCTTTACTTGTATTATCTCATTTAATCCCTGTAAAAAGTTTCTGTGCTAGGTATACAGGTAGATTTACCGTGTAGCTCTTCTCCACTTTTATGGCCACCTCCAGAGTTTCTGAAGGCCTAGCTGTGGGTGCCCACAATTGCTTGTCTTTGCAAATAACTTCCCACTTTCTAAGCTGTAGCTCCTAAAACCTGGTTCTGCCCCTGGGTAGATAACTTTAAAGATCTCCATTGTATAGGTGAGAAGACAAGGTAAGAAACCTGCCCCAGGTCACACAGCAAATGGTAGAGACTTGCTTGAGGCCCAGGGTGTCTGGCTCCAAGCCCCTGAGGCACTCTGCACACAGGCAGGAGGCTGGGTTTTTCTAAAGATCTGTGCAAACGTTCTGCCTCATGGAAATGTTAGATTAATTATACTTAATATGCAATCCTGTATTATTCTTAATGTTCAAATAGGTTCTTTTCTTGCGTTAATTAATTTTCAAAGTACCTTTTATTAGAAGTTTTTTGAAGTGTTGGTACATTGAATATACGTGTATAGAATTTATGCATTAATCAGTTTTACGCTAATGTGAAAAACATACCAAATAAATGAACAAATTCTCCAGTCTCACCTGTTTTGGAGCTTTTCAGGCAAGTGAAGCTGGCCAAGGGAGGCAAATGGGGCAACCTAAAAGCTGGCAAACCAGGTTAGGGCTGTGGACATGAAGGCTCAGATAGCCTGCTGCTGTTGTGTGCTGGTGTCTAGGCATTTAACTGACTCCAAAGTCAATAAATTAAACCCATCATCCACCCACTGAGGCCTGGTATTCCTGCACTGACAGATGGGATAGTCATCTTGTTTAGACCAAGCAGAAATGACTCAAATGCAAATCTGACGAAGTTTCTGTTATGCTGTTTCCCTAGTCGGCATCCATGGATGTGACTTTCATGCTCGTTGATTCTTTTTCCCCTGGAATTTGGAGAATCCAGTGTTAGAAGCGATAAACCTTAGTTTTGTCCGTGATATTTTTAGTTTCCATTAAGGTAAAAGCTAGTTAATAATTTACAATCTTTGTGTTTGAGGTGGTGACAAACTAGGTAATTGGTCTTCACAGCTGATGAATCCACCATAAAGTGAACGTAAACCCAGTGTGTCAAGTTAAAAGTTATATAGGTCCTGTAGAACTTCTGTCAGTTAATTGTTGGCATATACAAACTAGGACTTGATAGAGATAGAATTGAAGTGCACTGGCATATGATTTGGATGTTTGTAAGGACCACTGGGCAATGCGAAATGCCCTTGAAATAAATACGGCAGCTCACAAACCTCTCAGTATCAGCAAAGTCATGATGTTCTGCACTGTCTCACAGCATCGGACTTTACTTTCACCATCAGACACGTCCCAGCTAAGCATATTTCTGGTTTTGCTGCTTCATTCTTTTTGGAGCTGTTAGTAATTGCCCTCTGCTCTTTCCCAGTAGCATATTGGGCACCTTCTGACCTGGGGGTTCATCTTCCAGTGTCATCTCTGTTTGCCTTTTCATACTGTTCATGGAGTTCTCCAGGCAAAAATACTGGAGTGGTTTGCCATTCCCTCCTGGAGTGGACCATGTTTTGTCAGAACTTGTCCATCTTGGGTGGCCCTGCATGGCGTGACTCATAGCTTCATTGAGTTATACAAATCTCTTCTCCACAACAAGGCTGTGATCCATGAAGGGGAAACTTTAATATATGTATTTTCCTGATTTCTCTCACATATATTGGCAAATTGGTAATCATGATTGTCTTAAAGACATTACTTACAGTGTTCATAGCTGTCAAGAAAATTTGTGAGCGTTTTCTTTCTAGCAGAAATTCCAGTTTGGAGATGATATGAGAGGAAAGGATTAATGAGGAAGCTTATTAACATACTTGGCTGTCAGAACAAAGCAGACATGGGAGAGAGCCATGACTAATGGGTGAAACATCACTCCCATCCTGTGGTCATGTGGATATTCTGAGTTGTGATCTGGCCAAATAGCAGGTCTCCTTCATTTTAAGGAAACATGTTAGGAACATCTGCTTTACAAAACTGAAGCAGTCTGTTTTTTCTTTGTAAGGATTTATATCCTGAGATAGTTTTTAGGTAGGAGCATATTTACTGGTGATGTGTGAGAATGCAGTACAGACTGAGCTCCTAAATTAGAGCTGGAAGTGTGACAGTAGGGGATCTCTAAAACTGGGAGGCTTTTACAAGGAAGGGAAGAAACTTGCAGTGAGTGAGAAGCACAGAAACAGGGAAATGTTGTGGTACCTTATACTCCAGTTCTTTCTCCTTTCCTTTTTTCCTTTTTCTTTTTGGCTGTACCACTAGGCTTTCTGAATCCTAGTTCCCTTACACTGGATTGAATCCATGCCCCCTGCAGTAGAAGCATGGAGTCCTAACTGCTCCACCAGGAAGTCCCAGTGCTCCAATTATTTCTTTTTAAAAGGATGTAATTTCTCTACTTTTCACCAGTGATTGAAAGTTAAGCTTTTGAATTTCTTTTACCCTGAGAAAACATTTCTGGAATTAGAAATTTTAGAGAATGGGATTTACTTTTCAGGATGAAGACTTCAGAATTTTGACTGCAATATGTAAATTCTGCAATCCAAGGAATTTCAGTAGCTGGGGAAAAGTGTATGTTGGGCTCACTGCTTTAGGATCAGAAAATTCCTTTTAAGGTATAGGAAGTATGTACGAGCATGCTAATAAGTGAGAAAGAATGGAAACAGATATATATTCTTGTTTATAAAACAGATAAACAACAAGGACCTGCTGTATGGCACAGGGAACTATTTTCAATACTTTGTAATAACCAATGATAGAAAAGAATCTGAAAAATACGTAGAGTTGAATCACTGCTGTACACGTGAAACGTTGAAAACCAGCTCTACTTCAGTTTTTTAAATGTTACTTGTTTATAGCTGCGCTGGATCTTCATTGCAGCATGGGCTTTTCATTGTAGCCGCTTCTCTTGTGGCGCATGGGCTTAGTTGCCCCATGGCATATGGGATCTTCCCAGACTAGGAACCGAACCTGTGTCCCCTGCACTGGCAGGTGGATTCTTAACCTCTGGACCACCAAAAAAAAAAAAAAAAACAGTGAAAGTTGCTCAGTGGTGTCCTACTCTTTGTGACCCCATAGACTATACAGCCCGTGGAATTCTCCAGGCCAGAAATACTGGAGTGGGTAGCCTTTCCCTTCTCCAGGGGATCTTCCCAACTCAGGGACTGAACCCAGGTCTCCCACATTGCAGGCTAGTTCTTTACCAGCTGAGCCACACGGGAGGCCCAAGAATACTAGAGTGGGTAGCCTATCCCTTCTCCAGTGGATCTCCCTGACTCAAGAATCGAACTGGGGTTTTCTGTATTGCAGGCAGATTCTGTACCAAATGAGCTATTAGGGAAGCCTTCTATTTCAATTAAAAACAAACAAACAAAACGGATGAGGGAGAATGGACCTTTCTGCAGTTCTCTGTAGTCAAATGACTCAACCGATTGAAGAGAAAGGAAAAGGAAAGTGAAGTTGCTCAGTCGTGTCCAACTCTTTGCGACCCTGTGGACTGTAGCCTACAAGGCTCCTCCATCCATGGGATTCTCCAGCCAAGAATACTGGAGTGGGTTGCCATTTCCTTCTCCAAGGGATCTTCCTGACCCAGGAATCAAAAGTCAGTGCAATCATATGTTTCATTTTAGGGCTATCACAATGTGGAGTTGCAGTCCCAAGGCCAAGTTCATATAACTGACATGGAAACAGACACCAGGGCACCTTCCTAATTGGACTGCTGCTGCTGCTGCTGCTAAGTCGCTTCAGTCGTGTCCAACTCTGCGCGACCCCATAGACAGCAGCCCACCAGGCTGCCCTGTCCCTGGGATTCTCCAGGCAAGAACACTGGAGTGGGTTGCCATTTCCTTCTCCAATGCATGAAAGTGGAAAGTAAAAGTGAAGTCGCTCAGTTGCGTCTGACTCTTAGTGACCCCATAGACTGCAGCCCACCAGGCTCCTCTGTCCATGGGATTTTCCAGGCAAGAGTACTGGAGTGGGGTGCCATCGCCTTCTCCGAATTGGACTAAATATTCATATTTATATCTGCAAATTAGCTCACTCAATTGAAGCCTCCAAAGAAGAGAAAGAGTAAATCATTTTCCAGGTTAGGCTACATTAACATGTTTTTTCTGCTTTGGTTGGACTAGATCTTTCATTCTTATTGGATTAGAGACATGACATTGTTAAACTGGGGGAAATCAATGTGAATTATTCTCTCTGTAAATGAGGAAATGTCAAATTTTACTGTTGCTCTTAGTTCACTGTGCTAGAAAGAATGATACGATGGGCACTGTTGCATACAAGAATTTGATTAGGACCCTCTTATTAACATTTATGGGCTTCCCTCTTGGCTCAGACAGTGAAGAACCCGCCTGCAATGCAGGAGACCCAGGTTCGATCCCTGGGTTGGGAAGATCCCCTGGAGGAGGGCCTGATAACCCACTGCAGTATTCTTGCCTGGAGAATCCGCAGGGACAGAGGAGCCTGGCAGGCTGTGGTCCCTGTGGTCCCAAATAGTCGGACGAGTGAGGGACTAAGCACAGCACAGCACATTAACATTTAGATAGCAGATTGATTCATTCTGAAAATGTAGGTTTCTGTGTTGCTTATGTGGAAGAGGTGAGATTTCCCACTGTGTCGTCTAGAATGGCACCACCTGAGAGCATATCTCAAGGATAGTGATGTATTAACTCTTAAGAGAGTCTTCAGATCAAACTTTTAATGAAAGTATGTTGAAATTATGAAAGCAAGTTTTAAAATCCATTAACAGTTTCTAAAAATCCTATTGCTGCCCTAGTTTAACTGGAAAAAGGATTAGACGGCCACTACCCAGTGGCCATTTTTAGAATCCACTTTTCAACGTTTGCTCGACTGGGGACTGAGAATCACTGAAGTGGTCTGCAGATTTCAGTTTGCTCTCATCCTTTGCCTCTACATTAGCCAGAGAAGAATTCCAGTGCAACAGGAATGGAGCAAATGTAGTAATTGCCAAATAGTTCTGTAATAATTATGTAGAGCTGCCTGCAGTGTGTGTCCAAACCCACAAAGAAAATATCAGAAAATCTGTGTGCTGGGTCTGTAATCTTCAAAAGGCTCAGTTTTGCTGACCTGAGAATTTTTCATTTTTTTAAGTCAACTGTTCCATTTGTGTGTTAGTTGAAATCACTGATATTTTATAATACTAGGTGCTTAGAAAGATGGGGTTATATTTCTGGTTGCTGTTTGTCACCATTCTGTTTATACTTAAACTTATTCAACTGTATACTCCCTATAGGAACAAACTAACTTTTTTTCCGGTTTCTGAAACATTAGGTTTTTAGTTTGGCTGTGATGCTGTGACAAGGACCCTGCTGTCCCTGGCCCTCCTCCACCACACTGGCATCCCCTCGTGGTCTCCTTTGCAGGCCCCCATCCTTCCCCACATCTTCCTGTGAGGGTCTTATCCAGTCTTGGGGCTGAAACAACCATCCAAATGCTGACTGCTAGTCCATGTCACCAGTCCAAACCTCTCTTCTAATTCCAAATCCATATTCCACTGCCTCCTCATCATCCTCCCTTGAGGGTGTAACAGGTATCTCAGACTAAACATGCGAGAGCTGACTCCGTGAACTTGAACTTGTCATAGTCTTGCCTACGTATATAAATATCAACTCCGCTCTCCCAGGACCGTACCTTGGAGTTTCCTGGAACTTCTTTCTCAAACCCCATGCTCATTCTGGCGCAAAACAAATTATCTCTACCGTCAAAAACTACCTGGAATCTGATTACTCATCACCATAGCTGCAGCCAAGTCACTGTTGCCTGGGTCATCCATTTTTCTTTGTTTTATGTTTGTTGTGTCTGCAACTGGTCTCTGTATCCATCCTTGTCCTTTTACTGTCTGTCCTCACCAACCACCTGGGTAATCCTTTTAAAATTAACTCAATATATGTTATTCTTCTGCTCAAAACCCTCTTTCTATCTCGCTCAGTGTCAAAGCTGCCAAGTCCGAAAAGTTGGTCTGGTGTTTCCTCTGGTGAATGCTCCTCTCCCACCACCACCAGCTACAGTTTCGCTCCCATTCTCCTGGCCCCACACACCTTGGCTGCCTTGCTGTACCTCGAAACATGCCTACCGCTTCTTTCCTGGGGGCACACTTTCCCCAGATAGCCCATGATATTTTTCCCTCACTTCTTTCAAGTCCCTGCTCAAATGCCACCTTGTTAATGAGTCCTTCTGACCATCCTAGAAACATGATAACACCCTGTATTTCTACATTCCCAACCCCATCTGGATTTAGGTATAAGAATACTAATACTTAAAATACAAAATTAAATGTGTGTGTGTGTGTGTGTGTGTGTGTGTGTGCGTGTGTGCGTGAGCGCGCGCACACGCGTTTCTTCACTGTCTCCTGACTAAAGCGTCAGCGTCGTGAGGGCAGGAACTTGATTTGCATACTGCTGTGTTCTGAGCAGCCAGTATAGTGCTGGGTACATAGTAGGCACGTTTCCCTGGTGGCTCACTGGTAAAGAATCAGCCTGCTAATACAGGACGCATGATTTTGATCCCTGGGTCAGGAAGATCCCCTGAAGATGGGAATGGCGACCCACCATAGTATTCTTGCCTGGGAAATCCCACGGGCAGAGGAGCCTGACTGTAACGGTCCATGGGGTTGCAGAGAGTCAGACATGACTTCACAACAACAACATAGTAGTTTCTCAATCAGTATTTAACAGAATAAATGGACTTTTGATCCCTTTTTTTCCTCCTGAAAAAGTTGTAAGGATGCATTATATTACTTTTAATAGTTATGTTGGTTCTCAGTAATTTTATTTATCCTCCTGGATTATTTCCTTTTACTTTTTCTCCATTAAAAATCCTGTTGTTGTTCAGTCGCTCAGTTGTGTCCAACTGTTTGTGACTCCACGGACTGCAGCATGCCAGGCTTCCCTGTCCTTCCCAGTCTCTTGGAGATTGCTCAAACTCATGTCCATTGCTTCAGTGATACCATCCAGCCATCTCATTCTCTGTTGCCCTCTTCTCCTCCTACCCTCAATCTTCCCCAGCATCAGGGTCTTTTCCAATGAGTTGACTCTTTACATCAGGTGGCCAAAGAATTGGAGCTTCAGCATCAGTTCTTCCAGTGAATATTCAAGGTTGATTTCCTGTAGGATTGACTAACTGGATCTCCTTGCTCTCCAGGGACTCTCAAGAGTCTTCTCCAGCACTGTAGTTTGAAAGCATCAATTCTTTGGTGCTCAGCCTTCTTTATGATCCAATTCTCACATCCATACCTGACTACTAGAAAAACCATAGCTTTGACTATATGGACCTTTGTCTGTAAGGTGATATCTCTACTTTTTAATATGCTATCTAGGTTTGTCATAGCTTTTCTTCCAAGGAGCAAGCGTCTTTTAATTTCGTGGCTGAAGTCACTGTCTGCAGTGATTATGGAGCCCAAGAAAATAAGATCTCTTACTGCTTCCACTGTTTCCCCATCTAGTTGCCATGAAGTGATGGGACCAGATGCCATGATCTTAGTTTTTTGAATATTAAGTTTTAATCCAGGCTTTTCACTTAAAAATTTTTTTAAAAGCCTTAGCTGTATATCAGGTGAGTGTATTCTCGATTCTGTCTCATCACAACAAAGATTTGGAGTGATGGGCATTAAAGCCCTCAGCACATCACAGCTCTCGGGTCTTGGACAGACCATGTTATAGCTCTTAGACAAATCAGTGTTACAGCTCTATTTTATTTAGAAAATAGCAGGAAAATCCATCTTCAAGGCGTGAGGGCATGCCGAACCAAAGATGGGAAGAGACGAGCACCCCAGCACATGGGGAAGGGAGAGACCACTGGCCCTTTGGCTCCTCTTTTTATATGTTTTTTCTCCCCCTGGGCCTGCCCTATGTAAATTGGGCTAGCCAGGAGTGTCATTTGTTCTACCTGAGGTCTTCACACCTGCCCTCAGACCTTCCTTTGTTCTATTTTCACGGGCTTTTCCCTTCCTTATCTTTTAGCCACCGCCATTCTGGACTCCTGTTTCCTGTTCTAACTACCTGCTGCTGCTGCTGCTGCTGCTAAGTCGCTTCAGTTGTGTCTGACTCTGTGCGACCCCACAGACGGCAGCCCACCAGGCTCCCCCGTCCCTGGGATTCTCCTGGCAAGAATACTGGAGTGGGTTGCCATTTCCTTCTCCAATGCATGAAAGTGAAAGTGAAGTCACTCAGTCGTGTCCGACTCCTAGCGACCCCATGGACTGCAGCCTATTAGGCTCATCCATCCATGGGATTTTCCAGGCAAGAGTACTGGAGTGGGGTACCATTGCCTTCTCCTCTAACTACCTAACATGTACATATATTGGGAAACCTTTGGAAAACTTGTAGGTGTAATATAATGAACATCTGTATATCCTTCACTGATTCCAACATTTTGCCACTTTAAGAAAATTTCTATTTGTGCCTGGGTTTGTGTAATTAAAAAAAAAAACCATTTGAATTTGAATTAGGTATCTAAGTTGTAGATACCATGACTCTACATGCCTAATATGCTTCAGAATTTGTATCGTCAGAGAACAAGGATGTTTTCCTTCATATCCATGAAACAAGTCTCATTTTCCAAAATTCAACATTGATATATTGCTTATGCCCAATATAGCCTATCCTCAGATTTTCCTAGTTATCTCCATAATATCTATTGTAACTGTTTCTCAAAATCCATAGTCTAATCAAGTTTCATCGATTGTATTAATCATCCTGCCTCTTTAGTCTGCTTTAATCTAGAATATCAACCCCTGGATATTTATTGCAATGTCTGTCACATTTTTAAAGAATCTAGGCCAGATGTCTGGCAGGATGTCCTTCCATTTGGATTTGCCCGGTTATATAATCTGAGTCAATCAAGAGAAAATGATTTTGACAGGAGCCGAGCACAGAGGACAGTATGCTTCTCAGACTCTCATCAGCAGGCAGCTGGTGCCAATTTGTTTCACCACTGGGAACGCCAGTTAGGACTGTTAGGTGAAGACAGTGTCCACCACGTTTCCCCGTCATAAAGATATCTTCTTTTGTATTCAGTGTTTCATTTGAGACTGTGTGATAATCCTGCCCTCCAACAACCTTTGACCCAATGGTTTCACCATCTATTAATAATTTTTACCTGAAATAATTTCCTATGGTATAAATAAAAATAGCAGTTCTTTTTTATCTTTCCTTCTGTATTCACTAGTTGATACTCATCTATAAAAAGCTTTCTCATCTGTCTCTCATTTTAAATTCTTTTTCAGCATCAGTATAAATTCATGAATTCTTTGGTATCCAATGTATTCTAATCCAGTACTGTTACTCATTTTGATACCCAAATTGTTATTTGGCCAGGGGCAGTTCTGTATTACAGTTTAGATGGGGGAAATAATTGAGGCATCTCTTCTTAAATATAGTCAGGTATTTGAAGAGATAAAGGAATTCACTAATAATTATATAACTTTTAATATGCTTCCCCAGTGGCTCGGTGGTAAAGAATCAGCCTATAATGCAGGAGACATGGGTTCAATCCCTGGGTTTGGAAGATCACCTTGAGGAAGACAGGGAAATCCACTCCAGTATTCTTGCTGGGAATTTGCCATGTGGACAGAGGAGCCCAGCAGACTCCAGTCAATAAGATAGCAAAGAGTTGGACAGGCCTGAAGCAACTGAGCAGGAGCAGGAGAAGAGAAAAAGTATAGTAGAACCTTCGTCGGGGAAAGTAAAGAGGCCAAGACTTTTTCATAAGGCTTTCTCCCTGACAACAAACAGTACTTGCCTCAAAGAAAACATTGCCAAGTTAGAATTTTTAAAATTACCCATAATTTCATGTCACAGAGATAAACACTTAACATTTTAGAGAATATTACTTATTATTGTTTTGAAGAAGTGTTCATTTAGCTTAACTTAAACTTTGTAAAGTATATCAAAATTGGTTAAATGTAACATTTTTTCTGAAATGTAATAATTCTTGACCCTCATATTAAATTGTCAGTTACCTGCATATGTTGTAGCATTTAGACACATGTAACTTAATTTGAAAATGAAAGCTATCCTTTGAAAGCCTGATTTCAATCTATGCATGGGTGCTGAAACTGTCCTTTCCAGACCTTTCTGTCATGCTACATCCCTGTGTAGAATTAATTGTTTATGGATTTCCTGTTGCCTGCAAACTAAAATTTGAGCACATCCCATTTTTCTCCATCATGGCTCTTGCTATTCCAGTCATATTAGTCTTAATGAGGGACTCAAAGTCATTGCTTTTGGTCCTATCTTAACCCTTCTTAAGTATTTCAGTAAAGCTTTTTTTCCCACCAGGAAGTTTCCTTATATTAGCATAGATTTTACTGCCATCTAGCCTTCTCTCTGTAACCTTATTTTCTTTTTTTTTTTTTAACCTTAGTTTCTTCATCTCAAAGTTAAAGCATTATACACAATAGTTCAATATCCTCTTTAAACTCTGACATTCTGTTATTTTCACTGCTTCTTGAGACACCAGTGAGCATATATCTGTGTCCAGCCCACATCAGTGAACCAGGAGCAGAGGAGGTGTCTGGCAAAGATTCCCTGGGTTGTGATACCCACCCTCCCATTGTAATAGGTTAGAAGATCAAGGAGGTGAAAGACTCTGTGGGGGAGTTAGTCATAAAGTGCCCATTGGACTTGAGGGTGGATAAAGGTGTGAGTGTTCAGAGGAGGTAACTGGGAATATTTAGTGAAATCCCATGAATGTTCCATGAATGCCTGGAGGTAACTGTGGAGGCCCAAAGCAAGTTCATTAGGAGTAGGGAAGGGTAGTTGCAGTTTGGTTGAAAAAGGGAATCTTAATATTGAATTGGCAGAGATACAGCACTTCTAAATGGTCTAAGGAATGAATGGTAATTGCTTAGGGTAGGTTGGAACTGAAATCTTTAGATTGGTAGCAATCTGAACACTTCAATGAAAAGAGTTTTAGAAGGAAACTCATTGATAATGTTAGTTCAGTGGAGTATAGGAGAGGGCACATAAAATTTACTTGGGTTAAAAATCGCACATAGTGACCAGCTTTGTGATATTTATGAGTCTGTGCATGAATCTATTTTAATCTCAAGAGATTATCACCAAATTGAAGTGAAGTGAAGTCGCTCAGTCGTGTCCAACTCTTTGCGACCCCATGGACTGTAGCCTATCAGGCTCCTCCATCCCTGGGATTCTCCAGGCAGGAATACTGGAGTGGGTTGCCATTTCCTTCTCCAGGAGATCTTCCCAACCCAGGGATCAAACCTGGGTCTTCCATATTGCAGGCAGATACTTTACCATCTGAGCCACCAGGGAAGTCACCAAATTAGGCAACGCTTATAAAGAAAGATTTTAGGAAAGTCGTTAAGAGTGCTGTGCAGATATAGTGGCTGTTGTTTGGCCCTTGTGTCTGTGACCTCACTCTTCAGCCTCTTTATGTCCATACACTGAGTATAAATGGCTTATAGAAACAGCAGGGCCACCACTTGTATATCTCTTGTATTCTACCAATTTCTGTTCAATTTTCAGTCTATCCTATGCCATTGATCTCTGACAAAAATTTTTCTAAGGAGTCCCTTGATGTTCCCTGACTGCAGTTGCCTCTGTGAACAGGAGTGTGTACCCAGACTTCACTGCATCTCTAAGAGACCTGAAGTTAGTAGCAACTGCGTATGGCTATTGTTTGTACTTTAGGAAGGTTCTTTTGATGACCTTTCAGCTGAAGTTTTTCCTCTATTTACTCTCATTTGAAGAGTGCTGTTTGGATTAGTGGTGGACTTTTGGAATTTACACAGAAGAAAACACACTGTTTACTGAGTCTGAGAGACTTTAAAAAGCTTCTGTTCTTCCCACAGTGATATTTAAAGAATTAAATGTTATGCCACATTAGAAAATTCTCTAAAAGAATGATATTTCCTCCAAGGAAAACAGGTATTTTTAGTTTTAATCCTCCAATTCAGACTTGGAATAAGGAAAAAGAGTTTGCATGCATTCATGATATCAAACTGGGCTTTTTAAAAGAGGGCGGAGAGGAAGAAATAAAGAATCAAAGAAGAAATACTGGACAGGTATGCCCCACTTAAAGGATATCCTATTATAAAAGTTTTGAACTTGAAGAGGTCATAGAGATAGGAGGGAATTGCTGCTGCTGCTGCTAAGTTGCGTCAGTTGTGTCCGACTCTGTGCGACCCCCATAGATGGCAGCCCACCAGGCTCCCCGTCCCTGGGATTCTCCAGGCAAGAACACTGGGGTGGGTTGCCATTTCCTCCTCCAATGCAGGAAAGTGAAAAGTGAAAGTAAAGTCACTCAGTCGTATCCAACCCTCAGTGACCCCATGGACTGCAGCCTACCAGGCTCCTTTGTCCATGGGATTTTCCAGGCAAGAGTACTGGAGTGGGGTGCCATTGCCTTCCTCCAAGAAGGGAACTGAGTACTCTATAAAAAGACTTCCATAAATATTACCAAATCTTTGCTAGATCATTAAATTATTTAAAATATTAAGCTGGTGGCAATGAAGCTTAAAGCCTAAATATTAGAAGTGAATATTAACTGAAAATCAATCAAAAGTAGAGATTAAACATGTCTAATAACAGTGTTGGAGAGAAAAAGAATTTGACTTGCGGACACGGAAGTGACTACGAACAGGAAGAGGGCGAAAAAAATAACCGTCCGCGACGCCGAGCCGAGGCGGACCCGCAGCCACCATGAACAGCAAAGGTCAATATCCAACGCAGCCAACTTACCCCGTGCAGCCTCCTGGGAACCCTGTGTACGCTCAGACCTTGCATCTTCCTCAGGCTCCACCCTATACTGATGCTCCACCTGCCTACTCAGAGCTCTATCGTCCGAGCTTTGTGCACCCGGGGGGCTGCCACCGTCCCCACCATGTCAGCTGCATTTCCTGGCGCCTCACTGTATCTTCCCATGGCCCAGTCTGTGGCTGTTGGACCTTTAGGTTCCACAATCCCCATGGCTTATTATCCAGTTGGTCCCATCTATCCACCTGGTTCAACAGTGCTGGTGGAAGGAGGGTATGATGCAGGGGCCAGATTTGGAGCTGGCGCTACTGCTGGAAGCATTCCTCCCTCCTCCCCCTGGATGCCCTCCCAATGCTGCTCAGCTGGCAGTCATGCAGGGAGCCAATGTCCTCGTAACTCAGCGGAAGGGAAACTTCTTCATGGGTGGCTCAGATGGTGGCTACACCATCTGGTGAAGAACCAAGGCCATCTCTATGCCGGGAAAGACATCACATACCTTCAGCACTTCTCACAATGTAACTGCTTTAGTCATATTAACCTGAAGTTGCAGTTTAGACACATGTTGTTGGGGTGTCTTTCTGGTGCCCAAACTTTCAGGCACTTTTCAAACTTAATAAGGAACCATGTAATGGTAGCAGTACCTCCCTAAAGCATTTTGAGGTAGGGAGGTATCCATCCATTCATAAAATGAATGTGGGTGAAGCAGCCCTAAGGATCTTCCTTTAATTCCTCTGGAGTAATACTGTAACATACTGGTCTTTGCTTTTAGTAATAAAACATCAAATTAGGTTTGGAGGGAACTTTGATCTTCCTAAGAATTAAAGTTGCCAAATTATTCTGATTGGTCTTTAATCTCCTTTAAGTCTTTGATTTATATTACTTGTTATAAACGAACCGCATTAGTTGTCTGCCTTTTCCTTTCCGTCCTTTGCCCCTGGTCCTACCCTCAACCCTTGTCTTCCACTCCTTCCCCACCAATCTCCATTGAATCAATGGTGCAGGACAGAAAGCCAGTCAGACTAATTTCCTTCTCTCCTTGCACTTCCCCGACTTGTCATCTTTTAACTAGTCTTTCACAAAGGATCCTCTGAAGCCCCCTCTGTGCCCCAAGCACAGGACCCATTGCTTTGGCTTTGCATCTCCTCAGGCAAAAGTGGAGGGTGCCTTTGGACCCTCCTGATAGGTTTTCTCTTCAGACATGAACCAAGCCCAAATTTGGTTTGGTGCTAGAAAAACTGAACCTTGTTTTAACGAAGGATATCAGTGCAAACTGTACCGTAAACAGCAGTCTGTTTATAATTTTGAGGGGCAAGGAGGAGGATGCATTTAAAAGCCTGATGACTCTGGAGCCAAATTAAGGGGAGTTTGCAGATCAGAAATTGGTTACCATTTCTTGTCAGTGTCTGATGCAGCCACTTATGGCTCCCAAGAATTCCTCAGCTGGGTTAATGGGGTCATATTTTGAATGCCTCACTACTAAATGACTTGAGTCCAGTGAAATCTCATTAGGGTTAAGAATATTTCAGGGATCCTTAATATTTTGATTTTTGTTTTCTAAAATTGGATTTTATTTTATCTTATAATTTCAGTTCATCTAAATTTGTGTTCTGTACATGTGATGTTTGACTGTACCATTGACTGTTATGGAAGTTCAGCGTTGTATGTCTCTCTCTACACTGTGGTGCACTTAACTTGTGGATTTTTATACTAAAAATGTAGAATAAAGACTATTTTGAAGATTTGAAAAAAAAATAAAAATATATATAAAAAAAAAAGAATTTGACTTGCATGTAGTAATGTGGGTGGGACTCTATCCATAGAGGCTTCCTGGTGGCTCAGACCGTTAGGAGTCTATCTGCACTGTGGGAGACTCAGGTTTGATCCCTGGGTTGGGAAGATCCCATGGAGAGGAAAATGGCAACCCACTCCAATATTCTTGCCTAGGAAATCACATGGACAGAGGAGCATGGTGGGCTACAGTCCACAGGGTTGCATAGCGTCAGACATGACTGAGCAACTAACAAACTATCCATAGAGCTTGAGGTTTTGAAAGATGTTTACGTGAGAATGGCATTAGTTACATCTTTGGGAGCGGGATGATTGATCCAATTTTCAGACTTTATAGAGGTTGTCACTCATAGAGTATGTGAATGCAGTATGCTGTGTAGAGAGACTGGGCCACCAAGGCAGATCCAGTATTCCCAGTCTGAGCATTGAAGCTTGGCCAGGGGAATGGCATTTAATACAAAAATGAGTATTCCTTAGTCCTCCAACTTAGTCTTTAGAGAGGGAGCTGAGATCTGTACTTGTAAACAGTAGGACAGTGTTACGAGCCAGGCTTGGAGATCACAGACCAGATGATATCAAGAAAGGGGGAGTGGTGGGGCAGAGTTCATGAGCGCATTAACCCATCAAGTTGCTTTATTCTCTTGAGTTTTCTGAGTCTCTCGGCTACAAATTCTTTGAGTACAGTGTGAAAAGTAGTTAAGAACATGAGGTCTGTCTAACTTCAGACTGCCAGGTTCAAATCCTATCTCTGTCACTTGTTAGCTGTGTGTCTTTGGGCAAGTTGCATAACCTAGTCCCTTATCTGTAAAATATATTAACAATACCTACTCTAAGAATTGTTGAGTATAAATTCAGTTATGCTTTATAAGAAGACTTAAATATTGCCTGGTACCTGATAAGCTTTCAGGAACTGTTGGTAATGCAGGGAGCAGAGCAAGGAGATGGGGATTGACACCGAGAAGGCCTCAGAAGTCCTTGGCCTAGGACCTAGTCATAATGCCAGTACTGGCGGGCTTGGCACGAGCGGCAGTTTTCAAGCAAGATGTGTTAGGAATGAACTACTTATTTGGTGAAATGTCAAATCTGTAGCCAGGTAATAGAAACCAAGCTACCCACATTGATGACTTGGCCCTTCCATTATCTAGGCTCAAAGCCTTGTGCGCTCAGTCATATCTTGTCTCTTTGTAACCCCAGGACTGTGGCCCACCAGATCCTCTGTCCATGGAATTTATCCAGGCAAGGAAAATTCCTGGAGTGGATTGCCATTTCTTCCTCCTTCCCCTATTGAATGATCATAAAATACTTGGTTAAAAAAAAAAAGCTCTCAACCCTTCTCTGTCTCCAGTTCCTGCTTCCACTGCCCTAGTGTACACTTGCTGCCTCTCCTCCTCTGTCCTTACTACCAGTCATTCTGTTGCAGGCCTGGTGTTGCCACCAGACTGATTTTATCTAATACTGAGTTCCATTATCAAATTCCTTCTCAGGATCCAGGTTGAGGAAGGACCTTGGTGACTAGGGTGGCTCTAAGGAGATAGATGCTTCTCAAGTCAGGGAATCAGGCCCCCAAACCCAGATTCGCATGGGAATCCCCAGAGTTTTCCATTTTGTTAATGAATATTTCACAAACAGGACATGATTATGGACACAGGAGACCTTCCACAAGAAGTCTCCTGCTTGCCACCAGCCCCATCTTCTTGCACTGCCTGTTTCGCGCTTGAAATCACTTCTGCAGCCCGTTGTTACCTCTGTGCCTCTGCCCTGGGCTAGTGAAGTCCTAGGCTGCCAGGAGTGAGAGTTTTGACCTCCTCACGTCCTCCGATTTGCAAAAAATATCTGAGCCCCAGGCGCTGTGCTTCAGCAATGAGTGAGATGGCACCTGCAGAGCCTTTGATTTCTGTCATTAGCTCAGGGGTTGTACCCTCATCGGGTGTTCCCTGAAGACTCCTCCTGCAACCCACCCTAGTAGGATTCTGCCCCCAGATCTGATGTACATGGGTGTTTCCGCACCGACAGCCAGTTCTAAGAGACCAGCTGAATGTCATGCAATTCAGCTCACTTCTGACACTGTCTACTTGGAGACAGCCTCAGACTCCACAGGTTAAGGGCTCAGCCCCACAAGACAGCCTTCTGCTCCAGATCCTAGTTGCAAGTCCAGGTTGCTGTCTGTGCTTCTGATGGACAGGCCATCAATTAAAGGCTCCCATGATACTCTCTTTGGGTTTGATTAAATTTCTAAATTGGTTCCATGGCTCAGGAAACCAGTTTAGTCACTAATGACTGGTTTATTACAAAGGATATCAAAGAATAGGAATCAACAGTTGGATAAAGAGATGACTAGGGCAGGATATGTGGGAAGGGGCGTGGGCGCCCGTGCTCTCTGAGCACACCTCTGTCCTTGAACCGTCATATGTTCACCAACCCAGAACCACTACACACCCACGAGAATGGCTACAACAGAAAGACTGAATAGAACAAGGATTGATGTGAACATGGAGCAAACCGTGGAACTCTGATACACTGCTGGTGTGAGAGTAACACTGTTCACGACTATAGGAAACAGATTGGCAGCTAAAAGTTAAATATGCACCTTCTGTATCATCTGATCATTCCAGAAAACTAGACACAAATGATCAGAGCAGCTTTATTTGCAACAGCCAAAACCCGTAACTGACCCATATGTCCGTCAAGTGAATGGATTAACAGACAGTGTAAGAGCCACACAATAAAATGTACTCAATAGTGTGAAGTGTTGATACATGCAGCCACATGGGTGAATCTCAAAATATTTATGCTGAGTGAAACAAGCTAGACCAGAAAAAGAGTGCAGAGTGTGTGATTCCATTTATGTAAAGCTATAGAAAAGCAGACTGATCTGCAGTGACAGAAAGCAGATCAGTGACTGCCTGGGGATGCGGGGAATAGGCAGGGGACCTTTTTGAGGGTCATTGGGTGTGCTCACTCTTGATTGTGGGCATTGTTTCACAAGTGTAAATATGTCACCTTTCCTAGTCATCTGTTTTAAATATGTGCAGTTTTTTGTATCAACTATTATGCCTGAAAACTGAAAAGTCAGAGAGTCTCTATTTCTTTGGTTTTGTCCATTGTCTAGAATACATCATTGCTTTTCATAGGTGCTTCTTAATTTTTTCCCAAAGCAAATTTCTTTTAAAAGTCAAACTGAATGTGGAGGTGAGTGGCCTAGGAAAATGTGTGAAAAACCACTGCTAGTACTATAGGCTCAGCTGTATTTGCTCAGATGAAGGCCGACTGGGACCACCTTTCCTTTTAAACTACTCCATTGTTTATTTTCTTGTCTTCAATAGACTTGTTTTCAGAAGAAAAGGCTAAAAATAGAGCTAATTTTTAGCTCACAGCTAGGGCCTTAGGCTTACACACTTTTGTACCCAGAAGGGTCTTAAATAATAGGAAGGCAAAACCTCACTTTTTATAGGTGAGTAAACCAGACCTAAAGAATTCTAGAACCCAAACTGATACCATAGAGTTGGTCTTCATGTGAAATGGTTTCACATTTACTAGGTTTCCTGTTCATTAATCCTATGTGGCTGATGATTTCTCCAAGTCACGTTGCCACTCTAGATTGTTTTCCTGCCTGATTCAGAGAGAAGAGGAAGATTATTCTTACTCTAAGAAAACCTGACTAATTGCCGAATACAAATTATTTATAGTCTGAGTTTACCTAATAGTACACCTCTGTATTTTTGTTGGAAGTGGCCTGGTGTGCAGTCATGTACGACTCTGTAGCCTGCCAGGCTCCTCTGTTCATGGGATTCTCCAGGCAAAAATACTGGAGAGGGTTGCCATTTCCTTCTCCAGGAAATGACCTTACTCACTTTGTTTTGGGATTTGCGTACTGCTATTTTTGGAGCCTCCAAGCAAAATGACGTGGACAGAAGGGCTCATGATCAGGTGGGCTGGGTTTATTTCAGTCACCAACCAACCAGAAGTATGTGATGCACCGCAGCTCCTTATAGCTGGCTGGTCGGATAATATACAGAACACTGGCACTGTACCACGAACACCCCGTGGTTCAGAGCAGAAAAGGGTGTAGGAAGAGACCAAGAGAACTAGTCTGCAGGCCAGCTGTCCTAATCATCACAGCACCACTGGACATCATAGCAGATCCAAACCTTCTAGACTATGGTTAAAAGACATGAAGTTTGGCCTTTAACGGCTTTCAAAGACTTAAAACAAGTTTTTATTGTGGAAAATTTCAGCCATATACAAAATTAAGAGAATAGATACAGCATAGCACTATACTGTTCCCTGGCTGGGACTTATTAAAATATTTGAAGTAATGATTGTATGGTAATCAGTAATCAGTATGTCTCAGTAATATGGTACTAATAACACACTGAGAAATGGTATATTCTATAAGATAGTAAGATTTTAACTTCACCTCCTTTCAAATAAACTTTTTTGAGACTAAAAATATGTTACAACTATTTCTACGTAAGTTTATAGATAAATACAAGTGATAACTGGTGATGTTTTAATTGCTGATTGTTAATGCTGATAACAGCTCTGTGAGTCTTGGCAAGAGGTACGGGCCCTGGAGGAAAGGCCTTGGGAGTTAATTTGTTGCCAAGGGCTGTTGTCTCAAACTTTCCTGTGCACAGACTGCACGGCACCTTCCAAACAATACTTTCCAGAAGTCTTTGGCACAGAACTCTGTTCAAATGAAATCTTCAGCATCCCAGCATTTTAAATAACCACAAAGATGAAAGCAGTGAACAGGTTACCTCCTTAGACATTTTATTCTGGGTTTGATGGCAAATACCTTATTGTTTACAGAAATTTTAAAACATTTTCAAGAGGTAGAGGACAATCTGAAAACTGCTGGTGTACTGCATTTCTCTTATATGGTGATTTTTTTTAAAAGACTCCCCCTACTTTCATCAACTCTCATATCATGTGAGAGTTGGATATAAAGAAAAGTGAGTACCAAAGAACTGACGCTTTTCAACTATGGTGTTGGAGAAGACTCTTGAGAGTCCCTTGGACTGCAAGGAGGTCCAGCCAGTCCATCCTAAAGAAAATCAGCCCTGAATATTCATTGGAAGGACTGATGTTGAAGCTGAAACTCCAATACTTTAGCCACATGATGCTAAGAACTGACTTAATTTGAAAAGACCTTGATGTTGGGAAAGATTGAAGGCGAGAGGAGAAGGGGACAACAGAGGATGAGATGACTGGATGGCATCACTGACTCAATGGGCATGAGTTTGAGTAAACTCCAGGAGTTGGTGGAGAAGGCAGTGGCAACGCACTCTAGTACTCTTGCCTGGAAAATCCCATGGACGGAGGGGCCTGGTGGGCTGCAGTCCATGGGGTCACTAGACATGACTGAGCAACTTCACTTTCACTTTTCACTTTCATGCATTGGAGAGGGGAATGGCAACCCACTCCAGTGTTCTTGCCTGGAGAATCCCAGGGACAGGGGAGCCTGGTGGGCTGCCGTCTATGGGGTCGCACAGAGTCAGACACGACTGAAGAAACTTAGCAGCCAGGAGTTGGTGATGTACAGGGAGGCCTGGCGTGCTGCAGTCCATGGGGCCTCAAAGAGTTGGACACAACTGAGCAACTGAACTGTGAACTGATTTCCATCAAAAAAGGAAAAAAAAACCCCACAAGTTGTTATATATTCTCTGTAATATGTTGTGAATTTCTGTGGATAATCTTAGTTTTAGGTTATTTCCAAAGGTGCTCATATAATGTTGCCCTTTCATTTGACAGATAGTTATTAATTTAAAAATTTTATTTGTTGACATAGCTAAACCGAGTCTTTCTTCATGTCTGAGTGTATTTTGATTTGCACAAAAGATACACGAACGCGTTGTGTGCAAACCAAAGGTTTAATCATTTTAAGTGCCTGAGAGGACATTCATATTCTATGTAAATTCTGTAGTGAGTTCTTGTGTGACTTGAAAAAAAATGGCTTCACTTATTTGTGGGTTGTTTTTTCTTTTAGCTTTTTGAACTTGTCTACATCAAAATGCACCTACATTTTGGCATTGCGAAGTTCATTTCTGCCCTTAGGCATTTTCTTATTAGCAGCCCATGTGGGATTTGTAGGAAAGGAAAAGGGAACCCTAATGCACTTAACTGATGATTCTGCCTGACCTCCTGCCCGCATGGTTGAGGGTGGTAATGTCAGTAATAGGGAGAAAGCAAAGCAAACCCGCAGGTCACACTCTGCCCTTCGCCCTTGTCTGATGCTCACTCTGCTCCTGAAATGCTGATCCATCCCACCCCAACCTTTCAACTCAGGGACAAAACTGCCCGCTAATCTTAAGAAGATGCAAATGTTAGAGATACAAAGAAATAAAATTAATAAAAGCAAGGATAAGGATCCATCTACCCAGCATACATTTCAAAAGTCATTTCTTGCCAGCATCAGGTTGATGAGGAAGAGAAGCTGGGTAGAGGGCTCCCACCACCACCCTCCCCGCCCTCCTCCTGGGCCACTGCTTAGGAGCCAGATGCTCGGTTAGAAGTGGTGGCTCCTTTCTAAGCCAAACTGTTTGCACAGCCTGGTCAACATGGGGCAGATCAGCTGCAGAAAATACCGTTAAAGAGTTCTGTTGTACATATCTACTTCCTCGGCCCCGAAATGTGCCGAGTTGGAAGAAGGATATGTGGGTGTGATGCCACACACACACACACACACACACACACACACACACACACACACACGGTGCATGTGTCCTTTCTGACCTCCCAATAGTTCTCTTCTGGGAGCAGACAGGCTAGCATCATGATGAGCAGTGCTCCCAGGGGCTGCCTGGATTCTCTCGTTTCACTCCAAAAGATAAATGGCAGGGCTTTGGCCATCCATCATATTCACATGATGCCACCAAAGCATCAATTAAAGGATAGACGTGGAAGGTAGAGCTTTTTTCCTAATCAGCTTAAAACTCCACCCCCCACCCCCACTTAATTCCCAGCCTTTCCAAATATTTTAATATGCTACTGGGATATCTGTGTGATTCTTTTCAGTGAATTTAGTGTTCTTAGTCTCTCTTTTCATTTTGACATGTGCAGAATTTAAGTGGCTGTTTTAGCCTCCTAAAACAGATAAGCTTTACCTTTAAAGAAAGAAAACATTTGAGAGATATATATTTATTTATTAATGTTGAAAAGCTATCTTTGCAATAATGAGACCTTAAACGTTTGATTTACACAGTATTGTCTTCTGATGATCAAAATACCTACTCCTAAAATTTGCAACTGGAGTTAGAAGGTATGTCAGAGCTAGAGGAGCAAGTCATGGTGAAGTCTATCAGGAAAAAGCAAAGTTATAGGATAGTTTGTTGATGCATAAATTTAATATCAGCACTAATGGTTATTTATTTATTTATTTTTAATGGATTGATTGCTTTACAATGTTTTTATTTCTGCCATACATCAACATGAATTAGCCATTTGTCAGTTCAGTTCAGTCGCTCAGTCGTGTCTGACTCTTTGCGACTCCATGAATTGCAGGATACCAGGCCTCCCTGTCCATCACCAACTCCTGGAGTTCACCCAAACTCATGTCCATCAAGTCGGTGATGCCATCTAGCCATCTCATCCTCTGTCGTCCCCTTCTCCTCCTGCCCCCAGCCCCTCCTAGCATCAGAGTCTTTTCCAATGAGTCAACTCTTCGCATGAGGTACCAAAGTACTGGAGTTTCAGCTTTAGCATCAGTCCTTCCAAAGAACACCCAAGGCTGATCTCCTTCAGAATGGACTGGTTGGATCTCCTTGCAGTCCAAGGGACTCTCAAGAGTCTTCTCCAATGCCACAATTCAAAAGCATCAATTCTTCGGCACTCAGCTTTCTTCACAGTCCAACTCTCACATCCATACATGACCACTGGAAAATCTATAGCCTTCACTAGACGGACCTTTGTTGACAAAGTAATGTCTCTGCATTTCAATATGCTATCTAGGTTGGTTATAACTTTTCCTTCCAAGGAGTAAGCGTCTTTTAATTTCATGGCTGCAGTCGCCATCTGCAGTGATTTTGGAGCCCCCCAAAATAAAGTCTGACACTGTTTCCACTGTTTCCCCATCTATTTCCCATGAAGTAATGGGACCAGATGCCATGATCTTCGTTTTCTGAATGTCGAGCTTTAAGCTAACTTTTCCACTCTCCTCTTTCACTTTGATCAAGAGGCTTTTTCATTCCTCTTCACTTTCTGCCATAAGAGTGGTGTCATCTGCATATCTGAGGTTATTGATATTTCTCCCAACAGTCTTGATTCCAGCTTGTGTTTCTTCCAGTCCAACATTTCTCATGATGTACTCTGCATATAAGTTAAATAAGCAGGGTGACAATATACAGCCTTGACATACTCCTTTTCCTATTTGAAACCAGTTTGTTGTTCCATGTCCAGTTCTAACTGTTGCTTCCTGACCTGCATACAGATTTCTCAAGAGGCAGGTCAGGTGGTCTGGTATTCCCATCTCTTTCAGAATTTTCCACAGTTTATTGTGATCGGTGAACATATATCCCCTCCCTTCCACTTCCCACCTTTTCTCACCCCTCTACATTGTTAGAGATCCCTGGTTTGAGCTCCCTGAGTCATATAGAAAATTCCCACTGGAATCTATTCTATATATGTTAGTGTACATTTTTCCATGTTCCCCCTCCATGTCACCCTCTTCTTCCTCTCCCCAACCCTTGTCTGTAAGTCTGTTCTCTATGTCTGTGTCTCAATTGCTGTCCTGCAGATAGGTACATCAATACCGTCTTTCTAGATTCTGTATATATGCATTAATATATATATTTTTCTCTTTCTGCCTTACTTCATTCTGTATAGTAGGCTCTAGGTTCATCTACTTTACTAGAACTGACTCAAATTTATTCCTTTTTATGGCTGAATCATACTCCATTGTGTATATGTACCAAAGCTTCTTTATTCATTCATTTGTCGATGTACAGCTAGATTGCTTCCATGTCCTAGCTATTGTGAACATCACTCGTGGTTTTTGAGTGAAGCTTTATGGGAGGGAGGGGAAAGCTCCTCTCTTAGAGTCTGATCTTTTATTTTGGAGGATAATTACTCATTTATGACTCAGGCACTTGTCTCTATAATGTAAAATGCGAACCTGGGCTCTTGGCATGAAAAATCAATATGAGGCTCTAACTCGGAGTTGACAGTTACAGTGACATTCTCGCCAGTCTACTTAGAGCCTTAAAGCAGAAGAACTTGTCCATAAAAATAACACTTCTGTTCACTGAGCACTTACATTTCTCAACAAGGTGGCAGACATTTTACACAAATTTTTGGTTTCACAACCTCCTGTTACATCCATTTTACAAATAAGGCAGCTGAGACTCTGAGAACAGGTATCTTAGCTAAGGTCATACAGCTAACAAATGGCAAGTTCAGACTTTCAACTCTTAATTAGATGAGAAATCCCCTATTCAGGGATCCTGCTTTGTCACCCGTGCCACCTATAAGCAGGTCGAGACTGATAACACAAAAGAATAGAAACTTCATGCATCAATTGAATATTTTTCCACAGGAGATCATGGCTGAACTTTTTAAACGTTTTTGAAATGCCTTATAAACACACATCCACCTAGCTGATATTTTTTGAGTGGCTGCCATGTGCCGGGAGCTGTAGCTGAAACACATGGGCCGTGTCCTCAAGGAGCCCAGTGTGTTGGGGAAGACAGCAGCTTACAGATAATTTCCCTACAGATTGTGATGGAAGGTGTTCAGGTACCTGAACCACAATGGATGGCAGGAAAGTGTTTCAGTGAGAAGATGACAGACAGAATTCTAGGGAGCATCAGCCTCCACCTCCACTGAGCCATTGAAGACGAAAGCTTGTGAAGGTAGTCATGGAGGTGGGAAGGAAACCCAAAGGATAAAGTGACCACAGGAAGGGCAGGGCTCAGCAGACCTCTTCTATGAAGGGCCAAATAGAAGTTATCATAAATTTTGTACGCTGATTGGTCTCTATTGCAACTGCTGAACTGCCTTTGTAACAGGAAAAGCAAAATCACCATGTAAATGAATGGGGACGGCTGTGTTCCAGTGAAGCTTTATTTATAAAAACAGGCATCAGGCCAGATTTGGCTCATGGGCTGTAGTTTCCAGATCCCCGAAACAGGAGAAGAGGAGGGGTTTGTTATCAAACAAGGTATGACTGGAAATGGTTTTGACTGAACAACCAAGCAGTCCATGGCTCTTTGAGAGATTAGTGTGACCATTCTAGCCCCCTACTTAGCATATTTTAGGATTAGGCATTAAGTAAGTGAAGTCGCTCAGTCCTGACTCTTTGCAACCCTATGGACTGTAGCCTACCAGTCTCCTTTGTCCATGGGATTTTCCAGGCAAGAGTACTGAAGTGGGTTGCCATTTCCTTCTCCAGGGGATGTTCCTGACCCAGGGATCGAACCCACGTCTCCCACATTGTAGGCAGACGCTTTACCATCTGGGCCACAAGGGAAGTCCCAAATTAGGCATTATGTCCAAGTATTTGTCAGATGACTAAGTGATGGTTTCTATTTGGGCTGGAGATAGTAACTGAGGCAATTTTGTAGTGAAGGGAGAGGTAAGTGGGATGGGGATTTGATTCAAATTTAAAATGGATTGTGTATAAGTTAATGGTTTTATTATAAAGAAAAAGAAAATGTCATGTTGTTTGAAAGCTTATTTTTGCTTTTAAATGGAGTCAAGCATCCTCAAGAAGAAGAAATGCAAAAGGCAAAATGGTTGTCTGAGGAGGGCTTAAAAATAGCAGAGAAAAGAAGAGAAGCAGAAGACAAAGGAAAAAGGAAAGATACATCCATCTGAATGTAGAGTTCCAAAGAAAAGCAAGGAGAGATAAGAAAGCCTTCCTCAGTGATCAATGCAAAGAAATAGAGGAAAACAATAGAATGGGAAAAACTAGAGATCTCTTCAAGGAAAGTAGAGATACTAAGGGAACATTTCATGCAAAGATGGGCTCAATAAAGGACAGAAATTTCAGTATAGACCTAACAGAAGCAGAAGATATTAAGAAGAAGTGGCAAGAATACACAGAACTATACAAAAAAAGATCTTAATGACCCAGATAACCACAATAGTGTGATCACTCACCTAGAGCCAGACATCCTAGAGTGCAAAGTCAGTTGGGCCTTTGGAAGCATCACTATGAACAAAACTAGTGGAAGTGGTGGAATTTCAGCTGAAGTATTTCAAATCCTAAAAGATGATGCTGTGAAAGTGCTGCACTCAGCAAATATACCAGCAAATTTGGAAAGCTCAGAAGTGGTCACAGGACTGGAAAAGGTCAGTTTTTATTCCAATCTCAAAGAAAGGCAATGCCAAAAAATGTTCAAACTACCACACAGTTGTACCCATCTCACACACTAGCAAAGTAATGCTCAAAATTCCCCAAGCTTGGCTTCAGCAGTCTGTGAACTGAAAACTTCCAGATATTCAAGCTGGATTTAGAAAACACAGAGGAACCAGAGATCAAATTGCCAACATCCTCTGGATCATAAAAAAGCAAAAGAATTTCAGAAAAACATCTACTTCTGCTTCATTGACTAAAGCTATTGACTCTGGATCACAACAAATGATGGAAAATTCTTCAAGAGATGGGAATACCAGACCACCTGACCTGCCTCCTAAGAAATCTGTATGCAGGTCAAGAAGCAATAGTTAGAACCGGACAGGGAATAACGAACTGGTTCCAAATTGAAAAAGAATATGTCAAGGCTATATATTGTTACCTTGCTTATTTAACTTATATGCAGAATACATCATGAGAAATGCTGGGCTGGAAGAAGCACAAGCTGGAATCAAGATTGCTGGGAGAAATACCAATAATCTCAGATATGCAAATGACACCACCATTATGGCAGAAAGTGAAAGCCTCTTAATGAAAGTGAAAAAGGAGAGTGAAAAAACTGGTTTAAAACTCAACATTAAAAAAACTAAGATCAAGGCATCTGGTCCCATAACTTCATGGCATATAGAAGGGGAAACAATGACTGACTTTTATTTTCTTGGGTTCCAAAATGACTGTCAATAGTGACTCTAGCCATGCAATTAAAAGACACTTGCTCCTTAGAAGAAAGCTATGACAAACCTAGACCGCATATTAAAAAGCAGAGACATCACTTTGCCAACAAAGGTTCATACAGTCAAAGCTATGATTTTTCCAGTAGTCATGTATGGATGTGAGAGTTGGACTATAAAGAAAGCTGAGCACCAAAAAATTGATGCTTTTGAATTGTGGTGCCTGAGAAGACTCTTAAGAGTCCCTTAGACTACAAGCAGGTCCAACTGGTCCATCCTAAAGGAAGTCAGTCCTGAATATTCATCGGAAAGACCGATACTGAAACTGCAATTCTTTGGCCACCAAAGATGGGAAGAAGAGACTCATTGGAAAAGACCCTGATTCTGGGAAAGATTGAAGGCAGGAGAAGTGGGGGACAAGATGTGATGGTTGGATGGCATCACTGACTCTAAATAGAGCTGAGTTTGAGCAAGCTCTGGGAGTTGGTGATGGACACGGAAGCCTGGCGTTCTGTAGTCCACGGAGTCGCAAGGAGTCAGACGTGACTGAGCGACCGAACTGGAGTCATAATAATGGCCACCTGTTTTGGGACCAACAGACATACTATTATTTTTGGTTTGGTTTTCATGTTTTCTGCAGACAAGGTCAGTAAGGGGGTGAGGGGAAGGATTGGTACTCAGTGTCCAAAGATACTGAAGTCATTGACACTGAAGAAAACTTTGATCTCTTTTGGAAAGACTGAGGTTATATATTATCCACTGGGCACAGACGGTGGAATGTTTCTGAATATAACCAGAGGTTTGGTAAGACTTAATCTTTAAGGTATCCATTTTTACATGTTGCTGTCATTAGGTGATTTTAATAACATCTCATTGATGTAAGAGTATTAATGCTTCATTTCTCACTATTCTTACTTCTGAATATCTATAATACCATAACACACCAGTTTTGTTGTTGTTGTTGTTGTTTTGAAGTGTAGCTGACTTGTAATGTTTTAGTTTTTCTGGTGCATATATATATATAAGAGCAAAGTGATTCAGTTATACATATACACGCACACACACACACACACACACACGTATTCTTTTACTTTATAGTTGATTACAGGATATTAAATATAGTTCCCTATGCTATACAGTAGAACTTTGTTATCAATTTTATTTATAGTAGTTTGTATGTACTAATCCCAAACTCCCAGTTCACCCCCACCTCCCCTCTTCCTTTTGGCAGCCACAAGTCTGTTCTGAGTATCTGTGAGTCCATTTCCATCTTGTAGATAGAATCGTTTGTCCCGGATTTTAGATGCCACGTATAAGTGATAGGACACCGCATTTGTCTCTCTTTCTGGCTTCACTTAGTGTGACACTCTCCAGTTGCATCTGCATTGTTGCAAATAGCATTATTTCCTTCTTTTTCATGGCTGAATAGAATTCCATTGTATATACGTGTTGCAGCTTTTTTATCCTTTCACTTGTCGATGGACGTTTGGGTTGCTTCTACGTTTTGCCTATTGTAAACAGTTCTGCTGTGAACACTGGGATATGTGTATCTTTTTGAATGACACTTTTGTCCATATATAGACTTGATGTTTTGTTTTAATTTGAGGATCTGTCTAAAGTGACAGCCACTGACAGCATACTCACAGACTGGCTGTACCAAACCTAAGGTGAACCATTTTTTTCTTTAAAGACAGACACTCCCTTCCCATAAGAAGCCTTCCACCAAAGTCTCCAGCCAGAGTTAGGCCTTGCATCAATAAGCACGTGTCAGGCACTATGCTAAGGACAAAGATAAAGTCATAGTCCTCATCCTTTTGAGCCCTTATTTTCAGCAGATATCGAGAGACTATTCTGTGTGAGTTCAGATGCTAGGCCCTCAAGCTGTTTGATGTCTAGAGGAAATAGAGAAGCTATCAAGCAACTATAATACAAGGTGATAGGTTTTACAGGGAGACTTTAACGGAGAGCCATCTAACCTCGCCTAAGGTGGTCAGCACAGGCTTCTGGAGGAAATATCTACACCCAAACTTAAAAGACTGGGTACACAGGATAAGTAAAGGATGAGGGGTTTGGAGGAAATAAGAGTCATGTTCTGAACAGACGGGAATGCTTTGTGTGCAGAGTTTCAGGTCAGACTTGAGCCTGGTGATTTGAAGGGCGTCCCTATTGACTCAGACAGTAAAGAATCTGCCTGCAATACAGGAGACCTGGGTTCAGTCCCTGGGTTGGAAATATCCTCTGGGGGAAGAGAATGGCTACCCACTTCATTATTCTTGCGTGGAGAATTCTATGGACAGAAGAGCCTGGTGGGCAACAGTCCATGGGGTTGCAAAGAGTCAAACATGACAGAGTGACTAACAAACACTTTCACAAGTTTTTCAGTATGGCTGAGTCACGTGCCAGTGAAACATGGGGGACAGAGGAACTCCAAATGGTGTTTATGACCTTTATTCTGGTGGCAATGAGGATCCATTGGCTAATATTTTTGTATGTCAGGGGTGGGGGACCACATTAAGTTTGAATTTTGAAAGATATATCTGGCTGCCTTGTGGAACGTGACTTGGGAGGAGATGCGATTAGAAGTGGTGAGAAGGAGCCACAGATGGAAGTAATGCAGGAGTGAGATGCTGATGACTGGAACTAAGTGAGTGGTGGCGCAGGAGAAAAGTAGAGATTCAGAAATGAGTTTCTAGAATTCGTAACGCTGGTAGTTGGACAGAGAAGCTAAAGGAGTCGAGGAAAAGACCTAGCATGCAGTAAGATCTCATGCTCACCTTTGTTCTAACAGCACATGTCCTGTTGCATTTTAAGTGTTCACTTCGTAGATTTTTGAGTTTGGCTCTGAGCTACTGAAGGATTCACCCTTGTATCCACAGCACCCAATAATGGAGTGCAACAGGAAAGTGCATGGGAAATCAAGTTTTGAGATATGGATGTGGCCCACAGGAAGGCAGCCCTAAGCAGAGGAGTGAGCTTGTGGTTGCGCTTCCCGTCCCAGGCTCTGCTGTCCTTTGCAGGCTTTGAAAGCTGGCCCAAGGGAATGGGTGGGGGTGTAGGGGGAGGCTGGACCTTGGCCAAAGCCCAGGAGCTTTTCAGGACTGAAGCTTGGTGTGTGGCTTTGGGCTTTTGTGCATTCACACTACTGTGCATGGCCTTGTATTTATAGTCTGGAGCGTGGAGACGGGGTGGGAGGAGGGACACAGGAGAGACAATAGCTCGGCCAGAAAAGCGCCCATCTGACCAATTCCCTTTGGGCTGCCTGGTTCCCTTGTGCTGTGTTTTGTGCCTCAGAAAGGAGCCTGGCTTAGGGGTGGGGGTGGGGGTGGGGAATAAATGATGCACCCTGCAGGGAAATGCTTTAGCATTCCAAAGGCCTTGAGGATTAGCCGGTGTGTCCTCTTCCGGACCAAGTAGCTCTTACGGAACTGTGAGTGACAGAAAAACAAAGGGCAGTTGCTGGCTGTGTGAGAGAGTGTATGAAAGAGCACGCACGTCAGGAGTTAGAAATCAACCATACATTTGAGCCAGGCAGCTTCAGCACACAGTTCCACCCTCACTCTGTCCTGAAAAGGGCCTCAGCTTGCCTTCCCTCTCTTCGACGCGAGGCCGTCAAGTCCCTAGGCAGCTTGTTGGGTGCAAGCCTGCCTGCCTTCATTAGGCTCCACCCAGTATTCCGTCTGTGTTACTGTTCTCCGACAAGGCTTGTTCTGGAACTGCCTGAAGGGCCTTGGTGGTTATGAGCACTTACTGAAAGCATGAATATTGGGAGACCAGAAGGCTTACATTTCACACCCTTCTACAAATCAGATTCTGTTATCTCTCCCTCCCAAGCCTCCTTGGCTCTGTGTAAGTCTCAGGGCAGTGTTCACATTGCTATTTTATATTTTAATACTTCATGGAATATCTTATTAGCCAACTAACTTAGCTCCTTGAGGACTCTGATTATTTTCATGTTTATTCCTAGTTCCCTGAGTTAAGGAGGCGTGAGGTTGGCAGTAAGTTACAGAGACCCTAGAAAAATGGCCAACTGCAACAGCAGTGTTCTGCCATACGACAAGAGCAATTTCAGTTATAATCTTGTAGAAACAGGCTTGGTTAGATTATCCTAAAATACAGGTCAAGAAACTTCTTCACTGGGAAGAAAGCACGTCGAGTTTTATCATTTTATTTCTTTCTTTAATTTAGGCTGTGCTGGATCTTCCTTGCTGCTCAGGCTTTTTTTTTTCCCCTAGTTGCAGCAAGGGGGGCTATTCTAGCTGCAGTGCACGGGCCTCTCACTGAGGTGGCTTCTCTTATTGCAGAGCAGATTCGAGGGAGCATGGGCTTCAGCAGTTGTGGTGGGTGGACTCGGTTGTTGCAGCTCCAGGGCTCTGGAGCACAAGCTCAATAGTTGTGTCGCAGGCTTAGTTTGTCCTCAGCATGCCTTCCGGGATCATGTGTCTCCTGCATTGGCAGGCAGATTCTTTACCACTGAGCCACCAGGGTAGCCCAGCACGTTGAATTTTAAAATACAAGAAGAACAAATACTTCCTTCCAGAAGAAAGAAGGAACACCACAAACTGAGAAGCAGTGTTTGGGAGGAGTTAGAGAGTAAAATGATAAAAGTAAATCAGAGGTGAAGAAACCTTAGAATTGGATGGGAAATGGAAGCACTGGTTGAAGGGAAGGTAGATGAAAGCAATGGAACAAGGTGGTTTTGCTTTTGCCCTTCCTTTAAAAAGCAACAGTTAGAGGGGGCTGGCACCTTAGAAACCCTGCTGTATACAGAGGGCAAGAATGTCTCCCCATGAGGTCCCTGTAGGCCAGAACTGGTTTTGTTGTTCTGTTCCTGCCTGGCAAAATGTCTTGGCATACAATCAGTGTTGGTCCATGAATGGTAGGAGGAGCAGCCTTTGGAGTAAGGGGCTATGAGTTGAGAGAATGAAATTATAGGTGATGATCACTGTTGCTGGAAAGATAGAGATTTGGGGGTTGAATACTGGCATTGTAAAATAAACGTGGTTATATTTAGAGGCTTACATTTTTATTGTACTTACACGCATGTGTGTAACAACTGAGAATGCTGACATTATAGTAACACTGCCTGCAGTGTGGGATTTTTTTTGGTTTGCAAAGATGAGGCTACATGTTGAATGCTTTCTAAAAATGGCATGAAGCCTTTCCTGTGACTCCTGGAGTGGAGTCAGGTCATAGAGCATGTCTGACGGAGGCTATCAGCAACAATACCATGTTCAGAATATCTAGGGATTGAAGATTCATGAGAAGGAAAGGAAGGCAGAGGAACCAGAGATCAAATTGCCAACATCCACTGGATCATCAAAAAAGCAAGAGAATTCCAGAAAAACATTTACTTCTGCTTTATTGACTATGCCAAAACCTTTGACTGTGTGGATCACCACAAACTGTGGAAAATTCTGAAAGAGATGGGAATACCAGACCACCTGACCTGCCTCTTGAGAAATCTGTATGCAGATCAGGAAGCAACAGTTAGAACTGGACATGGAACATCAGACTGGTTCCAAATAGGAAAAGGAGTATGTCAAGGCTGTATATTGTCACCCTGCTTATTTAACTTATGTGCAGAGTACATCATGAGGAACACTGGGCTGGATGAGGCACAAGCTGGAATCAAGATTGCCGGGAGAAATATCAATAACTCAGATATGCAGATGACACCACCCTTATGGCGGAAAGTGAAGAAGAGCTAAAGAGCCTCTTGATGAAAGTGAAAGAGGAGAGTGGAAAAGTTGTCTTAAAACTCAACATTCAGAAAACAAAGATCATGGCATCTGGTCCCATCACTTCATGGCAAATAGGTGGGGAAACAGTGGAAGCAATGGCAGACTTAATTTTGGAGGGCTCCAAAATCACTACAGATGGTGACTGCAGCCATGAAATTAAAAGATGCTTACTCCTTGGAAGAAAAGTTATGAGCAGCTTAGATAGCATATTGAAAAGCAGAGACATTACTTTGCCAACAAAGGTCTGTCTAGTCAAAGCTATGGTTTTTCCAGTAGTCATGTATGCATGTGAGAGTTGGACTATAAAGAAAGCTGAGTGCCAAAGAACTGATGCTTTTAAACTGTAGTGTTGGAGAAGACTCTTAAGAGCCACGTGGACTGCAAGGAGATCCAAGCAGTCCATCCTAAAGGAAATCACTCCTGGGTGTTCATTGGAAGGACTGATGTTGAAGCTGAAACTCTAATCCTTTGGCCACCTCATGCGAAGAGCTAACTCATTGGAAAAGACTCTGATGCTGGGAAAGATTGAAGGTAGTTGGAGAAGGGGACAACAGAGTATGAGATGATTGTATGGCATCACTGACTCAATGGACATGAGTTTGAGTAAACTCCAGGAGTTGGTGATGGACAGGGAGGCCTAGTGTGCTGCAGTCCATGGGGTCGCGAAGAGTCGGACATGACTGAGCAACTGAACTGAACTGATGCACGCTTACATTCCCCCTGACATACTCTCACTCTTGCAAATTTCATCTTCAAATTTCTCACTGCGCTGTACTTCCTGGATGCCCAGCTCCTTTCTGTATCCCAACCTTATTGAATCTGGGGACATGTATTCTTCAGATGCACTGGCTGACTGATACTCAGTATTGGTTTTATGTGCGTGTTGAATCAGGGAGGAGGGATGGTAGTCTTCTATTCCAGACTAAAATATAGGGACCTTGGGCTTCCCTGGTGGCTCAGTGGTGAGCCTCATGGGTTCAGACCCTGGTCCAGGAATATACTACGTGCCTTGAGATAAGTAACAACTACTGAGCCTGTATTCTCAAGCTCGGGAGCCACCATTACTGAGCTCACACGCCACAATTACTGAAGCCTGCTCCCCTAGAGCCCATGCTCTGCAATAAGAGAAGCCACCGGCAGTGGGCAGTCTATGTAGTGCAGCTGGATAGTAGCCACATTCGTTGCCACTAGAAAAAAAAACTCAAGCAGCAACAAAGATCCAGCACAGCCCAAAGTAAATAAATTATATAACAACAACAAAGTGTGTGTGTGTGTGTGTGTGTGTGTGTGTGTGTGTGTGTGTGTGTGTGTGTGTGTCAGATAAGGACATTGTATGCATTTTCTAAGGTATCCCCACTCTCTGAGTTTTAGCAGAGCATAAAACTCATATTAAACACCGAATGAATACATAAGAGGGAGAGTTGGGAATATTTAAGAAGAGAAAATATGGGCAAATTATGGGAAAGTCTATTTAGATGCCTTCTAATTCCTGATCAATTACTTGTCTATGCTATGCTGCTACTAAGTCGCTTCAGTCGTGTCCGACTCTGTGCAACCCCATAGACGGCAGCCCACCGGCTCCACCGTCCTTGGGATTCGCCAGGCAAGAACACTGGAGTGGGTTGCCGTTTCCTTCTCTGCTTGTCTAGGCGGGAAAAATAGTCACGTTTTACTGTGGAGGCCTTAAAGTTTCGCTCTCGTTTGCCGTGGCCTTGCCGCCATTTTCTGTCCTGATCTCTTCCTCTGTTAACAGTAGCATGTCTGCTGCAGCCTAAGGAGTGCTGTAGGGCCACATTGTGGGGACTCATGAAAAGAAACCGTGACCTCAGCCATGGTCCATTAAGGCAGGTGGAGACTGGAGCTTTCACATGTTACCACTGCTGACAGAGGTGGCTATAAGCACAAATGCAGTTTTTATAAGTAAAAATGAAAGAACACTCTGGAAAAGCAATTTATAAATTTAATAAAAACACTATCCACTTCTTCCCATCCCCACTTATTTTTGGGAGGGAGGCAGACTTGATATTTCTTTTTATGAAAAGTAGGTAAGATAAATGTGGGACCTGAGCAAAGTGTGATGACCTGGGAAGTAGATGATTCCCTGTAAGAATGGCTGCAGAAGGAGAGTGTCCATGGGTCAGCTGACACCAGGAGCTACAGGCTGATGTTTGAAAGCAGCTCCTTTCCTGTTGCAAGTGCAGTGGTGTCCTTGAATGGGAAAAAACATAACTTGCTTTTTCCTTGACAACTTAATATAAGCTCCTTCCCAGAAGAAATGTCTGTACCAGGCCTTTACAGTAAACTTATTGCAGACATAAAGGCAGTCATGTCCCCAGTCTCCAATAGAGTGTGCCCGTTCTGCCATCTGTTTCCTTTGCCGTCTTTATGGGCTCTGTTTGGAGAAGCCCCGTGGAATTGCCGTAGGCACAAGCTGACGTTTTATGCTTTGCCTATGCAGAGCATGACTGATGGGCACTGTTGATATATGGCAATTGGGAACAATAACATTTGGGGAATGAAAATGATTTCTGAAGCCTTGCTTTCTCTGCCTCTGAAGCATTTTAATAAGTCTGCTCCTTATGACTTAAGGTAAACATGTCAAGCAGTCCGTAAAATCTGAGTGAGTTCTGTATGTGCAGAGTAATGAATTGCTCAGAACGTCAGTCTTAGAGTGTAAGAGCCTGTCAGGATACCTAGACTCAAGATACAGAATAGAATCTCGCCCTCTCGAATATACAGCTTCTATAAAAACCCTGGTTAGAAGAGATGATATATGGGGACAGCAATTTAAGAAGCAGCCTCTATCAGTCCACTTCTTGAGGTATTTTGGGATCTGTCCTTGGATGAAATTAGACCACTCTAGGAAATTAGACCATGATAGGGTATTGACGTGTAGTGCATCCCTTCACCTTTGCAGAATGTCTTAGGATCTGACGTCGGTGTTAGGTCTCTGAAGTTTGTAATAAGCTGTAATGTACAAGTGTTAAGAAATCTATGTGTGGATTTTTGTGGCCATGTTCTTGGTGACCTTGCCTTTGGATAATGTCTCAGGGACCTCTTATGATTTTTGAGATGAGATGTCTCTTGATAGAACTGTTTTTGCTTTTTGCATGATATTCTTGTTAAAGTTTCAGTGCCTTCCTCTTTGTCTCAGTTTGCAGAAAACTTAAGAGGATAGTGTTACCTTCTTATAGCACTGCAGTTGGACCATCTCTTATGCTTGGAACGTTTGCGCTTTTTCAGTTTCGCTTCACCTGACATTTCAGGTGAAAATGAAAATCATATCCTATCTGAAAGAATCCAGTTAAAGAAAGTTGTAATCATTTTTTTCTTAATACAGGGAAGCAACCTGAGACAGACAAAAGATGCCCCAAATGTCAGCTATAATATCAGCAGCTGCTGGTTGTTCCTGAAGGATGGTTTGAAGGATGGTAGTTTTCCCTCTTGGAGAAGGCAATGGCACCCCACTCCAGTACTCTTGCCTGGAAAATCCCATGGACAGAGGAGCCTGGTAGGTTCCATGGGGTCGCTAAGAGTTGGACACGACTGAGCGACTTCACTTTGACTTTTCACTTTCATGCATTGGAGAACGAAATGGCAACCCACTCCAGTATTCTTGCCTAGAGAATCCCAGGGATCGGGGGAGCCTGATGGGCTGCCGTCTATGGGGGTCGCACAGGGTCGGACATGATTGAAGCAACTTAGCAGTAGCAGCAGTTTTCCCTCCACATAAGATTAAGAAACTGTGGAAAGGAATTAGTCTTGTTCGTCAAAGGGTAAAGGACAGGTGGATACCAACTTCCTTCCCATGAAGTTTGCCACGCAAAGGATTGATTCAGACTAATTATCCAGCTTATGAATTATCCAGCTTATGAATTATCATATCTGGTGACTTTTTTTCTTGTATCTTTAGTAGCAGAACTTTTTTCTTTTGTAAAGAGTAAAGCTCACCAGCTGGTCCTCTGTTTCATCTGCATTTGGTCCTTTGACGACCAGAAACAGGGGAGCGGCAGGGCTGGAAGGGAGGGGAAGTAGAAATCACAGTGCCACGTGGAAACGGTGGGGCTGTCAGCCTTGCCGCCTTTGGTGAGTCAGCAGATACTTCCTGTGAGCGAGCATTTGGCCCCGTACATTCTCTCCTCCAAACAGAAGTCAAACACCTCAAGTCTCTAATCTCTCGGCTCTGCCCCTGCTATTGAAAAGTAGGGCCCTCATTCAGCTCACTTCTCTCTGTAGCCTTCGGGGAATGACTTTTTATATTGTTAACAAAAAGTCATTTTGTTGAGGTTCTGTTTGTAGACGTATTTTCCTTAAGCTGTTTATTACCACTGTCAAGGGTCAGAGTGGACCACAGGTTTGCCCCGTTTCACCAGTGAAACGACGCTGAGAAGTCTTGTGAGTATAGCTCTCATAAATGAGCTCATATTTTAAGCATTCTAGGAAAACCCCTTATTCACAGGAGTCCTGCTGGAAATCATTTTGTAAAGTGTTGGGCTCACAGTAGGCACTGGATGACTACATGGATGGATAGATGAAAAGAAGGATCTTTTTATATGAACAGCCCTTTTATTAAAGCCGTTCTGTAAGATTCAGTTCCTCCAAAAACACCGTCTCCCAAAGCCTGGGTGTCGCCTGACCCTACTCCATAACGGCCCTCCTGTGTCGCCATTCTTGCCTTGTATTAATGCTCGTTAAGACAGGCCATGCTTAGAGAGTGCTTATCATGAACCAGGCCCTGTACAAGACACCTGTCACCTATTATCTCATTTAATTCTCGAGGCAATCCTGTGCGCCAAGGAGAGTGCACTTTACAGATGTTTGCCCATGGCTTGCCGTGCTCGGGTGACTAGTAAACAGTGCGGTCTGGTCTCAAGCGTGAGTCTGTCTGATTCCAAAGCTTCTAAGTCCTGAATTCATGTCTTTGTAATGTGTGTGTGTCTCCCCACTACAAGCCAGTTCCCTGAAAATTCGAGTCCTATTTTTTTGTTTGTTTGGTGTACCGCGCAGCTTGTAGGATCTCCGTTCCTTGACCAGGGATTGAACCTGAATCATGGCAACAAAAGCCCAGAATCCTAACAGGCCACCAGGCAACTGCCACTGAGCTCTGTTTTATACAGCTTTTCCTCCGCAGTTTCAACCGCCATGCCTGCTGTATAATATTAATTGGAATGAATGGAGAAGGAAGACCTGGAGCTCCACCCTAGTGCTAGTACCAGGTGAATCACGGAGCCTCCCAGAGCACCACATATAGTTCACAGTAACCCTTGCCCTGCCTTTATTATACAGCCTTTGTGAGGATCGCATGAGAATGAGGTTGTGGAAACCACGAGGGACTGTGTGAATGTTAAGAAGGATTCATAAACCAAAGGTACCCATTTTGTATATTCAAAATGGTTCAAGGCCAGGGTTCCTCAGAGGACCTGAAATATTTAAGTTTTTGGTGAATAATTGGCCTAAGGAAAAATAGGGAACACAGATTTTTATCAAGCCAGGAGGAGAAAATGCTCCAAGATAAATTTAAAGGCTTATGGTGTTCATATACATACTGACAGATGGGCAAAAAAATAGGAATTCCAGTTAGATGCAAAAAAAAAGCACCCCAAGCTAGTGGAATGCACACTGGGTGGGGAATTCGGGCCCGGTGTGTGTAGCAAGGCTTGGGTATACTGCCTTTCTTGGGGAAGTGCCTGCAGCCTGCTGCCAGGCCTCCGATCTCCCTGACTGTAAGCGAGATGTTCGGCCCGAGTGTCTCCAGTGACCTGCCCCCTAAACCTGTGTGTTTGGAGCAGTCCTGAGGTGCAGAGTTGTCAGTGTTCCTTCCAGATGCCAGCATAGGGGGACTGCCAGTTTGGGGCCTGGCCTGTGCTGGAGAGGGCTGGCAGACCCTCCTAGGCTTGTTAGGTAGGTAGAACAGGGAAAAGGAGTCCAAAATGGTGGTGGCTACAGACAAGGAAGGGAAAAGCCGCGAAAATGAAACAAAAGAAGGTCTGAGGACCGGAGTGAGGACCTCAGGTAAAACAAACAACACTCCTGGCTGGCCCAGTTTACATAGGACAGGCCCAGGGAGAGATAAGCATATAAATAGAGGAGCCAAAGCTAGCTCGCTCTCTCCCGCGTGCTGGGCGCTCTTCTCCTCGTGTCTTTGGATTGGCATGCCCTCACGCCTCGAAGATGGATTTTCCTGCTATCTTCTAAATAAAATAGAGCTGTAACACTGATTTGTCTAAGAGCTATAACATGGTCCATTCGAGACCTGATAGCTATAACACAGTCTATCCAAGACCTGAGAGCTCTGACACACCGAGGGGGCTTTAATGTCCATCACGCCAAATCTTTGTTGTGATGAGACAAAGAATCGAGGAACATACACTCGCGTGACAGGCTGAAGCCGCAAAGGACCCAGCCTGTGCTGTGCCTCCAGCTCTCCTGTGGAAGCTGGACTCCAAAGCTGGCGTGCGTGTGCATCAACTCCTCAGTCATGCCTTTAGTGCCAACTGTAGTCAGTCTTATTGGAGAATGTTCCGTTTCCCCCATCCCTTTTTTTTTTAACAATTTCACCTCTAATCTATTCTTTTCAAACTGTTAGCTTAGATTTCCCTTGTTTAAAGCAAATAAGATATTTTCCTACTGTACAATAGAAGAACGTTCTCTAAGAGTTTCTTACAACCTTCGAACTATTTGTGCTTTCCATACTTGGTCTTTGGATAGAAAGCCCTTTGAGACTGATAAGAATGTCTTCTGATAACATCCTGTGTTCGGTAATGTTTGTTTTCGCGTGCATTGTTTAAGTGTCTTATTGACACTGGCAGGTAAACAGGGCAGAAGTGAATACTCTTCCCAGCTCCTCTCAACCTGCCCACCTGGTTTGAACAGAGACTTGAGTAAGCTTCAAGTATTTTAATACAAAAAGTACATTTTCAGTTGGTGCTTTTTTTTTCCATTTTAATACATTTCTAAGGAAACGAGGTTGAATTTTTCAGTAGCTATCATTGCAGTTTTAGAATTAAAAACTTCTTTTCAAGATCACTATGTAGAGCTTTTCTGAGAAGCGAGCTGTGTGTGCAGAGGGCATCCTCTGTTGAGATGGCTTCATAATGTAGCGTTTAGTGCTGGAAAAATCCTCTGTGATGATTTTATATATGGCCTAGCATTCTTATTCTTGCACGTAATGCTGATAAAACTGTTCTTGCAAAACCTCAAGACAGCCTCTCCAGGCGTGTATGTCAGGTTCTTGGGGAACACCCAGTTATCTCCTTGACAGTTTATAGGCTCTGTACCCATTCCTTTTATTTATCAAATCTGCTTAGAAAGGCTGTAGCAAAAGACCAGGAATAGGGATAAAAATTGCTGGAAAAGATGGAAAGGGGAGGGAATTTGTCCATTCTGTTTGGTTCTTTGACACCTTCAAGTTTTGCTTCACTGAATTCTGTTCAGAATCAGTTTAGACTCTTTTGGTTAAAAATCAGTCATAGTCGTCATTTCAGCATTCTTCAGAAACCTGCCGCGTTTAGTCCAAATTCATCTGAGAATCAAATACAACATTGCCTTGCCTTGCCTCTGTGGGTAGGGGGAGCGGTAGGAAATCTAATAGCAGAACCTATGCATCTGGTATTTGTGAACTCGTCTTAACCTGTCTTTAATGCAGAGTCTTTATTTGTCATCTTTTGACTTGGTGGCAGTGGTGGTGCATATAGAAATGATGGTGGGAGTGTTTCAGAGAACCAAAGTGTAGTTTTTATTGCTGCGTCTATGTAAAATCCTCAGTGCCTGGTCAAGGGGCTGAATATTGGATACCAAATTGCTTTGTTAAAGCTGCACGGTTTGGATGTGAAATCATCACACCGAGCCACTGGCTTCTGTGAACTCTTCTGTAACTAGTACTCACCAGGGGAGCATCTCTAGCCCCACAGGGAAGGTCAGCAGAGTGGTTGTGAGACAGAGTAATCTGGCCTGGGTCAGGCTGAAAGCTCTTATTGATATGGGATTAGTCTCAGTGGAGACAGCGTGCTGTCACATGGGCATCACTGCGATCCAGAGGACTGAGAGGGGAGGCCTGGGGGGCAGGGGGGGTGCCGCTGAGTCACTGAGCTCATTCAAAGGCTACTGCAGGATGGCCGACCAGCCAACAGACCACCTCTGACTGGCCGCCACCCCCACACCTCTGGGTCATCGAGACTCCACTCATGCAGGGCACGGAGGATAGCAGCGCTTGACAAGGTAGGGATCTGCAAAGCTGCTCTGGCAGAAGGCAGCTGAGCACGTTCCCGGCGGTGGAGGAGAGGGCCCCTGGAAACTCGGGGCTGCAGTCTTTGGTCCTGCCTGTTGGCTTTTCCATACCAACGGGAAGGGAGCTTGTCAGCCAGAGAGCTCCTCACCTGGCGGCTCAGAAGTCCTGGAAGGGAAAAAGGAAATCGTCTGTGTCCTGCTTGTGGCCTGCAGTCAAATACTGTTGACTCTTTTTTCTCGTTTCGGCATCATTTCGTGTTTAAACTCGGCAGTGAGCAAGCATCATTGATGTGGGTGGACAGATAGGCTTGAGAATTGAAATCTCTGTCATCTCTTAGGTGCCACGCAGTCCATCTGAGCTTTTGCGTTACTAGGAAAAGTACAGAAATGGATGCAGGGGAGGAAAGTAGAAGGTATTTGGGGTGGGCACAATTGAGGCAGAAATCATAAAGTCCAGTAACTATCTCACTGCGCTAAGAAAAGGGAGTAGTTGTGTGGTCTTTGCCTGAGACACCCAGTCCTTGTGTGTGTGTGAGTGTGTGCTGCATGCTGGGTGGAGACAGTGTGTTTTCTTCTATCCCGACCACACACACACACGGGAGACGCAGCTCAATGACGATTACTACGTGAACGAGTCAAAAACAGAACTACAGAGATGGGGCTATAGATGAATTGTGTGTGCGTGTATGTTGTCAGAAAAGATTGCTAATTGGTAGCAGACAAAGGGGAAAGCCTTTCAAAGTAAACTGTTAACTGACAGAGCTCCCCCAGTGTAGGTTATTCATCCAGAAGTGATTTTGGCAAATCTAGACTAAAAGTGACTGCTTGAACTAAATGAGTTTTTAATTTTGTTTTTTTAAGGAACTAATAGTCACTTCCTCTTGATGTTCTCCGTGCACCCAGGCAGAACATAGAGGTTGCTTTATTTTTACTTTCTTCCCCCATCCTTTCCCTTTTTTCCCCTTTTGTCAGACCGAACGCTGAATTGTGTGAGTCTCAGTTTGTTCAGAGGTCTAAGGCACGGAGGGCAGACAGTGGATGTCTGGTGGCTCCAGGACGTGGGAGGACCAGTGATGGCGAGCAGAGGTTATGTCAAGTCTGGAAGAAGGGAAGCCTGTTTGGTGCAAGAAGTGTTTGCTGTGTGATTGGTTGTGTTGGCAGCCAGTAAAGCCTGGGTGGAGAGAGGAAAGATGGGGAGAGTGGGGTGGGGAGGGACATTCCTCGCTGCTATTACCTCTTTTTCTGGCAGGCCGGAGCGGCAGTGGAGCCTGGTGGTTAGCTGTTGCTTGGAAGGCTGTCAGGAACCACTTCATTCCTGCTCCCCTGGTCTCAGCGCAAGTGTGAAAACCTGCTTGATCTAACCTGTCCCTCTGGCAGAATGACTCTCCCTTTAAAAAGAAAGGAATGTGTGTCTTGGGCATTAATGAACTGCTGCTAAACTAACCTTCCTAAATAATTAAACTCCTGACTTTGAAGTAAAAGATAACCTAAAAGTAAAGAGTTGCAATGTGACCCAGCATGTGGTTTAAATATTTCTTTCAAATTTTAAGAAAAGTTCAAACAATGAGATAGAGAGTCAACCCTGAAATGCAAGAAGTTTGTTTAGCAATACTCATTACAGGGTAGAAAAACAGAAGCTCGTTGGTTCTTGGGTTTTGTAAGTTCCCAGCAGGGGGCCATGGGTGAGGGTTTTGTCTAACCTGGGGCCTGAGATTTATAGAGGGATGGGAAGGCTAGATTATGGTGGGCAGATCATTTCTAATTCCAGAAACAAGCATGTGAAAATGAAAGTCGCTCTGTTGTGTCCAGTTCTTTGTGATCCTGTGGTCTGTAGCCGGCCTTGCTCCTCTGTCCATGGATTTTTCCAGGCAAGAATACTGGAGTGGGTAACCATTCCCTTCTCCAGGGGAGTTCCCGACCCAGGGATCCAGCCCGAGTCTCCTGCGTTGGCAGGTGGATTCTGAGCCACCAGGGAAGCCCAGATACAAGCATACGTGGTGGCAAGTCAATTTTAGAGAAGTAGATTGGAAGCTTTTGCCCATTTGTAATGGTTCAACATAAGAATCTGAATGTTTACTATTAAATAAGATGGCATGTTCCCAATAACCTGCATAGTACCCAGTGTAGAATGTTAGCTCTTTCCTGCACAGTCAAGTTAACTTGTGTTTAAGAAATGCAAATACATTTAAAGATTTAGCCTGACAGATGTCCTCCTCTTGGCTTTACTGAGCACAGAGGCATTTCCTACCAAGAGATTTTCTAACTTTTTTCCTGGTCTCACTTACCTGGTTGTGTGGGTGCCATCTATCTTCAAACCCACTGATTTCTCTAATTTGGAAATTTCTCCTTTTTTCAGCTTTTTGCTTCTGAGAGTAGGTAGATTTTAAAAAATTCATTAGATTGTGTCCAATATTTCTATGTATTTGAAATGAGTATGAGATATCTTGTGTCAGTTCAGTCTGCTGTACAGACTAGCCTAATTAAATGGAACTGAGAAGTTCATTACGGGGGAACATTTCTTCCAGTTGAACCAGTGAGTCTTGGAGGGAACCTGGCCGCCACCCTCCTTTCTGTTGTCATTTTTCTCATGGGAAGGAGGTCTGCATGCAGCCAGCCAGTGATGTGGTCTCATGGCCGCACGGGGTTCCACTCTACAGCTGTTGTCTGGTCACACGTGGTTCCACTCTAAGACTGTTATCTTGACACATGACTGTTCTCTTCTACCTTCCTCTGGATGGCTTCCGTTGGATAAGACATACCTTCCTCTTGCTCTGTCACTTCCACCAAGGCCATATTTGTATAAGATCATCTTTCCTCCAGAAGTTTAGGTCCAAAATCTATGCATTTATGATGATATTCCACTTCCCTTTAATTTTTCCGTTTGATTTGAAATCCCTTCTAACCTAGCATATTATGGCCCTCTGCTGTAGCTGGGTTTTAAGTTTTACCTAAGCTTCTTTCTCCATGTCCCAAATTTCACATAAAAACTTGTTCACCGTGTCATTTTCTTGCCAAAAGAATATCTTTTCACCCGTGCTCAAGTGTCCTTTCTCTCTTGTTAGAAGTCGTCATTCTGGTATCTTACACGTGTATCTGAGAAAATAACAATAATAAATACAGTTCCTGTTTTTCATCAGCATGTGTGTTGCTTGTCCACCTTTGTCTTGAAAAATCAATGACCTTCACCCGAAAGAAACCAGGAAAATACCTCCCTCGGTTTCCAGGACTGCCCTCAGAAAGTCCAGGATGTGTTCATGCAGTCCCTGGTTGCTGTGTGAGTTAGCAGATGGGAGAGGAGAGGGCGGGCTCAGCCTTGGCGAGCTGTCACATCCTTCTTTGTCCTGTTGATCATTCTCTTCAGGAAGTCTGCAGCCCTTGGGGAGCGATGAGCTCATGCACGCAAGGCCCCGCACGTTCCCCGCCCTCCCCAGCTCCTGGAGGGAGCGTCTGGGGACTCGGCTTTGCAGCCCAGGCCTCAGGTCCTTGCTGTAGACCTGTCGCTTCCCTTCCCGCCCGTCTCCCGCTAGACTGAGCCCTTCTTGGGTGAGGAGCCCTTCCCCGAATCTGAAAACTCAACGCTTCCTTCCAGAGAACATAGACACACCTTCAAGTTTGTGTCTGCTCTTGGAGGATTCCACAGGTCCTCATCGAGGGGTACGAATCCAGGCTGATGACCCCTGGCATAAATCATACACAGGTCGCTTTGAAACCTGGCAGTTTCTCTTACTGCAGTCTGTATTATGGGTTGTCTGTATCTTGTGTGATTCCACTTATTGCTTATTTTTGGAACCCAGGTGCCCAGAATTGGATTAGTCACAGTCTTTGGTTCATATCATGCTCATCTCTGGTCCATGCAGGACCCTCTTCTGTCACTCCCGGTTCTGTGAAATTTGTGGCCTTGGGTTGGAGGCCCAGCCTCACAATTTTTATGACCTTGAATGGGTTACTTAGCACCCTCCCTCTTCTTTCCTCAGTTGTAAAATGAGGAAAGGAATACAGCCTCATAAAGTTGCTCGAGAGGATTACATGAAAGAGTGTGCTTTATTAATCTCTGAAACCAATGGAATGAAATACTGAATGTGTAGTGCCCTGTAAGGAGTAGGTCCTCAATATCTGACACCATCACTAATTGTCATTTTGGCCTGCTATGGTCTGGGAAAATAGGAGGAGGTGAAGTTGAAGAATTTTAGCCCTGTCCCTTGCAATCTTAGGCATGAGCCTCCCTTCATACAAGGGTGTATATCAAGAACTTCTGTTAATAAGAAAAACCCTATCTCAGTGAAGCCTGAGCCCATGGCAACCCTTCTCACTTCAAAAGGTTGAAAGTCCTATGTCCACACTCTCAGCACGTGCTACCACTTCTTGCTCATGAGACGACCACAGGTGTGTCTCGTGTCCAGAACTAGAGCTCAGACTCTGAGGGCAGAGACTGTCTTTGATTCACTGTTACATGCAGGACAGCACCCATCATGAAGAGTTGCAGGGAGCATAAGTGGATGTTCCCAGATCACAGGCCCCAGACTCCCAGCTAGAACCCACAGACATGCTTATATATACCTACACAGTATTTCTGAAAAATTAGTAAGTGGCCCTTTGCACAACAAAATCACAGCAAAATATTTCATTTAAAAAATCAGACATTTGGGGTTTTTTCCTTGCAAAATTATGTAGCATCTTGGAGCCCACCATCCCACCTTATAACAAAAGCAGAGTTGAGAAGCAAATACCTCGTAGTAAACAGGGCCTGCACTCTCCAATTTAACCACAGTCCCCACTGCTCCCTAATGTCTGCCCAGCACTGTCCCCTCACATCTTACCCGTCTGATCTCCTGGAGTTCACACAGGACACTGTATATTAAATACCTTATTTCATAGATTTCACTGGAGTTGGGGACCCAATCCCCATTATGGTATGAAAGCCCTGTACCAGCAAGGAGATATTCACCCAGGTAGTGCTTCTTCTATGACCTGGCACTGGGTGCTAAGGGCGGGCAAAGGAGATGGAATGGGTCCCGTGACCAGCTCACGTAGCAGGTACAGGGATGGCCGCAGTGAGAGACCACACGTGCCAAATGAATGGTGCAAATAATCGAAAGAAGGAGCATCTGCTTCTGCCTGAGTTGCTCACAGGGGTCTCCTGAATGAGACTGGTCTCTTTAAGGATGATAGGATTTCAGTATCTGGGGAGAAAACAGCCTTCTCCCTGGGGGGAGTGGCATATGCAGGAAAAGGCAGCTGTGACTTGACCTGTCTGACCCATACGTGGTGGGGGCTGGGGAGACACACAAGGAGCCATTAAGACCAGACAGTGGCATTTGGCACACAGGCTGTGGGGAGCTGCCAGAGACTTTCTGAGAATATTGAAATCAAAAGAATGAGAATGAAAATGTTTTCAGCTGTCAGCAAACACCCCAAAGGCAGAAACGGCTGTGGCTGTTTGCCCCGGTGTCCCCTGCACCCTCGCCCTGCCTTTTCTTGGGGCTGTCTCCTCAAGGCTGCTCGGGTGGCATCGGGAAGGCCCCCTTCCTCTGAGGTCTACGGCCATCGGGTTGGCAGAGGCCCAGTGCTCTCAGGCCCGGAGCCCACGGACGGTGATGAATTTCACATGCAATTTGAAGTGCATTGAAAGGGTGTGGTGACACTTGGAAAGGAGTTTAACTTGCCTGTCAGATCCCGAGATGGAAAGCGTGGCTTGGCCACTCTTAATTATTTCAGACGGAATCGGACAGTTTGTGTCTGGCTCCAACCAGATTGTACTCACTGGGGTCTGCTGGTTGTCATTTGCTGCCTGCCAGCGAGCGGTGGCAGAGCGCTGCCTTGCTGTCGTTTGGTGCCGATGTCTGGGTCATGGTGAGAAACCCTGCTGTCGCCTTGGGAGCACATTCTACTGAGAAAACTGCTGCTGTTCTAGTTCAGTCGCTCAGTTGTGTCCGACTCCTTGCGACCCCGTGGACTGCAGCACACCAGGCATCGCTGTCCTTCACTATCTCCCAGAACTTGCTTAGCCCCATGTCCACTGAGTCTGTGATGCCATCCAGCCATCTCGTCCTCTGCTGCCCCCTTCTCCTCCTTCCCTCAGTCTTTCTCAGCGTCAGGGCCTGCTGCTCTGCTGCTGAGTAATTACCCCTCCTCATCTTCCCAAAGTCAGCCTCTGTCATCATACCAGAGGTGACTGACATGCCGTCTCAGAGCTGGCTTCCTTAGCTTCTCCCTTCAGTAAGTGCTCTGACCTGTCTAGTCTGCACTATGCCTTCAGAAAACCTGTGGCATAATCACCATCAGAAGCGGGTATGGATGCTTCTCAGCTGGGATGACCTGGTGTCATTCCTGATTAAAACATGCCGCTCCCCACCGTGGAACCACCAGCCTGGCTGGAATGTGGCCCCAGAGAGCAGAGATGTGAGCCCGGTCCCTGGAGCTCAGCGCTGCTTAGTCCCATATTCATTCTGTGTATTTCAGGTCTGGTTTACTTGATTTTCTGTCTGCAATGCATCTAGATAGGTTTTCACAATGACGCCTCAAAAAATGACTGGTGATGGAGGGATTCAGGATTGCAGAAGACTTGAATAGGGAGGAGTGGCCATCACACAGCAGCCACGTGGCATCAGGGGGCCTTTCAGACAGCCTTATGGCATTTTCTGCAGGGCAGGGCTGCACTCCTTTCCCCTTCACTCTCCAGAAGTTTCTCAGTCCTGTTTTACCACTCCAGTGTTCTTGCCTGGAGAATCCCAGGGACAGCGGAGCCTGGTGGGCTGCCATCTGTGGGGTTGCACAGAGTCAGACATGACTGAAGCAACTTAGCAGCAGCAGCAGCAAGTACCCTTTAAAGCTCTGGAGAAGTGAGTGACAGTGAGTGACCTTCGTGCATGCGTGCTGGATTTCCAGGCTTCTTTATGACAAATTTGAGGGGAATCATTCACTTATCAAATAGAACCATTTTCCTTTCTCCCCACTCATAAAGCAAGAAATGTGATGTCACTTAATGGACTTGAGTTTAAAGACTGCATCCTCTGGACGTGAGTTAATTTTACCTGGGTGTTAGTCTGTGGTTTTGTGCAACAGTTAGCAGGTGAACCGTGGTGCCTCCAGAAATAAGGTGAAAGAGGCAAGGGGTTGATCCCCAGGTGTGCAGAACTGGAAAACAAAGGAATAGCCCACAAAACAGGCTTTAGAAAAGTAACACCTGTTACCTAGGTAGTGCTTTGGTTAATCATTCTTTAGAAAAGAAACAGGTGAAAGGAGGAGTTCCGAGGTTCCCAGCTGGACTAGAGACTTAAGCATGCACACTAGCCCCATAAATAAATGGAAAAACATGTATGTGTGTGTGAATACATGAGTAGAGATTCAGCTCTGGGGGAATGGACCACTAACTATGAAGTAGCTTCCTATGCACAACAGAATTTAATCAGTTTGGTCCAGTCGCTCAGTCCTATCAGACTCTTTGTGACCCCATGGACTGCAGCACGCCAGACTTCCTGTCCATCACCAACTCCCGCAGCTTACTCAGACTCAGGTGCATTGAGTCAGTGATGCCATCTGACCGTCTCATCCTCTGTCATCCCCTTCTCCCACCATCACTCTTTCCCAGCATCAGGATCTTTTCCAAAGAGTCAGTTCTTCACATCAGGTGGCCAAAAAATTGAAGTTTCAGCTTCAGCATCAGTCCTTCCAATGAATATTCAAGACTGATTTCCTTTAGGACTGACTGGTTGGATCTCCTTGCATTCTAAGGGGCTCTCAAGAGTCTTCCCCAACACCACAGTTCAAAAGCATCAGCTCTTCAGCACTCAGCTTTCTTTATAGTCCAACTCTCACATCCATACCTGGCTACTGGAAAAACCATAGCTTTGACTAGACAGACCTTTGTTGGCAAAGTAATGTCTCTGCTTTTAATATGCTATCTAGGTTGGTCATGGCTTTTCTTCCAAGGAGCAAGCGTCTTTTTATTTCATGGCTGCAACCACCATCTGCAGTGATTTTGAAGCACCCCAAAATAAAGGGTATCACTGTTTCCACTGTTCCCCCACCTATTTCCCATGAAGTGATGGGACCAGATGCCATGATCTTTGTTTTCTGAATGTTGAGTTTTAAGCCAACTTTTTCACTCTCCTCTTTCACTTTCATCAAGAGGCTCTTTAGTTCTTCTGCACTTTCTGCCATAAGGGTGGTGTCATCTGCATATCTGGTGTTGATATTTCTCCCAGCAGTCTTGATTCCAGCTTTTACTTCATCCAGCCTGGCATTTAGCCTGGTGTACTCTACATGTAACTTAAATAATCAGGGTGGCAGACAACATACAGCCTTGATGTACTTCTTTCCCTATTTGGAACCAGTCTGTTGTTCCGTGTCCAGTTCTAAATGTTGCTTCTTGACCTTCATATGGATTTCTCAGCAGTCAGGTCAGGTGGTCTGGTATTCCCATCTCTTTCAGAATTTTCCACAGTTTGTTGTGATTCACACAATCAAAGGCTTTGGCATAGTCTGTAAAGCAGAAATAGATGTTTTTCTGGAACTCTCTTGCTTTTTCTGTGATCCAGCGGATGTTGGCTATTTGATCTCTGGTTCCTCTGGCTTGGAGGATTTTGAGCATTACTTTACTAGAGTGTGAGATGAGTGCAATTGTGCAGTAGTTTGAGCATTCTTTGGCATTGCCTTTCTTGGGGATTGGAATGAAAACTGACCTTTTCCAGTCCTGTGGCCACTGCTGAGTTTTCCAAATGTGCTGGCATATTGAGTGCAGCACTTTGACAGCATCATCTTTCAGGATTTGAAATAGCTCAACTGGAATTCCATCACCTGCACTAGCTTTGTTCGTAGTGATGCTTCCTGAGGCCCACTTGACTTCCCATTCCAGGATGTCCGGCTCTAGGTGAGTGGTCACACAATCGTGGTTATCTGGTTTATGAAGATCTTTTTGTATAGTTCTTCTGTGTGTTTTTGCTACCTCTTCTTAATATTTTCTGCTTCTGTTAGGTCCATACCATTTCTGTCCTTTATTGAGCCCATCTTTGCATGAAATGTTCCCTTGGTATTTCTAATTTTCTTGAAGAGATCTCTAGTCTTTCTCATTCTGTTGTTTTCCTCTATTTCTTTGCATTGATCACTGAGAAAGGTTTTCCTATCTCTCCTTGCTATTCTTTGAACTTCTGCATTCAAATGAGTATATATTTTCCTTTTCTCCTTTGCCTTTAGCTTCTCTTCTTTGTACAGCTATTTGTAAGACCTCCTCAGACAGCCATTTTGCCTTTTTGCATTTCTTTTTCTTGAGGATGGTCTTGATCACTGCCTCCTGTACAATGTCACAAATATCTATTCTTAGTTCTTCAGGCACTCTATCAGATCTAGGCCCTTGACTCTGTTTCTCACCTCCACTGTATAATAATAAGGGATTAATTTAGGTCATACCTGAATGGTTTAGTGGTTTTCCTTACTTTCTTCAATTCAATTTTCCAATAAGGAGCCTGCCCATCAACATAAAATTGGATTAAAGATTAAAGAGCATGGCCCCACCCATTAGTACAAGACCCAGTTTCCCACTCAGTCTCTCCCATCAGGAAGCATTCATAAATCTCTTATCGTTATCCATCAGAGGGCAGACAGAATGAAAACCACAGTCACAGAACACTAATCAAGCTGATCACATGGACCACAGACTTGTCTAACTCAATGAAACTATGAGCCATGCCATGTAGGGCCACCCAAGACGGATGGGTCATGGTGGAGAGTTCTGATGAAACGTGGTCCACTGGAGAAGGGGATATCAAACCACTTCAGTATTCTTGCCTTGAGAACTCCATGAACAGTGTGAAAAGGCAAAAATATAGGACACTGAAAGATGAACTCCCCAGGTCGATAGGTGCCCAATATGCTATTGGAGAAGAGTGGAGCAATAACTCCAGAAAGAATGAAGGGATGGAGCGAAGCAAAAAACAGCACCCAGTTGTGGATGTGACTGGTGATGGAAGCAAGGTCTGATGCTGTAAAGAGCAATATTGCATAGGAAACTGGAATGTTAGGTCCATGAATCAAGGCAAATTGGGGATGGTCAAACAGGAGATGGCATTGACATTTTAGGAATCCGTGAACTAAAATGGACTGGAATGGGTGAATTTAACTCATATTACCATTATATCTACTGCTATGGGCAAGAATTCCTTAGAAGAAATGGAGTAGCCCTCATAATTAGCAAGAGAGTCCAAAATGCAGTACTTAGATGCAGTCTCAAAAACGACAGAATGATCTCTGTTTGTTTCCAAGTCAAGCCATTCAGTATCACAGTAATCCAAGTCTCTGCCCCAACCAATAACACTGAAGAAGCTGAAGTTGAACGGTTCCATGAAGACCTACAAGACCTTCTAGAACTAACACCCAAAAAAGATGTCCTTTTCATTGTAGGGGACTGGAATTCAAATGTAGGAAGCCAAGAGAAATCTGGAGTAATAGGCAAATTTAGCCTTGGAGTACAAAACAAAGCAAGGCAAGGGCTAATAGAATTTTGTCAAGAGAACGTACTGGTCATAGCAAACATCCTCTTCCAGCAACACAAGAGCAGACTACATACACATGGACATCACCAGATGGTCAACACCGAAATCAGACTGATTATATGCTTTGCATCCAAAGATGGAGAAACTCTATACAGTCAGCAAAAACAAGACTTGGAGCTGACTGTGGCTCAGATCATGAACTCCTTATTGCCAAATTCAGACTTACATTGAAGAAAGTAGGGAAAACCATTAGACCACTCAGGTACGACCTAAATCAAATCCCTTAACGATTATACATAATTTAATCTGACTTTATGTATTTCTGTACTTTTGAAACTGTAAGAATGAGTCAAATACAGATCTGTGCACATGACCACATACACAAACCTGACTGGGTATGGAAGGAATTCCTAGGCTTAAAATGAAGTGGGAGAAATGACAAAAGAATAGATCAATAGGATTTGACAACAAATATGTTACTTTTATGGAAAGAATTTAGACAAACTGGAGAAAAATAATTCCACTGTATTCATGTTACCATTTTTAAATGGCTTAGTCTCGTAAGAGCATCTGGTTGGTCAAATAACACACCTTCCTCCCACAGATGTCCACATCCTAATCCCTAGGCTTTATTAATATGTTACCTTACATGATAAAAGGGACTTTGCGTGTGTGATTAAGTTACTTTTGAGATGGAAATGTTATCCTGGATTACCAAGTGCCTCCAATATAATCAAAAGGGTCTTTATAAGAGGAAAGCAGAAAGAGATGTGAGGACAGAAACAGAGGGTCAGAGTCTGAGCGATTGGAAGAGCGAGCCTGTGGCTTTGAAGGTGGAAGCAGAGGCCTTAAGCCAGGGGAGTGCCAGAAGCCATCAGAAGCTAGACGAGGAGAGGAAATGAATTCTCCCCCAGAGCCTCCGGGAGTCTTAATTTTGGCCTAATTGAAACCATTTTAGCCTCTGACCTGCAGAGCCCTAGGATAATAAATGTGTGTTGTTTCAAGTCACGAAGTTTGCGGTAACTTGCTTCAGCAGGAATAGGAAACGAACACAGAACCCAGATGAATGAGAAACTTGTAGTGATGATGTCTGCTGTCACTTAGCACACGCTTCTGTGTCGGGACTGAATTGTGTACTTCGTCTGTATCATTTCTTGTAACCCTCACTGATCCATGGGGAAAGTGGTGTAACCCTCATTTTTGCAAATAAGTAAATTATAGGGTTTAAGTTGTTAAATTGTATATCACACCATTACTGTCAGAACTAGGATTCTATATGCCCACGTGACTCCAAAATCCATACATATGTATCTTTATGTGTCACTTATGAGTACATTCAAAGGATATATGCTAACTTGTAAATAGTTGTTGGCGTTATAAGTGATATTATCTGCTTATGTTTTTATTTTAATTTATGCACATTCTATAGAGAGTATATAACCTCAAGTTCAGAAGAAAAGGAAAAAGTTCTTAGTGAAAGACTGGTACCTTGCTTCTCATGGTTTATCATCCTTGACAACACAGTCTCCTAGAGAATGTTCTTTTCTGAATGAGAAGCCCTCTAGAAAGCACTCTCAAAGGTGGTTGTCTAAGTGTGCCTTGATCTAATAGTTGGCCTTATCACAGCATTTCCAGGTATTGTCCTGGAGGGGTGAGCACATGTTCAGGGTCAGGTGGATGTATGCTGTGGTGAAGGCGGGTAATGCCAAAGGAGGTGTTGGAATGTTTGCATCTGATGGTCTCTGCCCCTTTAATGCTATTCACATTTGCCAGAGGGGCAGCTGTCCTGGCCACGCCTGTTCTGAGCTGGCACCTAGCAGTGGCTTCCACTTCACCCCCTCTTCCGCTTCAGGGCACCTCCATTTGGCCCTCAAGACAGTTGCCAGTGCCGTAATGGGCTTGTTTATAGGGCATCTAAAAACAAGGGCATCTCAGCCTGGGCAGGCCCCCGGGGAGAGAAATCAGCGTGGCAAGTATCTTCATGCCCTCTTCTCACTCCTCCCTGTCCAGGCTTCCTCTGTAGGGCCTCTGTGCATCTCTGGATGCTCAAACTGTTATTTCTGTACCGCTGAACCAGCTCCTAGTGGATCTTCTTGGAGCAGCCTCTGCCTTTCACTTAATCGCATCCTAACTTTTGCTGCTGTTGTGTCTGTGTGTTTTTACTTTTACCGGCAGAAGGGAGCATGATACTGACTAGCACTTCACTGTTCAGCTGTGACTCAGGAACAAGTTTTCCTCCCTAAATGTGGGGCTTGGCTTTGTTTTGATACAGAGCCATGTGTTTTCTGTGTTCCAAGCCCCTCCTTCTCCTGCAGAACACATTGTTTAAAGTTTGCTAACATTGGAGACTTCTAAGTTCTTAGAAGAGCCCTTCCCCACCTAGATACACATGATCATGGAGACCACGTGGCCTGTCAAAGCCTTTGTGACATGGAGCAGCCTTGCAAATCTGGTCACCTGACCTGTAAGCTTAGCAACTTGATAACTTTATAACATTTTGAGCAAGAGTGTCACAGCAGCTGCCCAGGCAGGAAATATGAGGACCTCATGGGCACTTTAACTCCAGATTGGATGCTAATGGAAGAGCCTGGTGGAAGCAGGGCTGCAGGTGGCTTGGCTGGGTCGGCCCTGTCACAGGCCCTTGACTGGCCGTTGAGGCCGGGGCCTGGGAGATGTATGTGAGTGTAGTAGTCTATTGCTAGGAAAGAAGCCTGGAACTCCTCCTGCAGGGACATCACACAGCTGGATTGCTGGTGGTTACAGGCTGCCTCTTTATGGGTGACTGTTTCATTAAGATTGTGGCTAATAAAAAGTGAGTGAGCAGGCTTTTAAATTAAATGTGGTAGTACCCACCCGTGTACTTGAACATAAAGTACATCTCTTTCCAAGCTTAGACAGTGATTTCACCAAGCTCTGGTTGGACCTCTTGGTTGCTTAGCTGATTTGTGTTCACTTTGATTTATCTTCTGACTGTTGGGCAGCATGACTGTAGAGGGATATGAGGGGCAGTGCACCGTAGTGATAGGCAGACTGTGGGTCTTGGAATCCCTGAGTCCTGGCTCTACTTTAGCAAGTCAGAGTGACCCTGGAGATCCATCCAGTTAACTTCTCAGTTTCACCATCTGTAAAATGGGTTTACACCCAAAGGGCAGGCTTTTACATTGACTGCTTTTTGATAGGGAAGAGGATGATGATAGACATTAACATTTATGAACACTTGCTGTGTGCCAATGGAGAAGGAACTGGTAACCTACTCCAGTATTCTTGCCTAGAGAATCCCGTGGACAGCGGAGCCTGGTGGGCTGCTCTCCATGAGGTCACACAGAGTCAGATACAACTGAAGCGACTTAGCCTGCATGCATGCATTGGAGAAGGACATGGCAACCCACTCCAGTATTCTTGCCTGGAGAATCCCAGGGACAGAGGAGCCTGGTGGGCTGCCATTTATGGGGTCGGTCGCACAGAGTCGAACACGACTGAAGTGACTTAGCAGCAGCAGCAGCAGCAGCAGCTGTGTTCCAGACATATTGAATTAGGCATTTTAAGCACATTGTTTGGGGCTTCCCTGGTGGCTCAGAGGTTAAAGCGTCTGCCTCCAGTGCGGGAGACCAGGGTTCAATCCCTGGGTCGGGAAGATCCCCTGGAGAAGGAAATGGCAATCCACTCCAGTATTCTTGCCTGGAGAATCCCATGGATGGAGAAGTCTAGTAGGTTAGAGTCCACGGGGTCACAAAGAGTCGGACACGACTGAGCGACTTCACTTCACCTCAAGCACATTATTTAATCATAATAATGCCTCTAAAGAAGATGCTCTTATGCCCACATTTTTATATACACAAAAAGCAAAGTTTGGTGAGGCCAAGGAGCTTGACCAGTGTTACATTAACTACAGATTACAGAGCCAAGATTCTGACTCAAAAGTGCAAATTCCTCATCACACTGAAATGTGAATGGGAATAAATATTAAAGAAAAATATTCATACCCATCCATTTATCAAAAGTTAAACTCTAATTGTGTGATGTATATGAGGATGAGAAGCAGTTACCACTCTCACATGATGTAAATTGGTACCACCATTTAGAGAAGTGTGTAGTCAGCTTCCTGGAAAACTGAAGGTGGTCTATCAGTTCCACCTCTCAGTGTGTCCTGGAGATGCCCCTTCACACATACAAGGAGACAGTAGAGGATTCGACCGCACAGCATTGTTTATGGTGGTAAATAAATGAAGCGCAGCAGAGACTTTCACCAGCAACTGAACTGTTGGAATCCTCATGTGATGGAATACTACACAGCCATTAAAAGGAACACTTCTTAAAGATTGTAGCTCATGAAAAGCCGTTAAAATGAATACTTCAATAATATAGTCATATCAGTATAGATAACCTTGCAATGGTGAATGAGGGAGAAGCAACATATCAGAGGTCATGCAGAAGAGAATACTATAGAATTTAAGAAAGAAACCCTTTTTAAGTGTATGGAAGTTTAGGTTGTATAGTAACCTGGCAGGGCAGGTTCACAGCAGCTTCAGGGGTGTGATTATCTTTGATGAAGAGAACTGGGGCAAGGATGGATACAAATGGGAGCTTCAAGTATAGCTGTAACCTGGGATTTCCTTTCAAAATATCTGGACACAACTCTGAGCAAAGGTTGTCATTTATTAAATCGAGGTAGGCAGTACACAGTACAATTCTCTACTGGTCTGTGTGTTCTAAATCTTTTCTGATAAACGCAGAGGAAACTACAGAGATGACCTTTGGGGAGCTCTCCATTTGGAATTCCTGGCAAAGATGGCCGCACATTCTTGTGACCTTTTCTCAGTGGCCACACATCTTCATCCTTTGGGGGCAAATTAGATTTTTTTAAAAATAAAAGGCAATTGCATTGAATCTGAGTGAGGTGGGTAATAAATCAGGAGAATGCTGGTTTCTTAAGTGGAATTTGGCGTATCAGTCAGAGAGAAAGGAGTGGTGGAGAGACAGTAGCGTCGTAGGAGACAGTGCCTGTGCGCCCGAGCTGAGCTGGCAGGAGGGCAGAGTGCGTCCACGTGCGTGTGTAAGTTGGGTCCGCTTTGCTCGCAGGTTACGCTTGCTATGGGCCTGTCTCATAACCATGTGAGTGTCTTGTGACAGACACTGCAAGCAGGTACATGTGCAATTAGGCTAACACATCAAAGTTTCTTTTTCCTGTCCTGTGAAATCAGGAGATGGTCTACGAAGGGTCCTCATACTCCAGGGGACAGTTGACTGTTAGTCACCATCTGGGACGTCAGCCTCTTCCAGAGAGGATGTCAATGCCAGGTGGGGGCCCTTGGACAGCACAGACTCTACTGCTCCGTGAGTGCTGATGGACACCTTTGGAAGCAACGGGCTGCCTCGGGTGATAGAGAGTCTGCTCTTCTTTGGGTCCCTGGATGCTCTGCACCATGATTGCTCTGCACCACTCGGCTCAGGGTTCAGAGGCCACTGGCCTCCCCAGAGGAGAAGCTGGCTCTGGCCTCTGCATGCAGCAAATCTGTTGTGGAAAGTTCAGTTTTTCCCACGGAGAAACAAGTGTTTCTCTTCTCACATTTACTTTTCCTTGTTTCATATCCTGTTTTCATTTGCACTATCTAAAGTTGGCTTTCAGTGTTCTTTACTCTGCTTTTATCATTCATGGAGCTCAGCATTTACCAAGTAAAAGGCAGGGCCTTGCAGTCAAGTAGACGTTTCAATTCTTGCCTCTGCCTCTGCCTGACTAGGTGTGTGGCCTTGGACACATTGTTCAGCCGCTGATACACAGTTATTTCACACTTACATGAGCCCATGAAGGGCAGTTGTGATGATTAAATGAGGTGAGGAGTATACAGGAGTTGCCTTTGACTTCCAGGTTAAATGTGGGTTGACATCTCCATATCATACCGTCTTAAAAGTGCATTCATCCTTAGTCTTTTAAAAAAAAAATTAATTATACAGTATTGTAATTTAAAAAATAAATAAATTTAATTTTAAAAAAGAACAAAAAAAGAAAAAAAATAAAAAAATTAATTAACTGTTTAATTAATTGCTTTGGCTATGCTGGGTCTTAGTTGCAGAATGTGGGTGTTTTGTTTTTTTAAAGTTGCAGTGTGCAAACTCTTAGTTGTGGCATGTGGGATTTGGTTCCCTGATCAGGAATCAAACCTGGGCCCCCTGCTTTGGGAGCACAGGCTTAGCCACTGGACTGTCAGGCAGGTCCTGCACCCTCAGTCTCGATTTCTCTTTTATCTGCTGCTGTTGTATTTTACATAGTACATCTTTATGATTATGAAAACAGAAAGCCTTCAGCCTCTTAATCACATTTACTTACTAAGTAAGCAGCAGCCATACCCTTGCAGTCACTGTGACTGTCCTTTGAAACTAAACTCATACTGTAAGGCATTCTGTGGCAGAGCACATGAATGTCTGTTTCTTGTTTACCTGTTTCATGACGGTGCTAGAATAATTTTATTTTGCTAGAATAATTTTAGCAAAGAGTCGGTGATAAATGAGCAACTAAGTGCACAGAATAACTAGGATCTTTTTTACCTCCTTTTGGTAAATCATGAGATGAATATAGTTTGTCAGCGGGGTTTTGTCTTTTCATGAAGCTTGACAACATCCCATCTTGGCTGCAAGTAATTTATAAAGGAAAATGGAACATCCAGGAACAACCAAAGGCTTGTGTGTGATCTGGACAAGCTAACTCTGATATAAACTGTATCTGTTATTTCCATTTCCATCTGAGATCCCCACTTACCTAACTCAAAATAATTCATGGCCGCTTTCACATGCCCTTTGTAAAACTCTGGGAGTGAAAGCAGCTCATTCATTGCTTGGTTTGCTTGACCCTACTTTGCCATCTCTAGAATGATAATGGGGTCACACACCAGATCTGCTTATACCCCTGTTGTTATGGCTTTGTCCCTCAGTTGGCTCCACGTATGCAATATGGCTATAAGGAAGCTGGATTGTCATGTGGGTTCTATCTAACCTGATGGGGCTCACGTTTGTGATAACCTCTTTTTTTTGTTAAATATATATTTGATTGATGTATAGTTGACTTACCATGTTTCAGGTGCACAGCAAGGTGATTCAGTTATACATATACACATATATTATTTTCAAAATTAATTTCCATTATAGGTTATTATAAGTTATTGACTATAGTTCCCTGTGCTATACAACAAACCTTTGCTGCTTGTTGCATATCTGTTGTGTGTGTGTGTTTTTTAAGTAGAAACCTAGCATTCTCTTCATAGTAAGTCAAATAAGTAGAATCAAAATGTCATAACTTTTTTAGTTAGGCAAAAATTCATAAGTTTTCTAAAATATATATACTATACATGTTATTTGTATATATGTATACAAGAGGTTTCCTACTATGCTTGATAAAGGTTCGAGAAAGGACATCAAACAAAGAGGTGGGAAATTGGAAAACATCAATTAGATGGAACAGGAGCACTGAATATGAAATAGAAAAAGTGAAACAAACTAGATAAACATAAGAGATAATCTTATAGTCCATTTGTTTTTAAACACAGCTGCTATTAGAATTATCTAGAGCTCTGGAGAATAAAAAACAATGCCTAGGCATTTGTATTTTTCAAGAAATTTCAAGATAATTTGATATGCATCTGGATTTTAAAAAATGATTACAGATTTTTCTATTGAATCATAGTTTTGGTGATATATCACTCTGTTATTTTTCTGTTGACCAATCATGATGCAGTGGTATTGAGTAATAGTTATGTAATCATAACAGCCATGAAATTAAAGGACGCTTACTCCTTGCAAGAAATGTTACGACCAACCTAGACAGCATATTGAAAAGCAGAGACATTACTTTGCCAACAAAGGTCCGTCTAGTCAAGGTTATGGTTTTTCCTGTGGTCACGTATGGATGTGAAAGTTGGACTGTGAAGAAAGCTGAGTGCCGACGAATTGATGCTTTTGATCTGTGGGGTTGGAGAAGACTCTTGAGAGTGCCTTGGACTGCAAGGAGATCCAACCAGTTCATTCTAAAGGAGATCAGCCCTGGGTGTTCTTTGGAAAGAATGATGCTAAAGCTGAAACTCCAGTACTTTGGTCACCTCATGCAAAGGGTTGACTCATTGGAAAAGACTCTAATGCTGGGAGGGACTGGGGGTAGGAGGAGAAGGAGACAACAGAGGATGAGATGGCTGGATGGCATCACGGACTCGATGGACGTGAGTCTGAGTGAACTCCAGGAGATGGTGATGGACAGGGAGGCCTGGCGTGCTGCGATTCACGGGGTTGCAAAGAGTCGAACACGACTGAGCGACTAAACTGGATAGTAAAATATGTTTATCAGTTTTCACAATCAATAGCCAGACAAAAAATAAAAGATAATTACAATTGCAAGCCATAATGGGAACATGAGTAACCTAACACTATAAAACAATTACATACAATTTGGGTGAGATACATGCACATGTTTTCATCTGTTGAGCCAGTCTGTTTTCAGTTGGTACATTTGATCCATTTATGTTTATGTGTGATCTTGTTACCTTTTTCTTAACTGTTTTGGGTTTATTTTCTGTAGGTCTTTTCCTTCTCTTGTGTTTCCTGCTTAGAGAAGTTCCTTTAGCATTTATTGAATTCTCTTAAATTATGCTTGTCTAGAAGGCTTTTGATTTCTCCACCAAATCTGAAGGAGACTCTTGCTGGGTAAAGTATTCTTGGTTGTAGGTTCTTCCCTTTCATCACTTTAAATATGTCATGCCATTCCCTTCTGGCTTGTAGAGTTTCTGTTGAAAAATCAAAGGATAGCCTGATGGGAGTTCCCTTGTATGATATTTTTGTTTTTCCCATGTTGCTTTTAATATTTTATCTTTGTCTTTAATTTTTGTCAGTTTGATTGCTATATGTCTCCATGTATTCTTCTTTGGATTTATCCTACCTGGGACTCTATACTTCCTGGACTTGGTTGACTATTCTCCTTTTCCATGTTAAGGAAGTTTTCAGCTGTCATCTCTTCCAATACTTTTTCTTAGGTCCTTTTTCTCTCTCTTCTCCTTCTGGGACCCCTATAATGTGAATGTTGGTGTATTTAATGTTGTTCCAGAGGTCTCCTAGGATGTCTTCATTTCATTTGATTCTTTTCTATTTTCTGTTCTGTGGCAATGATTTCTACCATTCTGTCCTCCAGGTCATTTGTCTGTTCTGCCTCAGTCATTCTGTTATTGATTCCTTCTACTGTATTATACATCTCTGTTTGTTCTTTAGTTCTTATAGGTCTTTGGCAAACATTTCTTGCATCTTCTCCATTGTTTTCCCAAGATCTTGGATCATCCTTACTATCATTCTGAATACTTCTTGTGGAATATTACCTATCTCTGCTTCATTTAGTTGTTTTCTGGGGTTTTATTGTGTCCCTTCATCTGGGACATAACTCTCTGCTTTTTCATCCTGATTAACCTTCTGTAATGTGGGTTTTGCTTTAGCCGTTGTGGGAGTGTGGTTCTTCTTGCTTCTTCTGATTGCCCTCTAATTGAGGAGGCTAAGGGACTTAGCCCTGATGGGAGGGACTGGTGGTGGGGAAACTGGGTTTTGCTCTGGCGGGCAGAGCCTTCATCAGTAAAGCTTTAATCCAGTATCTACTGATGGGTAGATGCTGGATTAACTTCCTCCCTGGTGGCTCAGATGGTAAAGCGTCTGTCTACAATGCAGGAGACTGGGTTCCATCCCTGGGTTGGGAAGATCCCCTGGAGAAGGAAATGGCAATCCACCTCAGGACTATTGCCTGGAAAATCCCATGGACAGAGGAGCTTGGTAGGCTATAGTCCATGGGGTCACAAAGAGTCGGACACGACTGAGCGACTTCACTTCACCTCCCTGTTAGTTGTTTGGCCTGGGGTCCACAGGCCCTGTGATAGGGTCAGTGGTGACCTCCAAGAGAATTGATGCAAGAGGGGCCTTCCTGGACTGCTGCCAGTGGCCCTGGCCCTGTGGAGAGCCCCTGCCACCCACACCTCCACAGGAGACCTTCCAGCACTCGCAGGTAGTTGTGGTTCAGTCTTCCATGGAGTTAACTGCTCCTTTCCTCTGAGTCCTGGTGTGCACAAGATTTTGCTTGTGTTCCCCCAAGACTGCAGTCTCTGTTTCCCCTGGTTTCCCTCATAACTCATTTGGTAAAGAATCCGCCTGCAATGCAAGAGACCCCGGTTTGATTCCTGGGTCAAGAAGATCTGCTGGAGAAGAGATAGGATACCCACTCCAGTATTCTTAGGCTTCCTTTGTGGCTCAGCTGGTAGAGAATCTGCCCACAATACGGGTGACCTGTTCAGTCCCTGGGTTGGGAAGATACCCTGGAGAAGGGAAAGGCTAGCCACTCCAGTATTCAATCTCTGTTTCCCCCAGTTCTGTGGAAGTCCTATGGTAGTCCTATATTTCTGTGAAAATCCCACTGCCCATCATGGCCATATTCCCTGTGGATTCTCAGCTCCTTTGTCAGATCCCCGTATGGGGAAGCCTGATGTGGGGTTCAGAACCTTCACAACAGTGGGAGAACTTCTTTGGTTTTATTGTTCTCCAGTTTGTGGGTCACCCACACAGTGGGTATGGGATGTGATTTTATTGTGATTGCACCCCTCCATGTCTTTGGACATGGGGTATCTTTTTTGGCAGGTTCCAGCGTCCTTCTGTTGATGTTCGTTCAATAGCTAGTTGCAATTTTTGGTACTTTCTCAGTGTTTGTTACCACATGGGAGACAAGGTCTATACAGTCAGCCTAGACTCTAAAGGAAGTTAGTACTGGAATGGTATTCAGGGGGCACAGTAAAATGTGAAGATTTATTTTAAGATTTCTACAACAGACACACAAATGAGACTAGGCTCTTACTGTGGACATGGGTGGGTGGCTATATGCTTAGTCGTGTCTGACTCTTTGCAACCCCGTGGACTGCAGCCCACCAAGCTCCTCTGTCCATGGGGTTTTCCAGGCAGAAAAAAATGGGAGTGGATTGCCATTTCCTCCTCCAAGAAGGTGGGTGGGTATTTAATCTCTATTTTAGCAATGGACACCTTCTCAGTGTCTTACTGGACTGCCAGAGAAGCCCAGCTCTGGCGTCAGGCAGCACCATTCAGGGTACACGAGTGCATCTCCCGCCAGTGCTCTCTCTCTTCCTGGGCAAACAGGGTTCTACAGAGAGCCCCTGTCTGCTGTGGGATGTGGAGTGGACCTGCCCTGGGGGCATCCTCAAGCTGCCAGAGACACCCCCACCTTAGGTCTCATCATCCTGACAGCCCAGTCCCCTGAGGGTGCTCTCACCCCTTTTAATAAAGAAAACTGGGGAACCTTGCCCGTGATAGCAGCACAGAAACCCAGGACCCTTGCACCTGGGTGCAGAGCCCAGGTGTTTAACCATATCAGGAGCATCTGCTCTCGCTGCCTGTCACATGGCAATGCTGTGAGTCCTAAAGGAGGTGTATACACACAGACAGACAGGACGACGTGAGACAGAGGCTGTCATATTTGTGATATTATCAAGGCAGTGTTTTGTTTTCTTATTGTTTTCACTTTTAAAATGAATTTTTAATTTAATTTTTAAAAACAGAAGGAAAGAATTTTATGTTGGCAAGGGGATTTTGGGGTCAGCTTCTGTTGCTGCTGCTAAGTCGCTTCAGTCATGTCCAACTCTGTGCGACCCCAGAGACAGCAGCCCACCAGGCTCCCCTGTCCCTGGGATTCTCCAGGCAAGAACACTGGAGTGGGTTGCCATTTCCTTCTCCAATGCATGAAAGTGAAAAGTGAAAGTGAAGACGCTCAGTCATATCTGACTCTTAGTGACCCCATGAACTGCAGCCTACTAGGCTCCTCCGTCCATAGGATTTTCCAGGCAACAGTACTGGAGTGGGTTGCCATTGCCTTCTCCAAAGGGGTCAGCTTCTAGGAGAAGGTAATACTGAGGGCAACCTTGAAAGACAAATAGGGTTGGAAGGGTGTGGTGTTAATACATTTGGGATGGGGCCAAGCTGGGTGTGTTGAGGGTAGAAGAAAGGCTGGTAATGCCCAGACAGGTGGGGAATGGAGGAGGGGCCTCCAAATACCCTAACTGCTACAGACCAGCCTTTCTCAACCAGTCCCCTGAGGCAGGGTTTCTCAGCCTTTGCACTTTCAGCTGGGCTGATTCTTGGTCTTGGGGGCTGTCCTGTGCAGTGTAGGTGCTCAGCGGGGTCCCTGGCCTCCAACCACTAGTTACTGAAAGCACCCCTTGTCCCCCTTCCAATTGTGGCAACCAAAAACATTTCCAAACATTGCCTGGGAACATAATTGCCCATGGGGGAGAACCACTGCTCTAAAACAGGCAAGATGCTTCCCCTCAGGTAGCAGAGCACAGCTTTTGGTGACCTTTGGAAGAGTGCCTACCTTAGAAGTCCTTCCACACCTCAGGGCTAGCAGAGGTTTTTCTCTTAAAAGTGCATATATGTTTTACTTTGCTCCATGATATGTCCCAGTTCTAAATACAAAAATATCTTATTATGTTTAAGTCAAGTAAAAGTGTTACTCTCGGGCAGGCATTGCAAACTCAGAATGCTGAGGGAGGGAGGTTATATCAGTGAAGTGGGCTAGGAGCTGTGTTTGTTTCTGTTTCAAAGGAGGTGTGTGAATTATGGAAGCTAGTGGCCCAGGGAAGTGTAGAGGAGAAGCTGCCCTCACTTCTAGACCATTGTCACCATGCATGCTGAAAGCCCAGCTGTAGGTGATTTAAAGAAACCTGGGAATATTTTTGCCTGTTAAATCCATTCATATTTAAAACCAACTCAGAGGAGGGAGATTGTGCAAACCACAGACCGGTGTTTGTATGACCACTTTGTAAACTCTCCACCCAGCCCCCACCAGAGCCAGGTACCTTGTTGCTTCAGGTGCCCACTGTCACCCACTCTCTGGGTTCCCCTAGTTTGAGAAACAGGGCTTCTGAGCCTGTGATACTTACAGATGTGGTCAGATGTATAAAAACCTCATGAGGTTCATTTGTAGGATACAGATGTGTATCACACCCCAGGAATCCCAGCGGTCCCGTTCAATCCTGCATGCCAGGCTAAGTTTACGTACCCCTGTCCCCATACCGTTCCTCTACCTAAAAACAATAGCAACCACCAAAAAAAATGTTTCTTGTATTACTTTTTCAAATCTCAGGGTTCTAGTGCCTCTCATCTGAATGCACACTTATTTTTTGTTCTCAAAATGGGTCCAGAAATGGTTGCATCTGACCGGGAGGTTCAGAGGGGTTATCTCTCCACCCTCACACCCATCCCCAGCCTCTGTTCCCGTGTTCTCAGACTGCAGGTGCCCCGGGCAGTCCCAGGCACACTTAATTCACCATGAACTTACTGTGAACTAGAATTCCTAAATCTCTTTTATATGTTCTGCTACCAAACCATATTTCTCTCCTACATTTGTAATAAATTATTCTAGCGTGCTCAGAAAACGGTAATGACTCAAGAGCAACTGAGTTTGTACAGCCGTTCGTCCCTCTCAGTGGCCCCAGACTGTGGCAGAGTTTAAATGGGTTGCCTTTTTAAAATAATTGTCTTCCTTACCTTTTGGTCAGCTGTCAGTTCTTGCTGTTATCTGTGTAGTTGTCTCTGGCCTTTGAATTTGCTGCTTCTCATCTCCAATGAGTTGGGAAATCACATGTCCAGGAGGTCAGAATCGTATAACCAGAACTTTTAGGACAAGGTGGATGGTCTGTGTGGTGGACCTTTCTTTGGGGCCAAGGTTGCACTTGACGTCTCCTTCACTGTTCCGAGCCATTTATTTTTTGATTTATTTTAGTTTTATATTAGAGTATAGTTGATCTGCAGTTTTGTGTTAGTTCCAAGTGTAAAGTAAAGTGAATCAGTTATACGTATATCCACTCTTTTTAGATTCTTTTCCCATCTAGGTTATAAGCATAGTACTGAGAATAGTTCCCTTTGCTATACAGTAGATCTTTGCTGACTGTCTAGTTTATACATATACTAGTGTGTATATGTTAATCGCACACGCCTCATTTATCTTCATTTAATCCCAGACTCCTCCCACCTTTCCCCTTAGGTGACCGTAAGTTTGTTTTCTGTGTTTGTGGATCTCTTTCTGTTTGTAAGTTCATCTGTGTTATTTTTTTTTAAATTTTCCACATATAAGTGATATCATATGATACTTGTTTTTATCCATCTGGCTTCCTTGATATATCTTGGTCCAGCCACACTGCTGCAAATGATAGGATTTCATTCTCTTATGGCTGAGTAATATTCTGTTATATGTATGTACCACCTCTTTTTATCTGTTCCTCTGTTGATGGATATTTAGGTTACTTCCATGTCTTAGAGCCATTGCTTTTTTCCTCCAGTATTTCTAGCTTGTTAGGTAAATTTTGCTGGTATAGAGTTGCCCCACTCCATGCGTGCAGGCACTCTTCTCTCCTCTCCCTTCTCCCCTGATGGCCTGAGAGCCGAGCCCTCACCTTGGAGACAGCTGAGACCCTGAGGATGCAGACTGGGCGGAATGCAGCCCCCAGGCCCACTCTCTCCTCATCAAGAGGCTCTTCACACATGGAATAGTCACCAGCCATTCATCCCGTGTTTTGAGACCCATTTTAATGTAGTAGATGCTATTGTACGCTGTCATTAGACCCCCATGGACTCCCCTGGGTGCCTTTCCATCCTTTGGTCCTATTCAGTTAAAGGTGGAGGAGATGTAATGTGGGTTTGAAGACAGAGGTTCTCAGAGTAACTTCTTTCTTTCTCTCACTGCATTGGATGTTATTGGGTCTTGTATATAAAGTTAAGATTGTCTGCCTGTTTCAGAGTATAATTCTAGAATTGCTGCTGTGAGGTTGAAGCTCTTCCCTGTCTAGTACAGCACTCTGTGGAATGTCAAGATTTTACACAGGTTGTGTGTTCTACAGTTGCAGGCTTCGTTGTTTGACTTACGCCTGTCCATCTCTTCTTTTGATGTGTTTAATAAAAGCAGGCTGGTTGGCCCCTGTTCCTCGAGAATTATAGAAACTAAACTGCTATAGAGGAAACTCATGTGCTGTTCCACAAATTAGCAAAATTAAATTTTGCAAGTTGCTCTGCTTTTCCTTTTAACATCTTTCTAACCAGCCCAAACAAAAAGTTAAATTATGCTTAATGATTAAGGAAAATTTATTCAGCTAGTGGGAGAGTGGGTGACAGAGAATTAGAAGCTGATGTTGTAGCTTTTTCAGACTATCTTAAATAGAAACAGAGCTTTGCTTTAAGGACCTAAACTCTCTTATTATGTTCTGCCAAAGTATTTATGTTATCCAACTTCATCTCAACAATCCATGGTGCTAATAAGTGGGAAACCACTCCTATAAGAGCAGAGTCTAATGTTAAGAGATGACAGTTTTGGGACTATCACTAAAAATTATTAAATGCCAGCTGTCTCCTCTTATGAGCTTTAGGGAATGATATGGTGTGAAATATGCATTCTAGCTACCAGCTTTGTGACTTTGGATGGTTATTCTAGTCGCCATGGGCTTCAGTTTGCCCAGCTGAAAAACAGAACTGGGAATTGTGAGATTGGGGGATGCAAAAGCGGGTAACACAGGAGGGAGTCAGTGGCAGGCGTGTGGAAGGAAGGAGCAAAGAAAATGGTACTTCATTACCCCCCTACCCCTACTTCCCAAAGTCATTCTTCAGATAGAACCTCAGGGCATTCTGACAGTCATTCCACACTAGTCGTGGCTTCCAGAGAGTTCCTGTCCCTCTTTGTGGTCCGGCCTCTCTGTGGTGCTCTGAGGATGGGCTTTTGCATCAGCACATCCCACTGGGTGCCAGCCTGGCCGGGAGTGTGGTCAGATCCCCCGCCCTTCGGTGTACTGCGAACTGTGTCCTGTCAGTTCAGCGAGGTGGAGCTGTTGTTGGGGGCCACTAAGGCGGTGTTCCCTCCAGCCTTCCTTGGAAGTGAAGGCAGGCCGCTCCTGAGGAGAGGTATCTGGGAGGAGGGAGGTGGCTGAGTGTAAAAGGTTGCTTTAATCAGGGCTACACTCCTCTTTCTTCTGAGGTAAGAAAGAAAAGAATGTTTTTAAGAGTAATTTTACAGGTTTTCTCCAACTGGCACCCAAAGGAGGAGCAAAAGATATTTGATAGATTTGAAGAGTTATATACTGAAAACACTGAAACTTAGAGAAGCTTGGTATACTGTAAAGGACAATCTCTCTCCTCTCTCTTGCTCGCTCGCTCTCTCTCTCTCTCTCTCTCTCTCTCTCTCTCTCTCTCTCTCTCACACACACACACACACACACACACACACACACACAGAACACACACACACGCAGCTTAAACTTTTCAAATCTCCCTAGTTGGAATCAGAGCCTTTCAGGAGTTAAGGAACCCGCATCTTGTCTACTGGGACAGCTTCTAGCCTTGTCAATCAGTAACTGTCAGGAGCAGCTGGGACCCCTGAGAGGTCCAGAGCCCGCTGCACAAGGCCTGTCTCCTCGCCGCTGTGTGCCCAGGATCAATCACGCGGCGCTTTCCCGGAAGCCCTTCTGCCCACCTGGACACTCCCTCCTGCTGAGCTCCTACTTCCAGGCTGAGACCGGAAGCCCGCTCCCCAGTAAGCGCTCTGTAGATCATCGCAGGTGGGAACTGCACAGGACTGTCTCATTCTGTCTCGTGGTAGACTGTTGGGACTTCCACGCTGTCCCTGAACTCAAGCCTCCTGTGAGAGCAGGGCTAGTCGGTGCGCGCCTCCGTCATCCGCACTGTCCGGTCCTCCCGGGCTAGGCATGCGCAGAGTTCTGCCCTGTGCCCGGCGTTGTGCTGGGAACCGGAAACAGGCAAATCTAGGCGCTCACTGTCACGTCTGGAGACCGCCACATACAGACAGACTTCACCGTGACGTATGTTGCACAGTAAAAGATGTCGGATGCTTTCATATTTTCGTGTGCATGCCTCCTTGTAGCTTTCTGAGGCCTGACCTTTTGAAGTTGAAGAGCATCTTTGACTTTTATTCCTAATAGAATGCCTAACGTATTGAATGAATCACTTAGCATCTGATTAGCAACAAGGTCGCGTGTCAGTTCACCACTCGAGACCAGTGGCTCTGGCTTCAGTGCCCTGGTGGAAGCTGTGCAAGGCTGGAACCCCTCAGGGGAACCGTCGGTACATGCTGACGAAATCCTGTGTGGTGTGTAGGGCAGCTTCATCCTTCCCTGTGAAGAATGAAAGGCATTTCAGCCCTGGGGAGCTCCCCTCTCTAGAGATTAAGCTGATGGATAGCAGTCACCCCAGGGAGGAGGAGCGCTGTGGCTATTCCCTGATGAACGCAGGAGGAGGCTTGAGCTGGCGTGGTGCGCGGGCGGCCCTGCCCTGGGGCTGCCAGGGCCGCTGGCTGGGTTGTTCCGGAGAACAGAGAGTGGGCCGCCATCGATGGGGAGGCCTGCCGCACTGACGGTCCCAGCAGGGGCAGGACTGCGACCGCCGCGTCACCGGGGACCGCCGCACCTCCTCTGCTCCCTGAGCACAACGGCCAGTTTCAGTTTCACTGTCTTCTTGGTTTCTTTCTTTTTAATTGAGGTAAAATTGATGTTCAGTAATACTCAGGTGTACAATATAGTGACACACAATTTTTAAAAGTTATGCTCCAATTGTGGGCTTCCCTTGTGGCTCAGCTGGTAAAGAATCCGCCTGCAATGCAGGAGACCTGGGTTGGATCCCTGGGTTGGGAAGATTTCCCTGAAGAAGGGAAAGGCTACCCACTCCAGTGTTCTGGTGTGGAGAATTCCATGGACTGTATAGTTCATGGTGTCACAAAAACATGACTAAGTGAGTTTCACTTTCACTCTCACTCTAGTTATTATAAAATGTTGACTGTCTACTGTTGTGTTGTACAATAGATCCTCGAAGTTTATTTTATGCATAGTAGTTTGTATCTCTATACCTATACTGCCCCTCTCCTCTCCCTCTCCCCACTGATAACCACTGTTTATTCTCTGTATCTGTGAGTCTGTTTCTTTTGTTATCCTCACTCACTTGTTTTATTTTTAAATTCTACATAAAAATGATGTCATATGGTATCTGTCTTTCTCTTGTCTGCTTTCTTGCACTTAGCGCAGTAACCTCCAAGTCCATCTATGTTGTTCCAAAGGGCAAAATTTCCTCCTTTTTTTTATGGCTCAGTGGCATTGTTTATACACCATGTCTTCTGTTAATGGATACTCGGTTGGCTGTTGTCAAGATATTGATACATATCTTGGCTATTGTCTGCAATGCTACTACGAACACTGGAATGCATGTATCTTTTTGAACTAGTGTTTTCATATACCTCAGGTATATACTCAGGAGTGGAATTGCTGGGTAATTGGTTGTTCTTAGTTTTTCTTTTCTTTTCTTTTCTTTTTTTTTTTTTTTGAGAAATCTTCATATTATTTTCCATAGCAGTTGCACTAATTCAGATTTTCACCAAAAGCGTAGTACACTTTTCTCTACATCCTAGCCAACATTTGTTGCTTGTGTTCTTTTCTATGATAGCCATTCTGAAAGGTGTGAGGTGATGTCTCCCTTCTTGGTTTTTTGTTTTGTTTTGTTCTTTTATGCAGTTTTGTTTTTGGTTTAGTTGCTAAGTTGTGTCCAGCTCTTTGCAACCCCATGGGCTGTAGCCTGTCCATGTGATTTTCCAGGAAAGAATGCTGGAGTGGGTTGCCACTTCCTTCTCCAGGGGATCTTCCTGATCCAGGGATCAAACTCATCTCTGTTGCGTTGGCAGGCGGATTCTTTACCACCGTACCACCTGGGAAGTCCCTGTTTGGGGAACTAAGACTTTTATACAGGAAGAAAGAACTATCCAGGCTGATGATCTTCATGTTGGTTTGAGGTTTGCCTTTTATGAAGACCACTATAAGCCCAAGAAGGCAATGGCAACCCACTCCAGGGTTGGCTGCAGTCCATGAGGTTGCTAAGAGTCAGACACGACTGAACGACTTCACTTTCACTTTTCACTTTCATGCATTGGAGTAGGAAATGGCAACCCACTCCAATGTTCTTGCCTGGAGAATCCCAGGGATGGGGGAGCCTGGTGGGCTGCCGTCTATGGGGTCACACAGAGTCGGACACGACTGAATCAACTTAGCAGCAGCATAAGCCCAACACCTTATACTTGTGACTTTGATATTATTTCCATGTTTCATGTGCATCCTCTCATCACATCACCTTCAGGGGGCTGGTTATCTCATTCTGTAGCTGAGAAAACTGAGGCCCTGAGAGTAAAGTCAGATTTGACACCACTCTTCCCATAGCAGTGCACAGTCAGAATGTAACCAAGGCCACTGGGCATCTTCTCTCATTTATATTCTGTTTCATAGAGATGCAAGGTATTTTCACTGAGTGCTACCAGTTTAGTCTTTAGAGTACACATGTTCTCTTTTCTTTTCTTAAATGTTGACTTCAGCCATTACAAACAACAGAACAGCCGGGGTATGCGATTCATGGGGTCACAAAGAGTCGGACACGACTGAGCGCCTGAACTGAACAGTGTAACTCACTAGAGTCCATTTCTAAATCCTAATCGGGACACATCAAGGCTGGTCATGGTATTCTGACAACTAATGCTGGTCTAAGTTTGCCCGATAGGATCTTAAAGAAGCCTGTGCACGTCAGCCCTGATTTGTTAGCAGCAGAACCAGGAAAACTGCTTCTTGGGAATCAAAACTTCCCATCAAAATCCATCGTTGGGGATTGTCTGAATTTGGCAACTATCTAAATTGTCTGTTTCTGGTGTTTTAAACTAAATTGTTCTTAATGGGCGTCATCAGTTTATATTGGCATTTCCTGGTCTCAGTATTATACTTGGAGCTCAGAAGAATACATGTAGGTTTTTAGTGCTACTGCTGCTGCTGCTGCTGCTAAGTCGCTTCAGTCATGTCTAACTCTATGCGACCCCACAGAGTGGACTATGCAGCCCACCAGGGCTCCGCTGTCCCTGGGATTCTCTAGGCAAGAAAACTGGAGTGGGATGCCATTTCATGAAAGTGAAAGTGAAGTTGCTCAGTCATGTCCTACATTAATATAATTTAATCAATTTGTCAAGTCAGAGCTTTTGCTCTGCAAAATCATGTTATAACATAAGAATGTCTCATGTCTGTAAAAGGACTTTTGTTAAGCAGTTGATCATGGGCCACGCCTTACCTGGAAGTTGGAGAAAAGCCCAAATCTAGAAGAATATTCTCTTGTCTGTTCACCCCCTCTCACCATAGCAGACTGAGCAGGTTGAAAAGCAGAGGATGAGGGACAGGAGAAGGAAATCAGGATCCTGCATGTGAGGGACAAGAAGTGCATTTTGAGGGTGGTTTCTCTCTGCTCTCTGTCCCACACATCTGATTCCTACCATATCTGTTTATCTTCTTTGGATTTCTGAACTGAAAGCACTGTACTGAAAACTTGAAGTGTATAAGGTTGTTAAATTGATAGCATGGGAGACAGGACAAAATTGAAGAGGAAATAGAAATAAGAGCGATTGAGTCATTTGAAAGGAGAAAACAGCAAATTCCAAACCACATGGGGGATAAGCAGTGAGGAGGAGACCGTGGAGGACAGGGTAACCCGCTCCATCTGTCCTATAATTGGGGAAGGAAGGTGTCAGACCACCATATTCACTCTCTGAACAGGTCCTCCTTGATGGACTTCTGGCGTGGGGGTAGAAATAGCTAAGAAATATTTAGCACAGTATATTAAGCTGCTTTTTCAGGTAATTAAAAACCAGGATGTAGGTACAGTGGCTTAAGGGGACAAAGCCAAAGCCCGTGGCTGGGAACGGCATCCAGCTGGGTGTGAATGTGCTGAATCATGTGATACTGTATCCACGGGACTGGGGGTGGAGGTGACAAACGGTGGAGCTGGGTCTGATCCCAGGTCTGCCTGTATTTAAGGCTCACGCTGTTGCTCACACTGGCAGGCCTGGGCTCCAATGCTACCCAGTGTGTCCTGTAAAACAGGTGGCACACCCCTTGCAAAATGTAGACAGTTCCTAGTTGGGTTAGAGAATTTCATAGAAGAATCCGATGAGATTCGGACGTATCCTTTTGTCTAAATTTTAGAGAACTTGCATAGGATTAATTAGTCCATGAGAAGACACACTAGCAATGGAAAAGAAATCAATAGAGATTGATATAATTTGTCTACATTGAATAAAAATCCTACCATCTACTGTTGTTAAAGGATCAAAACACAAGCATAGCGGCAAGCAGGAAACCTTGGACTGTTTCCGAGACCCACTCTCCCTCAGTCCAGTTCAGTCCAGTTGCTCTGTCATGTCTGACTCTTGGCAACCCCGGACCACAGCACGCCAGGCCTCCCTGTTCATCACCGATTCCCAGAGCCTGCTCACTCCCTCTGTAGGAAATGTCGAGGCAGTCACTTAAGAACACTGAGCACTGCCCCTAGCCAGTGTATTGCCTCTAGCAGCATTCAAGAAGATAAATGTAGCCAGTGCTAGGCTGCAAATGGATTAAAGCAGTGTTGATCCTCATCTGTCAGAACAATTAACATGAGTAAAGTACTTGCTCAACTTAAGGCAGATGGAGGGAGGGGAGGGGGTGGGTGTTTCATAGTCCTGTTCGTAAGATTAATGTTGCCGTACGGGCAGCAGAGAGCCCTGGATTTATTTCCTGAACATTACATGGATTTACAGGGATGTCATTTATTGCTGAAAGCACAGACTGTGTTTTTAAAGGGTCTCTGTAGGGTATTGAATGAGGCACAGAGGAGGCGTCGGGGTGGGGATGGTGCATGAGATATGCAGCCTTCCTAACAGTAAAGTACGACTTGTGGACCATTTTTTTCCCTCTGATTTTTAAGTTCTGTTAAATTCTAGCCTTCCGAGCACCCTGGCTTCTTAGAGGATGTATGAATGTTATATGAATGTTAAGATTTTTGATCAAGTCAATGGACTAGGCAGAAATAAAACTGCAGTGACTGGAGACCACGGCTCTGTGTTTGCAGGAAGACTACAGATCCTCTTTGCCTTCTGTGAGAGTTCAATTTGTGTTTCTAGGATGGGAGGAAGAGAAAACAGCATATTAATTAAGAATTCTCTACCAAGGAGGATTTTAGTATTCTTTGACAGTGGAACTAGATTGGGGAAACTGTTGAGCTTATTAGCACAAGAACAATAGAAGAAAGAGCTGTGTGAGAAATAATATTTACATGAGTGCTGAATCAAATTTTCATCATAGGAAGCCTGCTGAGGGAAGAACCGGGCTGTTAGTAGAAGCTGAACTGTCCCTGCAAGGGCTCAACTTGGGTGCAAGGAGATGGCATTATTGGTGAACACTGGTCATGGCAGAGCCAGTTGAGATTCCACTATTCCTTCAGACATGCTCCCCAAATCCCTCAGATAAATTTTTGCCCAGGTGGCCAAAATCACAGCAGATCTGGTGATTGCAGCCATGAAATTAAAAGATGCTTACTCTTTGGAAGGAAAGTTATGACCAACTTAGATAGCATATTCAAAAGCAGAGACATTACTTTGCCAACAAAGGTCATCTAGTCAAGGCTATGGTTTCTCCAGTCGTCATGTATGGATGTGAGAGTTGGACTGTGAAGAAAGCTGAGCGCTGAAGAACTGATGCCTTTGAACTGTGGTGTTGGAGAAGACTCTTGAGAGTCCCTTGGACTGCAAGGAGATCCAACCAGTCCATTCTAAAGGAGATCAGTCCTGGGATTTCTTTGGAAGGACTGATGCTAAAGCTGAAACTCCAGTACTTTGGCCACCTCATGCGAAGGGTTGCCTCATTGGAAAAGACTCTAATGCTGGGAGGGATTGGGGGCAGGAGGAGAAGGGGACGACAGAGGATGAGATGGCTGGATGGGATCACGGACTTGATGGACGTGAGTCTGAGTGAACTCCGGGAGTTGGTGATGGACAGGGAGGCCTGGCAAGCCTCAGTTCATGGGGTCGCAAAGAGTCAGACGCGACTGAACTGAACTGAACTTAGCCACTTTCCTCTTGTTTGCTCTTCCCCTTCTTGCCTTCTAGTCCCCTAGGTGTGAGAAAAAGTTCAGACTCCTCAGCTCTCAGTCATGGCTTTCTTGTTTAAATGGGATACCCAGTTGTTGTTCAGTCACTCAGTTGTGTACGACTCTTGGCGACCTCATGGACTGCAGTATGCCAGGCTTCCCTGTCCTTCTCCATCTCCCGGAGTTTGCTCAAACTCATTTCCATTGAGTCAGTGATGCCATCCAACCATCTCATCCTCTGTCGTCCCCTTCTCCTCCTGCCCTCAATCTTTCCCAGCATCAAGGTCTTTTCTAATGATGCCCAGTATGTGCTAGGAAAGCTGCTGTGCTCTGAGATACCAAGATGGTCCACCTACCCCTGGGACATCCTGATACTGAGTAGGGGCCAAGGCAGAGTAGACTCTTGTCTGAGAACTGAGTGTGATTCTAGAATTGCTTCTCTCTGGTCTTTCAGGAACATATTCCACTTGGACCTTGCCTTCTGAATTCCTACTTCTCCTGTTCTACTTCAGCAACATGTCTTACCTTCTCCTGTGTTCTCCATCACCTCTCACAGCTTCCTTTCTTGCTCCTTCCTCTACCAGGCATGTGTTTTGATCTGCAAGCCCTTTCTTCCATAATTACAGTAGCCACTCTTTAGAATGCTGTGCACATGGATGGTGTCCCAAGCATGCATTCTTTTCAAGTTCCTTCCAATGGTACAGTAATCCTTTAAAATGAGAAGAAAAAAAAATCTGTACCAATTTAGAAAAATTTTATGTATTTTTATATATTTTTATAGCATTATTTCGGAGTAGGCAATGGCACCCCACTCCAGTACTTTCGCCTGGAAAATCCCATGGATGGAGGAGCCTGGTGGGCTGCAGTCCATGGGATCGCAAAGACATGACTGAGCGACTTCACTTTCCCTTTTCACTTTCACGCATTGGAGAAGGAAATGGCAACCCCCTCCAGTATTCTTGCCTGGAGAACCCCAGGGATGGGGCAGCCTGGTGGGCTGCCGTCTATGGGGTCGCACAGAGTTGGACACGACTGAAGTGACTTAAAAATAGCATTATTTACTTTAGTAAAGATTAGAAACTACCTAAATGTGATTGAGAAAATTATAATGTGTTTTACTTGATAGCATTTATTCCATCATTAAAATTATGAGTAGGAAGACTGTATACCCACTTGTGAAAAACTATAAAAATAAAACTAAATTAGCAAGGTATGTATGCTATGCTTATAGCTATTTAATGAAAAGCACAAACATACAGATTAAAAAAAATGGAAAGACCAGGGAGAAATCTAATAGCTGTTACAGTTGTGACTTTGTGGGTGTATAGTTTCTTTCCTTTTTTTTTTTTTACAAGCTGCTTCCTTTTATTTGTCTATTTATTTTTGTTACCATCTTCACTTTTTAAAAATTGGAGAATAATCTTTTACTATATTGTATTGGTTTCTGCCATAGATCAACATGAATCAGCCATAAGTATACATATGTCCCCTGCCTCCTGAACCTCCCTCCCACCTCCCACCACATCCTACCCCAATACCATTCCTTTGCATAAAGTAAAACCAGGTTTTAAAGGTAAAATGCACTTAATGGGGACATTGTTTATGATCATAAGCAACCTTACATAACTGGCCTGAACGCTCACTCTGTTTTTAGATTGTGTAGCAGATGATCATGGGATGACTTTCCAGCTGTAGGTTTTCCACTCTTCGACACCTCAGAGGTTTATGGTTTCCTCGCCACTCGAAGTCCGTCATACTGTGTTGTGCAAATCAGCGATGACCTCCAAGTGCTTGGTTTGGCTTTTTCATAGTTCCCATTGCCCCAGACAGAAGAGCTGATTCGTCTTTAACATGTATTCAGCGTTGACGTGACTTAGCAGCCGCAGCATTTGCTTTGGGCCAAGCACCTTGCTGAGTGTTGTAGACAGTCAGACACAATCCCACTTGTCAAGGAATTTATAGACCCAGTGGAGGAGATGCGAAAGCAAACAAGGAGCCTGTTGAGCAGTGTGATAGGTGCTGTGATCGGAATGAGGAGGCATGGGGGTGCTGTGCCCACCAGGGTCTGAGAAGTCTTTGCAGAGGGCACCTGAGTGTGATGTGGAGTTGAGTGGAAGTGGTCAGGGCAGGAGGGCATTAAACTTGTCTGCAGTTCTGCAGTTTCTTCTATATGACAAGAGAAGATAGCTTGGGGGAGGGATTATTAGGCCATATTGAGGAATTTGAACCCTACCTGAGGGCAAAGTGCAGCCATTGATGTGTTGCGGTGATTTATATTTATCTTTTAGTAAGAGAAGTGATATACTCAGTATTCCTTTTTGAGTGTTGCATTTTGGTTATGGATTTGGAAAACCGTTTGGAGAGAAAGCAGGAAAACCAGTGACAGCACTGTTGCCATAATCCAGGCGAGCAGCGGTGTCCTGAGCTAGAGTGATGGTGGGAGGCACCGGGTGGAGTGAAGTTTCCAGAAAGATTTAGGAGGCAAGCACCACAGAAACTGATAAGAGAAAGGAATAGGAAGGAGGAACTCAGAAAGGATGTCCGTCTCTGCCTTAGACGAATGGGCGTGTGGAACCTGGCTCCTGGAGCGCATTCGTTTAGCTAAAGTAGCACACAGGGAGCACGGTGGATGTGCGTGCAGATGGGGTGGCTTGAAGGGAAGAAGACAGGTTGAGTCTGGAGTATGTTAAGTTGCATCCCTCTGGGCACAGAGGTCTGGTAGACAGCTGGATGTGCAGGTCTGGGGTACAAGGGAGCTGTCCCCCGTTGCCACTGGGTTTGTGATCAGTGCTTTATTTCTGAGTGTGAGGCACATGCTGGAGTTTAAAAGTAAAGCTGAGGATTCTGCTGGCAACAGGAGTCTGTGGAAGCTCCAGTGCCCACAACCCAGCTGAAGAGGCAGCATTTCAGATGTGAGGGCTACTGCTGTTGCAGCTACTGTTACTACAGTAACAGTGACTGATTATTGCAAGCTCCCCTTGTTCTGTAGCTTCTGGTGCCGAACTGTGAGTACAGTCCTTAGTAATAGTGACTGCTTATTACAAGTCCCCTTGTTCTGTAGCTTCTGGTGCTGAACTGTGAGTACAGTCCTTAGGAACCCCACTAGATTCTAGCATTCCAACTTTATCTGATGTAATCTTCCTATTTTTATATGACATTTTAATATACAAGAGAAGGGAATTTATGAATTATTTCTCAGGAAGAAGTCCAAAGGCAAAGCCTCTTACCCATTATGAACCACACTTTGTTGAGAGGTGGAGAAAATGGAATTATCTCTTGCCTTTTCTAATGGATACTTGAACTTGACTTTCTTTTTTTTTCTAAATGGAAAAATTAGCTCCTTGAAAATCAGCACAGGATGTGGCCTTACAGACTGGTGGGAAAGCGATTTGCTCCTGCTGGTTGGAAGTAGGAGGTATAGGGATGAGGGCAGGGGGAAAAAAAAAAAGAGCAGTATTTAAGGCAGTTTAAAGTTTAAGGTTTTTAAATTTTTTCTTCCTCATCTAGACTCACGCTGATTACAGTTCACTAAATTTATTTCTAGATTCGTCGTGGGTCATGACCAAAAGGTTGAAAACATACATGAAAAGTACTCTAGGGTTGGTTGACTGAGGGCTGTTTTATCTCTGCCTTAGAGTTGACTGTATTTTAGACTGTATTCTAAGGGATATCACGTGGTTTATCCCCTGAGGGCCCCACAGCAAATTTGCCATCTCACGCAAATCTCCTACAGCCTCCTAAACACTTTCCCAAGCAAGGGTTTCCAAAGTCAAATAAATCACATCAGCTGTAACATCATCTTTACTTACCTGTCACTGCTTCCCCTTCCGTTTGAGTGGCTAATTGAACATTAACTTCAAATATCTGATTTGCATTTTCCTGTCAAATATGCCACTGTATAAATAGCTGAATTAACTTAGTCTTCCTGGAATATGCCCAAATATTGAGAACCATTTAGGACCTTTCAAAACCATTTGGTTTATTAGCTCGGTCTTGAGATAAACAGAATAATTAAGTCCCTGAAATCAAAGGAAAGCTAATTGTTGCACCTCATTCCAGCTTTGAGTCATCAAAGCTTGACTGTCTTGAGTGTCTTCTAATGAGGCTCATTGTTTCGTTTGCTCTGCACTGGATGATTCTGAGATATTTTATGCTTGCATTGTTAATATTCATTTCAGAAAATTTGTTGACATCTCTACTTATTTTATATTAGCTTTTCCTTTCAAGGCACAAAAGAAATGAAAGGTCATTGCAACAGGTCAAATGACATAGAAGTATACAATTGCCCCTCGGTTCAAGGATGCTTGCAGATACCAAAGTCTGCGAATGCTCAAGTCCCTTGTGTAAAATAACATAGTACAGTGGTTCCTCAGCATCTAGCAGTTCTTTATCCCCAGATACAGAGGCCAACTGTACCATGCAAAAGCCAGCTCAGCCCCTTTCCTCCATATATTCCATCTCCCTCTTAACCCATGTTACTAGCTTGGTGTTTATTCTTCACTACTCATCTGTGCTGACATATAATATACAAGTGTGTATATATGTGAGCACTTTTATAAAAGTAGATCAGACTATATATACATCCTGAAAGTGAAAGTCGGTCAGTTGTGTCCGACTCTTTGCTGCCCCATGGACTGTAGCCTACCAGGCTCCTCTGTCCATAGAATTCTCCAGGCCAGAATACTGGAGTGGGTAGCAGTTCCTTTCTCCAGGTGATCTTCCCAGCCCAGGGCTCGAACCCAGGTCTTCTGCATTGCAGGCAGATTCTGCAGTGAGCCAACAGAGAAGCCATATATACATTGCAGTTTAAAAAAAAAAAAAACTTTAACAGCATAGCATAGATTTTTATTTTTCAGAGCCACAGGATGTGGATACGGACAGTTCATACATTTACTTCTCTATTGTTGAGCATTTATGTGTTTCAGTTTTTAGTTTTTGTCATTATTACAGTGCTATAATCTTTGTAAACAGACCTTAAAACTAGAAAATTGTTAAGAGGCACTCCACTGATGCCATAAATAATACAGGTTGTCCTTACCAGCAATCTGGGTGTGATTCACCATCATTCATTCTAGTCTCTACCTCAGCTGGTTGATTTTTACTAGTTGAGTTGAGTCTCTTCACCAAGGTGTTGGGAAGGAGACAGGCCAGGAGTGCTTGTTCAGGCCATCTTTTGAGCCAGGATTCTTCACTCTCTACCTACCTCTGTCCTGGGACATTGCTCTTTAAATGTCTGAAATCTCTCTCAGACTTTTAAAAAGCATTTAGCTGACCTCTACTTCTCCGTGGCAGTGATACTAAAAGGACCTCAGTCTAGTCAAGTTTCTGTAATTCTAAAGCCTGATTCCTAATCTGTTGCTTTTAGCTCACCTTTACCAAAGTGTTGCCCTCCTCTTTCTTTTGCACACTGTAGTAGCTTAGGGATGCCATCTTTGGAGCTGGTTTTGCCATTGGCAGAAATTGGGCACAGTAGCCTATAAATCCCTTGCACACCTTTGTTCAGCTTTCACACGCCAGCTGTGTTCACGGTTACCACTCTAGTGTAGCTATTTGGGGTTGGAGACACTAAACGAGATATTTAGGACGAAAACAGTTCTAGGTCACTTTGATTTCATTCGGTAATTGTGTGTGTTTACATTGTACTAAGTGCTAGGAATGGAATACACTGAGGAGTAAAGCAGACACTGTGTTGGTCCTCAAGGAATTTGTGTCTCAAGTAAAGAGAGACACAGCAATGAAAATTATAGTTGGTGGATGAAATATCCATGTTGTAAGATGGACTTGAATCTGATACATGACTACACCAACTGGGAAGAGAGTGGAAATATAATGTTGTTCTGATCCAAAGTCCTTGAGAGTTTTTAAATCTTTGTAGTAACTTCACTTGGAAAATAAACAAATAGCTAAAATATTTTTGAAAAATAAAGATATTTTATATTAATGAAACATTAAAATTTGTAATACTTTAATATAAAAAGGATAGCTATGTTATAATGGCTGCAATAAGAGAAATTTTATTCAGCAATGCTAGAATACCTACAAATATATAAACAATAGGGTTAGATTTGTGATTTATATGCACAATGAAATTCCATATGGAATGAAAGTTTTATAAAAACGACCACATTTTTAAACATCACAGTGAAGAAAATGTAGGTAACTGTCTGAACAGAGTGAAGAAGGGCTTTCTAAACAAAAAGCAGAGGGGAAAATCTGTAAAGGAAAAAGATTTATGGAGGTAACATAAAAATATAAAATATACAGATGTCCAAAAATGCTGTATAAATTAAAAGGTGAATAGCCAACTGGGAAAGAATATTTGCAATACATATGGTTAAAGGTTAATATTTATAATACATATCAAATTCTGAGAAGTCAACGTCTTGCCAAAATGAGCAAAGAATGTGAAGAGGCAATTAAAAAACAAAGCCACGTGTCCAATAGATATATGGGAAAAGTTTAAACTTGAATAAGCGAGGAAATGAAGTTCTAAAGTCATCTTGGAACCACACTGGTAAAAAAATATTTATTTCAATGATGTATGTAGATTTGTTGGGAGTAAAGCAAAATAGAGCTGACAGAAGTATTTATTGCAATAGCTTTTGTGGGAGAGGCAATTTCACACTCAGAAGCTTTGGCCAAATACTGATCTCATTTCTTAGTTTGTCCTAATGTTCTTTACTGCAGCATTATCCACTGAGGAAAATTGGCTACACGTCCAGTGGTTGATGATTAAATTACGGTACCTCCAGCCCGTAGATATTATGTTAAGATGGACAGATTGCGATAGTGGGGTTCTTCTGTCTTCTGGGGGTGGTTTGTTCTGGGTTCTGTTAGTATTCAAAACGTACTAATCTTAAGTTGCTCAGTTGCATCCAACTCTTTGCAACCCCATGGACTGCCACATGCCAGTCTTCCCTGTCCTTCACCATCTCCCAGAGTTTGCTCAAACTCATGTCCATTGAGTTAATGATGCCATCCACCCATCTCATCCTCTGTCGATCCCTTCTCCTCCTGCCCTCAATCTTTCCCAGCATCAGCATCTTTTCCAGTGAGGCAGCTCTGCAAATCAGGTAGCCAAAGTATTGGAGCTTCAGTTTCAGCATCAGTCCATCCAGTAAATATTCAGGATTTCCTTTAGGATTGACTGGTTTGATTTCCTTGCAGTCCAAGGGACTCTGTTTTTCAGTGCTCAGCCTTCTTTATGGTCCAACTCCCACAGTCATACATGACTATGTGGACCTTTGTTGGCAAAGTGATGTCTCTGCTTTGTAATACACTGTCTAGGTTTGTCATAGCTTTTCTTCCAAGGAGCAAACATCTTTTAATTTCATGGCTGCAGTCACCATCTGCAGTGATTTTTGGAGCCCAAGAAAATAAAGTCTGTCATTGTTTCCATTTTTACCCCTATCTATGGGTGGCTCAGAGGTTAAAGTGTCTGTCTCCGATGCGGGAGACCTGGGTTCGATCCCTGGGTTGGGAAGATCCCCGGAGAAGGAAATGGTAACCCACTCCAGTATTCTTGCCTAGAGAATCCCATGGACAGAGAAGCCTGGTAGGCTACAGTCCACGGGGTTGCAAAGAGTCGGACACGACTGAGCGACTTCACTTTCCTTCACTTTCATTTGCTCTGAAGTGATGGGATTGGATGCCATGATCTTCATTTTTGAATGCTGACTTTTAAGCCAGCTTTTTCAGTCTCATCAAGAGGCCCTTTAATTTATTTTCACTTTCTGCCATTAGGGTGGTGGCATCTGCATATCTGAGATTATTGATATTTCTCCTGGAATCTTGGTTCCAGCTTGTGCGTTAGCCGGCCTGACATTTTGTATGATGTACTGTTCATATAAGTTAAATTAAACAAGTTAACAATATACAGCCTTGACATACGTACTCCTTTCCCAATTTTAAACCGGTCCATTGTTCATGTCCATTTCTAACTCTTGCTTCTTGACCTGCATACAGGTTTCTCAGGAGGGAGGTAAGATGGTCTAGTATTCCCATCTCTTTAAGAATTTTCCACAGTTTGTTGTAACCTACACAGTCAAAAACTTTAGTCAGTGAAGCAAAAGTAGATGTTTCTCTGGAATTCTCTTGCTTTTCTACGATCCAACGGATGTTGGCAATTTGGTTCCTCTGCCTTTTCTAAATCCAGCTTGTACATCTGGGAGTTCTCTGTTGACATACTGTTGAAGCCAAGTTTGAAGGTATGGGAAAAAGCAAAATCTTTTTATTTGCAACCCCTATCCCTTTTTATTCGAACAAGGTTATATATGAAGGGGAAGAGATAGACCTGCAAAGGAAGCATCTCTCAGCTATAAAGCTGTTAAAAAAAAAAAAGGTAACCACATATTGTGCAAAACAGAAATGAAGCATATTCTGTATCCAGATGAACTATGGAAGAAGCTGCTGCTAAGTCGCTTCAGTCGTGTCCGACCCTGTGTGACCCCATAGACGGCAGCCCACCAGGCACGCCATCCCTGGGGTTCTCCAGGCAAGAACACTGGAGTGGGGGTGCCATTTCCTTCTCCAGTGCGTGAAAGGGAAAGTGAAGTCGCTAAGTTGTGTCCGACTCGCTGAAGAAGCTAAGTAGCTGTAATAACTTCTGAAGTCTTACCTCACCTTTTAAATAACTTCCAAGAGGTGATTTAACACCTAAAGGTGCTTCCTTGTGTTGTTCCAAGGTCAAATGGACAGCAGCTGTGCCAGTCTTATTTTTAAGTGGGATTTAGTCATTAGCATGAAGTCAGATACCTGGATTTCTTGAGCTGAATTATATTTATTTTGGTCTGTACTCTCCTTGGTATGTGTGTCTGTTGTCTTCCATTCAGATGGAGAAAAGTGCCTCTGTGTTCTTACATAGAATCCTTTCCTTTAGTAATAGTCCTTTTCTTCCCCAGTGCTCCCACAGTGCCTGAAATTAGCCACAACTGGATAGCTTTCCATTTCACTTTTTCTAGGTCAGAAAGTTTGACTGTTAATAGATGGATCATGGGGGCAGGGAAGGGCAAGCCTTTCTTTGAGAGGGCTTGCTGCAACGGTATCAATTACTGATGAGTTCTAGGACTTCTTGGTTGGAGCAGACATCTCTGAAACTTTCAGTGCCTTGAAACTTCACAGTTTCTGGAGAATTCCTTTGCCTTAGCTGCCGCTTTCTTGGAGGCTACCCAGCAACCAATGTGAAATGATACGGGACACGGAGACACCAGCTGGGTTTTCTGGGCTAAAGGTGCTCCCACCTTCTGCTTGTCTGTGCATTTTTGCCCTTGTCAGCTAATTTCCAGACAGACAGGAACTTAATACGTTTTGGTGCAGAAATGCAGGCTGCTCATTACAGAGCGATGAAGCATCTTTGTTGTCTGTTCTTCCTCCGTTAGTCTTTACAGTCAGAAAAATGCCTCCCTTCTGATGGGAAATTATGCTGTGGCATGCTGCAGTTGTTCTCTGCAGAATTAGTCTCTGAGCTCCCTTGTGATTGTGTGCGTTTATAATCAGGTGTGTTTTTGTGTGTGCTGAAGGAGGACATTTGAGTGAACTTCCTGGAACTGACCTTCTGTGATTTGATAAGGTCATGGCCAAACACCCCTACAAGACAGAAAATGGTTCTCAAGAACACCCAGTATATCTGGAGCCGAGCTTTAGGGATGCTCATACCCAGGCTTCCCTGATAGCTCAGTTGGTAAGGTAAGGTTGCACAGCAGGAGACCTCGGTTCGATTCCCCGGGTCGGGAAGATCTGCTGGAGAAGGGATAGCTACCCACTCCAGTATTCTTGGGCTTCCCTTGTGACTCTGCTGGTAAAGACTCTGCCTGCTGTGCAGGAGACCTGGGTTTAATCCCTGGGCTGGGAAGATTCCCTGAAGGAGGGCATGGCAACCCACTCTAGTATTCTTATCTGGAGAATCCTTGTGGACAGAGGAGCCTGGCAGGCTGCAGTCAGCAGGACTTCAGTGAAGCCTCAGTTCAGGATGAAAAATATCCCAGCAGGGGAGCTAAATACCCATCTTTTACTTCAGGAGATTCCTGTTAGTAACGATATTGAAAGTGATTTGGCAGTATGTGGAGCCTGACCCTCAAATTTCAAGTCTTGTCCTTAAATATCAGGGCTCCTTAAGGCTCCTTTTGGGAACGGATCATGCTGGGGTGCTTGCTTATGCTGTCACACTGACTCCGTTAGCAGAGAGCCTATAGGCCATGACGTGACTTCTAGGCAAACTTTATAAAGTATGTTAAAGATGAAACTTAAGGACCCAAGTAAGAGGAGTTACATATAAAGGTCAGTAAATCTCATTTTGAGCTGAGTCATATATTATAACTAACATTTTTGTAGTACTTACACCATATGACACTTACATAAACATTTCCCCTTTTCTCAGTATCCCTGGGGAGTGGGTAAGGTAGATACAAGCTTCCAAAGAACAGATAAGAAAAACAGGAGTGGGTGGGGATAGAGATTGGGCTCTGAGATACTTTAATTACAGGCATATCTGCATACACACACACACAGACACGGCAACATTCATGCCGTTGTGGTTTATCAGAAGTTTTCAGAAATGTGACTTCCTGTCTGAGAGGTGGGCAAATGGTATATTGTTCAGTTGTGCAAGAGAAGGATGTGTCTGCCATGGCGTAGAAATAAAGTCCACTGAAGAAAAGGAAAAAAGATGAAAGAAATAATCCTATGACTCCGTACATCCTTGTTTAAAAGAAGCAGTTGCTGTAAAGAAAAAAAGGAATTTAGTTTAGACCATTATGTGGGCATACTAAGTCGCTTCATTCATGTCCAACTCTTTGCAACCCTATGCATTATAGCCCACCAGGTTCCTCTGTCCATGGGATTCTCCAAGCAAGAATACTGGAGTGGGTTTCCGTGCCCTCATCCAGGGGGATCTTCCCAACCCAGGGGTCAAACCTGCATCTCTTATGTCTCCTGAACTGGCAGGCACCATTAATTACTTCTTTCCGTGAAAACCACATCTGCTAATGATCTTATCCTTTCAAAAAAAAAAAAAAAATCTGTGCATCTTATTAAAAATCTTAAGAATTTTACACTGGAGTTGAGGTGTGTGAGGTAGATCCATCTAATTCTACTAAGGTAGCTATGGCCATAGTATCATATACTTTCCATCCCCAGGAGAAAGTACTTTATTTAACCAAAATGAAATTGGGCAGTGCATAAATGCTGGTGCAGAATAGAAACATATCATTTATGCCTATCTCCCAATCATTGTGCTTTGCTGACCATTTCTGAATTGCCTCTTGCTGCCTGAATAGCTACTATTAAAGAAATGAGGCATTTTGTTTTCTAGACAGCCCTCTGATTGTTCCCTACATTCACACAGGAGTGCCTGGCTGCAAAGCTTTCTATTTTTCTCTCACTTCATCCCCTAGCAGTTCAAAGGGTGACCTGTCACAGGGTGGAGGGCAAGTCTTTGCATTTTAAGAAACCCGCCCTTGTGTCTCCCTGGAGCCCGAATATGACCTGCACAGAGTTTCTGAACTTCAACGTTAACCCCTTGGCTCTGTACTTGAGCACACTGAGCAGGTCTGAATGAGAGAGTTCTCTTTGAGAATAACCTCAAGCTGTTTCTCGGTTCACAGCTCATCTCTACCCAGTTATCTTAGCGTGCATGCTCCTCCTTGGGAGACTGGCTGCGAGGCTGTGGGGATGGCATTGTAGGTGATGATGTGAGAGAAGACCCTTTAACGTTTAGGTGCAGGAATGTCCTGCAAAAAGAAGTCTTTCAAATGTCCTTTGAAAAAGAAATTGAGGTATGATGGACATATGGTGGTAGATTAGTTTCAAGTGTACAATGTGATGATTTGATATTTGTATATATTAATAAATGATCACTGCAATGAGTATAGTTAGTATCCATCACCACATAATTTGTTTCTTGTGATGATGACTTTTAAGACTTCTTCTCTTAGCATCATTCAAATATGTAATACAGTGTTATTAACTGTAGGCACCATGCTATACATTACCTCCCAGGATGTATTTATTTTATAAGTAGAAGTTTGTACTTTTGACCTCCTTCACCCATTTTACCCACCATCCCCCCAACCTCTGGCAACCACCAGTCTGTTCTCTGTATCTATGAGCTTTTCCCCCCAAAGCATCCATTTTTTTAAAAACCTATCTTGCTAATTCCTATATGTAATTATTTTCCCCTTATTTTCCTTTCTCCTTCTGGGTTTCTTCCTTTACACTGAGTGGCCGCCTCGATGTATACGGCATATCCATTCTACGTACCTTTTGCCCCTGCCCTTTAGATTGAATCCCTTCCCTCTTTATCCTCTCCGTTTTCCTTCTTACAAAACAGCAAGAACGCTGCAAACAGTGTCTCCTCTTCCCCTTTCCCAAGGCAGAGGAATGCGGGCCATGGCAACTGCAAAATGTCTATACAGGATGGTCTAGGGCAGCAGATTGGAAAGGGAGAGGGCACAAGGAGCTCATCTTAAAGCTCTGTTTTCTTAGCAAGGGTCACTTCTATTGGATGCCTCCAGAGGAGCTGTGGATATTATGGAAGCTGAAGCTGCCTAAGCTGTGGCTACTGGTCTAGCCCAAATTCTGGAGATCTTTGCTGTACTGACTTGAAGGGGCAAAAGGCAGTGCATGGTATTAGCCTTTGCCAAATCTTCTTTCCTACCCTGCTCATCCCTCCCACCTCCAATCTGTGTGCCCTCTTCTCCCTACCACCACTTACCAGGAAAGCTTAATTTAAAAAAAAAAAAAGTAGACACATCAGGAAAGCTGTGACCTGCGCCCACTATTCAAACTTGGAGACTCAGAATTCCATAAACTGCAAGAGTTTTGTGCATATGATGCATTCTGGAATTTGAACTCAACCGCAGGCGAGGTCTGCTTTCTATTATCTTTCATAGCATAGAGTTATCATTCCATATACTCCATTAATGTATTTCTTTGGAAATCATTAAACTTATGGGGAATAACTAATTTCTTTCAGTTTAAGTACATGAATAAGTGCATTTTTGTCCATAAAATGCAGTGGGAGAAAGAAATGCAATTACATTTTTTTTTCAGAAGGTTTTTAAGAACAGATTATGTAAAGCGCTGATCTCTAGATGGATATGAAGCTAGTCTTAACATCTGGAATTTATTAGGGAAAAACAGAGTATGTTTTCAGCCAAATTCTGACACTCCTCATTTGAGTTATCAGTTCCTTAAGGCTGTCGGGTCGCCACGTTGATGCGAGCATGTACAGCACAGGAGCTCTGGGTAGGCTTACCGTGGCGTGTGCATGGTCTAATACTGTACTCGGTATACGGGGTGATGAAGAAAGCTCAGCTTAACCTTGCTTTATAAGGATGCTCTCAGGCTCTGTGCTTCCCCAGGAAATGATTTGATAGATTCCCACCCTTCCTTGGTGAACATAAATCTATTGTCCAAAAGAATCTAATGTCTGGAATGAGATGTGGTACTTTTTTTTTTAATATTTAATTTATTGATTTGTCTGCACCAGGTCTTACTTGCAGCATATGGGATCTTCAGTCTTCTGTGCAGCATGCAGGAGGGAGGGATCTCTAGCTGCGGCTCATGAACTCTTAGTTGTGGCATGTGGGATCTAGCTCCCTGACCAGGGATTGAACCTGGGCCCCCTGCATTTGGGAGCGTGGAGTCTTCACCACTGGACCACTAGGGAAGCCCCTAAATTTTTAATTTTTAATATCTTGAGACAGTAGGCAAGTTTTGAATAATCTTCCTTTCTTTTAAGATGGCAAATGAAAGGGCAATTTGGTAGCTATGGATTAGGTTCCTCTGCCCCAGCAAAGAAAGGGAGTCAAGATCCACAAGAGTAAGGTGGTGGCTATCTTTCCCTTTTCAGCTCTGGCCTGGTGTCTGAGGGGAGGTGGAGCTGTCCTTTGTGATCAGTCGCTTTAAATAAACATTCAGTTCCACTGCAGTCCTTTTCTGGCAGTCCTGGCCCTGCAGGTGTGTGAATGCCACAGCTCTCAGGGCCATGTGCAGTGTGGCGAGAAGGGCCCCTCCTGCACCTCCATAAATGTTGCTCTGTTGGCCTGAGCATGATTGCCAGGACTTTAAAAAGCTGGGGAACCAAATCAAAAAGCCCTATTCTGAGGAATCCTTGCCTCCTTTGCAGCGACTTCTCCCTTGCAGCGTCCTCCATAACCACTCTGTGTTGACTCAACTTTTTCACCCGACACATCTATTGGTATAAAATGAGGGGATCATCAGATTGGAATGAATTTCAAGAGGCTGTAGACTAAACTCCCAAGCAGGATTGTACCCACATTATCCCAAAGAGAGGAGGCTGGCCCCTGACTTGAAAGGGTCTCCAGGAGAGAAATTCCACAGCCATCACTACAGCTTTGAAGACACAAAGTCCACTGTCAGGAGAGGTGTTGTGAGCAAGCCTGAGCCCTGCAGCTGAAATGTAAACCCAAGGTGATAGTGACTGCCCCCAGGGTAACAGCCTGTCATTTGCCTGGGCTGCTGCTAATCTGCCTTCATCCATCTTGCCTTAGAGCTAAGTAATCCTGCTTCACATTTGTGATATTTTTCTGGGAGCTCAAAGCTAAGCTCAGTTTTTGTTTTTTGGAAATGATGGCCTATAAGACCAATAGGAAGACTGTCTCATGGAGTCTTTGGGTTTTGTCATTCTGTCTGTTCATCTCAGATGGTGTTTGTGCTTAAAGTATATTAACACACACACTCGCATTCAGAATTTTGACAAGAGTCACTCGGGCCTCTGAGGAGACAGCCTCTGTGTATCAGGCAAAAAGCTTGCTCACCGTTGTTTCCAGCCGTGTGCCTGTGTAAACTGCTTCAGGTGAAGCTTAGCTTTAACAATTTGAGTCAATGTGGGTTTTGTGCTGTTGAAACTGCAGTGTTTCTAGTCACTGCCAGATTTAAGCTTTGCTTTGTGTTTTTATGAAGGTTAGAAATGTTTCATTCTTAAGCAGCCTTTAAGAATATTTAATACTTTCTCTGCACACTGTCTTAGTGCTTGCAGGAAACAAAATTAGTCTGCTTTAGGGAATTTTTGGTTTGCATTCTAGTACTATGTGTATATGGGTTTCCCAGGTGGTGCTAGTGGTAAAGAACCCGCCTGCCAATGCAGGAGACCTGAGACTTGGGTTTGATCCCTGGGTCAGGAAGATTCCTTAGAGGAGGGCATGGCAACCCACTCCAGTATTCTTGCCTGGAGAATCCCATGGGCAGAGGCGCTATGGTCCACAGGGTGGCAAAGAGTCAGACATGACTGAAGCGAATAGGGAGGTAAAGAGGAAGGGAGTGTTGGGGAGAGGGTGGACAGTGCAGGAAACTAAGGATTAGGTGTCACCTCTTTTTCTTTGGTGTGCTGGAGCTGCTGGTTAAGGTTGGACTTCATGAGCTTGGGAAAATTCTGTGGTTCCTCCCTTACAAGCAGAGGAGGAGTTCAGTTTGCAAATGAATCTAAATGATGGGAAGAAAACAGTGCCACATCAAACATGTATGCTGAAAGAACACCTTCCTTCTAAGAGCTGTGGGCTGTTTGGTCACCCCGAGACTCCCCACCCTCTGAGCGCCCAGCTCTCCCTCCCTGCCTGTGTCCACACCATGCTGGGTGTGCTGGAGACTCAAAGATGGTGCCTCCCCACTTGCAGCTCCTTCCACTCAGAGCAAAAGTCAGAAGAAACTGATGAGCTCTGCATCCAAAGGAATGTGTTTCATCAGCCATCCGCTGTGGGCTCCTCTTCAACCTTCCTGCTGCTTCTCTCGAGGGGGGTTCAGCAGGCCCACGACAGCAGGGGTGGGTCAAGGTGCGCACCCACGTGTCACGGGAGGCCCCACAGTGTCCTCAGCTTCGCCGGCTGCTGCCAGTGAGTTCTGTCACGTCCCCGCGGTACTTAATCATTTCAGTTTGCCTGATGGAGGGGGCCGGGGAGGGGAATAAATCAATTTCTTCCAAAGAAAATTGTGAAGGCGTATATGATAAAACGTGTTCTTTGTAGGTAGGGGGAAGAAAGGGAGGCTTTGTTTATTGAAATAGTGCTGAGCTGTGAGGCACCTTTGAATTCGCATTGTGAAGGCGGGGTGCCTCTGAGGGACTCGCAGCCCCTTACAGGAAAGGCGCCTGAATACCGACAGGCTGGACTCAGAAACCACAGCGCTTTGTTCTTGTCCTGGGCGCACTTGCTGGCATTACATCTTTCATCTGCAGCTCTGACATCCTCCTGATTTGACACGGGCTTGTGAAACACTCCGCAGGTGCTGGCTGGGCAAGCGCTGATAGAGGGTAGGGGTACACGCTTGGGTGGGTTAATGGCTTACTTGCAGGAGTGGGGTCTCTCCGGGTGTATGTGGGCCCAGAGTTCTCCCTGCCCTTCTCCTGCACTTCCCTGCTTGACCCCGTGCTGGGCACTGACAGAGCTCCTGCAGGGATCTCACCGCCGTTCCCCTTTGCTGCCAGCGGTGTTTCCAGTTGGTGCAGCACGGCTGTAAACCATCTGGTGCTAGGCGCCATCCAAGTCCGTAGTCTTGGCGCCTCAGACTCAGATCATGTGATCGAAAACATTTGACCCTGGATACCCGTGGTGAACGCGGGGCAGTAAAGGTGACTAGGATAGGTCAGCTGCGTGCTGGAGGCTCAAAGACGGTGCCGCCCCACTTGTGGTTCCTTCCTCTTGCTGAATTATTTGGATCGTTTGAAGTATAGAAGAGAGTACTATGTTCAGTGGAGAAGGCAATGGCGCCCACTCCAGTACTCCTGCCTGGAAAATCCCATGGGCAGAGGAGCCTGGTGGCTGCAGTCCATGGGGTCACGGAGGGTCGGACACAACTGAGCGACTTCACTTTCACTTTTCACTTTTGTGCATTGGAGAAGGCAATGGCAACCCACTCCATTGTTCTTGCCTGGAGAATCCCAGGGACGGGGGGGGCCTGGTGGGCTGCCGTCATGGGGTTGTACAGAGTCGGACACGACTGAAGCGACCAGCAGCAGCAGCAGCAGCACTATGTTCAACACTGTGTTTATAAGCTACTTCTATTTACACACAGAAAAATACCTGACATATCTGTAGGTGGTAGGGGTAAAGGTAATGTAAGGTTTTATGTCCTTATTTTCTAATTTTCTAAATTTATCCATTCAACAAATCTGTGTGAAGCTCTCCGTGGGCCAGGCACAGCTCATCTTCTCCCAAGTTGGCCCAAGTTCCTTGACATGCCTGCCTTCCTGGAACTCAGCCTCATGGGGGAATGAATTAATAAAACACTCATATGATATATTGTCAGGTAGTAGTAAATATTATAAAAAATAAAGAGGAGTGAAAGGCTAGAGGAGCAGTAGAGGAGAAGGGAAACCGGCTGTGGGTGATTGGTGGGGATAAGTGGAAAATAAGTGAAATGAATTGACTCAGCATCCATATGGGAAATTAAGATTACCGTGCTAATCATGTGTTTCTCTATTTTGTTAAGAATTCAGTGTATCAGGCATATCATACAATTTATGCAACTACTATTTTTCCATTTTTGTTCCCATCATGAACAGATCTTTGTGCGTATCCTTGCTTATAGTAAGCTCCTCTGTCTTCAGATACGTTTTTGTGGAGGTTCATTTGGGGTCACTATGTCCCATTTGGGTCTTGAGCCTCTCTTACCTTGTGCTATGAGGAGCCAGGAGGTCGGGGGTAGAGACCGGGCTGAGGCATCTCCGCTTTCTAGACTGTTGAGGGTAAGTGTGTTTGCCCACTTACCTGAAGGCCCCTCCAGGATGCAGGGAGCAGCTGATCCAGTTGCACATTTTGGAAGGCAGGCGAATTGTGGGTTACTCTGACTACTGTGACCCAGGTCTCAAGGTGATGATGAGCCGTTCTGATTGCTTAATCAGTGTTTGTGTAAACAGATAGGAGAGCAACTCATCAGTGCTTTCAAGGCCCAAAGTTGCCCTGATACTTTTTAGCAAGCACAAAGCATGCCATGATCATGATGATAATCAAAAGGACAATAGTTATTGTGGCTAACCTTCTGTCAGGCACCATTGTGTTAGGTGAGTTGCCTGTAGTAATGTTCATCGAATCTTTACAGCTCTTGTGTGGTTGGATATCATTGCCATTTTACGAGTAAACGAAGTCTTGGAAAATGTTAAGAACTTAACAAGCTTGAACTAGTACTCAGGTCTGGAGTTTCTGTTTTGTTGTAAGGCCTCTGTCCTTAACCACTGATTTTCCCATCATTTTCTCCCTCTCTCACTTTCTTCCTTTTCAGGGAACAAGTCCTAGTTGGGACTGGTATTGACTGGGTTAGGTGATCTGGAAGGGAGGGAAGGTTCAGACCTTCTCTTCTATCTAAACATACTACTCCCTGAAGCAGTCAGCAAGGCCCCTAGTTGGGGGAACACTGAGCTGATTGGAAATGTGTCCTCTCCCTTTTCCTGGTGCTTTGGATTTGATGCAGCAGTTTGTGGTAAGACGGCCCAACAGTTAGCCACCAGTGGTGAGGAAGGCGAAGCCAGGGCCCCACTGAGCTTTCCTTGAAATGGGAGCTTGTTATGACATCAAGTGTTTTAAAGGAATTTTCTTTAAAAGAAATAGTGCATGTGGAAATATCTCACAAATTTTGGGAATGCATTTGAAGATCATTGTACTGAACTATCTCAATAGTTGACATCTTAGCTGTTTTCTGTACTCAAATGAAAAGACTGGGAGCATGTGCCTTAGGTTTTGTATACATAGAAAGTCCATATGTATATATGTGTGTGTTAATATATGTATGTGTATATAAGTGTGTGTCTCTACACACACACACACACACGTCTCTAAATCTTCAGTTGTTTTCCCAAAGGAAAAACATTGTCCTCTGTCCAGTTAAAAAGGGTACTTCCAAAGCGTTCAGCTATTGCTGTAAAAATACCTTGGTTTTTCCTGATATGCTGAGTTTATCGAATGTTTCACCATTTAAAGGTACTTGGTTTCTTTAGAATGGGGAATTCAATACCTACTCAATTGGATCAATATAAAAATTTATGGACAATGCAGACCTTGTCAGGGAAGTCCTTTACTCATGTTCATATAATTCTCTGTGGGAGCTTCTGCCGCAGGGGTCACATCAGTATTAGAACATACTGAAATATTCATGTCCTCTGATTAGCAGGATTTAATTGTTACATCTCAATCTCCTTCACAACGTGTCATTAGAATGCAGCCCACCTGGAAATTTAAGTGGGTGCTGTCAGTCTATTGCTGTGTCTTTATTTTGTTTCTACTTCTTTCCAAATTTGTATTACATGTAATTTTGGTTTCCCTTGAAAATAACACCACAAAAAAGTAAGAATTTATTAGTGAAAAATGCTGTAACTTGTTTTTAGTAGCAACTACTGTATAATAAATTTTAAAATATATACATATATATGTAAATTTTTCTGTTTAGATTTTTAAGATCTTTCAGTTAAAGTAACTTTTACTCCCACATACGATTTAGTTAGCATAATTAAGAGCTTTTTTCTCCTAAACTACAATATTTCCCTCTTTAATTTTCCCTCATAGTATGGAAATGGCTGGAGATTATTGTCTGATTCTTCCCTGGGTCTGAATCAGCTGAATGGTCTTTTGTTTCTCAAAATGTTGGATGTTTTAAAGAAACTTTTCATACCTTTCCATCATTCTAATTTTGCAGATCTGCTTTCTCCTCTCTGATAAAAAGACCTTTCTGAGACTCTATCTTCTCAGCAGTTTCATGCAAGGATCTGAAAGGATTTCAGGAGTGCTTGGACATTCTGTCAAAGAGCACGAGGTGTGGTGATTGTGAATGGAGTCTGGGGTTAGACAGACCTGGTTTTCATACTAGCTCTGCCACTTACTCGTTTGACAAGTTACTGAACTTCTAAACCTCAATTCCTAACTCTTTAAATTGAGGTTAACAACAGTATATATTCCAAAGGCTATATGAAGAATAACTGAGAAAGTGCATGTCACATGGTTTAAATATAGCAATAGCAATAGAACACATCCACATAATAGCTAATGTTATTTCCAATAAAAATTGTGATTTTTTTTTTATTGAGCACCCACATAGTATTGAAGTATAGTTGATACATAATGTTATATAAGGTATACAGTATAGTGATTCACAGTTTTTAAAGGTTGTTCTCCATTTGTAGTTATTATAAAATATTGGCTTTATTCCCTGTATTATACAATATATCCTTATAGATTATGTTATACCTAATAGTTTGTACCTCTTAATCCTCTACTGCTATATTGCCCTTACCCCTTTGACTCTCCTCAGTGGTAATCACAGATGTTCTGCATATTTGTGAGTCTATGAGTCAGCTCTTTTTGTTCTGTTCACTAGTTTATTTTTTAGATTCTGTATATGTCATATATATTTGTCTTTCTCTGTCTGACTTACTTGATTTAGCATAATCCCCTCCAAGTCCATCCATATTGTTGGCAAGTGGCAAAACTTTGTTCTTTGTCATGACTAAGGAGTTTTCCATGGTGTGTGTGTGTGTGTGTGTGTGCATAAGAAATAAAGAAGATATATATATATATTTATCTTCTTTATCCATTCATCTGTTGATGGACAGTTAGATTGCTTCCATATCTTGGCAATTATAAATAATACTACTATAAACATTGAATTACATATATCTTTTTGAACTAGTTTTTCTTTTTTTTCCAGATGTATGCCCAGGAATGGAAGTGCTGTGTCCTTTGGTAGTTCTATTTTTAGCTTTTTGAGAAACTTTTATATTATTTTCCACAATGGCTGCACTAATTTACATTACCACCCACAGTGTATGAGGGTTCCCTTTTCTCCATGTCCTTGCCATCATTAGTGTTCTTTTTGATGACAGCCTTTCTGAAAGGTGTGAGATTATATCTCATTGGGGTTTGGATTTGCATTTCCCTGATGCTTAGTGATGTTGGATATCTTTTCATGTACCTGTTGGCCATCTGCGTTGTTCTTTGGAAAAATGTCTGTTCATTTCTTCTGCCCATTTTTTAATTGGGTTGTTTGGTTTTTTTTTTTTTTGATGTTGAGTTGTATGAGCCATTTATATATGTTGAATATTAACCCTTTATTGGGCATATAATTTGCAGATCTTTTCTCCTGTTCCATAAGTTGTCTTTTGTTTTGTCAATGGTTTCCTTTACTATGAAAAAGTTTTTAAGTTTAATTCGGCCCCACTTGTTTATTTTTGCTTTTATTTCCTTTGTTTTAGGAGAGGGATAAAACAAATATATTGCTAAAATGTATGTCAAAGAGTGTTCTGCTTATGTTTTACTCTAGGAGTTTTAATGGTTTCCAGTCATACATTTAGGTCTTTAATCCATTTTGAGTTTGTTGTTGTATATAGTGTTAAAGAAATTTCTAGCTTCATTCGTTTACATGTAGCTGCTCTGTTTTCCTCGCACTGCTTGTTGAAGGGACTGTCTTTTTCTTCATTGTATAGTCTTGCCTCCTTGTCATAGATTAATTGGTCATAAGTGTGTACAGTATTTCTGGGCTCTCTCTTCTGCTCCATTGGTCTGTGTGTCTCTTTCTGTGCCCGTACTACACTGTTTTGATGACTGTAGCACCGCAGTGTAGCCTGACGTTAAGGAGCATGATTCCTTTAGTTCTCTTCATCTTTCTCAAGATTGTTTTGGCTATTCAGGGTCCTCTGTGTTTCCATACAAATTTTAAAAATGTTTTCTCTAGTTGGTATGCAAGGATTTTTAAATATCTGTAAATCAATCAATGTGATGCATCACAATAATAAATTGAAGAATAAAAACCATATGATGGTTTCAATAGATGCAGAAAAAGTCTTGGACAAAATTCAATATCATTTATGACAAAAACTCTCCAGAAAGTGGGATTAGAAGGAGTGTAATTCAGCATAATGAAGGCCATATATGATAAACCCACAGCTAACATTCTACTCAGTGGTGATAAACTGAAAGCATTTTCTGTAAGATCAGGTACAAGTCAAGAATACCCACCCTTGACTTTTATTCACCATGGTTTTGGACATCCTAACAAAGCAATCAGAGAAGAATAAAGAAAAGAAATCCAAACTGGAAGGGAAGAAGTAAAACTGTCACTGTAGATAACATGATATTATACATTCTGGAGAAGGAAATGGCAATACACTCCAGTACTATTGCCTGGAAAATCCCATGGACAGAAGAGCCTGGTAGGCTGCAGTCCATGGGGTTGCAAAGAGTCGGACACGACTGCTAAAGATGCCACCGGAAAACCACTTCAGCTTATCAATGAATTCAGTGACGTTGCAGGATACAAAATTAATATACAAAAATCTGTTTTTCTATGTACTAACAACAAACTATAAGAAAGAGAAATTAAAGAAATAATCCCATTTACCATCACATCAAAAAAAAAAAAGATAAAATACCTGGGAATAAACATACCTAAGGAGGTAAGGCAATGTCAACCCATTCCAGTACTCTTGCCTGGAAAATCCCATGGACAGAGGAGCCTGGTAGGCTGCAGTCCACAGGGTCACACAGAGTCAGACACGACTGAAGCGACTTAGCAGCAGCTTAGCGAGGAGGTAAAAGACCTGTATTCAGAAAACTGTAAGACACTGATGAAAGAAAATTGAAGACTAAGCAGATGGAGAAATACATTGTGTTCATGGATTGGAAGAATTAATACTGGTAAAATGAGTATTCTACCCAAGGCAATCTGCAAATTCAATGTGACTTATTTTTAGAGGAGCATATTTTTGCAGATGGAGTGGGATTGAGGGTTATCTTCAAAGTTGAGAGGATCAATCTTGGATACCTCCTCTCCTTGACAGCCTTCTCCCACAGCTGTTCATTTGAAGCAAGGGAAGAATTGCCTTAGGAGGATCCCAGGAATGATGATGTGGCTGTATTCACAGTTAGTACTTGGTTCCTGCTTTGTGATTTGGCATCGTCACCTACATCAGGTACTCTTGAAGGTGATCAGTTTTTCTATCAGATGGTATTTTAGTGCTACCATGTTGAAGGGGACAGAGTGCTATTTTCGATAACTGAATTTCAGTGTAGATTTATAAAGTAACTCAGGGATCACTGACCAATGAAATCAGTGAAATGAAAAACAAAAAGCTGGTGCTCTCTGAGTTGGTCTAGGACAGCAAAAAGTGATGAGCACACAGCAGGGCAATCTTGTAGATGGTGTTTCATGAGTTTTAAGCTTCAAGGCTATGAGCATTCTTTCTTGAAATATTACACAGCAGGTGCCGCTAGCTGGAATTCTGGCAGTAAATAGGACTCCTCCAGTCCTGGAAGCCACTGAACAGGCCTGATTGTGTCCATCTGTCAGGGAATGCTCCCCTTTTGCGAGGGATTTAGTTCTTTCTGTATCTGAAGTAGAATGTGCAGGGTGTGGAGGAGTCTTGCAGAGGAGGCTGAATGAGGCTGCTTTCTCATGTACAGATGTCTCCTGCTATTTTCAAGGACAGGGCTGGGATGTAGATGTAGACGTTTACCCAAGAACTCCTGGGTTGCCATATGAGAAAGCAGGAAGCCTCCGGAGAGGGAATGAGGAAATCTCAACTTGGTGAAACTTGTTTCTCTGGCTCTGTTTAATGTCTTTACAATGAAGGAATTGAACTAGACATTCTTGAATTCCCTTGACAGCCATAAGGTTGCGTGTGATTCTGAGCGCTCTTTCAACTTCTGGGGAAAAGGTTGTTACTGATTGGTTCTGTATATAATGAACCTTCCTTGGGCAGTTGCTTCAGCAAATCCATTCTGGGACCATTGGGCAAATAAAGTGTGCAAAACCCCAAGCACAGAACTCAGGGCAGGCCCCTCTGATACAGACCAAAGGATGAAAAAGCACCTGAAGTTAGAGACCCCAAATACACTGAGTTGAGCTGCCTGCAGCCCCAAGCTTCATCACTGTTGCTAGAGGGCTTGCCCTACCACCTCTGCCTGCCCTGATTCTCCGCATGACCCCACCCTGCCAATGTGCACACCTGCCCTCCCACCCACACACGCGCACACGTGTGTATCCTGCAAACCAGGAGAGCAGTGGCATGTTGAGTTGGAAGTGCCAGCAAGGCACACAGCAGAGACAGAGCAGGGAGTGTCTCTGTTATTGTCTGTTCTACTTTTCTCAGTTTCTTGCCCTTGGGCTGATTTCCTTTGTCTGCTGTGTGCCTTGATTCCTCATTTGTCAGAAGGAGGTAATAATACATAAATGCGGTGAGGGTTAAATGAGATGCCACATGAATTGTGCTTAGCCCAAGTGCCTGGTACCCAATAAACATTCAGCAAATGATAATTATTAATGTTATGACTTACTACTATCACATTGCCTGGGATTCTTAAAATATTCCCAGAGCTTGGCCTTGGGGTTGTGACACTGCCTCTTTTTTTTTTAATTTGCAGGACCCTGCAGCTGATTAAATTAGGTAAATTGCAGAAATCACTTAGTGACTTAGTGTAGAACCTGTCGAAAAATATGTGTTCAGGGATACTCTTTCTGCCCCCTTCTGATGCCAATGTCAGAAGCTTTCTCTGTCTCCTTTATACTTTAATAAAACTTTATTACACAAAAGCTCTGAGCGATCAAGTCTCGTCTCTGGCCCTGGATTGAATTCTTCTCCTCCGGAGGCCAAGAATCCTGGCATCTTTGCATGGTTCAGCAACAACCTTTCATCTTGGGGGCTTGTCCGGGATTCTTGAGGACAATTTAAGGATGCTTGAAGCTCTAGTTCTTTGTTCTCCTAGTGAACATGTTTTCTCCTGTATTTTACTAACTCTACGGTGTGCTTGCGTGAATGAATGAAACGCCCTGCGTGAAGCAAGTGAGGAACCCTGCTCTGCGGTTCTGCGGTGACCTCATACGGCTTATGGCAGAAACCTGTCAGGGGTCATACCGACCTGCCAGTGCCAAAAGGCACCCAGTGTCTCCTTTGGCCTGAGCAGAAATGGGCAAAGCATGTGGACCGAACTCTCCTTTCTTGGTCAAACTTTTCAGTCTCTTTGACCATTTCATAACTCCTTGAAATTAGAACTACTAACCTAATCTATCGGATCCTAGACTTTCAAGAGACTTGTGATGTATGCTGTTACTGTGTCCTGTGACTTAGGTCCCAAACTTGGATCAGTAGTCAAGAAGCACCAAGCCTCGCTAGGAATCGAAAGTTCGGAAGTTAGATGGAGCTTTAGCTACAAAAGCATCTCTGAGGTTAAAGGTTACTCAGACTGGAACTACAATGGGTTTTGGGTTTGTTGTCCCCTCCCCCGCTTTGGTAACGCTGGCTCTTAGTGGACCAGAGGAAGCTCTTATACTGGTGTGGTGACGTTTGGAAGAAACATCTCAGTTTTATATTCGTATCGGGTCTTACTGTGGTCAGGAATATACTTAGGGTCATGCACAGGCACTCAGGTGACAAATGTTTCCCCCAGGCATTAGCCTGGGAGGCATTCCGGAAGGTTACTCTGATTGCACCCCAGGTGGCCAGAGGCAAGCAGGTTTTAATGGTGAGGAGCTGGACATCAGTCAGGGGATGCCATCAGGTCTACCCCTGGTGCATCTCCACTCCATTTCATTGGTAGAACCAGGAGGGACCAGTAGGTCACCTGCATCGGTAAGGGACAGACTAAGTCTGACCAGGGAAGGAAAGCTTTGGTGTAAAGTCTGTCTACACCCCCATCTAGAGCAGGGAGGGACGCCTCCAATAGAAAGATGGCGCTTGTCGCTTTTTTTTTCTCTCTTCCAGATGGGAGCTAACAATTCCAGCCTCACTCCTTTGAACTGTATCCTGAAAAACTGGGATAGATTTGATCCCAAGGATTTAAAGAAGACACACCTGATCTTCCTATGTGATACTTCATGGCCACGGTATCCATTGGAGGATGGAGAACAGTGGCCGGTTGGAGGGTCTCTTAAGTATAATACTGTTTTACAATTAGACCAGTTCTGTAGAAAACAGGGGAATGGGGGTAGAAGTGACTTAGCAGCAGCAGCAGCAGCAGCATATGTGTTGCCCTTTTACTCTCTGAAAAATATGCCAGACTTATGTCCTAAGGGTATAGATTTGTGTGTGACACCTTCAGCTCCCTCCTGTCCTCCTACTTTGCTAGATGAGAAGGAGGACAGGAGACAAAGCAGGTTTCTCCAATCTGTCCCTGGGATCATATGGACACAGCAGCCAGACGGACTGAGGAACAGCCACACAAGCTGTTGCCTCTTCATGAAGCACCCACAGGGAGAAATAATCAGGCTATGAGATTTAATAAGCCTTTTTCTTATCAAGACATACAAAGAATCAAGGAGGATCTGGGAGACTATTTAGAGGACCCAGAAATATATATTTCATTTTCTGAATGTTAGCGCTTTTAAAGGTTTTACTGTGCTTTATGACCTTACTTGGAAGGATGTAATGTATCAGTTCAGTTCAGTCACTCAATCATGACTGACTCTTTGTGACCCCATGAATCGCAGCACACCGGGCCTCCCTGTCCATCACCAACTCCCGGAGTTCACTCAGACTCACGTCCATCGAGTCAGTGATGCCATCCAGCCATCTAATCCTCTGTCATCCCCTTCTCCTCCTGCCCCCAATCCTTGCCAGCATCAGAATCTTTTCCAGTGAGTGAACTCTTTGCATGAGGTGGCCAAAGTACTGGAGTTTCAGCTTTAGCATCATTCCTTCCAAAGAAATCCCAGGGCTGATCTCCTTCAGAATGGACTGGTTGGATCTCCTTGCAGTCCAAGGTACTCTCAGGAGTCTTCTCCAACACCACAGTTAAAAGCATCAATTCTTCAGCACTCAGCCTTCTTCACAGTACAACTCTCACATCCATACATGACGACTGGAGAAACCATAGCCTTGACTAGACGGACCTTAGTCAGCAAAGTAATGTCTCTGCTTTTGAATATGCTATATAGATTTATCAAAACTTTTCTTCCAAGGAGTAAGCATCTTTTAATTTCATGGCTGCAGTCACCATCTGCAGTGATTTTGGAGCCCCCAAAAATAAAGTCCAACACTGTTCCTACTGTTTCCTCATCTATTTCCCATGAAGTGATGGGACCAGTTCATTTTCTGAATGTTGAGCTTTAAGCCAACTTTTCACTCTCCACTTTCACTTTCATCGAGGCTTTTTAGTTCCTCTTAACTTTCTGCCATAAGAGTGGTGTCGTCTGCATATCTGAAGTTATTGATATTTCTCTCAGCAATCTTCATTCCAGCTTGTGTTTCTTCCAGTCCAGCATTTCTCATGAAGTACTCTGCATAGAAGTTAAATAAACAGGGTGACTATACAACCTTGATGTACCCCTTTTCCTATTTGGAACCAGTCTGTTGTTCCATATCCAGTTCTAACTGTTACTTCTGGACCTGCATACAGATTTATCAAGAGGTAGGTCAGGTGGTCTGCTATTCCCATCTCTTTCAGAATTTTCCACAGTTTATTGTGATCCACACAGTCAAAGGCTTTGGTATAGTCAATAAACCAGAAATAGATGTTTTTCTGGAACTCTCTTCCTTTTTCGATGATCCAGCATATGTTGGCAATTTGATCTCTGGTTCCTCTGCCTTTTCTAAAACCAGCTTGAACATCAGGAAGTTCATGGTTCATTAGCATTACTTTACTAGCATGTGAGATGAGTGCAATTGTGCAGTAGTTTGAGCATTCTTTGGCATTGCCTTTCTTGGGGATTGGAATGAAAACTGACCTTTTCCAGTCCTGTGGCCACTGCTGAGTTTTCCAAATGTGCTGGCATATTGAGTGCAGCACTTTGACAGCATCACCTTTCAGGATTTGAAATAGCTCAACTGGAATTCCATCACCTCCTCCACTAGCTTTGTTCATAGTGATGCTTTCTAAGGCCCACTTGACTTCACATTCCAGGATGTCTAGCTCTAGATGAGTGATCACACCATTGTGATTATCTGGGTCATGAAGATCTTTTTGTATAGTTCTCCTGTGTATTCTTGCCACCTCTTCTTAATATTTTCTGCTTCCGTTAGGTCCATACCATTTCTGTCCTTTATTGTGCCCATCTTTGCATGAAATGTTCCCTTGGTATCTCTAATTTTCTTGAAGATATCTCTAGTGTTTCCCATTCTGTTCTTTTCCTCTATTTCTTTGCATTGATCACTGAAGAAGGCTTTCTTATCGCTTTGTGCTATTCTCTGGAACTCTGCATTCAGATGCTTATATCTTTCCTTTTCTTCTTTGCTTTTCACTTCTCTTCTTTTCACAGCTATTTGTAAGTCCTCCCCAGACAGCCATTTTGCTTTTTTTGCATTTATTTTCCATGGGGATGGTCTTGATCCCTCTCTCCTGTACAATGTCATGAACCTCATTCCACAGTTCATCAGGCATTCTATCTATCAGATCTAGGCCCCTAAATCTATTTCTCACTTCCACTGTGTAATCATAAGGGATTTGATTTAGGTCATACCTGAATGGTCTAGTGGTTTTCCCTACTTCAACTTAAGTCTGAATTTGGTAATAAGGAGTTCATGATCCGAGCCACAGTCAGCTCCTGGTCTTCTTTTTTGACTGTATAGAGCCTCTCCATCTTCAGCTGCAAAGAATATAATCAGTCTGATTTCGGTGTTGGCCATCTGGTGATGTCCATGTGTAGAGTCTTCTCTTGTGCTGTTGGAAGAGGGTGTTTGCTATGACCAGTGTATTTTCTTGGCAAAACTCTATTAGTCTTTCCCCTGCTTCATTCTGCATTCCAAGGCCAAATTTGCCTGTTACTCCAGGTGTTTCTTGACTTCCTACTTTAGCATTCCAGTCTCCTGTAATGAAAAGGACATCTTTTTGGATGTTAGTTCTAAAAGGTCTTGTAGGTCTTCATAAAACCATTCAACTTCAGCTTCTTCAGCATTACTTGTTGGGGCATAAACTTGGATTACTGTGATATTGAATGGTTTACCTTGGAAACAAACAGAGATCATTCAGTCGTTTTTGAGATTGCATCCAAGTACTGCATTTCGGACTTTTTGTTGACCATGATGGTTACTCCATTTCTTCTGAGGGATTCCTGCCCACAGTAATAGATATAATGGTCATCTGAGTTAAATTCACCCATTCCAGTCCATTTTAGTTTGCTGATTCCTAGAATGTTGACATTCACTCTTGCCATCTCTTGTTTTACCACTTCCAATTTGCCTTGCTTCATGGACCTGACATTCCAGGTTCCTATGCAGTATTGCTCTTTACAGCATCAGATCTTGCTTCTATCACCAGTCACATCCACATCTGGGTATTGTTTTTGCTTTGGCTCCATCCCTTCATTCTTTCTGGAGTTATTTCTCCACTGATCTCCAGTAGCATGTTGGGCACCTACTGATCTGGGCAGTTCCTCTTTCAGTATCCTATCATTTTGCCTTTTCATACTGTTCATGGGGTTCTCAAGGCAAGAATACTGAAGTGGTTTGCCATTCCCTTCTCCAATGGACCACATTCTGTCAGACCTCTCCACCATGACCCGCCCATCTTGGGTTGCCCTGTGGGCATGGCTTAGTTTCATTGAGTTAGACAAGGCTGTGGTCCTAGTGTGATTAGATTGACTAGTTTTCTGTGAGTACGGTTTCAGTGTGTCTGCCCTCTGATGCCCTCTTGCAACACCTACCATCTTACTTGGGTTTCTCTTACCTTGGGCATAGGGTATCTCTTCACGGCTGCTCCAGCAAAGCGCAGCCACTGCTCCTTACCTTGGACGAGAGGTATCTCCTCACGGCCATCCTTCCTGACCTTCAACGTGAGATAACTACTCTCGCCCTCCTGCACCCGCACAGCCACCACTCCTTGGACGTGAGGTTGCTCCTCCCGTCGCCACCCCTGACCTCGGACGTGCAGTGGCTCCTCTCGGCCACCACCCCTGACCTCGGACGCAGGGTGGCTCCTCCCAGCCGCCGCCCATGACCTCGGACTTGGGTAGCTCCTCTCGGCCATTCCTGTGCCATCGCAGCCTGGCACTCTCAGCCGCTGCCCGTGACCTCAGATGTGGGGTAGCTCCTCTCGGCCGCGCTTAGTGCGCCGGTCGCAGCTGGGACAAACACTGACTCCCAACTCAAAAACTCGGGTTTTGGGAAAAGCAGTTCCTTATGGAGATGAAAGGTTTGGCAATGAATCAGTAGGGAAGAGGGAGGATGAGATAACTGCCCTCCCCACTGGAAATCAGGCGGTCCCAACTACAGAACCAGACTGGGACTACAGCACAGCTAAAGGAAGATGGGATCAGAGTCATTTTGTCAGATGTATTCTTTTTTTTTTCCCCTCATCCTGAACCCCCTCCCACCTCCCTCCCCATACTGTCCCTCTGGGTCATCCCAATGCACCAGCCACGAGTATCCTGTCTCATGCATCAAACCTGGACCGGTGATTCGTTTCACATATGATAATATACATGTTTCAATGCCATTCTCCCAAATCATCCAACCCTCACCATCTCCCACAGAGTCCAAAAGACTGTTCTATAATCTGTGTCTTTTGCTGTCTCGCATACATGGTTATTGTTACCATCTTTCTAAATTCCATATATATGCATTAGTATACTGTATTGGTGTTTTTCTTTCTGGCTTACTGCACTCTGTGTAATAGGCTTCCGTTTCATCAACCTCATTAGAACTGATTCAAATGTATTCTTTTTAATGGCTGAGTAATACTCCATTGTGTATATGTACCACAGCCTTCTTGTCCATTCGTCTGCTGATGGACATCTAGGTTGCTTCCCTGTCAGATGTATTCTTGATGGACTCAGGCAGGCACATGCTAAGCCTTTAAACTATGGCAAATTGGCAAACATAGAACAGGAGGAGAAGAAAGCTCCTGGTAAGTTCCTAGATAGACTGAGAGAAGCCCCTTGCAGATTCACTGAGATTGATCCTGAAAGTGAAGAGGGAAAAGTGATCTTAAAGGATAGATTTCTCACTCAGTTGGCTCCAGATATCTGTCGTAAGCTATTAAAATGGCGTATGGACCAAATCAGTCTTTAGATACTCTGTTACAACTGGCTCAGACAGTCTATTATGTTAGGGAATATGAGGAGAAGAAAGAAAGGCAGAAAAAGACAAAGGAACAAGCAGAAGCCTTTGCAATGGCTATGAGAACTATTCTTAAATAGCCTGAGAAAAATGCCCACAGGGACCCACATGAAAAGGGATGAGCCTGCTGTTACTGTGGAAAGGAGGGGCATCTCAAGCGGAATTGCCCTTAGGCATCTAAGCCACCCTCAGCTCCATGTCCTGTCTGCAAAGTACGACACTGGAAGAGAGACTGCCCCCAGAGGTGTAGATTTCAGGGTTCGGACTCTCAAGACAATCAGGACTGAAGGTGCCTGGTGGTCCCCACACAAGCTTCTGTCCTAATTTCATCTGAGGAACCCCGGTATCAATAACTGTGAGGGCCAATCTGTTGATTTCCTTTTAGATACTGGGGCAACTTACTCCGTGCTTACTGAAGCCCCTGGCCCACTTTCTTCCCAATCCACTTCCATAATGGGACTGTCTGAATGAGCCAAAAGATGGGCCTGATAATCAATGTGAGCCTACTTCTGCTGACTCAAAAATCCTGAGTCTGCCGTTTGATCCTCAAGACAATGCCCTCCTGTCCTGGGCTCACTCCTACACTGAATTCCACAGTCTAACTGCTGCGTCTGTGGAGTGCTCCCCCTTTCGTCAGTGGAAGGCTTCCCTTGGTGGACATCTCCACTTCAAGGAAAAGACATTCTCCAAGTCTGCACATACCTTCAACAACAATCGCATGTGATGCCTCTTCTTAAACTGATGACATCTAACAACCTTAAGATGGGCTGATGTAACTATGGCCATAATGTGACTTTTCATTTTGATTTTAACTTGGTTTAGTGACTATTTTGCCTTACATCTGTAACTGTATAATGGGGTTTTCTAACCATGTAACAGCTTTTAAATTACAAATGGTTGTCCAAGCTCCTATGAGTGCCACAGCCTCCTCCAGCTATTACTTGGGGCCCCTGGATCAGAGATCCTCAGTATGAGGGTTAGGAGAATATGTTGCCTCAACAATTTAGGGACTACACCCTAAGCAGCAGGAAGTAGTTATGGAATGAAAACGATGCCCCTTTCCCTTGGCAACATAATTCTCCTAAAAGGAAAGGCGGGGAATGATTTAGTCATTTCCTAGGCAGGTTGGTAACTTTAGTGGTCCCCAAGGAGAGAGGAAATCGCAATCCACTCCGGCACTCTTGCCTGGAAAACCCCTTGGACGGAGGAGCCAGTCCATGGGGTCTCAAAGAGTCAGACACGACTGAGCGACTTCACTTCATTTCACTTCAAGGAGAGAGGAGTCTGGAATTCTCAAGAAGGAAGAAAGGACAAACCTTTTGTTTTCCCTCTACATTCCTTAGGATTATATGACAATAATATATCCTGCCTGAGGACAGTGTCTGGATTAAACCTTCTGGCTAATTCTGTTACCTTAAAATGTAAATTATGGGAGTAGGTCTGATCTTTACAGGCTAACCTGGTGGCTCAGAGGTTAAAACATCTGCCTGGAATGCAGGAGACCCGGGGTTCGATCCCATCCCTGGGTTGGGAAGATCCCCTGGAGAAGGAAATGGCAACCCACTCCAGTAGTCTTGCCTGGAGAATCCCATGGAGTGAGGAGCCTGGTAGGCTACAGTCCATGGGGTTGCAAAGAGTTGGACATGACAGAGCGGCTTCACTTTCACTTTCTGGTCTTTACAAGGATTATATAACAGTAATGTATCCTGCCTGAGGACAGTCTCTGGATTAAACCTTCTGGCTAATTCTGTTATCTTAAAATGTAAATTATAAGAGTAGGTCTGGTGTTCAGTTCAGGTCAGTCACTCAGTCCTGTCCGATTCTTTGTGACCCCATGAATTGCAGCACACCAGGCCTCCCTGTCCATCACCAACTCCCAGAGTTCACTTAGACTCACGTCCACTGAGTCAGTGATGCCATCCAGCCATCTCATCCTCAGGTCTGGTGAGGTCTTTATAACCTCCAGACATTCTTTGGATTCATTGGAGAGTACATAACTCCATTGCTAACACTACCAAGAGGTACTCTTTCTGCCCTCTTCTGATGCCTATGTCAGAAGCTTTCTCTCTCTCCTTTATACTTTAATAAAACTTTATTATACAAAAGCAAAAAAAAATGTGTTCAGCATATAGCGGGTTAACTATTGTTAGTTTTCAATAATTTTTTTAAGTCTGTTTCTTTAAAAAGGAATGTGTGTTCAGTAAAGGTCAGTTTCCCTTACTTCTTCCCCTTTAAGGAAGAGAACAGTTCACTAAGAGATTGGCACTACCCACTGTCTTCATTCGCACATGAATAAAAATTGTAAGTGCCTTGTAGCTGGAGGGCATCTGGCCCAGTTAGAAGGCCAGAGTGGATGTTCCCATCATCACTGGTGGGAAGGAAATCGACTCCCCAGCAGTGAATGGCTTACAGGAGCGGGTCATGTTGGCAGACCAAGTACGGGAGAGAGAGTAAGCACAGTTTGCTCTGAGTGAGCTGACTGCCCACGCGGTGGGGGGAAGGCCATCCCAGCCATCTCACCGTCAGTTCTCTGAGGTCTTTGGATGGAAACTGGGGTATGAACTCATTCCTCTGTTTCAGGTGAAACTGTGGAAGCCTTTGGTCCTTTTGATGGCAGTGTCATAAAGAGCAGACCCAAGTCCCAGAAAGATGGATAAAATGTTGACCTGGAGTTTGACAGCCTCAGTCCCCATTCTAGGACCCTTTCACTCACTGTGGTCCTTGGGGAAAATGCTTGTTCCTAGCACACAGGGAATCATAGCCTCCTTGTAGGCCAGAGGCGGGATGTGATGGAGACCCGGTGGGGTAATGCATAGCAGGGTGCCAGGTGATCAGGAAAGAGCCAGCATGTGTTCCATTGTTTTTACTGCCAGGAGTAGCAAGATGAAGAAGCACCATATAACCATAAATACACAGCAAGGCTCCTGGGGGCTCATTAGAGTCATTGTGTTGCTGGCTTAAAAGGGTGTCTGAGGAGTGGGAAGCCCTTTGTTTCTTGGCTAATGGCTAACAGGAAGCACATCTATCCACAGAGCCCAGGAGCAGCACTAGGAGAGGCTGTCGCCGAGGCGCTGCACGCTCCCTGCTCAGCCCCCCGGCAGCTGGCCACCTTACTGTCAGAGGCTACGCCAGCTTGTCTTTACCACCAGCTGAACTGTGAAGTATTAGTCAAGTAATGTTTCATCCAAAAATAACAACCATTTTGACAGTTGTCTTGAAGCCAGATTTCCAGGTGGTTCACTTTCATTTGGATACACACTGTAAAATGAATGTGAAGCTGGGCTCAAAACAGCTTAGGGAATCAGAATCTTTTATCTCTAGAAATATGAAGTATGTGTGGATTTATATCCTTCTCGTGCTAGACCCAAAATTGTATAAGTGTCATGATCCCATTGCAATACTACTGAGAGGCCTTGGGTTAACATTTCACAGAGAATTAAGAGGCCTGGGAGTCAGCTCTTTAAGCCTTGGGATTTCAGCGGAATCCACAAACCAGCTGTGGCCCCTCGTTCCTGTGCTATTAACCACCGGGAAGTGTGCCTCCAAGACAGGACTGTGTTATGTCCTCGTCTGAACATACCTCTCACTACCTGGAATGGAGCTTAGTCTGAGAAGATTGTTAACTTGAAACGTGGTGACTTAGAAGGTGGCAGGGAAAGAGGAAGTGCATGTTTATTGAGTGCCTACTTGGTTCCAGACGCTGCTGGTCACTTGGCTTCACATGCTGTGCTGGTCATTTTATGGATGGCATCTTCTTTGCCTGTTTGACAGCCCCATCACAAACTGATGAAATCAGCTATTCAAAGACAATTCAACAAGTAACAAATGAGAGGTGAACCCAAGTTTATCTGGTTCTTTGTAAATTAATCCACTTCACTTGCAAGGATATCTCCACATAATAGTGGTCTATACAGCAGAGGTTCTGTTCTTGCTCTGTGTTATGAAGTCTGGAGTTAGGCAATTCAGAGCTGGTAGGGTCCACACAGTTGCTTAGGCACCTTCCACTGCCTAGAGTATGGACCTCCTCTTTCTGAAACAAGATGGCTGCTGGAGCTCCATCCATCATGTTAATACACCAAGCAGCAAAGCTGGAAGAAGAGAGAAACATGACCTCCCCCAAAAGATTTTCCAAGAACTCCCGTATACCTCGGCTTCTGTCTCCTTAGCTAGCACTTTGTCCCATGGCTACACCTAGCTCCAACTGCAAAGGAGCCTAAGAACTGGGATATTTTAACTGGTCAGGAGTGTGACCAATCAAAAAGCAGGATCTTGTTCCTGAACATTAAGAGAAACTATGTTGGGGAAGAGACTAGCACAGACTCCAAACATCATATATTTTCTTGCTCTCTGACGCTGGGAACAGAACTTGGCCCATACTCAGTCATGGAGGTGAGAGAGGGGTCAGTCAGCCTGATCCTTAGCAACTCTTCTTGCAACTTGTAGGCAAACTTTTTCCCCACTGCATCTCCCAGCCTTTGTAGTTAGCTTCTGCTAAACACATGTCAGTGACAGTAAGCAATGTGTGTCTATTCTACCTGGTTTAAGTTTTGCTTTCTATCAGAATTGCTGGTGGACAGGGAGAGAAAATACAGCAGGGAATGAAAATAGAAAACCTCTATGTTTTTATGCTGCAACCTTCACCTGCAGAAGACACTATCACAACTCTTTTTCTTTAACACAGAAGCCTCTTTCTCCTTAAAAAAAAAAAAAGTATTAAAAACTGTCCCCAAAGGGTATGAAACCACCAAGAGGCCTCCACCAAAAAGTTAGAATGCCATCTTTCTAGTTTATTTTTCTGTTATATATTCATCTGTTTTTTTCCTAAAAATATTTCTTTTTAAAAGCTTTTTATTTTGTTTTGCTGCTGCTGCTAAAGGCAAGTTGCTTCAGTCATGTCTGACTCTGTGCAATCCCACAGACGGCAGCCCACCAGGCTCCCCCATCCCTGGGATTCTCCAGGCAAGAACACTGGAGTGGGTTGCCATTTCCTTCTCCAATTTTGTATTGGGGCATAGCCAATTAACAGTAGTGTGATCGTTTCAGAGAAGGAAATGGCAACCCACTCCAGTGTTCTTGCCTGGAGAATCCTGTGGACAGAGGAACCTGGTGGGCGGCCGTCTGTGGGGTCGCACAGAGTCGGACATGACTGAAGCGACTTAGCAGCAGCAGCAGCAATGATAGTTCCAGGCAAAGGGACTCAGCCATACATAGACAGCTGTCTATTCCTCTGCAAACTCCCTTCCCATTCAGGCTACCACATAACACTGAGAAGAAATATTTTAAGTAAACTATTAATTCAAATTAAACTGAACATTACTATCATGTACAACACTGTGAAGTGAGGAAAGGGTACCTGTGGCCTCAGTTCTCATGCAAGGTCTCCATGAGACTTGAGGTCAGCAAGTCGGTCTCTGGGTTTCAGATCCTCACCTACAGATGTGGGAGACGTCTCGTGCCAAGCACCTGCCCTACCCAGACGTCTGTGGCCATGACACATGACACTGTCCGCAAAACAGGTGGGATCACAGATCTAGCATCTAGTCCAAATGGTTCTTAGCATGGAGTTCATCGATAAACTTCAGAGTGCCTCATCACGTTAATGAGGGGAACACTGCATAAACACCAAGTTTATACTCCTCTCTAGAAGAAAGGCCTATCCCGTTCATGAGATTCTTAAGGAATCTTCAAGTTAAGAACCACTGATCTAGTCTCACTTCATGGATAGGCATTTTCCAACCAAGGAAGCAAAGAGACTGTCCCCACAGGCACATCGGATGGATCCTCTGGCCATTGGGAGAGCTGGTGTTATTGTCTCTGAGTCCGTGACTCTCCTCCTCAGCCACGTCCCACTGAGCCCCCTCCGCCCCTGTACTGTGGTGGAGGTAACACCTCTTGGTCTCCCCATCTGGGCCCAGTTCATAGGGTCTCTGTGGACTGTATAGTCTTCTCTGTCAGCTTTCCCCCCTGAGACTCCCCCACAATTCCTGTGTGTAGCCCTTTGGCCCAGAAGTAAGAGGGGAGATAGACAAGAGAGGAGGTCTGTCTAGGCTCACATAGTTGGGATTCTTGTTTCCACTCCCTTATTTCTTAAAGAACATATGAGCTCTTCATGTATTTCATCCTTCTTGTCAAAGGTGAGGAGGTGAGTCTTCTCCCAAGACAGGACATAATTGCGTAACAGAACAGTGTTTGTCGCAGAAGGAACATTCTCAGATTGACAGTTCAAAGGCAGAAGGGAGAACCCAGCTATGTAAGGGAGTGAATTTGCGTCCCTCTCCCCACAACTGGGAGCCAAGCTGCCTCCCAAAAATTGTACAATGGGAACACTGTGGTATCTGTGCTGAGAATTCATCACACAAACCTTGTATCTGAAACCTAAAGTGACCTTTTCTGAGCAATCTTAGCCCTGCATGAGAAGACAAATAACCGCCAGATGGCCTGACATTTCCTTTTTTAAATTTCAAGGATTCTTGATTTCAACTGTTGCTGATCTGTTGGTTTGCAGCCCCCATGCAATTAAGTAAAGTTGCACTCACTGTTGTGGTCGTCTCACAAACGACTGCTGTGAAACCCTAGCTCTGCCCTACATCTTCTTCTCAGCTATGCACTCTCCCCCAAGCCCTCCAAGCCACCACATAGTGTACAGAGACACAGTGCAGAAAAAAGCCTCTTTCTAAACCTGAAGTTAAGATCTTTGAAGTGGAGTTGTAGACCACTGCAGTGTCCATCTTGTAAGGTCACATTTATCTGCTCACTCTGAGCCTCCTGGCAGAAGCTACAAAATTCCTGTAAAGAGGGAGTGTTTGCTCTGATTGTCCTCACTTACCCGAGTGTCACATTGATTGAGCTCCACCCAGGAACGACCGTGAAGACAGAGAAGTAGTGACTCGGGGCAGGGAAGGTGGGAAGGTGTTGCTCGGGAGCATGGTTGAACAGATGGGAGAGACGAGCCCAGCCGTCCGCCTGCATACAGCACAGCGAGTGCGTGTGTGGCGAGCATGTGTGCCTCCCAGGCTCAGTGAGCAGAACCTGAAAGCTGAGCAGGTTGAGATCCTGGAAGTGCATGGAGCGTTCGCTACCTGCTGAGGAACCTTCTTTCTCGCTCTGCTTATTCTGAGAGGGCTGGCTGGGGAAAAAGGTACAGCAACGAATTCTCACCTTCTCTCGCCGTAACATGATTTATCAGAGCTCTGGTTGTGCTCTGAGAGGCCAGAAGCATCATCTAGTCTTCTAGACTGTCTGGGGGTCAATGAGAAAGGAGGAGCTGGCCAGAAAGTTAATGGGTCAACCTGAGGTGGAGAGCACCGGAAGCAATGAGCTCTCGCATTTTTTTTCTTACTACTCGTCCCCTTGGGCTGTCTGGATACAGGGCAATATCAGTGATTGAATTTGAAAAAATTGGATTGCTCCATTCAACTTGCATATTTTCCCAAAGGTAAAAGTTAATTTGATCCTGCCTTTGCCTTGCTTCTGGAGAATCAGGCAGTCCACATCAGCGGTTAATCTCGTCCTTGCTGAGTAATTCAGGGAAAGCCCGTAGGACAAGCAGCTTTGCTCCCTGTTTAATTAGACCACCCCAAATTAGTTCCTACCACCCACACTTAATAGGGTCCTCTCTGGTACATTCAGGGTGACCAGATAACCCAGCTTGGCAGTAAGACTCCTGGTTTCTGTCCATTGTCTCCTGAGATTAATGTCACCCAAGGTGTCTGGCTGCAGATGACACCTTTTCTTTGTGATCACACTAATTACAGGGAATGAAGGGATGGAAGTGAGTTTCTGCCGAAGGATCTAACCTTGTGTTCCTTTTCTCCTGTCACTGCAGCTCCACTTGGCAGCCCTGGCGTCACTCAAGGGAGATATAGTGGAGCTTAATAAACGTCTGCAGCAAACGGAGCGGGAACGGGACCTTCTGGAAAAGAAGTTGGCCAAGGCACAGGTGAGGGATCTGGAAAGGGTCACTTTGTTTATTTTTTGTTTTTTTTTTTTAATTATTTAAGATAAAACAGATATGGAAATCCCCACAGTACAAATATTGCTTAATGATTGAACATCCTCATAACCACTGTCCAGATGAAGAATTAAAACCTGCTGGTCATCCCAGGAGCCCGTCCTTCTGCCTCATCCCAGCCCGTTTCCCCTGCTCCAGGGTGACCACTACCACGGCGTTCACAGTCGGGTTTCCTGCCTCTTTACAGTCTGCTGCAGGAGTCTGTATGTCCCTGGACGGTCCAGTTTTGTCTGGCCCATTTGAAAACTACGTGTTTCCTTTGAATCTCTCAGTCCACAGGTTTTCCTTCCATGCTTGATTGGCTTTACACTTAATCTGTTAAAAGTGTGTGACCTATGGAGTTTCCCACAGTCCAGATGTTGCTGATTGCTCACCCATGGTGCAGTTCGCTCTGTTCCTCTCTCTTTATTTCCTGCAAAATGGCCCTGCAGCCCAGAGATTCAGTCAGATTCATGGTCAGTCCCTTTGGCAAGACTGTAAAAGGCGTTTGCTTTCCACTGGGAAGCACATCGTAATTGATTGGCCAAAGAGTCCATTCAGGTTTTTCCACCTTAGGGAAAACCCCAGACAAACTTTCTGGCCAACCCAATATCTGGTTGTTTTGCCTTTAGAGATGTCAGCAGCTATTTTGACACTCAGCGCCAAAGTTCACTGGTGCATCAGGACTTCACAAAATCATAGTATTTTATTTCTGCCATTTCTTTATCAGTTATTAATTGGAATATTTTTATAGAAACATTTCCCATCATCTATGATTTATTCAAACAGTGGTGTAGTTCATTAAGGAAAAGTAGAATCAATCCTTCATTCTTTCTATTTAATATTTTTCAACATAATGAATTGATAGCCTATGATCTTCTGAAAGTGCCCAATTATTTTTTAAAAAATATGAACTTAAGGGTTTAAGCATATCTGGGTCAGTCCTTTGTAATCATTTTCCTTGTAGAAACTCACAGTTTACTCTTTGGCCAGTAAGAACCTCTTCACGTGGCTCCTGAATCTTTTGACACTAGCCTAGAAATGATTCCAGGATTATCTAGTACATTTTCCCCCAAACCTGGAATTAAGCATTCTGCAAATAGACCTGGTTTTTCTTTGTGGAAAATGGTATTTCAAGACTGCAGTCTGGGTGCTAAGGGTCCTTACTGCTTCCAGGCTGGTCGTTGTTTTTAGGCTTCTTTTATAAACATAACCAGGATTTTATTTATTTATTTACCTATATATGTAAGTATTTATAAATTTTAAGATAAAATACCTTAGGTATTCATATTAATCTCTCCAATTTAATTTCAAACTACAGGGTTCTTCTACTTGGATTCTGTACTTTGTCTGTATCTCCTTTCTTTCACACTCTAAATGTTAGTTTGAGAGACTTCCCTGGTGGCCCAGTGGTTACAACTCTGTGCTCCCACGGAAGGGGGCATGGTGGTTGGGGATCTAAGATCCCGTGTGCTGTATGGTGCAGCCAGAAAATAATAAAAAATAATCTTAGTTTTTAAGTTTACGAGAGGATGATTGGATAAGAATATTCCATAATTACTAGTTTACTTTATTCTGTATTATATATAACTGTCTCAAAATAATAATAATCATATTACCACAACAAATATAGTTACTGAAAAGTTTTTGCATCATGCTTCCATCATTCCCACAGTTGTTTGCAACTGTACTATATCCACACTTGACCATATGCTGGTTACAGCTTTCACGTTTTCTCCTCTTAGTCCTCATTTAGTCTTCTACAAGGAAATTACATATTTAATGTTTACGATGGTCTTAATGTCAACATCCTTCTGTTTGTTAAATGCCTGAAACTTGCTTTCTAGTAGAATTCCTCAGGGAGGACTCACAAGAATAATCTTGACCAGCTTCTTGCTTTTTAATAATAATTTATTTCTGCCCTTTATTATTGAAAGGCATTCCTCCTGGATATAAAACCTTTGACTCATCTCTTCTTTACCTGAGTGTGTTTCTTTGCTCTATTTTGACATAGAGCGTTGCTCTCAAAGTTTCCCAGTAATTCCCCTCTGTTTCCCTCACAAGACACTTACTTACTGTAGACATTCATAGCATTTCTTTCTCTTTCTTTCTCTCTTTTTCTTTTCATTTCCCTTCTTTCCTCCCTCTCTTCTTCCTCCCTTCCTTCTAGTAATTTTACTAGAGTAACTCTTATTTTTAGTCATTCTGGTTTGGTATTCTCCCATTTTCTGTGTTTTCTTCGGCTTATATTTTGTAGTCTTTTCTTAATTTCAGAGACTTTTTTAAAAATTATAATATTGAATATTTTGTTCCCTTGCCTTTTTTTTTCTTCAAAGATGTTTACTATTTATATCTTAGAGCTTCTCTGCCTGTCTTCACTGTCTGGCACTGTCTCAGAGTCTCTGCATCTCTGTCTCCATCTTCTGTGTTTTCCTTAGGCTTTGTATATTGTATTTATCCCTCCTGTCTGCCTTCTGGCTTCGTGTTTTTTCTGCATTTTTATTTTATTTCTTGTATGTACTTTATTACCTTCTTTCTGAGTTTTTCTGATTTTGAATTATGTTCTTCTGTGCTTTATGTCTTTTCATCTTTTGAAGTCTTTTGGCTAATTTTGAGATAGTAGTCTATTGTTTGAGACTGTTTGTGATGGGAGAGGTTCTCTATTTTGTGGCATGCTTTCATGATTTATAGAGAAGTTATTCTGCTCTTCTTTTTTTCCTACTTCTTTCTAATAACTTGATGTGGAATTTGCTCTCAGTACTGTTCTGTTTTTCATTTTTACGTGAAAAATAGCTTTTATTAACTTTTAAGAGGCAGAGTTGGAAATGGCCTTTTTGAGTTCATAGGGCTTAGTCTTCTGTTGTTTCCTCGTCTTCACAGGTCATTCAGCTTTCTGGTACTGCCTAGCTCTATCCCCTCTCCTGCTTCTTTCTTTTTCTGTTCTTTCCTTTTTCTCTATCTTGCCATCCTGTTCAATTTTGATCCTACTCCCAGCAGTTTCTCCTCCTGGTAGGGAGTCCTGGGGCCAGTCTGGAAAGTTCATAGGAAATAGTGATTTTGGCCCTGCAGCTCTTACTGCGGCCCCTTGCTTGCTCACTCTTGGCTCAGGCAAAACCCCTCCCATTTGGGCCCCGTCATTTTCTGGTGTATCTGTTGTTGTTGAGCTGCTAAGTCATGTCTAACTCTTTGCAATGGACTGCAGCACACCATGCGTCCCTGTCTTCCATTATCTCCTGGAGTTTGCTCAGATTCATGTCCATTGAGTCGGTGATGCCATCCAAGCATCTCATTCTGTCACCTCCTTCTCCTTTTGCCTTCAGTCTTTCCCAGCATCAGGGTCTTTTCCAGTGAGTTGGCTCTTCACATCAGATGGCCAAAGTATTGGAGCTTCAGCTTCAGTATCAGTCTTTACTGAGTATTCAAGGTTGATTTACTTTCAGTTCAGTTTGGTCGCTCAGTCGTGTCCAACTCTTTGTGACCGCATGAATCACAGCATGCTAGGCCTTCCTGTCCATCACCAACTCCTGGGGTTCACTCAAACTTGTGTCCATCGAGTCAGTGATGCCATCCAGCTATCTCATCCTTTGTCATCCCCTTCTCCTCCTTCCCCGATCTCTCCCAGCATCAGAGTCTTTTCCAGTGAGTGAACTCTTCTCATGAGGTGGCCAGAGGATTTACTAATTTGATCCCCTTGAAGTCCAAGGGACTCTCAAGAGTCTTCTTCAGCACCACAATTCAAAAGCATCATTTCTTTGGTGCTCAGCTTTGTTTATGATCCAACTCTCACATCCATATATGGCTACTGGAAAAGCTATAGCTCTGACTATATGGACATTTGCCAGCAAAGTGATGTCTCTGCTTTTTAATATGCTGTCTAGGTTCGTCATCGCTTTTCTTCTAAGGAACAAGCATCTTTAAATTTCATGGCTGTAGTCACTGCCCACAGTGATTTTGGAGCCCAAGAAAATTTTGTCACTGCTTCCACTTTTTCCCCATCTGTTTGCCGTAAAGTGATGGGACCATATTCCATGATCTTAGTTTTTCTAATGCTGAGTTTCAAGCCACCTTTTTCACTGTCCTCTTTCACCCTCACACTTACTGGTTATTTGGGAGGTTTCCAGTTCTCAAGTCCAGCAGTGTTGTTTCTTCTCTCTGCTTCTGCCCACACAGACACCATTCAGGTCTTGTGGATGCTATTGGTTTGTCCCTACCTGCTTCTGTTTCATTTTTCAGAGGATACCATATCTCCAAGCATTTATCTTTGATGTATAAGTTCTTTATTTTTGTGTGGGAATTCAGAGAGATTAAAAATCAGTGGGTCATCAGTCTAGAATGACCTATGGCAAGTTTTCAGAACCCATGTCTCATAATCTTAGACTGTTCAGGTAATGAGGAAAGACCCTTTGTACTTGAGATGGTCTGCTTCCACATTTAACAGGCAACCCAGAGAGGTTAACTTGCTCACCCAAGGTCAGAGGAGCAGCCCAGCCCAGCACCCCAACAAGGCCAACAGTGTTCTTTTCTCAGAGAAGATGGCACAGAAACTTTCAACTTTTACTTTGGCAAAAACTTTAAATATTTTCCTTCTGATTATAAAAGTAAGAAATATGTGATAGAAAAAAACAGAAAGACAGTATTATAATTTTTAATAGTGAATTCTGGTGAATTAAAACTTTTTAAAATCCTTTTCTGTTATTTTTCTTAAGGTTTCTTCTTTTGAGCAAGTGGTGTTTTGTTTGGTTGGTTGGTTTTTGCATTAAAGAAAAAAGTAGGATGATGTAACACCAACCATTATTAATAATCTTTATTGGTGAGAACTTTTTTTTGGAAAAAATAAATGGTGAATGCTTTTAACTGAAAGCTGGACTGTACCCCCAGTCTTGAATTTTAAAAGATGACCAGGGGGTTTTCATTAAAATTTTAGGTCTCAGTGACAGAGCAGCTTGTGCAGAGGATGGTAAGAGAAGCATGGGACATTTTTTGTCTGCTGTGTCAGAGACTGCTTCCTATATAATAGTTTGACGGCTGGTTTTATCCCTGATAGTTACATCAAAGCACCATTAGTTGACTCTCTCACTTGCATTCTTGCAGTAAATATATTGAAAAGTTACTCTTTATTCCCATCACTGGAAATGTCTTCCCAGTTCAGATATTAGGAACCAGGAAAGAACATGGGGAGAAAAGATCAAACTTGCCAGGCTCATACCTTTTTAAAGATGAGATTTATGCAAGAAAAATTAAGAACAAGGAAATGTTTGTGCTGTGCTTTCTGTTTTACACACCTTGGCAGGTGACTCACGTTTCAGGCTTTATACCAAATGGTGGAAGAGTAACTCTGTGTATAAATGTGGCTTTCAAAACTTTTACCAGCTCTAAATATTATAGAGCTGTGATTAAAATGTAACATATAAATGGTGCTTGTGTTCACCAGACATAATCAAAGCATCATCTGTTGAGTAATTACTAATGGTGATACTAGAACTGGTTGAATAAAAGAAGGCTCATTATACATGGTCGTAATTCAGTCGAGTTTTAAGAATATCGATGGAAAGGGAAGAGCTGATAAAAGGAGCCCGATGCCAATACGATAGAGAAGGCAAAGCGTGTCTGTATTAGTTTTCTATTGCTGTCTAACAAATTGCCCTAGATTTACTGGCTTAAACTAACACACATTTACTCTCTCCTGTGCATCAAGACCCCAGGCACGGCTTACGTGGCTCTTGTGCAAGTTTTGCAGCCAAGGCATCGTCGGAACTGGGTGCTCTGAACTCTTTGAACGCTCAGCCGGGACAGAGCTCACCTCCGAGCTCACCCATGCCATTGCCAGAATCTCTCTGTGGGCATAGGATTCATGGCAGCTGGCTCCCCTCGGTGCCAGCAATGGAGAGAAGAGGCCTAGACTAAATCTTCTGGCCAGAGAGTCTTATACAAAGTAATACAATTGTGGGAGAGACATCCCATCACTTTTGCCTCATTGTTTCAGTTGAAAGCAGGCACACATCCCACCCAGACCCGGTGAGATGGTATCACAGAAAGGAAATGCAAGGATCATATGAGCACCTTAGTCTCTCCATCACAGCCTCCTGAGGAATCTGATTAACAGTGCTGCTCACTATTAATTAGCCTATACCAATGGTGATCATCACCCACTTTAGCTCTGCTCCAAGCCAGGTGGTATAGCAGGCATTCCACATGCTTCATCTCATTAAGTTCTCATGATGATCTCAGATATAGATACCTTAACACTCCCATCTACAAATGAAGAAATTGAGGTTTAAGGAATTTGAGTATCTTACCTGAGATTATGTAGCTAGAAAGCACCAAAAGTCAGGATTTGCTCTAGGTTTTGTGGGAATCCATAACTGGACTACACAGCTTCCTGGGTGGCTCAGTGGTAAAGAATCGCTTGCCAAGCAGGAGACCCACGTTCAGTCCCTGGGCTGGGACGATGCCCTGAGAAGTAAATGGCAACCCATTCCAGTATTCTTGCCTGGAGAGTCCCCATGGACAGAGGGGCCTAGCAGACTACAGTCCATGTGATCTCAAAGAGTCAGACACGACTTAGCAACTAAACAACAACAACATAGCCACATTAATCCTGTATTGTTTTTTAAGATGCCCAGACTGCCCTGCAGATCTTAAGAAGAGTAGGGAATAGGTCACATATTAATTTAGTTTAAATATATCTACCCTCCCGCATCCAACAAATGCAGATGTTCATACATGTGTACCAACATTAAACAGCATCTTGGGGACAGCGCGGTAGGAAACTGCCAGAGATCATATATAGTACTGGATTGATGCTTTCAGTATATTTTCTATGCATTTAGTATGCCAAAAATTATCTTTAGTAACTCCTTTTTTAAAAGCATTACAGAAGGGGATAATAAAGCAAGCTTCTGAGCCCCTTCAAAATTGGTCAGTAGTAATAGAGTCTACCTTCTATTTCTGAGCTCTCTATCTTAAGAAAGCAAGTGTTCTGAATTTTCTCCTTCCTACTTTTAGGAAGAAAACATACATAGTTTTCATTAAATGTAATGGAGAGAGTGTTTTCTTTCATCTTTTTCTCCATGTAAGATCCTCACAGAGGTCAGTTGGATGCCTTCTCCTTGCCAGGATCTCTGGCCCCCATCCCTTCCCTACTGGTTTATACTCTTCAGTCCTCTGCTTGGCTGTTGTGTTTTGTCAGTGACGTTGCCATTGGTCCTGAGTGTCTTTGTTCAGTTGGCCTGGTTCCCCACCCCACCCCTCAAGAGAACCTGGGCAGGGACTTTGAATGAGGATGGAAACATCCTGAGTGGTATTACTTGCCATCAATCAGTGTGATGTAAACCTCCTTCCCAGGATGGTGGAGAGGGTTAACACATGAATGATAGCTTTGCATTTTTCAAGAATGGAGTTTATAATACCCTTAGGATTGATGACTGAGACTAATATGATGATTAAAGATCAGTGGCCTCTGCAGAGTAAGATGAAACCCAGTAAAGAACATTAAGAAAACCATAAAGCTTCTTAGCATCACTGCATTGCGCAGGATTTTTCCAACAAGGACTCAAGTTCTCAGGCCAGTCTATCTCAAGGCTGACTCACAGCTTTATCCCTGGGTTGTACCAATTGCAAAAATGAGCCTAAAGGGTTTTATTCTTGATGATTGTGATAATATTGCTTGCCTGTATTAAGCATTTTTCCATATAGACAGTTTCATGAATTTATGTGGCTAGAGGCAAGTATTTATATAGGTTTTAAATTTGCTTCATCATCATGATAGAAGAGCGGAAACCTAGAGAAAAAGCTCAGGGGATGTAGTAAGCACCAGATGAAATTCAGGAAAAGCAACATTCCATCCTCTCTAATTCCAGTTTTTTTTTTTCTTTGCCTTTCAGACTGAAAGCCTGTAGTTGCAGGAAAATCCAGGTTCTTTATGATACTGACCTCCAGAAATGCATGGCAGACAAGATGCTTCAAGCCTAGGCTTTCTTGCTCTGCAGTACTGTTGGATCAGTCAAAAATGGTTGGAAACCCCCAAATGCCCCTCTCTGTAATAATAGAATAAAAAGCCATGTGTTGTTGGAAACCATTTTTGTTTTGCTCAGCTGAAGTTGTGTGAGATGTTTCTGCACAGTAAGTAGGAGAAAGGAATCCCTCTTTTGCAAGTTTTGCTAGAAGAAGCTGCCATTGCTTTCTATTCAGAGAGTTGTTGCTGAGTAATTGACTTTGGCAACAAAAGCTGGCTTGGTGGGAGCTGGAGGGATTTAGAATTCCCTGCTTTATACCCTCTTGTCTCTACTTTTCTATTTTGGTGGTCCCCAGGGGTTGAGGAGAAAGCTGTGTGGGTTTCCTGGCTCCCCTCTGGTGTTGTAAGGCATAATGGTCAGGTTTCCTGGAGTCCACCAGAGGTGACTCAAGGTGGGAGACCAAGGGAGATATCTCTGCTGCCACTTGAGATCATTTCAGTAAATGGTAAGGAGATGTGCCCTCCCAGTCGAGGAGCTGGGAGTGGGTAGAGGGGAGAAGGCTGGCTGCAACAGCTTCATCAAGGGCTCCTTGATGGCATACTCAGGAATCAGGATTTTGCAGAGCATTCTGTTTGTTATCTGAGTTTTGATAAATAAATCAGTCCCTGTGCATTTATTCCGTTTTCATCTATAAAATGATTGTATCATCAGGATATGCAATGATAATACATAGCCCCAAATTGTCAGTGGCTTAAAATAGCCAAGGTTTATTTTTTGGCTTCTTTTTGGGAGCTTGCTGGGGCTGGCAGGAAACTGCAGTTTGGTCCTCACCCAGCCTTCTAGCTGATAGCCTCTACTGTCTGGAGCGTTGTCAGCAGCCATGGCCAGGGGAAGGGAATACAGGAAAGCCTGTAGGAGTACCAAAAGGCTTCTAGGCAAAAAAAATGTATATATTTACTCATATCTCATTGGACAAAACAAGTCACGTGGCCTTATCCAGCTTCAAGGGGGAGAAGTATACTTCTATCACATGCATGGACAGAGGTGAACCAGAGTCTAGGTGGATGTCCCTGCCAACTGCCACAGGGGTACTGATGCTTCTGTGATGCGCACCCTGCATGGCCCTGGTGGTGCCCCATGTACATGAGAAAATACTGGGGGAAATGAACATTATTTGAAAAGGATTGCTTTCATGGATTATAAAAAAGTGGGTACCTTTTTATCATTTTTTAGAAGTTTCCATAATGTGCTTAAATTTGTAACTTAAAATCTAAGAATGTGTATGACTGTTAAGTACTAATAGGAGTCATTTTCTTTCCTCTATTCGGTTGTCATGGTTATGTTACCTTCTTAAATGAGGCTTTACTGGGCTACCTCCCCGTAGGTGACTCTTACATGGGGTTGCAGTATACAGTTTGATCTACCCTGTGTCCTTGAGAAACAGAAAAGCTGAAATCACCTCCTGGTTTAAAAAATACTCTTGAAAACTCAAGGTAGTGAGAGGCATGGGTCAGTAACAATATGGAGTGTGCTGTTTGAACTGGGCCTCGCTTTAACAGGCCAGTCCTGCTTGTGTGGGAGGTTGCCAGGGCTGGAAGGCACTGTTCACACAGAATGCCTTTGTCTGTTCTGGGTGCCACCCACCCATCTTCCACTTCCCTGCACGAAAGTGCCCCATTCCTGGGCTTGGCCTTGTGTAGCTTAATGGGAGCTGTTTAACAAGGATGTTTTGTTGAGTTCTTTTGGCTCCTGCAGGTGATAGCTTGTTTTGCCCTGTGCCGTTGCCCTTGTGGGAGTTGCTCCACTTTTCCCCACACCGCAACTTAGAAATGCTCAAGGGCTTGGTTTTTCACTAAGCTTGGAGAGCAGCGCTTCCACATATCTTGGACTGGGCATAACAAGTGTGCACAAATTGAGTGAAGCATGGTTGACCAGATGCCTCATAATGTTGCTCTATAATGTCAACTATGAGCCCTGTCTTCTCAGTTATTCATTCATCTAGAGGCTAGGAGCTTTGATGATGATTTCCTAGATTCTCTTTTCACTGAGAAAAGAATCTGTAGGCTACCATCCTGCCATTGCTTCTTCCTCACACCTTTCCACTTATTTCCCTTTCTTATTCACCAGCAGAAAAATCTGCTTGGAAGCTGTGAGCACACTCTACTTCGAGGCGGACGTCACGGTGATGCTCCCTATGGCACCCAGCATGGTGTTTTAGACAGTTTAGAAAATCAAGACATATCTATTACTTTTGAGGAAGTATTAAATTATAGAGGCTTTCTACCATTTTGAAAAAAACATACTTACGGAAAAATGTAGGTGTGTAACCTGGATATCTTTGCCTTCAGCTGAGAAATATTTTTCCTCCAAGATGTTCCTGTTTCTACTCCCAAACAAACCTCTGAATTCCAAACAGAAGTTAGGAATCTTTTCTCTCCTTTAAGCTATGCATTCTGGTCAGACTGAATCATTGGGCTTCCTGCTGTGTCTTGTTTGTACTCATACCCTCAGGGCAGACTTTGCAGTTAAGATGCAGGGTAGTGGGGAGGAGATGGTATGACACCAGCTGCTCTTGTTATCTGGGCACCAGCCATCTGGTCTCCCCACAGACTGGGCAGCCCCAAGGGAGCTCACCTCTCAGGTCGCTCCTGACCATCAACAGGGATACCACAGTGGGCTTAGTGGTTATCAGTTGATCCTCTGCCTTTTTCTTGCACATTTTGGTTTTAAGTGGATTTGCACTTTCATGTCCATTTTGGTGGTAGTGGTGGTGGCCTGTTGACCTGTAGAGATTGAAAGAGGAGGAGTAAGTGGGGAATTTAACAGAGAGTTGAGAGCTCGTGGGGTTTGTGAGGGGAAGCATTTCACAGTAGTTTACAGCCCTAGAGAACTGAATGTGGAAAACCCAAGAGCAAGGCCGCAAGATGGCAAAGTATGAGTCATGGTATCAATGAGTTCTAGGTCAGACCATGTCATGATTATTGTAAGATGGGGAACTGGTGACCTTCATGAGAGCATCAGATACATACGCATATATACATGCTACACACATGCCAATGCATGCACACACACTCACATACACAATTTGAAGATGGGAATAAAAACCAGTCACAGTCTCATAGATATTCTTCAGGAATGGAGAGACACGGTGTTCTGCTTTGAGTGTGTTCCAGAGAAAGGAGAACCTTTTTCATTCACTGACAGTTACTGTCTATGAGACCCTGTCATGTGTTTGGACCTCCGCTGTCCCTCCTAAAGTGTGATGGATCATGGATGACAGATGGAAAGGCATAACTTCATGGAAAGAGTATTCTTAACGACTCTCAGGGCTCGGTCATGTTTAGAAAAACATCTGTAGAGATGGGATTTTCGCTCATCCTTCCTCCTGGCCTCTGGGTCCACTTACTTCCTGTGTGTTGGACCTTGAGCAGACGTGAGCAGATGTTATCAGACGTTTCGGGTTGTCATTAAGAACAGAAGTTCACATCGCCATTTCTCTGAAAGTCACCTTCTCCCCTAACGTCTGCAGTGCAGGTTCCTCAGCCTTGTTGCCTCCAGTCTTATTTCTGGAGCGCTGAGCAGCACCCAGGCAGTTACTGCATAGTGTGGTCATAGTGATCAAGCTGTGGTTCATCGGTGTGGCCCCTGCCATGGTTTCTGCCAGTGTTTACCTTACTTTCCTGAGTGCTTCTGTTTCAGTATTGACTTGGGCTTTGGTAGCATTCTGTCTGTTTCTAAAGGCTTTGTGTCCCTGTCCAGTAGCTTCTGGGTTACACTCTTTGGGAATCTGCAGATTTATGGAGAGCAGAGGACACTGGAGGTAGTAGGTAAGAAGTCTTACCTCTGCCCTCCTGCCACCAGCCCTGAAAGTGCAAAACTGGCAAGTACATGTGGCTCTTGGCATTACGAAAACCTTGCCAAAAATCAAATTAAAATTCCTCTGCTGGGCAGGAAATTAATCAGGGCTGAACGCAGTAGACAGGGACTCCTTGTTCAGAGGTGGGACTCCTTGTTCTGTCATTGACTAGTGTTTTATTATCATGTAAATGAGATTAAATGCACAGTGACTGATGGGGGTGTTGAGGAGGAAGGAGAGAAGTGAAAGAGATGAACAAGTTCCTTAGGATTTAAACTTGAGATGCAAAAATGTTTTTATAGCATCTGTTGCTGCTTAATCCATCAACTGCTGAGCAAGGGAAGCTCCTCAGCTTCCTGATACACAGTGATTTATTCATCCCATCGCCCTCCTAGGTCACCCACAGTGAGCCAGGCTGTGTGCCAGGTGTGCAAGCTAAGTCATGAAAACACCCAGCCACTGCCTTCCCTGGTAAGAAAGGATACTGTCTGCAAATAGCCAGCCAGATAAGAAATGGCGTCATAGAATCTAGGATTATTTGGTTGAAAAGTGGCTGAAGTGTATGCTACCAAACTACAGCAAAAAGGAGTGAATTGGTAAAAGAACAAATGAGCAGCACTACAGAACATGGGAAGAAATCTCTGGAATAGAGGAACTGTATGGCAGGAACTGACATACAGTCTAGCCAGGACCCTCAGTCAAGTGAATTGAACATGCGACTTTCAATATGTTCACTCAAGATTCAGATTCCGAAAAGAAGGTTCAGTTCAGCTGCTCCGTCTTGTCTGACTCTTTGTGACCCCATGGACTGCAGCACACCAGGCCTCCCTGTCCATCACCAACTCCCAGAGCTGGCTCAAACTCATGTCCATCAAGTTGGTGATACCATCCAACCATCTCATCCTGTGTCATCCCCTTCTCCTCCTACCTTCAGTCTTTCCCAGAATCAGGGTCTTTTCCAATGAGTCACTTTTCGCATCAGGTGGCCAAAGTGTTGGACTTTCAGCTTCAGCATCGGTCCTTCCAATGAATATTCAGGACTGATCTCCTTTAGGATGGACTGGTTGGATCCCTTTCAGTCCAAGGGACTCTCAAGAGTCTTCTCCAATACCACAGTTCAAAAGCGTCAATTCTTAGGCTCTCAGCTTTCTTTATAGTCCAACTCTCACATCCATACATGACTACTAGAAAAACCATAGCTTTGACTAGATGGACCTTTGTTGGCAAAGTAATGTCTCTGCTTTTTAATATGCTGTCTAGGTTGGTCATAACTTTTCTTCCAAGGAGCAAGCGTCTTTTTATTTCATGGCTGCAGTAACCATCTGCAGTGATTTTGGAGCCCACAGAAATAAAGTCTGTCACTGTTTCCATTGTTTCCCCATCTATTTCCCATGAAGTGATGGGACCAGATGCCATGATCTTCAGAGAAGGCAATGGCACCCCACTCCAGTACTCTTGCCTGGAGAATCCCATGGACGGAGGAGCCTGGTAGGCTGCAGTCCATGGGGTCACTACTAGTCGGACACGACTGAGCCGACTTCACTTTCACTTTTCACTTTCATGCATTGGAGAAGGACATGGCAACCCACTCCAGTGTTCTTGCCTGGAGAATCCCAGGGATAGGGGAGCCTGGTAGGCTGCCATCTATGGGGTCGCACAGAGTCAGACACGACTGAAGCGACTTAGCAGCAGCAGCAGCAGCCATGATCTTAGTTTTTGAATATTGAGTTTTAAGTGAGCTTTTTCACCCTCATCTTTCACTTTCATCAAGAGGCTCTTTAGTTCCTCTTCACTTTCTGCCCTAAGGGTGGTGTTATCTGCTTATGTGAGGTTATTGATATTTCTCCCGGCAATCTTGATTCCAGCTTGTGCCTCATCCAGCCCAGTGTTTCTCATGATGTACCCTGCATATAAGTTAAATAAGCAGGGTGACAATATACAGCCTTGACTTACTCCTTTCCCAATTTGGAACCAGTCTGTTATTCGATGTCCAGTTCTGTTGCTTCTTGACCTGCATACAGATTTCTCAGGAGGCAGGTAAGCCTACACAGTCAAAGGCTTTGGTGTAGTCAATAAAGCAGAAGTAGGTGTTTTTTCTGGAATTCTCTTGCTTTTTCTATGATCGAATGGATGTTGGCAATTTGATCTCTGGTTCCTCTGCCTTTTCTAAATCTAGCTTGAACATCTGGAAGTTCATGGTTCATGTATTGTTGAAGCCTGGCTTAGAGAATTTTGAGCATTACTTTGCTGGTGTGTGAGATGAGTGCAATTGTGCGGTAGTGTGAGCATTCTTTGGCATTGCCCTTCTTTGAGATTGGAATGAAAACTGACCTTTTTCAATGCTGTGGCCACTACTGAGTTTTCCAAATTTGCTGGCATACTGAGTGCAGCTTCTGCCTGCTTTGTGGCTGAGGAGAAGCAGAAGACATGAATAGTGCAGCAGAGATCATGGAAAATGGCAGAGGGACCTTTATCCAAAGAGCGAACGAGAGCTGTGTGCTGTGCTCAGTCACCCAGTCGTGTCCGACTCCCTGTGACCCTATGGACTGCAGCCCACCAGGCTCCTCTGTCCTTGAGGTTTTCCAAGCAAGAATGCCGGAGTGGGTTGCCATTTCCTCTTCCAGGGGATCTTCCTAATACAGGAATTGAACCTACATCTCATCTCCTGCATTGGCAGATGGGTTCTTTATCACTACAGCCACCTGGAAATGCAGAGCTAAAAAGGTAGAGACTTGAGTGGCCATCAGGGACTTTGTGAAGTTGAGCTGTTGATGTGTCTTCCGGGCCAGTGATCAGGCATATGTTTATTTGGGGCATACTCTATGTCGAGGTTGTGATGATTTGAGGCTATAAGACTTAGACTCTCTTGCTGTTAGGTATGTCAATTCATTTTGACTTCTGTCTTGTTCTCTTGATCCCAGTGTGAGCAGTCCCACCTCATGAGAGAGCATGAGGACGTCCAGGAGCGAACGACACTTCGGTACGAGGAGCGCATCACAGAACTGCACAGTATCATCGCTGAGCTCAATAAGAAGATAGACCGTTTGCAAGGCTCCACCATCAGGTAGTCGGCTCCAAGTCATAGCTGTCTCTGCCCCTCTGGGCGGTAACCTGGGTTTTACGCTTGAAGTTACCCCTATGAATTATGGGCTTCCCTTGTGGCTCAGCTGGTAAAGAATGTGCCTGCAATGAGGGAGACCTGAGTTCAGTTCCTGGGTTGAGAAGATTCCCCTGGAGAAGGGAAAGGCTACCCACTCCAGTATTCTGGCCTAGAGAATTCCATGGACTGTGTAGTCCATGGGGTCACAAAGAGTCAGACACGACTGAGCGACTTTCACACTTTCTATGAGTTACAACAGTAACTCATTTATTTATAACTAATATTTTTACAGTTGATAAGTATTTTGTCTCTACTCTGTCAGCTGTGTGCTTTCCCCTCCATTATTCTGTTTTGACTTTGACTCTCATGGTGACCCTGAAAGGTAGACAGGGTGGAAGTTGTGATGTTCAGTTGACTGATAAGAAGAAGGTGAGTGAGATGCTTTATTAAAGGTTCTGAATGCAACCCCCTCTTTCTCCCTTGGGGATTTGGAGAGATTTATGAATGTTGATTTTAACTATTACATATGCTTCTTTGTTGTTGTTCAGTTGCTAAGTCGTATCCAGCTCTTTGTGACCCCATGGACTGCAGCACGTCAGGCTTCCTTGTCCTTCACTATGCCCTGGAGTTTGTTCTAACTCTGTGATTCAGTGACACCTTTGAACCATCTTGTCCTCTGTCGCCCCCCTTCTCTTCCTGTCCTCAGTCTTCCCCATTAGCAGAGTCTTTTTCAGTAAGTTGGCTCTTTACATCAGGTGGCCAAAGTATTGGAGCTTCAGCTTAAGCATCAGCCTCAGTTGATGCTTAATTAATATTCAGGATTGACTGTGTATCTCCTGCTGTCTAAGGGACTCTCAAGAGTTTCCTCCAGCACCATAGTTTCACAGTATCAATTCTTTGGCATTCAGCCTTCTTTATGGTCCAACTCTCACATCTGTACATGACTACTAGAAAAACCATCACTTTGACAATATGGACCTTTGTCAGCAAAGTGATATCTCTGCTTTTTGATACACTGTCTAGGTTTGTCCTAGGAGCAAATCTTTTTCCAAGGAGCAAATCTTTTAATTCATGGCTGCAGTCATCATCCTCAGTGCAGTGATTCTGAAGCCCAAGAAAATAGCATATGCTTCTAGATAATCTAAAATTTGTTTGAGCTCAGTTGACTTGCCGATGTTGGCATAGTGTCATAAAACTCCTAAGGGATGGGGCAAGATTCGATCCATCACTTGATTGGTGAAAACCCTGGGGCTTAAAAATGTTAAGCAACTGCTTTTAAGTTACCCTTAGCAAAGGGGAGAGATGGAGTTAGAACCCACGGCATCTCTGCCTTTATTCAGTTTTCTTTCCATAAAAGTAATTGTTGGGGTTTCTGCCTTCCTTGCTCATCAATCAGTTGGCCCCAAAGTCTCCTGCACAAAGCTGTGTCTGCGCTGTTTTTGAGAAGAAGGTTTGCTTAAAGTGACTTACTGAGCCAAGGATAAGAATTTTTTTCTTCCTGCCCATGCTCAGAGAATAGCCCTGAGGGAAATAAACAGTTGGCATCTGCTTTTATGGAGAAGAGTGCTTTGTTCTCTGACTGTTTTTACAGGCCACAATTAAGACCGTTTTAAAGGCAGCTTCTTTAAACTATCCCTCTAGAAGTCCTGGGTCAGAAGACATTTTGGATGTGTTTTGTTCCAACTCTGAGAGTCACAGTAATGATGGAGCTACTTGATGAGGGTACTTGGGGGCCTCTCTTTCTGGGCAAAGTTGTGGAAAATTTTGCTGTTAATTGGAGCCACACAGTACATCTCATATTCCAGTTTAGAACCTCAAGGCCTTTAAATTGTATCCTGGTCTTCAGTGATTGTAGGTTAGAAGAGCAGAGAAGAATTTCAGCCCAAAGAAATGATTATAGCAGACTTAAAGGAGGCTGACAGAGTACATTGGTAAATTCTTAATTTCCATTAAAAACATATTGCTCTTTTAAAGTCTTGAGATGGTGAAGGCAAATGGGCTTAGTGAGTTGTGAAAAAAATGCATCACATGTCACCTGGAAAACTCAATTTCACGATGTTTAGATTAAATTTAATGGCCAAACTGTTTCATATTAAAATACCCTCGTATTTAAAGGAAGATTGCATCTGTACAGATGTCACATTAAATTCTGCCACTTTTCATTATGTAAATGAGCTAGCTCCTCCTTGAGGAGGGGACTCCCTGCATGGCTGGAAGATGAGCAGACATGTAGGCCAGTAAGACAAGGCTCTTGTCTTCTGAGCTCTAGTGGCTAAAGCACCTCCCTAGCCACCACCACTCAGGTCCAAAGATGCTATAGTTGACCCAGTGCAGAGGTGACAAATGCCTTGAACTTTTGGTGTATCCCGTGTGTAGAGAATTGTGACGCAGATCTGGTACAATCCTGGTACCTTTGAGACTTTCTTGTCACTTCAGTCTGGGCCTGAGTTAGGAATTTATTGGAAAAGCTGAAAAATCTTTAATTAGGGAATGGTTTATCATGTATCTACATGGAAGCAATACTGAATTGCATAAGAGAAAAGAAGTGATAGTTTCATAGTTTAAAATATTTATCTCTAGTCACAATCAGAGAACTAGAGACCTTCTGTGACTGCCCTGGGAGACTTTCCCACCTCTTATAGCCACAGGGCTAATGTAGTCAATAATGAAACACTGCAGGCCGCTGAATTCCAATGTAAGTTGAATTCAGAGCCACATCAGATCTCTTAGGTTAAAGATTAAGCACTGATAGGAAAAGATGAAATGGTGAGAATCTGAATGGAGACATTGGGTAGATTCAAATAAATCAAGATACCTAGAGCCTACAAACTCCACTGAGTTTCTCTCCTGCAGAAGCAGTCTCCCTCCCTGTCTGATCAAGTTAGTCCTTCTTTGCTGGGAGGCTCTGTAGCAGGCTGAACCCAGGTAAAGGGTACCAGATATAGTCATACGTCACTGCTACTCCATTCTTCTTTATCTTTAGGCCCAAAAGTAGCTAAATTCAATCATGCCCCAAGGGGATAAGCAGAAAATCCAACCTTGGAAGATACACGTAAGATTGTATTAATTTATAGTCACAGAAACTTGAGAAGAATATGTGTAGGAGTAGGACCTAAGTGTCCTAGACCAGGGAAATAAGAATATAGTGTTGGATTGATGATGATTTATTGATATCACTGTTCCTATTAGAGATTCTGGATTTAGTATGTTAGCTTCAGCAGTTTTATTAAATAAAACTAGATTCATTGGAGGGTTACATTAAATAATGTTGAAATGCCAGAACTTCCCTAGTGTAACATAGTCCAGAGGCCTTGGGGATCAGCAATAATGTCATTCAAATGGGGTTTTTAATGCCACTTCACTACTGGAGTCAGTGTAGGCGTGGCTACTGTACTTGTCAACAAGGCTACAGTAGTAATCAAAATTATTTGACCCATAGAGAATTTTGATAATGTAGAATTGATCATGGAGTCTTTAGTTTTGATATAAATGGGCAGCATACTGAAGTTTACTTGATCTCTGTAATTGAAAAATCTCTGGTCTGCCTGGCGAACAAGGACTTGACCTCCCACTGTAATACGTGGCTTCTTACCCAGTTCCCTCACCACACCTCCTTCGCAGATCCAGAACTCTTCAATGAAGATGTTTATAATCCTGTCACAAGTGGTACAGTCTGTCTTCTTTCCACCCATTTTACATGGGAGACTGTACAGTAGGAAAAAGAGATACCCACATTCTGGGCTAATTATTCGCTCTGAGCAGATATTAGCCCCTGGGATCCCAAAATACCTGTAGTCTTCCAGTCCAGATGAAGATTGATGAAGCTACATTAGTCAGCTGAGGCTGCTGTAACAAAATACTGTAGACTGGTGGCTTAGATAATACGAGTTTATTTGCCATAGTTCTGGAATCTGGAAAGTGCAAATTCAAAGTGTCAGCTAATTCATTTCTTCAGTGAGTGCTGTCTTCCTGTCGGCTTCCTTCTCACCGTGTCCTCACATGACAGGGAGAGAGGGAAAAGGCAAGTTCTGTTATTTCTTAAGGGTACGAATCCCATAGTGAGGGATCCCATCAGATCTAATTATATCTCAAAGGTCCCATCTCCAGATACCATCACTTCAAGGTTAGGACTACAACATAGAATTGGGGTGGTACTAACAATGAACAATAACACATAATTCAGTCCATACTAGATCAGGTGACAAGTGGCACCATCAGTAAATCTCATGGTGGACCTAGTCTACCATTGTACCCTATCCAGGTGATAACATTTTTTAAATCACTGTATGTGGTAAATGCTCCCAACTAGCAACAGTACATGGTCCTGCTTTTCTGGCTTCAGGAGCCAAGAAGTGGAAATACAAGTGGCTCCTTTCATTCTTACACCTAAAAACCCACTTAAAAAATTATTGCTTTCCCTCTTGGCGACTTTGAGCTCTTTGAGTTTTAGAAGTTTCATTCCCAAGGGAACGATGACTGGCAAACACAGCAGTGATTCCATTGCTGCCACATAGCCCTTGGGACATCTCGTGTCACTGAACCAACAGGCAGTGAAGGGAGTTACTGTACTAGCAGGATCCCAACTCTCCAGGGGAAACTGGATTGTAGCTGTACCATGAGGCAAGGACTGTGACTGGAACTCATCGGATTCCCTAGCATACCTCCTGGATGTTGTCCAGTGATACAAGTTAGTAAATTAGAGGATTACAGTACATGTCAGTCCATCTAGGGCCAGACCCCTCAGGAACAAAGATTGCTAATTACTGCACTAGGTTAAGAATTCTAACCACCTAAGATGCTGGCCAAACACCAAGGGAATTGGAATTTCCTAATGGAAGACAAAAGTTATTAATTATACTCTCATAACCAGTTGCAAAAAGGATGACTCGACTGCATAATTTTTTGCTTGTTTATGTATATATGCAATTTCCTTTTTACTTTCTTGTTTTCTCCCATTATATGAGGTGAGTTGTTATTGGTAAAACGTAGATGTAATAGTTGGGCTCCATGATTCTGGTGAATTTGCCGTTAAACTAGAAGAGGAAAGCTCACCTAACCGTGGGTATAAATGGGACTTTGGGTCTCCCATTTTGATAAGAAGGTGAGCACGTTTATTAATACGATTGAACAAGGGATGGTTACGGAAGCTTGATTGTATTGTTATAGCCATTTGGAAATGTATATGTGTGAGAGGATGCATTTGGTTGTCGAGGAGCCAAAGACAGTAGGTTACAGTGCATGTTACTGGTGCCTGGTTCCGTTCCCATGCCTTCTCTGTAGCCACCCCCCCCAAACTCCCTTAACTCTGGGATAGTTTTGGATCTGCCAGGTCTGGAAGGCAGCGAGGAGGTGGGGCTGCGTGGTGGCTTTGGGGAGCATGAAGATCCTGCTCTAACCGGCCGGAGCCTGAGCTGTGGGCAGGAGTGGGGCAGCAGCAGTCTCTCCAGCACAGCTCTCATGGCAAGGCTGCCAGCACCAGCTGCCCTCCACCCTCCCTTCTCTTCTCTGGTCCTTCCAACTGCCTAAATTAAATCCTGCTTGAAACATCCAAAAGCGTTTGTTTCCCTAACTGAACCCTGCCTAATGCACCCTAAATCTCATCTGCTTGGAATAAACAGTTTGTATTTATGGCCTTCTAAAAATCTTTACTCATGAATATCTTAAACAAATTGGATCATATAGCACACGCTGATTTGTAATAGGTGCCTTTTCACTTAACTGTATGCTCTGAGTGGCTTTGTTTTAATGCTTGTCTGAATTGGGGGATTGTATAATGAGATGGGTAAAATAGAAAAATATGTCAGTAGCTCACTTTGTATCTGGGGGAGGGGAAAAAAAGATGTCTAAGCAGATTGTTTCCCAGGGAGATTATTTTCTTTTCCCAAAAGCTGCTCTCATAACATCAACCTTTCACTGCCAACTCTGAGTGGTCCATGATTTCTGCTTCATTTCCCATTTGCTTGTTAGCCCACAGCTGTCTGGCTTCTGACCCCAGTGGTTTGCCAAAATTCCTTTTGCTATGAACTGAATTGTGCCACTCCCCCCACCCCCACTCCAGTTCGTGTGATGAAATCCTCTATGTGATAGTGTTTGGAGATGGGATGTAGTTGAGTCAAGGTCATGAAGTTGGGGTCACGTGATAGGATTAGTGACCCCAGAGAGCTCACTTGCTCTCCTGCTCTTTCCCTGCCATGTGAGGGTACAGGGAGAAGGCAGCCATCTGCAGGCCAGGAAGAGAGCCCTTACCGGGAACCAGCCGTGCTGGCACTTTGATTTTGGACTCCCAGCTGAAGTCTGCTGCTGCCGCCGCTGCTAAGTCACATCAGTCATGTCCAACTCTGTGCGACCCCATAGATGGCAGCCCACGAGGCTCCGCCATCCCTGGGATTCTCCAGGCAAGAACACTGGAGTGGGTTGCCATTTCCTTCTCTAACCCAAAGAAGTCTAACTGTGAAAAAGTAGATTTCTGTCATTTAAGCTTGTCTATAGTACTTTGTTACAGCAGCATAAGCTAAGAGACTTTTTTGAAAATCACCAGTGATTTCTTAACTGAAAAAATTTGGTGACTTTTTTTCTTGTTACTGGCCCTTTTCCTAAATTTAACCCTAAATTCTGCTTCCCTTCTCTAACCTCCCTGGCCTTGCAAGTCCTTCTCCTCTTTCCCTAAGAGCCATCCTCAACTTTGGCCCTTACCCTGGGCTCTCCCCCATACTTTTCACCAGGATGGCTGCACCTCTAAAGCACTGACCCCTCCTCTTAATGTCACTTCCACATTGGCATTTAACCCTGTGCTTCTTCATCTGCAAAGTGGCCCTCATTTGGTGACTGAGCAAGTATCCGGAGCCTCTGTGTGCTCGCACATAGTCCAGTCTCTAAAATCTCGTGCCCGTGCTATGTGCCTGGCCTTTCCCCTGGGCTTTAGGCCCATGCTTTGGCCTGTGTGGTGCAGCTCTCTGTCCCTCTTCATGTCGCTGCATCTCAAACACAGTGTAACCAAAACCTCTTTGTCTCCCAGCAAAATTCGTTGTTCTGATTAGCTTGTGGCCTAAAGAATAAAATATGATGAAATAAAAATAAAACCTAGAAAGATAAGGTGGGTTTTTTCCTCTCCCTATTTTCTTATATGGTATACATTCCACCCTTGTTCACTATTTGAAGTTTTTGAATATGGACCCTTTATCAGATCTTGTTAAAACTGGTACTCATGGGTGACAAGGATGAATTATTATATACATAGGAGAGCATTTCAGAGTCCCATTTGTTCAGTTATTCATCATAAGTTTCCTAGATAAGTCTGAACTTCCTCTGTGCTGTATGGGAAAATAAGAGGTATTTGCTCATTACTCATTCACTGCTGTAGATCCTTTAAGAGAACTGAAAAGAATATCTTGTATCTAAAACATCTTTGTTCTTTAAAGAAATGATGGCTGTTTGGGGGCAATTCTGGCTTTAAATGCAGAGACCAAGTGTGTTCCAAAAGAAAACCACAAAATCAGGCAGGCTGAGTGGGCTGGCCACAGTTGACTGACAGCTCCCAAGGCATGTCCGTCTGGGTCTTGTTCACCAGTTACTCCAACCCAGTGACAAGGCATGAATGTGCACCCCAAAATAAGATAGGTATAGGAGAAGGCAATGGCACCCCCACTCCAGTACTCTTGCCTGGAAAATCCCATGGTCGGAGGAGCCTGGTAGGCTGCAGTCCGTGGGGTCGCGAAGAGTCGGACATGACTGAGCAACTTCCCTTTCACTTTTCACTTTCACGCATTGGAGAAGGAAACGGCAACCCACTCCAGCGTTCTTGCCTGGAGAATCCCAGGGACAGGGGAGCCTGGTGGGCTGCCGTCTATGGATCACACAGAGTCGGACACGACTGAGGTGACTTAGCAGCAGCAGGAATTGCTTCTGAAGTAACATTTTTATCAAATGCTGCTAATTCCACAGGACTTTAGCTTGAGGTCTGGAAAGCATGGCAAGAGTTAAGCTTTCATTGACTTTTTCAATTAGATCATTTCACCCCTAGCTAATAATGAGAAAGAATCTTTAAAAAAATCTTTTCCTTAGGCCGTCATATTATTGTTCTGTTTGTAGTAAATTTGGGAATTCTGCTGTGTTGCTAACTGGCTGGATAATCTCAGGCAAGTCACTTGGCCTCTAGGAGTGTCCATGGTCTTATTTGTAAAACAAAGGTATTGATCCTGGCTTAAGTGATCACCAGGATCCCTGCCAGTCTGCCACTCTGTGGCTTTTCTGCTCTGCTGGGTAAGCAGGTGTGTATACAGCCTATTGCCTGCCTCCTTAGGGGTGTTTCGTTGTTGCTGCTGCTGCTGTTATTGAGCTGGTAGCAAGCTTTAATCACTGCAACTCTAAACTGAGTGACTTGGAATCACTTCACAAATGCTTCTAAGTGAATGAAATAATGTACTATTAGAATCCTGAGATGACCCTCTATGTGCCAAAAAAAAAAGACACCTGGTAACTTTCTAATTCCATAATTATGGAAAAGCAGAGACATCACTTTGCCGTCCAAGTTATTGTTTTCCAGTTGTCATGTGTGGATGTGAGAGGTGGACCATAAAGAAACCTGAGAGCCAAAGAATTGATGCTCTCAATTTGTGGTGTTGGAGAAAACTTTTGAGAGGCACTTGGACAACAAGGAGATCAAGCCAGTCAATCCTAAAGGAAATCAGCCCTTAATATTTATCAGAAGAACTGATGCTGAAGCTACAATACTTTGGCCACCTGATGCAAAGAGCCAACTCACTGGAAAAGACCCTTATACTGGGGAAAATTGAGGGCAGGAGGAGAAGGGGGCAACAGAGGATGAGATGGTTGGATGGCATCACCGACTCTATGGACATGAGCTTGAGTAAACTCTGGGAGATAGTGGAGAACAGGGAAGCCTGGCGTGCTGCAATCCAAGGGGTTGCAAAGAGTCGGACACCACCGAGACTGAACAACAGTAGTTAAGAAACTACCACAACAGCATACAGTTAGCAACATTTATCAGTTTATCAAAGCTTCTGTTTTTTTTAACTTGACTACTTCTTGGATCTTTTCATATTTTCTTTCTTTTTATCTTCAGCATTAGCAGTTAGTGTTCTTCAGATCAGGCATCTTTTTCCCCAAAGAAATAAGAGAAATCACTTACCAAGAGTTAGTGTATACGCCATGAAAGGAAGCAACAGTGAAGTCATTTTGAGAGGCTGATGCTGTGTGTCATTCACACCTTGACCAGTCAGGTGATGGCCTGCTGCTCAGAGGAGCCTTGAAAAAACTCCTCAAATTCTTGTCTTCTTAAAACTGCCATGGACCTGCAGGGTTTTTGTTGGTTTTTTTTAACTTTTTGTTCCCATTGCTCTGGATGAACCAATGCTTCTGACTAAAACAATAGGGAGAGCCCCCAGCATACTTCTCCTCCATATGCTGAAGTCCCAAATTGTCCGTCAGCTTACAGAGTGCTTGGAGTGCACTGGTTTTTGTCATTTCCCAGTTCCTGCCAGTAAGGATATTGAAAGGGCTAAGATAGACAACTCCATGGTTTTTTTACCAAAGTCAGCAAGAGAAATAGGGCTATACAAACTTTCTCATATTTAGGTTCAGTTTAACCTTTCAGTGCCTCATTTTGGGGGCACCAGACTGCACACAGTCTCCTTACAGGGTTGCTTTCTGCCTCTACTGTTGCCTGTTTGCTCATGTAGTATTGTACTGGCACCTTCCTTATGATACCCTAGGGGGGACCCTTAACCGGGGGTGACGTGTGCTCACCTCAACCCCTCTCTGTAGGGTCGAGAACACAGACCGTCTGTACTTCCCTGCTGCCTGTTTGATCTGTTTCCATAAAAGATCTCACAACACTTACTCCTTCCCCTGAATTCCTTGACCTCACACATTATTTTACATTTATTTCCACCATTTGACCCTGATTGTTTGCCTTCTTCAATACAATAAGTTTTGCTTCTGGCCAGTACTGCCCACTCAGCAAGTGGCCTGAGTGTTCCTCCAGCTTCATGGTTCCATCCTGTACCCTGATTTGGTTTCAGCTATCCGTCCCCTCTGTCCCAAGCTCTACACGCCCAAGTTCACGTCCACGGGCTCCCCTGAGGCTCTGCCTGTGCCCATGCACCCTCATGACCTATCTAAAATGGCTCGCCTTCAGACTCTTCGGTAGTACTGCTCCATCCTGGAAGTCCTCCCTGGTCACTGCCCAACTGCAGCCCCAGAGCTGCAGTCCACCCAGAGCATCCTTCATAGGGTAGAATTAGTTGTGAACACGTGCGCGTGTGCTATGTCGCTTTCACCGCCAGGCTCCTCTGTCCATGGGATTCTCTAGGCAAGAATACTGGAGTGGTTGCTATGTGCTTCTCTGTGCTCCTCTCCCTGACCCAGGGACCAGACCTGCGTCTCTTACGTTTCTGCATTGGCAGACGGGTTCTTACCACTAGAGCCACATGGGAAGCCCAGTTGTAACATAAAATTTGACTCCCAAAGAGCAGCATCCACTTGGTTTTTGCTTTCCCATCCTTGTCTTGATGCTCAGATACCTTGAAAGAGCACCCTTGGCTTGTATTCACGACACTGAGAGTCTTCCGCCTGAAGGTGACCTTTCTCATGTGCTATCATTCTGCAGTCTGTGGTCTCACCTTAGTAAGGAATGTTCCCTTCCTTACTGAATGCGTTCTTCTCCCCACCCCTTCCGTTTTCACTTCTTTATAAAACCCATCCTAAGAAAGTAATTTTTTACAAAGCAGGAGATTTGGCAGGCACTAGATGTTTGGGACCAGCCAAGCCAAGACAGTTGAAGGTGGCTATAAAAGATTTTGCAAATACCATTTTCACCAGAGGCACAGCAGCAGCTTTTTTGGCTGAAAAACAGTCTCAGCCAAGCTGAAGCTGATTACATTGGCCATGCAACAAAGGTAATTTATTCATTATACCCCAAATCTCCCATTAACTAAAATCAGGATTTCAACTGCTGATTGAAAGGAAGCTGATGGATCAGAGCACAATTACCCTCCTAGACCAAAAAGGCGGTGACTCTTAAGAGTACTTTCTAATTGTTTTTCTTTCCTAAACCTAATTACTGTTGGCTGTACAGATATCTAATAATTAACTTATTCATATAACATTCACCGATATTTTTTCCCATAACCACTCCCATTCTAATTCACATTCTGCATGTCTGGTAGTTTTATATCTGTTTAAAATCTTCCTAGATTTCTGTGTGGCTTTTATCAGAAATACTTTATAAAGCAAGGACTCAGCTGAATTCTTTCCCTGAGAGGATGGGTGTTCATTTCTTGAGAAAACCAAGAACGCTGGAGAGTTCTTCCCATTTCTCTAGTATAGATGTGTCTCCTGAGCTTCAGATGGCATTTGCCTCTTCCCCAAGTCTCAGTAATCACCACTCACCATCTTGGTCCACCCAAAACTGTGGACTTTCTGCCCTTACCCTCCGGTTGTCAGCAACTTAATGTGAATGCGAGGTTAAGAGAAATTCTTCCTATCTTTCTTCACAGACACCCTCCTCCTAGGGCTGAGCAGACACCTTCGGACTTTCAAACTCATAATTAAACCCCTGACAATTTTCTTTTCTGGCTCACTTGCAAAATAAATGCATCAAAGAAGATTAATTTTTGCTGTTTCCATGTCTGTATCCAGTGTGTGTGTAGTGAAGGCGGTGGTGTGGGAAGGAGGTCTGTGTGCACTTTGAAATACATACTGCAATTGTAACTTTTCTTAGCTTGCCCATGACTAAATCAGAGCCCAAAGTTTACAAGGGATCCATGAGGGGCTGAGAAGAGAGTGGGTGTGTTTGTGCAGATGAAACACAAATGAATTTCAAACTTATCTTCCTACTAGCAAAGGCAGATTGAAGGAAACAGACCATTGAGAGCTGCTCACTCACCCACTGATTTTCCCCCACACTCCATTCTCCTATCCTGTCCCATAACTCCACTTACTTCCTTTAGAGAAACTAAGTGTGGTCTTTCTCAGACATGCTGACCCCCTACACCTCTCAGAGCACTGGTTTCGATCTGCACAGACAGGATGCTGGTTTTCCAGTCTCTGTAACCTCAGCAGTACTTCTGTTCTCTTCCCAGAAGGAAGCACAGCATGGGACTCTGGCGGTGATGCTGAGTCACTCCTATTCATAGGCCCTTGATGGTCCTGCTCACTGTAGCCTCAGTGCTAGGAATCTCAGTTCTTCTCTGCCTTGGAATTTCAGGGAGTGAAGAAGCCTACTTTCTTTAGGAAATGTTTGAAGGGGGTAGTTTTCTGGTAGGCTGATAGACAAGTCTTGTTGGGTGTATGGGTATGGATGTGGAAACTTTCAGTGTCAAACACCACCCATCTAGTTAGCCTGAAAGGAATCCTGGTCCATGTGGCCTCGAAAGGAGAGCTATCTGTTTGTGTTCTGAGTGTCTTTATCTTGTTATTAAAAGACATTCTCTGGGGATGTGTCTTGTGTATCTGTCAGTGGAGTCTGACTTTCCTTTTGTTCTCAGGGAGGAAGATGAGTACTCAGAATTGCGATCAGAGCTCAGCCAGAGTCAACATGAGGCCAATGAGGACTCTCGCAGCGTGGATCAGGACCAGACCTCTGTTTCTGTCCCTGAAAACCAGTCCACCATGGTCACTGCAGACATGGGTAAGTCTGCCTGCCGTTGCCGCAACACCAGGGCTCAGTGTCTGGATTGTAATCAAAACTTTAGAAGCATGAGACAGCCTGGATCGATAGTGAGTCAAGCAGCTTGTTGAGTAGATGAAGGCAGGTGAAGGCTCACTGATTTCAGTTCTCTACATATTCCTTTGTCGGTCACAGTGGAACCAAAGAGCTGAATTCCCTTTCTGCCTTGATGTTTGTGATTCAGTCGTGTCACCTTCTACGTGAAAAGTCGGGAAGTAGGGAACCAGGTGAAAAGGTGATTGCACTGTTCCAAGTTCAGTAAAACTGAGCTGTGATGGCAAGAGTGGAAAGGATGGGCTGAGGAGCGACTCACTGCAGGGGAGGAGGCGATAGGTTCAGCAGCTATGGGGTAAGCAGGATCCAAAATGACTCTTTACAGTGTTCATCCTGAGTGACTCAGAATGATTGTATTCCTTACTAAGGAAGTTTGGTTGAGAAATGATTTGGGAAATAAATATATTTTGTTTGAGGTTGTGAAGAAATGTCTGTATGAAAATAGCTGATAACAGCACGTTGGTATGGTGTGTTTTAAACTACAGGTTATGACCCTTCCAAGTAGGTCTTGAAATTACATGAAAAATAAAAATGTTTTCAAAATGAAATCAAATAGGGAAAAAAACAGAATGATAGTATTGTTTTTCAAGACACATATTTGTTGGATATGTATACGTCATAAGTTGCCAAGGGAAATGTTCTAACTATGGGTTGCAATTGAAGTGTTGGAAAGCCTCTGGCCAACTTGAAGATGCTCAACTAGATCTCTGGAGAGACTGGGGTTGCGGATAAAGGCTTTGAAGTTATGAGGTAAAGAGCTCCCTATGGTTGAAAGCATGTGAAGTCCAAATGGGGAGATGCACCATATCTTAGGAAATGTTCACATATAAGGAGGTGATGGGAAAGGAACAAGGAGAAGGAAGAGTAAGTACAGTACAGTTTACATTAGAACTTAAGTTTCCATTGGGGAGAGAGTGCCTTTAATAAATATTAAACATTTATGCTTAATTACCCATTCCATTACTCTTGCCTGGAAAATCCCTTGGGTGGAGGAGCCTGGAGGGCTGCAGTCCATGGGGTCGCGAAGAGTCGGATACGACTGAGCGACTTCACTTTCACTTTTCACTTTCACGCATTGGAGAAGGAAATGGCAACCCACTCCAGTGTTCTTGCCTGGAGAATCTCAAGGAAGGGGGAGCCTGGTGGGCTGCCGTCTATGGGGTCGCACAGAGTCGGACACGACTGAAGTGACTTAGCATAGCATAGCATAAAACTATATAATAACCAGGGCTTCCCTGGTAGCTCAGCTGATAAAGAACCCACCTGCAATGCAGGAGACGCCAGTTCGATTCCTGGGTCAGGAAGATCCTCTGGAAAAGGGATAGGCTATCCACTCCAGTATTCTTGGGCTTCTCTGGTGGCTCAGCCGCTATAGAATCCACCTGCAATGTGGGAGACCTGGGTTCAGTCCCTGGCTTGGGAAGATCCCCTGGAGAAGGGAAAGGCTACCCACTCCAGTATTCTGGCCTGGAGAATTCATGGACTGCAGTCCATGGGGTCGCAGAGTCGGACACAACTGAGTGACTTTTGTGACAACCTGCATAAACCTATATACGTGCTATAACATCAAGTACCATGGCAGTGTCAAAGGAATTCAATTTAAGATTTCCAGGAAGGCTTCCTCTCAGAAGTGACATTTGAGCTGAGATGTGGAGGGTAAGTAGGAATTGAGTGCATGAGAGAGGAAGTGACATGCAGGGGAGAGGGGATGATGTATTCAAGGTGGTGAATAAGACCCTCTTTTATGAAGGGGGCAGAGGTGTGAGACAGAGGCTGGGAGAGGCAGTCCAGAGCCAGACTGCTCAGGATCTCATAGACCATGCTAGGGAGTCTGACCATTATTCAGAGACCCAGCAGAAACTGTTGAATGATTTTTAACAGCTGTGGATGGGAGGGATGAGATGATCAGATGGCATTTTGAATCAATCACTCTGTAGTGAAGAGAAAGAATCAGTGGATCAAGAGTGAATGGGGGAGGCCAGCCTGGAAACCTTTGCCAAAGTCAAGGTGGGCAAAACTATTGCCAGAATTAAAGGTGGTGGCCGTTGAGATGTGGAAAAGCAGATGAGTACAGAAAATTGACAAGATCTTCCAAGGAATCTGTCACAGGGTGAAGAAGGAGGGAGGCATGCGTGAGTGTCCCGTAAGTGTCTGGTTTGCCCAGTGGATGGGTGGCAGGGCCAATCAGCTATATGGGAGCGAAGGAAAAAGGACTCAGTGGTTTTGCTCTGAATTTAGTTTTGTTGGGGAGGGACATGGGTGGGGTGGAGAGGAGGGTGTGTGTTTTGTTTGGGCAGAAGTTTCAGGTGTCCAGAGCTATCTGGGTGGAGATGTTGGGAAGGCAGTAGGTACACAGAAATGACAACAGGTCTGGCTGAAGAAAGCAGTCGGGAGACGTCAGGCTGTTTGCCGATAGTTACAGAAGCGGTGGAAGTCGATGTGAAGAGCACGGAGTGTAGAGAACTAGAGGCTAGGTGTAGGGGGCCACCGGCCGGGGAGAAGACGCAGGAGCACCTCGTGGCAAGGATGAATGTCTCGGCGTCTCGGTCTCGGCTCAAACACGCCTTCCCAAAGCACCTCGCAAGCACCCGTGTGTGCACGTCCGGCGCCGCCTCTCACCACCTCGCTGATCTCTTCCTTACGTCACACTGAAAGTTTAAACGATGCATTTGTACTTCTTTGCTTGACTGACGCTCCCACTAAACCGCACTGAGCAAAAGCTTATTTATTTTCTCTACTCGTGGCTCTCCGGAGCCCACCACAGGGCCTGGCACAGAGTGCAGTGTGGGTTCAGAGATATGTGTTTGAATGAAGGGGTGGTGCAGTCAACCAGCCCATCAACCAGGCGGTCAGCTGGAGCCATAAGAAGGAAATGTGGAGAGCTGTGCCCACCAGGCAGTGGGGGAGAAGACTCTCATAGGAAGGAGAGTCCCCAGCATGGATGGCTGCTAAGGCCACATAAGATGGGTTTAGGTACATTGATGTCCCTGAGTGCTGGGTACTGATGCCAGCTTTAGCCAGATGGAAATGGGGTGAGGAGAGGGCTTGCCTTGCGGGCCTGGGGCCTTGGCTTCAGGCTAAAGCCGCTTCCCTCACACTGAACCCAGACCACGGGCCTGCCGTCACAGCACACACACACCCTAACGACGAGCCCACGTCCTCTGGGCTCCATTATACCAGCATCATAATCTTACCCTGGTGGCCTCGACCTTCTGGGCTCAGGCTTCCAGCCTCAGGTGGTCAGACGTGTGCAGGCAGCCGAGAAGTTTCTATCACTGCCCAGACACATTCCTACACCCACCCCTCCATTCAGTTCTCTGAAACTATTTTTCATGAAATTAAGCAAGTGACCCACACTCCAACAAAATTTCTTAGTCAAGAAACTTGGGGAGTTGGAGGGCAAACCCCCTCCAGTGGATGGGGAGGGTAGGGGGTACATCTTCACTGCGGGCATCCCAGGGCTCCCATTGGGGGAATCCCTGTATCCGGGTGCCCCCACGGGAGCCAGTGTCTGCCCGTCTGCACCAGGAGCAGGCTTTGTTTTCCCAAATCATGTATTTTTGCCTTCCCCTCAGTAAAAATGCATGTTCGTTACAACTGGTGGTAGTTGCATTCCCAACAAGCCTGGTCTCCTGCAGGGAAGGGACCCTTGTCTGCCTGGGGCCTGTGTGTCTTCTCTGCCCGCAGTAGGGGCCATCAGTCATTCATGTAGCCGCTCGCTGAATGCCGTGCTAGGGATGCGTATGTGAGACCCAGAATCCGCCCTCAGATCGCCCCTGCTCGCAGGCTCACACCCTTCATCCCCAGAGTGACATCCCCACTTCTGACTCTGACCTGCAGGCCTGTGGAGTCTGGAGAGCCCCCACCTCAAGCCTTGCCCTTCCCGACTCTTTCTGCTTCCTTCCCCGCTCTGGCCACACTGGCCTTCCCTGCTATCCCTCAGACCTGACCAGCATCTCTGACCTCAGGGTCCCTGCACCCACTGATGCCTACTCGTCCTTTCTCTCACAGTCAGTCTGCTCTCCCCTCATCACAGCCTCCCCCAGCCCCTCGTGGGGTTCTGGACTGTCCCTCACGTGCATGCTGCTTGGCCTCCGCTCCGCACATGTGTCCCTCCCTCCTCACCCCACCTCATCCCTCTTCATCGCACTTAGCCCTCCGTGACGCCACCTCCCGTGTGTCCCTCCCATCTCCCCCACCTCATCCCTCTTCACCTCACTTAGCCCTCCGTGATGCCACCTCCCGTGTGTCCCTCCCATCCCCCCCACCTCATCCCTTCCGTGATGCCACCTCCCGTGTGTCCCTCCCATCCCCCCACCTCATCCCTTCCGTGATGCCACCTCCCGTGTGTCCCTCCCATCCCCCCCACCTCATCCCTTCCGTGACGCCACCTCCCGTGTGTCCCTCCCATCTCCCCCACCTCATCCCTCTTCACCTCACTTAGCCCTCCGTGATGCCACCTCCCGTGTGTCCCTCCCATCCCCCCCACCTCATCCCTTCCGTGATGCCACCTCCCGTGTGTCCCTCCCATCCCCCCCACCTCATCCCTTCCGTGATGCCACCTCCCGTGTGTCCCTCCCATCCCCCCACCTCATCCCTTCCATGATGCCTCCTCCCGTGTGTCCCTCCCATCTCCCCACCTCATCCCTCTTCATCGCACTTAGCCCTCTGTGACACCACCTCCCGTTTGTCTTTACTTCCTTGTGTATCACCAGTCTTGGTCAGTGCTGGAATGCCAGCTCCACGTGGGCAGGGACTTTGACTCTCTGACATAGCGGTGCCCACTCACTGGAGGCTTCCAGAGAGGTGAGTGACAGGGAGCGACTTGGAGCTTGTAGTTGTTTGGAGGATGCAAAGGGAACATGGGATGCCTGCCAGTGGAGCACACCAGAAGATGGCAGGGGCCACAGCCTCTGGTGGGAGCGTCAGAATGTGCCAGAAGTCACACTTAGGCTGACAGCTGAGGGATAAGTGGGAACAAGCGGGCACAGAGGGGGTAGGAGGAGAGTGCAGTGGGCATGGCCGCCCCGCCAGGACCCCACAGAGGGCAGGCCTGGGGATAGCAGGAGGAGCAGCTCACGAAAGCCCAGCAGAGCACAGCCCCTGCACGACCATCAGAACTGGGTGGCTGCCTCTTCTTACTCCCGTGCTATTTTCCAATTCAATTGCTTCAGCAGGGAAAAAAGCTTCCATTTATAAACACCTTTATAGGAAATCATTAAAACACATCCATTTCATTATGACTGCTGTATTTGCAAACCTCCATTAGCCACCCAGCTTGGCTAATTTTGAGCTGGATTTTATATACAGAGTTGGCTGCAGTATATTCGCCGATTTCCATTTAAGATAATAGGAGTAGTCCCTTCGTCAGAAATCACTTGTCTTTTGTGTTCAAACCCACTTCAATAAGCTGGCTCCAGGGCATGGTCCTCAGAGCCTGGACAAGGAAACCCGCAATGTAGAAGTTGCTTTGACCTACCTAAGCAGTCCTATACAGGGGAAAGGTCCCAGTGGTGTCACGTTGCATCTTCAAGTAAACTGCATTACCTCTGTTCAAACCTAGACACGAAATCATTTGTAAAATAAAGATAATTAAGTAGACAAAGATAAAGTAGGAGTTATGGCTTGGGATTTCTGTCTCCTCACCTTGGCAAAGAGTTCTCATTGAAAGGGAGGCTGCAGATCATGGCTGACGTGGTTTGTTCACTTACTTTGTGCTGAGCATTAACAGGCATCCTCAAGTTCGGTCCTCAGTCTTAAAGGAGGCACTACAGAGCTCCTCACCTGTGAAACTGAGATAACAGTTCAGAGAGGGCAAGTCACTTGTCCAGGCTGCACAGCTAAGCACGTGTTTTCGTTCCTGACACCCATGCATCTATAGGTGGGCTTCCTTTCACAGGAAAACATGCCTTTGGCTGGTGTGCTCTGCTTATCACCATCCTATGAGGTCTCTAGAGCTGGTGGCAGAATTTAGGGAGCCACTGTCTGATCAGAGCTCCGGGCTTACTAGCAAAGTGCCTGCTGTTCATTTGAGATGCTGCAGATCTCCAACTTAGCTCCCACACCCTTAGACCAACGCATGCTGGGTGCTGCAGCAGAGCCAAGCACAGATGCGTGAGATGGCACTGGTCATGCTAGCTTGTGGGTCGGGGGGTGGGGGTGGGGGGTAGGGGTGCATTCCCTCCTGCAGGCTGTCTTCCCACCTCTGTTCATGGAACAGCAAAGCTGGTCTGGAGCAATTGTCTGTAAAACAAAATCCCTGACCCCATGGACCTTTGCACAGGCTGTGATAGATTCTGCTCCTGTATTTTGAAATTTCTTCTGGTTTTTGGTGAGAAAGTCTTATTTTTGTGGAATTTAGCAGTGCTGAACTATCATCCCTTAGTGATGGAAGAAAGCATATGCCCCCATGCTTGCTGGTGTGATCATTTAGACAGAGATTTCCTCCTTGTGCATAGTTTTTGGAAGACAACCAAGGAAGAATTTACACATGAAACCTGGCTGTTTGGCACAGCTGTGACTATGAAATACGTTTAATGTTAAAGCCAGATTTTCCTGGCTTAATGGACCGTGAGGCTTAATGGCTCAGGAGAAATGCTCCAAAGTGTTGAGCAGCCCCTCCCAGTGGGGAGAAAGGGGATTTAGGGCAGGGAAGGAAAGATAGTCCTGCCTTCTCCAAAAATGATTTCTGCAGAGTAGGAGAGAAGTATTTACAAAGGCGAGGCAGCCTGTCCAGAGAAAATTCAACTTCTGTTAGGAAGGAGGCACTAAGGAGGCAGTTGTCCTCTGGCAGAGCATGTTTAAAGGAGAATCAGATTCTTGGTAATCTGATTCTGAAACTTTGCAAAACCAGTCCATAGGTTGGCAACGTTAGACAGGACAGAAACTAGCACCCTGACTTGGCAATGAAACAGGCCCAGCCATGTGCTTTTTTTTTTTTTTGGGAGGGGGTAGTCTCCTTTAATTGGGCAACTTAGTCTTTCCCAAGAAGTTCATGAAAACCCCTGAAAACCAAGCCCAGGGCAGGCTTAGAGGTTTCAAACAGTGACTCACAGAAGGCTAAGGTGACTATGTCCTTCCTTGCGAGGATATGAACCTGGTCAAACAAGGCCTGTCCCTGTCTGTGAATGTGACCATGGCCATGTGGCCGAGGAGGCCACCTAAAATCATTCCAGAACTTTCCTTAGAGAGGAACCAAGCTTGAGAGCAGGCAAGATTGTTGCCCCACGTCATCTTGTGTCACTTTGGACTATTTCCCTCAAACCACTGTTCAGTGTTTTGCAGCCCACAAAGGAGACTTGAGATATAAGACAGATCTGGAAAGCCATGGGCCATGTTTGTTCAGAATGAGCTCCCTTGACTCTTAGGTTCAGGAACTCCTCTTCTAAGATAATGAAGTGCAAGTCGCTCAGTTGTGTCCGACTCTTTGTGACCCCATGGACTATACAGTCCATGGAATTCTCCAGGCCAGAATACTGGAGCAGGTAGCCTTTCCTTTTCCAGGGGATCTTCCCAACCCAGGGATCAAACCCAGTCTCCCACATTGCAGGCAGATTCTTTACCAACTGAGCCACAAGGGAACCCCCTTCTAAGATAAGCAACCTTTATTTTCTAAACAGACTGTATCTCCTTAGGTTGGATTGTTCTTTCAGTTGGAACTCATATTTTCCCTTAAAACCAGCAACCTAGACCTCTCACCTTTTGAGATGGACTGCTCTCCGTCTGTGGAATGTGTATCTCTCATGATAAATCTAGTTCTTACCTAGGGGGAAAACACCAAAAACTCCCCAGCATCACAGATGTAGAGAACGGACATGTGCAATTGAGGGCAAATGAGAGGGTGGACGAATTGAGAGAGTAGCATTGAAACGTATGCCTTGTCGTGTGTGAAATAGATAACTAGTGGGAGCTAGCTATAGAACTCTGGGAGCTCAGCCCGGTACTCTGATGACCTAGAAGGGTGGGATTCTGCGGGTGGGCAGGAGCGGGACATATATATACTTACATCTGATTCACGTTGTTATGTGACAGAAACCAACCCAACATTGTAAAGCAGTTATTTTCCAGATAAACTTTTTTTTTTTTAAGTCACACAGGAGTGTTAGCTTCCCAAAGCAGCCTCGGAAAGCCTATTTTATCTGTAAGGGAAATAAAGTACAGGCGCTCACAAGTCTTGACGCAGGCCCAGCCCTTGCTGTGGCCCTTGTTTTTGGGAGGAGAGGTTCTATGCACATCTTCCGCTTTCTCCTGCTGCTTTGGAAGTGCCCCGCCACAGGCAGAGCTGCTGGGCCTAGGATGACCCCCTGTGTGTCAGCCTTGTTCACTCCCGGGCTGGAGCCTGCCTGCCTCTTGAGCTGAGATGGACGATCCAGCCTGGGGGAAAGGCCCACTTGACCTAAAGGGTAGTGCGCTTTGGGGGAAATGCTCAGAGGTGGGGTCCGTGAGCTGGGCAGGCAACTGAGGGGCCTTGGGGTGCAGTGAGGGGCTGGGGTTTGTCCTCTAAGTACACTTCTAACTGTGTCTTCAGGGTAACCTCTCAGAGGCACAGGTGCAGAGCCATCTTGAAGGCTGTGCACGGAGAATGCCAAATCATATCCCCTTTCTACCCCTAAGGCTCCTCACTTTTGCAGTACTGGGTATTTTCTTACTCTTAGTTCAGTTCAGTTCAGTTCAGTCGCTCAGTCCTGTCCAACTCTTTGCAACCCCATGAACTGCAGCACACCAGGCCTCCCTGTCTATCACCAACTCCCGGAGTTCACTTAAACTCAAATCCATCGAGTCCGTGATGCCATCCAGCCATCTCATCCTCTGTCATCCCCTTTTCCTCCTGCCCCCAATACCTCCCAGCATCAGAGTCTTTTCCAATGAGTCAGCTCTTCGCATGAGGTGGCCACAGTACTGGAGTTTCAGCTCTAGCATCACTCCTTCCAAAGAATACCCAGATCTGATCTCCTTCATAATGGACTGGTTGGATCTCCTTGCAGTCCAAGGGACTCTCAGGAGTCTTCTCCAACACCACAGTTCAAAAGCATCAATTCTTTGGCGCTCAGCTTTCTTCACAGTGCAACTCTCCCATCCATACATGACCACTTACTCTTAAAGCTGTGCCAGTTCAAGTGGTTAGTCTTCACAGAAGTAGAATGATCACATGTGCACTTGAACTTCTCTCGGTTCGTTAAAGCCTTGCTCTCTGGAGACCCCTGTCAGAACTCTTCTGCCTCCGAGGCCGGGGTGGAGTGGGTGATGGGATCGTGTGAGGGCTGTGGCAGCTGAGAGGAGGGTCCTGAGGGGGCAGGGGTGAGCCTTTACACTGTCGAAGGCTGAGTGTACTGCTGCAGAAAAACACACTACATCAAAACTGCACCGTGACAACAGCAAAGACGGAACACATCCCCAACTGGTGAGATGTGCTATAGTGGAAGTCTTTGGGGAGAGAAACACTGAGGAGGCTCTGCCCTCCCGGGAAGTCAGGGCCCAGCAAGGGAGGGGCTGGCTCCTGGCGCTCTCACCCTGAGCAGTGTCTGTGTTCTTGGGGGTGATGCGGGTGGCATTCCTGTTCTTGTAGCTGGTTGAGAGATCAGTCGTCATACTGGCCCCTGAGTTAATCTAGCCATCAGCATTTCCAATCTGTCTGATCTCTTTGCCTTGAGGGTTGCAGTATTTGTTTTCACCTCAACTTTTTATTTTGAAAAACTTTAAACTTATATAAAAGACACAATGAACCCCCTAAACCCTTTGCCTAGACTCACCAATGGGTAACATTTTACATTTGGTATTTTTCCTCTTACACTTGGAGAACCTTCTTTTCTGAGCAGTTTGACGGTGACAGGCAGACACCATGCTGCTTCACCCTAAATATATGAGCACCAGCCTCTTAAGAACAGGGACCTTCTCAGTCCTAACCACAGCACCTTTAGCCCACCTGAGAATCTGACTACGGGTGGAACTCTCACTACCTGTGGTCCACATATAAACTCCCCACATGCCGCATTCCTGCCTTCTGTCGCCGTTGCTCAGTGTCCAGGATCAGTCAGGGCTCACACATCTGTTTAGTTACCGTGTCTTTCTTCTCTCCTTTATCTAGAACAGGTACCCACATTTTTTTCTCTCACTACAGAGACATGTAGAGCAGGCCGGGTTAGTGATGTCATAGAAAGCCCCGTGGTCTTCATGCTCTGACTGTTTTCTTATTTGAGGTTAACTTTTTTTGCAAGGATATGCATAGGTGATACGCATGTGTCCTCACTACTGAGTTGCAGCTGGAGGTACAGAATGTCCATCTGTCCACTGCTTGTGATGTTAGGATGCTTCTAGACTACAGCGCCATTCTCATGAATCCTCTTCAGTAGACACAGACACTATGTGCGTGGTGCAGGATATGACTTCTGTGAATACTCTCCCATTCCCTTCCTCTCAGCCCCTTCTGTCTTCTACTTGGCACTTAGACCCAGAAGTTAACTGTTCTGTCATTTTCTATGTTGTTTCGTCCTGGCTTTGTCGGTTCCTTGCTGGAGTTAGGGAGGGCCATGCTGCATGCAGAGTGGATGGTAGGGCTAAAAGGAGGCCTAAACCCTCCTGGGTTCAGCTAGTTTCAGCGGTGGGGCCCCCTCCCTAGGCTGTCAGCTCTCGCCTCTTCGCAGAACGTCTGTCTTGGTGCTGGGAGAACCTGCAGCTCTTTCTTGCACCTCAGTGCTTCACAAGGCATGGCATGTGCCTGGAAAGAACAGCAGTGGGGGCTGTGGGCCACCCTTGGAAGGCCACATGAGTTCTAGATACAGCCTGACATGCCACGCTCACACCGGAGGACTTTCGGGCGTTTCCCAGCAGGCCTACAGCTGCTTCTGTTTCTCAGACCAGCTGAGATTCACTGTGGCTAATATCCCTGCCTTCCATGGAAGCATCCTCCTTGGGGATCCCTCTTCTTACCTGAAGGCCTTCTTCCGCTTTAGCAGCCTGTGGTCTCTCACGTGATAGGTCTTTGACTTGAAGATATTTGGTCAATAAGCAGCCTCACAAAAACTTGATGCTTTTAAAAGTTGGCTTAGAACATGTCTTTCATTTCTTTCACACTTTTAACTCATGTGGACTTTATTAAGCACTCCTCCATGCCTGGTGGTGTGAGCATCTCCAAACATGAGGATGGATGAACAGAGTCCCCATTCCCCAAAACCAGGCTTTGTAGGGTCCATGTTTCAGATACCAGGTAATTACAGGGAATATGATGCCTCAAAGAAAGAAATAGGAGACTATAGGCAATCAGGGAAGGCTTCCTGGGAGAGGGAGATGTTAAGGCAAAGCTTGAAAAAGAGCCATTATGGGCTTCCCTCATGGGTCAGTGGTGAAGAATCTGCCTGCCACTGCAGGAGACACGAGTTCACTCCCTCTTCCGAGAAAACCCCACATGCTGTGGAGCAGCTCAGCTCAGGGGCCATAACTGTTGAGCCTGTACTCTAGAGCCTGGGAGCCTCAACTCCTGAAGCCTGCTTGCTCTGGAGCCCAGGATCCGCGACCAAGAGAAACCCCTCCAGTGAGAAGCCCGGGCATTGAAACTAGAGAGCAGCCCCCCGCTCACCACAGCCAGAGAAAGCCGATGCCGCAGTCAAGAGCCGGCACAGCCAGAAACAGATCAGTAAGTTCTGAAAGTCCAGTGTCTTTGAAAAAAATGAAACCATTGTGAAGAAGAGAATGAGAGGCTTCCAAACTCAGCGGATACGTCACTCTGAAGAGAGTGCCGAGCCCTCGGAGTAGTTACATTTGAAGCTGGGACAATATTTGGAGCAGGTATCTTCTGGTAAACGCCGCTGCTTGAAATCAGAGGAACAGGGGAATATTTCTACTTTCGAGTCTCTTCAGCTGTATTTTTGTTTGGGTTTGGGTTTTTGCCGGGGTTCAGGAACAGTAGGACCAAGTTTTAACACTGGGTTCAAAATGAACCAGTTCTCCTATAGTTTATTGTATACAACACTGGGGAGAGGCCCGGTTGATCCTGAGGGAGAAAGGAAAACTAGCTTTGCCCACCAGTGTTTGTTTAAAGCAACACTGCTGATGAGGCTTCATCCCCGTAGCCGAGAGTGTCCTCTGACCTCCTTCCCAGGTTTCCCACGTACTTCGGTCTCCCTCAAACAGCAACATAAAAACCTAAGCTCTAAGATCTCATTAGAAAAATAACCTGAGCTGTCTCTTCCAATTAGAAGTCGTACTGGGATCCGGGAAGGGTGCTGTTGTTTAGAAAAGACAGCAGCAGCAGCTGCGAGGGAGTGGGCAGAGCAATGGAGAGTGCAGCCTGCTGACTCCAGAGGGGCCACTGCTGGCCCCTCCACACGCTGCTGTCATGGGAGGAGCTGGGCCCATGATTGTCCCACCTTCTAACTTTACAGAAATAGCTGTAAATTCTAATAATGTTTAAATGTTGGCGATTAACTCAAGAATCATTTTGGGTTTTGTTTTATAAAAAAAGGTTGGGCCAGATATCAAACCCTAACATCCAATCAAAACACCTTTTTGGCTACTGGAGGTTAGTTTGCTCCTCTGGTTCTCTGCTTGAAGGGAGATGTCATTCCATTTATCCTTCTGTGTCCTGGTTTCATCTTTACAGCTAATTAGGCAACTGGAAGGCAGAGTGCCAAGACTGTGTGAGCTTAGTCTATGCCAGAATTCCCTTTACATTGTACTTGAATGGTCTACAGCTTAAAGTTAATTGAAAATCAGCATCAGAAGAAGCTATATGAAATCTGCAAGTGTGAGCTGTGGCTGAAGAAACTGGCAGTCACATGGCTTCGCACCACCTGTGCCGTCTCGTGCACCTGAATCCTTGGAGCATCTCTTGCTAAGGACACGCCGTCTCCCTTGTTATGCTTCCTCCCTCTCTGACAGGAGATCTCTAATTTTTGCCGTGGTCACCAAGAAACTCAGGACTAAGAAGAAGAGTCAGCCGCAGCAGCTTTGCTAGCCCCATCTGCTTCCTCAGTCTGTCTCTGATCCCAGTCTTGTGTTTTCCGAAATGACCTCTGGGGGAGAAACATGTGTTTGATACAAAGGGCACCCTCTCTGCCCCACGGATATGGAACCGAGTCGTTGCCTTTCCTCCAGGAGGCATGGCACAGCCTGAGGGGCCGTGGTGGGTCTGCCTCTGGTGACCCTGCACCCCAGTGACCCTGAGAACATTCAGAGTTGTGCAGCCATCGCCACTACCCATTCCCAGAACTTTCTTATCCTCCCAGACAGAAACTCTGTTCATTAAGTCATATTGCCCCATTCGCCCCAACCCCAGTAACCTCTCTTCTGCTTTCTGTCTCTATGAATTTGCCTGTCCGGGTACCTCATATCAATGGAATCATACACTTGTCCCTCTGTGACTGACTTATTTCACATAGCCTAATATTTTCAAGGGTCATCCGTGTTGTAGAAGTATCAAAATTCTGTTCCCTTTAAGGCTGAGTCGTATTAGATTGTGTGCTTATGTCGTATTTTGCTCATCTGTCCATCTATCAACAGATAGCTTGGGTTGTTCCATCCTTGACTCCCGTGAATCATGCCGCTATGGACACTGGCTTAACCATTTTAAAGGGTACTGGTCCATGCTGTTCGTTGTATTCACACTGTCATGCAGCAGAGCTCCAGGACTTTTGCTTTTACCATGGAGAAATGATAGTGTACCCATCAAACAGTGCCCGCTCCTACCCCCTCACCCTCCAGCCCCTGGTAACCACCATCTTACTTTCCGTCTCTTTGAACTTGACCACCTTAGACACCCCACATAAGTGGAATCATAAAGTGTTTGTCTTTTTGTATTGCTTGTTTCCCTTAGCTTAATGTCTTTAAGGGTCATCCACGTTGCAGCGGGTGTCAAAGTTTCCTTCCTTTTTAAAGCTGAATAATACTTCATTGTATGTACATACCACACTTTGTTTATCCATTCATCTGCCAATTGACACTTGTGTTATTTCCATCTTTTGGCTATATGAGCAATGCTGTTATGGATGTGATATACGAGGACCTGTTGGAGGTCTTGCTTTCAGTTCTTTTGGACTTGTACCCAGCAGTGGAATTGCTGGATCACATGGGAGTTCTGTTTTCACTCTTTGAAGAACTGCCATGCTGTTTTCCAAAGCAGTTGCACCATTTTACTGTGCCCACCAGCAGTGCGCAAGGACCCCAGTTTCTCCACTTCCTCACCAACACCTGTTATTTTGTGTTGTTGTTGATAGCAGCCATCCTCTTGGGCCTGTGATATTTCGCTGTGGCTTTGATTTATAAACGAGGCACCTTTTTGTCTGTTCTGGAATACCTGTTCCCTATCTGAGCTTGTCTTGCACCTCTGGTCCCTTAACTGACACCTTTGGTCTTTTACAAAGACTCCGACTTCCTTGGCCTCCAATGTGGAAGCTCCAGCGCCTGGTAGGGAGCTGACTGTGCAGGGTGTTGGAGGCCAAGGGAAGGAACTGAAGATGTGTTCTCAGTCTGCGTTTAGAAGGCACCACAGCCTGAGGGATAAGGCCACTCGTGTGGGGTGAGTGGTGGTGAAGCGACCGCATTGACAGGGCACCCAGGGCATCTGTCCTGTTAGCCACCCTGTCATCCTGTGAGGCCCTGAACCAGGAACACTGACGAAAGACAGCCAGGTGTCACCTGATCACTAGTGGGGCCTGTGTGAAAGCTGTGGGTAGAAGGCAGGATTGTGTGGGGCTCACCATCAGCCTGTGTGATACGCGCTGGGCTTCCTAAGACCAAGGAAAACATCTGTCGTTCTCTGAGTGTGAACAGAAGATGCCCCTGAGCTGCAGTCTGCATGTGAACTTAAATGCCTCCCTCCGTCCTCTTGATGCCCTGCCCTGTGCTTGCATTATGGCATCTGTGCTTACTTTCCCCAGCATGGTGGTGGACGGCTGGGGAGAGGGGGCGTGGCTTTTGCCACATACACCTGTGAGCTCCCAGAATTGAGAGTCTGATGTTCATCTCTGTACCCTGCTTCCAGCCTGAGGCCAGGGCTCAGCAGCTGGTTCAAGAATAAGAAAGACTGATCAGATCCCCACACTTTCCTCCTGTTCCCTGTAGCCCAGTGTACTCAGGACCCAATCTGGTGGCACCTTCTCCAGGCCTGCTGTGAAGGCCCCTCAGCAGACATGTCCAGGATGATCATTTCATCAGGTGGGGCTATGCTAGGGAAATCCTTATGAATGGCTGAACAGAGGCATCTTCCTTCCTTGCCCCACTCAGGAGCACTTACTCACACAAATAATTCAGGAGTGTGTGTTAGCTCCAGCTCAGGGTACCAGGAAACCCAGCACCTCAAGGTGAATGATCATTTGGAGAAACTTCTCTGGTTGTTAATGGAATTAACATACATTTCCACAGCATATGTGGGCACTCAGGAGCACCACTCCTGACTCTGGACCTCTTTGTCCTGAGCTAGTGGTGGGCACCTACCCTCCATCTCCAGAGTACTTGCGCAGTGGGGACTGTCCTCCTGTTGTCTGCAGCTCAGCGCATGACCCATATTGAGGACAGAAAACATAAGGTGCATGCAAAACATCTGCTGTTGACAGTCTGTGTTTCTAGTCTTGTTGGCTCTTAAATATGTAATGATGTGGTGTTTAGATTTGCTCACTTTAAAAATAGCTTGTGACAGCCTATCCTGTGTTGGAGATAAAGTGAGGAGGAAGATCAAAGTCCCTTCTTTCTTGACGCTTACACTTGAGTAGAGGATATAACCCACACCTACATCAGAGCAGATAGTGATACTTGCCATGGAGAAGATAGGATCACAGGACAGGGACTGAAGGGGGAGAGGTGGAGCCCTGTGCCTCAGACAGAGAAGAGCTTGGAGAGAAGGTGGCATTTGAGCTGAGAGCCGAATGTAAGAGGAGATTTGGGTGGAAATCATTCTCAGCAGAGGAAACAACAAAGGAAAAGGAAGCTTTAGGACAGATGGGAGATTGGCATCTTCCAGGGATGGAGAGGAAGCAGGAGTGTGAATATAGCATAGTGATGAGGCAGAAGGTTGACAGAGGAGACAAGGACCAGTGAGACCAGTGATTCCCACCATGAATGCATGTTAGAGTTATCTGATGAGCCTAAAAATTTTTTCCAGTGCCGAAACTCCTCCCCTGGAGATTGTGATCTAACTGGCCTGGGTGGGGACTGGACACTGGTGTTTTATAAAGGCTCCCCTGGGAGTTCCATGGTACAACCTGGGTTGAAACATCAATAGCATTGATCGTGCAGTCTTATAGACTCTGGTAGGGAGTTTATATTTCAGCTGAATGAAGGGGAAACCATATAATGGTTTGGGCTAGGGGAGTAACATGGTCTGGCTTATGTCTTTAAGAGACTCACTTTAGCTACAGTGTAGGGACTAGAGGTGGGAGGTTATTCAGGTGGTTCAGTGGAGAAATGATGGTGGCTTGGACCAAGAATGGTGTCAGTGAAAATGGTCCAAAGAGGTCAGTTTGGGGGTGTTTTAGAGGTTGCAGTCATAAGATGGATTGGGTTTGGGGTGTAAACACAAGGAAATCAAGGTATCATGAGAGTTAACCAGAATAATTGGGTGGATAGTATTGCTATTCACAGAGCTGGGAGAGGTGGAGAATACAGTTTGGAGAAGAGGGGGAATCAATTTCATTGGTTGCAGTGAAAGCATCAGACCTCTCTCTGTCTGGATTTAGGTGCTTGTAGATATATGGCTTCCCTGTAGATACCGGGCTTCCCCGGTGGCTCAGTGGTAAAGAATCTGCCTGCAAGTGCTGGAGACATGAATTTGATCACTTGGTCAGGAAGACCCCTGGAGGAGGAAATGGCAACCCACTCCAGTATCCTTGCCTGGGAAATTACATGAACAGAAGAGCCTGACGGGCTACAGTCCATGGGATCACAAAGAGTTGAACGTGACTTAGCTAAACAACAGATATAGGCAATCAAATAAAACTGAACAAAATATTCTGAGAAATCCTCCTATTGTACTGCTGAGGGTTTCTTGAAGCCTTCTACAGGTAAGCATCAAAGGCAACTGGCTGTTTTATTGCATGAAACCAGTGATGAGAAAAGATGAGAAGGGAAGTGTGAAGACTTGAAGCTTCTTTCATGGATGTAAGGGAAAGGTATCCTTTGGTAAATTACTATACTTAACAGCTGTCTTGCTATAAGAATTGAATGGTGTAATGATACATAGAATCCAAAATAGGCTGAGATATGCCAGCAAATTTGGAAAACTCAGCAGTGGCCACAGGACTGGAAAAGGTCAGTTTTCATTCCAATCCCAAAGAAAGGCAATGCCAAAGAATGTTCAAACTGCTGCACAATTGCACTCATCTCACACGCTAGTAAAGTAATGCTCAAAATTCTCCAAGCTAGGCTTCAGCAATACATGAACCATGAACTTTCAGATGTTCCAGCTGCTTTTAGAAAAGGCAGAGGAACCAGAGATCAAATTGCCAACATCCGCTGAATCACTGAAAAAGCAAGAGAGTTCTAGGAAAACATCTATTTCTGCTTTATTGACTAGGCCAAAGCCTTTAACTGTGTAGATCACAGTAAACTGTGGAAAATTCTGAGAGAGATGGGAATACCAGACACCTGACCTGCCTCTTGAGAAACCTATATGCAGGTCAGGAAGCAACAGTTCGAACTGGACATGGAACAACAGACTGGTTCCAGATAGGAAAAGGAGTACATCAAGGCTGTGTATTGTCATTCTGCTTATTTAACTTATTTGCAGAGTACATCAAATTGCAACCATGAAATTAAAAGACGCTTACTCCTTGGAAGAAAAGTTATGACCAACCTAGATAGCATATTCAAAAGCAGAGACATTACTTTGCCTACTAAGGTCCATCTAGTCAAGGCTATGGTTTTTCCTGTGGTCATGTATGGATGTGAGAGTTGGACTGTGAAGAAGGCTGAGTGCCGAAGAATTGATGCTTTTGAACTGTGGTGTTGGAGAAGACTCCTGAGAGTCCCTTGGACTGCAAGGAGATCCAACCAGTCCATTCTGAAGGAGATCAACCCTGGGATTTCTTTGGAAAGAATGATGCTAAAGCTGAAACTCCAATACTTTGGCCACCTTATGTGAAGAGTTGACTCATTGGAAAAGACTCTGATGCTGGGAGGGATTGGGAGCAGGAGGAGAAGGGGAGAACAGAGGATGAGATGGCTGGATGGCATCATGGACTCAATGGATGTGAGTTTTGAGTGAACTCCGGGAGTTGGTGATAGACAGGGAAGCCTGGTGTGCTGCAATTCATGGGGTCGCAAAGAGTCGGACACGACTGAGCGACGGAACTGAACTGAACTAATTGTTTGTAGTACATTTGACTTTAAGGAGATTTTTTTCTGCCAACAAAATTATCTTTTAAAATTCATCTAGTTCACATTAAGATTTTAATTAATTTTCTTCTCCTAAACAGGCCTTGGGTGTCTCACAATTAAAAATAACCCAGATTTTAAAGTCAGAATCAAATTATTAGAATTGCTTGCAAGGCATTCACATGGAGAACAATATGGAGTTTGTTAAGACAGTTTGTTTCTCCCCTGATGGAAGAAGGTGGTATAAACTGCAGTGGTAAAGCCTGCTGATTGGTTATGCCAGTCAGAAGGAAAGATCCTGATCATAAGCTGACTTGGGGTACAAACTGTTTCTTATACAGTTTCTGTTTTTAAACAACAACAGCAAAACACCTAGTGTCTCTGCTCACTCTGGGGTTTGTTTTGTTCATTTAGTAGTTATCAGATCATTCTAGCTAAAACTCTTTGTGAAATCAGTCGTTATCTGAAAGACTGAGCAGGAAGGTTGACCAGAAGTCCCACAGCCCCTCCTGGGACACTTCTTTGTTCTTAGTAGAGAAATTTGAGATGTAGCTGCCTTTGAGTGAAAAGTGAGAGAATGCAGCATGGCATGGCTATCTAGAAAATGGCCATGGTCTGAAACTCCTTAAAGCCTTTGCATTGGCCTCAGGCCTCAAAAGGTGAGGAGCCTGGGCAGTTAGTCTTAAACTTTGGCATCCAGCTCCACTGCTGCCCATTGTGCCTAAACAGGTTCTTTTCCATAATCAAAGCAGAGAGCGCTCATGCCCACCTTCCTGCTTAACTCATGTCCACATCTGCTTGCAGATAACTGCAGTGACCTGAACTCGGAGCTGCAGAGGGTGCTGACGGGGCTGGAGAATGTGGTCTGCTGCAGGAAAAAGAGCGGCTGCAGCCTCTCGGTGGCAGAGGTGGACAGACACATTGAGCAGCTGACCACGGCCAGCGAGCGCTGTGACTTGGCCATCAAGGTAGGACCCCCCACCCCACTCCCTCTGTGTGACTCTCAGATCATATGAGGGAAATGATCAGATTCCTTTCATCTAAAGTGCTGTTTTTCTTGAATACCTATTAGGGAGTGGGTATTTCTAAAAAGGCCATTCTAAAGTTGGGCCACCAGGGAGAAGCTGGAGCCCTGTACATTTTGCTGGGCTGAATGATATCCAAGAAAGTCATTTGATCAATAGTCAAGATCACTGTCTTTGCAAAAATGACTACTTCCTTGGAAGCTATGAGACTAATAGTATTGAACCATGTCATTTTAGTGTGGTTCATTATACAGCGTTCTGAGGTTGTAAGATTAACTTGGAAATTTTATTAAAGCTTTCAGGCTTCTAGAATATTATTTCTAGAGTTATCAATTCATGGTGCTAACAAAAGGCCTGAACAAGTCATCTATCGTGAGCATACTGGATTGGGCCTCAGTCCCACCTTTGTTGTGCATTCACCTTCGGCTTCCCTGGTGGCTCAGATGGTTAAAAAAAAAAAAAAAATCTGCCTGCAATGATACAAAGAGGGAGACCCGGGTTTGATCCCTGGGTAGGGAAGATCCTCAGGAGAAGGTAATGGCAACCCACTCCAGTATTCATGCTGGAGAATTCCACAGAAAGAGGAGCCTGATAGACTACAGTCCATGGGGTCACAAAGAGTTGGACACGACTGAGTGACTTTGACTCGCTAACTCATCTTACTGCTTAGGGAGCACCAAGTGAGAAGAATTTGCTGTATCTGCACAAACTCACCTTGAACCATGGGAACATCAAGTCCTCTTGATACAGGGCCTCTGGTATCTTTATATTACTTCCCCAGAGCTTAGTGACCTAGGCATATCAGTTCACACTGAAAAGTCTGAAAGGAGCCTGTGTCAAGGGAAAATCTGATGTTCTCTGAAAAATGAGGACTAAGGGCCCAACTTTCTATTGACAGGAATCCTGGATTTCACAGAAGAGCTGTGGTATCTCAAGGTAAACCATGATTCATGTTAATAATACATCTGGTTTCCCATCTTTATTCATCACAATTATAAATATATAGCTGATGTGGTTTAGGGTAAGCAGCCACTAGTGTTTTTCTCTCTGGACTCTCCAGGCCCTGTATATGATTGTCACCCTGGGTACTAGCCCAAGCCTTAGCATCAAGGGGAAGAGGAAGCCACAGGTTTCTGCCAACCAGCAAGGGACAGAGCAAGCCCTGGAGCAGGACTGAACAGGGCAGAAGTCTCTGATTTGAGAGGAAGGACAAAGCACTGCATGTGGAAAGTGGCAGCAAGATTTGGGTAACTGTCCTCATCAGGGCACCAATGTGAGCATCCAAGAGCAAGCACCCTGTGCCAGCTAAGTCGCTTCAATCATGTCCGACTCTTTGCAACCCCATGGACTGTAGCCTGCCAGTCTCCTCTGTCCATAGGATTCTCCAGTGAAGAATACTGGAATGGGTAGCCGTTCAATTTTCCAAGGAACATCCCAACCCAGAGATTGAACCCCAGTCTCTTACATCTCTTGCATTGGCAGGTGGGTTCTTTACCGCTAGAGCCACTTGGAATGCCCTGCACGCTTAGGCCACTCATTTCTGAGACCTATTTCACGTCATATCTCTTCATTGCCTTCTACTCCAACATGGTAATTCCACCTCTTCTTTCCAAATCATTTGGGGTGTGCTTCCTTTTCCAAAGGACAGTAATCACGAATGAATAGTTTCTGAAAGCGAGCAGAAGGAGTTCTTCCTTTTCTTCAAAATCGTATATGTTTCTTCTTCATTAAATACTGATGTTTTCAGTGAGTTTAAAAAAAAAAACTCTCCAAGTGCTATCAAGATCCTATTCTTTTTAAGCTCATAGCTGTCGTGTTAATTAAATCCCTGCTATCTTAGAAGCCTCCACAATGAGCTCCCTCTTTTCTGTGTCACTGAGGTTTATTTTCATCTTTTGTATCTTGGAACTAAACCTCATTCACACCTTCTGGTTCTGATACAACCCTATAACCTGGAAGTGGTGATGTGACCCATTGCATCGCTAAGCTGGAACATGGGAAACCTGTGATTTAGGAAATGTCAACTTAGATCTTGTATGCAGTCTGCAACTTCGCCTTTGCTTTATCAGGATCACTAACTGGCTTGCCATCTGGTTATGTGTATTTACCAACTCTGGAACGTGGGTGAAGGAGATAAATGTCTGTGTGGCTGTTCCTACTACAGACAGACTTAAATACCAGAAAGAGACCGTGTTTTTCTCACGAGGGGAGACGGCCGGGGAACACAGACCATAGCCCAGGCCGTGACAGAGCCTCTTCTGAAAATGGAGAGAGGGTGACTGGGGGATTGCCCCTCTTGATTACTTTCTGCAGTGAAGTGACCGTGGAAGCCGCCCCTCTGTGAACACTCGCCCACGGCTAGCCTGTGTTCTTCCCTTACCCTTTTTCCCAGGGAACTCACTTGCCTTGTCTCCGTGGCTCTGTTTTCCAGACAGTGGAGGAGATCGAGGGGGTCCTGGGCCGGGACCTGTACCCCAGCCTGGCAGAGGAGCGGTCCCGGTGGGAGAAGGAGCTGGCGGGGCTGAGGGAGGAGAACGAGAGCCTGACGGCCATGCTGTGCAGCAAGGAGGAGGAGCTGCACAGGACCAAGGCCACCATGAACGCCATCCGGGAGGAGCGCGACCGGCTGCGGAGGAGGGTGAGCGCCCGGTCCCTGGCGGGGGAGGCCAGCCCGCAGGCGGCGGCTCGGGCCACGGCCGCCCTGAGGGTTCGGTGGCACTTCTCCTCTTGTGAATCACCATACCTTTCCGGGTATGAAGTCATTCTTGAGAGTCGTCTGAAAGTGCTGAGGCGGGCAGGTAGGATTTTTATTTTTAAAACACTCTTCTCTGCAATCAGCAAATCTTCATGGATGCTAAAACTTATCCTGGTACAGTGACTCCCAGCCATTCTCTGGGTACTCACATCTTCCCCAAGCTCAGATAAAAGGTTCTAACTTTAAGGTAGGCAAATAATTTATAATTTGCAAAAATATAAAGAATTTCCACTTTGCAGTTTCTTGTGATCATGTTTCTTTAGATTTATAATACCTGCTCTTGTATATCCATACTGAGCCTAATATGAAATGTCCTTTAGACTCATTAAAGTTAATGTGAAAAAGTCACTCAGTCATGTCTGACTCTTTGCCACCCCATGGACTATAGTCCATGGAATTCTCCAGGGCAGAATACTGGAATGGGTAGCCTTTCCCTTCTCCAGGGGATCTTCCTAACCCAGGAATCGAACTGGGGTCTTCTGCATTGCAGGCAGATTCTTTACCAAATGAGCTATCAGGGAAGCCCATTAAAGTTAATAATCCTATATATCTCTCTGTGTGTGTATGTTCTGAGTGTGTGTGTGTAATTCCTGGTAGTCACCTCTGCCTGCTAAATGGCCCTATGACCCAAACAGGTTTGAGAACCACTTTGTTTGGTGGTTGGTTGGAAATACAACCATTACTAAAGGAGTTGATGTTTCAGGATAAAAATGCTTGGCAGAGTTGTTAAGCACTCACTTTTCCAAAGATAGAGTTTTTTTAGGAACCCACAAGTATTTCTTTGTTTGGCTGTTAATTTGATCTGTCATTGGACTGGAGGTGAAGCAGCGAATTATCCGGTCAGAAACAGTTCCCTTTGAACTTGCTTTGAATTACGAGGACTGCTTTATTTACTCTTTCTCCATTGTGGCAGAATTAGAAGCTTGCTTTCTGTTGTGCTCTGACTGGTGATTTTGCGCACAGAGGAGAAAAAAATACATCTTGGTCTTACCATCGCTCTTTAACTTGCTTCATGAAGATCAGTATGTGTACACCATTCTGTTTTTAATCCCCACACAGTTCTCATACTCGCCATTGTGTATGAATATGAAAGAAAGCCCTATTTTTGAATGTTATCAACTCTTTTCCTCATTTATGGCTATTGCCAGCATTTCCTAACGCTCATATCTGAATGTTATTTTGTCTGAACTCACATGCATAAGCTTATTTTCAGAACCCAGCTGTATCAGATGCCAGTCCTGGCAACGGCAGGTGTAAATCATTGCAGTCAGCAAAGACTTTATCTAGGCAAGCTGAGGACATTTACTTAGTGCTAAGGCCCACAGCACATGTAATTTCCTGGGTTACACTCCCTGATCATTATGACTAATGCCCTAATTAGGTGTGCTTGCTTTTAGCACGCACATTCTGTTGGTGCTTACTTTGTGAAGGAAATGTTGGTCTTAGGCCTAATTACATACTGTGGTTTAGAATAAGTTTCCTCCTCAAACTTGAGATACTAAAGCACAAGACAGCACTTGATTGTGACTAGCAAACGGGAAAAAAACCAGTTTCCCTTCACTGAGTATTCTCTCCAGCTCTGGAGGTCAGTCTCAAGGACAGCAGAGTCTAATGGTGTCACCCTCTGTGGCAGGGCTCAGTGACTGCTTGGGGCCACAGCGTGACCCCCCAAAGCCACTGTGAGTCTCTGGGAAGTTACCTACACTCTCTGTGCCTCAGTTTATTCTGCTGTGAAATGGGGATAATAATATTACCCAGTGTGGGAACACTATGTAATCCTCATGAATTATCTAAGTGCTTGACTAATGCATGGCATGTAGCAGCTGCTCAGAAACTATCAGTAATTGTTTGGGGTGAAGTCCAGAGTTACCTGTTTAGTAGTCTGGAAAGATTAACACCATACCGCATTTTTTCCCTAAGAATCCGTATAGATCTGAATTTGTAGATGGACATTGAATAACTGCACGGACACACAGATACACATACATTGTACTCAAAACTTTTATTCTGATCACATTTATTATCTTGTAAGTTCTGTAGTTAATACAATTTCATATCAATGTATATGTTTATATTTTAATTACCTCAAAATAAAAATATATTAGGGAACTTGTATGTCTTCTTCAACTGGAAATTCCCAGTTTGTATATGTACCCATGAATTAGATTTATTTCTCTTTATTCCGAGACAGCTGTGGATGTCAGAATCTGCTCAAGGCCACTGAATGCCAGCTTGCTAGATTTTACGTGCTGGATGGCTTCTGCCTCCCATGACCCAGTGTATTTCATTTCCCTGGGGAGAAATCTGTCTTTTGTGGCTGGTTGTCTCCTCCTCGTGATGTGCAGCTCTGAGGAATGGCTGAGGTTTGGTCAGTTCCATCCTTGTGGTTTCACGTGATAACATGGCTGGTTTGCCTTTGTTGTCTTTCTGGCCACTCAGAATCCACAGTTCATCAGAGTTGCCTGGAAATCAGTTTGTTTTGGTTTTTTTTTTCATTGCCCTCATTCACTGTATAGAATTTGAACTGATCAGATCAATAGGATTGGTGCTTACCCGCTTGCCTGTAATTAAACAGAGTGCTCTCGGTAGATTTTCTGAGCCTTGTACATGATTTAATTAAATTAGACCTTTAATGTCAGTGAGCAGATTGGGCTACTTGGCAGAGCAGTAACTAAGGAATAACAGGCAGACAATTTTTATTATTGGTCCCAGCTCATTATTAAATGAGATAATCATTTATTTCTGCATGCTCTGTAATAGAACCACTCATTTCCTCATGCACAAAGAAATGAGTTTAATTTAGGCAAAGTAAAATTAATTACCCTAGAAAGGGAAGCACTTGGCTTTTCATTCATTTATTCATTTTGTAAACATGACTGGTCATCTCCTCTGTGCTGGGCAGAGGGAATGTACTGATGAATGGGATATAGACCCTGGCCTTGGGGATGTTTGGCAGACAGGCAAGTAAACAGGTCTTTACAATAGCTGTTGTTGTTGAGTCATTAAGTTGTGTCCACTCTGCAACCCCGTGGACTACAGCACGCCAGGCTTCCTTGTCCTTCACTCTGTCCCAGAGTTTGCTCCAACTCATGTCCATTGGGTCAGTGATACCGTCTAACCATCTCACCTCATCTCCCTTTTCTCCCCCTGCCTTCAGTCTTTCCCAGCATCAGGGTCTTTTCCAAGGAGTCAGCTCTTCACATCAGGTGGCCAAGGTATTGAGCTTCAGCGTCAGTCCTTCCAGTGAGTACTCAGGGTTGATTTCCTATAGGAATGACTGGCTTGATCTCCTTGCAGACCAGGGACTCTCAAGAGTCTTCTCCAGCACCACAATTCGGAAGCCTCAGTTCTTTAGCACTCAGCTTTCTTTATAGTCCAACTCTCACATCCATACGTGACTACTGGAAAAACCATAGCTTTGACTATGTGGACTTCTGTTGGCAAAGTAGTGTGTCTGCTTTTTAATATGCTGTGTAGGTTTGTCATGGCTTTCCTTCCTAGGAGCAAACACCTTTGAATTTCATGGCTGCAGTCACCATCCACTGTGATTTTGGAGCCCAGGAAAATAAAGTCTGTCAGTGTTTCTACTTTTCCCCCTTGTATTTGCCATGAAGTGATGGGATCGGATACTGTGATATTAGTTTTTTGAATGTTGAGTTTTAACCCAGCTTTTTCACTCTACTCTTTCAAATCATAAGAGGTTCTTTCCTTTCTGCCATTAGAGTGGTATTATCTTCATATATGAGGTTGTTGACATGTCACCTGAAAGGGAGAAGGAACACAGAAGATACCCTGAGAACTCACAGAAAGGATCAGCCTCTCTCAGTTATGTGTTTATTTTTACCTAATTGTTTAGGTCAACTGCCATGTAACGTAAATGGTCAGTGTGTTCCTCAGATAGTTCAGTAAAGCAAACTGGATGTGACCACAGGCTCATGAATCTGTGTCCCATTGAATCATAGCCTTGAATCTGAAACAGGTGACACACATTCCTTCTTCAGAAGGTCCTGCAGTCAGTTATATTTTATTATAGCAAGAAATAGATTAATATAAATCAGAACCAGCCAAACTAAGAGACACATAGGTGACGTCTGAAAGAGGAGACGTCTGAAATCTCCTAGCTGTCTTCTCCCCCTGGAGTCCTAAAAGCTTTGCACTGTGATGTGTGGCCACAGACAGGTTTGCCAGCCAGGGACGTTCAGCCAAGCTTTAAAATCTAGGGCTCTTATTGGAGCTGAATTATGTCAATGTGATTGATTGAATCCTTGGCCTTTGAACTCATTTCCCAGTTCCTTCTCCTGGAGGGTCATCAGGCTGATGCCTCTGGGCTGCCTTTGTGAGTCTGCAGGGGGCGCTGCACTGCGCCCCTGTGGTCACCTCGTGCAGAGGGAGTCTTGTGGGTGTGAGGGCCCAGCACAGCCCTGCCGGGCCCCTTGCACACGCAGGTGTAGCCCTCATTCCCGGCGCTGTACTCAGCATCCTCCTGTGTGAGCCCGAGACCCACTCCTAGAGCCACGGTTCCGGATCCACTGGCGCCTGTTTCTGACTACCGCACTGCTTCTGAACACCCAGTCGAATCTGCCTTCAGTATTCGCCCAAGTTAATCTCCAAGAGAACTCGACAGTGTTCATGCTTAAGGGGGCTAGAGAGAGAGAGGAGTCTAATTTAAATGAAAAGGCCTGCTGAGAAAGATTAATGACCTTAAAGGCTGACCATCCTTCTTTTATTATATCCTTCTTTCTACTGATTAGTTCATTTATAATATTTACTTATTATTAGGCTGCGCACCCCTACTGGGAGATAAGGTGTCGAGCGTCGGGCTGGGGGTCCAGAGCCTTGTCTGCCTCCAAAGTGGCCATTCACCGCCTCTCCCATTGTAGGCTACACTGGGCCTTTCCCAGTGGCTCAGTCGGTAAAAAATTCACCTGCATTGCAGGAGACCTGGGTTCAGTCCCTGGGTTGGGAAGATCCCCTGGCAGAGGGCATGGCAACTCACTCCAATATTCTTGCCTGGAGAATCCCCGTGAACAGAGGACCCTGCGGGCTACAGTCCATAGCGTCGCAAAGAGTCGAACACGACTGAGCAACTAAGCACAGCACAGTAGGCTACATCAGTGTCGCTTTGAAATATTTAACTAAAAATCAGTAACAGTGGAGATATTTCTGGAGGTGAAATTGTTGACACTTTTCAGAGGTTAAATAAAGATTCCTCTCCGATTTGCCTTATTTGGCCTTAGATCTCATGTGACCTCTTCCCACTTTGCCTCCCGCTCTGTGATACTTTTTTGGTCTGGATATTGAAAGTGCAGGACTGCAAAATAGTACTTCATGTTTACTGTGAATTTTATTTAGATTATAGTGAATGCAGATCAATTTCATAATAGTTATGGGGCAGGGGGTAAGGACCTACCTAGATCAAAGGGTACTTGAACACTTATAGAGTTTATTTTTCTAACAGATGTATTCTTAGCTATGTGTTGTTTAATATATAGATATAGATATATAGAAGTAGAAGAGCAGCTAATATGCTAATATATTAAGAGGCCAGTCTAGGCCATGAAAAGAGTCATATATTTTCTTTCTACTTTTCATTAATTTTCAAATTGAAGAAACAAGTAAAATATGAATTATGGAATGTGATCGGCATCTCCCAGCCTTAATAACTTGATATCCACACAGAAGCAGTTATTCTCTTTTGTCCTTGATGGAAATTTATTCATATCTTACCTTTTCTATTTCCTCTTAGGAGTTTCTTTATATGGGGAAGAAGATGCCAATATTTGCTAAGTTCAAATTCATAAAATACTTATTATAAAAAAAAAAAACAGCAACCCCGAGCTGAGAGGAGGGCAATCTGGTCCAGTCTTCTCCTTCCACCTCAGTTTGGGGGTCCCAGCCGGCTCTTCTGTGTGACTGGAGAGGATAAGATACACAGTGGTAGTAAACCAGCCTCCCAAATGAAAAGCATATTTCCTGCTTGCACTGCACAGCCAGTGCAGGTCTGAAGATGAGCACATAGCTCTGTTCCATATGTTCCCTCAGGAACCCAGGGTGGTGGTAGCCTGTTCCCTAAAACATCACTTAAACAGACTCCTCCTCATCTGAATGCTTCTGTTCACAACCCATGGACCAGAGCTAGACAGATGCTCCACCTTACCGGAGAGGGGCTGAGAAATAGGAAGGAGCAGTGTGTTGAGCAGTAAATGTTCCAAGTGATTGATTTGCTTCGAGTGTGATAGGGTAGACTTGGGGGAATGCAGGTGCCAGGGAATCAAGCAGTTTCACGCATCCATCCTGGAGTGGCTCAGAATATGTGTGACAGCGTCATTGGGAAACTCTTCCAGAAGATAAATCCTCGGGCCCTTCCATGAGCTATGAATCAATGAATGGGCCATAGGACCCTCACACACTTCCCCGTTGTGATCCTAGCAGAACCCAGACAGTAAGCGGAAGGCAGTATCCTTCAGTCACCCACTGTGTGTGTTCCGAAAGCCTCTCCAGACATCTTTACCCGCTCCCCACAGGTGGAGTGAAAAGAGAGAGAACCCCCACAGCCTTTCTGGCACTTTCTATTCATGCCTCACCCGCTTCTCCAAGGGCCACAGTGTGGTAGTGACGAGCCCTGCATCTGAGACAGGAATGGTTCCCACCCCTGTCTTCCACTCATCAAGGTCACATGAGCGTAAGAGGGGGTGCAGAGAGGGCTGTGCGTGTTCTAGAATCTGGGAGGACACAGGATCCCTGGGAATGCAGAGGCAAGGAGGCATTGCCCGGGGTGGGGAGAACTTCCGTGCTCGTCTGTTGAAGAAAAATAGTTTTATAAGGTGCCACCTACCAATGCATTTTTTAGTGCAATTTTGCTTGTTTATTTTTAAGGACCTGTTAATAATATTGATAGTGCTAACATTCTTTGACCGCTTTTAGACTAAACATACCCCTCTTGTACTAAAAATAGATACCTTTGAAGCAAAGCAGGATGGTAGAGCCTGAATTATAATGCTGAATATGTTTTGAGCATTTACTAGTGATGAGTGATGATGTATGCACATCTCATTTAACCTGCACCCTAATTCTATGAGAGGACTATTATACCCTTCTTAGACATGAGAGGCCCACGGAAGTTTAATGATCCTGGTCTATGCTGACATTAACTCTTAACACCAAAACTTAGGCTCTGGTAGCCTTGCAGTGGTATGCAATATTCACTTTTCTATTGTTTGGACTCCTTTTCTATATTCTGTCTGCTTTTCCCCATATCATCTCCTGCTTCTACCCAGACTGGAATAAAGCATCCTTTCTTACATAACGTGGGTGGCAGACTCCTTAGGGTATGACAGTCCCCAGTATTCCAAAACAAAATCAAGTGAAGACAAAATAAGTTTGTTGCATAGAGAAGAAGTTCTCTGTGCACATATTTATCTTGATGTGAGCCTGACAGAACATTTCTGGCAAAACCTGTCTTGCCTCTTTTCCGTAGTTAGAGGAAGTTTTAAGAGAGATCCATGGCAGAGAACCTACAAAACTCTGATTTTCTCATGTCGTCTTTGAAAATAGTTTCTAAATGGGCTCTGTGCACACTTGTGCCGTGGAGATTGAGAAGCAGTTTTTTTAGTTGTGGGTACCAGTGTTGGCTTATCCATCCCTGTCTCCCTCCTTCAGCCTCCACTCCAGTGAGGAAGTCCAGCTGGTAAAGGCAAACTCTTGGCTGTAAAGCAAGTAGCTGACAACATTTGTTTGAAAGCTGGTCAGAAATTAGGAAGACAGCCAAAGCGCTGACCTTTTTCCCTGATGCAGCCACTTAGATAATCCGGTCCAGGTTCCTTTGTGGACTTTCAGACAAAAGAACAAGGTACATCCATCACCTTTCAGGGAACAGAAATGCAGCCGAGTTTGCTTTCTTTCTTATGTTCTATAATCTCTTTCTCTTCTGTTTCAGCTGACCCAAAATTGCCATGAACAATAAAATACTATTTTGCTGAAACAAATCACATTTGTAGGAATAAGTGTATATTTTCTATAAGTAAAGTCTGCTTTCTCATTTGCTTGAGGGCTCCGAGAAAGAAGTCTTATAAAATCTCCAGTGGGAGACAGTGGTTCTCTGCCAAACACAGCCCCAAGCCCGGCATCAAAGGAGGCTGCTTTCTGAGGCCGCCCATGCTCACCACCTCAAGCTCATTCAGTAGAACTTTTCCGGCTCAGCGGTTCTCAGCCCTATCCAGTGTACAAATCATCTGTCTCCACCAGCTCCATTGCACAGCAAAATTATGAATTACAACCTAATTGTCTGAAGTTACAGCTGCTCAGTGACCAGTGCTCCATACCATCAGCAGAACACAGACTTGTTCCTTATGGCTAATAGCAATGCTACTCCTCCTGCTCAGGAGTCCATGCCACCTCTCCTCCCTGCCTGTCACTCATCTGTGCCCCGTGTACTCAGCTGACTCCGTCGGGAGGGCTTGGGCGTCTCTCGAGCCCTTGCAGTCGTCCTGGGGGAGAGCAAGCCCAGCAACTGGTCCTGCTTGCAGCCACCCTCACCTCCCTCTCGTTGGCCTGAGCCCTTTCCAGAAACCTACTGCTGTGACGCCTCAACAGCTCCAGCCCAACTCTCCGTCCTCGTCAGCATATGGCTGCTACAATCTCTTGTGCCCCTGAGCGCCTATCTTTATATTTACTTCCTTTCATTTGTTTGTTTTCATCTGGCCTGCAGGGCCCAGAGATAAGCTAATTACATCCCTCTGTTAAAGCAGACACATTGATCGGTAAAAGGCCTGCTTTTATTTATTGCTTTTCTCTCCCACTCTCTTTCCCTCATTTTACGTGTGTCCTTATACACAGTGTCTGTTGTGGTTTTCATTTACATCCATTGTGTTGTGCTGCAGACTTCTTTGTTTTCCTGGAGCACTCTGACTTTAAGTTCTGCCCATGGTGCCCGTATATGTGAGGTCTAACGGCCTCCTGAAGTTCCGTGAGTGTCCCCACCACGTTTTCCATGCCCAAGACCTTCCACTGCCACAAACAGTGCCCGGGCACAGGCCATGCCTGTGTCCTCTTTGGTCCTGCGTGGGAATTTCTCTGGAATGCATGGCTAAGAGTGAGGCTGCAGAGTCCTCACAGGCACCTCATGGCACGTGCATGTGCATGAAAGTGAAAGTGTCAGTGGCTCAGCTGTGCCCCACTCTTTCTGACCCCATGGGCTGTAGCCTGCAAGGCTCCTCTGTCCATGGGGTTCTCCAGGCAAGAACACTGGAGTGGGTTGCCATTTCCTACTCGAAGGGATCTTCTTGACCCAGGAATCAAACCCCTATCTCTTGTGTCTCCTGCTTTGGCAGGCACGTTATTTACCACTGCACCACCGGGGAAGCCCTTATATCCCTGACGTTTTTTGTGCTTATCATTTTTCCCTTTATCTCATTCCTTTTTGCAATTTAGTTTTCTTGTTCCTGAAAAGCTTGTGTGTCCTTGGGAAGTTCTTTCAGCAAAGGTCTATAGGTGCTTAATTCTTAATCTTTGAGACTGTCTTTCTTTTTACCCACACTCTTGACAATAGGTGTATAGTTTCCTGTTGTTGCTGAGACAAATTACCACAATCAGTGACCTAAGATGACATGGATTTATTATCTCCCGGTTCTGGAGGTCAAATGTCTGAAATGTGTCTCACTCAATAAAATCAGTGAGGCATCAGGGCTGTTTTCCTTCTTGGTTCAGTTTCCTTGCCTTTCTCCATGATTCCTGCAAATTCCCTTCTGCATATAAGGTAATTTATTCACAGATTTCCAGGATTTGGGTGTGGACATCTTTGGGGGCCATTACTCAGGCTGCTATAGTAGTCTAGCTACATCTTGGGTTTTCAGGTGACAGTTTTATTTGGCAATATTCAAGATTGTATTGAGGCTGACACTCTGTCAGACACTGTTCCACGTGTTGAATACAATAGTGAGTGAAACAGACCAACATCCCCGCCCTCAGAGCTTAAGGTGACTCTCGCTCCAGGCAGCTTCAAGATTCTCCCTTTACCCTTTCCCTTCCACCTGCATTTGCAGCACAGTGTTTCTAAATAGGCAGTTTTTTCATCCTCTTCTTCCGGTTAGCACCAGCTGCATAGCAAACCACCCCAAATATGGAGCCCCAAAGAACAATCATTCATGACCATCTGCGTGTTCCTGGGGATGACTGGCCTCCAGTGGACAGTTCTCTCCCCGGGCTCAGACGTGCTTGCAGCCAGAGGGTGGCCGTGGCCAGTCATCTCGCAGCCAGGCTTCCCTTGTCTGGTGGGCAAGGCTGACCGTTGTCTGGACCTCAGCAGGGATAGTTGGTCAGAACACCCACAAGCGTCCTCTCTGTGTGCCCTGGGCTTCCTCACAGCAGCATGTTTGGCTAGTAAGGGCCAGCACCCCAAGAGAGAGATAGGCAGAATTGTGTGGCCTTTTCTAACCTGCCCTTGGAAGTTACGTGGCATCACTGACACAGCTTTCCGTTGATCCGTTGCAGTCTCAGGCCAGGCGTGTGCAAGGAGAGGGGAACTGGAGTTCACCTTTTTAAAATGTATTTGTTTTCGGTTGCACTGGGTCTTTGTTGCTGCACTTGGGCTTTGTCTGGCTGCGGCAAGTGGGAGCTGCTCTTCGTGCCAGAGCGCGGGCTCTCATTTGTGGGCTCAGTAGTTGTGGCCCGTGGGCTTAGCTGCTCCCGCATGTGGAATCTTCCAAGACCAGGGATCAAATCCATGTCCCCTCCACTGGCAGGCAGATTCGTATCTGCTGTACCACAAGGGAAATCCTGGAGTCCACTTTTTGATGGAGGGCCTATCAAAGCATTTGAAGACATATCTAAAAACTTCCACAGCTATCTAGCACCTGACATGATACTTAAGTCTCAGGACTCTATCTGGAAAACTTACTTATTTTCTTTTCAAATATTGTTTCTCTGTCACTTCCTGTGTTCCTGTCCTCTGGAACTCTTTTAGAAGTGGGTTGGAGCCTCTCAATGACACTTGTATCTTTGTGTCTATTTAGATGTCCATGGTATGTTCCGAATTCTTTGTGCTGTGTTCCTGTTCAGTACTTCTCTTTCCGATTTTATTGAAAAACACTCTTTTCCACTCTTCCCAGTCTAGAGCTTAAGCTGATTTCACTTCATTGACAACGTTTCCCGTGGGCTTTTCTTTTCATCTGCCTATTCTTGCTTGATATCCGCCTACTTTTATTTCACAATTTCTTATTCTGTACAAAACTTACTCCTCTTATCTCTTTCCGGGCCCTAAACGTGTTTATTGCACTGTGGTTTACAGGTTGCTTTATTCTGATCTCGTCTCTGTTGGGTTTGTCTCCTGATTTAGCCTGTCCCATCTCCTCCTCCTCTCCCTGCCGCGACTCTTCCATGTCAGTCAGCTCCACGGTCCTGGGCACCGTCACGGGAGGCTTAAGTCTCTTCCAGCTCCCTGATGATATCGGGGAGTTTACCAGTTAGATTTCTGGGAAAGAGAGTGGTCTGGCAAAATCCAGACCAGTTTTCACTGTCAAGATTTGTTGTTGTTGTTTAGTCACTAATTAGTGTCCAGCTCTTTTGCGACCCCGTGGACTGTCACCCACCCAGCTCCTGTCTGTGGGATTCTCCAGGCAAGGATACTGGAGTGGGTTGCCATTTCCTTCTCCAGGGGATCCTCCCGACCCAGGGATGGAAACTCGTCTCCTCCATTGTTGATGGAGCTTCACCACCGAGCCACCAGGGAGCGGTTCCCAGGTTGGAGGGGCGGTGCACACACTATGGAGGCAGAATAAGCCTGGACCCCACACTCTCGGGTCCCGAGGCTGAGGTGCTGGTTTCTCTGGTTTGACTCCCGCACAGCCTGGACTGCCTTCCAGCTTCCTGGGCAGCGCCCTCGGTCCGCTCTTCACAGAGGGACCTGGCAGGGAGCCTCCCAACTGGATGCAGGAGTGTCTGCTCCAGCAGCCTGACCTGCCGCGGTCCTGGGTCCTCTCCCTGGACCCTGGCACATTCACTCCACGCCCTGCTCGCCCCTCCCCAGCTGCCTGAAGCACCAGCCTCCCTCCTACCTCTCTAACCATATTTTTCACTTCATTTCTGGCACCTGGAGAGTTTACTGTCTTTCTTTGAACCCTGGCAGTGAATTTCTTTCTCACTGTTCCTTTTTATGCAGCATTTCTATACACTCTTAATAGGAAGACTGCCTGTTGATTTTAGCCACAGCTGTCATACACTGGGAATTTTCATTTGTTCTGTATACAGTCACACCCCCCCGGTCCCCTCTTTGCAGCCCTGCTTCTCATTCTTGCCTTTTAGTACCTGCCAAGACCACATCTAAACCCTACCAACCTTCTGAGTGCAGTTTGTGTGCAACAACTCCCCTTGTGTAGTTGATGGAATTGGGCTTTTTCCATTCTGTGTCTTTCATCACTACTCTTCCTTCCACTTTGCCTTTAAGAAACGCACCCAAGTCGTCTTTCTGCTAATGCCCCAAGCACATTCTTTTCACTGTTACAATTTTTATTCCTTGCTGACATTTTCATGCAATCTCCAGAGTCTGAAGAAAACAAGGCATTGACTCAGTCTCCGTCTAAAATCAAAGAGCTCAGCTCAGTTTGCAGTGTGCTGTGTAAGCTTTTCTCCTTCTCGCCTTCTCTTTCTCGCTCTTTGGGTTATAGGTCACCTTCCTTTCTCTTTTCTGACACCTACTATCCCCTCCCTCTCTCCTATCAGAGCACCTTAACTCTAAGACAGACAAAAGCCATCAGATGGAAGCCGTCTCTTTCTTCATCCTCAATTCTCCAGTTCGCAAACATACCTTTCTTAGTACCTATCCTTACCTCTTCTTTCTCTCCTGGAAGTGAAGCTCTCCCTTCTTCCTGTCCACAGTTGAGCCTTCAATCCAACCAGCTGTATGGACTCTCCTCACCCACCTCCACACTTAAACTTATCCACACGCAGAAGCCCAGTTCTGATCCCTTTCTCTCAGATTACATTTCTACCATTGACTGAAATCCTTGGTTTCCTCAAATGCAGCATGTCCAAAGTTGGCATCTTTGTTTATCTCTGAAAACTCAGCTTCTTCTTATGCTTTCTCCATTTTGCTAAGTACCGTGATACACGGAGTCATTCCAGCCCCAAGTTTGTCTTTCTCCTTTCTTAAGTTGTTCTAGAACTGCATTAACCAATACAGTAACTCCTCGCCACACACAACTATTTAAGTTGGAGTTGAATTAAAATAGAATACCATTAAAAATAAAGTTCCTTGGGAACACTAGGCACATTCCATGTGGCTTATGGCTACCGCTGCGGACAGTGAGGCTAGAGAGCGCGCCCGTCACCACAGGAGAGGAAGTGCTGTTGGATGGTGCTCTGGGGAGTGGTAGCCACTTTTGCTCCCACTTCACTGACAGTGTTTGAGCTCTCATCATTTCTCACTTGCAGCTTTCACGCACTTCCTTCCCCTTCCTCATTCCAGTCCATTCTCTTCTCTCATCTGATGATCTTATGAAGCCCTTTTCGCTCTTCGGGAAGTCGTTGAGCGTTAAGAGAAGCAGAGGGCTAGCATTTTATTGTCATTTCCTTCCTGTTTTCCTCTTTATTTGCTTGTTAAACAGCTCCTCAACCTTCGAGATTGAAGGCCAGCGTTTCCCACTCTGGGAGGCAGAGTAATGCATCTTTCACGGGCTGACGCTTCTTGTCGGTGTCCCTTCTCGGAGCCCACATAACAAGAAGTCTGGCTGGACTCTGAGCCCCTAAGACACAAGACTGTCCCCTTCACATTCTGTCAGGATTCCAGGGGACGTGACAGACACACTCCTCTTCCGGGCCTCTAGAAGCAACCTGGCTACATACTCACTTTAGAAAAAGTGAGGAAATGGCCACTGAAATCATGTTCCATTGTCTGATGTTGAAGAACTCCAGTGAGAAAGGCTATCAGGGTATCGGCACATGTATCATTCCTAGCTTAGATGTGCTTCGATTTCTGGCTATCCCCAACTGCAAAGCACGTATTTCATTGAAATGTATTCTCTTTAATGAAATATCTTCAGTGAAAGATGAGTGTATTAGCTAATGACCTCAAACTTGATGACATAAAAACAACAACAATGCCTTCTCTCACCATTCTGGAGTCTGCAAAATCATGGTGTTGGCGAGGCTGTGCTTCCTCCATGGGCTCTGGAGGAGAATCCTGTCTCACCTCTTCTGGCTTCTAGTAGCTAGCCCTGATGTCCTCTGATGTGTGGCCACTCTCTGTCTCTGTCTGTACACGGCCTTTTCTGGGTTTCTGTGTCTCAAATCTCCCTCCCTTTTTTATAAGTAGATTTAGGGCCTGCCCCAGTTCCAGGAGGGTCTCGTCTTAAGATCCTTGATGTAATTACATCCACAGAGACCATATTTCAAAATAAGATCCCATTCATAGACTGGGGGTTTAGAACTTGGACGTGTCTTTTGGTAAGGTACGCAATCCAACTTACTGCAGTGGGTAAGAACAAAAGCAAGGATGCTAGTAGCTGTCTCTCTCCCCCTCTCCCAAGCCTTACCTAAGCTTACAGTCAGCAGATTGGTTTTAACCTTCATTTCTGTGCATGTATTCATCTAAATTAAGATCCCACTTCCCAAGCAAGAGAGGAGAAGGGCTTTTTAACTCAACTAGCTGTTTCTCATTCCATGAAGGCTCACTCCACTCCCTTCAGCTGGATATTTTTCACTGCCTAACAATTATCATTAAGTAATAAAGCGTAGACCAAAATAAATATGTTTATCATCCTTTAGTTTTCAAAGACATTCTCTTAGCCCAAAGCTTTTAATATGAAAATGAGTATTTAGACTCAGAATTCATTTGAGGTGTACATGCCCACGCACAAACACACCATGGAAAATGACTAGAAGCTATGTCTCTGTAGAGTGAGAAAGAACATAGGGACTTTTTTGTCTTCATTTTCCACTGGTCATTTAAATTTTCCACAATAGACATGTTGACTTTAGTGACTAGAAGAACAAACATTTTTTTATGAGTAGTTTTAATGAGGTTTTTATAAAATGCCCAGGGCCATGTTTTACTTTTTAAGAAGAGAGATGAGTGGACCAGTTGGGATTCCTGGATCCCCAGACTACCGATTGCTTGGGGAGGGGTTCAGACACTCCTGAAGTGACTTAGCAGCAGCAGCAGCACAGCTTCCCTGGTAGCTCAGCTGGTAAAGAATCCGCCTGCAATGCAGGAGACCCTGGTTCAATTCCTGGGTCAGGAAGATCCCCTGGAGAAGGGACAGGCTACCCACTCCAGAATTCTTGGACTTCCTCGTGACTCAGCTGGTAAAGAATCCGCCTGCAATGCAGGAGACCTGGGTTCGATCCCTGGGTTGGGAAGATCCCCTGGAGAAGGGAAAGGCTGCCCACTCCAGTATTCTGGCCTGGAGAATTCCATGGACTGTATAGTCCATGGGGTCACAAAGAGTTGGACACAGCTGACCAACTTTCACTTCACTTCAGACACTCTAGATTTGGCAGTGGTGGTAACACTGTTGCTTATTCAGGACCTCATCAGGCTTTCACAGCAGTAGAACCTGAAACCCCGCGGTCTCCACCGCAGTGGTTTTCCCGGTGCCAGGAAGCTGGCCTGGTGGAGAAGCACGTCCTGCCCTCGGCCGCGGGCACAGAGAGGCACAGTTGATCAGGACCATCCCACAGTGAGCCCTGTAATCTCTCAGCAGCAGTCCCACTTGACTTTGACAGCATGTGTTTTTCTGGTGTTTAGACGCCTTTGAGGGCAGCCCTGCGTGTGGTTCTTTATGGGGACGACGCACATTTCTGTTAACCCGCAGTTACTGGACGCCACCACAGAGCCAGCTATTGGGCACTTTTCAGCTGTTTCACCACTGAATGCAGTTTGCTCTGAGGGAGTTTTCCTATCTTGGCTTCTTGTATGCTAATGAATTATTGAAATTTCAATTACTTTTGGTTCCCACTTTAGCAGGGTGGAGACATCCAAGATATTAAAGATGAAAAGCTCTCCAGCCGCTTTTAGACAACAGTTTGCCTGGAAGGCCTCAGGGCTGGCAGCCGGGCGGCTCTGCTCCGTGGTGTAGGGCCGTGAGGCCTTGGCCGCCCAGCTGCCGTCAGCCGGGTGCACCAGTGTTGCCTGGGCACTTGTTGGACATGCAGACTCCTAGCTGTGGTCTCCACCTGCTGATCAGAATCTCTGCAGATGGGGCCCTGGGCTCTGTATCTTAACAAACCCTTTGGGACATTCTGGTGCACTGATAGGTTGGGAAAACCCGGGTTTAGATGTCCTGGTGCTGATTCTTCCCATTAGGGTCTCGTACCCACATGTAAGGGCCCTTTGGTGCTGCGGTCAGTGTGCCCTTTAAGACTGACATTGTATACAGTGATCAAATTGTGATCAGGGTCATCGGAAAGATCAGTTTCTAATAATCATCTTCACTTGCTTGGAACATTTCTCCCTTTGGATTCAGTGAGCCATAACCATAGAGAAGCAGAGTTGGGACATTTAAATTCTGTGCAGGTAGATGTGTGTTCTAAATGTAATTGACGGGGCTCTGGGTCTCTCCACACTGAAGGGCTAATTAGGTATTCTTTTCCTACTGTCCGATGGTTTAATCCCATCTCAAAGTCCCTTGGGAAGAAGCCGTGGGTACCAACTCCCTCTCATCACGATAGCTGCTCCTTCCCAGAGCAGGTCTCTCTCCTACCCCATGCATATTGAATAATTTGCAATTCTTCAGACAGTGTGTCATCCAAGCCAGTCTCCCCACTCCAGCCCCTCAGCCAGCGCCTCACTCATCTCATCCATCACAGCCCTGTCCACCTGGGAGGCTGTGCTCAAAGACAGTTCCGCAGTGACTTCCAGGTGGAGTCACGTTCTTCCTCCTTCCTGCTTCCTACACACCCACCCTGGATTGATAGGTATAGCATGAGCATGTGCTCATGTTGAAATGATCTCTGTCCTCTGAACTCCACGCAAGTACAGATTTCATCCTGGGTTCCGTTTCTAGTGCCATGTATATCAGGCACAGGAGACTGAGTGAGCAAACATCCCTTAAAGATGGCCCTTCTCCTTGTGCTGGAAGCTTCCAGCACCGTAGAAAACATGTCCCCCTCCAGCTTGTGAAGTGCAGATGCTGGCCAGCCCGTGGCAGATCCAGTTAAGAACGTCAGTGCCCTTTATGTGGACTCAGCTGACTTCAGTTTTCAGGGAGGCTGGCTTCTTCGTGTAAATGAAAGCTTTGCCCTCCCCCGCACTGGCCCTTCTGCTCTTTGGGCGGGGGGGAGCCTACTGCTGTGTCTAAAGGTGTTGTCATTTCAGGTTCGAGAACTTCAAACTCGCCTGCAGAGCGTGCAGGCCACGGGCCCCTCCAGCCCTGGCCGCCTCACTTCCGCCAACCGCCCGGTTAACCCCAGCACCGGAGAACTGAGCACAAGCAGCAGCAGCAACGACATCCCCATCGCCAAGGTGCGCTCTGGGGACACCGCCTGTTATCCAGCAGCCCCAGCCTTTGTGGAGCAGGGCCACTGTGCCTACATGCAATTAGCTCAGCAGGCCCTGAGGGGCTTCCCAGGGTCCCGCGTAGGCCTCCCGTGCTGGAGCTGCAGGAAGAGATAACCCACTAATAGTTTTAAGTCTCTCTCGGCTGCAACCTGGATGCCAGCTCTCATTAATCAGCGGGCCGGAGCCTGTCCCAGCTGAGCGGTCGTTGTAGAGAGTGAGATGTTTTGTCACAGGGTGGGTAGAGAGTTGCTCTCAAGGATCATGGTTCAGCCCAGGAGGGGAACCCTGAATAATGAACCAATGATCTCCCCACTCCCCAAAAGCGACAGTCCCGCCAGCAGAAAAATAGATGACGATGATGGGCAGGCCTCTGCAGCTGTGAGAAGTAGCTCCTCCATTCTCAGCCATAGCCCCCAAACCCCTTCCTATGCTGAGTCCACCCCAGAGAGACTCTTCACATGATTACATGTCCTCTTCCTGGTAGCCCCGCCAGTCCCTGCAATAAGGTTGGTTGTCAACCATCAAGTTTCTGAAGTCTCACCAGTGCTTCTCAGCCGGAAGTGATTTTTGTCCCAAGGGCTACTTGGCCATGTCTGGACACCTTTTCGATGTCACACGTAGACTACTGTGGCTAGAAGCCGAGGATGCTGGTGAACATCTCATAGTGCACAGAGCAGTCCCCCATGGCAAAGAGTGTCCAACTCAAAATGTCAGTGGTACTAACGCTGAAAAACCATGAGTTAATAAGCAGGTGGCAGAAAAATCAGACACGTGAGTCGTTTTTAAGAACTGCTGGTTTAGTTGCCAAAGTTCAAGAGTAGCCCTGTATAAACACAGTGCCAGTAGTTTATATGGGGAGTGACGTGTTGTTTTTCGATCACTTGTTTTGTTTTGTTTGTTAAGATCGCCGAGAGGGTGAAGCTCTCCAAGACCAGGTCTGAATCTTCGTCGTCTGATCGGCCAGTCCTAGGCTCAGAGATCAGCAGCATTGGGGTGAGTGTTTATGAGTAGCAAAGGGACACGCCACAAGGTAGAACCACACAGTGGCTCATCCACGACAGAAGCACTGCCCAGGGCCCCTCCAATAAACCAGGTGATTTTAATAAGGAATCATACCTGATTTCCTTCCAGAGGGTCAGATTAAAATGCTCAGTGATTCGCCAGTAGTGAATTACCCCTTCAGCTTTAAAGGGAGCTGTTTGTTTCTCTACTTGAAACCATTCAGAAAGAAATGATTGAGGTCTTGTTACTGGCAATACAAATGAAAGTCTTGAAATACTTGCCTTATATCACCCTGCTTCCCCAGAGGCCGAGTGAGTTAGGAAGCTCTAAGAGAACTTGATTATTCGCATCTCCCTCTTGAAAGGGAAGGTGCTCTCCACTGAGCAGGATCGCTGCCTTTGAAGTACAGCCGATGCTGGGACCGACCGAACCTTCCAGCTCAGTTCTGGAGTTTTCTTTTGTAGAGTGCCGAATACCCTGGGGCTGTCAACTGATGTATAGTGAAAAGAGAATAATTTCAGTTCCCTGGAGATGTCTTTGAGGATTTGGGGGTGAGGCTGGAAAATCCAGTTATTTGATTCTCATTAATGTTGCTCAGTCGCCCAGTCATGTCTGACTGTTGCAACCCCCTGGACTTCAGCATGCCAGGCCTCCTTGTCCCTCACCATCTCCCAAAGTTTGCCCGAGTTCATGTCCATTGCATCAGTGATGCCATCCAGCTATCTCATCCTCTGATGCCCTCTTCTCCTCCTGACCTCAATCTTTCCCAGTATCAGGGACTTTTCCAATGAGTCGACTTTTCACCTCAGATGACCAAAATATCAGTCCTTCCAACAACTGTTCAGGGTTGATTTCCCTTAAGATTGACTAGTTTGACCCTTAGGGATGGGGAAAACAGAAACAGCACTTTTAAGGCCCTATTTTAGAATTTTGCACTGGGCAGAAATTGCAGGCACCCAGCTTCCATGCCAAAGCTGAACTATGAAAGTGAAGGAATGGGGTGTTCACCTTAGCTACAACAGCCAAGAGATAAGGGTTGAGGGTGGCAGGGGGTTTAGGAAGGAGAAAGGGTGTCCAGACTCTATTTAACATACAGAATTTTAGCTCCCAAGGCTCAGGATCTTTCATGCCTGCTGCTGAAGATACAGCTTAAAGGATGCAGTTGCATTTTGACCCTGTTTGTGTACTGAATTCACAGTAGTTGACTTTTTATACTAGGATTATATTATACAAACTGAAATATCTGGGTAGCTATACTGATATCTGGGTAGCTATCTCCTGGTGCCCAATTCTCAAGGAACATCAGCTTTAAACTGTTTAAAACTTAACAGTTTAAATTGGGGAAGCAAGGGCCTGGGGCCCAGCATCCTGGAAGTGGCTTGTCCAGAGAGGAATTAATGCTCACCTGTTCAGGTGTCCAGCAGCGTGGCAGAGCACCTGGCCCACTCTCTTCAGGACTGTTCCAACATTCAGGAAATCTTCCAGACTCTCTACTCCCATGGATCTGCCATCTCAGAAAGCAAGATTAGAGAGTTTGAGGTGGAAACGGAGAGGCTGAACAGGTAAGGAGGAATCCTGTATATTCGGTGGTGGTGTTGAGGGGAAACTCCAGTCCCATCCCAAAGATCTGCTGAGACTGGCTTATGCATTGGGGCTTAATGTGATGCTGTCAAGCTGGCAGGTGGGAGTTTCCACCATCCTGCTCATCACAGGAGGGCCAGCTCTGTGGGCCTATGTGACCTGTCACCGAATGCGCAGGACCTCGTGCTTAGAAGGATCCCACACTTGCTTTACTGCTCTGCTGTCACTGTTTTAAGTGTTAGTTGCACTGTTTTGAATTCTTTATATAATTTATGAACCAGGGGCTGTGTCTTCTTTCTTTCTTAACACACTGCTATATTTGTTTCTCTACTTATTTCTGGCTGTGCTGGGTCTTCATACTGCCCTCGGGCTTTCTCCAGTTGCAACCCCTAGTTTCGGTGCACAGGCCGCCGTAAGCGGCTTCTCTGAGCTTCAGTTGCCATAGTCTATGAGCTCAGGAGTTGTGACATGCACACTCCACTGCCCTGAAGCATGTGGAATCTTCCGAAACCAAAGATCGACCCCATGTGCCCTGCACTGGCGGGCGGGTTCTTACCCACTGTGCCACCAGGGAACTCCCCTCCCCCTTTTCCTTGTGTACTGGCCATGACAAATCAAGGAGCAGTCCATATGGAATGACGAGTAGGTCAGGATGGCAAGATGGCTCACTAGCATGCAAGCCAGTGCTACTGAGAACCGGAGAGACCAGCTTTGGGATGTGGAGTCAGCAGAAGGGGGTCTGATTAAGACATTCCTGAGGTGGACCGGGCATGCTGGCCTAACCCTCCCTGCTCCAGTCAAGGGCTGCCTCATTGTATTTATGCTTTTCACAAATGTGTGCATCCTCCTATCCCTACATCCTATCCTACTTAGTTCAGATTTTCTAAGTAGGCCTAACTGTCCTGCTTAGAATAATTTAACTGTGTGCCCAGTTTTATGGGTTCTTCCCAGATCTTATGACGGAGGTGGTTTGAGTTTGTCCTCCTGCCTCTTTGGCAAAGACTGGCTTGTATGTCATCCCAGCAGTGAAAGAGGTTGTTAAAAAAGAAGAGAAGGAGCAGGGCCAAGCTGTGGGGACTGCTGTGACTCAGACCTGGCCCCACAGTGGCTGAATGGCGGCTGAGCATGCGGCGGCTGCTCTCACCCAGCCGTCTTCAGGGGAGTGCCTACTAAGAACTGGAGAGGCTTGTGAGCCAACCCGTAAGAAACATGGATGCCGTTCCCCACCCACCATTGCTTCATGCCATTCCCCTTGTGTATGGCAAACCTGAATAAATTGAATTATCCTGTTAGTCCTCCCTGATTTGAAGCTGTTTAATATAGTACTTGAGAACCAAGGAAATGTGGCAATCTAGGTCATTTTAAATCTTGAAATTAAATGGTTTCCTTATTAAATCCAAAATACTTAAGAGTGACAATCCTGATTACCGTGTAGCAGTAAACAAGCAGCGCTCTCAGTATCACAGGCAGGGGAGTGCTTAAAAATTGAATCAGATATGCCCTTTGCAACTGAGTGAAGTCAGATGCCTTCAGGGGCCCTCTGTGTAGGAGGATCTCCTCTCAGCAGGTTCTGGGATTTAACAAGCCTGCTTTGTGGTTGAATTGAGGAGGTCCTTTCTCTTCAATGCACCTAAGAGAGACCAAAGAAGGGGGAACTATTTGGTGCCTGTAGCTCACACTGTCATGGAGTTTAACAGCTTTCCAAAGACTCACAGACAACCCTAAATCCTCAGCTTGGGAGGGCAGAATAGTCCCATTTTGCAAATTAGAAAGCAAATGTTTTGACACTGAATGACTTGCCTCAAGTCCAGAGCTGTTAAGCAGCCCAGCTGGTCACCCCTGCCTGTCCTCCTCTCTGCACGCTTTCTGTATTATCACAGCCACTGCAGGGACACAGGAATGCTTGTAAGTTATCTGCCAGTATGTTCTGATATCTTTTATTTAACTACCTATCTCAAAGTTGGAGTCTTGTCCCACTGTGAACAAATGACAGCCTTTAACTTGTGTTTGTGTGTGTATGGCAGAGGCATGGGATGGGTCATGCCTACTCAAAAGTATTGTTGCTTTTTGGGCTTCTCAGGTGGCGCTAGTGGTAAAAACCTGGCTGCTAAAGCAGGAGACTCAAGATAACGCAGGTTCAATCCCTGGGTCAGGAAGGTACTCTTGAGGAAGAAATGGCAACTCACTCCAGTATTCTTGCCTGGAAAATCCCATGGGCAGAGAAGCCTGGGAGGCTACAGTCCACAGAGTTGCACAGTCAGACACAACCGAAGCAGCTTAGCACGCAGCATGCAGATATTAAGCACCTACTATGTGCTGGGCTATTTGGATGCCAAAGAAAGTAAAACAGACAAGATTTCATGGAGTTATATCCTGTTAAGAAAGTTAAGCAAAACAGACCAATAAGAACATGAGAAAGCTCCAAGTAAATATGACACTGTAACAAAATAAAAGGTAGCCTTGATTTTAGGTGCAAAGACAGGGAAGGCATCTCTGAAGTGGGGAAATAGCAACTGAGATTTTTCAGGCAGGAAAGGAACAGCCATGTGACAAGCCAGGAAGAGTCTTAAGGGTCAACTTGTCAACTTCAAGGCTGGGAAGTAGCTGGTGTGAAGTCTGAAATGCCCCAATCCCAGTGGAACTGAAACAGAATGAGTGAAAGGAGGCACCCCATGAGACAAGGTGATGAAACAGTCAGGGCTGGGTGGGCTATGGAATTTGAGGTCAGAGACAAAGTGTCATTGGAAGTTGTTAAGGCATTTTATGTATGGGGAAGAATAGACTTGATTTAAATTTTTAAAGTTCACTTAGATGTGCAGAATGGAAAGGGGTGGGCAGGGGTGGAAACTGAGCCAGTTCTGCAGTGAACGAGCACGGCCCAGTAGAGGCAGTTTGAAGGGGCCATTGTATGTATGGTGATCAAAATCCACAGATGTATAAAATGAGGGGCAGTCTCAAAGAAGACTCGCAGGTGTCTCACCTCTGTTGTCGGGAGTATGGTCGTGGCATTTACTGAGATGGGGAAGATGGAAGAGGTTATGGTTAGAGGAAAGCCAAGAATCCCATGTTAAATTTGAGGTGTCTGTGTGAAACCCTGGATATGTGAGGCTGGCACTTACAAGAGAGATATGAACTAGGAATCTGGGAGCCATGGGAATATAAATGCCTGTGAAAGTCTTGGGACTGGATAAAATCACCCTCAGGGGAGACTGTTGATAGAGGAGTGGACCTAGGACTGAGTCCTAAGGGAATGTCCACTGCCACAGATTGCATAGAGAAGAGGGAGCTAGCAGAGGAGACAGGAGAAATAATGGCCTTTCTGCAGGGAGAAAAGCAGTAGACACCTGTCATGACCCAAATGAAGGAGGATGTTTTAAAAGGTAGGAGCCGTCAATACAGGGGTGCTGTCTGAGACAGAACTGACCACATGGAGGTCTGGTTTAATCTAATTAGTGGGGACTGAATGTAACTGGAGCAAGTCAAGAAGTAAACGAGAAGGTGGGAAGTCTCTGAAGAGGCCGTCATGTGAGCAAAGACAGAAAACTGTTCCCTGTAACACCTCACACTGAATTGACCTTGTTGTTGCCAAAGCCATGCAACGGACTTAGTTATATGTGCTAAGACGCGTGGTCCTAAGATTGAGCCTCAAAGCAGATGGCTTTTAACATTTTGTGTGTGTGAAACCTTATGTCTCTTTAAGACTTGGTAATCAGAGTACTGCAGATGGGCACGTCCTGTGGAGAATGAATCATGGCATCCAGAGCATCAGCGTCCTGGGACAGAAAACAGGCTGGAGCTTCGGCTTCCCTGATCTGCGTTCTGACTTTGCCATAAACTCTTCTGCCTTGAATTTACAGTTCCAGTTTTTATAAAACTTATCCTTAGCCACTGATTATCCTGCCAGTAGTTAGCAGTTGGGGGACTGTCCACGCTGGAAAGAGCTTTGGATACCCGCCACAGTTGCCACTTGGGTGCCCCGTAAGCGCAGTTTCTTTTTCACTCATTGATTCATTCTTCGCTCCTGCTCTGTCGTGAGCATTCTGAGTCAAAAATCTGGGGTCAAACTGCCTGGTTCAGAGCCCAAGGATTAACATTTCTATGCCTCCTCTGAGAAATGGAGATAATAATACTTAATTCAAAAGGCTATTGGGAGAGTTACTGAGCAAGGGCTTAGCAAATACTAGCTCTTACTGTAAAGGTTGCTTTTCATTTGTCCCTGTGGAGGGTGGAGGGCGGTTCATTGGAGCATCTGAGTGTTAATTCTCATGAAGGTTAGGGCTCCTTACCATGGCGTATCTCCCAAGCCTAGCGCTTTACCTGGCAAATGGCTCATCCATGACTTGTTGGGAAATAACCAGGGGGCAATTTTTATTTCTAATTCACACAGAATTTAATGATTCTTCAGCTTTGAGTTGCTTCGTTTATTATTTCTCATCAGTTGCATTTGCTGAAACATCTAATGAGCTCATATCCTAATGTGCATTTTGGCCAGAATCTAGAGTGGATAACTATAATCTTGGCAACACGTTGTAATCCTAGTGTAAAATTGTGAACATGATTTTCCTTCCTTTGTAGCCGTATCGAACACCTCAAATCCCAAAATGACCTTCTGACCATAACCCTGGAAGAATGCAAGAGCAATGCTGAGAGGATGAGCATGCTGGTGGGGAAGTACGAATCCAACGCCACAGCGTTGAGGCTGGCCCTGCAGTACAGGTAGGGGGTTGGGCCCGCAGGCGGGTGGGGGCCACTTTCACTGAGAAGTGCATCCGTAGCAAGCTTCTGCATGGAAATAGAAAATAAGGTTTTAGAAAATGTAACTAGAGGACTGGACCAGCAAATGCTAGGGTGTGATAAATATTAAAAATTAGTTAGCACCCTAGTAGCAATTAAGAAAATAAGGATAATGAGTGTGGTGTTAGTAAAACAGGTGTGTTTCTGTTAGCAATGTTCAACTGAAATATTCTTTCATGTAAGTAATATCACTCAAAGTCTTCCCTTTGGCAGTGGTAAAGAATCCGCCTGCCAGTGCAGGAGATGGGGATTCAATCCCTGGGTTGGAAAGATCCCTTGGAGGAGGAAATGGCAACCCACTCCAGTATTCTTCCTGGGAAATCCCATGCACAGAAAAGCCTGGTGGGCTACAGAATCAGACACGACTTAGTGACTAAACAACAACATCCCTCAAAAATCAATTTTTGTGTTACAAGTTCACTTCTCATTCTTCCCGTCTTTTTTTCCCAGACTTTATTTATATTCATATTATATTCTGCATTGTGGTAAATCTAATGCATTCTCTTCCTTCAGTTTGTTAAACTGTTATATTATTGCTTAAAAGTCTCCATTTATTTTGACTGACTGTATCCCTTCCATCAAGTTTATATGGTATTATTACTTATTTCTCTAAAAGATATTTAGACTCTTGCAGACTCTTGATATTGAAAATAATTCTATGGTGAATAAGTTAATACAAAAACTGTCATTCTTGTATTTTCCTTGAGATAAAAATCCCTGGAGCAGGAATTATAGATCAAAGGATATGAATATATTCATGTCTCTTCAGGCATGCTGCCAGTTTTTTTCCCATTTAAAAACCAGTTTAAATGAATGTGATTCATTCATTGATGAGCAAGTGGTACCACTTTTTTTTTTTTCAGCTTCATCAGCTTTGGAATTTATCTATTTTTAAATTACTGCTTGTTTAATAGCTACAAAGCTCAGCTTTATTATTGTTTTCATAGACTTATTATATTAGTGCCACCACTTAGGCATATTTACCAAAGTCCCAGAGTAGTGACTGTATCTTACTCTTGGCATCCTCTCAAAGAATTCAGTATTGTTTTAAGAAACATTGCTTCTTCCCCAAAAAAAAAAAAAAATATATATATATATATATATCAAACCAAAATATAGGAGACCAAAGCTAGAGAGCAATCCTGTTAGCTTACAGACACACCAAAGCAAACAGATGATCCTCTGTGACTACTCTTGAAACGGGCTCCTCTGCACCCTCAGTCTCCCTTTCATCTGTACAGAAGAAGCAACGTCCCAGCATCTCTAACTTGAAAGATCAACTGCCCTTGAGAAGGGAAGCTGCCAGCACCCAGAGGCAGTCATTGGACTCTCTTTCCTGTCTCTTAGTAAAGGAACTTGAAAGTAAACACAATATTTTTAAAAAGTCTGTTGACTAAGTGTTGAGTAAAGTCACATTTCCCCTGCTCAGCTTGGAGAAGCTCATCAATTCTTTGCTTGGGGGTGATTTCTACTACTGCAGGCATTTGGCCAGAAGACTCAAGCATTATTCACACACTCCATCCAGTGCAGACATGGGTCCCTATGGGGCCACGGGCAGCAGTGGCTTTCCAGAGGTCAGTGTTTGATCCTCTGTCTGGTGTACCCGAAGAGAGAGCTCCACACTCCAGCTCTCGTCAGAGATTTTGAGTGTTTCGTGACGCAGCTTTACAAGCCTTTGGCAGAACTTTCTATGACGATGGAGCTGTTCTCTTTGTTATCCAGTGCGGCAACTGCTAGCCGCACATGGCTGCTAAACGTATGAAATATGCCTACTGCTGCAGAGAGACTGAATGTTCATCTATTTACCTTAAGTTCTTTTTCATGTAATATCCACATGTGGCTAGTGGCCACTCTATTGAATAGGCAGGTCTCCATTAAAACAGTCCCCTTTCTGGGCTGCTATATGAATTACCTATTATCGTATAACTGTTTATTATGTCAAAGCTTCTGGGGTCAGGAATCTGGGGAGTGATTTGTCTAGGTGGTTCTGGCTCTGGGTCTCTTGAGTTTTTTTTTGGTCAAGCTCTCCGCCAGAGCTGCGTCAGCTTAATTGGGGCTGGCAGATCTGCTTCAAAAGGCTTCGGGTAGAATCCTCGGTCCTTCACTGGCGATTGGCTGGCGCCTTAGTTCCTAACCACACAGGCTGCTCCATAGGGCTGCTCAAGGGTCTTCAAGACATGGCAGCTGGCCTCCTCTGAAAAGGATAATCCAAGAGGAAAAGGGAAGAGAGGAAAGAGAGAGAAAGACCAAGATGGAAATAATCATGTTCTTTAATTACCAACCTCAGATGTGATAACCCATCACTTGCCTTATTCTCTTAGTTACACAAACCAAGTGGAACCGGGTGGAAGGGGATTACACAAGGTGTGGCGATCCCGGTGGGCAGGGCACACCCAAGGCTGGTCGCTGTGAGCACATCACCTTTCCCTTCAAGCTGGTCATCAAAGGAGCAGCAGGCTTGCCTCTCTCATCTTCATTGCTTCCCTTGTGTTTTTCTAGATCAGAGTCTACAGTTTTGCTTTGTTTTTTTAAAGCAGGACAGGGAGGGGGCCACAAAGCAGAGCGAGCCCCTGACTCTGTCCATGAGTGCCTGTGGGCGTGTCCTTGCCAACCTGGACAGGGATGCTGAGAGGCAGGGCTCACACTGCATTGCAGGGGCCTCGCCGTTCTCTGCCCAAGCTGATGATGCCATGTGCTTCTCTTTCAGCGAGCAGTGCATCGAAGCCTATGAGCTCCTCCTGGCTCTGGCCGAGAGCGAGCAGAGCCTCATCCTGGGGCAGTTCCGGGCGGCCGGTGTGGGGTCGTCCCCTGGTAAGTGTGGCCGGGTCCCTGCAGCCCCTGATCATTGTCCCCCACCTCTTCTGGTCTCCTGCCCCCCGTCTTGGCTGTTGGCATTGGCACGCCTCCCAACAACATGAAATTCACTTGTCAAGTGTGTTTTTCATTTTTTCCTCATGACTGAGTGAGTAAATTGTTTATGTTGAATGCAGCAGGAACTGAAATGGAAACAGCATTACAGACAAGTTAAAACAAACAGGCCGTCTCGGGAAACATACTCTCGCAGGCTGACTCTAGGACCAGATGGGGCAGGAGGCCCAGGTTTGCCCTGAAAGAGACCAGCTCTCCACAGCCTCCCTGCGATGCTGGTGCCTGAGGGTCCCTGTGCTGCCCACAAGGCCTTGGCCTCATCTGGCAGCGCATTTTCTCCAGGTTTGTTCCTTTGCATTCAGAGGAACATGGGTTCCCTCTACCTGCTCTCCAGGTGACATAGGAATGCAGAGGAACACTGCACACCTTGTTATCTTCAGCCTCACCAAGTGCCAACCCCGGGGCCTGCTGCCCACCTCCCCTCCCCTGCCCATCCTCCACTGCAGGGGTCATGCATCCCCCAGGGTTGGTATCATTTGTCCCTCCAGACCCACACTGCCCTCCACTGCTGTGCTCCAGTGCTGAGTAACTATAAGGGCTATGTACTAAAAAAGAAACACAGGGCATCCTAGTTACCATCATTTGCCAGAACTTCACCCTTGACTATGACTGTGGGCCTTGACATAACATGGGGATGATGACAGTAGAAACAGTGTTTGGAAGGAAACAGAGGTTCAGCAACAGAGGGCCCCAGTCCTGGAGCCTCCTGGGTCCCTCAGCCTACACTTGACCACAGCAACTTCTCCCAAGAAACCACAGCAAGTGAACAAAAAACTGACCAGATGACTCAAGAGTCAAAGGTGGGCACTCTGCGCATGCTGGCAAGCAGGCCACCCATCATCACTGGCTTTTCCTCCTAGGCTGTGAGCCCATATTAAGGCTGTCCTTCCAGGACACGCCTTGCAAAGAAGGTCTCATCAGGGTACCTCCTGAGTGCATCTCCCGTCCTCCTTGCCAGCTCCTCCCTCTCTGCCCAGGCTTTAGCTTTTCTTTTTTTTTTTTTTAATAAGACTATGGAATCCCAGTTGAGCTATTTCAAATCCTAAAAGATGATGCTGTGAAAGCACTGCAATCAATATACCAGCAAATTTGGAAAACTCAGCAGTGGCCACAGGACTGGAAAAGGTCAATTTTCATTCCAATCCCAAAGAAAGGTAATGCCAAAGAATGCTCAAACTAACTCACAACTGCACTCATCTCACAAACTAGTAAAGTAATGCTCAAAATTCTCTAAGCCAGGCTTCAGCAATATGTGATCTGTGAACTTCCAGATGTTCCAGGTGGTTTTAGGAAAGGCAGAGGAACCAGAGATCAAATTGCCAACATCCGCTGGATCATCAAAAAAGCAAGAGAGCTCCAGAAAAACATCTATTTCTGCTTTATTGACTAGGCCAAAGCTTTTGACTGTGTAGATCAAAATAAACCGTGGAAAATTCTGAAAGAGATGGGAACCAGACCACCTGACCTGCCTCTTGAGAAATCTGTATGCAGGTCAGGAAGCAACAGTCAGAACTGGACATGGAACAACAGACTGGTCCCAAATAGGAAAAGGAGTATGTCAAGGCTGTATATTGTCCCTGCTTATTTAACTTATATGCAGAGTACATCGTGAGAAACACTGGGCTGGATGAAGCACAAGCTGGAATCAAGATTGCTGGGAGAAATATCAATAACCTCAGATATGCATATGACACCACCTTTATGGCAGAAAGTGAAGAAGAGCTAAAAAGCCTGTTGATGAAAGTGAAAGAGAGTGGAAAAGTTGGCTTAAAGCTCAACATTCAGAAAACTAAGATCATGGCATCCGGTCCAATCACTTCATGGAAAATAAGACAGGGAAACAGTGGAAATAGTGGCTGACTTTATTTTGGGGGCTCCAAAACCATTGCAGATGGTGATTGCATCCATGAAATTAAAAGACGCTTACTCCTTGGAAGAAAAGTTATGACCAACCTAGACAGCATCTTAAAAAACTAAAACATCACTTTGCCAACAAAGTTACTTCTAGTCAAGGCTATGGTTTTTCTAGCAGTCATGTATGGATGTGAGAGTTGGACTATAAAGAACGCTGAGCGCCAAAGAATTGATGCTTTTGAACTGTGGTGTTGGAGAAGACTCTTGAGAGTCCCTTGGACTGCAAGGAGATCCAACCAGTCCATCCCAAAGGAGAGCAGTCCTGGGTGTTCACTGGAAGGACTGATGCTGAAGCTGAAACTCCAGTCCTTTGGCCACCTGATGTGAAGAGCTGACTCATTTGAAAAGACCCTGATACTGGCAAATATTGAAAGCGGGAGAAGGGGATGACAGAGGATGAGATGGTTGGATGGCATCACTGACTCAATGGGCATGAGTTTGAGTAAACTCCGGGAGTTAGTGATGGACAGGGAGGCCTGGTGTGCTGGAGTCCATGGGATCACAAAGAGGTGAACATGACTGAGCAACTGAACTGAATTTCAAAGGTCTTTTTTTTTTTAACCTATTTATTGGCTGTGCTGGGTCTTCATTGCTGCACTTGGGCTCTCTCTAGTTGTGGGAAACAGCGGTACTGTTTGTTGCAGTGAGTCAGCTTCTCTTTGTGGTGGTTTCTCTTGTTGTGGAGCCCAAGCTCTAGGCGTGCAGGCTTCCGGGTTCCAGAGCGGAGGCTCAGTGGTTGTGGTGCACAGGTTTGGTTACCACGTGGCATGTGGGATCTTCCCAGACCAGGGATTGAACCTGTGTCTTCTCCATTGGCAGGTGGATTCTTGACCATTCTGAGCCACAAGGAAGCCCCAGGCTCTAGCTTTTGCACTGAACAAACACTTGCCTGTTTTTCCCTCCTTCCTTCCTTTCCTCAGTTTTGACATGGACAGGAGTCTGAAAGAAAGGAAGTACCCTGGGTATTAATTTTCTGCTTCATATCCAAGTCACCCAGTGAGGAAGTAGGCCTCCATTTGTATGTGTGACCATCCTCCACCTCTCTCTGGGTTTTCTTTTTTGTTGTTGTTGCTGTTGTTGTTGTTTTCTAAATAGTATTACCCTCCCAGCCCAACAGTAGAAACTCTGCCAGCATTTCCATTAGGAAGCTCATTTTTCAGTGTCTTTTAACCAAACCATAAAACTTTATTCTTCCTCTTAAGCAGAATCCTAAAATGATCTTGGCTTGCTATCAAGTTTTTTTAAATAAATGTATTAAGGAAAATAATCAATTAAAGGCAAAAAAATCAATCATTTTATTTCTGCTTTTTCTCAGAGGACTGTCTTAGTCTGTGCTGTCCTCGAAAGGCACCTCATATGAAGCTTGTCCCTACTCAGCACAGTGACTTGGATAGGAGCTAAAAGGACTTAAATCTGCATTTTAAATATTTAAAATCAATAATAAAATGCCTTGCATTCACATAATCCTGGTTGGCTCATGGGTCTATTTATAAAATGGGGCAGTCTGTTAATATGCCTCTTCAGAATTCAGAGCAGTCAGCTGTGAGACGTCTGTAAAGTATCTTATTTAGCAGCTTTTTAAACTTACTTTTTAGCAGCTCCCTATTAAACCTGACTCTTCCATTCTGCCGACAGTGGCAGTGGTCTGTCATCTTGCCCTAACGTGCCATGGAGTCACACAGCAAGAATGAGTTGTAACATTCACCCACAGTGTCATTTACGGGGATTTCTCCTTTGTTTCTTCTTGACTGCACAACCATTCATCCTGGATGATTTAGACGGTGGTTTTCAAACTGTGCCTGGGACTCTGGAGGAGTTTCTTTGGGCCTCAGTGTTGGGCTTCGAGGGTGGGAAAGCCCATACCCCGGGCCCGCTTAAGCCAGTTTCATATTTACCATTTTTGTATCTTAGACTTTGGTGTTAGATTTCATTTATAAATATTTGGAAGATTGAGGGTCTGGGCTGTAGAGGTAACAAACCAGTGACTTATTTGGCCTGCAGAGTTTTTGAAAACGCAGCTAGAACATGGCCGCCTTGGGCAGGGGATCCCCAGGCCGGCTGCTGCTGGTGGCCGCCACCCTGTCTTGCCGCAGATGTTGGCTGGCTGCGAGGGGCATGGAGCTTGCCCCTGGGCATGACCGCACTCAGGGAGGAAGGTCAGGGGGAGCATCCATGCAGGACGTCAGAGCCCATCCCAAGGTTTTCGTTTTAACCATTAGTTCTGTCTCGTGCCTACACGAAGTTCTAAGCGAAGCTGCAGACGTGCGGAAACACGGCGCGGCTGGGCCTCATTTTCCCTTGGCCTCGCTCCCAGGGAAGCGCTAAGCAGCTGAGGGAGGCAGCCGCACAGGAGACGTGGGGTGGCGCGCCGGGGAGCAGCCAGGAGCCTCAGGAGGTGGGAAATCAGCAGGCTGCCGCTGGACACAGAGCTGGAAGCTCACACGGGCCAGCCCTTCGTGGCTGGGGGAAGAGAAGCCTTCCTCACCGCAGCTTCTGGGTGAAGGGCCGGCCCCAGGACGCGCGCTCCGCGCCGGGCTCCACCAAGCCGCCTCCGCCCTGAGCGCCCGCCCCGTCGCCCCCGCCTCGCTTATCTAGACCAGTGCTGATTAACCCCTCGGTTTCTTGCAGGAGACCAGTCAGGGGAGGAAAACATTACTCAGATGCTCAAGCGAGCCCACGACTGCCGGAAGACAGCCGAGAACGCCGCCAAGGCCTTGCTCATGAAGCTGGACGGCAGCTGCGGGGGCGCTTCGCGGTGGCCGGCTGCAGCGGGCAGCCCTGGGAGAGCCTGTCCTCCAACAGCCACACCAGGTAGCCTGCGCTCCAGCCGCGCCGGCGAGTCCGCGGCCCCCACGGGCCGAGCTCGAGGACCGCGAGGCTCGATCTGAGCGGGAGAGCTGGAAAGCCCCTTCTTGTGTTGCCGGCCAGAGGGAAGGGGCCGATCCCAGCTGTTCCTCTCGGTCTTGTACCCTTTCCCGCTTTATTCTGCCCTCCATTTCCTAGCAGTCCTTGATTCTCAAGAAGCATCTAGGGTGGTGCAGGCCCATGTGCTGCAAATGGTCCCGAAGCACCCAAGTCCCAGACCGCCTCCTAGTTCCCGGCTGCGTTCTCTCCTTCCTCCTGTGCCTGCGGCCTTCGTAAACCCTTCTCGGGCAGCAGGCTTCCCTTCTCCCACCTTTTGCCCTGTAGAGTGAGGCCATAGTCATAGCATGTGTTTAGCAGATGCTTAGGATCAACCAGGGTTCAAGTTCAGTATCCGTGAATCTAGAAAACTGAAGCGGGTGTTTGAACAAGATGAGCAGGGAAACAGTGAACACCGTGCTGTGTGCATAATTGGCTGAAGCGGTTGGATTCCACTGGGTGTGGGTGGAGAGTCATAATGAAGCATTTTCTATGATCTCATGTCTTGTCACCAAAATTCCTAAAAACATGAATGCCTTCCCTTTTTCCTTCTTTTTTAATTAAAATTGCTTTACAATATTGTTAGTTTCTGGTATCCAGCTAGTGATTCATATATATGTGTATATATATATATTTCTTCATATTCTTTTCCATTTTAGCTTAATATATAATATTGAATATAGTTCTCTGTGCTATACAGTAATACCTTGTTATTTGTTTATTTGATATATATATATATAGTGGTTTGTATCTGCTAACCCCAATTTATCTCTCCCACCCCTTTCCCCCTTTGGTAGGCATAAGTTTGCTTTCTATGTCTGTAAGTCTATTTCTGTTTCATAAATAAGTTCATTTGTATCATATTTTAGATTCTGAATGTAACTGATATCATATATTTGTCTTTCTCTCTTACTTCACTTAGTGTGATAATCCCTAGGTACATCCATGTTGCTGCAAATAGAATGCCTTCCCTTTATGTTCCAGTTCTGTCTAGAAAGTACTTTGTTAGAGATTCTCATGTAATAACCACATCACAAAAGATAGGTAGAGTAATGACCCCATTTTTACAGGTGAGAGAGCCTTGGCTCAGAGATGTGTGAGTGGCCTGCCTACATGAAGTCACATAGCTGACAGCTCAGAAGGGTATTCGGACCCAAGCCCAGACTGCGGCACCAAGGGTATTCTTTTCACTAGGCCAGGTTGGAGCTTATGACTTAAAAATGCTGTTTGCTTACAGGTCAAGCAACCAAACCCACATTAGAGTGTATTCAATCTCAAGGGCAAAAGGAGAAATACTGATGTTTTGTTCGGTGCCTGAAGGGAACAGAATGATCCCATCTGTCTCTTCTGCTGGCAGGATCCCGGCCATCTGCCAAGTGCAGACTTACCTGTTCTGGACCTGGTGCCTCAGGAAAGGCGACATTCCCAGTAACACACTTGGCCAGGTGCCCACAGACACAGGGAGTTATTTCCTTTTGACTCCGGCAACAGTTGCCTTATTCAAGGAAGCAAAGCACAGATAATCATTTATTTTCTTAAAACCAGATTATTTTGTTTAAACTCACAAAGCAGATGCTCTTATTGACTTTTCCAGATGTGGATAATCTGTAATTTCCACATTCATTTAGAATAGAAATGCAGTTCTCATGTGGTCAGTAAATTCTGTCCTGTTGAATTAGTGAGCACAAGAGTTGGGTTGACAGGAACTGTGCTGTTTCAGGAGCTTATAAAGGGTTTCTTACAGGTTTTTAGCTTACATCTCCCAACCTGCAAAATAATTATGTTGCTTTAATCTAAGTCAGACTCAAATGTAGAGCCAGCCAGGAGTGGGAACATTTTCTCTCCAGCCCTTCAGTAGAAACTGTAATGGTGAATATTGCTTAGAAATATTTTAATCACTCAGTCGTGTCTGACTCTTTGAGACCCCATGAACTGCAGCACACCAGGCCTCCCTGTCCATCACCAACTCCTAGAGTTCACTCAAACTCACATCCATTGAGTCGGTGATGCCATCCAACCATCTCATCCTCTGTCGTCCCCTTCTCCTGCCCCCAATGCCTCCCAGCATCAGAGTCTTTTCCAATGAGTCAACTCTTTGCATGAGGTGGCCAAAGTACTGGAGTTTCAGCTTTAGCATCATTCCTTCCGAAGAACACCTAGGACTGATCTCCTTTAGAATGGACCAGTTGGATCTCCTTGCAGTCCAAGAGACTCTCAAGAGTCTTCTCCAACACCACAGTTCAAAAGCATCAGTTCTTTGGCACTCAGCATTCTTTATAGTCCAACTCTCACATCCATACATGACTACTAGAAAAACCATAGCCTTGACTAGAAGGAACTTTGTTGGCAAATTGATGTCTCAGCTTTTTAAGATGCTGTCTAGGTTGGTCATAACTTTTCTTCCAAGGAGTAGGCGTCTTTTAATTTTATGGCTGCAATCACCATCTGCAGTGATTTTGGAGCCCCCAAAAATAAAGTCTGACACTGTTTCCCCATCTGTTTCCCATGAAGTGACGGAACCAGATGCCACGATCTTCCTTTTCTGAATGTTGAGCTTTAAGCCAACTTTTCACTCTCCTCTTTCACTTTCATCAAGAGGCTTTTCAGTTCCTCTTCACTTTCTGCCATAAGGGTGGTGTCATCTGCATATCTGAGGTTATTGATATTTCTCCCGGCAGTCTTGATTCCAGCTTGTGCTTCCTCCAGCCCAGCGTTTCTCTTGATGTACTCTGCATAGAAGTTAAATCAGCAGGGTGACAGTATACAGCCTTGACGTGCTCCTTTTCCTATTTGGAACCAGTCTGTTGTTCATGTCCAGTTCTAACTGTTGCTTCCTGACCTGAGAAGCTTAATTTGAGGTGATGTATTTCTGTAGATTGATATTACTCAGAACATAGTTTCTGTTTGCAAGGATGACCTCATTAAAGATTGGCCCCATGAACTAAATTCAGTCTTAAACAGATCTTCCCATCAAAGTACAGAGGGCTTACAGAGGTCAGATTTCACTCAATTCTCTTTAAAAATTCCCTTTCACATTCCCACCCAAATCAGAGCTGCTCAGAGGGTACAAAGGAACCACACGCCAGGCATTCATGTGGCAACACACATTCTTGGGACCTGACACAACCAGGCTGCTGATTATGTTCAGTGTGGCTCAGAAAAAAAGTCCCCCACAAAAAGAAAAAGTCCCAAACCACCAGACGCTTTCATAATTATAAGTGATTTTGTTTGTAAATCTTGGCGTTCCACTCAGCCTTCCCAGCTTGTCAAGATTATAGACAAAAGACAGACCAGAGGCCTCCGAGGTGGAGCTGTATGTGGCTCCACCAGTCCCCTCCCCTCCCGCTGTAGCCAGCTGGCAGAGAGACTTCTAATCAGAGTGCCAGCCAATTGCTCCCCCAGGTCTCGGGAAAGGAATGCTGAGTGCCAGGCTTCAGACTGGTAGTACACGGCAGCTCCCGATAACTGAAAAGTTGTGGTTTGGGAACCAAGGAGCGGCGGGCTGGTTCCCAGGGAGGAGAATGAACATGGTAACCAGCCCAACAGCTGACTCTGTACTCTGGAGCCCAGAGATGCTGCTCTCGCAGTTTTGAAACACTTTTTTTTTTTTCCTTGCAAAACCATAGCTGCAGCCTCATTAGAAAATATAATTGTCTTAACAGACAAAGTAACTAGGTAATGTGGGTTGCCTGGATAGCTTTATCAGTGTATCACAGCAGTGAGGCAAGTGGACTAAACTGCTGAGAAGTGAGAATGAGAATTCTTAGTCAGACCCGCCCCTTTTTGTCAAGCATTACACTTTCAGCTCATTGGTTAGAAGGATGATCAGTGATCTAAATCTACAATAGGACAAGGGGGCTAAGACAGCGTCAGCCACAGCAAGTCTGCCCTTTTGGAGGCTGGGGTCCCTTCTGTCCTGCCAGAGGATGCTGATCCTGTAAGGCGGTGATTGCAGCCTTGCATTTAGCTCAGGAAACACCCAGGGAACTGGGATTCCACCTAGCTGACCTCTCATACTGAGGCCTCGGTTCAAATGGAGAGAGAGCAGCAGAGATGCCCAGCCCTCACCTTCCAAGACCTAAGACGAAGTTTCCCCGGAACAGAAAGAAAGACTGAGCACAGTGGAATTGTGTCCACTGAAGGGGTGAATGGACTTGAAGCAGCCATCCAGTTAGGATAAGCCTGTGGACCCCCTGCAAATCAGCCACCTTCCAGGAATGAGAGTCAGACTCGATCTGACTGTCAGAGTAGGCACGCCTACTTCCCTCTGAAAAAAGGTGCTTTCCCCACCCAAGTACCAGGAGAGTCTATCTGGAGTTCTTGGGACTTAGGCTTAGGAGTGCTCATCAGTTCTAAAGTCCAGCTCAGACACAGTTCTCCACATGATGACAGCATGGTGTGTAGGCCTCCTGCAGAAATGTCCTGTCACTTATCATTTAGTTTCTATGGGAACTAGATAGAGAGTTGAAATGCTTTCACTTTTCTTAAGACTTGCTGATTCCCAAAAAATGATATGCTCATTGTATTAAAAATAAGCTTAACGGTTGAAATCCAAGCATTACATAAAATTCCCCATGCGAGGGCCCTCACTGAAAACAATGTGGCGCACAGTCTGGAGAGTGTCTTCACAGATTCAGGCACCCATTTTTTAATTACCTGCTAGCCACTCGGTTGCCAGTGGCAGTGAAGTGAAATGAAGTCGCGCAGTCGTGTCCAACTCTTTGCGACCCCGTAGACTGTAGCCCACCAGGCTCCTCCGTCCATGGGATTCTCCAGGCAAGAATACTGGACTGGGTTGCCATTTCCTTCTCCAGGCAGACGCATACTCAAATCTGGGGGTGGATATCTGGGGGTCTCCCACGCAGGAGCCATGGACCCAGGCTGAGGGCAGAAGGCTCTGATGAGCAGGAGAACCAGACCTCACCTGGCCCCTGTGGCCCCCACACCTCCCTGCTGCAGGCTGCTCCCCAGACGTGCTCCCGCACGCCACCTCCATCAGTACACTGCGCTGACTGGTTTCACTCTTGTCAAGTAAGAAAATCCTAGGAAGGAACGTCTTGCCTAACTGGGCTCAAGCACCTCCCCCAGTTATCTGTGGTCATGGTGGTTTCCTCAGGGGCAGAGAGAAGGGGAGGGTCCCAGGAGAAGGGGCAGGGTTGTGTCGTCAACAGACCAACACATGGCATCTTTTAAAATGTGGCTCCATCTCATTTTACCCCGAAAAGGATCCTGTCAATTGGACTCTTGAGTCTGCCTTTCCCTTCCCTTTCCCCTTAGTGTTGTCATATGTTTAGGCATCTCTGTGTGTGTCCTTCTTCTCAGTAGTAGCTCCCCTGGTAGCTCAGCTGGTAAAGAATCCGCCTGCGATGCAGGAGACCCCAATTCAATTCCTGGGTCGGGAAGATCTGCTGGAGAAGGGATAGGCTACCCACTCCAGTATTCCTGGGCTTCCCTCATGGCTCAGCTGGTAAAGAACCTGCTTGCAATGCGGGAGACCTGGGTTTGATCCCTGGGTTGGGAAGATCCCCAGGAGAAGGTATAGGCTACCCACTCCAGTGTTCTACCTGGAGAATTCCATGGACAGAGGAGCCTGGTAGGCTGCAGAATGGAGTTGCAAAGAGACAGACACGACTTTCACTTGTTGCATGTTCTTACTATTATAATACTGCTGCAGACTCCACCCTTGTCCTTGTCTATGTGCCTTTGATGCAGTTTCTATGGGATCAAGCCTGAGAAGTAGAAGGTGCTGGCTCAACAATGACTATTATTTCAAATGTCAACCAGTGCCACCCACCCTCTGTACATGATTCCGCAACTGTGTGAGCACCTCTGCCTCCTTTTACATTTTTAAAGTTTGGTCAATCTCTAAGCAAAAAAAAATACCCTTAATGTTTTACTTCATACCTCTTAATTATTCGTGATGTTGGAAATCATTTACAGTCAAACCTCAGTATTCTCGAGGCATTGGTTCTGGACCTCTGTGGATACCAAAGTTCAAAGATGCTCAAGTCCCTTGTGTAAAACATTGTAGTATTTGCATTAGAACCTACACACATCCTCTCATATATTTTAAATCATGTCTAATTTACTTATATAATACCAAATATAATGTAAAAGCTATGTAAATAAATAAAATGTAAATGCTATGTAAATAGTTGCCAGCACATGGCAAATTGAAGTTTTGCTCTTTGGAACTTCCTGGATTTTTTTTTTTATTCTCAAAAATGTTCCGCCTGAGGTTGGCGAAATCTGCAGATGCAGAATTTGTAGATAGGGAGTGCTGACTGTAAAGTGTTTAATTTTTTAATGTCAGAGAAATTATTAGCAGCAGTAGAAGTATCAGATCTATATGGTGTTTATCTTGGTATGTTATCAGCAACCAAATCAGGAGCAGGTTAATATTTGTTTTAGAGATGCCTGATTTCCAGTACCATCATAACAGCACCTTAGAAGTAGCTGCAGAAGTATCATCTGTCTCCTAACTGTGTCTCTCATTTTGCCTTCCACTGTCAGCTAAGTTTCTGAAAGCAGAAAGCGTTTGAGGACTGTAGTTATCTGGTAGCAGATTTTACCTACCAGTATAATCTCAGAGGATCCGTTCCAGGACTCCCCACGGATTCCCCCAACCCCCATCATAAATGTAATACTATATATATACATTTTTTAAATTCCCAGATGCGCTGAGTCTCTGTTGCTTTGCTCGGGCTTTCTCCAGTTGCAGCAATCGGGAGCTACTTTCATTGCCTTGAACAGGCTTCTCATCGCAGTGGCTTCTCTTGTTGCAGAGCACTGGCTGTGTGTGGGGGCTTCAGAGGTTGCATCTCACAAGCTCTGGGGCATAGGCTCTGTACTTGGGGCATGCAGAGTTAGTTGCTTCATGCCATGTGAGATTTTCCTGGACTAGCAATCAAACCTGTGACTCCTACACTGGCAGGCGGATTCTTATCCACTGTGACAGGAAAGTCCTATAGAACTATATTTAAAAGATCCAGGTATAAGTGATCCGCAGTTTGAACTTGGTGTTTGAGCATCAGCTGTATTTTTTTTTTTATAATTTTTCCTGCCTGAACCACTTCTCCTAGAGAATTCTTATAATCATATGAGAGCATCCAGACTTAGGAGGTTTGGACTGTGTTGAGTATTTTTACTCCTTTGTGACACAGAATTGTCAGAAACGGGGTGGGGCATGGTTGGATACCCAGCACAACACTGAAAGGTTCAGGCAGTTGACAGGCTCAAGTTTCTGCTCAGAGAAGTGGGGCCCAATGGCACCTGGCCTGACCCCTGCCACCCTTCAAATAAATTTTAAATGCTCAGCAACTAGAAGGCCCCGGTGGCACTTGGTGTACATGAGATTGTAACTGGGAGTCATGTAAGACACTGAGAAAATCTTTAGGAAGAATCCCATCTCTGGTTTTCAAGGCAAAAGAAATGTTCTTTTCTGCAAGACAAGATGAGGAAGCTGAAACAAAAAGATGGGATTTTTTTTTCTCTATAAAGCAAGAGGGGAAGTTGTCTTCAGGACAAGGATTAGACACAGTGGAGAGGGACAGAGGAGAGGCCATCTGAACTCCACTGTTGCATCCGGTCCCACCGCGATCAGGCAGGCAGTGGGTGGGGCCCCGGGGCCGGCAAGTGAGCACTCCCTCACTGGAGGCCCCCACGTGTGCAGTGAGCGGACATCCTACAAGCCACTAATGGACTCTGAACCGAGCCAGCCGAGGGGAGCTCAAGCAGAGCATCAGGAAAGGAGAAACCCACGCAGCCTGGCCTGGCTCCTCGAGAAACCAGAGCAAAACACCGGGCTTTCCTTCATCTGCCCCTCTCCCACCATCCGCCTCACCCTGGAGAGGAGGAGCCCAGCTCCCTCGGACAGTGCCATATCCCCCTTGACAAGTGTGCTCATCCTGCGTTCCTCCTGCATTCCCAGCCCAGGGGTTAATAGCTGACTTGCCCCCGCCCGGCAGCCGGCTCTCTGGAGACCGCGCCTTTGTCTAGAGGAGGCTGAGAAAGGGCCATGGCCTCCCCTCCACCCAGCGCTGTCAGAGCCATATTCCGGGTAGGACCGTGGGAGCACAGAGCAGAACTGTAACGAGCCTCGCCTGATCTGTTGCCCATTGGGATGTTCTGGAAGGAGAGGGAAGCTGCCCGGAGGGGCTGCCAGGCTGGGCGCTTATCTGGAATTAAACTCTCCCCTGGAAAAGCATTACAGCCCTGAGCTTTCCACGGGGGTAAAGACTGGGGCGGGGGAGACCTTCTGCCCTTCTTTTCTGTTTCTCTCTTAAAACTCTACCACAGTAGAGAGGGTGAGACAAAAGCCTTCCCTGCCAGACTCGGACCAAGCCCAGGCCCCAGAGGGTTCCAGGACACCCCAAAGCCGGACAGCCTCTGCCCACCCAGGTCAGTGTCTCCCAGGCAGTTCTTGGGGGTGTTCAGGTCCGGTCAGCACTGGCTGTTGTGCTGTCCCTCAGACAGGCAGTTTTCTGCAGGACCTGCTAGGTGGCTGCCATCCCAAGAGGGAGGTCCTGGGTCTGGTGTTGGGTGTGGAGAGGCCACTGGCCCAGCTTCCCTCCCCTCTGTCTCCCCAAAGCAAGCACGGTGTGTGCCCTGCTGGCTTCAGCACCCCCTTTACCACAGCTGGAAAGCTTGGGTACCTTACTCTGGACCATAAAGCCAGGCATGGGTAGAGGAAGATCATTTAGTCGGGTCTGCCTGATGTCAGAGACCTGCTTGCACTCACTGGTACCCACCACATCAGCCCAGGAACGTAGTGGCCACTCCCGAGAGAATTTGGGATGGGGTCCCATTACCTTACAGGCTACTTTGCAAATGCCCACTTATCCTATGGGGTTGACCAGTTGTTCTCAAACCTGCCTGAGCCTCAGAATCAGCTGGATGATACATTTTAAAACAGATGGCTGCCCTCCGCCAGCATTCCCGACTCTGTGAGTCTGGGTCGTGGAGTCTGGGAACATGCATTCCTAACAAGTTCCCAGGTGATCCTGCCATCCCCAGCCTCACCGCTAGTCTTCGACAACCACTGGGGAGCATCGGTCCTGCTAAACAGAAAATATGCCAACGCATTAACCTTGCAGGGCCTGCGGAATATTTGGAGAACTAACTCTAGGTTCTACTGTCCTTTGAGTTTTGAAGTAGTTATTTTTTTTTTAATTTTTACTGAGGTGTATTTGATTTATAATGTGTTAATTACTGCTGTACAGCAGAGTGCCTCAGTTATACATATATATACATTGTTTTCCACTATTGTTTATCACAGGATATTGAATATAGTTCCCTGGGCTATATAGTAGCTTCTTGTTGTTTATCCATCCTATATACACAGTTTTATACATCTGTATATATTATATATAATATAATTATAAATCATATCTATATATCAGTTTATCCATTCTGTATGCACCAAACTCTCAATGCTTCCCTCTCCCACCCCTCCTCCTTGGCACCCACCAGTCCATTCTCTGTGTCCCTGTTTCTGTTTCATTAGTTCAATTCAGTCACTCAGTTGTGTCTGACTCTGCCACCCCATGGAAACCTACCTATTTCATAGATGGGTTCACTGGTGCCCCATTTTAGATGCCACATATAAGTGATATGGTATTTCTGATTTGCTTCACTTAGTATGATAATCCGGAGAAGGTGATGGCACCCCACTCCAGTACTCTTGCCTGGAAAATCCCATGGACAGAGGAGCCTGGTAGGCTGCGGTCCATGGGGTCGCGAAGAGTCAGACACCACTGAGCGACTTCCCTTTCACTTTTCACTTACATGCACTGGAGAAGGAAATGGCAACTCACTCCAGTGTTCTTGCCTGGAGAATCCCAGGGACGGGGGAGCCTGGTGGACTGCCGTCTATGGGGTCACACAGAGTCGGACACGACTGAGGTGACTTAGCAGCAGTATGATAATCTCTAGTTGCATCCACATTGCTGCAAATGGCATTATTTTGTACTTTTTATGGCTAATATTCCATTTTATACACACACACCCCCTGTATCTTCTTTATCCATTCATCTGTTGCTTCCATCTCTTGGCTATTGTAAACAGTACTGCTGTGAACATAGGGGTGTGTGTATCTTTGTGAATTATAGTTTTGTCCAGATACATGCCCAAGAATAGGATTGCTGAATCATATAGTAATTCTACTTTTAGGTTTCTGAGGAAGCCCCGTACTGTCTTCCACTGTGGCTGCACCAACTTATAGTCCCACCAGTTAGGTAGGAGAGTTCCCTTTTCTCCACACACTCACCAGCATTTACTATTTGTAAACTTTTTGGTGATGGCCACGCTGACCGGTGTAAGTTACCTTCAATTTGTAGAAAATATCTTTTTAAGTGACAGGAATCAAAGGGTACCTCAAGTATGTTCTATGTCTTTTTTTCAATTAGTATTTATTATACTTGGTTGCCCTGTTCTTCACTGCTGTAGGTGGGCGTTCTCTAGTTGCGGAGAGAGGGGCTGCTCTCGAGGTGCAGAACACGGGCTTCTTGTGGTGGCGTCTCTTGTTGCGGAGCACAGGCTCCAGGTTCATGGGCCTCAGCAGCTGCAGCCCGTGGGCCCCGGAGCTGCGGCAGGCGGCTTAGTTGCTCTGCGCACGTGCAGTCCTCCCAGACCAGGACTGGAACCTGTGTCCCCTGCACTGGCAGGAGACTCCCATCTGCTGTACCGCCAGGGAAGCCCAAGTGTGTTCCATTTCTGAAACAGCATTTCAAAGAGAACATGAAAAAGGCCACCCAGGTGTTAGTTTATCTCTGGGTTTTCTGTATATTGAAAATTTTCCAAGGTGACTTTTCACGAAAAGAAGCTGTAAAGTGAACTTCTGGTGGTGAGTCTCAGCTCCATGGGAGAGGGTTTTCCTACCTGAAGCCTTCTCCCCACTCACTGGAAAAAAAGCGATGCTGTTTCGCAGCACCGCGCTGTCTAAACGTGCCGGGCCGGGGAGGGCGTCCTCACTCGGCCGTGGAACGCGCCGCGAACACTGCCGCCCCTTGCCTTCGCCCTCACCTTGCTCACGTGTGGAACCGGAGGCGTCTCTCCCTCCACACTGCTGGCAGTGCATGCAGGCGAGCTCTGAGCCCTCCTGGGCGGTTCTGTGTGAGGCGTGCCTGTCACCGAGCTCTGCTGAAGAGGCTGAGGCGCTGAGGGGCCCGTCTGCTCAGGCCATGCGCGGCGCCCCGCCGGCTCCCCGCGCCCTCTGCCGGCGGCACCGGCTGCTCCCCGGGCGCCCTGCGCGGCTTTGTTGATGGCGTCACACCTGAAGCCTTCCGACTGGAGGGCGTTGCTGCTTGTCCCGGCTCATCCTTTTTAAAAATACAGCTTGCGAACACAGCACTGATGGATGAATCATTTTTAACCTCCTTCCTGTCTTCTCAGCTTCCACCTTCTCTCCAGAGCTTGTTACAGTAGCCCCTAAAAGGGTTCCCTGTCTCTGACTTTGCCTCCCTGCGTCCCTCCTCAGTACAGCAGACAGAGGGGGCCTGGTAAAATGTAAGGTGGATCCTGTCACCCCTCTAGTACAGACCCTCCTGGGGCTTCTACATCTAATTCTAGAGAGAAAACACAACCCTATGAGGCCCTATGAGACCTGGCATTCTGCCCCACACTCTCTGACCAGCTCTCCCTGCTCACCTCCACTGGACACGTGTAAGTAACCATCACCACCTCTAAAGAGGGGTTGTGTGTTGGTAGACTGATCTCGCTCCGTCCTGATGGAGTCAGGGCGGGTAGGGGGCCTCAGAGAGTCTGTGGTAATCAGGAGCTTTTATGCTGGCTGGAGTTCTCTGACTTGAAGACCACCAGAGCCCTGTAGAGTCCTCTTCCTCATGTGTGTGGACTACCATCCCTTCCACCCCTCCCTCCCTGGAAGCCTCAACTTCTTGATAATGTGTCACAGACAAGAATGGGATGTCCTCGTCACATCGAGGTTGTGAGGAGATTTCATCTACTGGCTGGGGGCCTGTTACCCCTGTTGCTGTGAGGTGAGGAGGGCAGGCCTGGGCTCAGGGCAGTGGAACAGCCTGTGGATAACAGTCCCTGCTCCTGGCTCAGCACCTCACAATGGAAATCTTGGGGAGAGGCGACGTCACCCTAGGCCCAGCTGCACCTGGTTCCAGCCACGAAATATCTCAGAACCTCCACTTCCAGGTCTGTAACGGCAGAGATGATGATGCCAGGCTGGCCTGTTTGATGACAGCTAAATAGGCCCCTTGCTTGTTTATCTGCCATCTTTCCAAAGCCAGTTCCATGCGGGCTATGTCAAGTGCAGGGCATCCAGAGAAACCGCTGTGGGTCTTGAGAGCCAGGCTGCAGTTTTCCTGTGCTGCTCACCCTGCCGTGGGACTCTGGAACCCACAGAAACATGCATGGCCTGTCACATTCCCGGGGTTCGGGCCTAGGTGCTCCTTAGAACTGCCAGCCCCCGCTTAGCATTCCCACAGGGTGGGTGGCCACGGGCCCTCGGACCGCCTGTGTCCCTGTGAAGGACATATTCATCCATGATGGGGAGGAACGGCCGGGAGGCCTGGGGGCGCCCTGCTTTCCAAGCTGTGGGAATATGACCCACAGAGGGTGCCCCCACTGCCCTTCTTTCCGGCTCCCACCGCCCGGGCGGCTGTCAGCGGTCTGGGGGTATGTGTCTGCACAGTGCGTGTGCGCACACACACAGTCTGCAGGTCATACTACAGATACTTAGTTCTTCACCTTGCTCTGTTCCTTTAACGTATCCCTTTTGTTAAGTCTTGTCCATAAGCACACCTATTTTGTTTCGTTTTTAATTTGAACTTGTTATTTTTTATTGAGGTATAGCTGATTAATAATACTATGATAGTTTCAGGTGAACAGTGAAAGGACTCAGTCATACATATATGTATATCTGTTCTCCCCCAAACTGCCATCCCATCCAGGCTGCCACATAACATTGAGCAGAGTTCCCTGTGCTATATACAGCAGGTCCTTGTTGGTTATCCATTTTTAATATAGCAGTGTGTACAACTATTTTTATGACATATTTTTCATCCTATTTCCTCAAACTCTCTCCACCATTGTCATAATTATTTCCATAATGTCTACGTAATTTTCTTCTTTTTGATATATACTATAACTCACTAAACCTTATATTCCATGAAACATCTTTGTGTGTGTGTATCTTTTGCTTCTGTGGAATTATTTCCTTAGAATTCATTTCTAGAGTCCACACATTATCTTAAAGGGTGTAGACATTTCCGATATTCTTCACATTGCTTCTTTCCCAAAAGGTGGTATCAATGTGCGGTGCTAGGAAGAATGCTTTTTGTTGTTGATGTTTTGGCATTACCAGCTAGGTGCTATTGGGAGAGGAAGGTATGGAGAAGTTCAGTTCAGTTCAGTCGCTCAGTCGTGTCTGACTCTTTGCAACCCCATGAATCGCAGCACACCAGGCCTCCCTGTCCATCACCATCTCCCGGAATTCACTCAAACTCATGTCCATCGAGTCGGTGATGCCATCCAGCCATCTCATCCTCTGTCGCCCCCTTTTCCTCTTGCCCCCAGTCCCTCCCAGCATCAGAGTCTTTTCCACTGAGTCATCTCTTCCCATGAGGTGGCCTAAGTACTGGAGAAGAATGAGGAGGAAGCGATCTGTTAGCAATTATTGGAGATGCAGTGAGGTGGTTTGCTTTGTCTTCTCAGCACGACCAGCTCCACAGCCAGCAGCTGTGACACAGAGTTCACTAAAGAAGATGAGCAAAGGCTGAAGGACTACATCCAGCAGCTCAGGAATGACAGGGCAGCGGTCAAGCTAACCATGCTGGAGCTGGAGAGCGTCCACATCGACCCGCTCAGCTACGACGTCAAGCCCCGGGAGACAGCCAGCGGCTAGACCTGGAGAACGCGGTGCTGATGCAGGAGCTCATGGCCATGAAGGCATGCGGGGGAGCGGGGCAGGGGTGCCTTTCCTCAAACCCTCATCCCCTGCACTCCGCTGTCAGCAGGAGGAAACATAAAAAGGCCTCTTGAAAGCTGGTTAGCCATCCATGTTCAGTTGCCTCTCCACAGGAGGGCAGCCAGAACCTCGTGTGTAGACAGGAGTGGTTTCAGTATGTCCAGGGTCCCTGGAGCTGGAAGTGCTCCAGAGAGGTGCACTCAGCACTGGAGCAGCCTCAGGGGGTCCCAGGCCAGAATGGGACACCTCGTCTCCAGGAGAAGCCAGAAGAGGCCTGTGCAGGGTGAAACAGCCTCTGATCGGGCGTCCAGAATGCTTGCAGGTGCTTCCTGGGTTGATGCTGATGTTAAGGTGAGGCGGGGAGAACAGAGCGAGGCCAGGGCAGCATTTGGACAGGAGCCCTGGTTTCCTGACCCCTTGTCCGTTTGGTGCAGTGTGGGGCGCCAACAACCACCTTCCCCATCACACCCCCAGGTGCCAGTTCGCCCTCATCCTGGTCATCCTGGGTAGAGATATCCCTGTAGATACTTGCGGCCTTAGACCTGTTTGGACCTGCAGGTTTCCGAGGTTTAGGACTGGTCTTTGTTATATTCTTGGCTGAGAGTTCCTGTTGTACATTTATACATCCCTCACGTTTGTCATCTGATTCCTCAAAGGAAGCTTTTCTTTTCCCGCCCAAAACCTGAGGACACACGTGTCCTGGCCACCCCCTCCAGAAGGCAGCCTTCTAGTCTCCTCCGTGAGGCAGTGCTCCCTCGGGCGCCCGGCCTGGCTGTCCACCCCGCCCCTGTGCAGGTGCTGAAAGCCCAGGTCCTGGGGCCCCTACCCACCCGAGCCCTTAGGGGCCTGCCCTGTGACTGCCTCATCTTTCCTCTTGGGCAGAACACCCGCTTCATCTCTGGCACCGGGCATTCATCTCTCCTTCTCTCGAGCTTGCGTCTGTGTGTTGTTCTGGGCGTGACTGTCCATATTAGCTCAGGACACAGTGTTGCTCGCACCTTAAGAATCCTGTTTCTGGTGGCAAAAGATGAGATGGTTCACTGTGTGGAAACACCTTTCATCCTGGTTTTATGTCGTCGTCAGGAAAGGTCTGAGTCTTCTTTTGAGCAGTTGCTCGGGCACATTGCCCTCTCCGTGGCTGATGCCGTCCCTGAGTGTAACTAGCCGACCTGCGTGCCCTCCCAGTGCTTCCCGCATTGGAGCTGAGACCATCCCCCCACCCGGGTCTGGCTTACCCGAGAGAGCATAGCAGGCCTGCGGCTTGTTAGCCCAGAGGAGGGTCACTTTGGGGATGACCGCAGTCAGCCAGTGACTTGGTGAATCCCTCTCAAGGGATTCAGTGTATGAAGTGACTCAGTGTATGAAGAATCCTTTTAAGTAGGATCACAGAAAGAGCTGGGGAGACTGACCAGGTGGTCATGGGGTGGTGGACTTGCCCCTCCAACAGAGGCAAAGGACAAAGGTCATGTATGGGCTCACCTCGAAAGGGGGACTGTAGCTTGGTGCTGACCTGGCCTCTGAGCTGGATGTCTTGGGTTCAAACTCAGGCTCCATAATTTACTTAGTATGTGGGCAGAGAAGAGATTGTAGGCTCTGCTTACCTCAGTGCCCCATCCATGAATGGAGATATTCATAGTCCCTACCTCAGGATGAGAGGACTTAATGAGCTGCTCAGTATAACCGTTTAAAGCAGGGTTACATGCGCAGCAAATGCTAGTGCGTCTCACTGCTGGCTGCTCCAGGAGAGCACTGTCCCATTTTGGGGTCACTTCTTACTCTTCACAGCAAACTCTCCTTTGACTTTTCCAAGATACTTCAAGAAGTGACCTGATGAATAGTCACCTGAGGAGGGCTCTGTTTCCGTGGATTTTATTTGGGCCCTGAAGTCGACAGGACCTGGGGCCAGTGTCACTGCTGCGGGTGCTTCCGAGCTGCCCAGCGACCCCGCTGCCATGAGGGTGATGATGTCCATGGATTGGTGTCATGGAAAATGGGAAAGGAAATGGAATTTAGAAGGGGCCTGGTCAGATGCTTCAACCTCTTTGATATGGGTTAGCCTCTGCCTGCCAGAAAACTGGCCTCCAGCAAGGCAAGTATGACCACTGGAAAAGAGGAGGTGGAACCTCCTGGTTGTTAGAAAGATGCTCCTTATTGCGAGCCAAAGCCTGCAGGCCTGCCCCTTCTACCCGTTGATCTCGGTTCTGGTGACAGTGGCAAGCCCGTGGCGTGGTGCGGGCATGTGGAGACAGCCGTCCAGTCTCCCCGCAAGGCCTTGGGTGCCGGTTGGGGGCCCTGCCGTTGCCCCACCAGCCCCTCATGTGCTCTGTGCCCCGCAGGAGGAGATGGCCGAGCTGAAGGCCCAGCTCTACCTCCTGGAGAAGGAGAAGAAGGCCCTGGAGCTGAAGCTGAGCACGCGAGAAGCCCAGGAGCAGGCCTACCTGGTCCACATCGAGCACCTCAAGTCTGAGGTGGAGGAGCAGAAGGAGCAGCGCACGCGCTCCCTCAGCTCCACCAGCAGCGGGGGGGCAAGGACGCGGCCGGCAAGGTAGGGGGCCCAGGCCCAGCCTCCCCTCCCGGAGAGCCATGCTCACTGCCCGCAGCTTCCCCATGTGCAGAGGAACTGCAGCCATTCTAGAGAGCTGAAAGACAATGACGTTTTGAGTGCAAAGAAACCAAGTCCACATTTTTCAAACCTCACTTTATGTAGCAGGTAAAGCATCTCATAGATCACAGTCTCATCCGGGGAGTGGCCTGTACAGGGGTCCAGGAGGCCGGTACTCACCCCACCTCCTCCTCCTGATCATCAGTGTTGATCACGTGGTACTGATCACCACACATGTCATCTCCCCTGAGTCTCGTGACTCTGGGAAGCAAGAGTTATCCCCTTTACATGAGAAAAATGAGGTGTAAAAGAATGGGGGCAGGAGTGGTCTCACAGCTGGTAAATGGCAGAATCAGGATTTAACCCCCAGTCTGGCTGACTCTGGTCCTCCTCCTCTCACGTGTTTCCTCCTCAACTTCCCTAAGGTGGAAGGCAGGAGGTGGCCTGAGGCAGAGGAGGAGGAAGGCAAGCACTGAGGTACCCCAAAGAGTGCAGTGTGGGCTGCTGGTGGCATCATCTTGCAGACTCACACTTTCATTAGCCCTCAAGTCTTTTTTCTAGAATTCAAGCTCATTCCGTCATCCTCTATCACAGAATAATTCCAAATACTGCACTGGAGAAGAAAAAAATAGTCTAGACCCTAAAGAAAGACATCCCTCGCCACAGGGTCCTGGAATTCCGTGTGTGCAATTTTCTGTTTCTGATGAACGCCAGCTGCTCCTGACCCATTAATCTCTGGCCCAAGACTGTGGGCGTGCAGTGACTTGCTGCTCTGTGAGTGGCCCCTCATGGCCCAGGTGCAGGGGGTGTCTCCACCAGAGGAGTGTCCCTAAGAAGAAAGCCCCTTGCTGATGCTGTGCGGCAGAGAATGGTTCCCTAAACAGCTAAGAACTGTGCTGCCTGCTCCAGAGGCCATAGCCGCCCTCTGCCCACTCTCACCTGCAAGGGTGCCAAGGGAGCTGGGGCCACAGCACCCAGTGGGGCTGCTCTCCCAAGGCCCTGCTGCTTCTCTGTCATCCATTCCTGTGATGGATGTGATCTGGTCCAGGCAAGATGCTGGAGGCAGTTCCAGGATTTTAGCTTCCAGTGCAGGACACCAATGGGCAAACAGATGATCACAACTGAGGGGACAACATCCAGAGTGCAAAGATGGATGCCCAGTGCGAGGGGCGGCCACAAGCCAGACCCACGATCCAGATTGGGAGGTTAGGGGCAGGTTTCCTGAGCACAGACCCAGTGGAGAGTGGGTGCCAGCCCGATGAAGAGGCCAGGAAGGACGTGGAAGTCTGCCCTGGGCCAACAGAGCAGCACAGGCCAAGCGCAGGGGGAGGAGGGGTTGATGTGTTGACTGGAGAGACCCACCAGCTGTGCCGTTCTGGCCCCAGGGAGGGATCGCAGAGGGGCTTTTGCAGGAAGTGACGTGACACAGTCTGAGCTTGGGGAAGGTCACCGTGGGGTGCACCCTGAGACCACATGCCAGTGCCTGAGGGCTCTGACCACGGGGGTGGGCAGCAGTGCTTCTTCACATGGGAGAATCCAGGGCTCACAGACATGGCTTGTCCGTTCGGTGGCAACGGCTTCAGAATCTGTGCACAGCCCTTTGAGTTTGTGAGTTGTCACTCTGGGACAGAGCTCCTGTGTTTGCGTATGTACTCTTAGGGTGGAGTGGAAGTGGACTTACTGATGAGCTCTTGCCAGGAGAGGCCCATGAGCTGAGCATTTTCCCCTGGTTCTTAGGATTTATTTTAACTGGGGGAAGCACTGTATTCTGTGGAATGGCTCCAAAACACAGAAATTTCTTTGACGTGGAAGACCAGATGATTTATTTTTATTTTTTACATTAAGAGTACAGAGCTTTTATAGAAGTACCCTGTGTTGTTCAGGTAATGAAATTAGAGTAAGCTGATTATTTTGTCTTTCAAAAATTAGACCCATTTACTCTATCAATAATATCTCCCTTCTGGGCTATTCATTTGGTCTTATCTGTTGGTAGATGAGGCAAGCAGTCTGGAGCAGAGGCTGGAGCCAGATAGTCAATATTTTAGGATTTGGGGGTCATACAGATTCTGCTGCACCTATGTAACTCTGCCATTGCAAAACTGTCTCTTCCTTACTGCGAAGGAAGCGACAATACAGACACAGAGGCACGTGGCTAGGTTCTAACAATGCTTTATTTATAGACACTGAAATTTGAATTTCATATGATTCCTACATATCATAAAATAGTTCTTTCTTTCCCTTGATTTTAAAAACTGAATCACAATTCTTACTCTGTGGGCCTTAATAAAAACAGGTGGCCAGCCAGACTGGAGTTTAGAACACCTATTCTTGCTTTGAGGTAGGGAGGTGGTTGGGTGTCGTACTTGGTTTAAAACTTCCCTTCAGCCAACAGGCCGAGTCCCACATCTTGACCAAATCACATTAGGTTTTTTCAGTTCTTGTCTGTGTGCAACAGATTACTAGACACGCTCGGTGAGCCACCCTGGGTGAAACAAAGCTGGCCCCGTCTCTAAGGAGACACATCAGCCCCACAGGGGAGTGTACTCACAGAGGGTGTTAGACTCTGGAGAAGCTGGTCAGTGGAGGCTCGGGGCTGCAAGATGCCAGGTGGAGTGGAAGGAAGAGAGCAGAGCTGGGGGCCGGAGGAGGGCTCAGACGCGGTGCTCTCCTCCCGAGCCCTGGGGGGTGTGGCGCATCTATGCAGGCAGGTAGAGGCACCCCCGTGCCTCCTGTCACCAGGACTTCCAGCCCTGGGCCCCTGACCCCTTGGAGTGCTCACCCATTGAGATGCAGCCTTCTGTCTACATTCTGTCTCAAGTAACAGGTCACAGGCTTTTTCTTCTGGAGCCTGGATTGTAGTAAATCCTCAGGAAATGTCTGCTGAGCAGATTATCAGATGAGCACTGTCCCCCTCCGTTTATTCCACAGCAGAGCAGCTGCCCTCCATCTGTATGCAGACAGCAGGCCACTCAAATGGGCACAATCACGGTGTTATAAATGGACTGTGCTCCATGCTGGGTTTAGGCCTTCTCTAAAGGCTCTTACGTGTCCTCAGCTGTAAAACAGGAGGAGTTGGGTTAGGTGACGTCAAAGTTCCTGTCTGATGCCAAGACACACTTCCGTTTTCCTCCCCTTCTCCTGGGTTTTCTAGATGATTACCTGGACCCAGTGAAGCCCCCTGAATCCAGAGGAGACCGGGTTTCTCCCTGGAGGGTGTGCGGTTGGGGAGGGACCACCCAAGCATGTATGTTGCCCACGCATCTTTCCTGAGTGAGGAGCGCTGGCCTGAGTGGGCATCCTGGTTCTGCCGGGTCCTGGCGGTGACTCAGGACAGCATCACTTCCCTGAGCCTTGGTGTCGCCCTTGGCCAGGAGGGGACGCTGACAGGGTCCGCTGCAGAAGGCCATCACGGTGGTCAGACGAGGGAACTCGTGTGTGTGACCTGGGCACCCGTGAGTGCTCGGGACGTGGGGCAGCCTGGGTGCTCTGCGGGTGCCCGGCCGGGGCCGCCCCTGCCGTTCTGCTCGCCTCCCGTTCTGCTGTCGGGCGCCTTGGCTCAGCCGCAGGCCTGATCCGGTGCTTTGCGTCCTCAGGAGGGTCCAGACACCGCCTCCCCTGCCCTGTCCCTGGCTGAATTGCGGACGGCGTGTGGCGACAGCGAGCTGGCCACGGAGTTCACGAATGCCATCCGTCGGTAAGCACTCCAGCCCACCGCCCAGAGGGGCAGTTTCTTCCAGGGGTGACGCTGTATGCAGGGCTGACGGCGTAGGGGCCAGGGGTGATGACTGGGGTCGGTCCTCCCAGCCGCTGACGCCACTCTTCGGGAGTATCACAGGTGCCTGGGAGAGAGGAGGCCCCGTACCGCCTTCCTCGTGCAGGCCTGCAGTCCAGAAAGGTCAGTGCAAGAGGAAAATATATCTGGTGATGCCACCTGCAGACAGAAAGGGCCTGCTTCTTCACCTTTCCGTTGTGGTGTGGCACTGGCTAGAATCTCAGGACTGTGTTAAACAGTGGCAGTCAAAACAGGCGTCTTTTGGTATCACTGGGATGGAATATTGCAGGTAAATTCTGTTGGCTCTTTAGGGAATTTTTAACAGTTTCTTAGGCTGTTTTATACATATAGCATATTCCTCAAATATAATTAAGTTGACTGAAGAGAAAACAAAAAAACAGGTATCTTTACCTTGTTTCCACCTTCAGTGAGAATACCTGCCTCACCATCTCGGTCTCTTTCCACTCAGACAGCCTCAGTTTATTTACCTCCGGGTGTTTTCCTCTGTTGTGGCTGTTTCTCTGTCCTTTCTAGATCTGTCTTCCATATCCTGAATTTTCATCCTCTCCCCACCCTTTTGCACTCAGTTCTAGGGCAGGGCTGTCCAGCAGAAAGGTAATGCAAATCACACCGTAATGTTAAATGTTCTAGGATCCATGTTTTTTTAAAAGAAGAAACAGATATAGTCCACTTTAATAACATATTGTATTTCACTCAGCACATCCAAAATATTTCAAAATATAAATCCATATCTCTAAAAGATACTTTTTCTTCTAATTTTTCTAATTCTTTTTGGAAAATTTTCTAATTTTTTTTTTACTAAATTTTCAAAATCTACTGTGAATTTAGTACATTTATACTTATTGCACATCAGATTCAAACAAGCCAACACGTCGAGCGTTCAGTAGCTCATATGGTTGTGGCTGCCCTATGTATAGTGTGGTTCTGATCGGTCCTGGGATTTCTTTGGAAGGAATGATGCTGAAGCTGAAACTCCAGTACTTTGGCCACCTCATGCGAAGAGTTGACTCACTGGAAAACTCTGATGCTGGGAGGGATTGGGGGCAGGAAGAGAAGGGGACGGCCGAGGATGAGATGACTGGATGGCATCACCGACTCGATAGACATGGGTTTGGGTAAACTCCAGGAGTTGGTGATGGACAGGGAGGCCTGGCGTGCTGCGGTTCATGGTGTCGCAAAGAGTCGGACACGACTGAGCGACTGAACTGAACTGAGGAGGTTCTTTAAGGTCCACTTTCCAATCCACTCCGTCCTCTTGCCTGGAGAATACCCATGGACAGAGGAGCCTGGTGGGCTACAGTCCACAGGGGTCCCAAGAGTCAGACATGACTGAGCGACTAAACAACAACAAATGTATTCCCTAGCTAGAGCCGCCATGGTGTTTGAGTTTATTTTGTTGATTAACTCTATCATCTCTCTCATAATGATGATATCTTCTTGTGTCTCTCTGAGGACACTTATACTTAATATCCTGTCTGCTGTACTGACTGTTTCCTCACAGGTGAGCTTTACAGATGAGTTTGGTGACTTGGCTCTGGCTCGTAAGCTCGCCTTCCATGCTTTCTGTCCCTCCCTGCTGACGGAGGTCTCTAGGCCACGTGTCTAACCCAGGTGTCTCCTGCCTTTCCTTTTTACAATTGCTCACGGTTTCTGGCAGACAAAGAATGCTCCTTAGTTCCTATCATTCTTTAGGATTAAATATATATATATGTCTGCCATCACTGGGAGGCTTTGGAATGGAGGGGAAGGCTGCAGTGCATCCTCAGGCTGCTGTCTTGATCCAGCCAGGGCTGTTGATTTTCTAGTGTAGCCTCCGGCTGAGGGTGGACCGAGCGCTGCCTTGTAGGGAACCTCACTACCCTCCTGATTGACTCACTGCCACTTTTGCTCTTTCCTTCCAAGTTGTGATAGCTCAGTTTCCACACTGCCAGCGCTTCTGGCCATGTGGTTAAATGGTAATCGCTTTGCTTGAGAAGGGAAGAGAGAAGCTGTGCAGAAAAGGCCCTCACCTAATCCTAATGATGTGACTGGGCCAGAAACCAGGGACACAAACCACCCCCCGCTTCCAACTGGGAGCCATTTGGATATTGTGTCTGTAAGCTAAGCCCCTGCATTTTTCAAGATCCCCGAACCTCAGAGGCCCTCGCTAGCACAAGCAGGTTGCAGATTCTGCTGACTAAACATAAAGAGATTTCATTTGTTCCGTCAGTCACAATGGATTTCCAATAGCCAGCCTTGAGTTGGTTAGCATGGATTTCTAATCAAGCCCCAGATATATGGAGCCAAGAAAGAACCCACAGGGCTACAGGAAAAAGGAAAATAACATAATTATACTGTATACATAGCTTAGAAATGGGAATCATTATTTCATGAGGGTTTATAACATAGATGCCCAAGTACTGAGGTTTGGGGTGTTTTTCTTTTAAAAGTCAACTGGAAACTACCACCTTCCTTGAAGGTGTTAAATCACCTCCAAGCTAGTGTCTGAGTCAGTCGAGGGTTTCCTACCAGAATTGTCAGACATTTTCCTTTTTGGAAAATGATGCTTCCAAACACCGGGTTGTGGGCCCCGGGAACAGGACTGAAGAGAGCGGGTGAGTAGAAGGGTGGGCCGAGGCTGTGCATGCTAAGTTACCACTCATGTCCAGTTCCTGTGACCTGTGGACTGCAGCCCACCAGGCGCCTCTGTGATTCTCCAGGCAAGAAGACTGGAGGGGGTTGCCACGCCCTACTCCAGGGGATCTCCCCGACCCAGGGACCGAACCTGCACCTCTTACCTCTCCTGTGTTGGCAGGTGGGTTCTTTACCACTGGCACCACCTGGGGCAGAGGCTTGGCGCGGGCTTCTCTGGCAGGAGCCCCGGAAACGGCCTCGCGACGCTCCAGTCACTGCCTGGTCCCTTGTCCTGCCCCGAGCAGCTGCAACCCTGCAGCCCTGCTCTCTGTCTGCGCCCAACCTTCTTCTGTCTGGAACAAAACCAGGCCTTCATGCAGTCACACATTTACCATCTAACTTCCATCTGGACTGATTTTGTTCCCTCCACTTCCATGAGCGCTTGTTGTGGGATATTGGCTCCAGGCTTGCCATAAAACCGCATCTGGATGACCAGGTTTCCTGTCTTGCACATGAGGAGTTTTCTTATCGGGGCACCTTGTCTCCCCTGTTGTCTGCACAGGCTGTGTGCTGCAAAGCCCTTCTCCACCCCAGATCCCCGTCTTGCTCATGTTCCTAGTAAAATATACCTGAACAGCCTTCCCACCGGAGAAGTAAGCTGACTGTGCAGCTCAGGAGAGGGAGTTTTCAGAAAGGAATCTTCTTGTACTTTTGTGGTATTTGTGTAGCCCTGAGGACCCAGGCACAGCTGAGAGGAGCAGACGGTTTCTCTGTCATGCTTAGGAGGCGGCAAGGAGGAGGTGGTGTCCCCTATATGAGGCGGAGGAGGCAGGGGGCGGGGAGACTGGACAGCAAGGCTGAGTGGTCACTCAAGGTCACACGGCAAGGCCGTAAGGAAATCTCACGCCACTGCTTTCTCCGCTGGACTCCGTGTGCTGGCAGGGGGCTGCTTACCCATTGAGTGTGGGCCTCTTCCCTGTCTATAAAATTTAGTTATTGATTCTTGTGTGCCCTGAAAGTGAGAGTTGCTCAATCATGTCTGACTCTTTGTGACCCCATGGACTATAAAGTCCATGGAATTCTTCAGGCCAGAATACTTAGAAATATCAATAACCTCAGATATGCAAATGATACCACCCTTATGGCAGAAAATGAAGAACTAAAGAGCCTCTTGATGAAAGTGAAAGAGGAGAGTGAAGAAGTTGGCTTAAAACTCTAACATTCAGAAAACTAAGATGATGGCATCTGGTCCCATCACTTCATGGGAAATAGATGGTGAAACAATGGAAATAATGAGAAACTTTATTTTGGGGCCTCCAAAATCATTGCAAATGGTGACTACAGCCATGAAATGAAAAGACAGTTGCTCCTTGGAAGAAAAGCTATGACCAACCTAGACAGCATATTAAAAAGCAGAGATGTTACTTTGCCAACAAAGGTCCATCTAGTCAAGGCTGTAGTTTTTCCAGTGGTCATGTATGGATGTGAGAGTTGGACCGTAAAGAAAGCTAAGCACTGAAGAATGATGCTTTTGAAATGTGGTGTTGGAGAAGACTCTTGAGAGTCCCTTGGACTGCAAGGAGATCCAGCCTGTCAGTCCCTGAAGGAAATCAGTCCTGAATATTCATTGGAAGGACTGATGTTGAAGCTGAAACTCCAATACTTTGGCAACCTGATGCGAAGAACTGACTCACTGGAAAAGACCCTGATGCTGGGAAAGATTGAAGGTGGGAGGAAAAGGGGACAACAGAAGATCGACAGAGGATGAGGTGATTGAATGGAATCACCAACTCAGTGGACATGAGTTTGGGTAAGCTCCCCAAGAGTTGGTGATGGACAGGGAAGCCTGGCATGCTGCAGTCCATAGCATCACAAAGAGTCGAATACGACTGAGCAACTGAACTGAACTGAGCCTTTCCCTTCTTCAGGGGATCTTCCCAACCCAGGGATCGAACCCAGGTCTCCCACATTGCAGGCAGATTCTTTACCAGCTGAGCCACAAGGGAAACCCAAGAATACCGGAGTGGGCAGCCTATCCCTTCTCCAGCAGATCTTCCCAGCGCAGGAATCAAACCAGGGTCTCCTGCATTGCAGGCAGATTCTTTGAATACATCATTGCTGTATTTCTTATGAGCCTTCCTCTCCTTCCCTCAATTCCCTGGTAGCTCAGACAGTACAGAACCCACCTGCAATGCAGGAGACCTGGCTTCAATTCCTCAGTCAGGAAGATCCCCTGCAGGAAGGCACAGCAACCCACTCCAGTATTCTTGCCTGGCAGGCTACAGTCCATAGGGTCATAAAGATTCAGACATGCCTGAGGGACTAACATGACTTTCACTTTCTCCTTCCCTCCTCCACTCCCTGCAGGAGAGGTGGGGGGGGGGGGTGGCGAGTAAGGGGTGCAGGAATCCTGGCTTACCCAGCTGTATGACTGGTGACTCTGTCCCTTCTAAGTGATCCCTAAACCATCTCAGCCTCATTTCTCTCTGCCCACTAGACATCTCCCCTGAATAGACTAGAGCCTTAAAACAGGACGTCCAAAACAGAAATTATCTTGTTTCCTCCTGCCCTTTGAAATTGGCCTCTTTTTCAGAACTCCTATTTATATGTAAAAACTTCAAAGTCTGCCTCTTATTAGCAGATAGTATTGTTTTTTCCCCTTAAAACTCTATCTGTCCCATGAAGTTTGCGTTGCCTTCTCCTGAATTTAGCCCTCAACCCCTCCGAAATCAGAGTAGCATCTCAATGGGTCATTCTGCCATTAGTCCCATCCTGTGTTCCTCCACAAAAAAACCACCATAAATCATACTTCTGATCATGTGGCTCTGCAGAGAGATCTTCCATGGCGTGACCTTCGTCATCATAGGTAGGTCCCTAACTTAACTTCTTAGCCTATATTTCAAGTATTTCCCTACACGTTATCTGTGGTCCAGATTCATCCAGACGGTTCACCTTTCCATGAGCATGCCCTCTGCTGTATCCCCCTACCCCAACTCATCTCTCTCAAGCTGTGAACCCTTCCTTCTTATCCCCTCCAGCTGGATACTCATCTTCCTGAAGGTTCCTCAGGCACCTCTTCTCGGTGCTGCTGATGGTACAGACCACTCATCACCGTCAGTGCCCACAGAGCCTGTGGTTGTCAGAGAGCCTTAGAGCAAACCACAGGGAGCCTCCTGGAGTTCAAATCCACATCCAAGTTCCAAAAAATATCTGCCCAGCTCTAGAAATCTTCCAGACTTAATGGTACCCATGGACCCCTGTTGCAGCAGCTATGGATTAATACTGTTCCTAAGCCACACACATACTGGATTGAAATGAAGAGGGAACCAATTAAAGAGGGGAGCCCGCTGAGGCCACAGGCAGGATCATCACAGTCTCATTAGTGGGACCATTATTTTTAAAGGTACTGTTTTCTTAAGCTTGCACTTGCTGGTGCTTCCTATGTGGCTGATTATCAGGCAGTCGAGGTTGTGCTTAGAATTCCATAAATGCACAGGGGCCTACAGGATGTTAATGGGATACACGGTGTGCCTATTAAGTTCATTACCTTGTAAGTAAATGGCTGAGCTCCACAGCTGGCCTCACAGGGCCAAGTGAAACATCCGTTCTCATCCCAGGGGTTGAGGTGGATCAGTGAGATTTCTTCATCTTTCCGTCATTCCCCCATGTTCCAAAAGCTAGAGAGAAGGCCTTCCCCTCAGATTTCATAAAGGCAGTGATGGAGACATCAAAGGACCCTGTAGCACGGGCAAGGCAGCAGCGAGATGTGCAGGAAACGTGGTCTGGGCCACCATCTTGCTGCTATTCTAGGCAGACTCACCCCAAGTCAACACCTGCAGAGCATCCTTATCCGGGACACCCCCTCCTTAGTTCCGCAGGCCTGGGCTTTTCACGTCTCCTGTTCCACTGCCTGCTCTCCATGACTTGGCACACCACAGCACCGTGCTGACCCACAGACAGAACCCTAGTGCATCCGAGCTCCACAGGCATCACACTCTCTTCAGCTGCTCTTCAAGCGCCTCATCTAGAAAACTAGAATAATAACAGGACTGCCCTCCAAGGTTTGCGGTGAGAATTAAATAACTTCATGCTTGTAAAGGAGTTAGGATAGCTACTACTGCTGGCTGGATTTTCTTTAAAAAGATGAGTAGTTAGACTGTATAGACATTTTGCTCTTGTTCAGTCACTCAGTTGTGTCTGACTCTTTGCAACCCCATGGACTGCAGCATGCCAGGCTTCCCTGTCCATCACCAACTCCCAGAGTTTGCTCCATTGAATCAGTGATGCCATCCAACTGTCTCATCCTCTGTAGCCCTCTTCTCCTCCCACCTTCAGTCTTTCCCAGCATCAGGGTCTTTTCCAGTGAGTCAGTTCTTCACATCAGGTGGCCAAAGTATTGGAGCTTCAGCTTCAGTTCCTCCAATGAGTATCCAGGGTTGATTTCCTTTAGGAATGACTGGTTTGATTCCCTTAATGTCCAAGGAACTCTCAAGAGTCTTCTCCAGCACCTCAATTTCAAAGCATTAATTCTTCAGTGCTCAGCATTCCCTATGATCCAGCTCTCACATCCATACACAACTACTGGAAAAAACCATAGCTTTGACTATATAGACATTTGTCAACAAAGTGATGTCTTTGCTTTTCAATAAGCTGTCTAGGTTGGTCATCGCTTTTCTTCCAAGGAACAAGCATCTTTTAATTCCATCGCTGTGGTCACCATCCATAGTGTTTTTGGAGACCAAGAAAATAAAGTCTATCACTGTTTCCATTGTTACCCATCTATTTGCCATGAAGTGATGGGACTGGATGCCCTGATCTTCGTTTTTGAATGTTGAGTTTTAAGCCAGCTTTTTCACTCTCCTCTTAAACCTTCATCAAGAGGCTCTTTAGCTCTCTTCACTTCCTACCATTAGGGTGGTGTCACCTGCATATCTGAGGTTATTGGTATTTCTCCTGGCAATCTACCATGAAGGAAATAAACAGAATCATAGTCACTGCAGAGCTTTTCATTCAAATATACATATATAGGTTACAATAAGTAATGGGGAAATAGCAAGATGCTGAGATGTCATAACTCTGAGACATTTGTTTAGATGGGTGGTCAGGGTAGGCTTCTCTGAAGAGGTGACATTTAAGCTGAGACAAGAAGGAAGAAACATAGCGTAGTGGAGGAAGTTCATCCCAAGGAGAGGGGACTGACTGCACATGGTTCTGTTCTGGGGAAAAAATGCTTGGTGTGGGCTGAGAAGGGATAGGATTCCAGGGTGCAAGGGGGAGGGTGATTCCAAAGCCTGGGTCAAGTAGGGCTTTAGTCAAAGTAAGACTGTGGACTTGATTCTCAATGCAGTGCAATAATAGGATCTGATTTGTCATATTAGAAAATTCCTCTGGCCGCTCTGTGGAAATTTGACTATGGGGTACAAAGGTGAAGCAGATAAACCAAGTAGGGAGGCTCCAGTGGTGGCTGAGAAACAGCGGCAGCTTGGACCTGGTGGTGGCAACAGGCACAGCCCCCATGTAGGGGTCTGCTGCCAAGTGGCCACACAGGATGAGGGAAGGAGGGTCAGGGCTGAATTGAGACTGGTGTCAGTCGCTGGCTAAGAGGTGTTGCCGCACACCTCCTGGGGCAGAGGCATGGATGGGCCAGACCGTCCAGTTCTCCTTTGCACTTGCTGAATTGAAGATGCACGTGAGAGTCAGTTTTTAGCACATAGGTAGTTTTTAGGAAAATAAATGGGAATGGAAAGAAGCAATAAAGAGTGGGCTATAAAGGAGTCCAGGCCCAAGTCCCAGATACTCTCAGCAGGCAGAGGTGCAGAGAACAGGCAGCTGGGGCAGGAGATGCCGGGAATGGCCGGCGAAGAGGGTTGGAAGCCAGGCTTGAGGGGAGGGGGGAAGGTGCATCAGGTCAGATTGGAGCAGACTGCGACACCCAGAGCCCTGGTGGCCTCAGGACAGTTACCACTGGAGACAGGAGCCTGGCTGGGGGTGACCGGTAAACGGAAGGTGAGGCGGAGGAACCTCAGGAGACAATTCTCGTAATTACCAAGAAACTCCAGGCCCCGTGGCCACGACTCCCTGAAGCTGGGTCTGATGGGCACTCCTCTGGAAAGCGTCCTGGCTAGTGCCGGCCCCTGCCCTACCCCCGGCTGTGGTGGCAGCCCTGCTCCCAGACTCCTGGCAACGGACAGCCTCACCACACGGCCTGCAAGGCCATCCCCTGCCCGGCTGCCCACCTGGCTTTGCTCGTTGCCTGCAAACTTCCACCACGAATCCGCCCCTCAGATACTATGTGCCTCTGCCAACAACTCTGTGCTTCCATTAAAATAGATAAAAAGCACCTGTGGCTAGAGTAAGATTCAGAAGACCTTTCATGACCAAAATTAACCTTTTAGGGGGTGAGGGGGGTGGGAAGATCTGTAAGTGAAACCTCTAAGTGTGCTGGAACATGTGGGTTTTCGTGGTACTAGCGGGTGCCAGCAGTAAAGGTTCATAATTGCGAGGGATTATACTACGGGCCAGAAAACAAGGCAAGGATGGCATAGTTCTGGGCGTTCCAGGAAACTATGTGGACGCACTGCCACTCAAGGGGCAAATGGAACATGCAGTGTTTATGTTGTTCTTTCTCATCTGCGTGGAGCCTATGAACGTGCTCCTTTTCGCCTTATTACGTAGACAAACCATATAAATTCCTTCTTAACTGAGAGCCAAGCAGATGTGAATTAGAAACTACAAGGAACAGGGTATGAATGGTTGAAGTGTATGGCTTATAGCATTTTTGAAGTCATCCTTGGAAAATCTGAGTAAAGCTGTATGGTCTTCAGGAGAGCTGTGCATGTAATTTTGCATAAAGATTCAGAGTTCAAGACAACATGAAATTCATCTGTAGACCCAGGTAAAGAGCTGTGGCTGCCTTACCAGTTTTCAAAATTTGCACAAGAAGAAAAAAATCATCATTCTTTTTTTACTGAGGTATAATGGACTTATAACATTATGTTCGTTTCTGGTGTAATGATTCAGTATTTGCATATATTGCAAAATGATCCCCGTAATGTCTGGTTAACATCTGTCACCATAGTTACCAAAAAATTGCTTTTAAGATCTCTCTTAGCCACTTCCAAGTACACAATATAGTAAGTATAATCACCGTACTATACACTACACTCTCAGGACTTACTTTACAACTGGCAGTGTGTACCCTTTAATCCCCTTCATCTACTTTGCCCACCTCCAACTCTCACTTACGGCAATCACCAGTCTGTTCTCTGAATCTGTGAGCTTGTTTTGGGGGTTTTTTAGATTCCACATACACATGAGTTACAGTGTCAGTCTGTCTTATTTCTACACAGCATAATACCCTCAAGGTCCATCCATGTTGTTGCAGATGGCAAAATTTCACTTTTTGTGGCTGATATTGCATTTTCCGTACGTGCCACATCCTTCCCCATTTATCCACTGATGGGCACCCATTTATCCCGTGCTCGTATCTTGGCTATTGTAAGTAATTGCTGCAGTGACATGAGGGTGCAGTTATCTTTCCCAGATGGTGATCTCATTTTCTTTGGGTACATACCCAGAGGTGGAGTTGCTGGATCATGTTAGTTTTATTTTTAATTTTGGTGGAAACTTTCATTCTGTTTCTTAGTGGTTGCACCAGTTTACATTCCCACCAACAGTACACAGGGTTTCCCTTTTCTCTGTATCCTTACCAAAACTTGTTATTTCTTGTCCTTCTATTTTTTTAATAACCATTCTGACCAGTGTGCAGTGGTATCTCATTGTGGTCAGTGATGATCAGTGATGTTGAGCATCTTTTTTCTCATTGCCTGTTAGCCATCTGTATGTCTTTGAGAAAATGTCCATTCAGACTTCATGCTTTTTTTTTTTCCTCTTCCATTCAAACCCCAGCTTCCGCTCACTTTTTAATCTGGGTTTTTGGCTATTGAGTTGTATGGATTCTTTGTGTATTATGGGTACTAACTAACCCCTTATTAAGAGACATGATTTGTAACCATTTTCTCCCACTCAATAAGACTCTCTGCATTTTGTTGGTCTCCTCTGATGTACAGAAGAATCTAATATAGCCCCATTTCTCTATATTTGCTATTGTTGCCTTTGCTTTTGCTGTCAGCTTCAAAAACCCATCACCAGGATTGGTATCAAGGTGCTTATGTTTTCTTCTAGGAGTCTGATGGCTTCTGGCCTTACCCGTTAATCTAACACTTGAGTTACTTTGTTTTGTACGATGTAAGACAGCCATCCAGTTTCATTCTCTTGCATGTAGGTATCCAGTTCTCCTGTGACCATTTATCTAAGAAACTGTCCTTTCCTTGTTAGGTATTTTTGGTTCCTTTGTCATAAATTGACCATATATGCATGGGTTTATTTTCAGGCTCTCTATTCCATTGATCACACGTCTGTTTTTATGCTAATAGCATGTTGTTTTGATCACAGGGAGCACTTCTTAAAAGTCTAATTCCTGGGTCTCAACCCAAACTTCCCTGGCACTGTTACTGTAGACACAGTTAACTGTCTGTGCAGTCTATGGACAGTCCTGTCCACTCACGTGTGTAATGTGCGTTTTCTAGTAGCTGAGAACTATTAAAAGCAGGGACATTCTAAAATATCAGTATACCATTCTAATGTATATTCAGCATTTTGTTATTTTACATTCTTTCTTTATATTGAGCCTATTCTTGGCTGCCCTGGCTCTTCGTGTGGGCTTTCTCTCATTGTTGAAAGCAGGGGCTACTCTAGTTGCTGTGTGTGGCCTTCTCATTGTGCGGGCTTCTCTTACTGTGGAGCACAGGTCCAGGGCATGTGGGCCTATTTGCTCTGAGGCGCATCAGGGATTGAACCTGTGTCCTCTGCACTGGCAGGTGGATTCTTTGCCACTTAGCCACCAGGAAAGCCTCAGTGGGCACTGCACATTTACAGCTCATCTCAGTTCAAACTGGCTGTGTCTCAAGGACTCAAAGGGCTCCTGACCCCTGGAGGCTGGCGTGAGGCGGCTCTGGAATTGTTCCCGCGCAGGGTTTAGTGTTTCAGTCCAGACCAGCAACCCTGGAGGCATGACCCTTACTGGAGGCGGCTGCCTCATTAAACAAAAACAAGCAGAAAGTAACTCGTGTTTTAGGTTTGCGTTTCAGCCTGTCTTTGTGGCTTTAAATAAATCAGCATTGTGGTTCTAGTGAACAGCAGTTCACTCCTGTCTGCTTTCCTGAGGCCTGAGGGGTCCCAGCTTCCAGATGTGGCTTCCTACCCCCAGCCTTGACTATCTCCCCCACTCCCCAGGACTGGGGAGGGTCAGTGAAGGCTTCTCTTGCTTCCCTGGGCCCTGTTCTCATTGGTGCTGGCCGCAGGCCCCAGGGCAGGAAGCCCTTTGCTGTGCGGAGGCTGGGAGATCCTCACTCTTCCTCCGGAGCTGGGTAGGTGTGCGCATGACCAGTGGTAGGGAGTTGGTACTGTTCTGGGCAGTTTTGTTATTGAGTTCACAGTTAGATGTTAAATTCTCTTCATGATTTTCTTCTTTCCTTTTGCACTATCAATCAACTTTAGAATAAAAGAAGAATCAAAACAGTAACAAAAATGTAAAACAAATAATTCTTCTCTCTTCTTTACAGTCAGAGGGCCGAGGGGACACATCTTCCATGCTCTCCTAACTTTCCCTGGTTTGACAGAGGGCCCTGCAAGGCTGAGGCGGTGGTTTGGTGGGAGATGGTGCCCTTAGGATCCCAGTGGGAACTGCAGCCAGATCTGAGGAATTCCTGGTGGCTGCCAGGACCCAGAAGCCTCAGCCAACAGGAGGCACTAACATGGAGGCTCTGTAGGAGGCTCCTCCTCTCTTTAGGGCCAGTGGGAGGAAGTCACTGGGTATGATGCTCACTTTTTCAAATATCTTTCTCCTACCACCCTCACGAAAGTAGGCCTGGATTTTTGTGTAGCAACACCCTTCTTCATTAATGAATTGGGGAAGCTGGAATTGCACTTAACAGTAGCTGGGGGCAGACAAGTAAAAGATCAGATTTTTGAAAAGCCAGGAGGGGTGAACCATGGCTGAACCCCAGAGCTCCTGACAGCCCACCCCCTCGAGGTGACCCCCACACACCCATCCTACACTCTACAAAAGCATCCAGAATTAGGAACATTTCAAACAACTTGAAATGAGAAGAAAATGAAAGCGTCCCATGCGCTCTTTGCAGGAGTTCAGCACTGTTGAGCATTTAGCCTTTTATTCCGCTATCAGTGTATGAGATATTCACATTTTTGCAAACTTGTGGCATCCAACAGAACTCACCCTTTTCACTTGACAGTGTTCAGATGCCTTTCTATTCCAGGGCACGTCAGCCTGCATTTTTGGTAACAGTGAGCATTTTAACAGAACCGAAATCAGATTGTAACTTAACCAGTCCCATTCTTATCTATTCTAAGCAGTGCTGAAGTGAACCCAACTGTAATCTCATGTTTCTCTAAGATCCCTAGAAGTTGCTTAGTCAAGGAATGTGGTCATTTTTTATTTTGCTACATGCTGCCAAACTGCCTTCCAGACTCATTGTGCTCATCTACATTCCTCTTACACCCGTGAGTTTTTCTTAGAGGAATGTCTTCCATAAATCCTGGTTACCTGATATGCTCCAAGGTACCAGATAACTTCAGTGATTCGTTTTCATTTTTGCCGCTGCGAAACTCTCTCAGGCATGGCACTGGGGATACACTGAAGAACAAGCCTGATAAGGTCCTTGCCATCCTGGAGCCTACATGCCACTGGGAAGCCTGCTGAACCCATCATGCAGGCTGTGCTGATCTGTGCCAAGCATGCACAGAGTGACACTGTGCCAGAGAAGGGGGCCTCAGGAGGCGGACGGGCATCAGTCCCATCCCCTGCCCATATCCTCCTCTCGTAGGAGGGAGAGGAGGGCAATAACCCGACGGGGCACCCCAAACCTCCCAAGTCAGTTACCGCGGGTCACTGTAGTAATAAAGACTTGAAGCCAAGGAGCAGGGGAGTCGAATGAAAGTGCAAGTGTAATTTCCATCCTCTTTAAATGTGGAAAATGTGATCAAGGACTTTCACAGAGAACCACCTTTTTTCTACTTTTCAAGGTAGGCTCATGTTGGTTTCGCTGACTGGGAACCCAGCCCAGGTAGTGCCCAGACCAGCTGTGTACTCTCAAGCCCCCAGGGGCTCGGGAGATGCTGAGCAGCTTGGAAAAGGGCCTGAGCGCAGGCCTGGGTTCTGCGGGCAGGCTGCGCTCTGCGGGCCCACTGGCTCGGGGTTACCCAGAGGAACTTCTCCAGGAACTTGTCTCCTCACATGAAGATGAGAAACAACTTCCAGTATTGTTCCTTTGCAACATGCACATCTCCAAAGGTCTCTATCATTGAAAAAGAGCCGACCCCAGCCTTCCGGAACCTTTCTGAAGGGCCTTCAGGAACACAGCAGCGAGGTGCTGGGCTCCTGTGCTCTCTCCCCTTTGCACCCAGTCCAGAGGCCAGAGTCTTGAGCCAAGTCATGCTCCACTCTGCCCCCATCAGGGCAGCAGCCCGATCCATCGTCTCCATTACTAAACAGTGTGCTTCGTCTCCTTGATACAGAGAGAAGAAGTTAAAGGCCAGAGTTCAAGAGTTGGTGAGTGCCTTGGAAAGACTCACAAAGAGCAGTGAAATCCGACACCAGCAATCAGCAGAGTTCGTTAATGACCTAAAGCGAGCCAACAGGTACAACAACTTCACTGTCGATAATCCAAGTGGTTCTTGGACTATGCACCATAATTGCTGGGAACGGACTGTGGACAAAGGTGTGTCCTCCTCCGCCTTCTTGGAGCGCACTCCTCCCTGGGGCTCCACCTCCCAGTGCTCCACAGAAACCTGAGGAATGCTCTTTAAGGAAGGCAGATGCAGCCAGCTGTGGTCCCCTCTTAGCCCTTCATGTAGGAGAGGTTCTGAGAAGTCATACAATTAAAACAAAAATCAGCCTAGGTTTAAGCCAGCATTTTCCAAACGAAACTGGCTACAGAATGTTTTATTTGAGCAGCATTCAAGAATCAGGTGGGGTACTTCAGGAAGCAGTGCTCTAAGATGGGAGCCTCAAACCTTTCAGGCTCATGACCTTTAAATTTAAAAAAAAAAAAAAAAGAGAGGACCTTAAAGTTTTGTTCTTTCAAATTAACTTATCAATAAAATTTGTCTATTAGTTTCTCAAATTAGACTTTTAAAGGTTTTATTCATTTACCAAATTAAAAAAACAAACTCAACTCACTAACTGTAACACAAATGACATTTATTTTAAAAATCACAGCTTTCCAGAAAGTAATTAGAAGAGGGGCACTGTTTTTACAATTTTGCAAATGTTTTTAATGTCTGCTTTAATAGAAGACAGCTGGATTCTCCCAGCTGCTTCCACAGGCAGTGTGTTTGAAACATTCTAAGAAAACCGAGCTTCACATAAAGGACCTCACATTTCTCTTCAGAAGGTTTTGGGAGTCCTGGGCTTTGAGAAGCTGACAGTATACAGAAGGGAGGTGGAGTGCTGTTTTGGACCAGAGAGGGTAGGGGTGGGGGGCTCTTGGATAGCTCAGCTGGTAAACACTCTGTCTGCAATGCAGGAGATCAAGTTCAATTCCTGGGGTTGGGAAGATCCCCTGAATAAGGGAACAGCTACCCATTCCAGTGTTCTTGCCTGGAGAATCCCCAAGGACAGAGGAGCCTGGTGGCTCCCTGGGGTGACAGAGTCAGACATGACTAAGCACAGAACAGGGTATGGAGACTTACCTAGCTCTGGGCTCAGCCCCTGCCCTATCCCCCAGAGACCTGGGTTTGGCTGGCAGCATGAGTTCACGGCCTGTGAGCACTGAGTCCGTCAGCCACAGCATCAAGGACAGCTGCTGGGGCCTATCTGTCCGCAAGCTATGGAGGTGACTTAAGATTGCAGCGTTGCAACAGCTCGCAAGCAGCCATGGAACGGCAACAGACCTACTACTTGTATTTTCATGACAGACTGTTACAATTCAGCTACCATTTCAGCTCATCTATTTTGGATGTGGTTAGTTTGGACTGTTGGTTTTAAACCCTGCTTAATGTTAGTGACGAGCCTCTAGCAGTCAGGCTAAGTTAGCTGTGGTCAGGTCAAGACTTGAGTGACCATGAGTTGCTAAGTTGTGTTGCACTTTTTCAGCCACAAGGACTGCAGCCCACCAGGATCCTCTGTCCATGGGATTTCCGAGGCAAGAAAGCTGGGGTGGGTAGCCATTTCCCTCTTCTGGGGATCTTCACAGCCCAGGGATTGAACTTGTGTCTCCTGCACTGGCAGGCGGATTCTTTGCCACTGAGCCACCAGGAGAGCCCAAGTGTTGAAATACCACCTGATTTCAAATTCTTAGTTCGGAGGCCCAGCGGCCTGTTCTTTCAGAGTGGTACTTACCAGACTCGGTCACCCAGTGGATAGCACAGTGTGTGTGTCTCAGTGCTACTTAAGATAAGCCTTCATTCCCATCTCCCTCTGTGCCCACATAGCAACCTGGTGGCTGCCTATGAGAAAGCAAAGAAGAAGCATCAAAACAAACTGAAGAAGCTGGAGTCTCAGATGATGGCCATGGTGGAGAGACACGAGACCCAAGTGAGGATGCTCAAGCAAAGAATAGCTCTGCTGGAGGAGGAGAACTCCAGACCTCACACCAACGAAACGTCACTGTAGTCGGCACTTGAGCTCCAAGGTTCTGTCCGTGGAGCTAGAGGCTAGCAGTCACTGAGGAGGGGGCCTCAGAGGACAGACCTGTCGGGAGGAGGAGAGAGAAGGTTGGCAGGTGGGCTGGCACTCTTGGCAAGGAGGCGCCCTGGACTCAGCCTCGGGGCAGCTGGCCCCGGGAGGCGGTGTAGCCTGTCCCCCGAGGGCCCCCTCCCTCCTGGGCTGTGGGCGGTGTGGGGACTCCTGCCCCATGCCCTGGCTCCGCAGGGCTTCCTGCTGCTTTCAGCACTGTCTCTGTCCCTCACCCACATTTTCTGTATCCGTGGTATGGTCCAGGCATCATCTGTTTGATTTTCCAGCCTTCGCAGCCTTACCTCAGGCATCCCACATTTCTTCTTTCTCCTTCTAGGGAGAACTGGTGGGGGCGGTGGGGGCAGAGGGGGAGCAGTGCTCCGCATCGAGAAGAGCTGCTGCTTCATTTCCTGCAACCAGGCTTTGGTTTTCAAGTCCCAGGTACCAACTCTTTAGGAGGTGGCTGTCACTGAGGTGTTCCGGGAGGTTGACCACAGGCAGACGGAACGTGGGTGCTCCTTCCAGTCCCTGGTATGTTGAGGCTACAGGTAGAGCAGTTGGGTCTGACCTCCTTGACCTCACAGTGGCGGCAGGGACGGGCAGGGAACGCTCTTTAGACAGAATCTCCCTGTCCCAGTGCTGCCTTACCAACAGCTAAGAGTCCTGTTGATCCGTGTCAGGGACCTAAACTGTCAGGAGCAGAGGCACATTAGTGCCTCCTGACTCGGGCACCACAGAAATGCTGTTCTCCACGAATCAAAGCTCCCCAACCTGAACATACTGATGGCTTCAGACCTGCCTCTCTCGAGGGAAATGCTCTGCAGCTGATCCACCTATTTAAGAGACTGCTACTGTGGCACCAGTTCAGGAGTGCGCCCCTGCTGTTCCAAAGGGCAGAGGGCAAGGGAAAGCTGAGGAGGCCTCCTCTTACCCCCAGAAACATGGCAGTGGGTGGCAGATGGTGATTCCACGGTGTCAGCTATAGCAAAACGGTGACGGCACTGGGCAGGACCAAAGTACCTGAATTCTTTCAGGAAGGTCTTCCATTTGAAAATCAACTCTTCATCCCTTTTCTACTGTGATGTTCCCCGTTGCAGTTTTTCAGTTGTCACCACCCTAGGCTGACATAACATTTTAAAGGACCACTTGCCATTTTTCCAGAAGACCCACTCAAAGTCACTTAAAAGAAAGATGTTCAAAGATCTGCTTATGACCAGATCACTGCATTCACGTCTCGGTGTCAGGGAGCTGTTCTCAGAGGCAGGACGCAGATTCCCCAGCCTTCAGTCTGACAGGGAAGGACACTCCAGCCACCGTCTGCAAAGGCAGAGTGCATCCATTCCCCTGAGGAAGCGCCGTCCTGCCTCAGGCCAGCAGCGAGGCCACCCCATCTGCAAACAGCCATCCTCAGCTGGCCTCAGGGAAGCGCCATCCTGCCTCAGGCCAGCAGCGAGGCCACCCCATCTTCAAAGTCATCCTCAGCTGGCCTCAGGCCCAGCTCTCGGATGCGGTGGCCACCACGAAAGCCCCCCACCGGCTTCTGGTTCTGTTATAGATAAGGTAGACTTCGTTCTTGTGACAGTAAGTCAGTTTTTACTCTTTGGATAGTTTCATTACAAGGAAAATGTAATGACCCAAAAGTGTGTTTTTAGAAAAAAGTGTAACAGATGAAATCATGGTTTTCCCCATTTTTCCAACTTGCCCAGGGGAAACATGTTCCCCGAAGCAAACCAGGCTACGCAGGGCAGGGAACGGGTGACACAGAGATGGGAGGCTCTCATTCGCACCACCACTGCAAAGATCTACCGTTCTCGCTCTAAGGGAAAGCACAGCCCTCTCTTCCAGAGTCCTGGAGCCCATCCCAGACCTGGGAAGCCTCAGTTCCTACATTAAGAGCCCCAGCATTACTGGCCCTACTTAGCTCATTTTCAGTTTATATTTCCACATAATACTGGTTGGGTGAACACTTTCCCTGGCAAAACTGTTACTTTTATAAATGTGTAGAATAAAAGCTATTAAATAGTTGATTACCTTTCCTTGTGTTCTTCACATACTCCCCAAGACTCTTGTTGAAGGTGAGCTAACAGGCACTTGGTTATTATGCTAATTGCAAGGCTTACTAAAATCACATAGATGAAATAAATGATTACAGGTGCCTGGATCATTTTCTTTTACAACCTGAATTATTCTTTCTAAATAGGAGCACATTTATATTAACATCTCCATCAAATGTAAACAATGATCCTCATTATCTAATTTGAACTAGCCGTTAAAACGTTCAGACTTTCATTTTTAATTGTTTAAATCCAGAGTTCGACCTCTGGCTCTTAAGAGAAATGAGCATGAGAAGAAAAAACCCACTCTGCTGGAATACAGTTTCCCACTGCTACACTGAGGCAGAATCTCAAGTGAGAGAGACTTCTGCCTGGAGCTGTGGTGCCATCAACACCTGCGCCGATCAAATGGCTCTGATGTTCTGCCAAACCGCTCGTGCACCAGCTACCTAAACTGCCACGGGCTGGCAGGCAGTAAGACCCCCCTTTTGAGATGATACCAAAAGTTACGATTGTATCTTAAGGTTGGGATTTCTCATGCTCGCCCTATCTCACAAACATTTTATCATTGCCCATGGAGGTAATTAACTGTTGTATATTCACTCCCATCTGCTGGCATGCCACAATTAAAAAAAAAAAAACTAAGTGCCAGTTAAAACATAGTTGGTTAATTCTCTTGTGAGGTGATGTGTAACTTAGGAAGTCTTCCTCTGAGCCTCTACAGCCAAGCTTTACAGGGACCCTGGAGATTGGACGCTCTCCTACTCTGGGAGGCAGTGCACGTTAGGGCTGAGGAGACTTTCTTTTTAGGATGAGGACAGCAAAGAATCTACTGTTTCAAGAAAATCTTGAAATCACCGCTAAGTGGCCTAGTTCCCACCCGCATACAGATTACTATTTTAAGTGGGGGAAAAAAAAAGCCTCATAGTTACCCATGGCATGAATTGTTTCCTATGGCCCACAGAAATTATCCTGCGGTTATTTTTAAATTCTATTAAACATCTTAAAGCTCTCATGAGTTGGGGGTGCCATGCTTGTGTTTTGAGTGAAGTAGACTATAGAAGTTACCCACTTGTATTATTAATGACTTCTAATTTAAAGTCGTAAGCTTTTCCCATAAATTATTTGCAAATGCATAGCTGGAAATGTGTCTCATCCATGAAAGTATGAAGTAAAAAGACGTTTCCTAAGTTTACAGCCGCTCCTATTTCTAAGTACAGCAAACAGCTTTTAATTAGACAGTTTTTACAAGTCAAAAGGGGAAAGAATTCTGATGACTGCAATTTCTGAACTGAATTTAATTAGGATGCATCCCACAGGGTTTCCAAAGATTCTGCGGGAGGGAAAGAAGCATGAGAAACATTTTTTTCTGCACCAAGGGGCCTCCTGGTAACACTATAAAAATTCTGAAAAAAATCACATAACAATTATTTTTCTATTTCTCCAACAGAATGGCCTATTTGACAGCAAAGATACTATTATAACCTTTCTCTGAGGCTTACTCTGTAGAGGCATCACTTGTTACAAAACACAAATTATGTCTTCTCACTTAAGTCTACCCAAATCCTATTCTAGTTAACTCAGATCTCATGTTCACACAGACCAGACTGTAGTTTAGCGCTGAACTTGTCACCTTCTAAATTCCTGTTTCTCATACCTGAAGTTAACTTTCTGAAGTTTGTATTCACTAGCAAATGAATGCCTTAGGCTGCCATATGGTAATTTTCCAGAACTGGCACCAAAATTATCAATTAATGTAAGCACTCAGTGGCTGTTAAAATATTAAGGAACTGGAAAAGGATACAAGTTGAATAGCAACTGTTCATGCATTCTTGTATTCGTAATTCTTATGTAGAGAAAGATACACTTGCATGCAGACTACTTTTGGTGAAGGGTTACACTGCATAAACTCTCACACTGCATCTGAGTGAGATTTTGACCAAGAAATCCTTCCATCCCAGTAACAGCAACTGCTATTAGATAATCAAACCCCTTGGCCCAGTAGCACTGATTTTTTTCCAGTCAAGGTTGGTACAAAAATCACTCATCCACTAATCATCGGAAACATCAGCTCAGCAATACAGAGCAAGCTACAGACAAAATCCCTTCATATTCATGACCTGCTTATTCATTCTACTGCTCACTTCTGCACCGTTCTGCAAATCTAATCCATGTAGAAAAGGTTCTGTGGGGGTACTCACTCACAGTGCCCATGGACGGCCAGATGAATGGGAGCCCCAATAAATATTATCTGCTTCTGTTTGAACCCAATGCAAAGAGGATGAGACATGTTCACTTTTCTACTTCTAATCAGTTTTTAGACATTGTTGAGACTTACTTTGCATGTGATTTTAGTTTCCTATTATCTGAAAATGTGCTTTTAAGCCGCTTGAATGTACTGTCAGTTATTGAAGCACATGTGTCTGCATTTGTCAGCATTGTTCTACTGTATTAAAATCTCACTTTAAGGTTGACACTTAACACTGTACCATACCTTGTAATTTTTAGATTCTTCACTTGTATGCTTTAAATGTTTCCAGATGCCTTTAGTTTTAGCTGCTGTAAAACAGCTTTGTCTTATTTGATATAAAATTGTTTTTTAAATAAAAATTCCATTTATTTATACAGAGACATTTATAATATTTTACAAACATTCTTATATTCTGAATAAATAATTCTAATTCCATAATGTACTTTTACCTGTATTCATTGAAGGGTATGACTCTCCTTCTGCAATACTAACATTTAATGTCAAACACCACAGGTCTGGTAGTTACATCGGGAGCCCTCATCAAAGCGAGAAACCAGACAGACTGTATTGTTCAAGACAGCCAAGAGCCAAAGAAATCATCACCATCTGTCACTGATTTCTGTGGGCCACCTTTCCAAATTTGGATTGAATAGTAGGGAGTTAGTTATCTATCGAAGGATCTAGATCTTTTTCCTTTTTAAAAAATGACTGAAAGAGGAAACGTAACTGTGAGCTGGAAGGTCACCCGTGACTATAAAGAAGGATGGTGAGCAGCTCTGCATGGTGTTTGTCAGATGTCAGTTCTCATCATCAAAGCAAAGTACCTTTGACAGTTGAGATGACACACCTTGGTAACTTTCCTCTTTTATTTCTTTTGGCTGCAGCATGCAGAACGTCCCTGGCCAGGGATAGAATCTGCACCCCCTGCACAACAGGAAGTCTTTTCTTAAAAAAATGTTTTTAAACTGCTATCATATATCTGAGGTCTTTAGCAGAGAAGAATGGTATTTCTTTGACCCCTGAGATCCAACTGGAAAGCATTACATTCAGAAAACCTGACTCTAATACAAACTTAAGAAATATTGGATTTTATGTATTTAGCTCACAATATAACCTTGCTTTGAAAGTCAACAACCAAACCATAAATTGAGATGGAGAATACATACCAGTTACTTTCATTTTTTGCAGAGACATTCTACCTTTTAATATTTCTTCCTATCCTATAAACATCTCACATTTGTCATTTTTTATTGGTCCAAAGAGATACAGCCAAAATATCAGCAACTTGCAACCTACAAGTATCAGTAGCAGCAGCCAGGTTAAGGTAGTAATTAAACCTGCCCCAGCAGGCAAAATTTATTGATATTGCACTACAAAGGCTCTAAATTTAACATAATGTTTTTACAGAAAGCCAATATTTGAACACTCAACTGTAAAAATGTTTTAAAATACAAAGGAAACCCTCCATCATTCAAACTGCATTTTTTAAGATAAAACGTTTCTCACTTCTCAACTGGTGTTATTTACATCAAAAACTTTCAAAACAGCACAAGTGTGAAGACAGAGGACTTAGTTCATTTTCTCAGTGGAGAGTACAGCTGGCATTTCTAGTCGCTTATTAAAGTGCAGTAATCCTGCAAACATTTAAACTTCTGATTTATAAACATGAGTCCTTGAAAATCCTTTACTTATGACAGATAAAACTCAAGGTAAATGAAAATCAGTCTTTATCCTTTCACTGAAACTGAGGGGAAAGAGGAAAACTACTGTTCAGTCAGAAAGTAAAACTACAAGGTGTACAACAGTGTTTTGGGGTTCCTTTTCTGCTTTTCCTAAATGTTTGACAATTAATCAAACCAAGAACTTTATTACTACTAATAGAATTACTCCAATGGTTTACCTACACAGCCTGTCTAAACAGTAAAATGCCCTAGAAGCTAAAGTAATAAAAAGTTTTAATTAAGGTAGAAATTAAGTGTTTCATCAATTTTTTTCTACCAAATTTTGTAGCTTCCAATTTGTTTAACATAGTCTGCTAGAACCAACTCCCAAGGGAACTGTTTGAAGACTCCATATCTTCCATGAACATTACCTAGTTTCCATAGCACCAAAGACACTTCAATTCTTGTTTTGGAACTAGACCGGGAACATAAAGAAATCAATTCTTATTCCTTTTCCCATCCAAACTAATTCTGATGGTCACTTAAGTTAGTTAATACATGAACCATAATTTCATTTGATTCATCATTTTATTCTGAAAGAAGACTCTTAAATTTTCAATGACATCAACAGGTAAAATTTTAAAAACCGAGTTGTGTGACTCAATACTCAACAAACATGAATTTTTAAGTATAACCTAATAAGCAAACTTTAAAAACAATTAGAAAAAATATCTATATTGTGTGTATAAATACACACAAATATACGTATATGCAAAATAGTTCATTCTCCTTCCCTCTTACTGAAGAAAAATATCACTAACTCAGACAACAACAGCAAACTCTGGGAGATGGTGAAGGACAAGGAAGCCTGTTGTGCTGTATAGTCCACGGGGTCGCAAAGAGTCAGACACGACTGAGCGACTGAACAACAACGTTTATAAAACCAGAGTCAAGTTAGTGGTCTCCCGTCCTAAATTTGAAATAAAATGAACAAAAAAGTAAAAGAATCAGTTCTTTGGGCTCTTGCATTTGAAATTAAAAGGTACAATCCAAATACAAACCTAAAAAGACCACTAGCAGCAGTGCCCTAGGACAGTAGGAAAGCACAAAGAGCCTCTGCAGATGCTCTATGCTTTTGTATCAGTGCATGTCGTCCGTGCAAGACAGGAAGAGCACAAGTCCACTGCTGGTCATCTGTCGCAGAGGCATTAAAAGCACTGAACTAACCAAACTGCCGAGTAGTTACGACCTTTCTCAACTTCAGTAACAATCGACTGTGCTTTCATTTCCTGTCATCCAGTCTATTCCTAAATATCACAAAAACACACTAAGCAATCATTTTACAAAGATCTAGCTAATCCCATCAAGTGTGAGAAATGACTAACAATGAAGATTTGTGCCCCAAATGTTCCACACCATAGCTATAGATTGTTTTAGAACATCAGATTCAATGAATTATAAACCATTAAATGAAAAGGTTACATCTTACCTCCAAAAGCCCACACTTAAGAATGTTAACTAAGACCAGTCAAAGACCAGAACACTGCTCAGCTTGCCCTAGAACTACACAAAAGTTTCCTCTGTTCCCAAACCAATTTAACAGCTGTGAAACTAAAATAAACAAGCCCAGGTGTCCACAGCCCCCTCCTAAGGGGGTCCACTGCTCATGGCCCAAGGGTCAAAGTTAAGATACAATTATTACCTATAAATTCCCACAGTGGTAGGCTAACGATAGAGACGCATCACAAAGAAAAAAAAATTGTTACAGAAAGAAAAAAAATGACACAAAGGGACAGACTCAATGGCCTCTTTAAGGACTCAGGAACAACAGGTCTTCAAAGAACACTCACCAGATAGAGGCCGATCACCCCAAGAACACCCGAACAGCAAACAAGCAGCAAGTGACTGTTGAGAGCCGACTTCTTCCACTGGACGAATGGATCAAAGGCTAACACAAGGGTCCACATGAAACAAAACACACAGGCCGCTGCCCTCTGCGTTCCATCCCTCTCCCCGGAAGACACCTGACCAGCAACTACAGAGCCAACATGAGCACCTTGTTGAGGCCAGTTCCCCTCAGACTGTGCCACCACGCTGCCACCCTAAGTCGCCCACCCCAACTGCCAACCACAGGAGACCCAAGACAAATGGGATTTCTTTGCCAGTAATTTCCTAAGGAACCCAGATTAAAGAGTCAGTTATGAACATGTTTCTCAACATAAAACCTGAATACTTCATCAGTTATTTATTTACACTTCTCTGTACTTTTATGATAAAGTCTGAGCAACAAAACTGGTGGAAGCCAGCCCTTCCCATCCACTCCCAGGCAGGAGAGGTAGCTTTACTCTGCTCCCTAGCTACAGACCACCATTTCAGTAATAAACAGTGTCACGGGAAACTAGGTGGGAAGGACCTCCATCTGGGACAAGCGTACTTTCTGTCGCGTGGGTCACTGAAAGCAGTGACTGTGACACGAGGCCGAGGGTGGCTGGGCGTGCTCCGGGCTGTGTCCCTGGAAGAGAGCAGGGCATCAGCACTGCAGTGTTGCTGGAGTCCTGAGGCAGCGTCAGCAGCGGCAGGACCAGAGTCTCAAACACAGACTATGAAAGTGAGAAAAATCACTGCAGATTTTCTGGACCCCTTGGCAACCATACTTAGAAAAAAATTAAACCCCAAGCCAGAAAATGCTTGGTAATGGCCACACACGAGACTCTGCCTGAGCTAGGCAATGGTCGCATTTCCGGCCTCGTGCCTCATGCAGCACTTGAGAACTGATTTTATCTTCTAAAATCTCTGCCTTCTGTTTTCCTTGCCCGGTAACTATAGCTATCTTCTTCCTTCGGGGGCACTTTTTTACCCTATAATAATAAATCTATCATATTTTTTGAAACTGATATCTAGAACTTGCTTCAGAAGCACAGAGCCTGTACTGTTCATTTGTGCCTTCAAGACAGAGGTGCACAAACTTCAAAAACAACTCAATTCTAAGAAGAAAAAGATGCTGAGAAAGCCCATCATAATCCCATTTTTACAATTTTCAGAAACTATACAAACTGATTTTAAAGTCTAGTACAAAATGAGGAACTCAAGGCTTCACCAAACTACCAAGAATAAAGTTTAACAAAACTTATTTTACTAACACCCATTTACCTAGACACAGGTACTTGAAACATGAAGTAGACTGATACCTTCAGACAGAATGAGTTTGTCTTGTTCATCTTTAACATTACAGGAATACATGCAAGCCCCTTCCCCAGGCTAGAAAATACCTAATTCAAAATTGCTAGGTAACACCTAATTTTTCTTCAATCAAAAAATGTTAATGAATCCGACCTCTTAACTATGATTAATATGCAAAGAAAATACTGTACTGCCTCAGAGAAGACAGACACAACAGATGTCAATCAAAACAAAAAATCTCTGAGCACGTAGCTCAGAGGACCACTGGTACAAAAATAAAGATAAAAAGCCAAGAAATATTATCATAGTAAGAAAAATAACTCTGCAAAAGTCTAATATTTTAACTGACTTTGCTCCTTACTGTTCAAGCTAACTGTTGGAAACAAACAAACAAAAAAAAAGGGCAAGGGAAAAGGTAATGAAATGTTATTTTTTTAATGCATACATGCACTCAGACCTGAAATTTTCTAAGACTACCACAATGTATTAAGTTTTATAGAAGAATTTAATCCTCCTTATGGAGGGATTCCATTCACTTAGACTTAAGGAGTATTTTTATATTAACACACAAATCACTAACGACTTAAAAGACAATACCAACCCAATCTCATAGCATGAAATTAATATTGCTATACATCTTCATTTGTACTTACTAATTGATATTTAATGGAAAAATAATCCAAGTTCAAAGCAGCAAGCAGTGACCACCATTCTTTTACAGCATAGGAAACTCACCTTTTCATAACCAAGAAAATCCAACTTCACTTTCAAACATCTTCAACCAAATTTCACCCATGCTACAAAAGCTCTAGTAGGTTCTCAGGTGTCTCCAAATGCTCATGTCTCAGGAGAACACCACTTTGAAATCTTAAAACCATTCATTTGCTAGTTCTGAACAAAAACATGTGAAAGCATATAAAACCATACCCCTAATATTCTAGATTATAATGGTTAAGTACAAAAACAATTCATTGAACATCTTACAAATCATTACAGTTATACATAAAAGCACCTAGGAAATTTTTAAAAAAATAAAAAGATTCACAGTACACTGAACCTTGGAACTAAGAATACTGAAAAAATGGATTCAAAAGACCTATTTCTCTCAAAGACATAATCTGTAATTGAAGCCAACACAACTGCTATTCTCATCTAGCTTCTTAAAATGCAGCACACAGAAGTAAAGTATTGCATATTCAGCACACTCCCTTATCACTTGATTTCTTCAAGCCATGCTGAAATTTCTCAATCAAGAAATCTAGTTCTGTGCTAAGCACGGCCCTTTTCAAGGTAACCTGAACACTGAGAATCTAACACACAGGTTCGAGGAAGAAGTCTAGCAGATGTACATAAAATAGGTACATCCAACTTACACATTTTCTGCATAGTTAAGTCACATCACACACATAAATTTTAACTCATCTTTGTAACATTTCTTAAATCTCAAACTGTTAAGAGAGCTGAAAGCCTCAATACCAAAATTATCATCCCAACAATACCCTTATTTTGTCCCACCCACAGTGCATTAAATGAAGCAGCCCAATAGCAATATTTAACCAAACTACCATAATCGAAAAGAGATAATCTGTTGGTTCTTGAAAAGGCTCAACGCCATCAGAGGCCATATTTCTGCTAACTAATCTCTTTTGCTTTAGTGTCGAGAGCTGAAAATTCCAACTCGAGGCACCAGAAAGACTGACCAAAGCACTCACTTAAACAGAAAAAAACACATTCGAAATCACAAAAAATTAAATGGTTTCCAGATGGCAATAAATGAGTGAAAACGACTCACCTGCCAGACAAACTAAGTTTTCACTCCATTAAGAACAGAAACCTGGAATGCTGGGACCAACTATAAATATGGCTCAAGGAGACACAAGCAAAGTTGCTGTACTCTTACAAAGAACAGTGAAGAGCTTCCAAAGCAATCTGACAATGCATTTTTAAAAGGTCACAGAAGGATTCACCAATTTGTCACATTAAAAGATGCAGGACACCGGATAACCTAATTCTAATACACTGCTATAACTGAATTATCCTGCTTAGCACCAAGAGGGTAATACTTTTATTAATAAATAGATTTTCTCCTTTAAAATCAAGCCATTGAAAATCTAAAGCAAAGAAATACCAAGTGAACTCCTTACAAAAAAAAGTCCCACAGGGTTAAATAGAAACCCTATTAAATAGACTATCTATACAGAATCAAGATTTCCATAATAAAATTTACAAGCAGAGATATATTTTGTGGATACCACATGTAAAATAGATTTTTAAAACCCATGACAGACGCGTACACACGCATATGCTAACACTCTCCCCCACCCCCAAAGAAACACCTTCAATGAGGTCAGAAGCAGCCCAAACACTAAAGCCCCCTTAAAGCCCTGGTGATTGTCCATAGCTTTACATAGCTAAACTCCTTCTCTAAATGGGCACTGCCATCCTTATTTGGATTTACGAATCCTAAAGGAGCAAAATACATTCCTACAACTGAATTACACATGTTGCTTCCATGTTCTGCTCCTCCCCTAGTGTGATGCTTTACCAGTACTTGGGTAAACTGCATACCCTTCCCTTTTCACTCCATCGTCCAGAGGCTTCAATATGCTAGTAAGTGTGTCAGTCTCTGCTACTGTTGCAAATGGGAACCTAATATAGCATCAGTTTCCAGAGATCAACACTGACATGCAATGTGAAACCTAGTAATGTCAGTATTCCATACATATTTACACAGCTGTAACAGATTCAAGTTGCACGAGAACAAAATCAGACGATCCCCAGGGGCTGGCGGTGGGGTGCTGCAGTTGTGACAGCACGGTATCGGGGCCCCGGCCCCGTGCTCTCCCCTGCTGTCCTCTCCCCACAACCTCCCAGGCCAACTGAGAGCACACAGCGCAGCTGGAAACTGGAGCCGCAGCTCTGCACCACCAGCTCAAGCCCTCTCCAGGCTGAGGGCTTTGTCCTTTAACGAAGTGCCAGGAGTTCATTTTGAACATGAACATTATATAGCAGATCCTGACCCTAAGCAAAACCTTACAACAAAACTCCTAGCAAGGAGGGTAAGAGAACCTAAGCGGTTAGAAGCAGAGAAATGTGCAAAATGCCACCAAAGTAGATGACCTGCAATCTTGACTTCTGTGACATTTCGGCTCTTGTATTCATTTAATAATTGTGTATTTTAAGTTTCTTTTAAATTTTTCAGTATAAGGAAACTAGTATTACAATCACTGTAGTGGGAAGATGGCACATTCCCATTAACCTGGCTACTTAATGATGACTCAAACATTATTTCTGTGACCAGAATACAAGATAAAAACCACAATCACAGGAAAAATGCCCGCATAAAAAGCAACTGAAATTCATTAGCCAAACACTGAAAAGGTACATGTGTATAAAAGTTATAACCACATTGACAGTGCAAATTCATGTTTCTTTCTACTCTCTCTTCTGCACAGAGAACATCTCTTCAGAAACATCATCGTCTCCCTGCATTTCTTTAAAACACCTGAGAAAGGTAAGGCTCAAAGAGACACCCACTCAAATGCAACACGTCTCTGATCTGAGGACTTCCAAATGTGCTGCTATCAGAGGTCCAAGATTTTCATTATAGCATTATGGTCAAACTTGAAACTCAAAATGCTCGGGATGAAAAGGGGAATTTGCAGTGTCCATTACATGCCACAGCCTGGCCCTCGGCATGTTCAAGCAACTGGTCTTCACCGGAATAAGGCGAGTCATACACAGCATCTGCTTAGAAAGCAAAACAAATAAGCTCAGGTAAGAAATCAAATCCTGCCCTTTACCTTTGTTAAGAAGGAATTCACATGCAGTATATATTCACCTTCCCACACTCTAAATCTAACCTAGGTAGAACCACCAAAATATTTTCCTTTCCCTAAACTGATATTCAAAGTGAATTTCCAATCTATTCTTATTCCACATAAACATTCAAGATCTTAATCTGTCTTTAAGATCCTTAATATTCACCTGCTTTCAAAAATGGGCATACCTTTATTCACCATCTATATTTATATTTTGTCAACATGGGAGTTCTTGACAGAGATCAAAATGTAAACATTATAAAGATTATAATTACAATGTAAGATTTGTACAGATTCCAAATCAGAAAAATAAAGCTAAAGGTTACCACATCTTCAGAGAATAAATCAACCTAAAGAAAAATCCAGATTTTCAAACTCACTGTGCAACAAAACTCCAACTTATCATAGCTTGCCCCACCCCATCCCCGCCCCCCACCCCTGCCTAAGTAGAACAGGAGCCTGATTTGTTTGGAACAGCAGGGTTTGGAATAGACACCAAGAGGTTGAGGTAGAAATAAAGTCTGATGTGAGGTTTCCCAAGACAATAACTCCTTTTATACTTCTTTCTCAAAACAACTCAAAATTTCTGTATCACGCCCAACTAAGCTGCGTATACATTCTAGTGTGCCTTCTTTAATGTTCCTAAACATATGGCTTTTTAAAGGTTTTGTGAAATAATTGTTTTCTGAAGTTATATTAATTCAACTATCAGCCTATCATGTCCACACCACCTACAGTGACCAGAGAAGTCCTACTAAGAGGACAACCTTAATTTCCCAAAGCAGGGTTAAAGCATCTCATTTTTAAAGAGCTTCCATCTTGCTTAAATCATAAACAGTAATGCAAGGAAGCAAGTATGATTATAATGCTTCTCAATTATTAAAGAGCTTTCTAGATGAAACCCTTAAATCTAGATGGTAAATAAATGCTTATCTACTGCATGAGGAATTTCATACCATACAAAATAGCACCTAACAAAAAAACAGTCTACTGTACTTCCAAACGACACCTATGAAATCAGAATTTACAAAGACCTTTCTACACTCCTCACTGTTACTTTCAAATCAAATCACACACCTCCTTTTCATAACTGAGGATGGAGAAGAGACAAACATCCTATTAGTGAAGACTATCCTTGGTACCACCTTAACACATGGGTCATTACCTCCAACGAGGAGGAGACCATTCCCTTCTAAAGTGAGCTCTCCCCTCACATATGTGTGAGGGTGAGGTCTCCTCACTATTACTTGGGTCTACTCACCGTTTAACCATTAAGCAACTATTTGTTTACAATATTCTCACACAGCATCAACGCCTGACATTCACTAAAGTAACACTATACTGAAAAGGCAAATAATTTCATCTTGATCATTTAAATAAATTTTTTTATTTTTAGACAGTTTCCTATTTAGAGAACTTGACCGCATATATAAACTCTCTACAGATCATGTGCAACTCTTTCTGCTTATCTATCACAGTTCATCACACACTACTTAAATCAAGTTTACTTACAAAACCAAGCTGAATCCCAACTGAAGAAATTTTAAAAAAAAAAAAATGACTTGCCTGTTTCAAAAGTATCCTGAAGTTTTCGTGGATGAAGTTTCTTTTCACATTTCTATTAAAAAACACAAACATACAACATACCATATCCAATTATTTCACTTATTGTTGATATAAATAAGGAGATACATTATCAAATTTCTCAGGAAGAAAATTAAACCATCCCCACTCGGCACGGGCATTTTTAAGTGATTTTTTAAAGCCTAAAACTGTTTTTAGTTCTTGATTATATGCACAATATAGAAACAGCAGGGGAAAAAGAAAATCATTTATTAAATTTCTCAACTTGGAGATCATTATTATTAACATTACAGTACATCTTTTCAGCTTTTTTCCTATAAAGATATGTGTGAATGTACTTTCATATAATTATGTAACAGAATTATCCAGTATATGCTATTCTATAACTCCCTTTTCAAATGTAATACACTATGAACATACCCTTTTTCAATAAACACAAATCAAAAACTTAATACAAATCTACACCAACATTTTAATGACTACACGGTAGCCTATGGCACATATCTGTGATATTACAGTTAATATCTTCTTAGATATTTCGATTGCTTCCATGCTTTCATAATGTAGAACAATGTGGTGAACATTCTATCTTCTAGGGAAACATGGTAAGGAAGTCACACTTTCAGTACCACCAAACCACTCTCTAGAACGTGTGCCAATTATTAACTTTTGAGTGTTCTCAATATATTCAGCAATACATAACTGGATATCTTTTCATCTTTGCCAATCTAATGGGGAAATTTACCTTCCTGAACTACATATTTATATGTTAATCAATCACTTTTAGCTTTCCCTTTTAAGTTGTTCATACACTTGTCCTCATCATTAACTTTAAGAACTTTTTAGAAACTTGTTCAAGTTGTTCCAAATACGAGTCATTTGTGAAGTTCCTCCCAAAAATCCATAAGTATTTTGACTGGTTACTGAATTGAATTTATATATTAATTTGAGGAGAATTAACATTTATACAACACTATCATTTTAATCTGTCCAGCTTTTGTTAGGGACAGATGTTGAATTAGATTAAAAGCTTTCTGACCATCTATTAATACTGTCTTCTTTGTTCTTGTCACTATTTCTACTAGAGTGGAGTGCAATAATAGAGAGCAAGTAGTCCAACATTAAACATTTAACTTGTGCTTGCTTGTGGAATCAAAAACACTTCAGGTTAAGTCAATGGCACCTAGGAATTTGGGGAAAAAACTCTTGCTAAATATCTGAAATTACTATTACTACCCACTGTTAAAGAAGGAAAAACAGGTGAAGCTACAATATTAAAAAATTCAACATAGAAATACCAGGACTTATGAAAAAGATAAGCAAGGAAGCTTATTAGTTATGAATTATTTTCTGGAACACAGACTGAAAGAATGGAAATAAATATCTTAAAACGCTCACAGGTATCTGTCCTTCAGCCTAGTCTAATGTCTATGGCATTGGCTGTGAGTGTTTTGGTTTTGTTTTCTGAATTCTATCAATTTGAAGAAAAATAAAATACACTGTGAAACTATTCCAAACTTTTAACTTCATTAAAATAATAGACACTATTTAGAAAAACAGAATACCTAGGACTTATCTAGAAGGAGAGTTGACTGTTTCCAAAGTATTAAAGTAAGTCTAAATACCCACATATCAATAATTAATAAGAATCTACAGAACAGCACAGGGGACTCTCCTCAGCGCTCTGTAATGGCCTATACAGATACAGAATCTAGAGTGGATATATGTGTAACCGATCCACTTTTTCACCTGGAACTAACACAACTTTGTAAATCAACTATACTCCAATAAAAATTAATGTTAAAAATCATAACCAAACAAATAGACAAATACCCACATAAAAAGTAAAGATCAGATGCACAACTGAATCAATACGACAAATCTATAATCGAGAGCAGGCAGAGATTTCTTAGTGAGTGAACAGCACACACATAGATTCATAAAAATCCTGTCAATAAAGCAATTCAAAATGCCTTGACAATGCCCTTGCTCCATTCTAAAAGCATGAGCTGCCTTAGCATGAGCGTTGTTAACTCTTACCACCAAGGGATTCTGTTGCTTGGCTGGCTGGCTGTGGACCCCATTTGCTCTTTTCTTTTGATTAGGTGAATCTTGATACTGTTTTCTGCCATTTCCCCTTATACTTTGATTCTGTTTTTCCAATAAGAAATAAAATGTAAACGTACAGCACAATGTAACAGGATAAAACAATATACCCCTATGAATATATTTAGCTGGTTCGATCAGAGTTCAGCAAAACCCCCAAAATCTTCCTAAAACACCGAAGAACCACTATCAACATCTTTCATTATAGAGCACTTCACAGAGCAAGAATCCTCGAAAGATACAAAATAGCGAATACAAGGTTCCCTAGAAACAACTTTGAAAACCTTATGACTATCAAAGAAAAAATCTCTAGGAAGGAACACTGAGGCACCCTGACTTCACTCCTTGGAGCAGGAAACAAGCACCAGATGTGATCACTGTTACCCTAAAACCTGCTCTACACTATTAATAAACAGGGACTTTTAAATCAATAATCTTTTTATATAAAATAATAAATAAGACTGGTTTGGCTCAGCTGGTAAAGAGTCTGCCTGCAATGTAGGAGACCTGGGTTCAATCCCTGGGTTGGGAAAGACTGCCTGGAGAAGGGAACAGCTGCCCACTCCAGGATTCCAGCCTGGAGAATCCCCATGAACAGCCCATGGGGTCACAAAGAGCTGGACCCAACAGAGAGAATTTCACTTTCACTTTTAATTCCTAAATGTAGACCTAAAACCTAAACATGCAGTAGTCAACATCTTGCTTAAACATGAGTTAAATAAGTTTAACTTAAAACAGTTTTTAAACATTAATTTGGCCTTAAAGGTCTTAAAAACAGTTATTTAAGAGAACTAGCTAAAACAGTAAAAAGAACAGCTTTATTATTATTTTACAATAAATACACTTATGTACATCCTATCTACTTACAGAAAAAAATTAGTTCTTAAAATAGCTTGAAAACAATAACTTAAAGAAAGGAAGGGAAATAGCTTTCAGAGGCTCACGTTAGCACATACCTTTAACTCCATTTCATTCCGTTCTTTTCGGTATTGACTTTTTACTGTGTACCATATACATAAAACTTACCACCTGAACCACTTTTAAATGGACAGCTCAGTGGCAGGAAGTACAGCCATAAAGCTGTGCAACCGCCACCAGTATCCATCTCCAGAACGTTTTTATCACTGAAACAGAGACTTTGTCTCCTAAATACTTCTGTTTTTTCCTGTCTCTCAGCTCTGGTAATCTCAAATTAATTAGTGGAATCATATAGTATTTGTCCTTTTGTGTGTGAGGTTCTTCCATGTTGCAGCACGTATGTATAATTTCATTCCTTTTAAAGGCCAAGTAATAGTGACTGTATGTTTACATGTAGGTTATTTCCACCTTCTGGCTATCATGAAAAACACTACTATGAACATTGGTACATAAGATATCTCTGAGTCCCTGCTTTCAATTCTTTTGAATATGAACCGAGTGGAACCGCTGGTCACATGGTAATTCTATGTGTACCTTTTTGAGGAAGCACCAAGCTGTCCCATGGCAGCTGTACCATTTTACATTCCCACCTGCAATACACAAGGGTTCCAACTTTTTTACATTCTTATCAACTCATTATTTTCCATTTTTTACTACATTTTTATTCTTCACAACTGAGCATCTTTTCATGTGCTTACTGACCATGTAAATGTCTTCTTTCAATAAATGTCTATTCAAGTTCTTGTGTACTCATTTTTTAATTGTTTCTTCTTTGCTGTTGTTGAGCTATAGGTGGTCTCCATATATCCTGGATATAAACCCATTAGATATGTGATTTGCAAACACTCCCATTTCATGGGTGTTTTTTCTCTTTTAACAGTGACCATTCAAGCACAGAAGTATTAAATTCTGATGAACCCAGTATATTTGTAAAAGAAGAAAAGTAAAGAGTAGTAAGTAAATAGATGGTTAAAGTAACAGACAGGTAACACCAAAGATCAGTAAGGATATGGAACAAATGGAACTCTCAAATATTTTGCAGGGGATACAAATTATTTAGAACATAGTTTGCAGTATATACTTAAGAACATAGGCATATCCACTGCTCCAACAATTCTATATACTCAAAAGAACTGCATATGTTCATCCAAATACATGTACAGAAATATTCCTAGCAGTATGATTTGTAAAAGCCCCCAAGTGGAAACAACAAACATGTCCACCAAGAGCAAAATGGATAAATCAACGATGATATAATCATACACTGAAGAACAACACAGTATGAACCTTTCACTGGTAGCATATTTACCAAAATCAGATGTTATTGATAATTCATATTCCTTACTACACTGGATTAATACCAAAGCTGTAAAGGTTTTAGGAGTCTCATCACAGCTTCAAATCACAAACCAGGAACACAGCTGCCTTGGATAAACAACTAAGAACTCTACAACTGTTAATCTGCAAGGCCTCAACTCAGATGCATTTCAAAATCAAACAATCTTAAGTTATGAAAACCTTTAAATGTATTATCACTCACCTTTGCTTTTAAAAGGTCAGACATTTCGGCGTGATGATTACTATACGGTTTATGCTGCAGTGGTTGCCGGTGCTTTACCCACTGGTCACCAGGAGAACCTTCAGGAAATAACTGCTGACTGCGGCGGAATTTGGTTCGACTATAACGAGATTTAAAAATAAAAATAAAATCAGAAAATTTTTACTGATACGTCTTCCCAAACCTTGAGAGTTTATCTAACAGACTATAAATGTTACTTTATTCACGATCTGTCTTCCCTCACTGGAGTTTAAATTCCACAAGGGCAGAGGATTCATGTTGACTTTGTCTGTTGCTTTACTGCCAGAACCCACATTTCTTGAATGGGGTGATAACCTATTATTTTTAGTCCCAAACTTTTCTAAACTATTGATACCACCTCCTCCTAAAATGACTGTAGTTTTAAAAATCTGGGGAATTTCCTGGCAGCCCAGTGGTTAGAACTCTGCATTTCTGCTGCAGGGGACACAGGTTCAGGCCATGGATGAAGAACTAAGATCCCGCAAGCCTCGCAGCCTGGCCGAACAACAACAAAGGGTCTGAAGGCAATAATTCTTTCACAAATCTAATAAATTTAGCCATGAAGCCAATAAATAAAGCTACTCTAAATAAACATTTATCAGTGGATTTTTGTAATAGGACAGACAATTCAATTCTCTACTAGGATGCTTACGTATGGAATTTGACCCTGCACACGTCAGCATGGACCCTCCATACTGGAAGATCTGAAAAACTGAGCTATGTTGTTGTTGGTGTTCAGTGGCTAAGTCATGTCCAACTCAGTGATGCCATCTAACCATTTCATCCTCTGTCGCTCCCTTCTCCTCTTGCTCTCGATCTTTCCCAGCAGCAGAGTCTTTACAATGAGTCAGCGCCACACATTAGGTAGCCGAAGTATTGGAGCTTCAGCATCAGTCCATCCAGGGAATATTCCTGGTTGATTTCCTTTAGGATGGACTGGCTGGATCTCCGTGCTGTCCAAGTGACTCTCAAGAGTCTTCTCCAACACCACAGTTCAACAGCATCACTTCTTCAGCGCTCAGCCTTCTTTACAGTCCAACTCTCATATCCATACATGACTACTGGAAAAACCATAGCTCTGACTATACAGACCTTTCTCCGCAAAGTGATGTCTCTGCTTTTTAATATTCTGTTTAGAGTTGTCACAGCTTTTCCTCCAAGGAAATTAAGGAGTTCAAAATGATAGATCAGTTCAGTTCAGTCGCTCAGTCGTGTCCAACTGACTCTTTGCGACCCCATGAATCGCAGCACGCCAGGCCTCCCTGTCCATCACCAACTCCCAGAGCTCACTCAGACTCACGTCCGTAGAGTCAGTGATGCCATCCAGCCATCTCATCCTCTGTCATCCCCTTCTCCTCCTGCCCCCAATCCCTCCCAGCATCAGAGTCTTTCCCAATGATAGATAAGCATATTAAATAAAGATCTAGTCTCAAATACTTACACCAAAGAAATCAACCATAATAGTTTGTAGCAAAGATAAATTGTATTCTATGGTACCATTTACATATATTAATGCGGTCCAGAGCCACTGATCCCAAGATCCATATTATAGTAAGGCTGTTTCTGAATATTTCAGAATCTGTCCCCTTTTCCACTTAAAAATTGTGATTAAATCGCAGGCTCTCTTTCTTTAGACAAAATTCAAGTAATTCCTCCAAAACGTCATTAGAGTTAATCTATATGCTAAAAAGAGGTATCACCCTGAAATTTGTTTGAGAAACCTGAAATTTGTTTGAGAACTTGTTTCATTATCTCCTTATTCCATTCTCTAGGATCACAAACCCTAATACCGACTGAAAGATGTGGGAATCGTCTCAACCACTATGGGTGACAGATTCTTAAACAGTGACACAATTTCTTTTCCAACACTATCACTATTTCATACCTTTTTAGTAGTGATTGGGTTTGTTAAATCATGACTACATTCCTGTTTTGTCTTTTTTCTTCTTCAGTTATATTTAGTAGTATATACTTTGATGATTATAGTCACAAATTCTGAAAGGCACAAATGACTTTGAAGGCATTTAGTCCAATTTTCTGTCCTCATAAAATCCAACTAAAATGGAATATTCCCTATGTATTTAAAAAATATTGACTGTAGATGTGATTTACTCCTATTGTTTACTTTTAAAGCTCTAGGATAAAAACAAAGCATCTAACTTAGAGAAAATTTAGAAAGCAACTCTCTCTGAACCCAACAAGGCAAAGTTCTTCAAGTTGATTACAAATACATGTACTTATTTCAGAAAATTATATTGGAAGGACGGATGTTGAAGGTGAAACTCTGATACTTTGGCCACCTGACGCAAAGAGCTGACTCATTTGAAAAGACTCTGATGCTGGGAAAGACTGAAGGAGGAAGGAGAAGGGGATGACAGTGGATGAGATGGCTGGATGATATCCCTGACTCAATGGACATGAGTTTGAGTAAACTCTGGGAGTTGGTGAGGGACAGGGAGGCCTGGCATGGGGTCATAAAGAGTCAGACAGGACTGAGCAACTGAACTGAACTGAATTTCAGAAAATTACTTAGCCTACTCTATAATTATAATTTCGATACAATTAAAACCCAAACAAGAAAATGCTCTCTGCAGTTCTTATCCATGTAATACTCACTCCTTATAATATACTGTCTAGGCTAGGGAAAGGAAAAGTGCAAGCCCAAGTCTTCACAGTGCTATCTCTGAACAAATTATACATCAGCATCCCTCATCTCCTCCTCACAAAAACAGACATTCAACCACATACAGAAACACAATTATTTCTAAAGTAAAGATATGAGAACACAGAACAAGCACTATGAAAACATACAAAGAGAGAAAAATTATTTTCTTTTCCTCATACTCTAGCTATCCATCTAAAAAGCTGACACTCTCTTGTGTATACTATTTTAAAATATGCCTGAAGCTCCTTTAAAACTTCAATTAACCTCTCATCCAAAAACCACCCCTCTAAAATGTCTAATACCTGTGAGACTAGTAACAAAATAGTATCTATAAAAAGAAGCCAATACCTCTGCAAACTTTTTAAGCAAAATGCTACTAATGTATTAAAAAGACCAAAAAGTCAAAATCCAACGTATCTGTTTCTTTACCTCAATTTTTCCACAGTAGGTTTAGCTGGTGTGCTACCAGCTGAGGAAAATCCATTGTCACTATCTGAGGAATCTCCAAATCTTCGAGAAAGCCAGTCCCTTAATGGTCTATGGAGACATTAAGAATTCACTTTTAAAACTTGGCTATGTAAAGAAACTATCACAATTGTGAAGTTTCATATTTTAAAAACACAAACATACCTGATAAAAGGAATGGCCATAAAAAATTTGTTTGGTGCCAAACCAAGTTTGGATTTTGGGGTCATATCATTTCTATGGCAAGGCAATTTCTCAATGGAAAACCACTCAATATTCTGAAACACAAGAAAACCAGTTATTATCAAGCAGTTTCTAAAAGCAATTTCTTACATCATTTAATTAGATACCATCCAGCAACCTGAAAATTCTTCTCAATCACATACCCGGATTTCTCTTCTGGTTTTCGGGTTAAATTTTGTATCTTTTGGAATTCCTGGAATGATGTACAAACGAGCAAGCTGATCATTGATCCGAAGTTCAATGTAATCATCCTTACAAATATAATCTTTAATATCAAACCCAGTTTCTTCAAAGACCTGGAAATAATAAATCTAGATGATTTTCAAGTTTGGCTGTTAGACCTTCAGTCCATTAATACTTGCTTATTTCAAAGTCACAAATTTAGAAATACCCAGGCAATTAAATGCATAAAAACACTACGTAAAAAAAAAATTCACAGTATTTCAGGGTATAGTTCTTGCTGTGTCTCTATGGAAAAATCTCCTCACACATTTAAGCCTAAGTTTTTTCAGCTATTCAAAATAGGGAAACATATGATACTGCGATTTACAATAATATATATTTGGTCACCGTCCCCTCTTCTGGTATAAGAGCTCCTAAAATGCTTAGAATGTCTTAAATGATAAAAGCAAGAGTATTTTTGCTTTTTATCTAGGTCTCCCGCATAGCAGGCAGACTGTTTACCAGCTGAGCCACAAGGGAACCCCAAAAGTATCTTTATGTCCTGTTAATTATGTGACTTCTGGAGTCCATTTCGGGAATTAACTTGGTTGCCAGGTAATCAAGAGGGTTCAAACTTTCAATGGGCACCTCCTCCCCCACCTCCAGGAAATAAACTCAGTCAACCCCATAAAAATCAGAAAGGAATGTTTCTGGTTTGAAAAACAAATAAGATTTGGGAATAGTGGTGCCAGAGAAGACAGCGAGAAAGTTCCTTGCTTTTTCTGTACCTTGCACCTTAAGTATTTATGTCTTCCATCTAGTTATTCCTGAGTTATATCTTTTATTCTAATAAACTAGAAAACTTAGTAAGAAAAATGTTTCTCAACTCTATGAATCACTCTAGCAAAAACCAATCAAACCCAAAGAGGGGGATCAAAAGAAACAAGTGACAACCTGGAGTCTGTAACTGGCATCTGAAGCCAAGCATGGTCTTATAGGACTAAGCCCTTCACCTCTGGAATGTGATGCTACCTCCAGACAGACAGTGTCAGAATTGAGCTGAATTGTAAATCATTCAGTTGATATACACATGCGCGCGCACACACACCACACGCACACGCACACGCACACACACACACACACACACACACACACACACACACACACACAATAATTGGGTCCAAAACCCTTATCATGTTAGAATACATCAGTGGTTCCCACTCCATGGGAATAATATGAACCTCATATGGATTTGATTCAGTAACCACAAATGTACATGTATAACCAAGCTACAGAATGAAAAATGTCTTATACAAACAAAACCATTCTTCAAACACGAAAACTGAATTGGGATTAATACTAACATTTCAATGGACAGATTCCAAGAAAACAGCTACAACCACCTTTGTACCCAGGCTGTAGTTAGCTGCAGTCACCATCTGCAGTGATTTTGGAGCCCCAAAAATAAAGTCTGCCATTGTTTCCACTGTTTCTCCATCTATTTGCCATGAAGTGATGGGAACAGATGCCATGATCTTTGTTTTCTGAATGTTAAGCTTTAAGCCAACTTTTTACTCTTCTCTTTCACTTTCATAAACAGGCTCTTTAGTTCTTCACTTTCTGCCATAAGGGTGGTGTCATCTGCATATCTGAGGTATTGATATTTCTTACGGCAATCCTGATTCGAGCTTGTGCTTCATCCAGCCCAGCGTTTCTCATGATGTACTCTGCATATAAGTTATATAAGCAAGGTGACAAGATAGAGCCTTAAAGTACTCTTTTTCCTATTTGGAACCAGTCTATTGTTCCATGTCCAGTTCTAACTGTTGCTTCCTGACCTGCATAGAGGTTTCTCAAGAGGCAGGTCAGGTGGTCTGGTATTCCCATCTCTTTCAGAATTTTCCGCAGTTTATTGTGATCCACACAGTCCAAGGGCCTTGGCATAGTCAAAAAAGCAGAAATAGATGTTTTTCTGGAATTCTCTTGCTTTTTTGATGATCGAGCCAATGTTGGCAATTTGATCTCTGGTTCCTTTGTCTTCTAAAACCAGCTGGAACATCTGGAAGTTCACAGTTCACGTATTGCTGAAGCCTGGCTTGGAGAATTTTGAGCATTCCTTTACTAGCATGTGAGATAAGTCCAACTGTGTGGTAGTTTGAGCATTCTTTGGCATTGCCTTTCTTAGGGATTGGAATGAAAACATCTTTTCCAGTCCTGTGGCCACTGCTGAGTTTTCCAAATTTGCTGGCATATTGAGTGCAGCACTTTCACAGCATCATCTTTCAGGATTTGAAATAGCTCCACTGGAATTCCATTACCTCCACTAGCTTTCTTTGTTCAAAGTGATGCTTCCTAAGGCCCACTTGACTTCCCATTCCAGGATGTCTGGCTCTAGTTGAGTGATCACACCATCATGATTATCTGGGTCGTGAAGATCTCTTTCGTACTGTTCTGTGTATTCTTGCCACCTCTTCTTAATATCTTCTGCTTCTGTTAGGTCCAGACCATTTCTGTCCTTTATCGAGCCCATCTTTGCATGAAACGTTCCCTTGGTATCTCTAATTTTCTTGAAGAGACCTCTAGCCTTTCCCCATTCTGTTGTTTTCCTCTATTTCTTTGCATTGATTGCTGAAGAAGGGTTTCTTATCTCTCCTTGCTCTTCTTTGGAACTCTGCATTCAGATGCGTATATCTTTCCTTTTCTCCTTTGCTTCTCACTTCTTTTCACAGCTATTTGTAAGGCCTCCTCAGACAGCCATTTTGCTTTTTTGCATTTCTTCTCCATGGGGATGGTCTTGATCCCTGTCTCCTATACAATGTCACAAACCTCATTCCATAGTTCATCAGGCACTCTATCAGATCTAGGCCCTTAAATCTATTTCTCACTTCCACTGAATAATCCTAAGGGATCTGATTTAGGTCATACCTGGACAGTTCAGTGGTTTTCCCTACTTTGTTCAATTTAAGTCTGAATTTGGCAATAAGATGTTCATGATCTGAGCCACAGTCAGCTCCAGGTCTTGTTTTTGCTGACTGTACAGAACTTCTGCATCTTTAGCTGCAAAGAACATAGTCAATCTGATTTCGGTGTTGGCCATCTCTTGATGTCCATGTGCAGAGTCTTCTCTTGTGTTGTTGGAAAAGGGTGTTTGCTATGACCAGTGCATTCTCTTGGCAAAACTCTAGCCTTTGCCCTGCTTCATTCTGTACTCCAAGGCCAAATATGCCTGTTAGTCCAGGTGTTTCTTGACTTCCTACTTTTGTATTTCAGTCCTCTATAATGAAAAGGACATCTTTTTTGGGTGTTAGTTTAAAAGGTCTTGTAGGTCTTCATAGAACAATTCAACTTCAGCCTCTTCAGCATTACTGGTCAGGGCACAGACTTGGATTTCTGTGATACTGAATGGTTTGTTTTAGAAACGAACAGAGATCATTCTGAACTGCTTAGTTCAGATCTAAAACTGCCTTCCTCATAGTACCTCGAGGACTGCCAAGACATGGAACCCCAGTTCCTGGGAATAAAGTTACAGCTAACCCTCACCTTCTCCTTCAACCAGAAAAGCCATCCTTATTAATCTATTAAAATCCTGGGCCTCTTCTTAAAAAACCACTAGTGAGGGGGGACAGATTCACTGCAAGACTGGATTGACACAGATACACTGCTATCCCTAAGAGAGGTAATAAGGACCCACTGCAGAGCACAGGGAACTCTACTCAGTACTCTCTAATGGCCCATATGGGAGAAGGACCTAAAAGACTGGCCAGACAGTCATATAGCAGATTCAGTTTGCTGTATACCTGAACGTCACAACACTGTAAATCAACTATACCTCAATAAAAATTAAAACCATTAGTCTCTTCTAGCCTTAAATGTTCTCCTTCAGATAACATTTATGTTCTCTGGCAACGCCCTTTCCCACTTCACCCTCAAATGAAAAAGGCTTTGGTTCTTTACTGACTAGAAACCAAAGTGTGCCTTTTACGCTGGAATTCCTCCTCTCCCCTCTAGTTTCAGCACCTACCCAATCAATGGCACAGAAGACGATAAAACATGCACAGGCCTGAACCTCTTACAAGGTAAGGGTGTGGCAGAGTTATTTGTGTCCATTCCTTTCGTCTCTTCCCTCATTCTCTTGTTGGTTTAGGTACATCTTTCTACCTTGTTCGATAAGGGCACATCTCTATTTCTCTCAGATATGTGTAAGCTGTAACTCACAATTTAAGCTCCTCCACAACACCTAACTCATTTCTGTACACTGCCAATTATGCTAAACCTTTTCCTAATTTAAAGTACTAGGTGAATATACTCACCTGAAACTGCTCTATGGTATACAGAAAAAACAGAGATTATTTGTATTTCCTACTTTCAGAAATGACAGAGTGGGAACAGAAATACCTATGTATTACCAAAAAGAGCTTTCTTGTCCTAAACCAAAACTATACATCTTATACAGAATAAAATCCCAAAGGCTCAGTGATAGATACTTTGTATCTATCCCCAGAACTTAATTTAACATTTATATACATGTGGTGTGTGCTCAGTGTTGTCCCTCCAACTCAGTGTTGTCCAGCTCTTTTATAACCCGAACACTTTAGCCCTCCAGGCTCCTCTGGCTGAGCAGATTCTCCCAGCTGGAGTGAATTGCCCTGGCCTCCTCCAGATGATATTCCCAACCCAGGGATCAAACCCACGTCTCCCACATTGCAGACAAATTCTTTACGGTCTGAGCCACCAGGGAAGTCCACTGTGTACATAATACAATATAATTAAACTAATAATCGTGGATTTATTCCACAACTCATGTATGTTATCTGAATGTTCCCATTAAAGTCCAGATATTAATACTTTGATTTTCCTTTTCTTTCAAAGTAAGGTCTAGCCTACTCTACTGCTTGAGACAAAACTTAAAATGGTTTTTATTATAAATCAATCTGGTTGGATATTAGAGTTCTAACTTTAGAAATTAGAACTGGTTTACCTAAAAGTTTACCTATCAGTGACATAAAATTGTTTTCTTCATCAAAGTCTCCATTAAGAAAGTCAAAAGGGAATACATAAACCAGAAGACATTCTCAATATACTCAAATCCAGACTACATTAAGAAGTCCTATATATCCACAAGACAAGTAAACCAACTTAAGAAAAAAAGGTAACATGTACTAAGAGAGGACATTCAAATAGCCAATAAGAATATGACAATGTGGCCAACATCATTAAACTTCAGGGAAATATGAAAAACACAATGACAGACCATTACATTCCCCTAATAATGGCTAAAATTTTTTGAAAATGAGATATAATTAATATATTACATTACATTAGCTTCAGATACACAACATAATACTGTTTTGCATATATTGAGAAATGACTATAAATTTTTTCCCCAGTTTTACTGAGATATAATTGACATATATCACTGCAAAAGTTTAAGGTATACAGCATGATGGTTTGACTTACACATACTGTGAAATGGTTACTCTAAGTTTAGCTGATACAATCATCTAAGTACACTAAAAAGAATAAGAAAAAAATACATTTTTTTTTCTTGTAATGAGAACCCTTAAGATCTAGTCTCTGAACTTTTCATACATATCACACAGCAGTGTTAACTATAGTCATCATGCTGTACCTTACATCCCTAGTGGTTATTTATCTTCTAACTCTAGACCATGTTCCTGTAATTCTCTTTTACACACACACATACCCTCTGAGAACCACGAATCTGATCTCACCTTCTGAGTTTTGCTTTTCAGATTTCACACAAAAGACAGACCATACAAAATCTGTCTTTATCTGACTTATTCATTCTGCATAATGCCCTCAATGCCCATCCACAGTACAAATGGCAGGATTCTTTAACAACTGAAATGTATTCCATTGTGTACATACATATCACATCTTCTCTAGCCATTCATTTGTCAATGAACATTTAGGTTGTTTCCATGCTTTGGCTATTATAAACAATGCTTTTGACTGTAAATATTTTTTCAAGTTAGTATTTTCATTTCCTCTGGATATATTCTCAGAAGTAGAATTGCTGAATCATATGGTTGCTTTAATTTTTGAGGATCCTCCATAGAATTTTCCGTAGTGGCTGTATCAGTTTACAATCCTACCAAGAGTGAACAAGGGACCCCCTTTTCTCCACATTCATCTGTCTTTTGAAGGCAGCCATTCTAAGAGGCATGAGAGATATCTCACTATGGTTTTGATTTGTATTTGCCTAATAATCATAAGACAGTCAACACCGAAATCAGATTCATTATATTCGTTGCACCCAACAATGGAGAAGTTCTATACACTGAGCAAAAACAAGATTGGGAGCTGACTATGGCTCAGATCATGAACTCCTTCTTGCCAAATTCAGACTTAAATTGAAGAAAGTAGGGAAAACCGCTAGACCATTCAGGTATGACCTAAATCAAATCCCTTACGATTATACAGTGGAAGTGAGAAAAAGATTTAAGGGCCTAGATCTGATAGAGTGCTTGATGAACTATGGACGGAGATTCACGACACTGTACAGGAGACAGGGATCCAGACCATCCCATGGAAAAGAAATGCAAAAAAGCAAAATGGCTGTCTGCGAGAGGCCTTACAAATAGCTGTGAAAAGAAGAGAAACAAAAAGCAAAGAAGAAAAGGAAAGATACAAGCATCTGAATGCAGAGTTCCAAAGAAGAGCAAGGAAGAGGTAAGAAAGCCTTCCTCAGCGATCAATGCAAGGACAGAGAAAACAGAATGGAAAAGACTAGAGATCTCTTCAAGAAAATCAGAGATACCAAGAGAACGCTTCATGCAAAGACGGGCTAGATAAAGGACAGAAATGGTATGGACCTAACAGAGGCAGAAGATATTAAGAAGAGGTGGCAAGAATACACAGAAGAACTGTACGAAAAGATCTTCACGACCCAGATAATCACGATGGTGTGATCACTCACCTAGAGCCAGACATCCTGGAATGGGAAGTCAAGTGGGCCTTAGGAAGCATCATTCGAACAAAGCTAGTGGAGGTGATAGAATTCCAGTGGAGCTATTTCAAATCCTGAAAGATGATGCTGTGAAAGTGCTGCACTCAATATGCCAGCAAATTTGGAAAACTCAGCAGTGGCCACAGGACTGGAAAAGATCAGTTTTTATTCCAACCCCTAAGAAAGGCAATGCCAAAGAATGCTCAAACTACCACACAGCTGCATTCATCTCACACGCTAGTAAAGGAATTCTTTAAGCCAGGCTTCAGCAATACGTGAACCGTGAACTTTCAGGTGTTCCAGTTGGTTTTAGAAAAGGCAGAGGAACCAGAGATCAAATTGCCAACATCCGCTGGATCATGAAAAAAGCAAGAAAATTCCAGAAAAACATCTATTTCTGCTTTATTGATTATGCCAAAGCCTTTGACTGTGTGAATCACAATAAACTGCGGAAAATTCTGAAAGAGATGAGAATACCAGACCACCTGACCTGCCTCTTGAGAAACCTCTATGCAGGTGAAGAAGCAATAGTTAGAACTGGACATGGAACAGACTGGTTCCAAATAGGAAAAAGAGTACGTCAAAGCTGCATATTGTCACCCTGCTTATTTAACTTATATGCAGAGTACGTCATAAGAAACGCTGTGCTAGAAGAAGCACAAGCTGGAATCAAGATTGCCGGGAGAAATATCAATAACCTCAGATATGCAGAGGTTATTGATATGCAATCCACTCCAGTATTCTTGCTCTGGAGAATCCCATGGACAGAGAAGCTTGGTAGGCTACAGTCCATGGGGTCACAAAGAGTCGGATACGACTCAAAGACTAAGACCACTCTTATGGCAGAAAGTGAAGAGGAACTAAAAGCCTCTTGATGAAAGTGAAAGAGGAGTGTGAAAAGTTGGCTTAAAGCTCAACATTCAGAAAACAAAGATCATGGCATCTGGTCCCATCACTTCATGGGAAATAGATGGGGAAACAGTGAAAACAGTGCCAGACTTCATTTTGGGGGCTCCAAAATCACCACAGATGGTGATTGCAGCCATGAAATTAAAAAGACAAGCTATGACCAACCTAGATAGCATATTCAAAAGCAGAGACATTACTCTGCCAACAAGTTCCGTCTAGTCAAGGCTATGGTTTTTCCAGTGGTCATGTATGGATGTAAGAGTTAGACCGTGAAGAACGCTGAGCACCGAAGAATTGATGCTTTTGAACTGTGATGATGGAGAAGACTCTTGAGAGTCCCTTGGACTGCAAAGAGATCCAACCAGTCCATTCTAAAGGAGATCAGTCCTGGGTGTTCTTTGGAAGGACTAATGCTGAAGCTGAAACTCCAATACTTCGACCACCTCATGCGAAAAGTTGACTCACTGGAAAAGACCCTGATGCTGGGAGGGACTGGGGGCAGGAGGAGAAGGGGACGACAGAGGATGAGATGGCTGGATGCCATCACTGACTCGATGGACATGAGTTTGGGTAAACTTCGGGAGTTGGTGATGGACAGGGAGGCCTGGTGTGCTGTGATTCATGGGGTCGCGGAGTCGGAAACGACTGAGCAACTGGAACTGAACTGAATAATCTAGTGATCCAGAGCATCTTTTCACATACTTATTATCTATTTCTCTATATTCTTTTGGGAAAATGTATATTCAGGTCTTTTTCCCATTTTTAAATTGAATTATTTGCTACTGAGTTGTATAAGTTCTTATTAAACATTAACTCCTTATCAACTGTATGGTTTACTTGTTATACATTTTTAGACATTAACTCCTTATTAACTATATGGTTTGCAAGTATTTTCTCCCATTCCATAGGCTTTCTAGTTTGTTGATTGTTTCTCATTTTTGGGTCGATGTATTCTCCCTTATTTCGATGCTTGTGCTTTTGGAATCATATTCAAAAGTCATTGCCAAGAGCCACATTAAGGAGTTTTTATCTTGTTTTCTTCTAGAAGTTTCATGGTTTCAAGTCTTACATTTAAGTCATGCGCCCAATTCAAGCTAACTTCTGTGAGTGGTGTAAGACAAGGGTCTAGTTTCATTCTTTTATATGGGAATATTCAATTTCCTCAGCATCATTAACTGAAGAAACTCTCATTTTTCCATTGAGTTTTCTTGGCTCCCTCTTCAAATATTAGTTGACCATATATGTGTGCGTTTGTTTCTGGGATCTCAATTCTTTGATCTGTTTCATTGATCATTGACCTGTTTTTGCTTCAGATCTGTTTCATTCATCTGTTTTTGTACCACTAGCATACCATTTAATGACTACAGCTTTATAGTATAACATGAAAACAGGAAGTGTGATACCTTCCACTTTGTTCTTCTTTCTCAGGATTGCTTTGGTTATTCAGAGTCTTGTGTAGTTCTATATACATTTTAGATTTTTTTTTCTAACTCTGTAAAAATAAGGCTACTGAAATCTTGATAGGGATCACACTGAATCTAGAGATGGTTTTTGGCAGTAATGACATTTTAACAATATTAATTCTCATAATCCATGAACATGGGATAAAGATTTTAAAGTCAGTAATTCTACATGTAGGCAAGGACAAGAAGTCTCATATGCAGGTGGTAGGAATGTAAATGGGTTCAACCACCTGGAAAGCCACTGGCAACTTACCTATGACTCAATAATTCCATTCCTAGAGAAATGAAGGCTTATTTTCCTCAAAGGACATGTACCAGCATATTTATACCAGTTTTATCCTCAATAGCCAAAAGCTGGATATAATCCAATACATAACAGAATGGATAAACAACTGTGGTATATTTGTACACTGCAATATTATAAAGAGCAATTAAAAAGAACCAGCTGCTAATATACACAATAACACAGATGAATCTCACAAGCATTACACTGAGAGAGAGAAAACACAAAAAACAGCTATTGCAAAATCCTAATTATATGAAGCTCAGAACAGGCAAAAATAATCGATGGTAATAGAAAAGTCAAAATAGTGGTTCCTTCCAGGAAATGTGGGAAAAGTAGGCACTGATCAGAGGCGGCAAGAGGACTTGCCTGGTGGTCCAGTGACTGGGAGTCTGCCTTCCAATGCAGGGGATGCAGGTTGGATCCCTGGTCAGGGAAGGCTCCATATGACATGCAGCAGCTAGACTCATGCGCCACAACTACAGAGCTGGCACTGCAGAGCCCAGGAGCTGCAATCACCGAAGCCCAAAAGCCCCAGAGGCCGTACTCCGCAACAGGAGAAAGCCCTCGCTCGCCTAACTAGAGAAAGCCCTCACACAGCAACAAGGAGCCCACGCCACAGCCAAGACCCAGTGCAGCCAAAATTTAAAAAGAAGGGGCAGCAAAGACTCTTCTGAGCTGCTGAAAATATTCTTTGACCTGGATGGTGGTTTCACAGGCATGCACATACATAAAAATGAATAACCTGATAAGTTCATTTTATGCTTTTATCTGTCAACAAAAAAAAGCTTAAAAATAATTTTTACATGGTTCTTAATTCTATTTTTACAGTTATTCTCTTTAACTCTCTTCTTTGAATATCTTATAATCAGAAATTAGAATACCTACCAGTCATATATGTCTGTATAATAATTAAAAGCTACACTAAAGGTAAATTGTATCATCGAAGTTCCTTGTAAGCAGACCCTATTTGTTACAAACAGAATCTAAATGAATACATGCTTAACAAAACAGTGAAGGACTAAGAGACTGTTTCAGATTGAAGACTACAAAACAACAATGAAATGCAAACACAGGGCATGAGCCTGGATAGGATCCTGTATGGAAGAAGGGGTGGAAACTGCAGAAAAGGACTACAATGGATCAACTAGTAAATCTGAATACTGAATTACCCGTTAGATAAAAGAACCTATCAAACTCATTCCTAAATTTGATAAATAGGCTGTGATTATATACAAGAACTTTCTAGTTCTTTAAACTTATTGATACATGCAGTAACAGTGGTTAAGGGGCATCATGTCTACAATTTACTCCTAAATTATTTAGCAATAACAATAGAAACCACAAATCCATATGTATCAAAAGTAATAAAGCAAACATGGCAAAATATTACCAGGTGGGTCTATTCTTTATATTATTCTTACTACAACATTAACACAATTTTAAAGAGTAACATGTAATTAATGGTAAGGTTGTCTTAGTGTATTCATCCAAATACATCCTGTATGCTTAGGAAGTGACAGGTACTATCCTATCCTAGGCAGTGATTTCAGAAATGAGTAAAGCAAGCACTGCTCTTTCAAGAGCTCCATCTTAGAAAGAAATGATAACTGCAGTATGATGTGCACGCCAGAAAGTGGGTGGGCGCTACGGGAACACAGCATCAGGATGCCTACCTCAGCTTTGAGGGGCTTCCCAACTGCCCATACAGGAGACGCCAGTTTGACCCCCAGTCCAGGAAAATGCCTGCAGAAGGAAATGGCAACCCACTCCAGTATTCTTGCCTGGAAAAATCCCAAGGACAGAGGAGCCTGGTGGGCTTCTTCGGTCCACGGGGTAGCAAAAGTTGGGACACGAGTGAGCGCCTGAACATCAACTCAGCGCTCGGCACAGCGTGTGAGGTGTGATCACCTGGAAGGCTGTCATAGGCAGGGTTCTATCCTGTGGATACATCTGGGCTAGGACTTGAAAGATGACTAGAAGTTTATAAGACCGACAAGAAGAAAGAGACATTCCAGATAGCTGAGAACGGCTATAGCTGAAGAATTACAATGAGAAGAAACGGTACAACATGAAGCCATTAGTGTAATGTAACAAAGGCAGCTTTGAAACCCTGTACACCCATACTTAGAATAAACATAATACAATGCTGCTGCTGTTGCTGCTAAGTCGCTTCAGTCGTGTCCGACTCTGTGCGACGTCATGGACTACAGCCTACCAGGCTCCTCCATCCATGGGATTTTCCAGGCAAGAGTACTGGAGTGGGTTGCCATTGCCTTCTCCGATAATACAATGCAAGACTTCTTAATTCTAAAAGTGATAAAGATTGGTTCACCTCTAAAATAAGATATTCACTCTCAACAAGCATTTGCCAGGAAAAAATTTTAATAGCTCACTTATATGTACAGACAACAAATGTAAAACCAACAAAGGGTTAATACCCAAAATATATAAACAGCTCATACAATTCAATATCAAAAAAAAAGAACAGTCAAAAATGGGCAGAACCCAAACAGCCATTTCTCCAAAGACATACAGATGGCCAGTAAACACATGAAGAGAGGCTCAATATCGCATATTATTAGAGAAATGTATATCAAAACTACAAGATTATCGCCTCACACCAGTCACTATACCCATCATCAAAAAAAAATCTAACAGTAAATGCTGGAGAGGGTGTGGAGAAAAGGGAACCCTCCCGCACTGGTGGGAATATAAACTGATACAGCCACTGTGGAAAATAGTACGGAGTTTCCTTAAAACACTAGGAATAAACTCACCATATGACCCAGCAATCCCACTACTGGGCCACTACTCCCACCCTGAGAAACCACAACGCAGAACACACACGTAGCCCACGTTCACTGCAGCACTCCTGGCAAGAGCCAGGACCCGGAGGCAACCTAGACGTCTACGCACACACGGACGGATGAAGAGGCTGCAGCCACTTCTACAGAGGACTGCCCCACCATGAAGGAGTGAACCTGAGTCACAGTGAGGTGGATGAACCTAGACCCTGTCAGAGAGTCAGTAAGTCAGAAAGAGAAAAACAAGTATCGTATGTTAACACATGTAGATGGAATCTAGAGTAATGGTACTAATGAACACAATAGAGAAGGGTCTGTGGACACAGTGGGGGAAGGTGAGGGTGGGACAAATTATATACAACAGTGCAGTGTTAGTCGCTCAGTCGTGTCCGACTCTTTGCCACCCTATGGACTCCAGCCCGACAGGCTCCTCTGTCCATGGGATTCTCCAGGCAAGAATACTGGACTGGGTTGCCGTTTCCTTCTCCAGGGGATCTTCCCGACCCAGGCAGGCATCAAACCTGGGCCTCCTGCACTGCAGGCAGACTCTTTACCGTCTGAGCTACCAGGGAAATCCTATATACACGATATCATACATAAAACAGGTAGTAGGAAGTTGCTAAATAACCCCGCGAAGCCCCGCCTAGTGCTCTCTGATGACCTGGAGGGGTCATCGCATGGCTGGGGATGGGTGGGGAGGCTCAGGAGGAAAAGTATATATATACACAGACATACACAAATACATACACACATAACTGATTTGCAGTACTGTACAGCAGAATCCAATTCAAAATTGTAATGCAATTTTCCAACAATTAAAAAAATAAAATTTAAAACCAATTTTTAATACCAAACCTTCTGTGAATCAAATCCATTCCTGTATGATAATTCAGAGTTTATCTGTTCCTGACACATGGAATAGGATTAACGTCTCAAATGGTATCAGATAAAAATCTCTACATAACTGTGCTACCCAAAGAACACCAGCATAGACAATGAAATCTTCTGCCTAAAATCTATGTCCTATAAGCCTACAAGTGGTAGAATAAACCAGTAATTCCTCTGTACAAATTCTATCAAGATTAAATCACATAAGGGCACATTAAAGTAAGTGTCATTATAATAAAATGCTGTTCTGAAAAATAATAAGCAGCAACATGAAATCTCAAAACCACATGTGAATGCCAAGTATTCCATGTTCTCAAAAACAGGTGTTGTTTCACCAGAATTGATAACAAAAATATACCAAGATTTTCTTAATACAGCTTTTCAATAAAACCTAGAGGACATTTTTCACATCTTTATCCTACATCTACTTCACTACTGAATAAGTGTTCAGAAATAACCCAATTAACAAAGGTGAAGCAAGTGATCAAAGAGAAGACTGGAAACTACTAATGAGGACGGCCATTAGCTTTCTACTGACGATTATTCACAGCTTCTCCCTGAGAGGCCTGCTTGCCACTGCTTCTTCAACCTAGTCCACACACACAGCCCTTACAGGAGGTGTCAGATTCTGCTGTAGCAAAATAAACACTTCTACACACTCATACATGATGAAATAACACTAATACAATTACAATAAAGAAAATTAAAAGCTATTAAGCAACCTAAAATAAAACCCATGGTAGAACCCAGAGGGAAAATAACATGGTAAAAACAAGAGAAAAAGTGCTTAACTTATCAGCCTAAGCCTAATGATAGCTAAAAATTAAGACAAAACTTCTCCATTTATATTAATACAAGTGAAAATGAAAAGTGTAATATTAACATAAACTCCTATGAATGGATAACAACCTGGTTTTCAGCTAAGACTCTGATGGCTCGCCCCTCCCTCAATGTTGCGCCCATTGTGCTGCAGCACCACCAAGTGGCAGACGGCTACACTGCAGCTCCAGGACGGCTGGCTGAACACTTCAACACTCAAAAATGCCAACTACTGTAGACTGAACCTCCTGAAATTCTTAGGAAGGCCTAACGCCCAATATGACTGTACTGGGAGACAGGGCCTGTGAGGAGGTGGTGCAGGTTACATGAGGTCATGCAGGTGGGTCTCCAATCTGACAGGACTAGTGCCCTTTAAGAGGAGGAGACACCGGCAAACTAGCGCCCTGGGCTCTCAGTCACCCAGGGAAGGCCACACAGAGGCAAGGCAGCTGACTGCAGGTCAGAGTGAGAGCCTTCACCAGAAGTCCATCAACAGGCAGCTTGCTCTTAGACTCCCAGCCTCCAGAGGAGTAGAAAATAAATGTCTACTGCTTATGCCACCCAGTCTGCAGTATTTTGTTATGCCAGCCTGAGTGGATTAATACAGCAATGCTACACCTTAATTCCAAAATCTGTTCTTTATGAGAAAAGCATTCACTTAAAAGGAACAAAAGTCAAAAGATTTGCCTTTAAAAATTATAGGCCTTAAAATAACAGAAATTAAATAAAGTCTTTTCTAAGAAGTTCCTTTATCAGCTAAAAGAGGCTATTATTTAGATCAGAAAAGTTAGAAGTTAGGATTCTTATTATCAAAGGGAACGTTTTCCCCGAAATTAATCAACTGTGGTTCCTAAGTATACCTGTGCTTTCCTCAGAGCAAGACAAAAATCTTTAAAACAGGGGAGGCGGGGAGAGATTCATATTGATCCAAATAAGAGAGGTAAGTGTTATCAGGAAATAGATATATGTACTTAAAATCAAATTTCTTCTGTTTACATCTGTGTATGTGTTTAGAAATTCTCACCAATTTACAAACATTCCTGACTGCCTATATATTAAACAGCAGCCGAGAACATGAACTCCAGGATCCAAATACCAGGGTTTGCATCTCTGTTTTGTGCTTACTGAATACTCAATAACTCTGTTTCAGTTACCCACCTGTAAAAACAGAGATAACTTCCCATAAAGGCTACATCTTCCCCTACAGGATTCTCCATTCTCCCACTCCCCCGGCCCCAAGAATAAATGTTATTTACTTTCTTACAAAGTATGGTGATCCACTGGAATCAGCACCACACAGACAGGACAACTTTTATCTCAGTATCCCAGAGCAGAGAACAAAGGAGAGAAACCAAGGTGAAAACTGTCCTGGTTCACAGGTTAACTTTCTCTTTTTATCCCAAATACTCGATTTCTGCATCATCCCGACTCTTCATAATATGGTGTATAAAACTCGAGATTCAGAGTTCCAGCAGTAGATGCAGGCAGATCCCTTGGGTCTAGGGTCCTTCTTCAGTTTTCCAAGATTAGGTATTTGATTCCTCGAAAAGATCCAATTATAAAGATAGCCCATACCACCTAATTTAGCCTAAATTTCTGTTACTGCAGTTAATCTTTCTGGACCTGGATAACTATCTCACTACTGTAGGACAAGACTACTCCATGTATAAGACGTATGGATTAACTCCACTAAGTAGGACAGTACGGCTCCCATTTTGTCCTTCCTTATAAGCAAGACGACTACAAAAACTGAAGACATAAAAGGGAAGTCTTTTAAGTACTCCATTTCATCTCCTGCCATCTACAGAAAAGAAAGGAAAAGCTCTTAAGAGGATGTGGCATTTCCTCACCTGCTTCCTAAATAGTTTTCAATTTTAAAGGGTGAGCATAAAACTTCTTTGCTATGAGCTGTTGCAAAATACTTGCTCGGATAAGCTGTTCCATACTCAGTTTAAAATGCAGCATATTCAGTCCTTTTTAAAATCTTATTTTAACTATTATCTCTCACTAATAAACATACTCGAACCAGGCAGTGAACATTGCTCCAGAAAACCATAGAACAAAAAAAAAAAAGAGAGACTCAAATAAAATATGCTACAAAATCCATACTGCCATCTCAAAAAAAAAAAATCTCAAAATTCAATCACTACCAGCTTAGACTCTATAAAGATATCACTTCCAGTTATGAATATCTTGCTTTTAGAAATGGAGTCCTTGAGTTGACTCCTAATAATTTTATATCTTACAAGATTTAACCAGTTTCTCTAGGCTATTGAGCAACACATACTAAAACTATACTGGAACAAAAACCTTTCAACTCCTAGTCCAGTTTTTTCAATTTTATCGTATTTTCTCATAGCTCAACTTCTTAAATGTCAAGGACAAGGTGTACTGTTGTAAACCGATAAATACTGTATACAATGTATCACAATGTATTACTGTGGGCTACAGCTAACTGGTTACATTTGAAAATAAACAATTTAAATAAGAGTGAACATCCTCCTCTTACAAATAAGAAACTAAGGCCCAGTACAGACTGCTAGTCTGTGGCAGTCTTTGGGGAAAAAGTGACCTCTGTCTAGAAAGATACACAGTAAAGATTTGAATGGGCAGGAGAAGAGAGGCCTTTCCAGGTAGGAAAATCACATAAGCAAAAGCTTAGTGGATGAAACAAATCAATCAATTCAGAGGACAAAGAATAAACTCTTATGACTAAGAATTTGACTGAAGCTAAGTCGCTTCAGTCGTGTCCGACTCTGTGCGACCCCACAGACGGAAGCCCACCAGGCTTCCCCGTCCCTGGGATTCTCCAGGCAAGAACACTGGAGTGGGTTGCCATTTCCTTCTTGACTAAGAATAAAGACAGACAAATTTAGGAATGGCTAAGAATTAAACTTCACCCTACAGGCAGAGGGAAGCTAGAGTGGGTTTTTACCAATAAATGTAAACATCTCAGAAATTGTGCATTTGTCTGGAAGGCCAGACTATAAACACAAAACAAAGGTTATAAGAGCCAAAATATTTAACCAATTTATTTATTTAATCGAATTCTAAAAGGAAAAGTAGAAAAGATATTACAAAAAGGTTAAATAATAAAATTTAAACTGTACAATGAAAGAAAATGAAACAAATGAGAGAAGAATAAATGACAGAGGTGGACAAATTAACAGTTACATAACAAAAGATATTACTCCATGCAGGCAGTCAAGCTCTGGAAAGAGGCTTAAATGATCCGAACAAGTCTAGTCTCCAAAGCTAAAACAACACTCAAAGCACAACCACCAAACATTACGGTTTCAAACTGCAAGAACTCACCTCTCTAGCAGCACAATCGTGAGGAGCTTCTTCTTTATTTACTTTTCCTTTTGGAAATCCCCAGCCTGATTTTGCTAGGTACCCCTGAACCAGTAGTACCTGCAAAACAATCAAGACATAAAAATAAAACTTGCTCTCCTTTCCCATATTCCTTTCTAAAAGCCAGAAGTGCTTTTCTCCTTACTTCAGGTAACTGTTATAGCCAATAATTCTACTTGGTTAACTATCTTCCAGGAGGCTAGATATATTACTTTTCCTATGAAGAAAGGCATTCTGCCCATTTTAAAGCATTTCTTCAGCAATCAAGTTCCTTTACAATATGCCATACTACAACAGGTATAAATTATTAAGACCCAGAATGCAGACAAAATATGCAAATTTTGGCCTTGCAGCACTAAAAATCCAAGCATACTTTTAAAACCTCAGTTCAGAACATTATAGATATAACATTAAGATGAAAACAGCTGATTACCATTTCACTTAAAAATTCTGTATTACTCTCACTCACATTTTCAAGTGTCTCATCAAGAATAATTGCACCATATGTTGGCACTCCCATTTTATATTCCTTCCATTCATCCAAAATTTTTTCCACATCTTCACCTTGAGGCAGCAAAAATGGACAATGATTGAAGAGTACACCATGTGTTAAGGAAGTCATTTACTTTCTCCCTTAATAGAGTTTAAGCACATATATACAGAAAGACATCTTTTTAAATGAATTTTGTATTTTATACAAAATTACTCACATCTTCACGTCACTTAAGTGTATCCTTCTTTTCACATTTGTTTCCTCCCTAAACAAAACATTTCTAACTTTTGCATTTAGCCTAGGCACAAATCAAGTAAACTGAATACACATACTCTGTCAACCGAAGTTAACACCAAAAAACTCAGGGCCACGTTAGCCCTTCCAATCACTAAGTGTGTAGAATTTATCTTATTAAGAGTCAACAGATACTGAAACTGACAGCAAGAAATAGAAACACAGTACACACAGTAAGAGCTAGGAGCCATCAGAGTAACTACAAGTGGGAATTCCCTGGCAGCAGTGGTTAGGACTCTGCTTCCACTGCAAGGGGTACAGAGTCAATCCCTGGTTGAGGAACTAAGATCCCACAAGCCTCTCAGTCGCCCCTCGCCCCCAAAAATGAAGAAGCAGAAGTAGCTAACTCTAACTCTGGGAAGCAGAACTAGAGATGAATGAAGCATGCCACTCTACAGGGCTGAATATTTTTCTTTACCACGTGTATGTATCGCTCTTATAGCTTAAAACATTTTAAAGATGAAGATTTATTAAGGATTATAGAGAAAGGTAAATATGAGTATTAAGGAGAGTATGGCCTGTTTCAAAAGAAACTGGGTATGTCTCTCCAAAATTGGGCAGAGTAAAATAATTTTTTCTAAAGTAAATAAAACCTAAACCTGTAAAGTATATCCTCAGGCTTCCAATACTCATATACTACCAAATGCCTCATTACAACACTGTTAATTATGAAAACTGTAGGGCAAATTATAATTTATGACAGTGTTTCTCAAACATTCTCAAGGGTTTTCAAGGTCTCTGTGAAAACTTACATATTCTGTCTTTTCATTTTTATGTTAATGTAAGAAAGGAAGGTTTTGTAACAGATAAGGCAAAGAAAGGTGCAGGGAAAATCTGTAGTACACACACATCGACATCCTCAAAGAAATCAGCATTATATTCACATTAACTACTGAGTTAAACAAAAACATCACATTAAATTCATTTTATGAAAACTAATTTTATGAGCTGTACCTTTTTCTGTTTAAAAATACGCTTTGGTTTTATAACTGCAGTAAGAATTAAGGTTCTCAAAGAGCTCAAAAAAGGCAACCATCTATAAAACACTGTATTAAGTAGGCAAGCACTAGGTTAAAAATATTCTTTGCTTTCATTTAGGGAGTGAGGAAATCGTGTGGATATAATATTAACTATTCCATAAAGCTCTATGGCAGAATTTTGGAAGATTCCAGCTTCCTATAATTCTGAAAGCTATTTCCCATTAAAAGTCTGGCCTGAGATATTTAGTAAAAATTCCTTGTGTGTTTTAGATCACCACAGATTTTTTTAATCTAACTATATCTTTTAAATAAATGGATATTTTTTCCATTAAAAATTTAACCACAGGGGAAAAATATGAAAATAACCCAGGAATAGAAGTAACTTCAAATAGCATTAAAGAAGAAGTGCCAAAGAGGAAGACACTTATCTCATCTTGTTCCTCTCTCTTCCTTCTCCCTACTACATTCTTAATAATTTCACAGTGCATTAGTGTCTCTATAATGAAGTTTTATCTCATCTTTCCACCCATTAAATAACTTCTTCAAAAATAACAAAGATTAGCAAAACAAATTACAATCAACAGACATAATCTTGAAAATTATCTATACTCCTCATTTACCCATTTTTTTTCTACCCCAAAATCACCATAAAAGAGTTGATGAACCAATCAACTGCAGACCAAGATATATTTGGAATTAATGATGAAAAGTACTTGCTCAAGTCCACGCAATTAGCAAATACAGAACTCAATCCAAAATGACATCAATTTCTTCACTGAAGACAACTCTTCAATCTTCTTCCATATTCAATAGTACATAAAGTAATTCATTCTAACAATGGAGTGAAAAGTTTTTTGTTTTTTGGTTTTTTTGGAGTGGAGAGTTTTTAAATACCACTTTTATTTAATGAGACAATGTACTTAACTCAAAACCCCTATGATATGCTCTGAGTAATGGTAATTATTTTCTAATTTTTACTAAAATTATCATTTGACTACTGCCTTATTTACTTAACCATCAAACCAAATTATTTTGCATCTTCAATCTTGGCTTACTGGGCCTTACCAACATTTCTAAAAGACTGAAGATCACACAGATAAAGAACGGAAGAAGCTTTAAGCCCATTCGTCTACTTATATTACACATATCCCCTTTCTTAACAATTCAGTGACTCTTTTAGTAGACTCTTTTCAACATTTCTGCAAAAACATGAAAAATACACTCTAACTGTAGATAGTCATTTCGCTATAACGGCCATCCAAAATCCTTCTGTTACCACAGATGACATCAATTTCCTCTCGGGACAACACGTCAAGCTCTAGCCCCAGTTCTCTGTATTCCTTGTCCTTCACATCCACGCCCACTCCTGGGACCAACTACCACAGCAACAATCTGCACCTTGCCATCAACAGAACTATTACAGTACTTTGATTAGAATAAAACATCTTGGCCATAATTTTCTACAGCAGTCTTTTAAGTAGTCACAATATATGGCTATTCTACATCTATTTTTCACTGTTCTCCTGTCTCCATATCAGCACCCTCTGGCTTTTATTTTCTTCTCTCCACAATACAGTCCATCACGGTCCATCACTTTAATCAATGACTTAGCAATATTCAAAATCCTTTTGCCGCAGTTATGAATATAGCTCACCAGCAAAACCTCAAACCAGAAGCAAGTCCAGGACAGTCAACCTATACCACATACTGGGGTATGTAGCATATACTCAGGCAAGTACTACTGGCACATACTCAGTTAAGTGCTATACCTGAGTAGCCACTAAAGAAAAGTCACAGGACTATGCACAATTAACAAAAGAAAAAAAGAGTCACAGAAAAGGCCTACTATTTGTCCAAGGTTGCACGACTGGTAAATGGCAAAGATAGGATGGTAACGCAAGGGATGTGGCTCCAGAATTCATTCTATTAACTTTTACTCTAGTCTCACAGGTGCCACAAATCAGTGTGTCCGTCATGGCCCCACAAAATTTTTCCTTTATTTTTCTACAAATGGAACGGCACACCCATCCACTCAATCGCTCAAATCAGAAACCTGGATATCATCCTTGACTCCTTCCTCTACCTCTCCTCAGTCACTGAAGTTAAGACAAAGTTTACCTCCTAAGTATCACTGAAGTTTAATATCTTCTATTCACTTCTATCAGAAGTTTCCATTTCTCTCTCATAAATTAATGAAACAGCATCTTAACTAGGTTTCCAATCTGATGTTCCTCCAATTCACTGCCTGCACTATCTCAGGAATGTTTTTCAAAACATCCCTAGAGACATAAAGCAAATGTGGCAAAACGTTAACAATGGGCAAACACACAGAAAGAGCATGATAGCACTTGATTTAACATTCTTTCCACTTCTAAGTTAAACTGTTTTCCCTGAAGTCTTTTTAATCTCCTACATTCTTTTATTACCCTTATGGGTAAAATCCAGACAAATATGGCCCACTAGACTCTGCCTCCAAAAATATTTTTATCTATTTTCAAATTGAGTGGGATTACTCGCTTCATTATTTCTAATGAACCCTAGGCTACCTTATCAAAACCTATGAGACTTTAGTGTAATCATGTCCTTTCCTGCCTGTCATCTTAAAGACAGCAACCAAATATACCTTGTTCACTACACAATGCCTGGCACAGCGGAAGCACTCAATTATTTAATGGAGTCTACCACATTAAAAGCTTTTTCTTCCACATAAGTGAATTAGAAGAAAGTTAACTAAAACAGAGGCGTTCTTTTTTTAATAATAAGTAAAGTTTTTAAAATTCATATATATAAACAACTGCAATTGTGTTTCAGGAAAAACTGCAATTCAGGAGACTCTGGGTTAGAAAGATCCCTTGGAGAAGGAAATGTAACCCACTCCAGTATTCTTGCCTGGAGAATCTCATGCACAGAGAAGCCTGGTGGGCCACAGTTCATGGGGTCAGAAGAGTCGGACATAACTTAGTGACTAAACCACCACATAAGCACAAAATCTTACCCAGAACCCCAAAATATGTAGAGCTGCTCTTGTAAGACCCCCAAGTCTATGCAAAACAGAAGACACCCTTATTTTATCCATGTTTCTCCAATTAGATTATAGCTCCTTAAAAACAGTGTTCTATGATTTCCTCATAAAATCTGCTACCAAGACTCTAGTAAAGATAGTGCTCCACAGTGCTTCTATTCCTCCTTTTTCATTTACTTCTCCATACTTGCTGAGAAACTTTCAAAGGTTAACAGATATATAAAATAAACAGTTTCATTCATTTTCTGCAGAACTCTAAGGAGTTCCTTATTTCATGCAACTAAGGAAAAGCACAGGGAGCTGAGTGTGAGGGTTGTTTTAAATCACCTATTCCAACTCCCTCTAGTGTATTACAGTGAACTTACGGGTATAGCTCCATATCAACACATGGTTTATGTTTAATACCAATGACCAAGAGAATAAAAATCAGAGCATTTGGCTCAAGATTTAAAAACTCACAAATTCCCCTACATAACTTCTATCCCTATCTCCTCTTGGATCCGTTAGACTCTTAGTAAAAATTTACTTTCCAAGGTATTGCTTATCATTTCCAACTCCCCAATTTTGCTCCATCCCTTTTCTTTATCTGTAATGTTATTTCCCACTCCAGCCTGCTTATAGGAAATGTATAGAATGAAAATTCTAAAATCCCTTTAAAACAAAGCCTTGCTTAAACTTGCATAAAACTCTCCACCTTCTGCCAAATTCTAAAAACAGTATCAAGAGCATTAGCAATTTACCAGGGTTTTGGCCTTGTGACAGCTTTTATAATCTTAATATTTCTGTGACTCTTATAATTATGACAAGTTTCTATCTTATTTGTAAACAGGGAGGAACAAAGGCTTCTCAGAAGGCAAGGAATCTGCCATAAAAGCAAAAACTGTTTTGAACACAGGAAATATTCAATAACTACTTAAGAATATCTATCTCAGAAAGGTAGTAATCTCAATAAAGATCATTCAGTTAACTGGAACAGCAAGAGGAATGTAAAAAAAAACAAAACACACACACACACAGATCAATTCTAGAAACAGGCTAGCTATATCTGAAAGAAAAGAAAATCAAATTTATTTCTAATTATCACTGCACATTTTAGGGGGTCCTCAAAATAAAATAAAAATACAGTTGTCCCTCCAGTATCTACAGGTGTTACCAAGTTCAAGCTCACTCTGCTCAATACCTGACAGGCCAATGAATCCAAGACACAAGGTTGAGGCAAGGAATATGATTTATTCAGAGGCCAGCTAACCAAGATGGCCAACTAATGTCTCAAAATCATCATTTTACCGGGGTCTGGATGCCAGGTTCTTTTATATAGAGAGATGGGGGAAGTGAGGAAACAAAGTAAAGACTATTAATCTTGCAAGTTATCTCCCAGAATGGCTAGCCTCAGGTGGGGGGGGTTAATTTCTTCCTTCCTGCCAACTATAGGTGGAGGGGATGGGGGGGTGGTTCTGAACAAAGCTACTTTAACAGGCAGAGAGGCAGGTTTCTCCGAGGCAGGCTATTTATTATGTGTGACTGTAGTAATAACAAAAGCAATGGAAAGCAAGTTAAAGAAACAGTTTCAACATGGAGTCAGAACTGACTTCTCCCAGCAACAATGTGTGACCCACAGATAGCGGGGTTGACTCTACCATCAAAGAAACTTGAGCGGGCTTTCCTGGTAGCTCAGCGGTAAAGAACCCTCCTGCCAATGCAGGGGACGTGGGTTTGATCCCTGGGTTGGGAAGATGTGGAGAAGGAAATGGCAACCCACTCCAATATTCTTACGTGGGAAATCCAATGGTAAAGGAGCCTGATGGGTTATATAGTCCACGGGGGTCACATAAAATTGGATATGACTTAGTGACTAAACAAGGAACATCATGAATTCTGGTATCCTGGAGAGAAGGGGAGTGGTCCTGGAACCACCCCCATGAATATCAAGATACAACCCTACTATCAAGTTGTGCCTACCACCATCAGGCACAAACCATATGTATATACTTTATGTATTTGACAAATTTTAGAAATCACTATGTTTTATTTAAAAGATTATAAATCTCAAAGACAAGCAAAAGAAAATTTGTGCTAAAACATCTTATTAACAAGAATGAAAGACAGTCATTATAGTAATAAAAAGGATATCAGCTTTAGCAAAGTCTCTTATCCCACACTGAGGTAATCCTGGTGTGTTCTGCATGTAGAAATCCAAGTAAAACCAATGGGCAAGTTCAATCTGAAAACACACTCGGATAGCATTGTCTCTTTCCTCGCTGGGAATATGCAAAATAAATCGGCTGTCAAAAACAAAAAACATATAAAAATTACATTTACAAACCATAACAATTTGTTTTAACCTCTTTAATTGCTTCATTCCAGACCCACCAACACAAAAATAGACCAAAAGCAGTACTGATCAAGGAAGCAAAATCGGCAGGAGAGTGAAAGTGTTAGTCACTCAGTCTGTCCAACTCTTTGCGACCCCATGGGCTGTAGCCTCTGTCCATGGAACTCTCCAAGCAAGAATACTGGAGTGGGTTGCCATTCCTTTCTCCAGGGGATCTTGCCGACCCAGGACTCAAACCCAGGTCTCCTGCACTGCAGGCAGATTCTTTACCATCTGAGCCATCAGGGAAACAAGGGAAAATGAGTTATGAATGAACTCATTCATAACACAATTTTTTAAGAGGCCATCTATCCTCTGTTCACAAGTAAGAGCTCACTAACAATAAATTAAACATGAGCAAGAAAACAAACTTGTGGGACTTCCCTGAGGTCCAGTGGCTAAGACTCCATGCTTCCACTGAAGCAGGCACAGATTTCATCCCTGGCTGGGGAGCTAACATCCCTCAAGCCATGTGGTGTGGACAAAGAAAAAAGAAAGAAAAAAAAAAATCACTAGGATTCCCTCCCATGTCTGGTAACATTTTCAAAGAATATATGCAAATAAATTCATACACTCAGAAAAGACATTGGCTGTTTAATCTTTATATTTAAAGTAGTACAAAGAAATGTAAAAGAAATTAATAGACCAGACTTCCCAAAGAGCTCACCTGAAGAACCTGAGTTCAAAATAACTTTCAAATACACTCACTTTAAAAAAAGAAAATCTAAACTGTCTTTTCCAAGTACATTTGGAGGCAGGGAGAAACAGTTAATACATAAGTGTAAACTATATTACATATACAAATGTATATGTATGATTAAGATAATGAACCCCTTTATTGTGCAACAAACCAATCAAAATTTATGTGATTTACAGGACACATTAAGCAACCACCATTAACCTTCTTCCATGCTTAGCATTTTCTGTAACCTTTTTCTAGTAACTTTTAGAGACAGAATGAATTACATAAAAGAAATACACTGTTGTCTACAGTCATTTTTTAAAATTAAAAATAACATCACCCAATTTGATCACTTACACGAGCAGTCCACAACCTCTCTGGTACCAGTTTCATGGAAGACAATTTTTCCATGGACTGGGACAAGGGGGATGGTTTGGGGATGATTCAAGTGCGTTACATATACTGTGCCCTTTATTTCTATCATTATTATGACATCCGCTCCACCTCAGATCACCAGGCATAGATCCCAGCCTTTAGGGCCTCTGACCTACACTATTCACTAGTTGTGGTGATAAATGCTCTTTGCTGTTTTCAAGTTTCAAATCAAATCTCAAAACAATGCTGTAAAAATTATAAAAATATATCATTCCAATAGGGAGCTGGATAAGTAGAAGTTAAGACAAATGTATGTACAATAATCTAGAAAAACAATGGAGAAATGAGCTTAAACCACATCTATATTAAGAACAAGACAGGTAACACTCAACCGCGATGGCATTATCTAAGACATAAAAATCTCTTCCACATGGCATTTAAGATCCAGTGCCTGCTCACCTGCACAGCTTCTAACACTCTGTAAAGTTCTTTATACCCACTGACACTTGATTCTTAAAAATGTCCTAAATTGCCATCCACATCTCTCTCTCCTCTCCTTTTTTTTATAATTTATTCCTCATGACTTACTTATAGGTCATGAGGAATGATTTATGAATTACCTACTTCATTCATTTCTTCTAACTCACTCCTCATGACTTAGAAACACTGCATCTCCTACAGTGCTAGGTATATCAGACTCCTCTGAATAGATTCATAAGCCCTTTCAACTCCTACTCCATTAAAGCAACTATCTGATTTTTACTACTGTGTGCATGCTCAATTGCCAAGTTATGTCCAAGACTTTGCGCCTCATGGACTGTAGTCCGCCAGGCTCCTCTGTCCATGGGATTTTTCAGGCAAGAGTACTAGAGTGGTTTGCCATTTCCTTCTCCAGAGGATCTTTCTGACTGAGAGATCAAACCCATGTCTCCTGCATTGCAAGCCAATTCTTTACCACCATTACTGTCCATAAACTGTTCCAAGTTAGTTCACTGAGATAAGATGCTGAAATCAGTCCTGAGTATTCATTGGAATACCGATGCTGAAGCTGAAACTCCAATACTTTGGCCACGTGATGCGAAGAATTGACTCACTAGAAAAACCCTGATGCTGGGATAGATTGAAGGCGGGAGGAGAAGGGGACAACAGAAGATGAGATGGTTGGATGGCATCACTGACTCGACAGACATGAGTTTTAGTAAACTACAGTAGTTTGTGATGGACCGGGAGGCCTGGCGTGCTGCAGTCCATCCAGTTGCAGAGTCGGCCGCAACTGAGCAACTGAACTAACTGATCTTTGTATATTTTTACTACTATAGTCTAGCAATTGTCTGACACATACTAGAGTAACATACTGGCAATTACAATTTATCTTTGAAATATAAGATGAAGCAAGAACACTCCACTCTGTCCTTCCCACAAAATGCAGCTATAAACCCTGAATGAAATACACAGACCAGCTTTTTGAGGACTGTGAAAAGTAAACAGCAGCAGGAAGACTGAGGAGGATGACAAATATCTGAATTTACCATTTTTCCACCCTCCAGTATCCCTAAGGTGGACTGGAGGTTAGAAGTGAGCTCCAGGAGCCCTCAAGTTCTGCCTCAAGGATCAAGACAGGAACCTAAAGGAATCTCTCCAGGCTTAGAGACAGTGAGGGAAATTCCCCCTCTCTCTTCTCCATTCTCTCATGCCACAGTACCAAGCAATGCCATACTGGTTAGAGCTGGCAGCAAGTGACTGTAACAGGGATCCACAGAAGTTAAAACTTTGTCGGGCAAGAACCTTCCTCTCCGATCACAAGAACTGTGCAGTCTCAACAGGGTAGGGCTGACATCCATTGCCAGCTTTTCTTCTAATCTCCAGCCATGTGGTCCCAGGCATGAGGAAAGTCACACGAAACATGGTGAAGTGGCTTTCGGTTTCTTCCATTTTTCAGTATTCAATTTCCTCAAAAAAGGGGAGCCAAGAAGTACCAAGGAGACAGCAAGGAAGGAGGAGCTGAGGCCGCACAGAATCTTTTATGACTCTGATGCTCAACCCCAAGCTGTACAAACGTGGACTAAACTGGGGCTTCCTGGTGATCTGGGGGTTGAGAATCTGCCTTCCAATGCATGAGACACAGGTTTAATCCTCGTCCTGGAACTGGGATCCCCCATGCTGCAGGGAGACTAAGCCCCACGCCACAATTACTGAAGCCTACGCGCTGTGCAGTGTGTGCTCCGCAACAAGAGAGTCCACAGCAGCCTGCATGCGGCAGCCAGAGCCAGCCCGTGCGCAGCAACAGAGACCCAGCGCAGTCAGAGCAGAAACCTGAATCAGACTGCCAGCAGTACACCACAGACTAGTCAACTCCACTATGTCCGAGACAGACCACGCCTCCAGCCTCAGACTAGCTAGTGCAGGATACAGAAAGACAAACTGCACACAAAAACTAGACTCATTTTTATCTGATTTTAATAAACTTACACCACGTCTCAAAGGGGCTTCTCTGTGGCTCAAATGGTAAACGAATCTGCCTGCAATGCAGGAGAGCCAGGTTTGATCCCTGGGTCAGGAAGATCCCCTGGAGAAGGGAATGACTACCCACTCCAGTATTCTTGCCTGGAGAATCCCATGGAGAAAGGAGCCTGGTGGGCTACAGTCCATGGGGTCACAAAGAGCTGGCAGAGCTGAGAGACCAACACTTTCAAGTCTCAAAAAAAAGAAAAACCACTTGTCTATTATTTCTTCATCTTCTCAGTTTGGGACATTTTCTATTGAATTCCATTATGGAAGAAGATGAAGAATTAACTCTATTCCTTCTCTCATTCTACACACCATTCTCCTCTCTCCATCGTCCCAACAAATGGTATCTTAGTTTACTTTTTTAACTTCAGCACTACTGATATCTGGAGCACGTAACTCTATGTTGAGAGGATCTGTGCTGTACGCTCTAGATGTTCAGCAGCATCCATAGCCTTGGCTTATTAGGTATCAGCAGCACTCTGTTCCACAAAGCTGCAACAACCAAAAAGATCTCCAGTCACTGCCAAACGTCCCTGGAGAGGAGCAAAACTCAGTCTCAGTCTATAACCACAGCGTTAGATCAGCACTCAAGTCTTCACACTGCTGCTGCTGCTGCTAAGTCACGTCAGTCGTGTCCAACTCTGTGCGACCCCACAGACAGCAGGCCATCAGACACCTCCATCCCTGGGACTCTCCAGGCAAGAACACTGGGGTAGGTTGCCATTTCCTTCTCCAGTGCATGAAAGTAAAAGTGAAAGTGAAGTCAGCTCAGTCGTGTCCGACTCTTAGCAACCCCATGGACTGCAGCCTACCAGGCTCCTCCGTCCATGGGACTTTCCAGGCAAGAGTACTGGAGTGGGGTGCCACTGCCTTCTCCGAGTCTTCACACTATGATTCTGTAAATACAATTCACAACTAAGCCATATAAGCCACAGTTTTTTCCCATTTAAAAATTACTTAATTGAGCTGCGCGGGGTCTCAGTTGCAGCACATGGGATCTTTTGGCTGTAGCATTCAAACTCTCAGCAGCAGCATGCAGGATTCTAGTTCCCTGACCAGAGCTCGAACCTGGGTCCCCTGCATTGGCAGCAGAGTCTGAGCTGCTAGACCATCAGGGAAGTCCTTGTTTTTCCTCTTAAACACAATCAAAAGTTCTCCCACTAATTAATAAATGTCTTGTCATTGCTTTACTTTCTTTGTATCTGTCCGTAACTCAATCTTTCACTAGTTTCCTAAATTATTTTCTCGAGGTGCTCATTCAAACACACCAGTTGATCTGTTCCAATTTGGAATGCCTGTCACTGCATCTAATACACGTCTGTCATCCTACGCTGTCCGTTCACTATGGACAGCATCCTTTGGTTCCCATGTTTCCACCCTACACTAGACCTCATGTTCTCACATCCTGTCTTCCTCCTGATTAAGGTACTTCCTTATTTTCACTTAGTACCACCTTCCATGCCTTCTAGAGAAAGAATGCAGCAGAGATAAATATGAAGACATAGTGAATTTGAAAATAGCTTTGTCCTCAAACTTGACAATTTGGCTAGGTAAAGAATTCCAGGTTGGAAATCATTTTCCTTCAGAATCCTGAAGATAGTGCTCTCTCCTGCCAGCCTACAATTTTGATGTGTAGACTAAAGCCTCCTCAATTCCTTCGTCCAACTTTTTTTCTCACTGGAAGCTTCCAGCTTCTTCCCTCTGTCCTTCATGTTCTAAGATTCTCTAGCTGTCTCTTTTCCATCACTCATTCGATGGACTTCATCTACTTGGAAACTCACCTCCTTCAGTACTAAAAGACCTCGTGGAATGATCCTTTGATTCTCCAATTTTCTCTGTTATGTCCTACCTCTGCCTTCTAGGACTTCCCTGGTGGCTCAGATGGTAAAGCGTCTGCCTGCAATATGGGAGACCCAGGTTTGATCCCTGGGTTGGGGAGATCTCCTGAAGAAGGAAATGGCAACCCACTCCAGTATTCCTGCCTGGAGAATCCCAGGGATGGAGGAGCCTGGCAGGCTACAGTCCATGGGGTTGCAGAGTTGGACAGGACTGAGTGACTTCACTTCACTACCTTCTAAAACCCTTACTTTCTGGGAAACAGTCTCTTGCAAGCCACCTACTGGGCTTTTTGTTTCTACTCTCATATTTAAAATTCCAAAGGCTATTTTTAATTGCTTAAATTATGCTTTCATAGATTATTCTATTACATGACTGTAAAAACCTATCTCTCTAAGGAGTAGCTTTGGGTTTTTTTCTTCTTCTACTGGCATAGTTTCATTCTTTCCAGTTGTTTTTCACTGCTAGTTTTAAGGTCTACATTCTGCATCGAGGCCTACTTCAGATATTCATACTTAATGCAACAGATCACAAAGGTTTTTAGGAGGCTTGTCAAACATGAGGGACCACTACAAGGGATTAGGCTGAGCCATTTCATCAAGGAACTTCCAATGTCAGGATCTTCAGGTGTTTCCTCATGGGCTAGTCAGATCACCTAGACAAAAACCTTGCGATCCATCAGGAGGCAAAGGCCAGGCTGCCACTTCTGGGAGCCGAGCAGGGAAAGAGGGACGGCTTCCGGTCTGTGCACAGTACTCGCTCGCCAGCTCAGCCCTGCCACCTTTCAACACCCTCTCATTCTGGAGCAGAGCGACCACTGCAACATTCACTCTGTCACAAGACTATCAGTTCTGCTAAGCCACACGCCACTTCCACTTCTGCTGTATAGTTTTCAAATTTTGTGGCTCATCTCTTCATCCATTCTTCCCTTTCTTGTGGGGTTATACACATGAAATTGTTTACCTTTAGTGGAGTAGATGCTCATGCAAAATCTACTATCTTTAACTAGAAATTAATATGCCAACAAATTTCTAGAAGATACTAACCACAATCTAAAATGGGGTACAAAAACACCTAAGTCAGAGAAATTCAATCCTATTCCCATCCCAATCCAGAAAAGTCCTGAAGATAAACTGGAAGATGAGAATAAGAAAACTTTTAAAAGGCTAACATAACAGCAAAGTCTATTAATAGGAGAACATCCACACTTCTTTCACTCCTGACAGTCAGTTTTCCTACAAAAGGTAGGGGAGGGAGGAACAACACCCAAGACTCTTGTCTAACTTTTGAAAGCAGGTTTGAGTGTTGGCACACCAAAACAAAACTCCTGCACACTGGTATTCAAGGGTTCCCCACCGTTTAAGAGCCAGCTCCCCATCTAGTCTCATAAAGAAGCCTAGCAACTCAAGTAAGTCGTTCTACAGCTCCATCTTAAACATCTTTAAAAACCACCCAACATTTAAGGAAAACCTAATTCACGACAAAGAAAAAAACTCATTTTAAAAAACTGGCTCTGAAGAAAAGTGTTGTCAAGGATATCTCCTGGAACCTTGATTAGGCAAGTGTGGGCCCTGGGCCACCTGGAAACCTAACCATGAGAAGAGAAACGTTTCAGACACTTCAGTCCCATACAGGCTCAGAAAGCTTGCTCCCTAATGATCCTCTCAAAGAACAACTTTAGAATGTAAATCAGCAAAACAAGAATGAAAATAAAGAAAGCATAAGACAGATGATTCAAGAGAGAAGAGACACAACCTGGGAGAGCTGGGAAAAGGGAATTCTAGTGCAGTGGAGATTGGACTAGACAGTGAAGAGCTCCAAGACAGCATTCTCCAGGAAAAAAGGATTCATTAGAAGAGCAGACAGTATAACTGAGAGCAAGACCAAGGATGTCTAAGGAGCAGATGAGAGTGTGATGGTGGAAGGCAGCTAGAAACTACAGGCATTTTGAGGGAGAAGGGTAAATGCACAAGAGAATCACAATCCAAACATGAAGCAAAAAAAGTTAGAACAAAAGGGGAAAAATATTAAAGAATGGCTAGAAGGAACCAGGGGATAATGAACAAAGCATATGCATCTTTATCCAAAAGAAAAAATTAAAAGGTATCATTTAGAGCAATTTGTAGAATATAAGAAAGAACAATTTATTTGGTCATTCTCTCTCAAGATTCTTAAAAAGATCTTGACTATGTTCAGAATCCTAGCCATTATAGACTTGCCTCTACTATGAAAAGTATTTACACAGTCTTGATGTATAACAATTGCCATTATTATTGTTCACCTCCTGCGATCAACCAGTAACAGAATATTTAAGATTTCATAATGTTACAAAATGTAACATAAATACTATCAATCTTAATTTTTTAAGTCACCTGGATAGAAGCTGAGAGAGTAGGTAAGAAAAGAAATGGAAGAAATGATGAGGCACTAACTGCTTCACCCTACCAAATACAGACTCAATAGACACTGACATTCATAGAACAGAAATAAAACTTCTAAGCATAGTAAAGTCACAAAGATGAGCAGTGGAATGATTTAAAGCAGTAATATGACTGCACTGGAAGGACAAGAGCAACAGTAAGTGTAAACGAAAGTGTCTGCCGAGATGCACTGAATCCTCAATCTAAAGGTGATAGACACGAGTACAAGTAAACTTTAACATATTGAAATAGCCATTAGAAAACTTCACAAAATAGGTTAAGTCTGCAGAGCAGAACTAGGATGAAAGGGGTAGGGCAAGAGATTGCTGCTTTTCAGTTCACAAAGTCATCTGTACTGTTTGATTTAAAAACAAAAACAAAAGTACCTTACAGATGAGTACATTTTAAAAGTTAAAGGCAAACTTGTAAGAAAAAAATTTTACACAGGAAAATTAAACTTCAATGCTTTCATTCCGTGAATGTTTGTGATCTGTTTTACATATTTAAAAGTGTGTGTATATACATACATGTGTATATTTTAAAAGCTAAAGTAAAATGCTTTTCACAATATTTTGTTACGGGAAAAATTTCTCCACCTCACAAAAAGTCATCTTTTCAATGTTTCCACAGATAGAAAAAGCATTAGCTCAAGGACTGAAATTAACACAAAAATGTTTCAGGTGAAATGAACACTTAAATGGTCATTTCATTAACCTATGAGATCACCAAAATAGCAATATTAGCTGCCAGAATATACCTTTCTCCTTTTAACACAGGAATGACCTTACCATTTAATTCTTAAAGGGACTTAAATAAATAACTTCAAACTCTTCTATAAGAGGAACAACTTACCAAACTGCAGTTTTCAGTTTTTACTTTAAAATCATGCTTTCCAAATCTTTAATAAGATTATTTAAATAGTACTGAAAAATATTTTTAACTTTTAACGTTATAAACCATAGTGCACCAAAGGGGAATATCACCCACCATACAATGGTGCTGATTTACTTTTACATTCGCAAAAATACCGTATTATAAAGCAGTTTGCTTCACCGAAGCATTTTAGACAAGTCTTCCTTGCTGTCCTCCAATTCCACTTCACCCAGAAGTTACCAGTTTTTCTGGTGTATATACTTTCAGAATTCTGTGCATGCACACAAACATGTATTCACAAAAACATTTAAAAATTTAACAAAGAGCACCAAATGACTAGTTATTACATTCAGGAGTATATTGTGTACATTTTCAAGACACAAATACTCTCCTTTGGTTTACTGTTTGCTAATTGCCTTAGGAATTTCTAATGGCTGCACAATATTCCTGTAAATGAAATACCCCATATTCAACTGCCTGAAAAATAACATTCCGTTTCTCAGGTAAGCTAATGGTCACAAAGTCATATCCTGAAAACTTAAGTATCTTGCTCTAATTTCTCAAATAAAAATCACTCTCAAATTTTACATGTCCCCAAGACATATTAATATAGGGTCAATAACTAAACTAGACATGATTAGCAGGACTATGTAATTTATCAAAGATCAAAATAATAAAAGGAAAAAACCTTAAAGATACCAATAAAGAAGAAGTAAAACTGGAGAAAATACAAAGGGAGTGAAAACAAGAGTCAAGACCAAACTTATAAATCAAGAGGCACTTTAAAAAGCACCAAAAATCGAAATAAAAAGATGTTAAAAGTACAAAAAACTAAACTTTTTCAATTTAGGCTTTATTTTCATGGAAAATAAGTGTGAAATTTTCTGATAGAGCCCATAAGCAAAAGCCAGAACTGTTAATATTAAAAATCTTTAAATTAATCAAAGATACTGTAAACATTAACTTGAAAATGGTATTACTTTTAAAACCTGAAGTTTTAAGAAACGATTATTTGGTTCTGAAATGGAGCAGGAGTCATCAAGGACATCCCCACTCTCTCTCTCTCACCTCTTGTTTAAAGGAAAGTTTTAGCCTCCTAAGCTAAATTTGATTCAGAGAACAAGAAAATGCAGAAAACTAAGGAAAGCAGTCAAGCAAGACAAGACTGGCTTAACCATAAAACAAAGTCAAGGACCTTTAGTTCCCGCGCAAAGCCTGTAGGTAGTATCCTGAGCCGTATCCTTCAGTTGTTTAGTAAAAACTAAAACCCTCACCAGGTGGAAGAAGCCAACTGCATGCTAACCACCAACAAGCAGACCTCAGACCCTTAAAACTGGCTAATAATTTGAAATTCTATAATGCCACCTTGTTACCTCACCACCACATAATCAGGAAGAGGTCCATGAGCTGATGACTCACCACGACCCTGTCCCTCATCTTCCCTTTGAGTCTGTCTTTTAAGCATGAACTGCCATTCTTCCTTGCAAGGCACAGCAGTGAATGCAGCAGTACTTCCCTTTACCACATTCTATATCAGTACAGGCTTTGCTGCATGTCAGGCAAGTAGACCCAAGTTTGGTTGGATAACCGTTTCCTATTAGTTTATCAAGTAGCTAGCCCCAATTTTTAAACACATCAACCATGCGGGTCCAAAAATAAGTAACTACCAATAATTTCCTTAAAGGAAAGTTTTCTCTATTCCAAAAGATCTGTATAAAATAGTTTAAATACACTAACTAGAAAACCAAGTAAGAATCTTTAACACGTAACAGATGTTTAACATGAAGTCTACAAAACACTATTATTTTTAAGTAGGATTACACACATCAAATCACCTTCATAACGGTTGACATGACTTCTTTAAATGATGCAGTCTTCAGTAATAAATATATAAACCCAATACTAATGGGACAACTGGGCTTCCCTCATAGCTCAGTTGGTAAATCATCTGCCTGCAATGCAGGAGACCCAGGTTCGATTCCTGGGTCGGGAAGATCCCCTGGAGAAGGAAATGGCAACCCACTGTAGTATTCTTGCCTGGAGAATCCCATGGACAGAGGAGCCTGACAGGCTACAGTCCATGGGATCGCAAGAGTCAGACACGACTTAGCGACTAAAGCACCACCAATGGAACAATCAGTTTAGATGCCTGTAAAAAGTATAAACTACATTTCTTTTCTAAACCACCTGTATCCCTATTAATTCATAGACAACTATTGCTCATCTTTCCTAATACTGCTCATATTTAATTTTCTGACTATAAAATGTACATCCTCTAAAAAATTTGGGAAAGATGAATCAGAAAACCCATAATTCCACTTTTGACATGTTCTCCCAGTCATTTAATCTAACAAACATCAAACTTCTTTTTTTCTTAAGTTATAACCGTTATCATCACTAAAGTACAGTGGTGTTAATTCTTAGTGGTTGCAGAATTAGTCTCTTTACTTACCTACATGTACTTTTGTGAAGTAATAACATTAGAAGACTTTCTATTTCATCCAGCAGTGTTAAGAAAAAAAGGCACAGGCATTAGAAAGAAAAAGGCCTAAATTAAGATGAAAATGACCTTGTATAAATTACAATGTGAGTCTGACAGATGAAAATGGAAAAAACTGCTTCTGCCAAACAGGGCTATTTTGCGGATTAAATGATACACGTGAAGAGAGCAGCCGGTGTTGGTACTGGTTGGTACTCAGCAGTAACTCCACTATTATCAGTTCTTCCTTTCCCCTTAAAATCATGAATGCAACACAACTACTAAAAGCCAGACTTTTACACATAAATACAGTGAAAAGTGGTCGTTTTAATCAAAGCTTGTATTCATCTGTAATTTAAATTATTTCACAACCCACTTACACCAGAGAAAACTCAAGATTATTACTACACCAAAAACATTTACTTTTCCTGAAGTAAAATTTTAAGTCTATTTTACACATGCTTGAAAGTACAGTTGTTTGCCTATCTGAAATTATAGCCAACAAGAGAGAAAACGCAGAAAATTTCTCTTGTAAAAGTATGTTGCTGCTAAGTTGCTTCAGTCGTGTCCGCCTCTGTGCGACCCCATAGACGGCAGCCCAACCAGGCTCCCCCGTCCCTGGGATTCTCCAGGCAAGAACACTGGAGGAGGTTGCCATTTCCTTCTCCAGTGCATGAAAGTGAAAAGTGAAAGTGAAGTCGCTCAGTCGTGTCCGACTCCTAGCGACCCCATGGACTGCAGCCCACCAGGCTCCTCCTTCCATGGGATTTCCCAGGCAAGAGTACTGGAGTGGGGTGCCACCCAGCAGATGAGAATATCGTTCAAGAAAGATAATTAAGAGATGGAGGAATAAGCAACTCTTTTTTCCTTCCTCTCAAGACTTTTTCTTCCTCTCAATCCCAAGAATAAGTTTGGGGATGAACAAGAGAGTAACTTTTCACAGCAATTTAGAGAGAACGCCACGGACATATAAGAATAACCCCCGCCCTGGGGGTCGGGGGTGTGGTGTAAATTTGAAAACTGTTCTCTGCGTAGGTCCGAAAAGCTGGGACTCCAAGACTTAAAAACCTTGTGATCTTTCAACAGAACTGGGGAATGAGATGGAGGGAAGAGAGAGTAAGACGGTCTGCAGAAGTCAGTCAGAAAAAGAAACGGCGGGGGTGGGGAGGGGGCAGCCCCCAAAATGCCAAAGCCCCAGACTTTAGCGAAGCTGCTTCGCTTGCGGGAAAGCAAAATAGTTGAATAACTAAGAAAATGAGGAAATTCCAGAGCTGCGAGAGGAGGAATGGAGGAGAGTGCGTGAGAAACAGGGAGGCAGGGCGAAAAAGAAGGTTGGCGTCGTCGGAGGTAAGAGTCGACAGGGAAAGGGAGCAGAGGCGGGACGGGAAAGCCGGGACAAGGATGTGGACCAGGAGAGAAGACGCGGAGGTCTCCGGGGTCGCCGAAACTGAGAGCGGGGGGGTGGGGGGATGGGAGGGTGGGGGTGGGGGGGTGGGGGTGGGGGGTTGGGGGAGCAGGGGACGACAGGGGGCCGAAGCAGCGCGGAGTGCCACGGTACCTGCAGAGATCGTCCAGGACGCTGCCGGGAATCTCCACCCGTTTGGTCTCCATGATGAGGACCCACAGCAGGAGCAGTGCATCCCGGCTCCGCGCGGCCGGGGACCGAGGGTACTGCAGGAAGACTCCGGAGAACACGCAGCGGCGGCGGCAGCAGCGGAGGTGGCTCCTACGGAAACGAGAAGGGGAAAGGGGCGGGACTCACTCACTTCCTTCCGGCTCCCTCAGCCCGGGACCCCGAGGCTGGGCCGAGGCGGGGGCGGAGTCCCGAGAGCCACGCCCCTGCTCTGCTTGAAAGACCCAATGGAAAGGTGGAGAACTGGGACTCTGAGCAAGCTGAGCCAATGGGAAGGTGGAGAACTGGGACCCTGAGCAAGCTAAGCCAATGAGGCGTTTGTTTATTGGTCCGTCGGCTCCAATCCGTCTTCAAGCTGCTCAGTTACCACTCAGTAAACCAACTTCCCGCCGCGAGTTCTGGGCCTTGGGTGGGTAGGCGCATGCGCATCATCACTCTCCTTTACTAGGAAGTCTGGAGGGTACTGGTTTTCGCTCTAGGTGGTATTCCGCACAGTCTCTCCGTGACTGAGCAGGCGCTCCGACTTTTGCAGTGCAGAGCCTGGGGGCGCATTCAGCACTAGTGGTTTCTGTCACCAGATACCCACACACACTCTCACCACCGCCCCCACCACCTCCAAGCTGTGTATCCTTTCACTACAGCCCCCAGAAGAGAGTTGTCATTTTTGTGGTGGCTCACCTCGTTCACTCTGCAAGCGCCCGGTCCTAACTGTGAACACAAGGGGTTTTATCCCAGTATTTGACACCCTGTGAAACAGAGTTCCAGGAAAACATCTATTTCTGCTTTATTGACTAGGCCAAAGCCTTTGACTGTGTGGATCACAATAAACTGTGGAAAATTCTGAAGGAGACGGGAATACCAGACCACGTGACCTGCCTCTTGAGAAACCTATATGCAGGTCAGGAAGCAACAGTTAGAACTGGACGTGGAACATCAGACTGGTTCCAAAAGGAAAAAGGAGTATGTCAAGGCTGTATATTGTCACCCTGCTTATTTCACTTCTATGCAGAGTACATCATGAGAAACGCTGGGCTGGAAGAAGCACAAGCTGGAATCAAGATTGCCAGGAGAAATAGCAATAACCTCAGATATGCAGATGACACCGCCCTTATGGCAGAAAGTGAAGAGGAACTAAAAAGCTTGGTGAAAGAGGAGAGTGAAAAAGTTGGCTTAAAGCTCAACATTCAGAAAACTAGGATCATGGCATCTGGTCCCATCACTTCATGGGAAATAGGTGGGGAAACAGTGTCAGACTTTATTTGGGGGCTCCAAAATCACTGCAAATGGTGACTGCAGCCATGAAATTAAAAGAAGCTTACTCCTTGGAAGAAAAGTTACGACCAACCTAGATAGCACATTCAAAAACAGAGACATTACTTTGCCAACAAAGGTCCGTCTAGTCAAGGCTATGGCTTTTCCAGTGGTCACATATGGATGTGAGAGTTGGACTGTGAAGAAAGCTGAGCACTGAAGAATTGATGCTTTTGAACTGTGGTATTGGAGAAGACTTGAGAGTCCCTTGGACTGCAAGGAGATCCAACCAGTCTGTTCTGAAGGAGATCAGCCCTGAGATTTCTTTGGAAGGAATGATGCTAAAGCTGAAACTCCAGTACTTTGGCCACCTCATGTGAAGAGTTGACTCATTGGAAAAGACTCTGATGCTAGGAGGGATTGGGGGCAGGAGGAGAAGGGGACAACAGAGATGAGATGACTGGATGGCATCACTGACTTGATGGACGTGAGCCTGAGTGAACTCCGGGAGATGGTGATGGACAGGGAGGCCTGGCATGCTGCAATTCATGGGGTTGCAAAGAGTCGGACATGACTGAGTGACTGAACTGAACTGAACTGAACCATTTAATCTCCCATCTTTTCTCTTAACAAAATACCCACTGCTTTTATATCAAGTTCACATTAATTCTCCACACTAGTCCAAGAGCTGCCTAACCAGTACCGCCTCTGCCTCCATCCTAAGCCTGTATAACTGCCCAAGTTTTGTTTTGTCCAGATATGAACAGATGACTTATCTTTTCAGCTTCTGATGCATGTCAAGCTCAAATTTGATATAGGAGCCATCTTACCATCTATTTTACTCTGTTTTCCATCTTTATCCTTTTGCTTTTTATTGGAAGATTCATCAAGTTTGTTTTCCAGCCATCTGTAATTTTTACTTTTCTAGAATTTTCTCTCATTCTTCAAATGTCTCTTAGTCATGGTGTCATAGCCGTAATTCATAAATCTCATATTCCTATTAATATATTAATACATGTAAAAGCTTTCTTCTTCCTGAATAGTCTTTTATTCGTCTCAGTTGCTTTTTCTATTAATTTGGTCACCACCTATCATATCAGAAGTTTTCTGGTGATGCTCAACTATTCACTCATACTTAAGAGTATGAAACTAAAAAACTGGAGTCAAGTGCTATAAAAGCTAATTGGAGTGGAGTTTGGGGAAGGGGGAATTCTGGGGAGAATGGATACATTTATATGTATGGCTGAATCCCTTCGCTGTTCACATGGAACTGTCACAACATTGACTCATCTGTGTGTGTGTGTATAAAGTCGTTCAGTCGTGTCCAACTCTTTGCCACCCTATGGACTGTAGCCCCCAGGCCCCTCTGTCCATGGGATTTCCGAGGCTAGAATACTGGAGTGGGTAGCCATTTCCTCTGCCAGGGGATCTTCCCAACCCAGGGGATCAAACCCGCATCTCTTATGTCTCCTGTATTGGCAGGCCGCTGTTTACCGCTGTGGCCACCTGGGAAGCTATGCCCCAAATACAAAATTAAAAGTCAAAAGAGCTGACTGGAAGCTCCCAGTGTGTGGGTGGGACTTGCGAGCTTCATAGTAGGATGATCTGACTGGACTGTTGGTTGGGGAAACATGGCATTGGAATCTGTAGGTCATTCTTTCTAGCTGGTCAGATTCCTAAAGAGAAAATCCTTTCGGGTCAAACTAAAGTATCCTGGGAGTCAAGTAGGGAAGCACAGGCTGGAATATTCTGTTTGCTCTCTTCAGTCCTCCCTGCCACAGTACTAGCCTATTTTGGGTTTAGTAAGAAATGGGCCCTGAGGCCGGAGAAGGCAACGGCACCCCACTCCAGTACTCTTGCCTGGAAAATCCCACGGACGGAGGAGCCTGGTGGGCTGCAGTCCATGGGGTCACTAGAGTCGGACACGTCTGAGCTACTTCACTTTCACTTTTCACTTTCATGCATTGGAGAAGGAAATGGCAACCCACTCCAGTGTTCTTGTCTGGAGAAGCCTAGGGATGGGGGAGCCAGGTGGGCTGCTGTCTATGGGGTCGCACAGAGTTAGACACGACTGATGCGACTTAGGATCAGCAGCAGGCCCTGAGGTAAGGATCTGAGTGCGAGCAGTTTATTTGGAAGATGATCCTGGGAAAGACTTGTGGCAGAGAAGGGAAGTGAGTCAAGAAAGGGAAGAAAGCCAATGAAAGAATTTTTATCAACATAGTACTGTCGGTTGACTGGAGCTAATCCTACTGGAGAACCCTGAAGGCCAGCGTGAAGCACACTTAAAGGGTTATCCTACTCAAGGGGTGAGAAAGATGATACTGATACTAACTTCCATCAGATATTTGTTCAGGACTGCCCTGGGGGTCATCACCCCAGCTTGCCACATGGGCAACAAGGAAAGCTCTGGTGACCAGAGAAAGCCCTCATCAGATGGAAAAAGTTAGTTACATGATGACCAGATGCTAGTCTTGTAGTTGCTCAGCCTGGAGACCAAAAGACGACCCTGGAGACAGCAACAGAAGCATCAGTGTTATATTGGACAGGAGGATCTTACACACGTGACCCTGAAATGACCCTACCACGTGCAGCATATGGTAGGTAGGATATGATGGGAGGCAAAGGAGGCTACCATTTGTAGGTGGATTTGACATCAGGTGGGCTCAGTGACTAACTGAGGTCTATATTTAAGAAGATTGGACTGTCGTGTGAGTGAAACAGAAACTGGACAAGCATGGGATATACAGGGAAGCAAGAGAAGAGCCATCTTAAACAGTCCGATGATGGAGGCGTGCAGGTAGCTTGATAGCTTGATAACGGATTGATAAGGATGTTGGAGAGCCCCTTCAGCAGTTCCATCTTGCTGGGTGTGCATTCTCTCTATCCTGCTGTCACATGAAAGACCCCACGAGGCCTTCCTGAGATAGACGCCACTCCCCATGTCCTCTACTTGCCTCTTTCTGTAGAAAAACTTTAGCCGAAAATCAAATTTAATCAGAGAAGTAAGAAAATGCGAAAGCAAAGGAAAACAATGAAACAGACAAAATAATAATTTAGCCGTTGAACAAAGTTAAAGACTTCTAGTTTTTCTTCAAGGGCTACAGATAATATTCTGAGCTATATCCTTTGAGCTGTTTGTAGATACTGAAACTCTTATCAGGTGGAAAAAGCTAACTACACAAACGACCAGACTAGGAATGACATAAACTTCTCCATCTTACACAATTCTGAGAACTGACTTCAAAGAGATGGGAACAATCAACCCTGGAACTGAAGATTAACTGCACTTAAAACAATCAAGATGACACTGATCAGACCACCGTGTGAACAATTTCAAGGTGACTGTCAGAGCTGACTATGCTGATCTGCACATGGCCCCCTCTCTCCGCCTATACACCCCTGAAAACTCCCCTTTGAAAGCTCAGCAGTTAGTAATTGGCTTTTAGACACATGTCTGCCTTCTCCCCAGATTTCTGGCCTCCTAAACAAAATTGTCTTTCCTTTCCTACCAACACTTGTCTCTCAAGTACTGGCTTTCAAGCAGCGAGCAGATAAACCTGATTTCAGAAACACTAACTGAACTTCTTTTCTCTGTCTGGGGAGCACCTTGGTGGCTATTTTTCCTAGTTGTCCACTTGTAATTCAAGTCTGGCTTTTAGAGTACTCTAAATGACAAATGATGTCAGTCAAACCATGGTGGAAGGCAAAGAGGTGTTTATCCCCAAGTGGCCAGTGGTAGAAAAGCAGTCAGGTTCCCAGCCTCACTGAGCAATCTAGAGGAACTCTTCCTGCTCCCCTATTTCTTTACAGTTTCCCAACTCAGAGACAGCTACACAACTCCTTTTTGACTTTTAGGGGCCAAGAAGTCCCCAAACTCTCACAATGCTAAGTCGATCTTCCCCACAAAGAATTCCAGCAATGTCTGAAGGCACACATCTTCCGAGTTACTTTCCTGCGCATTCTCCAGCTCATCCCTGCTTCCTCTCCACACACTTCTCGGAGCTGGGCTCCTGCTCAGTGCAGCAGCCCTCTGAGCTGTGACTTCCAAAGAACGCAAGGCCTCATTCAAACCTGACTATTCACAGCAGTCTGTGGCTTGAGAGTGGAAAATAAACTGGAGTTTGCAGCTAAGGGAAAGGAAGATGCTAGCGTTCTTGACTTATAATACTGATGTGAGAACTTCCCGGTGGTCCCAGTTGCTAAGAGTCTGCGTTCCCCATGCAGGAGGGTCTGGTTTCAATCCCTGGTCAGGGGACTGCATGCTGCAACTAGGAGTTCACATGCCGCAAGTAAAAGATCCAAGGACCACAACTAAGAAAAAGATCTCACAGGCTGCAAAGAAGATCAAAGATCCCACACATTGCTACTAAGACCTGAACAGCCAAACACATAATTAAAATATTTTTTTAAAATACTGATATGATGTTTAAATAGTTGGCTTGATCAAATATTTATGGTTTTAAAATATGCTATCTCATTTGGTCTTTATAATGACATGGGATAGGCAGATAGCAATTAATGAGGCTAATAAAGGTTAAGTGACTTATAAAGATTAAAGTATGTAATGGAGGCAGGGCTAGAATTCAAGTGTTCAAAACTAATTAGCAGGAATTCTGCTTCAAGGAGAATGACACTATAATAATTACTGATGTCTGTACAGCATACTATAATAGAAAATTATTTCCAGGTACAATAATCCTTACAACAAAAAAGCTTGTTTATGGAATTCTAAAAATAATACTGAACAACCTTACTGGCCTCTCTCAAGTCAGCAGAGCTCCTGACAGCTCTGTAGGTCTCCCAGTTCTGCCCTACTCCACTTGTTAACTCAGGACATCGGTGAGTTGGCCCTGGTAGTCCCAGACATCATATCCTGATCTGATGACACTCAATAAAAAGAGGAGAGAGTGAGAGCTGCCAAGTGTCAAAGTAGCCAATTAAACCAGCAAGCAAAAATGACACATTAAGCCTTTAACCACTTACTGTGACAGTGTGAGAAAGAGGTTAAAACCAGACCTTTCCATTTTTCCATGGAACACAGCAATGGTCAAGGTTAGGTGGATTAGCTCAGATTTGTCTCTGCTGGGGGTGGATTCACTGAACAGAAAGCTCCAGCTGTTCTACGGACCCTGGGGAAGGAAGAAAAGGAGGAAAGAGTTAGGAGTGAAAAAGTATTCCCCCTTCCTGGATAAGGAAGTGTCAGCACAGGCGCCTTAAAGACGTCTACAGCCGTCTTAAAGAGACCTCGCATGGAAGGCCTTGGAGCTAGGAACGCACAGAGAGAAGCACAGGAGTCTGAGGCCTGAGGCCTTGACAGCAGCCCCTCTCCCAGACTGCAGGGCACTGGCTGTGCACCAAGGCTGTGGAGGGAAGGCAGATATTCCCCATGAGGCCTGCCAGGCCAGGCGATAGGCCTGAAAAATCCCACATGGGTCTTTAACTGTGAGCCAGACTCCTCAAGAACTGCAGAATTCCGTGAACCCTGAAGCCTGTGCTAACTCTGAACCTGCATGAACCCACATGTATCTTTTATTTCAGCCAAGGCTTCCTCTTACATGGACCCAAATCATTTCAACTGATATGTTCCACTAGCCAGCCAAAGGCTCAGACCGGAAACCCAAGAGTGAGTCTCGACTCCTGCTCACTGTTTCCAGTCTGTCAGTGAGTCCTGTCCAATCTGCTTCCCAAACCTATCTCAAACCCACCCTCTTTACATACGTATAACTGAACCACTTTACTGTACACTTGACACTACACAACATTTTAAAGCAACTATATTTCAATACAAACTATAAATAAATAAAACCCATCCCCTTCTCTCCAACCTCAGATTTCCCCCACTTCAGTCCAAGCCACCTCATATCTCACTTGGACAACTTTGAGGGGTTCCTAACTGCTCTCCTGTCTTCCGCTCTTGCCGTCTTTTAATTCGGCCTCCACATAGCACAAGAGTGACCCTCTTAAAATACAAATTTGACCACATCGTTCACCTGCTTGACCCTCAGAGGAAAATCAAATTTTCGTGGCATAGTCTAAGAGACTTTATAAGGTGGCACACCTGCTTATCAGTCTCACTTTCTTTTATGTCTCATTTTCATCTCATTACACTCCAGCCACCCTAGTCTTCTTCCAGTTCATAAAAAATTCCCAACTCTTGGGCATTCCCTGGCAATTCAGTGGTTATGATATCATGCTCTTACTGCTGAGGGCATAGGTTCAATCCCTGGTCGGGAAGTTAAGATCTCACAAGCTATGCGGTCAAAAACAAAACAAAACAAAACTCAAAACTCTTTCTGCATACCATTCCCTCTACCTGGAATGTTGCCCACTCTGTCTATAATTCTCTCCTTTTCATCCTTTATGTACAACTTAAGCATCACCTCTTCAGAACTCCTTCCCTCCCCGTCGTAACTAGTCTCTACTGCTATTATCAGTCGCCTTCCTTTCTTTCCTTTTATGCTATGCTCCTCAGTGTGATTGTTTTCAACTCGTTTTTCCCCTCCCTAGCTATATCATAAGTTACGGGAAAGCAGGGATCTTTTCCACGTTATTCACTGAATCCCCAGTGCTTAGAATGCTTTCGTTACATGGCAGGCACTCTGTAAACTGTTGCTAGTCAAAAATAGGCAAATGAGTAAGTTATCACCAAATGTATGCTGAGATTACTGAGGAAGAAGTGATGAGATACAAAATCTTAACATGAGTAAGTGTGAATCTCCTAAAAAGTGCATCTCTGCCTAGAAATCTGTTGGAACAGATGAACTCATTCTAGCTCAGATGGGTTTTTGACACTTGTATCAAAGAATTCTAATCAATGCAATTCTAATCACTTGCTCTCTCTTCCTCTATGTATGTGTATATCCACATTTTATATATATGTATATATTATATAAATATATGTAATAGATATGAAATATACAACATAATATATAATACATGCCTATGTGTGTTAAACATAAATATATGTATAAATACATATATAAAGCAACTTTGATGCTAGAACGCTAACATATTTCCCTTTACTTTTGCCCTCCTCTTCCTGCTCTTCTGTCATGTCTAACTTCCATGCCCTAATAAGTTTGCCCAGAATTGTAGGAGGCAGTTCAAAAGGAGAAAGTAAACTTAGGAGATTCAAATCACAAAGCTCTACTCTGGTGGCAAACAACCTTCTTTTTGTATGCGGATAGCTCAGGAAAAAGAAAACTGTTTCAGGATTTTCCAGTTTTAGAAATAGTTTCTTAATTTTTTTTTAATCAGAAATATAATCTCTGTAAGAGTTCTTAAGAATTTTCTTATTAATTCCCTATCACTGATGAAGGGATTTTTCTTTTTACTAAAATTTCAGAAACTAAATTACTAATAGACCCTAATTATGACGTTGATTCTTTGAATAAATTTTGCTGTTGAGTAAGCGGGCTGGAGTCTGTTTTGTTTTTCTTTCTTTAACTGACCTTGTAAGCATCTTAAGTGGGGAAAGCTGTTAGTCTCAAAACATCTCACATTGAATTTAAAAGAAATTTTTGTTGAAACAACAGCGTGCAAGTCCTAAGTACTCCTCCAATCACTCATTATCAAAATAATCAGCTCAGTTGGGTTCCATCTCTGTTCCACATGGTCAACGTGGAGCTCATGGTCTAGAGTTGGTCCATTAATCTCCCCAGACAGAGTCCCCATCTGGGATAAGCCTGGGAAGCCCTAACTTCCCAGAAAACACAAGGAAAACAGAACCCAAACTACCAGAAGTCTGTTTTATCTCTACCACCAGTGAGTGTCCATTCCCTTTTCCCATTTCTAAAGTTGATATCATACTGCCTTCTCATCTTTTAGCGCAAGAGCTGGACTTGAAAACTGAACCTCCACTCTAACAACTTCAGATAACTATATTCTTATCTGGTTAAATGATTTAGATCTCTAAAAAGCCCTTTCCCACATAACAAAACTCCTGTCTTAAAGTTAGGCTTCTCTTCCCCATTCTGTAGTCACTGCAGCATTGCTGAAGGGTGATACAGTCTCACTCTCTGCTGTAGTTTCATGTTTTTGCTGCCCTAACAGATTACCAGACTCGGCTTAAACAATACAAATTTATTATCTTATGAAATGCAAGTCCCTCAGTCATGTCTCACACTTTGCGACCCTCTGAACTATACAGTCCATGGAATTCTCCAGGCCAGAATACTGAGATCTTCCCAACCCAGGGATCAAACCCAAGTCTCCCACATGGCAGGCAGATTCTTTACCAGCTGAGCCACAAGGGAAGTCTAAGAATACTGGAGTGGGTAGCCCATCCCCTCTCCAGGGGATCTTCCAGACTGAGGAATCAAACCCCGGCCTCCTGCATTGCAGGTGGATTCTTTGCCGAGTTATCAGTGAAGCCCATATTATTATCTTATAGTTCTGTAGATTAGAAGCCCAATATAGATCCCACCGGGCTAAAATCAAGCTGTTGACAAGGCTGTGTTCCCCTACTGGCGGTCCTAAGGGAGTGTAAGTTTCCTTGCCTTTTCCAGCCTCTAGAGACCACCTGCTTTCTTTGGTTCATGCTTCTCTTCCTCCTCTCTCATGCCACCAATGTTTGGTCAATTCCTTCTCACATCACATTACTCTGAACTTCTTTCACAGTCCTATTTCCCAGTGACTCACTCCTTCTACTTCCTCCTCCTTTTTAAAGAGCCCAGTGATTGCAATGTGCTCACCCAGATAGCCTAGAACACTCTCCCTATATTAAAACCAGCTGATTAGTAATCTTAATCGCCCCTTTCCATTAACAGCATAGTCACAGATTCCAGGGATTAAAATGGACATCTTTCGGGCATTATTCTGCTTGTCACACTCTATAGGTATCCTTGCTTTATAGCTTTTCTCTATGGCTACCCACCCCCTTACTTCCATTTCTAGGAACCATTGACAAATGTCATGGTGCCTGAAAATTGCTAGTTTTAATGAATTGAAATTATGGAGCTTTAGCTCCTTTATTCTATGGTTTTTCCAGTAGTCATGTATGAATGTGAGAGTTGGACCATAAAGAAAGCTGAGCACTGAAGAATCGAAGCTTTTAAACTGTGATGTTGGAGAAGACTCTTGAGAGTCCCTTGGACTGCAAGGAGATCCAACCAGTCCACCCTAAAGGAAATCAGTCCTGAATATTCATTGGAAGAACTGACGCTGAAGCTGAAACTCCAATACTTTGACCACCTGATGCAAAGAACTGACTCACTGGGAAAGACTCTGATGCTGGGAAAGATTGAAGGCAGGAAGAGAAGAGGACAACAGAGGATGAGATGGTTGGGTGACCTCACTGACTCAATAGGCATGAGTTTGAGCAAGCTCCAGGAGTTGGTGATAGACAGGGAAGCCTGGCATGCTGCAGTCCATGGGGTCACAAAGAGTTGGACACAACTGAGTGACTGAACTGAAATGATTCATTGCACGTGGGATCACCTAGCTTTAAAACAGTTGTTATTTAAGGGTAAAATAATGTCTGGGATTTGCTTTAAAATAAGCCACCAGGGGGAAAAAGTTGCAAAGCAAACATAAAATATGGTAAGCAAAAGAGTGATAATTTTTGAAGCTGGGTGGTAAGTACATGGAGTTTCTTTATATTCTTTTCTTTTGTATATACTTTCAAATGTTCATAATTTAAAAATTGAACATTTGAATTCAATTGACCTCCTGATTTTTTTAAATATTTGTGTGGAAAAAATTGATAAGAATAGCCCAAACTGCATACTAGGGACTTCTCTGGTTGTCCAGTGGCTAAAACTCCATACTCCCAAGGCAGAGAGCCCAAGTTCAGTCCTTGGTCAAGGAATTAGATCCCACCTGCTGCAACTAAGAGTTCATATGCCACAACTAAAAACGTCCCACACGCTGCAAATAAAGTCCTGCATGCTGCAGCTAAGACCAGCACAGCCACATCAATCAATCAATATTTTTAAATTGCATACTAAACATATCCTTTTAGTGCACTAATTGGAAATGCAGCTAACTTAAAATTTTTATTGAGATATAATTTATGAGATGCAGCAAACTTTTGTAAAATTAAACCTTTAATTCTGAGAAAACTGGAGACACATATATAGTTTTAAGAAGAGACCTCTGATATGCCCTTTACCCAGTTTCTGACGATAGTAATATCTTATAAAACTGTAGCAGGATATCACAGCCAGGAGACTGAATCAACAGTCAAGGCACATGTTTTCATAACCTTAAGGATCCTTCATGATGCTCTTTTACAGTCAGCATTTTCTGTGCAGGTGACAGGTGTTTATCATGTATTACAAATGAAGACCCTCTCATCATTTTTACTCACCTTCCTTTCAACTTTGCTTAGGTACTTAACTGCTGCTGCTGCTGCTGCTGCTGCTAAGTTGCTTCAGTCGTGTCCGACTCTATGTGACCCCATAGATGGAAGCCCACCAGGCTCCCCTGACCCTGGGGTTCTCCAGGCAAGAACACTGGAGTGGGTTGCCATTTCCTTCTCCAATGCATGAAAGTGAAAACTGAAAGTGAAGTCACTCAGTCGTGTCCGACTCTGAGCGACCCCATGGACTGCAGCCCACCAGGCTCCTCCGTCCATGAGATTTTCCAGGTGAGAGTACTGGAGTGGGGGTGCCATTGCCTTCTCTGGGGACTTAACTGGCAGTTGCTTAAAATTACCAAAACCTATTTTTCAGAGCTGTTAAACATGCTGCCTGGTATAGCCCTAAAATTGAACTGGCCAAATTTTAGGAACCATAAACAGACAGCAAAATATGAGCTCAAATAAGGAACTGAGAGCAGTGCACAGCATAGTGGAAAGGCACCCTGGAACTCCAGTATCAGAGCAGCGTGGTGGGGCTGCAGAGCAGCTGCGGCCACCACTCGGACAGCCAGGAGTCACGAGAGCTGTGCGGTAAGCCCAGCTGCCGCCAGCAGCCTCCGCCAACATCCAGGCTCCCCTTCCCCTTCAGTTAAAGCACTCACTTAGGAACGTGTGTTGGTATAGCCACTACAGAAAACAGTATGGAGCTTCCTCAAAAAACTAAAAATAAAGTTGCCGTGTGATGCAGCAATCCCACTCCTGGGTATATATCTGGACAAAACTATAATCCAAAAGATACATGCCACCCCTATGTTCAGAGTGGCCCTATTCACAATAGACAAGATATGGACGCAACCTAAATGCTCAATGACAGATGAAAGGATAAGGAAGATGTAGTACATATATACAATGGGATCATAAAAAGAATGAGATAATGCCATTTGCAGCAACATGGATGGGCCTAGAGATTATTATACTAAGTGAAGCAAGAAAGAGGAAGACAGATATCACATGATATCACTTATACGTGGGGTCTAAAATATGACGCAAATGAACTTATCTACAAAAAGAAATGGACTCACAGATGTAGAGAATTGAATCATTTTGCTGTACAGCAGAAATTAACATTGTAAATTAACTATACTTTGATTTTAAAAAATTAAATTAAAAAATTAAGGACTCGTTTAAGAACTGTCATTTCCTGGCTCTTCTCACAATTATATGTGATTTGATAGAGCAACAACATTTGGCCAAGAAGCTGTATGCATAAGGCAGTCTAGGACGTCAATAAATTTTCTTTAAAAAGAGGCAAGCTCTTCTTTACACCTTCCTGTGGCCAACAACTGACCCTGTGGTTAGAGAAGTAAAACAGAAGATGCTATGGACTCTGATGAATTGAAACGACCAAATCAGACCTGGAGTACCTCTCTGTAGTACTTTACTGAGAGACAGAGAGGAGAGAAGAGGTGAACTTATCTTGTTAAGCCATGATATCTATCGGACTTTATTCTCTTACATGCAGACAGTAATCCAAACTGACATAAGCAATCTTCTCCTTATCTAGAGGCAAAGGTTGTTCTCATTTGAGTCTGGAGACTGCTGTTTTGATTTGGAAAAAAAAATACTTCAATAGGCTTTTGATCATATAAAATTAAAGGCCTGAAATGACTACAGATTGAAAAGTTTGAAACAGTTGGAAGGTAACCAGCTCTGTGGAATGATGCAAAATTTTCTCTTCCTTTGAGCAGAATTGAGCCTCTACAGAAAAAGGGTTACAAAGTTGGTGAAAAGGATAAGGAGCAGAAAAGAAAGATTTCTTCTCATTTTAGAAGAGGGAAAAAACAAAAACATATAGTTGAGGGCCTGACCCTGAGTCGATTTTAAGTTCAAGATTCCCAAATCTAGCATCTATTCTCTCAAAGATGCTTCTGCTACCCAGGGGCCTGAGGAGAGTGACAGCTGGTGGGACAGCCTCCTGCAGAGATGGATCTGGGAACCAGGATATCAGTATGCACTAATTTTAAGATAGATTTCTTTTTTTATTCCCCGCGGGGAATTCTCTCTGCTGATGTCCAAATGTAGTGAGCATCTGTCTTTTCTTTTCTTTCTTTCTCTTCAGAATCCATTTTCTGTCTAGTAACATGAAGCTATGTTTTCTTCAGGAGTACCTCCTCCCCCACCTTCACCCTTGTGTTTTGGGAGGGGTTGATTCCTTACCCCCAACCACGTCATCCTAGTCCCCAATATCCAAGAGCACCGGTCACAGTAATTACTCGAGGGTTAAGCTAGGAACCAAATCATGCTCAGTAGACCCAATGCTATGACATTTGGGGGGCTTTGTGGGAAAGGAATGCCTTTTTTCTGCTCTGTTTGCTAAAGGGCTCAGAACATAAGCCTAGAAATTCAGTGCTTTCTCTGCTGTCACTTAGGAGGGCCTGCCAGAGAATGAAGCCAAAACAGAGGAAACAAGGATATAAGACGGAAAAAACAAATTTCTGGTCACATTGTTTGAACCCTGGAATACAACCGAGCCTTGAAATACATGTAGCCCCTGGATTTTTCATTACCTTAGCCAATACATTCTCTTATATTTATGGAGTGCTGTTACTCTTTAAAACCATTTTGAGACTGAAAGGTTGTTGCTGAGCTGTGAAAGACACCGGGATCCTTGGCCTCCGGAGGACAGGAATTCAATCCAGGGCCAGTGAGGAAGTTTGATCACTCAGAGCTCTTGTGTAAAATACAAAAGAGATTGAGAAAGCTTCTTACATAGACATCAGAAGGAAGAGCCCCCTGCTAGTCTTTAGCTGGATGTTATATAGCTACTAGCAGGCTGCTAATTGGAGAAAGAAAATGTCTCAAAACTCAGAGACTGGCACCAGGCCTCTCACCCACAACACACATTTTGAGATAACATTGGCACAAGGCGAGTGATCCCCCATAAGAAAACACATTGATTAGCTCAAGGTTCGAGAAAAGACAAGTTCAGGTGGAACCAGGTGTCATCATGGCAACACAGAATCTTAAGAGAAATTTAATTTGAAATTTAATTTTAAGAGAAATTTAATTCCTCTTTAATTTGTATAGAGATGGTAAAAAATCTGACACTTGTAGTTTGTTTCCCCCTGCTGCTTAAGAGAGATAGAAAACATCTGACACTTGCAGTCTATTTCCTCTGTTTGGAGACCCCTAGCCTTCCTGCCTGTTACCCTCTCAAGATAAGTGTCTGTCTCTTACAACCCTGAGTCCTGACTGACACACACAGCAAGTCTGGTCTTCCTGTATTTGGGGGAATCAAGGAAGAAGTGTGTGCCTACATGTGGAGTGTATGTTTATTAGGGGAGCAAAGCAGTGAAAAAGAAGCTTAAGAGAGCAAGAGAAGTGGCAGGACTGGAGCAGCAATCCAAAAGCAAGTGTGGGGATGGAGATGAGAGCTTCAACCTCGACTTTGACGCTCAACAAGAATGACCTCTGAAACCTGGAGAACCCGAGAGCACTCTGATTACACCAGTAAAGTCAATATATCCTAAATGAAATATGATATATGTGGAAAACTGTCTCATATGTCCAAGCAGGAAGAGCTGAATCAGATGGCTGGCTAATATTATTCACATTTCCAAGAAACAGTGAGTCAACAAAAGGCATAGAGAGGAAAGCCTGAAAGAAATCCAAGATGCAGAATTTGACACTACCTCCACGACTGAGCGACTCCACTTTCACTTTTCACTTTCATGCATTGGAGAAGGAAATGGCAACCCACTCCAGTGTTCTTGCCTGGAGGATCCCAGGGTCGGGGGAGCCTGGTGGGCTGCCGTCTATGGGGTCACACAGAGTCGAACACGACTGAAGCAACTTAGCAGCAGCAGCAGTTCCAAATCCTATAGATTGGATACATGTTGAGTATCCAACTTGACCATCTGCTTGGCAGGATAATGGCTATGATGGGAACTTCAACCTTAAAAATTACTCAACTTAGGTGCTATTTCAACATTCTTCCAGCAACTTAAGATTACAATTTTATGTTGCTTGTAGCCTTCCATCAGCACTGTCAAGGGTGATGCAAGGCCCTGCAAAGGAGAGGGAGCAAGTTCAGATTAAAACCTTTTGAGAGCAGGCAATGTCAAACTGTGTCAGGAAGCCAGGTCCCAAGGCCAGGTCTGGGGGTCCTAAACAGAACCAGATTTTGGGAACGAGGCATGGAATTGGAAGGGTGAGGGCACTACGGTTTCTGAGTCAGTGACACAGTAATAAAAGATTCATAATTAAAGATTGTTCATTGTAAATGAACAAAGAGATTTTAATAATTGTTCTACTGTTCAAACTATGGCTTCTGCATAAGGCCTTTGTTGTCTTGGGCTCTGAGGGGTGGGGCTGGTTGAAGGATGGGCCCACAGCACTTGATCCTAATTTTGCATGGGCCTCCCAGCACACGAAGGGCCAAATCCACATTTTCATTAGTGTTGGAAATGCCATTTTAGAAACTTGGACCTTTGTCCTAACACTTTTTCCCCTCTAAAAATGCAAATGTCCACAAAGAGCATTAATACATTAAACTTGATTACATATAGACACAGTGAGAATCTTCTTTTTTAAGCAGAAATTAAGTGCTTCTCATTTTACTTCTTAAAAGAGCTTTATTGTTTTGACTAGTAAGCAACTTTCTGAAAGTTAATTTTCCTGACTTTGAATATGAAAAATTCATGCAAATCAGTGAAGAACTCACTCTGGGATTAAATAATGTATGCATTTTTATGCTGAAAAAGTACAAACTGTGATATCATTCATATGCAAAAATAGATTGTTAATTTCTGTACATTTGCCCATACATATTATTATTTTCATGACAGTGGAGTATGTGAACCATAAATTTATAGCTTCCAGAATTTCATGTTTTAAAGTTTATCTACTCCAGCTTTTGAGTACCATTTCTTCAGAAGTATTTGTTTAGGAAAGAATGGCAAATAACGCCCAGCAGGCAGACCGCCAGGTTTCAAAGAACTGGTTTGCCCTTGCATCAGTACCTCCGTTAAAGTCTGTTTGTTTAATTTTCTACAGAAGAGAATTTGCATTGCTAAACTTGGTGTGTACAGCATGCATCTCTAATTGAGGTAAAACACCCATTCTGCCAGAAATCCATAATTAGAAAACAACCATAAAAGCTATACAAAAGCATATGTTAGTTTTTACAAATTTAAAGCTTTATTTGCAAACCATCAGCCCACTTGATACAGGTGCTACTAAGTAGCCTGAATTATTGAATGAATTATTGCTCACTTCCCCTGTCCCGCTTTTAACCCTAGTCTGGCTTACCTCCTCTCTCCCCTTCCCTCCAACAATCCATTCTCCCTACTCTGATCAAGTTAACAACCTTTGCATGTCCTTGCATGCCTTCTCCCTACTCTTTTTTTTCTTTTGGCCACACTATGTGGTGGTGCAGATTCCCAACCCCTGCATTGCCAGGGAATTCCCTCCCTACTCTTTTAGACAAACATATATACATGAGGATTTCCTCCTCATTGTCTTACAAAATAAATGATGGTTATAAAATATTTTTAATTTTCTTTCTTTAGTAAATGTATGTGGAAATCTCTCCAGGTCAACTAATAGAGAATCCACTCATTCTTTAAATTTATAATATTCTGTGTTTCTTGATATTCTATGATGTGGCTATACCACAGTTTAGTCAATTGTTTCCCCACTGATGTCATACACATTGTTTTCTGCCTTTTGTCCTTGCAGAAAGTTCTGCAATAAAAGTCCTTTAGGCAAGTCCTTAAGTACAGGTGCTTTGATTTCTAGCAGAAGTGAGAGAACTTGGTCAAGGGTGTGCATATTTTAAATTTTAATAGGTATTCCCAGATTGCTTTCCCAGTACACAGTATTGAATTCAGTTTTAAATGTAATGTATGAGTTTGCCTTCCCCTGCACTCACCTCCATCGCCACCAGTCATAGGCATTACTATTCTTTTCAATTATTGCATCTTGATAAAAGGCATTGGCATGCTTTCTGACTTCAGACTATACTACAAACCTACAGTAATCAAAATAGTATGGTACAGGCACAAAAACAGAAATGTAGATTAATGGAACAGAATAGAAAACCCAGAAGTAAACCCCCAAACTGATGGTCAATTAATCTACCACAAAGGAGGCAAGAATATACAACGGAGAAAAGACAGCTTCTTCAATACGTAGTGCTGGGGAAACTAGACATCTATGTGTAAAAGAATGAAATTAGACTATTCTCTAACACCATATACATATATAATCTTAAAAGGGTTAAAGATAAAAAAATAAGACCAAATACTATAACATTCCTAGAGGAAAACACAGATAAAACACTCTTTGACATAAATTGCAGCAATGTTTTTTTGGATCCATCTCTTAGCATAATGGAAATAAAAACAAAAATAAGCAAATGCGACGTAATTAAACTAAAATACGTTTTCACAGCAAAGGAAACCAGAAATGAAATGAAAAGACAACCTATGTACTGGGAGAAAATATTTTCAAATAATGCTGCTAATGAGATTAATTTCCAAAATATACAAAAGCTCATACAGCTGAATATCAAAAAGCAAACAACCTGAGTGAAAAATTGGTAGAAGGGCTTCCCTGGTGGTCTAGTGCTAAGACTCTGGAGTCCTAATGCAGGGGTTCCATGTTCAGACTCTGGTCAGGAAACTAGAGCACACATACAAGTAAAAGAGCCCGCATGCTGCAACTGAGACCTGGTGCAGCCGAATAAATTTTTAAAGGAGTTTAAAAAAAAAGAAGAAAATGGGCAAAAACCTAAATAGGCATTTCTCCAAACAAAATATACCAACAGCCAACAGGTACCTGAAAAGATGTTCAATATTGTTAATTCTTAGAGAAATGCTAATCAAAACCACAATGGGGTATCATCTCACATCTGTCAGAATGGCCTTTTTTTTTTTTTTTTTTTCTGGCCTCACCATGCAGCATGCAGGATCTTACCTGAAAAGATGTTCAATATTGTTAATTCTTAGAGAAATGCTAATCAAAACCACAATGGGGTATCATCTCACATCTGTCAGAATGGCCTTTTTTTTTTTTTTTTTTTTTCTGGCCTCACCATGCAGCATGCAGGATCTTAGTTCCCCAAATGGGGATCAAAGCCAGACCCCCTGCCTTGGGAGTGCAGAGTCTTAGCCATTGGACTACCGGAGAAGTCCCCAGAGGGGCATTATTTTAAAAGTCTATAAATAATAAATGCTGGAGAAAAGGGGACCATCCTACACTGTTGGTGGAAATGCAAATCAGTGTGGCTACTATGGAGAACAGTATGAAATAGTTCCTCAAAAACAAAAATAGAGTTACCATTTGATCCTGCAGTCTCACTCCTGGACATATATCTGGAGAAAACTATCATCCAGAAAGATACATTCACGTCAGTGTTCATAGCAACACTAATTACAATAGCCAAGACAGGGAAGCAATTGAAGTGTTCATCAACAGAGGAATGGATAAGGAAGATGGGGTATATATTAGTATATACAATGGAATATTAATCAGTCATAAAAAGAATGAAATTGGGACTTGCATGGTGCTTCAATGGTTAAGAATCAGTCTTCAAATGCAGAAGATGCAAGTCTGATCCCTGGTCTGGAGACTAAGATCCCACATGCTTTGGGGCAACTAATCCACACGCAGCAACAACTGGAGCCCATGCAACACAACAGAGAGCCCAAGGGCTGCAAGTAAGACCTGAGGAAGGTCTTAAACATGTATTAAATAAATGCATTTTTAAAAGATCATACTTAATGGTGAAAGCCTGAATGTTTTCTCCCTAGGATCAGGAACAAAGGAGGATATTCACTCTCACTTCTCCTATTCAACACTATACTGCACGCCCATAATCAGTGTAGTAAGGAAAGAAAATGAAATAAAAGGAATAAAAATTGGAAAGGAAGAAATAAAAATAAAATAATGCCATTTGCAGCAACATGGATGGACACATAGAACAGCATATCAAGTGAAGTAGGTCAGACAAAGACAAATATCATATGATATCACTTATAGGTGGAATCTAAAAAAAATGATACACTCTTGCTGAGATCCATTGAAAGCACACAAGGGTTTGTAAAAAGAAAAAGCGAGAAGAATGAAAAAAAAACAAAAAGTGATATACAAAGAAGCTTATTTACAAAACAGAAATAGACTCATAGACATAGAAAATAAAGTTATGATTACTAAAGGGGAAAAGGAGGGGAAGAATAAATTGGAGATTAATGTATATCTACATTCTGTATATATTATCTATATAAGGAATAGATAGATAAACAGCAAGGACCTGCTGTATAGACAGGGAACTATATTCAATATCTTGTAACAGCAAGGACCTGCTGTATAGACAGGGAACTATATTCAATATCTTGTAACAATCTATAATAGAAAAGAATCTGAAAAAGAATAAATAAATAAATACACACACACATATATATATGGGTTACTTGAATACTTTGAGTCACTTTGTTGTACACCTAAAACTAACACAACACTGTAAACTAACTATACTTCAATTTAAAAAAAAAATAGAAAAAAGTGACAGTTGGGTATTTATTCATTTTATCTTGAATGTGCACACAGAAGTTTCAGATCAGATTTCTCACTCAGCCTTGTCTGACTCTCTGTGACCCCATAGACTGTGTAGCCCACAAAGCTCCTCTCTCCATGGGATTCTCCAGGAGAGAATAATGGAATGGGTAGCTATTCCCTCTCCAGGGGATCTTCCCAACTCAGGGATCGAACCTGGGTATCTCACACTGCAAGTAGATTCTTTACTGTCTGAGCCACCAGAGAAGACCCTAGATTTCTTTCTCTTTTATAAAAATTTATTTATTTTTTATTTTACTTTACAATACTATATTGGTTTTGCCATACATTGACATGAATCTGCCATGGGTGTACATGAGTTTCCAATCCTGAACCCCCTCCCCTCTCTCTCCCCATATCATCTCTCTGGGTCATCCCAGTGCACCAGCCCCAAGCCTCCTGTATCCTGTATAAACAGTCTGCTGGTCCCTTTGCCCCTGTTCTGATTCGCTTGTCTGTATCAGAGGGAACTTCTGTGGAGTGCTCTCTGAATCCTCACGGATTCACAGACTTTTCTTCCACCTTAAATGAATGCTAGCTAAGATGGGTAAAGCTCCTTGGGTAGGATTTTCTTTTTGTTTTTTCAGTATTCTGTAGGTTTTATTTCATCCTCTCTAGTTTAAGACTTTTAATGGGGAGACTGGTGCCAGGCTGATAGTTTTCTTCTTTGAGTAAATTTTTCTTTCTACCCAGTAGATTCTAAGATGAGTACTGCTGGACTTCCTCGGTGGTACAGTGAATAAGAATCACACAGCAACAGAGAAAGCCCCCGTGCAGCAATGGAGACCCAGTGCAATCAAAAATAAATACATTAACTTTTAAAAGATTAGTACTATTGACTTTTGAAGTTTAAGAATTTTACTAGAACATACTTGTGTGTAAATATATGTTTGGTTTTTTTTGTTACTACGATGTTTTAATCAATCTGACTGGAACTCAGGAAGACCTTTCCATTTTCAGATTTAAATTGTCCTTTAGCTCATATCAAATTTCTTCTTTTATTGGTTCAGTTATTGCCTCATCTCCATGTGTTCCTCTTTCTCTCCCTGGTAATATTATTTACACACTGCATTTCTGGTATCTGTCTTCCATGTCTTTATTCATTTATTTATTCTTCCATTTCTACTTTTTGCCTTCTGTGTTTTGAAATCTTTCTTCCCTTTGTGCTCAGTCACTCAGTCATGTATGATTTGTTTTGACCCTAGGGACTATAGCTTGACTATAGCCTGCAAGGCTTCTCTGTCCATTTTCCAGGCAAGAATACCGGAGTGGTTTCTTCTCCATTTTTCCTTTTCCAGACCACTAATTCGGGTTTCAACATTATCTTCCTTTATTTAAATTTATCTAATAAATTTTAAATCTAGAAAATTATCCTTAATATTCCCAGAAATTCTCTTTCATGCTAGAATTGAATCACATTAAATTCTCTGGTTTTGGGGGTTGTGGTTCAGATTGTCATCATTCTCCTGCAGTAATTTCTATTTTGCTAGGAGGCACCAGATATATTAGCTATCTTTGCTGCAAGCAAAATTACCCCAAATCTCTGTATCTGAAAACAGCAAATATGTATTTTCTCTGGAGAATTCAAGTAGAATCAAAGTACTCCAAGAAAAGTAAAAGTCCATTCAGGATTTCTGAGCAAAAGCCACTTGTCCTCTTGGCTTGGACCTGCAATAAACTTCTCTCTCCTACAAAAAGAAAGGTCTTCCTTCTACCCCAGGACTTTGCATCCATCTGTTCACTCATATACCCACAGATAGTGACTTTTTATAGTTTTAAAACATGTCTAAGAATATAAAAACAGATATAAATATGTATAAAGGTACATTGTTGGCTTTTTGCTTTGAAATAATTTCAGACATAGAAAAATTGCAAAATGGCACAGAAAATACATACCCATCACCTAGACTCCTCAAATATTAGCATTTTGCCATAATTTGTTTTATTATCTCTATATATATATATATATACTTTTATGAAAATTTTGAAATTGGGTTGCAAATATGATGCCCCCTTACCATTAAATCCATCAGTATGTATTTCCTGGAGAACACAGACATTTTTCTCTATAACTATAGTATAATTATAAAGATCAAGAAATGGGCATCAGTGGGAAAACAGTATAGACGTTTCTCAAAACAACTAAAAATAAAGTTGCCATATGATTCTGCAATCCCTCTCCTGGGCATATATCCAACCAAAACTATAATTCAAAAGATACATACACCCCTGTGTTCATAGCAGCACTATAGCCAAGACATGGAAATAACCTAAATGTTCATCGACAGATGGATGGATAGAGAAGACGTTTTATACACACACACACACACACACACACAATGGAACACTACTCATCCATAAAAAAGAATGCAATAATGCCATTTGCAGCAGCATGGGCCAGCCTAGAGATCATCAAATCCAGTGAAGTCAGTCACACAGAGAAAGACAAATATCGTGACATCACTTACAGGTGGAATCTAAAAGATGACACAAATAAATCTGTCTATGGAACAGAAACAGACTCAAGGACACAGAGGACAGACTTGTGGTTACCAAGGAGGAGGGATTGACTAGGAGTTTGAAGATAATAGATGTAAATTGTTATATATAGAATGAAAAAACTACAAGGTCTTACTCTATAGCATAGGGAACTATACTCAGTATTCTATGATAAACCATAATGGAAAAGGATATAACAAATAATGAATATATATGTATAACTGAATCACTTTGCTGTACAGCAGAAATTAACAGAACAATGTAAATCAACTATATTTCAATTTTTAAAAATGGGCATCAACAGAAGCAGTAGATATTAAGAAGTGGTGAAAAGAATACACAGAAGAACTGTACAAAAGGTCTTAATGATCCAGATAACCATGATGGTATGATCATTCACCTAGAGCCAGATATCCTGGAGTGCAAAGTCAAGTGGGCCTTAGGAGGCATTACTACAAACAAAGCTAGTGGAAGTGATGGAATTTCAGCCAAGTTATTTCAAATCCTAAAAGATGATGCTGTTGAAGTGCTGCACTCAATATGCCAGCAAATTTGGAAAACTCAGCAGTGGCCACAGGACTGGAAAAGGTCAGCTTTTATTCCAGTCCCAAAGAAGGGCAGTGCCAAAGAATGTTCAAACTACCGCACAGCTGTGCTCATTTCACATGCTAGCAAGGTAATGCTCAAAATCCATCAAGCCAGGCTTCAACACTATGTGAACCGAGAACTTCCAGATATACAAGCTGGATTTAGAAAAGGCAGAGGAACCAGAGATCAAATTTCCAACATCCGTTGGATCACAGAAAAAGCAAGGGAATTCCAGAAAAACATTTACTCCTGCTTCATTAACCATGCTAAAGGCTTTGACTGTGTGTATTGCAACAAGCTGTGAAAAATTCTTAAAGAGACAGGAATACCAGACTACTTTAACTCCTTCCTGAGAAACTTGTATGAAGATCAAGAAGCAACAGTTAGAACCAGACAGGGAACAACAGACTGGTTCTAAATTAGGAAAGGAGTATGTAGAGGCTGTATATTGTCTCCCTGCTTATTTAACTTATATGCAGAGTATATCACACGAAATGTTGGACTGGATGAAGCACAAGCTGGAATCAAGATTGCCAGGAGTATCAGTAGGCCCAGATATGCAGATGATACCACCCTAATGGCAGAAAGAAGTGAAGAGGAACTAAAGAGCCTCTTGATGAAGGCGAAAGAGGAGAGTGAAAAAGCTGGCATAAAATCTGATGTTCAGAAACTTAAGATCATGGCACTCGGTCCCATCACTTCATGAAAAACAAGAGTGAGTGAGTGGGTGACATTGCTCAGCTATGTCCGAGTCTTTGCAACCCCATGGACTGGAGCTTACCAGGCTCCTCTGTCCATAGGATTTTCCAGGCAAGAGTATTAGAGTGGGTTGCCATTTCCTTCTGAAAGGTTGCTGCTGAACCACAAAAGGCGCCAGGATTCTTGGCCTCCAGAAGAGAAGAATTCAATCCAGGGCCAAAGACAAGGCTTGCTTGCTCAGAGCTTTTGTGTAAAAGCGTTTTATTAAAGTATAGAAGAGATAGAAAAAGCTTCTGACATAGACATCAGAAGGGCGCAGAAAGAATACCCCCTGCTAGTCGTTAGCTGGATGTTATATAACCACTAGCAGTCTGCTAATTTAAGAAAGGAAATGTCTCAAAACTCAGAGAATGGCACCAGGCCCCTCACCCACAAGATGCATTTTGAGATAATCTTGGCACCAGGTGAGTCATCTCACGCCATAAAATGATTGACATGAATCTTGAACAAAGGTAGTTCATTACCATAGATTAGGAGAACAATGTCTGAGTATAACATACTGGTTTGTCAAGTTGGTTCTGAGCTTTTAGGAGGAACTGACTTGAAGATAGACTGTGGGGTACATGCATAGTACATTAACATAGCTTAAGACAAACATTTCCATGAGAAAAAATGCATTGGTTAGCTCAAGGTTTGAGAAATGTTCAGGTGGAACCAGGTGTCATTATGGAAACACAGACTTTTAAGACAAACTTCTTTTAAATTTGTATAGAGAAGGGAAAAAAATGGAACACTAGTTTGTTTCTTCCTGCCGCTTAAGAGAGAGAGAGAAAAAAAAATGGTCTGACACTTGCAGCCTATTTCCTCCGTTTGGAGACCCCTGACCTTCCTGACGGTTACCCTCTCACTTCTCCCAGGGATCGAACCAGGGTCTCCCACTTGTAGGCAGATGCTTTACTGTCTGAGCAACCAGGGAAGTCCTTTCATGGCAAATAGATGGGGGAAAATGGAAACAGTGATAGAGCTCATTTTCTTGGGCTCTAAAAATCACTATGGATGGTGATTGCAGTTATGAAATTAAAAGACATGTGTGCCTTGGAAGAAAAGCTATGACAAACCTAGACAGCACATTAAAAAGCAGAGACATTACTTTGCCAACAGAGGTCTGTCTAGTCAAAGCTACGGTTTTTCCAGTAGTCACGGGTGTGAGAGCTGGACTATAAAGAAGACTGAGCACCAAAGAATTGATGCTTTTGAACTGTGGGGTTGGAGAAGACTCTTGAGAGTCCCTTAGACAATAAGGAGATCCAACCAGTCAATCCTAAAGGAAATCACTCCTAAATATTCATTGGAAGGACTGATGCTAAAGTTGAAGCTCCCAACACTTTGGCCACTGATGCAAAGAGCTGACTCATTGGAAAAGACCCTGATGCTGGGAAAGATTGAAGGCAGGAGGAGAAGGGGATTACAGAAGGTGAGATAGTTGGATGGTATCACCGACTCAACGGACATGAGTTTGAGTAAGCTCCAGGAGTTGGTGATGGACAGGGAAGCCTGGCATGCTGCAGTCCATGGGGTCACAAAGAGTTGGGCAAGACTGAGTGACTGAATTGAACTGAAGCTATAGATCTTATTCAAGTGTAACTAATTATCTTACTAATGTCTTTTATAGCAAAAGAAAAACCAACTGATGATCCAGTGGTTGAGACTCAAAGCTCCCAATGCAGGGGACCTGGATTTGATCCCTTGTCAAGGAATTAGATCCCACAGCCACAACTAAGAGTCCAAATGCTACAACTGAGACTTGGTGAAATCAAATTAAAAAAAAAAAAAAGTCATTTTTCTGTAGTCCAATATCCAATACTAGGTCATATGCTGTCATGCCTCTTTCATCTCCTTCATTTGGAAGAGTTCCTCAGTCTGTCTTTTTCTACAGATATGTTTTCATAAAACCATAGTTCAGTCAGTTCAGTTGCTCAGTCGTGTCTGACTCTTTGTGACCCCATGGACTGCAGCATGTCAGGCCTCCCAGTCCATCACTAACTCCAGGAGTCCACCCAAACTCATGTCCATTTGAGTCGGTGATGCCATCCACCCACCTCATCCTCTGTCATCCCCTTTTCCTCATGCCTTCAATCTTTCCCAGCATCAGGCGTTTTCAGATGAGTCAGTTCTTTGCATCAGGTGACCAAAGTATTGGAATTTCAGCTTCATTATCAGTCTTTCCAATGAATATTCAGGACTGATTTCCTTTAGGATGGACTGGTTGGATCTCCTTGCAGTCCAAAGGATTCTCAAGAGTTTTCTCCAACACTACAGTTCAAAAGCATCAATTTAGAATAATTCTGTATAAATCTATGCCCCTTGTCTTTTCGCTTAGTCTATCTTGGACATTTTCCATTTCAACTAATTTTTATCTGCCTCATTCACTTTACTGGCTGCTTAGTAGACAGTATCAGTCAGGATAATCTATGTCATGCTATCATAACAACACCGGAATTCAGTGGCCTAACACAAAAGCTGATTTCCTGTGCATGTGAAGTTTGCTGACCTGGCTGTCAAGGCTCAGTCTAGCTGCTTCTGTCTCTCCCTCCCAGTGTGTATTTCTACAAATGCTACACTAGAAGGGAGCATGGAGGATCAGCCATGGGCTCTTAAAGTGCTTGCTTAATCTCAGGGGCCAAATCAAATCATATCAGCATGCTTAACTTCAAAGGGGCATGGAAGTATATTCTCTTCATGGACTCAGAAGAGAAGAGACTAAGAAATGTTGGTGAACACTAGGTTCACGTACCAAACATACCACTGAATTGTTATACCATAATTTTATTTAAATAGTCTCTTGCTGATGGACATTTAGATTACCTCTGGCTTTTTTTTTTTCAGAGATTTTTATATATTTATTTTTGTGTACTTGTGTGAGTATATTTACAGCATAAATTCCAAGAAATGAATTTGCAAAAGAAAAGGAATGTCCAACTGAAGTCTTGACACATCAAGTCTGCTATTTTGAGCTTTGTGCAACGTGAGTGAACAGAAGAAGGCAGACAACAATGGAGGAGGCAGAAACAGGAAAATCAAGGAAAGAAAGAGATGGAAGAGACAGAGTAGGTTTCAAAGCCCAACTTTCCAATTCACAGGCCCTTTGGATGCAAGCACTCACATCTACTAAACCTCAATATGCTTTCAATAAGCCCCTGTTTTTCACTTTTGCACGTTTATATGTGTTTCTGCTCCTTGCCATAAGTTATACCAGACTTCAAGGGGGACAGAAAGAGGCATGTGGCATAATCCTTACTCTGTCAATTTTCAGCCTAGTAAACAGCTGAGACAGGAAAACACATGAGCACTGAGCTGTCCAACCAGAAGCTACCCCACTGAACAAGTGTTTATGATTTGACCTGTTTTCAAATCCAGGACCAATGATTGATGGAATGAATTTTCCTGACATCTGGAAAAAGTACACAGTCCAAGAAAATTCTTGTTTTTCCATCTCTGCACCAGAGTATATTTTTCTCATTTTTAAAAGCCCAACTCACATTTCACTTACTTCATGAAGCTTCATCTGCTGCTATCAGGTTTCATCTGATCTCCAGCTTTTCTAAATTCTCATGACACATGACATATAAGTTAGCTTAAGTTTGGTTTCATACTGTCCTCAGTTTGCCTTATTTCTAGAATTAGATTTTAAGTTCTTTGAGTATAGGGAAAATATATTATATTTTTTAAATTTTCCTACAGAAACTTGTAGATATACTACTTAATAAATGTATAATTGTTGACTGATTAATTCTACCTAAGCCATGAAAAACAGATTTAACATGGGTATATTTAAAGCCACAAATTAAGGAAGGACAACTCGTCTGAAACCAACATGTGGTTCACATTTGCCAGGATTCTCAAGGAATAAAGATTACTGCCTTGTTGATATAACTGCAGAAATTCTGAAAGCCTATATATGCACCTTCTAGTGACTACAAACTATTTTCTTAGACTTGTATAAACTTGGCTTAAGTAAGCTAACACACATTTTATAAGCAGATTTATAAAATATTATATTACTGTATAAATAATCATTCTACACATATACATGCATGCTTAGTCATGTCCGACTTTTCATGACATCATTATTTTAAGTACTGGAAGCTTCTTTCTCCATTTCTTAGAAAATCTTTCTATAAATGCCATTGAATATCATTCCTGAACCTCCCAGGCAGTCCAGTGGTTAATTGTGCTTCACGTTAAGGGGGCATGGGTCTGATTCCTGGTTGAGAACTAAGATTCCATATGGCACATGACAGGGCCAAAAAATAAACAAACAAAGAAAACAAAAAGACATTCAAAATGCAAGTATTTGCATATTAGTATGCAACTATAAATAACATATTCTATTACTGTCATGTATATTTTAAGTGTTATCATAGTCTACTCATTATTCTGCAACCTCTCCTTTCTCTCTTCACAATATATATTTGTAATTTATCTCATGTTAATATACCTGTGAATAATTCCAAGTATCTAGAATTTTATTTTTGTAAAGCCATTTTCTTGTTGATGCACACTTAAACTATTTCCAGTTTTACCCAGGTTCAGAAAAAAGGCTGCAAAGAATGTTTTTGTTCATATCCAATTACACACATGCAGAAAACTTTCTCTGTGGTGTACGCCTACAAGTAGTTTTCTGGGTATTGATACTTTCAATTTTGAGGAAGAAACTGTTAGGTAGTTAGAATAGGAAACAGGAGTCCAAAATGGCGGTGGCTAAAAGACAAGGAAGGGAAAAGCCCTTGAAAATAGAACAAAGGAAGGTCAAAGGGAAGTCTGAGGACCAGAGTAAGGACCTCAGGTAGAACAAACAGCACTCCTGGCTAGCCCAATTTACATAAGGCAGGCCAGGGGGCGGGGCGATGGGGGGCGCGCGGGGAGGTGGGGGCGGGGGAGGGGAGTGGAGGGGGGAGTGGGGCGGGGGGGGCGCGGGGGAGGTGGAGGGGGCATATAATAGGAGGAGCCAAGGGCTCTTTCTCTCTCTTCCGCACAATGGATCGCTCCCCCATTCTCTGCTCTTCCTGTCTTTGGGTCGGCATGCCCTGAAGCCTGGAGGATGGATTCTCTTGCTATTTTCTAAATAAAGTAGAGCTGTAACACTGATTTGTCTAAGAGCTATAACGCGGTCTGTCCAAGACCTGAGAGCTGTGATGTGCTGGGGGCTTTAATGTCCATCACTCCAAATTCTTGTGACGAGACAGAACTGAGGAGCATACACTCGCCTGACAGAACCATCAACAAAATGTAAAGATGACCTACTGAATGGGAGAAGATATTTGCATGACCAATTAGGGATTGGTCATGATATGACCAATTAGGGATTAATATCCAAAATATATAAACACCTCATACAACTCAGTATCAGAAAAACAATCCAATTAAAAAATGGGCAGAAGAACTGATCAGACATTTTTTCCAAAGAAGATACGCAGATGGATAATAAGCACAGGAAAAGACGCTTATCATTGCTAATCATCAAAGAAATGCAAATAAAAAACACTGTGAGAGGACTTCCTTGGTGATACAGTAGATGAGAATCCACCTGCCAATGTCAAGGATGCGGGTTTGGGATTCCATGGACAGGGCAGCCTAGCAAGCGACAGTCCATGGGGTCACAGAGTCGGACACGACTGAGCGACTGACCACAGGGAAAAGGCTACCCTGAACACTGTTGGTGGAAATGTTAACTGGTACAGACACTGTAGAAAAGAGTATAGCAGTTTCTTGAAAAATCTAAAACTACCATATGATCCACCAATTTTGCTTCTAGGTATATATGCAAAGAAAACAAAAATTCAAAAAGGAAATGTACCCTAACATTCATAGTTTACTTGGAGGGTGTTATGTTTCAGATGAAAAAGACAAACGCTGTATGTTATCATTTATTTGTGGAATCTAAAACATAAACAAATGAATAGAACAAAACAGAAACAGGTTCATAGATACAGAGAAAAAACTAGTGATTACCAGATGGGAGAGGGCAGCAGGGAGCAGCAAGATGGGGATGTGAGTAGGGAATGAACAGGTACAAGCTACTAAGTATAAAGCAAGCCACAAGGATACACTGGGCAGCACAGGGAACACACCCAGTATTTCAGAATACCTTTAAATGGAATATAATCTATAATTTTAATCATGTTTTACACCTGAAACTAGTATAATACTGTAAACCAACTGTGTCAATAAAAATTAATCAATTTCTGTGCTCACTATTTTTTTTCTTGCATCGAATTTCTCTTCTGTGGGTTTGTTATTCTTCTTTTGAAATACAGCTTTTACTAGGTCTCTTACTGTAGGTCTATGGGTAGTATATTTTCTTCCTTTCGTATATCTATTTTCTGGTATTTCACATATTTATAGAAATAGAGAAATTTCTCATTACCGAAGTATTTCTCCAACTAAAAAGAGTGATTAAACTTGAATATCACATTTTGCAAAGCCTAATCGACCAATTAATTGCTGCCACTACACAAAGAAAGACAACTGGCTATTACATGCGTCCTCCATGCCACCTACAATGGAGTCTGTAACAAAATTGTACCTGAATCTGATCAAGCTCATAATCTCATTCCAAATTTGTAGAAAATACAAGAGACAGAGTAACAGGAAATGCAGTTATGAATAACAAAATCCAGTTGTAGGAAACTCTGCAAGCAAATCAAACAACCCAGATTCCTCCAGAACTAAGTTGGAAGGAAAAAGATGGGACAAAGGAAGATTGGAATGTACTTGGAGAATTGAAAGAGACTTAAAAGATGTACATTTTTATTTAAAACTATAAGGATTAGAGATGTATCTTGGGTGACAGTTAATAAAGAAAGCAAGGAGATGACCATACAAGTCAAGATGTGGTTATTTTTAGGTGAAAGAGGAAAGATTGGGGTTGATACATAAAGCACCTCTGGGGTGCCTGGCATGTGGACCCACTTCCGGTAAAGCTGAAAACAAAATGAAATTCTGGCTCTCAGGGAGACTGTATTCTGTAGGTAGAGACATATCAGTAATGCACAATACAACGACAGTGACAAGTGCCATAAAGAAGTGTAAAGGATGATTGATCCCAAACCTCTAAATAAGCAGCAGCTGAGTTTCACTCCTAACATCAAATATATAGGAAATGTAATTAACTGATAAAGTCAATAAGTAACACAATGTTTCTGAATATCTTATGGCAAAACCAAAGACTGATACATAGAGAAGAGAGACATCCAAAAGGCATAAACACCCACATCCAGTATGTAATGGAGTAAAATCTTACTACTGATACAAATTCACCACTCTATGTAGAAATAGGAGACAGTATATTCTTTGCATTTTCCCTTTCAGCTGATAAGTCAAGGTCTGAAGACTGTCTCAGACTTGGTCATTCTAGTTCTTGCTTTGCCTTAAGGTTTGTTCCCAGTCTGGATACAAATACTCTGGGCTGAAGTGACAGGAAATGGCAACCCACTCCAGTATTCCTGCCTGGAAAATTCTATGGACAGAGGAGCCTGGCAGGCTGCAGTCCACGGCTTCACGGTGTGTCAGTTATGCCTGAGCAACTGAGTACACACACATGAAGTGGCACTTCACAACTAAATGTCTGGAAACAGTTTTTAAAAAGAAAATGAGAGTGAGAGTGGATGAGTATCGGACCCCAGAGGAGAAAGGGCATGAAGGGATTGTGGAGGTGACTCAGCAAACCCCTCGATGCAGGCAGTTTTACAAGAATATACCAAGCCCTTCTCCTTGCACCCATTCAGGGCAATGAGATGGATGCCACAGAATGCAGAAGGCCATGTGGAGAGTTCTCCTCTGTTCACCTTGGAAAGTTCATTTATAGCTCACTTAACTGGACGCAGAAAGGAAATCAATCTCACCATCTACAGTTCTAACAAAAATGGCAACAAAATGATTATGGTTTTTAATTTCTTCCCTTATGGCAGTTGCAGTTTGTCCCATGATTGCTAGCTTTACTAGAAATAGCCATTCAAGTCAACAAACCCCCAAAAGTTAAGATCTGTCTGATCTTGAGACAGGAATCCTACATTCGGTTACAATTCACTTCAAATATGCAGTTTAATTTATGTTATATACATACTAATTATAGACTATAGTACAGATCAAACTTTGACTTACTAAGACACAGAATGTGAATTTTATTTTTCAGACTATGAGAAGACAGGAGGTCATAAAAGCACTACTCAATTTTTCAAAATAAGACCTCAAAGAAATGTTACATCACGTTTTCCAGGTGTACTTTTCTTTTTTAATTTTGTGATGAAAACATTTTATTCTGGCTATAAAAGTAACATTAAAAGTTTCAAATTCATTATTTTAAAAATTCAATGGAACAAGCATATAGATTTAAAAAATATCTAAAAATTACTTCATTCTCTTCACCAAGAAATGTCTCTGCCTAGACTCTTCTCTTTGCCTAAAAACACACTTGCAGGTTTACATACACACTTTACAAAAGCAGGATCCATTCTAAATAGGCTCTTTGTAACCTTATTTTTAAACTTAGTATATCACAGATATTCTTGCTATGTTATAGAAGCAAAAAATAAGTTATTGAGCAATACAGATATGTTCATCAGTTCAGTTGCTCAGTTGTGTCCGACCCTGCAACCTCATGGACTGCAGCATGCCAGGCTTCCCTGTCCATCACCAGCTCCCAGAGCTTGCTCATGTCCATCGAGTCAGTGACGCCATCCAACCATCTCATTCTTTGCCATCACCTTCTCCTCCCGCCTTCAATCTTTCCCAGCATCAGGGTCTTTTCCAATGAGTCAGTTCTTCACACCAGGCAGCCGAAGTATTGGATCTTCAGCTTCAGCATCAGTCCTTCCAATGAACACTCAGGATTGCTCTCCTTTAAGATGGATTGGTTGGATCTCCTTGCAGTCCAAGGGGCTCTCAAGAGTCTTCTCCAACACCACAGTTCAAAAGCATCAATTCTTTGGTGCTCAGCTTTCTTTATGGTACAACTCACGTCCATACACGACTACTGGAAAAACCATAGCCTCAGTTCAGTTCAGTTCAGTTCATTCGCTCAGTCGTGTCCGACTGTTTGCGACCCCATGAATCTCAGCACGCCAGGCCTCCTGTTCATTACCATCTCCCGGAGTTCACTCAGACTCATATCCATCGAGTCCGTGCTGCCATCCAGCCATCTCATCCTCGGTCGTCCCCTTCTCCTCCTGCCCCCAATCCTTCCCAGCATCAGAGTCTTTTCCAATGAGTCAACTCTTCGCATGAGGTGGCCAAAGTACTGGAGTTTCAGCTTTAGCATCATTCCTTCCAAAGAAATCCCAGGGCTGATCTCCTTTAGAATGGACTGGTTAGATCTCCTTGCAGTCCAAGGGACTCTCAAGAGTCTTCTCCAACACCACAGTTCAAAAGCATCAATTCTTCAGCACTCAACCTTCTTCACAGTCCAACTCTCACATCCATACATGACCACAGGAAAAACTATAGCCTTGACTAGACGGACCTTAGTCGGCAAAGTAATGTCTCTGCTTTTGAATATACTATCTAAGTTGGTCATAACTTTCCTTCCAAGGAGTAAGCATCTTTTAATTTCATGGCTGCAGTCACCATCTGCAGTGATTTTGGAGCTCCAAAAAGTCCAACACTGTTTCCACTGTTTCCCCATCTATTTCCCATGAAGTGATGGGACTGGATGTGACAGACCTTTGTTGGCAAAGTAATGTCTCTGCTGTTTAATATACTGTCTGGGTTGGTCATAGCTTTTCTTCCAAGGAGCAAGCTTCTTTCAACTTTCATGGCTGCAGTCACCATCTACAGGGATTTTGGATCCCAAGAAAATAAAGTCTCTCACTGTTTCCAAATCTATTTCCAATGAAGTGACAGGACCAGATGCCATGATGTTCATTTTTGAATACTGAGTTTTAAGCCAGTTTTTTCACTCTCCTCTTTCACTTTCATCAAGAGGCTCCTTAGTTCCTCTTCACTTTCTTCCATAAGGGTGGTGTCATCTGCATATCTCAGGTTATTGATATTTCTCCTGGCAATCTTGATTCCAGCTTGTGCTTCATCCAGCCCGGCATTTTGCATGCTGGACTCTGCATATAAGTTAAATAAGCAGGATGACAATATACAGCCATAATGTATTCCTTTCCCGATTGGGAACCAGTCCCTTGTTCCATGTCTGGTTCTGTTATTTCTTGATCTGCATATGGATTTCTCAGGAGTCATAGTCTGAACATATTTTGTTTTAAAATTCTATATTCTTATATCTAAATATAAATCTAGATTTACAGATATATGATTTTATTTGTACAGAAGATGATCTGGCAAGGTACAAACCAAACTTTTAACAGCAAAGAAGAGGATGGAAGTGTGGAGGGGTGGGTAAGTGGAGGAAGCTTAAATTTTTTACATTATATATATATGGCTTCCCATGTGGCTCAGTGGTAAATGATACACCCACCAATGCAGGAGATATGAGTTCAATCCCCAGGTCAGGAAGATCCCTGGAGAAGAAAATGGCAACCCACTTCAGTATTCTTGCCTGAGAAGTCCTGTGTCCAGAGGAGCATGGTGGGCTACAGTCCATGGGGTTGCAAAAGAGTTGAACACGACTGAATGACAAAGTGCATAATACAGAAAACTGCTTTTAAAAGTCATGAAAATTTTAATTATAAAGGAGAAATGTACTCTAACACCTAAAAGATACTGGTTTGATTATATCAACCAAAAATTGTAGACAGCTTAGTTTACTAGGACTCACATTGGAAAGTGAACCGAATATTCAGGACTCAAAGTCAGGTGTAGCCTTATTCATACTTGGCGGACCTTGGGAAATTATATACATTTGGGAGAAAAAGTTTTTGTTATTGCTTCACTAAAGTTTACAGTTCTACCATTAATTCCACTGCTTCAGGTTCAAGGATTCCTTTCTCTGAACAAACGTGCAGCTCTGAGAAAGATAGTAGAATACAATGAATCAAGCCATTATAGTCTTTTACATTGTAGTATGAATTAATGGTCAATTTCTTCCCAACTTGTAGTTAATTAAGAAGAGCTTTTCACAATAGATGAGAAGAAGAAGAGGAGGATATTGGACATGTAGGGGGTGTAGAGGAAAATGACATTTAGGAGAAGGAAGATAAAATTTAGAAGTTTCTTCGGACAGGAAATACATCTTGCTCCTCGTTAAGCACGCCGCCGAGTGCCATCGCAGCTACGATAGAGATATGCGTACAAAGAGCTGAGCCCGCGAGCAGGCGACTCTGCTCGCCTCGGCTCTGGCTCTGGGTTGTTCTGCCCAAAGCTGCAGTCTCAGGCGATTTTGGGGTGACTGCTACTCTGCTATTCTGGGTTCCTTTCCTCAGAATTACTCATGTGGGATGGGATGCCAGAATCTCATTGTTAACAGATGTTGGTTCACTGGTATAACAAACAATTGCTAATTGCTAACACATTTTGTATTAAGGTAAAACAATGATACGTCTGTTTATACAATTGAAAATATGTCCCTAAAGAATAAAAAGAGATTATTAATAATGGCTACTTGGTCAGGTCAATGATGACCTCTCCCTCCCACTCATCAGAGGTCTGATCATTTCACAACTGACCCCACCAGGGAAGTACTTGGAGACTGGAAGATGGGGGATAAACAGTGGATCTTTCCCATTGTTTAGTTTTTCCACTGTCAGCACTTTTCAATTTATTATATAATGTGGCACAATGGTTGGGGGAAGCTCACTGACTGAAGCCACCCACCCTGGCCAGGAACCATAGTAACCATTCGCAAGAGTCATTTCATGACAGGAGGTCCTGGTAAGGAGCACAGCACTAATAAGCCACCACCAACCAGCAGCATTTAGGAAAGGTCAAAAGCAGCCACCACGTGTTCGACCACCTCCCTTAACCAATAGTTGAGAGTTATCAGAAACAAAGAGAACTAAAAAAATCCAGCCTGTACCCCTAAATCTTATTCCAAATCCCTCAATACTCAGTTCAGTTTAGTCGCTCAGTTGTGTCCGACCCTTTGCGACCCTATAAATCACAGCACATCAGGCCTCCCTGTCCACCACCAGCTCCCGGAGTTCACTCAGACTCATGTCCATTGAGTCAGTGATGCCATCCAGCCATCTCATCCTCTGTCATCCCCTTCTCCTCCTGCCCCCAATCCCTCCCAGTCTTTTCCAATGAGTCAACTCTTCGTGTGAGGTGGCCAAAGTACTGAAGTTTCAGCTTTAGCATCATTCCTTCCAAAGAAATCCCAGGGCTGATCTCCTTCAGAATGGACTGGTTGGATCTCCTTGCAGTCCAAGGGACTCTCAAGAGTCTTCTCCAACACCACAGTTGAAAAGCATCAATTCTTTGGCGCTCAGCCTTCTTCACAGTCCAACTCTCACATCCCTACATGACCACAGGAATAACCATAGCCTTGACTAGACGGACCTTAGTCGGCAAAGTAATGTCTCTGCTTTTGAATATGCTCTCTAGGTTGGTCATAACTTTTCTTCCAAGGAGTAAGCGTCTTTTAATTTCATAGCTGCAATCACCATCTGCAGTGATTTTGGAGCCCCCAGAATAAAGTCTGACACTGTTTCCACTGCTTCCCCATGTATTTCCCATGAAGTTATGGGACTGGATGCCATGATTTTTGTTTTTTGAATGTTGAACTTTAAGCCAACTTTTTCAGTCTTTCACTTTCATCGTGAGGCTTTTTAGTTCCTCTTTACTTTCTGCCATAAAGGTAGTGTCATCTGCATATCTGAGGTTATTGATATTTCTCCCGGCAATCTTGATTCCAGCTTATGTTTCTTCCACTCCAGCATTTCTCATGATGTACTCTGCATAGAAGTTAAATAAGCAGAGTGACGATATACAGCCTTGATGTACTCCTTTTCCTATTTGAAACCAGTCTGTTGTTCCATGTCCAGTTCTAACTGTTGCTTCCTGACCTGCATACAGATTTCTCAAGAGGCAGGTCAGGTGGTCTGGTATTCCCATGTCTTTCAGAATTTTCCACAGTTTGTTGTGATCCACACAGTCAAAGGCTTTGGCATAGTCAATAAAGCAGAACTAGATGTTTTTCTGGAACTCTCTTGGTTTTTCCATGATCCAGCGGATGCTGGCAATTTGATCTCTGGTTCCTCTCCGTCAATACTAGCGAGTCATAAATCTACATCAGTGTCAGTTTTACAGAGACCACGCTGGATAGTAAGCAAAAGGCTACATGGTCAAGTCATTCGCTCCTAAGTTCATGGCAAAGTGCATAATAAAGCAAAAATTATTTATGTATTTTAAGGGAGAGGCATGCTCTTGAGTCAATGAGTGTGGTCAAAGTATGACTGATGTCCAAGAGCTGGAAGATCTTGGGCCAAAACTTGTCCAGAAAAAGGCTGACAGAGCCAGAGGAGAGAGAGGAAGCATCTGGGGACTGCTCAGTGATTCAGAGCTACATACAGCAGCCTGCCTGCCACGTGTCAGAGGACAGCTTGATTTGACCGGGCACACGCTGTTAGATCAGTTCCTTGCTTCCATCTGCGCAGGCCTGGAGAATTCATTTCCTTTGGCCATTGACTAGTCAAAGGATCCTAAGTGTAATAGGAAATTAGCAATTTGATTTCACTATTGTGTACCTGTGAAACCTGCTTTCTAATCCCTTAAGCACCTGGTGCCTCCAGCTGATTAAGATATGTTTTCAGGGACGTCCCTGGTGGCCCAGTGGTTAAGAATCCTCCTGCCAATACAGGGAACACAGGTTCAAGCCCTGGTCTTTGAAGATTTCACAGGCCACAGGGCAAAGAAGCCCCTTTGCCACGACTGAGTTTGTGCACCAAACTACGTGAATTACTCAGGCGCTAGAGGCGGTGCTCCGCAACAAGGGAGTAGCCTCTGTTGGCCCCAACTAGAGAAAGGCTTCACATAGCAAAGAAGACCCAGCGCAGCAAAAAAAAAAGCTTTCATATCCTTCCTGGACACAAATTGCTAACACAAAATAGGTGACTAATAAAATTTTTTGTTTTCCTCCCTCTTTCCCATAATTGCTCATGAAAAGATACTCTTACTTCTTTTAGAGAATTTTTATTTTCACAGATACCAAACACTGGAATTGAAAGGATGAGGCAAGAGAGGAATTTTTGGCATCACTTCTTATGGCTACTTCATGTATATGTGAATCTCTCAGATTAGCTAAAATTTCATCAGCATTTGTGAGAGAAGGCACTCCAAAAATGCTTGAGATGGAGTGTGCAATTTTTTGGGGGAGGGGGAGTGTGCAGTTTATCTCGACAACCCTATGATGTAGTATATTAGTCCATTTGGGCTGCCATGAAAAAAATCGACTGGATGACTTAAACAACAACATTCTATCTCACAGTTCTGGAGGCTAGAAAATCCAAGGTCAAGGAGCTGCCAGATCTGATATCTGCTAAGAACTGGCTTCCTGGTTCACGGAACAACCATCTCTTCTCTGTGTCCTCATATGATAGAAGGAGCAGGAGAGCTCTCTGGGGAATCTTTTACAAGGGTGCTAGACCCACTCAGGAGAGCTCCACCTGCATGACCTTATTACTTCCCAAAGATCCGTCTCCAAATACCATCATGTTGGGAATTAGGTTTCAACAGATGGATTTTGGGTGGACACAAACATTCAGCCTATAGCAGGTAGACACTAACATTATCTTTACGTTATACACTGAGGAAAGTAGGGTTTTTGGAATTTGAGAAGTTTCCTAGGCTAAGCCAGGGCATCTACCCCAGGGCCTTAATAAAGCCTTTGCTATATCCTGGGCAGGCCCTCAATGTAATGCAAGGGCTACACCAGCTCATTGAGCTTAACACATTCATTCTTTCCAGGGACCTTGACGCTGGTGTTGGGCCCTCCATGTATGTTGTTATGGTATGCAGAATAATGACCACCCCGCCAAAATGTTCTTGTCCTAATATACAGAACATGTAATTATGTCCCCTTACATAGCAAAAGGGATGTTTTTAAGTTTATGGACCTTAAAATAGGCAGATTATCCTAGATTACATGGCTAGGATCAATATAATCACATGACCCTAAACATGGAAGTGGGAGGCAGATGTGTTTGAGAGATGAGATGGAAGAAAAAGGAAGAGAAATTTGAAGTATGAGAGGATTCAACGGACAGCTGCTGGCTTTCAAGATGAGGAAGGAAATGGCAACCTCAGTCCTACAACCACAAGACACTACACGTTGCCAAAAATCCAAAATGAACCAAATATAAAATCTTTCTCTGAGCTTACGAAAAGGAAAGTAGCCTTGCTGAGGACATGTTGATTTCAGCCCAGTGAGGCTTCTGTCAGATTTCTGACATAGAGAACTATGAGACAATAAAGTTGTGCTGTTTTAAGTCACCATGTTTGTGGTAATTTGTCACGGCAGCCAAAGGAAATTAAAACAACTGCTCAATTCTTCATTCAAGTTAAGTGCATTTTCCTGATGCACTTAAGAGAAGTGCACAAAAGTATATCTTTCTCATCCTTCTCCTACACGAGATGAAAACTGAAAAATGCACACCACCCTGCAGGCTATGAGGCAAATCTGGATTGCTCTCTGTGGTTGGAAACAGACCCCAGGGTCAGTGGACAATCTCAATATGGAATCCAAATGCCATGGTTTGTCCAGAACTGGACTATCTGGTCTTGAACATAGAGAAACAACTTACCAGTGACTTATTTTCCATAATGTGCAGGCATTATGAGAGAACTGGAAGGGTGAAATGGACTGCACATTTTATACCTGGTGAAAATCTCTAGATTTATATGCAGTACCAATGACACATGATATTCAATTTCAGACTACAAATGTTTTGATGAACAAAAGGATATGCCTAGGTTGACTTATTTTCACTTGTGAGAAGTTATTTTCTAGAATTCAACTTCTTGTATATTGTCACTCTGCTTATTTAATGTATATGCAGAGTACATTATGTGAAATGCTGGACTGGATGAAATACAAGCTGGAATCAAGATTGCTAGGAGAAATATCAATAACCTCAGATACACAGATGACTCCACCCTTATGGCAGAAAGTGAAGAGGAACTAAAGAGCCTCTTAATGAAAGTGAAAGAGGAGAGTGAAAAAGTTGGCTTAAAGCTCAACATTCAGAAAACTAAGATGATGGCATCCGGTCCCATCACTCCATGGCAATTAGATGGATAAACAATGGAAACAGTGAGAGATTTTATCTTTGGGGGCTCCAAAATCACTGCACATGGTGACTGCAGCCATGAAATTAAAAGATGCTTGCTTCTTGGAAGAAAAGCTATGACCAACCCAGACAGCATATTAAACAGCAGAGACATTACTTTGCCAACAAAGGTCTGTCTAGTCAAGGCTATGGTTTTTCCAGTAGTCATGTATGGATATGAAAGTTGGACTATAAAGAAAGCTGAGCTCCAAAGAATTGATACTTTTGAACTCTGGTGTTGGAGAAGACTCTTGAGAGTCCCTCGGACTGCAAGAAGATCCAACCAGTCTATCCTAAAGGAAACCAGTCCTGAATATTCATTGGAAGGACTGATGCTGAAGCCAAAGCTCCAATACTTTGGCCACCTGATGTGAAGGATCGACTCACTGGAAAAGACCTTGATGATGGGAAAGATTGAAGGCAGGAGGAGAAGGGGATGACAGAGGATGAGATGGTTGGATGGCATCACTGACTCAAGTTTGAGTAAACTTCGGGAGTTGGTGATGGACAGGAAGCCTGGCATGCTGCAGTCCATGGGGTTGCAAAGAGTCGGACACGACTGAGAGACTGAACTGACTGAATTTTTTGTTTGATAAATGGGAACACATAATACAATGCTTTGTCCATACTTTCAGTAGAAAATGTTGAAGAGTAAGACAAATGAAGCAAATAAAAAGTAATTCAAATGTATTCAATGAAGCACAATAATCTTCACATTTTATTTCTTTCAATAATCTTTCTTAAATTCTATTAAGCCTCTGCATTTTCCTCCTGTCATCTGGAAAGTGTGTGCCTCGGGTTTTGTTGCCTTTGTCTTTTGCTCTTTTTATTTTGATGATGTCACCACTAACCTCCTCCAGCAGAGGGATGGGGGTTGTGTGCCAACAGGGCTGTGTCCACAGGGTTGGAGGGTCCCCTGACTGAGAAGACTAGCCACGGCCAGGGTGGGAGGACCCAGTAACATGCAGGGTTCCCCCTCCATATTTGGGGGGGCGGGAGGGTAACAAAGAGATTACGTGGCAAACGATGCACTACAACTTCCTCCTAACATATATGAGAGGCATAACAAAAATGTCATAGTAACTTCAAGCAGTTAGGAAGTTATCTTAACCTGAAGACACAGCTTGTGGAGAGCTAAAGTGACCTGATCATAGGCCTCTGGCAGAATTCTGTTCTCTAGCTCAGAAAAGGGTGGAGTGACATCATTTGCATCATCCCAGGCTAGCCTGACTTCCTTCTCAGGAACTGCCAAAGTCAACCTGCTTCAGGCCAGCCTGCTCCATGGCCTTCCAGAGACCTGGTCTGTCTGGTTCTCAGGTCTGACAGCATCAGGCACCCATGATATACTCCATGAATAAGAATAAGTGAAAGGTCTGAGACCTAAGGCTGAGTTCTTATCTTCTGCATCTTTTTCTTATCTCTGAAAGAGTCTAAGCTTTGTAGTGATGACTGAAAGAGCTAAGGGTCCCACATTACATAACTTGACTGTAATTTCCTAAAGGCAAGAACTATGTACTCCTTTATCTCAATTTTAGCATCTGGTTATGTTTTTCCTTCTTTCTTTCTTAAATTACTTAAGAAGGACTATCAGAGGTCCAGTGGTCAAGACTCCATACTTCCCCTGCAGGGGGTACGGGTTCGATCCCTGGTCAGGGAACTAAAGATCCTGCATGCCATGTGGTGCAGCCAAAAAAAAAGTTTATATATATTTATAAAATATTTACATATATTTAAGTAACACTTATTTTGCATCAGAAACTCTTTCCAAAACTCTAGAAATAGCAACAAATTTAGTCATCATGACAACCCTAAGAAATGTCCAATGTCCAGTGTCCAATGTTCCAATGTCATCCCTAGAGGCACTGAAATTTTATGTAACTTGCCCAAAGTCACACAGCTAAATAGTACACTGGGATTTCACCCATATACGCCACCTGAGAGACTGAACTGACTGAATCTTTTGTTTGATAAATGGGAACACATAATACCATGCTTTGTCCATACTTTCAGTAGAAAATGTTGAAGAGTAAGACAATTAAAATGTAATTTTAGCAAATAAAATGTAATTTAAATGTATTCAATGAAGCACAATAATCTTCACATTTTATTTCTTTCAATAATCTTTCTTAAATTCTATTAAGCCTCCAGTGGCTGTGCTACACACACACACAATGCCTTGCTATGCTGCCTCATCTTGCCAGTGTTAGAATGACAGGGGAAAGAAAAACTTGCAATCTCACCTCACAGAAAATTGGGAAGGGGGCAATATTTATACAAAAGAATTCTAAATGAATGGCTTGCTTCTAGATACTTATAGCTGATATACTACAAATGGTGACACAATATGAAAAGTTGAGATAAAAATATAGGTTGATTTGAACACTTAAAGGACATTGCTCCTTGGCTTAAAAAATAATAATACTATCAAATTGTGAATCATTTGAAGTTCTCAAAAACATGACCTTGACTTCCAGACAAATGAGTACTTACTATATTCACTTAGGAGATTAAAACTAAAAACTTAAAAATTCAGTTATCCTGGCAGCCAGTTGTATCAGTTAGGGCTGCTGTAACAATGTCTCAGAAACTGCTTGTCTTCAATGAAAGATGTGGATCAGGTGTTGGTAGAGCTGGTTTCCTTTGAGATCTACGAGGGCAGGTCTCTCTTTGTGGCAGGCTGGCTTCTCCCCACGTGTCTTCGCCTTCTCTTTCCTCTGTCCATGTCTGTCTCTATCTCATCCAAATTTCCTCTTTTTATAAGTACATCAGTCATACTGGATTAGTGCTCACTCAGATAAACTCATCTTAACTTACTACCTCTATAAAGATCCTACCTCCAAATGAGAAGGAGATTATCAGTCCAGCTTATCTTTTTGAAGACACTATCTGACCCATATCAGCAGTACACTGGATGAATCACAAGCTGGAATCAAGGGGGACAATACCACTCTAATAATGGCAGAAAATGAAGAGAAACTAAAGAGTCCCTTAATAAAGGTAAAAGAGGAGAGTGATAAAGCTGGCTTAAAACTCAAAAAACTAAGATTATGGCATCTGGTCCCATCACTTTATGGCAAATTGAAGGGGAAGAAATGGAAGTAGCAATAGAGTTTATTTTCTTCAGCTCCAAATCACTTCTGATGGTGACTGCAGCCATGAAATTAAAGGATGCTTGTTCCTTGGAAGAAAAACTCACAAACCTAGACAGTGCCTTAATAAGCAGGGACATCACTTTGCTGACAAAGGTCTATACAGTCAAAGCTACGGTTTTCCAGTAGTCATGTACTGTTATGAGAATTGGTCCATAAAGAAAGCTGAGGGCTGAAGAATTGATGTTCTATAATTGGGGTGCTGGGGAAGACTCTGAGAGACCCTTGCACTGCAAGGAGATCCAAACTGGGCAACGCTAAAGGAAATCAACCCTGAATGTTCATTGGAAAGACTGATGCTGAAGCTCCAATACTTTGGCCACCTGATGCAAAGAGCTGACTCATTAGAAAAGACCCTGATGTTAGGAAAGATCTCTGGCAAAAGGAGAAGGGGGCAGCAGAGGATGAGATGATTAGATGGCATCACTGACTCAGTGGACATGAGTTTGAGCAAAGTCTGGGAGATAGCAAAGGACGGGGAAGCCTGGTGTGCTGCAGTTCACGGAGTCCCAGAGTCAGACACACTTTAGGGACTGAACTACTACAGCAGCAGTACATTGAGGGTAAGAGTCCCGTCTGAATTCAGGCTCTGTCATTTATTAATTTTGAGACTTTGGTATGCCTTATTTCCCTCCTTTAAATGAGGATAAAATAGTATTTACCCCATGCTGTCACAAGAATTATGAGAATCCGTGCATGAAACAGAATACTTACTAGCACAATGCATGTTAGATATTCATTAATTCAACACCATTGTTACTGAACACCTATTAAGTATCAGGCACTATTCCAGGTGTCTGAGATACAGACATAAAGAAAACAGCCAAAAATACCCCCTTTTGTGGATCTCATAATTGAATGAGGAAAGAAAAAAAAATACAAAAAGCAGAACATATAGAATGCAGAGATTAGTCAGTATTGTAGAACCAAAAAAAAAAGCAAGACACAGGTTAGAGAGTGCTAGGGTTGCAATTCTGGATCAGAGGAGACCTTATAGATTTGAGCAAGGACCTGCTGAATGGGAGAAGACAGTTAAGTGCTTATCTGGAGGTTTTAGATAGAGAAGGGCTTCTCCACTTCAGCACTACTGACATTTGGGGCTGGATTTGTCTTTTTGGAGGCCTGACCTGTGCATTGCAGGATGTTTAGCGGCATCCCTGCTAGATGCTATTTGCAGTTGAGTAGCATCTGCCACTCTAGTTGTGATCACCTGTCTTACAAGCAAAGATATCTCCAGACATTGTCACATGTCCTGGGGGACAGAATCACTGCTGGTTGAGGACCACTGAGGTAGAAGGAAAGTGAGAGCCCCAGGGTGGGAGTGTGCTCCAGCTTGCTTGAGGCGCAGCTAGGAAGCACACGAGATGAGACCAGAGGGAGGAGGATGAGCCACACACATACTACCTGTAACTTTGAGGCCATTCTTTCCATCAGCGGAAACTACTGGAGGGTTAAGAGCAAAAAGACAGCACAACTTGACCCACAATTTAGGAAGACCCAATTAGCTGCCCGGAGAAGGCAACGGCACCCCCACTCCAGCACTCTTGCCTGGAAAATCCCATGGACAGAGGAGCATGGTAGGCTGCAGTCCATGGGGTCTCTAAGTCGGACACGACTGAGTGACTTCACTTTCACTTTTCACTTTCATGCATTGGAGAAGGAAATGGCAACCTACTCGAGTGTTCTTGCCTGGAGAATCCCAGGGACAGGGGACCCTGGTGGGCTGCTGTCTATGGGGTCGCACAGAGTCGGACACGACTGAAGCGACTTAGCAGCAGCAGTAGCAGCAGCAATTGGCTGCCACACTGAGAATTGTCCATAGGCAGAAAGACAGAAATGGACACCTCAGCAGGGTGATAATCACAGTAATCCTATTATATATTTACTTTTTGTTTGTTTAATTTGGTCACTGATTTGACTGGGTAGTGATAGGACTAGTGAGAGAACTGAGCTAAGATCTGGGGAAGAAAAGGGGAAGGAGAATTAGCATAAAAGGAAAAGCCTAAGAGTGGGCAAGTTAACTTTTCGTGGAAGTGGAAGGCAGTACTGTAAAGTCAGTTTGAAAGAGGGTAAAGAGAGCATGCTGGGGGCTGGTGAATGCTATCCTAAGGAATCGCAGCTCTGGTCTGTAAGGGATGGGGAGTCTTTGAAGCTTAAGCAACAAGGAAAACTCTGCAGCAGGGTACAGATCAGAGGAGTCAGAAAGACTACTTTCAAAGGGAGTTTCCTGAATTAACAGGGGCGAGCCATAAAAAGAGCTTATATTTAGGTGGATGAAGAGCAGGAGCCGGACCTTCTGAAGGAAGAAAAGCGAAGTCTTGCCCTAAGACTTGCAGCTATCTTCTCCAGAGTAATTTTGCTTCTAGGCAAGAACAGGGCTTCCCTGATGGCTCAGGAGTTTAATCCTTGAGTCAGGAAGATCCCTTGGAGTAAGAAATTACTACTCACTCCTGTATTCTTGCCTGAGAAATTCCTGTGGACAGAGGAGCCTGGCGGGCTACAGTCCATAGGGTCGCAGAGTCGGACAATGACTGAGCGACTAGAAAACCACAAGGCAAGCAAACGTTACTACCTCTGAGACTAGAAACATTTCCGTGGTATCGGAGATCAAGCGAATGCCAAGCGCACCATGAAATGGCTTACGTGCAGTGCTTTTCTTGGAGATGGTGTTCCCAGAGCAGGGTGTCTTGTTTCTTTAAGGGTCCTTTCAAAAAGGCTGTTACCTATAAGTAAGAAAAGCTATGCCAGTACCCGCCATGAAAGAAAAAGCAAGTCTGCAATCAAAGGGTTCTTGGGGGATGGTCGTGCATTTCCATTTTTAAGTGGAAAATGTGTTAGTAGATATAACACAGCAGTGAGGTCCATCAAACCAGTCCCCCTGCTTTGTAGGTGGCAGCAACAAGGCCGCTCGCCTCCACTTTCCTTCTGTCCTTCTGTCCAGTCCGATTTCTGAAAGGGGCTCACTCAGCTAACAGAGGTGGGGGCGGAGGGGCGGCCGCCGGGCAGGGAGCCGCGGGCGCCGGGCCGCCGCCCAGGGTGTGGCGCCGGGCGCGGCGCCCGCAGGAGAGGGGCGGGCGGCGGGCGGCGGGCGGCGGGCGGGGCCGGAGCGGGGCTGCGCAGAGCCGCCGGGGACGCGTCAGTCCCCCGCCCCGCCGCCCCGGCGCAGTCACCCCGCTCGGCGGCCACCGGCACCAGGAGCAGCGCCGGGCGGAGCGCGACGGCCCCCGCCATGTCTGCAGCCATGAGGCAGAGGTTCGACCAGTTCCTCCACCAGAAGAACTGCGCGACGGACCTCCTGGCCAAGATCGAGGCCAAGACCGGCGTGAACCGCAGCTTCATCGCGCTCGGTGAGCGCAGGGCCGGTGCCCGCGGGGTGCTGCTCCGCCTGGCCCGGGGCAGCTGTCTCATCCGCTGCCGGGCAGGCCCGCGGAGACCCGGGGTCGGGGACAGATGGGGGCGAGCGGCGGGCGCCTTCGAGGACGGGGCTGGCTGCCCGGACAGGCCAGAGCCGGGCGGAGAAGGGGCGCCCGGGCGCCGGGCGCGGGGGCCGCTGGCGCTGACGTGTCTGCCCCGCGGCCGGACGCCGAGCGCAGTGGCGCAGCGCTGGGCTGGCGCGGAGCGGCGCGGCCCCTGCGGGAGGGCGCGGGGCCCGTGGCGGAACGCCGGGCGCCCTCCAGGCTCGCGGCCGGGAAGGGGTGTCCCCGCGGGAGCGGAGGGGCTGCGGGCCGGCCAGGGAATCCCGACTTCTCTAGACCCTCGAGAAAGGAAAGAAACGGCTCTTCCAGCTGGCGTGCCCTTTGAGGGGAGGGTGGTGGAAGGAAGGGCCCACGTAGGGGGCCTGCCGGGTATCCTCAGAGCCGAGGCAAAGCCCCGCGAAGGCGCAGGCCCTGCCGCGGTGCGGTTTGTTTTTCTCCGTCGCCCAGGCGAGCCCAGCCGTGCGCTGCGGGCGGGGGCTGCGGCTGCAGTGTGCCACCCGACCCACTTCTGTCCTCGTGTCTCCAGGTGTCATCGGCCTGCTGGCTTTGTACCTGGTGTTCGGTTATGGAGCCTCTCTCCTCTGCAACCTGATAGGGTTTGGATACCCAGCCTACGTCTCGTAAGTGACTCCTCCAGCAACTGTCCGTTCCTCCCCTTCCCCCCATCCAGAGTGGACCTAGTCACATCCCCATTTTCCCGGGAGAGTGGTCAAAGGACCAGAGAGGAGTAACTCACCGCTTAAGGTTACACATTTTAGAGGCTTAACTTGACCTCTCATCTGATGACTAGCCAAAATGTATGTTTCATCAGCTTATAGTCTGGCAGGGTGTGTGCCTTCTAACAACTCCACAAATGAAAGGTAGATCAAAGTGGACCTTTACTCTTGGGGAGATTTCACCGGGTACAGAGAGTGGATTATTGTTGTATTAGTTGCTAAGTCATGTCTGGTTCTTTGCAACCCCATGGACTGTAACCTGCCACCCTTTTCTGTCTTTGGGGTTCTCCAGGCAAGAATACTGGAGTGGGTTGCCATTTCCTTCTCCAGGGGATCTTCCCCTACCAGGGATGGAACCCACCTCTCCTTCACTGGCAGGCAAATTCTTTACCATTGAGCCTCCAGGGAAACTCGCACAGAGAGTAGATTATTTCTCCCTAATAATTATTTAAATGTGCATTTCACCTTATATTTATGTCCATAGTAAAACCCCATCAATTAGAACTTCATTAATTCAGATTTACTCTACAGTGTGTTTAATTTAAAAATATTGTCCAATTTCATCTTTTCCCATTCATTGAAATAGGAATTATTCTTCCCCTTAAATGAATTTTGTTCTACTCTACAGCTGTTCCTGAGAACTCTGATGGGTTTTACTTTCATTGAGTTGGTCTCTACAACTTTCCACAACCATAAGGATAAAAATAAAGGGAAAAAATTTCAGCTGGAAGACTAAGACACCAATAATACTTGATTACACCTTTGTCTATCATAGACCTGGCTAGAATTTAATATGTGACTACAAAGTGGAAATGTGTTTTAGGAAAATGTTAGTTCTGACTTGAACAGTGAAATCAAAATTACCTAAGTAGTAGCTACTGAATTAGTCAGGTACAGACACTTAGTGGCTCCAAAAATCTAGCTACAGATAGGCTGCTACTTGGTTTTGAATTTGGAGATAATCCCCAGCATTGGAGAAGGAAGTAGCAACCCACTCAAGTGTTCTTGCCTGGAGAATCCCTTGGACAGAGGAGCCTGGTGGGCTGCCGTCTGTGGGGCTGCACAGAGTCAGACACAACTGAAACGACTTAGCAGCAGCAGCAGCAGCAGCAGCCCCAGCATTATCTGCTAAAGTATCACACATATTGTTTGTGTATGCCAAACGGTGAAGACCGACCAGAAAAACTGGATTGACTTTCAGATCAATGGAAAAGTTATTTCCTGTGCCTGCTCAGTTGAGTCCTGCTCTTTGTGACCCTGTGGACTGTAGCCTGCCAGCCTCCTCTATCCATGGCATTTTTCCAGGCAAGGATACTGGAAAGGCTTGCCATTTCCTCCTCCAGGAGATCTTCCCAATTCAGGGACCAAACGCTTGTTTCTGGGGAACCCTTTTGTAAGGTTTATAAAAGCTGCTTGAGTTGTTTTAAACTAGCAGAGACTATGGCTCTTTAAAAATACCACAGAGCTTAAAAAATGTTTTCTCCACATCAGTGCCATTTGATGTATAATCTTGTGAGAACCACAACCTTGCCTGTTGGTGAGATTAGATCATTGGTATAGGCTTTAGAAAAGTAAAAATCTGTTTCTTGCTAGGGTGTGTAGACCTGTGTATGTGGAAGTGGATGTGACTAAAGACAAACAGAGCTTGGACAAGCTTTTCCTTGGCCTGCTGGATTAATTCTAGACATTTTTAAAGTCATATTTTAAAAGTAATTTCAAGTGAGTCAATTTTAGTTTTATCATTTGTTTAAAGTCATTTTTAATTCATTTTCTACATAGTCCATTGAGAATTATTGGCTGTTTTTATTTAGAAGAAGCTAAATGTCCCTGTTTATTGCTAGGAATTCTTTGAAATGGTAGACATGATCATATTTCTGAGGTAAGTGGGCTTTATATATTTTAGAATTTCTCTATTCATCAAGTAGACACACTTTATTTTCTTTTCTATCTGAGTACTCTGAGGCAAAGTGACATTTGTATATTTTAACAGGAATGATGACTATTAGAAATCTAATAAAGGGGTTTTAATAACTTAAATAAAAATTCAGGGAATAATTGATGAGTACCTACATCTATTAGTATTTATTCATAGGATGTTTCCTTTTGGTAGATCCAACTCTTACTTTTAAAATGAACATTGTTGTTCAGTCACTAAATCGGTATATGACTCTTTGTGACCCCGTGGACTACAGCACGTCAGGCCTCCTTGTCCTTCACTATCTCACAGAATTTGCTCAAAGTCATGTTCATTGAGTTGGTGACGCCATCCAACCATCTCATCCTCTGTCACCCCCTTCTCTTGGCTCCAGGGTCTTTTCCAATGAGTCAGCTCTTTGCGTCAGGTGGCCAAAATATTGGAGCTTCAGCATCAGTCCTTCCAGTGAATATTCAGGGTTGATTTCCTTTAGGATTGACTGATTTGATCTTGCTGTCCAAGGGACTCTCATTTAAAATGAATACAGGATTGTGTTCATTAAGTGAAAGTTGGTCTCTATGAGTGCTTAGATTTTCCCCTAAAACAGTGCTTTTCAGCCTTGACTGCCCACTGGAAGTATCTGAGGAGCCTTAAAAATTACTGATTCCTGGGTCCTGTCCCTGAAGCTTATGATGTAATTACTCTCAGGTGCAACCTGGGTTTTGGAATTTTAAAGGAGTCTCACTTTTAAAGATCATGCTGAGAAGCCCCATTATAAAACAGCAGCATAGCTTGTGCTTATTATACTTGAAGAGGGGGATTGAAGGGGTGGAAGAATGGCCTGCAGACCCTGGGGAGGGTCTAGAGGCCCACCTGGCCTCTGCTTTGTGAAAGAGATTCAAGGAGACATGGGATTGCATGCACAATAAAGCATACAGACCCCCAGTTAGGAAACGTTTCAGGCAGTCACTCTTCCATTAGCCTAATCAAGTCTATTCATAGAAAGAAAGTCCTTGAAAATGGTGTGATTAGTAGCACCTAAATCAGCGTTACTTAAGATCTAATTGTTCTTGTCTGTTGGAATTCTTGCCAGCCAGAGTGGTTTTTTTTAAAAAATACAGGCTCATCTAGTAATATTAAGCAAACACCAAATGCTACCCATGCACCATATCAGCATCTCAAATACACAGGGACTAAGGCGGACATATTCCCCATCTGTGCACGGATAGACTACAGAGGAAACTGCAGTAAATAGTAGAAGAGTGACTGTGTCCTCCACAGAGCACCCACAGGGAGCTGTGGGAGAGGTTAACAGGAGGGACCCGTGGAGATTACTCATCTGAGCTACTGTTGGAGTTAAGAGTTGATGGATGGGAAGGTGCCAGTGGAGAGCAGACCCTGGAGGAGGAAGCAGTGTGCACCAGGCCCTGGAGGCACTGGTGCCCTGGGAGCCCTGAGAGGGAAGAGGGGCGAAGGAGGGCCAGAGGGGCGGCTGTCAGCCAGGCACGGCTACCGGCCGACACGTCCAGTGTGCAGTTTGTTTCGGGTAGTTGTGGGGAACTTGCATGTTTTCTGACTGCCTTGGATGGATTTGAAATAAGAGGTGACGTAAAGATTTACATTCTTAAGGTCATTCTGGCTGCTGTGATCTCTGGAAGGAATTGGTGATCCTGCCAAACTATTGCTAATCCCTTTCTTTCTCACCTTTTCGTGTTCACTCCTGCCGCTTCATCTCCTTGGGCCATCAGCTTGTGCTATTTAATGGTCCCTATTGGGTGGCCAACAGTGGCCAAGCTTGGTTGACCAAGAGGCTGCAGGGTGCAGAAATAAAATTTGGAAAAGCTCATCTGTCTTCTCAGCTTTACTCGTGACTCACTACCTTGGGAAATCTGTGGGTGGGGCCAAGGTGCCCTGGCTTCCTGCCAGGTCTTGGCGTGTGTTGGAGCCAAAGACAGCTAGAGGCCTGGCCAGCCCTCCAGGCAGCAGAACCAGCTAGTTATCAGGAGGCCCCTTCCTACTGGTTACTCTTATTTTCTCTGCAGATAATTTCCCTTTGAGAGCAGGACCTTTATCCTCTTCCTATATGTTTCCAGACTTTTGGCCACCCTGTATGGTCAGTTTGAAATGTCAACCCAGCCTTCTCATTACCAAGAGCTGTTGACAGAAAGACTTCAATCTCCCTACTTCCTTCTATTACTAATAAGAGAAAGCAGACTACTCGATAGTCATAGGAAACTTTATTACCACAGTGGACCTGCCCCTCCCCCATTTTTTGCTGAGATAGAAGTCTCATGCAACCCTTTTAAAGTATACAAATTTAGCAGTTAGTATATTTATAAAGTTTTGCAGCCATCACCACTACCTTTTCTAGAATGGGTTCATCACCCCAAAAGGAAACCCTCTACCTCTTAGCAGTCATCCCTAATTTCTTCTGCACTCCAGTCCTCAGCAATCACCAGCCTGCTTTCTGTCTTTATGGATTTGCCTGTTCTGGACATTTCACACAAACTGAATCATATCTTATGTGGCTGTTTGTTTCTGGAGTGGCCCTGCATTTATTAACAAGCCTTTCTGAGAGACCTCTCAGGAGTGTATACTATGCTGAAGCATAAAGTTGGAGCTGAGACCCAAGATAACCTCCTCCCAGTAGTCCTGGCATGTGGTGGCTGTTCTTGACTCTGCTTTTTATTCAAGTGGAATAGGAGGGAAAGCCTAATGGCTTTGTTTTCTGTTTTTGTCTTTGTCCTGAAGATAAAGGAAAGGAGGAGGGCTTGCTTTCTGTACAACCCAGTAAACTTTTTGTTTGAAATTCTATTAAAACATCTATTACTTTTCCTCTTTTTTATTTCATATTTTTGTTAAGGATCAGGTGGCCATCTTCCTGGGACTATCAGAGTTGGGCCTTAGCGATCAAACGGGTAGTCTGATCATCAGCACTTTTCAAAGATCCAGGGACAGAGAGTTTAGAAGGTTTTCCAAGGTCACACAGAGGCTAGGCTTGGTCTGGAGCCCTCAAGTGCACAGGAATGTGAAAGCAGATTCAGGCATATTTTAGCACCATGCTTGAGAAGATAATAGATGCTCTGAGTCCAGCACTTTAATGTCTATATTTAATGTTTGGCAACATTTTTCAAATCTCATACCCACTTTAGTGATGTGTCATTTTATCTTCTGTGTGTCCTCATCAGCCTGATTTAAGCTTTTGCCACCAGTACAAGGAATGTTACTGCTTTTAGCTCTTTGTGGGGCTGTTGAATAACTGTGACACTTAATTTAATAAACACTTAAATATCTCTGTTTAAGTGCTTTACAAATATAGCTCATTTAATCCTCATGACAGCCCTGTGATATAAGTATTACAATTATTCCTGTTTTAGAGATGAGGAAACAGAGGAACAGAAGTAATTTGATTATGGTCTCACAACAGTGGATGATTAAACTGATATTTTAGCCTAGGGAGTCTAGCCGCAGAGTCCATATTTTAAACTTCTGTTATATTGCTTCCCATATGGCTCTTTAAGTGTCCCACAGATGCCAAAACTTTCCATAGGGATGAAAATTAATTGTTGAAATAACTTTTTCTTTATCCTTTTGAGACTGTCAATGCAAATACATCAACTTCATGCAGTATGTTTCTCAAGGAACCGCCATTCCAAATCATATCTGCACACACAGTAATTTGCGGTGCTTTATAACTGTGGATTAGAATATATTACTAACAAGTTCTTTCTCTTGTCCGATGTGATGTAGCATTGATTTATGCTGGCAGCTCTGTATATCATTATATGAAGAGACCTCTTTTTAACTATGCACACCCAGATGGCACACTGCATTGGGTCTTCTGAGCAAATGCAGCTTGCCTTCAGTTCTTTGTCAGGAGGCAGCACCTCTCAGGGAGGGGAGATGTTTGGGGATGATCTGTATGAAGTCTTATCCTGCATCAGAGGGCAGACAAACTGAAAACCACAGTCACAGAAAACTAACCAATCTAATCACATTGACCACAGCCTTGTCTAACTCAATGAAACTATGAGCCATGCTGTGTAGGCTCACCCAAGATGGATGGGTCATGGTGGAGAGTTCTGACAGACTGTGGTCCACTGGAGAAGGGAATGGCAAACCACTTCAGTATTGCCTTGAGAACCCCAGGAACAGTATAAAAGGCAAAAAGATAGGATACTGAAAGATGAACTCCCCAGGTTGGTAGGTGCCCAATATACTACTGGAGATAAGAGGAGAAATAACTTCAGAAAGAATGAAGAGATGGAGCCAAAGCAAAAACAACACCCAGTTGTGGATGTGACTGGTGATAAAAGCAAGATCTGATGCTGTAAAGAGCCATATTGCATAGGAACCTGGAATGTTAGGTCCATGAATCAAGGCAAATTGGAAGTGGTCAAACAGGAGATGGCAAGAGTGAACATCAACATTTTAGGAATCAGCGAACTAAAATGGACTGGAATGGGTGAATTTAATTCAGATGACCATGATATCTACTACTGTGGGCAAGAATCCCTTAGAAGAAGCGTCATAGTCAACAAAAGAGTCCAAAATCCAGTACTTGGGTACAGTCTCAAAAACAAAGGCATGATCTCTGTTCATTTCCATGGTAAACCATTCAATATCACGGTAATCCAAATCTATGCCCCAACCAGTAATGCTGAAGAAGCTGAAGTTGAACGGTTCTATGAAGACCTACAAGACCTTCTAGAATTGACACCCAAAAAAACTGTCCATTTCACTATAAGGGACTGGAATGCGAAAGTAGGAAGTAAAAGACACCTGGAGTAACGGGCAAATTTGGCCTTGGAGTACGGAATGAAGCAGGGTGAAGGCTAATAAAGTTTTGCCAAGAGAACACACTGATCATTGCAAACACCCTCTTCCAGCAACACAAGAGAAGACTCTATGCATGGACATCACCAGATGGTCAATACCAAAATTAGATTGATTATATTCTTTGCATCCAAAGATGGAGAAGCTGCATACTGTCAGCACACTCAAGACCAGGAGCTGACTGTGGCTCAAATCATGAACTCCTTATTGCCAAATTCAGATTTAAATTGAAGAAAGTAGGGAAAACCACTAGACCATTCAAGTATGACCTAAATCAAATCCCTAACAGTTGGTTATACAGTGGAAGTGAGAAATGGATTTAAGGGACTGGATCTGATAGAGTACCTGATGAACTGTGGCCTGAAGTTTGTGATACTGTAAAGGAGACAGGGATCAAGACTATACCCAAGAAAAAGAAATGCAAAAAAGCAAAATAACCATCTGAGGAGGCTTACAAATAGCTGTGAAAAGAAGAGAAGCAAAAGCAAAGGAGAAAAGGAAAGATATACCCATTTGAATGCAGAGTTCCAAAGAAGAGCAAGGAGAGATAAGAAAGCTTTCCTCAGCTATCAATGCAAAGAAATAGAGGAAAACAATGACTGGGAAAGACTAGAGATCTCTTCAAGAAAATTAGAGATAGCAAGGGAACATTTCATGCAAAGATGGGCTCAATAAAGGACAGAAATGGTATGGAACTAACAGAGGCAGAAGATATTAAGAAGAGGTGGCAAGAATACACAGAAGAACTGTACAAAAAAGATCTTCATGACCCAGATAATCACGATCACTCACTTACAGCCAGACATCCTGGAATGTGAAGTCAAGTGGACCTTAGGAAGCATCACTATGAACAAAGCTAGTGGAGGTGATGGAATTCCAGTTGAGCTATTTCAGATCCTAAAAGATGATGCTGTGAAAGTGTTGCAGTCAGTATGCCAGCAAATTTGGAAAGCTCAGCAGTGGCCACAGGACTGAAAAGATCAGTTTTCATTTCCTTCCCTAAGAAAGGCAATACCGAAGAATGCTCTAACTACCGCACAATTGCATTCATCTCACACACTAGTAAAGTAATGCTCAAAATTACCCAAGTGAGTCTTCAACAGTATGTAAACCATGAACTTCCAGATGGTCAAGCTGGATTTAGAAAAGGCAGAGGAACCAGAGATCAAATTGCCAACATCCACAGTATCATCAAAAAAGCAAGAGAGTTCCAGAAAAACATCTATTTCTGCTTTATTGACTATGCCAAAGCCCTTGACTGTGTGGATCACAACAAACTGTGGAAAATTCTGAAAGAGATGGGAATATCAGACCACCTGACCTGCCTCTTGAGAAACCTATGTGCAGGTCAGGAAGTAACAGTTAGAACTGGACATGGAACAACAGACTGGTTCCAAATAGGAAAAGGAGTACATCAAGGCTGTATATTGTCACCCTGCTTATTTAACTTATATGCAGAGTACATCATGAGAAACGCTGGGCTGGAAGAAGCACAAGCTGGAATCAAGATTGCTGGGAGAAATATCAATAACCTCAGATATGCAGATGATTCCATTCTTATGGTAGAAAGTGAAGAGGAACTAAAGAACCTCTTGATGAATATGAAAGAGGAAAGTGAAAAAGTTGGCTTAAAGCTCAACATTTAGAAAACTAAGATAATGGCGTCCGTCCCATCACTTCAGGAGAAATAGATGGGGAAACAGTGTCAGACTTTATTTTTGAGGGCTCCAAAATCACTGCAGATGATGACTGTAGCCATGAAATTAAAATACACTTACTCCTTGGGAAAAAAAATTATGACCAACCTAGACAGCATATTAAAAAGCAAAGACATTACTTTGCCAACAAAGGTCTGTCTAGTTGAAACTATGGTTTTTCCAGTGGTCATGTAGGGATGTGAGAGCTGGACTATAAAGAAAGCTGAGCACCAAAGAATTGATGCTTTTGAACTGTGGTGTTGGAGAAGACTCTTGCGAGTCCCTTGGACTGCAAGAAGATCCAACCAGTCCATCCTAAAGGAGAGCAGTCCTGAATATTCATTGGGAGGACTGATGGTGAAGCTGAAACTCCAATCCTTTGACTACCTCATGGGAAGCGCTGACTCATTCGAACAGACCCTGATGCTGAGAAAGATTGAAGGTGGGAGGAGAAGGGGACAACAGAGGATCAGATGGTTGGATGGCATCACTAACTCAATGGACATGAGTTTGAGTAAACTCCGGGAGTTGTTGATGGACAGGGAGGCCTGGCATGCTGCAGTCCCTGGGGTCACAAAGAGCTGGACATGACTGAGGGACTGAACTGAATTGAACTGTATGAAGTCAGATTGGAAAAAGGGATGGTAAAGGGGAATACAGTCAGAATAACTACAAGGGTTGTAGTACAATCAGTCACAAGTGAAAGCTCTAGCATGTTAGCAGACAGTACACAGCAGATAACACAAGGAAAGGTGGGCTAAAAAGGGTTGACTCTAGTTAGTTACAGTCTGCAGTGGCAGACTCCTGAACAGAGGTTCACTCCCCAGGGGGTAGTTTAGGAAGGTCGCTGTGGTGTGGCTGACAGTTCTGAGTCACTTTCTGTCTCCCTAGAGCAAGTCTTCTGAACCAGAGCTAGGCTTCCCTGACGGTGCTGGAGGATGTGTGTTTGTGGTTCTCTCATAGACTTACTAGTGAGGGATGTGTTTGTTTTCTTGTGTTTTTTATAGAACTTTTTTTACATTCATGAGCACTTGGGAGCAGATATGTTTTCCACTCAGCTGCGTATGTCCCCATTCAGTTCAGTGTGTTCTTTGTTAGAAGAGCTGCAGGGCAGGGCGGCGCATGCCCACACTTTGCTTCTCTGGCCTACTGGGTACTTGGACCAAAAATACAACTGACAGTCTGTAAATGTTGCCTTAAGCACCACTGAGGTCGTAAAATTTACGTTTGTCAGCCGTTTGCTGGTTGTTTTCACTTTGTATTATGGTTAGTATACTGAGCTATTTTAAGATGAAGGAGTTATGGAGAAAACTGTAACACTAATAAATTATCCTTATAGCCACCTGTGACTATTTTGTAGATAATTACAGCCAGTATTTTGGTTATGTTTTTGTTTTTCCTTTTGCCTGTGTCATAGACAAAAGAAAGTTTTGAGGAGCAAATAAATTGAATGATTTGAATGAATTATTCATAACGTAGTTTCTGGGCTCTGAAGCAGTTGTGGAGGGAGACTTCATTCCAGACTCTGTTCTGGAGTGTTCCCTGTGAACTTTAATGAACTGTTTTTTTTGTTCTCTTCATGGAGGCCCTGGAGATAAGATCTATTTGTTCTTCTGAGCTGCCTTCCTTTTCCCTCTGTCCCAGAGCTTTCTTTTTTAGGACTTTGAATGAGGACTCCATTTTTCAAGTTAATATCCTTGAATAGTATTTAAAACAAGTATAGGGACTTCTCTGATGGTCCAGAGGCTAGACTCCACACTCCCAATTCCAGGGCCCAGATGTGTTTCCTAGACAGGGAAGTAGATGCCACAGGCCATAACTAAAAGACCCTGCATGCTATAACTAAAGATCGAAGCTTCCCTGTGCACTGAGAGCCAGGACAGCCAAATAGATAAAATAAAATAAAATAAAATTAAATTAAACAAATATAAATGTTTATGGGACACTTTAAGATATTTAATGCCTATCAATAATATTACCAAGAAATCAATTTTGAGAATAAATCAGTATAGCAGAAGTTTAAAAATCGTTTCAAAAATTGCTAATGAAATTACTTTTCTAGCAGTTGAAATATAAGCAGGGGCTGCAGAAACCTATGCTGATTTCATACTAACACTGCCTGGTTCCTGGGAGTGAAGCTGTCATCTGTCCCCCTCTCAAGGCCACTATATATATCCTACAGCTTCTGCCGGTGTGGCCAGGTGACCGAGTGCAGGCATTACTTACCTGGCAGAGGTGACTCTAGATTGCTCTCTACATCTTGATGCGGCGCTCTTTCATCTGGGAAAGGTCAGCTCAGGTTGTTCCTGCAGAGGTTGTAAGGGTGCGTGTAAGTTAAATTTTCCAGTACATACCTGACATAGATATTATATTGACAGAGCCATCAGTTTTTTTCGGCAGAGGGTTGTCCCAGTAGAATTTGCTTCTGCTGGTGTTTTCTGTTCGTTTATTGAGGTATAGTTGGTTTACATTGCTATGTTAGTTTCTGGTATACAGAAGGTGATTCAGTTTTATATACATATATTTTTTTTCCATTATGGATTATTACAAAATACTGAATGTAATTCCCTGTGCGATATAGTAGGGCCTGGTTGCATCTGCTGTTTTATTGCTTCGGGCATTCATCTTTTAATATTGCCTAGTGAACAGGGGCTTCCCTGGTGGCTCAGAGGGTAAAGCGTCTGCCTCCAGTGCGGGAGACCTGGGTTCGATCCCTGGGTTGGGAAGATCCCCTGGAGAAGGAAATGGCAACCCACTCCAGTATTCTTGCCTGGAGAATCCCATGGACAGAGAAGCCTAGTAGGTTACAGTCCACAGGGTCGCAAAGAGTCAGACATGACTGAGCAACTTCACCTCAGTGAACAGTCTAATGCTTTCTGTTTTGAATTATAAAATGTTAGCTAGAAGAGGTCTTTTCTGATCAAGCTGCTGGAACTGTAGCTACCTTTAACATATTTGGAAACTAAGGTGACAAAATCAAGTTTTACGACTTAGTTCACAAGTCTTTTGAGGCAAATTCAGGTGTAGGGAAAGGGTATCTGACTCCCCTGGCCTGTCCACTGCCAACAGTCCTTATGCTTTATATTTAACCATTACTGACGCTTCCATTTTGCATTAAAAAAAATAGCAAACAATTGGTAGATATGATCACCATAATTAAACACCAAAATATTTGACTACTAAAAGACTGCTTTTGGCTTTTTTGTATTTCAACTTCCATTAGAGTTGTTTTATAGAGTTATCTTAATATACACTTGCCTGCAAATTTACCTTATATTAAGCATTTCAGTAAGTCGGTCATTTTGTACTATGGGGGAACACTATTAAAAATCAAAGGAGCATGGCATATTTTTTCATTGTTCTTGTATAGTCATCTTAGAAGACAGTTTCTACATATTTAAGAAGCAGATTTGCTGTAGTGATTGTATCCTTTTGGGTAGGGAGGAGGATTGGATATGATGTAAACAGTAAAGAAGCAAATTGTTCTTTACTTCTTTACTTGTTTAGTTTTTTTCTCTTTGTTATCTCTTTCTCTGTTGGTGTTCTCTCTTGTTTTGAAAGTACACCTACTCTGAAGCAGAAAACAAGTACTTTTCTGAGTGTCCATAGTTTCTGATCTTTATTTCCATGAAGAAAAATCTCTTCTTTCAGTTCAGTTCAGTTGCTCAGTCGCATCCGACACTGTTTCCCCATCTGTTTCCCATGAAGTGATGGGACCAGATGCCATGATCTTTGTTTTCAGAAGCTCTCCTATGCATAGTGGTCACAGTGTGTGTCTGCTGTATCAGAAAGGATTATTAACATTCCGGTCCATATTCTTCATATTCATGCTTCAAATAATATACCTTAAACTCTGGAATATTTGTTTTTAAATGTAACTTACCACATTTGAAATAGAACAAAGCAAATGGACCAGAAGTAGATTCCTTTCTGTTCCTTACCAACAGCACATCTCAAAGCTTTTTATTGTTATAGGCCTTTTTCATGAATGGTTTTTTTTTTTAATGTCCTATCAGTCTGGAAATATAATCAACTTATTAATATTAAAATCCTGTTGATGAGTACAACTGGTTTCAATAGTAAAGCCAGTGCTCTGAAGACATTTAATATTAATACTTAATTTTACATCATTTGGCTAGTTTGAACTATAGTGACTAAGTTACATGTGAACCACATAGTCTGGGTAGTGTATACCCAAGTTTCTTTTCGTGTGACTGATCAGAAGCATATATAATGCACCTGATAATTACTAGTTGAATTAACCCTTGGGCAAATAGATTAACTTTTATAATATTCAGTTTTCTCTATGTAAAAGGAGGGGATAATTTAAGTTAAACACTAACAGAATCAACATTTTAGGAACTGCTTACTTTTAATTAACCACCCTTATGGCAGAAAGTGAAGAGGAACTAAAAGCCTCATGATAAAAGTGAAAGAGGAGAGTGAAAAAATTGGCTTAATGCTCAACATTCGGAAAACTAAGATCATGGCATCTGGTCCCATCACTTCATGGGAAATAGATGGGGAAACAGTGGAAACAGTGTCAGACTTTATTTTTGGGGACTCCAAAATCACTGCAGATGGTAATTGCAGCCATGAAATTAAAAGATGCTTACTCCTTGGAAGGAAAGTTATGACCAACCTAGATAGTATATTCAAAAGCAGAGACATTACTTTGCCAACAAAGGTCCTTCTAGTCAAGGCTATGGTTTTTCCTGTGGTCACGTATGGATGTGAGAGTTGGACTGTGAAGAAAGCTGAGTGCCGAAGAATTGATGCTTTTGAACTGTGGTGTTGGAGAAGACTCTTGAGAGTCCCTTGGACTGCAAGGAGATCCAACCAGTCCATTCTGAAGGAGATCAGTCCTCAGTGTTCATTGGCAGGACTGATGCTGAGGCTGAAACTCCAGTACTTTGGCCCCCTCATGCGAAGAGTTGACTCATTAGAAAAGACTCTGATGCTGGGAGGGATTGGGGGCAGGGAGGAGAAGGGGGCGACAGAGCATGAGATGGTTGGATGGCATCACCGACTCAACGGATATGAGTTTGAGTAAACTCCGGGAGTTGGTGATGGACAGGGAGGCCTGGCATGCTGCAGTTCATGGGGTCGCAAAGAGTTGGACACAACTGAGTGACTGAACTGAACTGAACTGAACTTTTAATTAACATACAGGGGAAAACTGACTTAATCATAGTCATGGTTCTCTTACTCATATTATTGAACTTAAATGATTAAGGGAAAACCTCTTAAGTAGTATTTTAACTTATTTGTTCTACTTATTGTTTTTTGTTTCTTGTCTTATTTTTTCCTGTACTTAGATATCAGCAGCTTAAGACATCATTGTTTGAGGAGCAATAAGGTTTTGTTTTTCCAAGTTATAAATATGTATTATGGCTAGTGGTTTTCTTCTGTTTTGGTACAGTAGTATACTTGTTCCTAAGCACTGGGCATAATTTTTACTAACAGTTTTTAAATATTAAATCTATTTTTTACTTTGTTTTGCTTCCATTGATGTTTCTAGTTTGTCTTAACTCATTCATTGGACCTTTCCCCAAGCACACCTGTGCTGCTTACTTAAGAATGGAACTATCATTTGACTATTTCTGATTTTTGGTCCTGGAGCGTCACTGATTTGGCCCCAGAGCTCAGTACAGGGTCATGCATGGCCATGCATCCACATACGATTGCATTTGCACAGGTCTGTCACTGACACTCATGGTGGATTACTCAGACAGGGCCTCTCTGGCCATTTTACCACCAAGAATTGAGTGGAGAAAAGGAACGCTGGTTTGGTTTGGTTTGCTTTGCTTTGGTTTGTACTGATAGTAAAGAATCTTATGTATTTTTTTCATTGCCTTTTTATCTTAAGAAAAATTACAACAAAGAAGATTAAGCCAGACAGTCTTATTCCCTGTTAGAAGTTACCTTTAAAATAGCTCATTTGAAATATAGGACATAGGAATAAATAATCGCAGAATGGCTTATCGAGCTTTATTTGTCATCTGTATTGTCATCTGTATTATTTATTTGTCATGTATATTATGCTTCCCCTTCATTGTAGACATATGCATATATAATAATAAATATAATGTGCACACAGCTTCTACTCCACGCTATTGTAGAAAATGGACATTTTTAACTTAATGACTTGAATGTGTTGAAATACTCATTAACCAGGAATAAACTTTGAGTCTGAAAAAGTTATTATAGTGTAAAAATGCTTAACTTGCAGGGGCTACCTGGATAGCTCAAACGGTGAAGAATCTGCCTGTGGTGTGGGAGACCTGGGTTCGACCCCTGAGTCGGGAGGATCCCCTGAAGAAGGGCATGGCAACCCACTGCAGTATTCTTGCCTGGAGAATTCCATGGACAGAGGATTCTGGTGGGCTACAGTCCATGCGGTCTCAGAGAGTTGGGCACAACTGAGTGACTTTCAGTTTCACATCAACTGTCTTTAGTTTACATGATTTCTCTCTAATGAAGTACTTAGGGAATTTTCAGTTTACTCATGTCTGTGAGTCACAGAATACTTAAGAGTCTCTGAATGCTGACTCTTAATTTGGAGGGAGAAAATGCTGATAGACCGTATCTACTCAAACTTTGTTTTTTTTTACATCTGTTCAGTGCTATACTTTGGCTGGTTTTGGTTCATGATCTTACTTTTAGAAAGCAGCAGCAAAGAAACAGATGATTCAACAAGGTGGAGGCAGCCAGTACAGTTACTGGGGCTGGGTAGTCTGGATGAGGGCTGGCCAGTGATTACATCTCTGCCAGTGCCAGCTCAGTACCAGTGTCAAGACTTTTGCCCAGTCTCCATGTAGACCTGAAAAATGCTTTAAGCAGTGTCCAGGTTTATTACACTGACCTGCAAATGGGATTTTGGATTTCACCCAACCCTTTTCTTTCTGTAGCATTTTGGATTAGGAGAGTGAAGTACAATTAAAATCCATGAGTAATTCTCTAATCCCCTCTTTCCTGTGTTAACAATGCTATTAATCCTTTAAGCTCTGCTTAGCCAGAAGGACTGGAGTGTTCTTATTGCTTTCTTTTCTTTTTAATCCTTTGCCTCCTATCATAATAATAAATTATCGCCATATTATAATTACTACCTAATAAAGTAATATTTCTGAGTGCTTACCCTATTTAAGTGCTTAATATGTATTAACTAAGTTAATTTTCATAGCAAGACAATGAGGTTTATCATCCCTACTTGACAGATGAGCACACTAAGGCCCAGAAAAACTCGCCCAAGGTCATGTACCTAGTAAGTGGCAACATCAGGATACAAAGCTATAAGCCAAGAATAGTAAAATAATGTAAAGACAGATGAGCATTGGGAAGAAATGAAGGGGAAAGCCTGGCTATTTCATAATTCAGTGTAATTAATCATCTTTTGCTAGTTTGCTTTGTATAGTAGGAAATTCAGTTCAGTTTAGTTTGGTTGCTCACTTGTGTCTGACTCTTCGCCATCCCATGGACAACAGCACACCAGGCCTCCCTGTCCATCACCAACTCCTGGAGTTTATTCAAACTCATTGTCCATTGAGTTGGTGATTCCATCCAACCATCTTATCCTCTGTCGTCCCGTTCTCCTCCCACCTTCAATCTTTCCCAGCATCAGGGTCTTTTCCAATGAGTCAGTTCTACCCATCAGTGGCCTAAGTACTGGAGTTTCAGCTTCAGCATCAGTCCTTCCAATGAATATTCAGGATTGATTTCATTTAGGATGGACTGGTTGGATCTCCCCTGAAGTCCAAGGGACTCTCAAGAGTCAACACCATAGTTCAAAAGCATCAATTCTTTGGCGCTCAGCTTTCTTTATAGTCCAATTCTCACATCCACACATGATGACTGGAAAAACCATAGCTTTGACTAGACAGACCTTTGTTGGCAAAGTAATGTCTTTGCTTTTTAATATGCTGTCTAGGTTGGTCATAACTTTTCTTCCAAGAAACAAGCGTCTTTTAATTTCATAGCTGTAATCACCATCTGCAATGATTTTGGAGCCCCCCAAAATAAAGTATTTCACTGTTTCTGTTGTTTCCCCACCTGTTTGCCATGAAGTGATGGGACCAGATGCCATGATCTTCATTTTCTTAATGTTGAGCTTTAAGCCAACTATTTCACTCTTCTCTTTCACTTTCATCAAGAGGCTCTTTAGCTCTTCTTCGCTTTCTACCATAAGGGTGGTGTCATCTGCATATCTGAAGTCATTGATATTTCTCCCAGCAATCTTGATTCCAGCTTGTGCTTCTTATAAGCAGGGTGACAATGTACAGCCTTGACGTACTCCTTTTCCTATTTGGAACCAGTCTGTTGTTCCATGTCTAGTTCTAACTGTTGCTTCCTAACCTGCATATAGGTTTCTCAAGAGGCAGGTCAGGTGGTCTGGTATTCCCATCTCTTTCAGAATTTTCCGCAGTTTGTAGTGATCCACACAGTCAAAGGCTTTGGCATAGTCAATAAAGCAGAAATAGATGTTTTTCTGGAACTCTCTTGCTTTTTTGATGATCCCACGGATGTTGGCAATTTGATCTCTGGTTCCTCTGCCTTTTCTAAATCCTGCTTGAACATCTGGAATTTCATGGTTAAAGTACTGCTGAGGCCTGTGTTGGAGAATTTGGAGCATTACTTTACTAGCGTGTGAGATGAGTGCAATTGTGCAGTAGTTTGAGCATTCTTTGGGATTGGAATGAAAAGGGACTTTTTCCAGTCCTTTGGCCACTGCTGAGTTTTCCAAATTTGTTGGCATACTGAGTGCAGCATTTTCACAGCATCATCTTTTAATATTTGAAATAGCTCAACTGGAATTCCATCACCTCCACTAGCTTTGTTCGAAGTGATGCTTCCCTAAGGCCCACTTGACTTCACATTCCAAGATGTCTGGCTCTAGGTGAGTGAACACACCATTGTGATTATCTGGGTCATGAAGATCTTTAGTGTATAGTTCTTCTGTGTGTTCTTGCCACCTTTCCTTAATATCTTCTGCTTTTGTTAGGTCCATACCATTTCTGTTCTTTATTGAGCCCATCTTTGCATGAAATGTTCCCTTGGTAGCTCTAATTTTCTTGAAGACATCTCTAGTCTTTCCCATTCTATTAATTTCCTCTATTTCTTTGCGTTGTTCATTGAGGTAGGCGTTCTCATTTCTTTGTGCTATTCTTTGGAACTCTGCATTCAAATGGGTATATCTTTCCTTTTCTCCTTTGCCTCTTGCTTCTCTTCTTTTCACATCTATTTGTAAGGCCTCCTCAGACAACCATTTTGCCATTTAGCATTTTTTTTTCTAGGAAATTAGAATAAGGAGGAAATTCAGTCCAGGTCAGGTCAGTTCAGTCACTCAGTCGTGTCCGACTCTTTGCGACACCATGAATTGCAGCACGCCAGGCCTCCCCTGAGTTCACCAACTCCCAGAGTTCACTCAGACTCACTTCCATCAAGTCAGTGATGCCATCCAGCCATCTCATCCTCTGTCGTCCCCTTCTCTTCCTGCTCCCAATCCCTCCCAGCATCAGAATCTTCCAATGAGTCAACTCTTCGCATGAGGTGGCCAAAGTACTGGAGTTTCAACGTCAGCATTGTTCCTTCCAATGAACACCCAGGACTGATCTCCTTCAGAATGGACTGGTTGGATCTCCTTGCAGTCCAAGGGACTCTGAAGAGTCTTCTCCAACACCACAGTTCAAAAACATCAATTCTTCAGCGCTCAGCCTTCTTTACAGTCCAACTCTCACATCCATACATGACCCCTGGAAAAACCATAGCCTTGACTAGAAGGACCTTTATTGGCAAAGTAATGTCTCTGCTTTTGAATATGCTCTCTAGGTTGGTCATAAGGAGGAAATTAGAATGAGTCAGTTCATACGATGGGTGGTGTGGCTTCTTTTCTCCCTCTGTGTCATTCTGTGTATTGTGGAGAAAGTGTCATTTTGCTCAGTTGTGTCCACTCTTTTGTGACCCCACGGACTGTAGCCCACCAGACTCCCTCTGTCCATGGAATTCTCCAGGGAAGAATCCTGGAGTGGGTAGGCATTCCCTTCTCCAGTGGATCTTCCTGACCCAGGGATCAAGCCTGTGTCTCCTTCAAGAAGGCAGATTCATAACTGTCGGAGCCATCTGTGTGGAGTGATGTACTTTAAATGCCCTAAAACACAATAGATTGTGTCTGATCATTGCTAGGGAAGTTTGTTTGTTAGAAAATCATGAGTAGTTTTCTCAAGAGAGAAATTAAATGAATGTGTCTGCTGTTCCCTTCAGTGTTTATTTTAACAAGGCCCTAAAGAGACCTAGTCTCATAGGAGACCGCAGTTATATATAGTCTGGTGCCCTTCCCCCAAATAGGAATATTTGTCCTCACTTTTGTTATTAAAAATAGTACATGCTGTATATGTATAACTGATGCTCTTTGCTATATACCTGAAACTAACATTGTAAGTCAGTTATAGAAAAATTTTTAAAAGATGCTAGTATATTCTCACAAATATAGAGAATAAACTCGTTGTTACCAGTGAGGAGAGGGGAGGGGGTAGGGGGCAATATAGGGCTAGGCGATTAAGAGGCATAACTGTTAAGTATAAAATAAGCTATAAGAATATATTGTACAATGCCAAATATAGCCAATATTTTATAATAGCTATAAATGGAATATAACCTTTAAAAATTGTGATTATATTGTACACCTGTATCTTATATAATATTGTATACCAGTCGTGCTTCAAATTAAAAAAGTTAGTACATGCTCATTGAAAGATCTTAAAAAAGCAAAATTCTGCAATCCCAATACTGAGGATTAACTGTATTCAACTTGAAAAAGTATTTCTAAATGCCATTCTTGGTCTATAAACACAGATAGTTCTCTTTTTTTCTTTTAAATACAAAATTAGTAATCTCTTTTGACACTCAGCCCTATGTCTTAGACATCTCACTCTGTTAAGGAATATCTTTTAAAGGCTTCAGAAATATTTCACTGTATGAATATACCCAAATTTATTTTAAACAGTCCATCCTTCCCTTAAAAAAAATGTATAAACACATGCTTCTATAATTTCTTCTTCTATAATCTTTGAGTTGAAAGTCATTTTAATATCACTCTTTCCTCTCTGAAGTTCATTTTATTTTGTGTCTATAAAATGTAGAACTTAAACTAGAACTTTAAGACATCTTCCAGTTCAACAGTCTACAGTTTCTGACTCTGCTCAGTGAATTTTGAGACCTGCTTGCCAACCATCTTCCACACTGCAGGCCCGTCTCCTGCTCACCCGGGCTTTGTTTCCTTTTGCTGCCTTCATGAAGGAGGCGAAACTATGCCCCTGACCCGTGCCCCTGGAGGAGGAGGCACAGCACCGAGTTTGGGTGGCCATGACTGTGGGCAGAGTGCGGTGCAGGGCTGTGCTGCCCTGGGAGGAGTTCTGAGCCCACGGCTGCCGCTGGTGTCTGCCGCTTGAGGGTGGCGTGGCACTGGAGAGAGCGTGGCCCAGGGCTCTGAGAGCACGGGGGAACTGTTGCCAGCCGCTCGGGCGACAGTCCCCGAGTCCCTCTAGGACTGAGCTTTCCTCCTCTCCTGGCTTCTCATTCGTTGCTGGAAAGGGGTCGCCTACCCTGTGGCCATAGCTTTTTGGAACTGATTCAGTCATTTTGCTCTTCTGTCTTAGAAATGATATGATCAAGTGGTCCTGAAGCTGGATCTTGGAGCTCGTGGTTCTGAAACTTAGCTGAGTGTTAGAATCACCTGCGTACATTTCTAAAAGTACCTACTTGTGCATGTGGGGAGCTTGAGCCACTAGGTCTGAAGGACGTGCTGTATATAGTTTTTATATATTTATACACTATAGTTTATAAATATATTTTATATAAATATATAAGTGTGTAAACACTATAAAAATATAGTGTATATATATATTTTAACCATTCCTGAGGTGAATGTAGATCATCATCTAAGTCTGAGAACCAGTGGACTAGGGCACCAACTTGGAGCACCAACTTGGACATCCTGTTCACTTCTAATGGTCCTCCACCTCAAGGAAGCAGGATGAATGGCCCTTCAGGAATCTGGATGTTGAGACCATGACCTTTCCCCTTGTTAGTCTGCTCTGTCCCCAAGTTGACCTCTCCAAGCCTTAATTTTCTCCAGTAGAGGACTCTTGTCCCTTCCAAAAGTCAGATTATGAACTTTTCTGTATCTGTATGAATGAAACAGACATTTACTTACTGCCCACTTCGTTCCAGACACTTTGCTATAAGTGCTGTGCAAGCGGGTAGTGAGTAGTTCTCCCAACTAGGAAAACAACTTGCAATAAAGAGACAGACACAGGCTTTGTGAGAGTAGACCTCTGGGTCCCCTGCCGATGTGGATTTTCTTCCCTAAGCTTCAGTTTCTTTCTCTCAAAAATGAGAATAACATTACCTGTTACGTAGGCTATTCTGAAGGTTAAATTAAATAATTATTAAGTTCCTATCCTTCCCATTTTTGTATCTTTGCCTCTTTAGCTGAAGACCAAAAACTACAAATGGCCTAAGGATAGAGTTGCATCTTAGGATTTCTTGAATCCTGTATGTTGCCTGAAAGGTTGATATATCTCCATTCTGATACAAGTTAAAATACTGTTTCAGTTCAGTTCAGTTCAGTCGCTTAGTCGTGTCTGACTCTTTGCAACCCCATGAATTGCAGCACGCCAGGCCTCCCTGTCCATCACCATCTCCTGGAGTTCACTCAGACTCAGGTTCATCGAGTCTGTGATGCCATCCAGCCATCTCATCCTCTGTCGTCCCTTTCTCTTCCTGCCCCCAATCCCTCCCAGCATCAGAGTCTTTTCTAATGAGTCAACTCTTCGCATGAGGTGCCCAAAGTACTCTAGTTTCAGCTTTAGCATCATTCCTTCCAAAGAAATCCCAGGGCTGATCTCCTTCAAAATGGACTGGGTGGATCTCCTTGCAGTCCAAGGGACTCTCAAGAGTCTTCTCCAACACCACAGTTCAATAGCATCAATTCTTTGGTGCTCAGCCTTCTTCACAGTCCAACTCTCACATCATACATGACCACTGGAAAACCATAGCCTTGACTAGAAGGACCTTAGTCGGCAAAGTAATATCTCTGTTTTTGAATATGCTGTCTAGGTTGGTCATAACTTTTCTTCTAAGGAGTAAGCGTCTTCTAATTTCATGGCTGCAGTCACCACCTGCAGTGATTTTGGAGCTCCAAAAATAAAGTCTGACACTGTTTCCACTGTTCCCCATCTATTTCCCTTGAAGTGACAGGACCGGATGCCATGATCTTCATTTTCTGAATGTTGAGCTTTAAGCCAACTTTTTCACTCTCCACTTTCACTTTCATCAAGAGGCTTTTTAGTTCCTCTTCACTTTCTGCCATAAAGGTGGTGTCATCTGCATATCTGAGGTTATTGATATTTCTCCCGGCAGTCTTGATTCCAGCTTGTGTTTCTTCCAGTCCAGCGTTTCTCATGATGTACTCTGCATATAAGTGAAATAAGCAGGGTGACAATATACAGCCTTGACGTACTCCTTTTCCTATTTGGAACCAGTCTGTTGTTCCATGTCCAGTTCTAACTGTTGCTTCCTGACCTGCATACAGATTTCTCAAGAGGCAGGTCAGGTGGTTTGGTATTCCCATCTCTCTCAGAATTTTCCACAGCTTATTGTGATCCACACAGTCAAAGGCTTTGGCACAGTCAATCAAGCAGAACTAGATGTTTTTCTGGAATTCTCTTGCTTTTTCCATGATCCAGCGGATGTAGGCAATTTGATCTCTGGTTCCTCTGCCTTTTTAAAACCAGCTTGAACATATGGTTCACGTATTGCTGAAGCCTGGCTTGGAGAATTTTGAGCATTACTTTACCTGCGTGTGAGATGAGTGCAATTGTGTGGTAGTTTGAGCATTCTTTGGCATTGCAAATCTAAAACACAGACACAGTCTCCATGTGACAAGCCATTATTTTATAATTAGCTCTCTTCCATTTACTTTGCAATTCTGTATTTACTCTTGATGTTCAAAACACATGCACGTCATCACCCTCTCCTCGCCTTTTCCTCATGTCGTTAGCAGTCATTTCAGTCAGCTAGAATTTTTCCCCACTTGGTCATTTTCTCAAAACACACATGTAGGCAGGCACATATACACCCATGGCTGCTTTTGATTAATTCAGAGGCTTTTTAGGGGATAATTCAGCATGATTCATCAGACTGTTTCTCTGGCCAACCCCTGTTACCAAGCACTCAATGTATTTTCAGTAGTTAACTCATTGCGTAAGCTAAACAAGATGCTTATTTCTTCTGGTTTACTGATGCAGTCCAGCTCAGTTACTATAAGTATCCAGACATGTCAGGATAGGATGAAAAATTGTGGAATTGGGTGTTAGAATGAAGGGATTTTTAGGACTAGAAGAAATTCGTGATTGAGAAGTAAAAGAAGGTTATTCTAAACTTAGTTCTATTTATTTACAGAATGAGTTTCGTTTAAGAAGTATTTGATACAGAGAAAGTCCTAGTATTAACTGATAAGGGGAGGAAAGTTCACCTCCTGAGGATCATGTGATGATAGTCAGAATCAGTGTTAGTTTTCACCTGTTTGTTACGAAGTATGTTATGAACTCCGGAAAGCGTTCTGGCACTGTTTCCCAAGATATTGTTTATTGAAATGCCTACTCACTCATGATGTACTTCAGTTAAAGTGCGTAAGAACTGAAGTACATGAGTGAATTCCTGATATGTCCCTAGCGGCAGGACCCCACTTGAAAATGGGGACCACTCTAGTTTCCAGTCTTTAGTGCTATTTCCTGGAGCTGTGGTGGAGGCTCAGGCAAGGTGGAGACTCACAGGACAGTGGTGCTGGCATCTCTGGTGACCGGAGGACTGGTAACTACAAGTAGTTATAATAGCTTGTCTTGATATTTCTACTTTGCTGTCTGTTTTCATGTTGAATTCACGCAGCTAGCGTAATGGTACATGTATTGCCTGAGTTTTTCAGTTGGTATTGGAGGGCAGCGTGAAAGTATAATGATCAAAATTGTCTCATTGAGATCTTACTACATAATACACTTGCTTTTGTATTGCCTTTCAGAATGAAAGCCATAGAAAGCCCCAACAAAGAAGATGATACCCAGTGGCTGACCTACTGGGTAGTATATGGTGTGTTCAGCATTGTCGAATTCTTCTCTGACCTCTTCCTGTCCTGGTTCCCCTTCTACTACATGTTGAAGGTACGTTGGCTCTTCCTGAACTGCCATTGTTTTCTATTTATCTGTGTTTTAGTTTTGCTCCCTACCACTAAAATAAACTCAATCTCAGGACCTGTATACAAGGAATAGGAACAGATGCTCGAATGTTAGTCATCTCTGGCTCTGCCTCAGATTATGTAAACAGGAAGAAAGAACTCAATATAGCTAACTATTTTGTGTATTACCTTGGAAATAGCCAAAGCAATTATATCTGTAACATGTGTTTGATAATAGTGAAAGGTGGAAATACTGTGAATTAGCACAAGCATTGCTCTTTGCCAAAATCCTACCTTCATGCACTATTGTCTGTGTTTGATGCATAAACATTGCAAATTTTATCAGTCCATCAATTATTCACAGCTGTGTGCTGGAGTCTTTATATCTGGACAAAAATACTCATTTCTTATATAGGTTTGGAAAAGAAGATGTGAAATCAGCTGAGGAAGTCATTTTAATAACTCTGACATGTCCATTAGTCTGGCATCAGCCCTGCCACACCTTGTGTTTGGCAGAGGACTCACTTTAGTTACAACTATGTGAGGAAAAGCAGTAGGAAGTTGAACTTTTTCCTAATGGGATCTATAACAACTCTGGACTTGGATCAGAAGCAAATGACAATGAAGAAGTTCACACCTTTTAACAGAGTGGTTGGTTCTTTCTCTCTAAGTGGTGATTCCTGGAATGTCTTCTGTGGAAGAGGCCCTGCTTCGCATGAACGTCATAGGATGCAAATAGTGCCTTGGGCTCACTGAGCTAGACTGCCCAAGCTGCAGGGGGTTTAAGTCCAGCTCCTATGAATTATAGGTTCTCTTCTTTCCCTTCATACTCTTTAAATATTTGTTTTAGTAAGAGTTACAAGTGAAAAAAAGTTTAAAGACTCAAGTAAGAGTACACGTGAAGTTACACAAGAAATAGTTTGAGTTACATATGAAATAGTTTAAAGACTCAACTGATTCTCTAAGATTTTTGAAGATCTGCATTCCTGCCCCCTGTATTGCCTCTCTTAAAAGTTATTTTAGTTTCCTCAGATCTAATTGTTTCCTTTGTATATGGGAAATAGATGGGGAAACAGTGGAAACTTTTATTTTGGGGGGCTCCAAAATCACTGCAGATGGTGACTGCAGCCATGAAATTAAAAGACGCTTACTCCTTGGAAGGAAAGTTATGAGCAGCTTAGATAGCATATTCAAAAGCAGTGACATTACTTTGCCAACAAAGGTCCGTCTAGTCAAGGCTATGGTTTTTCCAGTGGTCATGTATGGATGTGAGAGTTGGACTGTGAAGAAAGCTGAGTGCCGAAGAATTGATGCTTTTGAACTGTGGTGTTGGAGCTCTTGAGAGTCCCATGGACTGCAAGGAGATCCAACTAGTTCATTCTGAAGGAGATCAGTCCTGGGTGTTCATTGGCAGGACTGATGCTGAAGCTGAAACTCCAGTACTTTGGGCACCTCATGCAAAGAGTTGACTCATTGGAAAAGACTTTGATGCTGGGAGGGACTGGGGGCAGGAAGAGAAGGGGACGACAGAGGATGAGATGGCTGGATGGCGTCATTGACTCGATGAACGTGAGTCTGAGTGAACTCCGGGAGATGGAGATGGACAGGGAGGCCTGGCGTGCTGCAGTTCATGGGGTCGCAAAGAGTTGGTCACAACTGAGCCACTGAACTGAACTGAACTGAACTGAACTGGTCTAGTGGTTTCCCCACTTTCTTCAATTTAATTCTGAATTTGGCAATAAGATGTTCATGATATGAGCCACAGTCAGCTCCCAGTCTTGTTTTTGCTGACTGTATAGGGCTTCTCCATCTTTGGATGCAAAGAATATAATCAGCTTGATTTTGGTGTTGGCCATCTGTTGATGTCCATGATAGAGTCTTCTCTTGTGTTGTTGGAAGAGAGTGTTTGCTATGACTAGTGTGTTCTCTTGGCAAAACTTTATTAGCCTTTGCCCTGCTTCATTCTGTATTCCAAGGCCAAATTTACCTGTTACTCCAGGTGTTTCTTGACCTCCTACTTTTGCATTCCAGTCCCCTATAATGACAAGGACATCTTTTTGGGGGTGTTAGTTCTAAAAGGTCTTGTAGGTCTTCATAGACCCTTTCATCTTCAGCTTCTTCAGCGTTACTGGTTGGGGCATAGACTTGGATTACCATGATATTGAATGATTTGCCTTAGAAATGAACAGAGATCATTTTGTCATTTTTGAGATTGCATCCAAATACTGCATTTTCGACTCTTTTGTTGACTATGATGGCTATTCCCATTTCTTCTAAGGGATTCTTGCCCACAGTAGTAGATATCATGGTCATCTGAGTTAAATTCACCCGTTCCAGTCCATTTTAGTTCACTGATTCCTAGAATGTCGATGTTCACTCTTGCCATCTCCTCTTTGACTGCTTCCGATTTGCCTTGATTCATGGGCCTAGCATTCCAGGTTCCCATGCAATATGTGTCTTAGAATATGGTATTTATATTTGTCATTCTGACTTACTTCACAATGTATAATAGGTTCTAGGTTCATCCACCTCATTAGGACTGACTCCAGTATATTCCTTTGTATAGCTGAGTAATATTCCATTGTGTTTATATACCACAACTTCTTTATCCATTCCTCTGTTGAATGATATCTAGGTTGCTTCAACGTTCTGTTTTGTAAATAGTGCTGCAGTGAACAATGGGATACATGTGTCTTTTTCAGTTTTGGTTTTCCCAGGGTATATGTCTAGGAGTGGAATTGCTGGGTCATAAGGAATCTCCATACCATCTTCCATAGTGGTTGTATCAGTTTACATTCCCACCAACTGTGCAAAAGCATTCGCTTTTCTCCACACCCTCTCTAGCATTTATTTTTTGTAGACTTTTGACGAGGGCCATTCTTACTTGTGTAAGGTGATATCATTGTAGTTTTGATTTACATTTCTCTAATAATGAGTGATGTTGAGCGTCTTTTCATGTGTTTGTTAGCCATCTGTATGTCTTCTGTGGAGAAATGTCTGTTTAGGTCTTTTTCCCACTTTTTGATTGGGCTGTTTGTTTTTCTGGCATTGAGTTGTATGAGTTGCTTGTATATCACGGAAATTAATCCTTGGTCAGTTGTTACAGTTGCTATTATTTTCTCTTGTTCTGAGGGTTGTCTTTTCACTGTGCTTATAGTTTCCTTTGCTGTGCAAAAGCTTTTAAGTTTAATCAGGTTCTATTTGTTTACTTTCGCTTTTATTTACATTACTGTAGGTGGTGGGTCATCCAGTTGGGGAATAAAGCAATGAAAATAAAATTAACAAATATTTTGAGAGGAAAGGAGATTAAGAAAAGAAAGAAAGAATAGATATGCCAAGTTAAATAGAAGTAGATAAAGAAGATTTATATATGTTAAAGATTAACTGCGAAGGGAAAGAACAGTAGGAAAAGGAAACAAAGGAATAAATGTAGAAAAAATAATAATAGGTTTAAAAAATTAAAATTAAAAAGAAAAGAAATAAAAGAGGAAAATTCCACAGAACTGCAAAAGGCCAACACCAAGGCAGAAGTTTATGATAACAATAAAAATGTGACTGAGGAAATAAGAAAAGGCTCAAAAGCTTAATTGGATTTCTCAGCATCAATTAAAGCGAGAACTACAACGGAGGGGGGAGGAAAGGAAAAAAAAAAAAAATCCAAGAGAATGTACAGAGCAAGTCAAAAACTGAAAACAGTAAGGTTTATCTTGAGTCACTGCTGTCAGAGTCCTTTCCTGTGCTGGGAATCCCAGTCCACCTCACCTCCCTAGGATGCCTTCCAGCACTGTGCTGATCACTGGACCTGCTGTGGGGGCAGCTCAGATTCTCATCTGGTCCTGCTCTGCGTGTTCTTGGCTCCAGTGTCCACAGCTATCAGAGCTAGTGCGTTTTCTTTTGTGGGAGCTCTCAGTGGCCTTTTATATATTCCATAGACACAGAGTCTGCCTAGTTGATCATATGGATTTAATCTGCAGCTTGTACAGCTGGTGGGAAGGTTTTGGCTCTTCTTCCTAGCCACACTGCCCCTGGGTTTCAATTGTGGTTTTCTTTCCACCTCTGCATGTGGGTCATCCACTGGGGTTTAGGGTCCTGAGGCTGCCCTACAGGGTCGCAAAGAGTCGGACAGGACCAAAGAGGTCTTGGGCCCATGAACACACCCTCTGCCCCAGTGAGGGTTTTGTGTGAAGGTGGTGCAGCTGCTTGGCTTGGGGGTACGGTGGTGGTGCCAAGTGTGCAGGGACACAGATTGCCTCTGCAGCAGGAGTTATGGCCCTATCAGAGGCTTTTTTTCCAGCCTCTTGTGGCTGGTGCTCAGAAGGCCTCTTCGGCCAGTCTTTCTTTGTAGCTCCACCTGTTCAGGCACTTAGAGGGATCCCTTGCCTGGAGTCCATCTCTGTTGTTCGGGCTTTAGGCACTTAGAGGGCTACCCTGGGGTAAGGGTGGTTCTGCTCTGTGAAAGTGAAAGTGAAGTCACTCAGTCCTGTCCGACTCTTTGCGACCCTCTCCATCCGTGGGATTCCAGGCAAGAATACTGGAGTGGGTTATCATTTCCTTCTCCAGAGGATCTTCCTGACCCAGGGATCAAACCCTGGTCTCCCACATTGGAGGCAGACGCTTTAACCTCTGAGCCGCCAGGGAAGCCCTGCTCTGTAGTTCGGTGCATCAGTCACTGAAAGGAGCACCCTGGGTCCTGCTCTGTAGCTCAGTGCGTCAGGTATTGGATGGGCCAGCCTCTGAAACACTTTCCTGGGGAGAGAGAGGCTACGCTGATGGCTCCACCGTCTACGCGTGACTCAGCAGTAGCGCCTTGCTTCCATGGCTGCCTGGCTTTCCTCCACAGGCATTCCCACCACAATCTCCTCCCTCACATCCACTCGATCTGTCTCTCCACAGTCAACAGCAGCCCTTGCCCTGGGATTGCTCCGCAATCCCTCAACTCCAGCTCCCAGCCACTGTCCCTTCCAGGAGACCTCCATTCCTGCCCGGCATATGTATGGTTGCGGCAAGGACTGTCTGATTCTCATTCCATTTAGGCTGCCACAGATCAGCTGTTTCACTCTCAGCCTTAAATGTTTCTCCTCTGACTCAGTTGCCTGGCTGTGGGGATCGGACCCTGCTTCAGTTCCCCCACCCGCTCAGGGCAGGTCCAGTCCTACTAACACTCCTGTTTTCCCCCTAGTTCCTTCATCCGACTGAGTTTTGCGTGGTTCTGTGCATTCTTTTCCACTGGTCAGGTACTCCTGTCCGCTCTCGGCTGGTGTTCCGCATGTACTTCTGTGTCTGAAGGTGTATTCCTGATGTATCCATGGAGAGCGATGGACTCCACGTCCACCTACTCCTCTGCCATCTTGTTCTCTCTCTTTAGATTTTTTATCTAAAAACATATATACAGGAAATTAGATACCAGAAACTCTCTCAGTCTTTGATTTTCCTCCCTGCAACCACCACTACATTGATACTATCTTGATTTTTAATTCTGGGTAATTTGGATGTATGTTTTCTTTTCCTCTGACCTTACCTATTTTTCAAATATATTTATTTGTGTTTTCCTGCTTTCTGGGAGTTTTTCTCAATCTGATCTTCCAGTTTCAATTTTGTTCCATTTGCTCTTTATGCTATACATTGTGTTTATTTCAACTATTTTATTTTTCATTCCTAGTAATTTTGCTTGGTTCTTTCCTATTTTTTTTTTGTTGTTGTTCTTTCATATCACTGTATTTCTTTTAGTATAGTTAATTTAAAATTCTTAGTCACTTCTAAAATTTCTGCTGCTGATAGATCTGTAGTTGACTGTGCTTCGTTTTGAAATGGTTGTAGTTTTCAAATACCTTGTTATTTTGGCCTTTAAGTTCATTTTTCTCCAGGCATATCAGCTATTCCATTGGGTGCTGGAATGGAGGTGGGCACACCCTGATTCATGCTAGTTCTGGTAAACTCGGGATGGGGGGCAGGTGGGGGAGCCTGCCCACCCTAAAGTAGGGTGGGGAGCCCCAGGCAGCAGAGGAGCCACAGTTAATCACCCTTCCCTCCCCAAAATAGCTCCTCGGGTGCAGGCATCAGCCTTTGGCCCCTCAGCAGCATCTGAAGCAGGTGCTGCTAGGTGGTCATTCCCAGCTCTAGGGCTTGGAGCAGGGGCATGAGGAGAAACTGCCCTGGCTGCTCAGTCCGCAGCTATTTTCCTCAGTCCCTCTGAAGGCAGTACTGCTATGCCAAAACCTCTGCTTTTTTCTAAAGTATAGGAGAATGTTTTCTAACTTGGAGGAATAGAAATTAGACAAAAATTTCTATATACCAGTGGGCAGCATAAACAAAGGAAAAATAATGACAGACTAGGAGAAGGCAATGGCGCCCACTCCAGCACTCTTGCCTGGAAAATCTCATGGACAGAGGAGCCTGGTGGGCTGCAGTCCATGGGGTCGCGAAGAGTCGGACGTGACGGAGCGACTTCACTTTCACTTTTCACTTTCATGCACTGGAGAAGGAAATGGCAGCTCACTCCAGTATTCTTGCCTGGAGAATCCCAGGGACGGGGAGCCTGGTGGGCTGCTGTCTATGGGGTCGCACAGAGTCAGACACGACTGACGCGACTTAGCAGCAGCAGCAGCAGCAGCAGGAGGATGTATTTACATTCTTACCAGATTTGGAATTATATCCAGAATATATAGAAAAACAGGGAAGAAAAAGAGGAAAATGAAACAAGTCATACAGAGACATTTCACATAAGAGTTAAAAATATGAGTAGTCAGCAATCTGGGAAATGTGAGTTAAAATACTCAAATAGTATAGCTTCCTCATTAAATTGGCAGTTATTTAAAATGTCTACATTTCTGTTTACTTTTTTTTAGACTTTTTATCTAAAGAAATGTAGATACAGGAAATTAGATACCAGAAGCTCTCTCATTCTGGTAATTAGAAAATATCCCTGAAGGGTCCATCAACAGGTAAATGGTTAAATGAATTAATAGTATTGTACATCCATACTGTCAAAAGAAATAATTCATTTATTGAGATATAGAAGTTTTGCATAATTCATTATTTATAAAAATTATAGATTATAGACAGTATGAAACCATTTATGGTTAAAAAAAGAAGCTAGATAGTTAAAATTTTAACTGAAAACATGAATATTCTTTTTAAAAAGCAATTTTTTGTTTATTTGGCTGCAATGGGTCTTAGGTGCGACATGTGGGATATAGTTCCCTAACCAAGGATTAAACCCAGGCTCCCTGCATTGGGAGCATAGAGTCTTACCCACTAGACCACCAGGGAAGTCCCTGGATATTCTTTTAAGTTTGAATGATGTTACCACCGAATGCCTTGTAACACAGCTGAAAACTTTTCCTTTCAAAAGGAATGGGAAAAAAATTGGTCTATCAGAAGATTTAGATTTCATAGGCTGCTGGATTTTTCATGGTTTTGTTATCCAAAGATATTTAGCATTTATAAAATAGCTTTGTAGTCTTTAATGTAGATGTCCATACTTTAAACTTTCAAATACTTTTGAATCCTTTGAGAGCTGTCTAATGGCAGTGACGTCACGCTGTAGTCTCTAGCAGCAAGAAGCCGGGTTTCTGCCTGGCGCCCCGCTGCTTGCCCCCAGCAGTGTGCTGCCAGTAGAGACACGACACCAGCACCTGACCTCAAGCTTCTGAAATGTGAGCAGTCTGACGGCGGCCTGCTCGTGATCACCGCTGCCAACAGAGGCCCCTTGAGACAGAAAGGCTCCAAAATAAAAGATAATCAGCCAGTCGTTTATATTTGAAGTACATTACAGAAATTGCTGTGCAGCAAGTTTTCCTCCCTAATAGCAAAATGAATGTGCATCCATTAGTAGTGAGTGCCCAGCTGTATGATGGCATGGCATCCAGAAAGGGTGAATTTATCCCGCATGTTCCAAATAGATAATACACTTGAGATGATTAAAAATTGATCATGCTGTCAATAAAAATGCTTTCTTTCTGTATCAGTGGTGTGTTCTGAGTGGCTTCAGTGAACTGACTGAGAAAAGGTCCCTGATTGCAGAGAACTGTATGTGAGCGTATTCCATTTTAAGGACTAGCTGGGTCCTACCTGTGCTATTGCTACAATCACAAGGTAATTGTTTGGGAGGATGAAGAAAAGACCTGCAGCTAAGGCCAGGTTTACTATTTTATCTTTTGCAGAGTTAATATTGTTGACCTGTTCCCCCATTTTTCTAAAGTAGCCTGTTAGATTGAAGGAATGTAAGAGGAACCAGTGATTAGGCATCGAAGGTTGGTTGAGAAGATACTGTTCCATGTATTAAGTCAGAAAAAGTGGATCCTGCCTGTTTAGAGCTTTGATCTGAGCTCTGCCTTGGAACAGGAAGGTTTAAAAATAAATGTGAGCGACTGAGTGAAGTCGCTCAGTCGTGTCCGACTTTTGCGGCCCCATGGACTGTAGCCTACCACGCTCCTCTGTCCATGGGATTTTCCAGGCAAGAGTACTGGAATGGGTTGCCATTTCCTTCTCCAGAGGATCTTCCCGACCCAGGGATTGAACCCAGGTCTTCCACATTGTAGGCAGACGTTTTACCGTCTGAGCCACCAGTTTTAAATAAATGTATTTATTTAAAAATAATTTCTCTGTTTGTGGAAGTAGTATATCTTCTTTATTCAGCAGATATTTATTTAGAACCTCTGTGTGCCAGAATGTGTTTTAGGTCAGGGGGATTTTGGTGAATTAATCCTTGCTGTTATACTGTTTGCATCTGTGGTTGTGTGTATGTGTGCTTGTGTGTTGGGGCATGTTTTATGTAGAAAATAAAATAGTATTTTAAGACTTCTACTGTTATCATCTTAGGGTAGTCTTCCTGTTTTTAAATGTGTAAATAAATTTCTTGATACAGTGTATACACACAGAGAATTGTGTATGTTATTGCTTTACTCAACTATGTATGGTTGAGACCATATATATCATATATGATTCTATATCTCCCTTTTTTGATTAATACAATACTATGAGTATTTTCTCATGTTATTCGATATTCTTTGACCTAGATGTCTAACCCATTATAGATAAGAATTCATTCATTCCTTAGTTAATAGACACTGAGGGCAGTTATCTTGCTATTTTAACTAATGCTGCAATGAATACCTTTGCGCCTCGTCTTTATTCTCATTTAAATAAGTTTCTAGACTATTCAACAAGGTTGAATAAACTTTGGCAAGTTTAAGTCCTGATCCAGACTGTTACCTGTACTGTTTGACCCACTGACAGAGAGAATAACATTTTTCTTCTTAGCTTTGTAGGAGGCAAAGAAAATAGGAAAGTCTTCCCCTTCACAGGTCTGCTTTCAGCTTTCATTTGTGCATGCTGAGCATTACTGTTCTTGTGGCTGTGTCGCAAAGGCTCCCCAAGACTTGTTTCTGATCAAGTGATTGCAGCACACCAGAAGCTAGTGTTGAAATACATTTTTTTCAGACATTAACTCTCAGGTCTCACCAGGCTAGTGCCAAACTGTGCATATTAAATATATCCCTACCTTGGAAGCATTTCTACAGGGAAATTGAATAGTGGCAGCATTAGAATCACAGACACAACTCTCTGGCCTGTTGTAATTTAAGAATTTAGTATGTCAGTGCTGCTAGTGCTGAGAGTTAAACTGAAATAGCATGGACTCTTTATCTGCACTGCAGGTAAGAGTGGGCTTGTGTTTGCTCTTGGGAACACCATGAGCTGGCCCGATTAAAAGGATGGTCAGATATGTGTATTTCTGGGCTCTTGAGTAGGTACATAGGTTAAGAAAAGGGAGTAGTAAAAGCTGGCAGCTGAACACCACCCTTGAGAGTTGAACTGTAATTAACTTTATTTTTAATACAAGAAAGTTATTTCATTTGAGAACTGGAAAACGCTCAGGGTGTAGGTAAAGAGCAGTAATGACTTTGCAGTCTCAAGACAATAGCTAGAGGGAACTAGGAAGAAATAAATGAACAGTCTGGAGTTTAGCATATAAACTTAATCACATTGGAGAGGCACAAAAATGCAGGCTCTTGGCTCTGGTCCTGTCTGGTAGCCATGCTTAAATTCATCCAGAAAAGGTGAACAAGTCAAGTTTTCTGGGTTGCTTAGCATTGTTATCTGTATAGACAGATAACATTTCAGAGATTTTCAACAACAGTAAGAACTGTCGGACTTGGTAATATTAGCTGTATCTTGTGTACTTTCTTCAAGTATATTTTTAATTTCTTGAGTTTCCTAAAAATCCTGAAGAGAAAATTGACTCTTTGAGAGGTTGTTTGATTTACTTACAGTCACGAAATAGATACCAACTCTCCTCTGATTCTTTTTTTTTTTTTTAATTTGGAATAGCTCTTTTACATGCCTTAGGGGTGGTGGTTTAGTTGCTAATCTATGTCCGACTCTCACGACCCCATGGACTGTAGCCAGCCAGGCTCCTCTGTCCAATCGATTCTCTAGGCAAGAATACTGGAGTGGGCTGCCATTTCCTTCTCCCCAACTCTCCTGATTCTTAACCCGTGAGTCCTTTCCACTTCACTTTGAGGCTATGCAGACATATGTCTACATCAATAATATATTCCTGACAATCAGATATTCTGTATAGGAATACCAGCCAGAAGACTATTTTCTACAATTTTAAATAGTAAAAATTAAAATGTATCTCATGCCAGTTTAAAACTTTATGCCAGTTTCCTAAATATTAATTGTTCAGTCGCACAGTTGTGTCTGACTCTTTGCAACCCCATGGACTGCAGCACACCAGGCTTCCTTGTCCTTCACTATTTCCTGGAGCTTGCTCAAACTCATGTCCATTGAGTCGATGATGCCAACCAACCGTCTCATCCTCTGTTGCCCCTTCTTCTCCTAAATAATAAATACAGCAAAATGCCTGGATATAAATAACAAGTAGATTGGATGTTAGATGCTAAAAACTAAATCCAAATAGTTCTTCTCTTCAGACAGTTACTATAGTTGGTAGGAGGCTTGCTCTGTATGCAGCAGCGCGGGGCACATCCCCTTGGCCGCCACACTGCATTCTCCTTGAAATGTTCACATAGAATTCTGATGTTCTGTCAGAATGTAACTTTTCCTGCACATCACTTTGATTAAATTGCTCTATTGACTTTTAGGTGTATGTGTGGATATATTAGCATTATCTTTATAAGCAACTAACGGAAAGTATGAATGTTTGGGTATCAAAAGAGCACAGGCTCTAGGCCGCGGGCTTCCGCAGCTGCAGCTCATGGGCCCTGGCAAGCGGGCGTGGAGTTGTGGTGCGTGGGCCTCGCCACTCCACGGCAGGTGGGATTTTGGCCCCTGCAATGGCAGGAAGATTCTTATTCTCTGCCCACCAGGGAAGTCCAAAATACATTCTAAAAAAATAAAACACTTTTACTTTATTTTTTCTTTATATTCCAGTTAGAAACCTGGTTTTGTGTTTTTTTTTCATAATTATATGTGTAAGCATCTCATGACTTTGAATTTCATTTCAGGCAGTGAAAGGAGAGTTAAGAACAAAATAATTGTTTAAAAAGGGAGTATGTTGATCCTGATATCTGATTTTACCTGACTTAAAACTTTAATAGGCAGCCTGCTTCTGTTTCATGGATGTTGGTAGAAGACACAGTATTCTTGGGACAGGGACAGAGCCCCTGCTAGGCTAGATGCTCCAGATGTTTCTTATTTTCTTACAAAACCTGTATGAAATAGATTTAAAAGATTTTTCTGTTATTTTTTTTTATAGAGTCAGAACAGACTTAAGCAAATAAGTAACTTGCGTAAGTTTTGCCAGCTAGTAAGTGGCAGAGCCAAGACTGGAACCAATGTCTCTGAGCTCCGTTTTTTCACCTCTGTGTTTTGTAGTATACAATTCTCTTAGGTCTCAGGTTGTTGGGTGGAGAGATCTGTATATATCTTTAGATTAAGATTTTAAATTTTGTATATTTTCCTATGTATTCTTACTGATTTCTAGTTTTTTAATATATCAGTTTCTGATGGAAATATTGAAAAGCAATTGATCGTGGATTTTGTCCATTGAAAAATTCTGACTTTCAAGTTTATACAGTCGAAATTATTATGTATTTAGAAACTACATATAATTATAAATTACATAATTATAAAAATTAAAGTTATATAAGTATCAAAACAAAGTGAAGTCGCTCATTTGCGTCCTCTTTGCGACCCCATGGAGGAGCCTGTCAGACTCCTCCATCCATGGAAAGAATACTGGAGTGGGTTGCCATTTCTTCCTCTAGGGGTCTTCCTGACTCAGGATTGAACCGGGGTCTCCTGTACTGCAGTTAGACTCTACTGTTTGAGCCACCAGGGAAGCCAAAAAGAAAAGTATATATAATTTACATAGCTCAAAGATACATAGGTTCAGGCCAGTTATTCTTCCTAACAAGTTGTTTTCCTTCTTTATCATGTTGTTCACTTATTTTTCCTTGTGTTTATGTACTATTATTATATGAGCTATTTTGAAAGTTGGTATTTGTCAGATACGTCTTTTTTTTTTCAATCTTATTTTCAGTGTTCCTGATTGGTTTTGTCTTAGGTGTGTTTCTCGCAAGAACTATATAGCCATAGTTTGGGATTTTCATTTATTTTTATTTTTATTTTTTTAAAAATCCAGCCTGGTAACTGCTGTCTTTTCAAAACTCGCCCCCTTTAATCTGTTCAGAGCCTGCATTTTGTTTTGCATTTTGAATGTCACAGAAGGGCACGCAATATCAGTGCTCTGCGTGTGTTTTAACTCCAGCTCTGTCATCAGTAGTAGCCCCTTCCCAGGTTTGCATTTCTAGAGCTCTCGGGACTCACAACTAAAAAGTGGTCCAAGTTAGCAAAGAAGTTAAGCTGCTGGACTTGGTGTGTTTTGCGTTTGTCAGTCTCAGTTTTTCTTTCTGTGCTTCGTTGCTCAGTCATATTCGACTCTTTGCGACCCCATGGACCATAGCCCACTAAGCTCCTCTGTCCATGGGGATTCTCCAGGCAAGAACACTGGAGTGGGTTGCCATGCCCTCCTCCAGGGGAGCTTTGCAACTCAGGGATTGAACCTAAGTCTCCCGCATTGCAGGTGGATTCTTTACCAGCTGAGCCACCAGGGAAGCCCAAGAATACTGGAGTGGGTAGCCTATCCCTTCTCCAGGGGAACTTCCCAACTCAGGAATCGAAGTGGGGGCTCCTGCCTTACAGGCAGAGTCTTTGCCAGCTGAGCCACCAGGGAGGCCCTGGCAGCCTTTCCTTACTAGGTCATTATTTGTCATGTTTGCTCCACCAAGAGAAGCGCGCCTACCGTCCTGCCGAAACACCGGCGGTGCCAGCGGAGCAGGCAGCGGGGCGGGCTGGCCTCGGGTGGGGGCGGCGCGCGGGCCGGGCTCCCGCCCCTCTGTAACCGGGCTGCTCCTCCCCCTGCAGTGCGGCTTCCTGCTGTGGTGCATGGCTCCCAGCCCCGCCAATGGAGCAGACCTGCTCTACAAGCGCATCATCCGGCCTTTCTTCCTGAAGCACGAGTCCCAAGTAGACAGTGTGGTGAACGACCTGAAGGACAAAGCCAGAGAGACTGCAGATGCCTTCGCCAAGGAAGGTACGGCTTGGGGGCAGCCTGGCTCAGTGCACGAGAGGCCGTGGGTTATACTGGCCCAGATGGCGGGCTTCGTCACTTCACGTCCTGTTGGCTTTCCTCAGCCACGTGCCAAGGCTGTACTGGGATTTCTCCACCAAGGCTTTGCCTCTTGCCTTTACTGTTCCCACCATTCTTCTGCCATGCCACGTATAACACATCATTCAGTCAGCACATTAGGAAAAGTGACTTTCCTGTGGTGGGTGGAGATTTTAGGGGTCTTCTGTATTTATATACAAGTCTAGTCTCTCTCATTCATTTCAGGTTGAACTGCTTGTTATGCTGCTGTTCAAATGGCTTTTGTGAGAGGTGGAAGAGAATGCCCTCTCTCTCAGCCTTTCTCATCCATTCATTCAACAAATACTTATGCATTGAGGTGACTTAATTATGTGCCAAGCATGTTCATAGCACTGGGCATGAACCAGGGAACCAAACAGACCAGCAGACCATACTGCATGAACCCATGAAGCTTAGTCTTGTTGAGAGAGAGAGAGAGAATACAATGAAAAAACAAGTTACGTGGTGTAGTTAGCACATGATACAGAGAAAAATAAACCAGATCGAAAGATAGGGAGTGCTCAGGGGCTGAAGGGAAGGTGACAGTTTTAAAGAGTGATTTAGGAAATCCTCACAAAGGAGGCAATACTGCGTCACATTTGAAAGTGTTAAGGGAAGGAACCATGGGGAAGAAAGCCCTCGGGAGAGCGGGGAATGTATGACTGGAAGGGAATGGCCCAGAGCGGGGCTGAAGGAGACCAGGCTGCAGAGCAGCTAGAACAGAACATCCCGGTTATCGGAGCGGATGACCCAAGCGGCCAGGATACTGGAAGAATACTGAAATCAGTGATGATTCAAGGAATAGCACTGCTCACAAGAGATTGTAAGTTTGGAGCTAAAATCTTAAAGAAATAGGGCAGCACAGCCCAAGGGTCAGAGAGAACTGGAAAAAAGATGGGCAGCTGGGAAAGGCCATCTGATGCCATGAGATTCTGAACACAGCCATGAAGATGAAAGACAATGCTTCCTGGACCTCCAGACCCAGAAGTACCAGGGTCATGGAAGGAGAACGCGTAGGACACTTGAGAAGGCAGTGTCCTGGGGGCAGGCGGACCTCTGTAAGAGCAACAGGAAGAAGGATCCATTCGGACAAATGGGAGGATAGAGGTCTTCCTGATGATAGGTTGGAAGTTCCAGAGGGCACAGTAAGGGTTTTAGCCTATGGACAGTGGGCATAGAAATAGGGAATTAAAAAAAGGGGGTTCTACGCTCCTGAGAAAGTGGGAGACAAGAGGTGAGCTGGCCTCTGGGGAAGGGAAGACCCCCAGATAGCCCCCTGCAGCCCTGATGCCCCAGCTGGTGTGTGTTCTGCTCCTCACAGACTGCGTCCTCCCCAAGCCCTGCTCCCGGACATGGCTCCAGTCTCATTCAGTGCGTTCCTACGTTTCTTCACATCCTCCCACTCTAGGATCGCCAGTTCCTTTTAAGAGGTTTCTTAACTGTTCCTCTCTGCTCTTAACCAAACCAGCAACCTCTGGTGATGTCATTTCTGTCTAGTTCCCCAACATTTCTTGGCCTTTGATTCTCTTAGATCTCAGTCCTCTAAAATCCTGTTTTACTTTGATATGACACATTCATAAATCCAGGTATAAGAATGAAAATGAGAGGGATTTTGAGGCTGACACATTTTAGACTCTGAGTTTCTGGATTCTCCAGGAAGTACATTTTTGCAAAGAATTAGTTGAGAGCCTGCAGTGTCTCTGTAAACTTTAGTCCACAATTTTAAGTGAGGGAAGGGAGAGCCGCTGTCGGGTGGCTGGTGCATAAGGAGGGCAGCCTTGCCTGGCACCTGCTCAGGGCTCCACCGAGAACGCTGCGGTCTGGACTCTCAGGAGGCCTCAAGGCTCTCAGAACCCTCCCCACGGCCCTCAGACACATCACAAGAGTTCTTAGAGCACATTCCAAGCCAAGTGGTAATTAGGAAGGCCAGGGAGGACCTGGAATTTCTTGGCTGTACAGGGGACACTATACACTCAAGGAACCTCTACTTACGATGGAGGAGGACAGGGCACAGTGGCCAGGCGCCATGGTCACTCTGAGGGGCCAGGTCCTCAGTAACTTTGCTGCAGTGCTCAGGAGCTGCGCTTAAAGAGTTCTCAGGCCCATTTCCTGGAAACTCTGCTAGCCCTGCCCACAGACCTCCGTGTGTCCTCATCTGAGCGCGAGTCACCCACAATAGGAGCCACATCCGTACACAGCTGGGTTACAAACAGCTCTAATACAGTTTTCTCTCCTTCTAACAGCCAAGAAAGCCACCGTGAATTTACTGGGCGAGGAGAAGAAGAGCACCTAGACCACTGACTGGCCGGAGCCTCTCTGGCCTCTCTGCACCTCCTATTGGAGCTTGATACCGTATTAGGGGCTGTGGTGTATGATCATTTTAATAATGTTGCCTTGGAAACATTTTTGATATATTAAACAAAGGAATGTGTTGTAAGGTTTTTTGCTTACTTTTACTGTTTATATATTTAGGGAGCATTTACATTTGATGCAATGGGCAGTGTCCAAGTTTTCAGAAAATATATTATGCCTCTGGGTTGGAAAAGACCTATGTTACCATCCTGTAGGAAATATAAACTTAAAATTATATATCTCACAGGCTTTGTACTTCAGTGGGCTCTCTCTGCATGCATTTTCTCTGTACTTACCCTGTACTTACTCTGTACTTACATTTTAGGATACTCTTTAAGAGTAAATGTTTAAATGTTTTTAATATATCTGTGCGTACACACATGTAGGGAAATGTTACTGTCTGTAGCCTGCATATTGCTTATGGGGAGCACCAGCCAAAGACTGAAGGTTCCATTGTGTTGGTGTGATCTGCTGAATAGTACTTGAGAAAGTTAATACAAATGGGCAGTGTTTCAGAGGAACAGTTAAGTGATAAATGAGGCAGAAGGGAGGTTGGCCTGGTGGTTTCCTACCATTGTAGCAGCTGAATACCAGAACAGCTTTGTGAGGCAGCCAGCTAAGTGATAAATGGGGAGATGCACACACACATCACAGTTCCCAGTTCTTAGAACTAGTAATACTGTCTTGTAGCTCTTTAAAAACTGGCTGATAAGCTTTGTTGTGGAAACCATCCCTGGTTTCACTTTCATAGCTGAGTAACATGTTGGGTTAGTCTTGTTTCTTTTCTAGTCTTTTAAAAACCTCTACTTTAAGGAACCTCTAGAGACTCGCCCACCTGTCATTACATGTACGTTCTTGTTTATATCACTAGCAACTACATGCTCATGGTGACATCAGGCTCTAAGAGCAATTCTCAGAGTAGGATATGCTGCACAGTCTAGTTGGTAGTGGGTAAGACAAACACCTTTACCTTCTTTCCCTGGACTTTAAGGTCAAACAACAGAGGCTTCCCTAGCTTACAAGTCAGAATCATTTGTAGCCCATTTACATGCTTTCATCTATATGCTTTGTTTTGATGATAAACTATGAGGTTATATGCAGTTTCAGTACAAAATAAAAAGTTAATATTACTAGCTTGATTAGCCCCATGGCTTATATGGACCTTGACAATTTGTCCATACCAGAGAATCTAAGCTTTGCACTGACCATACTGCTAGGGTCCTTCTTAGACTAAACTGACTAAAGCAAAAGCATTACAAAACTAACAACCAGGCCTATAAAATATTTTAAGGCAAATAAAGATGATTAGTTCCCTTTTGGATAACAATTAGGTAAAGTCATAATGATGTGTCATAATGTAAAACAAAAATATGTCAAAGGTATCAAAAATAAGGAACAGCATCACCCCAATATAACAATATGGATCAGGGCCTTTTTGGGGAGAGAGGAATGTGATGATAATAAAGCACCTTGTTAAGCTTATGTTAAAACATAAAATCTTTCAGAAAGCAAACAGCTACTTGTTATTGGAAGAAAATTAAGCCTTAGGTTAAAAAGTTTTAAAAGTACCTCTGCTGCTGCTACTGCTGCTAAGCCGCTTCAGTTGTGTCCAACTCTGTGCAACCCCATAGACGGCAGCCCACCAGGCTCCCTCGTCCCTGGGATTCTCCAGGCAAGAACACTGGAGGGGGTTGCCATTTCCTTCTCCAATGCATGAAAGTGAAAAGGGAAAGTGAAGTCGCTCAGTCATGTCCGACTCTTAGCGACCCCATGGACTGCAGCTAACCAGGCTCCCCCATCCATGGGATTTTCCAGGCAAGAGTACTGGAGTGGGGTGCCGTTGCCTCTAGGAGTATTTAAATCCCTTTCCCTATAAATCAAGTACGCTTTCTTGGTGGTAAAAGAATGAAAATTAGCAACTTCTAGCATTCAGACTGTATAATCAGACTGTTAGTATACAGAATATGTAACTTTTAGTGTATAAAATAATCAGGCAAGATGGTGAAGCATGAAAGTTACTGTTGCTTATAACTACTTACAGGCTAATATCAATTTAGACAGAAATTTCTGAATGCAATTTTTTGTTGTTGTTACTATAGGTTTCTCTTGCAGTACAGTCTGTAAGAAATTTTAGTTACTTTTTTTGGCAGTCAGCATGTACATATTAATGACAGGAGAAGCTATGAGTTGAGCAATTCTTGTCTCAGTTTAGATTTCAAAAAAACATACTGCTCTGTGGCTAGAGTATTTGAAAAACTAATTGAGCCTGTGTTCAGCTATAAGACAAGTATTTATTTGTACATGAATGGTATTTTGGGGATATGTGAAGGCAAAGAATTCCTACAAGACAGTGACTGCTACCCTGGGGAGTCTTCTACCCACAGCCTGAAGAATATGAGCATAACCTTTAAGTAAGTTACCACCTATCCTGAAGATGTGCTATGTTAAATGGAAATAGATGTAAATAAAATTTTGTTATCTCATTGAGCTTTTATAGTGCATTTTCTTTTATGTGGCTTAAAAGAAAATGTAAGAAGAATCTTAACACAGATAAATAATCCTTTAACACTGCTGTTCATTGACCATGTTTCTCACCTGGCCTGTAATTTTTCCCATGGTGGTAACTGCCTGTCAGAGCAAAGACTTTCCCTAAAAATAAGCGAGGGATATATAGCTGGTTTTTTACATATAGCTGATTCATGTTGTACAGCAGAAACTAACACAACATTGCAAAGCAATTATACTTCAATTAAAAAAATAAATATTTAAAAGCCAGAAAAAAATACCAGTCAAAAAGAGCTTCTGCTAATTATTAGCAATGGAGAGGAAACCTAAACTCTTCTTGACCTTTGAATAACACAGGTTTGAACTGCATGGGCTCACTTTCAGATTTTTTTTCAATAAATGCGCACTGCAGTACTACGCAATCTGCGGCTGATTGAATACCCGGATGCTGCAAAGTTATCACTGAGTAGTTGCCTGAGAGGAGTCAGCCCTAATGCTGGAATAATGCATTACACAGTCTCACATAGCTTCTGCTGCTGCTGCTGCTAAGTCACTTCAGTCATGTCCGACTTTGTGCGACCCCATAGACGGCATCCTACCAGGCTTCCCCGTCCCTGGGATTCTCCAGGCAAGAACACTGGAGTGGGTTGCCATTTCCTTCTCCAAAGCAGGAAAGTGAAAAGTGAAAGTGAAAGCACTCAGTCGTGTCCGACTCTGTGCGACCCCATAGATGGCAGCCCACCAGGCTCCCCCGACCGTGGGATTCTCCAGGCAAGAGTACTGGAGTGGGGTGCCATTGCCTTCTCCGCACATAGCTTCTAGTTGGTGCTATTATTTCATATATTTTAATATAGTAAACACATATATGCCTCTAAATCACTCTATATTTTCAGACTAAGAAAAGAAGAACCGGGGATTTTATTAAAAATACCTACCTTTGGAGAGTGTACTTCGGTCAGCATCCTCTCCTATGTCTGCCTTTACATGTCTGTATGTCTAGAGTCATGGTGTTTAATTATAGAGTAATAGATACAATTCACATCCTTAACCAAATATTAGTTCTGCATGATACAGCAGGAGAAAGTAAATATATCTGAGACTGACCTTAAGTTTTTCGGGCTGCTTACTACAGTATTAGCTTATAAAATCTAACATACACGCCTCAGGGAATTAAGAGCAATAAAGAGGTTCTTTGGTCAAATCAGAGGTTCTCAAGTGTTAATGTACATCAGGATTTCTTTGGGGGAGGAGGAATTGGTACAAGATTGCTGGCTCCGTTCCTGATTCAGGAAGTCTGGGGGTGGGGCTGAAACATTTGTATTTGGAACAAGACCCCAGGTGATGCTAGATACAGAAACCACACTTTGACAAGAAATCACTGAGTTAGGTTAACATGTCTTTATACTCAGTATAGAGGTTTTCAGGCATCATCTGAGCAGCTTTCAGAAAATACTAGTGTCTGCCTCCACTACCAGAAATTTTAAAAATCCACTATATACCCAGGTGCCAGTGTTTTAAAACTCTTCCAATGTATAACCAGGATTAAGAAAGTGAAATGAAATTCATGTTTTGGCAAGAAAATTTAAACATAAAACTTCTTCTTTGCCCTTTGGCCTCCCCCTCTCCCTCCAACTTCAGCTTCCTGATAGCTCAGCTGGTAAAGAATCCGCCTGCAATGTGGGAGACCTGGGTTCGATCCCTGGGTTGGGAAGATGCCCTGGGAAAGGGAAAGGCTACCCACTCCAGTATTCTAGCCTGGAGAATTCCATGGGCTGCATATTCTATGGGGCTATGACTAAGCAACTTGCACTCCCCCAACTGTGCGTTGTATATCTACATTATACATCAAGCAAACCGCCCCCGTCAGCAGGAATACCTGCTCACCATAACCAGCAACATTCTCTAAGCATGAAGACAACTCTTTAAAAGACAACATTCCTTTTTGAGCTGGTAAAAAGTCACATGACCCACCATGATGGTGCTTACATCTGGATTATGAAAACTCAAATACGAATTTAAAGTACTGCCCTCCGTCTCAAAAAAACGTACATAAATTGTCTTGACTTTTAATGGGCAGAACAGCTCTCTGAGCTTTCTGAGGTGCTCTTGTCAGGCTATAATCTTCAAATTTGGCCCGAATAAAATCTTCCAATTTTTCTTAGGTTGACTAATTTTTTGACAACAGCTACTATTAGAGACTACTGCTAAGGTCAAGAATCCCAAGGTCTGGACAGTTTCTCTTAGCTCGTGTGTGAGTTTCCTGTTATTGCTGTAACATATTACCACACATTATTAGTGGCTTAAACCAGCACAAATATATTAGCTTATAGTTCTGAAAGACAGACATCCAAAAGAAGTGGGCAGGGCTGCGCTATTTCTGGAGATACAGGAGAATCCGTTTTCTTGATGCTTTCAGCTTCCACACTCTGCCTGTATCCCCGTTTGTGGCCCGTTAGTACACCGACCCCAGCTTCCCTTTTATAAGCTTGTGATTACATTGGGCCCACCTGGATAACCCAGGAGACTCTCTCCAGCTCAAGATTCTTAATCTCACATGCAAAGCTTTTTGCCATGAAAGCAACATACTGTTTTGTTTGTTTGTTTTGTGAGGCTGGATGATGGTCAGAACAGCATATTCTGCCTACCCCACCTAGTCTCTCTCTTTGGGTGTAGAAATTTCATTATCGTTACCCCCCAATATCAAAATAACTGCAAAGAGTATCTTAATGTTGGGAGGGAACTAAAAAGAGGAGGATTTAATGAAAAACTACCTTATTCACAACCATGTAGACCGGAGGTTTATCCTCTGGAAAGCGTGGGGGATCCTTGGCGAGGGGGCACGGGCAGAGTTAAGGGAGGGAAGTTGCATTAAAAGCATGACTGAGTGATCAAATGCTGAGTCCCATTAGCCCACCCTGCCTTCACCCACCAGGCGCCCAGATCTTTATCCTTCTGGGAGCTTGTCAGGCTTCTCTCTGGGAAGCATATCAACCTTAGAGAAAACATCTAACTGATATGGACAAGCTTTTTGAAAGGACGTTCTGACAACTGATAATTCATCAAATATTCATAAAACTAAGCAAATAAAATTAACTCCAAGGAAAACAAAAATAACCATAGCATACTCCAGAGTATTTCCAGAGATAAGCTAGATCTTCAAAAGGCATCTGAATTCCAGGCTGGGGCCAGCGAGTATGAAATTTTCACAAGCTCCTGGGGAGTCCAGTACTGGTGCATCCCGTTGGCACTATTGAGCAACAAAGGTACTGGCATGATTCAGCTATGAATGAAATACAGAACAACGTACGCTTTAAATTGTGTACACTTTAAATTGCTATTGTTCAGTTGCTAAGTTGTATCCGACTCTTTGTGACCCCATGGACTGCAGCACGCCAGGCTTCCCTGTCTTTCACGATCTCCCAGAGCTTGCTGAAACTCATGTCCATTGAGTCAGTGATGCCATCCAACCAACTCGTCCTCTGTTGCCACCTTCTCCTCCCACCTTCAGTCTTTCCCAGCATCAGGGTCTTTTCCAATGAGTTGGCTCTTCACATCACATGGCCAAAGTATTGGAGCTTCAGCTTCAACATCAGTCCTTCCAATGAATGTTCAGGGTTGATTTCCTTTAGGACTGACTGTGGTACTGACTCCAGCACCACAGTTCAAAAGCATCAATTCTTTAGTGCTCAGCTTTCTTTATGGTCCAGCTTTCACATCCATAGATGACTACTGGAAAAACCATAGCCTTGACTAGATGGACCTTTGTTGGCAAAATGATGTCTCTGCTTTTTAATATGCTGTCTAGGTTTGTCATAGATTTTCTTCCAAGGAGCAAGCATCTTTTGATTTCATGGCTGCAGTCACCATTTGCAATGATTTTGGAGCCCAAGAAAATAGTCTCTATTTCCATTGCTTCCCCATCTATTTGACATGAAGTGATGGGAGCAGATGCCATGATCTTCGCTTTTTCAATGTTGAATTTTAAGCCAGTTTTTTTCACTTTCCTCTTTCACTTTCACCAAGAGGCTCTTTAGTTACTCTTTGCTCTCTGCCATTAGGGTGGTGTCATCTGCATACCTGAGATTATTGCTCTTTCTGCCGGCACTCTTAATCCAGCTTGTTATTCATCCAGCCCACCGTTTTGCATGGTATACTCTGCATGTAAGTTAAATAAACAGGGTGACTTTATACAGCCTTGTCGTACTCCTTTCCTAATTATGAACCAGTCCATTATTCCATGTCTGGTTCTAACTGTTGCTTCTTGACCTGCATATAGGTTTCTCAGAGTCAGGTAAGATGTGATTACAATGATGAAATATAGTGGTAGGAGAGAAGATGGGAAAGATGCATGCATGTCTTGGGAATAAAGAAAGGAAAATGAAACCCTCCTTTTCTACAGATGGAAGTTAATGCCTAAACGGAAACTATGAAAATCTCTTTCAATTATGTATAAGTATAAAACTGATAATAATAAAGTCCTCTAAAAAAGGGCAAAGAAGGTGAACATAATTCACTGGAATGACTGCCTTTCACTTGGCTGGCAAAGAAATGAAGGTAATTATTCACTGACTGCAACAGGAACAAACAGCAACATGTACAGCAACAGTTGTGAAACCTTTTCTGACAATCCTATTGCCCTCTCTCTAAAACAATTTTAGATTCGAGGCGTCTTTCTGTGACAAATCTTTCACACTGGCTGCCTGGTATCCACTCTCAGCTACTCACTTCCTTGTCTGCCCCTCCATCAGGACTGAGAAGGCTGTATTTCACTCTGTGTCAGAGTTCTTGACAATGAAACAAGTTGAAAGTTGGCCAGGACAGGTTTTGAGAAATCCCTGCCTTTCCTTTAACACACTTTCCAGATTTTTGCAGAGACTAACACCTGGGGTCAGCAGTTTTTATTGTGATTGACCAAAAATTATCTTTAACAATTAAAACTCAACATTCAGAAAACTTAGATCATGACATCCGGTTCCATCACTTCATGGCAGATAGATGGGGAAACAGTGGAAACAGTGGCAGACTTTATTTTTGGGGGCTCCAAAGTCATGGCAGATGGTGACTGCAGCCATGAAATTAAAAGACACTTGCTCCTTGGAAGAAAAGCTATGACCAACCTATATGGCATATTAAAAAGCAGAGATGTCACTTTGCTGACAAAGGTCCGTCTAGTCAAGGCTATGGTTTTTCCAATAGTCATGTATGGATGTGAGAGCTGGACTATAAAGAAAGTTGAGTGCTGAAGAATTGATCCTTTTGAACTGTGGTATTGGAGAAGACTCTTGAGAGCCCCTTGGACTGCAAGAGGATCCAACCAGTCTACAGGACATCAGTCCTAACTATTCATTGGAAGGACTGATGCTGAAGCTGAAACTCTAATACTTTGGCCACCTGATGTGAAGAGCTGACTTATTTGAAAAGACCCTGATGCTAGGTAAGATTGAAGGTGGGAGAAGGGGATGACAGAGGATGAGATTATTGGATCGGAGGATGAGATCACTGGATGGTATCACCGCTTCCGAGGACATGAGTTTGAGTAAACTCCAGAAGTTGGTGATGGACAGGGAAGCCTGGTGCAGTCCATAGGATCGCAAAGAGTCGGGCACGGAGTGACTGAACTGAACATCTGTGGGTGGCCAAAAATTGTTATTTCACTAACACTTTGTGGGTTATTACATTCAACAATTACATCTAGTGAAGTTGCTCAGTCATGCCAACTCTTTGCAACCCCATGCACTTTAGCCTACGAGGCTCCTCTGTCCGTGGGATTTTCCAGGCAATAGTACTGGAGTGGATTGCCATTTCCTTCTCCAGGGAATCTTCCCGACCCAGGAATCGAGCCTGGGTCTCCTGCATTGTAGACAGATGCTTTACCGTTTGAGCCACCCTCTGCTACACAACACACCTGTGAAGTCATTTTCGTGAAACACTATATTCAATACACTCTTCTTTGGAAGCCAAGGAGCATTCTCCAGCACCATTTCATTTTCACTTCCCATTGTAGAATCAATCACTAAGGATTTTTGTCTTTTTGTTGGTCTGACATCATCATTTACATCACCTGAATCAGAACTATGTTTGGAAGAACTATCATCTTCTGGGACACTAGTATTAGTAATACACATGTCGCTCAGCCAGAGAAAGTATCTACGTAAGATTCACTGAAAAATTCTTCACTCAAAATTTTGTGATGCTTCTTTCTTGAAAGTTTTATAGTAATAAAGGTGTGTTTATAATATACACAATGTTGCACCAAAAACCTGACACAGCAAAATGTGAATGATAATGACAATCCCAAGTTGTCTGATGAACCCTTGATCAATCCGAAGCTCTGTGAACTTCACACGGTGATGTCAAGGGGGACAGATGTGGAACTCTGACGTGGTGTTGGGTCTGTCATCAGTCCTTTTACAAGTTTGTAACAACTTAAGGATGTTGGACGGAGAAGGCAATGGCACCCCACTCCAGTACTCTTGCCTGGAAAATCCCACGGACAGAGGAGCCTGGTAGGCTGCAGTCCATGGGGTTGCTGAGAGTTGGACACGACTCAGTGACTTCACTTTTACTTTTCACTTTCATGCGTTAGAGAAGGAAATGGCAACCTACTCCAGTGTTCTTGCCTGGAGAATCCCAGGGACAGGGAGCCTGGTGGGCTGCCGTCTATGGGGTCCCACAGTCGGACACGACTGAAGCGACTTACCAGCAGCGGCAGCAGCAAGGATGTTGGAAACATGCCACAGATACTGGAGTACAGAGGTAGGAGGGCATCCCTGAGCAACTGAATCCAACTACAATAACCTTTGAGTTTCGTATTATTTAAAAATTTAATTCCTGTTTAAGTCCCTCATTCTTTTCTGTTATACAGCCATATTCCTAAGCGATACATTTTCCCAAAGATGGCTTTTCTGAATCATGTTTTGCACCGCTGTATTTATTTGTAAGTCTGATATATATAATCTACTATACAATTATGTTCACTATAAGACATAGTAAAAAAAAACTGTTTAAGAGAAAACCTAAGTAGCAATTCTGATACTTCCCCCTACACAGCAATGGATCATTTCATACAGCCTGGGTTATAATCCCTTATAAAGTTCTGAAACTCTGGCTATGTTTATTCTGTAGTCACTTGGAATTGTTTGATCTCTAGCAATAAAAAGGAATTGGGATTTCAAGGCTATGAATTCACTGACAGGATTCACAGAAGAGCTGCACTAGGCCTCAGGAAGATGTGAATCAAATCTTAGCTCCTATCACCATCTGTACTTGTTTCTACTCCATACATAAAATCGAGAGAACACTCCACTGGCCTGGCCTGGGTCACATCCTGCGGTCAGGGTGCAGTCCTGTGACTGACAGCTCTCCAGAAGCACACCTAGTCAGAGAAGGCAGTCCCCCAGGAGATGCTCAGTAGACAAAAACAAAGGCTGGAGAAGGAGTCTCTTAAATTTTACACAAAGTCACCACTTTTATAACAGTGCTTTGGAATAAAGTCAGAATTATCAATCCACTTTAGTTTCTTTAAAAAAGTTTATCTCAAGGTGCTAAAGCTTGGATAATTTTAGAACTCCAATCTACAGAATAAGCAAATCTAAAGCTTAAATTTCCACATGTCAACAAACTAGTAATTGATGAAACAACTCAATTACAAAGACTGATTAAAAAAATATGATCCACAGACTGCCTGTTCATAGACCTCCAAAAGGATTTAGCCACTTTCTGGTTTTAGGGTCTCACTAAGCTTCCACTCTCCATTTTATTCTATCTCCTCTATTGGCATTAATCAGTTCATAAGCAAAAGCTATAAAAGTCAAGTTTCAAATTTTATTTCACTAAAATTAAAAAGATAAACAAAATGTGTATTTCAAATCTTATTAAACTCATTTATTTGAAACATGTTTACACAGAGGACAAACAGATACAGGATTTCAAGTAACTTATGGTAGAGCCCACTGTCCATTTAAGAATATGCTTCTTTCACAAAAACTCTGCATTAAGAGGCAAAAAGAAAAATTTCTTTTATATGCATAAGAGCTGGATGCAAACTTCTGATGTATATTTATTTCATTATCAACTCTGATGTTGAAGCTGGGAGGCACAAATGTTCACAGCTCAGTTAAATGATGCAAAGAAGCTTCTGTTTCCCTCAGATACAAGCAAAGCCTCCATTCATGTCTCTTACAGCTGTTATCACATCCTTGATTCTCAGGCCAGATCACTTCTTCTTCTTCCCTTTCCCTTTCTTACTTCCCTCTCCTTGCTGAAGACTTTGGTCACCACCTCCTGTTTTTTGTGTCCTTGTTTTCAGTTTAGGTATCATTTCTGCAGCATACAACATTACTGACTTACCTAGGAACCAGAAGTTAGGCTTAGTATAAACTGAGAAACAAGATGTAAAAGGTCATCATACTTGAAAATCATGAAGTTCATGAAGTCATCACATCAAGAAAATAAGAATTTAAAAAGAAAAAAATTAAATAACTAGGAAGACAATGATCTGCAGAAATCAGGACCTTTCCAGGAGAAAATGTATTAAGAACAATGCTGAAATTAAATTTAAATGAACAAAACAAAAATTTAGAACACTTTATTTGAAACAAAAAATTTTACCTTGATCCTAGTAATTGACTTGAAGATCAAAGAAAATATCTAAACATAACAAGCTGGCAACAGAATCAGGCTGTTACTGTATCTTAAGCTAGGAAGCACAGGCTTCTGAGTCTTCTAACAAAAATTCAATGTCATTAAGCTGTAAAAGGTTTTTTAAGGAATAAAATGCTAGAGATGATGCAATAGTCTTCTCTGACCATCACACCCCTGGCACCTCTCCTTACCGCCTGCTTGCCTTAGGGTAACCACTACCTTAAAACTTGGTGTTTTCTTCCAGTCCATTTCAAACACACACACACACAGACACAGACACGACACACAGACACACACACACACACACACACACACACACACACACACACACACACACACACACACACACACACACACACACACACACACACGGCAATGGCACCCCACTCCAGTACTCTTGCCTGGAAAATCTCATGGATGGGGGAGCCTGGTAGGCTGCAGTCCATGGGGTCGCTAAGAGTCGGACACGACTGAGCGACTTCACTTTCCCTTTTCACTTTCATGCATTAGAGAAGGAAATGGCAACTCACTCCAGTGTTCTTGCCTGGAGAATCCCAGGGACAGGGGAGCCTGGTGGGGCATGACAGAAGCAACTTAGCAGCAGCAGCAGCAGCATATACCACACGGAGCCAAAGAAAAACAACACCCAGTTTTGGATGTGACTTGTGATGGAAGCAAGGTCCGATGCTGTAAAGAGCAATATTGCATAGGAACCTGGAATGTTAGGTCCATGAATCAAGACAAAATTGGAAGTGGTCAAACAGGAGATGGCAAGAATGAACGTCGACATTCTAGAAATCAGACAACTAAAACGGACTGGAATGGGCGAATTTAATGCAGATGACCATTATACCTATTACTGTGGGCAAGAATCCCTTAGAAGAAATGGAGTAGACATCATAGTCAACAAAAGAGTTCAAAATGCAGTACCTGGATGCAATCTCAAAAACGACAGACTGATCTTTATTCGTTTCCAAAGCAAACCATTCAATATCACAGTAATCCAAGTCTATGCCCCGAGTAACACTGAAGAAGCTGAAGTTGAACGGTTCTAGGAAGGCCTACAAGACCTTTTAGAACTAACACCCCAAAACAATGTTCTTTTCATTATAGGGGACTGGAATGCAAAAGTAGGAAGTCAAGAAACACCTGGAGTAACAGGCAAATTAGGCCTTGGAGTACAGAATGAAGTAGGGCAAAGGCTAATAGAGTTCTGCCAAGAGAAAGCACTGGTCATAGCAAACACCCTCTTCCAACAACACAAGAGAAGACTCTACTCATGGACATCGCCAGATAGTCAACACTGAAATTAGACTGATTATATTCTTTGCATCCAAAGATGGAGAAGCTCTATACAGTCAGCAAAAACAAGACCAGGAGGTGACTGTGGCTCAGATCCGTATTGCCAAATTCAGACTTAAACTGAAGAAAGTAGGGAAAACCACTAGACCATTCAAGTATGACCTAAATCAAATCCCTAACAGTTATACAGTGGAAGTGAGAAATAGATTTAAGGGATTTAAGGGGGATTTAATAGATATAAGGGATTTAATAGATCTGATAGACAGAGTGCCTGTTGAACTATGGACAGAGGTTTGTGTTATTGCACAGGAGAGAGGAATCAAGACCATCTCCAAGAAAAAGAAATGCAAAAAAGCAGAATGGCTGTCTGAGGAGGCTTTACAAGTATCTGTGAAAAGAAGACAAGCAAAAAGCAAAGGAGAAAAGGAAAAACATACCCATTTGAATGCAGAGTTCCAAAGAACAGCAAGGAGAGATAAGAAAGCCTTCCTCAGCGATCAATGAAAAGAAACAGAGGAAGACAATAGAATGGGCAAGACTAGAGATCTCTTCAAGAAAATCAGAGATATCAAGGGAACATTTCATGCAAAGATGAGCTTGACAAAGGACAGTAATGGTGTGGACCTAACAGAAGCACAAGATATTAAGAAGAGATGGCAAGAATACACAGAGTGAAGTGAAGTCACTCAGTCGTGGCCAACTCTTTGTGACCCCATGGACTGTAGCCTACAATGCTCCTCTGTCCATGGGATTTTCCATGCAAGAGTACTGGAGTGGGTTGCCATTTCCTTCTCCAGAGGATCTTCCCAACCCAGGGTAACAAGGGAACATTTCATGCAAAGATGGGCACAACAAAGGACAGTAATGGTATGGACCCAATAGAACCACAAGATATTAAGAAGAGATGGCAAGAATACACAGAAGAACTGTACAAAGAAGATCTTCACAATGCAGATAACCATGATGGTGTGATCACTCACCTAGAGCCAGACATCCTGAAATATGAAGTCAAGTGGGCTTTGGGAAGCACCACCACACACAAAGCTAGTGGAGGTGATGGAATTCCAGTTGAGCTATTTCAAATCCTAAAAGATGATTCTGTGAAAGTGCTGCACTCAGTATGCCAGAAAATTTGGAAAACTCAGCAGTGGCTGCAGGACTGGAAAAGGTCAGTTTTCATTTCAATGCCAAAGAATGCTCAAACTACTGCACAACTGCACTCATCTCATGTTAGTAAAGTAATGCTCAAAATTCTCCAACCCAGGTTTCAACAATACGTGAACCATGAACTTCCAGATGTTCAAGCTGGTTTTAGAAGAAGCAGAGGAACCAGAGATCAAATTGCCAACATCCGCTGGATCATCGATAAAGCAAGAGAGTTCCAGAAAATCATTTATTTCTGCTTTATTGACTATGCCAAAGCCTTTGACAGTGTGGATCACAATAACTGTGGAAAATTCTGAAAGAGATGGGAATACCAGACCACCTGACCTGCCTCTTGAGAAACCTATATGCAGGTCAGGAAGCAACAGTTAGAACTGGACATGGAACAACAGACTGGTTCCAAATAGGAAAAGGAGTACATCAAGGCTGTATATTGTCTCCCTGCTTATTTAACTTATATGCAGAGTACATCATGAGAAACGCTGGGCTGGAGGAAGCACAAGCTGGAATCAAGATTGCTGGGAGAAATTTCAATAACCTCAGATATGCAGATGACACCACCCTTATGGCAGAAAGTGAAGAGGAACTAAAGAGCCTCTTGATGAAAGTGAAAGAGGAAAGTGAAAACGTTGGCTTAAAGCTCAACATTTGGAAAACAAAGATCATGGCATCCATCACTTCATGGCAAAAATATGGAGAAACAGTGGAAACAGCGGCAGACTTTATTTTGGGGGCTCCAAAATCACTGCTGATGGTGACTGCAGCCATGAAATTAAAAGACGTTTACTCCTTGGGAGAAAAGTTATGACCAACCTAGACAGCATATTAAAAAGCTGAGACGTTACTTTGCAAACAAAGGCCCATCTAGTCAAGGCTATGTTTTTTCCAGTGTTCATGTATGGATGTGAGAGTTGGATTATAAAGAAAGTTGAGCACTGAAGATTGATGCTTTTAACTTTTAACTATGGTGTTGGAGAAGACTCTTGAGAGTCCCTTGGACTGCAAGGAGATCCACCCAGTCCATCCTAAAAGGAAATCAGTCCTGAATATTCATTGGAAGGACTGATGTTGAAACTGAAACTCCAAACTTTGGCCACGTGATGCAAAGAGCCGACTCATTTGAAAAGACTTTGATGCTGGGAAAGATTGAAGGCAGGACAGAAGGGGATGACAGAGGACGAGAGAGATGGCATCACTTACTCAATGGAGACAAGTTTGAGTAAACTCTGGGAGTTGGTGATGGACAGGGAGGCCTGTCGTGCTGTGGTCCATGGGGTCGCAAACAGCACACACGACTGAGCGACTGAACTGATACACACGCATATATAAAATCAATAACACTGTACCCATATCTATCAATATATAGTAATACTCTATATTTAAATTTACATCTTAGAAGTATCACACTGCATACTTCTTGCTTTTTTAACCCAATATAGTTTTTAGGTTTATCAGTATTAGAAATTAGTAACAGACCTCAAGCATTTCTAGATGTGAAATAGCAATAATATCTGACAATTTAATAATTTCTCATTCTTAACCTGGGAACAACAATGGACTTCCATAGGTTCATAAAATGTTCATGGAACAATTTTTTGTTTGGAGAAATGATTACTAGGTTTCATCAAATTCTCAAATGTCCTAACATAAAAGAAATTAAAAGCAATGTTTATCTTTCTTCATCAGCAGTAGTTCTTTTTCTAAATACATTTTTGGCAATGTAGAGGAATAACCTATCCCAAAATTCATTCATTCATTAAAAAAAGCTTACGTGATGGGAACTGTACAAGACAGAGGCTGCCATCTTCCTGTTTGAGCTGGACCCGGACTCTGCCCCTGTACTGAAGATCACGATTCCATTCTCTAGAGTACATTTTATTTTTCTTAACAGAAAGAAATAAAAACAAGATTTATGAAAGTTATCACATCAATGAAATGAGTATGGAAGTTAGTGAATGAAGAACTATATCATACCTCAAGAAATACATTAAGTCCAACTGCTGCACATACATCTTGAATCTCTGTAGCTGTAGGATTTTCAACAGCCTGAAAAGTTAAAGATGAAAACAGTAAATAGATCAGCTTTAAGTGGACACTGCTACACTGTTGTATAAATCATTTCAAATACTATGAATAAAACACATACCAAGACCCTTGGTTTCCTTTAAACAAGAACCAAAGGACAAACTAGGTACAGTTGTTTCAACTGTAATTTTTAAATTCTTGACTCACATATTCAGACTTTTGTGTCAATTTCCCTTTCATGTGAACATAAACTTCACAAGGTTAAGGACTGCTTTGTTCATCAATATATTCACCTGGCATAATGCTTGGAATAGAGTAGTGTTCAATGAGTATTGGTTAAACAACTATTACAGATACAACAACTTTAGAAAATTGTTTGGCAGAATCTATGGAAATAAAATAAAATAAAATAAAATAAATGCATTCTTTATGGCCATGCAATTCCACTGCAACGTATATACCCCCCCAAAAATACAAACTAGACAATCTCAAGAAGCACTATTTGTAACAGCCTCAAATTAGAAACAACCCAACTATCTGGCAATAGTAAAATGGACTGTGGTGCATTCACACAATGCAAGGTAATCTTGTACCCGGACACTTCTCAGTGCCTGGAGACATTTTTGACCATCACAACTAGGGTGGGGTAGGGCACTGGCTTCCAGTGGGTAGATGCCAAGGAAGCTGCTAAGCGACCCAGACAGCACAGGAGAGCATTCACAACCATGAACTACCTGGCTCAAAATGTCAACAGTGCTGCTGTTGGGAAACCCTATGACAGAGAGATGAGATTTAACAAACTATACTCAAAACTGCAGGTAAACCTCATAAGCTTAACATTCACTGAAATAAGACAGACATAAAAGCACATAGTGTGTGATGCCATTTAAATAAAATAAAAAAACAAGCAAGAGGACAGTGGTCATCCATTGTTATGACTATATGTGCAGGGGACACTGATTGGGGGTGGCGGGGACATAAAGGAAACTTTCTGGGTTTTAGTAATTTAGTAATTTTTTTTTTGGATACTTGGCTAACCATGTGTACTCACTTCATGAAAATTAATCAAGAAAAACACTTAAGATTTATGTATGTTTCTGTATGTAAGCTATCAATAAAGTTAAAAGTAATTCAATCATTCTCCAAATTATCTGAGAGCCTGCTACCAGAGGCCTCTGTCAAAGTGGCTTGATGTTAGGCATTTTTCCGAATTAGTGCTTTGGCATCTTCTCCTTTATGCTATAATTTAAACAGCAAAATGGGAGATATTAAATAACACAAAAATAATGTATTGCTTCAGGCCAAGGTCCTTATATCCATTAGATTACAAAATGTAAACCAGCCTTAACAAATAGGCTATAATATTAATGGTGAAAAAAAAACGCTACAAAGATCCCCTCACTTGGCTCCAGGCTCTTTCTAAACTTAAGCCACTACGCCAACTAAGAACTTGGGTTTTCTATCGAAACAGCAGAAGGGAGAAATCATTTAAGACTATAAACACCTACTTTAAAAAGTGTTAATTTTAGAGTAACTTAATCCAAGTCAAAAGGATGATAATGATGATAAGGGGCCTAAAACTGTAAAACTCAACACATCTGAATTTTCTGCAAGTCTTGTTTAAAACAAAAAACTCAACTACATTCTGGACATGATATTGTACAGTGCCATAATTTTGGTTTCCTTTATTAAAAGATTGTCATAAAATTGGTTTAAAAAAAGAAAAAAGTGCAAACTCTACAACACTCCACCCCAAACTGTTTCAAACAAAGGCTAGTGAAGAATCACTTAAAAGCAGCCTAGTCGTTGGCTGCTCATTCTCCTTGGGCCTCAACGCAACAGAGTAAAATAAGTCTTTGGGGCCTAACAGGACAACCTGCCCAGGTCCCCGTTGCAAAACATGCTTACCTTACTTATGGGGATTCGTCGCCCCTCCGCGATGGTCTTCTTGTTATTTAAATAAGCAGGATAAATACAAATGAACCTGCCACAGGAAAAGCCCAGCTGGTATCATTAGAGCAATATTTCCCCAAATTCATTCATTCTTTCACCATCATCAGGACTGCCGGGGCACCTATACAATTATTCAGTTCAGTCGCTCAGTCGTGTCCGACTCTGCGACCCCGTGGACCGCAGCACGACAGGCTTCCCTGTCTATCACCAACTCCCGGAGCCTGCTCACACTCACGTCCATCGAGTCGGTGATGCTCCCCTTTATTTAAAAACCTAACTTTACTACCTTAGATGAAAAAAGCATCACTTGCTAGACAAAGCTTTTTTAAAAAGAAAAGAAAACAATACCGGAACTGTTCATTTACATACAACAGCCTGTCAAAAGCTTCTGCGGGCGGGCTCTGCTCTCACACGCCAACGACAGAAAGAAAAGAGTTGTCACTTAACGACTACTTACCGCCACCCACGGAGCTCCCAATATCCTCTCTCAAGTACAGGTAAATAGCGAGCTACGTAAAGCTGGAATCTAGGCTCCTGCGAACAGCGGCCTCCGGGAGGGACAGACGCCCGAGAACAGGGCCAGGGCCTAGCGCGCTCTGAGGAGCCTTCCTTAGGGTTGGGGGAAGGAGGCGCAGAGCCGGCGGGCTTGCCCCAAGTCGCTTCCTCTTTCCGGACTCACCTGTCCTGGTCGGCCGGGGACCGCGCCGCGGCGCAAGCCATCTTCACCCGGGTCCAGACAGCGTCCGCGGCCAGAGAGCACCGGGGCCGGGCCTACGGGTAAAAAAAGCCGGCCGGAGACCTCCGAGAGGTCCCAGACCTCCCCGTTTCCGGCGGAAGTCCCGCCCATCGGAACCTCTGCACGTCTGGGCGCTCTGGTTCCCGACGTGGCGTTGAAATTCCTTCTTCTCGCGAGAGGGTCCACGACCTTGACTAACTCCTTCCTTTCTGTGAGCTAGCAGAAACCAGCCTTTGGAACACTTGCGCCGTCCCTACGATTGGTTTACGCTGTCATGCCCCGCCTCCCCTTGTTTAGCTACTTTCTTTTTGAGTGTGGATGGTTCCTGTTTCTCTCATCCTTAGAGTACGGCTCAACACCGCCGGTCGTCTGTGAGTTCTGAGCAAGTTGTTACAGCAGGCAAGGAGATGCCCTCTTTGTTTAATCTGTGACCGCTCCTGAGCCCCTGCAGCTTGCTTTCAACTGGCAGAAATGGATTCTTACAGTGGTGGAACTAGCAGAATTGCTGGCACTGTTTCAATGTTCCGTGTAAATGTTAGGAATTCGACTACACACGTTTCAGAATCTCTGTCCTAAAATTAAACTCACTCAAAGAATCTCCTTGCACATGGCTTGGATCCGTGGGTTAGGAAGACTCATCCCCTCGAGTAGGAAATAGCAGCCCACTCCCCTGGTGGCTCAGACGGTAAAGCATCTGCTTACAATGCAGGAGACCCGGCTTCGACCCCTGGGTCAGAAGATCCCTGCGGGAAGTGGCAGTCCACTCCAGCACTCTTGCCTGGAAAATCCCATGGATGGAGAAGTCCCGGTAGGCTACAGTCCACGGGGTCACAAAGAGTCGGACACGACTGAGCGACTTCACTTTCACTTTTCAGTATTCTTCAGATCTTTATCTTGGTGTGGGAGGGTAGACTGTAAGTAAAAGTTCTTTCAGTGAAACTGTTTCACTTCAAACCCTTTAAGGCATTTTAACAAGCAGTACTGCTTTGGTACTCTGAGGGGAAGTGTCATACTAAATCCCAAAGTGGAGGACAAGTGTCCTTCCCACTTCTGTAGGGACAGAGTGCAGCTTTTGGACACCAAGAACTGACAGGATGGCACCCAATATGGTGCCTCTCACTTAGGCACCACCAAGCTTCTGGCTGGTGTCTAATGGAGAGCAGTGTTTTGGTAGATCTGGTTGGTTTGTAAAGAGTAAGGTGAGAACATTCAATGAACTGAAGACTCAGGATTAAAAGGGCTGTGGAAAAAGACACACAGCTGGGTTTATGCTAGTAAAATTGCTTTATTTCAAAGATTAAAAACAAAACCCTAAGAACACTAGGCAGGAAATAAGTTTTCTATAGGGAAACAGAACTCAGCCTGATATCTGAAATTTTTAGCCACAGTAAACATTAGAAGAGTTTTGAAGAAAATGAATTGTGACTAAAGTTGTGACTCAAATTATCCTTTGTGTGAGGGCAAAACAAAAACAATTTTAAGCAAGCAAGGATTGAGAAAGTATATTCCCAACCTAGCTTTTCTGGAAAACAAACAAACACTATTTAAGGAAATATTCCAGCCAAACCAAATTATATTAACATAAAGAAGAAAGTGTTTCCTCTAAGCAATAGAGAGGAAACAGTGAACACTTACATGTAATGTAAGTAAATTCAAATAATTTAATAATTTATATAAAGTGATGAAGATAACTACAATTATGCGATTATTAAAAAGATTCTGAAAATTAAGTGAATACATTATTACTGAACAAAGATTTTATTCTGAACAAAGATTTTATTTTGAACAAAGCTTCCCTGGTGGCTCAGATGGTAAAGCGTCTGCCTGCAGTGCAGGATACCTGGGTTCGATTCCTGGGTTGGGAAGATCCCCTGGAGTAGGAAATGGCTAATCCACTCCAGCACTCTTGCCTGGAAAATCCCATGGATGGCGGAGCCTGGAAGGCTGCAATCCATGGGGTTGCTGAGGGTTGGACATGACTGAGCGACTTCACTTTTATAAAGAACTTAGATTTCAACTGAAATAGTGTATGTCTCTATTTCTAAAACCATTGCCTGTCACATCACCAGGGTTGTCATAGGACCCTGGCTCCCTGCCATTTTTTGTGTTCTGTCTCTCCTCTTGTGCTCACATCTCTGCTCCTCAACCCCCCATTCCCGGGTACCCCAAACCCCGAGTTCTTGCCTATCTTAAGCACACCGATGTGATTTTCTCTAACCCTCCTCTCACTAACTCCAGGCTTGGCTTTACAGATCCCAAACCCATCAAGATCCTCATCTAAAGAAAAGGACTTTTCAAGAATTTTGTCTTAGTTTTAAGTAATAACCCTCCTTTGGTTGTATATAGACTAAGTCATCTGTCAAACAATGACCCTGTCACTGGCCAGTTTTTGGTCAATCTCTTTCTGTTTGTAATTTTGTTTCATACACTTGATACTTTATCATTTGATGTTCAAAGAAAGTCATAACTGTTGTTCACCTTTTCATTGTTTGATGCCTTTCATCCAGAGTACTTTGACATAAATTTACCTATACTGCTTTCTTTGCATTTGCCTGTGTGTAGTTGTGCTTTTAGTTTCGTCCAGTCTGGATCATTTTAGGTGTGTCTTTTACTAATGGCATATAGGTAAAGGATTTTTTTTTTAAACTTGACTCCAACTTTACCATATGTGCTTAATCCACTCATTATTTGTTATTACTGTCATTTTATGCTTTTTGTAGCTAATTCTCCCCTCCCCTTCTCCCTATTCTTTGATACCCTGTTCAAGTGTTCTTGTATTCATAGTTATTTTGACTAATGATTTGGATAGAAAGCTTTAACATTGTTGTTAGCACTAAATAGAAAAGTTGAACTTGTATTTTTCCAAGTTAAAATAGTATCTTTGACACTGCCTACTTAAAAGAGTAGAAATTTAGCATGCTTTTGTCTACTCTGCCTCATTTCCCAGTTTGGGGTGGAATAATGGAGGAGCCTGGAAGGCTGCAGTCCATGGGGTCGCTAAGTCGGACATGTCTGAGCGACTTCACTTTCACTTTTCACTTTCATGCATTGGAGAAGGAAATGGCAACCCACTCCTGTTCTTGCCTGGAGGATCCCAGGGACAGGGGAGCCTGGTGGGCTGCCATCTATGGGGTCACACAGAGTCGGACACGACTGAAGTGACTTAGCAATGTGGAGTTTAAGCATTTCATCTTTTCAGTTCTGAATTATGTGCACATTCACATTGAGATTCATTATCAGATTAACCACAATTACTTACACATTTATCCAGTTCTAAGGTTTTATAGCTCAAACTGTTTCCTTAATACGTTCCCATTTAATTGCTCAGGCAGCAGGAGTACTATGGTAGGAGGTATGTCATGGATTCTGGTTTCCCAGTGGTGCCTATGAAATGCCCCTTGTAGGTTTGGAGAATTCATGTCCTAGGCATCCAGCTTCCTCAGTGGAGAAACTAAACCACTGAGCTTTCCCAGGCTCTACATGCATATGACACAGCTCTGCCAACAGTGTCCATTCAGCAAGACTGCAGTCCAGAACTGAGCGGTGTGATGAGGCAAGTGCTGAATATATTCTTAATTTATGGGGAGGGTGGTGTCAGAGGGCTCCAGAGTTGACAGGTAACAACTGGGTCTTTTTGAAGCAGCCTCACAGTATGGTTTGGGTATTGTTTCTGTGGTGGTTTCCAAGCCTGATTTTCTGGCCCTCATACAGCTCCTATGAGCTATCTGATTCCTTAAATGAGTGTCTCCTCTTTTAGAGAAAGTTGTTAACAACTGTTAACAAAAATCCCGAATGATACAAGTGTTTCAGATAAATTAAGTGCTAGCTTGGCAGGTTTCAGAATTCTTAGGGTAATATTTCCATTTGCTTCCAAATGGTATATATATTGTCCTATTTGCTTTTTTTGACATTCAGTATTTCAAAGAAATCTGGCCAATATATTTTTTTTTCTTTGTAGGCAGCCTATTCCTCTTTCCCCACAGATGAATTCAAGAAAGAAAGAAAGATTTAAAGAAAGAAAGCTTTATATTAAAAAAAAAAATACACCTCACTAAACTGTGTCTAAATAGTTTTCTGTTTCAAGTTACTTCAGGAACAAAGTGGATTTGAAAGTTCACAAATGTTCCAAACACAAGGAAAAGTAGAACTAGCCCCCAGAATCAGCAAGAACTGTGGTAATGCCAGGAGCTAGCCATTCTTGCATGTCTCACACTTGCTTTCTATGCCTCCCTCTCACACCTGTTCCTTCTCTCTAGTGACCCACTTTCTCTTATTTTAGCTTCATGATGCCAATCAGAGCACCTTCAGTCTTAACTCTACAAGAGCTTTCAGTTCTAGCAGTCAGTCTCCAACTGGAAATTTCATGACTCTTCTATTTAAACTTGACCTAACCTTTTTTTTTTTTTTTTTAAAGACAAGAAGCCATACAAGTCTTTGGTAAGTCTCTTCTAGGTCAGGTACCGCGCCCTGGTGGAAACAGCCACAGCCAGGGGAAACAATGAGTACAAGGTTCCATGATCAACAGTGAGACTATATGTCAGGACTCCAAAAGGTTGTGTAGGTGGGACAGGTAATGTCTGCGACAATAGCTAATTTTTGCAACATTCACTAATGTTGCTTTATATTCAGTGGTCACCTTCACTAGCACAATGTTGAATATTTTTAATTAAAAAAGGAACAATCTCATAACGTCAAGAAAATAAGCAAATAGTCACAACTGTAGAGTTATCCTGAATATCAGAAGTGTATTTAGCACCGAGAACAATATTATATACACACAAAACATACAGTTTGAAAGAAGGATCAACGGTCTAACAAAAACCAGAATATAGTTTTATAGACCACAGAAGAGAGGAGAAGGGCAGAAAAAAGATCTGGAATTTGTAGGAGTCAAAGTCCATAGGTTTCAACACTATGAAGTAGTATTTGAAGTCAGCATTAATATGAAGGAATTAGAGGCTAAAATATAATTTATATACTCTATTTCAACCCTTGTGACTCTTGAGAAATTGTTTGGTTAAGTGTGAATGATCTGACTACTCAAGTATTCTTCAGCTCTTGGCAATTTTCTTTTGCATTTCTGGCACTCAGTTCTTTTTCTATTTAGATACAAGGAAACTGTGAAAACATGATATAGTGCAACTGGCTTCCATCTTCAGCAAGACTTATCCCTTCAGTTCATTAACCTTGTGGGAACAATCCATAGTTATGGGGAAAAGTGTTTTGACTATTCTTACAATGCAGTTGGATCTTTGGGGCTTATCTTTTATTTCATTATTTCCTCTCATTAATTTTCATGTCAGTGCAAAGAAACTTGTAAAGTTTTTTCTCAAATACTGAATTTGCCATTGGTGGTTGTTTGTATACTAACTGGGCACATTTTTCTTTCATCTTAAGTCCATTTGCCTTCTCTTCAAAGTTCTCTTCTTTGCCTTGTTCTTGGTGTGTCTGATATTATCGCAAATCCAAATTAGGTTGTTGTTGAAATTTTGCCTTTTTGATAACTGTTCCAAAGGGAACATGAGTCAATCCCTCAGAGATAATTACCTGTTCATTCATGTCTGGTAAACTTGTGGACTACTGGGAGTTGAGATGGGCTGTATCAGATTGTAACTCAATATTCACATCTTTTCATGCCTAAAGGAGAAGGCAGTTTGGTGTACTTTCTCAGATGCTGAATCCAGTGGTTGAGAATAGCTGGAACTGAAGGCAGTCCCTCGAGGAGCTTTACTGCAGGCACTCACGGCAGTAACTGAGTGCTCCCAGACCAGCAGCATCAGCATCACCTGCTAGTTCCCAGGCCTGACTCTGAGTCAGGAAGGATGGGGATGTGTTTTAACATTTTTGATCTGCATGCACTCAAGTTCAAAACCACTGCCTCGGTTCTCTCTGCTGCAGTCCAAAGATAACAGGGCACTGCCCTACTTCTTTCAACAGGTGTTGCAACTCAACTAACCCCCAGTGCTGTCTCGGTGTGCCATTTCTAACCTACAAGTGTAAACTGGGGACTATTTGGCTTGGTATCAGTTATGGGAACACTCCCTGAAATTATAAAATTAGAACTGAGATTTTCTCCTGTACTAATTCAGAGCCATTATCTCTAACTAGAGGGTCTCATACAGAACTTTTTCCTCAATGGTCAATGTATACTGTACCTTCTCCCAGTAGGCACTGCTTACTGGAATTCCTGAGTTTTCTGGGATATGGAGGGCATCCTTTTTAATTTTCATAACTGAGATTTTTTTTTCCTTCCTTGAGAAAGGCAATTTTATTCTAATTATGTCCCATTTTTTGTTCTATAAAAGTATTTGAAGTGGTTTATAAAAATTGTCATGCAGTAGTAACTAAAAAAAAAAATCAGGACTAAACAGGAAAGAAATATGACCTCTATAAGGCATCTTTTGAGAAAAACAGAATAGTCTTATGACTTACAAAGGATTTCACTCAGATAAAACTTGACTAAAGTTTAAATGTAGGTATATTCCAAGGTGAGCAGTAGAAAGAGTATGGGCTTTGGAGTCACATGCCTTTCTTCAAATCACAGCATTTATTTACTAGCATTTTAGTAAATGACTTAAAAAAAAAGTCCTTACCTGTAAATAATAAACACAGGTAAGTGGTAGATAACTAACTCTATGATATGATTTCAAAGACAGCAGGTAGATATGCTTACTCCTCACCACCTTTCCCCAGAGTCCTGCCATATCTAAATATCTTTTCCCTTCCCCAAACGCAGAGTGCATGAATTTATCATTAAAAATAAAATTTCATTTATTCAACAAATATGTGAACATTTATCATCATCCTTACTCTCCCATCATTTAGAACAAATTCTGGAAAGATATATTAGCTTTTTAAATAAATCTTATCAGTCTATCTTCCTTCATGAAGGAGGATCCTCTCCTTGCTGTGTGAGGAAGGGGGCATTTGAACACACACCCCACAACCCTACTCATCAAAAACAAAGTTTTCGTTAACAGGCAGTGGTTTCTTAAGAGTCTCTTGAATGTCTTAGCATTTTCTGAACATGGCAAGGTGCTGATTATATTTGGCTGCTGAAATTTTGCTGTAACACAAAAGGTGATGGAAGGTGTTCATTCCAGACCCAGGAGCGACAGGAGGGACAAGACCGTGACATTCCAAGATGGGCTTGGAAGAGACTCCTTCTACCTCAGAATAATTAATTTTTCAAGGACAGAATTCTACTAAGAAAAAGAGATGTTCTTTGTGGGCCTATTGTGTTCAATGCCCATATGCAAGGCAGTTCACATTGCTATTATATGAATTTAAAAATCAACTCCAGTGGAGTAAGAAAAAAAAAGTAAACAGAAAAATACTAAACAGGAAGTGCTAATCACACATTAAAAAAACTTTCAGGAACGGTTAAGTGCCAATGCATGGAATGGTTAAATGTCAACAATCAGCTTCAATTGTTTATTACAGTAAGAGGAAGTTTACTCTTAAATGCATAGAATTTGAAGAAAAATTTATATAAGCTTTTAAAAGAGGCCCTTTTGACAATTATTAATACAAATGTGAAATAAGACCCTTCAAACAAATACCAATTTCAGTAACAGTTTACATACAGCAATAATTTATTCTGAAATGTTCATTTAGTTTCTGTTGAGACACGATTCATGTCTCAATAATAAAAGAGCAGCCATCTCACCTCAAATACCAGAATATACAACAAGTTACAGCATAGCAAAACTTCTACCTACTTTCAGATGTTCAGGTAAAATAGTTTCATTCAATGTTTTACAGTTACACAGATTTTGTTTTATGCACAAAATAGTGTAAGTTGTTACACTATAGCTATCTATATGCACATCATGTGACCACAGAACTGTTAATCATTACTTCTGAAATTGAACCATCAGTTTCATTCATGCAGTAAAGCAAAGCAGGCTGGGTAAACTTGTTCATTGGGAACCATATTACTGTGAATTTCACAGCCACATGATTAATTATGATGTTAGATGGACTCTTAAGGACTAAAACAGAATGGTTTTTTGCATAAATACCAATTTCTCCCTGATGTAAGTTTAGTCAGTTTATTATCTAGAAATGATTGATAACAGCAATATATCATATTTTCTATCTGTAGTGTTATTTTAAGACAAGCAATAATTAAAGGATGCTGGGATGGGATGCTACTTAAATACATGAAAAACATACTGTACAAATATACTTGGCTTTACCATTTTCTTCCTAACTATCAAGAGTGCCTCCCAAAATATGACCAGTGAAGACGAAGCATACTATCAAATATGGCTTCCAGAACAAAACCCCTCTAACGTTAAAGAATCAAACCTATTTACAAAATTTTTCAGTCTTTTACAGTTTCACTTGAAACAAAATTTCTACATAGCAGTTGTAATGAACACATATCACATTCTTAGTTTCATCCTTCCAGCCCGCCTCACACAGATGTCACAAGGTAAGACCCGGAATGACGTTTTGGACTTTGAGTCCCACTGGGTTCCGTGCTGTCGGGTTTTGAGTCGCGTCTTTGTGTTGTTACTCACTGGCGTTGGGATCTGAGACGGTCGGGCTGAAGTGCCATCTGTGCTGCTTTTCCTTGGGCTTGGGTTGTAATTAAAAGGACTCACCCTGGCGGCGACAGTCCCACTTGGTGAACTGTGCTTGCTTGAGCTGCTAGAACTAAACGGGGTACGCTCAGCTAGAGAACTTTCATTAGTCTCCGATGCAGGCACAGGGTTATTACTTTGTCCCGGTTTTGTCTCAGTCCCTTTTTGGTCTGGGGGATCTACTTGAATAAAGGAATTCAGGCGGTTTTCCAGACCCACGGTGCGTGTAGGGGCACTACCATTGCTCACATTTTGTTTTCCCTGATTATCTTTTGAATCTTTAGGGTTCGGGCTTCCCTTTTCTGAAACAATGTCAATCACGGGGGAGAATTTCCTGTTGGAGATCTTCCAGATCTAGGGTTGTTAATGGGGCAATCCTCAATTCTCACCCAAACATCCTCTGTTTTAGAAACAGCAGGTGCCATTTGATAAATCAGAGTTTTTGATTCAGCACCATTTGCAGCACCTGAAGAAGTGGTCTGAGACGTACTATTTGTGGGAGAAATTTCACTTTCTTTTATTTTTCTCCATGTTCCTTTTGTGGACACCTGGTTTTCTTTAGTTTGTTTGCTTCCTGAAATAGAGTTCACTTGTTTTTCATCCTCACTTTTGCCTTTTCACTAGATTCTGATGAAGCAGAAAGAATGGAGGATGAACTTCCAGTTCTTCTCCAAGTGCTTACTCGGGGAAGTGATGATGAGTGTTTGCTGTGCTCACGTTTCCAGGTCCCTGACCTATTGATGGGAAGTCTGGAAGGACTTTCGGAATGAGAGCGTGCTATATCATGGCGCTTTACTGCTCTTCCATCGTTATACTCTATGGTGGGACTGAGGTTAGGTGGGAGTTTTCGCCATCCACCAGACTGAACAGATGAATGTGTAGGTAGAGACATATCAGGAAGGGAAGGACTTAAAACTGGAGTATGTGCCTGGGACCGTGTGGGAGAATCGGGTCTAGAAGATGGAGAAAGAGATTCAAATGAGGCAGATTCCTCCAGTTTTCTCCTTAGGGTTGGGCTTGGAGCTTCTTTGATGAAAGTTGATTGGCGTACTAATGCAGGTCTCTCTGACCTATCAGATTCACTTCCACTTGACTTTGTTGAAGACATTCTGGAAAGTTCTACTTTTTTATTGGATCCATTACTATTACTCATTTGATTTAGCCCTTTGGAGGCAGATTCACTCCTTGGGATACCACTGCCATTCTTGGATAAGCCCGTTTGTTTGGTGAGGTTCTGCTGGCTCATCTGTCTGCCAGGAGATGTGTAAGACATTTTCCCAGAGCCTGAGGACTTAGTTGAAGCAGTACTAGGGGACGACGTCCTTAGTAGTTGAGACAATTTGTTAGGGGGACTTATTCCATTTCTACCAGGAGAGATTGAGTTTCGCCCTGGAGACTGCATTGGTCTGCTTAACGGCTGCTGGGCAGGTCTTGAAGGAGTGGAATCTCTGGATCCTGCTCTGGAAGGTCCTCTGTTTGGTCCCGCTGTCTGGGAGGCCTGCCTGGTAACAGGGCTTAGTTCTGGCTTCACTGATGGCTTGGCTCCTCTGGGAGAGGTGGTAGCCGGCTGGCCTTCACTAGGGCTTTTGGAGGCTGGAGTCTTGAGGGGTGGGCCTTTTTAGAAACTGGGCTTGTGCTTGAAGAGCTATTCCGAACTCCTGGAATATGAATCATTGTCCTACCTCGAGAGATTGAAGGCATGTTTGTTTGAAGGGGTTGTTTCATTTGGCTCGAAATTTCCGAATTAGATCGAACTTTTCCAGTAATCAAACTTTTATAAACCTTTTTGCCTCCTTTTATTCCTTTATTTTCAGATTCTATTTTTTAGTTTCCAATGTACTTTTCTCCCCAGGTTTTAGAATTGTGGGCCTTTATTACTCATAAAGGGTTTTTCTTCTTGATCAGGTGTAAGATGAAATGGTGATCCCAGAGAGATGCCCGATTTCAGTGAAAGGATGGAATCTGAATCAGATGAAGCTTGTCGAGATAAACATGCAGCGGCAGCAGCTTGATGTAAACTACTTACTATGGAATTTGCACCTTCCTGAATAGCTTTCCAATCAAAATTTTCTGAATCTGGGGATAAACCATGTTCTGAATCTGGTCTCTGTATATCTTTCAAATCAAGTGTCAAATCTTCTGCTAATATGCCACTCATATTTCTGGGACTATGCTTTTCATTATCAGGCTTGAGCCTTGAAGGCTTTTTCTTTTTTGGCATTGCAGAACTTATACATTCCTGCAACAGGTCATCTTCAGAATCAATACTAAGAGAACTGAGAGAACTGTTTCTTGAGAAACAAACAGGGGTGTCTTCCACGTGAAATGATTTAGGAGCATAACCTGAGGCCTGGGGTTTACTTGGTTCTCCCTGTGAGGCAGGGGGCTCTGTCTCTTTGATAGGTTCATTTTCCTTGTTGTTGTTGTTTTCTTGATCAATGTCACTAAGAGAGCTTAGAGAAGAATTTCGAGAAAAGCAAACTGGAGTATTTTCAATAGCGAAATTCTGTAATTTCTCATCTGTTGCTGCCCCTCTGTCTGGTATATCTTTGGAAGACTGGGGGAAAAGTGGACTGCTTCTGCAGCACGGGTTTAGACTGACCTCTATTTATTGGCTGTTTTGTAACAGCTGGTGTCTTACTAGCTGACTGTTGGTTTGAGGTTAGTTCTGTGTGGTTGGTCACTTTAGCCTCTGATTCTTTATTTTCCTTCCCTTTCTTAATTCAGCCTTTTCCCTGGAAAGGTCAACATCATCATCATCAAAATCTAGAGAACTCAAAGAGTCATTTCGTGAAAAACAGTATGGAGTGCCTTCAATGGGTGTGTAATGATGAGGTGAATCAAAAGTAAAACTTCCTCTGACTCCGTCTTCATTATTTGGCAGTTTATCATTGAGGTCCTTGGGGTTATTTTTCAAGTGCTGTTTCTTTGAGTCTTTGTTTTCCGAGAAATTTCTTTCGGCATTTAAATTATTTTTTGAGTCTGTATTTTTCTTACACGTGTCCTGTATTCAGTACTTTGTGGTATAGGTTTTACTGGTGAAGTAGGTTTCTTTGTCTTACCATCTAATTGATTTTTGTTAGCTCCAGATGAAGACATAGATGCTTGTTGGACCTGGTCCATGATCTTTTTCACACGGAAAGGCTTGTGACTTTTTCCTTTGGGCATAGCAGAATTAATGCATTCTGCAAGAATATCACCTTCTTCTGTTTTATTGTCATCCAGCTCAGGTACAGTGACAGATGAGGCTTTCCCTCTTTGAGCCTCATCTGTACTTCTGCCTTCAGTAGGAATGGTATCTCGTTTTTCAAATTCACTTGACTGTGCCCCTGCTCTAACCCCTTCTCCAGCAGCTAACTCATTTGGAGGGGATTCTATCGTTAGATCACTCAGAGAAGTAGCTGTGGAAAAGTTTATAGGTGTCCCTTCTACACAATACACCCGTGGCATATCATCTCCTGGTGTAAAACTTACATGCTTTTGTGCCTGTAACCTGTTTTGTGATGGCAGAAGTTTGTATACAGGGAGCTGACTTGGTTTCCTGGCCACAGGTGGAGGTAATTTTGAAGTAGTCTGGGCTGGTTTTTGGCTTTGCGTGAAGATTTTGTTGGCATGGCAGAAATTATACACTCTTCTAGTATTTCAATATCATCATCATCTGACTCATCCAAAAGATCTTTTCGGAATCAGTGGGTTTCTCTGCCTCTTTTTCCTGGTTTTCATTTGATTCTTCAGGCTGCTCGCTTTCTGTTTCATTCCCGTTGTCATTTTCCTGAACTGGAGGCATTATTCTTAGTTCCACATCTTTCTGAATAAATGGCTCATCAAGGCTCAGCGCACTTAGGCTAGATGAACAAGAAAATCCATCAGGAGTACTCTCTGTGGCAAAATGTAACAGAGTGTCAGCATCTGGAAGAACCTGGACCCTTTGTACTGCAGCGTTTACGGCAGCTTGCTTAGGTCCACTTTCTCTCTTTTTCAGCACTAGGTGCTTTATTTTTAGGTACTTCCTGCTTTGTTTGAACTGGCTGAGGAGGAGGAGGAGGTGGAGGAGGAGGAGGGGTTTTACTTCTGCTTGGTGGCATGGTTTGCCCAGGGCTATCTGGGAGGTCACTGGGGCTTATAATGCCACTTACCATCCCACTGCAGGGTTCACTCTGAACAGAGCTGGCAATCGAGCGACTCTCAAAACTATCGAGTGAACTGACCGAAGTACATCTGCTGAACATGAGTGGGGTCTCCTGAACGTAGTGCTCTGGTGGACTCTTGGGTGTCTGAGCACCACTCTTGGAAGGCGATTTGGCTCCTGAAGAAAATTCAACAGCTTTGTGCCTGGCTGACTCTGCAGACAGACCAGCAGCCTGGAGCCTGCTGGGTTTGGTTCTAATGTGCTGTGACACTGCTGGAACTTTACTCACAGAGCCTTCATTTGGCCTAGGCCCGCTGCTGTCCTTGGATTTCGGCCATCTGCAGAGTGTTAGCGGACTCTGCTTCCTGTGTTGCCTGATCACACCCTACTTCATCTTCAGCAGATGACAAAGACGATAATGAACTGCATCTGGAAAAGCATATTGGGGTATCTTCTACACAGTAAGTTTGTATTGTTTCTTGGTTGATAGAGGGGACTTTGCAAGAGGAGGAGGTGGCTTTTGGGGTCTGACCACTTCTGCTTTGTGCTGAGCCTGGGTGCAGCTGATTCTGCCTCTTGGCATTAGATGACGTTGTGGACGTATTCTCACTGCTTGAAGAGATGTGTTCAGTTTTTGTGCTCTGTCCAGATGAATTCTTGGAGAATGAAAATGCTGGTTTCTGTGAAGAAGGAATGTCTGTGGTGTATTTTAAACTGTAATCAATAGGCTGGTCCACGTGATGTTTTTCTTCGCTGTATTTTATGCTGTAATTGGTTGGTCTCTCTTCTTCCTCGTGCTGCCCTTCCTCAGAGTAACGTTCACTGTAGTTGGTTGGTTTATCATCTTCATAGTCATCTTCTCGACACAAAGACTGGTTCACATTTTGACTAATTCCGTGATTAGAGCCTACTCGATTTGTTTCAGATCCGTTGGCTGCTCTTGCCCTGAACGGGGAAACACATTCTTGCTGCCCAAAGTGTGGCTGGAACTTGAGATGTTTATCATCAGTGCTCTCAGGATATACAGGATAAGCTGTGCTTTGACTCCTTGATTGTCTCTGCTCATTCGGCTTGATTTCATCTTCTAGTATATGTTTGGGTCTTGCCCATCTTTCATTCTGTGAAGGGCTCTGCCTCCCAGAGTTCAACTGTTCATCGGAATATTTAAGACTATAATTTATCGGTGTATCTAGTTCTCCATCATTATCATCCATATGATTTGCACTATGTATTTTATGGGCTAGGTCAGCTGGATACTGACCATAGCTGCAAAATTTACTTTCATCATCTTCGGAATAGGATTCAATTGAAGGTTTCATCTGACCTCTTTACCATAACCATCACTACTGCTGACACTGTTTAAACTATCGTTTGAAGATCTCTTATATTCTGCTTTGGCATATGGTATTGGACATGTTCTGCTGGAGTTTTCTGACTTGGTGAAGCTGTAAGTGTTTGCATGTGTGTGGGTGGTAGAGCTTCTTCTCAGTGCACTCCTCTCATCTGTCCCACAGTGTGGTTCTGTGGTAGACCCAGAACTTCTGTCTTCCTGGGAGGCATGAATAGCTGATACTTCTTCCATGACTTTGGCAATCTGGGCTGCAGTGGTAGAAATCTGCAAACCTCGCTTTGAAGAGGTTCCTGGATTCTCTGTTGCTGGGTGATAGTTGCCTAGGCTAATACCTCGTTCTCTCTCCAAACTTCTATCTTTCTCAGAACGACGAGCTATCTAAACTTCCCTTGATGAAGAAGAGCTGGGCAATACTGTAGTATTTAAGTACGGTGACAGGACAGTCATGTTTCCAGTATTAAAATTGTCTGACCTGTTATCATCATGTCGACTGGTGTCAAAAACATAGTCACCATAGAGATTTTGCTTGTGTCTCTGCTTACTACGATGAGATGCTTTGGGACTTAAATTGTCAATGTTGTCAAAAGTTTCTGATAAATGCTGAGCATCTAATTCTGCTTCCAGGGCCTTTTGTTTCCTGACATGAAGAGAAGGCAAACTTGAACCAGGAGACATGATATTGGCATCTTTATACTTTGCAGGTCTATTTGCCATGAGATTCCTTAAAGCTGCAGCACTTCCCATAGCAATCATCTTGTGCTTTGAATGAATGAGGTTCTTGAGCATGCTGACCGCCTCCCATGTCCCACAGTGCTTCCTGGTCTTTAGGGTTTCTTGCTGAGAGATTCCACAAGGTTCCACATGCATTACTGACTATTGTCAAACTGTGAGATTTCAAGTGTTGTAATAAGGTCTGTAAGCAATTATTCTCTCTTAGGATTTGCCTGAAATAAAAACAAGATATTACAAAAGTAAGGTAAAAATCTGTTTGCGGTGACAAATAAAAGGAAAGAGAACAAATTTAAATCTAAAGATAACTGCTAGAACTTGTAACAACAGGCATAATAAAACTACACTGAATTATATTATAAATTTTAAGCACTGCCCATCTCCTTTTGTTCTACCTTAGTTCATTTAATGTTTATTGTTTTATAGTACTCATCTATCAGACTAAAAGGTAAAAATGTTCAGTTTCATCAATTCTGCATTTCCTATTCTGACCTAACAGCTTTAAAATTTTTTCTTGAGCAAATATATATTTACTTTACATAGTGACAGAGTTTCTCAGTTTACTGAGTATAAATATATTTTGAAAGCTGAACAGGGACTCTGTGGTAATTTAACATCCGTATGGGTTCTACAATGTTGATAACAGAGACATCTCAGAAAAAGTAGAGAGAAGAATCAATTAACAGATCTTTACAGAGTCAGAGAACACACTGTAAGCTCAGGTCAGCAAAATGGTTGTTAGATGCTCTCTCTCTGGTTTGAATTTGTGATACTGATATTCCTCCTTTTAAGTGGTCTTGGGAAAATTGTGTGTGTAGTTTTTCTAAAAGTTTTTAAAACATTTAAAAGTAACTATAAAAACAAGAGTTGAGAGTCAGCATAATGCATGTTAGGATCTGAAGAGCTATGGCTTGTTTAATGCATGGTAAAATGGAATTTAATGAGAGCACAGTCAGCTCTAGTGGGCTTTAAAACTGACAGGCAGAAAGGCATGATAAGCTTTAGCAATGGCATCTCTCTCAGCAGTCCAGCAGACACCTGAGTGCTTACTGAGTTTAAGAGTTCTTCCATGAGAAGAGGAAAGGGCTGTAAGGCTTGTAGTTTGTGCATCAAAACTTACAGAAAAGATGTTTATATTCTTTATATTCTTTACAAAGGCCTTTTACTACAAGTACCCCATAGTCTTTTTTTTGAAAATGAGAGAGGAACAATACAGGATAAAATAAGTAATACACTGTGAAAGATACTATATTTTTGTTGAGATAATGCAAAGCTCAAGTTCTGAAAATGTATGCCTTGCATCTGAGGTGCTCTGTTAGGTTTCACAGTTGTAATAAATTGGATGAATGGCTGTTGGCTGAAAAACATTTTGATTACTGATATTATGGCTCCACTAGAAAAATGTGAATCACTGTACTTTCTGGATCATAACCACAGGTTTTTTTTTAATAACCTCATATTCCCTTAATCCACACTACATATAGGAAAGGATTTTGTTCTCTGTAATATTTATGGCTTTCATTTTTTATTCTACACATGGGTTATATCTCTCAAGTATCACTGGTTTATTTTTAGACATCCTTGTGATACTATGAACTTTTATTAGCATAAATGTTAATAAATAAATCAGGTATTAATAGTTAATGTTTCTCTGTCATAAATGTAATTTAGCTCAGAACTTGCATAATTACACAAAACACTGCTCAGTTAAGTCTTTCTGAAGATATGAATCTTACCAACTCGTTTAAAAGTAACATAAAACTCTGTACTTACCTGTGGTCCTCATTTGTAGCTATTAAGCTGGATACATTCCGTAATATGCCACCTCCACTTTCAATGATGGCTAAAGTGTTGGTCTGGCTGCGGTAAGTGAGAGTGCCAACCAGAAACGCAAGCGCGCCATCTACAGCACATATGTCGGCTTTATTCTCAGTGCAGTGTGCCGACAGGTTCCATAAGGCACTCAAGACACTCTTGAGGGTCGACTCTAGCAGGAGACAGGATATGTGTCGTCTAGGTAAGGGCTGTACTGGAACTCTTAGAATCTCTATACTTACTTCTGTAGAAAGCTCTCTCTTTTTAAAAAAATATCCCCTGGCTGCCCATCCTTTACTGGTAAAGCATTAGGAGCGCCTCACTTAAAAAAACTTTCATAAAATACCAAACAGAACTTAAGACAGTGATATCCCCATGAAACAAGCAGAACACAACATTAAAACAATGACCATCACATTCATCTAAACAATGAATGTGAAATGTTTAGATGGTGCACACACTTATCTCACAGAAGCTTATATCAGAAAATGAAACAACTGATGTGCAAATTATAACTGCCAGAGAAAACACTTTGAGTATACAATTAAGAATGTTGGTTAAAACTTGCCATGCTCCTGACGACAGTCTTCTTACTAAAAATCAATCAGGGAACAAATGAACATTCATTACAAACCTACTCTGTGCCTATCACAGTTACAGGTACTCTAGAGGATGCAAACAGAGCAACTGCCACTTGCTTTGAAGGTGCTGTTTACTTTGGGGAAAAATGACCCTAACACTATACTTAAAACCAAGGGCTCTAATGAAAAGATTACTGCCACGGGCACGAAAGTCAAATAAATGAAATAATTTTTGGAGGAGAACACCTCTGCAGATAAAAAGACATGTACATTCAGAGGAGGCAGGGGAAGTAGAATGAGTAAAGGAAAGGCATGGAAGTGGGAATAAGCAAGGGAGGACTAAATACCAGAAAGAAGACACAGAAGAAGTCAAAGTCCACGCTGGGACACTGGGAAGTAAGGTCAGACAGGGAAAAGAGGGCCCTGAGTGTCATGGCAAACATTTTGGGCTCAACCCAATCAAGAGCCATTGTATTCTCTTCTTCAGGATATTAAATAAATAAAATAGATACTATTTACCATGAGGCAGAGAAGAAATGCTTTCACCACTGAAGACACGAAAAGGACAATAGCTCAATTTTAATTATAATGTGATTGAGGAAATGGGACAAAGTATCTTGAGATCAGAAAAAATGGGAAGAGTTTAGAGGAGTGAGCTAAACTTACGACTGACCTAGAGATGAGAGTTGAAGGTAGGAAAAAGAGGCCTTTGGGCTCTGTAGGGGCCACGGGTTTTGTTTCAAAGAAGCTTTATGGTTAGAGGAGACAGGATGAAACGATTAGACGTTGGAAGTATAGGTGGTAAAAACAAAGGGAGGAGATTCAGGAAGGTATGTGATCAAAGGTATCAAACACAGGTACAGGTAGAAAAGTGATATCCTAGTTAAGCTATAAATCTAGATTTTTTTGTTAGGAGCAAATTTAGAAAGGACTGGGGAAGATATGGCCAGTTGGGAAATGAAGGGACTGACTACTTGACTGCTTGTTCAGGGCTTTGGTTGTTACAGGAGATTCTCTGAAGAAGTTGGAAGAAGCAATGAAAATGAACATTTTTGTTTTTATTTTCAAAATATTGGGCTTCTTAGAGATAAGTGAAACATTAAAAAGCCTCCTTCTCTATAAGCAGTAGAGAAAGAATAGCGGACAAGAGTAAGGGACGAATAGTTTTGAGTAATAGCAATGCCCAGAGCACAGGGTGCAGGTGAAGGAAAGGCTCTGTTGTGTAGAAGAGGAAGGGCCAGTGAATGAGGCGAAAAGGATGCAGTACATGGGGAATATGGAAGGGAGTTTTGGTTCTTGTGGTTGTGAGGAGTAAATGAAGTTGAGAATGAAGAGGTGACAAGTTAAAAACAGAAAGAATGTTCATATTGGCTACTGCACTGAATGTAGAAAAACATGGAAAAAATAAATTCTAATATTGTTAACCAGAGCAAGACCAAACCAGAACTGGATAGTATAACTTTCTGATGGGCTAGTTTTTCCAAGATTGGGCTTACATTAAAAATTTTTTTTTAAATAATTTATTTTAATTGGAGGCTAATTACATGATTGTAGTGGTTTCTGCCATACACTGACATGAATCAGCCATGGGTGTACCTGTGTTCCCCATCCTGAATCCCCCTCTCACTTCCCTCCCCATCCCATCCCTCAGGGTCCTCCCAGTGCACCAGCCCTGAGCACCCTGCCTCATGCATCAAACCTGGACTGGCGATCTGTATCACATATTATATTATACTATACATGTTTCAGTGCTATTCTCTCAAATCATCCCACCCTCTCCTTCTCCCACAGAGTCCAAAAGTCTATTCTTTACATCCGTGTCTCTTTGCTGTCTCTCATATAGGGTCATTGTTACCATCTTTCTAAATTCCATACATATGTGTTAATATACTGTATTGGTGTTTTTCTTTCTGACTTACTTCACTCTGTATAGGCTCCAGTTTCATCTACCTCATTAGAATGGATTCAAATGCATTCTTTTTAAAGGCTGAGTAATATTCCATTGTGTGTATGTACCACAGCTTTCTTATCCATTCGTCTGGCTATTGTAAACAGTGCTGTGATGAACACTGGGGTACACATGTCTCCTTCAATTCTGGTTTTCTTGGTGTGCACTTACATTAAAAATTTATAGATGAATTTAGGGGGAAATGATCGTTAATGATCTCTCTCTCATCTATGAGAGAGAAATGATCTACTTTTCCTTTACAAGACAGGCTATGTCAAATCCTCTTATACTTTTCAGTAGGCTGTGTCTGTTAATCTAACTTTCTTGTATGTAGACCTTTAAGGTCCCTGAGTGATAATACAATGAGCTATTCAGCAGCAATACAAATTCCAATAATCTATACAAAAACATTAAATCTTTCTGAAAATACACAAGGTTGATTAGAAAGGAGTCTTAAAACGTACATGGCACTAATTTTTTTGTATAATTTTAGTGAGGTATTAAGGCAACCAATAAACTGTACTTTGATCCTCCTCCAATTTCCTCATACCCCTTGTAATCCACCCCCAAACCCAGGCAACTATTGTTCTGATTTCTGACATAACTGATTATTGCAGGTATCAATAGTTTATTCTTCTTTTTCTTTTATAGCCAAATAGTATTCCACAATTTATTTACCCATTTACCTACTGATGGACATTAGAATGTTTTTCCTAGGTTTTGACTATCACAAATAATCTTTATGTGAATAACTGTGTGTCTTGTGTAAATTTAAGGTTTGGTTCCTCATGGTGGCCAGGTTGTATGGCAGGTAAATGTTAGTTTGAAAACACTGCCAAAAGTTCTCTCAAGTGGGACAGACAGACCTCAGAGATATTGCAGGTATGGTTCCAGAGCACTCCAATAAAGCAAATATTGCAATAAAGCAAGTCACACCATTTTTTTGGTTTCTCAGTGTATATATTGTAGTCTGTTAACTGTCCAAAAGCATTATGTATAAAGATGTACATACATTAACTGAAAAATAACGCTGTGGGGAAAATGGCACTAAGAGACTTGCTTAGTGCAGGGTTGCCACAGGCTTTCAGTTTACCAAAAATGCAGTATCTGCAGACTGCAATAAAGTGAGGTATGCCTGTATACCATTTAACTTTTCTGCCAGCAGTGCATAAGATTTCAGCTCTTTAACATCTTTGACAACACATGGTCAATTTTAAAGATTATAACCAATATAATATGTATAACGGTATCTCACAGTTGTAATCTGTATTTCCCTAATGATGCTGAGTATATTTTCAAGTGCTTACTGGCCATTCATAACCTTTTTTTCTAGAGTGTGAGTACAAATGTTCTGCTAATTCAGTAGTGTTCTAAAGGTATCTTTATTCAAATCCTGAGTATATTTGAACAGTATTGTTTTCTCCCAGTTTTGAGACACAATTGACATGTAACACTATTTAAGGTATACGGCATAATGATTTAACTTACATACATCATGAAATGATTACCATAGTGAGTTCAGTGAACATCTATTATCTCATATATATATATGTATATATACATACACAAAAATTAAAGAAATAGAAAACTTTTTCCTTGTGATGAGCACTCAGGACTTACTCTCTTAAAAAATTTTCATATATGATATGGTAGTGTTAACATTTATTTATTATATTGTATATTACATTCTAGTATGTATTTATCTTATAACTGGATGTTTGTACCTCTTGACCACCTTTAAACATTATCTTTATAGCCAGTTACTAAACTGAATATTTTTCTTATTTCTAATAATTTTCCAGTTGATTTTCCTGGAGTTTCCAGGTATAAAACAACGTAATTTAGAAAAAAATACATAAATTAAAAAATAGCCCCAGACTGAAAAGGAGATTCTGAAGAGAAAAATGTAGGCTCTGAGTCAAGGAAGGCTGGTTGGGTGAAAGGAAGCTCAGATTAGATAAAAGACGAGCTTTGTTTAGTTCTTCACAAATTTCAATTAAAAAAAAAATCAGCTTAGTTTCTAAAGTAGATATTCCACCTGGATATTACTTCCTTTTGCAAACAAATTATTATTTGATGGATTTTTCATCTTTGGGTCTGATTACCTCTATAAGGTGACTATCAAAATCTGGGGACTCTGGGAGATTGGGATTTGGGCAGCAAGGAATCATCTGGGGGTGACTCTGTCCCTTTTCCCTTAGAGGGGACGTCTGGTAATAAATGGAGACATTTCTGATTATTATGACTGAGGGGAAGGTATGTCAGCATTTAGTGGGCAAAGGCCAGGAATGCTGCTAAACATTACCTACAAGGCACAGATCAGTACCCCCAAACAAAGACGTATCTGTCCAAGATGTCAACAGAGCTGAAACACCCCGATTTACACTAGGTCACCTTGTAGGCTTGTCTGCCTTAGTATCTGCAGAGTTTGGAGCATTCTAAGTCTTGGGATTGGTAAGCTAAGGGGGTCAGAAATTAATGAGTCTCAGAGGTGAGAGAGGGCAGCGAAAAAGTATCCAAAGATGAAATGCATATGGTAATACCAAATGTTCTCAAAGGTACCTTTTTCACTTCCAAAGCACATTCCATCAGTGCTTTCACACTTCCAACTTCACGCAAAGTCTTTTTACTATTTACATCTGCTCTCCAAGACAGATTCCTCAAAACACTCGCAATAACCTGCAAATGGATCAATTTTAGAATAGTTTGTTTATAAAATTATTTATACTAGTTGCTTTCTTGTTCTTAAGGTTAAAAGTAAGAGAGCGTGCATGCGTGTTAAGTTGTTTCAGTCGTGTCTGACTCTTTGCAACCCTATAGACTGTAGCCCACCAGGCTCCTCTGTCCATGGGACTGTCCAGGCAAGAATACTGGGATGGATTGCCATGCCCTCCTCCAGGGGACCTTCCCGACCCAGAGGTCAAACCCATGTCTCTTATGTCTCCTGCTTTGGCAGGTGGGTTCTTTACCATAGGCACCAACTGGGAAGCCCAAAAGTAAGAGCAGAAATCTATTAATAAACACATTTCTTCTTAAAGCTAATATAGAGCCAAAAGGAAATCTAAAATAAAATTCCTTTCCTCTATTCTGGTGTTAATGCAGCCACTATTTAAACATGAGATGCTGAATACTGAGTCACAGCTTACATTAACCTAAGTCGGGGTGTTAAGCCACTAATATCCAAGAAAACCATGCGGAATCTGAGGAGTACCTGCTGCAAGTCCTCGCTCTCGGACTGGAGCTGAGCCACGAGCGCTCTCATGCAGCCTTTCATAGAGCAGAGAGTAGCCTGAAAAGTCAAGGTTTACACGGGGTTAGTAACAAGGCAACCTGCAGCCACCCATAAAAGAACTAGAACCATAAATTACATAAATGAAAGACAAATACCCTCCTAATCCTTTGCAATATTCATTCCTTTCTTGGCAAACTGGAAAAATAAAATGAATAAATAACAAGAAATGATAAGAAAAGGGTTTGAACGTAAAGTCTTTTATTTGGATGGAACTAATATGTGTTTGACACTTTCACCAATCATCAAGATTTCCAGATTTTTGCTGTCATTCCCAAGAACAGTATTTTTTTTTCTTAATTACTTTTGGCCTCACTAGGCGGAATATGGGGTCCTAATTCCCCAGTCAGGGACTGAACCTGTACTCCCTAGAGTGGAAGAGCGGAGTCTTAACTGCGGGGCCACCAGGAAGTCTGCCCAGGGTCAGAAGTTTAAATGTGATTACATAAGTTCCCTTCTGTGTGCCACCTTTGCCTTTGTTTAGCCATTAGACATCAAATGAGTATGGACATGCAGTGGAATATAAAGTACAGGTTTTTATTAGTGTTTAATGACCAGAGTGACAAAAAGAAAAGTCAGTGAAAAGTAGTCTGTATGAAAAAAACCTCCTACCAGAGCTATCTTAAGAAATCGATCTTATAAAACATACCTTGTTAGCTACATCTCCGAAAGTCAAGTTTGTCAAAGCCATTCCTGCATATCGTCTTAAAGTAATACTGTAGTGGTCATTAGTAAGCCCATACATTTCACAGTCCACTTGCAATAATTCTGCAATGGCCTGTAGTCCCCTAATTTAAAAAGGACAAGAGGAAAAAGCCAGTAATCTGAAATAACACAAATGGGTACCAAGTTTATAAATTACTAGAGAAAAATCTCAAAGAATAAGTTTAATTCTGTCTTCAGAATTACAAGCTACAAAAAATGTTATAAAGCACTCTTGTGTAATACACTTATCAAGTACAAGGGATAACTGTTTCATTTTCTGCCACTTTCTCCACCCTCCAGCCCCCTGTCTTACTGAATAAGATGAATATTACACTCTGTTTACTGCAATACACGGCATCCTGTCAAGGAAGAAAAGACTAGACTCTGCTCCTATGGCCTCCTGAATGTGAGCCGGAGAAGGTGACTTGATTAGTAGGACTCTCACACACTATGGTCTAATTACTTTAATATATTTTTATCTCCAAAAATAATTTTTAATATCATTAGGAATACTAAAACTTCTAAGTGAAATAGTGCAGAAAGCAAAGCTTTTTTTCTTTTTTTTATGAGAAAGAATTACCTGTTCAACTTATTACTAAGCTGAACAGAACCATTTTTATGGTTTTTCTTTTTAAATTCTTACTTTTTTGATACACACAAGTGTCAAATACCAGTACTAGGATTTAGTATCTTCTTTCCACTTGATTCCCACCACTGGGTATACTTAACAATCTCCACAGTGGTCAACAGTAGGAAGGCAAGGAGAAAAATGAAGGGAAAGGAAAGGAAAAGACATCAAGGGAGGGGTAGCAGAAAGACAACACAAAACAGAAGGACAAAAGGTGAAGCAAAATGGTGAGGGAGTGAATAAAAAAAGAAAAATGCATATGGAAGTAATGCAAAATATTACTCGTCATCAATATAATCATTATGAAACTGGAGATACTGTTAGGTGAGACAGAAAGAGATGATGAATATAAACAGGTAATTCTTGGATACTGTAAGTCTAAACTGTCAGGTCATTAATCTGAAAGAGGATCTGTACATTCGTCATTTTTCTAAATAATCTAGAAGGATCAGTATGCATAGCAATCAGCAAGTTTGCAAAACAGACCAAGTTCAATTCTGGGTCAAGAATGCCAAGCCAGGGATTTAACTCTTGGAACATTTATGTAAATCTTTATAACTGGCACCAATGACAGTTAAGTCTGAATGTAGGTAAATAAAAATTAATTTGATTAAGGGAAATCCAAACCATATTTACGAAGATTTTCCTGCATCCACCCACGATGATGGGAAAGATAAACAGCCCATGGACAGAACAGCCCATGAACAGAGCAGCCAAGGTCTTTACAGAGCTTACAGATGAGCACAGCCAGCCATCGGCAGCTAATTTAACGTCATGACTGTGCAGAAGCACAGGGCGTGATAACAGGCAAACCTAATGCAGACTGGAAGGACCAAGAACATGGCTGTGGAACTAAGGTTTAACTCGAGACTTAAAGGATGAATGAGCATCTAAAAAGGGTGGAGAAGAAACAGTAAGGGAAGCATTTCAAGCAGATAAAATAGCACGTCTAAGGGCCGCTGGGCCTGAAACATGAATATACAGCAACCAGGAGGGGCTACAAACACGCCAGGTAACACAAGACTTTGTGCACCTCACCAAGGATTTAATGCAGGAGAAAAGAATAATCAGATGTATGTTCTAAACAGATTCCTATGATTAAGGCTATAGAAATGATTACGACTGGAAGTGGGGAGCCAAGTAAGACATTCCCATAGTTTTATGGGAGACTAGCAGTGAAGAAAGAGGCTTTGCCTGTGCTGGGGATAAAAAGAATAGCAGCGGTGTAAGATGTATTTAAGAACCAGAATTAAAGCAGTTAGCAGATACAGGGGACAGGAACAGAGTCCAAGATGTCTTCTAAGATTCTGGCTTCAGCAAGTGGGTTGACGGGAAGGCTACTGTCTGAGAAAAGGAACCCTGGACAAGAGACAGTTTTGGGGAAGGAGGAGACAGACTCATTTTCTGTCAGTTGAGTCAGAAATGTCTGAAAAATCATCTCAGTGAAAATGCTGGAGGAGCAGTATGAAAATGTGTGTAAATCTCAGGAGAGGGAGAGTGGATTACGATGTGAGTCTAGAACCACTGTCGGGGAAGCCATGTAGTAGAGCGCACAGCCGAGGGAGAGTGCATGGCAGAAAGCCTAGTAGGGAGCTTCAGAAAGGCCCACCCTTTCATCCTTCCGCAGAGGAGGAGGAACTAGAGTCCTGACTAGGAAACAGACCTGGGAGTCACTGCTGACTTAAAGACAGTAGCCTTGTGTACTGATCACCAAGCGTTGAGGCTTATAAAGCGGACCATCAAAGCCACACCGAGCACACTCTGCTTCAGGCCTACATAAAATCCTGTCTGGTACAGCAGCATCTGTGATACTGTTCCAAGAAAGTAACATGTGAAACAATCTCAAGAACTTCCCAAGAGGGCCCTTGACTACTTTTGTATGGGAAAACCAAAATTTTAGGACTTGATTCTGAAAAAGAACCTGATTAATGCCAATAAAATGATGAAGAACGTGCTAATGAAAAAAGAACATTCAATAAAACTTAGCGTATTAGATAAAAGAGAGAGACCCTTTATGATTTCCAGGAGTTAAAAAAAAAAAACTTCCAGTGAACTTTAAGGCAAAGAATCTGTACACTTCAAAACTGGATTCATAAAAATATGATGTGAATTCATGACAGGCAGGAAAAAAACTGGTTGCCCTAAGAAATACTAGGATGTTTCAAGGTAATGTAAAGGTCATGAGCACATCCTTCCACATTTTCTTGGTGTCTGTGTTAGAGAACAGTGGTCCAGATGAACCAAATATTATCGCGTATGGTATCTCATAACCTTATTGATAGACGATCAATGTCTTCAGGTGACATTTACCAAAATCCTTAAACTTATCAAAACAAGATAGTAGAAAGATGACAGAATTTTTAAAAAGTACTTTTCTTTTACTTGGTTTAGATAGTCACCATTAGCATGAAATACCTCATCCTAAAAAAAGTAGGGCTCAACAACAATATTCTATATACTGGTAGTTTCACAAAATTTCCAGATCCTAAGAATCACCTGGGCCACTTACTGGATTTGATTCCTAGGTCCCCTGCTCTGGAGATTCTGTTTTGCTAAGCTTGCTTACCATGGGCCAGAGAAGTGCACGTTCTGGCCACTGGCCCTGGTGGTCATCATCATCTAGTCTGGGAAACACCAATGCGTATTACCTACGAGTTCCTTGAAAACCAGGACCACATCTTAATCCTTTCTGTATCTAGTGCCTAGCACAGTTTCTAGGACAGAGCTGGAAACTAATAAATGTGTACATTCCTGGTATTATAGTCTAAAACTTGCAACACTAACAGTTGCAAACTTAAATGCCCCTAACAGTTGTAGAATTTTCTTGCATCTACAAAAGACAGCCCTAGCTGACTGGGCTTAGGAGTTTTTCTTCCTCTACTTGGGGCTTAGTAGATGAAGTCCCTATCTGACAGTGGGGGATACTTTCCTCCTATCCCCCACTGTCAGATCCCTTGTGCTACCTGACTGTATCTATCCACAGTCTACACACCTTGTTCCTTCTCTGGCTCCAACGCAGAGTCAGCGGCTAGGGAGTGAAAAGGTAATCCCCTGTGGCTACATCCCCACAGTCACCCCCCGAGGCCCCTCCTGCTCCTCACCTGAGAGCCCCTGCCCTAGCTCCTGGGGTGAAATGCCCGGGTAGCCTTCCTACCTGAAGAAGGAAGAGGAACAAATACCGAGTCTAGGTTTCACTTGGAAATTCAGATGATTAATGTGGGTCAGTCCTAGTTTACAGTTCACTGGAACACAGGGACATTCAGAAAAAACACTTGTGGGAGCTTAAAACTGGGTTAGTTTTCCTGTTTGTTCATTATTTTCCCCATTATTATGGGTGTTAAAACAAACAAACAAACAAAAAGAACACCCAAACTTGAAATTTCACCAATGCTGGATTGTACTGAGGAAGGGAGAACTCACAAGTGCATACTCAGTTTCACAGGAAATAAGGGGAATAAGGAAAGAGAATCAAGTGGGCTAGGGCCTGTGGGGAGAAGAGAACAAGTGGGGGCAGGTGGAGACCAAGTACACACAGCCTCCCAAAATGACGATCTGAAGGAGACAGCACTCATTTTCAGCCGTTCAGGTTCTCTGTGTTTTAAGAGACTCACGATTTTGTCACTTTTAAGATAAATGATGAATGAAAATGGTAAGTGTGGCAGGGACACAAAGTGGGGGCTGGAATGAAAGGTGACGTGAACAGCACAGAAAGCAAGGGCACAGCTACACTAGGATGGAGACGCAGTGCATGCTTCTCGCTCGCGGCTCAGCTAGCGCGACCCAGGGTCACATGCGATGGTGCAGCATGATGCAACTTGTAAATACCACATGTGCAAAAAGAACCTAGAAATCAAAGAGAAGCCACCACATGAAAAAATGGGGCCACAGAGGCGGGTTTTATAAGGTTCAGAGTATGTGAGAACACATACTAAGAGTAAGCCTTCCAAAATTAATGGAATGTTTTCTAACATAAATTAGAGAATAATGCTTTTCCATTATTAATGAGTTTCAGAGATACCAACCACGCTGCTTATCATGAAAATCCAGTAAAGTATGGATAACCATGAAGATAAATGAGAATCTTAATAATAATTCCTTCCTGTGTCCATCAGAAGTGACTGAGTTCAAAAATAATTACAAAGCTCCATATCATCACATCTCAAAACGATTCAAATTACCCTCCCACCGACTGTCACCCAGGGTCTACCTTGACAATACTGGCAAGAGAGGCCCATTTATTTATTTTTGTCCATCTCTGGCTAAGATTTTAAAAACCCAAGGTAGGTTATAAAAGGGTAGCAGTTTCTGTCACTTAGGACGTTGTCTTCTCTGGAAACCAGAGTCACTTGCTACAAGGAGGAAGCAGATGGTAATAGAAGTTAGTGGCCTTATATACTAATTCAACAATGACGAAAAGTCTTCAGGCTTCTTCTGTGGCTAAAGAAACATTTTTATCTTACCAAGTTCATTCATTGCATGTCTATGCTCTTCATCAAACGAAAGTTTCATTAGAACACACACAGCAGGACAGATCTGATGTTCAACAGGAGCTGGCACTGAAAAATAAAATTGACATAAACCATAATGCTTTGTTTTCTCAAAGTAGTAATGTTTATTATACCTAAAAAATACTCAGAGTTTGCTGGTATTCTTCTTATGCATGGTAGCTTAGTGAATCAACAGGTATTTGCTGAAGAGATGAATACTACACACAGAGAAAGGAAAATATAGATAAAGTGCTTTTCTTGGTTCCATAAAAATGTTTACCTCTCATCAGCCTTTGACCAAGTCTGTTGGACTAACTCCCATGTAGGTTTATGCTATAATTCAACTAATAACTTAAAAATAATATTGGTTATTTGAAAGAATAAAAACTTTTTAGTATAAAACTGTTTACTTATAATCTGTATTTTCAACTGAAAGGCACATGGCTGTATAGAAATGTATAGAGAAACCTAGTGCAACTCTAGTACAGAAAGCTTATTATATAGATACCAGATAGTAAATAAAAATTTAAAGGAAAAGTATCTAAGAAAATGTACTTGCACATTTAATATTATGCATAAAGTTTCAAAACTGTTACTCGAAATACAAATTTAAAAACCAATCTATTTTTCAGAAGTAATCATATTTATTCTATTTAACTTTTCTGAGGACAGGTATTAAGAGTACACAATACAAGTCATTACATAATTGTGGATAGCCAAAGAAAACTATCCAGAAAGATAATGTTTTCTCAGTAAAGCAACTTATTAATTCTCCCTAGCCCTAGGACAAACAGAAAGGACATATTTCTGTGATATTCTTATTGTTGAAAAAATTTTAATAAATTCACCTTTATACCTAACCCTAAGAGAAATCTACTAATCTTTATAGATCAAGTTCTCATCATCAGTCTTTCTCCTGCTACCCCAATCAAGATATTGATTCAATAGTCCTTTGTGGTGTGTATGTCTATATGTGGGTTCTTATCAGGTGAAAGGAGGTCTTACCTTATATTCTTACTGCTTTTGGTTCTTCCTATAGGAATGAAGTTATCTCCCCAAGGGTCCAAGCTCCCATGATCTCTGCTCCTGGGGGAGAGGGCTTCTCCCTGAGAAAAGAGCTGGGTGGCTGATCACCCCAGCAACTGGGGCCCCAAAGCCTGAAGACAGATGGTGCAGTGGGAAGAACACTGGGCTGAGAGTCAAGAGGTCTGGCCTCTGATCCTAGACCCACCACCTATCTGTGAAGCCACAGCCAAGTCTTTTAGCCTCTCTGAACCTCAGTCTCTTCATCTGTAAAATGAAGATGATAATATCTTCCCTTCTACTTCACAAGGTTGTGAGGATCAAATAACGGATATAACACAGCTCTGCGTCCACTGAGTAGAGTGATGTGCGAATATGAGAGAACGGCTTGGTCACTCACAGCTGAAGGAACTTATGTAAAGTCACTTTCCTGAGCTTAATCTCGAGAGAAGGAGAACACAGTCGCTCAAGTTCTTTCTATATCAACTATGCTATGAGTGTTTAAGTCTACTTTGATTTTCTGTTCTTTTCTGGTTGCACTGCAGTACACACAACATTTTCCTTTGCTAGTTTTTTTCCTAGGGAAATAGAGAAATTAAGCTTTAAACTATGTGAGCAGTGTAGGTAGCTAATATGAATTTCCCACTCTGATTCATAAAGACACCACCCTAATTAAAACACTTTTCATTTCAAAACCTTTTGCATTTGCTTTGTCACGTGCACCGTATGGAACGTATTTTGGGTTTCTGTCCTGGTCCAGGCCTTGCTCGTGGGCCTCCTGCCACTGCCAGCAGGCTTCACAGTATGCGCGTATCTGCTCCAGAAGATGGAGGACTCGGATCTCACGCCTGCCCCTCTTGTCGTCGGGGCTGTGAGTGGATGATGTTGTGGAGTGCTGCGCTGGCCCTGGCCCGAGCCTCCTTACTGCCCCGGGAATTTCCCAGCAACACAGAGTCCTTGTCATTGCCATGTAAAAGCTGGATGAGGAGAGGAAGACATCCAGACTGTCGCATGGATATACAGCTGTCTTGGGAGCTAGACATAGCTAGCAAAGTTCGCGACATATCATCCTTATCATGAGTACCAAGCATTGACAACAATGAATACACCATTTCCACCTGTGGGCCAAATGAGTTTAGAAACAAAATTATGACTTTAATAGCCAAAAGCCTGCACCAATGAAGTGACGAATGGGATATTAATTGTAACTTAAAAACAAAACGTTTTTCCAGGATGAAGTAATGAGCGTTATTTCAAAATCCAAATGCTATAATCATCATCACCATCTTGTTTATAAGTAAATACTAGTAGTGGTTAGTATAGAATCATAAGGAGACAGTAGGTTCTTGCTATTGTCTGGATCAGTGGCTGATAATCTGTTATTATAACGAAAGACAATCAACCGATTTCTCTCTATCTCCCCACCCACCCACACACATACACACCTACCGACACACACAGAGTAAGAAATCTGGTTTATCTAAAATTCTTTACACAGTTAAAAACTTTATTTTTTAAAATCTACAACCATAATCAATATAGAGAAAATATTTTTAGCAATTACTATTTACTAAGTACTAGTTTTCAGCAATTGCTAACCCTCACCAGATTATAATATTCTTAAAATTATGATGTCTCTCTTATACATGTAAAAGTATTTTGTCATAAAAAGAATGCCCTGATCATATAGGGATACAAAGTCAATATTCTTATTCAATTTTTTTTGAAGCAGCTGATAAGCATCATCACTCCCTTACTGTAAACTCTAAGAATTGACTCAGAAGCAGACTAGAAACAGGAAACAGCACCCAGTCATCTTGTCCTGTGATCAACCGCAGTTTTTTAAAGCAAGAGCTACTGCATAAAAGTTGAGCTATTATATAAATGCATCATATCTATAAATTAGTGGTTCCAAACCAGGGGCAACTTTAGCCACCTTGAGACTCTCCTGGCAATGTCTTGGAGAAATTTTTGGCCATCACACTTTGGGAGGAAACACTTTGGGCGTTCAGTGGGTGAAGACCAGGGATGCTGCTGAACACCCTACAATGCCATGAGCAATCATCCAGCCAATAATGCTGAGGCTGAAAAACTCTAAATGTGCATACACACTGCTCTTAGATTTGAAAGTTTTATTAGGAAGGCAGTAGAGGACTGCCTTCCTAATGAAAAAAAAAAAAAATAGGCTTTCAAATTTCTGACTCCACTATTTGCAAGTGAGCTGTGTGATACAACCAAGTTATCTGAGTTCTCTTGAGGTCCAGCTGTCTCAGTTGCAAAATGGAATAATTTACCTAATAGGGTTTTCTTTGTGAAGATTAAAAAAAAAGTAACACATGTATAGGATAGTAAGTGGCATTCAAAAATGTAGTAAGGTCTTAATATCATCATGCATAAATCACTCCAAAAGCAAATGGTATTCAAGCTGCCAGTTTTCAAGTAACAGTACTCTTAAATATTAAAGGTTTTCTTTATAGTAAAAACTATTCATTGATGTTGGACAGATTGGGGTGGAATTCTAATTTAATTACCATCTTTTTGGCTTCAGTATTCTCATTCAAAAGAGGGGCAAGAATAATATATTCAAAGGGTTTTTGAAGAGATCAGAGATAGTAAACGTACAACTTTTAGCAGTTACTGGCATACTAGTGATCCCAAGTAGTAACTATTGTGAGTTATTAAAAGGATTAAGCTTTATATTAATAATATCACTGCTACTCTAAAATTCGTTTCTTAAATCGACATTAGTCCTGTAATGCTCTTCCTCAGAGCCATTATATTACTAAAGTAAAGAAAGAGTATGTAGAATATGGTATGAAAACAAGGAAGTATTTAGATGTGACAGAAAATATACTGTTTAAGAAACAGTCCCTGTGCTCCAAATGCACTATTTCAAAGGATGCAGACACAGACTGCATGGGTAGGTAAGAGGGCCCTGGAAATCACAAAATGTTTTGTAAAGAAGGAAAGCCCAAGAAGAGTTCTGAAGGCTGGCGAGGACTCTGACAGTCATCTTGCAGTTGGTTGGGAGGAGGGGTAAACCACTGCAGACAGGACACCAAGGCGGGAAGTCATGGGACGAGAGGGCTTGGGGGGAGCAAGCCCGCTTGGGCTGGACCTTAGGATATTTGCAGAGAAAGGGCTGTTATTTCTCTAAGAGACTGTGATGATGGAAACAAAAGAATTCTTTAGCTAAATTTAAAAGAAGAATGAAGAATGTTTTAATAAAGTACTCAGAGTTCCAGCAACAAGACTTTATAGTCTATTACCTTGGTTCCCAGATGACTTGTCAGCCTTCGAGGAGCAGAATGTGTGCTACTAGAACTCAAAACACTGGCTGTTTCATGATCTATTCGTGTAGTTGAACCCTAGAAAGTAAGCAAATTATAGACAGTATAATTTAGGTTACAGATATATGTAGCTAGCTTCATGTTAAGATACTCCAAATGAACTCTCTTTAGGGTAAATAGCTAAATATACCATTAAAGTATGAACATTTATAACTGCTCAAAATGAGTATTTTTATATATTCTTGAGTAGAATTTAGAGACTCACTGAAAGGGGGGAATAAAAAAGCTGTTGCAGAAGACAAAGTACCAAACACTGAAGAAATTCTAAGAGTACCAAATCAAAAGGCATGAAACCATATTCACTTAAATATAAATTGGTTGGTAGAAAGCTCCACTGAGTGATGAAATGCTCTGAATTACCACAAAACTAACTAAATTGGGTACAGTCCAAGTTCTCCAGGAGCTGAGAGCTGAGAGCAGACTGCTTGAAACTTCTATTGGAGAAAGATGTGAAAATATAAATAACTGCTCTGAGATGTCTAAAGGGACTAATATGGGGAGCAAGTCAGAAGGTAATATAGGCAGAACACTCTTTGACATAAATAGTAGCAATATTTTTTTGATCTATCTCCTAAGACAAAATAAATAAAAGTAAAAATAAACAAATGGAACCCAACTAAACTTAAAAGCTGCTGCATGGTGATGGAGACCATAGACAAAACAAAAAGACAAACTAGAGAATGGGAGAAAATATTTGCAAATGATGTAAGCAGCAAGGAATTAAAATCCAAAGTATTTAAATAGCTTATACGACTCAATATCAAAAAAACGAAAAACCTAACCAAAAAATGTGCATAAGACCTGAATAGACATTTCTCCAAAGAAGACATATAGGCACAAGAAAAGATGTTCAATATCACCATTTATTACAGAAATACAAATTGAAATGAGATACCATTCTCATAGCTGTCAGAATGGTTATTAAAAAAAAAGTTTTAAGAGAAAAATAATTTATAAATATAACTGTAGGAAAAAACTGTAAATGTGAAACTCACTTAACTGTATATTTAAAATAGGTACATTTTACTGTATGTTACTCTTTCCTCAATAAAGTTTATTTTTAAGAAGTCATAACTTGAGAGGTCTTTTTATGTTTCCCCAGATAAAAGCATGAAGACCTACCTATTCATGCACACACTGGGAAATCTAGGGTTAGATTAAGGAAACTAGCACAGAGTCTCAGACAGGCTACCCTTTCTAGACTCCACTCCTTCTGCAGGTCTGGATGCTTTATGTTGATTAATCTTCTAGGGGTATTTCTCAATTAGAAGCAGCAGGGTAGCACCCTCGGGGCAGAAGGGGCAGAACAGAAAGACATCTCCTTCCACTGTTACCGGCTACTGTGTGCTTCTGTAACGGTATTTCAGTTCACATGCATGCAAACAACAAACGTTTACTGAGCTCCTGCTCCTTTCTTCAGTTCAGTTCAGTTCAGTTGCTCAATCACGTCTGACTCTTTGCGACCTCGTGGACTGTAGCACGCCAGGCCTCCCTGTCCATCACCAACTCCCAGAGCTGGCTCAAAATCATGTTCAGTGAGTCAGTGATGCCATCCAACCATCTCATTCTCTGTCATCCCTTTCTCCTCCTGCCTTCAATCTTTCCCAGCATCAGGGTCTTTTCCGATGAGTCAGTTCTTTGCATCAGGTGGCCAAAGTATTAGAGTTGCAGCTTCAGCATTAGTCCTTCCACTGAATATTCAGGACTGATTTCCTTCAGGATGCACTGGTTTGATTTCCTTGCAGTCCAAGGGACCCTCAAGAGTCTTCTCCCACACCACAGTTCAAAAGCATCAAGTCTTCGGTGCTCAGCTTTCTTTACAGTCCAACTCCCACATCCATACATGACTACTGGAAAAACCATAGCTTTGACTAGACAGACCTTTGTTGGCAAAGCAATATCTCTGCTCTTTAATATGCTGTCTAGGTTGGTCATAACTTTTCTTCAAAGGAGCAAGTGTCTTTTAATTTCATGGCTGCAGTCACCCTCTGCAATGATTTTGGAGCCCCCAAAATAAAGTCTCTCACTGTTTCCATTGTTTCCCCATCTATTTGCCATGAAGTGATGGGACTGGATGCCATGATCTTAGTTTTCTGAATGCTGGGAGTTTTAAGCCAACTTTTTCACACTCCTCTTTCACGTTTATCAACAGGCACTTCAGTTGTTCTTCTCTTTCTGCCATAAGGGTGGTATCATCTGCATATCTGAGGTTATTAATATTTCTCCCGGCAATCTTGATTCCACCTTGTGCTTTTTCCAGCCCGGCATTTCTCATGATGTACTCTGCATATAAGTTAAATAAGCAGGGTGACAGTATACAGCCTTGACGTACTCCTTTCCCGATTTGTAACCAGTCTGTTGTTCCATGTCCAGTTCTAACTGTTGCTTCTTGACCTACATACAGATTTCTCAGGAGGTAGGTACGGTGGTCTGGTATTCCCATTTCTTGAAGAATTTTCCACAGTTTGTTGTGATCCACACAGTCAAAGGCTTTGGCATAGTCAATAAAGCAGAAATAGATGTTTTTCTGGAACTCTCTTGCTTTTTTGATGATCCAACAAATGTTGGCAATTTGATCTCTGGTTCCCCTGCCTTTTCTAAATCCAGCTTGAACATCTAGAAGTTCACGGTTCACATCCTGTTGAAGCCTGGCTTGGAGAATTTTGAGCATTACTTTGCTAGCATGTGAGACGAGGGCAACTGTGCGGTACTTTGAGCATTCTTTGGCATTGCCTTTCTTAGGGATTGAAATGAAAACTAAACTTTTCCAGTCCTGTTTGGCCACTGCTGAGTTTTCCAAATTTGCTGGCATATTGAGTGCAGCATTGTCACAGCATCACCTTTTAGGATTTGAAATAGCTCAACTGGGATTCCATCACCTCCACTAGCTTTGTTCGTAGTGATGCTTCCTAAGGCCCACTTGACTCCTCATTCCAGGATGTCTGGCTCTAGGTGAGTGATCATACCACTGTGGTTATCTGGGTCATGCAGATCTTTTTGTATAGTTCTTCTGTGTATTCTTGCCACCTATTCTTAGTATCTTCTGCTTCTGTTACGTCCATACAATTTCTGTCCTTTCTTGGTTCAATGCTAGTCTTTAGGAACCTAAGTGAATAAGACATCCACACCCTCACTACATACAGAGTCTAGACAGGTTGTTCAACATACATAGTGTAAACACAGTGTTTTGACAGAGCCCAGGTGTAGGCACAGGAATGGCGTGTACTCAGTTTGGGATTATAGAGTAAAGTGCTATCTGATTTTGAACGACAAAGAGGTGTTTAGTTAAAGAAGAGGAGGGTTAGCCACATGGCAGCTCAGATGAGGCAGAGGCTATAAGCACAGGTCAGAGAGAGAGAGAGAGAGAGAGAGAGAGAGAGAGAGAGAGAGAGAAGAAACTGACTGACTGACTTGGAGATTAAGAGCTTCTTCTGGTCGCATTAAAGAAGACAGAGTTGAAGGACCAAGACTCAAGATAAAGAGAGCAGGTGGGGGCTTTTAAGGAAATTTTGGCAAAGGGCTGCTTTTGATCTACAGGAGGGAATGAATGACTCCTTATCCTGAAGCAAGCATACCGTCTTTAAGGATATCTAAATACTCTGACTGTTTCTGGTAGTGAGGATATAACACAACCCGTAAGGATCCTCATCTTCTAGAATTCACCACCTTAAGACCTACCCCTGTGTTTAAGTGTGAGCTAGATTTAGTGAAAGGCTTTTAGTGAAGAGACTGCTGTAGATATTATGAAAAGTCACTTTCAAGATAAGTTATAAGTTTACAAAGACTGTGGCTTCCATCCTGGACACCCTCTCTTGTTCTTCTCTGAGGATGCCAGATATTACACTATGAACTGCTCTTTGTAGAGGCCTTGGTGGCAAGAAATGATACCACTGGCCGACAGCCTGGAGACCTGAGGCCTGTTAACAGTCATATGGTGAGTTTAGAAGCAGATCCTCCCTCATCAAATCCTGAAATGATTGAGTCCCCAGCCAACATGGTGATCACAGTCTATGAGAGACCCTGAACCAGAGGCACTCAGCTAAGCTGCACCAGGATTCCTGATCTACAGAGACAATAAATGGTTGCCGATTTAAGCTGCTAAATTTGTCAGGCAGCAACAGATAATTAATATATTGTTTGAAACAGAACAGAAACAAGAGGTTATATTATGAAGCAAGGAAAGACCCATGTCTATGTTGAAACATGTTCTGACATTCATTTCAGTGTAGACATCAAATCACCTTTAAGCTTCAGACTTAGTATCTTTCTATACAGATTCTTGATTTTGAGACACTCTCCACTTTGCTCTCCCAAAGTGTCTAGTTAAAAACCCAGATGGATTTACTATAAGGAGATTCCAAGAGAACATTCCCATACCCATACTACCTACAAGCCAGAACTCGAGTCTTGAGAATCTTTCCTTGGCCTTTTATTTTGATGAATTCTGCACCATCATCCTTCAGGCGGACCAGAGAAGCAGTAACCTGTAAGAAATGGTTATCACTGTTCAGTCGCCAAGTCATGTCTGACTCTTTGTGATCCCATGGACTGCAGCATGCCAGGCTTCCCTGTACATCACTATCTCCTGGAGTTTACTCAAACTCATGTCCTTTGGGTTGGTGATGCCATCCAACCATTTCATCCTCCTCTGCCCCCTTCTCCTCTTGCCCTCAATCTTTCCCAGCATCAGGGTCTTTTTCAATGACTTGCCTCTTTGCATCAGGTGGCCAAAGTTTGGAGCTTCCAGATCAGTTCTTCCAATGAATATTCAGGGTTGATTTCATTTATGATTGACTGGTTTGATCTCCCTGTAGTCCATGGGACTCTCAAGAGTCCTCTCCAACACCACAGTTCAAAAGCATCAATTCTTCAGTGCTCAGCCTTCTTTACGGTTCAACTCTCACATCCATATATGACTACTAGAAAAACCATAGCTTTGACTAGATGGACCTTTGTTGGCAAGGTGATGTCTCTGCTTTTTAATATGCTGTCTAGGTTGGTCATAGCTTTTCTTCCAAGGAGCAAGTGTCTTTTAATTTCATGGCTGCAGTTACCATCTGCAGTGATTCTGGAGCCCAAGAAAGTAACATCTGCCACTGTTCCCACTCCCCCCACCATCTATTTGCCATGAAATGACAAGACACGATGCCACGATCTTCATTTTTTAAATGTTGAATTTTAAGCCAGCTTTTTCACTCTCCTCTTTCACCCTCATCCAGCGGTTCTTTAGTTCCTCCTCACTTTTTGCCATTAGAGTGGTATCATCTGCAAATCTGAGGTTGCTGATATTCCTTCCAACAATCTTGATTCCAGCTTTTGAGTCTTCTAGCCTGGGGTTTCACATGATGTACTCTGCATATAAGTTAAATAAGCAGGGTGACAATATACAGCCTTGATGTACTCCTTTTCAGATTTTGAACCAGTCTGTTGTTCCATGTCGGGTTCTAACTGTTGCTTCTGACCTGCACCTCCTTTTCGCACACATTAGAATCAAGCACCTCTCTATTTTCTGGTCCTCCTCTATCCACCCTTCAATACCCACTGCCATCACGGGCACTCAAATGTGTGCCGAAGGTCCCAAAAGGACTATGCCTGGCAGCTCAATCAGCACCGCTGGGACAAGGTCAATTTCAACTACATCTGCTGGGTACAAACCCTCTTCTATCATGCTCACTTTAGGAAGTGACTCCAAAATAGTATTTTTCTGAGAAAACGAAACAAAACAAAGTGACTCTAAAAAGTTTACCATAGAGGTAGCAATAGTCTCCAACTCACTGTGAAACTATGTAAGAGGGGGAAGAAGCAAAAGAAGCTAGCACCCTCCCCACCTTGCCTTTTTTCATACAGATGGTAAGAAGTGGTCCAACAGTAGATAAGGAAAGTTTCTCTTTATTAAAGTACTACAGCTAATTCTATAACCCTTAGTGAATTAGTGAAGCTAGACATTAAGTATAAATGCTGTTAATATCACAAAGAGAGAGCCCACTGGACGTTATGTGCTTTCTGGTGGAAGACCACTATCAGTTTAGTTCAGTTCAGTCGCTCAGTCGTGTCCAACTCTTTGCGCCCATTAATCGCAGCACACCAGTCCTCCCTGTTCATTACCATCTCTTGGAGTTCACTCAGACTCATGTCCATCGAGTCCGTGATGCCATCCAGCCATCTCATCCTCTGTCATCCCCTTCTCCTCCTGCCCCCAATCCCTCCCAGCATCAGTCTTTTCCAGTGAGTCAACTCTTCACATGAGGTGGCCAAAGTACTGGAGTTTCAGCTTCAGTATCATTCCTTCCAAAGAAATCCCAAGGCTGATCTCCTTCAAGATGGACTGGTTGGATCTCCTTGCAGTCCAAGGGACTCTCAAGAGTCTTCTCCGGTTCAACACCATCAATTCTTCAGCGCTCAGCCTTCTTCACAGTCCAACTCTCACATCCATACATGACCACAGGAAAACCAAAGCCTTGACTAGACGGACCTTAGTCGGCAAAGTAATGTCTCTGCTTTTGAATATGCTATCTAGGTTGGCCATAACTTTTCTTCCAAGGGGTAAGCATCTTCTAATTTCATGGCTGCAGTCACCATCTGCAGTGATTTTGGAGCCCCCCAAAACAAAGTCTGACACTGTTTCCCCATCTATTTCCCATGAAGTGATGGGACCAGATGACATGATCTTCATTTTCTGAATGTTGAGCTTTAAGCCAACTTTTTCAGTCTCCTCTTTCACTTTCATCAAGAGGCTTTTAGTTCCTCTTCACTTTCTGCCATAAGGGTAGTGTCATCTGCATATCTGAGGTTATTGATATTTCTCCCGGCAATCTTGATTCCAGCTTGTGTTTCTTCCAGTCCAGCGTTTCTCATGATGTACTCTGCATAGAAGACCACTATGCTACCTATGAAAGTCTTGGCCATAGAATGAGAGCGTGAGACCAAATCTGATCACATCTCTAGAGCCAGATACCAATTTACAGGGAATACAGAAGACAAAGAGAGTGGTCAAACCTCACCATGCAGATGTTCCTAGCAAAATTCAGACTATGGAAAAGTTGAGAAGACAAATAACTTTGGTTATTCAACAAGTATATAGCAAAAATCTAAGAGACAAAGAAGAAACCTATAGATTAAAAGAAACTTCAAAGACACATTAACCAATCTCTGTGCGTGAACTTTATCTGGCCCTTGTGTCAAATAAATTTAAAAACTATGACATTTATGAAACAACTGCAAATTTGAATACTGCCTAGTTATCTGATGCTACTGAGGAATTACTGTTAGTTTCTTTGGGAGCATAATAATGGCATAGTTATGTATTCTATATATAGGTGTCCTCTGTCCACAGGAGTGCTTTAGCAATTCTGGGCCTTTGTGGTTCCATATAAATCTTAGTATTATTTGTTCTAGTTCTGTGAAAAATGTCATAGGCATTTTGACAGGAATTGCATTAAATCTGCAGGCTGCTTTGGGACTTCAGATAATACTAGTAAGCTACAGTAATCAAAACATGGTACTTGTACAAAAACATGACAGACACACAGACCAAAAGTACAGAATAAAGAGCCCAGAACTAAACCCACATACCTACAGTCAATTAATACTTGACAAAGGAGGTAAGGATACACAATGGAGAAAAGAAGGTCTTTTCAGCAAGTGACACTAGGAAAGCTGGACAGCTACATGTCAATCAATGATGTTAGAACACACCCTCACACCATAAACAAACAAGCCAAAAATCAACCTCTCAAATTGTTTTAAAGACCTGGATATAAGACATGATACCATAAAACTTCTGAAAGAAAACACAGGCAAAATAGTCTCATAGTCTCAAATTATGCAATATTTCGTTAGATCAGTCTTCCAAGGGAAAACACATAAAAGAAAAAAATGAACAAACGGGACCTAGTCAAACTTAAAAGATTTTTACAGTAAAGAAAACTATCAACAAAAAGAAACACAGCCTACAGACTGGGAGAAAATACTTGCAAGTGATGTGACTGACAGTCAATATCCAAAATGTACAAATAGCTCATACAAATCAGTATCAAAAAATAATAATAATAAATAAAAACAACAAAATCAAAGGGTGGACAGAAGACCTAAACAGACATTCCTTCAAAAAGACATACAGATAGCCAACAAATCATGAAAAGACGCTCAACATCACTGATTACTGAGAAATTCAAATTAAAAATGGCCACCATCAAAGCAAAAAGTCTGGAGAGAATGTGGAGAAAAGGAAACCCTCCTACACTATTAGTGGGAATATAAATTGGTACAGCCACAATGAAAAACAGTATGGAGGCGTCTTAAAAAACTAAAAATAGAGTTACCACATGATCCAGCAATCCCACTCCTGGGCATAAATCCAAAAAGATGAAAACTCTAATCTGAAAAGATAAATGCATCCCAATGTTCACAGCAACATATTTACAATAACCAAGACATGGAAAGAACCCAAGTACCCATCAACAGATGATGGTTTAAGAAGATACAATGGTTCAAGAAGTCAGAAAAAGAATGAAATAGTGCCACTTGCAGCAACATGGATGGAGCTAGAGAATGTCATACTAAGTGAGGGAAGTCAGATAAAGACAGATTATAGGATATCACTTATACGTGGAATCTAAAAAATAATACAAATGTGTCTATATTCAAAACAGAAACAGACTCACAGACACAGAAAACAAATTCATGGTTACCACAGGGGGCAGGGAAGGACAAGTTAAAGGTATGGGATTAACAGATACAGATAATCCAAAAAATATGTATATATTACTGAATCACTTTGCTGTAGAGCTAAAACTAACACAATGATGTAAAACAATTGTATTTCAATTTAAAATAAAGTGTTCTTGGACACAGAAAACATACTTATGGTTATCAAAGGGAAATGGGAGGAGGGATAAATTAGGAGTATGGGATTAACAGATATATACACTTTGATATATTAAAATAATCAACAGGATTTACTTTATCGTACATGCATGTGCGCATGCCAAGTCGCTTCAGTCATGTCCAACTCTTTGCGACCCTGTGGACCACCGCCTGCCAGGCTCCTCTGCCTATGGGACTGTCTAGGCAACGACACTGATGTGGGCTGCCACGCCCTCCTCCAGGGGGTCATCCCAACCCAGGGGTCAAACCCGCACCTCTTATGTCTCCTGCACTGGCAGGCAAGTTCTTTACCACTAGCACCACCTGGGAAGCCCTAGGGAATTATATTCAATATCTTGTAATAACCTAAAATGGAAAAGAATTGGAAAAATACAATATAACTGAGTCACTCTGCTGTATACCTGAAACTAACAATATTATGAATCAACTATATTTCAATTAAAAAATGTTGTATTCTGGAAATACACAGTGAAATAATTAAGCAAAAATGATGATGCCTGGGATCTTTTCTAAAAATAAAATCAGAGGACAAAGTATATAGGGTACCTGCAGATTACTATATTACTGTTTGCCTCTGTATATATTTGAAATTTTAGTTAGAAATAAATTATATGAGCTAGATCTCTACTTGCTTAGTATATAACTTTATGTGTAATTCATTTATGAATCGATTCTTAGCTTTTCCATTTAATGTTTAGAACCAGATCTCTAGTGATACAACCAGTAAGTAGTGATGAAGTTCAAACAAGACTGGGAAATTTAAACTACCACCATATTTGAAATTTTCCATAATAACAGGTTTAAAAACATATTATTGGCAGTGGAAAAGGTTCTCCTACCATTTCATCCCTTTCCCACTCTTGTTTGAACTTCATCACTACTTACTGGTTGCATCACTAGAGATCTGGTTCTAAACATTAAATGGAAAAGCTAAGAATTGATTCATAAATGAATTACACATAAAGTTATATACTAAGCAAGTAGGGATCTAGCTCATATAATTTATTTCTAGCTTTCTCTTTTCATTTAACTTTCAAGGGAGATTAATCACAGATCAAAAATCCCTATTTCTAGAAGGGATGTTAGTTATCCCTTCCAACCTACATATATTCATTGCTATTATCTACTATTTATCAGGGACTGTGGGGATATAAAAATGGATAAAACTGGAAAGAATTTCTGTCTTTCTGGAGCTTACAATCTAGTAGGGAGAACAGAAATAACCACATAAATAAATATAAAACTGCAAATGTGGTCTTCAAAGTGAGAAGAACAAGCTAGGACAGCCTATAATAACGGGATGTGAACAGTTCAAGCCTCTTGAGAGAAATCATGCTTAAGTTCAGACACACACAAACTGCCGTTAACTGAGAGAAGTGGGATGAGAATGCACAGCAGAGAACAGGCGCAGAGGCTGTGCAGGCTGCAGCAGAGGAAGCCCAGTCAAGGAGAGGTCCTGAGGGGCCAGGGTGGCAGAAATGCTGAGAGCAAAGGGTGACAGAGCGCCGACAAGTGTTAGGCAGGAGCCAGATTATACAGGTCGTGATAAAGGCTTGTCTTTTCTAAGGACCAAGGGACGCCAACAAAGGATTTTACCAGGAGGGGGATTTACTCGTGAAAGACCATCCTGGCAGAGTGGTTGTGGGCAGGAAACCAGGCGAGGTATGGCACGCTTCCTTCCACACAGCGGTAGAGACAAGGGTGTTAGGGTAGGGGCTTTGATGGATCATATGACTTCGATCCCGAGAAAGTCAGACAGATTATTTTCATTTTTGTTAGTGTTAATTGTTTTTGTCTCTGGAGCAAATAACAAAAGAAATGAACAAACCCCAAGAGTCTGTCTTGTGTGTCAATCCTATTAAGACAGGTAAAGGGATTTTGGCGTAACTAAATCACAGTCCCACAGACACACCACTTACCTACACTGGGATCTGGAAGCTGCTGTGGCGCCATTAATGTGACCTTGGTTTTTGTCTTCTACGTTTGTTATGATTTTATGGCACACTAAAGGCTTACATTTTTAGATGAAACCTATCGTTCTTTTACAGTTTCCTACTCACTTCATCATTATAAAAATTCTATCCTCATTTTCTTACCTTTTACTATTTTTAATAGTTTTCATTTGGGGGACTTCCTGGTGGTTCAGTGATTTAAGAATCTGCCTTCTAATGCACGGGATGTGAGTCTGACCCCTGGTCTAGGAACTAAGATCCCACATGCTGCAAGACAACCAAGCCCGAGGGCCATAACTACTGGGCCTGCACAGTGCAGCAGAAGGTCCCGCACGGCACAGTGAAGGTCTCACGTGCCGCAACCAAGACACGATGCAGGCAAATGAGTCAACTGTTTTTTAAAGTTTTCATTTTTGACATTAAATCTAATTAGAGTTAAATTTTGATGTAAGAAGTAAAATAGGAATTCAATTAAAAAAAAATATCCAGCTTATTGGCTAGGTAAGGCTTTAAGGGATATAATAATTGAAATATGACCCAAAGCATTAATAATGGGTCTTAATCCTAAAGCAAAAAAAAATGCAAAAAAATGTTTTTGTCAAGAAGACAGAACTTCTTTCTACATATGTGTAGGGACACATGATATTCCCAAAAGAATTCCCTAAATAGTAGACAAAGAACCCGAATGTACTATTTAACTGTAATTTCTTTTGCCCTAATTTACCCATCTGTAGAGTATTACCCAGTACAATGTGGACCAGTAATATTAAATGAAGTATATTTTTGTTTAAATGTGGTAAATTTAAATATTAAGCATGAGACATTTTAAGCTTTAAATTTTAATGAACTAGTAGAACCATGTTCTTTCTAAATAAATAGTATCATTAAAAGTAACCTATAGACACTAAAGGAATATTTTATATCAACAGTAAAAAAATTTCCTTAAAATCAACTTAGTTGAAGCTGCATTTTAAAAATCATTCATTTAAAACATAAAATATTGCTTGAAAAAATGTGGAGAATACAGAACATTCCAAAGAAAAATACTGTCATATTAGGATGCATTCCAATCAAACTCTAATGGAAAACTGATGGCAGCACAACAAGATAATGTTCTACATTAAAAAAAATTATCTTCCATAATTTTGCTAAAGATGATAATAGTAGTATGACTAGGGTATGTATTTACTTTTAAGTGGGCATTAGAATCATTTATTTCAATGCTGTGTTTATATAATCTTGAAATACAACTGAAGATGAGAATATTAACTCTTCATGATAAAAAACAAACATAAAAATGTCTTAGAAGGAATGCCACAGAGAAAGAGCAAATCTATTCAATGTATGCAATAATAACTAGGTCAAATCACAGATGGCCAAAATGCAGCTTAGTATTTATTTTTCAAAGAAACTCTACTCACATTAATCATTTTAGGCTAAAACAGAGACACATAATTTAGAGCTATAAAATATACTTGGAAAATTTGAAAGCATCATTGTTAAATATAATAAAGAAAAATGACATAGCATTTTAGTACTGAATTCTTCTGGAGATATCCATTTAGGACTAAGGAAACAGATAAGATTTACAGATCATTTTGAGAATCATCTCATTCAGTATTTCTTTTTAAATATTTAAATAGTTAACTAGAAAAAAATTAATAAAATAATTTATTTACCTGACTGCTACCCGAGGTTGCCATGTGGATTTCTGCCACTCCTTGACCTTCATTCTGCCGTTCAGCTTCATGTGAGCCCGCTTCATGCTTGCTCTGAGATGACCTCTGTTAACATGGAGTTAACATCAGTACATACAAAAATGGTGCATGCTTTCTCAGCTCACAGCTTTCCTTCTTTCTCGCTTGAAAGCTCTGAATGTATATATAAATACAGGTTTACAAAAGCCTGGAACTGCACTTCATACTTCATAACCTCCAGCAGGGTTGTCAGTTGACTATTTCGGTAAAAGGAAAGTGAAGTGTGTCCTCGAGCAATAGAGCCGCACAAGACAAAGGATTTTCTGAGACTCATAGAAACACCATCCTCCACCAGCTGTGCTCACATCACTATCAGGGACATAACCCAACTAGAACAAATAACTGTCTTTTCCGCAAGGTCACATGGTTCTGGTATTTAATAGAGCTGCAAATGTAACAGTTACTACCTAAGCTTATAAATACCTTCTATGTAAGTATATTTATACACACGTATATATTTTTATATACATCTGCTAATGAAAGTCATGTGAAACCAACAGATAAGCTCTTAGCTTCTAATACGAATAAAACCCAAACCTTTTCTAATGTAACCACCATCTGTTATGTAAAGTGAAAGGGCAAGATTATATCCAGTAAGAGCAGTCATTCCAAGACAGATTATATCCAATACAAAGCAGTCACTTTGAAAAATATCACCACAGAATCAAAGAAATAAAATAATCTATCATCTTTTATAGAAACAATTACCAGTGTGCCTCCTCTAGGAAAATTATAGGCAAAATTAAAAATCACACATTAAAAAGTGTGACGTAATAATGGAAAACTATATTACGAAGTGGCTTCCACCAGAATTTCTTTAAACATAAAGCATCCCTAGACCATTTAAAATGTGACTTAAAAATAACTTACATATACTATTTCCATCAGTAAACAAGTGTGAGTTATACACAGGCAAAAGAGAGGTAGTCCCAATAATTCAGAAACAAGAAAATACAGTACCATGGGAAAGTGACACTATAAAATTCAACAAAATCATCTAAAGTAGAGAATACAAAGTCACTGAAGAGAAAAAATGAATCAACAAGCACTAAATCCACAAAGATTTGACACTAATATCACTGAAGATGTGAATATAAAAGCAATTATTGAATATGTGCTATGTTAGTTACTTGCAATAGGGCTGGAGAATACAGCAGACGAAACCAGACATTGTTCAATGCACTCTTCAAGATTTAGTCTAGTCAGGGGTACCATCAAATATTGAAAGAAATAACAATAAAGTTAAAAACTTCAGCCAAGTACTCTGAAAAAAGGGTACAGGGTGCTTATAAAGATACATAACAGAGGGACATCAGACATTGTGGGAGTCTGGGGAAGCGTTCTCTTAGGAAGCATTGTTTGGACTGAGATCTAAAATATAAACAGGAGATCTAGGAAATGGGATATGGCAGAGGATGAAGGAAACAGATACCATATGCAAAGATTTAGGGAAATAGAGACCATATGCCAAGGAGCTGGGATGGGAGGAACATGGTTTGCTCTAGGATATCAAAGAATTACAGTGTGAAGAGTAGAACAGACAGATGGTTAAAAAAAGGAACTTACTGATTTTGTTGAATTTCAGTGTGATTCTCAGATGGCACTCATGCCCCACATAACCAATACTAGTAATAGTAAAGGAAAAAGGTGCATGTATTTTGACTGTTTAAACTCAAATTTTAAATGGTCTAAGTAGGTGGGAAACAGAAGAGGTCAATTTGCAGACTATATTAACGTAGTGGGAGAAGATGGTCCTTTACACCCAGGGAAGCACTGATGGAGATAAGAGCAGTGGAGACAGAGGTCAGTCTGAAGGACTGCATGACAGACTGGATAGAGTGAGTGAGGAAGAGGTCTGGGGTCACAAACTACTCTTCTGTTTCTTAGCTCACACAGCTGAACAATGCTGGTGCCATTCACAGAGACAGATAATACTAAAGGAGAATGAGTTCTGGGAAGATGGGGTCCCAAGGAGGACTCAGGAGGAGACCATCATTAATTATGCTTTGGGTATGTTGGATTTAAAATGCCTTTAAGACAATTCACTTTAAGTGTACAACTCACTGACTTTGAATAAACTTACCAAGAATCACCATACTTCAGTTTTAGACCATTTTCATCATTTTAAAAAGATCCTTCGTGCTCATTTACAGGTAATCCCCATTCCCACTCACAGCTCCAAGTAACTATGACTCTACCTAGTAGGCTTGTCTTTTCTGTGTCTTTATTGTAGATGGACTACATGGACTTGTCTGTCTGGCTACTTTACTCAGTAGGATGTTTTTGTGGTTCACCACTGTTATAGTCTGTGTCAACAATTTGCTCCTCTTAATTGCCGAAGAGTATTACATTGTAATGGTATACATTTTACTTGTTGATTCATCAGTTGATGCACTTTTGCATTTTTCTACTTTTTGGGCTACTGTGAGTAATACTTCCATGAATATTTAAATTAAAGTTTCTGCGTGGACAAATGTGCTCATTTCTCTTAGACAGCTAGAAGTGGAACTGCTGGGTTATATGGAACTGCACGTTTAATACTTCAGGTAACTGCCAAACTTCCAAGTGGCTGAACCATTCTACAGTCCCATCAGCAATATATGACAGCTTCTATTGATCCACATCCTTGCCAACGCAGATTGTTTTCCCTCATGGCTACAGCCATCCTAGTGAGTATAGAGTGATACAGCATTGTGGTTTTACCTTAACTTCCTTAACGAACAATGATGTTGAGCCTATTTTCATGTGCTTTTAGCCATTCCTACATATTTTCTGGTGAAATGTGTATTCAAATCTTTAGCCCATCTGAAGGTTGGGTTGTCTCTTTATTAATGAGTTATAAGAGTACTCTGCATGGGATTTTAAAAACTATTTCTCACTGGCTATTTTCTAGAGATTATTAAACCATGCCACAATTTTCCTTATAGCTCCCATCTTTGGGGCCCCTCTCGCCCAGATGTATACACTTGTCAGTAAATAACCTATTGGAAAGAATACAAAAGAAAGTGGTAGCACTGGTTGCCTCACGTACCTTCTTGGGACTTCCGAGATTTGAATCAAGTGCAATAGTTACATCATCTGGAGTTATATCCTGCATCTAGACCCTAAACCAGAGTCGTTAGCAGGTAGGGCAAAAGTAGTGTTGTAAGATGCTTCATGGTGGATAAACTATTTGGCAGACATCTTTTCTTCTTTATACTGATGGGAACTAATTTATGAGTATCTGTTCCCTAGTTTTCTCCATTTTCTAGCTTCTCCTTCTGATAGTAATAAAGAAACATCAAACAGGAAAATTAAAAGTTTTCTTTCTTTCTTAAATAAGGCATGACACCTTCTTTTTAGTTTATATTCACTGAATAAATGTAACCACTTAAGGCTATGAAAAATATGGCCATTTTTATAACAAAAGAAACAAGAATAGACTGTTACAGTGGTAGACAGTTGGTCCCAAATCCAATGATATAAAGGAAATCTTGAACAGATAAAAAACACAAACAAGCCCCCGACCTGCAATAAACTTATAATTGTGCTGACAATGAGAACTGTATTAACAAGTGACAATTTTTCTTAGGAATTTCTAGAGGCCAGAATGTTGGTAAAGTCTGGAAATGTACTGACAGTGAGTATATTATACCAGGCAAGTGATGACCAAAAGAAGCTCCGTGCAGCAATGCTAATAGCAAAGAAGGCTATTCCACACACAGAAAAGAGTCAGCATGTAGAAAAAATAAATGCAAATGTTGACCTAGAAATTAAAAAACACCCTGCTGATGCAGCCAGACTGTAAAAATCGTAATATCAGAAAGATGGTGAATAAAAACTAACTAAAGAGGCTAGAAAAACAACAGCAAAAACTCAAAGCAGAAAAATATATATAAAAAGAAAATATAAATGCAGTGCTGCTCAATAAAAACAAAAGTTGCCTCTCTAAAAACAGTTTAAAAATAGAGTATAGTATTTTTGATCTAAAAAAATACACACACACAGATAAACTACCCTGAAACCCAAAGGGGCCGTAATAACCAGAATGCCACAAACAGCAATGCCAATGGCGTTGAAAAAGGAGTAAAGAGATAGTTTTGTTTGGAAGGAAAAAAAGCAGTCCTGAAGGGTTAACATTGCAAAAAGGACACATTCTGTATATTACAAATATTTGGTTCATACTGACTTAAAACATCTGGATTAAACTACTTTTAACAATATGACTGTTACACTGAACTTGACTACTTAGTAAATACACGTTTCTACATATTTCAAATTCCGATGTACTGAAGCCAAAGCTTCTAAGATATTTAAAAACCAAGGCATGGATGAGGAGAGTAAAACACTATTTTCAAAAAATTATACTTTTTAACATTAGAAGTAGTTGTCTTCCCTGTGTATAAATGGGCCTGCACTAAGTTTCTGCCTCCAAACAGAACTATTCATTATCTGATCAGATTTTCCACGGGTGGAATGTGCTGGCGATGAGTGTCGTTGCTGTTGTTTAGTTGCTACGTCATGTCCGACTCTTGCAACCCCATTGACAGTAGTCCACCAGGTTTCTTTCTATAGGATTTCTCGGGCAAGAATACTGGAGTGGGTTGCCATTTCCTTCTCCGGGGAATCTTCCCGACACAGTGACAGAACCTGAGTCTCCTGTGTTGGCAGGCAGATTCTTTACCACCGAGCTACCTGGGAAGCATGCCAAATTTGTTTCGCATACAAAAGTTTTCTCTCAAAAAAAAAAAAAAAAGTTTTCTCTCACTTTAAAAGCTGTACAGTTATTATAAAAACATTACAAAATTGGCCAAACTAAAAACAAGGAAGTATTAACAATGGTCATCTGCTTTTTCATATTATTTCTGATACACTATATTTATTTGTGCATATTAAAAAATGGGATCAAAGTGTACATATTATTTTGTATATCATAAACATTTTAAAATATCAACAAGCACTTCATCATGTTTTTAGTAATTATATTTAGAATAAAGCACTAGGTTCATGTTTCATTCTTTGCATTCTCTTTTTCCTGTATGATCTGGAATGTGAGTCTCAATCTGGTTGCGCATTAGAAACTTTGGATTGATGTATCCCCAAATACTGAGCCAATTTTTCCTAGCAACAATTTTGTATTGTTCAACGTGGACTTTTATTCAACACTTTTTGCTCTTATTGCATAGAGACAGGTCTTGCTGTAGGTGACTTAAGAAGCAAGTACTTTATTTTCTCTGAGCCTCCCACATGCTGTTTTTCCCTATTCAGCAATAGCTCATTTAAGTTCCATGTAGGTTTTCCTTTTATTTGCCCACAAACAAGGTGAGAAGTGCCCAGATTCAGTGGCTATAAACAGACAGCTGAAGGGATGGTTTTTATATCCCATCCTCCTGGGTGGTGATTAAAACCAAACTTTAGCTGCAGAGCTGAGAAACATGGTTGTAACCCCCCTTTAATCCTCATATCCAGAAGCACCTACTGTAACCAATGCTGGAAACTTTCAGGACTCCACAGTGTAAAGTGAGTTGCTTTGTGACCTACTAGTGCTCACTCCAGGGTCAACTTTCTACCATAATCTAGAAGAATGACTTATCTGCTTTGCAGTTCTCCTAATTTTATTAATTGTCACCTTCCCTGGTATTTGTACTTTTTTATCCCTTTATTGTCATTTTAAGGACGTTTGTAAAGTAAGCATATATAAATGTATATGATCAATTTTTACTATGGATTACACAAGGAGATAGCTTATTTACAAACTGTTAGTAGCCAAATTATATGTAAACAGATAACTGAAGTAAGGTATCTATTTATGGCTCTATAAGCTTTAATTGACTAAACGTTATGAAGAAATCATAGTAGTATAGGTTTTTGAAATCTACTTAATTTAATGAAAAGCTTATCAAATGTCTCAATTCTCTAGAACATCTATTTCCATGACACTGTGCTAACTGTACATATCTTCTCTTCTTACAATAACCACCTATCGTTACATCTGCAAATAAAACAGACAATTTACTAACCTCTGCTTCTGTTGCTTGGGACTGTAAAAGCTGTCGTATACGAAGTATGTCCTTTTCTATTTGTTGAATTCTGGTTATTCTTCGCTAAAATAAAATAAGTAACCAAATTAGGTCTATTTTTATTAAAAACATTAGTTTTTAATATTAATTTAACATTAACATTCTATGGTTTCCATTTAAAAGCTTAGGATTATATAAAATCATTCTTTCTTTCTATACCAAATCATTCTTATGTGAAAATTAGATACACATACATATTCATATACTGAGGACATCAGTGGATCAGTTCCAACATTTTAACGTATCTAACTTTATAAAACAGATCTCTAGGTTTAGGAAAACTGTACAAATGCAAGTCATGTATCTACTTGGACCATAAAGAAAGCTGAACGCTGAAGAATTGATGCTTCTGAACTGTGGTGTTAGAGAAGACTCTTGAGAGTTCCTTGGACTGCAAGGAGATCAACCAATCCATCCTAAAGGAAATCAGTCCTGAATATTCACTGGAAGGACTAATGCTGAAGCTGAAACTCCAATAACTTGGCCATCTGATGCGAAGAGCCAACTCACTGGAAAAGGCCCTGATGCTGGGAAAGATTGAAGGCAGAAGGAGAAGGGGACGACAGAGGATAAGATATGGTTAGATGGTATCATGGATTTCAATGGACATGAGCAAACTCAGGGAGATAGTGAAGGACAGGAAAGCCTGGCATGCTGCAGTTCAGAGTAGCAAAGAGTTGGACATGACTGAGCAACTGAACAAAAAATGATACATAACAGTGTAAAATTGCTATTTAAAAGCTGTTCTCAAAAACTATTTCAAAAGAAAATTACATCTGAATTTAAACTTTTATATTAATTCAGATGTCAGTACAGTAAAATGGGTTTATATAAAGCATGGCATCCTGTTAAGAGAAAGAGCGTCTGATTTTTTTAAGAAGCAACAGTATGTAAAAATAATAACAATCTTCCCATACTTATTCCTGTTACAGGTCAGCAGTACCTTTCAGAGTCAGCTTTCCCAAATACTTACTGCAGCTAAACATTATTCCCAACACTAAAGATCACAGTGATGGTAAGAGTTATTGCTTCCCCCATACACTGAGATCTTCAAGTGAACACAAAGCAGTAACTACAGATCAAACACTGTGGAACTGAAAACGTGGGAAATGTTTTCAAGTATACATGTTTTAAAAATAAGTACTGCTGATATTCTATCATCTTCTGCCATAATTCCATAGTTGACATTGTAACATTGGTATAAAAACTGTATCGTAAGGGTAATTGTTTCAATGAGGAAAAAGTATCGGAAACTAGATGGAGTCATTTCCAAACTTTTTATGATTATGTACCCATCAATGAAAGATTTTTGAGCACGTATACTTCAATAGATAATTAAAGTATTAACGAACAGCTTTAAGTATATATAGCTAAAAACTTACATACAAACTTACTACCCTTCGATCAAACATAGTTTTGTTTCAATACAATGCCCTTATGATTTTGTTGCCATAGTAGGAATGGTTATTGTTGCTGCTTCATTATGATAAACAAATATGGAAACGCTCAAAAATCTGTGCTCACCAAAAAGAAAACTTCCTCCCTCTGTCCCTCCTTTTCTAACACAACTATGCTGATTCTCTATCATGATTCTGAAAATAGTGAACTTAAGGTGAATAATATTCTCTAATTAAGACATTTTCCCATGTCCCACTTTCACCATGAAAATATGCTGAAGAAGAAGTACTTTTGGTAGCTCTCTACAGATTCTGCAGAGACGAGTCATCACTTCTACATCAGATGCTAAATACATCCTGGCATTACAGAAACAACAAAACTACCTACACTTCCTACTTTCATAATATTTCATTGTTTTCCTCTCTTTATATAACCAGCTCCCCTCACCAATAAAGTCCCAAGTCAGAATTTTTAATATTTAGAGGATGAAAACAGGAAAATATATCTGACATTCCTCTTCACAGAACTATATTTCTGTATTGCTATTAGGTCACTAACCTTGATGACTGCTTCCACAACTACCTGTGTGCTTTTGTTACTCAACACAAAATGGAAGAAGCCAGTAGCATGTCTTTCCATTCTCTATATGACAATCTTAAATATTTATGAAATTAAATGCAAAATGCTTACTTGTTCAGGCATACAGAGATGGTATGACTTTTGAAAAACTGATATAAAAATTACACAGTAATATAGTTTGATATACATATGGAAACTGCATTTAGAATCAAACTCCATACCCACCAGAGACACTCAGAGGGCTCAAACGAACTTTATGTGCACCAGGGCCAAGAGACCCCACAGAGACTGAGAAAGAACCGTGTTTGGGTATCTCCTGAGAACGTACGGGTCAGCAGTGACCTGCCACAGAGGCAGGGGCTCTGGGTGCAGCAGACTTGGGTATCGCATAAGTCCTCTTGGAGGAGGCCGCCATTAACCCCACCATAGAGCAGCCAAAACTTATATAGGACTGTGAAACAAGACTCCTGGAGGAAACAAATAAAACCTTGTGTGCAACAGGACCCAGAAGAAAGGAGCAGTGACCCCACAAGAGACTGAACCAGACTTGCCCATGAGTGTCCAGGAGTCTCCAGTGGAGGCATGGGTCAGTGGTGGCCTGCTGCAGGGCTGAGGGGACTGAGCTATGTATAGCAGGGCCTGCATGGGACCTTTGAAGGAGGTCACCATTATCTTCATTACCTCCACCATAGTTTTAGTTCAGTTCAGGCGCTCAGTCGTGTCCGACTCTTTGCGACCCCATGAATCACAGCACACCAGGCCTCCCTGTCCATCACCAACCGGGAGTTCACTCAGACTCGTGTCTATCGAGTCACTGATGCCATCCAGCCATCTCATCCTCTGTCGTCCCCTTCTCCTCCTGCCCCCAATCCCTCCCAGCATCACAGTCTTTTCCAATGAGTGAACTCTTCGCATGAGGTGGCCAAAGTACTGGAGTTTCAGCTTTAGCATCATTCCTTCCAAAGAAATCCCAGGGCTGATCTCCTTCAGAATGGACTGGTTGGATCTCCTTGCACCACAGTTTGGCTCCAGGTAAATGGCAGGGAGGGAACACAGCTCCACTCATCAACAGAAAATTGGATTAAAGATTCACAGATCTTGGCCCCCCCCCTCAGAACAAGACCTAGTTTCCCCCTCAGTCAGTCTCTCCTATTAGGAAGCTTCCATAAGCCTCTTATCTTTCTGCATCAGAGAGCAGAGAGACTGAAAACCACAATCACAGAAAACTAACCAATCTGATCACATGAACCAGAGCCTTGTCTAACTCAATGAAACTATGAGCCATGCCGTGTAGGGCCACCCAAGATGAATGGATCATAGTGTCGAGTTCCGACAAAACATGGCCCACAGGAGAAAGGAATGGCAAACCACTTCAGTATTCTTGCTTTGAGAACCCCATGAACAGTATGAAAATGCAAAAAGATAGGACACTGAAAGATGAACTCCCAGGGTTGGCAAGTGCCCACTATGCTACTGGATATAACTCCAGAAAGACTGAAGAGATGGAGCCAAAGCAAAAACAACATCCAGTTGTGGATGTGACTGGTGATGGAAGTAAAGTCCAATGCTGTAAAGAGCAATACTGCATAGCAATGTTGCTGCTGCTGCTCCTAACTTGCTTTAGTCATGTCCGACTGTGCAACCCCATAGATGGCAGCCCACCAGGCTCCCCCGTCCCTGGGATTCTCCAGGCAAGAACACTGGAGTCGGTTGCCATTTCCTTCTCCAATGCATGAAAGTGAAAAGTGAAACTGAAGTCGCTTAGTAGTGTCCAACTCTTAGCGACCCCATGGACTGCAGCCTACCAGGTTCTTCTGTCCATGGGATTTCCAGGAAAGAGTACTGGAGTGGGGTGCCATTGCCTTCTCCTTGCATATCAATGTTAGGTCCATGAATCAAGGCGAATTGGAAGTGGTCAAATAGGGAGATGGCAAGAGTGAACGTAGACATTTTAGAAATCAACAAACTAAAATGGACTGGAATGGGTGAATTTAGCTCAGATGACCATTATATCTACTACTATGGACAGGAATCCCTTAGAAGAAATGGAGTAGCCATTACAGTCAACAAAAGAGTACAAAAGAGTACCTGATGCAGTCTCAGAAACAACAGAATAATCTCTGTTTACAGGCAAACCATTCAATATCACAGTAATCCAAGTCTATGCCCTCAGTAATGCTGAAGAAGCTGAAGTTGAACGGTTCTATGAAGACCTACAAGACCTTCTAGAACCAACACCCAAAAAGATGTCCTTTTCATTACAGTGGACTGGAATGCAAGAGTAAGAAGTCAAGAGACACCTGAGTAACAGGCAAATTTGGCCTTCGAGTACAGAATGAAGCAGGCCAAAGGCTAATAGAGTTTTTCCAAGAGAACACACTGGTCATAGCAAACACCCTCTTCCAACAACACAAGAAAAGACTCTACAGATGTATATCACCAGATGGTCAACACCAAAATCAGACTGATTATATTCTATGCAGCCAAAGATGGAGAAGCTCTATACAGTCAACAAAAACAAGACCAGGAGCTGACTGTGGCTCAGATCATGAACTCCTTATTACCAAATTCAGACTTAAATTGAAGAAAGAAGGGAAAACCGCTAGACCATTCAGGTATGACCTAAATCAAATCCCTTATGATTATACAGTGGAAGTGAGAAATAGATTTAAGGGCCTAGATTTGATAGACAGAGTGCCTGATGAACTATGGAATGAGGTTCATGACATTGTACCAGAGACAGGGATCAAGACCATCCCCATGGATAAGAAATGCAAAAAGCAAAATGGCTGTCTGGGGAGGCCTTACAAATAGCTGTAAAAGAAGAGAGGTGAAAAGCAAAGGAGAAAAGGAAAGATATAAGCATCTGAATGCAGAGTTCAAAAAGAATAGCAAGAAGAGATAAGAAAGCCTTCTTCAGCAATCAATGCAAAGAAATAGAGGAAAACAACAGAATGGGAAAGACTAGAGATCTCTTCAAGAAAATTAGAAACACCAAGGGAACATTTCAAGCAAAGATGGGCTCGATAAAGGACAGAAATGGTCTGGACCTAACAGAAGCAGAAGATATTAAGAAGAGGTGGCAAGAATACACGGGAGAACTGTACAAAAAAGATCTTCATGATCCAGATAATCATGATGATGTGATCACTCATCTAGAGCCAGACATCTTGGAATGTGAAGTCAAGTGGGCCTTAGAAAGCATCACTACGAACAAAGCTAGTGGAGGTGATGGAATTCCATGTAAGCTATTTCAAATCCTGAAAGACGATGCTGTGAAAGTGCTGCACTCAATATGCCAGCAAATTTGGAAAACTCAGCAGTGGCCACAGGACTGGAAAAGGTCAGTTTTCATTCCAATCCCAAAGAAACGCAATGCCAAAGAATGCTCAAACTATCACACAATTGCACTCATCTCACATGCTAGTAAAGTAATGCTCAAAATTCTCCAAGCCAGGCTTCAGCAATATGTGAACTGTGAACTTCCAGATGTTCAAGCTGGTTTTAGAAAAGGCAGAGGAAGCAGAGATCAAATCGCCAACATATGCTGGATCATGGAAAAAGCAAGAGAGTTCCAGAAAAACATCTATTTCTGCTTTATTGACTATGCCAAACCTTTGACTGTGTGGATCACAATAACTGTGGAAAATTCTGAAAGAGATGGGAATCCCAGACCACCTGACCTGCCTCTTGAGAAATCTGTATGCAGGTCAGGAAGCAACAGTTAGAACTGGACATGGAACAACAGACTGGTTCCAAATAGGAAAAGGAGTATGTCAAGGCTGTATATTGTCACCCTGTTTATTTAACTTATATGCAGAGTACATCATGAGAAACGCTGGACTGGAAGAAACACAAGCTGGAATCAAGATTGCTGGGAGAAATATCAATAACCTCAGATATGCAGATGACACCACCCTTATGGCAGAAAGTGAAGAGGAATTAAAAAGCCTCTTGATGAAAGTGAAAGAGGAGAGTGAAAAAGTTGGCTTAAAGCTCAACATTCAGAAAACAAAGATCATGGCATCCGGTTCCATCACTTCATGGGAAATAGATGGGGAAACAGTGGAAACAGTGTCAGACTATTTTTGAGGGGGCTCCAAAATCACTGCAGATGGTGACTGGAGCCATGAAATTAGAAGCCGCTTACTCCTTGGATGAAAGGTTACAAGCAACCTAGATAGTATATTCAAAAGCAGAGACATTACTTTGCTGACTAAGGTCAAGGCTATGGTTTTTCCTGTGGTCATGTATGGATGTGAGATTTGGACTGTGAAGAAGGCTGAGCACTGAAGAACTGATGCTTTTGAACTGTGGTGTTGGAGAAGACTCTTGAGAGTCCCTTGGACTGCAAGGAGATCCAACCAGTCCATTCTGAAGGAGATCAGCCCTGGGATTTCTTTGGAAGGAATGATGCTGAAGCTGAAGCTCCAGTACTTTGGCCACCTCATGTGAAGAGTTGACTCATTGGAAAAGACTCTGATGCTGGGAGGGATTGGGGGCAGGAGGAGAAGGGGGACGACAGAGGATGAGATGGCTGGATGGCATCACGGACTCGAAGGACGCGAGTCTGAGTGAACTCCGGGAGATAGTGATGGACAGGGAGGCCTGGTGTGCTGCGATTCATGGAGTCGCAAAGAGTCGGACACGACTGAGCGACTGAACTGAACTGAACTGAGGAGGCTTTACAAATAGCTGTGAAATGAAGAGAAGTGAAAGGCAAATGAGAAAAGGAAAGATATACCCATTTAAATGCAGAGTTCCAATGAATAGCAAGGAGAGATAGGAAAGCATTCCTCAGTGATCAGTGCAAAGAAATAGAGGAAAACAACAGAAAGGGAAAGCCTAGAGATCTCTTCAAGAAAATTAGTGATACCACGGGAACATTTCATGCAAAGATGGGCAAAATAAAGGACAGAAATGGTATGGACCTAATAGAAGCAGAAGATATTAAGAAGAGGTGGCAAGAATACACAGGAGAACTGTACAAAAAGATCTTCATGACCCAGATAATCATGATGATATGATCACTTACCTAGAGCCAGACATCCTAGAATGCGAAGTCAAGTGCACCTTAGGAGGCATCACTACGAACAAAGCTAGTGGAGGTGATGGAATTCCATTTAAGCCATTTCAAATCCTAAAAGATGATGCTGTGCAAGTGTTGCACTCAAAATGTCAGTAAATTTGGAAAACTCAGCAGTGTCCACAGGACTGGAAAAGTTCCCTTTCATTGCAATCCCAAAGGCAATGCTGATGAATGGTCAAACTACCGCACAATTGCACTCATCTCACGCGCTAGGAAAGTGATGCTCAAAATTCTCCAAGCCAGACTTCAACAGTATGTGAACTGTGAACTTCCAAATGTTCTAGCTGGTTTTAGACAAGGCAGAGGAAAGAGAGATCAAACTGCCAACATCCGCTGGGTCACTGAAAAAGCAAGAGTGTTCCAGAAAATCATCTAATTCTGTTTTATTGTCTATGCCAAAGACTTTGTGTGGATCACAACAAACTATGAAAAATTCTGAAAGAGATGGGAATACCAGACCACCTGACCTGCCTTTTGACAATCTGTATGCACGTCAGGAGGCAGTTAGAACTGGACATGGAACAACAGACTGGTTCCAAATAGGGAAAGGAGTACGTGTAGGCTGTATATCGTCACCCTGCTTATTTAACTTATATGCAGAGTACATCATGAGAAACACTGAACTGGAAGAAACACAAGCTGGAATTAAGATTGCTGAGAGAAAGACCTCAGATATGCAGATGACATACCCTTATGGCAGGAAGCAAAGAAGAACTAAAGAGCCTGTCAATGAAAGTGAAAGAGGAGAGTGAAAAAGCTGGCTTAAAACTCAACATTCAGAAAATTAAGATCATGGCATCTGGTCCCATCACTTCATGCCAAATTGATGGGACACAGTGGAAATAGTGACAGATCTTATTTTGGGGGTTCCAAAATCACTGTAGATGACGACTGCAGCCATGAAATAAAAGACGCTTTCTCCTTGTAAGAAAATTTCTGATCCATTTAGATAGCATATTAAAAAGCAGAGACATCACTTTGCCAACAAAGTTCTGTCTAGTCAAAGCTATTGTTTTTTCAGTAGTCATGTATGGATGTGAGAGTGGACTATAAAGAAAGCTGAGTGCTGAAGCATACATACTTTTGAACTGTGGTGTTGGAGAAGACTCTTGAGAGTCCCTTGGACTGCAAGGAGATCCAACCAGTCTATCCTAAAGGATATCAGTCCTGAATATTCATTGGAAGGACTGATGTTGAAACTGAAACTCCAATCCTTTGGCCATCTGATGCAAAGAACTGACTCACTGGAACTGATGCAAAGAACTGACTCATTGTAAAAGTTTTATGAAGAATATCGGCAACAGAGGATGAGACGTTTGGATATTACCACAGACTCACTGGACGTGAATTTGAGCAAATTCTGGGAGAAAGTGAAGCACAGGGAAGCTGGGTTGCTGTAGACCATGAGACTGCAAAGAGTTGGACATGATTTAACAACTGAACAACAAGAGTTTTATGAAGAATATTACAAAACTTTTCTGAAGGGCATAAAATAAGACCCAAATGAACAGAGAGATATAAAACCAATAACAATACCTAATATTTACTTGGAATTTGCCAAATTCCTAGGGTTTTATGCATATTAACTCATTTAATCCTCACATTTTTTACAGGGAATCATTTTCTACATTTTACCAATGAGAAAACTGAGGCAGAGTTTAAACAAGATCACCGTGCTGACAAGTGACAGGTAGGGAATTAGAATCCAGTGTCCAACCTGTCAACCAAGATCCAATCTTCATATTGTAAAGATATGAATTCTCCTTAAATTAATTTATAAATTCAATGTAATTCTAATCAAAAGACAATAAGGTTCTTCCTTGAATAAAATAAGCTGATACTAAATTTCAAATAAAAGAGTAACAAAACAGAATATAAACCCATTTTTACAAATGTAAATATGTAGGACTCATACTACAAGGCTTAAAATTAATAAAATTATAGCAAATAAAACAAGTGTGGTATCGAGAGAAGCTAAAACAGACTAATGGAACAGAGTTCACAAATATTCAGCAAATACAACATCTCATATGCCAAAAACAGCATTACTAATCCATGGGGAAACAGAGGCACATCCAATAAATTATAACGGAAAACTTAGTTAACAACATAAATATATATCTATCTGTGCGAATCTGTATGTGTGTATATATCTCTAACTATATAGTTATTGAATACAAATTATACTGCATATACTATATACTAAATATATACACACATATAAAAATCATGCACAAGTGTGTATATAGATATATAAAAAATTAGATTCCTAACTCTTAAAAGTAAGAAATGATGCTGTGAAAGTTCTGCACTCAATATGTCACCAAATTTGGAAAACTCAGCAGTGGCTACAGGACTGGAAAAGGTCAGTTTTCATTCCAATCCCAAAGAAAGGCAGTGCCAAAGAATGTTCAAACTACCGCACAATTGCACTCATCTCACATGCTAGTAAAGTAATGCTCAAAATTCTTCAAGCCATGCTTTAGCAGTACGTGAACCGTGAACTCCCTGATGTTCAAGTTAGTTTTAGAAAAGGCAGAGGAACCAGAGATCAAATTGCCAACATCCGCTGGATCGTCGAAAAGCAAGAGAGTTCCAGGAAAACATCTATTTCTGCATTATTAACTATGCCAAAGCCTTTGACTGTAAGGATCACAATAAACGTGGAAAATTCTGAAAGAGATAGGAATACCAGACCACCTGACCTGCCTCTTGAGAAACCTGTATGCAGGTCAGGAACCAACAGTTATCACTGGACATGGAAAAACAAAATAAGCTGGAATCAAGATTGCTGGGAGAAATACCAATAACCTCAGATATGCAGATGATACCATCTTTATAGCAGAAAGTAAGGAAGAACTAAAGAGCCTCTGATGAAAGTGAAAGAGGAGAGTGAAAAAGTTGGCTTAAAGCTCAACATTCAGAAAATTAAGATCATGGCATCTGGTCCCATCACTTCATGGGAAATAGATGGGGAAACAGTGGAAACAGTGGCTGACTTTATTATCTTGGGCTCCAACATCACTGCAGATGGGGATTGCAGACATGAAATTAAAAGACGCTTACTCCTCAGAAGGAAAGTTATGACCAACCTAGACAGCATATGTAAAGCAGAGACATCACTTTGCCAACAAAGGTCTGTATAGTCAAGGATATAGTTTTTCCAGTAATCATGTATGGATGTGAGAGTTACACTATAAAGAAAGCTGAGCGGCAAAGAATTGATGCTTTTGAACTGTGGTGTTGGAGAAGACTCTTGAGGAGTCCTTGGACTGCAAGGAGATCCAACCAGTCCAAGCTAAAGGAGATCAGTCCTGGGTGTTCACTGGAAGGATTGATGCTGAAGCTGAAACTCCAATACTTTGGCCACCTGATGCGAAGAAATGACTCATTTGAAAAGACCCTGATGCTGGGAAAGATTGAGGGCGGGAGAAGGGGACGACAGAGGATGACATGGTTGGATGGCATCACCAACTCAATGAACATGAGTTTGGGTAAACTCTGGGAGTTGGTGATGGACAGGGAGGCCTGGTGTGCTGCGTTTCATGGGTTTGCAAAGAGTCAGACACAACTGAGTGACTGAACTGACTGACTGACCTCTAAAACATATAAAATGAATTTGAGATAAATTAAAGATCTAATTGAAAAATAAAAACATTAGATTTACTAGAAAAAAATATGAGGGTATATTTAAAGATAGGAAAAGATGTAAAAATAGGTCAAAGAAAGCATAAATATGACAATATAATTAATTTAGCATTACAATAAAAACTATTTTTTGTTATCGTTAAGCTAAAGTAGGTAACAGATTTGGCAAGGAAGGGTTGTGAAATACATCATGTATTGGGTATTAAGATGAGTATTAAGCATATATTAAAATATCTCTTAAGTATATATGAAAAAGACATCTAATAATATAAAAAAACAGCAAAAAAATCTAAGTCTAATACATGAAAAGATATCAACTTCAGTTACTCATGAAAGTATAAACTAAATGACAAGATAATTGTTTCATATGCCCGTTGACTGTTAATTATAAAGTTTGACTCAATTTCTGAAGGAAAAAAAAAACAACAGTCAAAGGAAACAGAATTCTCATACACTCCTGGGAGAATGTAAACTGATAAAATCATTTTGAGTGCAATTTGGCAAACACTATTCAGAACACTCCTAGCTTAGGGCCAGCAATTATACTTTCAGGTATGTATACTAGAGCAGAGGTCAGCAAGCTAAAGCTTGCCAGTCATCTGTGTCTATGAATTAAGTTTTATCGAAACACAGCAATGCTCATTTTTTTCATATACTGCTATCTGTGGTTGCTTTCTCGCTACAAAGGCAGAGCTGATCAGATCACATGGTCCACAAAGTCTAAAATACTGACCATACAGCCCTCTAAGAAAAAGACTCTTGACCTAGAAAACTTTTGTGCACGTTTATAGGATATAGATAGGTATGTTTATCAGAGTTGTTTTAACAGTGAGAAATTATAAACAACCTAAGTATCTGTGAACCAGAAAACAGGTAAAGCTACACAGAACTGTCATCCATGTATTTATAAAACATTAAAGCAGTACAGAAGTATAAGTAACCTTCACCCTACCAATCCCCAACTCCCAGAAAAAGCTATTACGAACAACTCGATGTACATTTATCCAACCTTTTCTTACACGCAGAGAGAGTAGGGAGCACCATACTAGGTGCCCAAATTTGTGCTGAACAAATAAATAACCACACTGTTAACAGAGAGACTAATTCAACAGGCATGGGCAAGAGTGGAGTTTGTTTCAATTTCCCGAACTGTTCAACAGTCATTTGCATGTGTTTTACTGGTCATCTGCATTTTCTTTTCAATAAACTGAATGATTACATCCTCTGCCCATATAAAGAGTTGTTTTTCTTATTAGTTTGTAGAATTCTTACAGTACAGGGATATTATTCCTTTCTCCCTTGATGTGCTGTTTTTCCTGCAGGATGAATGCGTTTAAAATTTTACAAAATAGATCCTGTGCCCTCCTATTGCTTTTGAGTTTCTAATCTTAATTAAAATCTCGCTTGTCCTATATTTTCTTCTATTAATTTTATTTTTTACATTTAGATATTTAACTCACCTGTAACTGTTCATGTACAAGATGTGAGGTAGGGATCTAATTTAATTTCTGTACTACTAGACAGGGCTTCCCTGGTGGCTCAGTAGTAAAGAATCCGCCTGCCAATGTAGGAGATGTAGGTTCAATCCCTGGGTCAGGAAGATCCCTTGGAGAAGGAAATGGCAACCCACTCCAGTATTCTTGCCTGAGAAATCCCATGGACAGAGAAACCTGATGGCCTACAGTTCACGGGGTCACAAATGAGTCGGACATGACTTAGTGACTAAAATACAACTACCACCAAAAAGGTTCCTAGTTATTATCCATGTGTTCACTGAGTTATTTACCACTCTCCACCCCACCCCCACCCCAAACTTGCAAGTTTTATCATTAAAAGATTCCAGATTCCCTTCATCTTTTTCTAGTCTCTATTCTGTTCTATTTGCCAACGTCTATTCCTGTGCTATTAATATCATACTGTGATTACTGCAACACCTGTACAGTAAATTTTACCAAATGGTAAGGTAAATCCTTACTCATTATAATTTTCTTATATACTTTTGGAAATCCTTACTTTACAAACTTAAGAATAATTTTTCCAGGCTCTAAAAAAACTAAGATTATGACTGGAATCATATTTCTATATAAACTTTTTAAAGAAAGACATTACTAGGATATTAAAATCTTCTCACCTAGGGATCTTATTTATTTCTAGCAACAGAGACATCGATGGTTTAATGGAATCTTACACACACCTGAAACGAGGTCCTGGAGTGATACCCTACCATGTGTGACGGATGGCAGGCAGGACACACAGCAGGCTTCCCTCTCGGGTGGAAGGGGAGAGTGCCAGTCACAGAGTGAGGTCAGGTTGGCTCATTAGTTTCCAGGGAAACCAGCAGAGGGGGAAAGCCCTTCACGGCCCCAGTGATAAGCACAGTCAATAGCTGGGGCCAGGGGCAAGTGTGTGGGAAGGTCAGTCTTGTATGCAGGGTGCAGGGGAAGCAGGCACTCAGGGTGTACAGACAGCAAGAGAACAGCCAGCCTGAGTGGTCTGACTACTCACTGCACTCCTCCATACCCCGCAGGACCCTTACAATCTTAGTTGGCCTCTCTTTCGCGATATCCCTGGCGTCGCTGCAACCAGGTAACACAAACACAACGCAGACAGCCACACAGGCTTCTCTACTTTCAAGGCCACACAGTGTGTCCTTTAGCAATTTTATATTTTTCTTCATGTGGGTCTGTTTTTGGTATTTTAAAGTTTCCTGTCATTATGAAGAGATCCTTCTATCCAATTGCCATTTCCAAACGGTAGCCATTGCTAATAGAGAAACACTAATTTATCTTAACTCCAGCCACCTTACTGAGTTCTCTCATTAGCTAAAATACTTTCTGGCTCCTCGCCATGGCTTTCCTAGGTAGACAACTATGTAATTCACAAATGACAATTATTTGGTCTCTTCCCTTCTAGTTGGAAAATAGTACAGTAAACAACTTGTTTTCTTTCTACCTGAATTAGTGGAACCTCTAAACAAAGTTAGGTAATAGCGATAACAACAAGCAGCAAACCATGTTAACGGCTGCAATGGTAATAATCTAATTCTTTCTCTATTTTCTCAGTCTAATATAATGTTGGCTTCTGTTTCTGGTACATAATTATTTTTTAAAAAACTTTTACTCTATTTTTATTTTACTTGGAATTTTTATCCATCTTTTTTCCTTGCAAAGGAGGTACCACATTTTTTCCTCATGGCCTCAAGCCTTCTTGGAATTCACTTCCATGTTTATTAGCTGGCCATTCTAGTCTTACATGTTGAGTCACTCAAGCAGAGTTAAAAGGGAAAGAATTACTATGGACAATTATTTTCATTATTCCCATTACCTAATTATTAATATTTGTAACAGCTGCACACTACTAATTTAATAACTACCCAAATGATGGACAGTGAAATTGTCTCTCTCTGTAAGTGTCTCACAAATAGTGTTGCAATGAATGTCATAAAATCTATACTTATAATCTTGCTGCTTTAAGTAGACATTCCTGGAGGACATATTCTGAGAGTCTTACAGAATTACTAGGTCAGAGGGTACAAACATTTTAACTTTGACAGGTAGTGCTACAGAGTCTTTCAGGATTATACCAGTTTATTCTTACAACAGGCAGATGACAACGCTTTGTATTACAATCTCTCACAATCTCACCAGTATTACATGACACTAAACTTTAAAGCTTTTGCCAGTCTGATAGGCAGAAAATTAACCAACCAAACAGTAAACCACCACCACTAACAAAAAACATTATTTTATGTTACTTTTCCCTAATGACTAGTGATGTTTAAGTATTTTTTCACAATTATTTATTAAACACTTGTACTTTTGTGATGGGACTACTCATACCTTTTGATTATTTTCCCCTTTGGTTGTCTTGTTTTCAATCGATTTGTAGGTGCTCCCTGTATATTAGGGATATTAACTCCTCATATGTACTCATATGGCTTCCCTGGTGGCTGAGAGGGTGAAGCGTCTGCCTGCAGTGCGGGAGACCTGGGTTCAATCCCTGTGTCGGGAAGATCCCCTGGAGAAGGAAATGGCAACCCACTCCAGTACTCTTGCCTGGAAAATTCCATGGACAGAGGAGCCTAGTAGGATTTAGTCCATGGGGTCGTGAAGAGTCGGACACGACTGAGCGACTTCACTTTCATATGTACTACAAATGCTTCCATTTTTGCTTTGTGTACAATATTTCTTTAACCCTAACCTTAATATATTTCCAGAATAAATGAATGTTTGTTGTATTTATAAAATATGGACTAAAAATTCCTTAGAATATTAACTAGCAAAAGAAGAACACTGTATTCCAGAACAAAATTAAAATGAATACATCTGCACATATCTGGACAAAATGGCCAAAAAGAACTAAGCTAATCTGCTCTACAGCAAGCTGTCTGGAATATACTTATTTATGTTTATATATAAATACAGAAATTTTCATATCTACATTTCATTTCTTAAGTACTTCTAAAACAAACACATTAACAGATACAGAAAAACATGCATACAGTATTCCATAAATTCACATTCTAAAAACGTAAATTCATATAAACCAGAGTAATATTTCTCATAGTTTTTCTATCAACAAACAAACAAAATCTGCCTGGTATTTTAAAATTTCATGAAAACACCAACTGTTGTAAATACTAAATCTGTATTAATTGTATCATATAATTTAAAGCATGTTTGGAAACTCATTATATATTCTTGATTCCATGCCACCTATATGGTGATAAATACCTTCTCCCAATACGTAACTTGTTTTTTCACCTTTTTTTTTTCCTTTTGGCTGTGCCACTTGGCTTGTGGGGTCTTAGTTCTCTGACCAAGGCTGGAACTCAGGGCCTGGCAGTACAAGCACTGAGTCCAGACCAATGGACAGACTGGAAATTCCCAAACGTGTTTTTTCCCCTTTTCATTTTCTTTAAGGTGCCTAATAAAGATAAACTCTTAATTTTAAAGTAGTGAAATTTTACCAATCTTTACAATTAGTCTAATGTCTTAAGAAATCCTTTCTTATCCCAATATTCTTTCTTTACATAGTTGAGGGTAGAAACACGGGAATGTTCTCCATCCAATTTGTTTCTCTTCCCAATGTTCTCTTTATGTTTCTCTCCTTGTATGAGACTTACCTTTTTTAATATTCTGGGTTTCATTACACAAACACAGAAGTAAAAATCTCAAAGGATAACTAAAGTTAGCTAGCAACTAATAAGATGACCAGAATTGAATTCTTTTTCCCTCTTATAATTCCAAGGCATAGCAGAACAGTATCAGAGAACTGAAATACGAGGGCAGAATTATGTGAATACTGGTTACGCTTCCCAGCAGCCATAGTAAATTATTCTTATTTTGAACTAGTGCCAAAGTAAAGACAGACTTTAAAATATCTTTAATAATAAAACTTAACCAAAGTTAACAGAGCTGTAATTCATTAGATTCTTCATAGAAATCGAGCTATTACTGTTTCATAGTTTAATAATAAATGTCACCTGTGCTCGTTTTTCCATATCCTGGCAAGTACCTAGTTGTTCTTCCATTGCAACTCTGATTTGCCTTGCCTCATATTCCAACTGCCTTCTGGTCATATCTGTTTGTAAGGAAAACTAAAACCACAAATAAAATGGAAATGTTAATATCTTGTGTTTATCAGTAAAAATAAAAAAGCATATAAGTATCAATAAAAAAATGAATAAACAGATACATAAGTTAGTATATATGAGAAAATTATTTATTACTCTAAGAAGTCCTAAAACTTGATCAGTGTAACGCTCAGCCTGGGTTTCTGATGTGAAGTGAAGAGCTGAAACACTTGAATCAGGTCCATCATCCTTAAGTTGATACCTCACTTTAGGATTGTTATATACATATAGACTAAATTGAGAGAACTTTCCCACATGTAAAATGAAGAAGACAGAATAAAGAAAAGCTTTTATATAATACAATCTAAATTGCGAGATAACACAAACTTTTTAGTAAAAATATAAATATGAACCAAAGTTGAAACAAACCAAAAAAGCACTTCTGCATGGAGTGGGTGTTAGTACATTCAAAACTTTATTAGCCCTCTAACTACAATTCCAGACGGTGTGGTAACTGCTAGGTATAAAAAATGATGAAAAGGAGAAGGCAAAGAAACTTACAAAGACATGCTCCAAGGCTAAAAAAAACGACCAGGCAAAATGACAGGTGACAGTCACAGTGGGCCGTGAAGGGACTAATCAAGGGCTGTAGATTTTTCATGCTCTGTAAGTCCAATAAAAAGCTGCATGTGGACAATTCCCTGCAGGTCCAGGGGTTAGGGTTCCACGCGCTCACTGTCAAGGGTATAGGTTTGATCCCTGATCAAGAAACTCAGACCCTACACACACATACACACAGACTCACACACAAAAGCTGCGCGTGTATGTGTCTGACTCAGAACAGCATTCTGTAGGCCTGAGAATCCCAAACTGTGCTGTCAGGTAAGTTAGAGGAGCTTCACCCTTTCCCCTGCAATATACAGAACAGACCGCAGAATGTGTTCCTATAGGCATATCCACAATACGTGTTGCAACACAGCTGAAACAGTCTGCATGCTGTGAGTCATGTTATAACTACACTTATTTGTCCTCCACTTCTAAAAATCCCTTGCACAAAAGGTTGAAGATGACACATTATGCTACAATAATGTGGTTTATATCTGATGTTTTAAGCAATGCCTGCATAAGTATTTCCATATGAAAGTGTTCTTAACCTGTCTTCCCAATATAAAATAAATATTTTGTGAATTTAAAAATATTTGTGAAATATAAGCAATTTACATTTGCTAATGTTGCCTAATGGTCTATAATGTCTTACGTATCCTCTTAGATAAATGTGACTGACTATATGTAAATTAATATGGGAATGATTTGACAACTGATCTTTGCTTCAGGTATTAACCAATTGCTCTTGAACTGTTTCATACACAACTGCATGCAGACAGCTGGACTCTAAATATTGTACATTTTAATCACCAAAGTGAATGTTAAGCAAAACTCCACTTTAGCATTACGAGCAAAGATCCCTCCAAATCCTCCTGAGCTCCTAATCCTCACGCGTCCACACTCTCTATGAACTGTTCTTTCATCTGTGGTGTCTCCTGAGCTCCCAGAAGGGTGTTGAGGACATTTTCAGGAAGGGAGATTCCTTCCCTCTCACAAACCTGGATGTTTGTGCTCAGGAGGCTGAGCACTAGTTCTAGCTTCTGCCAGACAATGCCCACGCAGGAAACTGATTAACTGTGTGTTTTGGAAAAGGTTTTTCCTTTGCTGTATTTTTTCTTTTATTATGTCCTCTCAAAACTTTATTAGAAAATGAAAGATCTAAGCTAAGAGTGGAAGATTAATTTTAATTGGCCTATTAAGTTGTTTTAAAATTTATGGGTGACAGTTAAAGTCTTATTTAAAATTATTAATGTATTTCAGAAATGTTCTTATATGTGTCATCCCATGAATAAAACAGTTAACTTGGAGAGGTTGGGTAGGGAGGGAGAGGCTGACAGAATTAAGTTATTTTTTACATAGTTATATTAGCAAAACAAGCAACTTTCAGTGCTTACAAAAGGCCCTAGCGTCTGTGCCAACAGCTACTGTCATTTACAATAAATAGAACAGGACTCAAGTTATCTCAAAGATACTTTCATTGAAAAACCATCTGGCATGAGTCCTGTAATATAGTTCAAAAAACAGACAGAAGGTGATAAACATTCTTACAGAGTATCATTGGTAATTCAACACGTCTCTAATAAAAACCTAGTTGAATCCTGAATCTTTTAGTTGTATTATCTTTATATACAAAATTCACTGACTATGTATTTATGTTGAAGTTGGATAAAACACGTTACAGTTTACAAATAACTATATAGTTATAAACTTATATATAATTTCAGATATAAAAATAAGTTATTTTGTCAAGTTACTTACATTTTCAGTTAAAGGAAGGCTATCTATTCTTTTAGTGAGATTCTGAAGTTGAGCATAATACCAGTCTTTTTCCTTTTCTTCTTTGTCAAGGTCAGCAAGAAGCAATGATCTGTTTTTCAAAAAAAGTTAAGTTTATACAATGCTAATACAGAGCACATAACAGCAACTCTCCTAAGCTATAAATGTAATGTTTTCTATTTAAAGAAATATAATGATAAGTAAGAATTTTACTAATTTGAGATTTCTGAAGGTGGGACTTAGATTATAGTCATTAAAATTTGAATATTAAGTTTTAAACTTTTTCAGCTAAATAAGATGGCAACCATTCTTACCAGAATATTTACATTTCAACCAAATGCTTTCTTCACATTTATTTACAGTCTAAGAATTTGATATTGGTATACAGTAAAAAGTACAGATTTAATAAAACTCAGATATAAGAATAAAAAGTATAATAAAGGAGCAAAGAAAAGGAGTAATTATGCAAAAAATAAATCTAGAGTATAGGGAACTATTGCACATAGCTTTCAGCTTCTTATTGGTCAAAATAAGAAATATATTATCACTGTGTAATAAGAGGAGGTTGTTCTGAGGGAGAGAAACATTTTCTTAGGCTTAGAATCTGAAGACTAACTTGTTACATAATTTCTGACAACCCAATCAATGATGTCCTCAATAACAACCTGTATCAATACTCTGTATCTGATCAATATAAACATAAATGCAAAATAAAGTGTTAAGAGGAAAAAATCAGTAGGTACAAGAAGATCCTGCATGGCTTGGTAAAGCAGGGTAAAGCCTGCCTGCAATGCAGGAGACATGGGTTCGAGCCCTGGGTCAGGAAGATCCCCTAGAGAAGGAAATGGCAACCCACTCCAGCACTCTTGCCTGCAAAATCCCATGGACAGAGGAGCCTGGTAGACTCCAGTCTATGGGATCGCAGAGTCGGACACGACTGAGCGACTTCGTTTTCACTTTCACAACAAGTGTATGATCTATGTTTTTTGTGTGACTCTTTCCCTAAGCGACCACTACTATTCTCTTATATTTATTTCCAGAGACATTCTATAAAAATGAAAGAATATGTGTGTCTATGTACATGTACATTTTAAAACATAAATAATAGCATATTATTATCTCTGTCGTCTTATAACTTTTTACCACTTAAAAGTCTATCTTGCAGATCATTCTTGTATCAGAATATAAAAAGGTCCTATGTGTTTTTCTGCTAGCTGCAAAGATATTTATGAATCCATACAAGAATAAATAATAACTGGTTCTATGTTAGAGGGCATTTAGGGTCTTTTTTTTTTCCATTTAGGGTCTTTCTAATCTTTTGCTATTATAAATAGTGCTTCACTGAATATCCTTATATGTAACTTCATTGTACAAATATGCAAGCATGTATAGATGACAAATTCCTAGGATATGTAAATTTTTAACTTACTGGCCTTACTAGATATTGTACCAATCTATGCTTCTGCCACCTTTGACACTCTAAATGCTTTATCAAACTTTTAAGATTCTTTTACATTTCTAGGGTTTAGAAAATGGTATATCATTATGGATTTCCTTGTTTTTGGCCACGCTACACAGCTTGTGGGATCTTAGTTTCCAGACCACAGATGGAACCCCAGCTCACGGCATTAGAAGTGTGGAGTCCTAACCACTGGACCAAAAGGGAATTCCCTATTACTGAGGTTTTAATTTGATTTCTTTTAGTATGGGTAAGGGAAAACATTTTTCCAAGTTTAAAATCCATTTTTATTTCCTTTTCTGTGGCTTTTTCTTATTTACAGGACCTCTTCTGTGTAAAGAATGATAGTACTCTGTCAGTTATAAATGTATTTTCTCAGTTAATCCCTTTGAATATGACGATATTTTTATTAACAGCTTCTGGGCTTTGCTCTTACCGAGTCATTCCCCACTCTGACTCTGTTATTAATACTTTAAAATTCTATTTGATTATATTTTCTTGATGAGTATGTACGCATGTATGTGGAAAGTTTTACTGTTGCTAAACTTTCTTTACTGAGAAGCAACTTGAAAAATAAGAAATAAGCCTTCCCTTTTGCTGTGGCAACCTCATGGGAAGGAATTCACTGGAAGAAGCCAGCTCCTGATTATGATGCACCAACCTGAGGCAGAGGTGCTGACCAATGAGAAGCTGCCCTCTCCCTTCCATTTTTGACAACAAGTGCAGGAGAAAGCAGTGCAGAAATCCTGAACCCCTTTCACAGGCTGGGTATTACAACTAGCAAAAAAATGGGATCTGACCCTCTTCTTTAATGATCCCTGGTGAGCACCTGCAGGACCTACCAGGACTAAGGCAAGGAAACAAGGGATAGAGGGAGATGCTATTTCTTCTGAATCAGTCGTGTCCAACTCTGCAACCCCATGAATCGCAGCACACCAGGCCTCCCTGTCCATCACCAACTCCTGGAGTTCACCCAAACTCATGTGCATCGAGTCAGTGATGTCATCCAGCCATCTCATCCTCTGTTGTCCCCTTCTCCTCCTGCTCCCAATATCTCCCAGCATGAGGGAGTCAGCTCTTTCCAATGAGTCAACTCTGCATGAGGTGGCCAAAGTACTGGAGTTTCAGCCTCAGCATCAGTCCCAGGACCGATCTCCTTTAGGATGGACTGGATGGATCTCCTTGAAGTCCAAGGGACTCTCAAGAGTCTTCTCCAACACCACAATTCAAAAGCATCAATTCTTCGGCACTCAGCTTTCTTCACAGTCCAACTCGAACATCCATACATGACTACTGGAAAAACCATAGTCTTGACTAGACGGACCTTTGTTGGCAAAGTTTCTGCTTTTGAATATGCTATCTAGGTTGGTCATAACTTTCCTTCCAAGGAGTAAGCATCTTTTAATTTCATGGCTGCAATCACCGTCTGCAGTGATTTTGGAGTCCCAATAAATGAAGTCTGACACTGTTTCCCCATCTATTTGACATGAAGTGATGGGACCAGATGCCATGATCTTAGTTTTCTGAATGTTGAGCTTTAAGCCAACTTTTTCACTCTCATCAAGAGGCTTTTTAGCTCCTCTTCACTTTCTGCCATAAGGGTGGTGTCATCTGCATATCTGAGGTTATTGATATTTCTCCCGGCAATCTTCATTCCAGCTTGTGCTTCTTTCAGCCCAGTGTTTCTCATGATGTACTCTGCATATAAGTTAAATAAGCAGGGTGACAACAGCATACAGCCTTGATGTACTCCTTTTCCTATCTGGAACCAGTCTGTTGTTTCATGTCCAGTTCTAACTGTTGCTTCCTGACCTGCATATAGGTTTCTCAAGAGGCAGGTCAGGTGGTCTAGTATTCCCATCTCTTTAAGAATTTTCCACAGTATATTGTGATCCACACAGTCAAAGGTTTTGGCATAGTCAATAAAGCAGAAAGAGATGTTTTTCTGGAACTCTCTTGCTTTTTCTGATTAGTCTTCAATAAACTGGATTATTTAATCAAGATCTGGGTGCTAAAAGTCTTCAAATGAATAAGCTAATTTTAGCAATGGTATTGGAGTGAGAAAAATATTAAGGAGAATAGGGCCAAGTTGTTGCTATCAAGTTTAAGACTGAACTCTGGCAAAATACTCTTGCTTGGGAAGCCAAAGTCAAGAGCCAGCATGGTAAAGTCAAGAGCCAATGTGGTAACAAGTGGTTAACTGACAGGAGTTATCTTATGACTCACACCACAGTATTTAAGGCTCAAAACTGAAACAAGGCACTGGCTCAGAAGCTAGCAGGTCTTTATCGTTTAGCAGATTGAAGGCTTGTTTAGTGACTGTCAACAGTCTTCTTTAAAATGTAATTGTTAGCTAGGAAGTTAGACAGGAACAAGGGGAGGCCTGGCTGAAAGGGATGCAAGCTGATCTCTGAACATCCCAGACACACCCATGAGAGCTCACAGATGTTACAAAATAACCAGAGACTTTTCAACTACTGCAGATGGGCCCTGGGCACACAGTGGATACAGAACAACCACAGGGCTTCTCCAAGTAACCTCAGGCAGTTAGGAGACTATTGAGGGCTCATGAACATGCTCAGTTCAGTTCAGTTGCTCAGTCGTGTCCGACTCTTTGCGACCCATGAATCGCAGCACGCCAGGCCTCTCTGTCCATCAACTACTCCCGGAGTTCACTCAGACTTGCGTCCATCGAATCCGTGATGCCATCCAGCCATCTCATCCTCTGTCGTCCCCTTCTCCTCCTGCCCCCAATCCCTCCCAGCATCAGAGTCTTTTCCAGTGAGTCAACTCTTCGCATGAGGTGGCCAAAGTACTGAAGTTTCAGCTTCAGCATCATTCCTTCCAAAGAAATCCCAGGGCTGGTCTCCTTCAGAATGGACTGGGTGGATCTCCTTGCAGTCCAAGGGACTCTCAAGAGTCTTCTCCAACACCACAGATGTAGAGATAGATTAGATGTAGATAAATATCTAATTCATCTAATTCATCTAATTATAAGATGGAATTAGGGGAAGACATATGGTAAGGCATAACAATGCAGCCTGCTGTTATATAACTTGAAACTGTCACTTGGCCTTGAGTGTATGACCATTTGTGTTCCTCTCGTTGATTGGTGGTGGGTACAAGCCCTACTCTGCACCAGGGATAACCAAGAGGAGGAGACTGGACATATAAAAGGGGAGCCAAGAGGGATCAAGAGGAAAAATGAGGAGGGCTCCTTTGGGAGTATCTTACTAAGAAAAGATCTGCCTGCTTGAGCTGAACTGAGCTGTAACTTGTCTGATGTCTACACCTTTTGGTCCATTGCTCCAAATTTTTATTGCGATGAGACAAGAACCAAGGAAGATAAATAAACTGACCTGACATAAATTTCATGTCTTCTTAGTCCTCTAGCTAACTCAGGATCATCTAGAAGAACATGGCACATGTATCAGGCATTTAAATACTTGTTAAAAAGTATTAATGGCTAATGTGACAATAACTATTTGAGTGTTTCAGACATAGAGTGCTAAGCAGTTTTTAAAAATATCTGATTTCATCCTCACAACATATTTTAACTGGAAAACTGAGGTTCAAAGGTCATGGAGCTTCCCGGGTGGTAGAGTGGTTAAGAATCCTCCTGCCAATGCAGGGACACAGGTTTGACCCCTGGTCCTGGAAGATACCACATGCCCAGAGGTAACTAAGCCCACGCATCACAACTACTGACGCCTGTGCTCCCTACAGCCTGTGTGGCAGAACAAGCTCCCACTCTCTGCAACTAGAGAAAGCACCTGTGCAGCAAGGAATACCCAACATAGTCAAAAACAAATATAATTTAGGGGGAAAAAAAAAGGGTATGGATCTGGGCTTGAGTTCTGACTTGACTATTTTCTAACATCTCACTTAAACTTACTGTATCTATAGGTAATACAGAGAACAAGAAAAAAAGATACAGAGATAGTTTCTATGACTTAAGGGATATCTAGAAAGAGTAGAAAAACAGAGGGGGTAAAATCATCAAAGAAGTAACAATTTTCAAAAGCTGAAGAAAATAAATCCTAGACCTATTCAAACTATCAATCAAGTACGAGAACAAAATACACATTTTGTCACATAACAAGGGCTAAATTTACCTTCAAACAACGGTGAGAACCAGGAGGACACAAGATATTAAGAACTACACACCCACACACACACACACACACACACTCTTTGTGAATAAAATCAGGCCTTTGTCACAAAAAGCAAAGTAAGTTCCTAGGAAAACTGGCATGCTCACATGCCTCTTGACAGCTCAAACGGGACAAAGTAGTAGAAGAATGTACACTCCAGTTAGCTTCTGATTTTTCAGGACAGTGTTTCCTAGACTCTTAGAAACAGTCCTGGTTCAAGATATGAAACAGAGATTCATTTAAACTCAAGAGATTTAAGAAAGCTTAACACTATTTCTGGTCTATGATTATTGTTATTTTTAGAGATAGTCACATCCAAAACCACAGAGAAAGTAGTAAGAAAGTAGTAAAAGGTCTTTTGCCTCTCAATGAGATATGCTGGGTATTTTCCATATGTTAATATCCACTGCTCATAACTCCACAAGGTAGAACCATATTCCTATTTTACAGAAGGAAATGACACAAAAACTTAAAGACTTGACCAAGGTCCTAGAGAATTTATACATTTGTACATTTATGCAAATTAACTTTTATAAATTTGAGTATTTCTTGAAAATCTAATAGAACTTTTAGGAATATAAATATAATATGGTATCAATCATGCATAAAGGAATTTATAATCTTATAGGAGGTACAAAAATACTTGACAAAGTTCTTGGTAACTACATATTCTGATACTTGCAGTGAGATGATTTTAAGTTCAAGAAGAAAAGAATTAAGATATTAGCTCTTAGAAACAAGAATTGATTCTGTGTCAAGCAACATTTTTTTAAGAAACTGAAACTGATAAATTGTTTCATTTGTTTAATAATGGAAACCAGTCAGCTTATACTGAATCTGGTAGCTATTTAATTCATTTGAAAAGATAACAGAAAAGTCAATCAAAACTCAGTTACATATTTTAGCCACTGAGATTATGTATACTATTTGTACATTATTCAATGTACAGAGCATTTGAGCATTAGAATCCCAAGAAACTGCCTCCTTCACATTTTTAGATGTAAGGTAAGGACAATCAGTAATACACTGCTGTGAGACAATAAATGGAAAATGCTCTCTAAGTGCTGCTTATGATCACCCACCACACACGCTTCATAATTCCTGTTTTGTGTTGTCACAAATGACAAAATCTAGCAAACATAGGAGCATGAGAGTTTACTACTTAATGAAGAAAAGTTACCTCTCTTTTTCAAGTTCTTCTAAATAACCGGTATTTTCTCTGCTTCCATTTACAAACCCTCTTCTTGGAAATGAACCCATAGGAACAGGACTGCACTCTCCTGAGCGACTAGATACAGATCCTTCTCGGCTTCCGTAAGAACGGAGGGACATTTTGGACCGTAGTTTCACCCAGGGAAATTACTGCTATCTAAGTTAAGTTCTAAATAAAATACAGACAAGTTTTTATAAAACAACTGCTTTAAGTGATCTAAAATATTGCTAATATAATTATATTACCTTTTAATAATGAAACCTTAGGTTCAAATTTCAACCCTCAAATGTTAAACCATTATATATATATATATATAAATACATTATATATATGTCAGATAAAGTATGCACAAGTACTAAATTATGGCAGTTATTGAGCAGCAGATCTATACAGGGACAGAGGGAATCCTTATCACAAATGCTGATGCTCAGAGAAATTCACTGACTACTGATTCTATAAAAGAAATGTCCTGAAAAAAACCCAGACCAAAGCACATATAAAAGGGTACACTTGTGGTGGTGACCTTGTGCAATATACACAAATATGGGGCATTAATAAAAAAAAGTGTTCACCTTTTGGTTTAGAGTCCTGCAACTTTAGATTTCTATCAGAGAAAGCCACAAATGTGTATGAGTGAGTGAACAATTATTTAGGAATAGAATAGCTAAACTTTCCCTCCAAGATAGCTTGAATCAGTCTGGTGGGAAAAAGTATGTTAAAGAAAAGTTAGACAGAATGTCCTTTCTTAGATTCCTACTAGGTAATAATATACTTGGGGATCCAAAGGTAATTTCTCTGCCCATCTTCAATTACAATTAAAACTTAGCTGATTTGACATTTGAATTTTTAAGTAATAAAACAACAAATACATTCTTTCAAAATTCTATTAAAAATAGCTTAAAATCTGTGTGTGTGTGTATATATATATGTGTGTGTGTGTATGTGTGTATGCACAAAGATGAAGCACTTCTATTCTCAATGGAACAAAGAAAGGCACTCCTTCAAATGAAGCAATGGGTCCAGTCTATAGCATAAAGATTAATAAAGACCTACTTAATGACTGGCAGAAGAGCAATGCATTTTAGAAAGAGCTGAAAATTGTCAAGAAAGGTATCTAAAATAGTTTATTTAAAGGCAGTTAAATGTTTTAACTGAAAAAATGACAAGCAAATAGACTTTTTACATATTTGTACTTTAAAAATTACATCCTAATGCATGAGGCTAAGAAAATCCAACACCAACATTCTAATCAAGAGAAGCATTATTTGGATATATACACCTAAAGCTGACAACTGGAGCTTAAAAAATTTACTTTAAAACATTAAAAAAATTTACCTTTAAGACGCTCTAATAAATCAATCTGTCCAGAAGAAGCCATAGCTTCATCTTCAATACTTCCTTGTAGTTGTTTAAGTACTTCCTGTAAAAAAGAACACAGTATCTCAATATGACAGAATTCTAAATAACTCGTTGAAGATATGATTTTAAGTTTCTTGGCATTTAGGAAAAAGTTATTTCAGATCTATCTGAAAACATATAAAATGCAAAGTACTTTACATATATTATCTATTACTAATTATAAATAATAAATTACAGCCCAATGACAACAGTGATACTTTGTGATAATGGTGATTACAAGTCGTCTCCATACAGTATACACAGAATAGTTAAGATGTACTATTTGTAACTTCTGAAATAACATAACAAGGTGGATTACTCTCATTTTTCAGATGGACCAACTGAGACTCAAAGATTTGCTGAAGACACAAAAATTAAGCTTGTACCAACATGGCCATGAAAGACAGCAAATTAACAACATTATGCTGTTTTATTTAACACCCCAATCAATATCAAGCATTTATATACTCAATGTATATACATTCTACTAGTGCACTGATTTATATTCAGCAAACAGTTAAGTGACTGTATGCTGTCTCCCAACTTTTGATCCATCACTTCCTTTCCCATCTAAAGCCTTCTCTTAACAATTTTTTGTCAAAGAACATTAAAAATTTTCACTTCCTACTAGTTTTTCTGTATGTTCCTTAACAATTATTTATACGTATTTTTACATTCTACATATTCTGAGGCATCTCATTCTAGTTCATAGCAAAATCTCTGCTGGCCAAGTAGGATTCCAAATGCAAAACAATGTATTTGAACAGTTACAATCCAACAGCTATGCGCAGTGTTCCTCTATGTAAAAAGGATCCATAAATAGACTGAAAAGGAAACCTGTCAAGAAGAGTAAATATAGTAAAGACTATGTCAGTGGTTTACCTTGACAGTCACATTAGAAGCATTAAGAAAAGGATTCCTATGTTAACAATAAGAAATAGCCTGTGACCTTAATGATCTGACCTTCAATCAAAGACCATGTTGGAAGTCAAAAGGCTTAGATAAGTAGATGTGGGAACATGGAGGTGACTATTATTTACAGTCAGAAATTATGTCAGTGTATCACAACTGTGAGATAGGAAATAAATTTGCACAGGGATGTCTTTCTTAAATAAATGTAGATTACTATAAACAACAAGACACTTCCATAAAGTTTGAGAATTACCACTGGAGGCTACTTGCAGTTTTCAGGATCCTGAGTCTCCTTCCATCCACTGCTGCTTGCAATTCAATGATCTTTTAATCTTATTTCTTATTATCCCTAGTCAACAATTCAACAATTACCTTTCTCAAGGAACTATCAATGATATGTCTCTAATCCTAACCTCACAACTTCTGACTCATTTTCCCAGTATGACTGATAAATGCATTCCATTCAGTGTGTCTGGATGATATGCACTGTGTAAACGTCCAAGCTATCACCCTGTGCCATTAAATCCTGTTCCTTGCCTTATATCTGTTCAGTTAAATAGCAGTAGCCTTCTCTTCCCTTTAGGCTCAAATCTTCAGCCTCTCCTCTTTTATCTCTCTGATCAGTTATCAATTCTGTATTCTAGGCTCTTATCAACCATCTCTTTTCTATTCTTATGTCATTATCCTGGCTGTTGACCCCACCAAAACTACTAAAATAACCTCTTAAATGATCGTACCTTGCACAGAACTAACAGATTAATAAGACTTTTAAAGCACAGCTCTGATCAGATCTTTATACATGATCCATCTCTAGAGCCTATCATCAGATGTTAACAGGAGTGTTCTATAGAAGTTGGGATTTCAAGCGATTTTTGGTTTTGGTTTTCTCATTTTAAAACAACAGATATTACCAAAACAAATATTGTTTTCAGAAAAAGTACAAGCATTTAAGAATTCAAAAGCAACAATTAAAAGAAATCCCTGGCATGTCATAGGACATCTACTTCATTTTTGAAAATTAACGGCACATTACTGGTTTTAGAAAACATATTAAAAATGATAAGGAAAAATTAAAATAACACCAACAATAGAAATGAAAAGGCCATGTAAATCTGCATGTTCAACAATAAAGGATTAAATAAATTTATGGCATTATCCAAACAACAGAATATTATACAACTACGAAAATACTATCCTTAATGACATGAAAAGATGGCTGTATTAAAAAGCATGCTACAAAATATGATCCCATTGAATGCATGCCTGCATAAAATGCACAGAGAGAAAAATATACACATTATCAAAGGTTCAGTTCAGTCGCTCAGTTGTGTCCGACTCTGCGACCCCATGAATTGCAGCACACCAGGCCTCCCTGACCATCACCTGCCAACATTAAACAAATTTTTTTAATGGGTGAGTTTGATCTCTTTTTTGTCTGTATTTCCTAAATTTTAAAAATAGTAAATATACATACCTTGTAAGTTTTAAGTTTCTGTGCATATGGCTAGAAGTCTATTGGTAAAAGTAATAACCATAAAGTAAATAAAATTATTGAAATTTAAAGTTAAAAATTAAAATTTCAAAGCAGCTATCTTGAAAAGCTACTTATTCCAATGTGTTCTCTTAAACTATTCTTGTAAATTCTGAGTTACGAATCTCAAAAAATGCAGTTAATTTATAGATCCAGTTACTTTGTCTCAAGATGACACCATCCAGCATGACTACATTACTACTTTCTTGTGAACAGACTTGTCTATTCCATAACAAAAATTAAGCTCATTTCTTTTCTGTTTTACTGAGATAGAACATACATATGAAAAGCACACCAATCTTAATTTTTTTACATAATCCAAGTATCCGTGTAATCGCCACCCAGGGAAGACAGAACATTTCCAGTATGCCCCTTACCAATCAATATTCATTCTCCAGAAGTAACCAGTACTCTGATTTTTGTTATCAGTTAGTTAGCATGCTTGTGAATTGCGTATAAATGAAGTCACACAGTATACAGTCTTTTTTATCTTGTTTTTTGCTCACCAAAGTCTCTATGACACTCATCCACACTACTGTATGTATCACTTATTTAATGCCACACAGTTGTCCACTGTATGACTAGATTTCCACTGATATATCCCTTATCCTTTTGATGGGCATCTGGGTTGTTGCCAGGTTGGAAGCTATTATGAAGAATGCTACTATGTACATTCCTACACTTATCTCCAGGTGGACACATGTACTCACTTCTCTTGAATATATATCTGGAGGTTTAAATGCTTCGTCACAGTGATTAAAAGAAACTGCTGAATGGTTTTTCAAAGTGTCTGTGCCATTTTATACTCCTACCAGCAAGGTTTAAGTTTGATTCTTCCTAATTATAGATTCCAATTCTCTGTCGAGATTTTCGGACTATCCATTTAATACATCATTTTTTTCAAAACATTTAAAATAATTATGTTAAAATCCTTGACTCTTACTTACAATATGTGGATCATCTTGGGATTTGCTTCTATTACCTATTTGCTCTGTTGGTTATCAGTCATTTTCCTATTTCTTTGTATTTCTTGTAACTTTTAACTGTATGCCAGTCATTATGTATACAAGAACAAGAAAGACTTGAGGTTAGAGTTTCCCCTTACAGAGTCTGCCCTTTCCACCACTGGGGTCTGATTTCCTTCAACCAGTAACTGAAAATGGGTTGCAGATGCAGTTCAAGTGAAATTCATATGGGATTTCCTAATAGCTCAGTTGGTAAAGAATTCGCCTGCAATGCGGGAGACCTGGGTTCAATCCCTGGGTTGGGAAGATCCTCTGGAGAAGGGAAAGGTTACCCACTCCAGTATTCCATGGACTGCATAGTCCAGGGGGTTGCAAAGGGCTGGACATGACTGAGTGACTTCCCCTTTCACATCTGATTTGGTTTGCTGAGTTCTTTGAATGCATCTTTTCTCTTAAATTTAGACTGAGGAGACCTGCTATGTGCAAGTGTTCCTTTAGCAGGACATTCATTCCTCCCAATATTCCGCTTCCTAGTCCACCTCAGCATCTTTCCCTCAACAAGACTCAGCTAACATCCCATGTATTTGGAGCAAATGTGAGAAACTAGTCATAAACTTGGAGCTCTTCTAAAGGTCAATACTGGACATATGCCCGCCTGTTTGTCAAGACCTCCAACAGTTTCTTTCCTCTAGTGGAGTCCTGATGCCTGTGCCAATGATTAATTATCAGTCTGTCCCCAGGATCAGCAAATACCCCTGGGAATAAAATTGCTGGTGATCTCAGCTCATCTAGAAAGGGCTCTTTCCTCTTAGGAATGTTAGTTAGTACAGTCCTTGATGATTTCACAGTTCTCCAATGTCTTTAAAAGAATGGTTTTTGTTTTTATCCAGTGTTTTCTTTTTTTTGTTTTGTTTTTATCAGTGTTGCTGCGGTAGGGCTGATTAATTGCTTGGGGCTGCATACTGAAAACAGCCTAAAAAGAAGTCTTTAATTTCAAAGAGGTTTTTAAAATAAAATGCTATTCACAACTACAAAGCAATTCCAAACAAAATATTTCAAAAGAATGTTTTGAGAAATGACAGTTTTTAAAATGTAATTTTAAAGGAGAGAATACTCATTTGTATTTATTAACTCTGGAAGTCTGACTTTTAAAAATCATATAATCAAACATTATTTTAAAAACATGTTGAGATTTTAAAACCATGGGAGAATTAATTATTACAGACAAATTACTGTGGTCATACAAGTGAATAGAAAATATCAATGAGTAACTGTCACTTCCAGGGAGTTTTCAACTTGACCCACTTCTGTTTTTCTGGCTATGTCATAGTTACTGATATTTTTTATTACTAGATAAAAGTATACTTGGTAATTAAATCTTCAAAATAAATTATGAACTATCCCAATTTGAATTTTTACTTCTCATTTTTTTCTTATACTCTGAAAATAAAAGATACTTTCCATGTACATAGTTTTACAGTTAAAAAACAATTTATAAATACTTCATTTTACTAAAACACAAGAGATATAAACAGTTGGTTAAAATTTAAAACCAGTTTAACAGTTGGTTAAAATAGATATATTTTATCTATTTAAATTTCATCTAAATTTATCTATCTAGATATATTTTTCTACACTATGCCATCTTTCAATTTAAATGCTTCATACTTCACCATATTTTGGAGAAGGAAATGTCAACCAATCCAATACTCCTGCCTGGAGAATTCCATGGACAGATGAGTGGGACAGGCTGCAGTCCAAGGAATCGCAGAGGCCGACACGACTGTGCAACTAACTGAACTTTTCACCACATTTATCATGCTGTGATACTCAGTATTATAAAGTAAATCACACTGACCTCCTGCCCTGGAGTAAAAAGTATAGAATATAATTTCCCTTAAGCTTAGCTATAATTGCTGCATTCTTACTCTAAATCCCACAAAATCTGTAGTTTATTTTAATTACAGAACCATCAAGTATATACATAAACATATATGTATGAGAATAATGTAACGAACTCCTATGTATCCTCACTTTAATTCAATAATTATCAACTCATGGGCTTCTTTCATCTATACTTATAACCACTTCCTCCATTCCCTCTCAACCCAAATTTATTTGAAAAACAAATCTGTCATCATATTGCTTTTTCCCTAAAAAAACTCTACATGTATATTTTAAAAAGAGATTCCTTCTAAACACAACCACAATGCCACCTTTAGACCTAAAAAATAAACATTTTCTTAATATTCTCAAATAGAATCAATGCTCACATTTCCTTAACTGCTGTACACATATTTCCCTGACTGTCACACACACACACAGAATATTTTTATACTATCAATGACATGTAATCAATAGCAAAGCAGTATTCTCTTTTGCCACTAGATGGTACTACTGTATAAATTTCAGAAATCCTGAAATTAATCTAGTTGGAAGAGACACACCTTACTGTCCACAGGATTACATACGAATGATCAGTAAGCATAATACAAGATCATATGATGTATTACACAGACTAAAAAGTGATTTTTTTGAGAAAGAACCATTGTTTCAGATTCACTTTTATCCAATGTAGTAAATTACAATGTTTCCAAGTGTCTTTTCACACATCAATATTTTAAGACAAAATAAACAGAGCATGGTTTCCTGTTAATACCATAAAGCTGCTGCTTCTTTTTTTTCAAAAAGCTTCTTGAAAGGAGAGACACATAAATAATTTCAGTATAAGGGCATAACTGCTATGATGCCATACACTAAATCCTGAAGAAACATGTGGATTTCTTTGCAAGGATGTCTGTAAAACACTCACTGAGCAGTAATCAATTCATGGTTGAATTCAGACATATCTTAAATACTAATGTTCATGATGTATATTACACCCCACTGCTAAGAGGTCAACCTGGTATTCCATCGCAGAAATTTAAGGACTTGACTTATATTGTTACTCTGAGAGACATTCCACACTTGAGCATTCCTATCCATGGAGATGGATCTAAAGGTATATTAAAATGTTTCACCAAAATGAAGTTTTGATTTGCTCTAGTTAAAAAAAAAGAAAAAACTTTAAAGGGATATCAGAATTCTGCACAAGAGACATTCAGACAGGTGTGCTAAGAAGAATTCTCTACAAAATATACTTCTGGAGCAGATAAACGATTAGTCCCATGCGGGGTAGTTTAAATTTTGTATCTTTAAACTTTTAAAACCACATGTCATGTACAATAATTTTAGATACATTATGTTGATCAGTGTTAAAATACCAAACTACTCTTTTTAACCTAGTAGGTAATTGATTCAGCTGTTTTCATGGTTTGTGGTGAGAAAAAAAAATGTTTCTTTATAGTCTATAGAAAAAAATATTTCTTTATGAAGGTCTTGAGAGGTATCTTGGAGATCTGTCATTGTTACTGCCATAGAAATAGGCAACAGAGTAGAAAAGATTTATGGATAGAAGAGAAAGAAAGGGAGAAAGAGAGAAAAAGAAAGGTTCATATGAGTAAAAGGCTAAACTGCTATGATACTGAATAAAAAGGTAAAAGAGGAGCAGCTCAATAGTTCAGTTAATACACAGAAGCTTGAAGAATAAGAGAGACCTCAAAATGCATGGAGAAAGAAATAGAAGAGAATAATAAATGAATAAGGAATAAGAGTAGTGAACAGACAGGAAGAAGAGGGTCAGAAACCCAGATGGTAAAATAGCCAAGGCGCAGAAAAACATGTAGCAAGAAGGATTTTTTTAAAAGAGAAGGAGGTAACAGTTTGTTGATGACCTCCAGTTCTATTAAATTCAGTGAAAGGAAAATCTGCCTAACTGGAAATTAAAACAGAGTTTTAACTACAATTATTTTGAAATAAGAACATATTTTCCCAGTGCACACTGAGTATTTTATAACTTTTCATGGAGGTTATCACAGCTTTTCAATGCTAAATAGCAAACCAATTTCACGGCTTGAAAGTGTTGTGGACATCATCTGTTAGTGCGATGACTACTTTTCAAATAAAGCAATTTAATTCGGGAAGGGCACCCTACAGTCTGTAGCTCAGTTTATGGCAAAATCAGAAATAGAATCAGGTACTAATCTTCCCTTCAGGACTCTTCTCATTAGGTCACTCCAAATTTCGTGATGATCTGTCACTGCCGCACATAAGGGATGACAGGATCTGAGGGGGTTGGGGATGTGACTATGATCTGTTTTAATCCTTACGATAAATCCTACAGTTGCGAGGCTAGAATCACACAGGCCCCCGAGCCTCACTATAGCGATGGTGAAGTTGGTCTCTCATTTTTAAGCTTAAAAATAACTAAGTACTAACTACTTAGTCACTGTGGTTTTATCATTTTCTTTATATGATTTGCTGGATGAATTAAAAACATTTGGACTGAAAATATCAATGTTAACTTTTGCAAGAAAGAGTTTACAAATTACTGCTTAACTTAAAAATACACTTCTAAGTAAGTGAAGTGTCTAACCCCAAGTTTACAGGAAGAAACATGGAATAAAAACGGATAAACTACAATTTAAAGTCACAGTCTTGATACCTTCATATTAGATGCCTCAGTTTCCAGTTTTGTAAGATGATTGGAATTATCTTCTAGCTCTTGTCGAAGATTTGAGTTCTCCATCTTCAGGGCCTCAACTTGCTTTAACAACTGATCATATGAAGCTGCAGCCATCCTTGGCTACCCCTGGACCTATAAGGTTAAAAAGGATTTTGAAATTCACTACTGGAAAATAGAGTGGCTGCTTGTTACAAAGAAAGGGATAAAGAAACAAAACCTTGGAGACATTTAATAAGAGCTGTGTAATGTAGCAGTTTCAGTCTCAAAACAACATTGTGTGAGTGGCAGCATCTTTCTGAGAAGATGAAATACCGAGGTTTTACTTAAAGACAAGTAAGATTTAAAATAGAAGAGAACTTCAGTAGTGTTTGAAAAATACCTGCCTTTTCACAGGTGGGTAAGATTTCTATCAGCTTAGTTTTTTTTTGAGGTTTCAGAGATTTTTTTAAATGGTCTTACAGACAAGATTTAGGAAATGCAGTTATTGATAAGAAATATATTTATATTGGTCATATTAATTTATTTCTGGATTTTGTCCAATAGTCACACAATTTTATAGCCCAAATGGATTAATGAGATTAAGTGTTGCAATCTACCACTTTTCATTTGATAAAAGGCTAGTCTTACACATTATCCATGGGGAAATATGAAGTTTCTAAGAAGGCCTCATTAAAAAGGCGGTCATTTAACAAAATAGACACAAGGGAGAGGATTGGATTGAGACTTGAAATCTTTTGGAAAGAAAGATGATAATAACTGCTAATATAAAATTCTATTACATTTATCCAAAAGGATGAATATAATAGGCCACGCTATGGCATACGTATCATGGGATCCACTGTGCTCACATTGAGGCTGAAAGACACTTGAAGAAAACGGATGATTTTAGGAGTAGAGACTGTCAAAGAGAAGTGAAGCAGAGCCTGTCTGTTAATTACATTACCATGAAAGAAGAGGGGAGAGAAGAAAGATATAGAGGATAGTCCGGTAATAAGAATTAGAGAATGCTAGAAGTTATGTTAAGACTACTGAAGTTCCAAAGACCCAGATCCTCTTTGTAGTTTAATTTCTATGGAATAAATAAAACTCTACCTATCTCTAAGAGTTAAAAAGTATAACAAAGTTTGTACTCAAGCAATACTTTCTCCAACAGCTAGGGACGATAAAGCTGGTGCAACCCACTGTCAACTGAGGAGGAGATAGAGCCCTGGGTGGTGGAGATCACCCTCAAAACCTTCATGACTGAAAAGAATGAGCACTAGACTTGTATTTGGAGATATGGGTCCTAATTTCAGTCTTGGTCATGCCTTTACCTTGGTCCCTGAATTTTAATTTATTTCACCATTTGTAAAATGGACATTCACTACCTTTTAAATATAATTTACAGGAATACTGTTAGAATTGAGAAACAAAAGAATGGTCTAAAAATAAAAGTCCTGTGTACGTTATATTAAAAAAATACACTTGAAATGTAACTTCCTTAGTAAGACCTAATGTTAATCTACTGTTAAAAGCCTCAATCCTCTGACCAATGGACAAGAGGTGAACTCTTCTGAAAAAGCACTGAGAAGGTGTATCAGAAACAAAGGAGAAATTCACAGGTGGGATCACTTATCTGTTTTGTGTACATGCATGCTCAGCTGGGTCTGACTCTTTGTAACTCCATGGACAGCAACCCACCAGGCTCCTCTGTCCATGGGATGATCCAGGCAAAAATACTGTTGTGGGTTGTCATTCTCTCCTCCAGGGTATCTTCCTGACCCAGGGACTGAACCCCAGTCTCCTGCGTCTCCTGCATTGGCAAGCAGTTTCTCTACTACTGAGCCACCTGGGAAGCCCTATCTGTTTTATACCGTATCACTAATAAGCATCTCTACAAAGCTGGCAGCACATTAAAAATCATCTGGAATCTGCCAGCATTTAGTAACGGACGCCCTAAAATTCCTCATTCCAAATAAAAGCCTAACAGGCAATTTTCCACTAAAATAGTATAAATAAGAGAAAAAGTAATAATACAGGGAAAGAGAAAATTACTGGAATTATGTTAAGACACAGAGGTTATAACCATATACAATCACAAAAAAAAGCCAGATGGGCAAACTGAGCAAAAGACTACTAAAAGTGCTCTTTACTGGAGCAAAAAGAATTCAGCCCTTTAGGTGGACAATTAAAACATCCCATCATTTTTTTTCTCTCCCTCCAGAATCAATACACTTAAGTCATTTCTGCTTTAGAAAGCAGGATGTTTTCATATAATTTTATGAGAAAAATAAGATGTTTTGAGGTAATACTTTGCTTTATGTCCTTTTAATATGTTGCAGCCATACCTAAGTCAAAATTGCTCAATGCAAAATTTTTAAAAAATCATAAATTTATTTTAGAAAGCCTTTTAAACAATCACAAGAATTTCATACCAAATATACCATAAATGCAAATCACCCAGCATCATTAAAAAAACCTCAAAATTTATCTGATGAAATGGGAAAAAATCTCTGAATCTTTCACATTACTGAGAATATACAAAGATCTAAATATGCTTTTCAGTAAGTGAAAGGGTTAGTTGCTCAGTCCTGTCCAACTCTTTGGGAGCCAACTCTTTGGACTGTAGCATGCCAGGCTCCTCTGTCGATGGAATTCTCCATGCAAGGATACTGGAGAAGGGAGTCATTCCCATTTTCAGGAGATGTTCCTGATCCAGGGATCGAACTAGGGTCTCCTGCATTGCAGGTGGATTCTTACTGAGTCAGCAGGGAGTCAGGGTGTGCACTAAAGAGATTCTCATCCCTTAAAAGTAGGGTAGAGGAGAAGAAAGTAAAAGGACTATTATTTAGACTTTTATCCACATGTTCACTAGAAACAAATTCACAAGGATCCTAAGAAATTAATGCAAGGAGGCAGAAAAGTTTAGGTAGGAAAGGGATATTCAATTAAAATTAAATCTGAAAGATTCTTTATTATAAATTAAGAAGTTTGGGATTAAAAAAAAATTAAACTGCTTTTATTCTGGTTTAATGAATTTTTTAAAAATGTATTTGTCAGCACTGTTAGACGGTAATGAAAAAGAAGAAAATATCAATCCAAAAAGAAACCAAAAGAATCATAAAAGACTACTTTGCTCAAGTCTATGTAAATAAACTTGAAAACTGAATGAAATAGATAATTTACTAGAAAGTGTATTTTATCAAAACTAACCACAAGAGAAGGAAAATCTAACATGTACAATAAAAATCATTATTGTAAAATTGGTATCACTCAATACATTAATAGAGCTACACAGCAGAAAAATATAATCATGCCAAAGGTGATGAAAAGACGCTTTAAAAATTCAATGCCCATTCTGAAAATACTGGATATAAAAGCACACTTTTTTAACATAATATATTTCAGCCCCACAAAAGCCAGCACCACCCAATGAGGATACACTATCTTACTAAAGTCAGGGAAAGCCCCATGTTTACCAGTCTTACTCATTTTATCAGTCAACACGGAGAAGGAAATCAGAAAGGGATACTACTGGCAGGGGTACAGTTAAATAACTGGAATATCCAGAAGAGTGGACTAAATCTCACTACAAGATGACCTGGTAATCTAGTGAAGTAGAAAACATATAGAAATCTTCCCTTTACATGTACAAAGAGAAACCAGATAAAAGATAAAATGGAAGAAAAGTTCTTATCTATAATTTTAAAAAATGGGCATAAACTGAATGAAGAGCTCAAAACATGTATGAGGCAAACTATGGAACACTTCTGAGAGACACACAGGTAGATGTCAACAAATGGAAAGGCCTACCTTGTTTGCGTACTAAAAACTCAGCATCATAATGATGTCATTTCTCCCTGAGTTAATTTTACATGGTCCCAATACAAATACTATATAAAATTTTTTTTGTTTTCTACAGCTAGACAACTGAAAAAAAAAAAAAAAAGCAAAAAGGGAAAATATGAAGGGAAGAGCAAGAGTATACCTACGCCATACTAAATTAGTGCTGCAAACCCACTGTAAGTAAAACAGTATGAAGTCAACTGCACTGTATCGGTAAGCTAACTTCTCAGTTCTTGTCATTATACTATGGATATGTAAGCTGTTAACATTAGGAGAAACTAACTGAAGGGTACATAGGAACTCCCTTATTTTTCTAACTCTTGTATAAGTACAAAGTTATTCAAAAATATAAAGGCTTTAAAGAGCTATGCTACTGGCAGATGAATAGATCAACCAAGGGAACATGTTTTCTTAAATTTCAGACGTAGATGGAAGCTAGTCATAATAAAGGCAGCATCTCAAAAACGTGTCAGAAGATGGACTTTAACTATGTGGCAAGGGCAACAGGACAGCCACGAGCAAACATAAAGCGGCGTCTGTTTCCTATGCTACACATTAGGGTTGATTACAAAAGAAACAGGGGTATAAGAGCATTTACATTACAGAAAAGAGCTGTGCTTTTAATTAAAAAATACTTAAATGGAATACACCTTCTTCCAAGGAGGCTATTATAGAGCAACGAACATTTTAATTTTGACTTATTTGTGAAAGGTAAGGCACACGGAAGGCCTGTTGGATTTCTGAAATGATTATGTCTATTACTAGAATAGGGGTAATAAATCAAGTTCTTAGGTTACGTCAAACAAATGGGAAAGGCTTTTACTGGGTATAAAAGTATAACTACTTTTAATTAAACAGGATACATCCATGCAGTGGGATATTACACTGGCATTAAAAAAATGAGGTTGATGTAAAAACGAAAAAGAGAGAAAACAGAGGATGGATCACTATGTCTCATACTGTTCATCCTGTTTTAATAAAAATTAAAAGGGTTGTAAAAAGATAAGGCAGAGGAACCAGAGATCAAATTGCCAACATCCGCTGGATCGTGGGAAAAGCAAGAGAGTTCCAGAAAAACATCTATTTCTGCTTTATTGACTAGGCCAAAGCCTTTGACTGTGTGGATCACAGTAAACTGTGGAAAATTCTGAAAGAGATGGGAACCAGACCACCTGACCTGCCTCTTGAGAAATCTGTATGCAGGTCAGGAAGCAACAGTTAGAACTGGACATGGAACAACAGACTGGTTCCAAATAGGAAAAGGAGTACGTCAGGCTGTATATTGTCACCCTGCTTATTTAATTTCTATGCAGAGGACACCATGGGAAACGCTGGGCTGGAAGAAGCACAAGCTGGAATCAAGATTGCCAGGAGAAATATCAATAACCTCAGATATGCAGATGACACCACCCTTATGGCAGAAAGTGGAGAGGAACTAAAAAGGCTCTTGATGAAGGTGAAAGAGGAGAGTGAAAAAGTTGGCTTAAAGCTCAACATTCAGAAAACGAAGATCATGGCATCTGGTCCCATCACTTCATGGGAAATAGATGGGGAAACAGTGTCAGACTTTATTTTTTTGGGCTCCAAAATCACTGCAGATGGTGACTGCAGCCATGAAATTAAAAGATGCTTACTCCTTGGAAGGAAAGTTATGACCAACCTAGACAGCATATTCAAAAGCAGAGACATTACTTTGCCAACAAAGGTCTGTCTAGTCAGGCTATGGTTTTTCCTGTGGTCATGTATGGATGTGAGAGTTGGACTGTGAGGAAGGCTGAGCGCTAAAGAATTGATGCTTTTGAACTGTGGTGTTGGAGAAGACTCTTGCGAGTCCCTTGGACTGCAAGGAGATCCAACCAGTCCATTCTAAAGGAAATCAGTCCTGGATGTTCACTGGAAGGACTGATGCTAAAGCTGAAACTCCACTACTTTGGCCAATTCATGCGAAGAGCTGACTCATTGGAAAAGATCCTGATGCTGGGAGGGATTGGAGGCAGGAGGAGAAGGGGACGACCGAGGATGAGATGGCTGGATGGCATCACCGACTCGGACGGACATGAGTTTGAGTGAACTCCGGGAGTTCGTGATGGACAGGGAGGTCAGGTGTGCTGCAATTCATGGGGTCGCACAGAATCGGACACGACTGAGTGACTGAACTGAACTGTAAAAGATAAAAATGTCATTGAAAGGATAGACAAAAGTACACTGACTGCCTCTGGAAAAGTCTCAGCTCTGCTGAGAAGATGCCTTCCTTTTCATTGCATACTTTTTGTAAAGTTTGAAGATCAGAGCAAAAGGTTGGTTTTTTGAAAAGACTGAATGTTAGAGACAGACAAGATCCCAAACATATCAAGTGAGCAACATTTAAAGGTGGGGGGAATTGACTCAAAAAGAAATAGATAATCTTAATAGTTCTACAACTACTGAAAGCTGGAGGAGTTAAATGTTTCCCCTTTACTCTGTCCAACACAAAAAAATAGCAGATTCAAATGGTTTTATAAACACCTTCTACCAAACATTTGAGAAATGTATCATTCCAACCTTAAGCAAACTTTTCCAAGAATAAAAATCAAGGAAATACACCCCAACCCATTCTATGAGGCTAATATAGTCATGATATAAAAGTCAAAGGTACTGTGAAAAAAAATAATCATAGGCTAATATCACTTATGAATATTGACACAAATATCCTAAACAAAGTGTCAGGAAATAAAACACAAAAGTATAAAGAAACTGTAGCAGAATCAAGCTGAATTGACTCCAAGAATGCAAAGATGGTTTAGCACTGGATGATCTACATGTGTCATTCACTTCATTAAAACATTAAAGAAGAAAAATCATACGATCATCTCAATAAAGAACAAACATTTGGAAAAAGTCATTACCTACTCAAGATAAAAACTCAATGAACTGGAAACAGAGAGAAGTTGCCAACAACATTAAATGTCATTCTTAATATTGAAATACTAGAGGCATTCTTTTTAAGATCAAAGCATGATAAGGATTCTCTACTGTTACATCATAATCCTGGAAGTTCTAATTAGGACAGGAAAATTTTTAAAAGGAAATAATAATTGAAAATGAAGAAATAAAACAAAAATCTCAAGAAATATGAAACTTTAACAAGTCAGATTTTAAAAAGTAATTCTGCACCTCACCTATTTTTAATTCTTTTCTCTTTATTTAACAACCAATAGAGATATTTATTCTCCATTCAACTTCTTCCTCTTTTCCACTGAAGTCAGGCAGACAGCGATAATCAGTCTCCTATCTGCTCTATTCTTTCCCTACCCCTTCCTGTCCTTTTTACATTCTGTAAACGGCTACATTCATTGGCTGGACTCTGTGAAAATCCATTCCAAGTGAGGGCAATTTCCAAGATGGCCACCAAAATTACCTGGAACAGAGGTTGGATAATTTTCTGCTAGGGTCGGATAATAAGTCTTTGTAAACGATATGATTTCTGTCGCAACTTCTTGACTTTGTTGCTGTAGCACAAAAGCAGCCACAGACAATACATAAATAAATGCACATGACTGTGTTCCAGTAACACTGTTTTCAAAAACAGCAGCAATTTGCTAACCTCTGGCCCAGAGCATGAATTCACAATTCTGGTTTCCAAGCCCCTTAAGGTAGCCCACATAATTTCAAAGGCTATTGAGAAATTTCAAAATTAGTATTTTACTATTTATTTATTGGCTGCACCATGCAGTCTGCAGAATCTTAATTCTCAAACTAGGGATTGAACACGGGCCCATGGCAGTGAAAGCACCAAGTGCTAATCACTGGACTAGTAGAGAATTCCCTAGTATTTTTTTCTTAAATAAGAAGTAACCTGAAAAGAGACCTAGGAAGTCTTAAGGACTTTATGTTTCAGTAACCATTTTTAATTTCCATGATTTCTTCCTCTTCCAGAAATTTGTTACAATCTTGATCTGGCCCCCTTTCATTCTGTGACTGTCAGAACACATTGTTTTAACTGTTTTTTTCTAAGTATCACTTCACAATGAGGTCTTAAGAGAAAGAAGTGATAAACGCAAGTGATTTTTAACTCACTAGCCTGTATCAGAAATTACTTTTTACGTTAAGATTTTTAATTCATTTAGAATTTTTATTTTATACTATGAGTGGTTTAACTGAATTGACTCTCATACAAATAACCAATTACAGAATGATTAAAACATTTCTTTTTCACTGAACTATGTTAAATTCTCATATATACATGGAACTGTAACTGTATTATATTTATATTAATTTGAAATAGATTAAAAATCTTACCCAGTAAGGAATAATTCGATCAAATTTTCTATTTTTTTCCACCCAAGAAAAGGCCCTGTGCATTTTGTATCAAATTGATTTCCGGCTTTTTTGTTATTTGATTTGCCATGAGTTAAACACCAAATACAGCTAGTACTAGTATTATTTTATATAATACATACCCCTTATGGAACCACCTTATCCAATTATCCTATGAATTCTAACAGTCTTTTCCTATAGATGGGTATGTAATCATATAATCTATAAGTAGTGATAATTTTGTCTTTTTCCCCTAATAATTAGACCTCATTTCTTTTTATCTTATTGTTAGCTTGAATCAACTTCAAAATAATATTTTTAACAACAGTGATCTTATTCCTGATTTTAATAGGAATGATTTCATAATTCACCATTTAAAAATCTTACTCTTAGATTTCAGTAAATATTTTTAACATTCAGGTATCTTCCTTTTATTTAAAAAAATTTTTAGGAGTGGCTTCTAAATGACTTTACAGCATGTTTTGATAACGCATCAGTTCAGCCGCTCAGTTGTGTCTGACTCCTTGTGACCCGATGGACTGCAGCATGCTAGGCCTCGCTGTCCATTACAAACTCCCAGGGCTTACTCAAACTCATGTCCATTGATTCGGTGATGATATCCAATCATCTCATCCTCGTCTATCCCCTTTTCCTCCTGCCTTCACTCTTTCCCAGAATCGGGGTCTTTTCCAAGTAGTCAGGTCTTCATATTAGGTGGCCAAAGTACTGCAGCTTCAGCTTCAGCATCAGTCCTTCCAATGAATATTCAGGACCGATTTCCTTTAGGATGTCGCCTTGCATCCTTGGACCTCCTTGCAGTCCAAGGGGCTCTCAAGTCTTCTCCAACACCACAGTTCAAAAGCATCAATTCTCTGGTGCTCAACTCTTTATAGTCCAACCCTCACATCTCTACATGACTCCTGGAAAAACCATAGTTTTGACTAGATGGACCTTTGTTGGCAAAGTAATGTCTCTGCTTTTTAATATGCTGCCTAGGTTGGTCACAGCTTTTCTACCAAGGAGTGTCTTATAATTTCATGGCAGCAGTCACCATTTGCAGTGACTTTGGAGCCCAAGAAAACAGTCTCTCACTCTTTCCATTGTTTCCCCATCTATTTGCCATGAAGGGATGGGACAGGATGCCATAATCTTAGTTTTCTGAATGTTGAGCTTTAAGCCAACTTTTCACTCTCCTCTTTCACTTTCATCAAGAGGCTCTTCAGTTTCTCTTCACTTTCTGCCATGAGAGTGGTGTCATCCGCATATATGAGGTTATCGATATTTCTCCCGGCAATCTTGATTCCAGCTTGGCATTTCGCATGATGTAATCTGCATATAAGTTAAATAAGCAGGGTGACAATATACGGCCTTGACGTACTCCTTTCCCTATCTGGAACCAGTCTGTTGTTCCATGTCAGGTTCTAACTGTGACTTCTTGACCTGCATACAGGTTTATCAGGAGGCTGGTACGACGATCTGGTATTCTCATCTCTTGAAATATTTTCCAGTTTGTGATCCACACACTCAAAGGCTTTGGCATAGTCAATAAAACAGAGGTAGACGTTTTTCTGGAACTCTTTCTAGCTTTTTCGATGAGCCAGCAGATGTTGGCAATTTGATCTCTGGTTCCTCTGCCTTTTCTAAATCTAGCCTGAACATCTGCAAGTTTTTGGTTCACATACTGTTGAAGCCTGGCTTGGAGAATTTTGAGCATTACTTGGCTGGCGTGTGAGATGAGTGCAAATGTGTGGTAGTTTGAGCATTCTTTGGCATTGCCTTTCTTTAGGATTGGAATGAAAACTGACCTTTTCCAGTCCTACAGCCATTGCCGAGTTTTCCAAATTTGCTGGCACACTGAGTGCAGCACTTTCACAGCATTATCTTTTAGGATTTGAAATAGCTCAATGGAGTTCCATCACCTCCACTAGCTTTGTTCGTAGTCATGCTTCCAAAGGCCCATTTGACTTTGGACTCCAGGACGTCTGGCTCTAGATGAGTAATCACACCATCGTGGTTATCTGGGTAATGAAGATCTTTTTCTATAGTTCTGTGTATTCTTGCCATCTTTTCTTAATATCTTCTGCTTCTGTTAGTTCCATACTGTTTCTGTCCTTTATTGAGCCCATCTTTGCATGAAATGTTCCCCTGGTGTCTCTAATTTTCTTGAAGAGATCTCCAGTCTTTCCCATTCTGTTGCTTTCCTCTATTTATGATAAAATATAACCATACAGCTTTTCTTTTAATTTGCTGATGCTGTCAGTTACCACATTTTCTCATTTTGATCCATCCTCCATTCCTGCCATAAACCCTACCTGTTCATATTTTATTAATTTTACTACTTTGTTCATTGCTCAGTATTTCCTGTGAAATTTTTATGAAAGAAATCACAATATGACTGAAATTTTTACAGTATTTAAATTACAGATTTAAATTAACTTTATGCTAATTTTATATGGTCTAGAATAGTTTGAAAAATAACTTATCTAGTCTTGGAAAGTCAGCTAGAATTCAGATCACAAGGTGCTTGTTTAGATGAAAGATTTTTGAGTATTTTAAATTGTCTTCTGTTGTTAAGCCTTTTCATTCTTTCTTCATCTTCCTGAATCAATTTGATTCATTAATGGTTCACTCATAAATTATCATTTCCTCTAGCTTTTCAAGTGTAAGCAAAGCGCTGTATATAGTCTCTTTAAAATCTGTCTCCTTTCCCACTCATGCTTTTTTTTAATCTTTTGTTCCTTTAGCCAGGCTTTACAGGGTTTCATCTATTTCACTCATCTTTAACTCCCCCAAATCCACTTTTAGTGTTATCTATCCTTTCCACTATTTTATATTCTATTTTACTCATTTCTGAACTTACCTTTACTAATTATATCCTCTTATTTTCCACTGGCTTATTTTGTTCTTTATTGTTATTTAAACTGAGTAATAATTCATTTACTGCCTTTATTTCCATGTTATCAGTTTCTTCTTTAATAATAATAATTTAAGGTATAATACTAAGTTTCTTCTCAGTATAGCTTTAGCCATATTTCATAGGTTTTAGTATGAAGAATTTTCCTATTTCTTGATAATTTATAATTTCAATATTGACTTCTTCTTTGACTCAGGTGTACTTAAGATTTTTCTCAATTATTAGCTATATAAAATGACTTGTGAGTCATCTTTTCCTTGCCACTGATTTATTGTTTATTAGACTGACTGGAGACAGCTGCCTACAAATGCTATTATTTTGAATTTTTAAAAGTTTGCCTTGTAATCAAGAACATGACTAATTTTCACAAATATCTGATTGAAATTTTTTAAAAGGAAAAAGTGTACAAAGTTGTAAAACAGGTATATAATATGCTAATACCTGTAGCATATTATTCAAATCCTCTGTATATGTGCTAATCTTTCTGCTTGATGAAATATAGAAAGTCTACCATTTATTGCATATTTACAATAGGTCATATAAGTGCCATGTACATATCTGTGTGTGTGTGTGTGTGCGCATGTGTGTGTAGCTTAATCTTCACCAACTGTGACGTAGGTATCACTTCCTACTTTAGAGTTAAAGAAGATGGGACTTCACAAATGGCAAGTAACTTTCCTGAAAACGCAGCTCGAATGGCCGGGCCACAATTTAAAGTCATATTTGCTCTCAATGCTCAAGCTCCTAGGACCACGCCCCTGCCTTTATGCAGCTTCCATGATCTACTGCACTTAATACCAGTCTTCGTTCCAAACTTATTTTCTATTAAGTTCCAAAATAACCCTTCTCTTTACCTAATTCCCTCTTCACTCTTACATACAAACTATTTTGTACTTCTGCTCAGAATTCATCTCCTTTTTGAATGCCCCATCCTTTTCCCCCTCTGTTTCCTCACATAAAAACCTTTCTAAATTTGTATCACAAGTCATAGGGGAAAACAATCTTACTTGAAACTGGCCAAAAAAAGGGCAAAAATGAAATGTACTCAGGAATTATTGTATGCTTAAAGAATCATATTGGCTATGACTATGATGTCAGCTACTAATGTTTAAATGTCACTTTAAATTGCTATTATTTTTTTAAACAACAACAACAAAAAAATCTGTCTCCCACAAGCCATTAATGAGTCTTCCTGCTAATTGTTCAGTAAATACTATACAACTTGGTTTAACTGTTTTCTAATCATTCCATTTTACTTTGGCAAGTTTTGTTTCCCACCTTTACTTTTTTTTGGGGGGTATTACTTTAAAAATTTTTTTTTTAATTTATTAATTTTAACTAGAGGCTAATTACAATATCGTATTGGTTCTGCCATACACTGACATGAATCTGCCAAGTTGTTTCCCACCTTTTAAGACAAGGTTTGGATTTAATAGTTTTGTGATTCCTGAAATACTCAATGCAAGTCACAAAAAGATAAATACATGCAAGAATAAACAGCCACAGAGAGCAAAGAAGAGTAAAAAGAGGGCACAAATTCAGAGACTGTTCAAGATGACTTTCCCATTAAAAAGTAAGATGATGGGTTTCTTTCCGTACAATTCAAATCAAGAAACATTTGAAAACTAATTATTCCCAAGACACCATGCAAATATTATAGGGAGGTTTTATGGGGTGAATCAGGTTTCCCAAAATATGCTGAGTCACAAGTAGCTAATCCCTGGAATTTGTGAAAAATGGCCTCACTTGGAAACAGTATCTTTGCAGATGTAATCAAATTAAGATAAGGTCCTGTGGGATTAGGACTGGCCCTAAACCCAGTGACTGGAATCCTTAAAAGTAGGCCACGTGAAGAAATGAACAGAGACACAGGGCAATGCCAAGTGACAATGGAGGCATAGACTGGAGTGAGTCAGCTGTAACCCAAGGAATGCCAGAGAATGCCAGCAACCACCACGAGCCAGGGACAAAGGCGGGGAGCGGAGTCTCAGAGTCTCGAGAAGGTTTCAACTTGGCCGGCACTGTGACTTTGTACTCCCAGCCCCAGTACTGTGAGAGAATACATTTCTATGGTTCTAATCCACGAGTATGTGGAACTCTGTCACAGCAGCTCTGTAACACTGAAAAGATAAACCGACATCTTCCTTATTCTCAATATCTTATGATCTAGCAAATGGATAATATGCCAGTAGAAAGGGGAAACAGGTTCTGTGTACAAATAAATCAGACATTCTTGTCTCATCTTACATTCCCTTGGCTCATTCTAACTGCAGTCACTGCCGCATCAAACAGCTCACAGCAAGGTATAAACTGATAGCACGCTGACTGAACCAAGCATCCTCTGCTTTCTGTTCTAGGATCTCTGTGACACCCCAGCGTGGGCCCCCAACATTCAGCACGTACAGCCTGTGTAAGAGTGAACATGAGTTGGGACTAAAGGGGGATGGGAGCTAGTATGTATCATCCTTTTCCTTCGGTAAACAAATTTTATACTCCTCCGAAAGTCTCAACTTGAGAACACTTATTGGCTGCACCTCTTCACTATTTAACATTCTGTAAGCCACTACTCTTGTTCCTGGATCACTTCACAAAGCAAGAATTTCACGCAAGTCTTGTCTCAAGATTCCGACTTACAGGAGACTCAGGCACACAAATTGTTGTTATTGTTTAGTTATTAAGTCGTCCAGCTTTCTTGCAATCCCATCAACGGTAGCCTGCCAGGCTCCTCTGTCCATGGGCTGTCCAGGCAAGAATATAGAGCGGGTTGCCATTTCCTTCTCCAGGAGATCTTCCCGACCCAAGGATTGAATCTGTGTCTCCTGCTTGACAGGTGGATTCTTTACCACTGAGCCACCTGGGAAGCCCCAAGATACAGATAACCTACAATTCAAAGGCAAGTTTGGGTTCAAGAGACTGACAGAGTTTATGAGAGTTACATCTTGCTGAGACGATTGGAGGTAAATGAATAAATGTGGCCTGGGCCATATTGTGGCTAGGTAACATCACAGTGTGAGGAAGATGAGGTATGGACAGAGTACCCACAGAAATGGTATAACAAGACTACAAGGTACAGCCACACTGCTTTAATGTTTCTCAGCTTCTATTCTAAACAATGTCAGAAATAGCTAATATACCAACATAAATTAAATGATAATAAAACCAGGACTCTAAAAACAGCTAGTGGAACATATATTTCAATATTCTTCAATGGGTATCTGGTTACCATCTTAGCCATTATATACCATACTACAAACAAATTTGGTAAATAAAATGTGAATTTACTCAAAAAATTAACATTCATTCACAAAAATAAAACTTAAAAAAAAAACACCACTTGAGTTGCATGTGTACATCTGAAAAAAAAAAAAAGAAAAAGAACTGTATGTGTATGCCTACAGTTCAGTAGTCCCACAAAGATGTCCATGTCCGAATCCTGGAAAGCAGTGAAAATGTTACCTTACATGGCTAAGGGGACTCTGTGGATGTGAACAAGTAAAGTTTCTTAATGTTGGGGAAATTTCCTGAATTATGTGGGGAGAGCTGCTGTAGTCCCAAGGGTTCTTCTAAGAAGCAAAGAGAAAAGTCTGGGTCAGAGGAGATGTGAAGACAGAAACAGAGGGTCAGACAGGTTTGCTGTGCTGCTTGCATAAAGATGGAGAAGAGGCGGCGAACCAGGGCCTGCAGCTGGACGCCAGGAGCTGAAAGCAGCAGGTGGGCGGGCCCAGCACACAGCCTAGAGAGCGCAGCACTGCTGCCGTCCTGATTTTGGCCCAGTGAAAACCATTTCAGACTTCTGATCCCCAAGGTTGTAAGATAATAGATTTGGGCTGTTTTAAACACTAAGTTTGTGATAATCTGTTACAACAATATGAAAAATATTCTATAATCCAGTGATCCCTCTTCCAAGGATAAATTCCAGTGAAATCTACTGGACATGAAGTGATCTTGAAATACATCCACAATTTCTTTGGCCTTACACCTTCAAAAACTGGAGCTTAATCCATCTCCTCTTGTATGGTCTAGAGTAAGTGACTCACGGCTAATGAAGAGAATATGGCAGAAGTGATGGAGTATGACTTTCAAGACTAAGTCATGAAAGGCTTCCTTCCTGCTCTTTTTCTCTGGGATCACTGCGGGAAGCCAGTCGCAGTGTCATGGAGAGTCTCAGGCAGTCCGTTAGAGCAGCTCCTGGCAAAGGAGTGGGGCCTTCTGCCAAAAGTCAGGAGAAACAGACTATGAGTGAGCCATCAGGAAGTTAATCCTCCAGTCTAGTCAAACCTCCAGACGACTGCAGGCCTGACTAACATCCTAAGTAACTTTATGGCAGACTGCGAGCCATATAACCAATTATGACATTCCTGAATTTCTACCCCAGAGAAACTCTAAAGCATTAAGTATTTCTTGCTTAAGCCACTAAGATTAGGGTAATTTATTATATACTGACACGTTACTAAACTAGTCTATAAGATGTTCCATACAAGGTAAAAGAGATTTGGGGAAAAACCTTAAGGACCTTTCCATCTCACAGATATTACAGAACATTATATAACAGACTTAGTACCACAAAATGGCTGTCTGGGGAGGCCTTACAAATACCTGTGAAAAGAAGACAGGCGAAAAGCAAAGGAGAAAAGGAAAGATATAAGCATCTGAATGCAGAGTTCCAAAGAATAGCAAGAAGACATAAGAAAGCCTTCTTCAGAAATCAATGCAAAGAAATAGAGGAAAACAACAGAATGGGAAAGACTAGAGATCTCTTCAAGAAAATTAGAGACACCAAGGGAACATTTCATGCAAAGATGCGCTTGATAAAGGACAGAAATGGTATGGACCTAACAGAAGCAGAAGATATTAAGAAGAGGTGGCAAGAATACAAGGAAGAACTGTACAAAAAGATCTTCAAGACCCAGATAATCATGATGATGTGATCACTCATCTAGAGCCAGACATCTTGGAATGTGAAGTCAAGTGGGCCTTAGAAAGCATCACTACGAACAAAGTTAGTGGAGGTGATGGAATTCCAGTGGAGCTGTTTCAAATCCTGAAAGATGATGCTGATGATGCTGTGAAAGTGCTGCACTCAATATGCCAGCAAATTTGGAAAACTTAGCAGTGGCCACAGGACTGGAAAAGGTCAGTTTTCATTCCAATTCCAAAGAAAGGCAGTGCCAAAGAATGCTCAAACTACTGCACAATTGCACTCATCTCACATGCTAGTAAAGTAATGCTCAAAATTCTCCAAGCCAGGCTTCAGCAATATGTGAACTGTGAACTTCCTGATGTTCAAGCTGGTTTTGGAAAAGGCAGAGGAACCAAAGATCAAATTGCCAACATCCGCTGGACATCGAAAAAGCAAGAGAGTTCCAGAAAAACATTTATTTCTGCTTTATTAACTATGCCAAAGCCTTTGACTGTGTGGATCACAAGAAACTGTGGAAAATTCTTCAAGAGATGGGAATACCAGACCACCTGACCTGCCTCTTGAGAAATCTGTATGCAGGTCAGGAAACAACAGTTAGAACTGGACATGAAACAACAGACTGGTTCCAAATAGGAAAAGGAGTACGTCAAGGCTGTATATTGTCACCCTGCTTATTTAACTTATATGCAGAGTACATCATGAGAAATGCTGGGCTGGAAGAAACATAAGCTGGAATCAAGATTGCCAGGAGAAATATCAATAACCTCAGATATGCAGATGACACCATCCTTATGGCAGAAAGTGAAGAGGAGCTAAAGGTCCTCTTGATGAAGGTGAAACAGGAAAGTGAAAAAGTTGGCTTAAAGCTCAACATTCAGAAAACTAAGATCATGCCATCTGATCCCATCACTTCATGGGAAATAGATGGGGAAACAGTGGAAACAGTATCAGACTTTATTTTTTGGGCTCCAAAATCACTGCAGATGGTGACTGCAGCCATGAAATTAAAAGACACTTACTCCTTGGAAGAAAAGTTATGATCAATCTAGATAGCATATTCAAAAGCAGAGACATTACTTTGCCGACTAAGGTCCGTCTAGTCAAGGCTACGGTTTTTCCTGTGGTCATGTATGGATGTGAGAGTTGGACTGTGAAGAAGGCTGAGCACTGAAGAATTGATGGTGTTGAACTGTGGTGTTGGAGAAGACTCTTGAGAGTCCCTTGGACTGCAAGGAGATCCAACCAGTCCATTCTGAAGGAGATCAACCCTGGGTTTTCTCTGGAAGGAGTGATGCTAAAGCTGAAACGTCAGTACTTTGGCCACCTCATGCAAAGAGTTGACTCATTGGAAAAGACTCTGATGCTGGGAGGGATTGGGGGCAGGAGCAGAAGGGGACGACAGAGGATGAGATGGCTGGATAGCATCATGGACTCGATGGACGTGAGTCTGAGTGAACTCCGAGAGATGGTGATGAACAGGGAGGCCTGGCATGCTGTGATTCATGGGGTCGCGAAGAGTCGGACACAACTCAGCAACTGAACTGAACTGAACCACAAACTATATGGACAGAAAGTAAAAGAGTCTAAAAACAGTATGGAGGGACTTCGCTGGCAGTCCAGTGGTTAGGATTCCACGCATCTAATGCAGGGGACATATGTTCACTCCCTGGCAGAGAAACTAAGATTACACATGCTGTGTGCGTGTGTGTGTGCTAAGTGACTTCAGTCATGTTCAACTCTTTGCGACTCTATGAACTGTAGCCCACTAGGCTCCTCTGTTCATGGGATTTCCCAGGCAAGAATAGTGGAGTGGGCTGCCATGCTCTCCTCCAGGCAATCTTCCAAACTCAGGGATGGAACCCATGTCTCCTGCATTGCAGGCAGATTCCTTACCAACAAGCCACCAGGGGAATCCCCATGTTGCGTGGTAGCCCCCTGCCCAAGTTTTTTTGAATAGTATTAAGAAAATAAAAAATAGTATTGAGTTTAAAATGTTAAAAAGTTATACAAATTAAAAACATAATTTGGTACAATACCCCAAAGAAGCAAAAGTAGGAACTCAAATAGGTATTTCCACATCCGTATTCAGAGTAGCATTATTCATAAAAACCAAAAGATGAAAGCAACCCAAGTGTCCATCAAAAATGAATGGATAAACAAATGTGGTTGTGTCCAACTCTTTGTGACCCCATGAATTGCAGCACGCCAGGCCTCCCTGTCCATCACCAACTCCCAGAGTTCACCCAAATGCATGTCCATCGAGTTGGTGATGCCATCCAGCTATCTCATCCTCTGTCGTCCCCTTCTCCTCCTGCCCCCAATCCCTCCCAGCATCAGAGTCTTTCCCAATGAGTTAGCTCTTTGCATGAGGTGGCCAAAGTAGTGGAGTTTCAGCTTTAGCATCATTCCTTCCGGAGAAATCCCAGGGCTGATCTCCTTTAGAATGGACTGGTTGGATCTCTTTGCACTCCAAAGGGACTCTCAAGAGTCTTCTCCGATACCACAGTTCAAAAGCATTAATTCTTTGGTGCTCAGCTTTCTTCACAGTCCAAATTTCACATCCATACATGACCACAGGAAAAACCATAGCCTTGACTAGATGGACCTTTTTTGGCAAAGTAATGTCTCTGCTTTTGAATATACTATGTAGGTTGGTCATAACTTTCCTTCCAAGGAGTAAGCGTCTTTTAATTTCATGGCTGTAATCATCATCTACAGTGATTTTGGAGCCCCCCAAAATAAAGTCTGATACTGTTTCCACTGTTTCCCCATCTATTTCCCATGAAGTGATGGGACCAGATGGCATGATCTTAGTTTTCTGAATGTTGAGCTTTAAGCCAACTTTTTCACTCTCTTCTTTCACTTTCATCAAGAGGCTGCTTAGTTCCTATTCACTTTCTGCCATAAGGGTGGTGTCACTGGAATATTATTCAGCCTCAAAAAAGGTGGAAATTCTGACAGATGTGACAACATGGATGAACCCTGAAGACTTATCTTATACGAAGTTCTAAGGGAAGTCAAATTCATAGGGAAAAAAATGGAATGGTGGTTGCCAGGAAATCGGGAGGAAGAAATTGAGAATCAGTGCTTACTCAGTAGAGTTTCAGTTTGGGAATGTGAAAAAGAACTAGAGATAAATTATGTGATACATTCACAACAATAGTTAATGCCACAGGTATATATATACACCTAGAAATGGTTGAGCTAGTAAAAATACCACAATTAAAAAAATCCTCATTAACTACAAAAAAGACACAAAATGCTGAACATTTCACAAGAATTAATGCATATTTAAGAAAACATGTGAATGATTGCCTATAACGGGAGTGAGAATAAAGGGATGAAAGCTTGCCTTGTGGGACTGATGATGTCATGATTTGATTTTCAAAAATAATTTTCAAGAACATACCTAATACTTAACAAGTGAGATGTCACCTATATCATAACAAGAAATGCTATGTAACTTTCCTTCTAACCTTACAGAAAACAAGAATGACAAATTATTGACTATTACAGCTAGAAGATCTAGAAATCATTTCATCTTTTACATTCAAGCCACTTAATACTTCAAAAGAAATTTAATTTCAGAATTATCTGCTATTCCAAGCAGATTTTACAAGGCATTGTGTGTCAAACAACAAACTACCACATTCCTTGATGTCAGAAGACATTTTGGATAATACAAATCTTTAAAGATTGTAGGCGTAGCCAAAGCAGTGTTTTCAATGCAGAAGCAATGATATTTCGAAGAGTTCTACTGTAAGTTTCTTGGAGGTTAGTTCCCATGTCTTGTACCTTTATACTGTCTGGCATTTAGTAGGTACTCAACTACATAGTGAATGTATTTCCTCTAGTCATCTTCTCTACATCATATTACCCTATCCTATCCTGTGTACTAGGTGAAATTACAGTCAAAGATTAGTAAAAAAACAAAGCAGGGGAGGTCAAAATTAAAGAAAACATTTAATATAAGAAGACTGCTACATTATGTGAGATTACTTTTAAAAATAGAGAAAATGGCAGAAATCTAAACAGCAAGGCAGGAAAGACTGCAATTAACAGTTTTAATTCACTTGACAGAAATACTTAGGAATATTTAACTTCTGAACTCCTCAATAGCTCAATTCTGACCATATCAATTTTAAAAGTGTTAGATGCTCAGTTGTGTCCAACACTTTGCAACCCCATGGACTATAGCCTGCCATGCTCCTCTATCCATGGAATTCTTCAGGCAAGAATACTAGAGTGGGTAGCCATTTCTTTCTCCAGGGGATTTTTCCAACCCAGGGATCAAACCCAGGTCTCCTGCATTGCAGGCAGATTCCTACCATCTGAGCCACCCGTATTAATTAACAATGAATAATTTCAAAGCTCACTAAAGCCAACAGTATAGTCTTATATTAGGCATTTCATAATAAATATAAAGGGAAAGAAAGCAACTTTTTGTACTTTAGCTCTTTCTTATTTAATCCCCCTAAAATCTCAATCTAATACTGTTCTGTTCAGCACAAGTATCAATTTGATTAATAAGATGACCTTTAAAAAGTATGTTATGAATGTCATTATGAAAACTGCTGCATCTCCACTTGCTTAGCTACCATGTATTTTACAAAGCGTTATACACCACAGCTAAAACCTCAAAACCGAGATTTCTTTTTCATTCAATGAATGATTTGTTGATTTATATTGCTTTTCAAGTAATTTCTGTTACATACTATTTTGTATGTTATGCAACAAGTGACATTATAAAATAGTTTTACAGAGTTAAAACAAAACAGAAGACTTAATTCTTTATGTCCTTATATACAATACATGACCTCGTATAAAGTCACAATATACGTAATTAGGAATAATCTATCATGCAAAATGAAAATCATGCTACATCGAGCTGTTTAAATAGTAAAACAAGATAATTTATATAAAAATAAGAACCATAAACTCTCAAAAACTATACCAGAGTTCAAAGATATGAATGGTATTAGCTATTAAATTTCACTTAAATTTTTCTTTAACTTATTGGAAAAATGTATCAAAGGATCTTCTAGAAAATTTAGATACTACAACAAACAAACAAACTTCATTTAAAAATTTAATATAACATCTTTAATTCTAGGTACAATTTTCATCAGATTTTAAAAGGAGATTCTAAGGACTATTAACCCTGATATGCATGATTAATAATTCTTACAGCAAAAATAGTTTTAAAAATAAAGAATAAAATTGCCTATTTATCAGTGAAAACCAGTTTTATTCAAGTTCAATTCCTTATCTTGAAAAAAATTTTCTAAAACAAAAATTAAAGGTTCTTTCAAGACTTTCTAATACATAAACACTAATTAAGATACATTGACCCTGGAGTGCTTTACAAAGCCACTGCCATCCTGATCAGAGAGTAGGGAGGTTTGACAAGCTGGCTACCATGAATATGCATAAAGATAAAGCAGCATTTAAAACTACACTCAATCTGAAAACATGTTTTTAGACATTTAATGAAAGAAACAGTGCAATGAAAACACTCGATATCAAGAGTATATGTTATGAGTATTCACAAGACAAGAAATATATCTACAAGAAAAATCATGGTGCTTTAATTTGAAATATTTGCCTACAGACTTTATTCAATGATATCTAAAAGTGACCAAACAGTAATATAAATACTTAATATAGATCTTAAATATTAAGCCTATGAAAAAATTTATCACAATAGTTTTTTCCAATTTACATTATAAAGTGATTTACTCTTGAATAACCTAATTAATAGCAGAAAGCTATGCTAACAAAGGAAAAGATCCACTGCTTCATACATAATTTATTAAGATTTCCTACAGGATTTATTTGAAGCAAAGAATTTGAACATCTCTTCTGTGATATAGAATCAAAGTGTCTGATACATTCCACTGTCAAAACATTCATAGTCAGATATTCTTCCTACTTTTAAAAATCTAAATAATTTCCTCTATACAGATTGTAATTATAAACTATGGTTTTTATAAAAGACTTCTACCAACAGCATTGCTGCAAGGCTTCTTACTCCTCTGCAGTTATCATTTCAGCCTGGGTGGGAGAAAGCATTGCTGCAGTCATTTGCAAAAAGGCACTAGGGTTGTGACTTCAAAGTAACAAAGGCACTGGCATCTTTTGCCACCCTATTCACAGGCAGTTCACTCAGACCGTTTGCAAAAGCAGGCTCTTTGGTAACCAAAATTTCACCAATCAACCAAAGCCACCACTCAAGCTCTGCAGTACCTGCCTCCAGCTCTTCCTCCTCTCCCAAGCTGCCCTTTCCACAAGGCTCGCATCGGCCAGCAGCAGCAGCTTTGTATTCCCTCTCTTGGCTACCACTGCATGTGTCCCTGTGGCCAGGGAGGAAAAGAAGCCTTTCAATGGGCTAGCGCTTTCGCTCCTGCCATGAATATGCTCCATTCTTTGTTGTCCTCTACCCGTTTCCTTAGATACTGTTATTCCACTCTACTCTGTCAACAGGCATTATAAAAACAAAACCTCTTTCTAGCTTCAAAAACGGCTCTCTCTCACCAGTCTCCCCTTAACACTCATACCCCCTCCCCCTTCTCCCTCTTCTGTCAAAAACCCAGGATCAGAAGCACAGGAAATCCACCTCCGGTGCTGCAGTAGGGGAGAGGTGGGGGGAGACGCCCCTGCCTTTTCGCTTGGCGTGTGGCTGCAGACCCTGTGCCAAGGTAAGGCCTTCAGCTTTAGACAGTGCAAGGGAAGATCGCCTCCCTCCCGCCCCCCCGCCCGCTCTCAACCCAGGCAGCAAGCCGGGCCAGCGCAGCTCCAGCACCTACCCCATTTCCGAGCCCAGCAGCACCTCCATCCCGTCTCCAGTGACACCCAGGGGGGCTGCGCCAATACAGCCACATGTCGGTCACGTGCGCGCGCGCAGCCAATCGGCAGGTCCCCGACGGGAACGGGAGCGCCCTGGTCCGCATCCAGCGATTACACAGCGGCTCCACGCGCCTCATTCCGACTCCCTCTGCCCTCACAGGGCAGCAGCGCAAGGGCCCCGCCCGCCACACGGCTCTGAGCCCAGGCCGGCACCTAGTGCCCTCCAAGCACGACTCTACCTCCGGGCCACCCACTGCAGCCGACGGAAGCTGACAAGCAGAAACGGTGGGGTGGGGGGAGGTCTACGGGGCAGAAAGATTATTAGCACGAGATACTAGAGGTGGGTGGGTAACAAATTACATCTCATTCATTACTTGCTAAGATTTACAGGCTTGCAGCACAGAGAAAAAGAATTCTGGTAAATGTATCAAAACAAACAATGTTACATTGCAGATCACCGATTTGCTACGTAAATCACTCGAACTATGAATTAAAAACACAAGTTTCTAGAAAAGCTATGATGGCAGTAGAGAAGAGTAGTTGAGACCAAAGTCATGAAGTCACAGAGTCTGGGTTTATCTTCCGCTCCCGTGATTGCCTAGCTATGTGACTTCCGTCACTTAAAGGCTCAGTGCTTAATTTCCCCCACAAAATGGGAACAGAAATGTTGAACAGAGGAGTATATATATAGATGAAGCAGTATTCAGAACACATCCTGACACAGTAAATGCTATGAGTCACTACTAATCTGTGACTTAAATATTTCAATGCAAATTCCACAGTTCACTTAAATTTAACGAAGTAAAGCTTGAATTATTTTTTATTAGTTAGAAGAACAAAATCCAAATTGGCAAGGATTTAAACTGGATTTAAAATCTGGTTTAAAATGTGGGGGGTGGGGGGAATCAGTTTTCATGATCTATTTCAAATTTAAAAGAAAACTTTAGGTCTTTAAATGAAATATATTTATTATAATCTTTATTTTTCAAATTAATAGCAAGAAAAGCACCAAGCAAGCTATCAAACAGTGTTATTTGGAGTAATTTCATTTTAATAAAAATGGTATAAATTAGAAAAGTAATGGACAAATAGCAAAATGACCACAGATGTACACAGAGTGGATATTCACAGCAGTTATCCATGGAAGGTGGATTATGGAGTAATTTCTGCTTTTGGATACTTTTTTTTTTGTCTCTATTATAATGCTTATAGCAAATACTCCCTAAACATTTGTTGAATGAACAAATGAAACACATATTATTAGTAATTAGGAATAATATATATAATAAATGAAAAGTTTAAATATATTTAGAAATAATTTCCCTTGATATTTGAAGTAAAAGAAACATTAATCAATTTGGTTCTGTCCTAAATATCTCTTTTGTCAAGATGACTTAGTTTTACAAAAGGCTTTCAAGACTCTCTTACTGAAAGTGCATGATTCATTGACTAGGACTTAGTCATCAACTATTTGTGACAAATTCAGAATAGATAATTCCTCATAAGGTCTAAAGCTTCTAGAAAGAAAAAGTGCCCTTCTAAACACAGAATACATTTTAAAAGCTTTAAAAATAACTTCTTAGTACCCTAAGAAACAATTCCTGACTCTATGATTCAAGCTGTTATTTAGTACACCAGTTTGTAGCCAAAGTATTTGTCTAAATTTTTATTACATGTGTTTCGAAAGCTAGTGATTCACATGAAAAAATTTTACAGAAAGCTATGACCATTATACATTCACCAATCAATATAATTCAAATAAAAAAACAAGTCAATCTAAAAACTTTACATTTTACAATGTTTTCAACTCAGTTTATTTCAGTAAGATTTTCAAACCGGTTTTCTCAGCAGTTCCACAAAAGTTTGATTTGAATTTTGTATAACAATATATTTAGCTATTTAAAATTTTTACTTATTTTTTCAATTGAAGGATAATTGCTTTACATTATTGTGTTGGTTTCTGCCATACATCAACATGTATCAGCCATTGGTATGTTGGGGAAAGCAAAGGTTGAAACCGCCCACCCTTGCCAGGCACCATAGTAACTATTTGCATGAGTTGTTTTATGACAGGAGATCCTGATAAGGAACACAGAACTAATAAGCCACCACCAATCAGAAGAGACATTACTTTGCCAACAAAGGTCCATCTAGTCAAGGCTATGGTTTTTCCAGTGGTCATGTACAGATGTTGAGAGTTGGACTGTGAAGAAAGCTGAGCACCAAAGAATTGATGCTTTTGAACTGTGGTGTTGGAGAAGACTCTTGAGAGTCCCTTGGACTGCAAGGAGATCCAACCAGTCCATTCTGGAGGTCAGCCCTGGGATTTCTCTGGAAGGAATGATGCTAAAGCTGAAACTCCAATACTTTGGCCACCTCATGCGAAGAGTTGACTCACTGGAAAAGACTGATGCTGGGAGGGATTGGGGGCAGGAGGAAAAGGGGATGAGCGAGGATGAGATGGCTGGATGGCATCACTGTCTTGATGGATGTGAGTCTGAGTGAACTCCGGGAGATGGTGATGGACAGGGAGGCCTGGCGTGCTGCGATTCATGGGGTCGCAAAGAGTTGGACACGACTGAGCAACTGAACTGAACTGAACTGAAGGTTCAGCTTACACATAGATTTCCATGAAATAATCGACCATTCCACCTACACTCAATCCACCCTCATCTTCCCTCCATTCCCTGCCTTTTATGGTACAAACATATTGGTACCTCTGTGTACATCTCCTTTCCTAGTCCTGACTGTAAGAATTCCCGGGGAGAGCCACACCCGATTGTACCTTGAACGTCTCATGGTATACACCATAATATGCTGTTTATTAAGTCCTATTAGTATAGGAGTGATTTGGAATTAATCTCCAAAGGGCATGCAATGCAGATCCTGCAAGGAATAATAGTAACACAAATGATGAATAATGAATATTACTGTAAACTATAACTATCTACAGATGAAATAGAATCCTTTAAATAAAAACCCTGGGCCCTCTAGATTAAAAAAAATGTGATGCAGCCTTGGGGTTAAGTTTCTGAGGTTAGGTGGCTGCACAATATAATCACTTTAGGAGCTTGAGAAGTTTTAAAAATGTCATTAAGTTAGAATCTCTGAGGATGAGGTCCAGGCATAGGTGTGTACTGTCAGAACTGTGAAGCACCATGCGTCACTCCAGCTTCTATCAAAGCTCCTACCGCACTGCAATTGGGAGACTGTTTTGAAATATTTTCAAATTCAGAGTGCTATACAGCCTAATGCATCTGCTTACAGAGGGAAAAAAACAAACTTCTTTTTTCCTGTCAAAAAGCTTCCTAGTCAGTACTAGCAATTAACATGAGAAAAACAATAGGGACTAATATACAGAAAATGTTCCACTACAGTATGGAATCAAAAAAATAAAAACAAAAGAATATCATTTCACCTATTAAGTAGACAATGATATTTTAAAATAATACTGCTGGTCAGTGAGGATACATTAAAAAAAAATCAGCAGTAGCTTTTGAAAGTGCTTCAAATGCTTAGGTATACTGGACGTTCCTGGTGGTAGAGTAAGAATCTGCCTGCCAGTGCAGGGGACACGGGTTGATCCCATGGCGAGGGACCTGTCTGGGAAGATTCCACAAGCTGTGGAGCAAGGAGACCCGTTTGCTACAACTACTGAGCCCACGTTCTAGAGTCCACAAACCTCAGCCACTGAAGCCTGTGCGTGCCTAGAGCCCCTGCTCCACAACAAGAAAAGCCACCACAATGAGAAGCTGCTGCACCACAGCAAAGAGTAGCCACCACAATGAGAAGCAGCTGCACCACAGCAAAGAGTAGCCCCAACAGGCTGCAACTGGAGAGTCCACGTGCAGCAGTGAAGACTAGCCCAACAAAAAATAAATAGATGCATGAAAATAAAGCGGTTATACTAAAGCAGGTCCAGCTGAAAGAAATGATCTTATACAATCCAATACGGATATTAATATTCAAAGATATTCAGTATTGTTTCCACAAAGGACATTTTAGAAACAAACTCAGTGATTGATAACAACAGCTTGGTTGATTATACTTTTGGCACACTTAAAGATGGTTAAAATTATGCCAAATGTAAAAGGATAAAATACATAGGAATACATTTAAACCAAGGAAGTGAAAGATCTGTACAGTGAAAATTATAAGTCAGTGATGAAAGAAACTGAAGACATAAATAAAGGGAAAGATATTCCAAGCTCATTGATCGGAAAAAGTAACATTGTTTAAATGCCCATACTACCCAAAGTGATCTACAAATTCAATGTTATCCCTTTCAAACCCCCAATAGCATTTTTTACAGAAACAGAACAGTCCTAAAATGTCTATGGAACCACAAAAGACCCAAGATAGCCAAAGGAATCTTGGGGAGGGGGAAAGCTGGAGGCATCACATGTCCTGATTTCCAACTGTATTATAAAACTATAATGACCAAAACAGTATGGTAGTTGCAAGTCAATTATGCCCCCCCAAAAAAGACACTAATATAAAAACAGACATCAGATCAAGGAGGACAATAATGCCCAGAAATAAGCCTATGCAAATATGATAAATTAATTTATAACAAAGATCTAAGCATATACAATGGTGACAAGACAGTCTCTTCAATAAATGGTATTGGAAAAACTGAACAGCCACATGTAAAAGAATGAACTGGACCTCCATCTTACAACATGCACAAAAATCAACAAAAAAATGGATTAGAAACTTATATTTAATACCTGAAACTGTAAAATTCCTAAAACATAGGGTGTAAGCTCCTTGATATCAGTCTCAGCAATGATTTTTCTATATGTGACACCAAAAAACAAAGGCAATAAAAGCAGAAACAAACAAGTAGAACAACATCAAACTAAAAAGCTTCTACACAGAGACAGAAACCATCAATAAAATGAAAAAGCAACTTATCAAATTGGAGAAAACATTTCTAACTCCATATCTAATGGGTTAATATCCAAAATATTGATTACATTAAAAAAAAACACAATTAAACAGCCAAAAAAACCAAACTGGATTAAAAATGGGCAGAGGAACTGAATAAACATCTTCCCAAAAAGACATCCAAAAGACTAGCAAATACATAAAGAGATGTTCAACATCACTCATCATCAGGGAGATGAAAATCAAAACCAGAATGGTATCACCTCACATCTGTTCAAATGGCTGCTATCAAAAGTCTGAAATAACAAATACTGGGAGGATGTGGAAGAAACCCTAGTGGAGTGTTAGTGGGGATGTAAATTGGTGAAGCCACTATGGAAAACAGCATGGAGGTTCCTCAAGCAATTAAAATTCAACAACCATATGATTCTGCAACCCCACTTCTGGGTATGTATCCCCCAAAATGAAAGTAGGATACGGAACAGAGTTCTGCACTCCCATGTCTGCTGCAGCATATTGTTAACAACCAAGATATGGAAAAAGTGTCTATCAATGGGTGAAAAAATAAAAATGATAACACACACACACACACACACACACACACACACACAATGGAATATTATTCAGTCATGAGAACGAAGGAAACCCTACTTATTTGGGACAACATGGATGGACCTTGAAGGTGTTATGCTAAGTGACATATGCCAGGCAGAGAAGACAAATACTGCAAGAGGAATCTAAATAGTCAATCTCATAGAAAGAAATAAAATTATGTCATGGAAGATAATTACATACAATTGTATTATATAATTCATGTGACATTAAGTGAAAATACAGAATCACTAAATTATTCACATATACTTATAAATGGTATTTATAATAAATATTTATTAAATTATTCAAATCATATAATTTAACAATCATACATTATAAAATAAATTATAACAAATATATATTAAAGTGAAATGCATACTTTAATGTAATATGATACTAACTAGCCAACTAGCTTCATCTTTTTCTTTTAATGAACTATATATGTGCACAGAGAAGACTGAAAAGAGCACTAAAATATCAAGTGTCTTCCCTGGGTGTAGAAATTATAAAAGTCATAATTTTTCTTAATCTTATAAAATTTCTACCAAATAACACACATTATTTGTGCATTTTTCTTCCTCCAAAAGTTAAGGACCTCTAAGTTGGACACAATTTGAAATCATCACATTTGAAGGAGAAAAAAATTAAGGTAGCCAAAGGCAGATCCAGGTACATATATAAATTGTAGGGGAGCCTTTCTTAAGGAAAATACAAATTAATTCAAAATTGGTGGTGCTTTGGGCTTCCCTGGTGGCTCAGAGGTTAAAGCATCTGCCTGCAATGCAGGAGACCTGGGTACGATCCCTGGGTCAGGAAGATTCCCTGGAGAAGAAAATGGCAACCCATTCTAGTATTCTTGCCTGGAGAATCCCATGGATGGAGGAGCCTGGTGGGCTACAGTCCAGAGGGTCCCAAAGAGTCCGACATGACTGAGCGACTTCACTCACTTTCACTGCAAAAGGGCGTAGGAACTGCAATTAGAGATTACTATTCACACACATAGAAAATTGAGGCTCAAAGAAATTTCAAAATTAATTCAGGTCCACCCACAGTAAAGTGGCAGTCTGACTCCTAAGCCAGTGTTGGTCAAACTACTTCATCCCCATAAGCACTTCATGTTAGACCATCTACCCAGATCTAAGTACAGGAAGTGCTCTATATCTTTAGGTTCTACATTTAACCATTGTGGATTCAACCAGCCATGGACCAAAAATATATAGAAAAGATTTGGGGAAAGTTCCAAACGACAAAACTTGCATTTGCCAAGCAGCCTGGCAACTACTTACATAGCACTTCTAAGGTATTATAAGAAACCTGGAGACAATTTAAAGTATAATGGGAGAGATATGTGTAGGTTATATGTTAATACTATACTCTTTATATTAATACAAGGGACTTGAGCATCTCCGGGTTTTGAATATTCTCCACGGTCAGGAAGCAACAGTCAGAACTGGACATGGAACAACAGACTGGTTCCAAATAGGAAAAGGAGTACGTCAAGGCTGTATATTGTCACCCTGTTTATTTAACTTATATGCAGAGTACATCATGAGAAATGCTGGACTAGAAGAAACACAAGCTGGAATCAAGATTGCCAGGAGAAATATCAATAACCTCAGATATGCAGATGACACCACCCTTATGGCAGAAAGTGAAGAAGAACAAAAGAGCCTCTTGATGTAAGTGAAAGAGGAAAGCAAAAAGTTGGTTTAAAGCTCAACATTCAGAAAACAAAGATCATGATATCCGGTCCCATCACTTCATAGGAAATAGATGGACAAACAGTGGAAACAGTGTCAGACTATTTTTTGGGCTCCAAAATCACTGCAGATGGTGACTGCAGCCATGAAATTAAAAGACACTTACTCCTTGGAAGAAAAGTTATGACCAACCTAGATAGCATATTCAAAAGCAGAGACATTACTTTGCCAACTGAGGTCCGTCTAGTCAAGGCTATGGTTTTTCCTGTGGTCATGTATGGATGTGAGAGTTGGACTGTGAAGAAGGCTGAGCGCCTAAGAACTGATGCTTTTGAGCTGTGGTGCTGGAAAAGACTCTTGAGAGTCCCTTGGACTGCAAGGAGATCCAGCCAGTCCATTCTGAAGGAGATCAGCCCTGGGATTTCTTTGGAAGGAATGATGCTAAAGCTGAAACTCCAGTACTTTGGCCACCTCATGCGAAGAGTTCACTCACTGGAAAAGACTCTGATGCTGGGAAGGATTGGGGGCAGGAGGAGAGGGGGACGACAGAGGATGAGATGGCTGGATGGCATCATGGACTCGATGAACGTGAGTCTGAGTGAACTCCGGGAGATGGTGATGGACAGGGAGGCCTGGCGTGCTGCAGTTCATGGGGTCACGAAGAGTCCGATACAACTGAGCGACTGAACTGAACTGAACGGTCCCAGAACCAACCACTCAAAGATGCTGAAGGAAGACTGTGTTATCTCCCACAGCAGCTTGTTCCTCCTTCAGAGCCTCATGCTTCTCAAGCAGTCGCGTGTCCAGCCTGTGTCCCCCAGCAGGGTGAGGGGCTCCCTCTTCTCCACACCCTCCCCAGCATTTACTGTTTGTACACTTTTTGATAGCATCCATTCTGACCGGCGTGAGATGTTACCTCACTGTGGTTTTGATTTGCATTTCTCTGATAATGAGTGATGTTGAGCATCTTTTCATATGTTTATAAGCCATCTGTATGTCTTCTTTGGAGAAATGTCTTAGTTCTTTGGCCCATTTTTTTGATTGGGTCGTTTATTTTTCTGGAATTGAGCTGCAGGAGTTGCCTGTATATTTTTAAATTAATTCTTTATGAGTTGCTTCATTTGCTATTATTTTCTCCCATTCTGAAGGCTATCTTTTCACTGTTGGTGGGAATGCAAACTAGTACAGCCACTATGAAGAACAGTGTGGAGATTCCTTAAAAAACTGGAAATAGAACTCCCATACAACCCAGTAATCCCACTGCTGGGCATACACACCAAGAAAACCAGAACTGAAAGAGTCACATGTACCCCAGTGTTCATCACAGCACTGTTTACAATAGTCAGGACATGGAAGCAACCTAGATGTCCATCAGCAGATGATGGGTAAGAAAGCTAAGGTACATATACACAATGGAGTATTACTCAGCCCTTAAAAAGAACACATTTGAATCAGTTCTAATGAGGTGGATGAAACTGGAGCCTATTATACAAAGTGAAGTTAGTCAGAAAGAAAAACACCAATATAGTGTATTAATGCATATATATGGAATTTAGAAAGATAGTAACGATGACCCTATATGCGAGGCAGCAAAAGAGACAATGACGTAAAGAACAGACTTTTGGACTCTCTGGGAGAAGGAGACAGTGGGATGATTTGAGAGAACATCATTGAAACATGTATCCTACCACACGTGAAATAGATCGCCAGTCCAGGTTCAATGCATGAGACAGGGCACCCAGGACCTGTGCACCAGGATGACCCTGAGGGATGGGATGGGCAGGGAGGTGGGAGGGGGATTCAGGATGGGGAATACATGTACACCCATGGCTGAGTCATGTCAATGTACGGCAAAACTCACTACAACAATGTAATTAGCTTCCAATTAAAATAAATTAATTACCAAAAAAAGTTACATGTTCAGTCATTTTCATCCTAGCACCTAGCTATGCAGCAGCAGATGCTCAATAAACATTTATTGAGTGAATACATTTTTAAATAACAGAATAAGTGAAAACAAAAAATCTCAAACAGCTTAGACAATGTCAACTTGGAATCCATAAAAAATTCTCTTGACCCACAAATTTTTATCAATGGGTAACCACAGCTTTCTCTGGAAGATATCTAGAACAAAATCTCTTTAAATGCAAGAGACACTTCCACATTTTTATGTTCATTTAGTTAAATAACTAAAACTAAAGATAAACAGTTTGGGGTTGTCTTATGGGAGTATGGCAAATCTACTGGGCATCACTATCAAGTAATCCTTGAAGGTGGGCATATAAGCAAAGGCAAAAGAAATAAGAAAAGTGGAATGACTCAAAAATTAAATGTCAGAGTTATTTCTGCTTCACTGCTCTTATATGATATTAAATACGTTAAACATGTACTGGGCTAAATATGCCCTGGTGTTACAGTAGTGAATACACTGTATGACATGCTAAGAAGGACTTGGCAGATGTAACTAATTATTAATTAGCAGACTTTAAAACAAGGAGACAAGATTCACTGTCACTCGTTTGGCACTTTCTCTGGATGCCCTAAGGTAGCCTGCAACCCTAAAGAAGAAACACACTCTGAGAATGAGCTTATACGGGGAAGATGAGCCCCAGAGCACTGTGAGCCTTGCCCTAAAGTTCAGAACAATGACAAAATTTGTTTCGGCTTTGTTTGGCTGACATTTATCCAATGATGGTATTGAAAATATCTGCTTTAGTTAAGACCAGTATGGATGCAATAAAGAACAATGTAGAGACATGAGAAAAAAGATCTTCATACAAAAAGATCGTCATGACCCAGAAAATCATGATTGTATGATCACTCACCTAGAGCCAGACAACCTGGAATGCGAAGTCAAGTAGGCCTTAGGAAGCATCACTATGAACAAAGCTAGTGGAGGTGATGGAATTCCAGTTGAGCTATTTCAAATCCTAAAAGATGAGGCTGTGAAAGTGCTGCACTCAATATGTCAGCAAATTTGGAAAACTCAGCAGTGGCTGCAGGACTGGAAAAGGTCACTTTTCATTTCAATACCTAAGAAAGGCAATGCCAAAAAATGCTCAAACTACTGCACAATTGCACTCATCTCACATTTTGAGCTAGTAATGCTCAAAATTCTCCAAGCCAGGCTTCAGCAATATGTGAACCGTGAACTTCCAGATGTTTAAGCTAGTTCTAGAAAAGGCAGAGGAACCAGAAATCAAATTGCCAACATCCACTGGATCATGGAAAAAGCAAGAGAGTTCCAGAAAAACATTTATTTCTGCTTATTGACTAGGACAAAGCCTTTGACTGTGTGGATCACAACAAACTGTGGAAAATTCTGAAAGAGATGAGAATACCAGACCACCTGACCTGCCTCTTGAGAAACCTGTATGCAGGTCAGGAAGCAACAGTTAGAACTGGACATGGAACAACAGACTGGTTCCAAATAGGAGAAGGAGCACGTCAAGGCTGTACATTGTCACCCTTCTTATCTAACTTCTATGCAGAGTACATCATGAGAAACGCTGGGCTGAAGGAAGCACAAGCTACAATCAAGATTGCTGGGAGAAATATCAATAACCTCAGATATGCAGATGACACCACCCTTATGGCAGAAAGTGAAGAGGAACTAAAGAGCCTCTTGATGAAAGTGAAAGAGGAGAGTGAAAACGTTGGCTTAAAGCTCAACATTCAAAAAATGAAGATCATGGCATCTGGTCCCGTCACTTCATGGCAAATAGATGGGGAAATGGTGGCTGACTTTATTTTTGGGGCTCCAGAATCACTGCAGATGGTGATTGCAGCCATGAAACTAAAAGACACTTACTCCTTGGAAGGAAAGTTATGACCAACCTAAATAGCATATTAAAAGGAGAGACCATTACTTTGTCAACAAAGGTCCATCTAGCCAAAGCTATGGTTTTTCCAGTGGTCATGTATAGATGTGAGAGTTGGACTATAAAGAAAGCCGAGGGCCAAAGAATTGATGCTTTTGAACTGTAGTGTTGGAGAAGACTCTTGAGAGTCCCTTGGACTGCAAGGAGATCCAACCAGTCCATCCTAAAGGAGATCAGTCCTGGGTCTTCACTGGAAGGACTGATGTTGAAGCTGAAACTCTGATACTTTGGCCACCTGACGTGAAGAGCTGACTCATTTGAAAAGACTGATGCTGGGGAAGATTGAGGGCAGGAGGAGAAGGGGACCACAGAGGATGAGACAGTTGGATGGCATTACCGAGTTGATGGACATGGGTTTGGGTGGACTCTGGGAGTTGGTGATGGACAGGGAGGCCTGGAGTGCTGCGGTTCTGGCGTCGCAAAGAGTCGGACACGACTGAGCGACTGAACTGCACTAAACTGAGAGACATGAGAACGTTAACTTGTAAGCTGTAAGGAATAACTCTTAAAACCACAGTCAAACTCCTGTGATTCAAGGAGGCCAACTCCAGGGCACTGTGGTCCTGGACCTTTTGGCATGGACTTTCCTTCAGAATGTAGGACACTTCTGCCTTGTTTTTATGTGGCCTCCGGATTGAAATCTTTGCTTGCTCAATAATACAAATCAGTGCCTAATACTGTGCTGGCTGCATAGTACACTCTCAATAAAGGAGGGAGGGTGACCCGGGCGGGCCCAGTGTAATCACATGAACCCTTAAAAGCTGGGCTTCCCTGGTGGCTCACCAGTAAAGAATTCACCTGCCAATGTAGGAGATGCAGGTTTGATCCCTGTGTGGGGAAGATCTCCTGGAAAAGGAACTGGCAAGCCACTCCAGTATTCTTGCCTGGGAAATCCCACAGACAGAGGAGCCTGATGGGCTACAGTCTATGGGGCTGCACAGTCAAACACAACTTATCGACTAAACAGCAACAATTCACAGGCTTCGAAATTAAATTAGAAAATTCCAAATCCCTTACCTCTGCTTACAAGACTCCGTATAACCTGCCTCCTACTACCTCTTCCCCCACCGCCCCCTTCTTTCCTCTCTGTAATGCCATTGTATTGCCTGTCTTTCAGTTCGAGAACTCTGCTCCCAAATCTTCAAATGACTGCTCCACCGTTATCATTCAGCTTTGGCATAAATGTCACACTTTCAAAGAGATCTTCCATCACCACCAAATCAAAACTGGTACTGTCCTTAAACTTTCTATCATATATACTGTTTTCTCCTCAAAACATTTAAGATCTAAAAGGCTCTATGCCTCTATCTGTTTCTTTAATTTTTGTCTCCTTCATTATTTTTTCCAAACTAGAATATAAATTTCATGAGGATAGGAACCTGGATTCCCATGCACTACTGCTGCCTTCACACCTAGAACAGTGCCTGGTGCACAGCAGACATCCAACAGCACTGCTGAATGTATAGACGTAGATGATACAAAGAGGAGTAAGGAGCGACTTACAAATGTGCACAAGAAAAGCTTCAGTACCAGGCAACATCTGTATCAAAGGATGAGAGCTGATCACTTCTGGCTAGGCAACCCAGAAAGAGTTCAGAGAGAAAGTAGCAAGAGAACTAGCCTTCAAAGAGATTGAGGAATATTTTAGGGCAGCTTTACATTTTGTCTGGTAGGTTAAAAATTTTAGACATCTTCTTATAGGCAATGAAAAATATAGACGTTTCAAATAAGGAAGGATACATGATTATGCTAAGATTTACAAAAATTAAAAGAACCAGTTGATATTTCTTACTCTAGAGAAAAATAACCAGCTGTTATATGCATATACTACTAATTTATAGTTAAAATTAATGCCCAAAGGCTTTTTCAATTGAAAAACATAATAACAGGAAAAAAACACAAAATTTTATACTCTACAAGAAATTTAACTGTGTTTTAATTAGTCTTATTTTGACAATTTTGACAGCATACTTACTAATTTATGTTTTTAATAAGACAGAAAACTAAAAAATCACCTTTGACAATCATTTTACCCGATTAGCAAATATTCCAACATCTCCTCATTGGTAAAGGAAACTTTTTTCCTAAATTCTTAATATGCTCTGGGCTTCCCTGATGGCTCAGATGGTAAAGCTAATCGGATAAAATTCCAGCTTCTGGTCATCCAATGTTTTAAGCTACCCTTCGTCTGGGGAAAAAAAAAATCCGATTAATTTTTTAAAAACTAAATGTTTAAAGCGGAATTTTATGTTTGCTCATGTGTCTTTTTAAAATTATGTCTTGTTTAATGTTTTTAGCTTTGATCTTTACTAAAAACCTAAAACAGCTATTACACTGCTCCCAAAGGTACAATTTACAATACAAACTTATAAACCCTCTTCCATAAAGATGAGATTTCAACACTAAAGAGTTCGGGGACTTAAATTACCAAAACAGCACCAGATGTTTATGGTATCACTGTGAATTCAAGAAAAAGGAGCACACAGAATGAGTTTTTAAAAAATAGCCTTTTTTCCAAAACATAATTAAAACTACCATGACCTTAACATTTAAAATAAAATACTTAGATCACTTGACCAATCATTTATCAATTTATAACACACAAATGAGCCCTTGAAATACATTTGATTTGATAATAAAAATCCAATTTTTAAACTGACATTAAAAATAAAATCTACTGCATATGCAAGAATAAATTTATGGCCTGATAATGATATTTATTTATTAGCACCTCAAACCAAATACTTGGGTCAAGACTTTTATTCTTACACAGTATCCTCAAGTTCTTACCTTGGATGAGAACACAATGACTTTTTTTCAATACCTTATACTGACTGCAGATAGCATTGCCTAATTCTGTACCACCATTTCCTGCTTTTTTAATATCGTCCCTCCCTCCTGCTTTATGCTGAAGTTTAGCATGTAAGGCAATGTATAGACTATAGAATTATTTCATTTCTGAATATCTGAAGATAAATGTTTTCTATTACAGGGTAAACAATCCAAATTTATTCTTAAGTAAAATGACAAAACAAAATCTACCTGGCATTACTGGATTGTGTCAATCAAATCAGAAACCTCTGGGTCACTTGGACTACTCACAACAGATCTAATATACAGATTCATTTTAAAGATTAAGAGAATGAATCACAATAAGAGTTCAACATGAACACTTAACATTATACTCTAAAAGTCAAAGAGAGAAAGGAAAATCAAGGCAAACTAATAAATTTAATTTCTTCTTTCAATATAGATTAATGTTTTTAAAACTAAAACTTTATATTTACTTCATAAATCTTTTAAAAACTTTCTTTGCCGAGTCCTGTGAGATCGGTAGTTGTAATGCTTCCACACTGCTTCTCTTCTATCAAAACAGAAAAGGCAGCACCGCATCCATCGAAGATCAATAAATAACGTGGGCATGGAGGCCAGCTATGCTCGTCTTTTCAAGAAAACCACTGACTGACCCCCCTCTCTCTACTGTAAGTCAGTTTCTCCTCTTCCACTGGACCATTACTGTCAACAAACGTGCTCTGTCATCACACATTTTAAGAAATTCCTCGGGGCTTCCCTATTGCTCAGACGGTAAAGAATCTGCCCGCAGTGCAGGAGACCTGGCTTCGATTCCTGGGTCAGGAAATTCCTCTCTTGACCTTAGCTCCCCTTCACCGCTACCCCCCGCCCCCACCAACTAGATATGACCATTTCTTTGTTCTACTCACAGCAAAACTTCTTGATCTAGTGGCCTTCATTTCCTATCTCTATTTTCTCACCTTTAATTCACTCTTTAACCCGCCCCAATCCTAAACAATCTCCTGAAGCTCAGTTGTCAAGGTCACTAATGACTACCCAGTGGCCTAATTCCATCGCCCTCATCTTCGAACAGTAACCTCTTGGGAACATTAGGCCAGGCAGACCACTCTCTTCTACTTGAAGTAGACGTCGTCCTTGTCCTCCTCGACATGCTCCCCTGGTTTTCCTCTTCCCTCTGATTTCCTCTATCGATCTGTTTTGTCTCTTCAAGCGTCTTCTAAAACATGAGTGCCGGAGGACTTGTTCCAGGACTGCTTCCTCTCCTCACTGTCTTCTCACCTGCTCCCAAGGCTTTTAACATCATCTAATGATGTTAAATCTCAAATTCAAATCCTAACCCTCTTCTGCGAATATCCAACTATCTATTTTTCACTTGGATATCTGATACATTTAAAATAAACAGATACTTGATTCACAAATTTCCTGGCCCTCTCCCTACCAGACTTAAATCCTCAAATTTGTACTCCTCTGAAGATTTCTCTCACAAAGGATACATGGACAGTTTGTTTTTCTCTTACAGTGGCAGCCTTGTTCTCCCATGCTATTACAGCAGCCTAAGTATGTACGTGCTAAGTCGCTTCAGTTGTGTCTGACTCTTTTGACCCTATAGACTGTAGCCCACCAGGCTCCTCTGTCCACTGGATTCTCCAGGCAAGAATACTGGAATGGGTTGCCATGCCCTCCTCCAGGGGATCTTCCCAACCCAGGGATGGAACCTACGTATCTTACATTTCCTACATTGGCAGATGGGTTCTTTACCACTCACACCACCTTATTTTGTGAACAGTTTAGTTGGAATTCATTATTTTCTGAATTGAAAATGCCCTATCTACAGTCAAAGTTCTAAATGACACCTGGATCCAAAGGCTAGATTAAAGCAATAACGTCAACAGGTAAGGCAGGCAAGGTTTCAACACCATATTAAAGCTTGAGGATGTATGCTACAATTTCTAAGAGGAAGCCAGAATACTAATTCTTTTCTTATCAGGCATCAAATACAACAAAAAATAAATCACTGTGAAAACGTCGGCAAACAGGCATTTTCCTGAGCAATGCATAAATAATAGCAAAGTATGCAGCACCTAAAAGCGTTAGACTTTTTGAATAAACTCACCTTGAGATTACCATAAACACCAAATATAAGATTGCTGATTCAATTCTTATTTAAATGGGGAGTGATACTATAGCCACTTTCAAAGACTATCCTTAAGAATCTTTAAATTCTGATATTCGAGCTTTTGCATAGTGTTCTCCTATGCTGAACAGAGCTGTCCCAAGGGACCAATGGCTTCCCAAGTGGCTCAGTGGTAAAGAATCCACCTGCCAATGCAGGAGACGCAGGAGACTCAAATTTGATCCCTGGGTCAGAAGATCCCCTGGAAAAGGACACGGCAATCCACTCCTGTATTCTTGCCTGGAAAATCCCAAGGGCAAAGGAGCCTGCTGGGCTACCGTTCACAGGGTCACAAAGAACTGGACATGACGGAGCACACACACGAGTGACCCCTGAAGCATGCAGAAGCGTGTGACTTTTGAGGCTACGCCCCTGTCAGACACTGCAGCTTCTACCGCAGTCTCTTAGATGGCTTACTGTGGAGCCAGCCTCTGTGTTATAAGGACACTCAGGTAACCTTAGGGAAAGGTCAACATTTGGGTCCCGGGATGGCCTTTCCATAAGGTTACCTGAGTGTCCTTACAATGACTACCAACTTGCCAGCCAAATGAGTGAGTGAATGACCCCGGAAGCAGATCCTCTAGCCCTACTCAGCATTTGTTGCTCATGTAGACAGAAAATAAGCAAAATATACAGATGCTTTCACCTTACTGTAATCTGTAACAGAAATTCCTCATAGCCACCCCCTTGAGTAACCAGCAAATGAGCCATCCTTGTCAGATTTTTCCCAATTATCTTTAACCATGGGACCACTTCTGTTAAAGTCCAAACCAGTAGGATTTCCAAACTGAAGGACTGGGTAATCAAATTTAAGCAGAAAGCTGTTTATCCTCTTCCATATCTGTTTTGTAACTTTTGAAGTAAAAACCTGTTGTGGAGCTTGAATGAGAGTTATCATTATGATTTAAAATTCGTAAGTATGTCATGTTCCAGAATGCTACCTTTTGATGAAATTAGAAGTTTACCACATAGTATATCTATTTGCCCATCTAACAAGCTGTAATTGCGAAATTTGGGTTTCTGTGGGCTACAGTTAGAAAAACTAAACGAGAAACTGGTCCAAGTGATTACACAGTCACCTGTGTTAATCCACGGTGGTTGCCTCTGTGGAGAGGACATGTGCAACCAAAAGACAGGGTGCAAAGTCAAAGTGTGAGTTGCTCAGTTGTGTCCGATTCTTTGTGACCCCACGGACTATAGCCCACTAGACTCCTCTGTGCAGGAAATTCTCCAGACAAGAATACTGGAGTGGGTTGCCATTCCTTTTCCAGGGTGTCTTCCCCAACCCAGGGGCTGAACCAGGGTCTCCTGCATTGCTGGCAGATTCTTTTCCGTCTAAGCCACCAGGAAAGAGACAGGGGTAGCAGATTTATTTTCATTTCATTTTCTCTTGCAGTTTTTGGTATGTGTACTGCGTACCAGTAATATCTGCTCAAGGATATAAATCTCAAAGTCTCTTTTCCTAACAAAACTACATTTTTAATGTTTAAGAGAAACCTAAAACAACTTAAGTGCTTATTCAAAATCATGCTCATTACTTTTTAAATTCAACCAAGTAAGACATTATCTCAGTATCTTATTAGTGCCTACATTTGAAGCAAGTTACATGTTACAATGCTAGAAACAGCCAAGATGATATGACAAGAAACAATATGGCTTTGATAACATAAAAGCAGAATATGATTTTTTTAAACCATGTAGGTAGATCAGCCTTAGAAAACAATAAAAAGAAAACTGGTGTTGTTATATCAATCCCAGACAAACTAGACCTTAATGCAAAAAGCACTTTCAGAATAAAAGTGGAATGTTTCCTAACAGCAAGTCACTAAGCAGATATAACTATTACACATCCATCTACTGCTTCCCTGATGGCTCAGCAGGGGAAGAATCTGCTGGCAACTCATGAGACACAGGAAATGTGGGTTCTATCCCTGGGTCGAAAAGATCCCCTGGAAAGGGAATAGCAACCCATTCCAGTATTCTTGCCTGAAAAATCCCATGGACAGGGGAGTCCGGCAGGCTACAGTCTAAAGGTTGCAAAGAGTCAGACATGACTGAGCAATTAAGCACAGTGCATATATATATTTCTTCCACTAGCACTGTCTCAAATAAATAAAGCAAAAGCTAAGAGAATACAAGGGGAAATAGCTACAGTGGCAAATTGGATATTTTAATACACCCTTGTCTGTGTAACTGATACAAGCAAACAAAGGTCACTTAAAATCCTGAAGATTTGAAATACAGGATTAACAAGCAAGACCTAATGTAAATATATAGAACACCACATTCAATAGCTGTAGAGAAAAAATAATATACTGGGGCCACAGTGCCGATCTCAAATTTTAAAGGTCTGAAATCACAGACCTCTGAAACACTATGACACTGCTATGCTGTTCGAGTTCTCTGATGACGTTCTTATGTTGTTAGAAATAAAAAACATTCAAAAATAACTAGAAAATCTCCATGTGTTCAGAAATTGAGAAATATAATACATTCAACTTATCCAAAAGTTAAAGTAGGTACCAGTGAAAATTAGAAAACATTTTAAAGTGAATTAGAAAAGTACTACATATTAAAATTTGAGTAACTTAGCTAGCTAAAACAGTATTTAGAGGGAAATGCTTAGCCTTAAATGCATATATTTAAAAAGGACAAATGCTGAAAAGTAGTGATCTACAAGAAGTTAGCAAAAGAACAATAAAGTAAATCCCAAAAATAGAAGGAAGGAAATAAAGAGCAGAAATCAATGCAATAGAGAACAAATATACAATTAAAAAAAAAGAGTCAACAAGATTCAAAATTTGGTTCCTTTGAGTGACTACTAAATTCCCAGGGAGACTGAATGAGGAAAAACAGAGGTAGTTTTAGCCTGTAACAGATACAAGAAGATAATTCTTTACTGCAACCATTAAATGGATACTAATACTTATTATAAATAATTTTATGCTAAGGTAAGTCGCTCAGTCGTGTCCGACTCTTTGCGACCCCATGGACTGTAGCCTACCAGGTTCCTCTGTCCATGGAGTTTTCCAGGCAAGAATACTGGAGTGGGTTGCCATTTCCTTCTCCAGGAGATCTTCCCGACCCAGGGATCTAACCCAGGTCTCCCGCCTTGTAGGCAGATGCTTTACCATAAGATGAAAAAGACAACTTCTTGGTGGGAAAACTACCAAAATAATCAACAGATAGAAAATCTGAGAAGACTTAAAAATTAGAATTCAAAGTAGTAATTAAAAATCTTTCTACACAGAAATTACCAGCCCAGATGGCTTCTCGGCCAGATTCTCACAGAAATTTAAGGGAACAATTCAGTCCTACTTAAACTTTTTCAGAACAGAAAATGAGGATCAGCTCACTTTATAAGGCTCGTATGAGATAACCACTGATTTCAAATTCTGACAAGGACAATATAGGCCACCTCACTGATCTAAAACTATTAACAGACTATCAAACGGAATCCAGAAATACATAAAAAGCTAATACTGTAAAACAAAATTAGGTTCATCTCAGAAATCAGGTTAGGTTTAAGATTTTAAATAACATATAACTTAATATATTAACATAGTGAAGGAGAAAATTCACAGGGTAATGAAAAGCTGCAACAACAACAAAAAAGCATTAAATTCAAACAAACAGAACAAAACACAAAATTCTTAGTAAACCGGGTACAGAGGGGAACTTTAATATGATAAAGGTTTCACAGAAAACAAAACAAGCTTTCAGCAAGCAGGGGCTGGAGTGAAATGCTGAAAGCTTTCTCTTGAAGGCCAGGAGCTGGAAGCGCAGGGGCTCTGGGATGACGGCGGCGTGGGGCGGCTTGACCTGAGGAATAACTTCATGTGTGCTTGCAGTAACACGTTAAGCTCTTCATGTTATTTTTTATATATACCTTGAAATATATATTAAAGATAAGAAAGATTCAGGTAGATGATGTGGGGTGGGAGGTGGGAGGGGGCTTCGGCATTGGGAGATTGTGTTCACCTGTGGCTGATTCATGTCAATGTATGGCAAAACAAATACAGTATTGTACTTAAAAAAAAAATAAATCAATAAAAATTTAAAGAGAAAATAAATAAATAAAGATAAGAAAGAAATATTTGGAAATAAAAGGCTAACCTAGCCTATCACTCAAGCTTGGCAACTCCGTAGGTCCTAATCTCCCCACCACCACCCAGTTAGGATTACTTTCAAACCAATTAACATTTATTGGGCTTACAAAACATTGTACAAGGTGGCAACATGTATCATGAACCTTAAAAATGTTTAAGATGAAACCTTGTTTAGTAACTCCATTGCCTATCATCCTATTCTAAGGAAAAAGAGAAAAAAATCCACATGTTAAGACATTCACTGCCCACATGATACTAAAATAGAAAACCTAAACTAAATAACCAAATCCAGGAAACAATTAAGAAAAATAATTTTTACAATGGGACTATACAGTCAACAAAAATAAGATTTATCAAATATTCCAAGAAATGAATATAACCTAATTTTAAAAATTAGATACATACACATGTTTACACTGTAACAAGGGGAAAAAGTCTTAGGCACAAAGAAGAAAATGAGAGACAGAGGGAAGAAGAGAGGGACAGAGGGTAATGAAAGCGGGAGAGAAGGGTTGGGAGAGAGGAAAGCTACATTGGTTTTCTTCATATGATGAGCTTATGAATGTCACCTGTACTTTTCCTGAATTTTTCTTTAATGACTACAGAAAACTTTAGTAATGGGGTATATAAGAACTGAAGACAGTAATCACAAACCTAAATAAAGTATCCTAAATATTTTAAAAAGTTCCTTCAAAGGGTAACTTTAAAATTTCAACTTTTATCTCAGTATTATTTTATTCAGATAAATTATTTTTTAACATTTAAATTGTGTTAAGTCTATCATATGCTAATTACTTAGCACAGAGAGAACTTCTAATCATAATTAGTATTTTAAATAATATAACTTAAAAATAATAATTAGATTTCCAAAGATACATCATCTCCAATTTTCTAGCTAGAAAGTGAAAAGTGAAAGTGAAGTTGCTCAGGTCTGTCCAGCTCTTTGTGACACCATGGACTGTAGCCTACGAGGCTCCTGCATCCATGGAATTTTCCAGGCACGAGTACTGGAGTGGGGTGCCATTTCCTTCTGCAGAAGATCGTCCCCACCCAGGCATCAAAGCCGGGGCTCCCGCAATGCAAGCAGACGCTTTCACCGTCTGAGCCGCCAGGGAAGTTCCCTTGTGGCTTCCCCGGTGGTTCAGATGGTAAAGAATCTGCCTGCAATGTGGGAGACCTGGGTTCAGTCCCTGGGTTGGGAAGATCCCCTGGAGAAAGGCTGACTACCCACTCCAGTATTCTGACCTAGAGAATTCCATGGACTGTGCAGTCCATGGGGTCACAAAGGTCAGACATGATGGAGTGACTTTCTAGCTAGCTGCTGCTCCTGCTAAGTCGCTTCAGTCATGTCCGACTCTGTGCGACCCTACGGACTGCAGCCCACCAGGCTCCTCCGTCCATGGGATTTTCCAGGCAAGAGTACTGGAGTGGGGTGCCACTGCTTTCTCCAGACTTTCTAGCTAACACCCCCATAATTCTAAATCAGTTTGCTCCTTGACAGCTAAAGGGGAAAATGATCAACAAACAGGCTTCAGACAGTTATCTTTATAAAAACAAAATAATCATTTGTCTCAACATAAAACTGTTAGTGGCTCCTCAGTTTTTGAAAGCCACCTTCGTCCTCGGGGCTGCTATCTCTGGTATTTTCTGACTGGTTATGAGAGATGTCACAAGTAATTCTATATCAATAATAAAGTATAACTTTTTAAAGCTTATCATTAGAAATAATAATTTTATTGTTGCTGCTGCTGTTCTGTCACTAAGTCGTGTCCAACTCTTTGACTCCCTGAACTACAGCCTGCCAGTCCACAGGATTTCCCAGGCAAGAGGACTGCAGTGGGTTGCCATTGCCTTCTCCAGGGGATCCTCCCAACCCAGGGATCGAACCCATGTCTCCTGTGTCTCCTGCTTAGTGAGCCACCACAGAAGCCATTCAGTATTTACTGAGCATTTGTTAGGAGGCCAAGAACTAAAGGTATTGTGCTAATGAATGAAACAGTTGAAAATCATTAGTTCACCGAGTTAAATACAACTGGCATTTAAAGCTTAAAGCCTTGAATAGACCAACCCAATCCTACTTTGGACTACTTTCCATAACATGTTACAGAAAAGCCCCAACAAACTTTGCCCAACTCAGTACCTTCTCTAGGTCTCTGACTTTCTTTTAAAACACTCCAGGCTTTGCCTGCTGCCATACCTCTGGCTCAAGCTGTTCCCCCTAAGTCCTTTTTTTCTTCATTCATCAGCACCTGTAGAATGCTCACCACAAGCCAGGCACTGTGCTTGGCATGAGAGAGGGAAAAGCCTTTCCTATTCTCTGCACCCTTTTGAAGTCCAGCTCAAGTTGCGCTTCTTTCTCCAAGGGCCACTCACTATCTTCTCCATACTCGGAATGCTATTATTATCCAAAACAGTAGCTCCCAATCTTCGACATAGGAAGCCATTTTCAACATCAAAGTGTCTCATGAATTCTAATCTCACTCCTCAGGTGATTCCATCTGGTCCCATGGACCTAAACACCATCTATACGTTGATAATTTGCGAACATTTACCTCTAGCTCTACCTCTCTGCTAAACTCCTAGCTAATATATGTATGCATGTGTGTGTGTGTGTGTGTATACGCAATGTCTCCAGTTGAGTATCTGATAGGCATTTCAAACAAAGCCACATCCAAAACACATCTGCTGATTTAATTCTCCAAACCTGCTTCCCACTAACCCCTACCACCTTTCACCTAGTTGCTCATATCAAACAACTCAGAGCCATCCTTTATTTCTATTTTCCTCACACCCCACATCAATTCCATCAATAAACTGTCATTACTCCACCTTCTAAACAGATCACAAATCTGATCACTTCTTTGGTCCTCCACCACTACCACCTTGCCCAAGCACTACATTTCCAACCTAGATTACTGTAAGAGTTTCCTAAAGGATTCTCCTACTTCCATTCTTATCTTGATACAAATCAATTTTCTATACAGAGCCAGAGTAACCCTCTAAAAATCAAGTCAAATCTGGATATTCCCATGCTTAACACCTTTTAGTGGTTTCCATCGCGTAATAAAATCAAGTCTTGAAATGACCTCCAGAACTCTCCTGGGTCTCCCCCTCCCCACACCTACCCTCTTACCTGTCCTGCCACACTCCCCTTCTCTCACTCGGCTTCAGCCACGGCCTCCCACATGCTGTTCTTCCAGGAGGCCAAGGCCAAGGCCAAGGCCACTGTCCGTTAGAAGCTGCTGCTTCCTCCACCCGAACAGTTTCTTCCAGATAGGTCCATGGCTTACTCCACTTCACTCAGAAAGGCCTTCTCAAAAAGCCCTTTCTCACCAAACTACCTGAGGTCTTACAGTATCCTGTTAGTTTTTAATCCCCTGAATCTATCTTATTCTGCTTCAGAACCTATTAGCTGCCTGCCGTGTTGTGTGAGACTGAGTGTGCACACACGAATACTGTCTATGTCCCTCACTGACATTTAAGCATAGCTCTAGTTCGTTTACCGTTGTTACACTATGTGTCAATAGCAGGCTTTCAAAAATATTTGTTGAAAGAACAAAAGACGGTAACTGGTTTTAGTTTTGCTGAGAAAATAATGATGGAACACTACTAGAATTCAGTAAAGCTTTCAAATGAATTCATTCTCAATCACAAGAGCATTATACATGTACTTTGGTGGTAGGAGTACAACATTCATAATTCAGGGTTCAACAGCAGGAAGGAATGGGGACTTCTTATGCTTCTCTGCCCCTTCCCATATTCTTCCTTCTCGTCTCATTCATCCATAAATGGTTACTGTGTATCACTAAGTCAGAGAGTATTTTACACATTAAGAATACATAGACAATTAAGATAAGTTAATACATGAGACATATAAACATAATAACCATAGAATATGGCATGTAATAGAGTTTTGTAAAGTTGTAACATAACAGAGGAAGTAATCAACTTTTAGGGGTAGGTGTTCAGGGAAGTTTCAACAGTGATGACATTCAAAAAATACTTGCAAAATAAAATAACAAAAGATATACTTCATTTTACTTTACATACAAAATGAGAGTATTAAGTCTGAAAGTGCTACAGTAATTTGCTACCATGAGATAAGCTAGCTTGAGAATGAAACCAAAACAAGAGGAATGACAGAGCAGAACAAATCACAAACATAGAGCCAAGTCTTTGATGATTTCAGACTGGATGAAGCCCCAGCTGAAGTTCAAGGACAAGATCTAATCATGCCCTTTACTGTGTAGCCAGTCTAACTTTGGCTGTCTGTCACTTGCAATGTAAGTGCAGTATAAGTATACAGATGAATCTCAATGAATTCTTTCAAAACCAAAGCATTTGTTATTTCAGTGTATAGGGGCACTATTGGTATTTTGTTACGGACAATTCTTGTTTTGTGGGCAAACATCACAGGACACTTGGTATATCTCATCTCTACCAGTAATTGGATCGGACCTCACAATCACTGTGACAACCAAAAAACCAACCCCATAGATTTCCAAATAGATCTCATCTCCAAGAACCACAAATCTATTCCCTAATAGTCGCTACATGTATCCATTTCTCACAGTGCATGTGTAAATGTACTTAACAACCACCTTAAAAGAACTGGGATATACCACTCAAATATACTAATTTTATATAATAATCCAATTTTAATTAGTCATTCATGACTATCTAAATGACTGATCCAGTCCTAAGTATAGCTTATATCCGCTCTTGAGATAATCAGTGCTTTAAGTCTGCTACTACTATCTGAAAATCCTCATTCATTTAAGCTTACTTCTCCACACAATACTATCAATATATGTCACTGACAATGTTGGTTACCTTCCTGTAGCCATTCATCCAATTTCTTCCTAGACTGAAATGCCAGATATTGTTTTTCCAGTCCCCTTGTAACTAGGGCATAAGTGATAAAGCCAAAATGAAACCTGATACAGGCTTTCTGCGAAAGGTTGACTTGCTTCATCAAGAGATGAGAGGACAAGCTTGCTCCTGTCTTTGGTGGCTGTGTCAGAATGTGATGCCTGGAGCAGAAAGAGAAACATACAACTATGAAAGGATAAACCTGAGCACAAAGGTCACCACACTACAGAAAAAGATGGAAAGCACTTGGATTTTATCTAGAAAGGAAGCCAATTTGAGCATGAAAACCAAATGGGAGGACAAAGTTTAGAGGAAAACGGAAAAGAGAACCTCAGTGCTGACTAAGGACTGAGGACTAAAGGATAAACAAAGCTAAGTTTATGAACAAATGGTGGCTCAGAGGTTTAAGCATCTGCCTGCAATGCGGGAGACCTGGGTTCGATCCCCTGGGTGGGGAAGATCCCCTGGAGAAGGAAATGGCAACCCATTCCAGTATTCTTACCTGGAGAATCCCATGGAGAGGAGCCTGGTGGGCTACAGTCCATGGGGGTCGCAAAGAGTCAGACATGACTGAGCGACTTCACTCACTCACTCAAACTTTAAACTAATCCTACCTATGCACTTGCCAATTACCTGAGCTAATACACTTCTTTTGTTTTTAAATCCTATTTGCATCCTAACTGATACAGCTATGTTTAGGGGGAAGAGCAAAATCAAGACACTGTAGGTAATGTAAAGAAACTTTCAGAGACATATGAGAATCAGAAACTTTATTATAAAGCTAAGAAACAAGAAATCAGATCATTTCGTTCCTATAGAGTATATTTCAAAAGTGGTCTAAGAAAACCAAGGATGATTGAGATAAGGCCTTTAGATTTGATAATTAGATTGTCAAGATGACTTTTTAAAAAGCAATTTCAGTGCTGCAATGGTAAAAGAGGTCAGAGTGCAAAGGAAAGAATAATTTATACTTTTAAGAACTCCATAATGGACCAAACCCTTGGAAAGACAGGTAACATGTGTTAAACTCTGTCAATTACAACTCTGTGAGGTAACTATAATATTCTATGCTGTGCTTAGTTGCTCAGTCTTGTCCGAGTCTTTCTGACCCCATAGACTATAGCCCACCAAGCTCCTCTGTCCATGGTGATTCTCCAACAAGAACATTGCCTTGGGTTGCCATGCCCTCCTCGTAGAACATTCTACTTTATAGATAAAGAATACAGCCTGAGTAGTAACTTGCCCACAGCCACACAGACAGTAATTGGTTTCAGTAGACTTTAAAATCAGATCTTTAAAGCTTAAAAGTAAATGTTCTTCCTACTATACCCCTTCATGGGTCACAGCCTTGCTGTAGTAAAGGGGCTTGTATAATTCAATGAAGCTATCAGCCATGCTGTCCAGGGCCACCCAAGACAGATGGGTCACAGTGAAGAGTTCTGACAAAACACAGTCCACTGGAGGAGGAAATGGCAAACCACTCCAGTATTCTTGCTGCGAGAACCCCATGAACAGTATGAGGCAAAAAAATACGACACTGGAAGATGAGCACTACAATCAAAAGGTGTCCAACATGCTCCTGGGGAAGAGTAGAGGCCAGTTGTTACTAGTTCCAGAAAGAAGGCAGTGGCTGGACCAAAGCGGGCATGACGCTCAGTTGTGCAGACGTGTCTGATGGCTAAAGTAAAGTCTGACACTGTAAACAGCAATATTGAATAAGAACCTGGAACGTTAGGTCCATGAATCAAGGCAAACTGGATGTGGTGAAGCAGGAGATGGCAAGAATGAACATCTTAGGAATCACTGAACTAATATAGATGAGAATGGGCAAATTTAATTCAGATGACCGTTATATCTACTACTGTGGGCTAGAATCCCTTAGGAGAAAGGGAGTAACTCTTATAGTCAACCAGAGTTCTAAATGCAGGATGTGGGTGCAATCTCAAAAAGAATAATCGCAGTTCATTTCCAAGGCAAACGGTTCAGTATCACACTTAAGTCTATGCCCCAACCACTAATGCCAAAGAAGCTGAAGTCGAACAGTTCTCTGAAGTAGAACTGCTGTAGTTCTCGAACTACACCTTCTAGAACAAACACCAAAAAAAGATGTCCTTTTCATCACAGGGGATTGGAACACAAAGTAGGAAGTCAAGAGACACCCAGAATAACAGGCCAGTTTTGCCTTGGAGTGCAAAAGCAGGGCAAAGGCTAATGAAGTTCTGTCAAAAGAACATGCTAGTCTTAGCCAACACCCTTTTCCAACAACCAAGAGACAACTATACACACAGATATCACCAGATGGTCAATACCAAAGTCAGACTGATTATGTTCTTTGTAGCTGAAGATGGGAAAGCTCTATACAGTCAGCAAAAACAAGACTTGGAGCTGACTGTGGCTCAGATCATGAGCTCCTAAGAGCAAAATTCAGGTCTAAAGTGAAGAACGTGGGGAAAACAACTAGGTCATTTAGATATGACCTAAATTAAAATCTTATGATTATACAGTGGAGGTGACAAATGGATTAAGAGATGAGATCTGGTACAGAAAGTGTCTACCAGATTCATAACACTGAAAGAGGTTCATATAGTTGTATATGAGTTTATTGAAAGAGGTTCATATGTTTGTATATGAGTTTATATACAAAGTTCACCACCATAAAGAGGTTCATAACATTGTATAGGAGGCAGTGACCAAACTACTCTGAAGAAAAAGAAGTGCAAGAAGATAAAGTGACTGTCTGAGGAGACTTTACAAAGAGCTGAGGAAAGGAGAGAAGAGAAAGGCAAGGATATACTCAAGTGAATGCAGAGATCCAGAGAATACCAAGGAGAGATAAGAAGCCCTTCTTAAATGAACAATGTAAAGAAATAGAGGAAAACAACACAATGGGAAAGACTAGAGATCTCTTCAAGAAAACTGGAGACATCAAGGGAACATTTCATGCAAGAATGGTGCCCATAAAGGACAGAAATGGTAAGCACCTAATAGAAGGAGAAGACAGTAAGAAGAGGTGGCAGAAATACACAGAACAGTACACCAGTTGGTGTGGTCACTCACCTAGAGCCACACATCCTGGAGGGTGAAGTCAAGGGGGCCTTAGGAAACATTACTACCAACAAAGCTAGTGTAGGTGATGGAATTCCAGTTGAGCTATTTAAAATTCTAAAGATGATGCTGTTAAAGTGCTGCACTCAATATGTTAACAAATTTGGAAAACTCGGTAGTGGCTACAAGACTGGAAAAGGTCACAGTTTTCACTCCAATCCCAAAGAAAGGTAATGTCAAAGAATATTCAAACTACCATACAACTGTACTCATTTCACATGCTAACAAGGTTACGCTCAAAATCCTTTAAGCTAGGCTTCAAAAGAATGTGAACCTGGAACTTTCAGATGTACAAGCTAGGTTTTGAAAAGGCAGAGGAACCAGGGAGCAAACTGCCAACATTTGTTGGATAACAGAGAAAGCGACAGAATTCCAGAAAAACATCTGCTTCTGCTTCATTGACTGTGCTAAAGCCTCTGAATGTGTGGATCATAACAAACTGGAGGAAATTCTTAAAGAAACAGCAGTACCAGACCATTTTACCTGCCTCCTGAGAAACTTATATGCAGGTCAAAAAGCAACAGTTAGAACCAGACATTGAACAACTGACTGGTTGCAAACTGGGAAAGAGTACAATAAAGCTGTATATTGTCACCCTGCTTATTTAACTTATATGCAGAGTACAGCATGAGAAACGCTGGGCTGGAGGAAGCACAAGCTGGAATCAAGATTGTTGGGAGAAATATCAACAAACTCACGTATGGAGATGATACCACTCTAAGGTCAGAAAGTGAAGAGGAACTAAAAAGCCTCTTGATAAGGGTTAAAGAAGAGCAAGAAAAAGTTGGCTTGAAACTCAACACACAAGCAACTAAGATCATGGCATCTGGTCCCATCTCTTCATGGCAAATAGATAAGGGAAAAACTGGAGGCAGTGACAGATTTTATATTCTTGGCTTCCAAAATCACTGTGGATGGTGACTTCAGCCATGGAATTAAAAGATGCTTGCTCCTTGGAAGAAATTCTATGACAAACCTCAACAGCATACTGAAAAGGAGAGACATCACTTTGCTGACAAAAGTGCATATAGTCAAAGCTATGGTCTTTCTAGTAGTCACGTACGGATGTGAGAGTTGGACCATAAAGAAGATTTAGTGTCAAAGAACTGAGAATTGTGGTGCTGGAGAAGGCTCTTAAGAGTCCCGGGACTGCAAGGAGATCAACCAATTCTAAAGGAAATCAACCCTGAATATTCATTGGAAGGATTGACGCTGAAGCTGAAGCTCCAATACTTTGGCCACCTGATGCGAAAAGCCAACTCACTGGAAAAGACCCTGATGCTAGGAAAGACTGAAGACAAAAGGAGAAGGAGGTGGCAGAGGATGAGATGGCTAGGTAGTGTCACCGATTCAATGAACATAAATTTGAGCAAACCCCAGGAGATAATGGAGGACAGAGGAGCCTGCCATGCTGCAGCCCATGGGGTTGCAAACAGTTAGATCCAACTGAGCAGCTGAACAACAACTATACCAGGCTCCTAGGATTAAAGAATAAAAATATAGTGGCATAGCAGGCTCAAAATTCAGACTGGCTTCTGTGAGTTGCACGGCACACAGCACTATGTTTGGTAGCCCTGGCAAAGGTATATTTAAGCATGTATGCAGGCTAGAGAGGGCAATACTTAAAAAGGAGTATTAATGGATAATTACTGAGAAAGAAAGATAGAGAGGGATATCATGGACACATCTGGAGAAGGTTGTTCTTGAAGAAAAGGAAGGACAATTCCTTCTTTTCAGATAAGAGTAAAGTTATGACCAACCTAGATAGCATATTGAAAAGCAAAGACACTACTTTGCCAACAAAGGTCTGTCTAGTCAAGGCTATGGTTTTTCCAGTGGTCATGTATGGATGTGAGAGGTGGACTCTGAAGAAAGTTAAGCACCGAAGATTTGATGCTTTTGAACCTTGGTGTTGGAGAAGACTCTTGAGAGTCCCTTGGACTGCAAGGACATCCAACCAGTCCTTTCTGAAGGAGATCAGCCCTGGGATTTCTTTGGAGGGAATGATGCTGAAGCTGAAACTCCAATACTTTGGCCACCTCATGTGAAGAGTTGACTCATTGGAAAAGACTGATGCTGGGAGGGAATGGAAGCAGGAGGAGAAGGGGACGACAGAGGATGAGATGGCTGGATGGCATCACTGACTCAATGGACATGAGTCTGAGTGATGGACAGGGAAGCCTGGCATGCTGCGATTAATGGGTTCGCAAAGAGTCGGACACGACTGAGCGACTGAACTGAACTGAAAGAAACGATATTACGATAGAAAAGATTATACCTCAGATGTTTGAGATTTTTCTCAGGAAAGGAAAAGATAAAGTTATTTGCTATAAAAACTTTCATGAAGAAAGACCAAAAACCCAAAAAAACAACATTAAGGATCTGGAAGATAACAGAACACTAATTGGTATGAAAACAAACCAAAATCCTCATACCACTGTCTCTTGTATCCCTCAGGGATCAAAAAGTGATGAGGCCTGTTCAGAACTGGTCACTAGAAAGATAAACTGACATAAAGTTAAGTATTCTAAGGTATCAATGACAGGCTGGTAAAAACTGACGACCCTGGGACCCTGGTGACAAGGGGAGGCAAATGAAAAGAGCAGTAGGCTAGCGAATTGAACGAACAGAGACACAAAGATGGGAGGGCTCCCAAAGGGAGCAAGAGGGCGAGAGAGAAAACAGGTTCCAGAAGTGTGGAAGAGTTGGTTGGTTGTGGTCAGACAGGTCTTGACACAATGCCTCAGGCAATGAGCTACTGAGTAAGGCTCCGCGCTATCCTTTCAGCTAAAAGCACAGAATTGCGAGACCATCACCTCTAAAAACACGCAGTCCTTGGGTGCAGGAAACAAACAGCCTTCCCTGGTGGCTAGTGGTAAAGAACCCACCTGCCAGTGCAGGAGACATAAGAGATGTGGGTCCGATCCCGGGTCGGGAATACCCTGTGGAGGAGGAAATGGCAACCCACTCCAATCCTCTGGCCTGAAGAATTCCCGTGGACAGAGGAGTCCACCTGTCCACAGGGTCGCAAAGGGACGGACATGACTGAAGCGACTTAGCACAGCACAGCAACAAACAAGAGAATGAACTTGCCCGTACCGGAATCAAACATTTAAAGTATCTCCTCTCCTTTTAAATGGAACAATTCTACCTCCAAATTTAAGAAATTCATCAAGAGGACAAAAGTCTACAATAAAGGTTAAGGCAGATGTGTGTCAGGAGGCAGAACGAAAAGTTAAATCTGTCAGGCCAATTGTAACCCACCTGTTAAAGATTTTTAGCATAGAATTTCAATAAGGCAACAACAGTTTGTGCTTTAGTAACTCTGGAGAGCACCTAGCATGGCTTCAAAAAAAAAAAGGATATCACTATATTTAATTTTAAAAGGTCCACCCATTGCAATCTCAATGGATTAGCTATCGTTTATATTCATAATCTCATTTTTACCATTCTGCTGCTCTTGACACATTATCCAATTACAGGAAAAAATGGGAAAAATCAGACGTGGCAACTTCCTCCACTACTGCATCCCCCCTTCAGTTTGCACTTTTTATACTATTAATTCTGACTACTCTTGCCCTAGTAATAAAAGAAGAAGAAACGATACTGGCACAACCTAAATTTTGCAGAAAATATCAAGTACAATAAGGATCGTCAAGTAGTACTAACAATTGAGAACCCAAGAAATTTGAGAAGTTTAAAAAGCGTTTTCTCCATTTTAGTCCTTTCCAAATAAAACAAAGCGCTAGGACAACACAAGATTTTGAAGCTTCAGTGGACAATTTAGGCTAACAGTGAATAAAATAATCACTAAAATCACTTATCCTTTCCTGGGCTATTACATTTCTTACCTTCATAAAGCCTTCGTTTAAAACAGGACCACTTCTCAATTCTTTCCCTGGATCTAGTATACATATGTCCCCCCGCACCCCCACCCCCACCCCCACCCCCACCCAAGTTTAGAGACTTGCTGTAGTGAGAAAAGGGTTAATTTAGATGAAGAATCACTTGCCGTCACTGGCACCATTCCTCAACTTTGCAGGAGTTCGATGGTCAAATTCCCAAGACCATCTCAGTCTCCTGGGGGCTGGATTCCCTCAACAAGATGAACAAAATCCACTGGCGTCTGGATAGCAAGCTTTTCTTTGTAAGTCTATAAGCCAGGATAAGCTTTCCATACAGTTAAAAGACTTCTCAAGGAAGCAAGAAGGTCGAAACCAGGAAGATGGGGAGGTGACTAAACCGGCAGACGACCCACCCACCTAACGCAAAGGAGAAACCGCTTGCAAGGGCTGACGCTGCAGCGGGGAGCCAGGAAAGGTTGCAGAGGCCGGCCGGCGCCGCGACCCCCGGCCCCCGGGTGGGAATGGAGGCACGCGAAGCCAGGGGCCAGCCGGAGGCCTGGAGCGGGGCGCGGAGAGGGGCGGGACGTGGAGACAAGGGAGCGGCAGAGTCCGGCTGAGCACCACCGGGGTCTGAGCCACCGCGGGGCAAAGCCGAGAAAGCTTTGCCCAAGAGGAGACACCGAAGCCCGCATCTTCACCCACCTGCCAGACGCACGCCCCGCGGACAGAAGCACGGACGCAGCCCGGGCGCTTCCTCTCCTGCCGGAGGCAGCCGCTGCCGCCGCCGCAGCTCCGGGACCCGACGGCACGGGGCGGTACCGAAGCAGGCAAAGCGGCGACCGCGCTCGGGCAGAGGGGGGGTGTACATAGGGGGCGCTGGGGGCTCGGGAAGGCAGCTCTGTGCTTGACCTTCCTCACCGGTGGCCGACGGCGCCTCCTGGGAACAGCATCCCGCCTCGGCCCGCCGCGCCCGGCCTTCGCCCTCGGCTCCCCCGGCCGCGGCCGGGCTTCCGGCGGCCACACCCCGCCCCCGCGCTACTCGGCCGCCGCCATCTTGTCGGAGGCGGGGAGACCGCACTGCGCGGGCGCGCGCCGAGGCCGCCGGCTCCCGAGCCGCGCCGCGAGGGAACCGTAGCGCGCAGGCGCGGGGGCCGCCGCGAGGCCGGCCTCGGCGCCGCCGTCTGCTCGCTTGCGCGGGTGCTGCCAGACTTAGTGGCCAGTCTCAGTGGCCAGTCTCAAACTGCACTGCAGCCGAGTTAACAGACCCTTCTGCGCGCCCCACAGCCAGTCATTGTGTAAAAGCAGTCTATATGCCAGCTCCCGGGACAGGCGCCGGTGAAAGATTAGCAAAACCCGGCTCCGGCGCTCAAGGTGTTCCTAAGCTAGTGAGAAAGGACGGGAATGGACGAGTGATTCCCACAGTTGTTGTTTTTACCTGCATGCCACCTTCGCTCGCTTGCCCCTTCAATTTTAACTGAAAACACCTCTTCCAGGAAGTCCTCGCTCACACAATTGGGTCAGTTCTTTTCTAACATCTTGCGTTACCTCTTTAAGCTTTATTTCATTCAGCGTAAATTCAACAAGTAATATTTGAGTTTCCTTTATATTCTACGTATGATTCTAGGTTATAGCGATAAGGAAAATAAACTCATAGGACTTATATTTTAGGGAGAATATAAAACAAACAAAAAGTACTTTTAAAAATCAACAAAATAACGTTTGATAGTGATGAGGGATGGGAAGAGAAAAAAACCACCAAAAGTTAATGTTGGTTGGGTGAGGGGTGGTACTTAGCGATCGCTCTCCAGAGATGACACTTGATCTGAGGCCTGACTGACCACAGGGGCCAAAAGTCATGAGAATCGTCTGGGCAGAGCGTTCTAGACAGAAAAACAGCAAACGCAGCAAACCTCTCATTCTTGAGGTGGAAATGAGACCAGCACATAATGGACAGAAAGGATAGGCGATATGGATACCCGGGGAGGGTATGAGGTTGGGGCAGGGGGACAGGGGCAATTTAGGTAGGGCATTGAGCCCATGATAAGAGTTGGATTTTTACTTCATGGTGGCCCCTCTATCTTGTTGACACTGCCAGAACTATTCAAAACACTTCTAGCTCCTGACTGCCTCACTGCACATGCTGATTCCACTGTCTTGAAGATGCTTGCTCTTATCCTTTACACATCTAGCTTCTCATCTTTCAGGTTTCAGTTTAAATGTCACCTCAGAAAGGCCATCCTTCCTAAACTAAATATCCCACCTGCCCTTTCATTAGTCTCCATCATTGTACCTGCTCATTTCTTTTAGGGCACTGAACATATTTTTCAATTATCTATTCATTGCTTCTTCACCATTCAGTTCACTAAACTGAACTGCACCAGGGGGAAGATGTTTCACTTACTCCATGCCTGGCACCATGCCTGGCACCATGCCTGGCATGAGTGATCACTCAATATGTGTTTGCTGTTTTTAGGAATGTCGAGTTTATCAGCACTTAAGTAGTCAGTGGTATACTACATTGTTTTACACTGGTTTTTAAGAATAAATGCAAGTCATTTCCTGTTTATATACCCTTTGCTAGATTATAAATAAGAACTTTGGCAAAAGAGAAAGAGAGAGGAAGAGAATGAGATGAAGAGGAGGTGACGGGATTGTGGGCAAAGATTGTATTTTGCATATATATGCAGGACTGGGAGGTGGAAGGCTTCAATTTAGTGAAGCACCTATCATATGTGTCCTGCATTCAGCTAGATACTTAATTCTCACTACAGCCTTGCTAGGTAGTTATCCTTAGTTTTATACATAGCAAACTTGACAGAGATTAAGTCACTTGCCTAAGGTCCTACATTAAGAGATGGTGCCAACCATAAAGTTCATGCCCTTCCCTTCTAGAGAAACTGCATTTTGAGAAGGGTTTGTTTGGTGATTTGATTCTGTGTTATTAGCAGGCTTTTATTAGCCATTTCAGCCACTGTCATTTAAGAGTCCCAATCATACTGCTCTTCTTGTATAGGATCTCAACAAAGGGCCTGATTTGAAATTGCTGTGATTTTTTTTTTCTCTTTAGACTAGGGCAGAGCTCATTTTACCATTTCCTTTTCATGTCTTTTTAAAATTTGTATTTATTTTTATTAATAATGTGTACATGTTTGATCAAAGGAAAAGAGATACAGAAAAATGGGTGCATTTCCTAAATGCAAGCTGCATCCCCTTGGTTAGGCTTGTTACTGTATGACTAACTCTTTCATCTAGGTCCCAAGTAATACTTTAGACATCAAAGACAGTTCTCTGGCAAAGAGTGACACCCTCACCACAACAATCACTTATCCCATTTACTCATCAAAATTATACACCATCATTTCCCTCCAAACAGGATAGCTGGGGAAAACTACAAGAAAGGATAGGGCCGCTATCCTGTATCCAGCAGGGCCATTCAGTCTTTATATGAAGGCATTCAGTTTTTTTTTAGTATCATTAACTCATGATAGCATACACTTGTCAGTCAAACCCAATTAATCCATAGCTAACCAAATATTAGGTGGGACGTGAGTCTGAATGAACTCCGGGAGGTGGTGATGGACAGGGAGGCCTGGCGTGCTGCAATTCATGGGGTCGCAAAGAGTTGGACACGACTGAGCGACTGAACTGAACTGATACATACTTAAGATTCTTCGATCTTCTACCCCACTGTAGTAGGACTCCTTCTTGGAATAAATTCTGGAATCAAGGCAATGTCTTTGGTTTCTCTGGTATGCTTTCCTCATGGTTACCATCTGTTATTGGTTGATCATTCCCCGCTCCTCAAAAAGATATGTTGAATTCCTAACCTCAGGTACTCAACAATATGAACTTATTTGGCAATAGGATAATTACACGTGTAATTAAGTTCAAATGAGGTCATACTGGAGTAGGTGGACCCCTCATCCAGGAACTAGTGTCCTTATAGGAAGATAGCCAAATGAAGAAAGAAGCACATAGGGAGAAGGCTGTTTGATGGCAGATTGGAGTCATGCGCCTGCAAGGAAGGAACACCAAAGACTGCTGGCCAGCCACCAACACTGAGAAAGAGGCAAGTGAGGACTTCTCTACAGGTTTCAGGAGAACACAGTCCTGTTAGAACCTCTATCTCAGTTGTATAGTCTCCAGAACTATGAGACAATCGATATCCATTGTTTTAGCTACCCAGTTTGTGGCACTTTGTTATAGCAGCCTTCGAAACTAATATGCCCCAATCTCTCTTCGTGTGTGTGTGTGTGTGTGTGTGTGTGTCAGGACTTGAAGTGGAGGAAAGACACTGTCAGGGCTTAAAGCAGAGGGAAGAGATGGGGATGGACCACCCACTAGAGTACTCTTTCCTGGAAAATCCTATGGGCAGAGGAGCCTGGTGGGCAACAGTCCACGGTGTCACAAAGAGTCAGACATGACTTAGCAGGCATACATGCATCCAAAATATCACTTCAACCTGTGGCGCTGAAATGCAGCTAGTGATGCATTACTGGAGAGGGTTGCCATGCCTTCCTCCAAGGGATCTTCCCAACCCAGGAACGAACCCAGGTCTCTTGCACTGCGGGCGGATTTTTTTACCATCTGAGCCACCAAGGAAGCCCTCAGTTCAGTTCAGTTGCTCAGTCATGTCTGACTCTGTGACCGCATGGACTGCAGCACGCCAGGCCTCCCTGTCCATCACCAACTCCTGGAGATTACTCAAACTCATGTCCACTGAGTTGACGATGCCATCTAACCATCTCATCCTCTGTTGTCCCCTTTTCCTCCTGCCCTCAATCTTTCCCAGCATCAGGGTCTTTTCAAATGAGTCAGCTCTTCGCATCAGGTGGCCAAAATATTTAAGTTTCAGCGTCAGCATCAGTCCTTCCAATGAATATTCAGGACTGATTTCCTTTAGAGTGAACTGGTTGGATCTCCCTGCAGTCCAAGGTACTCTCAAGAGTCTTCTCCAATACCACAGTTCAAAAGCATCAATTCTTTGGCACTCAGCTTTCTTTATAGTCCAACTCTCACATCCATACATGACTAGTGGAAAATCATAGCTTTGACTAGATGGACCTTTGCTGACAAAGTAACGTCCTCCTTTTAATACGGTGTCTAGGTTGATCATAACTTTTCTTCCAAGGAGCAAGCATCTTTTAATTTCATGGCTGCAGTCACCATCTGCAGTGATTTTGGAGCCCCCAAAATAAGGTCTGTCACTGTTTCCACTGTTTTCCCATCTATTTGACATGAAGTGATGGGACCAGATGCCATGATCTTCATTTTCTGAATGTTGAGCTTTAAGCGAACTTTTTCACTCTCCTCTTTCACTTTCATCATGAGGCTCTTTAGTTCTTCTTCCCTGACCCCCTCAGTCAGTCTGTCATATCAGGAAGCTTCCATAAGCCTTTTATCCTTCTCCATCAGAGGGCAGGCAAAATGAAAACCACAATCACAGGAAACTAACCAATCTAATCACATGGACCACAGCCTTGTCTAACTCAATGAAATTATGCGCTGTGCCATGTAGAGCCACCGAAGACAGATGGGTCATGGTGGAGAGTTCACACAAAACATGGTCCACGGGAGAAGAGAATGGCAAACCACTTCAGTATTCTTGCCTTGAGAATGCCATGAACAGTATGAAAAGGCAAAAGATAGGACACTGAAAGATGAACTCCCCAGGTCAGTAGGTGCCCAATATGCTACTGGAGATCAGTGGAGAAATAACTCCAGAAAGAATGAATAGATAGAGTCAAAGCAAAAACAACTAGTGGTGGATGTGACTGGTGATGGAAGCAAGGTCTGATGCTGTGTAAATATACTATGTAAATATTGCATAGGAACCTGGAATGTTAGGTCCATCAATCAAGGCAAATTGGAAGTGGTCAAACAGGAGATGACAAGAGTGAAGGTCAACATTTTAGGAATCAGAGAACTAAAATGGAGTGGAATGGGTGAACTTAACTCAGAGGACCATGATATCTACTACTGTGGGCAAGAATCCCTTAGAAGAAATGGAGTAGCTTTCATAGTCAACAAAAGAGTCTGAAATGCAGTACTTGAATGCAATCTCAAAAATGACAGAATGATCTCTGTTTGTTTCCAAGGCAGACCATTCAGTACCAGGTAATCCAAGCCTATGACCCAACCAGTAATGCTGAAGAAGCAGAAGTTGAAAAATTCTATGAAGACCTACAAGACCTTCTAGAACTAACACCGCAGAAAGCTGTCCTTTTCATTATAGGAGACTGGAATGCAAAAGTAGGAAGTCAAGAAACACCTGGACAAGCAAATTTGGCCTTGGAGTACAGAATGAAGCAGGGCAAAGACTAATAGAATTTTTCCAAGAGAATCACAAGACAAGACTCTACACATGGACATCACCAGATGGTCAAAACCGAAATCAGACTGATTATATTCTTTGCAGCCAAAGATGGAGAAGCTCTATAGAGTGAGCAAAAACAAGACTGGGAGCTGACTGTGGCTCACATCATGAACTCCTTATTGCCAAATTCAGAATTAAACTGAAGATATACGGAAAACCACTAGATCATTCAATTCAATTTAGTTCAGTCGCTCATTTGTGTACGACTCTATGCGACTCCATGGACTGCAGCACACCAGGGCTCCCTGTCCATCACCAAACCCAGAGATTACTCAAACTCATGTCTATTAAGTTGGTGATGCCATCGAACCACCTCATTCTCTGTGGTCCCCTTCTTATCTCACCTTTAATCTTTCTCAGCACCAGGGTCTTTTCAAATGAGTCAGCTCTTTGCATCAGGTGACCAAAGTATTGGAGTTTCAGCTTCAGTATCAGTCCTTCCAATGAACATTCAGGACTGATTTCCTTTAGGATGGTTGGTTGCATCTCCTTGCAGTCCAAGGGACTCTCAAGAGTCTTCTCCAACACCACACTTCAAAAGCTTCAATTCCTTTGTACTCCAACTCTCACATCCGTACATCAGTTTGGTTCAGTCGCTCAGTCGTGTCCGACTCTTTGCAACCCCATGAATGGCAGCACGCCAGGCCTCCCTGTCCATCACATCACCAACTCCCGAGGTTCACTCAGATTCACGTCCATTGAGTCAGTGATGCCATCCAGCCATCTCATCCTCTGTCATCCCCTTCTCCTCCTGCCCCCAATCCTTTCAGCATCAAAGTCTTTTCCAATGAGTCAACTCTTTGCATGAGGTGGCCAAAGTATTGGAGGTTCAGCTTTAGCATCATTCCTTCCATAGAACACCCAGGGCTGATCTTCAGAATGGACTGGTTGGATCTCCTTGCAGTCCAAGGGACTCTAAAGAGTCTTTTCCAACACCACAGTTCAAAAGTATCAATTCTTCAGCGCTCGGCCTTCTTCACAGTCAAACTCTTTCATCCATACATGACTACTGGAAAAACCATAGCCTTGACTAGACCGACTTTAGACGGCAAAGTAATGTCTCTGTTTTTGAATATACTATCTAGGTTGGTCATAACTTTTCTTCCAAGGACTAAGCCTCTTTTAATTTCATGGCTGCAGTCACCATCTGCAGTGATCTTGGAGACCCCCAAAATAAAGTCTGACACTGTTTCCACTGTTTCCCCATCTATTTCCCATGAAGTGATGGGACCAGATGCCATGATCTTCGTTTTCTGAGTGTTGAGCTTTAAACCAACTTTTTCACTCTCCTCTTTCACTTTCGTCAAGAGGCTTTTTAGTTCCTCTTCACTTTCTGCCACAAGGGTGGTGTCATCTGCATATGTGAGGTTATTGATATTTCTCCCGGCAATATTGATTCCAGCTTGTGCTTCTTCCAGTCCAGCATTTCTCATAATGTACTCTGCATAGAAATTAAATAAGCAGGGTGACAATATACAGCCTTGACATACTCCTTTTCCTATTTGGAACCAGTCTGGTGTTCCATGTCCAGTTCTAACTGTTGCTTCCTGACCTGCATACAGGTTTCTCAAGAGGCAGGTCAGGTGGTCTGGTATTCCCATCTCTTGAAGAATTTTCCACAGTTTCTTGTGATCCACACAGTCAAAGGCTTTGGCATAGTCAATAAAGCAGAAATAGATGTTTTTCTGGAATTCTCTTGCTTTTTCGATGATCCAATAGATGTTGGCAATTTGATCTCTGGTTCCTCTGCCTTTTCTAAAACCAGCTTGAACATCAGGAAGTTCACGGTTCACATATTGCTGAAGCCTGGCTTGGAGAATTTTGAGCATTACTTTACTAGCATGTGAGATGAGTGCAATTGTGCGGTAGTTTGAGCCTCCTTTGAAATTGCCTTTCTTTGGAATTGGAATGAAAACTGACCTTCTCCAGTCCTGTGGCCAATGCTGAGTGTTCCAAATTTGCTGGCATATTGAGTGCAGCACTTTCACAGCATCATCTTTCAGCATTTGAAATAGCTCCACTGGAATTCCATCACCTCCACTAGCTTTGTTCCTAGTGATGCTTTCTAAGGCCCACTTGACTTCACATTCCAGATGTCTGGCTCTAGATGAGTGATCACACGATCATGATTATCCGGGTCATAAAGACCTTTTTTGTACAGTTCTTCCATGTATTCTTGCCAGCTCTTCTTAATATCTTCTGCTTCTGTTAGGTCCATACCATTTCTGTCCTTTATCCAGGCCATCTTTGCATGAAATGTTCCCTTGGTGTCTCTAATTTTCTTGAAGAGATCTCTAGTCTTTCCCTTTCTGTTGTTTTCCTCTATTTCTTTGCGTTGATCGCTGAAGAAGGCTTTCTTATATCATCTTGCTATTCTTTGGAACTCTGCATTCAGATGCTTATATCTTTCCTTTTCTCCCTTGCTTTTCACTTCTCTTCTTTACACAGCTATTTGTAAGGCTTCCCCAGACAGCCATTTTGCTTTTTGCCTTTCTTATCCATGGGGATGCTCTTGATCCCTGTCTCCTGTACAATGTCACGAACTTCATCCCATAGTTCATCAGGCACTCTATCTATCTGATCTAGGCCCTTAAATCTATTTCTCACTTCCACTGTATAATCATAAGGGACTTGATTTAGGTCATACCTGAATCGTCTAGTGGTTTCCCCTACTTTCTTCAATTTGAGTCTGAATTTGGTAATAAGTTATCCATACATAACTACTGGTAAAACCATAGCCTTGACTAGATGGACCTTTGTTGGCAAAGTAATGTGTCTGCATTTTAATATGCTGTCTAGGTTGGTCATAATTTTTCTTCCAAAGAGTAAGCATCTTTTAATTTCATGGCTACAGTCACCATCTGCAGGGGTTTTGGAGCCCCCTAAATAAAGTCTGTCACTGTTTCCACTGTTTCTCCATCTATTTGCCATGAAATAATGGGAATGGATGCCATGATCCTTGTTTTCTGAATGCTGAGCTTTAAGCCAACTTTTTCACTCTAATCTTTCATTTTCATCAAGAGGACCTTTAGTTCTTCTTCACTTTCTGCCATAAGGATGGTGTCATCTGCATATCTGAGGTTATTCATATTTCTCCTGGCAGTCTTGATTCCAGCTTGTGCTTCCTCCAGCCCAGCGTTTCTCATGATGTACTCTGCATATAAGTTAAATAAACAGGGTGACAATATACAGCCTTGATGTACTCCTTTTCCTATTTGGAGCCTGTCTGTTGCTCAACGTCCAATTCTAACCGTTGCTTCCTGACCTGCATACAGATCTCAAGATGCAGGTCAGATGGTCTGGTATTCCCATCTCTTTCAGAATTTTCCATAGTTTGTGATTCACAGAGTCAAATGCTTTGGCATAGTCAATAAAACAGAAATAGATGTTTCTCTGGAACTCTCTTGCTTTTTCGATGATCCAGCAGATGTTGGCAATTTGATCTCTAGTTCCTCTGATGTTTTTAAATCTAGCTTGAACATCTGTAAGTTCATGGTTCATGTATTGTTGAAGCCTGGCTTGGAGAATTTTGAGCACTACTTTGCTAGCGTGTGAGATGAGTGCAGTTATGCGGTAGTTTGAGCATTCTTTGGCATTAGCCTTTCTTAGGGATTGGAATGAAAACTGACCTTCTCCAGTCCTGTGGCCAATGCTGAGTTTTCCAAATTTGCTGGCATGTTGAGTGCAGCACTTTCACAGCATCATCTTTTAGGATTTGAAATATCTCAACTGGAACTCCATCATCTCCACTAGGTTGGTTTGTAGTGATGCTTTCTAAGGCCCACTTAACTTCACATTCCAGGATGTCTGGCTCTAGGTGAGTGATCACACCATCGTGATTATCTGCATCGTGAAGATCTCTTTTGTACAGTCCTTCTGCGTATTTTTGCCACCTATTCTTAATATTTTCTGCTTCTGTTAGGTCCATACCATTTCTGTCCTTTATTGTGCCCATCTTTGCATGAAATGTTCCCTTGGTATCTGTAATTTTCTTGAAGAGATCTCTAGTCTTTCCCATTCTACTGTTTTCCTCTGTTTCTTTGCACTGATCATTGAGGAACACTGTCTTATCTCTCCTTGCTATTCTTTGGAACTCTCCATTCAAATGGGTATATCTTTCCTTTTCTCCTTTGCCTTTCACTTCTCTTCTATTCACAGCTATTTGTAAGGCCTCCTCAGACAACCACTTTGGCTTTTGCATTTCTTTTTCTTGGGGATGGTCTTGCTCTCTGCCTCCTGTACAATGTCACGAACCTCCATCCATAGTTCATCAGGGACTCTGTCTATCAGATCTAGTACCTTAAATCTATTTTTCACTTCCACTGTATAATCGTTAGGGGTTTTATTTAGGTCATACCTGAATGGTGTAGAGGTTTCCCCTATTTTCTTCAACTTAAGACTGAATTTGGCAATAAAGAGTGCGTGATCTGAGCCACAGCCAGTTCCTTGTTTTGTTTTTGCTGACCGGATAGAGATTCTTCATCTTTGGCTGCAAAGAATATAATCAGTCTGATTTCGGTGTCACCTATGTGGTGATGTCCATGTGTAGTGTCACTCTTGGGTTGTTGGAAGAGGGTATTTGCTATGACCAGTGCATTTTCCTGGCAAAACTCTATTAGCCTTTGCCCTGCTACTCCAAGGCCAAATTTACTTGTTCCTCTTGGTATTTCTTGACTTCCTACATTTGCATTCCAGTCCCCTATAATTAAATGGACAATTTTGGGGGTGTTATTTCTAGAAGGTCTTGTAAGCCTTAATAGAATTGTTCAACTTCAGCTTCTTCAGCATTACTGAATGCAGCATAGATTTGGATTACCGTGATATTGAATAGTATGCCATGAAATAACAGAGATCATGCCTTTGTTTATTAGACTGCACCCAAGTACTGCATTTTGGACTCTTTGTTGACTATGACATTTCTTCTAAGGTATTCTTGCCCACAATAGTAGGTATCATGGTCATCTGAGTTAAATTCACCCAAGCACTCCATTTTAGTTCTCTGATTGCTAAAATGTTGGTATTCCACTCCTGCCATCTCCTGTTTGACAACTTCCAATTTGCCTTGATTCATGGACCTAACATTCCAGGTTCCTGTGCAATATTGTCCTTTACAGCATCAGACCTTGCTTCCATCACCAGTCACATCCACAACTTTTTTTTTTTACTTTGGCTCTGTCTCTTCATTCTTTCTGGAGTTATTTCTCTACTGATCTCCAGTAGCATATTGGGCATCTACTGACCTGGGGAGTTCATCTTTCAGTTTCTTATCTTTTTGCCTTTTCATACTGTTCATGGGGTTCTCAAGCCAGGAATCCTAAAGTGGTTTGCCATTCCCTTTTCCAGTGGACCACATTTTGTCAGGAACTCTCCACCATGACTCGTATCTTAGGTGACCCTACACGGCATGGTTCATAGTTTCATTGAGTTAGACAATGCTGTGGTCCATGTGATTAGATTGGTTAGTTTCCTGTATTTGTGGCTTTCAGTCTGTCTTCCCTCTGATGGAGAAGGATAAGAGGCTTATGAAAGCTTCCTGATGGGACAGACTGATGGAGGGGGATACTGAGTCTTGTTCTGCTGGGCAGGGCCATGCTCAGTAAATCTTTAATCCAATTTTCTGTTGATGAGTGGAGCTGTGTTCCCTCTCTGCTATTTACGTGGTGCCAAACTATGGTGGATGTAATGAAGATAATGGTGACCTTTCTCAAAAGGTCCCATGCATGTACTGCTACAGTCCGTGCCCTGAACCCTGCAGCAGGCCACCACTGACCCACGCCTTCGCCAGAGACTTCTGGACACCCACAGGCAAGTCTCGTGTGGGGTCCTTGTTCCTCCCTCCATGGTCCTAGTGCACAAGGCTCTGTTGTGCCCTCTGAGTGTCTATTTCCCAGTCCTGTGTAAGTTTTGGCAGCTCTGTGGTAGGGCTTACGCCATACCCACACCCAGAGCACCTGTCCCTGCGGCAGACCACTGCCGATCCGTACCTCTGCAGGAGATGCTCAAACACAGTTCTGTCCCAGTCTCTTTGGGGTCCCTGGGTCTCACAAGGTTTGTCTGAGCCCTCTGAGTATCTCTGTCGGGAATCAGGTTTGATTCTAAATGTGAATTCGCCCCCACCTACTGTCTTGCTGGGGCGTCTCCCTTTGCCCTCGGACGTGGGGTATCTCCTCACAGCTACTCCAGTGCCTACTGTCTTGCTGGGGTTTCTCTGACTGTGGATGTGGGGTGTCTCTACACCGCCATCCAGCGAAGCGCAGCTGTGCCTGACCTTGGAAGTGGGGTGTCTATTCACGGCTGCTCCAGTGAAGCGCAGCCAGCACTTCTGATTTTGTACATGGGGTATCTCCTCTCAGCAGCTTGCTGTTCCAGCGCTGCACAGCCACCGCTTGCCACTCCTGTGATCTAAATAAAATCCCTATGACTATACAGTGGAAGTGAGAAATAAGGTACTAGATCTGATAGACAGAGTGCCTGAGGCAGGGAGCAAGACCATCCCCAAGAAAAAGAAATGCAAAAAGCCAAAGTGGTTGTCTGAGGAGGCCTTACAAATAGCTGTGAATAGAAGAGAAGTGAAAGGCCAAGAAGAAAAGGAAAGATATACCCATTTGAATGCAGAGTTCTAAAGAATAGCAAGGAGAGATCAGACAGTGTTCCTCAATGATCAGTGCAAAGAAATAGAGGAAAACAACAGAATAGGAAAGACTAGAGATGTCTTCAAGAAAATTACAGATACCAAGGGAACATTTCATGCAAAGATGGGCACAATAAAGGACAGAAATGGTATAGACCTAAAAGAAGCAGAAGATATTAAGAATAGGTGGCAAGAATACACAGAAACTGTACAAAAAGATCTTCACGACGCAGATAATCATGATGGTGTGATTACTCACCTAGAGCCAGACATCCTGGAATGTGAAGTTAAGTGGGCCTTAGAAAGCATCACTACAAACAAAGCTAGTGGAGATGATGGAGTTCCAGTTGAGATATTTTCAAATCCTGAAAGATGATGCTGTGAAAGTCCTGCACTCAACATGCCAGCAAATTTGGAAAACTCAGCATTGGCCACAGGACTGGAGAAGGTCAGTTTTCATTCCAATCCCAAAGAAAGGCAATGCCAAAGAATGCTCAAACTACCACATAACTGTACTCATCTCACACGCTAGCAAAGTAATGCTCAAAATTCTCCAAGCTAGGCTTCAGCAGTACGTAAGCCATGAGCTTCCTGATGTTCAAGCTGGTTTTAGAAAAGGCAGAGGAACCAGAGATCAAATTGCCAAAATCTCTTGGATCATCGAAAAAGCAAGAGGGTTCCAGAAAATCATCTATTTCTGTTTTATTGACTATGCCAAAGCCTTTGACTGTGTGGACCACAACAAACTGGAAAATTCTTCAAGAGATGGGAACACCAGACCTCCTGACTTGCCTGTTGAGAAATCTGTATGCAGGTCAGGAAGCAACAGACTGGAACTACAGGATATGGAATTACAGACTGGTTCCAAATAGGGAAAGGAGTACATCAAGGCTGTATATTGTCACCCTGCTTATTTAACTTATATGCAGAGTACATCATGAGAAACGCTGGGCTGGATGAAGCACAAGCTAGTATCAAGATTGCCAGGAGAAATATGAATAACCTCAGATATGCAGATGACACCACCCTTATGGCAGAAAGCAAAGAAGAACGAAAGACCCTCATGATGAAAGTGAAAGGGAAGTCCTACATCTGAACAATTTGAGTATTAAAGATTTAGGTAAATAGCAAAGAGATTGAACTATTTCTCCAAAGCTGAGAGGAACATTCTAGAGTGAAAAGCAGAATATGTATTTCAGATATTTCAATTCTGTTTCAGCTTGGACAAGTTAAAATAGGTTCTTGTTTTCTAAAATAGGTACTTATTTCCTCCTTGAATCCATTACTGGTCATTCCTTGTTGAAGGTGTTCTCTCTTTCAAACCCGAGTTCTGTCGTGGGCAGTGTGACTGGGTTTGCTGGACTCACGCCACATCTTCCTCATCAGATACATACATGAGGGCAGAGCTCATGACTCACTCTTTGTATCTATCCCCTACAATTTCTTGAACTGGCAGTACCCAAATAAACAAGATCAGCAAAATCTGATCATTTTAGAACTTGATGAAAACCATGCATATCCATTATACCATTCTTACTGCTTTGGTGTATAATTGGAAATTTTCATAAGAAAAAAATTTTTTTAAGACATCCAAGAAACTTCTGCTTCAAGATAGCTGACTAAGTACAAGTGTTTACGTCCTTCCCTCTGTATCACAGTAAAATGTCAGCAGCAGGGCTTAATTTTCAATTAAACTAAGGAGGGTTAAGCTTCAAAGGCCCTCATTTACACACGCCCTTTCCAAGGTCCTGGAAGGTGCCTTAGCAATATGTTCACGTGTTTGTATTTTTTCTCCTCTATCACAGTTCTCCTTGTGTCTGGTAGTATTAGAGTGGTTGGAGTAATTCTGAGGTTCCAGTTAAAGGGAAGTTAAGTTTGAGATACAAGCTGTTAGAATTGAGTGGGAGGATATTTATATGATTCACAGTCACTTCGGTGAGTAGCATTTTATTGTTAATCATCGCTATAGAAGAATAGCTTCCAGCCATCTGCCTCCAGCCTACTGTCTGGTCTCCCAGGATTGTAACACCAAGGTGCAGAGCCAGAGGCTGTGTGGCAATATGAACACAGCCTATGTCATGTGTACCAGAAGTATGTATGGAGCCAGAAGCTAGTTAGTGGGAAATTATTCCAAATTTTATAATTCCTATAAATGAAACCTAATAGAAGCATCCCCAAATGTGACTACAATCTTTAAAAAATGACAAGTTGTTAAGCTGAGAAAAAAAGAAAACTATCAGCAATAAAATTTTTTTGATCAACTAAACTTAGAAAGACTGAATGATCTGTTCAGTTGATACAAATATGATAAAACAACTGTCACATGCCAAAAAAGAGAAAATAGCATCTATGCAAAAAGTGTAAGGAAAAAGTATTATAGAAATTATATCAGGTAGTAAAATAATAAACCTATTATGTTGTTTCTTGGATTTTGTAATGTTTGTTTATTTTATGTTAGCATTCCAAAGTGTGTAATTTGTTGTGGTTCTTTTCTCATTCTAAATAAATACTTACTTTCATACTTATATTGTATTCACATTTTGTATTTTTTCTCTTACACAGGGACAGAAAAATTCATCTCCCATAAGACATGGATCCCTGAAATTATAACTGGGGACTTCAACATCCCTCTCTCAGCAAATGATAGAACTGAAAATCATAAAATGAGCAAAGATATAGAAGACCTAAACAGTACAATCAAACAATAGGATCTAAGTGACATTTATAGAACACTCTACCCACAACAGCAGAACGCACATGTTTTTTCTTCAAGCACCAATAATAGACCAAATGCTAGATCAGAAAACAAATGTTAACACATTTAAGGACTGATATAAGTATGTTCTCTGACCTTTATGGAATTGAATTAAAAAGCAATGAAAGGCAACAGGAAATTTTCCAAATACTTGGAAATTAAACACCACACTTTAATCATACCTTGTTTGAATTCCCTGGCAGTCCATTGGTTAGGACTCCACTTTCACTGCCAAGGGCCTAGGTGCAATCCTTGGTTGGGGAATTAAGATCCCACAAGCCACACCGAAACACACACACACACACACACACACACACACACCCCTTGTCAAAGAAGATCCAAAGAAAATTTTGAAAGTAAACAAAAATAAAAACCACAGAACTGAATGAAAACAAAAATACAGCATATCAAAATTTCTGGGTTACAGCTAAAGAAGGTAATTTACTAAGAAGGTAATTTACACACTAAATATCACTCAGAAAAATGTGACATATTACATTAGGAAAGTCTCGTATCAATAACCTCAAGAAGTTAGAAAAAAAGAAAGCAGAAATCAATGACATTGGAAAACAAAACAAGAAATGCAACAAAATACTAGTTAAAAGAGTGTAAAATAATAAGGGAGAAGACATAAATCATATCAGTAATGAAACGGCTTATCATTATTTTCTGCAATCTTTAATAAGGGAATATCATAAACTTATAATTCAACGATTTAGAATAGACCAATTCTACAAACTACCAACGCTCAAACAAGATGAAATAGAGTAGTCCTATAACCATTAAAGAAATTGAACTTGTCCCTGTAATTCCCTGGAAAAAGAAATGGAGAAGACTTCTCTGGTGGTCCAGTAGTTAAGAATCCGCCTGCCTATGCCGGGGACAGAGGTTCCTGGTCCAGGAAGATCCCACATGCGTGAGCAACTAAGCCGGTGTGCCAGAGCTACTGAAGCCTGTGAACGCTAGAGCCTGTGCTCTGCAATGAGAGGAACCGCAGCAGCGAGGAGCCCGCACAGCACAGTGACGAGAAGCCCCTGCTCACTGCAGCCAAAGCCCGGGGCCAGCCAGTGTTCAAAGGGAATGCACCCATGAATGTTAAGAATGGGAGGGTGTCCCATCAGTCTGTGAGAGGGAGAAAGACTGCAGTGAAGGATCACGGCAGAGGTAGTTGCTAGTACTTTCTGGAGAAGCCTAGCAAAGATACAGGTTAGCTAGTCATAGATACAAGCAGAAATCGAAGATGAAGCACTCTCAACACCTGTGTTTCCCAACCATTTTTTTCCCCACCCATTTTTATGTCATGGCACATGTGGGAAATAATAGTATGTGTAAGGGATGGTTTTAAGAAAGTAATTCTCCAAATTTCATGACTTACTTTCTAAAACTGATTTACCTGAGAAGGCATCCTGACTTATACATACTGGTTCTTTGTCAACTCCATTTTCACAATAGCTCTCCCATCACTTTACCAAAGAGAAACAAGCATTTCTCAGAGATTCATTGCCTTGAATGCCAACAAAAGAATAATTTAACATTTATTAATGCTCTGTTAATGTCCCCAGTCTGTCTCATTATGACATTGATTTCTAACAAATTTTACTTTTTGTGCTAGTAATTTTTCTTCTATCAATAAGAATAATTTTAAAACACATTACCTTATGCTTATAAAAATAAAAGTATAAGAAATAATTAAATTTGTTTCCAGCAGAGAAATATGATAGAATTATTAGTGATTTTCAGACACTTCCACTTCTGGATAAGATGAAGTAACAAGTACCAGGAACACCCTCAAGCGTTAAACAACCCCAAGCTGGGAAAAACATATGAAGCAATGGTTTTGTCTTTTTGTTTGTTTTGAGGCGCAGGACACCTGGCAGTAGAGAACAATGAGCCCTGAAAGGCAGGAAGCAAGTACCTTAGATGTTTCTCTTGCTTGTCTGCTCTGAGGAGGCCAACTGCCACACTGTGAGAGGCTCTATGCAGAGGTCTAGATGGCAAAGAACAGAGGAGGCTCCTGGCCACAGGCCAGCAAAGTACTGAGGTTCTTAGTGCAACAGGTCACAAGGAATGTAATCCCTCCAGCAATCATGTGAGTGAGCCTGGAAGTGGATCGTCTCCCCTCAAGCCTTCAGATACTACCACAGCCCTGGCTAACAGCTTCACAGAAAGACCCTGAATAATAGTGAAAGTGAAAGCCCATCAGTTGTGTCCGGCTCTTTGAGACCCTATAGACTATACAGTCCATGGAATTTTCCAGGCCAGAATACTGGAGTGAGTAGCCTTTCCCTTCTCCAGGGGATCTTCCCAACCCAGGGATTGAACCCAGGTCTCCCACACTGCAGTCAGATTCTTTGCCAGTTGAGCCACAAGGAAAGCCCCTAAGTCATTGACTGCCAACTAATTCATAAGCCATGCTCAACTTCCTGACCTATAGAAACTGTGAAATAATAGCTATCGTTTTTAGCTGCTAATCTTAGAGTAATTTATTACACAGCAATAGATAAATTCAGGAAGACTGACCCCAAAAGAGATGGGATCAATTTCATTTCTAACACTGCTGGAATCTGTCAAAGAGCAAGCTTAAAATTCTTTATCACATAATTAATTACACATTTTAATTCTTTTTCTTCTATTTCTTTTACCTGTTTCAACATTTCATTCATGATAGAGTAAACTGCCCTTTTTCTAAGCTGCATCTATTCTTTAAAGTTTTCCAACTAAAGTGATTAAATATAATAAAGTAAGCAGCCAGAGATACTTGCTTTTCCATCTAATGATAGAAAAAAAAAACTCCATCTGGGTAGAATTTGATAATTAGCCATATCCAATTCCTGGACATCTGGTTTTCAAATGAAACTGAACATAGTAATGTCTGTTTCCCAGGGCATTCTTTTACTGAACATGCAACTTATTGTTTTGGTCTTTAAAAGGATAACATCAATGTACTTTAACGTATCAAGTTAACAAAGATTTGTCTCAGTTCTTTTTATATATCACCATCGTGTTACATATTTATTATAGAAAATTTGTAAACTACAGAAAATTACAAGAAGGAAAAAAAAACCTCATCATCGAACATAACTGTTCACATTTTTATGAAAATCTTTTCAGATTTGGCTTTAAAAATAAAAAGAATTTCAGAATAACAATATTTTCCCTCAACAACAAATTCTCATTAAGGACGCAATATTTTAACAGATGAAATTTAATGAAGAATGTCAAACCATTTATTCCACTGAAATTCATATCCATTTTCTCATACAGTTTAAAGTGTGGCTTAAATGGATATTTTAGCCCTGACAATCAGTCTGAGTAGCTCAAGAAAATATCTCATAAGGCTAGAGCAGCCCTGGCAGCATATTGAGGGCAGCGGGGCTCAGAGAAACAACATATGTCTGCACCCGCTCTCCCTTCATGCTGCCTCTGCTGCTACAGAATCTGTGGGGGGGCGGGGCGGGAGAGGGGCTCGTGGCCTTGCATTTGAATCCTTAATGGACTGGAACCAACTCAAAGAAGTGCCAGAGAACTGATTGTTAAATTTCAGTTTTGTGAGCTAGCTCTAAAACAAAGTCATTATTAAAAATTAAAGGATGTAAGCTTTCAATTAAATAAATTCTACTCAAAGCTAAGGTCATAAATACAGACAAGTCATCATTTTTAATCATTTACATTTTGCTGGTGCCTGTGCAAAATCACTGCAGATGGTGACTGCAGCCATGAAATTAAAAGACGCTTACCCCTTGGAAGGAAAGTTATGACCAACCTAGATAGCATATTCAAAAGCAGAGACATTACTTTGCCAACAAAAGTCCGTCTAGTCAAGGGTATGGTGTTTCCAGTGGTCATGTATGGATGTGAGAGTTTGACTGTGAAGAAGGCTGAGCACTGAAGAATTGATGCTTTTGAACTGTGGTGTTGGAGAAGACTCTTGAGAGTCCCTTGGACTGCAAGGAGGTCCAACCAGTCCATCCTAAAGGAGATCAGTCCTGGATATTCTTTGGAAGGAATGATGCTGAAGCTGAAACTCCAGTACTTTGGCCACCTCATGCGAAGAGTTGACTCATTGGAAAAGACTTTGATGCTGGGAGGGATTGGGGGCAGGAGGAGAAGGGAATGACAGAGGATGAGATGGCTGGATGGCACCACTGACTCGATGGATGTGAGTTTGAGTGAACTCTGGGAGTTGGTGATGGACAGGGAGGCCTGGCGTGCTGCGATTCATGGGGTCGCAAAGAGTCGGACACGACTGAGCGACTGAACTGAACTGTGTTCCTGATGCTGTTTCTGTCTACTGCATCTACACTGTAGAAATAGGGTCTAATGGTGTGCTGGAGGACATCTGTTCATCCAGTGTTTTCTCCTTGGTAGTTTGGAATCCTTCTGGGTGAGAGTATTTAAACCATGGAAATAGAAGAAAGCTCCAAATTTGGGCTCACGTATTTTTGTTGATTGTATAGTAACAGAGAAAACATTAACAATGTAGAACAAAATTTTTAAATGCTGTGTCTATAACTGTTATCTTGTGACCAGCACAAAGTTCAAGGAACTATTCCTCCAGTACTCAAGAACTATCAAATTAATCCAAGTCACTCAGGTCTTGTCAAGATCCGACACATATCTCTGTTGTTTCACTTTCTTCTCAATCATTACTGTTAATGAAAATATCAGCCAAGATTCTTGCAAAATTATATTTGTTTATTATTTACAATGGTATGTTGGCTACAGATAAGAAAGGGAAAGTCGCTCAGTCACGTTCAACTCTTTGCAACCCCATGGACTATACAATCCATGCAATTCTCTAGGCCAGGCTACTGGGGTGGGTAGGCTCTCCCTTCTCCAGCAGATCTTCCTGACCCAGGAATCAAACCAGGGTCTCTTGCATTGCAGGCAGATTCTTTACCAAGTGAGCTACTAGGGAAGCCTACAGACACCAAAGTTCGGCAAAAAATCAGTGCAACATTTGATGGAAATCAACTGGCTATATGGAATTGACACTAAAGAATGATGTAAATTTTATTAGTATTTGAAAACTACGTGTTCTTCACCCTCCATATCAGTAGAGTTTAAAATAAACCTGCAGGTGTGTTAATATCTGTGCTTCACAACGCTGGCTGTTAATCATTTACTAATACACTACTGATCAGATCGAATGCTTCCCTTTGCCCCACTCACCAGAGCCTCTAGCAGATCCCTTTCAGCTACACACAGACTGATAAATAGGGAAAAGAAGTGAAGGAAAAGAGCTGGTGGAAAGCAGAAAATGGAGGAAGAAAAGGAAGAGAAAGGAAGGAAAAGAAAGTTCTCCCTGCCTTGTCTTTCATCATCAGTCAGCAGCTCTCTACAAGATAAGAGACAAACTATTGCACAACTATTGTGACCTGGAGTCACAAATATTCATGGGGTTAGCTGGTGACCTTACTTTTAGAGAGCTAAGGAGCCAGCAGTCTCCAGCAACAGTGAACATGCTGGCGCTCGGTCAGAGGTCGTTTAGGTTTTTTTGCTTGTTTTTCACATTAAAAAAAATAAAGGTATAATTTATATATAGTAAAAGTTACCATAGAGTACAGTTCTACGAGTTTTGATAAATGCATACAGTCACTCACACAACTACCACTGCAGTGAAGACATAGAACATTTCCATCATCTCCCCAAAGTCACTTGAGCCTGTTTGTGACCAACCCTTCTCTCCCTCCATCTCTAGCCACTTTCCTATCCTCTTGTTTTGTTTTCCAGAACGACACTGAGACGGACTCATACAGCATGTAGCCTTTTGAGGCTAGCTACTTTCACTTAACATAGTGTATTAGAGAGCAGAGTTGGGTTCACAACAAAATTAAGAGGACGGTACAGAGATTTTCCATATATCCTCAAGTACTCCCTACCTGAATCACCTTGCCCATTATTAGCATCACTCATGAAAATGTTACATAAGTTTCTTACCAAGTGTGAACCTACAGTGACACAGCACAATCACTGAAAGCTCACATTTATCTTAGGGTTCATTCTTGGTGTTGCACATTCTGTGGGTTTGGAAAATATATAGTGACATACAGCCATAATTAGGATATCATATGGAGCATTTTCACTGACACTAAAACTCAGTGCTTTGCCTATACCTCCACCATGGGCTGTTCTGGTGGCTTAAATGCTAAAGAATTTGCCTGTAATGTGGGAGACCTGGGTTTGACCCCTGAGTTGAGCAGATCCCCTGGAGGAGGAATTGGCTACCCACTCCAGTATTCATACCTGGAGAATTCCATGGACAGAAGAACCAAACAGGCTATATAGTCCATGGAGTCGAAAAGACTCAGACATGACTGAGTGACACCCACACACACACACACCCACCCACACACACACACACCCCTTCACCACCCCTCAGGAAACAATGATGTTTCTCCATAGAATTGCCTTTTCTAGAAGGTCATATAGCTAGAATTACATAGTATGAAGCTCTTCCAGATTGTCTTCTCTTCCTTCAGTTCAGTTCAGTCGCTCAGTTGTGTCCAACTCTTTGCGACCCCATGAATCGCAGCACACCAGACCTCCCTGTCCATCACCAACTCCCAGAGTTCACTCAGACTCACATTCAGTCCGTGATGCCATCCAGCCATCTCATCCTCGGTCGTCCCCTTCTCCTCCTGTCCCCAACCCTCCCAGCATCAGACTCTTTTCCAATGAGTCAACCCTTCGCATGAGGTGGCCAAAGTACTGGAGTTTCAGCTTTAGCATCATTCCTTCTAAAGAAATCCCAGGATTGATCTCCTTCAGAATGGACTGGTTGGATCTCCTTGCAGTCCAAGGGACTCTCAAGAGTCTTCTCCAACACCACAGTTCAAAAGCATCAATTCTTCAGCGCTCAGCCTTCGTCACAGTCCAACTCTCACATCCTTACATGACCACAGGAAAAACCATAGCCTTGACTAGACGGACCTTAGTCGGCAAAGTAATGTCTCTGCTTTTGAATATACTATCTAGGTTGGTCATAACTTTTCTTCCAAGGACTAAGCGTCTTTTGATTTCATGGCTGCAGTCACCATCTGCAGTGATTTTGGAGCCCCCAAAATAAAGCCTGACACTGTTTCCACTGTTTCTCCATCTATTTCCTATGAAGTGATGGGACCAGATGCCATGATCTTCGTTTTCTGACTGTTGAGCTTTAAACCAACTTTTTCACTTTCCTCTTTCACTTCCATTAAGAAGCTCTTTAGTTCTTCTTCACTTTCTGCCATAAGGGTGGTATCATCTGCATATCTGAGGTTATTGATATTTCTCCCAGCAACCTTGATTCCAGCTTGTGTTTCTTCCAGTCCAGCGTTTCTCATGATGTACTTTGCATATAAGTTAAATAAACAGAGTGACAGTATACAACTTTGACGTACTCCTTTTCCTATTTGGAACCAGTCTGTTGTTCCATGTCCAGTTCTAACAGTTGCTTCCTGACCTGCATACAGATTTCTCAAAAGGCAGGTTAGGTGGTCTGGTATTCCCATCTCTTGAAGAATTTTCCCCAGTTTATTGTGATCCACACAGTCAAAGGCTTTGGCATAGTCAATAAAGCAGAAGTAGATGTTTTTCTGGAAGTCTCTTGCTTTTTCGATGATCCAGCAGATGTTGGCAATTTGATCTCTGGTTCCTCTGCCTTTTCTAAAACCTTGAACATCAGGGAGTTCACGGTTCATGTATTGCTGAGGTCTGGCTTGGAGAATGCAATTGTGCGGTAATTTGAGCATTCTTTGGCATTGCCTTTCTTTGGAATTGGAATGAAAACTGACCTTTTCCAGTCCTGCGGCCACTGCTGAGTTTTCCAAATTTCCTGGCATATTGAGTGCAGCATTTTCACAGCATCATCTTTCAGGATTTGAAATAGCTCAACTGGAATTCCATCACCTCCACTACCTTTGTTCGTGGTGATGCTTTCTAAGGCCCACTTGACTTCACATTCCAGGATGTCTGGCTCTAGATGAGTGATCACATCATCATGATTATCTGGGTCGTGAAGGTCTTTTTTGTACAATTCTTCTGTGTATTCTTGCCACCTCTTCTTAATATCTTCTGCTTCTGTTAGGTCCATACCATTTCTGTCTTTTATCGAACCCATCTTTGCATGAAACGTTCCCTTGGTATCTCTAATTTTCTTGAAGAGATCTCTAGTCTTTCCTTTTCTGTTTTTCCTCTATTTCTTTGCATTGATCACTGAAGAAGGCTTTCTTATCTCTTCTTGCTATTCTTTGGAACTTTGCATTCAGATGTTTATATCTTTCCTTTTCTGCTTTGCTTTTCGCTAATCTTCTTTTCACAGCTATTTGTAAGGCCTCCGCAGAGAGCCATTTTGCTTTTTGCATTTCTTTTCCATGGGGTTGGTCTTAATCCCTGTCTCCTGTACAATGTCACAAACCTCCGTCCATAGTTCATCAGGCACTCTATCTATCAGATCTAGGCCCTTGAATCTATTTCTCATTTCCACTATATAATCATAAGTGTTACTAATCTAGTTTTCTGAGGCAGAAGAGAGATCACTTATCTTTGTCAAATCATTTTATCCTGGGACATAGAATGGAGGCCACTTTAAAACTAAAACGGCTTCATCTCTTCTTTTGTGTATAATTTCATTTCCCAAGTAATACGTTTTTTTTTCCTTTTTAACAGAATTTTCTTTGACCTAATCCTTTAAATTGTACGTGCAGCCAAACAGTATGTGAGTACAAAGGAGAGTGCATATTAATTAATTCTAAATTGATTCTATTCATTGGATGTTTCACTTTTCTCAAATGCTTACTATAGTTTATTATGTTTCAGACCCCTTTACTGATCCATGCTGTCTCAGTAAAACATTCAGAGCATAGCATTACATTAATTTCCACAGCAACTAATATCATAAACCCCAGATTATGGCTTTGTTACTAAATGTAGCAGATGGGAGGTGGAGCTGAGAAAAACAAAGCTCCCTTCAAAACATGGTGTTTTAAAAATAATTAAAAGTGATAGATGAGGGAGTACAGTAGTAGCTTCAAAGCAACTTGCATAATCTTTACCTAAATTTCTTATTTACTTCTAAGAAATGTGCTTAGGGCCAAAACCTTATTTTGCAAATTAGCTCACAGGAGTTACATATGAATGAAGTAGGATATTTTGGTAAAATCTCACCATAAGGAATTACTCAGATATATTGTTTCTATGTGTGTTACCCGTAAATTGCTATCACAAACTGGTTTTTCAGGTATTAAACAAAGAAGATGATGGACTTGCCTTTAGCAAAAGAACAAAACAGCCCCTTTGGGTAGCAGAATTTAATGTGTTTCTTGCTGAGTTTGGAGAAACACAACACTCACCATTTGTTCTGTTGGAGGAGGCACAGAGTTGTAGGCAAGGAGAAGACGGGTGAGGGTTCCATTACTTAGAACCATCAGATCCTGATGCTAGAATTTAGGAAAAGCAGTCTTAGCGTGGAGCTACAGGTAGAAAACAGGTCAGATCTCGGATGAACTCTTGTCCTGAACTGAAAAACTTGCAGAGGGGAGGATGGCAGCGAGGTTTAGTCTCCAATTCTGCCTCACTAGCCCCTTGACTGAAAGCCTCTTGATTTAGGGGACCAAAGACTTCTGGGTCCTTAAGGTCCCCAGGGAACCATATGGGTGGAGATATGCCAAGCAGCATGTGACTAAAACTACCAGAGTGATAGCTGGACAAAGTGATTCTGAAAATCAAGGCAAATAACCTAAATAATTCTGTTCAAACATATAGCTGGCTGATGCAAAAGTGATCTTTTTTGGCTTATCTTACATAACAATAAAAGTTACTTACATCATTTGGTAGGTGGAGATGAGAATCAAAATACTTTTTTGAAAAACATATATTAATATGGTTGCTGCTGCTGCTGCTGCTAAGTCTCTTCAGTTGTGTCCGACTCTGTGTGACCCCATAGACGGCAGCCCATCAGGCTCCCCCGTCCCTGCGATTCTCGAGGCAAGAACACTGGAGTGGGTTGCCATTTCCTTTTCCAATGCATGAAAGTGAACAGAGAAAGTGAAGTCGCTCAGCCGTGTCCGACTTGTGGCGACCCCATGGACTGAAGCCCACCAGGCTCCTCTGCCCATGGGATTTTCCAGGCAAGAGTAATATCGTTGAAGCTGTTAGAATATAATTATCCACAGCATTTAATAAGAGCAGATGACAATGTCTAAAAGACAGACTCTGATGGCAAAATTATAAAGTGTGAAATCTACACATACCTTAATCTCAGCGGTAACAGTGAAAATGGTGACTTCCTCCAGTGGGTTGTTAGGAAGCATGTAATATTCTGAGTCAAATGGGGCTCTTTGAGGCAAGTGGCGGCTCGAATATACCCAGAATCCCACAACGTCTTTCTTTAATTTTCTATCTTTAGTTTATTAAGCTGAAATTGGTGTTGAAGCAAGATTTTTCTAATTAATATTATTCTAATCAATATCAAAAGAGTTTATAATTCATGGGCTCACAGAGCTCACGCTGATGCAAATTCCATCTTGTCATTCCACTGTGTGAGCTTTGCAATGGGCAAAGCTTCAAAGAGTTGGCAAGAAAATGAAGGGCATGCCCCAAAGAATGTCCTGCTTCAGTCTCCACAGAGGACAAATTCTTCAGTGGAGAATACCAGCTGCCACACGAAGGCAGCAGCACGGAGCTCCCCCAGCAAGCCTAGAACCCACACCGCACGACGTGAAGCTACACTGGGGACTCAGGAAAGCTCGCAGAACTACTGCCAAGCTCCTATGGCAAAGACAAGTCGAACTGCTTTTCATTAGAAAGAAACGTTCATATATATGTATGTAATTTAAATTTGGATCTTATTGTGAAGATAGACTAGAGTTTTAAGATTAGTACTATCTTAATTTAAATATCTATAAAATGAGCTTCTTCCTTCGAACATTTCAATGACTCTAGCTTATTTTCACAAAGTACATCACATAGTCAAACATTCCCAGCAAGCTAAGAATAGGAACAAGCTGTTAGTAAGAGGGAGTGAGAGATGAAAACTAGACCTGCCAAGACTGAATGATTATAAATGATCCTAAGTTTAAAAGGCAGAGATTCCCCCTCCCCCATTCCACCGTGTCGTATCATCTTGTAATTGTAACACAAATGCTTCTCTGATTTACAACAAAAATGGCAGAATTCCTTAGGTCTGGGGACTTAGAAATTTTCCCCTTACCTCCTCCCATAGTGGGGTCACAGATGCAGTTCTTTTGCCCTCTGACTTTTTCCAAAGCAGATAATTGATTTTTTAAAATATCATGCTTTTCTTGTTTCCGGTTAAGCAAAATGAAAGTTTATGATAGACGGCATGTTGACTGGCTATTCCTCAATTCTGGTGAAGATGGAGAGCTGGGAATAGGGCTCAACTTTGTTGGAAGCAGTTAAAGCTTGAAGAATTTCCTTAATCCAGGACTTATGAGTCACAGAGCAGAGACGCTGAATGTGCTTCTCCTGCCCTTGGAGAACTTGCAAGAACAGTAAGACATACATTTGTGCTGGGGGGCGGGGGGACTTGCAGGGACAGTATGGCACACGTTTGGGGGAAGCAGGAGGTGCTAACAGTAGTAATGGAATCAGGAATGCAAAATATTAGTTACAGAATAACAGGCTGCTCAGTTGCTAAGGAATCCTAAAAATAGGGCTGAGTGACTGGCTGAGAGGAGTGGGGAGGAGTAGATGCTTCTGTGGGTTTCATCAAGTAGCCCAGGCCTGACAAAAGCCCTGCAGAGAGGCCGCTGCAGCGGCAGGAACAGAGCAGCAATGAGCATGCGCAGCTGCCTGACCGCCAGCTGCCTGGCGGAGGGATTCTTGCCAGGGGCTGCGCTTTCTTCCCACACAGGCCGACCTGACCGACACAGACCTCAGACTCACAGTAAGGGCTGGCGGCTCAGGTCCTGTAGAACAGAGGTCCAGAGCTACTCCAGGAGTCTTGACCACTTACACATCCCCAGTCCCATTCTCATCTACTTTTCAGACGAATTCATCAGCTTGGAAGTGGTTTGGGTAACAGACTCACACTCGTCTTTGCACAGTGTGTAAAGCTGACTACTGAGGAATTGATAAAGGAATCTAAGGTTGGGTTCCCCAGGTGGTCCAGTGGTAAAAAATCTGCTCCCAATACAGGAGATGCAAGAGATGCAGGTTCAATCCCTGGGTTGGGAAGATCCCCTGGAGTAGAGAATGGCAACCCTCTCCAGTATTCTTGCCTGGAAAATTCCATGAACAGAGGAGCCTAGCCTCTGTCCATGAGGGTCGCAAAGTATGAGGAGCAGGGTGAGAGATTTCATTTTAGAGGAAAGTACGTTTTGTTTTCATCCTTTACAGTTGACCTTTCCAGTCTGATGATTTAGAGTCTGATGATTCCCTAAAAAATTTTAAAATATCTCACTGCATATCAAATAAATGGAGAAACTCCCTAGGGAATCTGGCTGCACATTTGTCCCCTGCTATAACTGATAGCCTATCAGTATGGTGCCATTGTTTTTCACTAAGAGAAGCCCCATTAGAGATTGTGACTTTCAGCTGTTACTTCCTGCTTGGCAAAGTTAAAACAAATTCTAATGTTGCTATAAGGAAGGACTTTGCTCACCAGTTTATTTTTCTTTTTTGGTGGTAAAACATGGTGGGAATGCTATCTGGTTGCTGTGTGGACACTGGGCACATGGCAGGAAAATGGAGAGGCTGGGGTGGGGACAAGCAGAGGAATCAACAGAAGCAGAAGCCTGGCTCTCCTCCTCTGAGCAGGTGCTGCTAAAGGACACAGCAGGCTGGGTTCATGTGCTCAGAATTCCTTTGATGTCTTTGTCCGTTCTTTTAAAAAACCTGGCCCCCCTGGAGGAAAGCTCAGGGCTGTTTCCACAGATTTCTGCTTTAACTGAGATAGCAATATAATTAGTTCATGGACTTGGAGGCTCAGTTAGTGACTTTCTGTTTGTAGGGTTACACAAAGGACATCCTAACCCACAAGGGAAAAAAAAATCTTTCCCTAAACTTTCACTGAGATTCATTGCTTTAGTTAAGTCACTATCTTTCCCTGAAAGGCTCTGTTAAGTTTAAAAACAAAAACAAAAAATAAGAAATCCTTGGTAGAAAGAACTGTTATGTTAGTATCAGACAGTATTACCTTATAATATGATGACAAGTTGATAGGGTATAGGATACAGAATAGGTGTTTATTTTTTTTCATTTTTAAAACTAAATATAATTTAGATTGAGCAAATTTCAGCCCTTTTAATATTCAGTTTTGTAAGTGTTTATAAATACACACAACCATGTAACCACACCATAACCAACATGATATGGAATACTTCCATCACAGCAAAAAAAAAAATTCCTCTATATCCCTTGTGTCAAACCCTTCTCCATTCCTTATAACCACTGATCTGTTAGATTTGTCTTTTCCAGAATGTCATGTAAATGGGTACATACAGTATATAGCCTTTCAAATCTGGCTTTATCATCTGGGAAGCCCAGGAGACTCAGCGGTAAAGAACCCATCTGCCAATGCAGGAGACGAGAGAGGTGGGTTTGATCCCTGGGTTGGGAAGATGCCCTGGAGAAGGGCATGGTGATCCACTCCAGTATTCTTGCCTGCCATGGACAGAGGAGCCTGGTGGGCTACAGTCCACGGGGTCTCAGAGTCAGACATTGCTGAAATTTTCATGTATGGTTTAAAGTAAGGGTTCACTGTGTGAAGGTACCAGTTTCTGTGTATTCTTTGCCCACTTAAAGGGCTGTTATGAACTGATTGTGCCTGTCACCCACCGCCCCCTCCCACCGCCAGATTAATATGTTGAATCTTTAACCCACAATATAATTGTATTTGGAGATAAGGCCTTTAGGTTAAATTGATTATAACCTTAATTAAGGTTAAGTAGAGTCATAAGGGTAGGGCTCTAACCTACCAGGGCTGGTACCCTCGTAGCGAGGAAGAGACAAGCTCTCTCCACCAGCACACACGCAGGACAGGTCATGAGCACAGAGCGAGGGCAGCCACTGGCAAGTCAAGCAGAGCTTCAAGAATTGTGAGAAAATAAATTTCTGTTGTTTAAGTCACCTAGCCTGTCAAATTTTGTTACAGCAGCCTGAGCAGATGAATCTAGGTGAGTTTGAGTTGTTTTTATTTTTGTAATTATGAATAAAGCCATGATAAGCTACAATAGGTAAGTTTAAAAACATTTATTTTGGTTGCATCACATAGCATGTGGCGTCTTAGTTCCCTGAACAGGGACTGAAACCCGTGCCTGCCCCTATAGTGGAAACTTGGAGCCCTAACCACTGGACAGCCAAGAGAATTTCCAGTTTTTAACATTTTACTTTAATTGTTAAAAATAGCTGAAACATTTTCTTGTGGTTCAGAATTTTAAACAGTGATACTATAGCAAATCCGAGATAGGCTTGTTCAGCATATACAACTTTTTATACTGTAGAGCACCAATTCAGTGTATTATCAAATTTTCATGGTTTTACCAATCTAATAGGTGAAAAATATTGTCCGTGTGTTTTAATTGAATTTTTTTCATATGTTTAGAAGCCATTTATGTTTTCTTTTCTGGTGAATCACTTTTCTCCTTTGTTCATTTTCTGTTCGTCTTTGGTTTTCCATTCAGCATTTTATTTTTAACAGCTATACTAGGTTAATTAGCTATGTGTTTATAATATGATTTGACTGAGAATTTTTATGAAGAATAGATGTATATTTTTTCAAGAGCTCTTCCAGCATCAATGTAGGTAATATTAGATGACTTTTCTTATAAGATCTATTAAAATGATTTCAGTTAATGGAGTTCTAAAATGGACTTACCCTTGTGTCTCTGGAATGAAATCTACTTGACCTTGGTAATTTAGTCCTTTGATGTGCTGCTGGATTCTGTTTGATAATCTTTATGATTTCTGCATTGATTTTAATAATGAATAGGCACAGTTTGATAGTAGAACAAATTCTGGTGTACAGAAAGAAGGGAAAGTTTTAGTTGGAGGTCCCTTAGTGAAGATGAGGAGCACTTAGGTGATGGCATGCAGAGGGTAGAGCAGCTGTATGTCCTCATCAAAGGACCTGATGAGACGGGGGGATTCCAAAGCAGTAAAAAAAAGCATTAAGTGGTTCTCTACCTACTTTATACCAAAGTTTCTTAAGAAATGGCTTCAAATCATTCAAACTGTATGTTCCTATACCTCTAATATTCTCCTATACCTCCTACTGTATGCTTTCTATTAAAAATATTTTAGTGGGCAGCAGGGAAAATCCAGCTAGGATTCTAGTCATATTATTAGTTACTAATACACGGATCATCATTTGATAACTGAACCAGCCCCCAAAACACAGTGGCCATGGTCCATACCTCTCTGCTCTTTAGTGAGTTATAAAAGCAAAATGAGAATAACTGAGGGTCCTTGACTAGACCACAAAGGCTCATATCATCATGGGGGAAAAGTGAAGAAAACACCAGAATGAGAAAAGATGACGGAGTTGACAGATGTCCAAGTAATGCTATTAACTGCCCTGACTTCCTTTTTATAACTAGTTCTGCCTAAAATAATTCAGTAGCATAAATGTTCAGATCCTTCCTTTCACCAAGAGGAGGAGAGAGAGAGAGCTCAGTTCCCCCAAGGTAATGCTCTGCTGTTTCCCCAGGGTGGTGTTTGTTAGACAAGAGATTATGAGGTCATGTGCATCAGAATGCCCTAGGTGTTTGCCAAAAAGCAGGTGCCCACACCTTACTTGGGGTGAAACTCTGAAATATGAAGATATTAAAGTCAGATAATTCTGATGCAGACAGTCCTAGGACTTCGTTTTCAAAAACAATTCCTTAGAGATGGTTGATGTCTCCACTTTACCCTTTGTAGAATGAAAGCAAAATCTCACATTTAAAATTTATCATGACTCAGATCCAAGGCCTGTCTCCCACAAAGATGCTTACAGACAGCCTATGATACATTTATGCACACAATGCATATACGTACTGTGATCATTTCGGTATTTTTATGCAGAGAAAACCAGACAAGTTGATTTTACTGAAACAAATTCATCTAAAGGTAGACAATTGACCTTCCAGGACCCATGCGCTTCTCTGCATAAAACGCTTGCATCTAATCCTAGATGTCAGGGATGCTAAATGATTGCACATCTCTTCACACATTTTAGCGGGTTGAACACTGAAGGGAAAAGTTCTGTGGGTGTCACTGTGGGCCATTACAGGAAGACAGCTGTCCCTGGCTTCTGGTCAACAATCTGCAATGAAAAATGAATGTTTCAGTACTTCTGAATAGTCCACTTAATAACTTGGAAAGCAGAACCCATCTATCTGATGCTTACTAAGCATTTCTGGCTAGTAATTTGGACACATTTATTTTCTTTGACATTGCCTAATGGAGCTGTCTACTCCCCTCACGCATGTTGATAGTGACTGGCCAGAGTGTGTGCATTCTGAACTCTTCAGTGAGGTGCGTGTGCCCCACAGGTGGAAGCAGACCACCGTGGGCAGCCAGCCTGCAAAGTTAAACCAACCGGTTCTCCAGGAGCTACTCAGTGGGCAGAGTTGTTATTTTAACCTCTTAAGTTAAATCTCAGATCTTTCAGGGCTGGTCACTAGGAGTTAAAAATAAAAACGTTTTGTTCCAGACTGTCAAAATACATTCCAGTTAAAAAAAAATTCAATCTTTAACTGAATGGGAAAGCAAAAACAAAAAGTCAGTTAAAAGGAACACGGCGATTGCTTTACGTAGGTTTCAATTTCTGAACCTGGAGAAAGTGGTGCTGGTAAAAAAATGTGACATAATAAAGACAACATAAATAGTTTGAAAACTGGAATAAGAATCTATGATAACGATGATGGTAAAGGAGGAGGTGGAGAAGGAGGAGGAGAAAAACAGGAGAATTTTTGTCTATAACATTGTTAGTAACTGATTAGAAACGCATGGTCCCTAAATAAAGAAAAGTAAAAGGGGGGTGGGTGGCACACAGCCAGAGAAAGGAAGAATCCAAGATCCATGCTTATATTTCATCAGTCCTTAAATTCATCCAAGAAATGGCATAAATGTTGTAAAAGGAAAGGTGAAACAGTAGATTTTCACTGGTGTAATCAAGTATGTACAGGTTCCTTCTAACCACTTGAGGACAGTAATTCCAGGAGACAGGCTGCTTGCCCTGTAGGGGCATGTTCGCTACTCTGATTATAAACTTTGGCACAGCAACTCTTCCCAAACCTGTCTTCACCAATTCATACCTCCCAGTTCAACATTTGACACTGTCAGCTTAGTTTTTCATTCCAAGAAAGGTGATAAAGTCAAATGTCACTAAAATGGCTCTTCATATTTAGGAAAACTGCTATTGGAATTTTATCAAGTTTCACAGACTTTCTGAACAGCTATTGAAAACAGAGTAACTAAAATTTACAAATGGATATAAATATTTCAATTATCCACTGTAATAAGTGTAGCTAATAAATATTCTTCTTGCTTTCGGACTTTTATTTCAAGAAAAATTCCAAATGTTAAATGCTACATTTTAAAGTTAAGGTTCAGTTCAGTCACTCAGTCATGTCCGACTCTTTGTGACCCCCTGGACTGCAGCACACCAGGCCTCCCTGTCCATCACCAGCTACTGGAGTTCACCCAAACTCATGTCCCATTGAGTCAGTGATGCCATCCAGCCATCTCATCCTCTGTCGTCCTCTTCTCCTCCCGCCTTCAATCTTTCCCAGCATCAGGGTCTTTTCAAATGAGTCAGCTCTTCGTATCCAGTCAGCCAAAGGATTGGAGTTTCAGCTTCAACATCAGTCCTTCCAATGAATACCCAGGACTGATCTCCTTTAGGATGGACTGGTTGGATCTCCGTGCAGTCTAAGGGACTCTCAAGAGTCTTCTCCAACACCACAGTGCAAAAGCATCAATTCTCTGGCGCTTAGCTTTCTTTATATTCCAACTCTCACATGCATACATGACTACAGGAAAAACCATAGCCTTAACTAGATGGACCTTTCTTGGCAAAGTAATATGCTTTGTAATATGCTATCTAGGTTGGTCATAACTTTTCTTCCAAGGAGTAAGCGTCTTTTAATTTCATGGCTGCAGTCACCATCTGCAGTGATTTTGGAGCCCCCCAAAAAAGTCTGACACTGTTTCCACTGTTTCCCCATCTATTTCCCATGAAGTGACGGGACCAGATGCCATGATCTTCGTTTTCTGAATGTTGAGCTTTAAGCCAACTTTTTCACTCTCCCCTTTCACTTTCATCAAGAGGCTTTTTAGTTCCTCTTCACTTTCTGCCACAAGGGTGGTGTCATCTGCATATCTGAGGTTATTGATATTTCTCCTGGCAATATTGATTCCAGCTTGTGTTTTATCCAGCCTAGTGTTTCTCATGATGTACTCTGCATATAAGTTAAATAAGTATGGTGACAATATATAGCCTTGACGTACTCCTTTTCCTATTTGGAACCAGTCTGTTGTTCCATGTCCTGTTCTGTTGCTTCCAGACCTGCATACAGATTTCTCAAGAGGTAGGTCAGGTGGTCTAGTATTCCCATCTCTTTCAGAATTTTCCATAGGTTGTTGTGATCCACACAGTCAAAGGCTTTGGCATAGTCAATAAAGCAGAAATAGATGTTTTTCTAGAACTCTGTTGCTTTTCGATGATCCAGCGCATGTTGGCAAATTTGATGTCTGTTGCCTCTGCCTTTTCTAAAACCAACTTGAACATCAGGAAGTTCACGGTTCACATATTGCTGAAGCCTGGCTTGGAGAATTTTGAGCATTACTTTAATAGCGTGTGAGATGAGTGCAATTGTGCGAAAGTGTGAGCATTCTTTGGCATCGCCTTTCTTAGGGATTGGAATGAAAACTGACGTTTTCAGCCCTGTGGCCACTGCTGAGTTTTCCAAATTTCCTAGCACATTGAGTGCAGCACTTTTATAGCATCGTGATTTCCTGGGTTGTGAAGCTCTTTCTTGTACAGTTCTTCTGTGTATTCTTGCCACCTCTTCTTAATATCTTGTGCTTCTGTAAGTCCATACCATTTCTGTCCTTTATTGAGTCCATCTTTGCATGTAATGTTCCCTTGGTATCTCTAATTTTCTTGAAGAGATCTCTAGTCTTTTCCATTCTATCGTTTTCCTTTATTTCTTTGCACTGATTGCTGAAGAAGGCTTTCTTATCTCTCCTTGCTATTCTTTGGAACCCTGCATTCAGATGGGTATATCTTTCCTTTTCTCCTTTGTTTTTGCTTCTCTTCTATTCATAGCTATTTGTAAGGCCTCCTCAGACAACCATTTTGCTTTTTGCGTTTCCTTTTCTTGGGGATGGTCTTGCTCCCTGTTTCCTATACAATGTCAGGAACGTCCGTCCATAGTTCATCTGGCATTCTATCAGATCTAGTCCCTTAAATCTATTTCTCACTTTCACAGTATAATCATTAGGGATTTGATTTAGGTCATATCTGAATGGTCTAGCTGTTTACCCTACTTTCTTCAATATAAGTCTGAATTTGGCAATAAGTAGTTCATGATCTGAGCCACAGTCAGCTCCCGGTAAAAGATAGCACTAGTAAAGTCGGTGAATGTATTTTCTTAAATTTTGACTACTTTCATTTGAGCAGGAAAGGAGTTCCCCAAGAAGAATCTCTAAATCTCTTGCTTTCACTTTGCTAAGGAAGGATTTGTTTTTGCTACTACATGAAATTAAAAAACCTCTACGGTTCTTTCCCCTTCTAGATAAAGTTCACTATTGATATAGCATCCTCAGAATCTGCTAAAATGACTATATGACAACATGGAAAAGGAATCAGTTCAGTCACTCAGTCATGTCTGACTCTTTGTAACCCCATGGACTGAAGCTCACCAGGCTTCCCTGTCCATCACCAACTCCTGGGTTTACTCAAACTCATGTCCATTGAGTCGGTGATGCCATCCAACCATCTCATCCTCTGTCGTCCCCTCCCACCTTCAATCTTTCCCAGCATCAGGGTCTTTTCAAATGAGTCAGTTCTTCACATCAGGTGGCCAAAGTATTGGAGCTTCAGCTTCAGCATCAGTCCTTTTAATGAATATTCAGGACTGATTTCCTTTAAGATGGACTGGTTGGATCTCCTTTCAGTCCAAGGGATTCTCAAGAGTCTTATCCAACACCATAGTTCAAAAGCATCAATTATCTGGCACTCAGCTTTCTTTATAGCCCAACTTTCACATCTATACATGACTACATGACTATATGGAAAATGAATAGGGTATAGTAATAAGTAAATAAACCAGGGTTCAAAACTGGATTTACGAAATGACTGCTCCTACAATGATATCATATATATACATATATATGATATACATATATATGATATACATATATATGTATATATACATATATATATACGTATATATATACGTATATATGTATATATACATATATATATACGTATATATATACGTATATATATATATATACATATATATGTATATCATATATATGTATATCATATATATGTATATATATGATATCATTGTATATGATATATGATATCATATATATGATATATGATATCATATATATACATATATATGTATATATATATATGTATATATATGCAGGTAAGACGATAAGATGAGTGAAAATGAAGCCAAATTATTTATTGTGAAGTGAGTTTTAGAATGAATAATTTCTAGTTTAAAATATTCATTACTGTTATTATGTTTTTGAAAAAATAACTTCTTTTATAAAGAATCAATTGGCTTCTACTGTAAAAATAAAAAATGTTGTTGAGAGAAATTAAAGAAGACACAAGTAAGTGGAGAGCCGCCCAGCACACATGGACTGGAAGGTGTGATATTGTCAAGACATCAGTGCTACCCAAAGTGGCATCCTAGATTCAACACAGTCTCTATCAATTTTCCAACATTATTTTCATAAATCGAAAAATTCATCCTAAAATTCATGTGGGATTTCGAGACCCCAAATAGTTAAATGATCTTGAGAAAAAAAAAAAAAGAAAAAGTTGGAGGTCTCACATTTCCTGATTTCAAAACTTTCTACAAAATCCCAGTACTCAAAACAGTGTGATTATTGGAATCATGACAGACATATAACCAATGAAACAGAATACAGAACTCAGAAATAAATCCTCTCATATATAGTCAAATGATTTTCAACAAGGATGCCAAGACCAAGGATGGTGAATGGGGAAAGGACAGATTTTTCAATCAGTGGTGTTGAAAAACTAGACATCCATATGCAAAAGAATGAAATTGAACGCTTATCTTACACCATATATAAAAATTCACTCAAAATGAATCAAAGACTTAAACATAAGAGCAAAACCCATAAAACTATTAGAAAAAAACTGAGGAAAATTTCCATGACAGAGAATTTGGCAATGTAAAAGTAAAAACACAAGCAACAAAAGCAAAAATATAAATAAGCTGAACTTCTTCAAAATTAAAAATATTTGTGCATCAAAGGACTCTATCAACAGAATGAAAAGGCAACCCACAGAATGGCAGAAAATATCTGAAAATTGTGTATTTGATAAGGGATTGATGTCTAAATTATATAAATAGTTCTTATAATTCAACAACAACAAAATAAAGAACCCGATTAAAAAATGGGGAAAGGGTTTGCACAGACACTTGTCCAGGAAAATATACAAATGGTCAGTTAAGCATATGCAAGACTGTTCAACATCATTAGTGACTAGGGAAGTGCAAAGCAAAACCACAATAAGATAATACGTCACACTCATTAAGATGGCTATTAAAAAATGAAACAAAATAGAAAAGCATACATGCTGTAAAGGATGTAGAGAAACTGGAACCCTTGTGCATTGTTTCGGGGAATGTCGAATGGTGCAGCTGCTGTGAAAAACAGTAAGGTAATCCCTCAAAAAATTAAAAATAGCATTACCACATGATCTAGCAATTCCATTTCTGAGTATATACCCAAAAGAAATGAAAGCAGAGACTTGAACATATCTTTATGTATCTGTGTTCATAGCAGCTTTATACCCAATGTGGAAGTCACTCAGTTATGTCTGACTCTTTGCGACCCCATAGACTACAGCCTGCCAGGCTCCTCTGTCCATGGAATTCTCCAGGCAAGGATACTAGATTGGGGTGCCATTTCCTTCTCCAGGGTATCTTCCTGGATTAGAGATCGAACCAGAGTCTTCTGCAATGGTAGGTGGGTTATTTACCACTGAGCTACCAGGGAAGCCCTTATTCCTTAACCAATGGTAGAAGCAACCCAAGTGTTCACTGATGGATGAATGGATCAACAAAATGTGCTATATAATGGAAGGGCTTCTCTGGTGGCTCAGCTGGTGAAGAATCTTCCTGCAATGCCGGAGACCTGGGTTTGATCCCTGGGTTGGGAAGATCCCCTGGAGAAGGGGAAGGCTACCCACTCCAGTATTCTGGCCTAGCGAATTCCATGGACTGTAGGAATTCAGGGAGGGAACTGGGAGAGATGGAGTTGAAGTAAGCTTTGGAGACTGAGTAGGAGTTGATTACATGGAGGTAGGCAGCATTGAATGGAAGGGACAGTTAATGAATCGGCTGCTAAATGTGCAGTTTCTCCATCTTGGCCCCACTAGCCCCACTGACACTCTGTATCGCACTGCTTCTGTGTGAGGGAGCTGTCCTGTACATTGTGGGATGCTTGGCACCATCCCAGGCCTCTACATACTAGGTGACAGTATCCTCTTTCTCCACCCCAGTTGGAACAATCAGAAATGACTTGTATTTGAGAACCACTGGTATATGGAGCCTGTCTCTGAGCTAGAAAAGATATGAGTTGGATGAGAACAGAAAGTCCACTCATGACAGCATCTTTCACCCTTGCATTCCAAACGTCAGTTTTGGCACCTGATACAGAATGGATGGTGTATGTCTTTTTGTTCATTCCTCTTTGAATGGTGCTACCAAAACTTTGATTTGAAACCTTTAAAAGTTGGATAGAGAAAGCCTAGAAGTAGATGGACCATTCGGGAAGCTTCTGTAATACATGAGAAAAGAGATATAAAGACCTGAACTAAGGTTATGCTAAGTGAAATAGAAAAGGGATGAATGCAAGAATTTGTGTTAAGGAAGCCTGTATGGAACTTGAGGGCAGAGGACAATGCATCTGGGCAAGCTGTGTTCACCCAGAAGGCCCTGGTCTTACTGAGAAGCAGGGAAATAAAAATATACATAAGCAGAAGTCTCTAAACAGATAACTGAGTGTTGAGTGTGAACAGTTATTGGTTATCAAATCATCAAAAGAACTTCTACAGAAAATAAGCAAGCTGAATAGGAAAGCATCTTGCAGGTAAAGAAGGCAAGCACATTTAGACTTTATTTAGTTTTCTTGCAAAACGAAAAGAGAAATATAAGAGGAAGCACAAGGAGATAAGTACTACAAAATTCATTTTTCTGTTTTGTTGTGTTTGCTCTGGAATGTCAGTCTGAGATGTAAAGATGAATAATCTCTGATTTAGGATTCTGAAATCTGCATTTAAAGCTCAGTGTATCCCTTTAAAAAGCCCTAAGAGAATAAAAACTGTGCTTTTATAATTCTAAACCATTTCCCCATTTTCATGGAGGAAATACAGACAAAGCAAGGGCAAAATTTCAGCATGAGGGCCTCCCCCTGCTGCATAGCCTTGGACTTTGCTAAGCTAGTGAGCATCTCATTGTCATTTGAGAAAGCCAGCTGCACAGTTAGATAGAGTGAGCCTGTCTCTGCAACTCCAAGACTGTAATTATGCTAAAATGGGATCCTGCAGCAGAGAATATAAAGAGAAGCTCTGGAATATCTCTCCTACACTAAACAACTTCATGGTTGAAAGGAAGCAATTACTGAGAACAAGATGAGGCTAAGTAAAAACAGCATAACTTTCCAACTTTTCTGACTTGGTTATTGATAGAATTGTGCTGACCTCAAACAGTTTTTGCTTTTTTCCCCCTGAAGCCATAATAATTCTAGTTTTCTAGCTTTATTTTTAGATTAAGTAGAAAAAAATTTTTATTTTTTAAATTAACCATCTCCCTCACTCAATTTAAAGCAACTTTCTATACTGGCTTAACAGTATCAGCAATTCTACCAAAGTCTTTAGGTTCAGTTATCCCTCCCACTAAAACCTGGAGCGACACTAGTATCCAGTTAAGTCCTCTGCAACTTACTTGCAGCAACTCTACCTTCCCAAGTGATCACTGTCCAGCTAGGAGGAAAGTTTTCTGGGGACAGGACAGATATGAAAAGAGCAGAATATGAGGGTTCCTAATTATTTTTCTTCTATGGTGACAGAAGTTAGCAGAAATAGGAAATTGCAAATTGAACAGGAATATGTCTGAGGCTGGAAACTACACGTGAATAACCACCTACAAAAGTGCATCCATCACCTTCGCATCCTGCCTCTGCTGTCGGCAGTTGAAAACGTCCACCTTGAATTCCGTATCCCTGGGTACATCGACAAGTTAAGAGACAGCATGGGAGTGCTTGTACAGACAGACTTGATACATACAGGTTAATTAGTTTAATAATCCTAGAACCCAAAGATCAATGTTTACCTAAATTATAGGGATAGTTACCAGGCGTTCAGTAAATCTCTGCTGCACACATCTGATTAAAGAGGGTGTGCTTGTGATTGCCTCCAACACCAGAGGCTGCCTTGCATTCCCTCCTCCACTCCCCCATCTTTCCTTTTTCTCCTTATGGGGAGAAACCCCAGCAAATCCTCGGCTGTGGATAAGAGGGAAGCAATGAACACACAGTGAGTGGCAACGGGCCCCTGTCTTTCCCCAAAGGTGTGATGAACTAAATGGCTGTCTTTTTCCCCCTTTTGTCCCTTACAAATAGCTGTGAAAAGAAGAGAAGCGAAAAGCAAAGCAGAAAAGGAAAGATATAAGCATCTGGATGCAGAGTTCCAAAGAATAGCAAGATGAGATAAGAAAGCCTTCTTCAGTGATCAATGCAAAGAAATAGAGGAAAACAACAGAAAGGGAAAGACTAGAGATCTCTTCAAGAAAATTAGAGATACCAAGGGAACATTTCATGCAAAGATGGGCTCGATTAAGGACAGAAATGGTCTGGACCTAAGAGAAGCAAAGATATTAAGAAGAGGTGGCAAGAATACACAGAAGAACTATACAAAAAGATCTTCACAACCCAGAAAATCATGATGGTGTGATCACTCATCTAGAGCCAGACATCCTGGAATGTGAAGTCAAGTGGGCCTTAGAAAGCATCACTATGAACAAAGCTAGTGGAGGTGATGGAATTCCAGTTGAGCTATTTCAAATCCTGAAAGATGAGGCTGTGAAAGTGCTGCACTCAATATGCCAGCAAATTTGGAAAACTCAGTAGTGACCACAGGACTGGAAAAGGTGTTTTCATTCCAATCCCTAAGAAAGGCAATGCCAAAGAATGCTCAAACTACCGCACAATTGCACTCATCTCACACTAGTAAAGTAATGCTCAAAATTCTCCAAGCCAGGCTTCAGTAATATGTGAACCGTGAACTTCCTGATGTTCAAGCTGGTTTTAGAAAAGGCAGAGGAACCAGAGATCAAATTGCCAGCATCTGCTGGATCATGGAAAAAGCAAGAGAGTTCCAGAAAAACATCTATTTCTGCTTTATTGACTATGCCAAAGCCTTTGACTGTGTGGATCACAATAAACTGGGGAAAATTCTTCAAGAGATGGGAATACCAGACCACCTGACCTGCCTCTTGAGAAATCTGTATGCAGGTCAGGAAGCAACAGTTAGAACTGGATATGAAACAACAGACTGGTTCCAAATAGGAAAAGGAGTACATCAAGGCTGTATACTGTCACTCTGTACATCATGAGAAACGCTGGACTGGAAGAAACACAAGCTGGAATCAAGATTGCCGGGAGAAATATTAATAACCTCAGATATGCAGATGACACCACCCTTATGGCAGAAAGTGAAGAGGAACTCAAAAGCCTCTTGATGAAAGTGAAAGAGGAGAGTGAAAAAGTTGGCTTAAAGCTCAACATTCAGAAAACGAAGATCATGGCATCTGGTCTGGTCATTTCATGGGCAATAGATGGGGAAACAGTGGAAACCGTGTCAGACTTTTTTTGGGGGAGGGGGCTCCAAAATCACTGCAGATGGTGACTGCAGCCATGAAATTAAAAGACGCTTACTCCTTGGAAGAAAAGTTATGACCAACCTAGATAGTATATTCAAAAGCAGAGACATTACTTTGCCGACTAAGGTCCGTCTAGTCAAGGTTATGGTTTTTCCAGTGGTCATATATGGACGTGAGAGTTGGACTGTGAAGAAGGCTGAGCACCGAAGAATTGATGCTTTTGAACTGTGGTGTTGGAGAAGACTCTTGAGAGTCCCTTGGACTGCAAGGAGATCCCACCAGTCCATTCTGAAGGAGATCAACCCTGGGATTTCTTTGGAAGGAATGATGCTGAAGCTGAAGCTCCAGTACTTTGGCCACCTCATGGGAAGAGTTGACTGATTGGAAAAGAGTCTGATGCTGGGAGGGATTGGGGGCAGGAGGAGAAGGGGACGACTGAGGATGAGATGGCTGAATGGCATCACGGACTCAATGGACGTGAGTCTGAGTGAACTCCGAGAGATGGTGATGGACAGGGAGGCCTGGTGTGCTGCGATTCATGGGGTCACAAAGAGTCGGACACGAATGAGCGACTGAACTGAACTGAACCGAACTGAACCCTGGGTTGCACCATCTAGAGATAATTAGAGTTAACATTAGAAAAGTGTAATTTTAGACATCTTTCTATGCATGTCTATAGAATCAGGTGAATAAGAGAAGAAGGAATGAATAGAGAGCTGGTTGGCTGGATGGAGAGCAAGTGTAGACTTTCATAAAAATGGAGTCATACTATAGATAACAGTTGTTACACTATCTTTGTCATGACCTGGGTTCTCTTCTGGGATTCTGTTAACTGTTCCATGCCAGGGTTTACACTCTTCATTTGAGAGGGTATTCCACTCTTTCAGTGGTTTGTAGGTTGGGTTTCCACAGAAGCAGAACTTGAGTAGGGAAATGAGTAGAAGTGGCTGTATTTGGGAGGTGATCCCAAGAAGCAGCAGAGAAGGCAACGGCACCCCACTCCAGTACTCTCGCCTGGAGAATCCCATGGATGGAGGAGCCTGCTGGGCTGCAGTCCATGGGGTCGCTAAGAGTCGGACACGACTGAGCGACTTCACTTTCCCTTTTCACTTTCATGCATTGGAGAAGGAAATGGCAACCCACTCCAGTGTTCTTGCCTGGAGAATCCCAGGGACGGGGGAGCCTGGTGGGCTGCCGTCTATGGGGTCGCACAGAGTCGGACACGACTGACACTGGTCAGGGGAGAAAGACCCCAGGAGGGCAGGCGGGGGAAGCAGAAAGTGGGGTTCTCACTGAGGGCTCAGCAGGAGCTCTAGCAGACAGCACAGAGCACACAGCAGGGTCCGCATGCAGCACAAGGGAGGAGCCCCTGGCTGTCAGTCAGCTTTGCTGGGAGGAGGCATTCACAGCCCTTCTGCCTGCCCCACAAGAGGCCAGGTGCATTCTGCTGGTCAGAAATAAGCAAAACACTCCGAGTTGTAGGTGCTTGCCACTGGCAACCTGAAAAGCAAACATGGTAACTCTGAATGCTGAGGAGTGGTGGGCAAAGCCCCCACGCTGTGGTTTGGGATTTTTCCCCAGTTCACCCTGGAGCTCGAGTCGCTCATGTTTGGCAGAGAGAGTTAACACTGTTGCCCCCTGCTCTATTTTATCCTTCTCCCCACATCAATTTCCACTCATCCTCAGTCAGAAGATGAAAGACAGGTACATATGCACTCAATATATTTCTCTCCAGATTTGGGACTGTTGGTAGGACTCCTCAGGATCTGACTGACTATCTTCAGTTTCTGGGAGTGGTAGTGAGGTTAGGAGCTGGGCTTTCCCGTGTATCTAGCTTCTATGCTCTGTTCTAGAAGCTGGTATCCCCTCTGCAGCCCTTTACACCTCCAGCTGCCCCATTTTAATTTTTTTTTAATTTTATTTTTACTTTATTCTACTTTACAATACTGTATTGGTTTTGCCATACATTGACATGAATCAGCCACAGGTGTACACGAGCTCCCAGTCCTGAAACCCCCTCCCACCTCTCACCCCATATCATCTCTCTGAAAGTTTGTTGTACTCTAGTTTAAAAATATATCCACAAATTCTTTGATGTCCTTCCCCTAAAAGGCAGAGGTAATTTCCTTGCCCCTGGAGTGTGGGGCTGATCTGTCTTCTAATGAACAGAATATGGTGGAAGTGAAGCTATGTGATTAGGTCATGAAAGGCATGCTAACTTTCTTCTCTCTCTCATCAGCCACTCTAAGGGAAGCTAGCCACCTTATTGTGAGCAAGCTCAGCAGCCCGATAGAGAGATCCTGTGGGTCTGATTCTGTGAACAGCCAGCAAGGAGCTGAAGCCTCCAGACAACGGCGCATGAGTGAGGCTGAAGAGGGTCCTCCAACCCCAGCAAGTCTTTTCATGGAAAACCTGGAGCCAGAACCACCCAGCGAAGCCGTCTGCAGATTCTCGACTCCCCCAAACTGAAAAGGAATGCCATTTTAAGACACTAAGTTTGGGGGTGATTTGTTAAGCAGCAAGAGATAAATTATAAAATTGGTTAGATTTTCCATTTCCTAGTTAGATTCTTTTGGGCAAACTTGGGGCTGGCTATGGCACAACATTTTGTTCTCCCTTTTTAAAATATGCAACTTAAATCCGCCATGATACACCTCTGAAGTTAATGCTTTTGTCTTGAACATGGCATAATATGCTAAGCTTTGCTTTTTACTCCCTTCTATTGCACATATGTCATAAGGGAGCTGGGAGATCTTTCATCATTTTATTTCTTGGACGACAGTGAAGAGGGAAGGCATCCAGTCTGTCTTTTCCCTTCTCACTTTATCCATAAAGAGAACAAGTTTGCAGGTTAACACTTTTAGTTGACAAGAGGCACTTTAACAAGTTCTAGACAAAGGAAGCCGTCGATGCCATCTCCAGGAACCTCTTCACTTTCTTCTATCTGCTTCTAGAGCTCCTCTTGGGTCCTTGGGATTGTCCAGGCTCTAAGGAGGTTAGGAGGTTAGGAGCTGGTTCAAGCACTGCTGCTGTCTTCCCCCTGGTTCAAGCTGATGGGAACTGATTGCACTTCTGGATCACAAGGCTCATAGTCTCCAGTTTCTCTGTTTGAAATCTCTAAGAAATGTTTTTCTCTTATAAAGTTCACAATGGCACTTTATTCTTAGAAACAGCACATGAAGGACATGGAGCAAAGGGCAGAATCAGACAAATAGGGAGATTATGACTTAATGAAATTACGGTAGAGGCTTCTCAGAAACTAAACAGTTAACTCCACTGGAAGCAACTCTTGCAACTCAGTTTTTTTTTTCTTTTTGCAACTCAGCTTTTAAAGAATTTCTTGCAACTCAGTTTTTATAGTAACTTAAATCACTTTAAAATCAAAATATTCTATTTTTAAATGTAAGGAATTAGAGAATAGGGTCTCAAGCCATCCTTGATGACTTGAAAAAATAATCTCCATTAGAAACATGAAATCATACATACTCTATGATACGAATCATGTGAAAAGTATGTGTATATGTGGAAAAGATTAGGAGAACTGAAGGAATGTAAACAGCTATTTCCTTTAGGCTGAGACATTATAGGTAAACTTTTTGAAACCGTGAAATCGAAATCTTTGCGGAAGAAAGAAATATAACTACATATGCTTGGGTGGATTTCTGTAAACACGTCGTGCTACAGAATTTTAAAAAGTAAACTGGGCTGGGGTTATGCAGGAGAGAGAATAAGACTGTTCTTTCATTCTGGCTGAAGGAAGGCGTCTGGGCTGAGACTGTACTCATGCTGGGGAAAACTCCTGCTTCCTTCCCTTTCCAGCTTAACCCCATTTCACTATAATCTGCTTTTCTTCTCTCTTGATAGAAAATCTCCAAGTTAGCTGACATTGAATTATTTTGTCTGAACAAAAATAATGATAAAATCTATAAAAAATGAAACCTGGTATGTATGTCCCAATTTTAAAATCAAATCACCTTGGTGGCATCTCAGAGGCTGAGCTTACTGTCACCTTTGGCTCTTAAGAAATGACAGCCTGCCTCCTCCTCCTTCCACATCTATAACTTTGAGAGTGGAAATGACCTAAGAGAGATAGCAAAGAAGGCTGTGGAGCCATCTAATGAGTGGAAAAATAAGTGGGCCTGCTTATTAGGTCTGTCTGTAAAACTCTGATCTGTTACACCCCATTCATTAAAAAAGGTAATAAGCGCCACAGGTTGCATTGCAGAAGCGCACGTGGTTAACTTTAAAAATGAGGCTATCTCAGGAGGAATGACGCTTGGAGAAGGGCCAGTTGTTGGGCAAGGTCAAACTGTTTCCATCTGCCCTGGGAGCTGCTGAGCATGGATCTTTTATGCCAGATTTGAGCACTGGGGTCAGCAAGGTCTTTGTCATCTCTTGGCAAGCAGAGAGGGGGTGGAGGTTAGCTGCAGACCAGAGGCAACAGATCTCTACCCAGGGGACCCAGCCCTGACCTCAGTTTTTGTTTTTCGTCTTTTTCACTTTTTTATCTATTTTTAAAAAACCAGTCTATCCCCCTCCTTCAGGATTCCCTGGTGGCTCAGAGGTAAAGAATCTGCTTGCAATGCAGGAGACTTGGATTTGATCCCTGGGTTGGGAAGATCTTTTAGAGAAGGAAATGACTACCCACCCAGTATTCTGGCCTGGAGAATCCTGTGGACAGGAGCCTAGTGGGCTACAGTCCATGGGGTCGCAAAGCGTTGGACGTGACTGAGCAATTAAGCACATCTACTTCTACAGCAGCCTCGGTGTCCTGTTCAGAGTTCCTAGCACTCGGGCTGAGATGTAGTGAGATGACTGGGAGAAGCCCCGAACCTGAGTCCAAAGGCTGAGTTGAGTTCTGGCTCTGCTGTTTACGGAGTGACCTTGGATAAGTTGCATAACCACAGAGGCTTGCAATTTCCTCAACCACAAACGGGGGTTAGTAAGACCTGCCCTGGGTATTTCATGAAAGTATTGTGAGAATTGAGTTGATGTGTGTGAAACATCAGTTATTACATCAGTGACTTTGCTTCTTTTGCCCTTGACTTTGGATATGTCTTGAACACTCGAGTGTTTCTACTGCTAGTCTTGACCAGGATGTATAACAGGTGACTTGTGTCTATGAAGGTCATTTACATTAGGAATGTTTTAAAAGTTTACTTCATTTATTTCTTCCCTGGGGGAAATCTCTGTGCTCTGTGTGATAGAATCTTTATTCATCTTTTAAAAACTGTACATAAATACTATAATCAATTTAAAGTCAGTAGTAGGAAAAACAGGTTTCTTCAAGACTCCATCATTTGCTACTAAGGGTAAAAGGTGACCTTGTCTGAAATACAGGATATAATTATTTCAGCTTCTGAAAAAATTGTTCTTTGAACAGTCCCTGCCTCTCCTTTGCATGTTTCTTTTAAAAGAATGGCAGGCTCTGGTGAGAAGGATGCCACAAAAATAGAAATGCCAATCTCTAAAGATATCAAGGCACTTTCAAAATGATAAATAATTAATTTTCACAGCATCCTTGATATGATTAATCTTATTTTAGAGATGAAGCAAGGGAAACCAAAAGAACTTAGAGGACCTGCCCAAGGTTATAAGCAGCTGTGCCTGGAACAGAAGCCAGAATGTAGCTTGGGGCTTCTTCTAACAAAAAGGTTTAGTCTAGTACATTCACCGAGCATGATCTACTTCCTAGGTACCCTGGAAGCCTTACCATCTAGGACTCATGATCTAGTGGAGAACACACAGACACAAACACACACACTCCCCTCACATAAAGCAAATAAAAATGAATACTATAATTAGATATCAAAATGTTATAAAAATGGTGAGGGAAAAATTAATTATAACCATGCAGAGGGGGAATCTGGGAATGTTCTTATAGAGGAGATGGGATTGACCTGAGGCTTGGAGAATGGTCCGGCACTGATAGGAGACACAGGAGGGGAAACAGGAGGACTCCTTCCAGGCAGGCCACTCAGGTTTGAGGTAATTCCCAGGTTTGGAAAGCAAAGAACACATTTTTACAAAATGGGGAGTAGAATTGTGGTCTATGCAGAGTAGGAATCAGATTGCCAAGGATCTTGAATTCTAAACTGAAGAGGATGGATTTTGTTAGTCACATCATCCATCAGCAGCATTTGGGTAGGGAGATACAAAGTATCTGTTCTAACAGGAACTATGGCACCAAAATGTAGGGAAACAATGACAAGAAACAGCAGGCGGGAAACCAGTAGTAAGTTCTTCTAATCATCGAACAAGTATTTGTGGGATATTTTATTGTTATTGTATACCAGTTGTAATGCTGGATGGGCCTGATAGGCTGCAGTCCATGGGGTCGCTAAGAGTAGGACACGACTGAGCGACTTCACTTTCATTTTTCACTTTCATGCATTGGAGAAGGAAATGGCAACCCACTCCAGTGTTCTTGCCTGGAGAATCCCAAGGATGGGGGAGCCTGGTGGGCTGCCGTCTACGGGGTCGCACAGAGTCGGACATGACTGAAGCGACTTAGCAGCAGCAGCAGCAGAATGGTTACCAAAACAAAGACTACCTCTGCTGATAAAATGAAATAGTGTTTACAGAGCAGGCCAAGAAGCGCTGAGAGTGGTAGTAACAGGGTGCTTTGGAAACATGGACAGGGGTATCTAAATGAAGGAAGACTGCGTGGGGTGGGGAGGTAAATTGGGAGGTAAATTAGGAGTCTGGGATTAAGAGGTTCATACCACTATATATAAAATAGGTGAACAACAGGATAAATGAACTATGCTCAGTATCTTGCAGTAACCTATAATGGAAAAAATCTAAAAACTATATGTGTGTCTGTGTGTATGTTTGTGTAACTGAATCACTTTGCTCACTTGAAAAGTTGAAACTTCACTTGAAACTAATACAACATATTTTTAAAAATTGCAAAAAAAAATTCCTTCAACTCAATAACTAACTAACTAAATAAATGAGGGAAGACTTCTTGGAGGGGGTTTTATGCTGTGCCATGCTTAGCTGCTCGGTCATGCCCAACTCTTTGTGACCCCATGGACTGTAGCCTGCCAGGCTCCTCTATCCATGGGATTCTCTGGGCAAGAAATATGGAGTGGGTTGTCATTCTCTCTTCCAGGGGATCGTCCCAACCCAGGGATTAAACTCAGGTCTCCTGCACTGCAGGTGGACTCTTTACCAGCTGAGCTACCAGGGAAGCCCAGGAATACTGGAGTGGGCAGCCTATCCCTTCTCCAGGGGAACTTCCTGACCCAGGAATTGAACCAGGGTCTTCTGCATTGCAGGCAGATTCTTTACCAGCTGAGACAGAAGGGAAGCCCAAGAATACTGGAGTGGGCAGCCGATCCCTTCTCCAGGGGGTCTTTCCAACCCAGGAATCAAACTAGGGTTTCCTGTATTGCAGGTGGATTCTTTACCAACTGAGCTACCAGGGAAAGACAAAGAAAGACAGAGAAAGACAAATATTATATATCACTTATATCTGGAATATAAAAAATAATACAAATTAATGCATTAGTCAAACAGAAGCAAACTCATAGACATTTGTTTTCTAACAAACTTATGGCTACCAAAGGGGAGAGGGAAAGGGACTCCATATTAACTCCATATTAGGAGTGTGGAATTAAGAGGTAAAAACTACTGTATACAAAATAGATAAGCAACAAGGATTTACTATAGAACATAGGGAACTATATTCACTAGTTTATAATATAATAACCAATAATAAATACATAATGAATAACCTATAGGTTATTACATTACAATAACCTATAATGAAAAATAATCTGAATCAATAATCAGAATATAACTGAATCATTTTGCTGTATATCTAAAACTAACACAATATTGTGAATCAATTATAATTCAATAAAAAGGGAAAGAAGGTAAGGTAAAAGGCTGAATTATGGATGGATATCAAGGCCTCTGGGATTTTGAAGAGAATAATGCGAAACCTGGCATATAGTGGCAGGCAGGGCTCCAGGAAGGGGTGAGGCCTGCATGGAGGATGGTGTTCTGAGTGACAGCTACGGGACAGGTGGGAAGAGGCAAGGTCAGCTTCCACAACCACGAGGAGAAAGGGCTGCATCCGTGGGGAGGAAGGGCTCCAGAAAGGGCTGCATTATTTTATCATATGGATGGTAGACTGGTAGGGCTGGCTTACCAAAGGAGAAAAGCTCGATGAAACAAGCAAGAAAGAGACACGGAAAGGTTTGAACACAGGCATGATCTAATACAAATGATATAACTTGAGGGAGTTAGGGGTGGTCGACTTTTGAAGGTACTTGGGGTGACTTGGGAGATGGAGAGCATCTCTGATTATCCTGAAAATTTGGCTGCGCAATGTGAATCCTTTCAGTTCTCTAATTATATGATCATATATTCTCAGAGGATAGCCATGAAATAAATCTCCCCACCCCCAATAACAATCTTAGAGTATTAGCCATCACTGGCTAATCTGAACTGAAGAGCTGCTGGGAAAAAAGGACTACTTCTGGAAAGCTAACCTCCTAAGGCGTAGGGCACTAAACTTCAGTGAAGAAAGGTCATATACATCTCAGTGAATTTTCCTGGGACCAGTCTATGTATTCCTGATGAATTACTGTGTACAGAGGCCAACGGTGTGGTAACTTTAAACCCGAGTGATTAAAGCAAGTCTCAACAGCCAAACAAAGCTAAAGGCTATGTGAAACAGCAGCAATCTCACATAAATCACAACAACTTTTTTTTTTGGATCTGTCGCCTAAAGTAAGGGAAATAAAAACAAAAATAAACAAATGGGACCTAATTAAACTTAAAAACTTTTGCACAGCAAAGGAAACCATCAACAAATGAAAAGACAGCCTAGTGAATAGGAGAAAATATTTGCAAATGATATGACCGATAAGGATATAACCAACAGCTCATAAAACTCAACATCCAAAAAAAAAAAAAAAAAAAACCAAACCATGAAAAGCCTGATTAAAAAATGGGCAGAAAAACTGAATAGAAATTTTTCCAAAGAGGAAATGCAGATGGCCAATAGTCACATGAAAAGATGTTCAACATTGCTAATCATCAGGGAAATACAAAACAGAACCACAAGGAAGTATCACTTTATACCTGTCAGAGTGGCCATTATCAAAAGTCTAAAATACTAAACGCTGGCAAGGATGTGGAGAACCACTCACACACCGGCAGGGTGAGACTGTAAATTGGTGCAGCCACTGTGGCTCAAAAACTGACAATAGAGTTGCCGTATGATCCACTTTGGACATATATCCAGATAAAACCATAACTGGAAAGGACACATGCATCCCTACATTCACAGCAGCACTACGTACAGTTGCCAAGACATGAAAACAACCTCAGTGTCCATCAACAGACAAATAGGTAAAGCAGGTACGGCTCACACACACACACACATACACACACACACACACACACACACAATGAAATACTCGCTTGCTTGCTTGCTCAGTCATGTCAGACTCTGCGACCCCGTGGACTGTAGCCCATCAGGCTTCTCTGTCCATGGGATTCTCCAGGCAAGAATACTGGAGTGGGTTGCCATGCCCTCCTCCAGGGGATCTTCCTGACCCAGGGATTGAACCCACGTCTCTTTATGTCTCCTGAATTGGCTGGCAGGTTCTTTACCGCTAGCACCACCTGGGAAGCCCCATACAATGAAATACTATTCGCCACAAAAAAGGAGTAAATTTTGTCATTTGCAGCCATATGAATGGACTTGAAGGGCATTATGGTAATTAAAATAAGTCAGACAAAGGAAAATAAATATTGTATGGTATTGCTTATCAGTTCAATTCAGTTCAGTCGTTCAGTCATGTCCGACTCTTTGCTACCCCATATATGTGGAACCTAAAAAAAAATACAACAATCAAATGAATGTACCAAGAAAGAAGCAGCTTGCAGTAATAGGGAACAGACTGGTGGTTCCCAGTGGGAAGCTAGGAGGGGCAACAGAAGGGTGAGAGAGTGGGCGACATAAAGTATTGGGTGTAAGACAGGCTCAAGGGTGTATTGCATAATATGGGGAACACAGCCAATATTTTGTAATAACTTTAAATGGAAAGCAACCTTTAAAATTATAGAAATAAAAAAGAATTTTAAAAAGCACTAAGTAAGAGAAAGATAGGGAGTCAAGAGATTCATTAGAAATTGACTAAGTGAATGGATCTGAGACCTAGGAAAGGTAGGCCTATCGCGGTAAGATTCTTAAATCATGTCTAAGACGTGAAGAAAGACTAGTATATCAGTTATGGGCTGAACTGTGTCCCCCAATCATATGTTAATGTCCTAATCCCCAGCACCTCAGAATTCAATCCCTAGCATGGGAGGAGAAGGGACAACAGAGGATGAGATGGTTGGGTGGCATCACTGACTCAATGGACATGAGTTTGAGCAAACTCTGGGAGATAGTGAAGGACAGGGAAGCCTGGCGTGCAGCAGTCCATGAGGCTGCAAAGAGTTGGGCATGACTTGGAACAACAACAGCAAGGTAAAATGAGGTCATTATGGTGGGCCTTTGTCCAACATGACTGGTGTCCTTAAAAGAAGACATTAGGACGCAGATGCACGCAGAAGGAAGGCCACATGAACACAAGGGTGAAGATGGCCATCTACAAGGCAAGGAGAGGCTCAGAATGAAACCAGCTCTGCTGACACCTTGTGCTTGTACTTCTAACCTCCAGAGTGGTTTACATTTTTGCTGTTCAAGTCATCCAGTCCTAGAAAAGCAACACAGTGCTCTATAAAACTCATACAATCATTTTTTGGGGGCTAGAAGAACTCAAGGACTTGGATCAGATCTAGAAGTTCAGCAGCTTGGAAACAGGTAGGAAGAGAGAGACCAAGGCAGACAGGGGCACACAGATCTAAGGATCTCTGAGTGAGATGTCTCCTAAGCCAGACAAAGCATTTAGTTTCTGCCTGGAGTCATCTGCTGATTTTTAAAAGTAGCTTGGTTGCACTTGGGATGCCTGGCCTAAGGGTGTGAGCCTTTTGTGATGAATGCTGATGAAAGATACGAGAGAAGATGATAGTTCTACATCCTCAAATTATCCCACTTGTGAGCAGCATTCAGAAGAGTTGACCACCCCTTCCTTCGTGAGCCTCTCTCCCCTCTTGGATTGTGTGATATCATAGTCTCTTCTGTTCCTGCTGGCTACTTTTGAATTTCATTTGCTGCCCTTTTGCCCTCTTTGTTGTTGCTCGGTCGCTCAGTCATGTGTGATTCTTTGCCACCCCATGGACTGGAGCACACCAGGCTTCCCTGTACTTCACTATCTCCCGGAGCTTGCTCAAACTCATGTCCACTGAGTTGGTAATGGCATCCAACCGTCTCATCTCTGTCGTCCCCTTCTGCTCCTGCCTTCAATCTCTCCCAGCATCAGGGTCTTTTCAAATTCTAAATGATGGAGCCCCTCGGAGCTTCACTGTGAATCCTCTTGTCTTCTCTGCCTATCTAGTCCCTTGGTTTAAGCACTGTGCATAAACAGATGAACCCAAATCTACATCGCTGGCCACTCTTGAGTTCCTGACGCATGTAAACAAATGCATAATTGATGTTTTCTCCCTGAATGTCACACAGACATCTTAGATTTTATGAGTACTAAATTACACTCAGTTTTCCTGCTCAATCTTGTTCCTTCGCCATCCTTCCATTCTCAGTTACACATTACCACCATCCACTCAGTAATCCAAGCAAAGTCATCCTTGATCCCTTCCTTTCTCTAACCCAACCCATCAGCAAGTGCAGATCATTCAGCTTTTAAAAACACATCCCAGGACTTCCCTGGGATGTGGTACAGTGGATAAGAAACTGCCTGCAAATGCAGGGAACAGGGGTTTGATCCCCGGTCTGGGAATATTCCACATGCTATATGGGCAACTAAGCCCATGTGCCACAACTGCTGAAGGGGGCACATTCTAGAGCCTGCACGCTGCAGCTCCTGAGTCTGTGTGCTTCCAGCCTGTGCTTTGGAACAAGAGAAGCCACTGCAGTGAGAAGCCCGTGCACCAAAACGAAGAGTAGCCCCCGCTTGCTGCCACCAAAGAAAGCCTGTGAGCATCAGTGCAGACCCAGTGCAACCAAAACTCTCCCTGCTCCCCCCGCCCAAATCGCATTCCAACCTGTCTGTGTCTCTTTTTGGCTGTGCTGGCTCTTTGTTGCTGTGTGAGGGCTTTCTCGAGTTGTGGGGAGCGGGGGCCATTCTCCAGCTGAGGTGCGCGGGCTTCTCTCTTTGCAGGGCACAGGCTCTCTGGCCTGTGGGCTCAGTAGCTGTGGTTTCCAAACTCTAGATCACGGGCTCAGGAGTTGTGGCACTTGGGCTTAGCTGCCTGGCGGCATGCATGATCTTCTCAGACTAGGGACTGAACTTGTGTTTCCTGCAGTGGTAGCTGGATTCTTCTTCACTGGACCACCAGGGAGGTCCTGTCTGTATCTTTTTATCACCTCTGCCAACATTACCGTGTGTGTACGCATGCGTGCTAAATCACTTTAGCTGTATCTGACTCTTTGCAACCTTCTGGACTGTAGCCCACCTGTGGACAGGTCCCTCTGTCCATGAGGATTCTCCAGGCGAGAATACTAGAGGGAGTTGACCTGGATCCTCCTCCAGGGGATCTTCCCAAGCCAGGGATCAAGCCTGTGTCTCTCATGTCTCCTGCACCGGCAGACAGGTCCTTTACCGGTAGTGCCACCTGGGATGCCTAACATCACACTACAAGACAGGATCTTCTCTTGCCTGGGCTCCTGTGTGGGCCTCCTGCTTTGCTCAGCTACTACAGCCCAGTCTGCACCCAGAACCATGGCGCCATGGAGTATGACATTCTCAGCTCTGAAAAGCCTGCTCCACCCTACAATCCTAGCCTCACCCTGCTTTGCGCTCCTCTTTGCCCACTCCCTTTAAGACCCTCTTCCAGCTCCTCTAATGTGTGTATACCCTAGACTGAGTTTCTTTGAAATGACTTAGGGGCAAATTGGAAGTGAGGGGCAGATCAGGGATCTGAAAGGAGTGACGGCATGAGAAGAATAAGAAAAGAAGAGGCAAAAACAAAGAGCCCTTTTTGGAGGTTGCTGTTCTAAGTAACATGTCTCTCTTCTGCTGAGAAGAATACAGAGTGCCTCCCAGTGATGTTCACTTAAAGGAGGGGAAGCTGGGGCGCGTGTAGACCAGCTTGTGTCCCCCACTGCTGAGGGCTGCCAGTGAGGGGGTGGGAATGGGGCAGCGGTAATGTCCTGGAGTTTCTAGGCTACACTTGTGCCATTGTCAGAGAAAGGAGAAAGATGCTCAGAGGCTTGGGGTGGGTGGCTGTCTGATGGATGCAAGTTTGAGCTGTCAGGGGAGTGTCCATCATAGCTGTGGTTGAGACAGAGGAGGGCTGAGAATATGTAACATGGGGCACCAGAAGAGTCTCCTCCTCCAAACTCTGTCTTGCCTTGGTGACGCTGTGCACGTGGTTCCCTACACGGGCCTCCTTCTCCTCCCTCTTCTGTGAGTCCTGGATCCCTTTCATAGCCTTTGGTCTCAGGGTAAATTTCACTTCTTCAGAGTTGCCTCCCCTGACCTCCCAGTATAGATTATATCTGCTTTGGTAGTCTCTCTCAGAGCGTCTTCAGTGCCCATGCCAGGAGTGGTGATTCTGTATGTGTGTGTCTCACGCTGAATCGGTCATTCACACAGAAGGTAACTCCGACAGAGTTGTTCATCTCTGTACACCGAGGCCCTGGCAGTATACCTAGCCCACAGTAGGTGCGTAACTGACAAATGAATGAAGAAAAATGATAAAGCTAAACATGTAGCCCGCAAACCTGTCTCAAGTCTTTCTTTTGGCAGCAAAGCCAAGGAGCCTGGTTCTCCATCAAGCCTGCATTGCTGCTGGAAGAGCTCAGGCTGCCTGAGCAACAGCTGGATAATAGTGGGGGGAAATTTAAGGACAACAGAGAAACAGGGAAGGATGCAACCCAAACTTGTAGAGCCTCCATGCCAGGTTAAGTCCTGCCTGGGTGAAGGGGACACAAAACTTGTGAAGACAAAGAACCTGCTCTCACAATGTGGTCATGGGGGTCACAGAAACACGTAAATGGCAAAATAATCGGAAGACAGTAAAGCATGAGGCAAATGTGAGGCCACGTCATGGTGAAAGATGAAACAGGATGCTTCGAAGGAGCCTTCCAGTCTGTGAATCAAAGGCAGTCAGAATCAAGTAGGGCCAGGGCCAGGGTGTTGGGAGGATCTATGGGAAATTCTTGAACTGTTTAAACTCAAGGGGTCCCTGAAAATAGTTTTGCTTACAACTCTTCAGGGTTGCCCAGCACTTTGGAAGCAGGTTTCAGATAAAGTACAGCTGTGCCTTTCCCAAGCTGGGGGCAGAATGTTGGTTCCATGCTGCTTTCTCTGTGGTTAATGAGTAGCCATGTAGGATTAAATGGGGCGTACTCTCTTTAGTCTAAACTTTCATGATTTAATACAGTTTTTTTTTATGGCAATTGCAAAAAAAGGGAGGGATAACATTGAATAAAATTTTACATAATGTAGCTCTAAACTTGCAACTCAAAAAGTACGTTTTTACATTAGAGATACTCTGTGGCAACATTTAAGTATGTCTCTACTAGTACAGGAGGTGAGTGGTAGAAAGACCCTGAGAACTGGACTCCTTCATCACAGTCCCAAGTCTCTTCTGAAACCACTTTTCCTAAACTACTTCTCAGTGTAGTCGCTCTATTCATGTCTAAAGTGTTCAGAAGCTCTTGGGAATCCAAAGATAACATTCTGCAGGAGCAGCAGGGCATGACGGAGAGTGAAGGAGCCAAGCTCTGGGAACCGGGAGACCTGGTCTCCCATCCAGGCTCTGCTGCCGCCTGGCTGAGCAGACTCTGCCCCTCTGGGCTCAATCTTCCCCGCTGTGAAGTGTGGCCTGGATTTTCAGATCTAAATGCACAGGAAAAACACGAGGGGCAGGACACTGTGCTTGAGTCTTAGAGCCAGACTATCTAAATTCAAACATGTGCAGATCAAAGCCACTTACTAGCTGTGTGACTGGAGAAGGCAATGGCACCCCACTCCAGCACTCTTGCCTGGAAAATCCCATGGACGGAGGAGCCTGGTGGGCTGCAGTCCATGGGGTCGCTAAGAATCGGACACGACTGAGTGACTTCACTTTCCCTTTTCACTTTCATGCATTGGAGAAGGAAATGGCAACCCCCTCCAGTGTTCTTGCCTGAAGAATCCCAGGGACAGGGAGCCTGGTGGGCTGCCGTCTATGGGGTCGCACAGAGTCGGACATCAGTGAAGTGACTTAGCAGCAGCAGCAGCAGCTGTGTGACTGTGGGGAAATTACTTATCTTTGTGCCTATTTTGTCATCTTTAAATGAAGTAATGATAGTTTCTGTTATAGGACAGTTATGTGGATTAACTGACTTTCTGTACATGAAGAACACCAAGTAAGAACTATGTAAGTTTTTGCTAATATTGCTTATTGTAGAACTGTTTGTAACGGAAAACTCTATTTTCGGAGAGTTTAGAGTTTTCCGTTACAAACAGTAGGGAGCCAGTTACACAGACCATCAAATAAGAATGAGGCACAGCTCTGCATGTTCTTACTGAAGATCTCCAAGTCACTGGTTAATTAAAAGAGTAAGGCACAAACCAGGGTAGAGCCTGCTGCCACGTGTGTGACTTTATCTTTAAAGAGAACACATAGATTTGGATTGGTATGTGTATCAGTTCAGTCGCTCAGTTGTGTCCAACTCTTTGCAACCCCATGAACTGCAGCACAACAGGCCTCCCTGTCCATCATCAGCTCCTGGAGTTCACCCAAACTCATGTCCATTGAGTCGGTGATGCCATCCAACCATCTCATTCTCTGTCATCCCCTTCTTCTCCTGCCCTCAGTCTTTCCCAGCATCAGGGGCTTTTCCAATGAGTCAGCTCTTCACATCAGGTGGCCAAAGTATTGGAGTTTCAGCTTCAACATCTGTCCGTCAATGAACACTCAGGACTGATCTCCTTTAGGATGGACTGGTTGGATCGCCTTGCAGTCCAAGGGACTCTCAAGAGTCTTCTCCAACACCACAGTTCAAAAGCATCAATCCTTTGGTGCTCAACTTTCTTTATAGTCCAACTCTCACACATACATGACTACTGGAAAAACCATACCTTTGATTAGATAGGCTTTTCTGGCAAAGTAATGTCTCTGCTCTTTAATATGCTGTCTAGTTTGGTCATAGCTTTTCTTCCAAGGAGGAAGCATCTTTTAATTTCACGGCTGCAGTCACCATCTGCAGTGATTTTGGAGCCCCAAAAATAAAGTCTGTCACTGTTTCCATTGTTTCCCCATTTATTTGCCATGAGGTGATGGGACTGGATGCCATGTTCTTAGTTTTCTGAATGTTGAGTTTTAAGCCAACTTTTTCACTCTCCTCTTTCACTTTCATCAAGAGGCTCTTCAGCTCTTCTCTGTCTGCCATAAGGGTGGTGTCGTCTGTGTCATCTGCGTATCAGGCTTCCCTGGTGGCTCAGAGGCTGAAGTGTCTGTCTGCAATGCGGGAGACCCAGATTCAACCCCTGGGTCAGGAAGATCCCTGGAGAAGGAAATGGCAACCCACTCCAGTATTCTTGCCTGGAGAATCCCATGGAGGGAGGAGCCTGGTAGGCTACAGTCCATGGAGTCCCAATGAGAGTGACTTCACTTTCACTTTCATCTGTGTATCTGAGGTTATTGATATTTCTCCTGGCAATCTTGATTCCAGCTTGTGGTTCATCCAGCCCTGAATTTCTCATGATGTACTCGGCATATAAATCAAATAAGTACAGTGACAATATACAGCCTTGACATACTCCTTTTCCTATTTGGAACCAGTCTTTTGTTCCATGTCCAGTTCTAACTGTCGCTTCTTGATCTGCATACAGATTTCTCAGGAGGCAGGTCAGGTGGTCTGGTAGTCCCATCTCTAAGAATTTTCCATAGTTTGTTGTTATCCACACAGTCAAAGACTTTGGCATAGTCAATAAAGCAAAAGTAGATGTTTTTCTGGAACTCTCTTGCTTTTTCAGTGATCCAATGGATGCTGACAATTTGATCTCTGTTTCCTCTGCCTTTTCTAAACCCAGCTTGAAAATGTGGAAGTTCATGGTTCACGTACTATTGAAGCCTGGCTTAGAAAGAATTTCTAAGGTCAGGAGGAAATGAGTGGGGACAGGTTAAGAGAGATTTAACTTTCTGTTTGTGCTCTTCTACTTGAATTTGTTGCTGTGTGTGAGAGTGTATTTTCTAAGAAATAAGCTAGTTAAAAACAAAACAAAAATGATAATGCTTGCTTCCAGAAGACCATTTTGAGAAATAGATGTGATCTAAGAGCATGGTGAAAATTGGAAAATGCTACATCATTGTAATGCCTTATTAAAATAAGGGTGTTTGGGGCTTCCCAGGTAGCCCAGTGGTTAAGAATCTACCTGGCAATGCAGGGGACACTGGCTTAATCCCTGGCCCCTGGTTGCCTGCGTGGAGCTACTAAGCCTGTGAGCCATAACTCCTGAGCCCCTGCACCCTGAGCCCGTGCTCTGCAACACGAGGAGCTGCCACGGTGAGAAGCCCCTGTACCAAAACCAAAGTGGCCCCTGCTCACCACAGATCGATAAAGCCTGTGAACAGCAGCAAAGACCTAGCACAATCAAAAATAAAAATGCATTTAAAAAATAAGAGTGTTTTGACAACCTAGAGGTTGACAACCTTGGGGTGGGAGGTGAGAGGGAGGTTCAAGAGGGAGGGGACATACGTATACCTATGGGTGATTCATGTTGTTGTATGGCAGAAACCAACACAATATTGTAAAGCAATTATCTTTCAATTAAAAGTAAACAAATTTATTGTAAAGTAGAATAAAGTAAAAATAAAATAATATGCTTCAAAAAAGTAAACCAATTAAAAAAATTTTTAATGAGTGTTTGCTTTTCACGATCTATAAGTTTGAAATGTACATGGTTGCTGAAGTAAATGAGTATGGCTTTAGAGTACTTGTCTAACATGGTAATGTTAACAATAGTATCGACTGAAGCTAGGAAGTAGTATTGGAGTATTAGCAGCTCAGTTTGGGCTTCCTGGTGGCTCAGATGGTAAAGAATCTGTCCACAATGTGGGAGATCCTGGTTCAATCCCTGGGTTGTGAGGATCCCCTGGAGGAGGGAATGGCAACCCAGTCCAGTATCCTGGCCTGGAAAATCCAATGGATAGAGGAGTCTGGCTGGCTCCATAGGGATCCAAAAGAGCTGGACACAACTGAGCAACTCACACTTTTGGAGTAATTTTAGTAAAACTGGTGGTTCCACAAAAATTAAAATTTCTCTTCTGGAAATTAATTTTTCCATTTAAATAAAGGGTAAGGGTCCCTCCCCAAGCCCCAAGACTTCTTTTTTTGTTTGTTTTGGAGTTCTAATTATTTGTCAGCTTTGGAAAAAAAATGTTAAATTTGTCAATGTTTTAAGTATTTTCAGCCTTCCTCCCAAGAGGTATAACCATTAAGAAAATGTTCCCAAATTAGACCCCCTACATCTTTCATTAGACATCCCATTCGTGAAAGAGATTTATCTAAATGGAAACTTAGAGAGAAAAAAAAGCAGTAAGAAATGAAAGTGGTGGTTTAGTCACTCGGTCATATCTGACTCTTGTGACCCCATGGACTGTAGCCCACCAGGCTCCTCTGTCCATGGAATTCTTCAGGCAAAAATACTGGAGTGGGTTGCCATTTCTTTCTCCTGGGGATTTTCCTGACTTGGAATCAAACCTGGGTCTCCTGCATTGCAGGCAGATTCTTTATCAAATGAGCCACGAGGGAAGCCCTAAGAAATGAAAAGTAAGGTTAATTTCAAAGGTAAGGATTACTTGTATGGGTTTTGAAACCAGGCCCAGAGAAGAAAAACCAGATGGGGATGAAAATGATGACAAACTCTTTCTTCCCTCTCTCTCATTTCCCACAAACTGGAAATTTTAGGAAAACACAGAGTTCCTGCCTTGTGACACGATTCTGAAAAGGGAGGTTCTCTAATTGTGTCAAAGTTTGATTCCACACCTCATACACAAAACTGAGCCACGAGACTTGTCTGCCCTGGCATTTGAGCCTGGACACACAGCTCAGGGTGCCTGCTTTTAAGGGACAGGCCCCTCGGCAGCAGTCCTCCCGTCGTGGCTGAGAATGAGCACCTCTGTGGGCTCTTTCTCCCCAGTGCGATTCTGCAAGCAGGACTTCTCTCAGCACATTCCCCACCTCCCAGCTCTTCTGGTCTGTGGTTTCTAAGCACCCCGTAGGGTCCCTGCCAACTCAGTTTCCATCTCTACAGCCAACGACCCCCGACTAGAAAGCTGCAGTGCGGCTTTGTGGACATTGCTGGTCTTACCCCGAGCAGTTTTTTTTTAAATTTATTTTAATTGGAGTCTAATTACATTATTGTGGTGGTTTCTGCCATACATTCACATGAGTCAGCCATGGGTGTACATGTGTTCGCCATCCTGACCCTCCCTCCCCACCCGGAGCAGTTTCCAGTGGGGGCGTCGGCTGGAGGGCAGGCTGGAGGGCTGCTTGCTCCTCACCCCCTCCCCACCTCCCGGACAAGGAGGCGTGGGCCTAGGCGACTCCATTTTCCTCCCCGCTGCGACTGTCTAAACTGGATGCAAAGAGCCGCTTTCCCCCAGCAGGGGACTCTGCCTGTCACTCTGATTTCTTAGGCTTGTCTGGAAAGCAAAATGCAGAAATGCTGACGGTGTCTCCACACTGTCCCATTTCCCTCAGAAAAGCTCTCTCGCAAGCAGCGGCTGGTGGGTGCAGGGGCTCTGGCCCCCTAGCTGCTCTGGGCAGCCTCCCCCTCCCCTCCCTGCAAAGCCCCAACCATTTCTGCCTGCTGAGCTGTGCGTCACAGAAACCTTCTCTCTCTCTCCAGATTTGGAGAGAAAACTTGAGATGCTTGAAGAAGAGTTATAAAGCATTCCTTCTCCAGTGACACAGGAATTCAGCCACAGGAACCTGCTGGTGTTGGGAAGGGGGCTGTAAGAGAGGAGAGCTCTTGGAAGGAGGCCGTCGGTCTAGGCACAGACGACTTCCCTGGAGAGACAAGGCAGTGCCATCACGGAGATGCCCGAAGACCAAGAGTGGAGACAGAGAAACCTCCGCCCTGGAGAAACGACTGGCCACTGGGCTCTGATGTTCATGGGGTTCTTCATGACCCTGTGACCCCATGACCCCTGCCCCAGCCCCCCACCCCCCGTCCCAGAGCAGACATTTCTGCAGCCTGGATACCTGGGCAAGGAAACTGCCAGTGAGACCTAACAGGCAGCAGGGGACAAAGATCTAACATTTAGCTCTGTTGTCCAGTTTAGGGGTGCAAATTGGGAACCAGATTCAAAAATATATAACAAGGTCCATGTTTAGGCCTTGTGGCCCCTGAGATTATGATAGCTGATACCTTATAGGGCTTTCTAGCACCAGACACTTTACGTTTGTTAAGAAAGTCATTATATCATTAAAATAACCATTGGAAGTGGATGATTTTATTATCATCCTCATTTTATAGTTTCAGAAACTAAGACTTGGAAAGATTAAACAGCTCATGTAGGATCACATTTGGTGAACTGTACTGAAGTGTAACTCAAACCCAGTTTCTACACTTGGAACCACCATGTTGTTCACCTTTCCCAGGACTACTGCTGGTATAGGAATATCTAAGGTTTTAAGGGATAGACATATGAGTAGTTTGGAGGCAGAAGAGACTACTTGGGTTCTTGTAGTCTTGACTGGGTTCTTCTGGGCTGTTGATGAAAAGAACCTAATATATGGAAGAGTTGAGATGAATTTTGGTTTTGATCGGGAAATAAAATGAATCGAGGAAAGCCAGAAAATACTGAGCAGTAAAGGAAGACAGAACGGAGACAAAAGGGGAAGGTCAAGTGGGCTTCATCCATTCATTCAATAAATGAGTGTCTCCTATGTGTTAGGCAACATGCCAGACACTAGGAACCAATGGTCAGCGAAAAAAGAAGACAAAACTTTTGTCATTGGGGAACTTGCAGTTTAATGGGGGAGAGTGCCCTTTATCAGGCAATCACACATGTGAGTCCACATGACAGCCCTATTCAGTGCTGTGAAGGAAAGTGTCTTGAGGCACAGAGCAGTATAATAGGGGAGAGCAGTATATAGCCTAGTCTATCTCCTGGCTGAACTGTGCAGCACAAAGGTTTAACGCATGGCCCCTTTCAGGGGAAAGGCAGAGTTGATTCTGATGTTCTTGAATGAATAAATCTTGCAGACATGATAGTCATATCCGTTTTTCATTGGAGGAGCTTGAAAAGAGAACTACAATAGGCATGGATTTTTGCCTTTCAACCCTCCCCAGTCTGTTCTAGTTTCAACTTTACTTCTAGTTCTGTGCCCCTTTCGCTGCACTGTGCACCCTAAGCCACTTTCCTTGCTCTTCAGTAACAGGTTCTCACTGGGCGACTGTCTACCGAAGCACTCGTTTGTCAATGCTGCTCTCCCTTAGCTTCACAAAACCACATGGCGGCCAGTTCACTAACTTCAAGTTCCCTTCAACCTTTGGCTTCCCCAGGAGCTTTACCTGGAACCACGGCTCCAATAGTCTCCATTGTTTCATTTATTCACACTGATTTGGCTTGCTGGTCTTAGCTGCAGCATGCGGGATCCAGTTCCCCGACCAGAGATTGAACCAGGTCCCTTGCATTGGGGCATGCAGTCTTAGTCACTGGGCCACCCAGGAAGTCCTCTCCATTGCTTACTAAACTAATTTTCTCTTTAAAAATTATCTATAGACTGCTCAGCATTATCTTTTTCAGTGTATACAGAATATATAATTTCTTACAGAAAGAAAAGTGTACAGTAAATCCTATTTCTTCTATTCTCCCTTCACTCTGTATAGGAAACATTGGAACACTGGAAATTCTAAGATAATAATGTAAAACAACTAATTATATGATAATTGGAATATCTGATATCATACTGAATTTGTGTGTCCAAGGTAACATTGATTTTCAAACTATTTTGTTAGAACAAAAAAAAATTGATTAGTTTATAGAACTTTAGCCATTAGGAGTTATATTTAGTCGGCAACTGAGAGAATGATTGCTATTTTAACCACCGTTCTGCTGTCACTGCTCTTTGCCAAGGATATTCTTTGGGTAGATGTTGAATAGAATCCAAAGTGCTGGGTCATTGCCTCCTGACATGGACTTCTTGTGTTTGGATTTGGGGATTTATAGCCTTCATGGGAGTCAGCAGACACCAGGGAAAAAACACATATACTGAAAATATAATCCCATTTTCCCCTACACACAACCAGGGCATAAAAATAGATACCAGAAGCTGAGGCCTCACGTCCATTCTCTCCTTGAAGAACATACTGGGAGCTCTGGCATGAGGAAACCTCCCCATTTCAGGGTGCCGAGCCCATGCCTCTCCAAGCCCGAAAGGGCATTAAACACCTTGTTTTTAAAAGGACATATTTCCCTCCTTTCTGGAAGTATTTCCCAGCTGGAGGTGGGCTGTGAGACTCTTTTTAGAATATCCTGCTGGAGGCACTTGAAAGGCACTCTCGGTGACTGTCCTGACCCCTTGCAACCTGAGCTTTCACTTTGGGTCACTGCCTCATCCTGCTTTAGCATCTTCTAGGGATAGTCTTATAGGGATTTCATTATAGAGTAGTGTCAAGTGGAAACCACTGTGCAGATAGAAAGTGATGCTTTCCTAAGAGTATAAGTCAGAGTAAGGAGAGCGCCTGCTGTTGCTCCTTCAGGCTCCAAAATCAGGCAGTGCTACTCACCTTTCTGGGGCAAGGGCTGGGGCATCTATGTTGCTGGCTGCTCAGTCTCTCAGTCGTGTCCAACACTCTGTGACCCCACAGACTGCAGCATGCCAGGCTTCCCTGTCCTTCACTATGTCCTGGAGCTTGCTCAAACTCATATTCATTGAGTTGAGGATGCCATCCAACCATCTCATTCTCTGTTACCCTCTTCTCCTCCTACCCTCAGTCTTTCCCAGCATCAGGGTCTTCTCCAGTGAGTCAGCTCTCTGCATCAGGTGGCCAAAGTACTGGAGCTTCAGCGCCAGGAAAGTAGAGGCAGGCCGGGCAGGTCCCTGGTGAGCTCAGGCCCGCGGACGTCACTCCTCTGTGCCTTGCAGTTCTCTGGCCCCTGCTTTTGTCCATGAAGCCTGCTCGGAACACGGACACACGGACACAGAGCGGGACAGGGCCTTCCCGGTGAGTAACTCACCCACACAGGCTGCTGTAAGTCTGTGTTTAGCATGTGGTGGAGGATGCCTGGCCAGCCTCTTGCATCTTATGGAAACAGCCTGGACGCTTAAAATAAGAGAAGTGTTCTGACAAATCTTTCTTGGCAGCATTTAAACTATTTCAACAGAGGATTTGACTAGAAAGAACTAAGAGTCATTTCACTTAGCGGAGATTTTAACCACACCATCTCATCTGGTCCACATGCCGGCCCCAGAGGAAGATATTCTTTCTATCATGCCGTTTTCAGGTGGGGGAGTAGGCAGGACTGGTGTTTCAGCTATTCATCCCTTCACTTCCTTTACTGTAAAACTGAATACACTTTATTGTCATGACTTGATTGCATGCTTCCCTCACAAGACCTTAAGCTTTATTTATGAAGCCAGCTATAATCACCCCTATATCCTAAGAACTTAGCAAGTACTGTACATTGAAATAATAGTTTGTTGAAAGGATAAACAAGTGAATAAATGAACTGTTACAAAGAAAATCTGTGTCCAGGAGGAAGAAAAAGACATTGAACTAATTTTCCAGTGGGATGTAACCAAACAAGATGACTTTGTCCCAAATGGGCTGGAATTCAAGACAATAAGCCTAAGTGTCAACCCAGTGTTCCTCATGCCTGAACTGAAAATCTGTAAAAGACATGTAAAAACACACAGCACTTATCTTAAGCCTCTCCCACAAAATTACTACCTCCACCTCTGACTGTTGTCAGCCCTGCTGCCAAGAGACACAATGAGAACTCCCTCCCCCACTTCAATTTCCTGCTCTGCTTCATGTCAAGATAATCTGAGTATGGCTGTTTTACATATTGGAGCTGAAACCGGAAGTTCTGTTGGCTGTTTTAGAAACATGACTTCAACAGGATGGAGGTAAAGTCAAAACAGTATTAGCTGCACTGTGCCCCTATCCACCTCCCTTCTTCCTCTTTCGAAAGAAAGAGGACTCCCTCCACCCTTTGATATCCAGTTGCCATGTATAACTCATACCCTGCTGGTCAGCACTGCGCTCCCCTTGCTTTTCCATTGGCAGGAGAAAGGCATTTAGGCCAGAAGAATTAGCAAACAGCAAGACTTCAGGGGTCATTTGGTTATACTAAATAAACTGCGGGATGGGTGTCTCTGAATTTCACACTGAATCAGGTATTCACCATTCTAGGCTTTTTGCTCCTGGATCCAAATCTGAGTAGTGGTGATTTGAGAGTCAGGCCCACAGCACGTCTGCTGGTGGCTGGTAGTGCAATCCCCAGCTGTTCCACTACCACCTCTGTGATCACTGTTCTGGGGTGTTGAGTTTCCCACCCTAACAACTGTTCAAAGAACTTCGCTTGAGTCAATTGTGTGAAACCATTTCCTTGTTGCTAAGAAAGAGAGGATTTGGGGGTAGGGCTGGATGTGACACACTAAATTAATGGTGCATTAAACAGAGTGAGGTTGGTGCTCTAGGTCTCATTTGGAGCCCCCTCCCCCAGCCCCCACAGCATTGTCTCTGTTTGAATGAAAGAGTTATCAGGACAAGGCTAATGAAGCAGAGAGCCACAAAAATTTTTCTAAGTCCTTAATAATCTTATTTTAAATAATGAATACTTACAGGAAAAAAAATTGGGGTTAACATAGAAGAGGTTGTGAATTTATTTCTCCAAAGAAAAAAACTAGCAAAACAAATACATGAATATTTTAAATGTATCTTCTTCAGATTATCCCCCATAAAAAAATTAACTTATACTGGAAGTGATCGAAATACTGTAAGTGGATTTAGAAATAAAATTATAGTCACTGAGACTCTGAATAGACCAGGAATCAGGAAAGCAGCTGCTAATCTCACAGTAACTACTTGTGTAACTGTAGGCAAGTAACTTCCCTCCTTTAAACCTCCTTTTCCTCATTTGTAAAATGACAGGGCTGGGTTGGATGACTGGTGCTATTTAGAGCAAGAAAACTCTCTGGTTCACAGAAATATTGTAAATATCGAACGGAAGCCAGTGGAATCTGTTGTTTCCAGTGAAGCAAAGTTGGCTTCTGAGCTGTCACTTAGAAGGAATTCTTAAACCACAGACCAGTAAGTAGCAATTTCAGTGAAACAATCTGTAACTGAATTTAAATGACATTAAAAAAAAATCAAATCCTATGGGAGTATGTCTGAGAATGTTGAAATATATTGGCTATTTCAACATGACTTTTTAGTAATTGTAATATTAATAATATCATTATAATATTAAAAAGAAAGCTAACTCTAGTAGCATTACTGTAACACAAATAAAACATGAAACAATACAAGCCATATTATTAGTCAATGTGGGATTTTGCTATTTTCTAATGCCATTGCAAAATGTGTCATCAGGAAAAGAATATCTACTTGAAAGACCTCTAGAAGGACTAAGGCAATTGGAATGTTGGAAACTGTGTCTCTAAGGATTCAGAAAGTAAGGCTTTTCTATAATTTGATATAAAGAGTATTTTCCAGGTGAGGTCCCTGGTGTGCCTCAGAATCACCTGGGCTGTGAAAGTGTACATCCTCAGGCCCCATAAAGATGTATGGAATTAGAACTCTAGAAGCTCAACATTTTAACAAACCCCTGATATCAGGAGACGAACCAAAAGTCTAGAAATGGACTTGGGTGGTGGCGGGGGTGGGTGAAGTTCTTTACAGAAAATACCACAGTGACCCTCAGAAGGAAGAGACTCATCTAGGTTCCTACAAAGGAGAAAAGATGTTTTATATCAACTTCTGAGAATCCAATCAGGAATAAAACTCATTAGATCCCTTTAGAACAGAAGAGACCCCAGGCCTGGACGCCTGCCTGGGGCCTGGTCTGGTGAGGGTGGAGGAAGACAGCGTTAAGAGCACAGGCTTGCAAGAAGGACAGGTCTGGGCTTGGGGTCCTGCTTCTGCTTCACTCTGGGCAAGAATGCAAGCTGGAATATCAGGACAGACACTTACTTTTGTTACAACTATCCCAGCACCATTATATTGATAGGATCTCAATAATTATTTATGAAATGTTTGTACTAGCTTTCTATTGCTGCTGTAAAAAATGACCACAAACTTAGTGGCTTAGAATAAGAGAAATTATTCCCTTACAGCGCTAGGGGTCAGAAATCTAAAATGGGTCAGCAGGGCTACATCTGTTTTGGAGATTCTAGGGGAGAATCTGTTTCCTTGTTTTCCCGGCCCTGACTCAGATAGTAAAGAATCCACCTGCAATGCAGAAGACCTGGGTTTGATCCCTAGGTCAGAAAGATCCCGGGGGAGGGCATGGCAACCCACTCCAGTATTCTTGTCTGGAGAATCCCACGGACAGAGGAGCCTGGTGGGCTACAGTCCATGGGGTCACAAAGAGTCAGACATGACTGAGCGACCAACAAACACAGTGGCAGCCACTGAATGATGGAGTTCAAGGACACACTGCTGAAGTGTGGCTCCAGAGACCAGGAAGCCCTGGCAGAGTGAACACCACTTCCACTCCAGTCTCTTTCAGCTGGAGGCTAGCAATCCAAAGTCTTGCCAGTAGAAAGTCACAGGATTATGATCTCAGGTTCACTTCCGTACTCCAAATCAAATCAAAGTGCATGCAGTCACCAGCACCAATGAGGCATCCAGAACTCTGGCATCATGAGAGTCTGGAAAATGTAGATTTCAGTTTTCTAGCCTCTGCTGTGGGGAAGAACAGACAATGAGACTGAATGCATGGTGAGCAGCAGTCAGTCAGCCATATCCAAGTCAACCATACCCAAGCCAGTCTCTCTCCAGCACCTTGTCATTTGCTGTTTGAAATATGTCCCTTAGAAGGAATATCCCCTCCTATGATGTGCTGCACAGTAGAGCTTGAGAAGCATTCTAAAACCCTTTCAATAAGAGCATCTAGATCACAGACATTCTTCTCTGTATTTAAAACAGCTCCTTTGGAGAAATTCCCAACCTTCTTTTCTCAAAGTGTTATAGATGATGCAATATACTTTTTAACTAAACATTTTAAAACATGTAAATTAAAAAATTTTATTTTAATTGGAGGCTAATTACTTTACAATATTGTGGTTTCTGCCATACATTGACATGAATCAGTCATGGGGGTACATGTGTTCCCCATCCTGAACCCCCTGCCACCTCCCGCCTCCCATCCCCCAGAGTCCCCCAGTGCACCAGCCCTGAATGCCCAGTCTCACGCATAGAACCTGGACTGGCAATCTGTTTCACATGTGATAATACATGTTTCAATGCTATTCTTTCAAATCCTCCCACCTCGCCTTCTCCCACAGAACTTGAAACACTGAAAGGCTAATATGGTGGGCTAGGAATTGTGAACCACAGTTTTAAAACAGTAGGTGCTCCGTGAATGTGTTTCCTTTCCTAAAACAGGGGTTGGTAAATCGACAGATTTCTCATGTTAGAACTGACTCTGATGAATCAGTTAACATGCATACAGCTAATTTAAATTGTGAGACTTAGTTCTCAAATCAGGATCTGGTGGGGGTTAAACTATGATCAAATATGCACCTTGTATTAAGTGGGTTCTCAATAAAGATTCTTTTTCTGTCCTATCCCATATAGTTTCTGCCTAACAGAGCTAGAGATGGAGGGACCTCTTTGTTTGGAGCTGTCTCAAACACATTTAGCTATATTTCAACCGCAAAGAACCACCAACCCTACCATGTCACATGGATTTGGCCACATTAGCCTCTTTTGGTATAACTTTGAACATGGTACACAATTCCTAAACCCTGTATAATAATCTATCTAATGGTGGTGTGGTGTTTAGTCACTCAGTTGTGTCTGACTCTTTGCAACACCATGGACTGCAGCCCATCAGGTTCCTCTGTTCCTGGAGAATGAGATCTTCTCTAGGGGTTCTTCCTGACCCAGGGATCAAACCCGGGTCTCCTACATTGCAGGCAGATTCATTACCAAGAGCCACCAGAGAAGCCCCGACTAACACATTATCACAATCTTGTGTACTGTGTGCTCAGTTGTGTCTCACACTTTGCGACCCCATGGACTGTAGCCCACCAGGCTCCTCTGTCCACAGGATTCTTCAGGAAGAATATTGGAGTGGGTTGCCATTTCCTTCTCCATCATAATCTTCAGTTCAGTTCAGTTCAGTTGCTCAGTCGTGTCCAACTCTTTGCGACCCCATGAATCGCAGCATGCCAGGCCTCCCTGTTCACCACCATCTCCTGGAGTTCACTCAGACTCACGTCCATTGAGTCAGTGATGCTATCCATCCATCTTATCCTCTGTCGTCCCCTTCTCCTCCTGCCCCTAATCCCTCCCAGCATCAGAGTCTTTTCCAATGAGTCAGCTCTTTGCATGAGGTGGCCAAAGTACTGGAGTTTCAGCTTTAGCATCATTCCTTCCAAAGAAATCCCAGGGCTGATCTTTAGAATGGACTGGTTGGATCTCCTTGCAGTCCAAGGGACTCTCAAGAGTCTTCTCCAACACCACAGTTCAAAAGCATCAATTTTTGGTGCTCAGCTTTCTTCACAGTCCAGCTCTCGCATCCATACATGACCACAGGAAAAACCATAGCCTTGACTAAATGGACCTTTGTTGGCAAAGTAATGTCTCTGCTTTTCAATATGCTATCTAGTTTGGTCGTAACTTTTCCTCCAAGGAGTAGGTGTCTTTTAATTTCATGGGTGCAGTCACCATCTGCAGTGATTTTGGAGCCCCCCAAAATAAAGTCTGACACTGTTTCCACTGTTTCTCCATCTATTTCCCATGAAGTGATGGGACCAGATGCCATGATCTTTGTTTTCTGAATGTTGAGCTTTAAACCAACTTTTTCACCCTCCTCTTTCACTTTCATCAAGAGGCTTTTTAGTTCCTCTTCACTTTCTGCCATAAGGGTGGTGTCATCTGCATATCTGAGGTTATTGATATTTCTCCCGGCAATCTTGATTCCAGCTGTGTTTCTTCCAGCCCAGCGTTTCTCATGATGTACTCTGCACAGAAGTTAAATAAGCAGGGTGACAATATACAGCCTTGACATAGTCCTTTTCCTATTTGGAACCAGTCTATTGTTCCATGTCCAGTTCTAACTGTTGCTTCCTGACCTGCATACAGGTTTCTCAAGAGGCAGGTCAGATGGTCTGGTATTCCCATCTCTTGAAGAATTTTCCCCAGTTTATTGTGATCCACACCGTCAAAGGCTTTGGCATAGTCAATAAAGCAGAAATCTTGGGATGTATCAAAACAAAATAAAACAACACAAGAGCAAACCATACAAGGTCCCTTGTCTTTGTTTTTCAAGGGAAGAAGGATCTGTTTGGACCTACAACACTGTAATTATATGATGTGAATTGGAAAATGACTATTCTTTGCTGAAACCAAAATGGCTTTTTTGGCACCTAAACACACTACAAAACATCAATTCAGTAACCTATGTCAAGCAAAGCAGGTTTTTATTTTTGGATTAAAAATATTACATTCTTAAACTAAGTCTTCCATGACACCTTTAATACTACGTAAAGTATAATTTCTATTTAATCATGTCCAGTACTTCATTGATTTAAACAGGTGAAGATGGCTTTAACCTCACACGTTGGGAAGACCTTAAACTGAACGCGAAGCGCCGGGCTTTCAGCGTGAAGTGAAGCGCAGGATGAGAGCCCTGGGCAGGCTGCCGGAGCGCACCCGGGGCTGCTTGGGCGGCGATGCCAACGGCTTCCACGGCTTCCTCAAAGCGGTGTGCTTGGAAAGTCCTAGCAAACCTGGCTCTGTGCCAAGCAATTGAGGGGCACATTTTTTCCTGTGAATCGAATGAAACACCCCTCGGCACACCCACCCATGGAAGGCCCCAGGAACAGCTGGGTGGAATTAAATGGCATTTATTCCTGTATTGGTTATGGCCACAAGCCAGGAATTCTATACCCAAAACGCACCAGCCTGCAGCACACATGAGCAGCGGTACTGATTGCGACTGGAGCTCCACTCACTGCGGACGGGATGTGAGTGATTAATTTTTCTATTAAAGAATTCCTGAAGGATATGGAGGAACTATTTATTTTTTTGCTCTGGGCCTGGTTTTCTTGATACCCATGTAGTTCCCATGGGTCTACTCGAGAAAGGGGAGAAATGCACAGTGAAGCCATAGATTCAGATGACTCGCACAACTAACGTGGCCAGAAATGTCCTCAAGGATCTGGCCCCAGACTCCCTAACTGAAAATCGAGTGATTTCATGCACTGGACTCACAGTCAGGACTCCATATTATAAAAATATATTTTCCCTCAAATTAATCTATACGTTCTTCTTATAGAGACTAAATGAGCTGTGATAGCTGAGAATTTTTAGGAAAAAAAATGACTTTTGAGGTAGGGACCAGACAGTCTTATCAGATTAAAAACATGCTACAAAACTATAGTAAGTTAACTGTTGTGATACTGGGTGAGAAGAGATTTTTGGTGAATAGAACATAATAGATATGACAGGGACTTCTCTGGTAGCCCAGTGACTAACACTCTGTGCTCCCAATGCAGGGTCCTGGGTTCAGTCCTTGATCAGATCCCGAATGCCCCAAGTTAAGACCTGGTGCATGAGTTTATATATGTCTCCTCCCTCTTTGGCTGATTCGTATTGCATGACAAAGACAAACACACCATTGTAAAGCAATTATCCTCCAAATTTAAAAAAAGAAGAAGAAGAAGAGCTGATGCAGCCTAACAAATTAAGCAAGTAAATAAATAAATATTAAAAAAATTCCCAAATGGCCTATGTAATTCAAATCAGTGAAGAAGGTATAGATTATACAGGAGATTAAACTGGGACATTTGGGGAAAAGAATCTTTCAAGACTGAACCAGGAAGAAATAGAAATTATGAACAACCAAAATATAAGCACTGAAATTGAAGCTGTGATCAAAAATCTCTCAAAAAACAAAAGCCCTGGACTAGAAGCCTTCACAGGAGAATTCTATCAAACATTTAGAAAAGAGCTAACGCCTATCCTTCTAAAGCTCTTTCAAAAATTGCAGAGGAAGGAACACTTCCAAACTAATTCTACAAGGCCACCATCACTCTGATACCAAAACCAGACAAAGATAACACAAGAAAAGAAAACTACAAGCCAATATCACTAATGAACATAGACGCAAAAAATCCTCAACAAAATTTTATCAAACAGAATTCAGCAACACATCAAAAATTCATACATCATGATCAAGCTGGGTTTATTCCAGAGATGCAAGGATTCTTTAATATATATGCAAATAAATAAATGGAATACATCATATTAACAAACTGAAAGATAAACACCATATGATAATCTCAATAGATGTAAAAAAAAGCCTTTGACAAAATCCAGCACCCATTTATGATTAAAACTCTTCAAAAAATGGGCGTAGAAGGAACCTACCTCAATATAGTAAAGGTCACATATGATAAGCCTGCAGCAAACATTATTCTCAATGGTGAAAAATGAAAGCATTCCCCATAAGGTCAGGAACAAGGCAAGGGTGTCCACTTTTGCCACTATTATTCAACATAGTTCTGGAAGTCCTAGCTACAGCAATCAGAGAAGAAAAAGAAATAAAAGGAATCCAGATTGGAAAATAAGAAGTAAAGCTCTCACTGTCTGCAGATGACATGATACTGTACACAGAAAACCCTAAAGATAGTATCAGAAAATTACTAGGGCTAATCAGTGAATTTAGAAAAGTTGTAGGATACAAAATCAATACATAGAAATCACTTGCATTTCTATATACTAACAATGAAAAATCAGAAAGAGCAATTAAGGAATCAATCCCATTCACCATGGCAACAAAAAGAATTAAATATCTAGGAATAAACTGACCTAAGGAGATGAAAGAACTGTACACAGAAAATTATAAGACACTAAAGAAAGAAATCAAAGATGACATAAACAGAGGGATATTCCATATTCCTGAGTAGGAAGAATCAATATTGTGAAAATCACTATACTACCAAATGTAATGTACAGATTCAATGTAATCTCTATCAAATTACTAATGGCATTTTTCACAGAACTAGAGGAAAAAATTTCACAATTCATATGAAAACAGAAAAGACCCCAAATAGCCAAAGTAGTCTTGAGAAAGAAGAATGGAGCTGGAGGAATCAAGCTTCCTGACTTTAGGTTTTACTACAAAGCTACAGTCATCAAGACACTATGGTACTGGCACAAAAATAGAAATACAGACCAATGGAACAAGATAAAAAGCCCAGAAGTAAACCCATGCACCTATGGGTACCTTATTTTTGACAAAGGAGGCAAGAATATACAACAGGACAAAGAGCCTCTTCAATAAATGGTGCTGGGAAAACTGGACAGCTACATGTAAAAGAATGAAATGAGAACACTTTCTAACACCATATACAAAGATAAACTCAAAATGGATTAAATACCTAAATATAAGACCAGAGACTTTAAAACTCTTAGAGGAAAACATAGGCAGAACACTCTCTGACATAAATCACAGCAAGATCCTCTATGACCCACCTCCTAGTGTAATGGAAATAAAAAGAAAAGTAAACAAGTGGGACCTGATTAAACTTAAAAGCTTTTGTACAGCAAAGGAAACTATAAGCACGATAAAAGACAACCCTCAGAATGGGAGAAAATAATAGTAAATGAAACAACTGACAAAGGATTAATTTCCAAAATATACAAGCAGCTCATACAACTCAATACCAGAAAAACAAACAACCCAATGAAAAAATGGAAAAAAGACCTAAACAGACATTTCTCCAAAGAAGACATACAGATGGCTAACAAACACATGGAAAGATGTTCAACATTGTTCATTATGAGAGAAAGGCAAATCAAAATTACAATGAGATATCACCTCACACTGGTCAGAATGGCCATCATCAAAAAGTCTACAAACAATAAATGCTGGAGAAGGTGTGGAGAAAAGGGCATGCTCCTGCACTGTTGGTGGGAATGTAAGCTGATGCAGCCTCTTATGGAAGACGGTGTGGAGATTCCTTAAAAAACCAGGAATAAAACCACCATATGGCCCAGCAATTTCACTTCTAGACATGTACCCTGAGGAAACCAAAACTGAAAAAGACACATGTATCCCATTGTTCACTGCAGCACTATTTACAATAGCTAGCACATGGAAGCAACCTAGATGCCCATCAACAGATGACTGGATAAAGAAGGTGTGGTACATACACACAATGGAATATTACTCAGCCACGAAAAGGGACGCCTTTGAGTCAGTTTGAATGAGGTGGATGGACCTAGAACATATTATACAGAGTGAAGTAAGTTAGAAAGAGAAAGATAAATATCATATTCTAATGCATATTAGAATATTGAATCTAGAAAAATGGTACTGAAGCATTTACAGGGCAACCATGGAGAAACAGACACAGAGAACAGACTTATGGACATGGGGAGAGGGGAGGAGAGGGTGAGAGTATGGAAAGAGTATCATGGAAACTTACATTTCCATATGTAAAACAGCCAACAGGATTTTGCTGTATGGCTCAGGAAACTCAAACAGGGGCTCTGTATCAACCTAGAGGGGTGGGATGGAGAGGAAGAGGGGAGGGGGTTCAAAAGGGAGGGGACATATGTACACCTATGACTGATTCATGTTGAGGTTTGACAGAAAACAACAAAATTCTGTAAAGCAATTATCCTTCAATACAAAATAAGTAAAATTAAAAAAAAAAGAGCTGATGTAGTCTAACAAATAAAACAAATAAATAAATATTAAAAAAATTCCCATATGGCCTATGGGAATTCAGTATATAACAAATATTGTAAATCAAATCAGTGGAGAAGATATAGATTGTAGAGGAGGTTAAATTGAGACATTTGGGGGAAAAATTAATTACAATGCTACTTTTTAGGATATACCAGCTCTCTCCCACTCTTGTCAAATCTGGATGGATTAAAGGTTTAAATATTTAAAGATATGTACGAGACTAAAAGCATGTATAGGAGAACTTCTGTGTGTGTAAGAGAGAGGCATGTGGAAGTAGAGAAGCCTTTCTAACACAACTCTAAATCCTGGAGTCATACTAGAAAAGATGGCTTCATCTGATCCATGAAAGTAGAATAGACAGTTCATTAAAAAAATTCCTATATACATATAAAAATATACTCAGCCTCATAATTAAGGAAATGATGATTAAGAATAAAGAGAATACTTTTTTGTTTATCAGGCAACTCTTGGAAGTTTCAAATAATGTTGGTGAAAGAATGAGGAAAGAAGGAGTATTTTCATATACTTGTTGAAAGTGTACATGATATAACGTGTGAAGTCAATTTGACACTATCAATCAAATTTACAAAAACACATAACATTTCCTTAACAACTGCACTTTGATATTATGGCAAAAAAAGTGACAAGATGTTTATTGCAGCTAGTTTGTACCAATTATTATTATATAATAGAGACCATCTAACTGTGTAAGGGAAATAAGCTAAATTAAGATGCATCCTTGTGATGATGCAATGCTATCTAACCATTATAAAACCATGAAAAATTACAAAATACATAAATAAGTGGAAAACTCATCATGCTATATAAAAATGTTTAAAACATGTAATAAATAAAAGCACAATCACAGGTATACACTTTTTCAAAAATGTTATATAGCTAATATAAAAGTAGGCATATGCATATGACTTTTTCTGAAGTGAAAACTGTTGACAGTAATTATCTTTATGGAGAAGATCCAGGGAAGGCTGTGTGTGTGTGTGTGTGTGTGTGTGTGTCTGTGTTTCTGTGGGGGAGGGGGCAGTAGGGGTGGGAGAAATTAGTAGGAATCCACCATGAAATGGTTGATTTGAGCTAAATTATGATTTGTCTTGAATCCCAAGTTAAATATTTGGAACTGGAACTGCATGCGATGGTAAACAATTGTAGATGTTTAATAAATTTTTAAAAACTTTGAGCAAATACATTACCACAGTTCAAAACTGAAAGAAAAATAAATGATATATAATGAAAACTTTTCATCCTCTCAGTTTGCATCTCCCCAATACAGGGAACCATTGTTATTTGTCTAGTATTTCTTCAGAGTTTCTTCACATTTTTATAATTAAATATCACAATGAATGCTTTTGATATATTAATGATGGTTATTTTTCTTTTTATACAGAACTGGAGGATTACAAGTACTGATCAGCATTTTGCTTTTTGTCCCCCAGCTTTATGTTTGGGAGAATTTTCCGTATCCCTACATACAGATATGTGTCCTCATTTTTTTAAAAGGGGATCCTCCGTTTTGACACACTTATTCATGCATTTCTGGCAAGGCTGGGTCTTTGTTGCTGGGCAGGTTTTCTCCCGGTGTGCTGCTCGGGGTTCTCACTGCAGGGCTGCTCTTGTTGCAGGGCACGGCCTCCAACTGGCAGCTTCAGCACGGATGGCTCACGGGCTCAGCAGCTGCAGCTTCTGGGCTGCAAAGCACAGGCTCAACAGCTGCAGCACATTCGCTTAGTTGCTCTGTGGCCTGCGCGATCTTCTTGATCAGGAATAGAACCTGTGTCTCCTGGAGGCATTGGCAGGTGGATTCTTTACCACTGAGCCACCAGGGAAGCCTCAGTATACTCACCTTTTTGTACTGATGTATAATAAATATTCCATTGTAAGGATCACCAAAGCTTAATTAGTTCACTATGGTTGGCGGGATTGTCCCTAATTTTTTTTTTTTTCCACAAACAATAGAGTTCTACATACCCAAAAGAATAATCTTTAAAATTTTCAAATTTAAGTAAACAGGGACATTGACATTTTAGGAGAGATACTGGCCATGAACTAACCAATTGGGTTTTATGTGTATGCTCGAGTTAAATATTAGCCCTGAAAAATCTTTTTGCATATAATCAAATTATCTGTAGATTGTGGAATCTATAGAATCCACAGATGTAGTCTCAGAAACAGAATTGTTGGACTAACTGCCAAATTGTCCTTCATAGGAGTTATGCCAATTTATATCCTCACTGAATCTTTCTTTTTATACAACCTTGTCTTCTCACTGAATCTTTCTTTTTATACAACCTTGTCAACAGAGTGTTATCAAACTTTTGCCAAACAGATAGCCAAAAATAATATTTCAGGATACTTTTAATTTTCATGTTTCTTAATATTAATGAGGTGAAACTGAACAACTTTTCATATGTGTAAGGGACATTTGTGGGCTTTTTTTTTTTCTAGTGGAAGAATGTTTATCTCCTTTGCCTATCATCCTATGTTATTCTATAGGCTGGTATCTTTTATTTTTTTTCTTGATTTGTAGGAGCTCTGATACAATAGGGAGATGAACTTATTGTTCAGGATTCAAGTTACAATCTCTGCCCCTCAGTTAACCAATTATCTTTTGACTTTACTTCTGGTGTTTTCATTCCACACTGATTCTTTTCCCTTTTACAACTTCTTGATTTTAACTCAAAATCAGAAAGCCTTCTCCTACTCCAAGATTGTAATAGAGCTCTCCAATGTGTTCATTTAATAGTAGTAATGTTTTCACATTTAATTCTATGATCTACTTAGAATTTCTCCTGCTGCCAGCTTGGAGGTATGAATCTAAATATGCTTTCAAACTGTGGTGCTGGAGAAGAGTCTTGAGAGTCCCTTGGACTACAAGGAGATGAAACCATTCAATCCTAAAGGAAATCAACCCTAAATATTCATTGGAAGGACTGACGTGAAGCTGAAGCTTCAATACTTCGGCCACCTGATGTGAAGAGCTGGCTCACTGGAAAAGACCCTGATGCTGGGAAAGATTGAGGGCAGGAGAACAAGGGGACAACAGAGGATGAGATGGTTGGATGGCATCACCGACTCAATGGACATGAGTTTGAGCAAACTCAGGGAGATAGAGAAGGACAGGGAAGCCTGGCATGCTGTAGTCTACGGGGTCCCAGGGGACAGACATGACTGAGTGAGTGAACAACAAATATAGTTTCACTGAAGATTTCTGCAGTTTGTCTTACACACATCATGGCCATTTCCTGTACTCATGAATAATTTGCCTGGCGCAAAGTTTTGTGATGTATTTTCAACCCAGTGTCTCTCCATTCATAATTGACATTTGTAACAGACTGCCCAGCTGATCGGAGAAGGCAATGGGACCCTGTTGGGGGCCAGCGTGAGGAACTCCACCTTTGGCAAAGGTCATGAGGAAGGGTGCTTTGGTATACGCAAAGGCGTGATCAAGCCTCAGGAAACCCCTGCTCCCGAGCATCTAACCCCAAAACCAGAGTCTGTCTTGTACTCTCACCTACACTTCTGACTTTACGGGGGGCTCTCCCCCATAACCATTTCTCTTGGAGAAGGAGTTAACTTGCAGCCCCAGTTAATAAAAATTCCTGGGCGTGACAAGAGTGTTTCAACTTACAAACTCTGAAGGTTCTCTAGCCTGCCTGATCAGGTTGTCCAGCCGCATGTGATTGTTTACAGCCTTCCAGCTGTGAGAGGCATGGGATGCTTTAAAACTTTCTAAATACAGACTCTTTTGAGAAGTTAGAAGATTATTAGTATAGTATTAGTGGGTTGATTAGGAATTATATTGGTGAAAGGTTTTTTCATTTGTTGTGTCAATAATTGCTGCTAATTCCCTGCCCTAGGTGGGACAAGGGTGGCTCAGGTCAAACCTCTCTGCTGACATATGATTGTTTACTACCTCTCAACCATAAACAGCACAGAGAGTTTGGAGTATTAGCATAGGGCTTTTCTCATTTGATTGCCCACAGGCTTCCATATCCTTAGGCACCTGGGAATATATTAATCAATGTATTTGGAATATAGAAAAGGAAATATAGTAGTTTTTGATGTTAGCAATACTAGACTTTTTGAATTAATGAATTTTCTCTTTTGTTATAGGCTACTGTACTTTGTTATAAATCACTGTGTCCTTGCTATGCAAAAATGTAACCTTATCACTATCTTAAGACTAAATAGATTGTAAAGGGAACATTGGTGAAGGGTTTTCATTTGTTGGGCTGATGTTTGCTGCTAAATCTCCATATTCCCTGCCCTTATAATGAATATAACTAGCATATAGGAGAAATAAGTATTAACCTTTAAGCGTATAAGATAAATCATGTTAAGACTAATCATGTTAAACCTTAGGTTAAGTAAATTCCTTTCTTGATTGTAACTCACTACACCCTCACCCTATAGGAATGCAACTTTATTTGGAAGGTGGTGCCTGAAAAAATCTCTCCTGGAAAAATAAGTTTTCTGGTTAATTGACTAGTATCAGAAAGGGCCATAAAATGTCAGCGGACCTCATGGTCAGAAGATGATGTAAAAACTCATAAGACCTTTGTATAATTTTATATGAAACACCTGATTGTGACAAGGGTCAGGTCTGCTGACCCCCGCGTGACTGTATTCATCCCTATGTGTAACAAAAGGTATATAAACAAACCTGAAAAATAAAGAAATCGGATCAGTTTTGGAAAGACTGGTTCCCTCATGTCGTTCCTTTCTGCTCCCCAATTTTCTGGCTGAATTCCCATCTGGAGCGTGAGTGCCCTCCATGTCTGCTTATTTGCCCTGGTTTTCAAGCCCACATGTGGCACCGGTGGCCCAACGCAGATGGTGCAAATTCCTTGTCCAGAATTTTATTGGTACCCCACGTAAACCAAGTTATTTAGCCCCTTTCTCTCTCTCCTATTTTCTGGCTGAATTCCCATCTGGTGCATAGGACCCACCAAGCCTACTAATTTTGCCTGGGCTTCTAAGATTGGACCGGGGGTGGAGGGGGCCTCAGTGCCTCCTCTCCTTCGGGAGAACGGGAAGATGCCTGCTGCCTACATAGGTGGTGATTGGTACCCTCTGTTAACCAAGTTATTCGGCCTCTTTTTCTCTGCTAAATTCCTAGTCCCTCTCTATCTGTAATTAGATAGTTTTTTCTAGGATGCCTACTCCGCCCCCACCTTTGAATTACCCTGGATCCACTGGGGCTGGACCCCGGCAGGACCCCACTCCAGTACTCTTGCCTGGAAAATCCCATGGATGAAGGAGCCTGGTAGGCTGCAGTCCATGGGGTCGCAAAGAGTCGGGCACGACTGAGCTTCACTTTCACTTTTCACTTTCATGCATTGGAGAAGGAAATGACAACCCATTCCAGTGTTCTTGCCTGGAGAATCCCAGGGACAGGAGCCTGGTGGGCCGCCGTCTGTGGGGTCACACAGAGTTGGACACAACTGAAGCGACTTAGCAGCAGCAGCAGCAGCAGCTTAGCTGATAGCTCTTGCCTCCATTTTCCTTGCCACAGGCCCTAACTTTGCTTGGACAACTAGCCCTCCATGATGTGTTAGGGTCATTAACCTAAGCTGCTGTTCTTTTCTTCTCTGGGACTAGCTTCAGTGGTGGCATGTGACCTCTTTCTGGTCAACGAGATGTGGGAAAGGTCTGCTGGAAGGCTTCTGAGAAATTTTTCCTTTATTTTAAACTGAGACCAAGAGGGAAAAAAGCAATCCCTCTTCCTCCATTGTGTTTACTTGAGAGTCCTTGGAGAAGGGCATGGCAACCCACTCCAATATTCTTGCCTGGAGAATTCCATGGACAGAGGAGCCTGGCAGGCTAAAATCCATAGGATCCCAAAGAGTTGGACATGACTGAAGCGACTTAGCATGCATGCCAGGAAGTGAGACAGCTACCTTCCACCTGTGAGAGGAGCCTGTCAAAAACGAAGTTGGCTGCTGTGTTTAGCTGAGCAGGACAATAAAAGAATCTGGATCCTGGTTGCTGTTATCGAGATATTGAATTAAACACTCTGCAGCCACTCTTCCTTTGGACTTCTTGTTAGATGAAAATAATTTCTCTTCATTGTTTAGTAGTGAGCAATGAGTTGTCTTTTAATTGGAGCATCCTAATCCAGTGGTCCACAAGTGTTGCACATACCATGAAATCCACATCACACAAACACACACACCCTGGACAAAAGTTCCTAACTGTGTCTTCAGGTTTCTTGCTCAGGCTTGCATATCAATGTTCCTGATATGTCTTCTGGGCAAGCTCAGTGCAATGCTACCACAACAGAATATTCATGAAATTGAAAAAAATACCAAAAACTGGAAAAACAGGTGTATAAAAACCCACATTATATTAAGTTTAAACATTTGACTTATATTCCAAGCAGAATGTTTTATAATTTTACTATCCTGTATTTAATGGAGCAAGATATCAGCAATATATTCACAATCTATATCTCAAAAAAATTTTTAAAACATTAAACTGTTTATATAGAGGTGCACCTTATTCCTTTTTCCTCAGGCTTCAACATGGCTCAGCCTGGCATTGTTGAATCCAGTAATTATTTAAAATTGTGCTAGGTTCATTATTTTTTTGCATTAATCTTGATTTTAAAAAAATACTGCATAAGAATAGTATTTTTCTTGATTATTGAGTTTTTGGTGCTGCCTTAATTTTTGCGCCTGAGAACCTCACTCACCTTCTTCCAGTCCCAGGCCCTGTGGTCGCCACGTCTCTGGGGCAGGGCGTCATGGGCAAAGTTTCTAGATGGTGCGGCCTGACTCTCTGCTGTCCAGCTTTGGAGATTTACAGCCTCTCAATTCTAAAGGTGACTCGTTTCCCAGAAACATTTCTGGGTTCCCTCCTTCTATTTTCTCTCCTTGCCTTACTCAGCATCTACATGTTTGGAACAAAGCCTCCTGCATCCTACATCCACCCCTTCGGCCACCTCACCTCTCAAAAAAAAATTTCGCTGAATAAACCCTGACAGCAGTTCTGTGTGCGGAACTTTGAATTATGATTTAGAAATGCAAAAGCCAGTTGTTTATTTTGGATCAAGTCAGCAGATTGTCAGACCCAAGGCAATATATGTAAAATGCTCTTTGGAAGTTAAATTTATTTTTTTACAATAGCAAGTGTTTTTATCTTTTCTAACCCATAGGCAACTGAAGTATTTTCTGCATTCAGGCTGGGACAGGAGACATTTTCAGATAAATTACCTCTTACTACACTCTGGAGACATCGTTCATGCTGCTTCATCGGAACTTGCAAGGAGAGGCTTTTCGGCAGATTCTTAAAGTGGACAGAAAAGGAAATTGAAAGCGTTTTTCCTAATATAGTAGTCATTGAGATAAAAGGTTTGGGCAAAGCAATTTTTACATTTAGGCCCTAGATACTTTTTTAAGATGGGATTCAAATTGATTGGTAAGTACTATGGCAGAAATAAATATTTGAAATCAGTGGGAAAATGTCAATTTCTCACTTAACAGCATCTTGGAATGTCTGTTTTAGCAGGAGGCTTAAAATGTGGCCGCTCCGCTGTGCAGCCTGTGTAGATATGAGAGAGCCCATGGCTCAGCTCAGACTTTGAGCTCCAGTATCTTCATCTTCTTGCTGCTGCTGTCAGACGACAGCTTATTAGTATTTAAATCAGCTCATAAATATTTCTTGGAAAGTCACAGTTGCTTAAGCTTCACCACTCTTCATTTCCAGCTTTTCTTCTGCAGTCTTACTTCAAGCCTTTGTTTCTTGGACTGATAATATTGCAGGAGGGTGAATGTCATTACGTATTCATACACACAGATGACAAAGGAAGGGCGAAAGTCCTCTTAGAGAAAAAGACAAGAAACACAGAAACGACGCAGAAGGAAATTTAACTCCATTTCCTTTGTACAAATACAATTATCTAATGATGGACTGCGGAAGTCTGCATATAATAGAAACGGCCCCAAAGCATATGTCAGCGCAATTTGACCTGAATGAATGTTTCTGTCAAATACTCTCGAAAAGCTCTGAAACACAGATGAAACATTTCACTGGGGTCAGGCCCTGGATGCTCCCACTGGGGAGATGGTTGCGTGGTTACAAAACCTCTTCTGTTCAATATAAGAGCTGTATTTCTAATTATAAAACAGTGATGACAGAGAATGACCAGTTCCATCATGATATTCTGTATAGTTCTTAATATTCTGCCAGAGTTCAACCCTAATACCCATATACAATCCCAGTTCTTTGAAATGAGTATGAATAAAATTTAAACAATAATAAATGTATCATATTTCATTGAATTTAAAGGGTCATGGCATCTAAGTGCCATAATTGTATACATCCCTGAGAAAGAAAAAAAGTGCTACTGATTAAAGTAGGACATAGTATTGATTGTAAGAACATCCTCATTTCAGAGGTGTGAAAAAAAATGAACCAATGAAATATGTCAGTTTTAAAAACTGCTTGTTCTGAAATAATAAAGATCATTTAGCAGCTGTATTACTTGAAAGAATGTTGATACTAGTGTTAATCTCTTTAGCAGGAATATATACTCCAAGAAGCGACGACCTTTCTGAAATCACACACCTGAGAGACGTGAGCAGCACAGAGAGGCTCAGCTCTTAGGAGAGGCCCCGTGAGTCTGTCCAGGGCAGGGTACGCTGACGGGGTCTTGTCATGGACGGCCTCATGGCATCCAGTCCTGTTCTCCAAAAGTCTCCTAGAGACAAACTCCAGACAAAAACAGAGATCTGCCAGGCCCAGGCAACCTAGATTTCATTCTGTGCTACAAAGTATCCAATCCTATTAAATATAGCCTATAGACAACCTAACCTGTGATTCAAGACCCTACAACATCTGATCTGAAACTAATTTTTAAAAGTTTTTTCCCTTCCAACTTTTCTATATGTAATCCCATACTTTCACCAAATTAAATTATTGAATTTTCTTAAACACACGGTGTATTATCTCAGTTCCCTGTCTGCTCATACCAGAGTTTCTCCAGCGTGGCTTGACTGACATTGTGGCTTGGATTATTCTTTCCTCTGGAGGGCTGTCGTGCGCATGGCAGGATTGTCAACAGCATCTCTGGCTGCTGTCCGTTAGATGCCAATCACACTTCTTCCCAGCAACCAAAAATGTCTTCAGACGTTGCTGAATGTCTCTGGGAGCAGGAGGACAAAATCACCACTGATTAAGAACCTTTGCCTATACCGTGCAGGAATAGGGAGAGAAAGCACGCAGACTTTGGTCTTAGATGTTCATGAGCTAGAGGACATTTGATTTTGGAAGCCACTCCTCACCCATTCTCTGTTTCTAACAGTATCCCATTTTCTTTTGGGGAAATAACCTTTCCCCACTGTATGTTGACTTGATGGGTCTCTAAATCTTGGAGACAGTGTCTTGCCCACCACCTCCAATTGGTGGACACGTGGAACTGAGCTTGGTCAATCTAGTACTTTCGCTGAGGACATGGACCATCTTGAGCAGAGTGAAGGCAAAGATGCTAAAAAATGTTGGTTCAAACTGACTCCTAAGTGAGGGGATTGAAAACCCCTTCTCTCTTTATATCTGTCCTAACTCCTATTAGGACAGGAGTTTCTTCCTGATTTGGGTTTCTATATTTCCATCCTCTTTTTATCCCTCTAAAAAATGACATTTTTTTGGTTAAATATGCCAGAGCTGTATTCTGATGCTTATCTGCAAAGGTGCCCAATTGAGACACTGCTATTGATGAGCTTTGTGTCTTGAACCAGTCTCTTAACATCTCCAAACCTCTGTTTCTCTTCTGCAAATTGAATGTAAAAGCTTTCAAATTTGCAAAAGATGTCTTCCCCATAATCTCTGCCTCTCTAAATCTAGGTTCTGTCTTCAGTTCTGGCAATGAAGGAGATACTGCCTCTGCCCCTGTGGGCTCAGTTTCTTCCTCTGACAAAATCAACGGCAGGACCCAGACAACACAACAAGGCAGATAAGCCATTCCGAGTAGGAACGGTTCCAGTGGGTCATCAGTATTGGCGGAAACGGGCCTTTAGCCTGGGCGCGCCTGCATGCCACTCCCTCTGTGCTCACTCCTTGCTAACGGCCCCCTCCCTCTACAGGGAAGAGAAGGCTCTTGTCCAGGAGCTTTATGCACTCATTATCCTGCAGCCCCAGCCAGCCGAGGCTGCTGAACTGTCTGAGATTCTGCAGTACTGCTAGGTTAGCAGCAGGAGCAAATCAGAGAATTCAGGGTCAGCATTTCCTGTTTCTTTTCTGACAAACAAGGTCAGGTACTTCTTTGAGCACTCCAGTTCCAACAGCTGAGAAACACAAAGAGACAAAGAGGGGAAGGTTTTCCAGAAAGGCCAGTGGTTAGGCACAAGGTGGGTTTAAGTTTTCAGCTTTTGTTGTGGGAGAAGAAAGTTCTCCTCATCCCAGGCCTCACCTTTTCAGAGCTGGGGAAAAAGAATACAGGGTGAGAGCCTCTTTTGTACTGCTGTGCTTCCTGCGCTGAAGTGCCAGGTGCAGAACTGGTTCCCAGGGGAGTCAGATCATCATTTTCTGTTTACAGCCATTGATCCTGATTCTTACTGTTTATCCCTACTGCCAACTCTGAGCCTTGAAACAGACGAAAGAGAAGGATGCACAGGCCACTGAAAGAAATGGATGCTCTGGATTTCAGAGCATGCAAGAAAGCAGAGGTTTTTGCCAGATGAGAACCTCAGCTGAGGGGCTGTGCATTCCTTTGTCTCTCCCCTAGCAACCCCTGGCCAGATAAGCCCTTTAAACTGGAGGCAGCCTGTGTCCCCAAACATCTCTCTGTGGGCCTTAATATTTCTAGTTCTCCAGGTGTACATATTATAGTCTTTCCTTGTAACTAATTGCAGAATTATTGCTATTTTGGCTAATGAAGCAGGAGGATAAGGTATACTAGATGGAGCTGGGTGAGCTGAAATCCTAGGCCCTGGGAAAAAACCATCCCTGTTGGGCTGCCTCTCTTTTTTAAGTTGGTAAGCATTAAACACTCTATTGTCTGAGCATTGACTCTTTTTAAAAATGTTTAATGAAATATGAAACGCTCTCCTTGGGCAGAAGAAAAGTGAGACTTCATTCCAGACCCCAGGTTTTCTGTGGGACATCTTTACCTGGAGGCTCCACTGTTCCCTGGAAATCAGCATGTCCAGAGATGGGCTTGTTCAGATACACACTACTGTATTTACAATAGGTGGCCGACAAGGACCTACTGTATAGCGTGGGGAACTCTGCTCAGTGTTCTGTAACAGCCTAAACGGGACAAGAATTTGAAAAAGGATAGGTATGTGTACACGTGTAACTTTACTGTATACCTGAAACTAACACAACATTGTAAATCAACTATACTCCAATATAAAATGAAAAAATTTAAAATACAGAAAAAAAGAAAAAATGAGGAACTGGGAATAAATCAATGTTTATCAAAAAATGGGTTCCTATTGTTAGGTAGGTAGAATAGGTCCAAAATGGCGGTGGCTAAAAACACAAGGAAGGTCAAAGGAAGGTCCGAGGACCAGAGTGAAGACTTCAGGTGGAACACACAGCACTACTGGCTAAGCCCAATTTGCACAGGGCGGGCCCGGGGGAAACATAGAAAAGGAAGAGCCAGAGCGCGCTCTCCTCTCTCTCCCGCACGTGCGTGCTCGCTCGCTCGCTGTCTCCCCTCTCCCCCATGTACTCCTCCACTCTTTTCTCTTCAAGTCTTTGGATTGGCATGCCCTCACGCTTCAAGGATGGATTTTCCTGCTATCTTCTAAATAAAATAGAGCTGTAACACTGATACACTGATTTGTCTAAGAGCTATAACACGGTCCATTTGAGACCTGAGAGCTATAACACGGACTATCCAAGACCCGAGAGCTGTGACATGCCAAGGGGGCTTTAATGTCCATCACTCCAAATCTTTGTTGTGAAGAGACAAAGAATAGAGGAATACACACTCGCATGACACTATCCTTCAGCCATAGACTTCTTTTCACATGTCCCCTCTCTTGGCAAATGACACCAGCATCCCCATGGTGGTGTGTCCAGATACCTGGAATCGACCCCCCACCCCCACCCCACCCTGCTCACATTCCACAGGCCAGTAAGGCCTGCCTGTCTCTCAAAACCATCATCTGCTCCTTATCCCTCCTCAGTTCAGTGGCTGAGTCATGTCCGACTCTTTGCGACCCCATGAAATGCAGCACACCAGGCTTCCCTGACCATCACCAACTCCTGGAGCTTACTCAAACTCATGTCCATCACATCGGTGATGCCATCCAACCATCTCATCCTCTGTCATCCCCTTCTCCTCCTGCCTTCAATCTTTGCTAGCATCAGGGTCTTTTCCAATGAGTCAGTTCTTCACATCAGGTGGCCAAAGAATTGGAGTTTCAGCTTCAGCATCAGTCCTTCCAATGAATATTCAGGACTGATTTCCTTTAGGATGGACTAGTTGGATCTCCTTGCAGTCCAAGGGACTCTCAAGAATCTTCTCAAACACCACAGTTCAAAAGCATCAATTCTTCAGTGCTCAGCCTTATTTATAGTCCAACTATATCCCTCCTGCCCCACCCTTATTTCAGGATTTGTCACTTTTCACCTAGGCTCTGATAACAGACTTTCTTTGACTGGTACGTAGTTCTCCATCTGCTTTCTTTCATTCTGCCCTTCAGATGGCTGCACAAGTCACCTTTCTAAAATGTGTGCTCTTTCATGGCTCTCACCTGTCTAATGTCTCTGTCTTGCAGTGAGTAGTCCAATTCCTTGGCATCGAATATCAGTGGATTCCAGCTGACTTTTCAGACTCACATTCTGCCATTTCTTTTGTACCAATCACTCTGATCATGTTAAACTACTTGAAGTTTCCTAACTGGTCCATGACACTTCACACCTTCATCCCCACGTGCATGATCTCCATTTATTCATCCCATAAACATTTACTAAGCACTCACTAAAAATATGCCAGCTGTGCTTCAAAGCTCCAGAGATACAGTAGCGAGCAAGACAGGCAAAGTCAAGTCTCTATTGTCTTGGGATACCCATTGAGAGGAAAAGGTAACCAGCGTCAGATAATAAAGGAAAACTCAATGTTCCTTTCTATTACACTTTATCCTCAAATTCCAGGCTCCTCCACAATGTAAGGACTATTTTAGGACTTTGGTGTGTATCTATAATATTTTGATGCATTTTCATATACACAAATGTATACACAGAAATATAGAATTAATTCACATGTAAAATATCCTGGAACTTTCTTATTTTATCCAACAATATGTCTGAAAGGTATTCCATGTCAGAAAAATAAATCTCTACCTTTAGCCACATAGTATTTTAGCATGAAGGACATATTTCTTTTGACAGTATCATGATATTTTCTTAGGAAACCACCTCCTGTACTGTTTGTCCATGGGTCTAATAAGCTCCTCTTCTCCATCTAGACCAACCTAGATGGCATATTACAGCATATTAAAAAGCAGAGACATTACTTTACCAACAAAGGCCCGTCTAGTCAAAGCTATGGTTTTTTCCAGTAGTCTTGTATGGATGTGAGAGCTGGACTATAAAAAATGCTGAGTGCTGAAGAATTGATGCTTTTGAGCTATGGTGTTGGAGAAGATATTTGAGAGTCCTTTGGAATGCAAGGAGATCCAACTAGTCCATCCTAAAGGAAAACAGTCCTGAATATTCATTGGAAGGACTGATGCTGAAGTTGAAACCAATACTTTGGCCACCTGATGCGAAGAGCTGACTCATTTGAAAAGACCTTGATGCTGGGAAAGATTGAAGGCAGGAGGAGAAAGGGGATGACAGAGGATGAGATGGTTGGATGGCATCACCAATGTGATGGACATGAGTTTGAGTAATTTCTGGGAGTTGCTGATGGTCATGGAGGCCTGGCGTGCTGCAGTCCATGCGGTTGCAAAGAGTTAGACATGACTGAACAACTGAACTGAACTCCATTTAGAAGCCAGACTAAGATTCATATGCGCCATTAGCATCACAGGAATGGCGCCCCTATGTTGGCCGATCAACATCATCCCCAAGACTTTTGTTGTTTGCTAAGAGAATAGTACCCCAGGCCTTCTCTTGCCTTTGTGTCTACAACCTGTGAGCCTGAAACATTCCAGGAGCTACTATTATTACTTTCAGCCGTCTTCTCCATAGAGTACCCTGGGACCTGATTTCATCTTATACTCCAATTCTATGTGTTTCCCATATTTTAAGGATACTTTACAATTGCTGCTCACAGAGAGCATCACATTTTGCTTCTCAGGTTGGTTTTAGATTTTTTTTTTAAATAAATCTTATTACTTCTCTATACCTCTGTGTCTCTTTGTTGTCTCACATATATAGAGTGGACTTTTGGACTCTGAGGGAGAGGGAAAGGGTGGGATGATTTGGGAGAATGGCAATGAAACATGTATATTTTCCTGTAAGAAACGAAGCGTCAATCTATGTTCAATGTAGGATGCAGGATGCATGGGGCTGATGCACAGGATGATTCAAGTAGAGGATGTGGGGTGGGAGGTGGGAGGGGCTTTGGCATAGGGAGATTGTGTTCACCTATGGCTGATTCGTGTCAATGTATGGCAAAACAAATTCAGTATTGTAATTTAAAAAATAAATAAATAAATAAATAAATTAAAAAAAATCTTATTACTTCTCTTATTTGGTAACTGGCACCCTGCTTGCATGCTCAATCATGTCCGACTCTTTAAGACCCCGTAGACCAGGCTCCTCTGTCTGTGGGGTTTCTCAGGCGAGAATACTGGAGTGGGTTGCCATTTCCTCCTCCTGGGGAATCCTCCCAACCCAGGGATCGAACCTGTGTCTCCTGTGTCTCCTGGATTTGCAGGCAGTTTCTTTACTGCTTGAGCCACTAGAGAAGCATTGCCTGTAGTTATCTAGGTACTTATCTTTCTCTGAACTGGACTCCTTTCAGATAAACAACAACTAATTATTATCAAAATTAAAAAAATATTAATTAATCATTAATATTAAACAAAAACTAACAACCATCTGGCTGGCATGTGGTTGTTGTTGATACATGTTTGCTGAATTGCCTACAAGCAAATAGTGACCTTGCATTCTCCTTTCCTGGATGGTCCCAAAGACTCTAGCACTTTTTAATGTACAGAATTTGTCTATGACCTTGTGATCAATTATCATTCAGCAAATATTTACTTCTTCCACCAGGATTCCACGAAAACAGTATACTTCCCCTCCCTTGGCTTCTGCTTCAGTCACTTCTTTTGGCCAGTGGGATATCAGGGGATGAGATGCAGTGGGGGCTTGGCATGCCACCTCATCTCCTGCTTTCTGCCACAGGAGCCTGCCTCAGGGAGATGCTGGCTCAAGGGTGAGAGACACGCGCAGCAGGTCTGTACGCAGCCCATAGCCTGCAGCCTAGCTAATCTGTACTCCAGCTTCCCTGCGGACACATGAGTAGGAGCGATGTTGACTGTTGTCTGCCACTGAGATTTCAGTGGTTCGAGATGCAGCATCATCGTGGCAATAGCCTACGGAAACACATCTGCCTCAGAGCCAAATGAGTGCTCCACAGCTATGCCTGAAGTGGATAACCGAGCAGCACAGGGAACTCTGCGCAGCGCGATGTGCCAGCCTGGATGGGAGGGGAGGCTGGAGGAGAATGGATGCAGGTACACGCATGGCTGAGTCCCTTTGCTGTTCACCTGAAACTCACAACATTGTTAATCAGCTGCAGCCCAATACAATAAACAGTTTAAAAATAAATAAATAACATGAGAATAACATCTAAAGAACTAGACAAGTGCTTCTTGTGAATGAGATTTTCGAGCCCCACCCTAGACCTAATAACTCATCATCTTGTTCTAATAAATCTGATTTTACCAAGATCTCCAGGAGATGCTCATGCTTACTACTGGGTTACAGCATTTATCATCATGCTATTTTTGTCAATGTGGAAAGAGCAGTAGGTTGGCAACCACAGAGTTGCTACATTGGCCTACCAAAAAAAAAAAAAAGTTCTGGGAAATTTGGAACTGTAAAGAAACCAGGAAACAAAATTTCTCACTGAATCATTTCATTAAAGGGGTGAGAACTCAGAAACTTAAAGGCTTCTTGAGGTAATTTATAAACATGCTATTTCTCAAAAAGCTATCTTTTCACACAGGTACCCAGTTAATATCCCCTGTTCCAATCTGAATAAGTTAAAACTAACCAGCCTGCAGAACATTAATAACAACCCAACAGTAAGTCAACATGTACTTACAGCAAGCGCTTCCTAAAAACATCAAGCACTTTGGAAGACAACGGAAAAATCAAATATGCCGAAGACCCAGCTTAGTTAGGCATGATCCCTTCATAGGCAGAGATAGGCCGTTTTAAGAAAAATAAGTGACATTTGGAACCCTTGATTCCTGTCTCATGGAGAGTACTTTTTCGAAGCAAGATAAAACATTCTCTTTGTTCAACCCTGAATTCACCCTGGCGCTCTCAGCCCAGGTTTCTTCTTCAGTGTACTGCTTGCCTGGAAGTCCCACCACTCAGCAACTACGCAGTGGCCAAGCTGCTAAATTCAGGTTCTGCATTCAATGTCCTAGTCCTACCCAGCCAGGAGTGTGAATTATGAACAAAAAGTTTCATAATGGACCTTTCAGGTCATGAGATCCATGGCTTGAGAAAGCATTTTCAGTAGCAGATAGCACGAGAAAGTGGAAATCTGCGGGGAATCTCACTCTGTGATTAACGTGCCAGAGAAGCAAGCATTGATTTGTGTTATTTGCTCATCTGAAGTTCATCTGCTAACCTTGGGGAATGGTGACTCAAGTGACCTTCGGTCACTGACAACACAGAGCCCACACTGTACTTATTTTTCTCCTAACAATACAACAGCATGTACCTAGCAAACAGCCCTGTGCTTTTCCTCATATTACTCATGCTAACAGGGTTTTGCCCTCCAAGACGTTACTTCTAAAACAGACAGCTAAGCTCATACCATGATGTCATCTTTATTGTCTTATATGGACAGCTCCAAATGGCATCAAACTTTGTGAAGTGCATGGTGTATTTCTGTTAATAGAATAAGAATTGTGCATTTGATGTGTTGCCCGAGCTCCCTTAAAAAAATGTTTCACAACCATTACACAGTGCTGCAGAAACAGTGAGCTTGTGGGCTGAACATCTCTGTAACTGTAGCTCTTGGATCAATTGGTATTACTTGGCAGTTCTGTTTTCGTTACTGAGAAGTCCCATGACTGAGCATTCAAGAACTGCCGACAGCGATCGAAATGGCATGGCTTAAGGGAACTTGCATTCACTGCTGGATCTGCTCCTGGACTGGAATCACTGCTGCCATTTGCCCTCTGAAGCAGATGCTATTGGTATCCCACCCAAGTCCTCTTTTTCTAGGCTGAAGCTCCCAACCCACTCCATTTGCTGCGGGTGTTGGCTGTTCAAAGCAGCTCACAGCTGCCTCTGTCTTTGGGTACTTTCCCTTAGCGAGTGGGCACTCCCTTGTCCACAGAAGCCGAAGGTTATAGCCAGCACTCACCTGGGGAGGATGGCCTGTGAGAGAGTGGTACACAAATCCAACCTCGTGCCTTAGGCAGAACAAGCTGGGGTCTAAGGCATGTTCCAGAGTTCCCTATGAGATAAGACTCAGGCCAGACTTCTGGAACCACACCTTTCCCTAAGAATCTCCCTCCCCAGTTCTGCTTCCCTCACTCCCTTACGGATTTTCCCCAAGACTGCTCTCTCACTCTGTCAACAAATTGCTTACCCAAGAATCCCAATCTCCCAAGGAGCCTGTCCTAAGATATCTTTCCAGAGTGAGAGATATCTTCCTTAATGATTTATTGCTATTGAGAACAAGGTGTTCAAGGCTCTTCAGATGCACTTAAAATGCCGCTTGAAATATAAGAAGTTGCCAGCTGGTCAGATGCAGTTACAACAGACATAGATCTGGATACAATGTACACAGACAGATGTCTTCATTTGAATTTGAATGGAAATATACTAAAATCCAGCTGAGTTGAAATAGGAACTCATCATTCATGCAACAGTTACAGTTATCAGCCATTGGAAAATTCCTCTCTGATAACGGGTTGGAAAAGGATGCAAGTCACATGTCATGCTCACACATTTAGGTAATAACAGTAACAACAGAATTTTCAGAAATAAGTGGCTAAATAATAAAAGTCATACAAAAGTTGGTATTTATTCATCCTAGGTAGGGTACTAGGTATTTTATCCAAACAGCTTGTTATTTTCACTATGTAACTATGAACACCCAGTGAGCATAGCAAGAACCCCATTCAAGTGTGATTCATCAAAGGCCTTTGTCTCTATAGCTGCAAACTAGTTAGAAAACAGTGGGAAACTGCTACGATGGCTGGAGCATCTTCCTCTAAATGATCAGTCCTTGCCTTTTGAAATAATTAAGGTAATCATCAGTTTCATCTTCTAAAGGCCCTTCTCCTTATCCCAAGCATCTTTAGTCTCTTTCTTTTATTTTCAATTAACGTACCACCTGTTCACTAGAAGCTGTGCTTTTAGCTGAGCTACTAAAAGCAAGAAAACGTTAATCAAACACTAGTACTTTTTGAAGTCAAGTGTAATCTGGAAGTGGCAGACAGTGAAATCTTGACATGTAATTACCTCTACCCTTTTTGGGGGAACTCATTTGCCTAGGATATTTACACTCTTTGCAAGTGTGAGTGTTAGTCACTCAGTTGTGTCTGACTCCTTGCAGCCCCATGGACTGTAACCTGCCAGGCTCCTCTGTCCATGGGATTTTCCAGGGAAGAATACTGAAGTGTGTAGCCATTCGCTTCTCCTGGGGATCTTCCTGACCCAGGGATTGAACCTGTGTCTCCTGTTGACGACTGAGCTACCAGGGAAGCGCATTTACACTCTTTAGCAAGTCTTCTTCTTTCCATGGCTGGAATTCTGAGTTTTTAGGTATGTACTTGAGCTTCCTTTGAGACACTGAGGGCAGGAAGAAATGTATTTACTAATTGGTTACATGTTTCAGAGACAGAGATGTGCATACTCAGTCTTAAGAATGTCAGGTTGCTGGTAATGAACTCTCTCTGGCAGGGAGTTGGCAGAGCCTGTGTGTCTGGGCACCGCCCCTTCTCAGATGCTGCTTGGAAACCTCTTCTCTAATGGAAGCAATGTCCTTCCTGTCAAACGAGAGACCCTCTGTGTGTGCTGGGATTTCTGTCTCAAGGATGATGGACTAGTCTTTTCCCTCTCTCTTCAACATTCTCTCCCCTGGAGTAATCAGATCAGAGTACAGGATTACGAACTTTATGGGACTTCCTGATGGTCCCGTGATTAAGAATCTTCCTGGCAATGCAAGGGACATGGGTTCAATCCCTGGTTGGGGAAAAGATCCCAAATGCCATGGAGCAACTAAGCCCACACAGAGTAACTATTGAGCCCTTGTGCTCCGCAGCCTATGCTGAATCCCTGTGCCCTGACGGGAGAGTCCATGCACAGCGATGGAAGCTCCCCTGTGCCTCAACTAAGACCTGACACAGTCAGATGCAGAAACGAACTGTTTCTAAGCGGAAAAAAAAAGATTACTCATCTTAAAACACACACATTCCCTTTCCTTGATTCCAAATCACCCACTGGTTGATTTCATGCCTGCCCTTCCAGTGAAATAGCGATGTTCACTCTTGCCATCTCCTGTTTGACCACTTCCAATATGCCTTGATTCATGGACCTAACATTCCAGGTTTCTATGCAATATTGTTCTTCCCCGCATCGGACCTTGCTTCTATCACCAGTCACATTCCCAGCTGGGTGGTGGTGTTGCTTTGGCTTCGTCTCTTCACTCTCGGGCTTTCCTGGAGGCTCAGACGGTAAAGCATCTGCCTATAATGTGGGAGACCCAGGTTTGATCCCTGGGTTGAGAAGATCCTCTGGAGAAGGAAATGGCAAGCCACTCCAGTACTCCTGCCTAGAAAATCCCATGGACAGAGGAGCCTGGCGGGCTATACAGTCCATGGGGTTGCAAAGAGTTGGACACGATTGAGCGACTTCACTTTCACTTTTTCACTTTCTTCATTCTTTCTGGAGTTATTTCTCCACTGATCTCCAGTAGCGTGTTGGGCACCTACCGACCTGGGGAGTTCATTTTTCAGTGTCCTATATTTTTCCCTTTTCATATTGATCATGGGATTCTCAAGGCAAGCATACTGAAGTGGTTTGCCATTCCCTTCTCCAGTGGACCATATTTTGTCAGAACTCTCCACCATGACCTGTCCGTCTTGGGTGGCCCTACATGGCATGGCTCATAGTTTCATTGAGTTAGACAAGGCTGTGGTTCATGTGATCAGACTGGTTAGTTTTCTGTGATTGTGGTTTTCAGTCTATCTGCTTTCTGATGGAGAAAGATAAGAAGCTTATGGAAGCTTCCTGATAGAGAAACTGACTGAGGGGGAAACTGGGTCTTGTTCTGAGGGGCAAGGCCAGGATATGTAAATCTTTAATCCAATTTACTGTTCATTGATGGGGCTGTGTTCCCTCCCTGTTATTTACCTGGGGCCAAACTATGGTTGGAGAAGGCAATGGCACCCCACTCCAGTCCTCTTGCCTGGCAAATCCCATGGATGGAAGAGCCTGGTGGGCTGCAGTCCATGGGGTCGTGAAGAGTCAGACACGACTCAGTGACTTCCCTTTCACTTTTCACTTTCATGCATTGGAGAAGGAAATGGCAGCCCACTCCAGTGTTCTTTCCTGGAGAATCCCAGGGACTGGGGAGCCTGGTGGGCTGCCGTCTATGGGGTCACAGAGTCGGACACGACTGAAGCGACTTAGCAGCAAACCCTGGTGGAGGTAATGAAGATAATGGTGACCTTCTTCAAAAGGTCCCACGCAGGCCCTGCTGCACTCAGCGCCCCCAGCCCTGCAGCAGGCCACCACTCACCCTCGCCTCCACTGGAGACTCCTGGACACTCACGGGCAAGTCTGGGTCAGTCTCTTGTGGGGTCACTGCTCCTTTCTCCTGGGTCCATGTGCACAAAGGTTCTGTTTGCGCCCTCCAAGTGTCTATTTCCCAGTCCTGTGTGAGTTCTGGCAGCTCTATGGTGGGGTTAATGGCGACCTCCTCCAAGAGGGCTTATGCCATACTCAAGCCTGCAGCACCCAGAGCCCCTGCCCCTGTAGCAGCCCACTGCTGACCTGTACCTCCACAGGAGACGCTCAAACACAGTCCTGTCTCAATCTCGGAGGGGTTCCTGGGTCCTGGTGCACACAACATTTGTTTGAGCCCACATAGCATCTCTGGTGGGAATGGGATTTGATTCTAAATGCAAATTCACCCCTCCTACCATCTTGCTGGGGTTTCTCTGACCTTGGATGTGGGGTATATCCTTGGCCACACCAGTGTCACCCTGCTTGCTGCTCATTATATCTACTACTGTGGGCAGGAATGCCTTAGAAGAAATGGAGTAGCCATCATAGTCAACAAAAGAGTCTGAAATGCAGTACTGCAATCTCAAAAATGATAGAATGATCTCGGTCCATTTCCAAGGCAAACCATTCAACATCACAGTAATCCAAGTCTATGCCCCAACCAGTAATGCTGAAGAAGCTGAAGTTGAATGGTTCTATGAAGACCTATAAGACCTTCTAGAACTAACACCCCAAAAGATGTCCTTTTCATTACAGTGGACTGGAATGCGAGAGTAAGAAGTCAAGAAACACCTGGGGTAACAGGCAAATTTGGCCTTGGAGTACAGAATGAAGCAGGGCAAGGGCTGACAGAGTTTTTCCAAGAGAACTCACTGGTTATAGCCAACACCCTCTTCCAACAACACAAGAGAAGATTCTACATGGACATCACCAGATGGTCAATACCGAAATCAGATTGATTATATTCTTTGCATCCAAAGATGGAGAAGCTCTATAGAGTCAGCAAAAAGAAGACCAGGAACTGGCTGTGGCTCAGATCATGAACTCCTTATTGCTAAATTTAGACTGAAATTGAAGAAAGTATGGTAAAACCACTAGACTAATCAAGTATGACCTAAATCAAATCCCTTATGATTATACAGTGGAAGTGAGAAATAGATTTAAGGGACTAGATCTGATAGACAGAGTGCCTGATGAATTATGGATGGAGGTTCGTGACATTGTACAGGAGACAGGGAGCAAGACCATCCCCATGGAAAAGAAATGCAAAAAAGCAAAATGGCTATCTGAGGAGGCTATACAAATAGCTGTGAAAAGAAGTGAAAAGCAAAGGAGAAAAAGAAAGATATGCCCATTTGAATGCAGAGTTCCAAAGAACAGCAAAGAGAGATAAGACAGTCTTCTTCAATGGTCAGTGTAAAGAAATAGAGAAAAAAAATAGATTGGGAAAGACTAGAGATGTCTTCAAGAAAATCAGAAATACCAAGGGAACATTTCATGCTAAGATAGGCTCAATAAAGGACAGAAATGGTGTGGACCTAACAGAAGCAGGAGATATTAAGAAGTGGTGGCAAGAATACACAGAAGAACTGTACAAAAAAAATCTTCACAACCCAGAAAATCATGATGGTGTGATCACTCATCTAGAGCCAGACATCCTGGAATGTGAAGTCAAGTGGGCCTTAGAAAGCATCACTACGAACAAAGCTAGTGGAGGTGATGGAATTCCAGTTGAACTATTTCAAATCCTAAAAGATGATGCTGTGAAAGTGCTGCACTCAATATGCCAGCAAATTTGGAAAACTCAGCAGTGGCCACAGGACTGGAGAAGGTCATTTTCATTTCAGTCCTTAAGAAAGGCAATGCCAAAGAATGCCCAACTACCACACAAGAGCACTTATCTCACACAATAGCAAAGTGATACTCAAAATTCTCCAAGCCAGGCTTAAGCAGTATGTGAACTGTGAACTTCCAGATGTTCAAGCTGGTTTTAGAAAAGGCAGTAGAACCAGAGATCAAATTGCCAACATCGGTTGGATCATGGAAAAAGCAAGAGAGTTCCAGAAAAACATCTATTTCTGCTTTATTGACTATGCCAAAGCCTTTGACTGTGTGGATCACAACTAACTGGAAAATTCTTCAAGAGATGGGAATACCAGACCACCTGACCTGCCTCTTGAGAAATCTGTATGCATGTCAGGAAGCGACAGTTAGAACTGGACATGGAACAACAGACTGGTTCCAAATAGGAAAAGGAGTACGTCAAAGCTGCATATTGTCACCCTGCTTATTTAACTTATATGCAGAGTACATCATGAGAAATGCTGGGCTGGAAGAAACACAAGCTGGAATCAAGATTGTTGGGAGAAATATCAATAACCTGAGATATGCAGATGACACCACCCTTATGGCAGAAAATGAAGAAGAACTAAAAAGCCTCTTGATGAAAGTGAAAGAGGAGAGTGAAAAAGTGGCTTAAAACTCAACATTCAGAAAACTAGGATCATGGCATCTGGTCCCAGCACTTCATGGCAAATAGACGGGGAAACAATGGAAACAGTGACAGACTTTATTTTGGGGGCTCCAAAGTCACTGCAGATGGTGACTGCAGCCATGAAATTAAAAGACACTTACTCCTTAGAAGGAAAGTTATGATCAACCTAGATAGCACATTCAAAAGCAGAGACATTACTTTGCCAACCAAGGTCTGTCTAGTCAAGGCTATGGTTTTTCCAGTGGTCATGTATGGATGTGAGAGATGAAGTATAAAGAAAGCCGAGCACCGTAGAATTGATGCTTTTCAATTGTGGTGCTGGAGAAGACTCTTGAGAGTCCCTTGGACTGCAAGGAGATCCAACCAGTCCATCCTAAAGAAAGGCAGTCCTGTTCATTGGAAGGACTGATGTTCAAGCTGAAACTCCAACACTTTGGCCACCTGATGCAAAGAGCTGACTTATTTAAAAGATCCTGATGCTGGGAAAGATTGAGGGCGGGAGAAGGGGACGACAGAGGGTGAGATGTTTGGATGGCATTACCGACTCAGTGGACATGAGTTTGAGTAAACTCCGGGAGTCAGTGATGGATGGGGAATCCTGGCGTGTTGCAGACCATGGGGTCGCAAAGAATCTGACACGACTGAGTGACTGACCTGAACTGAACTTCCAGCGAACGTGATAAGAAGAGTTGCCTGTACTCAATGTCTCTACATTTTCCCCTCTCATTCAGTCTTCCCTCCGGGGCAGGCTTGCAGTCCCACCTCTCCACTGACACTGCTCTTGTGAATCATCAGTGACTGCTGGTTTTCTGTCTCATTTGGCTTCTGGTTAGCCAAAAACTCTCCCATTTGCAGAAGTTTCCTGACTTCCATGCAGTGGTCGTATCCTGGTAAACTGGCTCCAAGGAGGGGAAAACCCTGATTTGGAGCATTTCCCTCTTTTCACAGTGTAAATATATACTCCTACCGCGGCCAACACCAAGCTCTCAATGGTTTAGCAATGGCTCACAGACCACTGCTTCCATGGACGCAATCCTAACACTACTGCTGCCTAGTTTTCTCCTTCAACCTCTTTCCTGCTTCTTGCATTTTTGGGGTCCTTCCTCTACAGTTGAAATTCTAAACATTGATTTTCTTTAAGTTTTGGATCTAGGGTCTTTTATCTTTTCCTTTCGTCACAGAAGATCTCAACTATCCACATGGTTTTCTTTCCTTTAAAAATTAAAAAAGAATGCATTTATTTTAGGCAATAACGTAACAATGGAAATTATATTAAACTAAGTTTCAAGTCTGCTTTCTGTCCCCATCTCCTCTTACCCATTTAGCCGTCAGGTAAACCCTTTTGCTTTCTTTCCTTGTGTGTTCTTTCAGTGTTTCCTTTTGTTTGTGCAAATGTATACATATCAGCATAGGTGTATTTTTATTTCTCCCTTTTCTTACACAAAAGGCAGAATCAAACACTATCTTGTTTCTTGATTTTTCCCTTTCTTTTTATGCTAGAGCTTTTCTGTATCAGTAAAGAGATATCCATATAATTTAACAAATACTATCTGTATGTTGATCATTACTAAATTTGTACATTCAGTAAAGACCTCTTTTCTGAGTTATAGATTTTCCAACTGCTTGCCATGCCATGCGTGTAGCTTAGTTGTGTCTGACCCCTTGTGACCCCATAGACTGTAGCCCCTCTAGTCCATGGGATTTCCCAGGCAAGAATACTGGAGTGGTTTGCCATTTCCTCCTCCATTCCAATGGCCTTCTTGACCATTAATATCTCAAATATGCCAAACTTACTGTGTCCAAATTGAGACACTTGTTTTCACCTTATGTGGCAGGTTTACTTTGTTGGGTCACACAGTTCCTGTCACCTGGTCAAAGCACTGAGTGCTGATGGCCCACAGCCTCAGAAAATTGCCTTCAAGATGAAGTGACCCACCTTATCCTGGAAGGTATCCTCAAAATCAACCACTCACTGATACCATTTAGGGAACCATGGATCGAAACTGCTCGTCTTGGCCAGGCACAATGAAAACCATTTGCATGAGTTGTCTCCTAACAGGAGGTCCCAATAAAGAAGGTGTTGCTGCTTTTGAAAATGAACTGGGAGAAGTTTGGAGGGCCAAAAGCAGGGAGGAGTTGCCAGCCCATAATACAGCTTGTAAAACTAGCCTGGAAGAATTTGGGAGGGACCAAATGGAGGAGGGAGGAGATGACATGTTCTGCCCACCTCCTAGAAATTCTCATGCTGGAATCCATCCTGGCTGAGAGATGCACGTGCCACTAGGAAGGACCCTGAATCAGACCAATTACCGGCCAAGCAAGATGAATGGCCAGACAACCTGAAACTGACTCCATTGCCTAAAGCCTGAGGCTGTGAACCAGGCAGCAGAGCAATGCTCCTGGGCTCCCACACCTTGCTGCTCTGGGCCTAGGTGCCCCAGGCATTGGCTTTGTCAGCACGTGGGAACAGTTAGATAAGAGCCCATTCTCAGGCCCTGAAATGGGTCCCCATTCCCTGCAACACCAGGACAGTCTGTCGTAATAGGGGACAGCTCTGTAAGGAGGTAGATGAGCAACATAAAGTCTCCTTTGTTCCATTCTTTCCTCTTCTCCATCCTGCTTCCCTCACTTCTTTCATGCTTTCCCTGAAGAGCAATTTTCCTAATACATAAAGATCTTCTACAAATCAATAAATTAAGAAATCCAATGGCAAAATGGACAAAGTATGTAACAGATTGATTACAGAAAATGTAAGATAAATGGATCGTAAAACTGGAAAAGATAGTTAATATTATTTACAATAAAATAAACATGTACTAAGAGCAATTTTTGGCTTATCAGACTGACAGTGATTCAAAAGCTTGATACGCAACAGCATGAGGAGATACACATCTTCAGGTATTCCTGGAGGACGTGTAAGCTGGTGCAACTCTGTGGATGGCATTTGACACTGCAATCAAAGTAGGTATCACCTGCAGGGTGACCCAGCAATGAATGATACTTCCAGTTGTTCATAGTAGCAAAAGACTGGACATAACTTCAGTGTCTATAAATTGGGGCTAGTGATATGAATTATAATACTCCCATGTAACTGAATATAGTCATTGAAAAAGAGAGTGTAAAGATATACAGCACAGCAGGAAAGAGGCGAGCCTAAGACTGCCACATCTATATACTTCTTATCCTCTGGGTTTCCTCAGTGACAGTGAAGTCGCTCGGTCGTGTCCGACTCTCTGCAAGCCCATGGACTGTAGCCTACCAGGCTCCTCCCTCCATGGGATTTTCCAGGCAAGAGTACTGGAGTGGGGTGCCATTTCCAGTCACCACCAAAGGAAAACCTGGATGGGTCTTTGTTCATAGAGTTCATCCATAAAAGATAGTATAGAGATTCAAAACTTGAGCTTTGGGGTCAGAGCTGCCTTTTATGGGCTCAGTCACTGTGAGCAATAACTCCATGTCTCAGCTCTCAGTGGGGAAAACCATGACACATATCAGCAAGTTGTTGTGAGGATTAAAGGAAGCTAAGAGATGTAAAGAACTTGAAACTGTCCATGGCATACAGAAAGGCTCGGTAAATATTGGTTACTAGAGTAACAAAATAATTAGCAGATGCATAACTCTATCTTGCTTATAAAGGTCCTTTATAAAGACTCTGTCATAAAGTCACCAAAACATCCATTATCAGCTAAACCAAGCACCAAAGGGATGTTGATAACAGTGATGCTGAATCAAGTCAGGGTCTGACTTGAAGTGAGGTGTCTAACTTAGGGTACATGGATGGCCTTGGGAATGTGAATATACATTGAAACTAAATAACACCTTGAGCATATGGTGAGAGATTTTATAGTAGTGCTATCAGTAGAAATACTACAAATATAATGCTAATGACATTCATAATTTTCAAATTTAAAAAAAATTGTGATTTTTTAATAACTACATTTTTTAAAGTAAAAAGAAAAAAAAAGGTGGAAATGTAAAATATAAGATAAATAAACGTACCAACGGAACAGAAACAGACTCAGACCTAGTGAACAGCCTTGCTTGCGGTCACCACAGGGCAGGGGAGGTAGGCAAGGGATAAACTGGGAGACTGGGGGCAGCTGATGCAAACCATTATATGTAGAATGAAAAACAATGAGGTCCTCCCGGATAGCAGAAGGAACTGTAATCAATATCCTATGATAAATCATAATGGAAAAGAATACATATGTATACATGTGCAACTGAAATACTCGCTGTACAGCAGAAACTAAAATTGTAAATCAACTCTATTTCAATATAATAACATTTTAAAAAAGAAACAGGTGAAATTACTTTTATTTATCCAATATACTCTAATATTATTTCAGTTCAGTTCAGTTCAGTCGCTCAGTTGTGTCTGACTCTTTGCGACCCCATGAATCGCAGCACGCCAGGCCTCCCTGTCCATCATCATCTCCTGGAGTTCACTCAGACTCACGTCATCGAGTCCATGATGCCATTCAGCCATCTCATCCTCTGTCGTCCCCTTCTCCTTCTGCCCCCAATCCCTCCCAGCATCAGAGTCTTTTCCAATGAGTCAATTCTTCCCATGAGGTAGCCAAAGTACTGGAGTTTCAGCTTTAGCATCATTCCTTCCAAAGAAATCCCAGGGTCGATTTCCTTCAGAATGGACTGGATGGATCTCCTTGCAGTCCAAGGAACTCTCAAGAGTCTTCTCCAACACTACAATTCAAAAACATCAATTCTTCGGCACTCAGCCTTCTTCACAGTCCAACTCTTACATCCATACAGGACCATAGGAAAAACCATAGCCTTGGCTAGACGGACCTTAGTAGGCAAAGTAATGTCTCTGCTTTTGAATGTGCTATCTAGATTGGTCATAACTTTTCTTCCAAGGAGTAAGCATCTTTTGATTTCATGGCTGCAATCACCATCTGCAGTGATTTTGGAGCCCCTCCGCCATAAGTCTGACACTGTTTCCACTGTTTCCCCATCTATTTCCCATGAAGTGATGGGACCAGATGCCATGATCTTAATTTACTGAATGTTGAGCTTTAAGCCAACTTTTTCACTCTCCTCTTTCACTTTCATCAAGAGGCTTTTGAGTTCCTCTTCACTTTCTGCCATAAGGGTGGTGTCATCTGCATACATGAGGTTATTGATATTTCTCCCAGCAATCTTGATTCCAGCTTGTGTTTCTTCCAGTCCAGCATTTCTCATGATGTACTCTGCATATAAGTTAAATAAGCAGGGTGACAATATACAGCCTTGATGTACTCCTTTTCCTATTTGGAACCAGTCTGTTGTTCCATGTCCAGTTCTAACTGTCGCTTCCTGACCTGCATACAGATTTCTCAAGAGGCAGGTGAGGTGGTCTGGTATTCCCATCTCTCTCAGAATTTCCCACAGTTTATTGTTATCCACACAGTCAAAGGCTTTGGCATAGTCAATAAAGCAGAAATAGATGTTTTTCTGGAACTCTCTTGCTTTTTACATGATCCAGCAGATGTTGGCAATTTGATCTCTGGTTCTACTGCCTTTTCTAAAACCAGCTTGAACATCAGGAAGTTCACGGTTCACATATTGCTTAAGCCTGGCTTGGAGAATTTTGAGCATTACTTTACTAGCTTGTGAGAAGAGTGCAGTTGTGTGGTAGTTTGAGCATTCTTTGGCATTGCCTTTCCTTGGGATTGGAATGAAAACTTACCTTTTCCAGTCCTGTGGCCACTGCTGAGTGTTCCAAATTTGCTGGCATATTGAGTGCAGCACTTTCACAGCATCATCTTTCAGGATTTGAAATAGCTCAACTGGAATTCCATCACCTCCACTAGCTTTGTTCACAGTGATGCTTTCTAAGGCCCACTTGACTTCACATTCCAGGATATCTGGCTCTAGATGAGTGATCACACCATCATGATTATCTGGGTCATGAAGACTTTTTGTACAGTTATCTTTTTTGTACAATATTATTTCAGCATGTACTAAATATAAAAATACTAGTCAGAGATCATTTACATTCTTTTTTCATCGTAAGTCTTTAGAATCTGGTGTGTTACACACATGAAGCCCATTGCTACTGGGACGAGACAGTCCGAGTGCTCTACAGCGGTGGGCCGCTCATGGCTGGAATGTTTATCACACACACTCGTTAGGAGCCAATGAGCAGGATGGTGTGCTCATGAAATCCTGTATATTACTGCTTTTATTTTTATGAAGTGAATGCTCATTTTATGAACCAAATGCTTATTTTTTTTAAATCAAATTCTACATGAAAATAGAATTATCTGTAATTCCATAATTAGAATTGTGGCAATTGTGGATGACATTAAATTTTAAAGGTGAACTTGGTTAGAGTCTTCAAGCTGTAGAGAAATTATTAACAGTTCTGTTTATTCTGCCCAAATATTTTCTGAGAATACATAAAAACTGATATTTACATAATATAGTTTATTAATAAGGAAACAATTGTTATACTATTCACCTTGTCCTACTGGTTTTTCAGTTAATAATATTAATATATCTTGGAGGAGAAGGAAATGGCAAGCCACTCCAGTATTCTTGCCTGGAAAATCTCATGGACAGAGGAGCCTGGTGGGTTACAGTTCATGGGATCACAGAGTTGGACATGACTTGGTGATTAAATAACAATATATTTTGGAGGATTTTCTTTATTAGAATATGACATCACTTTTAGCTTGTTTCAGATAGTTGCATGGCATTTGATTAAATCAACATACAAGAATTTATCTATCCAATCTCCTTTGGATGGTCCTTTGCCTCCACTTCTTTATCCTTTTTAATTTTACTGTTGCAGACACTTCTGAGATGATCATGTTTTTTGATACCCTTGTTCATATCCTTATTGAGTTGATACACATACTTTTGCAAGAGGTTCCTAGAAATACATTTAAAATTTTGATCAATTTGTCAAATTTCTCCCCTAGAAAGTTATTCATTTATATTTCCAAGAAATGTAATGTATATCTGCCCTAAGCATTTATGGTGGTTTATATATTTTTTTCACTTTGCAAATCCACATAATAATGATATTTCATTTTTGTCTTGCATTTCTATAATTGAGTGAGATTCTTTTTCTGTTTTCAGCCATTTGCTTTTATTTTCTGATTCCCTATTGTATATGTTATACAATTTTATACAGCTTGCCTACTGTATTAATTTTTTCATGAATCCTTTTTCTGTTATATGTGAGAGGTTTTAAAATTTGTTTTTAATTGGAGGATAACTGCTTTATGATGTTGTGTTGGTTTCTGCAGTACAACAACGTGAATCATGAATCAGCTCAGTTCCGTCACTAAGCTATGTCTGACTCCTGGCGACCCCATGGACTGCAGCACGCCAGCCATCCCTGTCCATCACAGACTCCTGGAGCTTTCTCAAACTCGTGTTCGTCAAGTCAGAATCAGTCATAAATCATACATCTCCTCACTCTTGAACCTCTCTCCCATCCCCCCGACCCCATCCCACCCCTCCAGGTTGTCACCGAGCACCAACTTGAGCTCCCTGTGGTAGACAGGAGCTTCCCGCTGGCCACCTGCTCTGCACATGGTGGCGTGTGTGTCTCAGTGCGAGTCCCTCAGCTCGCCCCCCCCTCCCCCCGTCTCCCTCCCCTGCCGTGCCCACAAGTCTGCTCTTCATGCCTGCGTCTCTATTCCTGCCCTGCAAATGCGTTCCACAGTACCATTTTTGAGAAATTTCTCTTTAATCTGTCCTTCATCTTTTTATTTTGTGTATGCAGAGTTTTGGGGGCCTTATTTAAATTTTACATTATTATGTGATCAGATTTATCAGTCTTTTGCTTTATGCCTTCTCTCTTCAGCAGATGTTTAGTTGGATAATCTTCCAGATGTGTTTACTATAGAAATATAAAGCAAAAAGCTCAAAGTAGAAATTTGAAAAGTGTAGAAAAGGGGATATGAGAAAAAGTGAATGTTGATATTCCCATTATTAGAAAATAATCCTGTTTTGTTGTGTCTAGTTTTCTAATGCATCAATTTTTCTGGACGATGAGTGAACTGGAAGTAGACTTCGCCAGTGTACAACAAGGTTGGTAGAATAATATTTTAAAAGAATTAATGTAATGTAATATTAATTAACATAGTTTAATATGTTTAATTAAAGCATATTATTAAACTTACTAACCAAACCTTAAAGCAATTAATCGGTGTTTAAAGACTAATGTTTTTGCCCCACGTCTGTTGCCACACTGTGAGCCAGCATTTGTCCTGTTTACTCTGACAGATGACAATACCACAGACTGGGGATGAGGGATAAAGGGAAGCACTGCCGTGTGTCTTCAAGGGTCAGCCCTGCGCTGGCTCCTCTATGAGCTAATGGGAACAGAGTGGGGCTCAGGGGCTGAGAGTCTTACCCTGTCTTCTTGGGGGGCATCCCAGGAAAATGATGATGGTCTGAGGTGGTCTCATGCTTTGCCCTAGTGGGCGAGTCCGCAAGAAGGACTCTCAGCATGGCAGGCTAGTCCTGAGTCTCTGGGAGCCCAGAGTGGCCTGGAGTGTATCCATAATTGTCTGAGATGGATACAGGAGTACCTCAAGGAGGCCTGGCAGACTAACAGACGCTGCTTCGTACTGGGAAGCGCAGCCCAAGGGCAGATGTCAGCGCTGTCCGGATGTCAAAGGCCAGATGGGAGCTCAGCCGCCTCTGCGGAAGCCAGCAGGAAGAGACACTGACAACTGGCAACCCCAAGGAGCGAGGACATGGCAGACTATGCCAGCATGGACAGACGAGAACCAAGGGCCAGACGAGCCCCCTCCACGCCCAGATGTTCTATCATTCTCCCGCCAAGTCCCCAGGGTAAAGGTGGGAGGGGAGGAGAAAAACCCTGAGTGGATTGAGTTTACCTGGAATTGATTTGTTTCCAGTTCTGCCATCAAGTAGAATAGGGCCTCAAGACAAATTGGAGTCAGTTATGGAAATATAGGTTCTCACATTTTTGCATACCTGAATTTTATGGTCAGAAATATTATAACCACTACAAAGATAAAGCGAACTGAGACACTAGCAAAGGTCTTTGATAAAAGCATGACTGGAAATGTTTTCCACTCTGGAAACAAACTAAAAAAGCTTCAGTCTTAGAAAGGATTCTAGACCATAGAAAAATCTGCAGACAGAAGGAGAGAAGTGGGATGGTTTCTCTTTGCTGTGTGGATGAGTATGAATGAGAGTTTTGGTGACACTTCCAACAGTTGACAGAAAAATGTAGTAGAATGGCAATATGTCACTCCATTTACTTCATTTTGATGCTCTAGGAAGCATGGGGTCATCGTTTGCACTCAAGATTCACAGTATTATAATGAATCTACAGGAGGAAGGAGGGATTTGTAAATTCCTAACGTTCTGGTAATTCTCACTTCTGCTCAGAGACCCAAATAACTAAGCTCATCAGTACAGAGAGTTTAGAAGGAGGAAGTGGTGGCTGTACTCTTTACCCCAAACAGGTATATTCATTAAAAGCAGAGGTGTTCAACACTGGGTGCTCATTAGAATCATCCAAGATGCTTTTTAAAAATTTTGATCTTGGGACTCACCACTTCCAAAATTCTAGTTTAATCGGTCTGAAATTGTTTGCAGCTGTGGGATGCTGGAGACCCTGAAGGGCTTCTCTGGTGGATCAACAATACAGAATCTGCCTGCATGATAGGAGACGTGGTTCCAACCTCTAGGTCGGGAAGATGGTTAGAGAAGAAAACGGTAACCCACCCACTCCAGTATTCTTGCATAAGAAATCCTATGGGTAGGGAGTCTGGCAGGCTACAGGCCATGGGGTCACCAAGAGCTGGACACAACTGAGTGACTAAACGATAACAATGGAGAACCGTGGAGGAAGGGAAACTTGACTTTGCTTTGCTGCAACTTTCCAAGTTGCAGCCCCCAGCAACTTGGATCCTCCTGCGGAAAATGCTGCTGGTTGTCCCCTTGTATTAGTATGAGATTTTCCAGTTTCTAGTTGGGTTCATGGTCATCTAAAACAAAGGCTGTATTTCACAGTGTCTTTGCATCAAGGTCTGGCCACTTGATTAAGTTATCCTGCCTCCTCTCTCACCTTTTCACTGAGAATTTAGAATATATTTGGCTACTAGTAGCAGAAAGCCCAGCTCATGGTGGTTTAATAACAGGGTTCATTTTTTTCTCCCATAACAATAGATCTGAAGGCAGGTAGCCCAGGGTTGAAGAAGAAACTCAAAGATGTCAAGTCCCAGGCTCTTCTTATATTTCCACTTTGCTACGCTTAGCATAGTGGTTTCCCACATCATGGTAGGTAACACAATGGCTGTCACAGCTCCAAGCACCAGTGACTTTGTGCAAGACACGAAGATGATGGGAGGGATGGCTCTAGCTCTTCTGTCTTTTCTAATATTAAGAGGAGCAACCACTTTCACAAAACTGCTTAGCAGACTTCCATATACATGTATTTCATAGGTTATAATTGTGACTTCTGGCCATCTCCAGGAACAAGAGAGTCTGCTAATGAGTATGGAGGTTTTCTAGCTTCTATACTAGGAGGGAGAAGAGGGATGGAATGGATGTTGGGTCAGCCAGCTGATAGCATCCGTCCATCATATTCACCCACCACAGCTAATAAGTCATCATTTCTGCTCACTTCACCAGACGAAATTGCTCTTGACTCTCCATAGCCACTTCTCTAAATCAAAACCACACCGTAGCCTCTAGTTTGGCAAAAACAAACAAAAACCAAACCTGAACAGTCTTTATTCATAATGTGCATTTGCTGTAGTATTTGAGAATGTTCAGTTTTGCTATAAGAGACGAAACAAACTGGATGCATGTATCTCTTAAAAGGACAGAGTATTGGGACTTCCCCGGTGGCCCAGTGGCCAAGACTCCATGGTCGCAATGCAGGGGGCCTGGCTTTGGTCCCTTGTCAGGGAACTGAATCTCACATGCTACAACTAAATATCTTTCATGTCTCAGCAAAGATAGAAGATCCTGTGCACCCAGGCTAAGACCTGGTGCAGCCAAATAAATAAATTGTTTTCCAAAAAAGAAGGATGAAGTAAAGGAAGAACTTTTGAAATATAGGCAAAACTCATAGGATGTTTAAGAATAGAGAATGATTAAACAAGTAGTATGCAAAACTTAGGTAGACCGCCAGGCCCCTCTGTCCATAGGATTCTTCAGGCGAGAGTACTGGAGTGGGTTGCCATTCCCTTCTCCAGGAGATCTTCCCAACTCAGGGACTGAACCTAGGTTTCCTGGGTTGCAGGCAGTTTCTTTACCATCTGAGCCACCATAGAAGCTGGAATTCATCAGATATGTTAAAAACAGATATAGTAAGTTATATCTGCCTGAGACATGCAGAGGATACATAGAATAAACAGGAGATATAACAAACAAGAGAGTGGCTTACAGAGAGAAAGTGCTTTCAGTGGGGTGAGTGTGATCCGTCACTCCTAATCAGTCACCCAGTGGTGAAACCCCGTATCATTACCATTCCCTATTGGCCCTATGTAGAAGTGCGGAAGAAAACTCGTAGCTACACGTTTGTAGCTTGTAAAAACTTGTAGCTTCAAGTTTGAAAAGCTGCAGCTCTGGCCTATGTACTCGCTCTGTTCCCCTCCAGTAGAGCGAGTGTGTCTTGGCTTCAGGCAACGTCCCTCGTGGGGCTCCTGCCCCAGTCTCAGCTCTCATCCTGTCGTAACCACACCACTGGGGGAAAGGCTGATGCAAGGTGAGGAGATGGGGGAGGGCTGATGGACATAACCTGACTAGCACTATCCTTTCACCCGCCTGCTGCCTAACCTGACTCTTAACATCCCTCCCCTGGCTTCTCACTGGGGGTTTGCGTTGACTTCACGAGGCGTGTGGTTTGAGCCTTTCCATCGGCACTGTGAGTATTCTGTGGGGTGGGAGAGTTCTCATGCATGTGTATTTGGAGGGTACATCACATCCAAGCCCTTTCCCTCAGGACACTGTTCCTCTGTGTTTGCCACTTCAACACAGCCTCTATGTACTACCACAGAGTAACCCTTAGATATTGCACATCTGAGCAGGGTGAACCCCCGTTTACCACCTTTCGGTGTCTCACTATTGCCAAGAGAGGTATCATCAGACTCTCCTGCAGAGTGTTGAGGACTGGACTCCCTGAGAAGCAGAATTGGACTTGCAGGTGAGCGTGTAGGAAATAATTCAGGAAGTGTCCTTGGGAGCCTTCTGTATGCCTGGTCATCTAACACTGACCGGTTATGAGGTTTGGTGGCCCTTGGGGTGGGGTGTGACCTCGGGTGAGTACCAGCTATAGGGTGCTAGAGCCGGTGTCTAAGCGGCTCAGCACAGTCCTAGAGGACTTTACAGGATGGGTCCCTGCCTCTCTTTCCATCTCATCTATTTTTTTTTTTCTTCTTTAAACACAGTTATATTGTTCAAATATACCGCTCTCCTTCACCCTTCGTGCCTTTCACATTGTTCTTTCTGCTCAGGATGTCCTGTCTGTCCATTGCTCCCACTCCTCCAGAAGCCCAGACCCACAGCTTCTCAAATGAGACCTCTCACCCAGCCACTCATGGCACCTGCATGTCAGGCTGGCCCCGCTCCAATCCCCTATCTGCAGCTCACCTGCTGTTTTGAACTGGCCAATTGTAAAAAGAAGTGATTTGAAGCCCTTGAATGAAGTATAAGTGACGAGTGCTGCCATAGGAGGGTCCAAAGGCAGTCAGCCTACACGTTCTAAAATACTTACTCTTTCCAAACATGCGCCTTACCTCCCACCCTCCCCCACCACCCCAAATCCAGTAATGAGAAACCTGGATTCATTTTGTAACAGAAGACAGCACACTGTAGCTCTAAATTGTCCTTTAAAAATTTAATAGTAGGCTAAATTGAAAAACACAGAGGGAGCATTTTGAAGCTGCCCTGCAGCAGGATTTACTTTATGCTAGAGCAGTTTGCTGCCTGGCTGCTTCCTGCTGAAAGCGCAGAGGATGTGCTGAAACCCTGCCACTGTAAACAAAACTAGATCAGACAGACGCTGCTCTCTTGCACTGACAGATCCACCTTGTAAGTTGCTGGCAGCGATGCTATTTGACAGGCACGGTGCTAGGAAGCAAGCGGCTTCCAAAATAAGAATTGAAAGGGAGGAATTCCTCAACACAAGCTTGAAAAATGTCAGCACTGGAAAGGACTTTGGAATTCATGTCGTCCAGCTTCCATAACTAATAACTGAGGAAACTGAGGCCAAGGAAGGTTAAGGTACTTCATCGTATGTCACCCAGCTTATGAGCAGCAGTCTGAACCAAACCCAGGTTTCCTGGCTTCCCGTCGAATCGTTATTCTGCTACACTGTATTCATTACTTTTCCTTAGCATTTTTACTTTTGTTGTTGTGCATTTCAGAGGATCATATGTAATTCTCGTGATCAAAACAACTGACTACATAGGAATGGCTATTGGTTTGTCACTGGGAGGAACACTTAAAAGACTTACTCATTGGACTTTGTATTCATTTCTCTCCTAATTACTTGTTTAATTAAGGCATTTTACCTTGATCATAAATGCAGTCACATTTGATGAATCTTGACCATGCTATGAAGAGCCAACATATGTATGAAGTGTTGTCATTAGAACTTAGGAAAACCAAACAACTAATTAGCTTTGAGATATTTAAAGGTTCAGTTCAGTTCAGTTCAGTTGCTCAGTCATGTCCAAGTCTTTGAGACCCCATGAATTGCAGCACACCAGGCCTCCCTATCCATCACTAACTCCCGGAGCTCACTCAAACTCATGTCCATGTTGGTCATGCCATCCAGCCATCTCATCCTCTCTCGTCCCCTTCTCCTCGTGCCCCTAATCCCTCCCAACATCAGAGTCTTTTCCAATGAGTGAACTCTTCACATGAGGTGGCCAAAGTATTGGAGTTTCAGCTTTAGCATCAGTCCTTCCAAAGAACACCTAGGACTGATCTCCTTTAGAATGGACTGGTTGGATCTCCTTGCAGTCCAAGGGACTCTCAAGAGTCTTCTCCAACACCACAGTTCAAAAGCATCAGTTCTTCGGCGATCAGCTTTTTTCACAAGGAGTAAGCATCTTTTAATTTCATGGCTGCAGTCACCATCTGCAGTGATTTTGGAGCCCCCAAAATAAAGTCTGACACTGTTTCCACTGTTTCCCCATCTATTCCCCATGAAGTGATGGGACCAGATGCCATGATTTTCGTTTTCTGAATGTTGAACTTTAAGCCAACTTTGTCACTCTCTTCTTTCACTTTCATCAAGTGGCTTATTAGTTCCTCTTCACTTTCTGCCATAAGGGTGGTGTCATCTGCATATCTGAGGTTATTGATATTTCTCTTGGCGATCTTGATTCTAGCTTGTGCTTCTTCCAGCCCAGCGTTTCTCATGATGTACTCTGCATATACGTTCAATAAGTACGGTGACAATATACAGCCTTGATGTACTCCTTTTCCTATTTGGAACCAGTCTGTTGTTCCATGTCCAGTTCTAACTGTTGCTTCCTGATCTGCATACAGGTTTCTCAAGAGGCAAGTCAGGTGGTCTGGTATTCCCATCTCTTTCAGAATTTTCCACAGTTTATTGTGGTCCACACAGTCAAAGGCTTTGGCATAGTCAATAAAGCAGAAGTAGATGTTTTTCTGGAACTCTCTTGCTTTTTCCATGATCCAGCAGATGTTGGCAATTTGATTTCTGGTTGCCAGGAGCAAACTCATAAGTTTTAGAATTATTCTCTGTTTTGTATATTAATTCACACATGCATGAAAAACCATAACGGATCTCTGTAAATTATGATTTATTATTTCTTTATGATTTTTTTTCTCCCCTGGAGAAGGGAAAGGCTACCCACTCCAGTATTCTGGCTTGGAGAATTCTATGGACTGTAGTAGTCCATGGGGTCCCAAAGAGTCGGACACAACTGAGTGACTTTCACTTTATGCTTTTTTAGTGAGGGGGTGGAGATGGGTGGGGAAGGATTACAACCCCCAACATGCCATTGAGTTAAAGCAATTTGTTTGGCATTTAACATTACTTTGTGACACTTTTTCCTCCCAGTTGCTCAAAGTACTTAATACATATCAACCAATAATCCTCACTACAGCACAGCTAGAGAGAGTAGACAGCAGGTATAATCCTCTTGATACACAAGGCCTACAGTCTGCTTGAAAATCCAGTGTGCAATTGATTTGGATGCTAAATGCATGAGCAGAGTATTTGTGCACTGGTTGAAAACTGCTGTCCAACCCATATGTGGCTAGCTTTTTTGCTTCTGGGCTTCTTTTCAATTGAGAATATATTGCTGAGTTAAAAAACACCAAATTGCAAACTGTTATACATGGATTAATATAGGCTTGACGTTCATAGGATGTTCTGGGCTATCATGGAAATCATGTAGAGTTATTGAATGTGTGGAATAAACAAATGAATGCTAACAATAATGGTTATCATTTATTGAGTTCCTACTCTGCCTCAGGTGCACAGGCAGGTATTTTACATACATTCTGCAAATCCCCCAAACAAGCCTGCAAGACAGGCCTAGTTACCCCTATTTTTCAGATGAGCAAGGTACAGTTATGAGAATTTAAGTTCTATCATCCAAAATGGAAGCACCAGTTAAAGAGACACTCGGCCAGACTCCCGTGAAGAAGGGCATGGCAACCCATCCCAGTGTTCTTGCCTGGGGGAACAGAGGAGCCTGGCATGCTGCAGTCCATGGGCCACAAAGAGCTGGACACAACTGACGACTGAATGACGAAAGCAAGGCCAGGCTCACTATTTGGACACATTTCTCCACCTTCCCCCAGTTTTGCCCTGCGCTCCTCTTTCTCTTTAGTCATTCAACAAACATTTACTGAACACAAACTTATGCCAGGCAGGCACTAGGCATTGGTATACGGTTGAGAACAAAGCAGTCAGACGTCCTGCCCTCATAGGGTTTGGCTTCTAGGCTGATGTCTGGATTTCTACAATGAAGTGGTGAGAAACAAACAGAATAGAGTTAGGTGTAAGGCAACAAAGAGAACCAAAGACACATAAAAGATGGAGACTGCCTAACCAAACACGGATCTCAGAGTTGGAAAGTGTTATCCTTTTTACTTGTTCTCTTCAGTGATTTTTATTTTGGTCATTTTTTGTATTAGCTCAGCACCAAGCATATGGAAAGGAGGAGTAATATGTTTTGCAACAAAATGGCAGGGTTGTTAGCTGGTCCATTATAGCATGGAATTGTGAAAAATGCTCAAGGTTTAGGTGAAATATTCCCACAGAATAAGTTGCATCCAGAATGGTGGAGCTAAGGTGGTAACCTACCATGTCTCTTCAGCATGACCCATGTTTCACCTGCCCAGGCCACAAGCCACTTTCTCTGTTAGCTGACAACATCTCCCTCATCCTCCACTCTATGCCCTAGTGGGTTGAACGGTCTCTTCCCAAAATTCATGTCTACCCATCACAGCTCTCCACAACCCTCTGTCTTTTCTTTCTTGGAGATATTCTCTGCCGTGTTCAATCCACGCTTCATGAAGCTGTAGTTCCTGTTCTCTTGCCCTACCCCCAGCTCTATGCTGTCTGCAAATAACTGCAGCTTTTGTTATCTGGTCATATCTGGAGTGGCTGAGCACCCAGTAGCTCAGTTGATAAAGAATCTGCCTGCCAAAGCAGAAGACCTGGGTTTGATCCTTGGGTCGGGAAGATCCCCTGGAGAAGGGAATGGCAACCCACTCCAGTATTCTTGCCTGGAGAATCCTGTGGACAGAGGAGCCTGGTGGGCTACAGTCCATGGGTTGCAAACACTTTCACCCTCATACAACCTCTAGAGTGGACCACATCCCTCTATCCCTGCTCCCAGGTCATCCATCCAAGGGCCCCAAATGACTACCTCCAAACTGGCTTCTAATTGGGTCTTCTCATGAGCTCAGAAATACTGCCCCATGGAGCTTCCTTCTTTCCTCTTCAGAAGTAGTCCAACATGTGAAAAACAACTGTGAGCAGGAATCTGGCCCTCTCTCTTCATTAGGGCTTTCTGCTGTTACAGGAGGGTTCAGGGCACCGGTAGGGGAAATTCACACTGCACCTTGTCTGGCATTACTAGAGCAGGCAAGGCCACCTGGAATAGACTCTGTTTAACACAGGAAGACTCACTCACCTTTATCCCTGAATTAATCTTAGCACCAATTTCTAACCTTCTCCAGAGAAAACATTTCCTCCCCAACAGAGCCTCCCAGAATGTGAGCAGGAAATTTACCCTCACCACACAGGCACAGAATCCCATTTTTGTCTAAAACTTGCACAAGCTTTTAAATAAAGCTCCTTTTTCTTAGGAAAGAACACTGTCATGGTTCTCTGGGGTGTATTGTCTTGCTGTTCCTATTATACATGCATTTGGGCCTAGAGGTTATAAAGATTCTGCTCTAGATAAGGGCAGGAAATAAAATTAGAAATGTCTCTGGACACCAGGAAGAAAATTATTGTAACAATAAGTAGACTGAGCAGTAATTACTCAGGGAAATGATTTTGTTTCAAGGATAAGGACAGAGGGCAATTTTGAAGTATAGATGGGCAGAAAACAACTTGTTTGTAAGGAAAAAAAAATACAAGATCTGATTTCTGATTTAATGATTCTCAAAGGGTGGGCCGTGACATGTAACCATTAGTATGATCTGCGAACTTGTTGGAAATGTACATTCAGGCTCTATCTTGAAGCTACTGAATCAAAAACTGAGGGTGAGGACCAGCATTCTGCACTTTAGCAAATCTTCCCAGTGATTCTGATGCATGCTAATGTTTAAGAACAGCTGGGTTTAAAAAAAAAAACAAAACAACTCTTCTTAGGGAGAATATTTAATTCAGGACACCTGGTGTAGGAAAAAGCTAAAGCAAAGCAATCAAAGGTCAATTTTGTTCCACTTGGGAAACTCGTCCCCCTAGTTCTCTGGGTCAAAGCTGGGGAGAGCCCAGATGCCCCCGCTGGTCCCTTTAGAATTCAAAGGAGGGCTTCAGAGCTGAGCTGCCAAAGACTTTGTAGCCAGACTAATTAGTCTCTAGGAATTTCCTGTAAGAGTTTGAAGGGCTGGGCTGGAAACTTGTAACTGGTGAAGTGGAGGAAAAAGAACCAACCACACTGTGAAGTACCACAAAAGCTGGTCCTCCCCAAGAGCGACGGAAGGCAGCCTGTTTCTGTCTAGCAGGCTGTGAAAAGCCCTTCCTTTGCTCTGATGGGAACTGGGCTCAAGGGAGTTTCCCTTCCAGCAAGATGTGAAGAATAAAGCAAATGCCGGGCAGATCTCGAGCTGGGCCCACAGGCCAGCCGTCCTGCCTTCTCCCTGGCTTTTCCTCCTGCGTGCCTGCGTGCTCAGTCGCTCAGTCGTGGCCCACTCCTTGCGGCCCCGTGGACTGTGGCCCACCAGGCTCCTCTGTCCATGGGGTTCTCCAGGCAAGAATACTAGAGTGGGTTGCCATTTCCTCTTCTGGGGGATCTTTCTGACACAGGGCTAGAACCCGTGTCTGCTGCACTGCAGGCAGATTCTTTCTCACTGAGCCATCAGGAAGCCCAGCCTTTTCCTTCTAACTCCCCCTTCCTTTTTCCTGTGTTCTTCTTTCCTTCAGGGTGGCCACAGGACTTGCTGTGAAGGATCAGCCGACTGTTGGGGAGTACCACCGCTGGACACAGAATCTGGAACTTGAGTCCACCATTGTAACCTCTTGGGATAGGAAGCTGTCTAATGTCTTTCAGTTTTGATGTCTTCCTGCTGAAAATCTGCCATGGTGAAAAGCTTCATCCAGGCAGAAACGCTGTTAGAGTTCTAAGACCTCTCATTTGCCTTTGACAAACTTGCTAGTCCACCCGCTGCCTTCTGTCCAGTGACACACTTCAACTAGAGCAGCTTCTCAGGACTGTCTCAGTTCTGAGATCAGTGGCTTATGTTTCTTCCCTGGAATCCCTCCATCGTGCATTCATTTGTGCATTCACCAAAGGCTTTCTGAGCACTGACTTCACACTGTGCTCGTATCTTTGGGCTCCAGGAGGACTGGGGGCAGTGGCATGCATCTTCTACTTCTCCGTGCTTGCTTTTGTGGCCCCCTGCCCTCTGCCTGGGGGTTCCCCGGCTGAGATGGTCCCGCCTTCCCTCAGCAGTCCCACCTGACTGCTGACTGCTTACCTAACCATGGTTATGTTAAACTATCTCTCACTCTAGCTGTCTCTGCTCACCCCACATTCCCAAGTGGATGAACTGTTTTCTCCTTTGTGTCTTTCATACTTTGTTTCTACCTCTCGTTTTTCTTTCTTCCCTTCCTCCTTTCTTTCTTTCTATAGCACCTCTCTATTTTAAACACCACTATACTTTTTTCCACTTACACATTTTCCCCCACCCAGATGAAATATTTAAAGGTAAAAATCACACTTCATTCACCCTGGTATCCGTATGTCTAGCTCATGCTCTGTATATAGAAAGTAATGCTGAATTAATGCTGCACCGATTTAAACATTTATGTTTTTGTGCTGTATTTTAGCATAAAAAATTGAAAGACTTTTTTTCTAACTTGTCCACAGGTATTTATATTATATTTACTTAGAGTAATATTCCTAAAAGTGGACCATAAATATATGACTGTAGTTGTTTAATGGTCCAAGAGAAACCAGAACTGGATGGAAGGTAACGTGGTAAAAACATTATATTTGGAACTCAGTTCTAAATACATCACAGACAAGTGGAAATTTGTAGCCAAGAAGCAGGATAGCCATCACTGGATAGAAAATCACTGAGGGGTAACGTGATGGGTTAAGGGCATTCTGGCTAAACTGACCTATAACCAGATCTCTGCTGAAGACAGGCCAGGGTGAAGAGACATCTTCCGAAGGATAAGGGAGGGTAAGGAACCTGATTAGATGTGGAGGGTGATCAGACATGGAGAATGAGGAGCTCTTGTCTAACTGACCTAGCAGGGTTCTGGCTACAACTAGGTTTTACAGCTGGGCCTAGGAGAATGTTCAGGAGCCTCACTAAAGTTTGGTCAAAAACAGAATCTTTGTCACAGCCTAGAGAAGGAACACCACTGTGCTGTGCTTAGTTGCTCAGTCATGTCCGACCCTTTGCGACCCCATGGACTGTAGCCCTCCAGGCTCCTCTACCCGTGGAATTCTCCAGGCAAGATACTGGAGTGGGTTGCCATGCCCTCCTCTAGGGGATCTTCTCAACCAAGAGATCGAACCTAGATCCGCATCTTTTCTTTACCGTCTGAGCCACCAGGGAAGCCGTAATAACTATGAAAAATAATCCAAGAGGGATGTATCATCCTCAAAAGAAAGATGTGCCTTGAACCAATGAAAGTGTGTGGTAAATCATTTATAGAATCCTTTCACATATTTTGTTGAGAGTATGGATGTTAAATTCCATGGAAAAGGGAGCAAAGATAAAACTGTTTTTTGGCTCCTGAAGCTTTTCTTATTATTGACAAGGTTGGTACACAAGCATTTCTAAAATCTGATTAAAAATTTTGTGTTTTCTGGGGTTTCATTAATGGGGTATGTTGTCAGAGAAAAGTGAAAACTCTGAAGAGAAATTAATTATATTATACATATAACTAATTATAAATAATTATTTATTCTCCATAACTTAAGGTTAGATTCTCAAACTAAGGATTAGGTTGCTAACTAGTTCATAATTTGACCTCCTACATGGTTATAGCATCTTTAAAACCTGTCAGTTGAGGATAGAAACCAAGCTAGCTACTGCATTAAGGTATCTGTGTGGATAAGAGTTATTTACATGCTTCTAAAGCACTGTCAGGCCAGAGAAAGCACATGAAAAGGCATACAATGAATTGCTGCCTGTCAGGGTCTGTGAAAGTGTTAAGTACCATACAAGTGCCCAGCAGGGCTCCTGCTAACACTGTTTAATTGTCCTACCAAATAACAGCGGCAACAGCATGCCATTCCCCCAATCAGTTTAACGTATCATTTGCATTTACAGTGTAGAGTTGTTATTAAGGGCAGGATATTTTTGCAAGTGCAAATGTTGCATCTTGTCTTTTCACTTTCTTGTAGTGGCACAGTATTTAAGAACCCGCTGCTTAGCCACCTGTTCACATTTATTCCTGGGAGAACCATGTTCCTGCCACTGGCAAATTTCTTTCTTTGGTTGTAGTGCTGCCCCAAAGCCGTCTAGGATGATGGGCTGCAGAAGCATGGCATTGAGCACCGAGATCCCTGCAGACTGTGTCTCCATTTTGCCTGACCTGAAAAGGAGCAAGCTCCACAAAACCATGTACCTTTTTCCTGTTGAGAGTAAGACCTTGCAGGAAGGAGAACTTTCACCTTTGGGGCACTGGATTTTCAATCTGCCTATTGTTTAACATAGTCAACAAAAGAGTCTGAAATGCAGTACTTGGATCCAGTCTGAAAAATGACAGAATGATCTCTGTCCATTTCCAAGGCAAACCATTCAATATCACAGTAATCCAAGACTATGCCCCAAACAGTAATGCTGAAGAAGCTGAAGTTGAACGGTTGGTTCTTCAAAGACCTACAAGACCTTCTAGAACTAAAACCCAAAAAGATGCCATTTTCATCATAGGGGATTGGAATGAAAAAAGTAGGAAGTCAAGAAATATCTGGAGTAACAGGCAAATTTGGCCTTGGAGTACAGAATGAAGCAGGGCAAAGGCTACCAGAGTTTTGCCAAGAGAATGCAATGGTCATAGCAAACACCCTCTTCCAACAACACAAGAGAAGACTCTACACATGGACATCAAGAGACGGCCAAGATCGAAATCAGATTGATTTATTCTTTGCAGCCAAAGATGGAGAAGCTCTATACAGCCAGCAAAAACAAGACCAGAAGCTGACTGTGGCTCAGATCATGAATTTCTTATTGCCAAATTCAGACTTAAATTGAAGAAGATGGGGAAAACCACTAGACCATTCACGTATGACCTAAATCAAATCCCTTATGATTATACAGTAGAAGTGACAAATAGATTCAAGGGATCTGATTTGATAGACAGAGTGCCTAAAGAACTATGGACAGAAGTTCATGACATTGTAGAGGAGACAGGGATCAAGACTATTCCCATGGAGAAGAAATGCAAAAGGCAAAATGGTGGTGGGAGGGGGCCCTAAAAGCTGAGAAAAGAAGAGAAGTGAAAGGCAAAGGAGAAAAAGAAAGATATACCTATCTGAATGCAGAGTTTCAAAGAATAGCAAGGAGAGATAAGAAAGCTTTCCTCAGTAATCAATGCAAAGAAGTAGAGGAAAACGACTAGAGATCTTTTTAAGAAGATTAGAGATACCAAGGGAACATTGCATACAAAGATGGGTTCAAGAAATGACAGAAATGGTATGGACTTAACAGAAGCAGAAGATATTAAGAAGAGGTGGCAAGAATACACAGAACTGTACAAAAAGATCGTCACAACCCAGATAATCACAAAGGTTTGATTACTCACCTAGAGCAAGACTTTTTTTTTTCCTCTCTGTATCCTGATTTTATTGTTCCGCAGCAGAAATGCCCGACGCAGAAATATAATCACGAGTATTCAGCTGTGCAAAAGAGAGGATAGTGCTTAAGTACAAATGGAGACATGATTTTCTTAAATACTTAAACACGGGTCGGTCCTACAAGCACCTGGAGTCTAGGTCTGGTGTGCGGAGCTGCCTCGACTGTGGACCCATGGAGACCCCCCTGATTGCCCTCTCCTACCCATCCCAATAAACACGTGGACCCATGGCCGATGGTCCACCGGGTGAGGAGGCCCGGCGCGGGCGGCCCGGCCCGGTGGGGACGCTGGAATTTCTCGAAGTCAAGTGGGCCTTAGGAAGCATCACTACAAACATGGCTAGTGGAGGTGATGGAATCCCAGTTGAGCTGAGATGATGATGATGATCTAAAAGATGATGCTATGAAAGTGTTGCACTCAATATGCCAGCAAGTTTGGAAACCTCAGCAGTGGCCACAGGACTGGAAAAGGCCAGTACTCATTCCAATCCCAAAGAAAGGCAATGCCACAGAATGCTCAAACTACCACACCTTAGCACTCATCTCAGTTCAGCTCACTCAGTTGTATCTGACTCTTTGTGACCACATGGACTGTAGCATGCCAGGCTTCCCTGTCCATCACCAACGCCCAGAGTTTATTCAAACTCATGTCCATGTATCGGTGATGCCATCCAACAATTTCATCCTCTATCGTCCCCTTCTCCTCCTGCCTTCAATTTTTCCCAGCATCAGGGTCTTTTCCAGTGAGTCAGTTCTTTGCATCAGGTGGCCAAAGTATTGGAGCTTCAGCTTCAGCATCAGTCCTTCAATGAATATTCACTGATTTCCTTTAGGATGGACTGGTTGGATCTCCTTGCAGTTCAAGGGACTCTCAGGAGTCTTCTCCAACACCACGGTTCAAAAGCATCAATTCTCCGGTGCTTAGCTTTCTTTATAGTCCAACTCTCACATTCATACATGACTAATGGAAAAACCATAGCTTTGACTAGACAGACCTTTGTTGGTAAAGTAATGTCTCTGCTTTTTAATATGCTGCCTAGGTTGGTCATAAATTTTCTTCCAAAGAGCAAATGTCTTTTAACTTCATGGCAACAGTCACCATCTGCAGTGATTTTGGAGCCCAAGAAAATAAAGTCTGTCCCTGTTTCAACTCTTTCCCCACATTTGCCATGAAGTGATGGGACCAGATGCCATGATCTTAGTTTACTGAATGTTGAGCTTTAAGCCAACTTTTTCACTTTCATCAAGAAGCTCTTTAGTTCTTCTTAACTTTCTGCCATAAGTGTGGTGTCATCTGCATATCTGAGGCTATTGATATTTCTCCCAGCAATCTTGATTCCAGCCTGTGCTTCATCCAGCCCAGTGTTTTGCATGATGTACTCTGCACATAAGTTAAATAAGCAGGGTGATAATATACAGCCTCAATGTACTCCTTTCCTGATTTAGAACCAGTCTGTTGTTCCATGTCCAGTTTTAACTGTTGCTTCCTGACTTGCAAACAGATTTCTCAGGAGGCAGGTCAGGTGATCTGGTATTCCGACCTCTTGAAGAATTTTCCACAGTTTGTTGTGATCCACACAGTTAAAGGCTTTGGCATATTCAATAAAGCAGAAATAGATATTTTTCTGGAACTCTCTTGCTTTTTCCATGATCCAGCGGATGCTGGCAATTTGATCTCTGCTTCCTCTGCCTTTTCTAAATCCAACTTGAACATCTGGAAGTTCATAGTTCATGTACTGTTGAAGCCTGACTTGGAGAATTTTGAGCATTACTTCACTAGTGTGTGAGATGAGTGCAATTGTGCAGTAGTTTGAGCATTCTTTGGCATTGTCTTTCTTTGGGATTGGAATGAAAACTGACCTTTTCCAGTCCTGTAGCCACTGCTGAGTGTTCCAAATCTGCTGGCATATTGAGTGCAGCACTTTCACAGCATCATCTTTTAGGATTTGAAATAGCTCCACTGGAATTCCATCACCTCCTCTAGCTTTGTTCGTAGTGATGCTTCCTAAGGTCCACTTGACTTCTCATTCCAGGATGTCTGGCTCTAGGTGAGTGACCACACCACTGTGATTATCTGGGTTGTGAAGATCTTTTTTGTACAGTTCTTCTGTGTATTCTTGCCACCTCTTCTTAATATCTTCTGCTTCTGTTAGGTCCATACCATTTCTGTCCTTTATTGTGCCCATCTTTGCATGAAATGTTCCCTTGGTATATCTAATTCCCTTGGTATCTCTAATAGGAACAGTGACCCCACGAGAGACTTACCCGGTCTTGCCTGTGGGTGTCCAGGAGTCTCCAGCAGAGGCATGGGTCAGCGGTGGCCTGCTGCAGGGTCGGAGGCACTGAGTGTACCGGTGCTTGCACTCATCTCACATGCTAGCAAATTAATGCTCAAAAGTCTCCAAGCAAGGCGTCAACCGTATGTGAACTGAGAACTTCAGATGTTCAAGCTGGATTTAGAAAAGGAAGAGGAACCAGAGACCAAATTGCCAACATCCATTGGGATCACAGAAGAAGCAAGAGAGTTCCAGAAAAACATCTATTTCTGCCTTTTTGACTATGCCAAAGCCTTTGACTGTGTGGATCACAACAAACTGGAAAATTAGGAAAGACATGGGAAAACCAGATCACCTGACCTGCCTCCTGAGAAATCTATATGCAGGTCAAGAAGCAACAGTTAGAACCAAACATGTAATAATGGAGTGGTTCCAAATTGGGAAAGGAGTATGTCAAGGCTGTATATTGTTACCCTGCCTATTTAACTTATATGCAGAGTACATCATGAGAAATGCCAGGCTGGATGAAGCACAAGCTGGAATCAAGATTGCCAGGAGAAATATCAATAACCTCAGGTATGCAGATGACACCACCCTTATGGCAGAAAGAGAAGAACTAAAGAGCCTCTTGGTGAAAGTGAAAGAGGAGAGTGAAAAAGTTGACTTAAAGCTCAACATTCAATAAACTAATATCACTGCATCCTATCCCATCACTTCATGACAAATAGATGGGGAAACAATAGTGATAGACTGTAGTTTTTGGCTTCAAAATCACTGCAGATGGTGACCGCAGCCATGAAATTAAAAGACTCTTGCTCCTTGGAAGAAAAGCTATGACCCACCTAGAAAGCATATTAAAAAGCAGGGACATTACTTTACCAACAGACATCAAAGCTATGGTTGTTTCAGTGGTCATGCATGGATGTGAGAGCTGGACTATAAGGAGAGCTGAGCACTGAAGAATTGATGCTTTTGAACTGTGGTGTTTGAGAAGATTCTTGAGAGTCCATTGGATTGCAAGGAGATCCAACCAGTCCATCCTAAGGGAAATCAGTCCTGGATATTTATTGGAAGGACTGATGCTGAAACTCCAATACTTTGGCCACCTGGTGCAAAGAGCTGACTCATTTGAAAAGACCCTGATGCTGGGAAAGATTGAAGGTAGGAAGAGAAGGAGATGACAGAGGATGAGATGGTTGGATGGCATCACTGACTCGATGGACATGGGTTTGAATAAGCTCTGGGAGTAGGTGATGGACAGGGAGGCCTGGCGTGCTGTAGCCCACGGGCTTGCAGAGTCAGACATGACTGAGCAACTGAAGTGACTAATTTTTTAACATGCCTGTGATCAAGTCCTTGAGCTTTTCCCTCAGGCCCCCATCCTTTCTCATCACAAATATTCACAGGGTCAGAAAACTCCTGCGCTTGCATGTTAGCTTGGGAGTAGCAGGATGAAGAATGGATACTTTGTGCAAAGGTCTCTTTTGCCCATATGTATTTAATTCCAATCATGGTTTTTCTATGTGAAGGATGGTGGGAAAAAATGAAATTATTTAAGTTTCATTTCTGATATGATTCATTTGGGATGACTAGGAAACACTGTGCAAAGAACTGGTTTTATTACAATAAAAATGTCATTGAAAAGCTAGAATCTAGGATGTAATCTAAGCAGACAGACCGGAATGTCTCTTGCTCTTGGAATCTAGTCTGTGCATGCCTCCGCCATCAGCAGGTGGAAAGGTCTAGAAAAGAAAGTAACGGAAGAAGTGAAGAGTGAGAACTGCACAAAGCAGGAGGAGAGACGGCTCCTTGCTGGCCTGGCACAGCCACACTTGATACAGCAATAAATGTGGCAGGGGCCCAGGTCTGGTCCTCTTTCAAGCAGAAAGCAAGGGGCAGGCCAAATGAAACTCATCTAGATTTACACCTTGGCCATCTGGGTTGCTCCAGCTCCTTCAAAGTCTCCTAGGCTGCCTGGGAGACAATCTGAAGGACATACGGGGTTTTTAGCCACCAGGATTCAGAAACGGATTAAAGGAAAAGAGAAACAGCTGTGGTTGCACAAGGAGGCACACTGTGGGTGGAGGGCAGGAAGGACGGAGATGCTCCTGCAGGAAAGAGAGCTGGTCACGGGGCAAGGGCGGGAGCAAGACCTGGACGGAGCCATGCGGACTTCAGATTTAAGTCAAGGAGATCTTTAAAGACCAGGAAACCCACATGTATTTAAGCCACTCAAGCATGTAGATGAGGGAAGTGAAGGCTCCACAGTATTTTATATAGAACAATATTTGTGACAAAACTTTTCAAAGCCATCAAAACAGAAGGACCTATGGACCATATATTAATATGAGCAACACAGACAAAATGTCTGTCACCAGAGTCCAGCAGAACTTTAAAAGAATAGACTTCATTCCAGGAAGGCAAAGGTCATTCTATACTAGGAAATGCAGTAATATAATTTCCCATGTTTCTCAAAGGAGTAAAATCAGTCATCACCATTGGTGCTAAAAACATAAAAAGGATAAATGTGACATATTTCATTATTTTTAAAACTGTGCTTAATAAAATAGGGATAGAAATTTTGTTAATATGTTTAAGATATATATAAAAAGTCATCATCAGTGTAAACTGGTGTAGGCATTACGGGAAAGGGTGTGGAGGAGGGATAAATTTGCAGTTTGGGATTGGCAGATGCAAACGATTGTGTATAATATAGACAAACAACAAGGTCCCACTGTATAGTACAGGGAACTATACTCAATATCTTGTAATAAACCATCTGGAAAACAATATAAGAAAGAATATACATATATGTATAACTGAATCACTTTGCTGTACATCAGAAAACAACATTGTAAATTAGATATATTTCAATTAAATTTTATTTTTTATTTTATTTTATTTTTTTTTCCATGTTTAGTCAGATTTTTAATTCTTTGAATCATTGTGTGAAATTGGGGAGCGACAACGAAATGTAAAATGACTATTTTTTATTTGTACTTAAACAACAAACCAGCCAAACTGGTACTACTTATGATGTGGCAAAATACAAAACATCGTTCTCCAAAAATATGAGTGATGAACAAACTAGGGGTTGTAGTAAAACAGCTAAAAGGGGTGGAGGAAAACTGTAAAGCACTCTTCATCTTAAGGACTGAGATTCTTAACAAGTAAAGCCTCCCTATCCCAGAAAATAGAAATAATCCTCATCATACGTCTTTGTACTTTTGCTCCCTGTGCTTAAAGTTAGATTCTACACCCTAAAAGTATCCAAAATATTATATATTATATCCAAAGTAGACACTTTTTGTCATGTTGTACAATGCTTCTGAAACCTCTTACTGGACTCATTACCCTTCCCTCAAATTGACACGGAAGGTATAGTGAAAAGCAGCTTACTAAGGGGAAGCAGTACAGAATTCCTAAATGAGAGAGAATGCACAGTCTCTGCTCACGTTAAGATTGCATACAATAGCTGTCACAAATAGCTGTTACAAATCTTCAGGCTGTATGTTGAGAGGGTAGTTTGGGAATAAATCAGTGATTTGCTGCTGGGAACTGAAATACTTGACAATTTGCTGTATTACGTTATTTTCCCCAGCAGTTCCCAGGGTGGCCTCCAGATCACAGATGGGAGAATTCTGCTGGAGCTGGATCCCAGGCTGCAGGAATTCCTCCATGTAGTTGTTGAACTGATTGTTCCAAGGCTGGTTATTCCAGGCTTGGGGGCACCAGGCCTGACTGTTCCAGGAGTGGTTGCTCCAAGACTGACTGTTCCAGCTCTGATTGCTCCACGTGGGGTTATTCCAGGTCTGGTTACCCTACATGGGCAGGTTTCCAGGAGAGTTCACCAAACACCCCTGATGGTAGGAATAGAACCCCGGGTATTCTGCAGTTGCTGGGCCCTGAGGCATGCCATTGCTATTCCTTGGCCAGTTGTTTTTCTGCCATTTCTTACATTTCATTCTCTGGTTCTGGAACCAGGTTTTCACCTGCTTGTAGCTGAGGTTCAAGATGTTGGAAAGTTCTCGCATTTGCTGGAGTCTGAGGTATTTCTGCCTCTGAAATCTGTCATTGAGCACACACAGCTGGGTCTGTGAGATCACAGTTCTGATCTTTTGTTTCTTGACCGGGACATCTTCTTCCTTCTCTGTGCTCTCCTCTGCAGATGGGGACAGTGGTTTCACTCTAGGGCTTGTGGAAGAATCAGGACTGTCCTGAATAAGCAGGTCCATGGAGGAAGGAAGAGGAGAGACAGTGTCCATGTCGAGGGTGTCAGCAGATGACATTTGCAAGGACGCGTAACTTTCTTCAGGCATGGGTGAAGATTCCCTAGAGTTGGATGATTCGGGGCCAAGCAGGCTTTGGGGACAAGGTGGGTCCACACTCATGTTGTTGAGTTGAAGGAGAAGGAAAAAAGCCTAAGAGCTAGATGCTAGGAAAAGTCCAGGCTGAAGAATCTAGATAGAAGAACTTAGAGAAAGGTGAAGATCTCCAGGTGTTAAAGTATTTATTTAAAAAGACGGGATGAAAGGAGTCACCTGTAAGATAAGAGCCAACCAGTCCAATCTAAGAAAATCTCAATTAAATTAAAAAAAAATAAAAAGCCAGCATCATACTTAAAGGCAAGATAAAAGAATAACTCTCGCTAAATCTGGGACTAAGACATAGATGCCCACAAACTATTCTTAGTTCTTAGATAATACTATCCTATATAATTATTAATTAATGAAAAGACAAAGAAATGAATTTGTAAGACAACAATTACTTGTGGAAGATTTGATTCTTTATTTAGAAATTCCACCATAATGAGCTGATAGAGAAATTAAGAAAGTTCAGTACAGTGAGTATTCCAAATGCAATGAGAAAATTAATAGCTTTATATAGACTCTTGATTGGAGAAGAAAATGGCAATGCATTCCAGTGTTTTTGCCTGGAGAATCCCAGGGATGGGGGAGCCTGGTGGGCTACCATCTATGGGGTCGCACAGAGTCAGACACGACTGAAGCGACTTAGCAGCGGCAGCAGCAGCAGCATAGACTCTTGAGAGTCGCTTGGACTGCAAGGAGATCCAACCAGTCCATTCTGAAGGAGATCGGCCCTGGGATTTCTCTGGAGGGAATGATGCTGAAGCTGAAACTCCAGTACTTTGGCACCTCATGTGAAGAGTAGACTCATTGGAAAAGACTCTGATGCTGGGAGGGATTGGGGGCAGGAGGAGAAGGGGACGACAGAGGATGAGATGGCTGGATGGCATCACTGACTCGATGGACATGAGTCTGAGTGAACTCTGGGAGTTGGTGATGGACAGGGAGGCCTGATGCGCTGCGATTCATGGGGTCGCAAAGAGTTGGACACGACTGAGTGACTGAACTGAACTGATATGGAAATAGGTACTTATTAAAGTTTTAGTTTTAAAAATTCCATTTACAATAACAGGAAACACAAACCATTCAGGGAATGATCTAACAAGGAATGGAGAGGAATGAAAAATGGATTCACACACTTCATACTGAGAACTGTTTTTATGGTTTTTATCTTTTTGTCTATAGGAAGTCTTGACTCCCAGCAGCATCTATGACCAATTATAGTGAAACTGTGCCTCCTTGAGCCAGGCTGTCTCGTCATCACATTTTAAAAGGGAAAGAGCACTGTCTCCAGAGTCCAGACCCCAGAGGCCTGACTTGCTCACTGACTGTGTGGCCTACACAAGGTCCCTCACTGTGTGACCTCAGTAGCCCCAGGGTTTAAGAAAAAGAGCGGGTCACTCGTATTGAATCAAATGTCATAAACTGGAGTTCACAGATGTGCTTCATGTGACCTGCTTAAAATTATTTTTACTTAGTAGTAAAAACTGGGATACTTCACGTAAAAATCTGCATTCTCAGCTACCTTTGAAAATTTCAGTGTGACCTAACGGGACTGGCCTCTCCCACTGGTACGATTAGCTGCAGCTGCAGAAGCAGCGGTCCCCTCATTCAGAGCCTGGCCCCAGTGTGCAGGCCCGATCCCCTGACCCCCATGGTGACACCACCATGGCATCACCAGCCTGATTATTTACCTGACCAGCTGACCCTGAAGACATTTTCTTGCAGCCCGTGGTCATTCTGTAAGGCTCCTTTCATTTTACAGTTTAATGATTTTAAAATTCGATCAAGCCGTCAGTCTAGGAAATGTATTCCTTTTCCATATTACTTAAAAGCCCGGGCATTTTGAGCTACTGCGAGTGTAGCAAGCTCTGGCTCCATGGTTTTTCTTTCTTTTTCCTTTGGCTTGTAGCAGACGATCCTTGGTTACCATGGTGATTACCATCCCTTAATGATACAGCTGCTACCGCAATGGGGATGTAATTTTCTTTAAATGTTGTGGAAAGAGTCAGGTAACAGGAGTAGATATAAAAGCTTTCTCCCTCCTCTGTCCCTGGGTGCTACTCTGTCACCACAAAGAAGACAAGCCAACTTGAGAGGTGCTGTTAGGACGGAAATACCTTCCCTGGGTACCAGCACACAGGTGGGAGTCCCAGGAAAGGCGTTCCGCGTCAAGTCTCATAGGACTTCATTAAAATGATCCGTTTTCACAGCCAAGGCTTTTGACTCTAACCCCCTACCCAAAATGAGCATCCCACGTCCAAAGAGGCCGGCTCCCCAGCACTCAGAGCAAGTGACGCCCCTCAACTGCATGCTCAAGATCCTTGGTAGGGGTCTTGGGGGCCAGGGGTGGCTCTTCCTGACTAAACTGCAGGCAGCGCTCTGCCTGGACCGTCCAGGGCTCACTTCAGAGGTGTTGGAAGAATGCGTGCTCTCTCCAGTGAAGCACCCGGGCTCCCTCCTGGTGACATCACTTTGAGGGGCACACTGGATTTTCCCAGGGCTGACAGCCTTCATCAGGTCCTAAGGTGCATTTTAAAACCATGGCCAGAGTATAATAGAAAAGCAGATAGTTTGTTTACAGATAGGACAAACTAGTGGTTATCGGTGAGGGGTGGGAGGGGCAGGCCGGGGTGAAGGAGTGGGAGGCATAAACTACTGGGTATAATATACATGGAAACATAGCCAGTAATATAACATGGAAAATACAGCCAGTATTTCACAATAACTGGAAATGGGAAGTAACCTTCAACAACTATATAAAATTTTATCAAAAATTTTAATATAAAGACGAAAAAGAAAAATTTTTAAAAAGAAACAACAACAACAACAAAATCACGGCCAAATAGAAAACTGGGTGAATAAGCTGAATTTCTAAAAATGTATTATAAAAAAGAAATTCAAAAAAATTTATTATTTTCATTATGATTACTAGTTTTATTGTGTTAAGAATGCCTAACATGAGATCTAGCCTCTTAGATTTTTAAGTGTACAATACAGTTGCTATCTCTAGGTACAAGGCTGTATGGCTGTTCTCTAGGACTTGCTCATTTTGCACAGCTGAAACATAATACATGTTGATTAGCAATTTCCTATTCTCTCTACACTTGAGGGTGAATTTTAAGAAATGAGTTAATAGAGGAGAGTGACCTCTATAGGACTTACCCTCTCTTTTCTTCTTCCCTGCACCTTCAAATTTCCACAGCTAAACTTTGATTATGGGAAGTCACTAAATAGATAGGCAATAAAGCAACTGGAATCTAGGTAATAGGTATATAGAAGTATCCACTGTAAAATTATTTCAAGTTTTCTATATATTTAAAGTTTTCCTAATAAATATTAGGAAATAAATGACCAAAGTAGAGTTTATAAATGGATGGCTCACAGGCCATGTATGGTCCAGATATGATTTACTTAGCCATGAAGAATTTTTTTAATTTTAATACAATGTTTTTGGCCAGTATGAAAAACAAACAAACCAAAAAAACTGTATTTAAAAAAAAAGTCTGATGGTCAAATATATCATGTCTGTATCTTAACTGCCAACATCCACTGGATCATCAAAAAAGCAAGAGAGTTCCAGAAAAACATCTACTTCTGCTTTGTTGATTATGCCAAAGCCTTTGACTGTGCGGACCACAATAAACTGTAGAAAATTCTGAAAGAGATGGGAATACCAGACCAACTGACCTGCCACTTGAAAAATTTGTATGCAGGTCAGGAAGCAACAGTTAGAACTGGACATGAAACAACAGACTGGTTCTAAATAGGGAAAGGAGTAGGTCAAGGTTGTATATTGTCACCCTGCTTATTGAACGTATATGCAGAGTACATCATGAGAAACGCTGGACTGGAAGAAACACAAGCTGGAATCAAGACTACCGGGAGAAATATCAATAACCTCAGATATGCAGATGACACCACTCTTATGGCAGAAAGTAAAGAAGAACTAAAGAGCCTCTTGCTGAAAGTGAAAGAGGAGAGTGAAAAAGTTGGTTTAAAGCTCAACATTCAGAAAACTAAGATCATGGCATCTGGTCCCATCACTTCATGGCAAATAGATGGGGAAAGAGTGGAAACAGTGGCTGACTTTATTTTGGGGGGCTCCAAAATCACTGCAGATGGTGACTGCAGCCATGAAATTAAAAGACGCTTGCTCCTTGGAAGAAAAGCTATGACCAACCTAGATAGCATATTCAAAAGCAGAGACATGACTTTGCCAACAAAGGTCGTCTAGTCAAAGCTATGGTTTTTCCAGTAGTCATGTATGGATGTGAGAGTTGGACTATAAACAAACCTGAGTGCCAAAGAATTGATGCTTTTGAACTGTGGTGTTGGAGAAGACTCTTGAGAGTCCCTTGGACTGCAAGGAGATCCAATCAATCCATCCTAAAGGAGATCAGTCCTGAGTGTCCACTGGAAGGACTGATGCTGTAGCTGATACTCCAATACTTTGGCCACCTGATGCGAAGAGCTGACTCATTTGAAAAGACCCTGATGCTGGGAAAGATTGAAGGTAGGAAGAGAAGGGGATGACAGAGGGTGAGATGGTTATATGGTATCACCAGCTCAATGGAGATGAGTTTGAGTAAACTCAGGGAGTTGGTGATGGGCAGGGAGGCCTGGCATGCTGCGGTTGATGGAGTCACAGAGAGTCAGACACGACTGAGTGACTGAACTGAACTGAAACTTACATGGCCTGTGGGTCACCCATTTGCAAATGCTACCTCAAATGCTTTCCAATATTTATTAGGAAAATTTCTGCATAGTCAAAGCTATGGTTCTTCTAGTAGTCATGTATGGATGTGAGAACTGGACCATAAATAAAGCTGAGAGATGATGAATTGATTCTTTTGAACTGTGGTGCTGGAGAAGACTCTTGAGAGTCCCTTGGACAGCAAGGAGATCAAACCAGTCAATCCTAAAGGAAATCAACCCTGAATATTCATTGGAGGGACTGATTTTGAAGCTGAAGCTCCAATATTTGGTCGCATGTTGCAAACAGCCAACTCACTGGAAAAGATCTTTATGCTAGCAAAGGTTTAAGCCAAAAGAGAAGAGGGTGGCAGATGAGATGTAAGATAGCATCACCAACTCAAGGGACATGAACCTGAGCAAACTCCAGGAGATACTGAAAGAAGGGAAGCCTGTCATGCTGCAGTCCGTGAGGTTGCAAAGAGTTAGACATTCATAGCAACTCAACAACAACATATCTGTGAGTCTGCCTCTCTTTGTTGTATTCACTAGTTCGTTGTATAAGAGTTTTTAAAATAATTGGCGTATAATTGCTTTACAAAGTTATGTTAGTTTCTGCTGCTACAGTGTGAATCAGCTGTATGCATACATATATCCCCTCCCTTTTGAACCTCTCTTCCATCCCCACCATCCCATCCCTCTAGGTCATCAAAGACCACCAAGGTGAGCTCCCTGTGTTATACAACAGCTTCCCATTAGCGATCTGTTGCACACATGGTAGGGTACATGTGCCAGCCTGGGGCATGTGTCGACCAGTGTGCATGGGGGTTGGGAGCTGGAGTACGGTGATTGGAGAGCAAACCCAGGGCAAGGACTGCTGTTGACCCTGAGGAGATGGAAAGAAATCTTAAAAATTAGGGCAGAAATAAATGCAAAAGAAACAAAAGAGACCATAGCAAAAATCAACAAAGCAAAAAGCTGGTTCTTTAAAAGGATAAATAAAATTGACAGACCATTAGCCAGACTCACCAAGAAACAAAGGGAGAAAAATCAAATCAATAAAATTAGAAATGAAAATGGAGAGATCACAACAGACAACACAGAAATACAAAGGATCATAAGAGACTACTATCAGCAATTATATGCCAATAAAATGGACAGCATGGAAGAAATGGACAAATTCTTAGAAAGTACAACTTTCCAAAACTGAACCAGGAAGAAACAGAAAATCTTAACAGACCCATCACAAGCATAGAAATTGAAACTGGTATCAGAAATCTTCCAGCAAACAAAAGCCCAGGTCCAGATGGCTTCACAGCTGAATTCTACCAAAAATTTTGAGAAGAGCTAACACCTATCCTACTCAAACTCTTCCAGAAAATTGCAGAGGAAGGTAAACTTCCAAACTCATTCTATGAGGCCACCATCACCCTAATACCAAAACCTGACAAAGATGCCACAAAAAAGAAAACTACAGGCCAATATCACTGATGAATATAGATGCAAAAATTCTCAACAAAATTCTAGCAATCAGAATCCAGCAACACATTAAAAAGATCATACACCATGACCAAGTGGGCTTTATCCCAGGGATGCAAGGATTCTTCAATATCAGCAAGTCAATCAATGTAATTCACCACATTAACAAATTGAAAAATAAAAGCCATATGATTATCTCAATAGAGCAGAGAAAGCCTTTGACAAAATTTAACTTCCATTTATGATAAAAAACTTTCCTGAAAGCAAAAACAGAAGGAACACACCTCAACATAATAAAAGCTATATATGACAAACCCACAGCAAACATTATCCTCAATGGTGAAAAATTGAAGGCATTTCCCCTAAAGTCAGGAATAAGACAAGGATGCCCACTTTCACTGCTACGATTCAGCATAGTTCTGGAAGTTTTGGCCGCAGCAGTCAGGGCAGAAAAAGAAAAGGAATCCAAATTGGAAAAGAAGAAGTAAAACTCTCACTGTTTGCAGATGACATGATCCTCTACATAGAAAACCCTAAAGACTCCACCAGAAAATTACTAGAGCTAATCAATGAATATAGTAAAGTTGCAGGATATAAAATCAACACACATAAATCCCTTGCATTCTTGTACACTAATAATGAGAAAGTAGAAAAAGAAATTAAGGAAACAATTCCGTTCACCATTGCAAAGAAAAGAATAAAATACTCAGGAATATATCTTCCTAAAGAAACTAAAGATCTATATATAGAAAACTATAAAACACTGATGAAAGAAATCAAAGAGGACACTAATAGATGGAGAAATATACCATGTTCATGGATCAGAAGAATCAATATAGTGAAAATGAGTATAGTACCCAAAGCAAGACAGATTCAATGCAATCCTTATCAAGCTACCAGTGGTATTTTTCACAGAGCTAGACAAATAATTTCACAATTTGTTTGGAAATACATAAAACCTCAAATAGCCAAAGCAATCTTGAGAAAGAAGAATGGAACTGGAGGAATCAACCTGCCTGACTTCAGGCTCTACTACAAAGCCACAGTCATCAAGACAGTATGGTACTGGCACAAAGACAGAAATATAGATCAATGGAACAAAATAGAAAGCCCAGAGATAAATCCACACACCTATGGACACACCTTATCTTCGACAAAGGAGGCAAGAATATACAATGGAGCAAAGACAATCTCTTAACAAGTGGTGCTGGGAAAACTGGTCAACCACTTGTAAAAGAATGAAATTAGAACACTTTCTAACATCATACACACAAAAAAACTCAAAATGGATTAAAGATCTAAACGTAAGACCAGAAACTATAAAACTCCTATAGGAGAACATAGGCAAAACATTCTCTGACATAAATCACAGCAGGATCCTCTATGACCCACCTCCCAGAATACTGGAAATAAAAGCAAAAATAAACAAATGGGATCTAATTAAAAATAAAAGCTTCTGCACAACAAAGGAAATTATAAGCAAGGTGAAAAGACAGCCTTTGGAATGGGAGAAAATAATAGCAAATGAAGCAACTGACAAACAACTAATCTCAAAAATATACAAGCAACAGAGATTCCTTAAAAAACTGGAAATAGAACTGCCTTATGACCCAGCAATCCCACTGCTGGGCATACACAGCAAGGAAACCAGAATTGAAAGAGAAACATGTACCCCAATGTTCACGCAGCACTGTTTATAATAGCCAGGACATGGAAGCAACCTAGATGTCCACCAGCAGATGAATGGATAAGAAAGCTGTGGTACATATACACAATGGAGTACTACTCAGCCATTGAAAAGAATACATTTGAATCAGTTCTAATGAGGTGGATGAAACTGGAGCCAATTATACAGAGTGGAGTAAGCCAGAAAGAAAAATACCAATATACTATACTAACATATATATATGGAATTTAGAAAGATGGTAATGATAACCCTGTATGCGAGACAGCAAAAGAGACAAAGATGTATAGAACAGACTTTTGGACCCTGTGGGAGAGGGAGAGGGTGGGATGATTTTGGGAGAATGGCATTGAAACATGCATATCATGTAAGAAACAAATCGCCAGTCTAGGTTCGATGCAGGATACAGGATGGTTGGGGCTGGTGCGCTGGGATGACCCAGAGAGATGGTATGGGAAGGGAGGTGGGAGGGGGTTCAGGATTGGGAACTCATGTACACCCGTAGCGGACTCATGTTGATGTACGGCAAAACCAATACAGTATTGTAAAGTAAAATAAAGTAAAAAAAAAAAAAATTCAATCAGTTGCAGATGTTTTAAAGGGCAAGAGATTTCAAATAAAAATCTAAACTTCCAGTTTTTTCTAGAAAAACGGAAAGAGATTCAATATCAGGCACCACATTCTCGCATGGAAACATTTGGCTAGAGCTGGGGAGTGGCTGTCCCCTCCCAGTGGGACATGCCCTCTCCATTTGGACATAGACCACTAGACACGCATTCTACATTTACCTTACGTGGATGGGCCAGCTTCTCAGCTGGTGACACTGATGCAGAGAAGCCTGGAGGTGGGGGAGACATAAAAGGGTGGGGTATCTGTCTATGCATGCATGCAGTTGGCAGGAAAATGCATCCTTGTTTTGTTTGGTCAGGGGTGGGGTGGGACAAAGCCTCCTCCTTGGCCTTCTGCTCACAGCCTCCTGAGATGTTGCTCAGTGCCAAGCCGTGAGGCTAAGTGGGCACAGTTGCCCAGAAACAGCTCTGGGTGTGGCTACATCCAAAAAAAAAAAAAAAAAGGGTCTTGGGACTAGCTGAGCAAGGCTGCATTTATTTTAGAATGTTTACCTTCTGACTAGAATGCCTTAGTTAGTGACCAAATAAACCATTTCCTATCCATGTGTTGCCATCATCATTTATCATACAGCTTCATTGTTAGACGCCAGGCAAAGACAGCCAAGCAGAGCTCAGCTGTCCCAGAGCCTGAACTGGATCTTTGCCTATCATGATGGGAACCATCTACCTCTTTCACTTCACTTTCTCCATAAAGGCGGAATGTGGGCAAATGGATGCCTGTCCCAGTGTTTAGTGTTTCTAAAAACTGATTCTTTTCCTCTGCTCTGCCTTCTCCTTGCAGGGATCCGCACTCAGAACGATGCTTCACTGGGGTGTGCTCTGCCTCCAGGGCCTGTTGCGGGCTGGGAGGCCCTAGGTGAGACTCAGATCTATTAAATTCACTTTAATTAGTCCACTGTGAGTGCTGTCAAGAGCATGGCCCATCCTCTGGTGATGAGATTAACAGTGAGCTCTGTTTCCTGTGCTCTTCTGTCTCTAGTGCTTTCTCCTCAGCTTGGAATCAATTTCACCTTCTCCCTTGGCCAACTGTTCTTATGCAGTCTGACCCCTGCACGTCTTGCAGCCTCAAATTGTCCCACTCTTCCCCGATCTTTCTGGGCTCCAGGCCTACTTTCCAGTTCTTAGGTAGACTCTTTCTGATTCTCAACCCGCCATGGCTTGTCCCAGCCCTGGACCACAGTTTCACCAGCTCTTGGCCTGGCTGACTGCTTCCCTCTTCTGGCTTCAGGTGGCAGACTCGCCCCTCAGAGGTTTTTCTTGACCATCATCCCTTTTCACTTACACCCAACTTTTCACATTACACCCTCATTTGTCCATTGTTCAGTTCAGTTCAGCTGCTCAGTTGTGTTTGACTCTGTGACCCCATGGACTGCAGCACGCCAGGCCTCCCTGTCCATCACCGACTCCTGGAGTTTATTCAAACTCATGTCCATTGAGTCAGTGATACCATCCAACCATCTCCCTCCTCTGTCATCCCCTTCTCCTCCTGCCTTCAACCTTTCCCAGCATCAGGGTCTTTTCAAATGAGCCAGTTCTTTGCATCAGGTGGCCGAAGTATTGAAGTTTCAGCTTCAACATCAGTCCTTCCAATGAATATTCAGGACTAATGTCCTTTGGGATGGACTGGTTGGATCTCCTTGCAGTCCAAGGGACTTTCAAGTCTTTTCCACCATCACAGTTCAAAAGCATCAATTCTTCAGTGCTCAGCTTTCTTTATACTCCAGCTCTCAATTCCATTGTAGGAATTCTCTAATTTCATTTAGTTGCTCATTTCTCGTTACTGCCTCTTCCACTTCACATCAAGCTTCGCAAAAGCAAGGCCCTTGTCTCTTGTTCACCACAGAATCCTTCATTCCTGGGACAAAGGTTTAATCCATGAATGTCTGCCCCTAGAATGGTGAGGGAATTCTAATAATCATGAGGCTGCAGTCATTAGGGCAAATGTTTCCAAAAAATCAAGTCTATGCACATTACTGGTTCTGCCTTTATGAATGGCCTTTGACTATTTGTAATTTCTGGATGCTAATATTAAATTAAATCATGTGAGAGGAAGGCTGAGATTTGATGGTCTTATTTCCTTAATTACGATGGCATTCATAGCATGGCTATGACTTGTGACACAAAAGGCAAGGTTGCCACCTAGTGTTAGATGTGTAGTTGTGTGGCACTGGCAAGCATGAATCTGCACTTCCACAACTTGCTATAACAAAGACCAGAATTTATCAGTGGAGCATAATTCTCCACAACATGTCTCTTGAGGGGCCTTGAATGTTCCAGTCTCATGGGCCTCTGCCAAGCTGTGATACTGTCTTTGTTAGCTACTAAAGAAATTCCAAGCAACCAAGAGAGTTGTCAAGCTCAGCTTCACAAAGTAGCATAGTCTCCAGACTGTTTTCTTAAATTCCACTTGCCTCCTCCTTCAAGATGTGCTGCTTATAGAATAAGTGAAATTAAAGAAAACAGCACTCCACTATCTCAGCTGCTTTTCATCCTGGTAACATAAGGAAGGATGCATCCTCAAGGTATAGGGACTCATGAACCATGCAGACCCCTAAGTGGTTGCAACCAAGCACACGATTAGGTGTGCTGAAAAATCTTGGTAGCCTTAAGCTGGGTATTTTCCATTTTCCAGCCATGCTGAAGACTCTAAAACAAAGGGAAGCTGTGAAAAGTGGCCAGATAAGGGTGGCACCAAGGGAACTCATTTATTAAAGAGACTTGGTTATAGGCTCCTAAAATACCACTCCAGGAAACTAGGTTATTAGAAATGATGGAAAATGGGTGGTGAGATGAGTTGGTGGATGGGAATAACCATGGCAACTATCCTTTTTTTTTTTTTTAATTTTACTTTCCTTGAGACTAAAAATAGATCAAGTGTAGGTCACTGCAAAAAAGTTCAGCAGTAGTTTATGTCTCCTGCTACAAATTTTGCTAGCTTTTGGGAGCCTGTGAAGAAATGCTCTAACACTGAAAATGTATCATGTATCTTTTGTTCTAGTCATATAGTCTGCGCTCTATTATATTATCTTAATGCATATACTGTTCTATCTTTGCTTTAAAGTGTATTTTCTAAGAATAAATAAGAAATAGCTATGAAATTACAAAGCCAAAATTAGAATAACTTTTGGAAACCATCTACTCAAGCAAGAAAATCCAGGAATCTTTTTTATTTTGGTCATCCTAAGAGATCTAGGCTCTTTTAAATCTCTACAGTGATAACACCTATCCTTCTGAAACTATTCCAAAAACTTGCAGAGGAAGGAACACTCTGAAACTCATTCTATGAGGCCACCATCACCCTCATACCAAAACCAGACAAAGACACTACCAGAGAAAGAAAATTACAAGCCAAGATCACTGATGAACACAGACACAAAAATCCTCAACAAAATACAACAAAAAAACAAAACTCAACAATACAGTAACAGGATTACATACCATGATCATGTGGGATTTATCCCAGGGACGTAAGGATTCTTCACTATATGCCAAACAGTCAACGGGATACACCACATCAACAAACCGGAGATGTTTTTATGGGGGCTTCCCTTGCAGCTCAGTTGGTAAAGAATCTGCCTGCATTGCAGGAGACCAGGGCTCAATCCCTGGGTTGGGAAGATCCCCTGGAGAAGCAAATGGCAACCCACTCCAGTATCCTTGCTTGGAGAATCTCATGGACAGAGGAGCTTGGAGGGCTGCAGTCCATGGGGTTGCAAAGAGTCGGGCACAACTGAGCAACTAACACTTACTTTGCTTAAAAGCCATATATTCATCTTAATAGATGCAGAAAAAGCTTCTGACAAAAATCCAACACCCATTTATGATAAAAACTCTTCAGAAAGTGGGCAAAGAGGGAACACTACCTCAACATAATAAAGGCCATATGTCACAAGCCCACAGCTAACATTATTCTCATTGTGAAAAGTTTAAAGCATTTCCTCTAAAGTCAGAAACAAGGCAAAGTCCACTACTGCTACTTGTATTCAACACAGTTTTGGAAATCCTAGGCACGGCAATTAGAGAAAAAAAGAAATTAAAGAAATCCAAACTGAAAAAGAAGTAAAACTGGTACTGTTTGCAGAAGACATGATACTATACATAGAAAATTCTAAAGATTCTACCAGAAAACTACTAGAGTTCATCAATGAATTCAGTATAATTGTAGGGTAAAAATTAATACATAGAAGTCTCTTGCATTCCTATATACTAATAACAAAAATCAGAGAGAAAATTTAAGGAAATAACCCCACTTACCACTGCAACAAAAAGAACAAAATACCTAGAAATAAACATACTTGAGAAGGTAAAAGCTATGTACTCTGAAAACCGTAAGATGCTGATTAAAGAAATTAAATATGATGCAAACAGATGGAAAGATATACTGTGTTCTCAAATTGCAAGACTCAATATTGCCAAACTGACTATACTACCCAAAGTAATCTAGAGATTCAGTGCAATCTCTATCAAATTACTAATGGCATTTTTCACAAAACTAGAACAAAAAATTTCAAAATTTGTATGGAAGCACAAAAGACCTCAAATAGCCAAAGCAGTCCTGAGAAAGAAAAACAGAGCTGGAGGAATCAGGCTTCTTGACTTCAGACTATACTACAATGCTACAGCCATCAAAACAGTAGGGTATTGGCTCTAAACCATAAATGTAGCCCAATGGAACAGGACAGAAGCCCAGAAATAAACCCAATTAACCTATGATAAAGGAGGCAAGAATATATAATACCTTGGAGAAAAGACAGTACTTTCAATAAGTGATGCTGGGAAAACTGGACTGCTATGAAATTAGAATATTCTCTAACACCATACACAAAAATAAACTCAGCATGTATCAAAGACCTAAACGTAAGGCTAAACACTATAAAATTCTTATGGGAAAACATAAGAATACTCCTTGACATAAACTGCAGCAATATCTTTTTTGATCCATCTTCCTAGAGTAATGAAAATGAAAATAAACAAATGAGACCTGATTAAACTTAAAAAGTTTTATATAGCAAAGGAAACCATAAACAAAATGAAAAGACAACCCACAGAATGGGAAAAAATATTTGCAAATGAAACAAGAGACAAGGGATTAATCTCCAAAATATATAAAAAGTTTATGAAGCTCAATATTAAGAAAGCAAACAACCCAATCAAAAAATGGGCAGAAAACTTCAATAGACATTTCTCCAAAGAAGGCATACAGATGGCCAAGGGGCACATGAAAAGATATTCAACATCACTAATTATCAGAGAAATGCAAATCAAAACTACAGTGAGTTATCACCTCACATAGATCAAAGTGGCCATCATCAAAAAGTCTATAAATACATGCACCCGAATGTTCACTGCAGCACAGTGTACAATAGTCAGGACCTGGAAGCAATCTAAATGTCCATTGACAGATGAATGGATAAAGAAGATGTGATATAAGTAAAATAATGCCATTTGCAGCAACATGGATGAGCCTAGAGATTATCATACTAACTGAAGTCAGACATAGAAAGACAAACATATGGTATCACTCATTTGTGGAATCTAATTTAAAAAAATGAAACAAATGAATTCATTTACAAAACAGAGACAGACTTACTGGTATCTAAAACAAATTCATGGTTTCCAAAGGGGAAACATAGGGGAGAGGGATAAATCAGGAATTTGGAGTTAACACACAGTACCATATATTGGGTTGGCCAAAACATTCACTCGGATTTTCCCTATCCAGCTTACACACACACAAAAAACACTAACAAACTTTTTGGCCAATCCAATATAAGATAGATAATTAGCAAGGACCTATTGTACAGCACAGGGAACTCTACTTAACATTCTGTGATAACTTATATGAGGAAAGAATCTCAAAAAGAATGTATTACTGAATCACTTTGCTGTATACCAGAAACAAGACAACATTATAAATCAACTACACTCCAATTAAAAAAAAAATCTCTGCAGTGACAAGGAACTCATTATTCTGTGATGTAGCAATTCTATTATTAAACTAATTGCTGGAAAGCTCCTTCTCTATTTCTGTTTATTCATGTAACTGATATTTATTTAGCACCTACGATTGTGCTGGGTATTTCAGATCTAGTGGCGAACAAAATGAACTCAGTCCCTGAATGTATGGAAGTTAAAATCTGCTTCCCTATAGCTTTGCTGTGGGTATGTGCAACTGGAAACAGTGTAGAACAAGACCAATGCTTTTTTTCCTATAGGAGAGTCTTCTACAGTTTGTAGAGAAGCTTTAGATTTTCCCCTTCCTAGCACAAATCATGGAGTCAGGGAGGATTTCTCAGCTGCAAGCAAGCAAACTAATGAACCAAAGCCCTGGTAAAGCATGCATCTATTTGAGACAAACGGAGCAGCTCAGTAAATTGAAGGGGCAGTGGAACAATCAGGTCTGGAAAGAATAGAAAAGAGGCAGCTTTGGGAATCCAAACAGCAGAAACCAATGGACAATCTTTTCAAGGTGCTGCTATTGTTTCAGCAACAACTGCTTTTAGTCTTTTGTCTCAGATCAGGGATCAAATTATAAGCAGAGAGAATCAGATTGGTGTGGCTTGGATTCCATGCTCACTCCATGCTGGGAGTGGCAGTGGGAGCTCTTGATGTTCACAAAGAATGAAGCAAAGTACATCCCTCCAAAGAAAGATAAAGGAACTGCTGCCAGAAGAGAACGAATGGATGCTGGTGGTGAAACCAACAAATGACCACAGAGATTACCACCTTAACCACCTGGTGTGCTCAGATGCTCTGCTGTGTCCGACTCTTTGAGACCCCATGGACTGTAGCCCACTAGGCTCCCCTGTCTGCGGGATTTTTCAGGCAAGAACATTGGAGTGGGCTGCCACTTCCTCCTCCAGGGATCTTCCCGACCCAGACCTCAGGATCAAACCTGTGTCTCCTGCATTGCAGGAGAATTCTTTACCACTGAGCCATCAAAGAAGCCCTAACCACTTGGAGACAGGGTGCAAAGAGGAACCTGGAGCTCCTCTCTTAGAAAGGAACACATGACTGCAAGGCCTAATAGATTCATCTCATCTCTCTAGTAATAATCTTCAGGTCTGCCTTACCTTCCCTATCTGATGCTCAGGATCACCTAGATGACTTCTTCTTTTTTTTTTTTTAATACTTTATTCTACTAGATAACTTCTTCCTTGTTGGTTTTATTCCATCCCCGGACTCAACATCCTGGGAGCACAGGAGGAGCCTGCCTGGCAGTGATGATGAAAACTCAGATTTTCATTCCACTTTGCCTTTTGAAACCCACTGACTGGGTCCAGCCCAGGCACCAACAGTGCCTCAAACTTACCCCTTACTTCCAAAAAAGCAAATTTATACACCAAGACTGTGATCCTCATCCATTCGTCATTTCCCTGTTTTACACACAAGCATGCTGTAGCGCCTTCTGTGAATGTAAAGGAGCTTAGCTGGTTCCAAGTGCTCGTTCTTGGGAGTCCAGCAGTCTTGCTAAAAGTACACACAGGAACAGTCGAGATTTTGGCTGGAGATTAATGTGAAGACTAAATATCTGTATATCTATTTTGTTGGTGGTTTTGTTGTTCAGTCACTCAGTCATGTCTGACCCTTTGTGACCACATGGACGGCAGCATGCCAGGCTTCTCTTCCTTCACTATCTCCCTGAGTTTGCTCAAACTCATGTCCATGGAGTCAATAATGCCATCCAACTATCTCATCCTCTGTCACTCTATTCTCCTTCTGGCTTCAATCCTTCCCAGCATTGCGGCCTTTTCTAATGAGTAGGCTCTTTGTATCAGGTGGCCAAAGTATTGGAGCTTCAACTTCAGTATCAGTCTTTCCAGTGAATACTTAGGGTTGATTTCCTTTAGGATTGACGAAGTTTTAACTGTCTCCACTATTCTAGCAGATCCCAAGTTTTTTTTGTAGATGATTACAGTACCCTTGGAAGAAAAGTTATGACCAACCTAGATAGCATATTCAAAAGCAGAGATATTACTTCACTGACTAAGGTCTGTCTAGTCAAGGCTATGGTTTTTCCAGTAGTCATGTATGGATGTGAAAGTTGGACTGTGAAGAAGGCTGAGTGCCGAAGAACTGATGCTTTTGAACCGTGGTGTTGGAGAAGACTCTTGAGAGTTCCTTGGACTGCAAGGAGGTCCAACCAGTCCATTCTGAAGGAGATCAACCCTAGGATTTCTTTGGAAGGAATGATGCTAAAGCTGAAACTCCAGTACTTTGGCCACCTCATGTGAAGAGTTGACTCATTGGAAAAGACTCTGATGCTGGGAGGGATTGGGGGCAGGAGGAGAAGGGGACGACCGAGGATGAGATGGCTGAATGGCATCACTGACTCGATGGACATGAGTCTGAGTGAACTCTGGGAGTTGGTGATGGACAGGGAGGCCTGGCTGGCTGCGATTCATGGGGTCGCAAACAGTCGGACACGACTGAGCGACTGAACTGAACTGAAAGTATCCTAAATCATGTCTGTTGGTTCCTTCTGTGACTTGGAATAGAATTCACTTGGTGTTGTAAATCTACCAGTGTCGTAAAATCTCTTAAAGCTGCCAGGTGTTCTAACACTTGCATCTGCATGACCTATTTTCCTTCTACTGTTTAATTTGAACATCAGTGTTGACTAAGCCAAAGCCTTTGACTGTGTGGATCACAAGAAACTGTGGAAAATTCTTCAAGAGATGGGAATACTAGACCACCTCACGTGCCTGTTGAGAAATCTGTATGCAGAAGCAAGTTAGAACTGGACATGGAACAACAGACTGGTTCCAAATCGGGAAAGAAGTTATGTCAAGATTGTATATTGTCACCCTGCTTATTTAACTTATATGCAGAGTACATTATGGGAAATGCTGGACTGGATGAAGCACAAGCTGGATTCAAGAGTGCCAGGAGAAATATCAATAACCTCAAATATGCAGATGACACCACACCTATGCAGAAAGCGAACTAAAGAGCCTCTTGATGAAAGTGAAAGAGAAGAGTGAAAAAGTTGGCTTAAAACTCAGCATTCAGAAAACGAAGATCATGGCATCTAGTCCCATCACATCATGGCAAATAGATGGGGACACAGTGACAGACTTTATTTTGGGGGCCTCCAAAATGACTGCAGATGGTGACTGCAGCCGTGAAATTAAAAGACTCTTGCTCTTTGGAAGAAAAGTTAAGACCAACCTAGACAGCATATTAAAAAGCAGAGACATTACTTTGCCAACAAAGGTCCATCTAGTCAAAGCTATGGTTTTTCCAGTAGTCATGTATGGATGTGAGAGTTGGACTATAAAGAAAGCTGAGCACTGGAGAATTGATGCTTTTGAACTGTGGTGTTGGAGAAGACTCTTGAGAGTCCCTTGGACTGCAAGGAGATCCAACCAGTCCATCCTAAAGGAGATCAGTCCTGAGTGTCCACTGGAAGGACTGATGCTGAAGCTGAAACTCCAATACTTTGGCCACCTGATGCGAAGAGCTGACTCATTTGACAAGACCCTGATGCTGGGAAAGATTGAGGGCAGGAGAAGGGGATGACAGAGGATGAATGGTTGGATGGCATCACCGACTCATGGATATGAGTTTGGGTAAACTCCAGGGGTTGGTGATGGACAGGGAGGCCTGGCATGCTGCAGTTCATGGGGTCACAAAGAGTCAGACACAACTGAGCAACTGAACTCAACTGAACTGATACTTCTTTGTACTATGGAGTCAGGGCAGAGCTGGAAGGAAGTCATAAGCCAGTTCTAGCTGTGCTTCCAACCCTACTTAACACACTGTGTGTGACTCAGGGCATAACCTCTCTGGGTCTCAGTTTCCTCATTTGTAAAATGAAATGAGTAGATGAGAGGATTTCAAGGTCTTTCTCACTTTAAAACTATGACAGGAAATGGCAAATGATATGATTCCATATGATGGGTCTGATAAAAGGATAAGGCAGTGACTTAATTAGCCAAGGACAACATAACTTTCATATTTAAATTCAAATTCTTTTGAGACTAACAGGATTTTTCTAAATGCTCAAGATAAAGCAACCATCAATTCATCTGAAATAAATATGGTATATCTGATCTCAGTACATCTTATTTCTATTTCTCCAGAAAATTGGCAAAAGATCTCTCCAATATTTACTGGTAGCAGAGAAATTCAGTCTGGGGAGCTGGCAGCCAGAGCACATGGCTGTTTACTATAAAATCTATAAGTCTATCTGGATTGCTCTAAAGGCGTTACGGTGGGTCCTGTTTGAGCCTCTCTTGTAATGGCTGGATCAGAACGCCTCTTTTAAGAATAAACAGTGACTTCCTATACTCAACACAGCCTAACTTGACATATGAGTAAGAAGCTGCAGCTCGAGAAAGGTAAGAAGGAAAAAAGAAAAAGGTCTTGGATGAAGGGGGTCCTGTTAGTTGTATGTGTGTGTTGGGATCTGGTCCAAGACTCTTCCTAGGAGCCCAGGTGCTTAGAAATGATTCTAGAAAGGAAAGCAAAGACTAGCATGGGACAAATATGGCCTATTCATTTCTTGTCTTGAGGTACCTGTTCATGTTGGGTACATGGATACAGGGAAGCCAGACACACTAAGGAAAGTACGAGGCACAAGGAATAAGCTGACTGGGTTCTGGCCTTGAGTTTACATGGTGAAGGACAGCGTTTGAGTTAGAATTCCCCTCAGAGGACTGGGGCACTGGCTGAGAGACCCAAGAGGAGACTGGGTTTAGAATTCCAAGGTGGCAGGTGGGGCTCATGCTTTGTGAGCATGCAACCAGTGCAGATGCATGGGGCCTTCTGCTCAGAAGGCCCCATGTCTCAAGTTTAACTCTCTGTGGTTGCCATTTTGAAGTTTTTAAAATAACTTAGAATAGCAAGGAGAGATAAGGAAGCCTTCCTCAGTGATCAATGCAAAGACATAGAGGAAAACAATAGAATGGGAAAGACTAGAGATTTCTTCAAGAAAATTAGAGATACCAAGGGAACATTTCATGCAAAGATGGGCTCGATAAAGGACAGAAATGTTATGGACCTAACAGAAGCAGAAGATATTAAGAAGAGGTGGCAAGAATACACAGAAGAACTGTACAAAAATGATCTTCACAACCAACATAATCACGATGTTGTGATCGCTCACCTAGAGCCAGACATCCTGGAATGTGAAGTCAAGTGGGCCTTAGAAAGCATCACTTCGAACAAAGCTAGTGGAGGTGATGGAATTCCATTGAGCTATTTCAAATCCTAAAAGATGATGCTGTGAAAGTGTTGCAGTCAGTATTCCAGCAAATTTGGAAAACTCAGTAGTGGCCATAGGACTGGAAAAGGTCAGTTTTCACTCCAATCCCAAAGAAAGGCAATGCCAAAGAATGCTCAAACTACCGCACAATTGCACTCTTCTTACATGCTAGTAAAGTAATGCTCAAAATACTCCAAGTCAGGCTTCAGCAGTTCGTGAACTGTGAACTTCCAGATGTTCAAGCTGGTTTTAGAAAAGACAGAAGAGCCAGAAATCCAATTGCCAACATCTGCTGGATCAAAAAGCAAGAGTGTTCCAGAAAAACAACTATTTCTGCTTGACTGACTATGCCAAAGGCTTTGTGTGGATCACAATAAACTGTGGAAAATTCTGAAAGAGATGGGAATACCAGACCACCTGACCTGCCTCTTGAGAAACCTGTATGCAGGTCAGGAAGCAACAGTTAGAACTGGACATGGAACAACAGACTGGTTCCAAATAGGAAAAGGAGTACATCAAAGCTGTATATTGTCACCCTGCTTATTTAACTTGTATGCAGAGTACATCGTGAGAAACACTGGGCTGGAAGAAACACAAGGTGGAATCAAGATTGCCGGGAGAAATATCAATCACCTCAGATATGCAGATGACACCACCCTTATGGCAGAAAGTGAAAAGGAACTAAAAAGCCTCTTGATGAAAGTGAAAGAGGAGAGTGAAAAAGTTGGCTTAAAGCTCAGCATTCAGTAAATTAAGATCATGGCATCCGGTCCCATTACTTCATGGGAAATAGATGGGGAAACAGTGGAAACAGGGGCAGATTTTATTTTGGGGGCTCCAAAATCACTGCAGATGGTGACTGCAGCCATGAAATTAAAAGACGCTTACTCCTTGGAAGGAAAGTTATGACCAACCTAGACAGTATATTGAAAAGCAGAGATATTACTTTGCCAACAAAGGTCCGTCTAGACAAGGCTAAATGGTTTTTCCAGTGGTCATGTATGGATGTGAGAGTTGGACTATGAAGAAAGCTGGGCGCCGAAAAATTGATGCGTTTGAACTGAGGTGTTGGAGAAGACTCTTGAGAGTCTCTTGGACTGCAAGGAGATCCAACCAGTCCATTCTGAAGGAGATCAGCCGTGGGATTTCTTTGGAAGCACTGATGCTAAAGCTGAAACTCCCATACTTCAGCCACCTCATGTGAAGAGTTGACTCATTGGAAAAGACTCTGATGCTGGGAGGGATTGGGGGCAGGAGGAGAAGGGGATGACAGAGGATGAGATGGCTGGATGGCATCACTGACTTGATGGACATGAGTTTGAATGAACTCCAGGAATTAGTGATGGACAGGGAGGCCTGGTGTGATGTGATTCATGGGGTTGCAGAGAGTCAGACACGACTGAGTGAATGAACTGAACTGCATTTTTGAATTTGTTTTATAAGTGAAGTTGGATGGGACAGTGGAGCATGAATTAGGGACTTGGGGCCTCAGCTCTTAAGTGATCTTGCTTTTCATTACCTTTTGCTAACTGCTTCATAGCTGCCAGCTCCCCCTAGTTCTCCAGCCTCCCCAGCAACCATAATTTGGGGCCTGGGTGTGAAGCAGGAAGGGCTGGTGTCAGGCAAGCTCATGCCACACGGGGGCCACCTGTTGAGTTGTGGGACTGGGTCACACCCATGCCTCAGGTGTCCTCAAGCACGATGGAGTGCAACATCAATCAGCAAATAAAAACACCATGACAAATCAAGAGAGGGACCACAAAAGCAGAAGGGAAAAAGCTTTTTCTCTTTTTCTCTTTTCTGGCTGCACCTTGCAGTATCCAGGATCTCAGTTTCCTGACCAGAGATCAGGCACCAGGGAAGTTCCTTTCCTGCTTTTTAAGCAAGAACACTCACCTTTTCATTTTTCACTGGGCTCAACAGATTATGAAGCAGCACTAGTAAGAGGGAAGGTGCTAACTGTCCAAGGAGTGAGTTAGCCTGACATCAGTACACAACAGGAAGGCAAGGCAAATACCAAATCCATTATGCAGGCCCCATGAAAATCATAATACAGTTCCAATAAGAATGCTACTATTATCTAATTTGATAGAAGAGAAAGCTGAAGCATGCTTAAGTACTTGCCAGTGTCTGGCTGGTGATGACAGCTGAGATTCGGGTCAGGAAGCCTGCTCCCCATGCTCCACGGAGCCCTGAGCTGAGCCGGGCTGACACTCTCATCAATGAGGTATTTCACTTGACTTTTCCAGACAGCTAAAAAAGGAACTCTCTACAAACCAAAACTTCTTGTTTTAATAATTTTCGGAGAACATTTGCCTTACATTTGTTACTTACTTCCTGCCTTATTAATTAATAGATTATTCTGAATATTTGGTTATTTTTCAGTTACTAAGTCATGTCCAACTCTGCAACCCCATGGACTGCAGCATGCCAGGGTCCTTTCCAATAAGTTGACTCTTCACATTAGGGGGCCAAAGTACTGGAGCTTCAGCTTTAGCATCAGCCCTTCCAGTGAATATTCAGGGTTGATTTAGGATTGATTAGTTTCATCTCCTTGCAGTCCAAGGGACTCTCAAGAGTCTTCTTTGGCACCACAATTCAAAAGCACCAATTCTTCAGCATTCAGCCTTTTTATGGTCCAGCTCTCATATCCGTACATGACTATTGGAAAAACCATAGCTTTGACCTAAGTGGACTTTGTCAGCAAAGCGATGTCTTTGCTTGTTAATATGCGATCTAGGTTTGTCATAACTGAACATAATCTACTCTTTTTCAAGGATGACATGGTACCCTTATCCCAAGATAACCTTATTGAGTATTTTTTATGTACATGGCAATCTTTGAAGACTTTTTTTCTTTTTACAAATGTTAACTCATTTGAATCCTCATAACCCTATGAGACAATTATAGATGAAGAAATCTAAGTTAAGAGAGGGTAATAAACACACACACGTATCAATATATATGAAACAGGTAACCAACAAGGATCTACTGTATGGCACAGGGAGCTATACTCAATATTTTCTAATAAAAGACCCTGAAAAAGAAAATACACACACATACATATAAAATGAATCACTTTGCTGTATACCTGAAACTAACACAGCATTGTAAATCAGCTATACTTCAATTAAAAAAAAATTCTATTAAAAAAGAGAGGTTGAGCTACTTGTCCCACTTTACCCAGCCAGCCGGTATCAATGGAACCCAGGCATCCAGGCCCCTGAGCAGACCCTCTCAAACAGGGAAAAGTAGCCTCCTGATACTGTGCAGAGTAGAGTGGGGCTGTAAGAGCTTTACTCCCACCCCTAATATTTTCAGACCAAGGGGTTATTTTAAGTCTTGTGTTACTTTTCAGGGTATCTGCCTTCTTTCTCACTGTCAGGCAGTTGGCTGATAATTTCAGCTGGCTTTTGTTTCCAGTACTCATAGTTGCCACTTGATAAACACATGAGTGCCTACTAAGTGCTCTGTTGTATGTGTCTGCTGGTTCCAACGTCCTCGAAGGGAAGAACCAGCCCATTTCCCAGCACTGTGCGCCAACTAAAATTTAACATGTGCTGCATGGAGAGACAGATGACCCTCTAATCAGCCTTGTGGTCTTTATTGGTTGGCCTTGCCAAGGTGATTTGGGGTGCTTCGAGGTCTTTTTGGTTAATGTTCATTTGTTTCTTGATTTTCAGTTAAGTTTTTAATAGTGTTGGTAAGTGGCATGGCAGATATTGTTATCTGTAAGGGGAAAATACTTGGTATGAAATCTTAATTAAGCAAGTGGCTTGTCAGAATTCATTTGCAGGGTAACTGCACTATTTTCACGGTCTTTACTGAATAGTGTTACAGACATTTTAAGTGGAAAATCAAACTCCACTGGGCTATTCTGAATTATTTTCCCTTACAGCTCAATTTGCCTATTATAGTTAGAATACTAAGCCTGAAGCTGGGAGGTACTTCATCTTTTCACCTGTATATCTACCTCCCAATGTCTTTATGTGGGATGTGTTAATTGTTCAATGGTGTCCAACTCTTTGCAACCCCATGGACTGAAGCCTACCAGGCTCCCCTTTCCATGGAATTCTCCAGGCAAGAATACTGGAGTGGGTAGCCATTCTCTTCTCCAGCAGATCTTCCTGACCCAGGGATTGAACCTGGATCTCCTGCACTGCAGGCAGATTCCTTACTTTCTGAGCTTGTCTTGACCCTTGCTCATACCTAAATATCACAGTGAAGTGAAGTTGCTCAGTTGTGTCTGACTCTTTGTGACCCCATGGACTGTAGCCTACCAGGCTCCTCTTTCTCTGGGATTCTCCAGGCAAGAATACTGGAGTGGGATGCCACTTCCTTCTCCAGGAGATCTTCCCAACCCAGGGATTGAACCTGGGTCTCCCGTATTGCAGGCAGATGCTTTATCATCTGAGCCACCAGGGAAGCCCATATCCTAACTCTGGCTTTTATGACTATCCAACTGGCCATAGCTCTATGTGAAGGCTTGAAAACCACTCCTATCTGATTCTTTTCTGTTAACCTTATTTCAGTTCCCGGCCTTCACAGTCTTCTCAGGAAATGCTGCTACCACACCCAAGACCTTATTCTTTGTGCCTGGCCCCATAATGGTATGCTGATTGGCAATCAGTTAGCAAGCCTATGGAGGCTTGGCAGTTTCTGGGTCCTAATACTTCAGTCATCATGGAAATATCTAGAGCCTTGTGTATGCTTTGGAACATTGGCTGATGTTTGGATAGGAGGAAAACAGGCATGAGATGAGTAAATTTCTTGAAACATCATGTTTTTAAAAGGATAAACAAATTACTCTAGACTACCACCTAAGTCAGAGTTTGCAAACTGGTGATCCACAGGTTGGATTTGGGCCATAGACATGTTTTGTTTGGTCTGTATCTTAATCTACAAAACTTTTAAATCAATTACTTTCATTTAAAAATCAAGAAATTTCACCAAAAGTTTTCCAGACCTCTAACTTCCTTTGAAAATTGAGGAATCTGACAGCACTGGACCCATGTTCCTGCAGAGCAGCAGTTACTTAGAGCTGGGGAGCACCTGGCCATTTTGGACGGCACAGGCACTGTCCCGTTTCCTCATCCATTTGCTACCCAAATTGCTCACTTATGGTACTTGCCTGTGCCCTGGGGGCATTTGATTTTGTATATCCCCTACTATGAGTTAACGAAGGCTGTAAGCTCAACAGTTCAGGACCACAGCACCTCTGCTTAGTTTTCTGCTTAGTCAATGTAACCTTAAAAATTAATATTGAAAAGTAATACATGCTCATAAAAAATCAAAACTATAGGGAAGTGGAAATTCCCTGGTTGTCCAGTAGTTAGGACTCGGCACTTTTATTGGCAAGAGCCTGAGTTCAATCCCTGATCAGTGAACTAAGGTCCTACAAGCCGAGCAGCACGGCCCCAAACAAAAGAGAACAAAAAAGCCAAAATCCCACAAAAACAGAAATGTATACAGTAAAAAGTGTACGTCTGCTGACCTCATTGATCCAACTCCCTTTCCTCACTCTCCAGAAATAATACTGATAACAGTAACTTTTGTATTCATTTAGAAATATTCCATGGATGTGATTTTTAATCCAACTGAAGTTATCTACTTTTTGTAAAACTATATGTGTATATAAATATTGGGTTCTGTACATGTGCAAGAGTGCTGTGCTATAGTAAAGTAATTATCTGTACAATTGACAAAATATCTTGCTGAAATGTCCAAATATTAGAAAAAAATGTTTTGTTTTAAATTATCTGGCTAATTGCCTTAATTAGTCATCCTTTCAGGTCCTTTCTTTATGGAAGGATTCCATCCATTTATTAGACATAGACTCATTTTCTTCTATGTCCAAGATGCTTTAGTAGGTAAAGTGGGAAATGCGGAGATGAACTGAAAATAAGATCAACAATATTAACATAAGAAAGAAAATGACTAATTTTTTTCAAAAGAAATGAAATGAAGAATGGGTACACATGCCCTAGTTTTAGTGGACCAAATCTAAGATTTGAGGGATTGCAAAAATCCCAGGAATAAGCCCAAACTGGAAAAATGAAGCAAAACAAGTTCAGCTGTGCAGAGAGAAGATGGGTGATGCAGACTCGGTAGGAGGTGGACTAGGCAAGGGCTGAGCATGAAGTGAGGTACAAAGGCTGCTCAGAGGCGGAGCATGGCTTGCCAAGGTGCAGACCTGCAGGCATCGGGTCTGTGTTCAGGCAGGCGAAAGCCATGCTGGGCATGATGGCCATTCCTCTTCACTCCCAAGCAGATTTCAATGACAATTTTACTAAAATGAGAGAGCTACAAAAATAGAAATAAAGTTAGAGATGCGCTCACGAGAGATTTAAAGAAAAAGAAATTTTGCCTTTGAAGTCTTGTATCTCAGTTACCTGGAGACAATTTTTTGTTGTTGTTGAATATTCTCCTTGAATTACAGAATTGTAAAGGCTGCCAACCTTTAAGAAAAAAACCATATGGTTACCTGAACCAAAACCCATATGGTTACCTTAAGACTTTTTCTCTTATAGTTTTTCAGATCAGACAGTTAGGGCCTCTTGGAAATAGAAAATACTATTTGCTATAGATCTGTGGTTACTTGTGGATGGAGCACTAGGAGGGACCCACAGCACACCCCGAATTCTTTCTAAAGAAGTATCACTCTTCAAAAATCCTTAATTAAAAAAATCCTTAATTTTGATCTCCAGCAACTGGATTCTTTCATATGCTCAACATGGATGAGGAGTTTGAATTAATTCTAGTTTTGACATATATATTGGCTACCTAAGATACTAACACTGGATAAAGCTTGGTGAAGGCTACATGAGCATCTCTGAACTATTTTTGCAATTTCTTGTGACTCTTAAACTATTTCAAAATATGAGGGGTTTTTGGGTGTGTGTGTTGTTTTTTTTTTTTTTTTTTTGCCACACTGCATGACATGGCATACAGGACCTTAGACCAGGGATGGAAACCCTGAACTGCTGGGCAAGTTCCTAAAGTTATTTTTCAAACGGTCACATGACCAATTTTCATTTTGCTTTAAAATGTTGTATCTTTTGTTTTGAATGCCTCAGTTAGAGGTTCTAACTTAAAGACTTCTTAAATGATTTTATTGATAATGCTAACTGAAATATTAAGGAAGTTTTTAAATTATTTGAGCAAAAATATCTGTTATTGGAGGAAGAGCCTTTTATTTTCTCTGAGCCACAGAAGCTGGGGTTCTTCAGTGAAAAACCTCACAGGCTAATAGGGCAGTCTCAATTTCTCTTTGCTTTGCTTTAGTACTTCAGGTATAAATAATGAATGTCTTCACAATAATCCTATTAGTCAACATTTTTGGATATTTTGTCTAAATAGTATATGAAGAGAGCTGTTTAAAATATCAGCAGTGCCATAATTAACAACTATTTGTATCGGTTTTCCCAAAGGTTTTTCTTTCCACAACACGTTATACCAGTCTATACATATGTTATATTATATAATAAATTACATAAAGCTAAATAATGGCTGATCTTCTTAATTCTGTACATTTAAAATGCTCTAAATCCACTTAGAAACACACTACAGTCCTTTAAAAAATGTAATGCTTTGGTCTCCAAAATAGGATCCACATGTTCCAGGATATGTTTGGGCTGATTCACACTGTCTAATTTGAAAAATTTAGATGTGATCCAAAGCAGTGGTAATATCAATATACCTGGGCCAATGGTGTTCAAAAGTCTTAGCCAACATTTCTTCACAAGAATTTCCATAATAGGTTAAGAAATTTTTTCTGATATTCATATTTCTGGTAGGTAGTGACTGTTCTTTGTGAGGGACACATATCAATAATTTACATATTTCTATAATTTTGTAAAAAAAAATACTCTGACCTTGTTAGTGAATCATCAGAGTAACTGCTCATCTTTTGCATTCAAGAAAACATAATTTCTAGTTAGAAAGAATTTGATGTTATCCAGTCCAAATGACAGCCAAAGCTTGAATTTGCATTTTGAAATTCTTACTAAGCATTCCTCCACTTTAGAATTTCACGCTAGGATCTGCAGAGCCCCAGGCTCTCAGAGGCAGTGTTTCAAGGGCTACTATAGGGAGGAAGTGGGGGGAGGGGACTGGGGAAAGTGAATGCTAACCTGGCGTAGATCCAGTTGTCCTCATTCAGTCGATGAACAAGAGCAGCTGGGTTAGCATCTGATTCACTTAATCAGCTTCTGCATCGGATTTAATTTGCAGAAAAAGTGTTCCATTGCTTAAAGAAGGGACTCTTGAGCTGAGTCCTAAGGAGGTATAGGAGTTAGCCAAGCAAAAATATGGCATTTGGATATAACCATTTGAGTGCAAAATATGTCATCTTAAATAAGCTACAGAGGAGTAATGTAAGAGAAAATGGCAGATTAAGGAACTCCAAAATTCTTTATAAAAGGAATAAGAGAAGAGCTAAAACTTTTCAGTCAACTTTCCCCAAACTCTCTATATAAACCCAAGGCTTGCAGCAACCTGAGGAGTGTTTATTCAGGAAAAATGGCTCAGTCTCAGTAAAAACAGTGAGATTTGTGGCATTTTAACTTGCCCTCTTCCAACGCCCCTTCTGTAGCTCCATGGTAGCCTTGAAAACCAACAGCCTTGAAAACCAACGCCCCTTCTGTAGCTCCATGGTAGCCTTGAAAACCATGTTGATAATTAGCCACCTGGAAGCCACTGGGAGTTGCAGAATGGAGTTGGACCTCCTTCAAAGCCTCATTTCAAATTATCATTATCTGGGGCTTCTCTGGTGGCTCAAAGGGTAAAGTGTCTGCCTACAATGCAGGAGATCAGGGTTCGACCCCTGGGTCGACACCCAGGGGTCGACACTCTGGAGAAGGAAATGGCAACCCACTCCAGTACTCTTGCCTGGAAAATCCCATGAACTGAGAAGCCTGGTAGGCTACAGTCCAAGGGGACGCAAAGAGTCGGACACAACTGAGCGACTTCACTTTCACTTTCACTATCATCATCTAACTTGTCTTGAGAAATCTATATGCAGGTTAGGAAGCAACAGTTAGAACTGGACATGGAACAACAGACTGGTTCCAAATAGGAAAAGGGAGTATGTTAAGGCTGTATATTGTTAGCTGCTTGTTTAACTTATATGCAGAGTACATCATGAGGAATGCAGGGCTGGAGGAAGCACAAGCTGGAATCAAGATTGCCGGGAGAAATATTAATAACCTCAGATATGCAGATGACACCGCCCTTAGATGCCACAGAAAAAGAAAACTACAGGCCAATATCACTGATGAACATAGATGCAAAATTCTCAACGAAATTCTGGCAATCAGAATCCAACAACACGTTAAAAAGATCATACACCATGACCAAGTGGGCTTTATCCCAGGGATGCAAGAATTCTTCAGTATCCACAAATCAGTCAATGTAATTCACCACATTAACAAATTGAAAAATAAAAGCCATATGATTATCTCAATAGATGCAGAGAAGGCCTTTGACAAAATTCAACATCCATTTATGATAAAACACTCTCCAGAAAGCAGGAATAGAAGGAACGTACCTCAACATAATAAAAGCTATATATGACAAACCCACAGCAAACATTATCCTCAATGGTGAAAAATTGAAGGCATTTCCCTAAAGTCAGGAACAAGACAAGGGTGCCCACTTTCACTGCTACTATTCAACTTAGTTCTGGAAGTTTTGGCCACAGCAATCAGGGCACAAAAAGAAATACAAGGAATCCAAATTGGAAAAGAAGAAGTAAAACTCTCACTGTTTGTAGATGACATGATCCTCTACATAGAAAACCCTAAAGACTCCACCAGAAAATTACTAGAGCTAATCAATGAATATAGTAAAGTTGCAGGATATAAAATCAACACACATAAATCCCTTGCATTCCTATATACTAATAATGAGAAAGTAGAAAAAGAAATTAAGGAAACAATTCCATTCACCATTGCAATGAAAAGAATAAAATACTTAGGAATATATCTACCTAAAGAAATTAAAGACCTATGTATCAAAAACTATAAAACACCGATGAAAGAAATCAAAGAGGACACTAATAGATGGAGAAATATACCATGTTCATGGATCAGAAGAATCAATATAGTGAAAATGAGTATACTACCCAAAGTAATCTACAGTTCAATGCAATCCCTTTACTAGTGGTATTTTTCACAGAACTAGAACAAATAATTTCAAGATTTGTATGGAAATACAAAAAACCCAAAGAAGGATGAAATTGGAAGAATCAACTTGCCTGACTTCAGGCTCTACTACAAAGCCACAGTCATCAAGACAGTATGGTACTGGCACAAAGACAGAAATATAGATCAAACGAACAAAATAGAAAGCCCAGAGATAAATCCACACACCTATAGACACCTTATCTTTGACAAAGGAGGCAAGAATATACAATGGAGTAAAGACAAACTCTTTAACAAGTGGTGCTGGGAAAACTGGTCAACCACTTGTAAAAGAATAAAACTAGATCACTTTCTAACACCACACATAAAAATAAACTCAAAATGGATTAAAGATCTAAACGTAAGACCGGAAACTATGAAACTCCTAGAGGAGAACATAGGCAAAACACTCTCTGACATAAATCACAGCAGGATCCTCTATGATCCACTCCCAGAATACTGGAAATAAAAGCAAAAATAAACAAATGGAATCTAATTAAAATTAAAAGCTTCTGCACAACAAAGGAAACTATAAGCAAGGTGAAAAGACAGCCTTCAAATGGGAGGAAACAATAGCAAATGAAGCAACTGACAACTAATCTCAAAAATATACAAGAAGAACTAAAAGCCTCTTGACGAAAGTGAAAGAGGAGAGTGAAAAAGCTGGCTTAAAGCTCAACATTCAGAAAACGAAGATCATTGCATCTGGTCCCATCACTTCATGGCAAATAGATGGGGAATCAGTGGAAACAATGTCAGGCTTTATTTTTGGGGGCTCCAAAATCACTGCAGATGGTGACTGCAGCCATGAAATTAAAAGACGCTTACTCCTTGGAAGGAAAGTTTTGACCAACCTAGATAGCATATTCAAAGAGACATTACTTTGCCAACAAAGGTCTGTCTAGTCAAGGCTATGGTTTTTCTGTGGTCATGTATGGATGTGAGAGTTGGAGTGTGAAGAAAGATGAGCACTGAAGAACTGATGCTTTTGAACTGTGGTGTTGGAGAAGACTCTTGAGAGTCCCTTGGACTGCAAGGAGATCCAACCAGTCCTTTCTAAAGGAAACCAGTCCTGGGTGTTCATTGGAAAGACTGATGCTGAAGCTGAAACTCCAATACTTTGGCCACCTCATGCGAAGAGCTGACTCACTGGAAAAGACCCTGATGCTGGGAGGGATTGGGGGCAGGAGGAGAAGGGATGACAGAGGATGAGGTGGCTGGATGTCATCACCGACTCGATGGACATGAGTTTGGGTAAACTCCAGGAACTGGTAATGGACAGGGAGGCCTGGCGTGCTGCGATTCATGGGATCGTAGAGAGTCGGGTATGACTGAGCGACTGAACTGAACTGAACTGAACTTGTCTGGTGGTGCCTGGAACACCCTACTTGCAAGGCTATCTATATCTGACATGATTCAGTATGGAATTCATCTAGTGGGAAGACCATTTTCAACAGGGGTGTTTCTACAAACAGTTAGTGGCAACTGTTCAACTTTTTGACTGAGGGATGATAGATGAAATTGGGACAAACAGTAGGCTAACCAAAAAGCTTTAAAGGAAAATACAGGGTTAAGATGTCCATAGGGACTTTGAAAAGCTCTGGCATATTCCTAAGAATCTAGAAAGTCATGCATGTATGGGGCTATTAATGCCCAGAACTCCATGCATGCTGTGGCAAGGCCTAAGAAGGCCATTAGCTTCAGCTCTAGATAACCTTGAGGGCCCACAGAAATAGAAAGTGAAGGCTAAAGTAGAGTTGTTAACTTCCTGAATGAGCATTGAAGGCACCCTCCCACAGAGAGAGAGCCTGTTGGCAAAGACTGGGAGATTTTTTTGGTTCTAGGTATTGCAGGAAATCAGTTCAGTTCAGTTCAGTCACTCAGTCGTGTCCGACTCTTTGCAACCCCATGAATCGCAGCCAGCCAGGCCTCCCTGTCCATCACCATCCCTCAGAGTTCACTCAAACTCACATCCATCGAGTCCGTGATGCTATCCAGCCATCTCATCCTCGGTCGTCCCCTTCTCCTCCTGCCCCCAATCCCTCCCAGCATCAGAGACTTTTCTAATGAGTCAGCTCTTCCCATGAGGTGGCCAAAGTACTGGAGTTTCAGCTTTAGAATCATTCCTTCCAAAGAAATCCTAGGGTTGATCTCCTTCAGAATGGACTGGTTGGATCTCCTTGCAGTCCAAGGGACTCTCAAGAGTCTTCTCCAACACCACAGTTCAAACGCATCAATCTTTTGGCACTGAGCCTTCTTCACAGTCCAACTCACATCCATACATGACCACAGGAAAAACCATAGCCTTGACTAGATGGACCTTAGTCGGCAAAGTAATGTCTCTGCTTTTGAATATACTATCTAGGTTGGTCATAACTTTTCTTCCAAGGAGTAAGCGTCTTCTAATTTCATGGGTGCAGTCACCATCTGCAGTGATTTTCAAGTCCCCCAAAATAAAGTCTGACACTGTTTCCACTGTTTCCTCATCTATTTCCCATGAAGTGATGGGACCGGATGCCACGATCTTTGTTTTCTGAATGTTGAGCTTTAAGCCAACTTTTTTCACTCTCCTCTTTCACTTTCATCAAGAGGCTTTTAGCTCCTCTTCACTTTCTGCCATAAGGGTGGTGTCATCTGCATATCTGAGGTTATTGATATTTCTCCTGGCAATCTTGATTCCAGCTTGTGTTTCTTCCAGTCCAGCGTTTCTCATGATGTATTCTGCATATAAGTTAAATAAGCAGAGAGACAATATACAGCCTTGACATACTCCTTTTCCTATTTGGAACCAGTCTGTTGTTCCATGTGCAGGAAATCTCTGCCCAATAATCATCGGACCACTAAGGTAACTGAGCAGAGACTGCAACAACCACATACAACAAAGAACACAGACTTTGTTTTTCAGAAAAGTCACTAAAACAAACAAATAGCAACAAGAAATGCTGAAAGAGGAGATAATCTGATTTCCAGAGTTGCCACAATTTATTATTTAGATGTTCCAATTTTTAACAAAAAAATTACAAGTGTGCCAAGAAATAAGAAAACATGGGCTTTTAAACAGGAAAGAAGACAGCAAATAATAGGAACTGTCCCTGGGGAAGCTCAGATGTTAAAACCACCAGAGACTTTGAATAAGCTGTTAGTGAATAAATGTGTGAAAAGATACTCAACATTATAAGTTGTTAGAGAAATACAAATCTAAAGAATCATACCCATTAGGATGGCCATGATAAAAAGATAATAATAAATGTTGATGAGAATGTAGAGGAATAGGACCCCTCATATATTCCTGATTATAATGTAAAATGGTACAGCTACTCTGGAAAACAGTTGAAAGGTCCTCGAAATGTTTAACATAGCATTACTGTACAACTCAACAATTCCCCTTCTAGGTATATATACAAAAGAATTAAAAACATATACTAAAGCAAAGAATTTTACATGGATGTTGATAGCATCATCATGTACAGTGCCCTACCAGGCCATATATCTATCAACTGATGAATGGATAAATAAATGTGGTATATGCACAAAACAGAATATTATATAATCATAAAAAGGAAAGAAGTACTAGCATATGATCCAACATGGAGGAGCTTTATGATAGTTTTATGTGTCAACTTGACAGGATCACAAGGTGCCAAGATATATGGCTAGACATTGTTTTCACATGAGTTTGTGAGAGTGTTTCCAGGTGAGATTAGCATTTGATTTGTAGACAGTAAAGACAGTAAAGGGCAGATTATCCTTCTCAGTGTGGGTGGACATCATCCAGTCTATTGAGGGCCTGATTAGAACAAGAAGGCACAGGAAGGAAGAATTTGCTTTTCTGCATGACTGGGTGAACGGAAACATTGGTCTTCTCTTGACCTTGGTCTGAAAATTGCACCACTGCCTTCCCTGGTTCTCAGGTCTTTGGATTCAGACTGAAATACCCTCATTGGCTTTCCTGGGTCTCCAGCTTGTAGACAGTGACCATGGGACTTGGGGCTTCATTTATATGACATGTCCAGAATAGGCAACACCAGAGAGACAGGGCGTAAATGAACACTGCCAGGGGTCGTGGAGTGGGGAGGGCAGAGAAGGGAATGAGGTGTGATTCTGATGGGCATGGTGTTCCTTTCTGTGGTGATGAAAATGTTCTGTAATTAGACAGTGGTGATTGTTGCCCAACCTTATGAATCGTGTACTTTAAGAGGGTGAATTCTATGATTTGTTAATTATATCTCAATAGCTCAGTCAGTAAAGAATCTGAGTGCAATGCATGAGACACGGGTTCAGTTCCTGGGTTGGGAAGATCCCCTGGAGAAGGAAATGGCAACCCACTCCAGTATTCTTGCCTGAGAAAATCCCATAGACAGAGAAGCCTGGAGGGCTACAGTTCATGGAGTTGTAAGAGTCAGACATGACTTAGTGACTAAATCACCAATTATATCTCAATAAAAAATAAAATAAGCTCAACATTCAAAAAATGAAGATCACAGCATCTGGTCCCATCACTTCATGGCAAATCGATGGGGAAACAATGAAAACAGTGACAGACTTTATTTTCTCGGGCTCGAAAATCACTGTGGATGGTGACTGCAGACATGAAATCAAAAGACACTTGGAAGAAAAGCAATGCCAAACTTAGACAGTCTATTAAAAAACAGAGATATCACTTTGCCTACAAAGGTCCATGTAGTCAAAGCTATGATTTTTCCAGTAGTCATGTAAAAGTGTGAGAGCTGGACCATAAAAAGGCTGAACACCAAAGAATTGATGCCCTCAAACTTTGGTGTTGGAGAAGACTCTTGAGAGTCTCTTGGACAGCAAGGAGATCCAACCAGTCCATCCTAAAGGAAATCAGTCCTGAATATTCACTGGAAGGACTGATGCTGAAGCTGAAACTCCAATACTTTGTCCACCTGATGCCAAGAACTGACTCATTGGAAAAGGCCCTGATGCTGGGAAAGATTGAAAGCAGGAAGAGAACAGGATGACAGAATGAGATGGCATCACTGATTCAATGGATGTGAGCTTGAGTAAACTCTGGGAGACGGTGAAGGACAGGGAAACCTGGTGAGCTGCAGTCCAGGGGGTCACAAAGAGCTGGACACAACTGAGCAACTGAACACCAACAACATATTACAAGGGCTTCCTAGGCGGCACTAGGGATAAAGAATCTGCCTGCAGATTCTTGCAGGAGGTGCAAGAGACAGTTTCGATCCTTGGCTTGGGAAGATCCTCTGCAGTAGGAAATGGCAACCTGCTCCAGTGTTCTTGTTTGGGAAATCCCATGGTTAGAGGAGTGTAGCGGGCTACCATCCATGGGGTTGCAAAGAGCTGGACATGACTGAGCTCGCACGCACACACACACACACACACAACACAGACCACACTAAAATTATGTTAATAATGTAAGAGACTTTGTTTTTCAAACATAACCTTATGAAAAAGACGAGTAACGAATGGAAGAAAAGAGCAATAAGCATTCAATGAAGAGAATTCCTTGGTGGTCCTGTCATTAGGACCGTGCTTTTGCTGGCAAGGACTTGGATTCAATCCCTAGCGGGGAATTAAGATGCCACAAACCTTGTAGTGTGGCTAAAAAAAAAAAAAAAAAAAGAAAAAAAAACCCACAACAATAACTGCCCCCTGCAACCTGCTCACAAATCCCATTATACTGGCTAAAATAAAAGAACTGGCTGTGGGTAGGCTGAAAAATGCCCCCTCACAAAAGCTATACACCTCCTAGTTCATGGAACCTGAGACTGTTACCTTCCTGATCATAAAAGGGGAAGGATGTCTTTGGAGATGTAGCTGAGTTAATGACCTTGAGAAGATTCACTAGGTGGGCCCTAAATGTCATCACAAGTGTTTTTATGAGAGAGAGGCACAGGGAGATTCCACAGACAGAAGAGGAGGAAGAAATGTGACCACAGAAACAGACGTGGATGATGTAGCCAGAGGTCAAAGAATGCACGCAACCACGAGAAGGTGGAGGAAGCACAAAGCAGTCTCTCTTACAGCTTCAGAGGGAGTGCGGCGCCACCAACATCCTGATTTCAACCCAGCGATACTGGTTTGGACTTCTGGCCTTTAGAACTATGAGAGAATAAATTGCAATTGTTTTAAGACACCAGATTCACAGGAATTTGTTTCAGTAGTCATAGGAACTAGTAGAATGATCGCATCAAATGGCATAATCACTTTGGAAAGCAGTGACAGTTCCTTCAAGTGTTAAATATGCACTGTTAAATGATCCAATCATCCCACTTGTAGGGAAATGAAAGTACATATCCATACACAAGACTAGTACATGAATATTCAAGAAAACAGTTCCAAACTGGAGACAGCCTCAATATTTATCAACAGGTAAAGGTGTTAACAAATTATGGCATATACATACCATGGAATACTACTCAGAAATGAAGCCAACTATTGATATATACTATAAAGTGGAGGAACGTCAAAATAACTATTTTGAGAAAAAGGCCAGACCTCAAAAAGGGGTACACTTCATAATTCCATTTATATAGAATTCTAGAAAATGCAGACCAATCTATGGTGAAAGAAAGTGGATCAGTGGTTATCTGTGCAGGGAGGTAGGGCTAAGAGGGCATGAGGTGATAAATATGTTTATGATCTTCACTATGGTGCTGGTTTCACAGATGTATAATCAGATAGAACTTATCAATTTCTATAGTTTAAATTTGAAATTTACTATGCATCAATAAAAGTGATAAAAAAGTAAGTGCATTGTGAATGAAAGGCCACACGCAGGGAGCTGTGATCACAGAGAAAATGAGAATTTCCTGGAGCTGATGCCCTAGAAACTGGAACTTAATTCTTTATTCAGTCTGATAGTCTTGCCATTTTAATTTTGGGAATGAATACTGCTTTGAACCAGGGTTAGAGTTTGGAGCTCTAACGTTCTAGAAACAGAAGCACATTTGGAACACTGGTCTAAGAGCCTTAGACATCTTGGGATATTTCCTATTCCACCTGATGACTGGTCCTTGAAGATGAGTGTGCAGGCACCCCTTGGTATGCGCAAAGTGGTGATCTAGAGAGACAGATGACACAGGCAGGCCGATGCCAAAGCTAGAACCATGTAGGCATAAAACTAGGGCTACAGGAGAAGACTGGGGGTGCAGAACACAAGAGCAGAGAGGGTAGAGAGGGGTCTAATTTATCTGACAAACCTTGTTTTCTGAGTGTAATCTCTAGCATTTCAGGGGCAACAAAAACATCTAGAGGTAATCAGGGCACTTCCTGCTGTATCCTGAACTGCTTCAAATATCCACAAATCATAATGATTTTGGTGTCTCCAACGCACCTACTTAAAATAGCAAAGAAATAGTTTAGGAGATAATTTAGTGGATTCAATGCCAGAAGCACATTCCTGAAATAAGCATTCCTCTTTGTATATGCTTGACTTCTCTTTGTTATTATAAACCATAGATTCTAGCTGAAGTGATTTGCCTAGAGCTCTGAGGAAGCATCTAGCAGGCCAGCAATGTACTGTTTCTTGTGCTATAGAATCTGACACAATTCAACCATGGAGACACATGCTATTTAGCTTTACAAGGTATTATTTTGATTTGTAAAACTGATTAGCCTCTTCAGCTCCAAGCTATCGATCATTTAAATCTTTTTGCAACAAAAAACATGAATTGGTTCTTTTTGCAAAATGTATGACAAATGCTATGATTGTATGGGTTAGGATAAATCAAGCAATGTACTGGAAAATAAGCCACATTAAACCTAACAAGTCTTTCATTTAAATGACAAATAGCAATGGTCTCCATACAGCCATGTATTTGTTACAAAAGCAAACTTAGGTCTGCTCGCCTGGGAGCAGTAAAGCCAACAACCTATTGCCACTGGGTTTTGGTGAAGAAAAGTGCAGTGTTTATTGCAAGGTGCCAAGAGAGGAGTGCAGGCAGCTAGTTTCAAAAGGCCCAGAGTCCCCAGTGGCTTTCAGAGAACGGTTTTAGAGACGGGGGAGGGAGAGGGGTTGTGGCGTATGTGATCAGTTTGTGGATATCCTTCTGATTGGTTGATGGTGAGGTAACTGGAAGTCAGCATCCTCAGTCTGTACGTTCCAGCCTTTCTGGGGTCTATCTGCTGGTGGTCAGCATACAGTTAACTTTTCTCACTGATGGGGTTTTACTATCTGCAAAACAGCGCAAAGGATGTGGCTCAGAACAGTATCTGTAGCCCTTGAGGAGGAACTAAAAGTCTGACTTTGTTTAATGGCTAATCTATGATTATCTTTGTCTTGCTTGACTATTTTCCTTTCTTTCTGCATTTGCTCATTACTCTGATAAAATGTATTCTTTGAAACTCAGGGAAGGCCTAGGAGGCTACAGTTTTTCTACAAGAGGCAGGCCGAGGACACGGGAGAGGTCTCTCCTGTGAAGCACGCGTAGGGTCATTCCTGGTTACGTACTGAATATTGAGCCTGGTGTCTATTTTAAATCTACCAGGCAATTTTAATTTCTCCTGAATGGGCTTATCATTTCATTATTTCATGTGATATTTCTAACTGGTAACCATAAGTCATTTTGTATTATGCTCAGGATTCTGGTGGTGATGAATGTGGCCGTTGCCCTCTTGGTCAGTAAGATGGATTCAGGTGTTGCCAGGTGTTTGACTAGTTGAATGTGTCTCTTTCTGCCTTTTATAAGAGAGAGTCCAGTTCAGTCGCTCAGTCATGTCTGACTCTTTGCAACCCCATGGACTGCAGCACAACAGGCCTCCCTGTCTATCACCAACTCCCGGAGTTTACTCAAACTAATGTCCATTGAGTCGGTGATGCCATCCAACCATCTCACCCTTTATTGTCCCCTTCTCCTCCTGCCTTCAATCTTTCCCAGCATCAGGGTCTTTTCCAATGAGTCAGCTCTTCACATCAGGTGGCCAAAGTATTGGAGTTTCAGCTTCAGCATCAGTCCTTCCAATGAATATTCAGGACTGATTTCCTTTAGGATGGACTGGGTGGATCTCCTTGCAGTCCAAGGGACTCTTCAAGAGTCTTCTCCAACGCCACAGTTTAAAAGCATCAATTCTAATAAATAAATAAATAAAAGCATCAATTCTTTGGCACTCAGCTTTCTTTACAGTCCAACTCTCACATCCATACATGACCACTGGAAAAACCATAGCTTTGATTAGATGGACCTTTATTGGCAAAGTAATGTCTCTGTTTTTTAATATGCTGTCTAGGTTGGTCATAATTTTTCTTCCAAAGAGCAAGAGTCTTTTAATTTCATGGCTGCAGTCACCATCTGCAATGATTTTGGAGCCCCACAAAATAAATTCTGTCACTGTTTCCACTGTTTCCCCATGTATTTGCCATGAAGTGATGGGACCAGATGCCATGATCTTAGTCTTCTGAATGCTGAGTTTTAAGCCAACTTTTTCACTCTTCTCTTTCACTTTCATCAAGAGGCTTTTTAGTTCCTCTTCACTGTCTGCCATAAGCGTGGTGTCATCTGCATATCTGAAGTTATTGATATTTCTCCTGGCAATCTTGATTCCAGCTTGTGCCTCATCCAGCCCAAATGTAAAGAGAGAGTACATTTTCTTAAATCAGATAGATTTCTTGTTTCCATCATTTCCAGTTAGTCATTGAAATAGTTGTTTATTGGTAACTTTTAATAAAAATGATCATTGTTTCTATTTTTTGCCCCTATTTTATGTCTCAGTTGTAACTTTAAGTACTCAAAAGATATATTCAAACACAAAGTACAAAATGGAAGATTTAAATTGTTTTTAATCTTGAGAAATCCAGAAAAGCAAGTCAAGGGCAGTGTATTGCCATAGAATTGGTGTCAAATGGGTGATTTTGAGAATTGACTCTGTTATTTGCTAATTTGCATTCCTTACACTGCAAAAAAAGTTTGAAAATAGAATAGAATATTGTATATATTTTTGGCATGTGGACCTAGTTGAACTTTTGGTGCTCATGGGGCAGTTCTTTACTTTGTTACATTTAGAGATTTTTCTCCTCCGACCAACTCATTTAATGAGTGGTCCTAGAAAACCCTTCATTGGCATCTTCCTTTTTCTTCCTCAAGGCTTCAGCTGCTGCTGCTGCTAAGTCGCTTCAGTCGTGTCCGACTCTGTGCAAGCCCTGTGCTTTTGGAGCCCCCAGGAAGCAGAAAGCTGATTGCCTTCTCAGAAAGACGGGAAGCCTGAGCACACCTCCATAAGCCTATTTATTTTTTCTTTTTTTCTTTCCTTTTTTAAAAACCTCCAATCAAAGAAACTAAAGTTCAAAAACAAAATCAATTGAAATTCTTGATTGAAATAAGATTGGGATAATAGCCTCCAATCTAGAACTGCTTTGTAAGCAGAACCTATTTTAGTGTCTGATTAGTCAGATCATTCACTCACTGCAGTTTTGTATCAGAGTAGAATAACCTATCTCCTGGATGTGAAAACTAAAGAAAGGAAAAAAGGTGGAGAAATAGATGAGTCAGTCCTAGGAGACCAAAAATATGCCTTGAGAGATGGTAAATATTTCAAGGCTTGCTTATACTCTGTTGTAGCAAGTTAATAAACAGGCTGCAGTGCTTGGCTCCAGAAGCCGACCTGTGCTAGCAGGGTTTTCTCAGTTGAGAGCTGTCTTCCCTAGGGGACTTCAGGTTTGTGTCCTCTTGCTGCCACTACAGGTCCTGCTCTCTCATGGTCCCCTGCGAGGTGATCTGCTTGGCAGTAGGGACTTTGGCAAGTCCCAGCAAAGATGTCAGAAAGGAGCCATGAAAACATCTAACTTGGGATGAACCTTTTTGCTAGGTCGTGTCTGACTCTTTGCAATCCCATGGACTGCAGCATGCCAGAATCCTCTGGCCTCTACTGTCTCCCAGAGTTTGCTCAAATTCATGTCCATTGAGTTGGTGATACTATCTAATCATCTCATTCTCTGTAGCCAGCTTCTCCTCTTGCCCTCAGTCTTTCCCACCATCAAGGTCTTTTCCAATGAGTCAGCTTTTCACATCTTATCCAGTGAGTTAGCTCTTCGCATCAGGTGATCAAAGTATTGAAACTTCCACTTCAGCAACAGTCCTTTCAATTGTTGTTAAATTTCACTTTCTGGTTGGAAACTCAAGTAGTTCTAAACCGGCTATCCTCATCTCTAAGCCCTGAGGGTTATGTTAAATACCCTGCATGTGACCCTATCCACCCTCCAAAAGGAGTCTGGGTTCTACCTGGTGACCTCAAATTACTATCATGAGATTAACCCTTTACCATTCTTTTCTCTAATCAGAACTTTCATATTTTAGCTCTTTAGCCTCTAAATTCTCAGATTTGCTTTTAACAATCTCTGTCTGACTGATACTTTCCTCGAAGGATAAAAAAGAATTAACCAGAAATACTGATGCTTGAAAGGGGTTAGTGTCCGCTACAACACACAAAATCATCTGCTGGTTACAGAAGGCATCTTGGTGCAAAAACCCCAGAGTCACAAAAGCAATCTCTCTGGACCTCAGTTTCTTCATCTGTAAAACGAGGAGGTAGACTACTTAAAGTTTTGAGTTTTTTCTGATTTTTAAGAATCAGCAGATAACTTTTAAATTAGGATTTTAGGGTCTTGTATTTGCTTAAGTCATACACCATTTTTCTCTCATTTTATTGATTTCTCCTGTATTAGAAAATGACTATTAATTTGGTCAACATTTATTAAACCTGATGTGAAGAGCCAACTCATTGGATGGAGGATAAAACGGTTAGATAGCATCACCGACTCAATGGACACAAATCTGAGCAAACTCCAAGAGATGGTGATGGACAGGGAAGCCTGGCATGCTGCAGTCCATGGGGTCCCAAAGAGTCAGACATGACTGAGCGACTGAACAAAAACAAATATTTATTAAATGCCTAGACTGGACCAGGCACTCTTATGGCTGCTGAAAGTACAAACACCTTGCCCTCAAGGAGCTTGTGATATAGTTAACAGATGCCCTTGTCCTTTCTTCCTCCATCTCCTGTGTTAGTAAATTATTATTATTATCTATCTCATTCAGGATCCCTTCTCTGTCTCCTCTGATGGTTTCCCTTCCTTCTAGAATATTTAATTAATACTAGGTATCAGGGAGTACGTCAAGGCTGTATATTGTCACTCTGCTTATTTAATTTCTATGCAGAGTACATCATCTGAAACACTGGGTTGGAAGAAGCACAAGTTGGAATCAAGATTGCTGGGAGAAATATCAATAACCTCAGATATGCATATGATACCACCCTCATGGCAGAAAGTGAAGAGGAGCTAAAAGGCCTCTTGATGAAAGTGAAAGAGGAGAGTGAAAAAGTTGGCTTAAAGCTCAACATTCAGAAAACGAAGATCATGGCATCCGGTCCCATCACTTCATGGGAAATAGATGGGGAAACAGTGGAAACAGTGTCAGACTTTATTTTTGGGGGCTCCAAAATCACTGCAGATGGTGACTGCAGCCATGAAATTAGAAGAAGCTTACTCCTTGGAAGAAAAGTTATGACCAACCTAGATCGTCGTGAAGTTGCTCAGTCGTGTCCGACTCTTTGCGACCCCATGGACTGTAGCCTACGAGGCTCCTCTGTCCATGGGATTTTCCAGGCAATAGTCCTGGAGTGGATTGCCATTTCCTTCTCCAGGGGATCTTCCCGACCCAGGGATCGAACCTGGGTCTCCTGCATTGTAGACAGACGCTTTACCGTCTGAGCCACCCTGGTGGACCAACCTAGATAGTATATTCAAAAGCAGAGACATTACTTTGCCGACTAAGGTCCGTCTAGTCAAGGCTATGGTTTTCCCTGTGGTCATGTATGGATGTGAGAGTTGGACTGTGAAGAAGGCTGAGCACCGAAGAATTGATGCTTTTGAACTGTGGTGTTGGAGAAGACTCTTGAGAGTCCCTTGGACTGCAAGGAGATCCAACCAGTCCACTCTGAAGGAGATCAACCCTGAGATTTCTTTGGAAGGAATGATGCTGAAGCTGAAACTCCAGTACTCTGGCCACCTCATGCGAAGAGTTGACTCATTGGAAAAGACTCTGATGCTGGGAAGGATTGGGGGCAGGAGGAGAAGGGGATGACAGAGGATGAGATGGCTGGATGGCATCATGGACTCGATGGATGTGAGTCTGAATGAACTCTGAGAGATAGTAATGAACAGGGAGGCCTGGCGTGCTGCAATTCATGGGGTCGCAAAGAGTTGGACATGATTGAGCGACTGAACTGAACTGAGGTATCAGTCATCCCTCTGTCCTTATTTCGCAACACTTCTCTACTAAAGGCCATTAAATATAATCTTGAAAAAAGTGCTTATTCCCTTGATTTCGCTGACCTTTTGGCCTTAAGCTATTCTGTCACATGAACAGTCAGGACAATAATGCAAGGCACAGACACGGAAGTTCTCATATTTCTTTTTCAAGAAGATTCATCACATCTCCCTCAACCTGCACTAGCCATTTCCACTTCATTCTAGCTTTCAGGTTTTAAAATATTTTTACGTATTTGCGTGTATTTGTTTTTGACTCTGCTGGGTCTTTATTGCCGCTTTTCTACAGTTGTGGTGCTCAGGGTTCTCATTTCAGTGCTTCTCCTGTTGCAGAGCACGGGCTCTAGGTGGCCGGCCTCAGTAGCTGGGCCACGTGGCCTCAGCAGTTGTGGCCCCGGGGCTCCAGAGCCCAGGCTCAGCAGCTGCGGCGCATGGGCTTAGTTGCTCCATAAATAAGATATGGGATCTTCCTGGACTGGGGATCAAACCTATGTCTCCTTCACTGACAGGCTGGATTCTTTGTCACTGAGCCACCAGGGAAGCCCCTTGCGTGTGTGTGTCCGTTGCTCGGTCGTGTCCAGTTCTTTGTGATCCCCTCGTGTAGCCTGGCAGGCTCCTCTGTCCATGGGATTCACCATGCCAGAATACTGGAGTGGCTTGCCATTCCCTCCTCCAGGGGAAGCCCCTTAGCCTTACGCTTTGTCTCCACTTGAATCTTTACCCATCTTTCACACTACTCACGGAACCTGGTTTCTATATTAGTCTCCTAGGGCTGCTGTAAGAAATTAGCACACACTGTGTGGTTTAAAACAACAGAAATGTATTGTCCCACAGTTCTGAAGGCCAGAAGTCCAAAGCCAAGGTGTTGGCAGAGCCTCCAAAGACTCTTGGTAAGGACCCTTCTTTGGCTCTTCTGATTTCTGGGGGCCGCTGCCAGTCCTTTGGTTCTCCTCATAGATGCATCACTAAAACCTCTGCCTTCACTGTCACATGGCCTTCTCACCTGTGTCTCTGTCTGTGTCCAAATTTCCCTCTTCTTATAAGGACACTGGATTTAGGACTCACCCTAATTCAGTAAGTGGCAACCCACTCCAGTATTCTTGCCTGGAGAATCCCATGGACAGAGGAACCTGGTGGGCTACAGTCCACGGGGTCGCAAAGAGTTGGACATGACTGAGCGACTTCACTTTCACTAATTCAGTATAACCTCATCTTAGCTTTATTACATCTGCAAAGACCCTATTTGTGTATCTCTCTGTCTCTCTTTTTCTCCTGTTGGATATATCCTATTGGCTCTGTTGCTCTGGTGGAATCATTAATAATATAGCATGTAACAAACATTTATTGAATTAATTAATTAAATATAAAATGAAAAAACAATTAAGTTTTCTATAGCTAGGGAGTGATTTCATTTTTAGCTTTAATATATTCTGCCTTCCACTAATAGATCAAGCTCCTTTAACATCAATTTTATCAATTTGTTCATTCTTCCAAGGCGTTGACTTTAAACTCATTGTTTGGATTTCCATGAGCTTATAGTGTGAGTACTCTATCTTATTATGTAGTAATATCTAGTAATTTTTAAAAATGATCTACGACATTGAAAAGACATGAGTTCAACCCAGGCTTCATTGTTTACTAAATATGTGATCTTGGATGCATTATGTTATTTCTCTGAGCTTCATTTCCCTCACCAAAAAATGCAAGTCACCTCAAAGAATTATGAGGGATAAATAAGACAAAATGTCTCAAGTTCTTAGCTGAATACACGAAGGTACAAAGTACCAAACAAATAGTCCCTTAATATCGTTTCTGCTCTACTCTAATATGAACTCCCCATTCTAGTCAAGTTGATCTGCTCACAGCTGAGATCCATTCGCAGTCTCACATCCTCCTAAAAATGCTTCTCCCCCTTTCCCTCTTCTTTCTCTTCTTTCTTTCCTCTTCTCTTTTTCTCTTTCCTCTTATTTCCTTCTTTACCACTTTGAAAACTAGATTCAGACCTGTTTCTACCATCTCAATCCTCATTAACCCAACCTGCTTCTCTGTGGACAGCATTTTATTTATACTGAAAACGTTAATTTCACTTTCAGGGAAAAGGAATAGATGTGTTTCTCTAACACATCAGAAGACTGAAAATTAGAGAAAAAAGGCACAACAGCTAAAGACTTAGGGACACTAAGAATAATACTATGGTGAGTTTACTGATTTTCTTTATGTCCCATATATCCTAAACTTGGAGATGAAGAAACAAGTAATTTAGAAATGCAAAGATGCAGAGAAAAAACAACAACAACAAAAGACTATATCCAAAGGACTCTTTATCCCAGGGACTGAGAAAGGGGAAATCTGGCGAGACAGAAAACGTCTAGGCAGTAACAGCTCTACTCCAGCCAAACACCACAGAAAACACTAGGGCTTCACTCTCACCAAAGCCAGAAAAGGGCGAATGGGGAGCCTTGGCTTCCATACTTGTAAGACTGTAATGAGACATCGAACACTCCCAGGGGGTTGGTGTCAGAGAAGGTCAGCTAGGAACCTAGGCTTCCACCCATCTCCCTTTCCCTGCAGAGGTCTCAGAGGAGTCCTAGAACAGAGTTAAGACTTTCATCATTACCCAGCAGTAATGGAGGCCATTCCTGTTGCAGTGAACATGTGAAAATAAAAATTAAAAATGCAATACCTTTTGTAAATGCTCAAAAGAAAAGAAAAGAAATATTTAGGTGTAAAGCTAGCAAAACATGTATTGGGACATATCATGAGCATGGATTAGAAGACTCAGTGTGATAAAGATGTCAGTTCTCTCCTACTGACATACATGTTTAACATAATTCCTTTAAAATCTCAGTAAGACTTTCTGTAGACCAAGACAAAATTGTTCCAGATTTTATGCTGTGCTGTGCTGTGCTTAGTTGCTCAGTCGTGTCTGACTCTTTGCAATCCCAGGGACTGTAGCCCTCCAGGCTCCTCTGGCCATGGGGATTCTCCAGGCAAGAATACTGAAGTGGGTGCCCATGGCCTCCTCCAGAGGATCTTCCTAACCCAGGTTTCCCACATTGCAGGTGGATTCTTTACTGTCTGAGCTGCCACGGAAGACCAAGAATACTGGAGTGGGTAGGCTATCCCTTCTCCAGGGGACCTTCCCATTCCAGGAACTGAACTGGAGTCTCCTGCACTGCAGGTAGATTCTTTACCAGCTGAACTACCAGAGAAGCTGCCTCTAACTTTTATATGAACAGGTAATTGAAAATTTTTCAAAAGGAACAATGAAGTGGGAGGAACTGTCCCTAATTCTCTAGAGATTGGAGAATATCTATCCAATCTCTAGACATTCATAATGAAAATAACCAAGAGAATATGATATTGGAAGAGAGATAAACACATAGATCAATGGAACAAATAGAGAACTCAGAAATAGACCTATATAAATATGCCCAATTGTTTCTTGACAAAGGTGCAAAAACAATTCTGCAGAGAAAAGATAGCAGAACAAATTGTGCTGGAGCAAGGGGACATCCATAGGCCAAAAATAAACAAATGAGAAGAGAAGAGATTTGACATAAGCCTTATGCCTAATACAAAAAATAACTCAAAATGGATAATGACGTAAATGTGAAATGTAAAATTATAAAGCCCTAGGAAAAAAGCATAGGAAAAAATCTTTGGTACTAGGACTTGGCAAAATGTTCTTAGCTTAACACCAAAAGTATGATCCATATAAGACCAAAAAATTTGATAAATTTGGCTTCATCAAAATTTAAAACTTTAAGGAATTCCCTGGTACTCCAGTAGTTAGGACTTGGTGCTTTCACTGCCAGGGCCAGGTTTTAATCCCGGGTTGAGGAACTAACATCCTGAAAACCTCACAGTGTGGCCAAAAAAAAGAAAATTAAAAAAATTTTTCCTCTATACATGACCCTGGTAAGAGGATGAGAAAAAAGCTACTGACTGAGAAAACATATTTCCAAACTATATATCAAAAAAAAGCAGTAGTATCTACACTATGACAAGAACTCTCAAACTCAAAGGAGTTACCCCTTGTCCAAGGTCAGGGGCAGTGGCTGAGAGGAGCTACCCCAAGCCCGAGGTCAGGGGTGGCGGCGGGAGGAGCTACCCGATGCCCAAGGCCAGGGGTGGCGGCCGGGAGGAGCTACCCCACATTCAAGGAGCGGTGGCTGCATGGGCGCAGGAGGGCCCAGAGGAGCTACTCCACGTTCAAGGTCAGGAGGGGTGGCTGTGAGGAGATACCCCTCCACCCAGGTAAGGAGCAGCAGCTGCGTCATGAAGAGATACCCCATGTCCAAGGTAAGAGAAACCCAAGTAAGATGGTAGGTGTTGCAAGAGGGCATCAGAGGGCAGACACACTGAAACCATAATTACAGAAAACTAGTCAATCTAATTACATGGAGCATAGCCTTGTCTAACTCAGTGAAACTAAGCTATGCCCTGAGGGGCCACCCAAGATGGGCGGGTCATGGTGAAGAGGTCTGACAGAATGTGGTCCAATGGAGAAGGGAATGGCAAACCACTTCAGTATTCTTGCCTTGAGAACCCCATGAACAGCATGAAAAGGTAAAAGGATAGGATACTGAAAGGGGAACTCCCCAGGTCAGTAGGTGCCCAATATGCTACAGGAGATCAGTGGAGAAATAAGTCCAGAAAGAATGAAGGGATGGAGCCAAAGCAAAAACAATACCCAGTTGTGGATGTGACTGGTGATAGAAGCAAGGTCCAATGCTGTAAAGAGCAACATTGCATAGGAGCCTGGAATGTCAGGTCCATGAATCAAGGCAAATTGGAAGTGGTCAAACAGGAGATGGCAAGAGTGAGTGTCAACATTCTAGGAATCAGCAAACTAAAATGGACTGGAATGGGTGAATTTAACTCAGATGACCATTATATCTACTACTGTGGGCAGGAATCCCTTAGAAGAAATGGAGTAGCCATCATGGTCAATGAAAGTGTCCGAAATGCAGTACTTGGATGTAATTTCAAAAACGACAGAATGATCTCTGTTCATTTCCAAGGCAAACCATTCAGTATCACAGTAATCCAAGTCTATGCCCCAACCAGTAATGCTGAAGAAGCTGAAGTTGAACGGTTTTATGAAGACCTACAAGACCTTCTAGAAGTAACACCCAAAAAGATGTCCTTTTCATTATAGGGGACTGGAATGCTAAAGTAGGAAGTCAAGAGACACCCGGGGTAAGAGTCAAATTTGGCTTTGAAATACAGAATGAGCAGGGCAAAGCTAATAGAGTTTTGCCAAGAGAACACACTGGTCATAGCCAACACCCTCTTCCAACAACACAAGAGAAGACTCTGCACATGGGCATCACCAGATGGTCAACAATGAAATCAGATTGATTATATTCTTTGCAGCCAACGATGGAGAAGCTCTATATAGTCAGCAAAAACAAGACCAGGAGCTGACTGTAGCTCAGATCATGAACTCCTTATTGCCAAATTCAGACTTAAATTGAAGAAAGTAGGGAAAACTGCTAGACCATTCAGGTATGACCTAAATCAAATCCCTTATGATTACACAGTAGAAGTGAGAAATAGATTTAAGGGACTAGATCTGATAGAGTGCCTGATGAACTATGGATGGAGGTTCATGACATTGTATAGGAGACAGGATCAAGACCATTCCCATGGAAAAGAAATGCAAAAAAGCAAAATGGCTGTCTGAGGAGGTCTTACAAATAGGTGTGAAAAGAAGAGAAGCGAAAAGCAAAGGAGAAAAGGAAAGATATAAGCATCTGAATGTAGAGTTCCAAAGAATAGCAAGCAGAGATAAGAAAGCTTTCCTCAGCGATCAATGCAAAGAAATAGAAGAAAACAACAGAATGGGAAAGACTAGTGATCTCTTCAAGAAAATTAGAGATAGCAAGGGAACATTTCATGCAAAGATGAGCTCGATAAAGGACAGAAATGGAATGGACCTAACAGAAGCTATTAAGAAGAGGTGGCAAGAATACACAGAAGAACTGTACAAAAAGATCTTCACGACCCAGATAATCATGATGGTGTGATCACTTACCTAGAGCCAGACATCCTGGAGTGTGAAGTCAAGTGGGCCTTAGAAAGCATCACTATGAACAAAGCTAATGGAGGTGATGGAATTACAGTTGAGCTATTTCAAATCCTAAAAGATGATGCTGTGAAAGTGCTGCACTCAATATGCCAGCAAATTTGGAAAATTCAGCAGTGGCCACAGGACTGGAAAAGGTCAGTTTTCATTCCAATCCCAAAGAAAGGCAATTCCAAAGAATGCTCAAACTACCACACAATTGCACTCATCTCACATGCTAGTAAAGTAATGCTCAAAATTCTCCAAGTCAGGCTTCAGCAAAATGTGAACCATGAACTTCCAGACGTTTAAGGTGGTTTTAGAAAAGGCAGAGGAACAAGAGATCAAACTGCCAACATCTGCTGGATCATCAAAAAAAGCAAGAGAGTTTCAGAAAAACATCTATTGCTGCTTTATTGACTATGCCAAAGCCTTTGACTGAGTGGATCACAATAAACTGTGGAAAATTCTGAAAGAGATGGGAATACCAGACCACCTGACCTGCCTCTTGAGAAATCTGTATGCAGGTCAGGAAGCAACAGTTAGAACTGGACATGGAACAACAGACTGGTTCCAAATAGGAAAAGGAGTGCGTCAAGGCTGTATATTGTCACCCTGCTTATCTAACTTATATGCAGAGTACATCAAGAGAAATGTTGGGCTAGAAGAAGCACAAGCTGGAACCAAGATTGCCAGGAGAAATATCAATAACTTCAGATATGCAGATGATACCACCCTTATGGCAGAAAGTGAAGAGGAGCTAAAAAGTCTCTTGATGAAAGTGAAAGAGGAGAGTGAAAAAGTTGGCTTAAAGCTCAACATTCAGAAAATGAAGATCATGGCATCTGGTCTCATCACTTCATGGGAAATAGATGGGGCAACAGTGGAAATAGTGGCAGACTTTATTTTTGGGGCTCCAAAATCACTGCAGATGGTGACTGCAGCCATGAAATTAAAAGACAGTTACTCCTTGTAAGGAAAGTTTTGACCAACCTAGATAGCATATTCAAAAGCAGAGACATTACTTTGCCAACAAAGGTCTGTCTAGTCAAGGCTATGGTTTTCCAGTGGTCATGTATGGATGTGAGAGTTGGACTGTGAAGAAGGCTGAGTGCTGAAGAATTGATGCTTTTGAACTGTGGTATTGGAGAAGACTCTTGAGAGTCCCTTGGACTCCAAGGAGATCTAACCAGTCCATCCTAAAGGAGATCAGTCCTGGGTGTTCACTGGAAGGACTGACGCTAAAGCTGAAACTCCAATACTTTGGCCACCTCATGTGAAGAGCTGACTCATTGGAAAAGACTGTGATGCTGGGAGGGACTGGGGGCAGGAGGAGAAGGGGAGGGCAGAGGATGAGATGGCTGTATGGCATCACCGACTCAATGGACATGAGTTTGAGTGAACTCCGGGAATTGGTGATGGATCGGGAGGCCTGGCATGCTGCAATTCATGGGGGTGCAAAGAGTCGGATATGACTGAGTGACTGAATTGACTGACTGACTGACTGACTGATCATATATTTTAATCTCTTCCTTATTTTCCACTGTTGGTTCCAAGTAAGGTCATCTTGGCTCCCTAATAGATTTTAAGCTACTGAGAATAAGGACTATCTCACCACTGTGATCTCTGCCAAGGAGTTTGCACAAAGTACGTGTTAAGATAGTTGGGTGAATGAATATTGTTGAATGAATGCTCCGCTGTGCCTAGGACAGGTAGTTATAAGCATAAGAGTTGATCATTTCTCAGGCTAGATGCAGGGAATCTGGGTAATACACTGACAACATCCCTACAGTTACTAAGGAAACAAAGTAGCACAGAGCAGCCCCAATACCCATGCCTAGATAATCTATCTTCAACCCACCTGCCACCCCACTGAAGTGCTGAAGGAAGAGGTGAGCTAAAGTATATATCTCAATAATCCTTCTCCTGCTGGAGAAGCTGAGAAGAAAGTTGTGATACAATATAACTCAGCAGGAAGTTTATAAAAGTCCAGTGTTCCAACATGGCTAAGTGTGCGCTAAGTTGCTTCAGTTGTATCCGACTCTTTGCATACCCCAGTGGACTGTAGCCTGCCTGGCTCCTCTGTCCATGGGATTTCTTAGGCAAGAATACTGGAGTGGTTAGCCGTTCCCTTCTTCAGGGGCGTCTTCCCTACCCCAGGGATCGAACCTGGGTCTCTTGCATGCAGGTAGATTCTTTACTGTCTGAGCCACCAGGGATGCCCAGAACTGAACAGAAGTGTCTTTGTTATCTCTTGCTGTGCTATTTATGTGCTTCCCCAATCTGGATGAAGACCTCTAAAGGGGTTAAATGAGCTGGATACAAACCAAAACATTTTTCAGTTCAGTTCAGTCGCTCAGTCGTGTCCGACTCTTTGCGACCCCATGAATCGCAGCATGCCAGGCCTCCCTGTTCATCACCATCTCTCGGAGTACATTCAGACTCACGTCCATCGAGTCAGTGATACCATCCAGCCATCTCATTCTCTGTTGTCCCCTTCTCCTCCTGCCCCCAATCCCTCCCAGCATCAGAGTCTTTTCCAATGAGTCAACTCTTCGCATGAGGTGGCCAAAGTACTGGAGTTTCAGCTTTAGCATCATTCCTTCCAAAGAAATCCCAGGGTTGATCTCCTTCAGAATTGCCTGGTTGGATCTCCTTGCAGTCCAAGGGACTCTCAAGAGTCTTCTCCAACACCACAGTTCAAAAGCATCAATTCTTCGGTGCTCTGCCTTCTTCACAGTCCAACTCTCACATCCATACATGACCACAGGGAAAACCATAGCCTTGACTAGACGGACCTTAGTCGGCAAAGTAATGTCTCTGCTTTTGAATATACTGTCTAGGTTGGTCATAACTTTTCTTCCAAGGAGTAAGTGTCTTCTAATTTCATGGCTGCAGTCACCATCTGCAGTGATTTTGGAGCCCAAAAAAATAAAGTCTGATACTGTTTCCACTGTTTCCCCATCTAAAAACATGTTTAGGACATAATTAATAATAGTCTTTCTTCTGATCCATGCTTCTACGTTCAACTTAGGGAAATCAGGTTTTGAATCTTTTGATGTTGTTTGTTGTTGCTGCTTAGCTTTTAGTTTTTATATATGTCCATATTACATTAATAGCTGTCTCAGTACTGATGAGAGTAAAAATACTAATTGGATCCTAAAAGATGTAATGGCTAGAGACAATCAAATCAACAGAAGTGTACCTACATCGTGGCTAGCTGCATAGAGAGCTAAATTAAGATATAATTAGATGGGCATTTATAGATTAGATATTAATTACTCTTTCATTAAATATTCCATATTATAAGACATTAATGGAGATGACTAAGACATAATTTTTTTCCTTTGATGAACTCATAGATTGGCAGGTAGATGCATAAAAACAATGACAAGACAGCAGTAAAAGCTGTGACGCTGGCACGTTCATGGTGTTACGAAACAGAGAGAGGAGAAACTAACTCAACCTGTGTGTTCTGGCTAGTTTCTGAGAGCCGCAGAATCCTGTAGTTTTCAAACAATCTGAGTTTGTTTCCCATTCCAAAGTGGTCTCTTTACTTAATTACAGGACACCATGCAGCTTTAAAATTTACAATCTGGCATTTCTAATATCACCTGAACCTGCCTGAGGTCCAACTATTTCCAGGTACTTTCCTGAGAATCAGTGGGTGAAGGTAAGAGCAAAAATTTGGAGCCATACTCCTTGAATTAAAATCTCAGCTCCGCTGCTTGTTATGGAGAAGCCAAGGGCAACCTACTCCAGTACTCTTGCCTGGAAAATCCCATGGACGGAGGAGCCTGGTGGGCTGCAGTCCGTGGGGTCGCAAAGAGTCAGATACTGCTGAGCGACTTCCCTTTCACTTTTCACTTTCATGCATTGGAGAAGGAAATGGCAACCCACTCCAGTGTTCTTGCCTGGAGAATCCCAGGGACAGGGGAGCCTGGTGGGCTGCTGTCTATGGGGTCACACAGACTTCAGTCGGACACAACTGAAGTGACTTAGCAGCAGCAGCAGCAGCTGCTTGTTAATTGCCAAGTTACTTAACCTCTTGAGACTTAACTATCCCCAACTGTAACGTGGAAGTAATAATGATACACTATGCCTCACTGATTTCTGAAACCACTCATGCTTTTAAATGCTATAGCACTGACGTCATTGCATTCCTATCCTATTACTTTCAAATATTTGCATGACCTTTAGCTGTATAATAATACAGCTAATAATAATAATAATACACTCAACTGTATGATAATGTGATCCACAGTTGATTTTATTTTCTATCCACAATATAAGAGAAATTTCAAATTTCTCAAAAATGTCATGCAACTTACCATGACGCTATGCAATTTTCTAAAACATATATACCTATAAACACATTTCACCAGAAGCAAATAAACTGGAAGTTGCAGTAATTAGAATTCTGGCAGGAAACGGAGAGTATAATGCATTTGGGTAATCTGAGGAGAGTTTTTCAAAAGGACTATTGGGAACTTCCCTGGTGGTCCAGTGGATAAGAAACCACGTTTTAATGCACGGAACATGAGTTTGATCCCTTGTCAGAGAACTAAGATCCCACAAGCCACGGGGCAACGAAACCAGATGCTGCACAAAGAAAAGCCCTTGCATGGCTGCTGGAGAAAGCCTGTGTGCCGCAGTGAAGGCCCCGCACAGCCAAAGGAAAACAGTGAGAACCAAAAATAAATAAATGAAAAGGACTATCGACACAGATGCAGAGAGGGTGTAGGGAAAATCACAGAGGCTAGTGGGGTGGGGTCATGGCAGGGAGCTGCTGCTGCTAAGTCGCGTCAGTCGTGTCCGACTGTGTGCGACCCCCACAGACGGCAGCTCAGCAGGCTCCCCGTCCCTGGGATTCTCCAGGCAAGAATGCTGGAGTGGGCTGCCAGAGCTAGTGCCACTCTTTAAAAGAAATTTTCTAAAGTTGGAGGATGATTGCTTTGCAATGTTGTGCTAGTTTCTGCTGTAAGCGACGTGAATCAGCTATATGTATACATACGTCCCTCCACCTTGCCCCTCCCTCCCACTCTCCCATTCCAGCCCTAGGTCGGCACGGAGCACCACGCTCAGCTCCCTGTGTTCTGCGGTGGCTACCCACCAGCTGTCTGTCTGACACACAGTAGTGCATATGTGTCAGTTCACTGCCACTCTTCAACCTGAAGGGCGAGGAGAGGAGCGGTTATCAGAAGTCAGAGAAGGGTTATGACCTCTGATGGGCTTCCCCAGTAGCTCAGACAGTAAAGAATCCGCAGGCAATACAGGAGATCCAGGTTCGATCCCTGGATTGGGAAGATCCCCTGGAAGAGGGCATGGCAACCCACTCCAGTATTCTTGCCTAGTGAATCCCCAGGGATAGAGGAGGCTGGCAGGCTACAGTCCATGGTGTTCCAAAGAGTCGGACATGACTGAGTGACTAAGCACAGCACAGCACATGACCATCGACAGGTCCATGGAACCCAGCAGAAAGATACCTACGGGAAAGGTACCCTGATCTCCCTCTCCCCTCTTGGTGATCTTTACCAGAATCCCCCTACCATTGACCAAGCCCACCAGAAAGCCTGACAGCAAGGGAATCATCGAGGCCATGCGTACAGGTCAGCTTCCCAGAGCACAGAGCAGGGCTGAGATGAGTACAGATGGTTCTGGAGGGCAAATGATAGAAATTATCGTAGAAGACTATTTTATGGTGAAAGTCTATCACAACAACAACAATAACACAATGAAACAAACAAAAAAACAAACTCAAGATTGTTTGACAGCTGGTCCCTAACTGGACTCTTAACCTAAATTCAAACATAGAGAAAGATTTTCAAAGGCTGAGAAGCCTCTAGGAAGAGCATCCTCCTAAATGCTCAGGTCAGATATGGCCCCAAGAGACAGTCACAGGAAGGTCTTCTCCAAACGTACAGTTATGGGACAAAGGAAAATAAACAGAGAGGATTTCCCCAGAAGGCAGAGCCAGGGTCAGAGGAAAGTAACTCCACTGCCTAAGCACAAGGGCCTCATTCTTAGTCTTACTGTCCAGCAGGATATAATGTGGGCTGTGTGTTTCTCATCTGTACCTTATCAAATGGGAGTTTTTGAAGTTGTAGTTATCCTGTTTCTCCCCTCCATCATCATATACTGGGTGGATCTGGATCAGATATCATTATTTTAAATCTTAAGTTTACCAAATCATATGGAACCACAGCCAGAACTACTGAAGAGGACTGGAGCTCAAACGGAGATACTGGACTTTGACTTGAACAACTAGAGTTGTGTAGCGGGAAGAAGTAAATGCATCCCACATGAAATGAGGAGATGAGAATAAGGGAACGTGTGAGTTATGCCTCGCCAAAGGCATGGACTGAGGTGGGCACCCTGGGTGAACTACCCAAGAGCCTTTCACAGACACCCTTTCCTTGCCTTTCTCTACTAAAAAGACCAAAAGCTAAAAATACACATCTTTCAGGCTCCCTTGCAGCTACAGAAAACAAAATTGTGGCACTGAAATGTAGAGACTTCTAGAAATCCCTATGGTTGAGTTACTGTCCTTTCTCCTTAGACTATAAACATGATGCCTAAAGTTGGAACAGTTATCTTTTGGCCATCAGGATGAATTTTCTGTGCTAAAGATGATAGAGCAAAACAATAGGTGAAGCTTGGTTTCCATTACCATTAGCAAGATTTTTGGCCAATGCAATTAATGACTCACCTCAAATAAAGACTATTCAGTTGGTGCTTTTTTTTTTAAACCATATAGCTCTTTAAAAGTCATCCATTTTTTAATTAAGATTCCTTTTGTTGTTTTTGTTGTCTTCATAATTTTTTCACTCCAAATGCATTAAGCAGATATACTGTAAGAAGTGACATTTTGACATTACAGCTTCAGACAAAGACATACTCTGATAAATCCTGACCGTGAAAATATTAAGTCACAGAATATCATATAGACCCATGGGAATATAAATGTTGTTTCTTTTTCAAGGCTCTGTTTTCTAGAGACTGTTCTGTCTTTCCCTTTCCTTACATGCTCTTTCTCACGCTCTTAAGACAGATACCTTGGCTGACGTGTCAGCCTCAGCAGATGTTGTTCTGTACGCAGAACAAACTTCCTTATCTTCAAAGTCTTACTATTGCTTTGCTGAGCTCTGTTACTGAATGCCAGATAAGTTCTCAATTAATATGCACTCAACATTTTCTCAGGGAGTTGCTCTTGCAGGAGCTCTCCCTGTGCTATCATAATCCTGGGTGTTTGTGGGAATTAATTCAGTGCGACACTGTAACATAGACCAAATGTGAATTGTGCACCACGCTGAGAGGGTTAAATTCATTACAACAGGGGAAACACAGAGGACAGTGACTACTGCATAACACAACCAGGCCAGCCTCACAAGGGCCCTGTGCTTAGAAGGGTACCACGCTTGGTTTAATGCTCTGTTGCTGCCATCTTGAAATTCTTAATACTTTTATCTTTAACTTCTTGTATTGTAAACAAACTCTGATGGAACAGTAGAGCACACACAGGAGTAGAGGTGATACTTGTAAATTTGTGTCTCTCCCACTCTTTGCTGCCTCATTTGCATGTTGGACCTGTGAAACCCCATGAGCACAGAACTCTGGTGGCCCCGCCCACTGTGCATGGGAGTTGATTGAGTCTCAAAGCAAGAACAAAGTAAGCATGCTACTTCTGCAACGGAGTAAGTGACGGCATTGACAACCTCAGGAAAACATGCTTTCTGTTTGAACCAGGATTTTCTTTATGCAGAAAGAAACGAAAGCCATTCTAAGACATAAGAACAACCAAGGAGCTCTAGGGGTTTCCCTGATAGCTCACTGGTAAAGAATCTACCTGCAATGCAGGAGACCCCAGTGCAATCCCTGGGTCAGGAAGATCTCCTGGAGAAGGGATAGGCTACACATTCCAGTATTCTTGGGCTTCCCTTGTGGCTCAGCTGGTAAAGAATCTGCCTTAATGTGGTAGACCTGGGTTCGATCCCTGGGTTGGGAAGATCCCCTGGAGAAGGGAAAGGCTACCCACTCCAGGATTCTGGCCTAAAGAATTTCATGGACTGTATAGTCCATGGGGTCGCAAAGAGTTAGACATGACTGAGCAACTTTCACTTTCAAGAAGTTCTATCATATCTTTATTCTTTACTGGTATTAAGCAGCCAGACTGGGAAAGGAGTACATCAAAGCTGTATATTGTCACCCTGCTTATTTAACCTATACGCAGAGAGTACATCATGAGAAATGCTGGGCTGGATGAAGCACAAGCTGGAATCAAGATTGCCAGGAGAAATATCAATAACCTAAGATATGCAGATGGCACCACCCTTATGACAAAAAGTGGGAAGAGGAACTAAAGAGCCTCTTGATGAAGGTGAAAGAGGAGAATGAAAAAGCTGGCTTAAAACCCAACATTCAGAAAATTAAGATCATGGCATCTGGTCCCATCACTTCATGGTAAATAGGTGGGGAAACAATGGAAACAGTAACAGACTTTATTTTCTTGGGCTCCAAAATCACTGCAGATGGTGACTGCAGCCATGAAATTAAAGATGCTTGCTCCTTGGAAGAAAGGCTATGACCTACCTAGGCAGCATATTAAAAAGTAGAGACATTACTTTGCCAACAAAGGTCCATCTAGTCAAAGGTTTTTCCAGTAGTCATATTTGGATGTGAGAGTTGGACTATAAAGAAAGCTGAGTGCCAAAGAACTGATGCTTTTGAACTGTGGTGTTGGAGAAGACTCTTGAGAATCCCTTGGATTACAAGGAGATCCAACCAGTCCATCATAAAAGAAATCAGTGAATATTCATTAGAAGGATTGATGCTGAAGCTGAAACTCCAATACTTTGGCCACCTGATGTGAAGAACTGACTCATCTGAAAAGACCCTGATGGTGGGAAAGATTGAGGGTGGGAGGAGAAGGGGATGACAGAGGACGAGATGGTTGGATGGCATCACCAGCTCAAACGACATGAGGCTGAGTAAGCTCCAGGAGTTGATGATGGACAGGGAAACCTGGCAAGCTGCAGTCCATGGGGTCACAAAGAGTCAGACGCAGCTGAGCAACTGAACGGAACTGAACCAACCTACACTGAGAATTATGACACAGAAGGAAAGAGAAACACAGGGCGACCCATAGCTGCTTTTCCTTGCAGCTTTCCTTCCTTCAGCTGAAGCCTTAGGTAGAGAATGTTAATAGAATATGCAAGTATCAAGAAGCAAAATAAAAACAGTTGAGTCAGTTTTGTGTAGTGTTCCACTGTTCAGGTATGTACAAAATGCACATACATGTATCAAGCACAAAATACAAATGGTGTAATTTCCGTAATCCCATATGTAAGTTATATGCCCTTATATTTGCATTTAAAACTTGCATCACACAATATAAAAATGAATGGCAATAATTCATGCTGATAATTTCAAATTTTAGCTTTACTAATAAATTCTCTCTCAAATGTGATGTCAGTCCGGAATAAAGCAGAGAAGCAAGAGACACAGGTTGAGATTATACAGAACCTGGGGAAACTTGACTTCCTGAGTCCTTTCAAGCAGCTCCTACCCTCTGCAACAGGGATGACCACTCTCACTATGGATGTCTCCTTGGATGTGGCGAGAGAGGAGGGGCAGGTTAAGGCTGCTGTCTTACTTCTGTTGTTCTGAATTGTCCTGGAGTCGAGGCCAAAGGGGTACCATAAAACTGGCACAGGCACCCCAGTCTATTGGTAGGATAAAAATTTTTGAATTCTAGGTTCTATGCCCAAAGTCTATGACTTGAATGAATTTAAGGCATTGGTTAATAGCCCATAAATTGAGGCCTACTACATTATTCTAATGAATAACACAGTCAGGAAACACTTAAGTACAACTCAACTTTCTTGAAACTTTAAAATTCACACCAGCAGAAATAGGTCTCAGAAAGACATGCAGCCACCAGAATGGCCTTCCACTGTTGTTCTAGGTTATTAGACAAGGGAGATCTTCAGAAAGCTGGACAGGTGATCATGAAAATCTATGAGGAAAGGAGATTTTCCCTAAGATCAGAAGCTGGGGCAGCTGGCACGTAGACCAAGGACAGCCAGGGCACAGCGTGCTTAGTCGCTCAGGTGTGTCTGACTCTTTGCAACACCATGGACTGTAGCCCGCCAGGCTCCTCTGTCCATGGAATTCTCCAGGCAAGAACACTGGAGTGGGTTGCTATGCCCTCCCCCAGGAGATCGTCCCACCCAGGGATCAAACTCAGGTCTCTTGCATTGCAGGCAGGTTCCTTACCAGCTGAGCCACCAGGGAAGCCCAAGAATACTGGAGTGGATAGCCTATCTCTTCTCCAGGGGATCTTCCCGATCCCGGAATCCATCCGGGGTCTCCTGCATTGCAGGTGGATTCTTTACCAGCTGAGCTACTCCTTGCTATTTCTGTCCAGCAGGAGCGAATATATGCTACAGTCCAGGGACTACTGTGTTCTCTTTTCCCAAATGAGAGTTGTCATTGAAGTTATTGTTTCCTCGCTACTATTGAAGTACTATTATTTCAAAAATAATATTAAGGATTTTCCTGGTGGTCCAGTGGCTAAGACTCTGCACTCCCAAGGCAGGGGGCCTGGGATCCACCTCTGGTCAGGGAAGTAGATCCCACACGCTGCAACTAACAGTTCCACACCCTCCTCCCAACTAAAAGATCCTGCAGGCTGCGATGAAGACTGCAGATCCTGTGTGCCACCACTAAGACCTGGCACAGTCAAATAAGTAAATAAATATTAAAAAAATAATATATACAAATATTATTTATAAATAAAGAGTTTCTTGACTTGGTTAAACATGAAGAGCTACATTTGAAGGGGACTGGACAGCCCCGGAAAGCCTGGGCGTGGAGCTGCTGGAAGCACACAGTCTAACCTCCCACTGCCCCCATCACAGAGGCTCACTGGAGCCCTCCTGACGTCTTCTTGAAAAAATATTTATTTATTGTGGCTGAGTCGGGTCTTCTTTTTTTTCTTTTTCCTTTTTTAAGATATTTGTGTATTTGTTTCTGACTGCGCTGGGTCCTCACTGCTGTAAGGGTCCCTCTCTGGCTGCAGAGTAGGGGCTCCTCTCTAGATGCAGAGAGGGGGCCCTCTCTAGATGCAGGGAGGGGCTCCTCTCTAGATGTAGAGAGGGGCTCCTCGCTAGATGCAGAGAGGGGGCTCCTCTCTGGCTGCAGAGAGGGGGCTCCTCTCTAGATGCATAGGGGGCTTCTCGCTAGATGCAGAGTAGGGGACCCTCTCTAGCTGCAGAGAGGGGGCTCCTCGCTAGATGCAGAGAGGGGGCTCCTCGCTAGATGCAAGAGGGGGCCCTGCTGATGCAGAGGGGGACCCTCTCTAGATGCAGAGAGGGGCTCCTCTCTAGATGCAGAGTGGGGGGCCCCTCTCTAGATGCAGAGAGGGGGCTCCTCGCTAGATGCAGAGAGGGGGCTCCTCGCTAGATGCAGAGAGGGGGCTCCTCGCTAGATGCAGAGTGGGGCCCCTCTCTAGCTGCAGAGAGTGGGCTCCTCACTAGATGCAGAGAGGGGGCTCCTCTCTAGCTGCAGAGTGGGGGACCCTCTCTAGCTGCAGAGAGGGGGCTCCTCTCTAGCTGCAGAGAGGGGGCTCCTCTCTAGCTGCAGAGAGGGGGCCCCTCGCTAGATGCAGAGAGGGGCCCCTCGCTAGATGCAGCAAGGGAGCTCCTCGCTAGACGCAGAGAGGGGGCCCCTCGCTAGACGCAGAGAGGGGCCCCTCGCTAGATGCAGAGAGGGGGCCCCTCTGTAGATGCAGAGAGGGAGCTCCTCGCTAGCTGCAGAGAGGCGGCTCCTCGCTAGGTGTGGCGCGCAGGCTCCTCACTGTCTTGGCCTCTCTTGTTGTGGAGCATGGGGTTCAGGGTGTGTGGGCTTCAGTGACTGTAGCACGTAAGCTCAGTAGTTTCGGCTCCTGGGCTCTAGAGAACAGGCTCAATTATTGCGGCACATGGGCTCAACTGCTTCCTGGCATGTAGGATCTTCCCGGGCCAGGGATCAAACCCTTGTCTCCTGCACTGCTGTGCAGACTCTTTACCAGTGAGCCACCAGGGAAGCCCTCTATTGGTGTCTTGGCCAAAGGGCTGCCTCTTGGTTTACAAAGCTGCAATCGAATGGCTATGCCTCCCTTTCCTGAGTCCTCAGAGTTGTGAAGGCCCACGGAGCCTATGCCTAACTGAGGAAAAGAAGCTTCCCCTTACCTGGGCATAAACGTGGCACTGCCTACATCCTCGTGTCTCAGGGTGTCACACAGAGGCCCCTATAAAAACACTTCCTTCAGCTTCTGCCTGCAGCTGCTCTCTCCCTCGACTCGACCCCCCACCCACGGGGCTGCCCAAGGAACGCAGCTGAAATTCTAACCCTTTACCCTGCAGCTCCTTCCCTTTGGGACTTGGGCGCCTGCCTCTTTCCTTTTCAACCAACAAAACAAAGCAAGCCTTCCGGCAGGCCTGCCCATACCACATCAGCAGACAAGTCTGGTCCTGTCTGAATCCCAGTTATGAGTCACTGCAGAAAACAGACTGACCTGAATATTCATATAATCTATTTCTAAAAGCCTTAGGATCTTGGAGTGATTGAGCAGAAAACCAAGACTACTTGAAACTGACTTGCCATTTGATTTTTAGGGTAATCTATTGGAATTGAGTAGAAATAGTAAAGGACTATTATTTATTAATGAGCAAGGGGTATTTCATATAACAGCAAACAGGATTTTTCATTTCAGCTGAGACCACAAAGTTGAGAACAATTCATGGCAGATAGACCCATGTTTTAAACAGAGGAGCTGGACCATCTTTACAGGACTTGGTAAGAGGCCAAACTGGCCCTGATGCCTCTTCAAGGTTTAGTGAAAAGGACTGAGAATAAGGATTTCTTGGAAGTTTGGTGGGTGCTGAACTCTGGCACGGGTCTCCTGCTCCAGTGGAAGGGAGACAGAGTTACCCCCTCCCAACTCCAGCCAAGTGAGTGGGCTCCTCTGTAAGCCCTTATACAAAGCGATGGTCCTCGAGTGGCCCCTGGTGAGAGTGTTCACAGAAGACCAGGATCTGGGGCTTGACTCCTGCCTGGAAACCTCTAAGGTTTTAGGTTCTCTGGGCCTGCCCCTGAGGCAGGCAAGGGGAAGTGCTGCAGCGGAGGCAACGCAGGCTGGCCTTCCCTGGAGGGACAGGAGATTCCCTGAGCCAGAGTGGCCAGTGTGAGATGTTCCACTGGAAACAGCATCTAGGGAGGTGGGGGTGAGCAGTCGTCTGGAGAATGCGCTGCCCACATCGGTGCATACACAGCCCTCGTGTGATTTCAGGGCAGAGTTCCCAAGTGAAAGTGAAAGTGAAGTCACTCAGTCGTGTCTGACTCTTCGCAGCCCCCTGGACTGCAGCCCACCAGGCTCCTCCACCCATGGGATTTTCCAGGCAAGAGTGCTGGAGTGGGGTGCTGTTGCCTTCTCCGTCATTACTCCCAGACATAACCAATTAGATCATATCTTCTTATTTTCAATAAACAGTCAGCACTTCTCAAATAATGCAGAACATTGATTTCCAGGTGTTTATCTCTGTATGCCATTTATCCAAATAGATTTATATTGGAATTGAGCACTTTAGAAATGTATTAATAGCAAAAAGATATTAAATACTCATAATTGGGCCACATATGGCTTTCCTTGTCTTCTATATAGATATACTTAGTCATTCATTAATTCATTTTTAGTAATACCATCCAGACCTATGAATATTAATAGCCTGAGAACAAAATCCTGAGCATTAACTTCTGTTGTACAGGCATTAACTAGGTCTCTGACCTCAGAGTTACAGGGTTTAACCAAATCATTTATTCACACACACCTCAGATATGCATTGGTTCAAACTTTGCACCTTTCCATTCATGCGTACTTTTGTTTACTGATCCCCTAATTAAGTCACTAATAATAATAAAGTCAATGTGTAAAATTCAAAAAACCTAAAAACAATATCCTAGAATATTACTAAGGTCTATCTACAGGCTTATTTTTCATAAAACTAAGATGCTACGTCTTTTTGCAGCAGATCACAACATTATACAGAAAGATTATCAGCTTACTTGCTTCATGTCAATCCTATATTTATACTTTATCTACTATGCCTGTTCTTCATTCGCTTAATTTTTCCATGTTTTAAAGACGGTACATATGGTAGCCAGCCTCCAAGACCGCACCCAAGGATTCCTGGCTCCTAGCGCTCGTAGCCTTGCAGTCTCCTCTGGTATTAAATCATGCCTGTCCTCTATACCCAGTAAAATACTTGACAGGCTGACAGTGTATGACCTCTGAATCAATATTATACATACATTGAGCTTTCTGCCTCCCTTTCTCTTGTATTGATTGCTCTTGGGGAACTCAGCTGTCATGTTGTAAGGACACTCAAGCAGTCCTGAGGAGAGGTCCATGTATAAAGAAACTGTGGTCTCCCTGCCAACGACCAGCATGAACTTTCTAGCCTTCTGAGCGACTCATGGAGGCAGATCCTCTAGCCAAGCTTTCACAAAGAACCTCCCAAAAGAAGGAGCCAGCTTTGGTGCATTTTCCATACAAGGGTCACTAACACCATGTTACAACAGCATCTGTCTAGTCAGTGTTTATTGCTTACCTATCTCCTCTCCCTGTTATCTCCTCCAACCTTGGAGGAACCAAAGGGTGTATACAGAGTAGGAGAAGAAAAGTGGAAGAGCCATGCTGGGGAATTGTGAAAGCATGAAGTAGACCAAGTCCCTCTCCCCACTGTTAGCCCGTGGCTGGTGGCAGGGAGAAGCTGGAGAGATCAAAGTTTTCATTTTATCATACAGGATTTGTTAATACTGTACTAGAAAATAAAACCTTCTTAGCTCTGAAAGGGACTGCAGATCTATGGGATCTGCTTAAGTTCTCATCCAGGGGATGCGCAGGGAAACCTGATGGGAGATATCTGAAGATCAGAGTGGGAGAAAAATAAAGGTGCTTCCTGCCTGCACCTCCTGGAGTCCACAATATTCCACAAAACTTTTACATTTGGAATACTGGGGAGAAACTGGAAGGAGTAGCTAACATGCGCAGATTTCAGGTAAACGCCACACTGGAGATGAGCGGAACTGATGTTTGCAATGTTGTATTTCACTGTTAAAATTACAGCGTTAGATTGCACTGCACGCCAAGCCACTTCAGTCATGTCTGACTCTGCGACCCCATGGACCAAGACTGCCAGGGGATTCTCCAGGCAAGAATATCGGAGGAGTTTCCATGCCCTCCTCCAGGGGATCTTCCTCACCCAGGGACTGAACCCGTGTCTCCTGCGGCTCCTGCTCTGCAGGTGAATTCTTTACTACTGAGCCACTGGGGAAGCCACAGAGTTAGATCACGAGGCATTAAATATGGCTCTTTCTCATTGTTTCTATCAGTGACAACCAAAATTATTTCCCACCTCAGTAATTCATTCCTTGAGGAGAAAAAAAAAATCTAAGAACTTGTTTTCTATACTTAGCATTATATCATAACTATTTTCTATATTTCATTTTCTTTTGAGTGTAATTTTAAATGACTAAAAAAATGGCATCCTAAAAAAAGGTAGTTTGGTTACTAACCATTTTTAAAAAAATAAATAACAAAGCATGTGGATAGGACTTTCCACATATTTTAAAGCTTAATTCGTTTGGTTATATCCCAAGAACTAATGGAACTCTTAAGTCTCATGATCATTTCATTTCAAATTTTTAACAAAGTTATAACTGATTCCTATTAATTATGATTGAAAGTAACTTTTTTACTGTGAATTTTATGGCCTTACTGGTTAGAAAAGGCAGTTTAGTCCAAAATTGATCAGTTTTAAAATTTTCCAAATCAAGAGCTCGTAAACTAACAATTTATTCTTTGTGTCTTCAACTTTTGGTTTTTAGCAATACATTATTTTAGTATTAAATGGCTTGTGTTTATTATCCAAAAAACACTAGTTTATTTTATTCCTTATTTACATGTTATATGTGCTACATTAAGAGTAAATGTCTTTAAAAATATTTTGTGATTAAGAATTCTCACTTTGTAGAATAGCCATTTCCTTATTGTTGGCAATTTGTGAGATTTTATCATAGCATTCTTATAGTATTAATAAAAGACTCAGAGTTGCTTTAAGAATTCAAAGTAATTTCATCAGCTAGACGATTCTGTGGAAGTAGTTCATACTACACATGAGAAAATCTGAGTGATGAAGTAATCACTTGTTAAAATTCTCTCATATTTAATAACAAAATAATATTAAATAAATTATATGAGCAGAATAAAATGTGTTACACATTATTTTGCTTATAAATGTATCTATAAAACAAATAAGGTTTCAGTTGTCTGAGAAGAGGAAAGAGAAAGCAATAATAATAAACCATGCCTGATCTAACCCAGTGATGTATAAATTTTGAACAATGTCTTTACATAAGACTAATATTTAAGGACCTGCATTTAATATTGTTATTTTTCATGTGTGCAGGATAATACAGATAAAGGTAACATAATTTTAAAGTTTAACTTGAATTTTTGGCACTATATCTTTCAGCAAAGAACACTGGACTCTCCCCAGTTGCCTTTGGCAATAAACCCCACAGTGACTGATCTTCATGACCTCATCCTGGAATCTGGCTTGAGTGACCAGTTTTAATCAACCTGAAAATAATGCCTCTTTGTCTATTGGAAAACAAATGGCGACAGATTGGCTCTTTCTGCTATAACCATAGCTCATCTGACTAGCTTTGACCATGAAAGCCTTAGAAAAGTATGAGACACAATTTGAGGAGTTAGTTGTGTGTGAAAATCTTAATGAACTCAGTCACCTTGTAATTTAATGGCCAAGAAGCAGCTGTCTGAACAGATTAGCCATTAAATCTCCGATGTGGGGCTGTTTGACCTTAATTTGCATATTTTAAAAACCCGGTTTTGCAGGATGTGGTCGGCTCTCCGAGTCAAGCGAGGGGTCTCTGAGCACTGCCCACTCCTGTCACAGAACCAGGCTCCAGAGCAGATGCCAAGTCAGTCATTAGCAGGAAGACAAAAGGTGGCACTGCTTTCCTTATTTTACACAGCTTTCTTATAGTAAAGTAGTTTTATACAAGTAGCATTTGCTCATTGGCTACTTTTGTTCTCTGAGAACCTAAATCAACATTCAGCTGAATACAGCATTCAGCTACAGCAATGGGGAGATCTGTGGTGGGTAATAACATCTTTCCAGTGGACTTTACAGTGTATTTATTTCTGAATAGAGATATGACTGTTGTTGGGATTCAGAAAACTGAAAATAAAGTAATAAAGCCATTTAAACAGTGCTGCCAAAGGAAATGCTTAGAAGAACCAGGCAGGTAAAAGTTGGGTTGTACAGGAGACAACTAATGGACCTCCAGGATTAGTAATAGAATCCTGCTTAGAAGACACACTGCACTTCCCAGGCTCCCTGGCAACTATGTGAAGCCATGTGCCATGGACTGAATTGTGTCTCCCCAGTTCACAACTTGAAGCCTAATATGCCCCCCACCCTGCCCCACCAGCACTGTGTGACTGTATCTGGAGAAAAGGCCTTTAGGCGGTAATGAGAGGTAACTGAGGGTCTAAGGGTGGGCCCTAATCCGACAGGACCGTAACCTCTAAGAAGAGGAAGAGATATTTCACCACCAGGTGGGGACACAGGGGAAGACCCCTGTCTACAAGGAGAGAAGAGAGCTATCACCAGAAATTGAACCAGCCAGCACCTTGATCTGGGGCTTCCCAGCCTCCAGAACTGCGAGAAAAAAAAATCCTGTTATTTGCACCGCACAGCCTGCGGTACTTGGTTATGGCAGCTTAAGAAAACTAAGATACCACGTAATAGAGTTCTGGCCAATGATGTATGAGCAGAGATGGCAGGTGTGACTTCTGGGTTGTGCAGTTACAGAGAATGCACACCCTTCTCCCTCCTCCTTTCTCTTTCTCATCAGCAGGACCCTGTTCCTGGTGGTAGTCAGTGATCGTAGGCCGCTCAGATAAGGACCATCCTCAGGGCTGGCTGAGCAACACCACGGAAGAGGCCGGCGGCTCAGACACCATGGGTCTGTCGCCCTGGCTCTCTACTATTCATGCTAGAACCACCCAAATCATCCCACTTAAGTCACTGTCACTTTGGTCCTTTCACTTTACAAGCAGAATCTACTTCTTAATTCACATAGTATATAAGTCAATTCAAAGGAATGGTTAAAATCTTAAAAGCATTAAAATCCAAGTTTTAGGAAACAATGTACATGCCAAAACAAGAGTAAACAAAAATATGTGTCTTAAGATAGATTGAACTACTTTTCAGTTCTGGCTATTAATTTCCAGTCTCTTTTCTGGAGCCTGGAAAGAATCCTTAGAAAGATGCCACATGCCACCCTGCTCCAGGCTGTTCAAAGCATCCCTCTCACACAGCCCAACAAAGGCGACTCTGCTTGTCAGTCCCTACAGGATTTAGATGTAGGGCTGGGAACACAGTGTTCAGGTCCTCTCTATTGCCTGTTGATTAACTGTGAAGATAGGGAGTTGAAAACCAAGGGCCATGGGTTCATGAGACGCCAAAAGGAGTTTGAGAGTGGATTGGTGAGAAAGTGTCCCTGGAGGGGACTAACAGGACCACCTCTTCTTGGTGTATAGCTTGTGTGCTGCCAACTGTAAGGGAGCCCATTCACGAGAAAGTCAGAGATTTGCACGTTCTGATACTCTCCCAACAAATGTTAGTGAAGTGCTTAGGAGTTAAAATTCTCTTTCCCTAATTTGCACACTGTTTCAGTAAGAGCTGCATTAGCTATATTTTGGATGTTGACAGGCTGGTTGAAGCTAAAGAGAAAAAAATGACCTTCCCTTTTGTAAAAATCAGTGAGGGTCTCCAGTGTCGGGAGGGCCTGAGTTTTAGAATATGCACAGGAGTACCTTGCAGATCTTGAGGCAGCCATGCGGAGGGAGAACACCACAAGAAGACCGATGAGGGACAGGCGAGAAGTGCTCTTAATTACAAAGGTTCCTGTATTTTCCCTCACTGCATAGGGAACCCCAGGCATCCCAAATGGTGCCAGAGGGTTGCGGTGGAGGGAGGATTCCAGTATCATATTTCAAACATTAAAAAAAGCTCATTTTATGTCAACATATTGTAAAAGTAGCTGTTGCATGTTTAAGATATTTCAAAAGTTAAGGAGACAAGAAGAGGAAATGGCAACACTTTGTGAAATTCACTGCTATATATTTTAAATATTATATAGCAGTTTATTGCAGAGGTTGTTATCTGGCTGCTCAGTCAAATTTGGCCTTGCAGTCATATTTTGCTGACAGTATTTTTTAAAATTGCAATTAGCTGTCCATTTTTAAACAGAAGAAATTTCACAATAAAATTGGGATTTGAGGCTTTCTTCTTTGGAAAATGTGACAATACTGAGTTCATACTCCCTTATGAAAATAATCAATGGAGCTGAATGAAGGCAGGTTCTTTTTTAAAACTGAAGTGTAGTTGATGTATAATGTTGTGCTAATTTGAGTTGTACATTAAAGTGAATCAGGTATACATATCTCTATTAATATACATATATATATTCATATGAAAAGTGAAAGTGCTGCTTGCTTAGTTGTGTTCGACTCTTTGCAACCCCATGAACCTACCCTGTAGCCTACCAGGCTCCTCTGTCCATGGAATTCTCCAGGCAAGAATACTGGAGTGGGTAGCTATTCCCTTCTCCAGGGATCTCCCCAACCCAGGGATAGAATCCTGGTCTCCTGCACTGCAGGCAGATTCTTTACTCTTTGAGCTACCAGAGAAGCTCCATATATTCATGTACACATACATATTCTTTTCCAGATTCTTTTCCATTATAGATTATTACAAGATATTCAGTATAGTTCCCTGTGCTATACAATGGGTCCTTACTGTTATTTATTTTATACATAGTACTATGCATCTGTTAGTCCCAAACTTCTAAGTTATCCCCATCCTCCTTTCCCCTTTGCTAACCATAAATAGTATATTCAAAAGCAGAGACATTACTTTGCCTACTAAGGTCTGTCTAGTCAAGGCTATGGTTTTTCCTGTGGTCATGTATGGATGTGAGAGTTGGACTGTGAAGAAGCCTGAGCACTGAAGAACTGATGCTTTTGAACTGTGGTGTTGGAGGAGACTCTTGAGAGTCCCTTGGACTGCAAGGAGATCCAACCAGTCCATTCTGAAGGAGGTCAACCCTGGGATTTCTTTGGAAGGAATGATGCTAAAGCTGAAACTCCAGTACTCTGGCCACCTCATGCAAAGAGTTGACTCATTGGAAAAGACTCTGATGCTGGGAGGGATTGGGGGCAGAAGGAGAAGGGGACGACCAAGGATGAGATGGCTGGATGGCATCACTGACTCGATGGATGTGAGTCTGAGTGAACTCCGAGAGATGGTGATGAACAGGGAGGCCTGGCGTGCTGTGATTCATGGGGTCACAAAGAGTCGGACACGACTGAGCGAGTGAACTGAACTGAACCATAAATTTGTTTTCTATGTCAGTGACTCTGCCTTTGTTTTGTAAATAAGCTCATTTGTATCATTTTTAGATTCCACTTAGAAACGATATATGATCCTTGTCTTTCTTTGTCAAGGCAGCCTCTTTTTGATGGAGCCTCTATCATTCTGGCCACCACGGTTCCCAGCTCCTCCCAGCCGGCATCGTTTATATTACCTGCCTGTTCCTGTCAGCACGGCACTAGACTAGCCCTGTCAGATTTCATATGGAGACTGTTTCCCCTGCAATGAGGACCTATTCTGTTGCGGATAGAGTATGTATGTGCTCGATAAAGAATCACTGAATAATGAATGAGTAAATAAACTGATCCTGCTCAGGGTTCACTATAGTCTGATATCAGTGATCATCCTCAGGCTAGAAAAAGTTATGGTCCAGTGTTTGGATCATCCTACCTGAACCTCTGCTTCCAGCCAGGAAAGAGGCGAACCTTTGAGCCAGATGCCATGAATCCAGCTTCAGTTCAATTCAGCCACTCACTTGTGTCTGACCACTGCGACCGCATGGACTGCAGCACGCCGGGCCTCCCTGTCCCTCACCAACTGCTGGAGCTCACTCAGACTCATGTCATTCGAATCAGTGATGCCCTCCAACCATCTCACCCTCTGTCCTCCCCTTCTCCTCCTGCCTCCAATCTTTCCCAGCATCAGGGTCTTTTCCAGTGAGTCAGTTCTTCACATGAGGTGGTCAAAGTACTGGAGTTTCAGCTTTAGCATCAGTCCTTCAATGAATATTCAGGACTGATTTCCTTTAGAATGGACTGGTTGGATCTCCTTGCAGTCCAAGGGACTCTCAAGAGTCTTCTCACAATACCACAGCTCAAAAGCATCAATTCCTCAGTGCTCAGCTTTCTTTATAGTCTAACTCTCACATCCATACATGACTACTGGGAAAACCGTAGCTTTGACTAGATGGACCTTTGTTGGCAAAGTAATGTCTGTGCTTTTTTTTTTAATATGCTGTCTAGGTTGATCATAGCTTTTTTCCAAGGGGCAAGTGCTTTTTTAATCTCATAGCTGCAGTCACCATCTGCAGTGATTTTGGAGCCCAAGAAAATAAATTTTGTCACTGTTTCCATTGTTTCCCCATCTATTTGCCATGAAGTGATGGGACCTGGTGCCATGATCTTAGTTTTCTGAATGTTGAGTTTTAAGCCAACTTTTTCACTCTCCTCTTTCACTTTCATCAAGAGGCTCTTTAGTTTCTCTTCACTTTCCGCCATAAGGGTGGTGTCATCTGCATATCTGAGGTTATTGATATTTCTCCCAGCAATCTTGATTTCACCTTGTGCTTCATCAAGCCTGGAGTTTCACACGATGTGCTCTGCATATAAGTTAAATATGTAATGTGACAACATATAGCCTTGACATATTCCCTTCCCGATTTGGAACCAGTTTGTTGTTCCAAGTCCTGTTCTAACTGTTGCTTTTTGACCTCCATACAGATTTCTCAGGAGGCAGGTCAGGTGGTCTGGTATTCCCATTTCTTTCAGAATTTTCCATATTTTGTTGTGATCCACATAGTCAAAGGCTTTGGCATAGTCAATAAAACAGAAGTAGATGTTTTTCTGGAACTCTCTTGCTTTTTCAATGATCCAATGGATGTTGGCAATTTGATCTCTGGTTCCTCTGCCTTTTCTAAAACCAGCAAGAACATCTGGAATTTAGAGGTTCACATACTGTTGAAGCCTGGCTTGGAGAATTTTGATCAGTACTTTACTAGCATGTGAGAAGAGTGCAATTGTGTGGTAGTTTGAACATTTTTGTCATTGCCTTTCTTTGAGATTGGAATGAAAACTGACTTTTTCCAGTCCTGTAGCCATTGCTGAGTTTTCCAAATTTTCTGACATACTGAGTGCAGCACTTTCACAGCATCATCTTTTAGGATCTGAAATAGCTCAATTGGAATTCCATCTTCTCCACTAGCTTCATTCGTAGTGATGCTTCCTAAGGCCCACTTGGCTTCTCATTCCAGGATGTCTGGCTCTAGGTGAGTGATCACACCATCATGGTTATCTGGGTCATGAAGATCTTTTCTGTATAGTTCTTCTGTGTAATCTTGGCACCTCTTCTTAATATCTTCTGCTTCTGTTAGGTCCATACCATTTCTGTCCTTTATTGAGCCCATCTTTTCATGAAATGTTCCCTTGGTATCTCTAATTTTCTTGAAGAGATCTCTAGTGTTTCCCATTTCATTGTTTTCCTCTATTTCTTTGCGCTGATCACTGAGGAAGGCTTTCTTACTTCTCCTTGCTATTCTTGGGAACTCTGCATTCAAATGGGTATATCTCTCCTTTTCTCCTTTGCCTTTCACTTCTCTTCTTTTCTCAGCTATTTGTAAGGCCTCCTCAGACAACCATTTTGCCTTTTTGTATTTTTTTTTCCTCTTGGGGATGGTCTTGCTCCCTGCTTCCTGTACAATGTCATGAACCTCCATCTATAGTTCTTCAGGCACTCCATCTATCAGATCTAATCCCTTGAAACTATTTGTTACTTCCACTGTATAATTGTAAGGGATTTGATTTAGGTCATACCTGAATGCTCTAGTGGTTTTCCCTAATTTGGCAATGAGGAGTTCATGATCTGAGCCAGTCAGCTCCTGGTCTTATTTTGCTGACTGTATAGAGCTTCTCCATCTGTTTTGTTCTGAGAGCTTAATCAATGCTATTTTCTCTCCCTCCTTCCTATGAGATCAGGGAGGCAGTTTTTGCAGTAATACCCGATGAGCTCATGGGAGCTGGTGCTGCTCTTCATTTTTACTGAAACCTTTATTTTTGACAGCCTGAAGCCCTATATTTAAGGTCCAAACTAGGTGATTTCTGGACCAAGGCCTTATTGCTTGTGTATTTTTATAAGGCTGCTTTAGATTCTTTGGTGGAAGAAAGATAACTTTTGCCTGGTGACCTGATTTTGCTTATCAACTTATTCAACAATTCTGTGATTTCAGCTATTTCCTCAGGAAACTGTGATTCCAAATGAAACACTTAAGTGTTTTATCTGCAAATAACACACAATGTGTCCCAAATGTATGGACTTTAATTTATGAGTCATTTAAGAAAAAGAACTGTTAAAGGAAAACCAGGGAGGGAGGAGGAAGGGAAGAGAAGACAAGAAAGGAGAGGTTGAGGCTGTTTTATAGTCTCAGAAGAAGGGATGGGGAGAGGATAATGAATGAATAACTTAATCTAGAATTACAATGGGGTATACTGGTATAAACCCAAAGGAAAAGCTCTTTTAAAATTAAAGAAAATCGTTCAGTCCATGCTTTGGGGGTGAAACCTCTCTGATTCTGGTTTACTATTTTGGGGCCATTCTGTTTTGCTCAGTTGCTGTGGATTTGTTTCCTTGTAGAAACAAGGAAGAAATCCCTCTAGAGCTCTGCAGGCTGGTTGGTGCTTCATAAACAAGCCAGGAAAGATTTTATAAACTCCTCCCAGAAGGATACAGTAAATAAAAGAAATAACATTAAAATTTTAGTAGCCTCATTGCCAAGATCGTTTATGTTCCTATATGCTAGGCATATCATTTTCTGTTAACTAATAATGGCTCTCTCTATACAATTCATGAGACAAGAAGCCTTTCCTCCTCTCACCTGAGTGTGTTTCCTGAGCCTTTTCCAAAGCCCAGCATTTAAAGGAGAGAAAGGCATTCTTCTCATTCTGGAAGCATTTATTCAGGCTCTCTAGCGTACTTACTAGCTAGTCAAGCAAGAGGCAGAGAGGGGTAATTCGAAAGGGGACAACGGGACACAAGGCAATGCAGAAGAATCCTAGGATGACATAGCCCCGATCAACAAGCTAGCCTTGAGGGCAAATAACTTACACATTTCATTCATTCAGTTCATTCACTCCTTCCTTTATCCATTATTTGTCAGACATTATTAATTCATGTTGTATTTAGGCAAATACAACATGAACAAAATCAAAGACCTAGAATTGACTGCGGAAATAGTGCCTTGTACATAGAAGTATTCAATAATGGTTAGCTATTATGTTTACTGGCTTCCCAGGTGACGCTAGTGGTAAAGAATACACCTGCCAATGCAGGAGACACAGAGACACAGGTTTGATCCCTGGGTCGGGAAGATTCCCCGGAGGAGGGCTTGGCAACTCACTGCAGTATTCTTGCCTAGAGAATCTCATGGACAGAGGAGTCTGGCAGGCTACAGTCTGTGGGGTCACAAAGAGTTAGACACAGTTGAAATGACTTAGCATGCATTATGCTTACCAGAAAATAAAAAGTTAGTATCACTGGGAGCTTCTACAAATTAATGAGAAAAGGAAAAACACAGAAAGTTGAGCAAGGATTATGGAAAGACAATTTAAGAGGAGGAAATCCTAATCCTCAATAAACCTATAAAAATATGTCCAGCTACACTGGAGGTCAGAGGAAAACACTGATTTTAAACAACAAGATACTGGTTTCACACATCAGGTTGGCAGAATTTTAAAAGGCTAGTGAGGATGGGGAGAAATAACTGCTACAACTTTGGGGAAAGAAATCTGGAGAGGCCCATTAGAAATAAAAGTATACATATCTTTCTTGGGCTACGGTTGATTTTGGCTAGAACTGGATGAGTGAGTGAGTGCAGGGAAAAGAACACGGTGAGAATTGGGTATGTGCTCGGGAGCTTGTATCTGCCATGGGAACCTCTGGCAGAATCTTACCTGGGGAGTGGAAAGTGATGAAGATCAGAGGTAGTGCTTCAGAAGGATGCTCTGGCTGTGGTGTAGACAGTGATGGACAGTCACAGGGCTGGAGACAGGGAGACGGGTAACTGTCCAGACATAAGAAAATGAGGGTCTGACATGAGGGCAGTGACCTGAAAGGAGTGTGCACTATCAAAGCACTCAGGATGAAAAGTCAGAGGCCACCTACACAAATACCCAAGAGTAGTGTGGTACAGTGAGAGACGTTATTTGTTTGGGCTCCAAAATCACTACAGATGGAGACTGCAGTCATGAAATTAAAGGATGCTTGCTCCTTGGAAGAAAAGCTATGACCCACCTAGACAGCATATTAAAAAACAGAGATACTTTGCCAGCAAAGGTTGGTCTAATCAAACTACTGGTTTTTCCAGTAGTCATGTATGGATGTGAGAGTTGGACTATAAAGAAAGCTGAGTGCTGAAGAATTGATGCTTTTGAACTGTGGTGAAGACTCTTGAGAGTCCCTTGGACTGCAAGGAGGTCCAACCAGTCCACCCTAAAGGAAATCAGTCCTGAAAATTCATTGGAAGGACTGATGTTGAAGCTGAAACTCCAATATTTAGGCCACCTGATACGAAGAGCTGACTCACTGAAAAAGACCCTGATGCTGGGAGGGATTGGGGGCAGGAGGAGAAAGGGATGACAGAGGATGAGATGGTTGGATGGCATCACCGACTAGATGGACATGAGTTTGAGTAAGCTCTGGGAGCTGGTGATGGACAGGGAAGCCTGGTATGTTGCAGTCCATGAGGTCGCAAAAGAGATGGACACGACTGAGTGACTGAAATGAACTGTGGGTTGGTGCAATGCAGATGTCTCAGGAGGCGGAGACAGAACAGACTGAAGCAGCTCAGGAAACACCTGCCCTAGATCAAATTGTGAGACAGCTCAAATTTACATTAAGCTCTTCCTCTTACCTTTCTGGTCTGAGCCCTCCTGCTATCCTGGATTACCCAGAACTCTGGACCACAGGGCAACCCTCAGGAGCACTTCAGGCTTCAAAAGTCTCCTAGCATTAAGCTGTGAGCTGCCACAGGGCAAGGATCCCATTCTTTACCGTGCCCCAGCCTCTAGTTTATCTGTCACATAGTAGGTGCTCAATGAGTATTTGCTTATTTTGTGCTCCCATTTATTTACTAAGATAATTGACTAAATCACCAGAATATACAAGACAGCAACGTAACAACTGACCTTCCTGGAGTCCACTTTAACCCAAAGAAATGTACTAGTAGTGGTAAAATTTCTGGGAGATGGAGAGCTTTTGGAATTGATGTCTTCCAGGACTGTTAAATCACACAGCACAGGCAAAAACTGAGTATTAACTAGGGTGTTGTTGTTTTTTTTTAATGGCAAGAGAAAGTGCCACATTTGATTATGAGAATCCAATGAAATAATCTACCAAAAAATATTTAGAAGAGGGTAAAGTGGAACAGAGATTCAAGTCTGTCACAACACTATCTGGCTCTACACAAAGGCACATACAGAATGTCTGAGTCTGGGTCTCTTTGAGGGCTTTGGTTTAGGTATATCAATCCCAAGCATGGGAAGCTTCCTTGAGAACTCTCTAGCTTGGTCTACTATTTCAGTATTTCATACTGTAGCTGCTTGGGGCCGTCCACAATCCATACCTGCTCCAGGCTGATGGGTGACTCATCCGACTGTCTCTTTCTGTACCCCCTTTGTATTCTCCCAGCACCACTGGGGCCAGGCCAGCAAGGTCCTCACTGTGTCCACACTGGTGTGCGTCACCTCTTTCGTGCCAGCAGCAGGACCAGCTGCTGGAGGGCAGTCAGAGTGTCTAATTAGAGTGTCTTCTGCAAGGCTGTGCATTTGAGGCACAGTGGCCGCGCAGTAAATGTCTGTGGATGTCAATTAGAGTAAACCACGGAAAGAGGAGAGCTTCAGTGTCCTCTGACTGGGTTCAAAAGGAGCTGCCTCTAGAGGTACAGCAGGTGCTGAAATCACGGATTAATCGCTGGTCCCCAGAGAGGCCAAGATTTGGACTGCAACGTCCTCCACTTGTATACATCTCATTCACATCATTTACTCGGAAATGACTTCTCTGACAGTCAGTAACCATAACAATATGATCATAATGGTCATATGGTAATGGCAAGCTATTTGCTATTTATAGGTCAAGCAATATGCCTCATATTTATATGTTTTAATTTTATTCTCACAACAACCCAGTAAGAGGAATTATTATTCTTGTTTGCTCATTAAGTTAAGATTAGAGAGGTTAGATGCTTTGTCGAAGGTCACTGGACTGGTAAGTGATGGAATCTTCTGCTCTCTAAATAAATCCTGTGCTTGAGTCACAGCAAGGGCTGTTTGCTGTTTCTCCCCGCCCTGTCCCCACTCACATTTACATGTCAGCATGGCAGGCATTTTTCTTGGTGCTGGAAGGGTAAAGACATATGAGTGAGTCATTTATAGTAAAGTGTGCTTAGAGCTTAGTGACAAAGGAATGTATATAAGTGCTATGGAAGATCGAGGCAGAGATACCTAAATTAGATGGGCGTTAGGAGTGGGGCAGTCTTTTCAAAGGAAGAGATCAATGAATATAGTTTTGGAAAACAGTACGAGTGTTACAGGTAGAAAAGAGAGACAAGATTTGTTTGGGGAAATGCTAAGCATTGAGTTTGAATCCTGATTTATCTCTGCACTTAGCTCTAGGGTTTCGAAAAAGTTACTTTTTTGAGCATTGGTATACTCATTTTAAAATGAGGCGAATAATTTGTCTCATGCAGGGGTCTGATGAAAGCCAGTGTGAAAACATAGGTAGAACATCTAGCTTGTTGCCAGGTATGCAGAAGGCGTTTGTAAATGGCGGTGATGGTGGAGAGTCGTTATTAATATGATCGAAGGAGGAGGCTCGTGGTAGAGCCCCTGGACAGGTGAGACTGCTGGGGGGCTGCTGAGTAACTGGAGGCAGGAATAATGAAGCCTGGAGACAGACAAAGGGGCAGATTTGAGAAAGATTTCAGAAGTTGTAAGAGAAATGGAATAACCTGGTGATTGGCTAGATTATAAATGGAGGTAGAGAGAGGAGACATCTTCCAAGTTACTGCCTCAAATGCAGGGGTGGGGACCGCAGAAGAAGAGAACAGATTTGAGCACATGCATTGTTTAGAGCCCACTACCCTGTAGGGTCAGTTCTGTTCAGTCGCTCAGTTGTGTAGTTGTGTCCGACTCTTTGCGACCCCAAGAATCGCAGCACACCAGGCCTTCCTGTCCATCACCAACTCCCAGAGTTCACTCAGACTCATGTCCATCAAGTCGGTGATGCCATCCAGCCATCTCATCTTCTGTCATCCCCTTCTCCTCCTGCCCCCAATCTCTCCCAGCATCAGGGTGGCCAAGGTATTGGAGTTTCAGCTTTAGCATCAGTCCTTCCAATGAACACCCAGGACTGATTTCCTTAAGGATAGACTGGTTGGACCTCCTTGCAGTCCAAGAGACTCTCAAGAGTCTTTTCCAACACCACAGTTCAAAAGTATCAATTCTTCAGTGCTCAGCCTTTTTCACAGTCCAACTCTCACATCCATACATAACCACTGGAAAAACCATAGCCTTGACTAAACGGACCTTAGTCGGCAAAGTAATGTCTCTGCTTTTCAATACGCTGTCTAGGCTGGTCATAACTTTCCTTCAAAGAAGTAAGCATCTTTTAATTTCATGGCTTCATCACCATCTGCAGTGATTTTAGAGCCCCCCCGCCCCAAAATAAAGTCTGACACTGTTTTCACTGTTTTCCCATCTATTTCCCATGAAGTGATGGGACCAGATGCCATGATCTTCATTTTCTGAATGTTGAGCTTTAAGCCAACTTTTTCACTCTCCTTCACTTTCATCAAGAAGCTTTTTAGTTCCTCTTCACTTTCTACCATAAGGGTGGTGTCATCTGCATATCTGAGGTTATTGATATTTCTCCCAGCAATCTTGATTCCAGCTTGTGCTTCCTCCAGCCCAGCTTCCTGACCTGCATATGGGTTTCTCAAGAGGCAGGTCAGGTGGTCTGGTATTCCCATCTGTTTCAGAATTTTCCACAGTTTATTGTGATCCACACAGTCAAAGGCTTTGGCATAGTCAATAAAGCAGAAATAAATATTTTTCTTGCTTTTTCGATGTAGGGACAGGAGAGTCTTAAACCCAGTCACTTGGTATTGACAAAGTGACTCTGAGAAGGGGCTCAGTATGATTGTCAGGGCTGGGAGGAAGATGATGCCACATATTTTTAATCCCTAACCTTATGTTCCAGGTAATATCTGTGATCTTGAAGAAATGTTAGCATGTTGAGACAGTAACCTCCCAATTATTTGCAATGACACTGTTTCCTTAGTTATAAAGCATCTTTTACTTTCAGGAAGATTCAGAATTAAATACAGAGACAAAGTTAGGATATCAATAATTCTTGTCTTAAGAGACTTGTGTATATTTGTTACTTGAAGTACTTGCTATTAACATTTAACGGAACTGAGTCTATTCGAGTAAACAAGTAACCTTGCTTCCAATATAAATTTGTAGTTGAATTATTAATTTGTGACTTTAAGTTGGAAAAATATAAGGCTATGCTAGTAAGTTTAAAAATAGGATTAGAAATCTTAAAACATTAAAAAGTATGTTTAATAGCCATGTATAAGAGTAATTTACATTCTTAAAGTAGTTGGCTTGTTTGTTAGATAGTTGAGATACTTAACATGGAAATAAAATGTATAAATACAGCTTGAAATGTTTGAGGGTATTTCTTTAAATTAACTCAGCTTATACATTAATTTAATATATTAATCAAGTCTTCCTAATATATGAATCAAGCCTTCCTTAAAAGTCATGTAAAAATTTGTCAGCTGTAAAAACCAAATGATATTTGTAAGTGAACTAAAACCTCAAAAAAAGGCCTAGACTTTCCATGTTTAATATTAACATATAACTTATTAAAAGATGAAGTTCCTAAATAATCTTTCCTATTTGCAAAAGCCTCTCAAGGTACCAAAACCACATATAACACACTGACATGATATATGCCTAAATTAAAAAGAACATTATGTTTCTCAAATAATATATATTTATATTGTATGTATTTTTAATCTAAATGTATATATTAAATATAAAGATACAAATAATATATATGTTAATATTTACCTTATTACTAATAATGTATTCTTCTATGTATAATAACATATTCTCAGTATATACTTTGTGTCTGTGTTTATATATTCTTTTTTCCTCTCCTAGGAATAGCAATGGCACACACATAGTGCACACTAAGGGTTAGATTGTCTTGTCTGAAAGCTGTTTGCCAAGGCTCTGATATCTAGCAACCCAAATAGAGAACAAAGGGATTTTGCTCTGTGAAGCCTAATTGCCTGCTAAATAAATAAACAGATGCAGTGCTGTACATGTCAAATGAAGGTAAATATTGACCCTGACACCATATGCTTGCTTGGTGCCAGCTGAAGTGTGCTGGCAGGTTTGATAGTCAGGGGGTCCACCAGCCAGCAAGCAGGGCCTAAGTCATTCAGAAGCACAGTCTGGGCAGAGACTGAGATATCAGTAAGGCTCTCCTGTTGCTGCCTTAACCCACCACTCTGTTAGTTCTTTCACTGAAGCGAAATCTGAAATCCAGAAAAGGAAAAGTAGGATGGATATTGATTGCCCAATCTCTGATGGTCCCCTGGGAGCCTTTGTTAAATCAGACTGAGGAGGAGCACACCTTTGAGTTACTTCACCTTTACCTTAAAAAGGAGCGCTTTTACTCGAATGGGTCAGACCCCGAGTGTGTAGGAAACAGCAGCATGCCCGATGCTACACAGCGCCCTCCCCACGAACCCACTGGCTGGCGGAGTCCTAGCACCTCCCTGAACCCCTCAACCTCACAGTGAGGACAATCCTGGCCCTGGTTTTGTCACAGGGTTTAGAACCCAAGTGAAGTTCATTATATAACAAGTCCTGGAGAAAAGGGCTGCGAGTTTTGGAAAAGCTGGTTACCATGATTTCCAAGTAACAAGGAGTAACTCTGGAGCACCCCCTCACCCACCGGTGTTTCTGTCTCCCTTCCTGCTTCCCACGCCCAGAGTGGCCACAGAAAGGCAAGGAGAGGGCAGGCTCCTGGCAGCCACGGTGATCTCTGCAGGCGAAGAAATGCCTTCTTTTCTCCTCATTCTTTTTGAATTAAGAACTCTTAGTAATAGATTCTCCAAGAAATGGAATTTGCACATTTAAGGATACACAGAATCATAGAAGCTAAATATTTTCATTTAATAATAGATAAAACTTGTTTCCAAGAAACAGCATAGAGCTCATACGTAAGTGGGCCTTGAAAAATAGGTATGTAGGTTGATTATTTGGTTCCTGGCTATCCCACACAGTTAGAAACATAGGTGTCAGTTTCACACAGGATTACATTTGGCCACCTTTAGCAAAAGGCAAACAACCCCCAAAACAAACAACAAGGGTCTGAACAGGTGGATTTTCTGTCTTCCTTCCTCACAGAGAAGCTGAGACAAGCTGCCCAGGATGACATGGTGCTTCCAAGCGTGCTGGGCTCAGGTTCCTTTCTTGTTCCCCACCACTGTCGTTACTGGCTGTTTGCATTCCAGCCATTCCATTCAAATGCGAGCCATCAGCAGGGATGACGGATGTTGCCTGTCTCCTTTCTTCTCAGTAAAGACTTCGAGAAAGATTTTAAAGAGGCTCTCAGGGGCTTCCCTGATGGCTCAGTGTTAAAGAATCCACCTGCTAATGCAGGACATCTGGGTATGATCCCTGACCCAGGAAGACCCCACAGGCTCGGAGCAACTCAGCCTCTGCTCTAGAGCTGAGCCCACCCGCCGTGGCCACTGCAGCCGCTGCATCCAGAGCCGAGCCCCACAGTAAGAGAAGCCACCGTAACAGGAGCCCACACACAGCACCAGAGAGTAGCCCCGCTCTCCTCCAACAAGAGGGACGATCCAGCACAGCCAAAACACAAATAAATAAGACTGAAAAAGGGGGCTCTCAGGAAGTATTATTGAATACTTAACACATCTTACTGGTCAGGTCTGACAGGGTCATACCTACTTCCAAGGGAATTTGGGGAAAAGGCTCAGCTAAAAATTGGGGTTCCACTTCAGAGGTAGATTATATGCTGTATTTTGTTTTGCTATGTAGATAATGGGAAGGTAAATTTATATCTCAAGTTATCATAAATAGCAAAATCAGAAATATCTTTGGATATATACATAGGGACTACCTCTTCTTACCTAATTTGAATCCATTCCACCCATCCTTACTATTAACAGTTTTTTTGGAGAAGGAACTAAATCAATTACTTAAAAGCTCTGAATATGTATGATGCTCCAGGCAGTACCTGGGGTGTTATAGGTGAAAAACTGAATAAGGTGCTGCCTCGGCCTTCAAGCCCCTTGTAGTCTGATAGGGAAGACAGACAGAAGAACATTTTAACTTATAATACTATAGTAAAAAATAATCCACTCAACCAAAAAATTCACATCATGATTTTCTAGGGTCTTATTTGCCCTTTTATCTTATGTAATATGGATCTAGCTAAAGGAAGATTAATGCTTGCTAAGAACATGCTGTAAGGCTGCAGATTCCATGAGGCCAGAAACCAGGCACAGTTTACTCATTGCTAAGCCTCGCACACAGTAGGCTGTCAACAAGTTCTGACTGAGTAGTAAAATGATTGGAAATATATGAGGAAAAGGGGAGTCCAAGTATCGTTTTTAAGTATATACTTTATACAACATGGAAACTTGGTACATGAAAATAGATATTTGTCAAAGATAGAAGGCAAAGGATGATTATTTACCTTGAACAGATGGTCTTCATTTCAGAATACGATTTGCCAAATAGCCCTGTATATTTAAACCATGATTTGGGTAGTAGACATTCTTTGGTTACTCCTACCTTCTTTCTGTGCCTCAGTTGCCTAGTTTTCCTTCTCAAAGCCCCTATTTGGCGATCCATGTGATTTCAGAGAAGCAAATGTTGCCTGTCACTTGGGAGGTGAGTTCTGACCTAGGCTAAGCCATTCAGCACAGTCTCTCTCTAGCCACAGTGATTGTTTCAGGAATGAATGATACCACCATCACCACCAGCATCACCAATAACATTTTCATAGTATATACTAGGTACCAGGCACTGTTCTAAGCACTGTATTAGTCCATTTAATCCTTATAACAACCACAAGAGGTAGGGACTATTATAACCCTCTCTTGGTGCCACTCTGAATCTCAGAGCTATAAGTAGTGAGCTAGGTTGGATTCTGAACTCAGGCAGTTTGGCTGTGGAATCCATGCTCCTAATGACGCCACTGAACTGCATGTGACTCAGACTGTCCTATCAGAGTGAACCCTGGGCCTCCAACTAACAAAGTTAGGATGACTGCCTCCCTTTGTGTGGCGTGGACAACAGATATGAGCCTTGGAATTACTCCAGCATCTGATTGCTTCAAGAGAAGTTAGGCTGAGCTAAAGACTAATATGTGGAGGTACTAGAGGAAAAAGGACACAGAGAATCAGAGTCAGTTTTTGAATGATACATGTAATTTGTAGTCAGCAAGGCAATAAACTCTGCTCTAAAGGATGGTTTAAGTTCAGTTTTCAAAAGCATCCCCCTATTATTTGATCTACAAAAAAATTATATACATGCATACTTTCTTATATATATGTTACCTGTAAATATTTACACATATGTCCTTCATATATATTTACCAATGAACATGGTATAAATACAGAGACATTAGTAGTACTGAATCAATTATTTAGCAGAAAAGAGTAGTTTAAACTATTTCACTACTACACTTTGTCACTTTTCAAGATGATGTTTTATCCTCATGTTAATATTTCTGAAATTGGGTTATTTTATAAATGATACTTTCTTCAATTAGTTCTTTCTTGGTGGTAAATATAATATATAAACTAATATAATCAGTGGCATCTTAGATTCAATGAAATATGGTAATTTGATTGTGGTTTGATATATAACCCTCTTAAATACCACTTTATCCTGTCTACAACCTGCACTAAGCATATTCAGATATATATTACTGGTATATACATTATAAGTACATACAACAAAACTTAATTTCATACTTTCCTAGAGTTTTGGGTGATGTTATTTTACATGTGATGGTGAATTGTAAATGAAAAAATAAATTAAAACTGAGGGGAAGGGATCATAATGGAGTAGAAGGACATGGAGCTCATCTTCCCCACAAATATACACACACAAAATCTACATACAGAACAATTATGATGGAAAATTAACTAGAAACTGACAGAACTCCTATACCATCAAAGCTGCAAGAAAGATCATCATGTAACCAAGGATGATGGAAAAAAGGCATCAATAAAATCAGGATGACTGTTCCTGGGAGGGATTTGTTAGGCCAAGAAGGCCCACTTGGGTGGACGTGTGGGAGTGAGCAAGGTGAGCTATAATTTGGGCATCCCAGTCCTCTGTTTGTGCACAGAGGAGACAGCCCTCTTTTCTGCTGAGAAATCCAATAAGACAGATAGAACTGCCAGAGAAACTGAGTCTATACTCAAGAAGAGTGCATGTGTGCTGGCTTGCTAATAATCAGGGTAGAGAGCTTCACACTGGCAGCTGCAACCTTGTGATGCCTATACAACAATTCATCCTCCAAACCCAGAATACACATTCTTTTCAAGCATGAATGGAACATTCTCTAGGATAAATCACATACTAAGTCACAAAACAAGCCTCAACAAATTAAAGAAGATAGAAATTATGTCAAGCATTTTTTCTGATTATAACAGCATGAAACTGGAAATCAACCACAGAAGGAAAAAATGGGAAAGGAAGGAAGAGTGGAGACTAACAACATGCTGCTGAAAAACTAATAGGTCAATGACAAAATCAAAGAAGAAATTAGAAAATACCTTGAGATGAACGAAAATGAAAGCACAGCACCACAAACTTGATAAGCTGTGACAAATGTAGGTCTGAGAAGGAAGTTCATGGTGATATAAGCTTTCTTCAATAAAAAGAAAAATCTCAAGTAAGCAACTTAAACCATCACCTAAAATAATTAGAAAAAGAAGAAAAAACAAACCCAAAATCAGCAGAAGAAAAGAAATAATAGAGACCAGAGAGGAAATAAATAAAACAGAGATTAAAAAATAGAAAAGATCAATAAAACCAACAGCAATTTTCTTTTTTTCTTGATATATTATTTTTGAAAATAAACAAAACTGACAAACTTCTAGCCAGGCTCACCAGGAAGAAAAGAGAGAGGACTCAAATAAACAAAATAAGAAATGAAAGAGGGAAATAACAACAGATACCACAGAAATATAAAAAAAATTCATGAGACTATTATGAACAGTTACATGTCAACAAATTGTAAAACCTAGAAGAAATAGGCAAGTTTCTAGAAGCATAAAATCTGCTGAAACTGAGGCAAGAAGAAACAGATAACCTGAACAGATCATTAGTGAAATACAATTTTTAATAATAATAAAACAAAACTGTGCAAACAGAAGTCCAGGACTAGAGGGCTTCACTGAGTAGTTCTGCCAAACATACCAAGAAAAATTTATACCTATACTTCTCAAATGATTTCAAAAAACTAAAGAGAGGAGGAAACACTCCCAAATTCATTCTGTGAAGCTCCCATCATCCTGTACCAAAACCAGAGAGACAGAGAAAGAAAGAAAATGACGGGTCAATATCTTTATGAAAAAGGATGCAAAATTCAACAAAACATTAACAAACCAATCCAAAAATACATAAAAAGGATCATATGCCATGATCAAGTTCAACTTAAGCAAATCAATCAATGTAATATGCCACATTAACAAAAGTTGAGATAAAAACCATATGATCATCTCCATAAATGCAGGAAAAATAAGCAGTTGAAAAATTTCAACATCCCTTCCTAAAAAAACTCACCAAAGTGAGTAGAGTGAGAACATATCTCAACGTGATAAAAGCCATTTATGACAAACACACAGCCAACATAATACTCAACAGTGAATGGCTGAAAGCCTTCGTACTAAATTTAGGAACAAAACAAGGATACCCACTCTTATCAGTCCTCTTTAACATAGTACTGGAAATCCTAGCCATAGCCATCAGGTAAGAAAAAGAAATAAAAGGTGTACAAATTGGAAGGGAAGAGGTAAAACTGTGTGCAGACTACATGATACACTGTGTAGCGAAGGCTGGAGTCTCCACACAAAAACTATTAGAAGTAATGAATAAATTCAGTAAGTTACAAGGTTAATATACAGAAATCTGTTGCATTTTTTTTACATTAAGAAGGAATAACAGAAAGAGAACTTTTAAAAGTTCCATTTAAAATCATGTCAACAAAAGATTCCTGGTAATAAACAACCAAAGATGTAAAAGACCTGCATGCTGAAAATGACAAAACATTGATAAAGGAATTTAAAGCTGACTCATGGGTATGAAAGGATATGGCAAGCTTCCTTGGATTGGAAGAATTAATATTGTTAAAATGGCCATGCTGCCTAAAGCAATGTATAGATTTAATACAATCAAAATAACCATGTCATTTTCCACAGAACTAGAAGAAACAAGTCTAGGATTTATATGCAGCCAAAAGTGGCTCAGAACTGCAGAAGCAATGCTGAGAAAAAAAGAGAACAGAGCTGGAGACATAAACCTTCCAGATTCCAGACTATACTACAAAACTACAGTAACCAAACACAATGATATTAACACAAAGACAAACATATAGATCAATGGGAACAGTATAGAGAGCCTAGAAATAAAACCACACACAGTCAATTACACAAAGTAGTTGTGTAACTGACACAACTATGACAAAGAAGGCAGGAATACACAATGGAGTAGTTTCTTCAACAAGTGATACTGGGAAAGCTAGACAGCTATATGCAACTCAATGAAATTAGAACACTCCCTCACACCATATACAAAAATAAGCTCAAAATGGTTTAAAGACCTAAATATACTACGTGACAATACAAAACTCCTGGAAGAGAACACAGGAAAAATATTTTTGGCTGTAAATCTATGTTCAACATCACTAAGTAAAAGAGAAATGCAAATCAAACTATAATGAGGTACCACCTCACATTGGTCAGAATGGCTATCATCAAAAGGTCTACGCATAGTGAATGCTGAAGAGGGTGTGGAGAAAAGGAGACCCTTTTACACTGTGAGGATGCTAACTGGTATAGCCGCTATGGCAAACAATATGGAGGTTTCTTGAAAAACTAAAAGTAGAGCTACCATATGGCCCTAAAATCCCATTCCTGGGCATACAGTCAGAAAGGATGAAAACTAATTCAGAAAGAAACATGCACCCCAATGTTCATGCAGCACATTTACAACAGACAAGACTTGGAAACAACCCGAGTGCCCATCAACAGATGACTGGCTTAAGAAGGTGTCCACACACACACACACACACACACACACACACACACACACACACAGTGGAATACGACTGTCATAAAAGTGAAGTATTGCCCTTTGTAGCAACATGGATGGACCCAGAGAATATTGTTTAGAGAAGAAAATCAGACAGAGAAAGACAAAAACTATGTGATATCACTTGCATGTAGAATGCAAAAAATAATACAAATTAATTTATATACAAAACAGAGACTCACAGACACAGAAAGCAAACTTATGGTCACTAAAAGGGAGGAGGAGGGAGGGAGGACAGACAGATTAACCGTATGGAATTAACAAATAACAAACTACCATACATAAATTGATAAGCAAGAGGACTTACTGTATTGCATGTTGTTATATATTTAATATCTTACAATAAAATGAGGAGGGTATCCAAATAGACTAGGTGGTACGTACTATGATGAAACTCAAACAGGAATCTCTCCTTTCTTAAAAACTACTCTTTGTGATGTAACCTGCTCAGCAGGGTCTTCAATACTCTTGTTTTCTGACTGGTATTATTTTGATGTATGAGGTAGAATAAGAGGGAGGCTGTTGGTAAAGAATGAACTGTCTTCTTTTAAAAAATTATTCATAGGTAATTAGAAATAACTTTGATTATTTTTTTGAAAGGTAGATTCTAAAGCAGTGATTCTCAAAATGCAGTTCCCAGCCAGCACCATCAGCAGCCCTGGGGAACCTGTGAGAGATGCAGTTCCTCAGGTCCCATTTCAGACCTACTGAATTAAAAACTCCAAGGGCGGGGCCAGCATCCGTATCTTAACAAGTCTTCCTGGTGGTTCTTCCGCATAGCCTTCAGGGGTTTAAGTAATTAAATTATGCGTGTCAATGTTTTGAAGATGGTTTTTCTTTTTCAAATTAGTTAACTTTCTGAAGTTTGGAAAATGTAAAATTATAAAAAGATGACAGAAGACATGGATTGTTTAAATACATCTTCCTGAAGGGAATATGGAGCTTTAAACAGAATGTGGTGTCTGGCATTCTGAAGTGCATGTTTCAGCAAAGGGTGGGGGCCTGTTTAATGTACAGTGAAACTGCTTCTTCCAGGATGAGATTCCTGCAGTCCATCACAGATGGTCTACATATTTCTATAAAATTATACCTACTCTGAATTTGTTTGTCATTTGACTCATCTACATGGGCTTATTATGACAGAATGGCATCTTGACCAAAGAAAATATTTTTGTAAAAATCTCTGAAGAGAGATCAAAGGTTTTGACATGAGGCTTTAAATAGAGTGTATTATGTTATGCACATGTTAAAGATCTGTATGATTTTCCTGGGGAGAAAAATATGTTTCAGTAGTATCTTGTTAATTTGTATCTGTGGATAGACAGAGAAAGTTTTCCTCCAAAATCCTGTAGACAGTATATGTTCAAATTCTTGAGACATTACCAAAGGGTTACCCAAGGTAATTCCATCTTATATTCACACCAGCAGTGTATGGAAACACAAATTGTCCCCCGCCCTCACCAATGCTTGTTATGGTGGCGTAGTAGCCATTCTGTTAAGGCTCTGATGGCATTTTATGGTGATCTGAATTTCACTTTCCTAATGACAAGTAGCACTGAGCATATTTTCATGTGCTTATTTGCCATCTGTCTATCTTCTGGTCCAGTGATTCCACTCTTTATTTCAAAAGAACTAAAAGCACATGTCCACACAAAAACATGGATCCTTGCTATAGACTGAATTCTCTCTCCTCCAAATTTATATGAAAGTGAAAGTTGTGTTCAATTCTTTGTGTCCCCATGGACTACATGCTGCTGCTGCTAAGTCGCTTCAGTCGTGTCCGACTCTGTGCGACCCCACAGACGGCAGCCCACTGGGCTCCGCCATCCCTGGGATTCTCCAGGCAAGAACACTGGAGTGGGTAGCCTTTCCCTTCTCCATGGGGTCTTCCCAACCCAGGGACTGAACCCAGGTCTTCTGTACTGCAGGCAGATTCTTTACCAGCTGAGCCACCAGGGAAGCCCAAATTTATATGCTGATGCTCTAACCCCTAAGATAACTGTATATGGAGGTAATTAAGGTTAAAAGAGTCACATGGGTGGGACTCTGATCAAACAAGTTTAGTGTTTTTGTGAGAGAAGACGCACAGAGCTCATGCTCTCCCCAGGAGCTCCTCACAAAGAAGAGGTCATGTGAGCATGCTGTGGGGTGGCAGTCACCTATAAGTCAGGGGAAGGGGTTTCACCAGAAAGGAATCATGCAAGCATCCCGATCTTACTCTTCCATCATTCAGAACTGTGAGGAAATAAGTGTCTGTTGTTGGAGCCACCCAGTCTATAACCTTTTGTCTTGGCAGCCGGGGCTGAGTAGTAGAGTCCTCACAGCAGGATTTGTAGTATTTATATTATTTGTAATAGTAAAAATCTAGAAACCACTGAAATGAATGGATAAGCAATTTGTGGTAAACACATGTTTAAAAGCAATACTACTGAGTAATACAAATGAACAAGCTATTGATATACACAACAACATGGATAAATACCAAAAAATTATGCTACAGGAACTAAAGCAGACCAGAAAGAAGAGTTGGCACTGTTATTCCATTTATATAAGACTCTAGAAAATGTCAATAGCTGATTGTGACAGAAAGATCTGTGGTTGTCTGGGAGGTGAGGTGTGGTGAGGAGTGAGGGGGAGAGATCACAAAGATACAGAAGCAAGCTCTAGGGAGTAATAGACAGGTTTACTAGCTTGACCGTGATGATGGTTTCACATATGCATAAGTTAAAACTTACAAATCGTGTACTTTAAATACACACAGTTTACTGTGTGCCACTTATAGTATTTCTGGACCAAACTTGAGTCTGCTAGCCTGGCCGAAGTAAAGCCAATCTGATTGCTGTGTAGTGAAGGAAAGTTTGGTGTTTTATTGCAAGGCACCCAACATAAGGCCAAGGTTAGGAGAACTGGCAGCTCATGCTGAAGTCCTACACTCCCCAGTGGCTTTTAGGGAAGGATTTTTATAAAGACCAGGTGAGGGAGAAGGCAGACCTCCTACTGATTAGTTAGTGGTGAAGTAATAGGGTGGTGTTTCAAAAATTAACATCATAAACCTTCTGGTTCTAGAATTGAAAGAGACACGTGTACCCCAATGTTCATTGCAGCACTGTTTATGATAGCCAGGACATGGAAGCAGCCTAGATGTCCATCAGCAGAAGAATGGATAAGAAGGCTGTAGTACATATACACAATGGGGCATTACTCAGCCATTAAAAAGAATACATTTGAATCTGTTCTAATGAGGTGGATGAAACTGGAGCCGATTATAGAGTGAAGTAAGCCAGAAAGAAAAACACCAATGCATATATATGGAATTTAGAAAGATAACAATAACCCTGTATGCAAGACAGCAAAAGAGACACAGATGTATAGAACAGTCTTTTGGACTCTGTGGGAGAGGGAGAGGGTGGGATAATGTGGGAGAATGGCACTGAAACATGTATAATATCATGAGACAGGATGCTTGGGGCTGGTGCACTGGGATGACCCAGAGGGATGGTACGGGGAGGGAGGAGGGAAGGGGGTTCAGAATGGGGAACACATGTACACCTGTGGTGGATTCATGTTGATGTATGGCAAAACCAATACAATATTGTAAAGTAATTAGCCTCCAATTTAAATAAATAAATTTAAATTAAAAAAAAACCCCCTTCTGGTTCTAACTGGTCTGGAGTCTAAATGCTGGTGGTCAGCAGTTAACTTCTTCCATCCCATAGGGGCTTTGAGTGAGTGAGTGAGTGAGTGAAGTCGCTCAGTCGTGTCCGACTCTCTGCAACCCCATGGACTGTAGCCCACCAGGCTCCTCCGTCCATGGGATTCTCCAGGCAAGAATACTGGAGTGGGTTGCCATTTCCTTCTCCAGGGGATCTTCCCGACCCAGGGATCGAACCCAGGCCTCCCGCATTGGGGGCAGACGCTTTAACCTCTGAGCCACCAGGGAAGCCCCGTAGGAGCTTTAGTGTCTTTAAAACAACTCAAGGATATGGCTCAGAACGTTATCCATAGCCCTCAAGGAGGAACTACAAGTCCTTGACTTGGTCTCCCAGCTTAACTATTATTCTTTTGTCTCGCTTGACTGTTTCCCCCCGTTTCTGCATTTTCTCACTTCTCTGATTAAGTTTTTCCTTTGGAACCTGGAAGGCTTAGGAGGCCAAAGCCTTTCTAGAAACAAGAGGCAAGGGGCCATGGGGGTGGGGACTGTTCCTGGGAAGGCCACCCACTGCCCTTCTTCATTTCAGTAGCTCAACAGGCTATTAGACAAAGAAAACCTGTGGCACTTCTGCTTTCTCCTGGCAACTCTGTGTTAAGTGGATTTTCTTTTCTCCATTTTGATAAATAAAGGGAAAAGAAAATGCCTCATCCAGAAAAGGCTGTCATATGTACAGGACTCCACGGCTTTGAACTTTCCCTTGTGAGGAGCCTAGAATAGAACTCCGTCCCACCCCCAAAAGCTAGCTTTTCCATTACCACTGGAGGTAGAGCAAACAAAACCACAATATCAAAGAACATAAAACCGATGGCAGTAAATTCAAAACTGGCAAACGGATCATTATACTTGGAACTTATCTTTTGTTTTTCAAGTTTCAGTTCAGTTCAGTTGCTCAGTTGTGTCCAACTCTTTGCAACCCCATGGACTGCAGCATGCCAGGCCTTCCTCACCATCACCAACTCCCAGAGCTTGCTCAAACTCCTGTCCATCCAATCAGTGATGCCATACAACCATCTCATCCTCTGTCCTCTCCTTCTCCTCCTGCCTTCAGTCTTTCCCAGCATCAGGGTCTTTTCCAATGAGTCAGCTCTTCGCATCAGGTGGCCAAAGTATTGGAGTTTCAGCTTCAACATCAGTCCTTCCAATGAATATTCAGGACTCCTTTAGAATGGACTGGTTGGATCTCCTTGCAGTCCAAGGGACTCTCAAGAGTCTTCTCCAACGCCACAGTTCAAAATGGCCAGGTGTGGGAAGGTCTATAGGAATCGCAGGGCACGTGAGTGGATAGTCTCAGGATTCCAGGCCCTGGCTCTGCTCGCTGTATCGGCTTCCCCAGAGAGATCGGGAGGTGTGCTCCAGGAAGAGGGAGGGCGCATCAATTCTTCAGCGCTCAGCTTTCTTTACAGTCCAACTTTCACAGCCATACATGAGTACTGGAAAAAGATAGCTTTGACTTTGTCAAAACCATAGACAGGCTTTTGTTGGCAGAGTAATGCCTCTGTTTTTTAATATGCTGTCTAGGTTGGTCATAGCTTTCCTTCCAAGGAGCAAGCATCTTTTAATTTCATGGCTACAGTCACCATCTGCAGTGATTTTGGAGCCCAAGAAAATAAAGTCTGTCATTGTTTCCATTGTTTCCCTATCTATTTGCCATGAAGTGATGGGACCAGATGCCATGATCTTAGTTTTCTGAATGTTGAGTTTTAAGCCAGCTTTTTCAAGCTTAGGTGGCTCTATTGGATACTGTGGGAAAGAATCAATCTTTCAATCATATTTAATAATTTGGGTGAGGAATATTATATGACAGAAAAGCTTCCACAAGATAATACACTAAAATCTAGAATAATAGGAAGTCAGCTCATGGAAGGCAAAACTTTGTCAGTGCAATCCAAAGCTGGACACACACTTTGGTTAGAAACTCAAACCTGCTCCAATTGGACAGTGAGCTTGAAAGAAAAACAGGGTTTGATTCTTAGCTTTAGGTTAAGTTCACACCAAATATAGTGGATTTATTGCTCTTTGGGGGTTGTGCTAATTCATGTTTACAGAGAGGCTTTCTACAGAAGGTTCTTTGTAGCAGATCACTATAGGAGGAAATTCCTTCCAAAGTTGCATTGTGTATTTCCATTTTACTGTGCTGCGGATGCCAGGGTTTTTTTTTTTGTTTGTTTGTTTGTTTTTTAACGTCCTAGGCTTTAAGTAAATTGTTCACACTTGGGCTCCGTACCTTAAGAGTGGTAGAGGAGAGAACTCAAAACTGTCTGACGCCCAAACTCTCACTCAGTATAAAGTAGAGAGCTTTCTGGCAGGCCTGCCATCAATCATGCCCTGAGCTCTCCCTAGTGTTTCCTTTAACTTCCACTTGCATTAACTCAGTTCTGGTTCACAGCTGGAGAGCGCAGGTTGCACCTGCTCAGAAAGCCAGCGGGAGCCGCGTCTCACCCGCAGCTCAGCCTTGGTTGCTTGTGCACGGACAGGAGTGCCCACCAGGGGGCACCGCAGCCTCAGAGCTGTTGTGCGTGCCCGTCCTGGACAGAGCCAGCGGCGCGGAGGGCGTGGGGCTGGGAGCGTCGAGCGCCGGGGTCCGCGCGGAGCCGCGCCCTGCCCCTTCCTAGCGCACGCCGCAGATCTCCCCGGGAAACCGATACAGCGAAGAGAGCCCGGGCCCGGGGCCGCGAGGCGGGCCGCTCCCGCGCCGCGCGGTTCGCGAGCGGACCTTCCAGCACCTCGCCATTTGACCATCTCTGCTCCGCCCTCCATCCCCAGCCGAGACCCCGCCCCAGAAGGGCGCCCCCTCGCGGCCACTGGGTCCCGGCTGGCTCCCGGGCCTTTCGCAGGCACCCAGGCCCGGCCCAGCCGCACCTGGGCCGCTCCCGCCCGGGGCGCCACCCCTCGCGCCGCCGAGATAACTTTCCCGGGAGCCGCCGCGGCCTGGCGCGCCCCGGGGCACACCCCGCTCGCCCGCCGGCCGCGTTCCCCGCCGGGCCGCCGGCTCCTCGGCTCGCCAGTCTCGCGACCGCCCGCTTCTCTGAATCTCCTGGAGGAGCGGCACTCCGCCGCCCGGGCAGGGGGGCTCTCGGAGGGACAGCTTCAAGTTGGCCACCCGTGATGAACTCGGGGATCCCCAGACGGGAGCTGTGCCCCGCCACGAACTGACCTCCACTCGTCGGTCGCGGTAAGGAGCCCGAAACCCTTTCGGACCCTCTTCCGGCTTCTCGGTGCTGGTGGGCTGGGGGGCGGCGGTAGTGGACTGAGGGACGACCCTCGCCATGGCCCCTGCGGTGGGGCCGGGACGTGGTGGGGGCACCCGACACAAAGGAACAGCCGAGTGCTCCCGGCTCGGCGAACCGAACCGGGGGCTGCGGGGTGGGGTCGGAGCCGGAGACGCGCGCCCTCTGGGGACCCCGGAGGCGGAGGGGGGCCGGTGCGTTGCTTCTGCCCTCCGGCGGGCGTAGGTGGAGGGGGTCGCAGGGCTTCGAGGGCTTCCGAGTCCGAGGAGGGCCCGGAGCGCTCGTCCCTTTCTTTTCTTGCCCCTTGACCCCTTTGACAGGCGACTTTTCTCGCCCGCAGGGCTGCGGGAGGGGCCGCGGCGCCCCCGCCTTCGGAGGAGCCGGAGCCGCAGGATGCGCGGGGACTCGCCGCCGCCCTCCGCGCCCAGTTCCGCCGGCGCTTCCCCGGCCGCTCCCGGGCGCTGACGCTCGCCCGGGCTTCCCCGCCCTCCTTACCTTCCGCCCGCGCCGCGCCGCACCCCGCCGGTGACTGGTGCTCTCGGCCTCGCCGCGGCGCGGGCAGTCCGCTCATGCCTCGCGTTTGAGGGCGGGGGTGGCTCAGCGGCTGGGTCGCAGCTTTCTCCGCTGGCCGAGGCCCGCCACAGCCGACATGGGCTGTTTCTGCGCGGTTCCGGAAGAATTCTATTGCGAAGTTTTGCTTCTGAATGAATCCAAGTTAACTCTCACAACCCAGCAACAGGGCATCAAGGTAGGCGCGGGTCGGGGGCGTGTGCCGGGGGAGGCGGTGCGCGGCCGGCAGAGCTCGGGGGTCCGCGGCTTTGTCCCGGCGCCGTCACCCGGGCGGGGCAGGCGGCGGGGCGTCTCCGCGCGGTGGGAAGGTGCGGCGGCTAACCCCCGCGCTCAGGTGCGGGGTGGACGGGTCAGGCGAGTTAACTTTGAGTGCTTCATAATGGGGAGTAAGTTTGACGTCTGGCAGGATCGTCCATACAGCAGCTCGCAGCCGCAATCTACCGTCCTGAAACTGAGACCCAAAACTCTTCCCTACCTCGTCCTCCTCCCAAAGCAGCTAAGGCCCCCAGGGCTCCCAAAGAGGCGCAGAAATGTATATACAGGCGATCCTCGGCTTTGTTGAACGACTATTTTTTCCTTGATAGGATTACTGGGAAAGGAAAATAGCTCACTCGTTGAAACACATTTATTAGGTGGTTGTGATTGTGTCGCCTGTGTTTGTGGTTGGGTAATGTTACGTTTGGCCGGAAAATAATTTCCTTTTCCGAAAGCAACCTGGTTTTAGCCCCATGTTTAAGTAAACATCTCTCCAAACGAGGTAATAACTTTGTGCCTCTTAGTAGGTCATTAAAATGCAATTACCTCTATTAACCTGAAAAACCCAAACAAAAAGGATATGGGAGCTTGCAGACATCCACTTCCTTAATTTTGATGGGCTCGTGTTTACGGTTGACAACCTGAAGGATGCGCCTGCGCGCTGGTTTTTGTCTCGCAACAAGGTAGCTACCTAGAGATGATCGCAGTCCCGACTGTTTTGTTGTTTTCTCTTTCCCCTTCAGTTTAAAATCACTTCGGCATTTTAGATACCTTAGCTGCTGAGTCTGAGCAGGGGAAATCGTCCTTCCCCCGCCTCTCTCTCTCGTACAACAGGCCGTCTGAAAAATAAACTTAAGGCTGCCAATTGTGTTGTCCTTGTCTTGTCACCGCAGAATTTAATCCTAATGGCGTAGACTCTGGGCATTTCCTTGTGTGAATTAGTTTTTAACATAGCTTAATAGGCACTAGAGTAACTGTTCTTCAAAAGTTTCAGCTTTGTATCATTCTTGGTGTACAGAATTCTGATTTTACAGCTTTTTTTTTTTTTTTTTTGGTCAGAGAAAGGTAAAAGGATCAGTTAAAGCTACAAAAATAAAGTTAACCCTTTAGGAAATTGTTTTGAATATTGTTTGCCCTGTAATTGTAATAAGAAAAAGTCAATCAGAATCTCAGTGTTTCAATAAAAGACTTTGGGCAAGTGTTCATTGTATACTTTTAGCTCTTTATGTTCCAATTCCCATTCCCTGCCCCACCAACATGAAATCAGGGAAAGAACTTACAAGATGACGTAACATTCTTTTGTGTACTGTGCAGATAAAATAGGCAACACTCACAAAAACATCATACATTTTTGATAACACATAGATTCTCTTTGGCTTTGGAACAATTAGAGAAAGATAACTCACGATCTGATACTAAAACAACAAAGCAATCTTTCTGAAGTCTGAAGTCATCTGGTATGTGAGCTTCCTATTTTATCATGAAAGCCCTATTCCTGTCAGCTGTGGAGCTTGTACATTATTCTGTCAAGAGAGCAGCCAAGACTTGGGATCAAATGGAATAATATTGTCAAAGAAACATGAATCAAAAATCCTGATCCATAATTACTTTTTATAACCTGATGGTGCTTATCTTGTTTTACAAATAGGTGGAAAATTGGTGAGTGATTCAAAGGCATTCACAACTTTATAATGCTGTTATTTTAGATGTATGCCATTTAACTAAACAATAATTTAGGCATGCCTTTGTTCAAAGTAATTTTGCAGCAGGCATGCCCTCTTTCAGTGTCACGAAGCACGCCACATTTATTTTGATGGCCATATGTATAACACAGATGTCTGCCAAAGTTAACCACATTATCTGTAGCTACTATGCTACCATAAAAATGCATGTGTTAAGCACCTATCTGCTTGTGCCCGCGTGCTCAGCTGCTCAGTCGTGTCTGAGTCTTTGCGACCCCGTGGACTGTAGCCCACCAGGCTCCTCTGTTCATGGGATTCTCCAGGCAAGAATACTGGCGTGGTTTGCCATTTCCTTCTCCAATCTGCTAATGGTATGTACTAAATTAAACACACACATATATGCTTACAAATGATGTAATGTATAAACAGCATCTTACATGATATTCAAACACTGAATGAATGTTTGTGCATATTATTGTTTTGTACATACTTGGCATTTTCTTTAACTCCTACTTTAGTTTGTAAATGAAATAATAAACAATTACTACAAAGTCAATAGCCAATAACTACTATTATAGTGTTTTCCTTCCAGGATAGTACTCTTGATAATTTTGATTATCGCTAACTTAGGTTAGCTAAGCATATGACATTTTCCTCTAAAATTGAAATAGAATTTTTTTCAAAAGTATTTTCTAATATTTATTTTGAGATGAGCCTTTTTCACATTCTATCTTAGATGAAGACATCTAATCTTGTGTTAAAGTTACATATTTTAACCCTTAATGGGAGGAATTTTACTGATTCCTAAACAGTTATGTAATAATTTGGTTGCATGACCATTATAATAATGCATTATACATTAAAAAGATTAGTTGAAGTAAATTTAAGTAGAAGGCATAGAAATAAGCTTTGTAAAACATTTTTCCCCTCTGTACTATTTTGAAAAACACTGTGGATTTGTTTAAACACCAAGTTACTCATTGAAAAGTTAGTTATAAAGTGATTTTTTTCTGCAACTCTGATCAAACTTTTTCACTGACTTTAGGCAAAAAAATCTACATACTTGTTCCCATGGGAAGCATTTCCGCCTGAGGACAATAGTTACACATATGTTCAGATTCAAGTGAAAGTGAAGTTGCTCAGTCCTGTCTGACTCTGCAACCCCATGGACTGTAGCCTACCAGGATCCTCCATCCATGGGATTTTCCAGGCAAGAGTCCTGGAGTGGGGTGCCATTTCCTTCTTTAGGGGATCTTCCCGACCCAGGGATCAAACCCAGGTCTCCTGCATTGCAGGCAGATGATTTACCATCTGAGCCACCAGGGAAGCCCCTTGTTAAGATGAGTAGCATTTAAATGGAAAATAGTTTTCTGTTTCAAAAATAATTAGAAAAATAAAACCCGGTGTGATATTCATACTAATAAGATATAGCCGTTTGCCTTCTTAACTTACTTTAGAGGTAACCTTACCTTGTCAAACAGAAAGTCTTTTGCATGCAGATTGTAGTTTGAGCCGTATCCAAGATTTAAAAACCCAAGTTTATATAAGCTGAATGCTATTGGTTGTGTGTCGAGCCACACAATAGCTTTTAGCTGTTTGTTCTCCGCTGCTATCTCTGTTGTTTATTTTAGTAGGAATTTCTGCTGTGGTTGGTCTCTTAGTTTTTGAGCAGTGTTTGTTCAGGAAAACGTTTGTTTTATCCTTTGTAGTTTTCTGTGCTGGGTGAGGTAGAAATCTTTCTTCTTGTTCTCTTGGAAAGCAAAACTTGAATGTGACTCAGACTATATTACTTGTCATTTGATTAGCAAAAGATTTTTAGGGGAAAAAAAATCACGAGGTTTTATGATTTAGTCCACAAAATTGCTACTGCAAATGTGAACTAGATCAGTATTTTCATTTCAGCAAGATTTTAGTCCTCTGAGTAGTAATGTAATAAACACTGAGGTGCTTGTTTCTCCCTCAGTGTATTTGACTAAATTAATGAAACCAATGTGACAGTAAGATGGAATTTCCTTTAATTTAAAAAAGCTTTATTGAGATATACCAGCCAATTCACACAGTTAAACCCATCCATTAACTTTTAAATGAAGTTACTTTCTAAATCATCCTGAGGTTCCTGAGGGAATATTATGAATCAGTTTTAATACTTTGATCAGAAACTTCCTAATAAATTAGAAAAGCAGAACTTGGGGACTTGAATTATGTGCATCTCTCTTACCAACAATCATTTCTTATACTCCACTTAGATTGGTAAATAAAACATCTAAGACTGAGAAAAAGGAAAAAGCAGTAGTTTTTTGCAAATCATATTATATTCACATATAGCTTTATCTTTTAATACCAATGACATAAGGTACACAGTCAGGGACCTTCTAAACATAGGTTGAAGCAAGTAATTGTACCCCAGCATTTCTGGGGTATAAGTGTTTCTGGGGTAATAAAAGACTGACTATGGGTCTTGACTGGTTAGTAAGTTACATGTGACTGGGAGAGTACACCTTTTTCACACTGCATCTAGATTTCTAAACCTCAAACATGATATCTGTGCTGTAACTGTTTAAGATGAACTACTATATAAATGTTCCCTCAAAAATTAAAAAAATGATTGAAAGTATTTTTCCAGCTTTATGAGGTATAATTGACAAATGAAATTGTAACATGTTTATAAGGAGTAAAACTTGATGATATAATACCTATACATATTGTGAAAGGCTTCCCACATCTCACCATTCTTAACACATGCATATCTCACACCTTTCTTATTGAAAACACTTGAGATCTACTACTGTCTTAGCAAATTTCAGTTATATACTATAGCCTTATCCCCTATAGATACTATGTTATACCTTTAGATCTTTAGACTTAACTGCCCCCTCAATTTTACAAGACTTTTTCCTTGGAAAAAAATGATTAAAATGCCATTTATTATCCATAGTTTTTTTTTTTGTTCTCATTAGTTATCTATTTTATTTTTTTAAAATTTTATTTTTACTTTATTTTACTTTAAAGTGATTTAAAAGCAATTTAATGGGGAAAACATTGTTACCTTTAGCAGATAATGACTAGCTATCCTTTTCTAGGGGCTTACAATTTTCTTGGTTGATGCTGGATCACACTTTTTGCTGCCCCATTAATATAATTGTCCTTGAATTCTATAGTGAAGTGAAGTCGCTCAGTCCTGTCCGACTCTTTGCGACCCCATGGACTGTAGCCTACTAACTTTAAGTTAGTTTAATTTCCAGTAGTCAGTATGGATGTGAGAGTTGGACTGTAGAGAAAGCTGAGTGCTGAAGAATTGATGCTTTTGAACTGTGGTGTTGGAGAAGACTCTTGTGAGTCCCTTGGACGGCAAGGAGATCCAACCAGTCCATCCTAAAGGAGATCAGTCCTGGGTGCTCATTGGAAGGCTTGATGCTGAAGCTGAAACTCCAGTACTTTGGCCACCTGATGCGAAGAGCTGACTCATTTGGAAAGACGTCAATGCTGGGAAAGATTGAAGGCAGGAAGAGAAGGGTACGACAGAAGATGAGATGGTTGGATGGCATCACCGACTCAATGGACATGAGTTTGAGTAATCTCTGGGAGTTGGTGATGGACAGGGAGGCCTGGCGTGCTGCAGTCCATGGGGTCACAAAGGGTCAGACACAACTGAGCAACTGAACTGAACTTTGAACTAAATGTAAACTAACACAGAGTTTTTGTTGTTTTAGAGCATGGGTGGTATCTTAATCTATTCAGGCTGCTATAACAAAATACTACAGACTGGGTGGCTTATAAACAAGAGAAACATATTTCTCATAGTTCTAGAGGCTGGAGGTCTGAGATCAGGGGTTCCAGCATGGTTGAGTGAGGGCCCTCTTCCAGGTTGAAAACTTGTTGTGTCTTTATGTGGCAGAAGGGGCTAGGGAGCTCAGTTGGCCTTTTTTTTTTTTTTTAAGGTACTAATTCCAAAGGCCGCACCTAAAGACCATCACTTTGGGGCTTAAGTTTCCAACATGAATTTCAGTTCAGTTGCTCAGTCGTATCCGACTCTTTGCAACCTCATGAATCACAGCACGCCAGGCCTCCCTGTTCATTACCATCTCTCGGAGTTCACTCAGACTCACGTCCATCAAGTCCCTGATGCCATCCAGCCATCTCATCCTCGGTCGTCCCCTTCTCCTCCTGCCCCCAATCCCTCCCAGCATCAGAGTCTTTTTCCAATGAGTCAACTCTTCGCATGAGGTGGCCAAAGTACTGGAGTTTCAGCTTTAGCATCATTTCTTCCAAAGAAATCCCAGGGTTGATCTCCTTCAGAATGGACTGGTTGGACCTCCTTGCAGTCCAAGGACTCTCAAGAGTCTTCCTCAACACCACAGTTCAAAAGCATCAATTCTTCGGTGCTCTGCCTTCTTCACAGTCCAACTCTCACATCCTTACATGACCACAGGAAAAACCATAGCCTTGACTAGACGGACCTTAGTCGGCAAAGTAATGTTTCTGCTTTTGAATATACTATCTAGGTTGGTCGTAACTTTTCTTCCAAGGAGTAAGCGTCTTCTAATTTCATGGCTACAGTCACCATCTGCACTGATTTTGGAGCCCCCAAAAATAAAGTTTGACACTGTTTCCACTGTTTCCCCATCTATTTCCCCTGAAGTGATGGGACCAGATGCCGTGATCTTCATTTTCTGAATGTTGAGCTTTAAGCCAACTTTTTCACTCTCCTCTTTCACTTTCATCAAGAGGCTTATTAGCTCCTCTTCACTTTCTGGCATCAGGGTGGTGTCATCTGCATATCTGGGGTTATTGATATTTCTCCCGGCAATCTTGATTCCAGCTTGTGTTTCTTCCAGCCCAGCGTTTCTCATGATGTACTCTGCATATAAGTTAAATAAGCAGGGAGACAATATACAGCCTTGACGTACTCCTTCTCCTATCTGACACCAGTCTGTTGTTCCATGTCCAGTTCTAACTGTTGCTGAATTTCAGGAGGACCCAAACATTTAGACCATAGCAGATGGTGATAAAATTAAATCTAAGTTGCAGGGTCAGAAGTTCAGACTCGACTTTCCATTAGATATATTGACAGTGGTTGGTTATTTTTATTATAAAATGAGACGGGAAACTCATCTTTTGTTCAGTGGTTCATGTCAGGTTGTATCTTCGTGGGGCCGGATAGTTCTTTGTTGTGGGATGCTGTCTGCTCCATTGTAGGATAATTAGCTGTAATTGTAGCTTCTACCCAGGAGATGCCAGTCACACCACTTGCCTACGTTGTAACAAGGAAAAAATACTCCCAGATGTTGCCAAATGTCTCCTGATAGGTGAAATCACCCTCAGGTGAAAACCACTGCCATGGAGGGTAGCAGCTTTCCATTTTCTTCTGAATTTGGTACCCAACCTTCCACACTGTATGCAGACTAACTTTCAGATGCCTTCTTTTTCTCTTCTGAAAGAGAGTTATATGCCTCATAGGTTAGTGAAAACAATATGAAATCTGTATCTTTAACTTGCTTAATATTCTTAGACTAGCAGGCAGTATACTGGATTGATGAAAAGCATGGACTAGATTTACATATTGGTTCCACTGATTACTTATTAGATGTGAGGCCTTCAGAAAGTTACTTTTCTTCTCTAAATCTCAATTCCCCTATCTGTAAAATGGATGCAAAATAATACCCACTTCATGAAGTCATGGTGCCTTGCCTGTGGTAAACACTCAGATTGGTAAACACTTCCTCCTCCTTTCCTTGTCCTCTCCTACTTGCGTGCTTCCTTCCTGCTTTCATATAAAGTCCAGCCATTGTTGTTTGAGTAACATTCTACCTGACCTAGACCTTCAGCAGTTCTGTGTACCCAAATGATTTGCTCTATGGGTAGAACTGCTCAGTCTTCCAAACATACCTGACTTTCTTGCACCTTATGCTTGGGATTACTGCCGAGTGGTACCCTTTTGCCTTTCCTTAGCCACACACTCATCTGAACTCATCCTTTAGGACTTAAACTGAGTGTCCCATCTGTTAGAAAGCCTTTAAGGCAGTTTGCCCTGGCAAAGCGAAGTGCTTGTCTGTGCCTTGCTCACATCCTGTTATAGCACTTATCACGCTGCAAACATTATTTCTAGATGCCTCTCTCTCCCACAGAAGCCCGAGAGCCCTTACCTGTGATCCCAGCAGCTAGAGCTGTACACGTGTAATGGATGCATATTCACTGTAATTTGAATAGAAGAATGAATGGAGTATTACTACTGGAATAGGCCGAAGAGGCCATGTTGAAAATCTTCTGGATAATGAGATTCCTTTGCTATTTTATTTTTACTTGAAAAGATCCTAGAATGAAGTGAATCTTACTGTGAGAAATCCTGTTGCCAAGGTACTCTCATTTTCACACTGATAGTGGGTAGAAAGTGAGGTGGTACAGTGAACTGAGCGCATGCAGGACGCTGAAGATCTAGCTGAGGAAGAGCTATTTCAGAAAACAGGAGCTGTACCGTTTTGTGTTACAGAAGTAACTACTGAATCTTTCGTCTCTCTCTTTTAACAGTGGAGCTTTCCCCTTACAGCTTAAGAGTCTTTTGGAAGAAAGGCCTGTTTCAAGATGGGATAATAGATCCTCACAGTTTAGTTGCTTTTCTTCCCTTGTCTCCGATTCTTTAAACCATTGGACAACAGTGTCAGTTGGTTTCATAGTGTGGGTTTACACCACTGGGGACCGTTGGTGTAATTTTTAATCTTGCTGTACTGCCAATTTTACTGCTAAAGCTGCATAAACCTCATCTGACACTACTCTGAGGCATAATGGAAAAGACAGGTTCAAAGTTAAATACTGGGTTTTTATGACAAATGATAAGTTTTTCATTCTGATGCACAGTGGATTTTTCTGCAGGCCTGTTATAAGCAGGACAGGTCAGATGTCAGATTTGCCATAACCCTTCAGCTTCCCTGGGAGCTTCCCTGCTGGCTCAGGTGGTAAAAGTATCTGCCTGCAACACAGGAGACCTGGGTTCCATCCCTGGCTTGCAAAGATCCCTTACAGAAGGGAATGGCACCTCACTTCAGTATTCTTGCCTGGAAAATCCCATGGACAGGAGCCTGGCGGCCTATAGTCCCTAGGGTCGCGAAGAGTCGGACATGACTGAGCAACTAGGCACGCACGCACTCCACCTTCTCTGGGACTGACTTCTTTGGCCGAGCTTTGTCTCTGATATTTTAGCCGCATGTAAAGCTCGTCCTTAATGCTCCAGTCAGCCTGCTTTGGGTGGGAAGAGTAACTGCTCCTGTGTCACAAGATTTGTTTCTAAGTCTCATATATTCAATTTAACCAGGCCCCTGTTATCACTTGTTTGGATCTAGACTAGGTGTGTTAAGGTCAGGGACCAGCCAGTTTAGTTTGTGACTCAAAGCCTGTAACCATAGTTTGGAAAGTCTGTAGCATTCTCAAAAATGTGGATTGCATTCCTTGCCCTGTGAACCATGTATTTCCTGTTTTATTTTTTTTCTTTTTTAAAGTGAAATAGTCACTTTTCCTTAGTGCCGCCTATTGTTAATCCATTTCTCTGTAACTGAACACTTGCTGAGTCTCCAAAGGCTGAGATGGCTCTTGCAGGTAATTCACTGAAGTCAAGAGGGGCCCTGGCAGTTGTTTCCAAATGGGTGAGAAATTTGTTTTCAAGGATATTGATGTGCCAAGTGGAGATGAATGCAGGCCAAGAGGCCTGAAAGGTGCTGAGCGCGCTAGACCCAATGGACAGTGACTGAAAGGTCAGATGTCAGAGGAGGAATGAGCCAAACGAGACCAAGGAGGGAACCAAATGCGGCAGCACATTGTTGAGAAACACCATGTTGAGAGCACGTGAGGCAGCTCTGTTCGTGATGCTGAGCACTCCCAGCTTTGTAGGCATGGTGTCCGGGAGGTTGCTGAGAAAGTACCTTGTTTAGAATACAGCTTTGCATAGGAACAGTGACGTGAGTCGGGGGTCAAGTTCCTGAGCTAGCCCATGGAGACGGTGAGTTTTTATTTTTTTATTTATTTAAAGAAAATTCTACCTCCCCCTGCTCCCCAAAATGTCTGTATGTGGCTGTGCTGGGTCTTCGTTGCATCACTCAGGATCTTTAGTTGCTGCAGGTGGGATCTAGTTCCCTGCCTGGGGATGCAACCTGGGCCCCTGCTGGCCAGTGCAGAGTCTTGCCATTGGACCACCGGAGAAGTCCCCCTGTCTGAGTTTGTAAACACCTTGCCCTTCGTTTAGAGCTGTGTTTGAGAAGCAATCTTGGAGCCTCTCCTGCCTTGTCACTTGTCAGAATTGGTTTTTATCTACCATTCTCACTGCTCCCACTTTGTACTGGAACCATCCTACTAACTGGGGTGCTGTGTGGTCATTTTTGGTCTCCCCGCTTCCCCTACCATGCTGTGTGTTTAAATCCTGAAATAACTGATCTTGTGATGGACCACAGGACTCTTTCCTCGCCTGTAAGCTGTAGGGTGGGAAAACTGCCTCATGAAATGACTACAGATTTGAGAAAAGATTTCTAAGCTCATAGCCTAAGAGGTGCCCATATTGGCAGGCGACCACTTGCGTCACTGGGAAGCCCCTGAAATGATAGCTGTCATTATGTATGATCTATCATTTGCCTCTCCCCCTGCTGAATTCCAGTTTAGGATATCTTAGCTCCCCAACCCTGCTCAAAGTGGTGCTGGATCTCTGAGAGGCATGGACGGATTGGTTGTTAGAAGTAGGGAAACAGTGCTTCAATATCCATAGATACCAGTGATTTTTCAGATCTCTGTATTTTTACTCACATTGCCTCAGCTACCACTGGGATGCCAAAACTTCGCATCTGTACCCCTGGTGAGACTTCTGCCTCTTATCTAACTTGAGTCTCTGACTGCCTGCTGGAGGTCACAGTAGATGTCTCAGCCCTTCTTTTCCCTCCAGACTCTGTCTTCTGGTGCTGCCTAGTTTGGTGAATGAGGCCGCACTCAGTCTTGATCAGTTAAGATGCTTTGATTCTCGGTTACAGAGATTTCATTGCAGATTCTTTTAACATGAGGAGATTTGTTTGCTCAGATCAGGTTCCCAGTTTCTCTTCATCTATTCTGTGCTCTGTCATCCTGGGAATCAGGGTCATATGCAGGTGGTGGCAGATGGGTAAATGGTTCTAGAGATGATACTTGTACGTGGCAGTATGTGAGATGGGAGTGGAAACAGGCTCTTTTGTAGGAGGGGAGACTCCTTCTCCCGAAGTTCACCAGGAGACTTGCCCTTGTGTCTTTTAGCAGAGTCTTGTGGCTGTTCTTGAACCACAGTGGCGATGGGGCCACCTTCAGGGTGACAGATTCTGCTTGGGGCTGGGTAGGGGTGGAATTCTTCCCTAAGGGAAAGTGGAAGGGGGTTCAGGCAGGAGAAAAGGTGGTCAGGATTGTCAGGATTCTGGCACCTGGGCTCTCCTTAAATTTCCACATCCTTCCAGATGGTGGAATTCTACCACTTCAGTATGTTCCAGGTTCGTCTCTTCTCCCCTCTTCTGATGCTTTCTGCCCTGGTCTAGATTGCTCTCAGTTCTCAGCGGGATGGCTGCTGTAGCTTCTCAATCTCTTTGGCTTAGTTTATATTCCTGAACATGAGGGCTACACTTTGGCCCTTCATGATGGGACCCCATGTCTATCTGACCTTTCTCCCACCACCTGCCATATCCTTGTTGTGGATTCTGGCCGAGCCAATCTGCTTTCTAGTCTGAATTCTCTGTCTTCCCTCTCATCCTGGTCTTTTTCTGCTTGGAAAGCCTCACCCCACCTCCTCTTGTTTGAGTAAAGTCCCTGTTCTCATCAAGCAGGGTTCTGCTCAGGTGCCACTTTCTCTGAAGGCCCTCTCCTAATCTTAATTAAGCCTGCATTTCACTGCAGGAGTTTCTGTACACCTCACCCTGGGAGCAGTATCGGAAGATGATGAGGGCGTGGGTCTTGGTCATAGATAACTCTTGCTGCAGGTCCCCCTTCCGTGTGTTAGTACTGTAACCGTGGCCAAGTCACTACCCTCAGAGTCAGCTTCCTGTTCTGTAAAATGGGGGTCAAATTCTCCACCTTATCCTGAGTACTGTGCATAACCCTTAGCCCCATGCCGAATGAGTGGGAGCTGTTGTGATAGACATAGAAAGCCTTGAGGGAGGGGATTATATCTCTTTTGTGGGATCTCCAGGTCAAGCTGAGTTCCTGAGGAATCAATGGATAATTGTGGACTGGCTGAATTAATCTGAATAAGGAAAGGTACTTCCAGATTGATATAATCAATGAATCTGAGAAGGAAAAGACATCTTTTCGCCTTGATACTTTCTAGGTTCCCTGGGCACACGTGTACCTGCTTGACTCCTAATTGCTTATTTAATTTTTAAAAACACTTGTATGGCAATGTATATCACATACCTTATAATTTAGCCATTTAAGGAGTGTAATTCAGTGGTTTTTCCTGTATTTACAGAGTTGTGCAACCTTCATCAAAATGAGTTTTAGAACATTTCGTCACTCCAAAAGAAATCTTACTAGCAGTCACGCCTCCTTTCCTCCCCACCCTCCTACCCGTTCCAGCTAGGCAACCCCTCATCTTTCTGTCTCTGTAGATTTGCATATTCTGGACATTCCTTATAAATGGATTCATATAATATGTGGTCTTTTGTGCCTGGCTTTTTAACCTTGCATTCACTCATAGTGTATGTATCAGTATTTCATGCCATATTATTGCTGAATAATAGTCCATTGCATAGATATGCCATGTTTGTCCATTCATCAGTTGATGTATTTTGGCTATTACAAATAACTTTGCTATGAAGATTCATGTATAAATCTTTATGTGAACGTAGTGTTTTAGTTTCTCTTGCATATATACCTAAGAGTGGAGTTGCTGGATCATAGCAGCAATTGATAGTTTGGGGAACTTGCAAACTGTTTTCCGCAGTAGCTGCACCGTTTTACATTCCCACCAGCAATGTCTGGAAGTGAAAGTGTTAGTTGCTCAGTCGTGTGTGACTCTGTGACCCTTCAGACTGTAGCCCACCAGGCTTCTCTGTCCATGGGATTCTCCAGGCAGGAATCCTTGGGTTTTCCGTTCCCTTTTCGAGGGGATCTTCCTGAGCCAGAGATCGAACCAGATCTCCTGTATCGCAGGCAGGTTCTTTTCTGTCTGAGCCACCAGGGAAGGCCAGCAATGTCTATGGGTTCCAATTTTCCCACATTCTCACCAACACTTGCTTTAATCTTTTTGATTATTACTAACTTTTTTTTTCTGTCAGATTCTTGATTTGGAAATATTTTCTCCTATTCTGTGGGATCTAAAAATTTTTCTTGACAATGTTCTTTCATATACAAAAGTTTTAAATTTTGATGAGTCCAATTATCTTTCTTTTTGTTTCCTGTGCTTTGGGGGTCATATTTGAGTGACCATTACTTACTCAAAGATTATGAAGATTTACTTTTTTTTTTTTTCCCTCGGAGGTTTATGGCTTTAACTCTTAGACTTAGGGCTATGATCTTTTCTTCATTCTTTTGCATGTGGATATCCAGTTGTCCTAGCTCATTTGTTGAAAAAACTGATTTTTAGTTATCAAAACTCAATTGACAATAAATTAAAGGTTGATTTCTGGACTCACAATTCTATTCCCTTGACATGCCTAGCTATACCTCTTGTTTATTTTTACTATTTCCTTGGTAGGGTAGATGTGTATAATTCAGCAGAGAAAGCACTCCCAATTAAAACAGATTTGACATTTAATATTTTGAGCAAAATTTCCTGTAAACTTCCTGGTGGCAGTACAATATTGTATATTTTCTCCACTCTTGAATCCACGGGAAGAGTGGCAGGCACGTGGTAGTGCTCAGTAAATGTTCGTCGTATTTGAAGAAGGATTGATAGAACGACTGTTTTAGTCATGCTGTTGCTGCTTTCGTAAATAGCAACAATATTTTGTTGAATATTTAGATTTCCAAAATCTTTTCTGTAAAAGCTTTGAATGTTGCTGTTCATGTTGTGTGGAGGATTTGCCTTTGGTTCTTCCAGATTCTTTCTGTAAATTACTTGATGGAGAGCTGGAAAGAATATTAGCATATGTTTTATGAATAACTTTGTCAGTCTTGGTAGTTAAGGGTGTAGTATGTTAGGAAAGTTAATGTCGTTTAAATAGGTATGTGGATTTCGTCTATTACCTTGCAACACACTGAGAAATTGCTAGATACTGGTCCTGAGCAGTCGAACATGCAGTGTTCTCCCCCTGGGAAAGTGATGTAGATGGCTGGAAAATCATTGCTTCTGAACGCCCACACCCTCTCTCATCCTCATGGCTTTCTTTCAGCCTTGAACTAACAGGATTCCTAGTGTGATTGCAGGTTAAAACCTGGAGAGCAACTGTGGCTTCATGGAACTGGACTAACATCCCCTATGGCCGAGGGAAGTGGTAGCACATCTTAGTGGTATTGAAACTGGCGTAATATTATAAATCACTGCAGATGGTGACTGCAGCCATAAAATTTAAAGATGCTTACTGCTTGGAAGGAAAGCTATGACCAACTTAGATAGCATATTAAAAAGCAGACACATTATTTTGCCAACAAAGGTCCATCTAGTCAAGGCTATGGTTTTCCTGTAGCCATGTATAGACGTGAGAGTTGGACTGTCAAGAAAGCTGAGCGCCAAAGAATTGATGCTTTTGAACTGTGGTGTTGGAGAAGACTCTTGAGAGTCCCTTGGACTGCAAGGAGATCCAACCAGTCCATCCTAATGGAAATCAGTCCTGAATATTCATTGGAAGGACTGATGTTGAAACTGAAACTCCAGTACTTTGGCCACCTGATGTGAAGAACTGACTCATTGGAAAAGACCCTGATGCTGGGAAAGATTGAAGGCAGGAGGAGAAGGGGATGACAGAGGATGAGATGGTTGGGTGGCATCACTGACTCAATGGAGATGAGTTTGAGTAAACTCTGGGCATTGGTGATGGACAGGGAGGCCTGGTGTGCTGCAGTCCATGGGGTCACAAAGAGTCGGACATGGCTGAGCGACTGAACTGAACTGAACTGATTCAAACATTTCACAAATCCCAGTAGATATGCAGGCTACAGGCGGTTTCCTCTGTGATGAAAATCTCAAGTGTCTAGAATCTCGATAATGCCACCGCTGCGGGTGACAAAATCTTTCACACAAACTGATTGTTACGTGTTACTGCTTTTTCTGCCAACCACTCATTCTTTTGCCCGGTAGTTCATGTCTGGTTCTCTGCCCCAAACCTGACTGTGATCATATGTCCTCAGGTAATGCAGCCCTGCAATGCCTGCCGCCAAGTGCAGCAGACACCAGGGGAGGATGTGGGAGAGATGGCGTGCATTACAACAGACTGACTTTCACTTACCCTAGGGAGGCAGACTAGGCGCGGGCATTTAGATTCATCTAATACAGCCCTCCCATCGGACAGCTGAGGGGGCAGGGACCCAGTGAGGGGCATTGATTTGCCAGAGCCCAGTACGTGGTCCTGGAACCCTGTCTTGGTTTCCCGTCTGCTGATTTCTCAGTGCTCACCTGCCCTCAGTTTCTTCGAAGTGTGCAAGGAACAGCTGGGAGCTGATTATAGGGGAAGAGGTCAGACTGATTGAAAATCGTTTAGGTTTGCTGCCAATCTCGTCTCCTCTCATGCTGCCAACCCTTCCCGTTTCCTCCCTCTCTTCCTCCTGCATCTGACTTGAGTGCCTTCTGCAGTCTCAGCATTTGGATTTGTGCAACTCTTTTGTGAGAGACTCTTTTGTCTCAAAGAATCTTTTTCCCCCTCCCAATTTGGGAGTTTGCTTATGTGGAATTTCTTTTCAGAATGATACTAACTGCATTGCATTTTATTTTTTTACTTTCTGGAAGATGCTTGTTTATTTAAAAGGCTTAGAATAATGTATGGTTATGGCTATGGTTTTAGAGCTTGTATCACTCAGAGTTTTTCCTTGGTTTCTGTTTTGTAAAGTCTTTATCTTGAATGCTTATAGCTCCATTCTGGTATCTCTCCAGGAAAGAAAATTAAAAACTGATTAGTGACCCTTCTTATTGCCTGAGGGAGGGTGCTAGAGAGGGAAAGTAGAAAGGTAAAATTGCTCTTTCGTTGAAAGGTTTCAGATGGGCCAATCATCAGGAGGCTAATAGATCTTTCCCCGATAACGATTATTTCATGCATCTGCTGCTGTTTACAAGGGCACTTTGAGGTTGTGCAAATTTTCCTGAATTCCTCAGGGAACCGGCTTCTTTTTCTTTCAGACAGTGTTTTTACATAATGTTCTGGGGTAGTTATTTGAAGATAAATAGGTTTTGAGTGTGAGGGTATATGGTGGTCTGGACCAGTGCTGTGTGTCTGTAATTTTAAGTATGGATTTGTGAACTCAACTTTTATAAGAATTTATTCAGAGCTTGTGTACCCAGTAGCACCCAGAATTTCTGGTGGGGATGATGAAATCGAGGGAAGACTCTAGTCTTTTTTCCTTCAAACATAAGTATGGGTATATTTAATTCTATCAAATGCATAAAAGATAGTAATCACACAGTCACAAGTCTTTTGTTCAGTAACGATTTGATTCATAAGCATTTGAATGAAAGTTACATAATTTTACATCCATACTGTTGAATTTTTAAATACTGTAAGTAAAAAGGACCCTGAATAACCAATTCTTATATTTCCTATTTATCCCTTTATGTATCCACACTTTAAAAAGTTACAAACTGAACGTTATACAGAACCTGTAAGTCGTGTTTAAAAACCCGAGTTTTTAAAATTGTTGCACCCCAATATGATTCAGAAAAGTCCCCATGCTGACAAGTGCGGTCCTAGGTGGCAAATTAGAGGAGGGGATGAAAGAGACAGAAGCAAGTTTTCTGTCTTAATATTTACTAACCCTCTCAGTTAAAAATGGTAATGTCATGAGAAATGAGTTTAGGTTTAATATGAGTAATGGAGTTTGCTTCACAGTTAAGAGAAGTTTAAAAAGTTAAAAGAAATTTAAGTTTTAGGTGGAAAGACAAATATTTACTTATAAAAACAGCATTCAATACAATTCATAAATAAGTACTGGTTTATATAGTGGAGATTTTAAGAGGTATAGACATCCTTATAAGAAATGATGTTTCTTATATACTGAGGTGTATCGGTTAATCAGGAAAGGTATTTTAGAAGAAGTGAATATAGATTCACCTGAAACCCTTGTGATTAGATGTGTTTGAAGGTTCAAAATCTTTCAGATTCTAGCAAGGTAGTATGGTATATAAATGCTCCATTATGCAATATCCCTGGCTAGGTTTAGGGTGAAACCCCTTGAAACAAGCACAGTAATATTTGCACAACTCATCATTTGAATGTTCACAATAAGTGAGGGTAAATAGAAACTTCAAGTTGCCGTCTTCCGGATTTTGTCTCTGTGTTAGTTAACTATTATCTAGTCCTCTTTCATCTTGTCTGACTCTTTGCAACGCCATGGACTGTAGCCTGCCAGGTTTCTCGGTCCGTGGAATTTCCTAGGGAAGAATACTGTCATTTCCTTCTTCAAGGAATCTTCCTGACCCAGGGATCAAACCCATGTCTCCTGCATCTCCAGCATTGGCAGGTGGATTCTTACCACCTGGCGACACCTAGGAAGTCCCAGGTATGTATCTATGGCTGTGTGCCAAATTACATCCAAAACTTAGCAGCTTAGAAGAACGAACGTTATCCTGTACAGATTCTCTGGGTCCAGAATCCAGGAGCAGCTTCACTGGATGATTCTGGTTCAGGTTTTTCTGAGGCTGCGCTCAAACTGTGTCTGAGGCATCAGTCAAAGGGAAGCAGATGGTGGGACGACTTCTAATCCTGCTCACGGGCTTATTGGTAGGTTGTGGTTCCTCACCGTGTGAGCCTGAGTGTCCCCCACAACATGGTAGCTGGCTTGCTGCAAAGCAAGTAATCTTAGACAGAAAAACCAGGGTGGAAGCTCTAGTTGTATATGGCATCTGTTATTAAGCTTGTGTGGTATCTTGTTGGTCATACTAGCCAGTCTTGGAGTGAGAGGGCACTGTATGAGGGTGTGAACACTGGGAGGCGGAGATCACTAGGAGACATCTGGAAGAGGGACTGCCATAGTTACCAAGTGAGTTTTGGCATCAAACTAGATAAAGTTTTCAGTTTTTGTGTCTTTTGGGGTTCTGAATTCATATAGACTCTGGCCTCCTCAAAGTGATGACTTGTGAGGATGAACCATGGCTCTGAAGGTGGTCTAGGACTGCAGGATAGCATAATCATAGAGAAGTGACTTTGGTGGAGGAAGACGAAGAGTGTCTAGGGAATACATAGACTCATGGTCTGCTCTGTGCCAGGCGCTGTACCTGACGTGGGGAATAAAGAGGTGAATTAGGTGGTGCCAGTGCTAAAGAACCCACCTGCCCAATGCAGAGGACATAAGAGACGTGGGTTCCATCTCTGGGTCGGGAAGATCCCATGGGGGAGGGCATAGCAGTCCACTCCAGTATTCTTGCCTGGGAATCCCATGGACAGAGGAGCCTGGGGGAGGCTACAGTCCATGGGGTTGCAAAGAATCGGACACGACTAAAGTGACTTAGCAGGCGAACAGACAGGCAGATAAATTATTAACCATCTGGAGCTAGAATTTTGATTTGAGAAAATTCTAGAGTTTTGCTTTGAGGATACCTGTATTGTCTACAGTGAGAAAGACAGCATAGTTAGAAAGCTTGCATAGTGAGAGAAGATCAACTCAGAAAATCTGCATTTTTCTGCCAGCCCCTTCATTTCCTATCTTGCAAAAGTCAATATTGTGGAGCCTTAATTTTTTCTTTCTATTTGCGAATAGAAAATATTTTCTTTCTATTTTCTGTTAAGTCGGTGGTTACGTTATTCCATCAATATCAAAGTATATTGTGAGGCTCAGTTGTTGTTGTTCAGTTGCTCAGCTGCGGCTGACTCTTTGCGACCCTATGGACTGCAGCACACCAGGCTTCCCTGTCTTTCACTGTCTCCTGGAGTTTGCTCAAACTCATGTCCATTGCGTCAGGGATGCCATTCCACCATCTTCTCTGTCGCCCCTTTCTCCTCTTGCCCTCACTCTTCCCTGGCATTGGGTCTTTTCTGGTAAGTTGGGCTCTTTGCATCAGGTGGCCAAAGTATTGGAGCTTCAGCTTCAGCATCAGTCCTTTCAATGAATATTCAGGGTTGATTTCTTTTAGGATTGACTGGTTTGATCTCCTTGCAGTCCAAGGTACTCTCAAGAGTCGTCTTCAGCACTACAGTTCAAAAGCATTAACTCTTTGGCTCTCAGCTTTCTTTATAGTCCAGCTCTCACATTCATTACATGACTACTGGAAAAACCATAGCTTTGACCATATGGACCTTTGTTGATAAAGTGATGTCACTCTCTCTGCTTTTTAATACACTATCTAGGTTTGTCATAGCTTGTTTTTCCAAGGAGCAAGCATCTTTTAATTTCGTGGCTGCAGTCACTGTCTACAGTGATTTTGGAGCCCAAGAAAATAAAATTTGCCACTATTTTCACTCTTTTTCTCACCTATTTGCCATGAAGTGATGGGACCAGGTGCCATGATCTTAGTTTTTGAATCTTGAGCTTTAAGCCCGCTTTTCCCCTCTCCTCTTTGACCTTCATTAAGAGGCTCTTTAGTTGTTCTTTGCTTTCTGCCATAAGGATGGTGTCATTTGCATATCTGAGATTATTGATATTTCTCCCAGCATTCTTGATTCCAGCTTGTGATTCATTCAGCCTGGCATTTCACATGATTTACTCTGCATGTAAGTTAAATAAACAGGGTAACAATATACAGCCATGACATACTCCTTTCCTAATTTGGAACCAGTCCATTGTTCCATGTCCAGTTCTAACTGTTGTTTCTCGACTTGCATACAAGTTTCTCAGGAGGCAGGTAAGGTGGTCTGGTATTGCCATCTCTTGAAATATTTTCCAGTTTGTTGTGATCTACACAATCAAAGGCTTTGGCATAGTTAATGAAGCAGAAGTAGATGTTTTCCTGGAGTTCTTGTGAGGCTCAAAGGAAGATAATGGCTGAAAAAAATCTTGCAAAATTTTAAGGTGCTCTGGAGTGTTGATTATTATTATATTGTGGTTTTGGCATTTATTAACTAATGACCTTTGGCCTCAGTCTCATCACCAGTGAAATGAGGGTGTTAATACTGTCTATTTCATATTTGCTCTGGTATTTGAATGAAATAAAACATATAGGAACTGAGGACAGTGTCTGGCAATGATAACATGAGAGAGAACAAAAATATGAACTATTATTATGTCAGTATACTTAGTACTATACTTCCTATACTTAGTACAGTATAGTACTTATACTATACTAAGAGTAGTACTGCTGCTGCTAAGTCGCTTCAGTCGTGTCCGACTCTGTGCGACCCCCATAGACTGCAGCCCACTAGGCTCCTCTGTCCCTGGGATTCTCCAGGGAAGAATACTGGAGTGGGTTGCCATTTCCTTCTCCAATGCATGAAAGTGAAAAGTGAAAGTGAAGTCGCTCAGTCATGTCTGACCCTCAGCGACCCCATGGACTGCAGCCTACCAGGCTCCTCCGTCCATGGGATTTTCCAGGCAAGAGTGCTGGAGTGGGGTGTCATTGCCTTCTCCAAGGTGTAGTACAGTATAAGTACTAAGCCTTATATTGATTAAAAGAAAAATGAAATGATTTAGAATGTCCTTAGAAAGTTTGAAACCATGAGACAAATTACAGTTTTCCTTTAAATGCTTTTTTATTTTTTAAATGCTTATTTATTTTTTATTTATTTTGCATTTGCTCTCTAGAAAACTGATTTATTGGGTTGGACAGAGATTACTTTGAAAACAACTGCCAGCTTCCTTCCTCCTTCTTTTCCTCTCTTTATCTCTTTTTTAATGTTGACCTTCATGTACAGCTTTTCACATTTTGAAGGTCATAGCTGAAAATAAATCCCTTTGCTTTTCTGGTAATCCAGTAGTCAGATTACCTGTCCAAGCAGAAAGAACTAAGTTCAATTTAAAGCTAAGTTCACATGATGAAGATGTGTTTCAAAAATGAAGCTTAGATATGGAAGCCTGGAAGAATTTACTCATTAAAATTCCTTTTGGATTAAATTATATGTCAAAAATGAGGACTTGCAATTTTGTTAATTTCTGTGATGAAGATAGTGTGTTATGATTTAGTCTTTGTAAGAATCTGAATAGCCTTCTTTTGAGGATCATGAGAACTTCCACAAATCATTATTTTCTAGAATCTTTGTCTGGCAAACCCTGAAGAACTTTCCCTTAGAATGCCTTTGTGCCATTACACGCACCGAGGGAGAGGGAGCCGTGACAGTGTCATGGGAACATCAGCATTGACGCTGGCATTTTAGTGGCCCCCAAACAACAGCTATAAAGGAAGCCCGACGCCAGGCTGACAGCAGGCCAATTGCTTTATGTCGCAAATTTCCTTTGTGGATGGTAGTGGAAAACCTTGGGCTTTTTGTGTGTTTTCAGGTTAAAAATTCTTGAGATTTCCCCCTGCTTGAAAATGCTGAACCATATGTGGGTGTATGCTTGCGTGCACATACAAGTCTGCTTGTGCCAGAGAAAGAAAGATAAATGACCTAGTGTTTACTATTTTAATATTTGGGTAGTTGTGTTTAAGAGTAAATGTATGTAGAGGACAGACTTGTTGCCAAGGGAGAGGGGTATTGGGAAGGATGTATTGGGACTTTAGGGTTAGCATATGCAAGCTATTATATATAGAATGGATAAACGACAGGTCCTGTATATAGCACAGGGAACTATATTGAATATTCTTAATAAACCATAAATAAAAGAACATGAAAAAGAATATATATGTATACTGAATCACTTTGATATATAGTGGAAACTAACACAGCATTGTAAATCAACTATACTTCATTAAAGTAAATTAAAAAAAGAGTAACTGTATGACTTATTGCTCTCTAGAAAATCATTTTTTTACTTTTAAATGTTTTCAAAATATGATCAGTATGTTCCGAAACAACATTTTCTTTAATATGAGAATCATGGCTACTGAAAACAGGTATCATATTCATCAGGATGTACGTTGCTATACTTAAAAACCATTATTTTGAAGAATTCAGTTGTGAATTGACTCTTCTCTAAAATGCTTCTCATTTAGTATAATTGGAAAGTTGAAAATGACATAGAGGTTTTTTTTCCCAAGGGAAGGGTGGTTTTATGTGTCAACTTGGTTACAGATCACTGGGTCCTCCTTGTGCTTTTCCATTTGCTTGAGTCAGTGCTGAGTTGAGCAAAGCGAAGTTTCTGACAGGCTGCTGTGGTTGCAGCACATGCCTCCCCTCTGTTTCGGCTTTACCATTAGGATACGTGTCCGCCTTTGTCCTCAGATGGTTAGACAATTTTGTGCTTTCTGCCTGAGGCTGTGGTAGCAAAGTGACAACAAATGTACCACTTCCCCTACATTTAATAAACTCTGCTGCTCTGAGTGGAATCCATGGCTTACTAGGCATGCCAAGTCGCTAGCTTTCTAAGTATGTTCAACTGAAAATGATGAACAAAATGACATAGACTGGCATGTTTTGAGTCTTGCTGCATGCATTTGTCAGAGTTTGGCTCTCATTTGTTGGCCAGTCTCTTCATGGAAGAGTCATTGAAACCACTTTGGTCAATTTGCCATTTTCTTGTGTTAGGATGTTGGATTCCTCTTGCAGGAAGAAAAGGGAGTAAGAGCCAGTAAGAACTGAAATAATTAGAAACATCTGTAATTTTTATATCAATTACTAATAGATTTTGCACTTCGTCATAAATTAAAACTTTGGGGCTGAGAACAAATCATATATAGTCCACAAGTATGTTTACTATTACCTGAAACTGCATGTAGGGGTAATTTTTAAAAAAAAAGTCTTCAAAATTAATGTTTGACAACCTTGATTGAGAAATAGTTTCCGTGGGAGGGGGCTTTGGCATTGGGAGATTGTGTTCACCTGTGGCTGATTCATGTCAATGTATGGCAAAACAAATACAGTATTGTAATTAAAAAATAAATTAATTAATTAAAAAAAAAGAGAGAAATAGTTTCCTTACAGAGGAACTTTTAGTTCTTAACTGAGTGAAGGATGAAGAAAGGATTGTGCAGACCCTGGGTAGTGAACATGTTAATTGCATATTTGACTCAGGCATTTGACCATAAGTATAAATAGCCGAGTTTCCTTCTAGCTCGCAAAGTCTGATGTATTGGGTTGAAGGTGGCTTTGGTGACAGGTGCAAGTTTTCATTTCTAGCAGTTGTGTCTGTGGTTTATCTAGTCTGGAGCTGTAATCACCTTTTCATTACCCAGGCTTCACATATTACTACAGCTTGTTCAGTTCGCTGCATATAGTAGACAGGGCTCAGGAAAATCAATGTGATTTCCTGTTTTCAGCAACCTGAATGATTTGGTGGGGAAAGGAGAGTGAAACTCTATTTTTTCTCAAACTCATGAGCATTTTGGTTACTCATGGACTTTTGGTTACTTCATTTTGGTGGCTGGTGGGGGTGGGGGGGTGTGGGTAGGGAGTGGCAGAGGGTCATTATTTTCTTCTTTAAGGCTACTTCATAGATTAAGCCCATATGCCATTAAAAGTTGCCCATAAGAAAAAGTGAGCCAGTCCAATCAGTCGACGTTACACCTAGAGATCTTCAGTAAATGTTACCTTTTCCTTCTCTTTGACACTAGTCAGCTTGTCGTGGGGAATACAGAATGGAGTATGATATTCAAGTGTGAGACCTGAAGGGTCTCATGGAGAAGTGTCTTGAATTTGACTTTTAAGGATAAGTCGGCTATAGATACACAGAAAGTGAGGGGTTGCCCTGTGGAACTCCTGGGACAGTGAGGAGGCTGGCTGAACCTGGAGGCAAAGGGGAAAATGCTTTAGGTTTATTTTTAAAGAGCATTCCTAAAAGACAGTAAAATAATTAATCTTAAATACTCTGCATTCTAAGGCTTAAGGGTCATGAAGATGTTAGGAGTCAAGTCTATTTGTTTCTCATCCATGCAGCCTGTTTCTGCCTTGGGGCCTCAGCTTCTGCTGTTCTTCTGCTGAGAATGCTTTTCCCTAGAAATCTGCGTGGCTTACCCTCACCCCTTCAAGTCTCTGCTCAAGTGTCTCCCCTCTGAGACCTTCCTTGAGCCCTCTGCACACACTTTCACTGAGCCCCTTCAGCTTTCTTTCTCTTCACCATATCCACCCGCTTCTAGCATAGTGGATGACTTACTTGATGGTTTTCTTTGTTGCCTGTCTTCTCCACTAGAATGAATGTGTGCTTCATGAGGCCAGGAGTTTTTAAGGATTTGTCCACTGAGATCTGCTCAACATTGACTACAGCATCTGGCATGTATTGGGCTCATATAAATACTTATTGAATAAACATCTCTTTTCACATGGGCTAAACTCATTGTGCTGCGGGCTCTAATGATGATGTATTGTGATCTCCCCCCCTCCCCACCCCTCGCCTGCCCTTTAAGGATAGGCTCTCAATAGCTTCTTTCTTTCGGAAAACACCCTGACAGTCAGGGAAAAAGGTCTCCAAGGTACTGGATGAGCCACTGAAAAGCCTCTTTTAAAGACAATGTACATTTTACTCAGAGCCCATGAACTTAAATCAGCAGTCTGATTTTATGAACAGTTACGTAACTTAATTGTAATTTTTGCCTCTTTAGCAAAGATAGGCCTACTGGGATGATCATACATGCAAGAAAGAAAACCCAGTTCTAAAAATGTGTTTATTGTGGGGCTGTTCATTGTAAACGCTGATAGACCTTCCATCCCATTAAACTCCTGAGTACAGAAATTGGGCCATCTTAGGAAAAAGTAAGAAAAGGCTATTTTTTATAAAAAGCTTCCTCTGTGTCTTCCCACATTGGGGAAAAAAGTTAAATTTTTTTCATATTAAATAATCAAACTGCTTCATTTTGGTAATGATTTCTTTTTCTAAGTTTAAATCCATATTGTACTCACACTCACTTTACATGAACTTGGTGTCCTTAAGATCACCAGACATAGCACAAAGAATGTACAGGTGGTTTTTGAGATACCATATGGATTTTTAAAACATATGTGTATATAATATGTGAGGATTATTTTGTTTTGGTAAAAAAATGTTTTTAGATCAAGTCTGAAGTGAAGTGAAGTGAAGTCGCTCAGTCGTGTCCAACTCTTTGCGACCCCATGGACTGTAGCCCACCAGGCTCCTCCTCCATGGGATTCTCCAGGCAAGAATACTGGAGTGGGTTGCCATTTCCTTCTCCAGAGGATCTTCCTGACCCAGAGATCGAACCCAGGTCTCCCGCACTGGGGGCAGACGCTTTAATCTCTGAGCCAGTAAAAAGAACCCAAGATCAAGTCTATCAATGGTTTATTAAATAAATACATACATTTTTAATTTTAAAAGAAAATATCTTGCCAGTGGCTTGGGGAGTGAACCATTTTGGAATTTGGGCTCATGACCCCATTCATGTGCTCAACCGGTACAACGCTGGCTAATATTCTGACAACCTCATCAGAGAACATGAACCAGAACCACGCAGCTTATTAAAAATGCCAGTTCAGATTTGTCCTCATACAGGGAGATAACTTTGAATGAAATCAGTTTCTCCCATTAGGAAATGTGAGTTCTGCTTTTTAAATTCTTGTACCTTGGTTTTTTCCCCCCACTCTTGCTGAGGCTCAGACATTTGTCGTTTTTTCATGTCCAAAGGTTCTCTTCTGGGGTGAAAAGTTACTTTAGTGTGAGTTCACAGCTCATTAAATTAATTTAAGAAGCAACTGTGCCAGAGGTCCACAAACCAATAATTTACTCTTAAGTGTGTGTTTACCTCTGAGAATTCATAGCAAGGGCCTGAAAGGGAGAGTAGTGAGCCTGGCAACTCCCTACTCAGCTTGCTCACCAGACCGCTCACCAGACCCCTCACCAGAAATGTTTCCACAGTGTTGCTGTTTTCTGAGATCCCATCAAGATGCCCTTCAGAAGATTAGAGACCATTGACTCTGCATACAGAAATGAGCCAGATGGATGGAAGCCTGGGCCAGGCCTTTGAGAAAGCCTTCTGCTGCCCAGGTGGCCACGGAGCAGCACTTTATGTTAGGGCAGCCTGTGGACTTGAGGTTTTTAGAACACAGGTTGTCTGTTCCTAACCCTGACTTCCTCTCCTTCTCAGGCCAGTGGGGCTGACCCCTGATAGCACAGTACAGTCGTTTGGAGGAATTTTGAAAATAACCTGAGAGGTTCTGATTTAAGTGGTCTGGGTGGGATCTGAGCTTGGATAAGGTTAAAAACCTCCCTTTGTGATTTGGGTGCACCTCATGACCAGGAACCCAAGCCACCAATCTGTTTCCAGACAGCCTTTCCAGCCTCCTCCCTACCATTCACCTTCCTTCAGTCTGTATATTTAAGGGTTGCTCTAGCAATAGCTCTGTCCTGCACTTTCAACTTCAACCTTGGACTGCTTGCCCCTTTAAGTGATTTATTTTGGTAAATATTCACAGTCTGTAATCAGGTAGGGTAAGGGTGCGTTGTTAGTTTGCTTCCCTGTTGATCTCTGAATTAATTTAATGATCTGTGAATTTCTACTCAAACAACTAGACTATCCAAGTCTCTTCTGTGGCATAGCCCCTGGTGAGGAACTCTTGGATTTGATATCTTAAAACTTCTCTCTGCTGGTCCTTATGTGCTGGTATAAGATTGAGATGATTTACTTCCTTTTTATTATTCCTGTTGTTAAAACTTGGTTGGGCAACTGTTACATTTCTTTTTAATGTAGTGAACAGGTGGAACATTAAGAATGTATTTCATGAGTTTTGAATCAGTTACTTAAGAGTTAATCTGAATTTCTGATTTTTCTCTTTAGTGTGATTATATTCTAATAAAACCTACAGTCTACAGAACTGCTTCATATAAAATCTCATTTACAGACAATATATATTAGAAAATGTAGAAACTCTTCAGATCTACAGTTTGGAGGACTTTGTGATAAATGTACTTTTTGGCAACTCAAAGGAAAAAATTGCAAATTACTTAGCACAGTGTCTTTAAAATATAGCCACTTGATAAGAAACTGTTAATATTAACGGTCTGTTCTGGGCTTGACGGGCTAGAGTCCACAGGGTCACAGAGTCGGACACGGCTGAGCGACTTCACTTCAATTATGGGCAGTCTGACACTTACCTTCTGTTGGTAGTTCATTACCTTTTGAGATACTTAAAGTGATGGGAAGGCTTTGGAGCCCTGAGGGAAGCTGGGGTGTCCTGTGGGAATGGTAGTCTTGTGATAGAGCTGGGTCAAGTGCAGCCCTTAGCACACCGCCCTTGCTATGTTGCCAGTACCCCTCCCCACTATTACCAGGCAACGAGTCCTGCTCATCCATTGGTTGGTACTGCACAGAGTCCCTCCCCCAGGCTGCTGCTGCTGCTAAGTCACTTCAATCGTGTGACTCTGTGCAACCCCATAGACGGCAGCCCACCAGGCTCCCCTGTCCCTGGGATTCTCCAGGCAAGAACACTGGAGGGGTTGCCATTTCCTTCTCCAGTGCATGAAAGTGAAAAGGGAAAGTGAAGTCGCTCCGTCGTATCTGACTCTTAGCGACCCCATGGAGCCTACCAGGCTCCTCCATCCATGGCATTTTCCAGGCAAGAGTACTGGAGTGAGGTGCCGTTGCCTTCTCTGTTCCCCCAGGCTGCTGCTGCTGCTGCTGCTAAGTCTCTTCAGTCGTATTCGACTCTGTGCGACCCCATAGACGGCAGCCCACCAGGCTCCCCCGTCCCTGGGATTTGCCAGGCAAGAGCACTGGAGTGGGGTCTCCCCAGGCTACCAGCCATCGGTGTGAGGCCGGTAGTGGTCCTGCTCACCCATGGGTTGACCCCGCAGTGGGCCCCACCCGCAGCCAGCTGTCAGGGACTGACCCTTAGCGAGGGGATTTAGTGAGCGGAGCGGTGGTCATTGGGTGGAGGATGAGGTAAGAGGATCCTAGCCTTCTCGCTGGGGCTCTTCCAGGTCACCCGGCCTCAAGCTGGCAGGTGAGCTGGGGGGCAGGGAGCAGGCTGGGGGCTGTGTCCTGCATCCTGCAGGGCTCCAGAACCCTCGCCAAAGCCTCCCACCGACTGGACTCAGACCTTGAGGTGATGGTGAACCTCCCCCCACCCCATCTCTTCGACCTGATGGCAGCAGCCTGGGGGACCTGGTCCCTACCATATGGGCGGCTTGGGGAGCCTGAGGCTCCTGGCTCAGGTTGGGTCCCGGGCGCCTGGCTCCTCAGCCGTGACAGCTGGGCAGGGAACGTGGCCCTGAGGAAGCCGCCAGCTGAGACCTGCCTCCTCCTAGCCAGGATGAGGACCTCGGAGGGGAAAGTTGTGCTTCGCTTGGGACCTCGCCCTTTCTTGTCAGGACAGAAAATAACATTCATTAAGAGATTTACAGAAACATCATTACCGGACTATGAGCGGACCTCTAGAACAAAGGGTCTGGTACCAAATAGTTTACAACTAACCATGCTCCTCCCTCATCTTTCCTGGCAAAGGGCTTTGCTGAAAGCTTTCGGAGAGTATGGGGTTCTTAAGACATGAGCCACCTGTCTCCTTTCAGGGCCCTCAATAAACCTGTCTCTGCTCCAGACTCCAACATTTTGGTATTGTTTGACCTCACTGTGCGTCGGGCACACAGACTTGTGTTTCGGTAACAGTCTGGGTGGGCTCAGAAGAGCCCCTGTGTTGGACACGGTCGGCCTCAGGTACCAGGACTTCATGCGTCTACCTTAATCCCTCGTTGCATCTGGATCTGGCCAAGTCAGCAACCATGCGAGTCAGCCTAGAGACCTTTCTGAGCAGAGTTTGAGAGGAGGTGCCATTGGGAACCTCCAGGTTAGTGAGCTTCATCCTGCACGTCCTTATGTGCAGGACCCTCAGCCATCCCTGGGGCCACTAACTGACGGAGCTGAAGGGCAAGCAGCCTCTAGGCCTTTCTCCTCCATGTCTGGATGGCTGTCTTCGCAAGTCAGTGCTTTTATGCCATCATTAGTCCCAGTAGGATGGGAATTCTCTTCTCTGGACTTGAGTTTTCTCTGTCAGTTGTGAGTCCCACGTCTTTTGGGGCACATGTGAGCCTTCCAGGTGGACACACACACTAAGGTATCCAGGTTGCAATTTGCTCTTTTCTTTAATTTTTCTTTTTCTTTTTTTCCCCCCTCAGTCTTTTTAGCAGGGACCCGCTGGCAGGCTCTGTTAATGGTGAAGTCAATGTCAAGTAGAGTGGCAGAAGGGGAAAGGATCTACTTCCAGTGTTTGTTTGTTGTCTCTTAACTCAATTGCTTCTGCTTTCTTGCAGGAGAATCACTCTCTGATCTCATTGAACCTTTCATTTATTCAGTCTTCCAATATTATATCTATAGTATCTTCCTTTACTGTCCAATCAAAGTGACTGGAATCTGTAATCTCAATTTTGAGATCTGTCCTATATTTTTGATCCTAAATATGGGGTTAAAAAGAAAGTTGATATCAGAGATTTATTTTAAAACTTTATTTCTATAATATGTTCTGAAGTTAGTGCTCAGTCCAATCTCTTACATCTTTCACAGTCAGCCTGACAGTTAAATTCGACGACCTTTTATTGGATTAAAACAACCTGAAAAATTCAATTACCCATAAAACTCATTCCGTAAGTATCCTTTTAAATCAATATTGGGCCATATAGATGAACTGGGAAGTCCTTGTATTCCTTAAAATAATTAGTTTATGCGTAAGCCTTTTAGAATGTATCAAAATGAACTACCACTACTAAGTCGCTTCAGTTGTGTCCGACTGTGTGTGACCCCATAGATGGCAGCCCACCAGGCTCCCCCATCCCTGGAATTCTCCAGGCAAGAACACTGGAGTGGGTTGCCGTTTCCTTCTCCAATGCATGAAAGTGAAAAGTGAAAGGGAAGTCACTCAGTCGTGTTCGACTCTTCGCAGTATTTATTAATTTTTAAACTGGTAAAATGTATTACTGAAGGTTTGATGTCCCACTGGAAATAATTTAGGATCAGACAGGGGTAATTTGTTGTGCTGATACTTATGTAAAGCTTGAGCAATTTCATTGTCTGGGTTGACGAGGCTGGTGCTTCAGGGGCCATGTATTTCTTCACTGTGTGTTTGCAGGGTTTAACATATGATGCCCATTCGTGGGTGATAGTGTCTTCGTGAGGCCTTAGTGCAAACAGCTGTGCTTCATACAGACAGGCCTCACAGCTGAGAGGATGCACGGCATTGCCTCATCTTGTTTTGCCTTTTAAAAATATAAAGCGCTAGGGCTGAATTCTTTATTAAAGTAGCTAGAGATATGTGTAATGAAATGAAATATCTGAAATAAAAGACTAATTAAGCCATATTAAAAAGCTAATTATTTGGCTAACAATGAGCTCACAGTTTTATTTCTGAGACAATAAAGCTTGGAGAAAAGGAGTAATGTTCTAGTTAAAAAGAAATCAATGCACATTACTCACACTATTTTCAGAAATTCTACCAATTTGAACACCTACCACAAACTTGTGAGACTGAAGTCTCCTCTCTTGAGTGATATATAGTATTTTATGTGTGTACAAAATCATTATGATTTATATCTGAAACTAATACGGTGTTATGTGTTATGTGTCAGTTATACCTTCATGAAAAAATTACAACTTCTTAAACCTGAATTGAAAGGCAAAAAAACCATGTTTGCAATTAACATGGCAAACCAAGGCTAACTTTACTATTAAAAAAATAATAATATTTTGAAGTGGTCCCTCCTCTTCAATATTTTGAAAGAGTTTGAGAAGGACTGGCAGTAAATCTTCTTTAAATGTTTGGTAGAATTCACCAGGGCAACTATCTGGTCTTGGAGATGGACTTGTCTGGATTGGCATTTATTTGTCAGCTCTTGCTCTGGACTTTTCTTTCCAGCTTCTCCATGGTTCACTTCTAGCTTCTTCAGACTGCTTTGTCATACTTCTGCAGGTCTTCATTCAAAGCATTTCCCTCTTTGCACTCAGATACTTCTAATTCAAGTCTGGATTGGTTGTAACTCTTTCTAAAATACTTTTTATTCAGAATAATATTAATATGTTATGTATATAAGTGTAGTGTATATATATGTATATACATATATATACACAATATTTTTATTGAGGCTAACCTAAAAGGATTAAAAGGCAGGTAAGGAAATTTGAAAACTGTGTATCAGATACACCTGCTTCCTATATGCTGGTCTTGTAGCTGCAGATAAGACTCCCTTCTCCTTTCTTATTGAATCCCTGGGCACCCATCAAGTTTCATGTGCTCAAAAGAAACTCAAACATTCAAAGAATATCATAATTATTCTTGACGAGATACTCTTGTATTATAAAATGGAATATTTAACGCCCAATCTGAATAACTGCATATGAGTTACTTCACTGGGTCAGAATTTCCCCCAGGAACAGCCGAGCTCTTGACTCAGAGAGGATTCATACAAGAGTGGATTTCAGCTTCTGTGCTGGGTTGCAGTCTTCACCCTTGTCACAGGTATGCGATGCCCTGCCATCTGCCAGGCAACGACCATTTGCTTCCTGTGTTCTGGCAGTTGTGGCCCTTCTCTTCTGATAGGCATTGGTTAGAGCTTTCGAATGACATGGAGAAATGATGGTGAGTGATTAAAATGCTTTTTGTCTTGCTCTTTCAAATACGATTAAATTGAAGTGAAGAACATCAGGTTAATGAAAGAGCTTTCTCGTCCTAACTTATTAAGAGTTTATAAATGAAGAATGAATGTTAAATTGTATAAAATATTTTTAAAACCACAAGTTGATTCATTTAAATTTTACTAATGTGAATTACCCTATTATAAATTTCTTAAAATTAAAGCAATTTTATTTCTGAAGGCCTGCTTCCCTGGTGACTCAGATGGTAAAGAGTCTGCCTGCAATGCAGGGAGACCTGAGCTTGATCCCCTGGCTCTGGGAGATCCCCCAGAGAAGGGAACGGCAACCCACCCCAGTGTTCTTGCCTAGAAAATCCCTTGGACAGAGGAGCCTCGTGGGCTGCAATCCACAGGGTCAAAAGAGTTGGACATGACTGAGCAACTGGGCACACACACACGCACCTTACTGCATGCCATTGAGTATGCTTTGCAAACATTTTATTTAGAATAACAACACTATTCTCCCCCACCCCTTTTAGGGAAATTGCCCAATATCCTAACACCTCTTTAAATGTTCGGTAGAATTTAGGAAGAGCCCCTTCTTGGTGTGGACTTAATGGGGCATGTTGCCTTTTCACATTATGAAAGCATGGAGATACGTGGCTGAAGCTTAACCAAAGTGCTAGCACTTTGAATTTGCAAAGACAAACAGGTTAGAAAATTTTCATAGCTCTGCTTGGTTATCTAGAGTCCAGCAGCAATAGTGATGTGTGCCCTGCCTTGACAGGGTAAAGGCAGCAGTAGAGGTGGAGATGGCAATCGCAGCATCCTAAATTCAGGACTTGATGTAGGTAGTGGCTTCTTCAGCTTGACCTCCCTTGTGCTCACTTGGTGAGCTTGATTCTCCAGGTTTCCCATCTATTCTGTAAGCTATCAGTATGCTTTCAGAAAACTGCTTCTCTGCTTAGGTTTGCTAGAGTTGCTTTCTGTAGCTTGAAATCAAGAACCTGACTATTTAATAGCATAGTGAATGGACTTGGTACAAGTCCTGTTGTTGGTGAATGGACAGATCTTGATTCAAGTCATAGTTCTTTCATAACTGGCTTTGGGTAAGTCGCTTAACCTTTCTGAACTGCATTTGTTCAGAGGACATTCACCCAGAATGTCCTCATTCTTGCAGAATGGTAGAAAAAATTAAAGATAATACATGCCAAATGTATCATCTCTCAGAGTAGGCATTTGATGCATTATCAGTAATTAACATTATTATTTACAGAATGTTCTGTAACAGGTCAATAATCCTTTCTCCATAATTCTGAAATCCAAAAGTTCTGAAAATTTTTATATAACTCATTTGATTGTAAAACTTGACCTGACTTGCAAATATTTGAAGAAAATATCTAACAATGATGAGAAGCAGTTAAACATTTTGTTTATCACATTATTTTACTTTTGCTACAGAAAAATTGTAGCCACCCAGACTCTCTGAAGGTGTATGAAATATAGTACATATGCCTCAAAGTGTCTTTCTAGGGAGTTTGGAATCTTGAAGCACATTTGGCCCCATGAGTTTGGGTAAAGGATTTGTGAAGGATTGTTGAGTTATACTGATTCACAGTCAGAGCATGTCAGAATGGTCTGGGGAGTTTTTTTATTTGTTAAAAAAAAAAAAAATTACTGTCCTCTGGGTGAATGAGATGGGCACTTTCCTCTCCTTTCCCTTTGGCTCATTTGTGTGTATGTGTGTCTGTGTGTGCGGGGAATGGTTACATGTGTCTGTGTGTGCGGGGGAATGGTTACATGTGTCTGTGTGTGCGGGGGAATGGTTACATGTGTCTGTGTGTGCGGGGGGAATGGTTACATGTGTCTGTGTGTGCGGGGGAATGGTTTCTCTGACTGCTTCTGCCAACATCAGTAAATTAGTTGGGGACATTTCAGTCTTTTTCCATGCTTTGTAATACATTGCATAATGAGAAACTTACTGTTCTTTGTGTATGTTAAACTATCTGAAACTAGAGGGTTGTTTGTTTTTTTCTGTTCTTGAGGTTATTCTCTGAGAACTTACTCGAGTATGCCAATTTTTAGGGATGGTTTTTTTGTCTTGTCGCTTCCCATGAAAATCATCCATTGGTCAAAATAATTTTCAGATGGTAATGTTATGGACCAGAAAAGTAAGTTATCCGTGGTCAAATTGTCTTTATAGTTATTTTAACATTATTGTACAGAACATCATGTGTAAAGTTATAACAACTAAGTAATATTTTGCTGAAATAAAAAGCAAGTAGGGAGAGAGGAAGCATTATATATAAACATAGATAAATAATATACTCCAGGAAAATTTTCTTACCCTTAGTTGTTTTCAGTCACTTCTTAACCTGTTTTTTTTTTTTTTTTTTTTTTTTTACTCAGGATTCAGTAGAATAGTGTTATGTTGTTTTCTTATTTAGCATGACACCCTCTTAACTACTCCTATCTGGTTCCTGCTCCCTGGAATTAGGACTGAGCTCTCCACTAGTGGGGTCGCTTTAGATTATATAGCCTGCTCTTTCAGGCAACAATGATTAACCTACTGGGAAGAGTAGATTCCATTTTGACCTGAAGATCATAAAATAGAGAAATTCTGTGGCTTTTAATTTCCTTAAAACAGTCATCTCAAAAATTTACTCCGTCAGTGCTTTGAATAAAAGACAACTCAAATAGCCTGTCTTACATCTTAAAGAATTTCAGTAACTAAACATATGTTGGCAAAAGTGATTGGTTCTAGATTTGGACAGATTCTGTTAAGCAGTTATTTTGACAACTCTCTTGTTAATGCTGGAGCATTTGTTGTGCCTTTGGGCGAGCCTGAGAGCAAAGCTGTCTAAGTCAGTATGAGAAATGCATAGCTTTTCAGAATGGCTAGGTTTCATCTCAGAGTAGAGTCTTTTCATGCAGTTTGCCACTGGCGAGACCTCTTGCTCCCTTTGAGGAGACAGTAGGCGTGATGAGGCTCGTGAACATTCCAGTGTTCCTCCCTGCTCTCCATTATGGGCAGACTCCCAGGATGCGGCAGTGTGTGGTCTTAGGCTTGGTTCCTGCCGCCAGCTCTGCTGCTCTTTAGGATGTTTCCTTATGTTCTGCCCTTTATGTTCCTCGCCTCTTTCTTTCCCCCAAATCAGTACTTATGAAAGCAGTTTTAGGCTTTCATATTCCTTTGAGAAGTATTTTGATGTTATGCCCTAACTTTATTTGCACGACACATTTTTTTTTAAATAATAAATTTTAGGTATTCAGGATTAATATTTTGACACTGCCAATGGTTTCATCAGTTTATTACATGAAAGGAAGTGCTTAACAAACTTCTGATTACTTTAAGAAGACATTTCCAAATGTTTGAGAGGAACTATGCGTGTTCTTTTGCCTGCATTCGTGTCCATTGAAAGCTGAGGGGCTGCTGTGGCTTCCTAGTGTGCGGGCCCCTCGGAGAACGAGTGTCTGTCTGCAGAGAGAGGAAGGGGGCAGTACGTTAGTGCTGGCCCAGTGTGCTCTGCCACTATGTAAAGGTGTTCACGCATGCTCACACCTGCTCACGCCTGCACACACCTGAGCCACAGGTAAGGATTTTCAGGGAGTACATCACAGTGAAATGGTTTCCATATTTAGCCCTTGATGCAAAATTAGACTTAATTTTAAGTAAGAACTAGACTTTAATATACTTTCAGAAAGGCCGCCTTACCAGCTCTTAAACATGGCCCATGTTTCCTCTTGCTCGGGACCTATTATTCTATGTTCAACTGTGCATCAGGAGAATAAAGGAGGAGGCTTTCTGTTGTAAAAAAAAAAAAAGGCACCTGAACCACTAAGATCAGAATCCATTTTGAAGCACAGTTGAGAGAGGCATTGCAGAACTGAAGCTGCAGGAACAGGAATGGCCCCTGGAATTTCCTCGTTTCTTAAATTGATCTGGTTCATTGTGCAAAAGTCAAATGCTGAATGCTCTCAGACCCAGCCAACCCGGCATTCTTAGGAGTGGCTAACATTGTGTAATGGCACCCCACTCCAGTACTCTCGCCTGGAAAATCCCATGGGTGGAGGAGCCTGGTAGGCTGCAGTCCATGGGGTCCCAAAGAGTCGGACACGACTGAGCGACTTCCCTTTCACTTTTCACTTTCATGCATTGGAGAAGGAAATGGCAACCCACTCCAGTATTCTTGACTGGAGAATCCCAGGGATGGGGGAGCCTGGTGGGCTGCCGTCTGTGGGGTTGTGCACACAGAGTCAGACATGACTGAAGCGACTTAGCAGCAGCAGCAGCAACATCGTGTGGATACTAATTCCTCTGATCATGAGAGGAAAAAAACATAATTTTTACCAAGTTGTGATATTGAAGATAACATGGTTTGACAATGAAGGTAGTGGAGTATCAGAGTAAGTATTTGGATGGGTTGTAGATTTCCTCTCTCTGGACTGTTTTAAATTCAGAATAAGTGTGTATGTGTGCATGCTCAGTCGCTCAGGTGTCAGACTCTTTGTGGCCGCGTGGACTGTAGCCTGCCAGTCTCCTCAGTCCATGGAATTTTCAAGTGAGAATACTGGAGTGGGTTGATATTTCCTTCTCCAGGGGATCTTCCTTGCCCAGGGATTGAACCCATGTCTCTTGTTTTGACAGGCGGATTCTTTACCATCTGTGCCACCTGGGAAACCCTTTAAGGGCTATTCTTACAGGTGAAAAGTGAAGGTGGCAGGTTTTTTGTTGATTTTGGACCCAATCAGTGTGGATTCAGTATCTCTCAAATGTGAAATTGAGTTAACAGATGAATTCTTAGTGTCCTAAATACACTGCAGAGTAATAATAACCCTTTTCAGTTTCCCCGAGAATTGGGTTTGTGACAGGAAAGATGAAGCCTTAGTAGTAGTGATTTCTGCACCTCCCGAAAGACAGGGCTGGAAAGGTTGTAGTACTAGATAGATGGGCATTTTAGCATCTTTCTCTAAAGAGATGGTAGAGAACAAAGCAAGTATCAGCATAGAAAATGGTCACTGGAGTCTGTGGTATGTCGTAGGCTTGATAGCTAATATGTTGAATGTCACTAGGGAAATATTAGTCTTGGCAAGGCTATGGGGTGTCCTTCTTTATTGAATAAAATTAGTTAGGTTGCTGAGACTCATGAATCATGAATGAAATGTTAGAGCTAAAAATGGCCAGTAAATAACAGTGCTGAACACACATAAAGGTCATTTCCAGGTTCTTGCTGTTTGCTGTATGTGTTGTAGTCAATATTCAGTGGGTCAGCAGCCTTTTGTTTTAATTAAACTTTTTCTTTTGAGAGAATTCACATGCAGTTGTAAGAAATACTCTACAGAGAGGTGCTGTGTCGCTTTATTCAGTTTTGCTCATTGTAACTTCTTGCAAAACTATGTAGTCCAGTATGATAGCCAGGGTATCAACATGGTTGCAGTCAAGACCCAGGACATTCCCAACATCACAGAACTTTCTCTCAGTGCCCTTTTATAGCCACAGCCACACCTTGGCTGCTTCTCTGGCTCCTTAAACTCACTGCCACAAATCTCTTCCTATAATCTTATCATTACAGAAATGTTCTATGGAGTCATTTGGATAGGCTTTTTCCATGCAGAGTCAGTCTCTGGTGATCCATCCAGGTTTTGCACGTATCAGTGTTTATTACTAAGCAGTATTCCATGGTAAAGATGTGACCGTAGTTTGATTAACTTTCCACCTGCTGAAGGATACTGGGTTATTTACAGTTTTTGACTTTATGATTAAAGCTGCTACAAATATTCATAAATACATTTCATATATGAAAATAAAGTTTTATTCCTCTGGGATTAATACTGAAGAGTGCAATTACTGAGTCATATGGCAGATGCATGTTTAGTTTTTTAAGAAGCTGCCAAACTGTTTTCCAAAGAGGCTGTTCAGTTCAGTTCAGTCGCTCAGTCATGTCCAACTCTTTGCGACCCCATGAACCGCAGCACGCCAGGCCTCCCTGTCCATCATCAACTCCCCGGAGTCCACCCAGACCCATGTCCATTGAGTTGGTGATGCCATCCAACCATCTCATCCTCTGTCGTCCCCTTCTCCTTCCTCCTGCATCTTTCCCAGCATCAGGGTCTTTTCCAGTGAGTCACCTTCACATCAGGTGGCCAAAGTGTCGGAATTTCAGCTTCAGCATCAGTCCTTCCAATACCACTTTATATTCCCACCAGCAATGTGTGAGTGACCCAATTCCTCTGTGTCCTTATCAGCATTTGGTGTTGCCACTATTTTTATTTGGCTATTCTGTTTGGTATGTAGTGATACAATATGGTAGTTTTTGTTTTTTTGAACAGAGAATCGTTCTTTGTAGGTTTAATTTGCATTTCCTTAGTAGCTAATTATATGGAATGTCTTTTCATGTACTTATCTGCTACCTGTGTATCTTCTTTGGTGAAGTGTCTCTTTTTGTCTTTGCTGATATTCTAAATGGATTGTTTTGCTACTGTTGCATTTTTCTAGTGCTTCACATATTCTAGGTATTAGTCCTTACTTTGGATACGTAGTTTGCAAACATTTTATCTCAGTCTGTAGCTTGTCTTTTCATCCTCTTTACAGGGTGTTTTGCTAAGCAGAAATTATCAATTTCAATGAAGTCCACAGAAGTTTTTAACTTTCATTCTTACTTTCTGTGTTTAGTCAAAACCAGCCCTGAGGCCAGTCCTTTCGTCCCTTCTTCACACCTGAAGCCTTCGGAGGCACAGCCAGTCATTCCGCAGTAGTGGAGCTCCCTTCTAATGGTCCTCCTCTGTCATGCAGCAGTTTCATCAGAAAGCCCGCTTAAATCCATTAAGACACAGGTGACTTACAGTGAGCGGCCCCTAGAGATTGCAGGCTAGTGTACAGGTGGGATGGTATCGCATGATATCCTTCCCCGAACAAGCTTCCCAAGCTGCACTAGCCCACACCTGCGTGATGCTGTCTGGGCTAAGCTTCAGGGGCTGAGGAAGACGGGGGCACTTCCCCGATCTATGTGGCATCTTCCTAATGGCTCCCTGAAGAATTTTAGTCACGGGCACATAAAAATCTGTCAGATAATTCTAATATCTCTGTCATCTTGATATGGAAACCTGTTGCTTGTCTTTTTGCATTCTGTTGGAGATCTTCCTCATTCTTGGTATGATGAGTGGCTTTTGAGCAAAACTTGGACATTTTTGTATTATGTTGTGAGATTCTGAATCCCATTTCAACCTTCTGGTTTTGACCCCACTCCAAAGGGCAAGTGGGGGAACTTGTCACTTACTTAATATCTGTGTTGCCAAGGGGTTCTTGGGAAGAAGGGGCAAGAGGATTGAGCCTAGGGCTTGGCTTTAGTGTTCCACCATTACTCTGGGGCCTTAATATTTCTTTAGCATCCTCTGTGCAGTGGTTCTAACCCTGTCTTCCCATTAAAGTCACCCCGTGAAGCTAAAATCAGCAACTGCACAGAACTGTCTCTTCTACCCTGAGATTTTAATTCAGTTGGTATGGAGTGAAGCTTGAAGTGAAGTGAAGTGAAGTCGCTCAGTTGTGTCCGACTCTGCGATCCCGTGGACTGTAGCCTACCAGGCTTCTCTGTCCATGGGATTCTCTAGGCAAGAATACTGGAGTGGGTTACCATTTTCTTCTCCAGGGGATCTTCCCAACCCAGGGATCGAACCCGGGTCTCCCGCATTGGAGGCAGACACTTTAACCTCTGAGCCACCAGGGAAGAGCTCCCCAGTTAATTGTAATGTGCAGCTGGAGTTGAGAGCTACCTTTCTGCAGACAAAAGAACCTGAATGTTGACCATAACATTACAGATTCTTACATTTTTAAAAGCCTTGGCCTCAAACTTGAAGGTTTGTTTATATGCATTCTCAGTGGTGAGTGGGAAGGAGGAGAGGTGTGAAAACTTACAGAATAAACTTGACCCATCTTCCTGGAGTGCCAGTTCTGCCTGATAGAAAAATCATATTTTAAATTACCTTACAAAAAGGACAAAAAATCAAAACAAATCTTTTTTTTTTAAGAACAGAATATACAATTTTCATGCATTTTTAAAAGAAAAAAACAAACTAGGTAGGATTCTAGAGAAAGTACAGATCAGTGGTGAGCCCCAGCACCATGGATGGGCGTTGGCAGGGCTCTCTTAACTGGGGTTACTTTGGTGGAATTGTTTTGAAATGCACGGTGAAGGCCTGGGAGGTAGAATACTGCTGTCTCTGAGAGATGTTTATAGCTTGCATTGTTAGGTAACCTAGGTGACTGGACTAATGCGATGTTTCATAGTATGAATCATGCTTGTCTAGAACAGTTTACCCTTTTTCATCATCTTTTGGTGTCAAGAGTGTTCATCCCCTGAATATGTTGTTTTTTGGTCTGAACCACTCCTGCTCATCCTAAGAGGGTTACAGCAGAGGGTTACTGGATCATGAAGCATTCTCGGCCTTTCTGCGTCCGGCCCCCATCGCTGTCAGTGGAGATGAGCTCCTTTCTGTATGGCCACAGCTTGCAACACAAGCTTAACAGTCTTGTTGGGGGCCTTTGCTGTTCTGTGGGGATCCTTCTGACAGTTGAAGAATGCCATTTATTTCTGAATTGAGCACTCTGTCCACACAAAGAATTCTCTTTGTGGGAAGTTCTCTTAAAAGATGGGTGCCTCCTCCTCTGCAGGCTTGCATTATGGCAAAACTGACAAGTGTGTACATGAGTTGCTCTCTTTACCACATACTCAGTGAAAAATGTGAATGTTTTCTCCTCTTCACATATTAACCTGATTTTCTGGCAGTAATTCAAAACTTGGTGGAAACAAACTCATGTAATTTCAGCACTATAGAAACCATATAAACTGTCACCTCAACATTTCTCCATTGAAATATAAGTTGGATACTCTGTCTTTACATTGAATCATGGACCTTTTGGTGGTTGACAGCAGTTGTTTCAATTTATTCCTGAAAAATGAGTAAAAGAAGTTTTGAAGAGGCAGCTCAACTGGTCAAGAACATAGGGACCACGGGCAAACTGGCTAGTTCTAATACTGCCTCTGTTGCTTGATGTTTACTTAGCTTTTCTGTATTTCAATTTCTCCTTCTATAAAATGAAAGTAGAATTTTCTGAGAATGACACTAGTTAATACATTGAAAGCTGTGAAACAGTTCATGGTGTGGATGAAAAACGCCTGCTATATCAGTAAACAAAGAATGTTGCAACTACCAAGCCAGCGCTTACTGCAGCCATCCTCAACTGTGCACCCCAAGGGGATTCAGGATGTGGAAAAGTAGGATACTGGCCTTGGATGGTTAAGATACATAACAAAGGAATGATTTCAATCAGCCCAGACTCTTGTATCTTCCCATACGTAGAGAAGGGCTAAATTCATTAACTTGAGGTATCTGGTTTTCTTTAAATAACAGTAATATTTTGATGGTCCGACTACCTGATTTTTGTTGCAAAACTCATATATATTCTGGCTCTTCCTTTACCTCTGCAAGGCAGTCCTCCAGAGCTGTCTGAAAGGCTGTCTTCTGGGCTTAAGTCCTCAGTTTTGTCTGCCAAATAAAATGTAATTCTCAATTTTCAGGTTGTGTAATATTTTTTTAGTTGATAGTGACATATATAAACAAGTGCTCAAGTAATTCAGCTATTTTTATTATTTAAATGGACCTTAAAGTATAGGTGGCTAGCAGTTTCTGCACACTTGACATATATATGAAAAAAATACCAATTCCAAATTGGATGACAGGTGAATTTTTACTTGTAGCTTCCTATACCTGGAATGTTCTCCTCTCGAGACTAGTACACACTCAGCTTAGATATACCTTCCTGAAACGGCTATCCTTATTGTTCTGCTCATTTCCTTCCTAATAATACCACTGTTGATATGTGTTTCTTTACTTGCTGTTGTCCATCTCCTCCACTAGAATATAGACTCCATAAAGGCTTGTCTCAGGCTGACTTAAGTTAGTCTGGCCTTTCAGCTTTGTGCTGTGTTCTTTTGTTCAATATTGGAGACCTCCAGAGTCTAGAAATAAGTGAGTGCTCTATAACCTTCCCTCCAGGCTCTTGCTTTCAGCTGTTAAATTACAAGGAAAGCGATTTCTGGTCTAAATTCTGCCAGGTGTGTGGTTATTTATTAGAGAGCAGTTCCAGCAGTTCCAGAGCCAGGTATCGTTTTGTTGCCCTCTGTCCTTGGGCCCTCTGAGCATCCTCCGGAACAAACGCAGTGGTGATGTTCTGATGATTTCAGCCAGCTAGTTGTGACTCAAGCTGAGCAGGAGAGTCTCTTGAAGAGTGAAGAGAAGCAGGAGAAGAGTGAAGAGAAGCAGCACAAGAGTTCCAGATCTTGAGCTCCACACTCTATATCTGGGTGGCAGATTTTTGACTTTGCCAGGTTTTTGGTGCCTTGTTCTTACAGAGATGGTGGAGTCTGTACAGTCGTCACCAACCACATATTTTAGACACCACTCATTTCACAGATTAAAATTATATCAAACAACCCCTTCACTAATGAACAAGCCTTCTGTTGTATTTTAAAATAATGATACTTAAAGTGCTGAGCAGAAGTGTGACCTCCCAATAACAGAACTTGAAATGCTAATGACCGCTAGGGTGTCAATAAGCTAATACGTAAATGCACAGTGTGTATTGTTTATACCAAAGTTTTCCTTAATTTCAGGAACTGTTATAGATGGGGCCTTCTCTGATTTCCTGCAGTATCTCCATCATTTAAAATAGTACTTAGTTCATGATAGTTGAAAGTATAACCAGTGTACAGACTTTTGGAGCATAACAGACTTTGAGGATCTGTGACTTGAAAAATTAACCTTTTAAAAGAAATCCATGTATATTGTAGTTTAATCTAGATGATTTGGTTGATTTGATTATCAGTCAAGTATCTAATTTGCTTAGGAGGCCATTTTATGAATATAGGAAACACATTCATTAGCATTCACATCTTAAAAATGCTGTGAAAATGACAGAAAAAAAAATTTAAAATTCCTTACCAGTCCAGTGGTTAGGACTTAGCACTTTACTGTGGAGGTCTGGGCTCAGTCCCTGGTGGGAGACCTAAGATCCCACAAGCCATGCAACAGAAAAATAAACTTTTAAAAAAAGAAAAATCTATAAAATCCAAGAAATATATAGAATCCACTGACAGATTAAAGCTATAGAGTAATTCCTGAAAGAAGGGAAAGTTAGCAGTTCTCTAGGGGAGCAAAAGTGGTCAAAGGGAGCTAAAGATTGCTGTAGAGGTAGAGCCCTTTCTGGAGACCTACACCTCACATAGGGAAGCAGCAGAAGCAGGTCAGCATCCTGGGCGTTCACTGAGGGTTAATGCAGAGCTCAGAGGCCAGAGCCTTTCCCAAGTTTCAGTCGCTTTTGCTCCAGGCTGAGTGGGCCAAGTTGTCTGTGCGCAGGCTCCTGTCCCGTCGGAAAGCTTGGGGCTTCCGGAGGGCGAGCTGTCCCACCTCCCTGACAGCATTCCTGCTGCTCCCAGCGGTTGCCACTGGAGTGGCAACATTTCTTCAGGTAGACAGTGGAGATAAAACAGCTATTTTAAGAATTTGGAAAGTATTGAACAAATGAATGAAAAAAATCCAGCATGGCACGTGGTGCTCATTATATAAAGAGCCCCAAGTTTGTGAATGGTCTGTATTCAGTGGTATGTAGAAACAAGTAAAGTAGTATGAGGACATTGGCCTTTCTCAAGTAGAGGAACACATATGAGTGAATTAATTTAGTTTTGTCTGAGATCATTTTATGAGCCATGTTTCTTAACATCATGTCATAAATCATTTAGTATAAATAGCATTTGAAAATAAAGTCACAAGATTTATAGCTATTTCAAATAAACTCTCAGATACATCCCTAAGTTTTTCTAATTCATTTGTTAAAGAAATATGTCTAGATCTGATTATGCAGCTATTTCTTCAAGTCCCTGAACAGAATAATGTCTACAAGAGAAATAATTCTCCTTTGAAAATCTATTGCAACAGAAACAATGAAATATGCTAATCTGATTTTTGGTATTATTTTGTTTGCAGTTTTAATGAAGGAAAAGATAAGTGTTCTTAGGGCTCATCAAAGCTTTTACCTCCAAGAATATTCTTAAGTTCTCTTTATTTACTAGTTCAGTTCAGTTCAGTCGCTCAGTCGCGCCTGACTCCTTGCGACCCCATGAATTGCAGCACGCCAGGCCTCCCTGTCCATCACCAACTCCTGGAGTTCACCCAAACTCATATCCATCGAGTCGGTGATGCCATCCAGCCACCTCATCCTCTGTCGTCCCCTTCTCCTCCTGCCCCCAGTCCCTTCCGGCATCAGAGTCTTTTCCAATGAGTCAACTCTTCGCATGAGGTGGCCAAAGTATTGTAATTTCAGCTTTAGCATCAGTCCTTCCAAAGAACACCCAGGACTAATCTCCCTTAGAAGGGACTGGTTGGAAATCCTTGTAGTCCAAGGGACTCTCAAGAGTCTTCTCCAACACCACAGTTCAAAAGCATCAATTCTTCGGCACTCAGCTTTCTTCACAGTCCAGCTCTCACATCCATACATGACCACAGGAAAAACCATAGCCTTGACTAGACGGACCTTTGTTGGCAAAGTAATGTCTCTGCTTTTGAATATGCTATCTTGGTTGGTCATAAGTTATTTACTAGTAATTTGATCCAAATCCAGATGATATTCAAAATACCCTCAAATGTTTTTAAGCATACTAACTTCTGCTTCAAGTCTAATTACTTTAATTAGGGCTCTTTGATTCAGTAAGCATTTTTTGCACCTCTGTGCTTTGCTATAGACTGAGAATACGCCACTGAAGAGGACAGAGTCTATACCCTCTGGCAGCTTACAGTCTGTTAGAGGCAGCACACAAACAGATGATTTTAATTAATAAGGCCAAGGAGGCTAGAATACCTAGAATATGACTTTCTCAGGGAAGAAGTGTTAGGAGAATTCCACAGAAGATCAAATAGCATGAAAAACGATGAACCATGACATAGCCCTGGGGAACACATGAAGGTGAAGCAGTCGGCTCTGATATTAGGACTTGACGCCAAGTGTAGACTAGGTATGGGACTTCCCTGGCAGTCCAGAGGTTGACTCACCATTTCAAATGCAGGGGTGCAGGTTTGATCCCTGGTTAGAAAGCTAAGATCCCAAATGCCTCGTGGCCAAAAAGCCAACATATAAAAACAGAAATAATGTTGTAACAAATTCAATAGAGACTTTAAAAATGGTACACATTAAAACAAAAAAAGTAAAGATTAGATGGGCTATAAATGGCCTGGGCAAGCATGTGGGCTTGGAATGGGAGAACCTTTATGCTCTGTGTGCAGGGTTATGGAAGGTCATTTTAAGGGTTTTGACTAGGCTTAATTCAGTTCAGTCCCTCAGGCACATCCCACTCTTTGTGACCGGATGACTGCAGCACGACAGGCTTCCCTGTCCCTCACCAACTCCAAAGCTTGCTCAAACTCATGTCCATCGAGTTGGTGATGCCATCCAACCTTCTTATCCTCTGTTGTCACCTTCTCCTCCTGCCTTCAATCTTTCCCAGCATCAGGGTCTTTCCCAGTGAGTCAGTTCTTCGCATCAGGTGGCCAAAGTATTGGAGTTTCAGCCTCAGCATCGTTCCTTCCAATGAACATTCAGGAGTGATCTCCTTTAGGATGGACTGGTTGGATCTCCTTGCAGCCCAAGGGACTCTTGAAGAGTCTTCTCCAACACCACAGTTCAAAAGCATCAATTCTTTGGTGCTCAGTTTTCTTTATAGTCCAACTCTCACATTCATCATACACGACTACTGGAAAAACCATAGCTTTGACTACACAGACCTTTGTTGGCAAAGTAATGTCTGCTTTTTAATATGCTGTCTAGGTTGGTCATAAATTTTCTCCCAAGAAGTAAGCATCTTTTAATTTCATGGCTACAGTCACCATCTGCAGTGATTTTGGAGTGCCCCTCCCCTCAAAAGTCTCTCACTGTTTCCATTGCTTCGCCATCTATTTGACATGAAGTGATGGGACCTGATGCCGTGATTTTAGTTTTCTGAATGTTGAGTTTTAACGCAACTTTTTCACTCTCCTCTTTCACTTTTATCAAGAACTTCAGTTCTTCTTCACTTTCTACCATAAGTGTGGTGTCATCTGCATATTTGAGGTTATTGACATTTCTCCCAGCAGTCTTGATCCCAGCTTGTGCTTCTTCCAGCCCAGTGTTCCTCATGATGGACTCTGCATATAAGTTAAACAAGCAGGGTGACAATATACAGCCTTGACGTACTACTCCTTTTTCCTATCTGGAACCAGTCTGTTGTTCCATGTCCAGTTCTAACTGTTGCCTCTTGACCTGCATACAGATTTCTCAGGAGGCAGGTCAAGTGCTCTGGTATTCCCATCTCTTGAAGAATTTCTCACAGTTTGTTGTGGTCCACACAATCAAAGGCTTTGGTGTAGGCAATGAAGCAGACGTATAGTGACTAGGCTACTGATAGACATTTGTGTTTTCAGTGGACCTGGCAGGACTGTGTCAGGGAAGTAAAATGGAGATTCAGAAGTAAGGAGAACCAGGTTCAAAGCCTTGAGGGCTAAGTGATAAAGAATCTTCCTATAACACAGGAAACACAAGTTTGATCCCTGGGTGAGCAGGATTCCCTGGAGAAGAAACTGGCAACCCACTCCAGTATTCTTACCTGGAGAATCCCATGGACAGAGGAGCCTGGATGGCTACAGTCTAAGGAGTTGCAAAGAGTCGGATGTGACACATAACACATACAGGTTCGAAATTAAGGGGAACGTGGAGGCTCTGCTGGGAGACTTTGCAGTGGTCCAGGTGAGAGACAATAAGAACTTAAACTAGCACTGGGAGATCTGTTTGAAAAGGAAATGGGGATGAGTTTTAAAAATACTTAGGAGAAAAGACTTGCAAGATTTGGAAATTGAGGAAGGAGGTAGAGTTTAGGATGATTCCAGATTGCTGGCTTGCCAGACTGAGGGTGGCTAGGGTACCCTTGGACTATTTATGTTGAGTTGGAAACACTGTGGACATCAAAGTGGCCATCTAAGTATATTTCTGTAGCTGGAAGAAAAGGCTTCAGTTCAGTTGCTCAGTCGCATCCAGCTCTTTGCAACCCCATGGACTGCAGCATGCCAGGCTTCCCTGTCCATTACCAACTCCCAGGGCTTGCTCAAATTCATTCCATTGAGTTGGTGATGCCATCCAACCATCTCATCCTCTGTTGTCCCCCTTCTTCTGCCCTCAGTCTTTCTCAGTATCAAGGTCATTTCCAGTGAGTCAGTACTTTCTTATCAGGTGGCCAAGTATTGGAGCTTCAGCTTCAGCATCAGTCCTTCCAATGAATATTCAGGACTGATTTCCTTTAGGATGGCCTGGTTGGATCTTCTTGTAGACCAACAGACTCTCAAACACCACAGTCCAAAAGCATCAATTCTTCAGCACTCAGCTTTCTTTATGGTCCAACTCTCATAACCATACCTCACTACTGGAAAAAATCTTAGCTTTGACTTAGGGAGAAAAGACTTAGAGAGCCTTTAGTAAAGGTGAGAGCCTTTAGTAAAAGGTGAGAGAATCGTGGAAGTAGAAGTGGATATGACTGTGTACTCCAAGGAGAGCTTGGAAAGTGTGAGAAGGGGGCAGGAGAGTGGGAGGGATGGAAGAGAGTTGACTGAGGGGTGAGAAGGCAGAGAGAAAGACAAAGGCAGTAACAGAAGAGAACCATTCGGGACTACAGTGCATGAAGAGTGGGCAGAGAATCACCAAGAAAGCACAGGAAGCAGGAGTGGTTAGAGAGATCCAGAACAACCAGAAATGAAAAATGTATGTTACAGTAGTCATAGGAAGAAGTCAGTGGTAGCAAACATGGCAGAGAAGGCCAGCAAGACACAGGCTGCAGTGTATTCAGTGGGTTTGACATCTGGAAGAAATTGGTGTCCTTTGTGGGAACCAGGTGTAGCAGATCGATGGTGTCTGGCCTTGGCTCAAGAAAAGGAGGGGCCGGGGGTAAAGATGCAGAAGGCCGGACACCCGTATTCTTTCTAGTGAGAAGGAAGAAAGCAACGGGGAGCAACTGGAGGGACTTCTTAGTGGCTAGGGAGATTTGTATTTTATTTTTAAAAGAATTTGAGTGACTAAGGCTGTAAAGAAAGAGTGCGCCAATGACGACAAGATGATGATAGACGAGAGGGGACAGCAGACCGGCAAAGGAGGTGAGAGGGTGGTGTCAGTCATACTATGGAAGGAATGGAGTCCAACGAGAGACAATCCGTGCTCTTCCATCAAAGGTGCGGAGGGAATAGAATTATTTTAACAAGGGAAAGCAGAAGGATGAGACAGGTATAAAGACATGTCATTAGGAAGGCCAACCTGTGGTGAAAGTTTACTCCTCATATCTTTAAAGATGGTAATTAAGTACTAAGTTAATAAAGGACCTAAAAGGTACAAAAATCGTTGCTGCTTTTAAATTATTTTATATCATCTTATGAGCTGTTTTTTCCTACTAAGTAATCTCTGTACAATGCCATTGTGATAAATTGCATGCAATTATTGATCATCTCCTTTTATAAAGAACACTGCTAAATCATCTGCTGTGTGTTCCTTGTAAGATGAACATAATAATTCATTGCCATAGCACAGCAGAGACTTGTTTGTGGGGGGATGATACTTGGTGTTCCTTATATGATAGCCCAAGCTGTTCATGGTTTGTTAAAACAGGACTCGGAACTTTATTGGCAACACAATCGTAATGAAATATAAATGTCATTCCTGTGGACCTTCAACCTTTCATGTTTTCACTGCATTTCTGAAAAGAGGAATGGGTGTTTTTATTAAATGCAAAGGCATTTGCGCACAGCATACTCAGCTCATGAGTTTTGTAGGCACTTACTCTGTTGTCCAGTACAGTGCTTGTCTGGGAGGAAGTGAGAAGAAATTGGGAGGCATCTGCCATTCCCAGAAGGAGCTGCCAGGAACGAAATGTGGAGTAGAAAGTTCCACAGAGAAAGATAGCTAGGATCCCAAGGCAGGAGAGTAGGGGAAGGATGGGGAGGGGAGAGCGTGCAAGTAGTGGGTGGTACGGAAAGCTAAATCTGGTGTTTATGTAAACATAAACGCTCTAGTAGTACCTCACTGAAGGTCTCCAGACAGCTGGTCTACAGACTAATAAGCAAGACAGATTATTTGGAGAATGGGAGTGTATGTAAATGAAGTTTCATTTTGTTCCCAGTCTATCAGATAGATTCAAGGTGCAGCGCTGAAGTTGATGGAGTATTGGGCAGGATGATCCAGTGGTTAGGTTCTTCCTTGTGAGAACACAGTCACTGCCCTGTGACCACAGGTGCAGACTCTGTTCTGTACTGACGTGAGTATAGGGCAGAGCTGAGTGGCCAGTCTGGGTGTTTGTGAGTCTTCCCTGCAGCAGAGTCATGCTGTGATGGACGTAAATTGGCCTGTTGCATCTCTTCTTTCAGATAGATTTCTAGGGCTTACCAGGAGGTTTGCGTGCGATTTAAGGTTATTTTTGTAAATCCCCTTCCAGGAGTTCCCAGCACAGCAGGAGTGATAAGACAGAAGAACAAATCAGTTCAGTTCAGTCACTTAGTCGTGTCTGACTCTTTGCGACCCCATGAATCGCAGCACTCCAGGCCTCCCTGTTCATCACCATCTCTCGGAATTCACTCAGACTCACGTCCATTGAGTCCATGATGCCATCCAGCCATCTCACCCTCGGTCGTGCCCTTCTCCTCCTGCCCCCAATCCCTCCCAGCATCAGAGTCTTTTCCAATGAGTCAACTCTTCGCATGAGGTGGAGCTTCAGCTTCAGCATCATTCCTTCCAAAGAAATCCCAGGGTTGATCTCCTTCGGAATGGACTGGTTGGATCTCCTTGCAGTCCAAGGGACTCTCAAGAGTCTTCTCCAACACCACAGTTCAAAAGCATCAATTCTTCGGTGCTCAGCCTTCTTCACAGTCCACCTCTCCCATCCATACACGACCACAGGAAAAACCATGGCCTTGACTAGACGGACCTTAGTCGGCACAGTAATGTCTCTGCTTTTGAATATACTGTCTAGGTTGGTCATAACTTTCCTTCGAAGGAGTAAGCGTCTTTTAATTTCATGGCTGCAGTCACCATCTGCAGTGATTTTGGAGCCCCCAAAATAAAGTCTGACACTGTTTCCACTGTTTCCCCATCTATTTCCCATGAAGTGATGGGACCAGATGCCATGATCTTCGTTTTCTGAATGTTGAGCTTTAAGCCAACTTTTTCACTGTCCTTTCACTTTCATCAAGAGGCTTTTGAGTTCCTCTTCACTTTCTGCCATCAGGGTGGTGTCATCTGCATATCTGAGGTGATTGATATTTCTCCCGGCAATCTTGATTCCAGCTTGTGTTTCTTCCAGTCCAGCGTTTCTCATGATGTACTCTGCATATAAGTTAAATAAGCAGGGTGACAAGACGTACTCCTTTTCCTATTTGGAACCAGTCTGTTGTTCCATGTCCAGTTCTAACTGTTGCTTCTTGACCTGCATACAGATTTCTCAAGAGGCAGGTTAGGTGGTCTGGTATTCCCATCTTTTGAAGAATTTTCCACAGTTTGTTGTGATTCACACAGTCAAAGGCTTTGGCATAGTCAATAAAGCAGAGATAGATCTTTTCTGGAACTCTCTTGCTTTTTCCATGATCCAGTGGATGTTGGCAATTTGATCTCTGGTTCCTCTGCCTTTTCTAAAACCAGCTTGAACATCAGGGAGTTCACGGTTCACGTATTGCTGAAGCCTGGCTTGGAGAATTTTGAGCATGACTTTACTAGCATGTGAGATGAGTGCAATTGTGCGGTAGTTTGAGCATTCTTTGGCATTGCCTTTCTTTGGGATTGGAATGAAAACTGACCTTTTTACCAAATTCAGACTTAAATTGAAGAAAGTAGGGAAAACCGCTAGACCATTCAGGTATGACCTAAATCAAATCCCTTATGATTATACAGTGGAAGTGAGAAATAGATTTAAGGGCCTAGATCTGATAGAGTGCCTGATGAACTATGGAATGAGGTTCGTGACATTGTATGGGAGACAGGGATCAAGACCATTCCCATGGAAAAGAAATGCAAAAAGCAAAATGGCTGTCTGGGGAGGCCTTACAAAATAGCTGTGAAAAGAAGAGAGGCGAAAAGCAAAGGAGAAAAGGAAAGATATAAGCATCTGAATGCAGAGTTCCAAAGAATAGCAAGAAGAGATAAGAAAGCCTTCTTCAGCGATCAATGCAAAGAAATAGAGGAAAACAACAGAATGGGAAAGACTAGAGATCTCTTCAAGAAAATCAGAGACACCAAGGGAACATTTCATGCAAAGATGGGCTCAATAAAGGACTTGAATGGTGTGGACCTAACACAAGCAGAAGATATTAAGAAGAGGTGGCAAGAATACATGGAAGAACTGTACAAAAAAAGATCTTCATGACCCAGATAATCATGATGATGTGATCACTCATCTAGAGCCAGACATCTTGGAATGTGAAGTCAAGTAGGCCTTAGAAAGCATCACTGTGAACAAAGCTAGTGGAGGAGATGGAATTCCAGTGGAGCTGTTTCAAATCCTGAAAGATGATGCTGTGAAAATGCTGCATTCAGTATGTCAGCAAATTTGGAAAACTCAGCAGTGGCCACAGGACTGCAAGAACAAATTGATATGAGCTATGCAAATAGCTCTCTGAAGGGTACCTTCCTTTCTGAACTGCCTATCTTTTATTTGCCCTTCCAGATTCATTCCCCATCCTGATCCATTCTGTGCTCCGGGATGCTGATTTGTGTGTTAATTCATTTACCTTCTGGTCTCCTTGGTTCTGGTCAACGGGAGGCCCTAGCAGGGTTGGAGGGCAGGAAAGTGAGGTGAGAATGTCTGTTCCTTTCAGCTCATCAGATAGCTCTTTCTGATCACAGTTCTCCCTGGGTTTTCGCCATGCCTTCCTTTCCTTGTTCTTTGGAGCTCGGTGTGGAACACCTTCCAGTGCTGGCCTACCCCAAGGTACTGTATCGTCTCAGGTTGGCTTCTCTGCCTACATCTTTGCAGAGGCTCCTTGACCAATATGAATAACTCTGTTGTAATGTTCTTTCCTGCTGGGACCTGACCACTTTCTTTTCTTTTTCTGAAGATGATTATAGACAGCTTACCCAGATGGGAGAGAGGCTGCAATGAATTGGTGTGGGAGACTGAGGCAAAAGTAGGGGGTGGCAGGGGACGATAGTCAGCCCAGTTTTTGTAGTTGAACTCTGACTTCATAGAGATGCCTGGGGGCGGAGTAGATGCCAGATGAATTTTCTCCCAGCTCTCCCCTTGGCTCTTAGACTCTTCTGGCTCACTCTCTCCAGGGTCCTTGGATTTGTCCCCCAGCAACACTGTTGAACTTAATTTCTTATTGCTTGATTTCTCTATCTGCAGTCTGTAGTTTCAACTTGTAGATGGCTTCTTCCCGGAAAAGTGCATATTTTGTTGAATAAATGGAGAGATGAAGGACCAAATGTTTGCTTTGTACTTTGTCCTGTCAGAAGTCTTTGAGCTGAATATTTTGAAATCTGATGTTTTCAAAAACAAAACCTTCTAGGAAAAGCATAACTCAGTGCTTCTCAAAACTGTCAAGGATATCAAACTTGAGGTAAAAAGTCTGAGAAACTATCATAGACCAAAAGCTAAGAAAATATGATCACTAAATTTAATATGATGTTCTGGGTAGAGTTTTGGACATTAAGGAAAAACTAGGGAAATCTGGATATTTGGAAATTTGTTCATAGAAATGTACACTGTTTATTCTTTAGTTATAACACATATATCATAGCAATGTCAGGTGTTAGCAGCAGAGGTGACTGGGTGCCAGATTTATGGGAACTGTTTATTATTTTTGCCACTTTTCTTTAAGTCTAAAACTATTTTAAAATAATTCCCTTAAAAATCAATCTTTAATATCTCAATAAGTTGATATTAAATCAAATATTTTAAGACATTTATGTGATATTTTTCTCTGCTGAGGAAGATAATATTTGGACCCAAAGTGAAGTCTAGAATTCATAAATCTTGTGCACAGTTCAGGCCTATTAAGATCCCTTGTTTTTGTTTGGAATTTTTATTCATAATTCAACAAACATTTATTATTACCTGTTGTTTTTTTTTTGGCCAGGAACTGGACTAGGCTTTAGAAATAAGAGTAGTAAAGACAGATAACATTGCAATTGAGAAATAGGTAACTTTTGTGTTGTGGATATTTCCTTAATTCTGTATCTCAGATTTATTTTGTCTCAGCACATAATACTGTATACTCACAGTAAGTGCCCAAAGTTCTATGAATATAAGAGTAAATTTTAAAAATTACACTTAGACCTAATAAAAGTATGATTTTATAGTTTATGTTCAGTTTAAAGATTGAGGCTAAATTCAGAGATTAACCTTAACCTTAGAGATTGAAATTATGAATTGGGAAATATTTGTATTATAAATTTATTTGAAGTAGTAATTAGAACAAAAAAGTACTTAAAAGTCTGAAAGAATTTTTAGATATTTCCTCTGAGTGAAGGTTTAGAGAGAAGGTATTCTTTAAAAATGAGAAATTTTGTCAGAAACATAAATTTGATAGGGAGAAAAGAACTGCGTTGAGTACTGTACAAAGGAAAGGAAAATGTCTCCCTTCTCCCTCTTTGAGTTTCTCATTAATTTGTCTTATTTCTAGTGAGAATATGTTCATATTATGGTGTCTATCAAGTAGGATTTTGGCAATAATGTCAATATTACCAGTGAAAAGCTAAATAGTATTAGCAGTGATTCCAGATCAGTAGGATAAAACTGAAATTTAAGAATTACAACTGTGATGTGAACATTTATAAGTGTTTTACATATAATAAATTTATGCGTAAAATGTGTTCAATACTACCTTGAGTCCATGCTGAATTTATTGTGTTTTGAAAACTTCATTATTTAATATATTTCATGAAAGTTTTACCTTAAAAACGTTTATGCAAATACAGCATAAATAGTTTCAGTGGTGAAAGTGAATATTTGATTGAAGAGGGAAAAGACTAACACAACTTTTAGTAGAAATTGCTGAATGTGCATACAACTCTGTTAGGTAATAGTTTAATTTTCAGTTGTAAAATTAATATTTAAAATTTGAGAGTCAGTAATCAAATAAAGATACAGATTAAGTCATCTACTACTTTTAGAAAATATGTTAAGCCATTAGATTAGAGTTGGAATGAACCCTCAGACTTGATACCATTTATGCTGCCTTTATTGTTTCAAAAATTGAGTTGTTTTCGGGAAGGTAATGTATTGAGAGGGTATAAAGACCATTGTTAATAATTACTCTAGGGAAGTTAAGTTGAAGACTTGTGTGTTGTTCTCCAAGGTTTAATTTTGAGCAATGTGAATGTTAACCCCAGTCAAATTGATATTAAGGGTAAACTTAAGTCAGTGTTCTGCTTGCCTTTTAAAATTAATGGTCTGTTGGTTTTATGAACTTAATCGTCTAATAATAGACTAGCCCATTTAGTTTAGCATAGCAAACAACCCAAGAATTCAAAAGTTTACCTTGATAGCCTGGCTTATCGAGAAAGAAGTAAAAAAATGTCAACATGGTAAAATATTTTTAGAATTGGATTTTCTTTCATTGCTTATGTTACTAAAACTGAGTTTGCCTCTTGGTGGTTGTTAAGTGAAAAGACAAAACCAAGTCAAAGTTTGGGAGAAGGAAGGATTTATTCATTGCAGCAAGTAAGAATGACATTAGGGATCTTTCCCAAAGCAGTATCTCCTTAAACTGCAAAATTGGGGAAGTTTCATCCCTATTCATCAAAGGGCTTGAGTGAAAGGCAGAGTCCAGGTTTTAGTTGAATAAAGTCAGGAGGATCAGAAAAGGTGAACACCATCCTGTCTTAATTAAGTTCCAGTTGATCTGGGTTGAGCCCCTGACCCCTGCCCCGGCAGGGGTGGGGGAGGATTTTAATTCTGCTCTACAGCTCCAGATAGTGCTTTAGGCTCATCTTTACAATTGATATAGAATTGGAGTCTTTGCAACTGATTTGTTATCTTTGCTATTGTTACTTCTCTTGCCTGATAAGACTATTATGCATTCTTTTGTTCTCTTAAAATAATTATCACTGAGACCTGTTTAAGGACAAGCTTTGTGGCCAGCCTCAAATCACTCAGTGGTTTAGGCCAAAAATGACTTATCTTAGGTCGAGAAAAGCCATGCCTGGTTTTCTTCCTCTGGGGACCCCCTGCCTATCTGTTTACACTTTTACAAAAGTGTATTAAATTTCTATTGGATCTAGTCTAGACAGGAATTTTTAAAAATAAAATGTAGTTTTAAGTAATCACAGAGTTCAAATATATACTTTGAAATTTGAAACATGGTATATTGAGATAAAAAGGAAGATGGTATAAAGTTCTTTTAAAAAGTAGTATGTGATACATGACATATATAAGATAAACCCATCAAGGCTTTCAAGGACATTTTTCCTACTTATCCTTGAAACTAAAGCAGGGAAATAAGTGGTTTTTAAACTTGGCTTAAAGCTCAACATTCAGAAAACTGAGATTATGGCACCTGGTACCATCACTTCATGGCAAATAGATAGGGTAACAGTGGAAACAGTGGCAGACTTTATTTTGGGGGCTCCAAAATCACAGCAGATAGTGACTGCAGCCATGAAATTAAAAGACACTTAACTCCTTGGAAGAAAAGTTATGACCAACCTAGACAGTATATTAAAAAACAGAGACATTACTTTGCCAACAAAGGTCCGTCTAGTCAAGGCTATGGTTTTTCCAGTAGTCATGTACGGATGTCAGAGTTGGACTCTAAAGAAAGCTGAGTGCTGAAGAACTGATGCTTTTGAACTGTCATGTTGGAGAAGACTCTTGAGAGTCCCTTGGACTGCAAGGAGATCCAACCAGTCCATCCTAAAGGAAATGAGTCCTGAATGTTCATTGGAAGGACTGATGCTGAAGCTGAAACTCCAATACTTTGGCCACCTTATGTGGAGAGTTGACTCATTTGAAAAGAGCCTGATGCTGGGAAAGATCGAAGGCGGGAGGAAAAGGGGATGACAGAGGATGAGATGGTTGGGTGGCATCACTGATTCAGTGGAGATGAGTTTGAGTAGACTCTGGGATTTGTTGATGGGGACAGGGAAGCCTGGCGTACTGCAGACCATGGGGTCGCGAAGAGTCGGACATGACTGAGTGACTGAATTGAACTGAACTGAAGTGGTTTCAAATTTGAAACTCAATCATTGTTATCCCAATAATATTAAGATTAGAGAGCATAATGAAATAAATGCTTTTGAAATCAGCTATAGCAGATAATTGGCTGCCTCTGGCTATGCAGAAAGATGGAAGTTTCTCTAAGCAAGGACTCAGCTGAAAATGTGAATTAGTTATGTCTGGTTTTGGTTACCTTTGTTGGACCTATTAGAGAAACTGGGGGGAAAAAAGAACAACTCTGGATTCATTTTAAGCATATGTATATATACCTAAATATTTGAAAAACAATTTTACTGAGATATAACATACAGTGAAATATACAAATCCTAAGTATATAGCTGGGTGAATTTTTATATATAAATTATGCAAACACTGCCCAGATCAAGATTAAGAATATTTTCAGTTTCCAAGGAGGGACCCTTGTGTCCCTTTTCAAACAGTACCTCTCTCCCCTTTCACTGACCTGCCCAGAAGAGTGAGGAGTGAAGTCGCTCAGTTGTGTCTGAATCTTTGCGACCCCATGGACTGTGGCCTACAAGGCTCTTCCACCCATGGGATTCTCCAGGCAAGAATACTGGAGTGGGTTGCCATTTCCTTCTCCAGGGGATCTTCTCAACCCGGGTCTCCTGCATTGGAGGCAGACGCTTTAACGTCTGAGCCACCAGGGAAGCCTAGAAGTAAACCACTATTCTGACTTTCAGCTTCTTTCACCTAGCATTATGCTTTGGGATTCTTTCATGTTATTGCCTGTAGCAGAAGTTCTTTGCTTCTTTCAATTTCTGTGTGATATTCCATTACATGAGTATAATACAATTTATCCATTCTATTGATAGTATTTAGCTATTATATGTAAAACTTTTGAACATTCTTATACATGTGTGGATGTGTGTACTCACTCATGTATATGGCTAAAACATAGGATTACTGGGTCACAGAGTAGGTGTATGATTAGCTGCTAGTTTTCCAAAGTGGATATACCAATTTATGCTCCAAATTGCAATATATGGGAATTGCAGTTGCTCCATTTGCTTGCCAAATCTCGGTATTATGTCTTATAAATTTTTGCTGTTCTAGTGGCTGATTTTTTTCCCACCCTGTATGATTGCAAGTGGATTTAATTTTCCTAATGATTAACCATGTACTCACCCCATCAGGATTTCAGATTAAGAACGTCATTGTTGGTGTTAGTTAACAGTATCTGTTTCTGGGTGATATTATCATCTCTCCTAACTTATTTACAACTATGGAATATTCTTTAATCTAAAAACTAAATTGTAAAGTTAAACACTATGTCCAGTCCTTCTTGGAAAAGACAGAGAAAGAAGTGAGGAGAAGCAAATAACATGGTGTGTGTGTGTGTGTGTGTGTGTGTGTGTGTGTGTGTGTAAGTTGGACTTAAACAGTGAGGATGATTCATTACCTCCTCCTTGATGGAAGGGGTCCCGTGTCACTCATCCACACACACACACACCTACCCCCAACTTCCCCCGTGGCTGCCTGATTCTTAAGGGGAATGTTGCTATCTTGAGGACTGGGGATTGGTTTCTGCCGTTGGCAAGGTAGGTTCTCACCGTTGGCAGGAGCCAGGTTGGCCTTCATGAGAAGTTCTTGTGTGGCATCCGTTCGTCGCCTCCGCTGCTGTCACTGTGGCCGCTTCTAGTCTGTCTGTTGAGGATGTCCTGGGGTGGCTGGTGACAGAGGCTAACTGATACCTGAAGATATGTACTTTTATTTACTTGATTACTGAGGGGACCCTCTGCCCTTTAGTGTATATCCACATTGGAGCAAAACATTTTTCACATACTATGATCATCCAGAGAGGTCCATCCATATACTTCTTCCCAGATCTCCTTTATCTCTCCTAGTACTGATCTCCCACCTCCCACCAAGCCCCTGACCATCCATGAGGCTTCCCTGGTAGCTCAGCTGGTAAATAATCCACCTGCAATGCAGGAGATCCTGGTTTGATTCCTGGGTTGGGAAGATCCTCTGGAGAAGGGATAGGCTGCCCACTCCAGTATTCTTGGGCTTCCCTGGTGGCTTAGCTGGTAAAGAATCCTCCTGCAATGCAAGAGACCTGGGTTTGATCCCTGGGTTGGGAAGATCCCCTGGAAAAGGGAATGACTACTTACTCCAGTGTTCTGGCCTGGAGAATTCCATGGACTGTATAGTCTATGGGGTCACAAAGGGTCAGATATGACTGAGTGACTTTCACTTTGACCATCCAGGGTAACTGTTAGCCCTTGCCCATGACTCACCATAGACCCATAATTCTGGCCGTTTCTTTGTGTTGATAAAGTGGACAAGCAAAAGTAGTAGTCTGCTAGGGTGACTTCTCTTCACAAGCTGTTTCAAGGATGTTCTTTATTGGAGATGTGAGACTGCGGCAGTCCATTTTGGTTTGGTGCCAGATACTGAGGAAGTTTCCTTCTCAGTCAGCTGATCATAAGGGATTCTCCATGGAGCTCTAGGTAGGGTAATGCAGTAAGAGTGGGCATTAGAAGTGTCGGAACCATCTGCTCGTGTGATTTCTTACCTTGTGTAGATCTGATTTAGCCCAGTCTCTTTTACACCATCGTCTTTTTGATGATTGATTGCTTCTGCACAAGCCCAACTTTATAGCCTAGTGAGTCAGATAACATTCAGATCCTTATAGGCAGCTCAGGTTACAAGTCACTTGATATCTTTTCCTCAGGCTCTGCCAAAGCCTAGTTGCAAGCCAGGAGTCCTTTCTTAGGGAATGGCTTTGTTCCAGAACCTTAGAGATCTGTGCTGTGGTTCTCTGGATTTTATTGGATGCAACTAATTCAACTTGCTGCATCTTAAGACCCAAGTGCAGAGCAGTTGGTACTGCAGACCAGACATGCTGACTATAATCACATTTTGCTCTGGGCCCTCTAAATAAGTAACTAACCCTCACTGCTATAAGTAACCTATAAGTGTAAATCAGTGTGGTGAAAGTCGCTCAGTTGTGTCCAGCTCTTTGTGACGTCATGGACTATACAGTTCATGGAATTCTCCAGGCCACAATACCAGAGTGGGTAGCCTTCCCCTTCTCCAGGGATCTTCCCAACCCATGGATCAAGCCCAGGTCTCCCATATTGCAGGTGGATTCTTTACCAGCTGAGCCACAAGGGAAGCCCAAGAATACTGCAGTGGGCAGCCTATCCCTTCTCCAGCAGATCTTCCCAACCCAGGAATCAAGCTGGCGTCTGCTGCATTGCCTGTGGATTCTTTTCCAACTGAGCTACCAGGGAAGCCTGATAAATGTGGTAGGCATTGTCTTTAGTAAAATGTAAAGTGGCCCATGAAGTGTTGTGCCTCTTTTTTTTGACAGTAAGAAGTTCTGGGTTCAGCAACTTGCATTTCACTTTGGAGGGATATTTCAACATGTTCTAGACCACTGTATCCTCAGAAACTTGACTGATGTAGCAGCCCTCGAATTTTCATGGTGTTTTTCAGCATGAAGCTTGGGCACATTATACTGAAACACCAAGGAATTTGTCATGTCCTGTTCATCAAGTCTATTCTGCATGGTGCAGTCAGTTCAGTGGACCAGTTGTCTAGAAGGTGTCTTAGACTAAGCACAGTCTCTGTAGAGTAAGTATGGCAGAGCGGAGAGTTGTTCAAACCCTGAGGCAAGTATGTTGAAAGTATATTCTTAACCTTGACCTAAAATAAAAGCAAATGGATTCTCGTGTTCCTGCATATTGCTAAAGCATTTTCCAGATAAGTAGCTTCCTCTCAGGTGCCAAGGGCTAGGTTTGGTCCAGAGAAGGTACCTCATTTGGTACAGCCAGTCACACTGGAGCTGCTGTTGATGAGTTTACAATAACCCACAGCCATTCTCTGAGATCTGTTCTCTGCACAGACCAAAGAGGTAAGTTAAACATGAATGTGATCCTTGAAAATTTCAAGATTTTGGTAGTGATATCAATCTCTACAGTTTTCCCATGGATGTAATATTTGCTTTGGTTTACTATCCTAATAGGGAGGTCACTTGGTCATTCCTGTCACAATAGCCTATACTCCCTGGTCATGGAGCCATTGTGGAAAATGTGTCAGTGGTCAAATAAGTTTATTCAGTACACATTCAGAAACTGCAAAATAACCATAGGGTGGGTCCATGAATTTATTGGACTCACTGTGAAATGCAGGAGGCCAAAATATGTTTCACCTGACTACAATAAACTTAACTTTGACTGTTAGACAGTGGTATTTTTAGGTCACTAGGATTTAGTGGAGCTCTAACTTTTCATAAGTGGAAAGATAAGGATTGCTGTCTAAGGGAATCAAAGCAAGTAGAATGTGTTTTGGTTATGCTTGTGTTTCCAGCTTCAAGATCACTTAATGTATCTCTAAGAGTAATCCTAGGAGTCGGTAAGGGCTAGCAGGTGAAGGAGTGGAATTTGTTGTGGGTGGTGGTCTTTGCAAAAGGTAATTCCTGTAGAGCTTGTAGTTGTGTTAGGAGGTGGTTTGGAAGAGCATGTTTGTTTTCACACATTCTTAATGCTTTCTAATAAGGAACCAGAAGTGACCTTCATTATATTGAAAATGGAGTTTCAACTGTGAAACTCAACTTGTGCCATACATGAATATATTTAGCACTCCACAGCAAGTGAAATACCATTTTGAAGTGTGAAGCACTCTAATGGAAAAGATGTTAGGTGTTTCTTTTTCTCATGAGAAATAACTAGTCCATAAAGAAATTTCAGAGTACTCAGGTAAAAATCTAAATACAGTTGATTCATCTGGATTATTGAGCTCTATGAATTGCACTGCTTGAATTCAGCCACTTGTGCTGCATAGAAACTGTCTTTGAAATAACTGTTGACTTCTATTAACTTACCTTACTGGTTGCAAATAAATGTGACTACTTTTGCTTCTTTTGCAAGGTGGTAAAATAGATTGTCTGGTAGTGGTAATGAAATTTGAGTATAAATTTGTATTCATTAAATTTATGTCTTTATGTGAAATTTTAGAGAAAAGGTAAAAACCCTGTAACCTAAGTCATCTGTTGGTAGTCAGAATTTCTCTTCCTCCCACATCTCTCTGATTCCATTTTAGGTTTTTGCCCCTATTCTTTTGTTTGTTTTGGTACCTTTGTTTTTAGTCATACATGATAGTTTTTCTTACCTAATGGTACTATGCTGTGCTTATTAATGGCGTTTTAAGTCTGAGACTTATAGACGACATAGTTAAAATGGGAATAAAACAGGTTTGTAGTAAAATCTTAACATATAGTTTGCAAAGACTTCCAACATCAATTCAGCTAGAGTTAAATAACCTCAGATATGCAGATGACACCACTCTTATGGCAGAAAGTGAAAAGGAACTAAAAAGCCTCTTGAAGAAAGTGAAAGAGGAGAGTGAAAAGGTTGGCTTAAAGCTCAACATTCAGAAAACGAAGATCGTGGCATCTGGTCCCATCACTTCATGGGAAATAGATGGGGAAACAGTGTCAGACTTTATTTTTTTGGGTTCCAAAATCACTGCAGATGGTGACTGCAGCCATGACATTAAAAGACGCTTACTCCTTGGAAGAAAAGTTATGACCAATCTAGATAGTATATTCAAAAGCAGAGACATTACTGTGCCGACAAAGGTCCGTCTTGTCAAGGCTATGGTTGTTCCTGTGGTCATGTATGGATGTGAGAGTTGGACTGTGAAGAAAGCTGAGCACAAAAGAATTGATGCTTTTAAACTGTGGGGTTGGAGAAGACTCTTGAGAGTCCCTTGGACTGCAAGGGATCGATCCAACCAGTCCATTCTGAAGGAGATCAGCCCTGGGATTTCTTTGGAAGGAATGATGCTGAAGCTGAAACTCCAGTACTTGGGCCACCTTATGCGAAGAGTTGACTCATTGGAAAAGACTCTGATGCTGGGAGGGATTGGGGGCAGGAGGAGAAGGGGACGACAGAGGATGAAATGGTTGGATGGCATCACCGACTCGATGGACATAAGTTTGAGTGGACTCTGGGAGATGGTGATGGATAGGGAGGCCTGGCGTGCTGCGATTCATGGGGTCACAAAGAGTCGGACACGACTGAACTGAAGTATGAATCATAACGTATTTTCTGTTCACTTGTGCAAGGTTGCTATTTGTTTTGGAGTCCTAATTAGAAAATGGGATTTTCATCAGAAACCTTTCCTGTATTATTTGTTTGTGTGCAGGGTAACTATATGGCAGAGGAAAACAAACACCAGTACAAAAAAACCACTGCTTAACTGATAGTTAAGCTTATGTGCCCCTTTTTAGGGGAGTGGGTAAGATTTTGTCAAACTGAGATGACTGTTTCTTCCATGCCCTTCCTCACCCTGACTCCCACTGACTTTGTCCTGACGCGCCTCCTCCCCGCTCTCCCTTGCCTGCTGGTACTGTGTCGCTTGTCAGGGGAGCGGGGTCCACCTTAACTTGGTTTACACTGTCCCATCCAGGTTGTTTCTCTTTCCTGCATTCATTGTCCTCTCTTACTTTCTCCTTACCTTCAACTGAATCTGCTCTTGACGTCCGGGTCGCTCTGCAGTGTAGATGTCGACGGCTCACACCACTCTTGTCCCCTGTGACTGTCAGCGTTGATGTCTCCAGCATCCATTTGAATCATAATAACTGACATTTAATGAGTTCTTATTCTGTGCCAGGTACTGTTTTTTAAATCATGTTTACTTATATGCAAGTCAGTCCTTGGAATAGCCCTCTGAGGTGTAGGTACTCTCATTATTCCCATTTCACAGATGAGGTTATTTGCCCGAAGTCGCAGAACTCAACTAGCAAGTGTGGGTTTTGAACTCAGGTAACCTGATTCCAGAGTTCATATTCTTAACCAATACTATCCAGGACCTTTAAAAGTGCTGGTGCCTGAGGCACTTGCCCAACTGATTAAGTAAGAATCTCTGGAGAGCGGGAGCCAGGTAGCTGTACTTAAGTCTCCCCAAGTGACTTTATTGCACAAAGTGGAGAACTTGTTCTATATCTGCACCACTTAGAATGGTAGCTTCTAGCTGCTTGTGTTTATTTAAGTTTAAATAAACTAAGGTTGAATATAATGAAAACTCAATTCCTCTATCTCCTTGGCACATTTCAAGTGCCCCATTGCCCAGTGTGGCTGGTGACTGCTGTGTTGGACTAGGTAGATTTAGAATGTTTCTGTCCCAGCAGCAGCTCTGTTGGGCAGCGCTACTCTGCACGGTGATGCCTCTCATCCCTCACACTGCCTGCCTCCTTGACCCCATGACCTTCACTTTTCTTTATAGTGGTCCACTGACATGGCTAAACCCTGACCGTGCCATCCGCTGGAACTCATCTGCTTTGCAGAAATCATTTAATTCATAAATCCCTCTTTGACCTGAGCCTCCAATTCTGTTTTCTTTCCAGTGCAACCTCTCCGCCTAGCCATTTCCCAGGTTTTTCTTCTTTTCTCTAGGTTTCCTGCTTTTTACTAGTCAGTTCTGTACCCCATGACCAGTAACGTCCTGGACATTTCCTCTGTGTCTTCCATTTTCTCTGTCCTTTCCTGCTGCACCCATGGTGGGCAGCTCTGTTGCTGGACACAGAGCTGTTGACACTCCTTGCTACTCCTGCCCCAGTGCTGCTAGAGAAAATCATCTGCCTTCAAACAGACGTTGCCTTAATTTTTGTCTCATTTGAAACTCATATCTGCACAGCAGTTCTTTGAGTCATTCCTATATTGTTCTCTCTTCCTCTGTAGTGGCTGCAGCCGACCTTTTCACCCCTAGCACCCGATCACCCACCCCTGCCAGCCTCAGCAGATGCCCCCACCTCTCAGCTGGAGGCAGAGCCACACGGACTCCTGTGCTCCCTTCACCTCCACCTTCACGCGCCTTAGGAGCCGCAGCTGCTCCTCATCCCTCCCTCATCTCAGGAGAGACCTCACTCTTTTCTAAAGCTCACCTCTCCAGTGGGCCACCCAAGCCCCATCTTGCTATATGGAGGCTTTGCCAAGTCTCCCCTGCAAAAAAGTGAAAAATAATGATACAAATGAACTTATTTACATAACAGAAACAGACTCCCAGACTTCGTAATAACATTAATAAATGAGGATGAGGCTCTAGCATGATCCTCTATGGGGACTAAATACCTTGTTTGGGGATAACTTGAAACACATTCTTGATTTGCATGTGTGTGCTTCTGAATGGAGAGGTGGAATCCCTAATAGACGTTTGGGAACTCACTATCAAGGTTTACTTTCTCCCTCCACAAAACACCTGAATGCTTCGTCAATACCACTGTCACATTACTCGTTGACTGCTTCACTTTGCTGATCTGCCTTGAGCTCAGCCACTTACCTCACACCTGCCTCTAGCCTGCCTCCCCACTGCCCCTGCAGAGGGATTCATGGGACTTTCTGGATGTTTTAGGTTTTATCGACAGCCAGGAAACATTTAGGACTACTGTGTTTTTAAGTCAAATTTTCTAAAAAAACTTTTCATGAAATAGGATTTGGGCCCATTGTTACTGATATCTGAAAATGCTTCTTTAGCAATTTATGGGGACTGTCTTTGTTCTCATAGATATAAGGAGAACTAAATAAAACATGAAAACCATGGCTTTTGAGGTGATTGTACCACTTAATTCCAATACAGGCACAAGGTGGTAATTGAGCAAAGGTGGGGCACTTTACAGAAAGTTTCTTGAAGGAGGTGACTAGAGAACCTTGAAGGACAGGTGCAAATTTCAGTGGGTAGAGATGAGAGTGAGACTGGAGCAGTCCAGGTAGGGTGCACCTTCAGTCATGGCAGTAAGAAGTAAGCCATATGCTGGCTTATGTTGGATATTTCAGTTTGATACAAGGGTGTATTGAGAGACACACTCTGAAGGATAATCTGAGCCACAGAGTAGAGTGCCAGCCAAAGCAGTGTGGATGTGGTAGGTGGTGGGGAGCCTTTCTGGACTTTGTCAGAGGAAAAGTGTGAGGATGGGATGCTGCGAAGATGCTCTGGCAGCAAGAAGTGAATTGGAGGGCTTATTGGAGGGTGGAAGTTGGGCACCTGTGGCTGGTTGACCAACCTAGGGACGTTGTGATACTGGGGCCTTCCTTTTTACCCTGTTGGAGTGATGGGAGGCAGAGGCTGCCGCTTGGCTATGCCCCACTCTGATCTGAGACTTGAAACCGTGGCCTTTGGCTGCTCAGCTTCTTAGACTTAATAAGCTTTTCGCCAAATTTCTGCTAGTTCAGTCTTCCTGTCACCACTCTTTTCCACAAGTATTCAGTTATGTTTTAAATGGATACTCAAAGGTCAAGCAGTGAAAAGGAGGAAGAAGAGAAGCCATTTACAAAATGGATTATCAAAAGCTGGATGAAGGTCCAAAAGCATGTTTGATATGAACAGAGAAGCCACATGTTCTTAGCTGAACCATGTTAATGGCTCCAAGATGCTCAGAAATTCATGCCTGTAGGAGATGGATTTGAGGGAGTGGAGAATCTGTAATTAAAACATCAGTGCTTGCCTAAATTCTGTATTTTAATAAGCAAAGATGAATTATCTACACTTTTTGGTGAAGTGTGCCTCAGTTTTTAAAAATTCAACTGATTCCTTTTGTATTTTGTATTCCTTTTGTATTTTTTTCATCTTTTTACCCATTGTTGCTTTTCTGTCATCAGTTCAAATGTCAACAAAGTGAAAGAGGCAAACAATGTGGGCCCCCATAATGGATCACATTTTGAAAATGCTGGTGTGTGTGTGTGTGTGTATGTACATATGTAGGTATGTCTAACCATTCTTTCAGTTATTCCAGCTTGCTTTTGTGGCGAGATGATGCTTCTTGTGACTTTCACTTGCTTTGCTATTTGCTTAGTGTTTCCTTACAAAACTGTGTGTAGGCCTCTGTGGTTCTATCCATATTGCTCAGAGCACTGTTGGTTTACAGTGCGCTGTTTGTGCCCAACTTTGGTTTGGGGTTTGTTGTTGTTCAGTCACTCGGTCTTGTCCAACTCTTTGTCACCCCATGGACTGCAGCACATCAGGCTTCCCTGTTCTTCACTATCTTCCAGAGTTTGCTCTGACTCATGTCCATTGAGTCAATGATGCCATCCAACCATCCCATCCTCTTTCACCGCCTTCTCCTCCTGCCCTCAATCTTTCCCAGTATCAGGCTCTTGTTTGGGGTTAGGATCAGATATATAGCTGGCTATTTGGACTGTTAACTACCAAAATGCTAAACACTGGGTATTTACTCTCATGTCCTCCACTCTGATGTTAAAAAGCTGTAAAGACCACTGGGACAAGCAATCTCTGCAGCTCAATTCCAGAAAAATAAATGACCCAATCAAAAAATGGGCCAAAGAACTAAACAGACATTTCTCCAAAGAAGACATACAGATGGCTAACAAACACATGAAAATGCTCAACATCACTCATTATCAGAGAAATGCAAATCAGAACTACAGTGAGGTACCATTTCACGCCAGTCAGAATGGCTGTGATCCAAAAGTCTACAAGCAGTAAATACTGGAGAGGGTGTGGAGAAAAGGGAACCCTCTTACACTGTTGATGGGAATGCAAACTAGTACAGCCACTACGGAGAACAGTGTGGAGATTCCTTAAAAAACTGGAAATAGACCTGCCTTATGACCCAGGAATCGCATTACTGGGCATACACACTGGGGAAACCAGAATTGAAAGAAACACGTGTACCCCAGTGTTCATCACAGCACTGTTTATAATAGCCAGGACATGGAAGCAACCTAGGTGTCCATCAGCAGACGAATGGATAAGAAAGCTGTGTATATGTGGTACATATACGCAATGGAGTACTACTCAGCCCTTAAAAAGAATAAATTCGACTCAGTTCTAATGAGATGGATGAAATTGGAGCCGATTATACAGAGTGAAGTAAGCCAGAAAGAAAAACACCAATACAGTATACTAACGCATATACATGGAATTTAGAAAGATGGTAACAATAACCCTGTATGTGAGACAGCAAAAGAGACACAGATGTATAGAACAGTCTTTTGGACTCTGTGGGAGAGGGAGAGAGTGGATATAATTTGGGAGAATGGCATTGAAACATGTATAATATCATATATGAAATGAATCGCCAGTCCAGGTTCAGTGCAGGATACAGGATGCTTGGGGCTGGTGCATTGGGATGACCCAGAGGGATGGTACAGGGAGGGAGGTGGGGGGGGGGTTCAAGATGGGGAATACGTGTATACCCGTGGCGGATTCATGTTGATGTATGGCAAAACCAATACAATATTGTAAAGTAATTAGCCTCCAATTTAAATAAATAAATTTATATTAAAAAAAAAGAATTTTTCTAGATGTAGCTTTCCTTTCAAAGCTGTGGCCTGAGTGGTCTCAGAGGATTTCAGTGGCTAAAACTTGGGTTGTCTGATGGAACAGGGAAATGATGATATGTGAGTTTTCTTTCACTAACCTTTATTTTTGGTTATTTTAGGTGATGACTATAAAATAACAAAGTGTTGGTATTGTATACTTCTCCAGTGTAGTGTATGCTGCCATGTTTCTGATTATGAACCTCTGTGGCTAACATTTTTTATGAGAACCAGAAGGAAGTATCTGTTCTCAGAGTCTGACTTCTTTCAGTTACTATTGATTAGACATCAGACAAGTCCTTTTTCTTTTGGTTTCTTTTGTTAGATGAGAAGTATCTAATTTATCTGACTTTGAAGGATCTTTCCTATCAGATGTTTGATGGAAATACAGCAAATAGTTATGCCTGTGAATAAATGATTTGGCATCCCAAAGCAATGGAAATCTTGGAAAGAGCAAAAATAATTGGGTATTGTTGGGACTAACAGTCTTGTTCCTAGTGTTCCTGGGAACCTAAGTTTTCTATGCAAATGAATTGATCTTCCTCATCAGTGAAATCAAAGAAATGTCTGTTAGCTCCACAGAATACCTTCATAACATCTAGATAACTGTTTGGAAAACTGGAGACTGTCACCCAGCCATCCATGTTGACTCACAAAGGGGGCTGTCACACAGAATATATTAAATGAACTGCTCTCATGTACCCTCATTTCCCCTGCACCAACCATAAATCAATTTTACCTCATTCATACCTTCATCCACTTCTTTCCTCCTTGTTATATTTTGAAGTAAATTCTAGTTATCACAAGGTTTCATTCACAAATGACTCAGTAGTTATGTATTTCTAGTCTAACGTTGTCCAACAGAATTTTCTGTGATGACAGAAGTATTTACTCTCTTTCTGTAGCCACTAGCCACATGTAGCTATTGAGTACTTGGAATATGGTTTGTGAGACTCAGTTCAGTTGAGTTGCTCAGTTGTGTCCAACTCTTTGCAACCCCATGAACTGCAGCACGCCAGGCCTCCCTGTCCACCACCAACCCCAAGAGTCCACCCAAACCCATGTCCATTGAGTTGGTGATGCCATCCAACCATCTCATCTTCTGTCATCTCCTTATCCTTCTGCCCTCAATCTTTCCCAGCATCAGGGTCTTTTCAAATGAGTCAGCTCTTTGCATCAGATGGCCAAAGTATTGGAGTTTCAGCTTCAGCATCAGTCCTTCCAATGAACACCCAGGATGATTGCCCTTAGGATGGACTGGTTGGATCTCCTTGCAGTCCAAGGGCCTCTCAAGAGTCTTCTCCGACACCAGAGTTAAAAAGCGTCAATTCTTTGGTGCTCAGCTGTCTTTATAGTCCAACTCTCACATCCATACATGACCACTGGAAAAACCATAGCCTTGAGTAGATGGACCTTTGTTTGCAAAGTAATGTCTCTGCTTTTTAACATGCTGTCTAGGTTGGTCATAACTTTCCTTCCAAGGAGTAAGCATCTTTTAATTTCATGGCTGCAGTCACCATCTGCAGTGATTTTTGAGCCCAAGAAAATAAAGTCCGTCATTGTTTCCACTGTTTCTCCATCTATTTGCCATGAAGTGATGGGACCAGGTGTTATGATCTTCGTTTTCTGAATGTTGAGCTTTAAGCCAACTTTTTCACTCTCCTCTTTCACTTTCATCAAGAGACTCTTTAGTTCTTCTTCACTTTCTGCCATAAGAAGAAAATAAAATTTTACTTGTGTTTAATTTTAATTAGTCGAGAGTTAAGTAGCCACATGTGGTTAGTGGCTATGGAACTGGAGACCATGACTTAAGAAGGTAAGAGCTCTTTTCATGTAACATAATCCTGTTATCTTACCAAGAATTTTGATAGTTATTCCTTAATATTATCAAATATCCAGTCAGCATTAACATTTCCACTTGTTTCATAAGTTTGATAAATTGTGTATGTAATAGTTTGGATCAGAATACAGAAATAGTATATTGCAATTGGTAGATGTGTGTGTTTTCAAGACTGTAGGTTCTCTTTTTCTAATTTGCTAGTTATTTGTTGAAAATATGGGGTATTTTGTCCCTTCTAGATTCTGTATTCTACTCATAGATGATACAGTCAAGGTTCAGGTATGTAAGCTATACTCAAAGCCAGGTTTGACTTCAAATTAAGGTTCAGAGTGGGGCTGCTGGGTCCAGAGTTTGAATTCTTAATCACTCTGCTATGTTCTGTGGGCTTTCCTGATGGCTCAGCAGGTAAAGAATCAGCCTGTGAAGGAGGAGAGACAGGTTTGATCCCTGGATCGGGAAGATACCCTGGAGAAGGAAATGGGAACTACTCCAGTATTCTTGCTGGAAAAATCCCATGGACAGAGGGAGCCTTGTGGGCTTAGTCCAGTGGTTTGCAAAGAGTTGGACACAACTAAGCAACTAAGCACACACCATGCTGCATTCTGTATTTCCCCTTAAACACAGAGGGTAAGAAATTTCGTCTTGGTTGCTGCTTAGGAACCTGAACATGTTTGAAATTACAAACTTAAATTTTAGCAAGTGACTTTCCAAGGCTACTGGGAGAATGAAACCACCTATGGTGGGAAGCACTTGAGGACCCGTAACATAAAAGACTGTCTGTGAAGCCAGCTGATTACTGTTCCCAGATTCCTACTTGTGTTGTGCGTGTCAGTTACTTTAAAATGGAATCTATATGACAATTTTTTATTTTAAGTCCCCTGAACATCATGGAAATCCTCTAAGAAACTTGTTTAGAAACTCTCTGTTCAGGGTGCCTCGTGCATTTTGTAGATTGCTTGTCTCATGTGGGTTGGGAGAGATTTGTCTGTGTCAACAAGATGGAATGCTGAAATGCGCTGTTGGGACTGAATGCCTCTGAAGAATAGCAACTTGATAACAAATCCTGAATGTCTATGTGCACTAAAATTTTCCTGTTTTTTTGTGCTGATCTGATAACTACAGAAGTCTACATGCTAATCTCTGTCAATCTTAGTGGCTGCTCTTCTCTCAAGACCACCCTTCCCTTCCTCAACCCAGGTGGCTGTGGAGCCTGCTGCAACTCAACACACCAATGAGGGGTGGGTGCCTTCAGCTCTATTTCTTTTCACATGTATTGGATTAAATTGCTACCTCAGGCTGATAAGCAGGTCTGGAAAATGTGCCCAGTGCAGCTGCTACTCTATAAAACCCCTTGCCAGCCCACCCACTCAGGACTTCCAGGCATCTCAAAGCCAGCCTGCTCAGAAATACATGGTAATCAGTGCTGTGGAGAGGTTATCAGGAAACGTTAGTGATAGTCGTGTGTGTGTGTGTGTGTGTGTGTGTGTGTGTGTGATAAGGTGTATTTCTTATGTCTTCAGTTCAGTGGGAATAAATACGGAAGGAGAAAGAATAGTGAAAAGGACTGAAGGAAGGGAAGGAGAGGACTTGGCAAGCCCTCTAGGACAGCATCTGTCACACCCAGTAAGCCTGTTTGCTTTCCTGCACCCTGTGTGGCGTTTCTCTTTGTTGCCTAGTGTCTTGTTTAAAAAACTTACTTATTTTAAATTGAAGGATAATTTCTTTATTGTGTTGCTTTCTGACAAGCATCAACATGAATCAGCCACAGGTAGGCATATGTCCATACCCTCTTGAACCTTCCTCCCACCTCCCTCCCCATGCAGCCTTTCTAGGTTGTTAAAGGGCCCTGGTTTGAGTTCCCTGGAGTCATACATAGCCAGATCCTCACTGGCTAACTATTTACCTATGGTAACGCATGGCTCCTTGCTGACCCTCCATCGATCCCACGCTCCCTTTCCTCTCCCCAGCCACGTCCGTAGGTCTGTGTCTCCGTTGCTGCCCTGCAGATAATGTCATCAGCGCCATCTTTCTAGATTCCGTATACATGTGCTGGTATACAATATTTGTTTTTCTCTTTCTGATATACTTAACTTTGTATAATAGGCTTTAGATTCATCCACCTCATTAGAACTGACTCAAATCTGTGCCTTTTTATGGCTGAGTAATATTACATTGTTTATATGTACCACAGTTTCTTTACCCAGTCATCTGTTGATGGACATCTAGGTTCTTCCATGTCTTATTAGATATTATAAATAATGCTGCAGTAAACATTGGGATAAATGTGTCTTTTTCAGTTTTGTTTCTTCAGGGTCTATTCCTAGGAGTGGGGTTGGTGGGTGTGGATAATCGAAAAGCAAGGGAGTTCCAGAAAAACATTTATTTCTGCTTTATTCCCTATGCCAAAGCCTTTGACTGTGTGGATCACAATAAACTGTGAATACCAGACCACCTGACCTGCCTCTTGAGAAATCTGTATGCAGGTCAAGAAGCAACAATTAGAACTGGACATGGAACAACAGACTAGTTCTAAATAGGAAAAGGAGTACATCAAGGCTGTATATTGTCACCCTGCTTATTTAACTTATATGCAGAGTACATCATGAGAAACGCTGGACTGGAAGAAACACAAGCTGGAATCAAGATTGCCGGGAGAAATATCAGTAACCTCAGATATGCAGATGACACCACTCTGATGGCAGAGAGTGAAGAGGAACTCAAAAGCCTCTTGATGAAAGTGAAAGAGGAGAGTGGAAAAGTTGGCTTAAAGCTCAACATTCAGAAAACTAAGATCATAACACCTGGTCCCATCACTTCATGGCAAATAGATGGAGAAACAGTGGAAACAATGACGGACTTTATTTTCTTGGGCTCAAAAATCACTGCAGATGGTGACTGCAGCCATGAAATTAAAAGATGCTTACTCCTTGGAAGGAAAGTTATGACCAACCTAGATAGCATATTCAAAAGCAGAGACATTACTTTGCCGACTAAGGTCCGTCTAGTCAAGGCTATGGTTTTTCCAGTGGTCATGTATGGATGTGAGAGTTGGACTATAAAGAAGGCTGAGTGCTGAAGAATTGATGCTTTTGAACTGCGGTGTTGGAAAAGACTCTTGAGAGTCCCTTGGACTGCAAGGAGATCCAACCAGTCTACCCTAAAGGAGATCAGTCCTGGGTGTTCATTGGAAGGACTGATGTTAAAGCTGAAACTCCAGTACTTTGGCCACCTGATGTTAAGAATTGACTCATTTGAAAAGACCCTGATGCTGGGAAAGATTGAGGGCAGAAGGAGAAGGGGATGACAGAGGATGAGGTGGTTGGATGGCATCACTGATTCGATGGACATGAGTTTGAGTAAACTCTGGGAGTTGATGATGGACAGGGAGGCTTGGTGTGCTGCTGTCCAGGGGGTCTCAAAGAGTCAGAAACAACCAAGCCACTGAACTGAACTGAACTGATGGTGGTTTTATCCCTAGTTTTTTAAGAAATCTCTATACCGTCTTCCATAGTGACTGTATCAATTTACATTCCCACCAACAGTGCATGAGGGTTGCCTTTTCTCCACACTATCTCCAGCATTTATTGTTGGTAGACTTTTTGATAATGGCCATTCTTACCAGTGTGAGATGATAGCTCATTGTAGTTTTGGTTTGTATTTCTCTAATAATGAGTGACGCTGAACATCTTTTCATGTGTTTATTCACCATCTGTGTGTCTTCTTTGGAGAAGAATGTTTAGCTCTTTTCCCCACGTTTTGATTGGGTTGTTTGTTTTTCTAATACTGACTGTATGAGCTGCTTATATAGTTGGGAAATTAATTCTTTGTCCGTTGTTTCATTTGCTATTATTTTATCCCATTCTGAGGGTTGTCTTTTCACCTTGTTTAATAGTTTCCTTCTCGAGAAGGAAATGGCAACTCACTCCAGTATTCTTGCCTGAAATAGTTTCCTTTTCTGTGCAAAAACGTTTAAATTTAATTAGGTCCCACTTGTTTACTTTTGTTTTTATTTCCATTGCTCAAGGAGGTGGGTCATAGAGTATCTTGCTGTGATTTATGTCAGAGAGTGTTCTGCCTATATTTTCCTCTAAGCATTTTATAGTTTCTGGTCTTACATTTAGGTCTTTAATCCATTTTGAGTTTATCTTTGTGTTTTGTGTTAGAAACTATTCTAATTGTATTCTTTTACATGTCTTTATTACCCAGTATCTAAGGAAATGGTCTTTAATGGAAAGGGTTACTTTACTGATAAACTTTTTTAAAAAGTGAAGTTTTTAGCAATTCTTATTTAAGTGTCTCCCAAGAATATAGTTCTCTGACAATTTATATTTTCTAGTTGCACATATCTTTGCATGGTGTTTTATGAATTATTTTGTTTCATTCTATAGGATGGAATTGATACTTGACTTTAAATAAAGATATTTGAAGGAATTTTGACATAATTAATTGCATATTCAGTCTTGTATACTGTCTTCACCTAAACTGATATACAGAATTTTAGATTACTGTCCAAAATTATTTTTAGTTGTTTTTTTTTAAGATACCAGACTCTGTCTTTAGAGTGCCTTGTTTTTTTAAGGCATGTAGTTATGAATAAACAATATAGAGTGCCTTGTTTTTTTAAGGCATGTAGTTATGAATAAACAGTATAGCTTTTACTATTTAGAATGGCTTCCTCTCATATTGTGAGCCATCAGCAAAGATGTTTATAATAGTTTACATGCCTTGTTCATTTGTGAGGTCGTGGAAGAGGGATTAAATAATCCTATTACCATGATATTTCAGTTGACAGCTAATGCATCAGAGCTGCATTTGATGACCTCCACTATTAAAATCATTTTCTGTGCACATACAGACACACACACATATGTATTTTGTAAACTTATTTCTTGAAGAATTGATTGTGAAGGAGGTAAGGTAACTTCCTTAGTTTCAAGTAGGAAGGTTAATGCATTATAATTGAACACAATTATATGTGGAATTTTGAAGCCTGATAAGGATTTATTCAGTAAATTCAGTCGAAATTTATTGAGTGCCATATTTCCCAGGCTCGGGAAACAGAGCAGCGAACTGAAACAAAGTCCCATCTTGCAGGCGGAGACCAATTACACAATGAAAAATTAAGTATAAATACACTTAATGTTAAGAAGAAGAATAAAGTTGGGTGAAGTGGGTAAGTGTGGTGGGATGTGGGAGGATTGTTTGAGTACTAGTTGGGGACTTTTGATGAAATAACATCTGAACAGAAACTTGAATGAAGGAAGCAACCCATCTGGTTATTTTATAGAAAGAAGCAGTCCTGCAGAGTGAACAGTGGTGTGAAGGTCCTTGCTCTGTGTGTAAGCAGATACTTATTTATGAACAATACTTGAGTTTATATTAGGGCTGAGTGAATGCTGTGGGCTTGCTGTCTAAACTGGATCTTTATCCAGGAAGTAGATACAGGATAAACTGTACATCCTTTTTAAATTTTTGGTTATGCTGGGTCCTTGTTGCTGCTCGTGGGCTTCTGTGGCTGTGGCAAGCGAGGGCTGCTCTCTGTGGTGGTGCGTGGGCTGATGGCTTCCCTTGTTTTGGAGCACAGGCTCTAGGCACGCAGGCTTCAGGAGCTGTGGCAGTGCTCAGTAGCTGTGGCTAACAGCCTTAGTTGCTTTGCAGCATGTGGCATCTTCCCAGCCCAGGGACCGAAGCAATGTCCCCTGCATCTGCAGGCTGATTCTTATCCACTGTACTACCAGGGAAGTCCAAACTGTACATCCTTTTAAGTGGGTCATTTGCAAGCAAAATTCACATCACAGAATAAAATTGGCAGAAATATAGTTGTACTGGACTAGTAAAGGTGAAGGGCTTCCCTGGTGGCTCAGAAGGTAGAAATTATAACTGTGATGCAAGAAACCTGGCTTCAGTCCCTGGGTCAGAAAGACTCCCTGGAGAAGGGAATTCTTGCCTGGAGAATTCTGTGGATAGAGGAGCCTGGCAGACAGTTCATGGGGTCTCAAAGAGTCGGACATGACCGAATGACTACTACTAGCACTTTCACTTTTTCAGTAGAGGTGAGAGGAAAAAATAAAACCTTAATGTGCTATTATATAGAATTGAAAAAATTGTCTTTGGAGCATAGATCTGTTTCTATTACTTTTTAATCTTTATATGAGGATTAGACAATCTTACTGAAGGAAGCGGTCTAAGACAAACTTCCCTGTTAGGCATTGGAATGGGTTGGATTGTGTCTCCCTGGAAGATGCTCACCAGGACCTGTAAATGTGACCTTTGTTGGAAACAGGGTCTTTGCAGATGATCTAGTTATGATGAGATCATTAGGGTGGTTCCTTTATCCAGTATGACTGTGTCCTTGCAAAAGAAGGAAGATGATGTGAACACATAGGGAGAATGCCATCTACAAGTCAAGGGAAGCTTGAGGCTTTGAGAAACTAGAACAGAGACATGGAATACGTTTTCCCTCACAGCCCTCATGAGAAACCAAGCCTCATCTAGCACTTCTGGCTTCCAGAACTATGAGACAATCAGTCTCTGTTCTTTAGGTCACTCAGTATGTGTTACTTTGTAAGGGCAACTCTGCTGCTAAGTCGCTTTAGTCGTGTCTGACTCTGCGACCCCATAGATGGCAGCCCACCAGGCTCCCCCGTCTCTGGGATTCTCCAGGCAAGAACACTGGAGTGGGTTGCCATTTCCTTTTCCAGTGCATGAAAGTGAAAAGTGAAAGGGAAGTCACTCAGTCGTGTCCAGCGGACCAGGCTCCTCCGTCCATGGGATTTTCCAGGCAAGAATACTGGAGTGGGGTGCCATCACCTTCTCCGAAGGGCAACTCTAGGAAACCAATAATACGATCATTAAGAAATATTTTGTTTTCTTCTCAAGCTGTCAAAAATGAGAAGATAAACAATAAAATCCGTTCTCTGTCTGGGCACCTTTATAGTTAGGCATATAAGAGGGCAAATATCAACACCTACAGACCCCAACTAGATCACAGCCTTTACCAGCTCATGCTCTCCCTACATTTGACGGGTAGTTTGTACTTGGTTATTGATTTCTTTATCTGAAATGGGCAATGTGATTTTTGGCAACATGGCAGCCACATAAAACATGTCACAGTGGAAGAATCTCTGACAGAAGTGTAATGCTTTTCCAGCAATGCTGTCTCTGTTATGTATTTTCCATTTTCTGCTTGTTAATACTTGGCAAGGCTGCTGCTCTAACACTTGAGAAAAATGAGCTGAATAAACTTCCTTCTCACTGAGGAACTACAACAAGCTCATGGTTGTGCCTTCAGAAGAGGCCCAATTATATCTTTCAGAGGGAGGAAAGGGAAGCAGTCAGGTGAAGTCTTCTTAAAAACCAAATTTGAAGATGTATGGTCATTTTTTCATACTGAAGATAGAAAACTGAGAGTGGAGGCTGGGGTCATCGCTGGGTGAGGCCAGGCAGCTTTGAATGCTGGTGACTTGGGCTCCTTGAAATCTGGCGATGTGTTTTCATGGGGAGGTGTGCGGTTAGGAGCCCAGGCTCTGAGTGACGTGGCTTGTGTCTGAACCTTGCCTTCATGGCTTCTTGGCTGTATGAGGAAGTTACCTGACTTCTCTGTCTCAGCTTTTTCTCCTTTGAAAATTAGGGTAACAGTAGTTCCATCTTCAAAGAGTTGTTTTGGGAATAAAGTGTGATGCTCCCTGTAAAATGATCCAGAAGAGTGTCTGGTCCCATTAAGTGCTCAGTAATTTATGGCCATCATTAGTAGGAGGAGGAGGAAGAGAAAATTAGGCTAGAAGGGAAAATGTAAGATGGCAAGATAGGGCAGAAGAGACAGATCTGCAGGTCGCTGACTGGAAGAGCTCTCGGGAGAAGATGGCTCTCATCAGCTCCTCGGGACTCCCCAGGAGCAGGAGCCTCCGTGATGCTGACAAATGGTTCTAAAGCCTGTTTGGAAGAAGTAGGATTTGTAACAGTCTCCGCTGATTCTCCTGGGCTTCTGGAGCTGGCTTTAGCCTGTATAATAGGATAGCGGGTGGGCAGAGCACAGGGCGCGTCCAGGCTCCCCCAGGGGCAGCCTGGCCTCAGCAGATGGTGAGAGAGATGGCAGTGGCGGCCAGCCTGGAGCACGCCTTCTGAGGAAGCAGCGTGTGCAGCCGCACAAGGGGCAGGGCCTCGTCCCTGCACTCTCAGAGCCCTCCCGTGAGGCGATTCCTACCACCAGCTGTGTTTCTCAGATGGAAGACCCTGTGCTTTTGTTCTGAAGTTGCATGGTGAGGAAGTGGTGGAGCCGGGATTCGCGTCAGGTCTGTCTGATTACAGAGCAGGGGCTTCCAGCTCTGGGGGAATCATGCCGGTTTCTCCCCCTCCCCAGCAGCTGGTCCACCACTTCAGATCTTTGCCTCCTGAGGTGGGGATGTAATGGCCTAGATTTAGTGCCCAACACTGCTGGTATCATGGGAGGATTATAACAAGAGGAAGGTGGTGGTGAGTTAGTCTGTCATTTGTTCTTTTCCTGTATATTTGTTTGACGACCAAAGTGTCAATATTGCGGTTATAAAAATGTGAGACTAGTTTTAAGAATACCATAACTCATGTATCTATGCATAATTTCAGCCCATTTTGTACATATAATGGTATTCTCATTATTGTTTAAAGAAATCAGTCTTACTTTAGATTTATTTCTTATTTGTTAACTAAGAAATACTATATTATTCATTGTACTCAACATGTTTACTAAGAGGTCTTTAGATAAATTTTGACGTCACTCAGTCGTCCCAACTCTTTGCAACCCCATGGACTGCAGCCCGCCAGGCTCCTCTGTCCATGAAATTTTCCAGGCAAGGATACTGGAGTGGGTCGCCCTTTCCTTCTCCAGGGGATCTTCTCAACCCAGGGACTGAACCCGGGTCTCCTGCACTGCAGGCAGATTCTTTATCGACTGAGCTACAAGGGAAGCCACCCTCAAATGTCCATCTGCAAATGTTGAGGATTTTTTAAAAAGTGTTACATCCTCAGAAGAAAGTCCTAGAGGGAGCACTAAACTGTGTGGTGCTGTAATAGTGCGACAATCACAGGAGTTGTTTTGAAGCGGATCGTGTTCATTTTGAGACGCTCATCCTGGACGCACTTGCAGAGGCATTCACTGCACGCTGTCCAGAGCAGGGAGCTTGTCGCCAGTGCGTGGGAGACTCTGTGCCCTTCTGTCTGCTTATCCATCTGCCATTCTTTCCCGTCCCCACCTCTGTGCTCCCCCACTGAGAGTGGCTCTTTGCTCAGTTGTATTGTGAACAAGCTCAGGTTCTTTCATTTTTCGTGAACTTCCAGCGGTCACCACCCTTTCCCCCTCCTTTTCTTTTTATAGACAGACTGCTCAAACTGGTGGCTGGAGAGAGGTAAAGAGCCAGGTGAGAGATGTCTCAGGAAAGCCCCAGGGCGGGCCATGGTCACATGCTACCCCGGCAGTTCCTGGACTGTGATCTTTGGACCTGCAGCATCAGTGTCACATGAGGACTTGTTAAAAATGCAGGTTCTTGGGCCCACCCCATTCTGCCTGAGGAGGAAACTTTGGGGGTGGGCATCCATCTGAAAAGACCAGCAGTTGATTGCGAGGCAACCTAAATTTTGAGAAGCACTGTATTACAGAAAGGTCGAGTGAAATGTGGGCCAGAGATCCCCACTGGCATTCCTGGCCGGGCAGTTCTTTGTTTCCTTCTCATGCCCCCTCAGTCCTGTGTGGTCTTGCTCCTGTCCCCAGCAGTTCACCGAGAGTGCAGGGAGTGGACAGGCCCTCCCTCCCGACTCCCTGTGCTGCCGCGGGCCCTGGTGCCTGGGAAGAGCCCTTGACCTGGCAAGGTGCTGGCTTCTGTTCTAGCCTCCTCCTCTTAACCAGCTTAACTAGTCTGGGTGACTTAACTAGTCCGAGCCCTCATTTTTCATTTGTTGTTAACCCAGAGAGTAAAATTTGCTAACCATTAAAGGATCTCCTCCATCAGGTCTAAGGTCTTCTGTTTGCCTGTAAACATTTATGTACTTAGAATTTATAAATTGGCTTATATGTATTTACTTCTCTGTTGTTAGCGGTTCAGATTTAAGCATGTTATCACTGGTTACCAAAATTTGAATTTCCAGTGTCTGTTCACTGGAGCGAGTTTATTAATGGGGCTGTCTGTGGGGCATTGACTCCCTTGTGAAGGAAGCTGACACCTTCATTTCAGACCCATCAGTGAGGAAACAGCCCTGATGCGGAACTTGTGTTTGGTTAGCACCTTATCCTTTGACCAAGGAACATAGCCACATTTGAAATCCTTCTGTTGCATGATTCCTTCTCTTTTCCTGGCACCTCCATGCAGTTACCAGGCCTGTTGATTTCTCCTCCAGCATCTCTTGCATCCATTTACTCCTTTTCCTTCACATGCTCCTCTCTGTCTCCCTCTCTCCATTTAGCAAATTGTCTCTAAGTGCCTGCTGCCTGCTAGACTATGCACCGGTACATCTGGAGGTGAACTGTGAGCACAGCAGGGGGGGGCAGCTTGTCGACACTGGAGAGCAGGACAGCATGGTTGGCAAGTATTTTTGTGAAGGATTAGGTAGGAAATGGCTTTGTGTGTCACGAGGTCTCAACTGTTCCACTCTGCTGCAGACTACATGTAAAATTGTGGGGCTCCTTTGTTCTAATCAAAGCCTGGGAGAGGGGGTGAGTTAGGGGAACAGATTTGGCCCGTGCACCGTACTTGGCCAGCCCACTGTGGAGACTGACGTAGGCCATAAAGAATATACAATAAAATACGTCTGTGTGTCTTTCTCTGTGTATATCAAGTTGTGATAAAATGCTATAAAGAGAGTAAAGCAGTGTGAAGGGAATGAGGCAGGCTGGGGTGTGAAAGTGTAGGGTGTGTTCTTTTCTTCCTAGGCTGTAAGAGGAAGCCCCTTCATCTGGAGAAAGGGGGGCAATGACCCCAGAAGCTGTGATGGGAGAGGCTTTCTGGTGGTGGAACCCGATGCGGGGACCCTGGCATGGCCGTGTGCTGAACTTGCTCAGGGAGCAGCAGGGAGACCGGCTGGGCTGAGGCGACAAGGGCAGGGGTGGGCAGGGTCTCTGGGACAGCTGCCCAGGGAAGGCTTGGCAGGAGCTCACCAGCAGACAAGGGAGGAAGGGCTTTCCCGGGAAAGGAGGTGGCCTGTGGAGGGCCTGGGGGCATGAGAGGAGGCTCTGCTCAGGGACAGGGAAAGATTTGGCTTGACTGGAAGACAGGTTTGTTGGGACATTTGGGAGTGAGAGGAGCAGAGTTTGATAACTTGACTTTGAGACTGAGAGAGAGCTAGCTTCTGTGCTTCGGTGGGGAGACCAGTTAGGTTGCAACTGAGGTTCAGACTGGCTGATGGTGGTGATGAGAGCCACAGATAGATTTGTGTCTGGAAATTTTGTCCTGAGCACCAGGTGTCTAACTGTTGGGGTAAAATGAATCATCTGGAAAATGCTAGTTTGTGGGACAGGGTCAACAGATTTGAATATCTAGAAGCATCCAAACCCAGTTGAGTGATTTTCTCATATTCCTCATTGTCTTTGGTTTTATAGATATGGTTAAAAATAAACAAAGAAAAGTTATGACCAACCTAGATAGCACATTGAAAAGCAGAGACATTACCTTGCCAACAAAGGTCTGTTTAGTCAAGGCTATGGTTTTTCCTGTGGTCATGTATAGATGCAAGAGTTGGACTATGAAGAAAGCTGAACGCCGAAGAATTGATGCTTTTGAGCTGTGGTGTTGGAGAAGACTCTTGAGAGTCCCTTGGACTGCAAGGAGATCCAACCAGTCCATTCTGAAGGAGATCAGCCCTGGGATTTCTTTGGAAGGAATGATGCTAAAGCTGAAACTCCAGTACTTTGGCCACCTCATGCGAAGAGTGGACTCATTGGAAAGACTCTGATGTTGGGAGGGATTGCGGGGAGGAGGAGAAGGGGTCGACCGAGGATGAGATGTCTGGAGGGCATCACCAACTCGATGGACATGAGTTTGAGTGAGCTCCAGGAGATGGTGATGGACAGGGAGGCCTGGCGTGCTGTGATTCATGGGGTTGCAAGGAGGTGGACACGACTGAATGACTGAACTGAACTGACTGAACTGAAAAATAAACAAGTAACCCACTCCCAAACCACAAACAGAAATAAGGTAGTGATAGTATTTTTTCTGCCTATGAATCTGTATTCAGTTGTGTTCACTTCATTCCCTCAGTTGTGTCTGACTCTTTGCGACCCCATGGACTGCAGCATACCAGGCCTCCCTGTCCATTACCAACTACCGAAGTTTACTCATACTCATGAGTAAACTCACCCATTTACTCACCCATTGAGTCAGTGATGCCATCCAACCATCTCATGGTCTGTCGTCCCCTTCTCCTCCTACATTCAATCTTTCCCAGCATCAGGGTCTTTTCTAATAAGTCAGTTCTTCGCATCAGGTGGCCAAAGTATTGGAGTTTCAACTTCAACATCAGTCTTTCCAGTGAATATTCAGGACTGATTTCCACTAGGATGGACTGGTTGGATGTCCTTGCAGTCTAAGGGACTCTCAAGTTTTCTCCAACACCACAGTTCAAAAGCATCAATTCTTTGGCACTCAGCTCTCTTTATAGTCCAACTCTTACATCCATACATGACCACTGGAAAAACCATAGCCATGACTAGACAGACCTTTGTTGGCAAAATAATGTCTCTGCTTTTCAATATGCTGTCTAGGTTGGTCATAACTTTTCTTCCAAGGAGTAAGCATCTTTAATTTCATGGCTGCAGTCTCCATCTGCAATGATTTTGGAGCCCCCAAAATAAAGTCAGCCACTGTTTCCACTGTTTCCCCATCTATTTGCCATGAAGTGATGGGACTGGATGCCATGATCTTTGTTTTCTGAATGCTGGGCTTTAAGCCAACTTTTTCACTCTCCTCTTTCACCTTCATCAAGAGGCCCTTTAGCTCCTCTTCACTTTCTGCCATAAGGGTGGTGTCATCTGCATATCTGAGGTTATTAATATTTCTCCCAGGCATCTGGATTCCAGCTTGTGTTTCTTCCAGTCCAGAGTTTCTCATGATGTAATCTGCATATAAGTTAAATAAGCAGGGTGACAATATACAGACTTGATGTACTCCTTTTCCTATTTGGAACCAGTCTGTTGTTCCATGTCCAGTTCTGTTACTTCCTGACCTGCATACACATTTCTCAAGAGGCAGGTCAGGTGGTCTGGTATTTCCATCTCTTTCAGAATTTTCCACAGTTTGTTGTGATCCACACAGTCAAAGGCTTTGGCATAGTCAATAATGCAGAAATAAATGTCTTCCTGGAACTCTCTTGCTTTATCCATGATCCAGTGGATGTTGGCAAGTTGATCTCTGGTTCCTCTGCCTTTTCTAAAACCAGCTTGAACATCAGGGAGTTCATGGTTCATGTATTGCTGAAGCCTGGCTTGGAGAATTTTGAACATTACTTTATTAGCGTGTGAGATGAGTGCAATTGTGCAGTAGTTTGAGCATTCTTTGGCATTGCCTTTCTTTGGGATTGGAATGAAAACTGACCTTTTCCAGTCCTGTGTCCACCGCTGAGTTTTCCAAAGTTGCTGGTGTATAGAGTGCTGCACTTTCACAGCATCATCTTTCAGGATTTGAAACAGCTCAACTGGAATTCCATCAGCTCTACTGCTTTGTTTGTAGTGATGCTTTCTAAGGCCCACTTGACTTTTCATTCCAGGATGTCTAGCTCTAGGTGCGTGATCACACCATGGTGATTGTCTGAGTTGTGAAGATCTTTTTGTACAATTCTTCTGTGTATTCCTGCCCCCTCTTCTTAATATCTTCTGCTTTTGTTTGGTCTATACCATTTATGTCCTTTTGAGGCCATCTTTGCATGAAATGTTCCCTTGGTATCTCTAATTTTCATGAAGAGATCTCTAGTCTTTCCCATTATATTGTTTTCCTTTATTTCTTTGCACTGATCATTGATAAATCTATGTTATATTTACATTTTCCTGGTTGAGAAAAGAGGATAGATGATTAATTCTTTATAAGACTGAAACAATTTCTAACTGCTGAAGAAGGAGGGTCTTTTTCTGTTTCTGAGTTTGGTACTCAGGAGGATTCAGACTCTAGTGGAGGTGCTTTTAGTTTCTTCTTTTCAAGGTGCCTTTCAAGTTTCTGCTCTCCCCTGTTCTTGGCTGGGCCTTGGCTGGGTCCTCCAAGGCATCCTGTGTTCTGGCCCCTTTATGCCCAGTGAGTGCAAAAAGCCACCCTGTCTTTTTTCCCCTGGTGACAAAGTGGTTCTTTTTATTCTATGTTAACTTAATCGAAGTAAAAATCCCATTCTAGGTCAGGATTCAGTGATATGTTTCCTAAGGTTGTTTGTCACGTACGTATGTTCCAGTTTTCTCTGTCAAAATTTAATATTTGGATTTGCCGGGTGGAATGTCTGTCATCTCTTACTTTTCGTTTTCTTAGACTCACCACTAATTGTGTTTTGTGGTCCTTGAGATGACCTGAAGTGGGTGCTGAGCAAGCTGTTTCCGTATATTTACAGGGGAAACTGATGGTAACAACATCGATTTAGATTAATTCAGTGTGATGCCCCTCCAGGCTGATCAGGGGCCCTGGCAGGCAGCCAGGTTGCCAGAGAAGGATTTATGCAAAAGCTGAGCTGGTGACATGTGTCCCAGAAAGAGTGGGATCAGAATTGCTGTCAATATGTAACAGTCAGAGAGAGACTCTCCCACAGCCTGTAAATGTAAGAGAGTGTGGGTGAAGGACCAGAGGAAGCCAAGCAGTTTGGGGGATACAGATCTTTCCCTTGTGGCCGCCCATCCATTTCTGAGAAGAGGGACTGCACATGTAGCATCCTGGATTGTCTCTGCTTTGTCTGTGTGTGTGTGTGTTTGTTTAATATTCATCAGACCACATCTCCTGGGGCTTGGTGTCACAACCGTTATCCTTCTGTCTGAGGCTGGCTGCAGCTTCCCGTGGAGACCAGCTTGTGGCTCCTTAATTGGCTATGGGGTCAGCAGTGCTGACATGCACACCCCTACGATTGTCCCCTCCCCCCTTGCTTGACATCTTCCCACTCCCCAGTTCATTTCCTATAAAAGAGGGCCTGGCAGAACCAGGAGGAATTAGGGGTCTTGCCTGGGAAAGGCAGCCTGCTCAGGGATGTAGCTCCTTAATCAGAGGCTTGTTCCCAAACCTTTAAGCCTTTGGGGGATGCCTCCACTTTACTATTATTATTTTGAAGTATAGTTGATTTATAATATTGTGTTGGTTTCAGGTATTAAGTTGTTGGAGGGAAAAACAGTTCTACAGTTAGGCCTCCTGCTCAGCAAACTGCTGCTAATGATTTCAGTACTCTTAGACTCTATAGTATTGAATGTGAGTGATGCTTAAATATTACCCACTACCTCCCCGTTCTCCTTGTACCACACATTGTGCATGATCTGACTCTATGCAAAACCTTTCCCCAAACTTTGGACACTAATCTCTTGATTGCTATGTTGTGTTGCTTTTAAAAGAGTGAAGGAAGAAAGCCTTCCGCTATTTGTGAAGAGCCACAAGATCCTGAGAAACCTGTATGCAAGTCAAGAAGCAATAGTTAGAACCGGACATGAAACAACTGACTGGTTCAAAATTGGGAAAGGAATATGACAAGGCTGTACACTGTCTCTGCTTATTTAATTTACATGCAGAGTACATTATTCGAAATGACAGGCTGAATCACAAGGTGGAATCAAAAGTGCCAGAAGAAATATCAACAACCTAAGATATACAGGTGATATCACTCTAAAAGCAGAAATGAAGAGGAAATAAGAGCCTTTTGATGAAAGAGTGAAAAAGCTGGCTTGAAACTCAGCATTCAAAAACTAAGCTCATGGCATGCTATCCCATCACTTCATGGCAAATAGAAGGGCAATAAGTGGAAGTAGTGACAGATTTTATTTTCTTGGGCTCCTAAATCACTGCCCACGGTGACTGCAGCCATGAAATTAGAAGACACTTGCTCCTTGGAAGGAAAGCTATGAAAAACCTACATAGTGTATTAAAAAGCAGAGACATCACTTTGCTGACAAAGGTCTGTATGGTCAAAGGTAGTTTTTCCAGTAGCCATGTATGGATATAAGAGCTGGATCATAAAGAAGGCTGAGTGTCAAAGAATTGATGCTTTTGAATTGTGGTGCTGGAGAAGACTCTTGAGAGTCCCTTGGACTGCAAGAGATCAAACCAGCCAATTCTAAAGGAAACCAACCCTTAATATTCACTGGAAAGACTGATGCTGAAGCTGAAGCTCCAGTACTTGGCCACCTGATGCGAAGAGCCAGCTCATTAGAAAATACCCGGATGCTGCAAAAGATTGAAGGCAGGAGAGGAGAGAAGGGGGCAGCAGAGGATGAGGTGGTTAGATAGCATTATTGACTCAATGGGCATGAATTTGAGCAAACTTTGGGAGATAGTGGAGGACAGAGGAGCCTGGTTTGCTACAGTCTATGGGGTTGCAAAGAATTGGACATGATTTAGAGATTGAACATAGCAACAGAGTACATAAGCAAAACTGTAAAAACAACTGTGCTTTTTAAACAAAACAGGTCAGTTTTTAAAAATATGCTTTTATTGATTTATATGGCTGCACCAAGGCTGGTAAGGGGCACTTACCTCATGTAGACTCTTAGTTGCGGCATGTGGGATCTAGTTCCCTGGCCAGGGATGGAACCTGAGCCTCCTGCATTGCGAGGGCAGAGTCCTAGCCGGTAGACCACCAGGGAAACGCCTCCAAAATAGGTCAGTTTTTAGAAAGCCATAGTTCCGTCACATCTGTGTATATTTTCCATTGCTAATCTTACCTGTTGGTAATCTCTCTTATTCTAAGCGCTCTCAGAGCTTAAAATATAAATTGTAGTGGCAATAAAATATAAGAGTTAGAAAGGAAAGAATGCTCAAAGAAGAGAAATGAAAGACAACCAGAGGGACTTCCCAGTGATGCAGTGGATACGAATCCCCTGCCAGTGCAGGGGACACAGGTTTGATCCCTGGTCTGGGAAGATCCCACATAACATGGAGCAACTGAAGTCTGTGAGCCCACGCTCTGGAGCCTGGGAGCCTCAACTGCTGGAGCTTGTGTACCTGGAACCTGTGCTCCGCAGCGAGAGAAGCCACTGCAGTGAGAGAGCTGTGCACCAGGACTCAGAGCAGCCCCCACTCCCGGAAGCCAGAGAAGGCCCGCGTGCAGCACTGAAGACCCAAAATAAACGAATGGGCAGGTAAATTAAAAGATAACCAGAAATGCAAAAAAAAAAAAAAAAAAAAACCCCAAAAAACAACAACAGTGCCTGGACTAGGGAGTGGAGGGGTGATTTCAGAGAGGGCCTGTGTCATATGGGAGCAACAGCACCCACATCTTTTGTAGCCCAGAGTTTTATTCAGACATTACTTTGTTTATTTTATTGAAGTATAGTTGGTTTACAATGTTGTGTTAATTTGTTGTACAGCAAAGTCATTTGGTTACACATACATGTACATTCTTTTTTGTGTTCTTTTCCATCGTGGTTTATCACAGGATATTGACTGTAGTTTTCTGTATTGTACAGCAGCACCTTGTTGTTTACCATTCTATATATAGCCGTCTATAGAGATCTCTTCAAGAAAATTAGAGATGCCAAGGGAACATTTCATGCAAAGATGGGCTCGATAAAGGACAGAAACGGTATGGACCTAACAGAAGCAGAAGATATTAAGAAGAGGTGGCAAAAATACACAGAAGAATTGTACAAAAAAGATCTTCCTGACCAAGATAATCACGATGATGTGATCACTCACCTAGAGCCAGACATCCTGGAATGTGAAGTCAAGTGGGCCTTAGGAAGCATCATTACGAACAAAGCTAGTGGAGGTGATAGAATTTCAAATCCTGAAAGATGATGCTGTGAAAGTGCTGCACTCAATATGTCAGCAAATTTGGAAAACTCAGCGGTGGCCACAGGACTGGAAAAGGTCAGTTTTCATTCCAATCCCAAAGAAAGGCAATGCCAAAGAATGCTCAAACTACTGCACAATTGCACTCATCTCACACGCTAATAAAGTAATGTTCAAAATTCTCCAAGCCAGGCTTCAGCAATACATGAACCATGAACTCCCTGATGTTCAAGCTGGTTTTAGAAAAGGCAGAGGAACCAGAGATCAACTTGCCAACATCCACTGGATCATGGAAAAAGCAAGAGAGTTCCAGAAAAACATCCATTTCTGCTTTATTGCCTATACCAAAGCCTTTGACTGTGTGAATCACAACAAACTGTGGAAAATTCTGAAAGAGATGGGAATACCAGACCACCTAACCTGCCTCCTGAGAAAACTATATGCAGGTCAGGAAGCAACAGTTAGAACTGGACATGGAACAACAGACTGGTTCCAAATAGGAAAAGGAGTGCGTCAAGGCTGTATATTGTCACTCTGCTTATTTAAATTATATGCAGAGTACATCATGAGAAATGGTGGGCTGGATGAAGCACAAGCTGGAATCAAGATTGTTGGGAGAAACATCAATAACCTCAGATATGCAGATGACACCACCCTTATGACAGAAAATGAAGAGGAACTAAAAAGCCTCTTGATGAAAGTAAAAGAGGAGAGTGAAAAAGTTGACTTAAAGCTCAACATTCAGAAAACGAAGATCATGGCATCTGGTCCTATCACTTCATGGAAATAGATGGGAAAACAGTGGAAACAGTGTCAGACTTTATGTTTTGGGGCTCCAAAATCACTGCAGATGGTGACTGCAGCCATGAAATTAAAAGATGCTTACTCCTTGGAAGGAAAGTTATGACCAACCTAGATAGCATATTCAAAAGCAGTGACATTACTTTGCCAATAAAGGTCCGTCTAGTCAAGGCTAGACGGTCATGTATGGATGTGAGAGTTGGACTGTGAAGAAAGCTGAGTGCTGAAGAATTGATGCTTTTGAACTGTGGTGTTGGAGAAGATTCTTGAGAGTCCCTTGGACTGCAAGGAGATCCAGCCAGTCCATTATGAAGGAGATCAGCCCTGGATGTTCTTTGGAAGGAATGATGCTAAAGCTGAAATTCTAGTACTTTGGCCACCTCATGCGAAGAGTTGACTCATTGGAAAAGACCCTGATGCTGAGAGGGATTGGGGGCAGGAGGAGAAGGGATGACAGAGGATGAGATGGCTGGATGGCATTACTGACTCGATGGACGTGAGTCTAGGTGGATTCTAGGAGTTGTTGATGGACAAGGAGGCCTGGCGTGCTGCGATTCATGGGGTCACAAGGAGTCGGACACGACTGAGTGACTGAATTGAACTGAACTGATGGGGTTGCACAGAATCAGACACGACTGAAGTGAGTTAGCAGCAGCAGAATACTAGTTTTCATCTGCTAACCCCAACCTCCCAATCCGTTCCTTCTCCCTAACCCCTGGTTGGCAACTGTAAATCTGTTTCCTATTTTTGTGAGTCTGTTACAGACTGTAAAACAAACCAAAAAAACCCCATAAGACATTATTTCATGGCAGACCTTGTCACACTGAAAAGGTCCTGGGCGGTCCCTCAGATGATTACTCCAAATAAGGGAAGCAGTAGGACTGCACCTCAGGCTGTGTGCAGTGAGAATGGTTAAAGGGTAGAATAGGGAAAGTTGATGAGATTGTATGTGTGGGTCACAGTGCATAGGAATGAGATGGGGGAAACCGGATGGAGAGCAAAACCAAAAAGATTGTTTTACTTTTTATCTTCTTAAGATTTTGGAATTTAACTCTTGTAATGTTGTGCCCATCTCCTTGAGGATACAAGTGGAGGTCGTGAATGCCTTTGCTTTCATTCCTGGTCCCACAGACTAGATCGCTTAGATTTCTTCAGTTTCCATTCTCAGTTCACATGTTTTGATAGGGAGCTGGTTGGTAGCATCTTATCCTTAATAAGAAATTCTTGCTGTGATTCTAATGTCTTTCTGTCCTTGGCAGTCACAGGGACAGTACAGAGTGGGAGGTTGGAGGATCAGTATTTTGAAAAAGAAACTTAGGTTGTTCTCACACATCCTGGAAGCAGGCACCCCTTGGATACCATGGACAGCAGATCTGTTGAGTTAGCAGCTCCCCAGTTGCTGCTGCCGACATCGCTTAAGGGACAAGGGGGTGTTTGCTCCTGGGGGCTGAAACCCCTTGCCTGCCAACTCCTGTAAATGTGCCTTTAAGGATCTGCTGACCCAGTGCTGGAGTGGAGGCTGACAACTTTGCTCTAATGAGACTTGTCAGGAGGCAGCAGCAGTCTCCAGAGGGCTGTGCCCAGCTGGCCCCTGCCCTCTGCTGCTCTGGCCCTGGATGCCCAGTGTTTCTTTGGTTCAGTGTATTAGTGGGAAGAGGACACACCAGACTCTGAAACCCTAGAGGACCCTCAGTTCTCCAGCAATGCAGGAGACCCCAGTTTGATTCCTGGGTCGGGAAGACCTGCTGGAGAAGGGATCAGCTGCCCACTCCAGTATTCTTGGGCTTCCCTTGTGGCTCAGCTGGTAAAGAACACCTGCAATGTGGGAGACCTGGGCGCGATCCCTGGATTTGGAGGATCCCCTGGGGAAAGGCTACCCACCCCAGTATTCTGGCCTGGAGAATCCCATGGACTGTATAGTCCATAGGGTCACAAAGAGTCGGACATGACTGAGCGACTTTCACTTGGGGTCATTTGTCTGGTGTAGCAGGTCAACGCACTCACCATTTTAAGTATAATACCAGTGGATCTGAGTAGTTACAAAGGGGGATGGCGCAGCAGTGATGGTTTGAGTTATGGCTAGGCACCGGTTTGGGACCGGATTCTTGGCATACATCCATCTCCACAGCAGACCTCTGAGGAATGTGGAGTTTTGTCCTTTTGCAAGAAGAAGCTGGTCTAAGGAACCTTAGCAGAGGGCTAAGGAACTTCTCCAAATGTCCGTAAGTATTATGTAGTGGGAACTGGAATTTGGGTTTGGGTTTGCTGATGTAGAGGCTGTGGCTTTCCTACTGTGCTGGTATAAGGATTTGTAAGACTAGAAAGGCAGGTCCTTTGGTGTGTTGAAGGATGACTTCCCTTACTTAAAATAGTCTGTGAACAAAAACACAGTGCACAAGATCAGAAACTTGAACCAGTACAGGAGGCTATAGAATGAAAGCCTCTTACTCTGTACTCACCAACCCTGCTGACGTCTCTCTCCAGAGGTTATCAGTTTGGAGGTGCTGACGACACACATTGATACACAGACCCAAGAGAAATAGGCTTTTTAGTTTATACCAAGCAAGTGGAGGCACGACAGCATAGTTGCCAGCATGAGCCGCATAGCCACTCGGCCTGGGGTCAAGTCTGGTCTCTTCCTGCCTTATGGAAAGGCATTAGAATATTCACTCTCTGCACCTTAGTTTCCTCATCTCTAGAGTAAGTTGTTCTGATAAAATCTGATAATATTCAAAGTGTGGAACAAAGCCTGATGCATACTATATGCAGGATGAAGGTAAGCTCTTTATTACTTAGCTTCATCCTTTTCTTAAAAACCTAAAAACATGATCTATATCTATTCTTTTGTTCACCTGAAAAAGAAGTGAATTTAGCCAGGTATCCAAGTGTGCCAGGTATCTTTCACTGCTGTGGAGCCTGGTTAGAGCCAGAACACGCTGTGCTTGCGCACAGGCTAGCATTATGCGACAGGAATGAGACCGTGACTGTGTTGGTGGTACTTTGTGCTTTTCAAGAGGTTTTATTTGATCTTCCAAACCAGCCTGTGATGTGGGTTGGACAGATACTATTAATGCATTTTGCAAATGAGGAAATCGAGTTTGCCCATGATTTAGCAGACTTGCCTGAGATCACACAGCCTTGCCTAGAGCTGTGAGGATGCCCGGTATTCTGCATCCCTTTGATATTACAAATAATCCTGTGGACTCCCTGGTGTGGGAAAGTCCTCTCACTTTCAGCTGAGAGGGGGCTCTGAAAAGATCTCCTGTTGTGTAATAGATCTACTCAGATCCATCTATACTCTCCTTTCCTGTAGAGTGACACCTGATTTCTGGCTAGTCCTTGGGATTAGAGATGCACTCTGGGGTCACTGAGTAGATAAAATCAGGAAGTGGGTGTGGTGAGTTGTGCAGTGAAAGGATCAGTGAGCTGGAAGGCAGGAAATGTGGTCTCAGTGTCTTCATTGTTTGACATGATGCCTTGGTGTTAAATGTTCTCTGAGTTTATGGATGAGGATTTAGAGATGCAGAAGTTCAGTGGCAGTTTTGGGTTATCCAGCTAGTTAAAGCAGAGCCAGGACTAGACTGGGAGGATTTGTGATGAAAGAGTTAGTTATCAGAACTGTCAGAACTCTTGCCAACCCAGGAAACCAGCTATCAGCATTTGTGTTCCTTTATCAAGAAAAGCTTCCGTGTAGAGGTGTCCAATAAAAATATAATGTGAAACACACAGGTAATTTGAAATTTTCTAGTAGGTACATTTAAAAATTAATAACATTTTGGTTTAACCCAATAGATCTAAAATATTATTTTGACATATATAATATAAAATTATTCTTTTATATTGCCTTCAAAGTCCAGTGTGTATTTTATACTTACAGCACCTTTTGATTTGGACCAGACACACATCAAGGATTCAGGAGCCGCGTGTGGCTGTGGCACCATATTGGATGCATAGGTCTCAGGGCACAGGGGCTGCTTAGGTTTTCATTGTTCAGCCTGCTTTGAAACAGAGACCATGCCTCGTGGCCCTTGTTAACGTTTCACAATGCATTTTGGTTAAACTCCCATGGAAAGGAGAAACTGAATGAACTACACTTTAATAAGTGCCACAGAAGAATTTAAGTTTCTAAGACCTGTGATTTAGGAGATCCTCATTCTTTTAGTACCTTTGCATTTCCTTCTAACATATTAACTATTTGGCCACCTGCCCCCTGCCCCACACAAAATCCAAGGAATTGAGAAGTTTCATTAGGTGCTTTGGCTTCCCAGGTGGCTCAGATATTAAATAATCTGCTTGCAGTGCAGGAGACTGGGGTTCAGTCCCTGGGTTGGGAAGATCTCCTGCAGAAGGGAATGGCTACCCACTCCACTCTGGCAGGCTACAGTCCAGGGAGTCACAAAGAGTCAGTTATGACTGAGCAACTAAGCACACACACACACATTAGGTGCTTTGCTCCTTGAGGATTAGTGGGAAAATAATAAAATTTCAGAAAAAGTTGGTGGTACAGTTTAGTTTGAATGGTGAAAATTTGATTTTTTGCCACTTTTAGGGAAATACTAGTTTCTTACAAAATGTCTACAAAGTGAACAACATTTTAAATGAGCAGGATAAATACTGAACAGTTAGGAGAACTGGATTCTAGTCTCTACTCTGGTTATTAATCCATTCTGAGGCAAATTCTTAAGTTAGCTCTATTTCACTACTTATATAACTATACAAATCACTTCATTAAAAATAATAGTTTAGATATAATCATTAAAAAAATAGTTATCAGATACACAATCCTTTTCTGCTCAAGAACTACAACTGTTTATTCATAATGTTATTTCTTTGGGAAAGTTGCATTCAACTAAGATCATTTTGTTATATAGAATCTTTCTCTCCAGTATTCTACAGCATCTTTTTAAGGACTGTAACTTGCCAAAATATTAGAAATACAATGAACATATGAAGAAGAAATAAACTGATACGTGGAGACGGCATTTAATCAAAAGTTGTAGAACTGCAGTGAACGCAAAGGGTGGGTTGACTGGACAGCCAGACCCCGTTTCGAATCCAATGCTGCCCTCCTAGCTTGCTTTCTGTTTTCGAGGATTAGTTATTAATTGTTCACTGTATTCAAGGGGCTCCTATTTACAGCTGAAGTTTGTAGCTTACAATTTCTGTTAAATAGAAAAATGTCCTACTAAGTAGGTATAGACAGTTTTAACATTTTATATCCTTAAAAGGAGCTTTGCTATTGTTTAGTCACTAAGTTGTATCTGACTCTTTTGAGACCCCACGGGCAGTAGCCAACCAGGCTCCTCTGTTCATGGGATTTCCCAGGCAAGAATATTGGAGTGGGTTGCCATTTCCTTCTCCAGGGGATCTTCCCTACTCAGGGATCAAACCCGCGTCTCCTGAACTGGCAGGCGGATTCTTTATCGCTGAGGCACCAGGGAAGCCGTAAAAGGAGCTTTAAAAGATATTTATATCTTATGAATCAGTAAATTTAAACATGGAGGGTTCCTTCTTAAAAAAGCTATTTTTAGTTCATAATATGTTGAATTTCTTTTCTTTGAGGAGGCCTTTTCAAATTACTCTAGCCAGAAATATGTCTGCTCTTCTGAGCCTTAACGTCATGTCCAGAAAGGACCGTGAACGTGGGCGCCCAGGTGCGTGTCTGAGCTTCAGCACTCAGCTGGTTCCGTGACTCTGACAAGTCACTCAGCTGACCTTCTTAGCCTTAGTTTCCCCATCTGTAAGACTGAAGCTGCGTTGACTTGTTTTACAGAGCTTTTGTGAGGGTTAAATAAGATACAGAATGTCTCCAGCACAGTGTATGGTAGATGCTCAGCGAATGTTTGCCGGGTGAATAAATACTTGATTCTGTGATGCTGTTAGTGCTCTGTTGCCTCTGAAGGTTTTTGATTGACTGTAGGACTTACATGGTGTAGGTGTGTGAGGTTTTAGTCATTTGTTTGATCCTTAAGAGTGGAGAGCAGAAACAAGAAGAAGGAAGTAGTGATGAAAATAAAGGAGAGAGGGTGAGTTGAGAGTCCCAGCCTTTGCTCTGTGAGCTGCTGTGTATCACATACTTTTCAGGAGGTAAGAACACTGAATGAAGTAACAGGGACTGGAGCAAGACCCTGTCTGTTAGAGGCCTCGCAAATAGAACGCTTTCAGTGATGAAAGTCAATTTAAAAACTTAAAAAAAAGAGAGAAAGCTTTGGTTCTAATAGTATTCTTCCTTTTAAAATATCTTATTCAGAAATTTGAGCTGAAAAGAAACATCTTATACTTAATTATTTTGAATTACCCCTTGGCCAGTAATACCCAAGGGAGATGGCTTATTGCCATCTCTATGAAACTGAGAGGGCCCTGTTTGACGAAGGGACTCAGGAAACAGTTTTTGTCCAGTTTCTGTGTAGATCTGTCAGTTCTCTTGATAACCTCCTGGTGGAATTTTCTACTGAGTGGGAGGTGGTCATGCCTTCAAAGTGGATTGGCAGCACTGACCCTTGACCAGATTTTGGATAACTCTAGAGAAAGAGGCAGACAGTGCGGCTTTCCAAAGGATTCAGTCTACAGCTTTTGTTGCGTATTCACTGCCTGCCAGAGCTGGAAAGAGTTCAGTTCGCTTACCCCATTTCACAAGTGAAGAGACTGGGCCCCTGAGTGGTTCAGCCCACCGGAGATGACACAGCGGGGCAGGAGCAGAGCTGGGCGAAACCAAGGGCCCGGACTCACCTTCAGCTGCCTCTGTGCTATTCTCTTGTCAAGGAATGACCTCCCCATAACCTTTTCTTTTCTTTTCCTTAGATGGTTTTGAAATTACAAAATTTGAAATTCTCAAATTTGACATTGCAAAAGTAAAACAAACTTGTAAAAAATATTCAAAAGGCAGAGATACATAAAAAAAAACTTAATTCCATATTAGTCACTTAAAACACGACTCTGCTTTTGTAAGTAAAATACCTTATGAACATCACTTTAGCTCAATACATATTTATTGAACTTGTTAACTGTTGCATAATTCCTCATTTTGGATGACTGTGGTTTATTTAATCCTTTTTCAGCTGGTGGTCCCCCAAGCTGGGGGATTTTATTTTGCCACTCTCAGTGCAGCAGTAAACATCTTTGGCTGTATAGCTGGTGCTTTCATTTCCATAAAATAGATCCCGCAGAGTCCGAAAAGACTGTCACTCTTGCAGAACTCACATTTATCACCCTAAATGCTGCATGTGCTTTCGTCCTTTCCATCTACCTTTTATTTTTATTACACTTGGTCACATTCACTCTCTTACTTTCTTCGGGCCATGGTCACATTTCTGTGCAGTTTTCTACCCACCTCAGCTTGAAAATGGACATTCTTTGCTTGTCCTTTATTTTTAGTGGTTCTTTCCCCACTGAATACTTTGAGAGGTGCTATAATCAAAAATTCTGTATTAACAAACAGAAATTAAAGAGAGTACCCCGCTTTGAGTTTTACCTAGACAGGTTAGAATTTTTGTTCTCACCTATTTATCGCGTTTCTTCTTACGGTATGTCACATAATAAGCATTTAAGTTATAAGCTATAAATTGAGTCGCATCCGCTTTATGCTTCATCCGCACAGTGGATGCATTGAGCCACTTCCGCCCTCTTTATTGCCTTTACATCTTGAGTTCTCTCTCCAGTTAGAGCACAACTTCCAAGATTTCCCAGATGGAGTTCCTTGGCTAAGTAGCTTCTTACTTTTTCTTGTTGGAAAAAGGGTTTTTGTCTTTCCTGACAGGTGAAGAACAGCTGGGTTAGGCTTTTCCTCTTCAGTAGTCACTGTATACCTGTGTTCTTGTTTCCAGTACTGCAGTCAGGAAATCTGATGCTAATCTAATCCTTTTTCTTCTGTAAATCCTCTATTCAACTTGTGTAAGTGACTTTATTTGTGGTCAGTCGTGTCCGACTCTGGCCCCAGGGACTGTACCCCACCAGACTCCTCTGTCCACAGAGTTTTCCAGGCAAGGGTACTGGAGAGGGTTGCCACTTCCCTACTCCAGGGGTCTTCTCGACCCAGGGATGGAACCCTTGTCTCCTGTGTCTCCTGCATTGGCAGGTGGGTTCTTTACCACTGAGCCACCTGGGTAGCCTGAGTGATTTCCTCTTAACCTTCAGTCTCTGACTGCTGATCCTGAGAAGACTAAGAATATAGTTTACATAAAGCAAGTGTGTTACTGTTAGCTGCTCAGTTGTGTCCAGCTGTTTGTGACCCCATGGCCTGTAGCCACCAGGCTCCTCTGTCCTTGGAATTCTCCAGGCAAGAATACTGAAGTGGGTTCCCATTTCCTTCTCCAGGAGCTCTTCCTGACCCGGGAATTGAACCTGGGTCTCCTGCACTGCAGGCAGATTCTTTGCCATCTGAACCACTGGGGAAACCCATAGATAAAGTGAAGTTTAGTTTATTGCTTACTGCAATGAGAGAGACCACAACTGACTGTTTTTCAGAGGGGAGAGGACAAAGATGGGGGATTTGAGAGGTTTGTTAGGGTCTGACTTGAGGCAGCCTGTTCAGAGCAAGGACACAGAATTAGACCAGGTTTTTGGTAAAACAATTTAAGACTGGTGGGCTGACTAAGGGATATTGACTCTAAGTCACTCAGTCATGTCCGACTCTTTGTGACCCCATGAACCGCAGCATGCCAGGCCTCCCTGTCCATCACCACCTCCCGGAGTCCACCCAAACCCATATCCATCGAGTTAGTGAAGCCATCCAACCATCTCACCCTCTGTCGTCCCCTTTTCCTCCTGCCCTCAATCTTTCCCAGCATCAGGGTCTTTCAAATGAGTCAGCTCTTCGCATCAAGTGGTCAAAGTATTGGAGTTTCAGCTTCAATATCAGTCTTTCCAATGAACACTCAGGACTGATCTCCTTTAGGATGGACTGGTTGGATCTCTTGCAGTCCAAGGAACTCTCAAGAGTCTTCTCCAACGCCACAGTTCAAAAGCATCAATTCTTTGCCACTCAGCTTTCTTTATAGTCCAACTCTCACATCCATACATGGCCACTGGAAAAACCATAGCCTTGACTAGACGGACCTTTGTTGGCAAAGTAATGTCTCTGTTTTTTAATATGCTATCTAGGTTGGTCATAACTTTTCTTCCAAGGAGTAAGTGTCTTTTAATTTCATGGCTACAATCACCATTTGCAGTGATTTTGGAGCCCAGAAAAATAAAGAAAAATAAAGTCAGCCCCATTTGCCATCAAGTGATGGGACTGGACGCCATGATCAAGCGTTAGTTGAGCCATCTATTGTTTAAATAAGTGGGTTTTTGGAAGTTCCAAAAACAATAAAATTGTTTGTAGCTTCATCTTCCTGGGTAAGAGTTTCTTGAAATAGTAAAGTTATGCTTGCTGCTGCTGCTAAGTTGCTTCAGTCGTGTCTGACTTTGTGTGACCCCAGCGGCGGCAGCCCACCAGGCTCCCCTGTCCCTGGGATTCTCCAGGCAAGAACGCTGGAGTGGGTTGCCATTTCCTCCTCCAAAGCATGAAAATGAAAAGTGAAAGTGAAGTCGCTCAGTCGTGTCCGACTCTTTACTACCCCATGGACTCCTCTGTCCATGGGATTTTCCAGGCAAGAGTACTGGAGTGGGGTGCCATTGCCTTCTCCAAAGTTATGCTTACATAACCTAATAAGATGTATGCTTGCAGATGATTTCCCTTCTCAGTTAAAGTATTCACAGGCCTAGGCATGTTTCTTCTTTATTCCTCATTAATACCGCCTGAGCTTACTGTGAGCCCTTTCCATCTAGAGAATTATCCCTTCTTTTAGCTCAGGGAGGTTTTCTTTGGTTTTGTCCCCTCCCACTTTCCCTTCCAGTTCATTTCTTGTCTGTCATTGTTGCTCTTCTAGGAGAGCCTGTTTTCTGCATGTCCTGTCTTCTGATTATGTCTTTTATGTCTCTCTTATTTTCACTCATGCTTACCTGATCTTCCTGATCAGTAGTGATCGTGCTCTTTCCCATTGTGTCTGTTGACATCTTAATTTCAGAAGTCATGCTGTTTGATTTCAGAAAGCCTTTTCTTGGTGTGTTCTAATAGTATCTTGTTAAAAATCCCCATTACCTTTTCTTCTTTATTATTTTTTGTTTGTTTTTAATAGACAACCGTTCTTGCTTTTCATCTTGGGTTCCCCACTCAAGTGGCTGAGCCTTCTTACTTGGGCTGTAATTTGAGTTTGTTTTACCCTGGATGCCTCATTCTCAGACAGGCTAAGAGGGCTGCTGGGCTGTGGTAAATCAAGTACTGGAAGGTAAGAGCGCGTGTGTGTGTGTGTGTGTGTGTGTGTGAACAGATGAGTATAAGCCATCAAACAGACCTGTCAACCGCGGTATTCGGGGGAGCTGCTAGGTGCTCTAGTGGTTCGCCTTGCCAGCACGGTGGCCCTGGAGGTCTGCTGGGCTCACTAGGAAGAGAAGCCCTTCCAGGAGCAGTCACCGTGTCTTCTGAGATAGAACGAACTGAAATTTCTGGCCAGATCATTTGAGGAAGCTTTAAGATCTGCAGTTAACTCAGGTGGATCCTTTGGCTATAACACAGATTTTGAAAAACTCTCCATAGGAGATTTGAGAGAATTCTGGCCTCACACTCCTTTTCTCGCTCTCTCCGTACAGTGTGAGAGCAATTTGGAGCGCGGTTTCTAGAGCCAGACTGCCTCGGTTTTTTAAGTCCTGACTCTGCCATTTGCTGTCTGTGTGCTCTCGGGGAAGCTTGCTTTACTTATGGGTTCTAATAGTCTTGTCTCTAAAACGAGGAAAATGATAACACCGATATCCTTGAGTAGGTTGAGGATTCAGTGAGTCTCCTCCTTGCGGAAAGATGTGGTGTTCTTAGGTCAGTGTCAAGTGCATGGCAGATGGGAAGCGCTGGCTGTGGTCTCACCTCCAGCTCGCAGGGTTGCTGTCAGCACTGAGTTAATATGTGGAAAGTACTAGTATGCACCAGTAAAAGTTAGCGCCAGCAGTTTTTTTAATGTGATTTTGGCTTATGTGACTTTGAATTATTATGACAGAACAAAATATTAACAAAGCCTCACTTTATCATTTTTTGATAAGTTTAAAAATATTTTGTCCATTTTCTTTTCAGCTGGACTGGGCCTTTATGGCTTTGCGTGGGCGTTCTCTGCTTGAGGGGAGCGAGGCTGCTCTCCGTTGCAGCGCCCACAGGTCTCACCTCGCTGCAGAGCCCGGCCCTCGGTGCACGGGCTTCAGGCGTGCACGTGGGGGCTCACGGGCTGGGGCCCTCGGGCACGCGGGCTGTCAGTGGGTGCGGCACTTGGGCTCAGCTGCTCTGCGGCATGTGGAATCCTCCCAGACCGGGGATCGAACCTGTGTCCCCTGCACTGGCAGGCAGACTCCCATCTACTGTGCTACCAGGGAAGTCCCACTTTATCTTTTAAATTTGAAATTTCCCCAAATTGAAGAAATTTTGTCAAAAAGTCATATAAAGTTAGAAGGCCGAGTGACTTGTAGATAGTATAAACTCTTATCCTCTTCACTCACAGATGCAGTTAACATGTTACAACATAGGCTTTATCATTATTTTTTCTCTCCTACTGAACCATTTGTAAGTTGAAAACCTGACTTCTTACCTCAATGCATTAGTGCCAATTACCTATAAACAGGGACCCTCTGCAGCATAATCTTGGCACAGCTGTCAATATCAGGAAATGAGATATAGTCTGGCTATTTAATACAAAGCCTCATTCAAATTCTGTCAGTTGTCCCAACATTGTCCCCTTTAGAAGAAAATAATCCAAATCAAATTATTCATGGCCTTTGGTAACATGTTCAACTCTCCTTCAATCTGGAATGGTTACTCAGTACTTCTGTGACCTGAAGAGACTGCACCGGATGTTTTGTACAAGGTCCCTCAGATTGGGCTTGTCTCATGTTTCCTCAGTGTGAAATTCACCTTAAATGGCTTTGGCAGGAAAAACACTGAAGTGGTGCTATATTTGTTGCATCCTGTTTGAGGCGGTACTTGATGTCAATCTGTCCCACTACTGGAGAAATTAAACTTGTTTGATTAAGGTAAAGACGCTAGATTTTTTTCACTATAAAGTTTCTTTTTATTCTTTGTAATAAGTATTTTGTGGGGAGATATTCTGAGACCTTGTAAAATATTCTGTCCCTCCTCTGGCTTTTCACCCACTCATTTATCATTGCTGATGCGTCTCTGTTGAATTAGTCATAACCATGATGGTAATTTTCTAATTCTGTCATTTTTCTGGCATTTGCAAGTTGGCATTTTGTTATAAAGAAGTGTTTTCTCTTCTGTTTATTCATTATTTGTTTCTGTTTCACATGGGCTCAGGGATTCCTCTCAGAGGATTATAATCTGATATTTTCACTTACAGTGGTATTCACATTGTCCCTGATTTGACTGGTAAGAGTGCCCTTCAAACTAACACTTCTGTTCTTTTGGAAGGGCCCCATCATTCTTTGAGCACGCCAATCCTTTCTGTAATAAAAATCATTGTAGGTCTTTTACTTCCCTGTCCAAGCCTTGAATCGGTCTCTTTTCTTAGGAGTGGAGAAAGACACCTAGAACTGAAGTTCCAGGCACAACACTGGTCGTTGCTCTCCAGGGGTCCCTGCCCCTGTGCCCGCTTCTGTGGGAAGGTCTAGAGAACTGGGGTGTATGTGCACACACACATATATTAAACTGAAAATACTAAACCATGTATTTACACCAAGGATTCATTCTTGTTTTCTCCTTTGTGTAACTCCTTTTTCTAACAAGAAATCTGGCTCCTGTTTTTCACAATATGCTGCTGCTGCTATTGCGTCGCTTCAGTCGTGTCTGACTCTGTGCAACCCCATAGACAGCAGGCCACAAGCCCCCCCCCCACCCCCTTCCCTGGGATTCTCCAGGCAGGAGTACTGGAGTGGTTTGCGTTGCCTTCTCCGTTTTCACAGTATGCCTGCTTATTGTTCCTTCACTCCTCCCCGTGTGACCAGTCTGCCCACTCTGGCCGCTGCCTTCCTCGGGCGGCCATCCTTGCCCAGACAGCTGTTTGGCTCAACTTCCAGCTGCACTTGATACCCAACCACCCTGCTCAGCCCTGAGTCTGCTGTCTGTTGCTCACAAGTGTTGAAGAAAAGGGAGGGATTCTCCTGGCTTTTCAGTGGAATGTTTCAGTTATTCAGGAAGGAAGGGAGAGAAGGTGAGATTAGTTTCTTCCACCCCTCTAAGTGTTTGAGACATGAAAGTAAACACCATCAGTCATGTTGGGGCGATGCATTTAAAATCTGATACTGCTTTCTGATGGTACTGTGGAGTCACAGCTGCATGTATGGCTCAGTTATAACCGAAATGTGAGTTGTATGACAGTTGTACAGTGTGGCTAGAATAAAGTTTGTGTTTACACTATACCATAGTCTAATGAGTGCACAATAACATAATGTCTAAAACAAGGGACATACCTTGAATAGGAAATTCTTTATTGCTGAAAAATCCTAACCATCATTTGAACCTTCGAAATCTTTTTACAGTGTAAGATCACTGTCACAGATCACCATAACAAATATAATAATAATGAAAAAGATTTAAATATTCTTGAGGATTACCAAAGTGTGACACAGAGACATGAAGTGAGGAAATGTTGGAGGAATGGTGCCGAGAGAGCTGCTCAACGGAGGGTTGCCACAAACTTCCACGTTGTGAAAAACACAGTATATGCAAAGTACAAGAGAAGGAAATTCATTAAATGAGACGTGTCTGTCATTTGAAACATTACAGAGAATAACAGTTGACCAGAGGAGGGGAAGAGAAGAATGTAATAGGTGTAAAGAGAGACTAGGAAGTAAAATATGGTAGGCTGTCTATAAGGTTGAGTGCCAGTGATTCTTCCAGTCACTCCCTGTGCCTTTGTGGTATGACTCCTCAAGAGACAGAGTCTTCTTCCCTTCCTTTCCATCTGGGCTGCCCTGGGACTGACTTCAACCGATAGAGTGTAGCAAGAGGGATGCTCTGCTGGGCCTGGTCATTGAGAGACTGGACAGCGTCTCTCCTCGCCCTCTTGGAGGCCCTAATCACCATGTGATGAAGTCAGACTGCCCTGCTGGGAGAAAGGCCCTGGCGCAGGAGAGACTGGGAGCAAGGGGAGAAAGGCCCCCCAGCCCTCCAGCCCCTCCAGTCGCCTGGGGTGAGATGTCACTCTTGAATGACGCCATTGCGAGTCCACAGTGACCTCTCTAGCCAACATTAGACAGAGTAGATACTAGCTTTCCCTTCTGTGCCCTGCCCAGAGGGCACATCGTGAGCAAATCATGATGGTGGCTTGAAGCCACTAAGCCTGGAGGTGTTTGTGACACAATGATAGAAACACTAGATGAAAGTCTGAGAAAAGTCCATCAGTGTGAGCAAGCTTTTATATGTGAAAATTATACGTAGTATCTTGAAAAATACACATTTTGTTTTATTTAATGATTAAATGTCAGTCAGTTCAGTTCAGTTCAGTCGCTCAGTCGTGTCCAACTCTTTGTGACCCCATGAACCGCAGCACGCCAGGCCTCCCTGTCCATCACCACCTCCCGGAGTTCACCCAAACCCATATCCATCGAGTTAGTGATGCCGTCCAACCATCTCACCCTCTGTCGTCCCCTTCTCCTTTTGCCCTCAATCTTTCCTAGCATCAGGGTCTTTTCCAGTGAGTCAGCTCTTCACGTCAGGTGGCCAAAGTATTGGAGTTTCAGCTTCAACATCAGTCCTTCCAATGAACACCAGGACTGATCTCCTTTAGGATGGACTGGTTGGATCTCCTTGCAGTCCAAGGGACTCTCAAGAGTCTTCCTCAGCACCACAGTTCAAAAGCATCAATTCTTCGGTGCTCAGCTTTCTTTATAGTCCAACTCTCACATCCATACCTGACCACGGGAAAAAACATAGCCTTGACTAGACGGACCTTTGTTGGCAAAGTAATGTCTCTGCTTTTTAATAGGTTTAAGAAAATCTTTTTTCTTACAAATTTCTTCACTTAGGGTGAAGGTAACTCTTAGTCAAAAGCCTTCATATGATGGTTAACAGTACCTGACCTGAGAAACAGTTACCATTGGTGCCTAAGGAAGGTCTCCATGCCCCTGCTTCACTTTATCCTAATGGGCCTGAGCTGAAAAAAATTAATGTAATTTCTGCTTTTTCAGAGAACCTGAAATCTATTCTGTCAAAAATCTTGAATGAAAATATAGTGACTTTTTATAGGCCTGAGATTAAATAATTTATTGAAGGCTTCATTTCCCCTTTGTGAGGGGAGTAAGCTGTTTGTCTAGAATGTAATAGTTATCATTCTGTGCAGCTGGTAAAAACTTGCCTTTCTGGTTTGTAATGTCATGTTAATCTGCAAAGGTGTTGTTACTCACTTGAAGAATCCTTTGTTCTGGTTGAAAGTCTCACTGATGGTATTTTCAAATAAACTTGTCCTGCCTGGGAGTCTTTCTCTGTGATCATAAGCCTCTTCTAGCTTTGTTCTTTCCAGAATATTGTTAAAATGTCAGTGATGAAAGTAATCTATCTCTATTTGCTGAGATTTAAGTGGCATATAATTTACCATCCAGAAATATGTCACGGGCATTTATTTACTGTCACTTGAAAGGTAAGTTAATCAATTCTAACAATTAAATGAAATTTTCTGAATGGAGTTATAAAAGGCCAGAAGCTTTCTTTACTTCTTTATTTTCCTCTTAATTGCTTCATATTGATAATTTTTGTTTTCCTGATGATAGGAAACACAATTCTTGTCAGATATATTTTATTACATAAAGAAAACTATGTATCTTTACATTTTATACGTTAAAGTTAAATATCAAGCCTCTGGTTTTTTTGTATCTTACAAATTTCAAATATAAATACTTATACCAAATTCAGAGCCTAGTAAGTCTTTTGAAATTATATTAACACTGAAACAAATGTATATTTTCGAAATTAAAAGTAAACTAAGTAGCACTGAGGTCAGCAGGACACCTGAATCCACCCACCTTTCTTCATGCTCACAAGTCTGATGGGGCAGGAAAAGTGGAAATCTTCATTGAGAAATAGGAAGGGACGTTTTCATAGGCCACCGTATTTCTAATAGTGCCTCTTTCTCTTCTTTGTTTGTTGGCCCTTAGTATTTATTCAGTAGCCTTTTATGGAGTTCCTACTGTGTGTGGATTATTGGACTGGCATGCAAAGGAAGAGGTGTATAATGTTCAGTACCTGCCTTCAGAATTTCTAAATATCGGCGGCAAAGTTAAGAGAAATATCACATGGCTTTAATAAAGGCAGAATAGCGTAAGTCTCACAGATGGACAAAAACAAGACACTTTGTAGGTCCAGGAAGGCTGACATCATAATGAGGTTGAAGGGGATAGAGACAGGCCTTATGGAGAAAGTGGTATTTGCGCTGAGTTCTGAAGGATAAGTGGAGTTTTGAAGAGGACAGAGAGGAGAGAAGATATTCCACAAAAAGGGAACAGTACAGACAAGCCAAGATGTGGGGAGACCTCGTGAAATCTCCTTTTCTGTTGTTTGTGTTGGCACTCAACTCAGTCTCTCAAAAGTCTCATTAGTTGATGTTCTTCGTCAATGACAATATTTTAATTTATTCATTATTCAGAAAATCCTTGGGCATGTTGCCAAATGCTTTGGTTGTCGTTGTATCTTATTTTGTGGCATCTCTGTTGATTTTCTCATTTTGGCAGAGATTCTTCTAGAAATGTTCAGAAAGAACTGGAAGGGTGCTAAATACAATCACATTTATGAGTTTCCTTTGCTAAGTACTGAAGGAATTAAATTTAAAAAATAAGTTTATATTAAACTTCAGATGAGATGAACTGTATCCCTTGGAAGATAAGTCTCCAGCAGTTCAAGTACTAGGGCACATGACCTCCATACTCATATATGATAGCCTAGAATAGTTAGGTTTGCCTGCTCAGAGGGCTCGGGAAAAATTAAGATGAAAAAGTCTTGTAGTCACTGTTTTGACAGGTGGGACCATGAACTGTTGGTGTAAACGTGGTCAGCATGTTGACAACTCACCAGCATAGTGCTCTCTCCTCTCTCTACATTTCTGTACTTAATAGCTCATGGCATGTGAACCAAATCTACAAAACGATTATAGCTGTGAGCAAAAAAAAGATAATGACTAGTTTCTACTAGATAAGTTTTTCTTAAAAAATTTTTTTTATACAAATAAGACATGTGCATAATTATCAGACATATGTACAAAAGAAAACTTCTGATGAAAACCAAGTCCTTTCCTGTCTCACTTTCTGGAAGTTTCTTATTGTTCCATAACCCCTTGGCTTCTCTGTGGTTCTGAGAAGCCAGTCACCTGCTTCCTCCATAGAGATGTTCTTAGTATTATGGTTCCGGTGTGTCTGACTTTCCTCTGGCATTCTTATTAGTGTACTTTTTCTGTCTTATCAGTGTTAATCACTTGCTGGCATGTAGTAGGTCCTCAATAATGAGGAGGTTTGAATGAATGATATTATCCTTTCATAGTATCCTTGATGATACTTACTTGTCCTTTTTAGTAATAAATCCTGAACGGGCCTGTTCTTTGCCCAGGGTATTTCTAGTTTATTCTTGGGCTCTTGTCAGTTCTGTATCAGGTCTTAATTTCTTTATTCAAGAATGGCTTTTTGGAACTTGAAGACTTTCAATTCGCATCGCAACATATAGCCCACAGGCAGTCTCCGTGAAGGACCCATATGTGAAGAATGAAATCACCCATAAGTGTAAGAGCAGAAGACACTGCAGTGGAATACGGATGACGGGCGGGGAGCTGCAGGGCTCAGCTGGTGCCGGGTGGGCAGATACCAAGCTGGCAGTGTCACCCCACCCCAGTAGCTAAAGTACTGCTGGCATCCAAGTTTTCTGAGTCTTGTCGTATGGCATATGATAGATGAGAAGTTAAAAGTTTTTCGTGTACATGTTTGGTTGAAGAAGTGACAGAAGTACAGTATTTCTGAGGTCTACCTGGCCCTTTTCCGGTGCATGTGCAGAGACGCCTGCAGTGTGCAGAAGGCTGTAGAGGGAATCATGAAGCAGCATGCTTTTCCTTTGGGCAGCTCTGGATTCATGGCCTGGCACCGCATGCTTTCCTCGTGGTTTCTCTGTAGAGGATAACATATGCTAAAGGATAATAATTGTAAAGTATTTTCAGCATCAGATTCTATATAAATGCAAAACTGTCACAGAGGATTTACAGACTTACGTTCTGGTATTTTGGGAATGATAGTTTTGGAAACAGTGATTCCTGTGTGAAATTTTTGCAATCTTCATATACTTTCCAAACTTCTAAGCTGTTTTTCCAAGCTTGTCTTTGTGTATTTTCTTCATTAGTAGGGCATTTAATCTGTTTTATGCTTTTTGATTAGCATAAAAATGCTGTATGTGAGAGGATATATGTGAAAAGGCTAACATTTCTTATAGAAATAGAAGTATGAAATGTTTTTATATAAAGGCAGCCTTAATTTATATGTATATTTTAAAAGATCTGCCCCATTTCACTGATGTAATTTTAAGCATCAATCATTCCTCTTTTGTTCACAAAGCACTTCTTTACCTGCTTGGTATAGAAAAATTAAGTGGAGTTCTTTGGTTCTACCTGTTCCTGTCTGTACCTGGATAGAAGAACAGACCCAGAGATTAGATCAGATCAAGGTGGAGCACTGGCTTGAATGGCAGCCTTCTGAAACTATTTTGAATAGGAAAGGTGCATGTGCATTTTTCATAGCCTCCTGGAAAATAAGCTGATCTCAGTTAACCAGAGATTGTTGAAAAAAATTACTGAGGCAAAAGGCAAGTGTAAAAAACAATTGAAAGTGAATACTGTAGCCCAGCACATAGGCAGGGGGATCATGGGAGGAGGTTGTAATGGACTCCAGGTTTAGTGGCTGTGGTACTAGGATGTGGAGAAGACCTAGCTTACTGTCAGGCGATGTCTGTAGAGCCTGCAATGGAGAAAATCAGTTGCTTACCAAGAGAGTACCAATAGCCAGTCAGCAAGTGTAAGATAGCAACTATAAAGTCGCTAAAAATTAAGCCTGTGTTAGTTTTCTGTTGCTGCATAACAAATTACCACTAATTAGTGGTTTAAACACAGTCCTATTGGTTTTCTTACCATTCTGAAGGTCTAAAGTCCAGGATGGCGTGAATCAGTTCTCTGCTCAGGCTCGTAAGACTGAATCAAGGTGCTCGGCTCTTATCTGAAGGATCTGGGGAAGAACTGACTTTCAGAGCTTTTCAAGGTCTTAGCAAAATCCAGTTCTTGTGGTTGTAGGCCTCAGGTTCCCATTTCCTTCCTGGCTGTCAACTGGGGCTTACTCTCAGCTTCCTGAGGCTGTTTGACATGGCCCCTCCATCTTTCAAGTGGCAAGGACCTATGGAGTTGTTCTCATGCTTTAAACATCTCTGATTTCCCTTCTGCCTTCCTCCTTTGCTGTAGAATGTGCTTGGCTTATAAGGGTCCAAGTGATTACGTCTAAGATAATCCAATAATCTTCCCATTTTAATGTAGAAATTATAACACATAACACAATAAGAAGGTTTATATTTGATCATACTTACTGGTTCCAGGGATTAGAGCAGGACTTTTTTTTTTTTTTTTTGCAGGGGAGAGGAGCACATTTTATAACTTCTACCTACCACAGAGCCCAAGTTGAATTTTGTAAGATTTACATGAAAAAAGTATAAAATTTCCTTGGTGGATATAAAAGAAAATCATATAGGTTTCACTTTGTAAATATATCATTACCTCCCAAGTTATCTAGTCTGTCAATTCAGTTTAATTTCAGTCAGATTCTTAACAGAACTTTTTATTAAATTGGCAAGCTGATTCTAAACTTCCTGTAGCAGAGCAGAGTGTCTAAGAATTGGCAGAGACAAATTTGAAAGAGAATGATAGAGATCAACAGACTATATTAAACTAAAGTTAATAAAATCTTGAAGAATTAGTTTAGGAGTAATCCATGGCATAGAATGAGGATTCATTTAGTAGATGATAAATTTGCTTCAGTCAAAAGGGAAATGATGGCCTTCTAGGTAAATAGTGGTTTAGTTGTCTATCCATTTGGAAACAAAATTAGATCCTCATTCCAAGCACAGAAATGGTTTCCAGATGGAGTGAAGATCTATATAAACTAAGTAAAATTGTACAGGTATTAGAGATATTTAAGGGAATTTGCTTATAAACTTCAATTTAGAGAATAACTAACCAAAGTGCTAAGAAGCGTTGGAAAAGACCCCAATGCCGCGCAAGACTGAAGGCAGGAGAAGAAGAGGGTAACAGAGGACGAGATGGTTGAACGGTATCACTGACTTGATTGACATGAGTTTGAGCAAGCTCCGGGAGTTGGCGATGGGCAGGGAATCCTGGCATACTGCAGTCCATGGGGTCACGAAGAGTCAGACATGACTGAGCAACTGAACTGAACTTATTAGTGTCCGGAAAGCGCAAATTAAAATAATTAGTCCTTCCGTCTTTCTTGCTCAGTCAGATTGGAAAAATTTTGCTTAATCCAAATGTTGGCGAGGGCACTGAGACATGTACTCTCCTGCATGAGTTGTAATGGTCTTTTTGGCAGTGCCCATTGTAAATTTAATAGGCCTATCCTTTGAAAGAGTAGTTTCACTTGGAGATTTTTTACTGTAGTTAAAGGCATAGGTACATGAGCACAAAGAGACATTTTCGGGATGTGGCATTGTTATTATAGCAGAAAATGTCTAACAACCTAAAGATACTTCATAGCACGGCTTTTTATGTATAAATTATCTAATGGATTTTGAACAAAAGACCAATTAAGTTTAACTAAAGTAATTTATGGGATTTGTAACAAGCACTGTCTTCTCCCAGTGTGTGATTTTATCACTTCTTATCACCCATTTTATATTTAATGAAAAACATTTCCCTTATATTCCAATCTATTTTCTCAAAACAATGCAGTGTTCTCATCTTACATGAGTTTGTATGAATAGATAATTCTCTGAAGAAAGATCAACTGAACAAAGGCCTGCCTCATAATGTGTAACATCTTGGGAATTTCTTATACCTGTCAGTGATGAGAAAAAAGGAAGGAAAAAAATCTATCTGTAGGTATACCATCAAAATAGGTTCTTTTTGAGATTAATGTGTATATGGAGTAATGTTTCTGATTAAATGGTTGTGTGTGGATAATATTTAATATGTTAGATGATAATCTTTAAAGACTATGTAGTCTTTAAAGGGGAGAGATTAGATGTTTTAGAAAGGTATTAGCATTTACCAGACAAGGGAAATATTTTCCTTATATCTGTGTTTATATGAAAGAGATAAAGTCTAATATCTAGACAAAGACATTTTCAAAACATTAACTTTGGTGCTTTTAATTGTAGGTTTGTTAGGAAAGGATGGAAAATGAAAGCCTTGGTGATAGTGGCCAAGATGGTAGAGCTCAGTTCAGTTCAGTTGCTCAGTCGTGTCCGACTCTTTGCGACCCCATGAATCGCAGCACGCCAGACCTCCCTGTCCATCACCATCTCCTGGAGTTCACTCAGACTCATGTTCATCGAGTCCGTGATGCCATCCAGCCATCTCATTCTCTGTCATCCCCTTCTCTTCCTGCCCCTAATCCCTCCCAGCATCAGAGTCTTTTCCAATGAGTCACCTCTTCGCATGAGGTAGCCAAAGTACTGGAGTTTCAGCTTTAGCATCATTCCTTCCAAAGAAATCCCAGGGCTGATCTCCTTCAGAATGGACTGGTTGGATCTCCTTGCAGTCCAAGGGACTCTAAAGAGTCTTCTCCAGCACCACAGTTCAAAAGCATCAATTCTTCAGCGCTCAGCCTTCTTCACAGTCCAGCTCTCACATCCATACATGACTACTGGAAAACCATAGCCTTGACTAGATGGACCTTAGTCAGCAAAGTAATGTTTCTGCTTTTGAATATGCTGTCTAGGTTGGTCATGACTTTTCTTCCAAGAAGTAAGCGTCTTTTAATTTCATTGCTGCAGTCACCATCTGCAGTGATTTTGGAGCCCAAGAAAATAAAGTCTGACACTGTTTCCACTGTTTTCCCATCTATTTCCCATGAAGTGATGGGACCAGATGCCATGATCTTCGTTTTCTGAATGTTGAGCTTTAAGCCAACTTTTTCACTCTCCTCTTTCACTTTCATCAAGAGGCTTTTGAGTTCCTCTTCACTTTCTGCCATCAGAGTGGTGTCATCTGCATATCTGAGGTTACTGATATTTCTCCCGGCAATCTTGATTCCAGCTTGTGTTTCTTCCAGTCCAGCGTTTCTCATGATGTACTCTGCATATAAGTTAAATAAGCAGGGTGACAATATACAGCCTTGACGTAGGAGGACCCTGAGCTCACCTCTTCCATGGACACATTAAAGTTACACCTATTTACAGAGCTATCTATGGGAATGACCTGAAGAGTTTCAAAAAAGATTTTCCACAAGTAAAGATATAAAGAAGGAACCACAGTGAGATGGGTAGGAGAGACAAAGCTTCAGTATAATTAACACCCACACTCCTTGGGAAGGTGACCCACAAACAGGAGGATAATCACCATTGGGTAATTTTTCCCTAAAGTGCAGCTCCCACTTTGAGCTCCCAGCCCAAAGTTTTGCACTGGGAAGACAAGCCCCCAGAATGTCTGGTTTTGAAGACAGGAGAGCTAAAGGGCTGTAGAAAACAAAGACTCCACTCTTAAAGAGTGACTGCAAAACCTGATATACTTTGAATCCCAGCACAAAGGCAGTAATTTGAAAAAAACTTGGAGGAATCACATTCCCTCATTTCAAACTATACTACAGAGCTACAGTAATCAAAACAATATGGTACTGGCACAAAATAGACATGTGGATCGATGAACCTGAATAGAAAACCTAGAAATGAACCTGAGCTATGGACAATTAATCTATGACAAAGGAGGCAAGAGAATACAAAACGGGGGAAAGACAGCCGCTTCAGTAATCTTCGTTAAACTGGACAGCTACATGAAAAAGAATCAAATTGGACTACTTTCTCACAGCATATACAAAAATAAACTCAAAATTTGTTAAAGATGAAAATATAAGACCTGCAACCATAAAACTCTTAAAACATAGACAGGGTACCCTTCAACATTGGTTTGAGAAATATTTTTTGAAAATATCTTCTCAGGTAAGCAAAAATAAACAAATGGGACTGTATCAAACTAAAAAGTTTTTCACAGAAAGGAAATTGTTAATATCAACAGAATAAAAAGCTTAATGAATGAGGGAGGGTTATTTGCAGCCAATATATCCAATAAGGGTTAATATCCAAGGTGCACAGCAAACTCATACAACTTGATGTCAAAAACACATAAACATCGCAATTTAAAAATAGGCAGAACACCTGAATAGATATTTTGCCAAAGAAGCATGCTAATGGCCAACAGGCACGTGAGGAGATGCTCTATGTCACTAGCTCGGTATCATTAAGGATCAGGGAAGTGCAAATCAAAACCACAGTGAGATGCCACCTTACGCTTGTCAGAACGGGTATCATCAAAAAGGCAACAAATAATAAGTGTTTATGAGACTGTGGAGAAAAGGGAACCTTTGTACATTGCTGGTGGGAATGTAAATTGATACAGCCACTATGGGCAATAGAATGAGGGTTTCTAAAAGAATTAATTATAGAACTGCCATATGATCCATCAGTTTCACCTCTGGGTATTTACATGAAGAAATCAAAAATACTGATTTGAAAAGCTATACGGGCTCCAGTGTTCATTGCAACATTATTACAGTAGCCATGATGTAGAAGCAACCTAAGTGTTAATTGATGCATGAATGGATAAAGATGTGTTGTGCATCTATACACAGCAGAATGCTAGTCAGCCATTAAAAAAAAGCAGCCATGCTATTTGTGACAGTATAGATGGATCTAGAGGATATTGTGCTAAAAGCAGTGAGTCAGACAGGGAAAGACAAATGCCTGTAGAATCTAAAACAGAATAAACTAAGACAAATGAAGATAGACTTGTAGTGCAGAGAACAAATGGATGGTTGCCAGAAGGGAGAGGGTGAAATTGGTGAAGGAATTAAGAGATATAGACCTCCAGTTATGTGATAAATAATTGCAGAGTATATTAATGTGTACATATATATATATATATATATATATATATATATATGTAATTTAGGAAGATAGTACCAACAGTCCTACATGCAGGACAGAAAAGGAGACACAGATGTAAAGAACAGACTTTTGGACTCGGTAGGAGAAGCCGAGGGTGGGATGATTTGAGAGAATAGCATTGAAACATGTGTATTACTGTATGTAAAATAGATGCCCAGTGCAAGTTCGATGCATGAAGCAGGGAACCCAGAGCTGGTGCTCTGGGACAACCTAGAGGGATAGAATGGAGAGAGGTGGGAGAGGGGTTCAGGTATACCTGTGGCCGATTCATGTTTATATGTGGCAAATAATCGCAATAATGTAATTTTCCTCCAATTAAAATAAATAATCACAGAGATATAATATACAGCATAAGGAATATGGTCAGTAATGTTGTAGTAACTGTGTGTGGGAATAGTTGGTTACTAAACTTAGCATGGTGATCATTTCATAATGTATGCAAATGTCAAACCATATAGTATATTGGAAACTAATGTCATATTGCATGACAACTATATTTCAATTAAAAAATAAAACATAAAACCTTATTAAGCAAAATGAGATAAAAATTTTAAAAAGCTTTGGCTCTGTGTGTGTGAAAGTCGCTCAGTTGTGTCTGACTCTTTGCGACCCCATAGGCTGTATAGTCCCTGGAATTCTCCAGGCCAGAATACTGGAGTGGTTAGCCTTTCCCTTCTCCAGGGGATCTTCCCAACCCAGGGATCTAACCCAAGTTTCCCACATTGCAGGCAGTTCTTTACCAGCTGAGCCACAAGGGAAGCCCATTAAAAATTGCTATTTTAACTATATATATCTTCTGCATTAGTTATGGGAGTAATGATCCTGGTGAAAATTGCTTTTTAAAGTGAGAGAAGTATGGGATTTTAACCAAAGTAAATTTCTTTTGATGAATTTATTAGATGTACTTCATATAAGCTATTATCTTTATTAAAATAATAATTTTGTCTTGATATTTTAGTCTCATAAGAAAAGCATATCATTAATTTATAATAAATAATAATTTAAAATTGTTTTTCAGAAGTATTTATTTAATACTTAAATCTCTTTGTAATTGAGGCAAAACTTAAAGAGGGAACTATGGGCTAATAAAATTGTTTCCATGTGAGCAAAGCTAATAAAAGATGAGAACTGTGGCTGTGTCCCACTGAGAAAGACAAGACACATTATTAAAAAAAAGACACAACCTGTGAATTATTTTTGCAGAAGTCAACGAAAGGTTCCGTTGTCCTTGAACACGTATTTCGTCACATAAACCTTGTGGAGGTAGACTATTTTGGATCTGCGTTACTGTGACAGAAACCATCAAACGGTGAGTACAGTGACTCCATATTAAAGCTTCTGGTTATAAATTTCATCATATTTCTGGCTTTTCTTATAGCTGAAAAACTTAAACATGTTTTCCATTCCTAATTTCTTTGAATTTTTCCCCTCTTCTGCCAAAAGTCTGTAGAGTTGTAGGATTCACAGTTTGTGTGTGTAGATTTCTTTACAGGTGGCTTACATGGTTTCTGTTTTTTACAATTATAGAGAGTACTTTCCCTTTGAGTTGTTAGGAGGACTGAATTAGCCATTTAATGTGTTAGGAGCCAAATGACTAATGTCTTATAGTGATAAGTATTATTGCTTTTTAAAATTTAAAAAATTTTTAAATTGGAGGATAATTGCCTTACAATGCTGTGTGGGTTTCTGCTGTATGACGCAAGTCAGTTATAAATATCCACAAATCCTCTCCCTCTTGAGCCACCTCCCAGTCTCGCTCCTCTGCGTTGTCACAGAACACCAGGCTAAGCTTGTGGTTATTATTGCTTTTAGGAAAGTAAATGGTTAAAGAGTATTTAAAAGAAATACAGTGTAAAAAGGTGCCTATCTAAGTTTTATAAGTTGGACAAACAATTATAAGATAAACTAAGTAGAGGTTTTCATTTATAAGCTTAATGAAATAAGAGTAATAAAGGCAACCAAGCTTTTGGTGTTGGGTGTCATTTGTTCAGGAAGATTTAACTCAAGATCTTCCTAACTGGTTGGATGGTGAAGTCTCTCAGTCGTGTCCGACTCTTTGTGACCCCATGGACTGTAGCCTACCGGGCTTCTCCATCCATGGGATTTTCCAGGCAAGAGTACTGGAGTGGGTTGAGAGTTATTAACAAACTTAGCAAATTGGTTAGTGTAGATTCTATTTGGTTATAAGGTTGAAAAGCTCTCTTGAATGATGAAAAGAGGAAAGATTTTGAAGGTGAGGGTTTTGAGATATGAAAGTATTCATTAATATGACTTTTGGCTTAAAAGTCTAAGACAGATCTTAACCTGAACTAGAACGTCTTACGCTTATAATGCTTAATGCTTGCCTTAAAAATACCATATTTGACTTTTCATTTTTTCATATGCCTGTTAAAATAGCTTTTCTCTTCTTTCTTCCTTAGTTCTCCTAGCCTCCACTGAGTCATCTGGGTCTGGGGTCAGTTCATTGCAGTTCACTGATATCTGAATGGGGTTTCTTGTTCTGTCCTCAAGAACATGCTAGGATGAGAAGAGGCAGGCAAGTGGAATGCTGTTGATGGCAGTATGTTCTTGAGCTTTTTCCATAACAAGCTTGTTGTTTCACAAGATTTCACAAAGTAGGAATAAAAATTGGGTGTGTTACTTAGCTTTCCATAGGAAGGAATTGCTTTCTAAAGGCAAGTGGTCATTAATACATGCTTCAAAGGGAATGGACATATTCAGGTCACTGAATTCTGTCTTGTACGACTATAAGTCAGCATAGCAAAACTGTAAATCTATACTGAGAGATTAAATTGAAGGCCATAGAAAATATTTTGTATTACCTTCATATTTTTGAAATAGCATTTTTCCAGCAGAGGGAAATTCAGTTTCTGATCTTGTATGTCAGATCTTGCCTGGAAAGATTGACTGTCTTGCTAAAATTGTATAGACCTTATCTGTCTTTTTTTTTTTTTTTAACATTCCAAAGGAAAAAATGTGAAAAGCTAGAGAATTTCAAACAATGGTTTATATCATTGCAAAAGAATTAGAAGGTGGTATTGATAGTTTATTTTAAGTTTTCTAGGGCTTGTAAGATTAAAATTTATTTTTCTGTTACCTTTATTTCTAAGAGTTGGCATGTCTGATACAGGCTTAGGAGAAAATACATAATACGAAGGAGACATGTTTTTTTATGTGGGAAAAACATCAGATGCGTAAATCATATGATTTTTTTGTCTTCTGAATTTTCTTTATAGTAAACTCAGAAAAAAATAGAGGTGATTTGTAAACATGACTTAGTCTTTGCATGTTTAAATGCATTGTTTTCCTTTTAATTGTAGGAAGCTATGAGAGTAAGGTCATGACAATTTACCCTTCCTTTAGGTAACTGTTTGATCAAAGCCTGTCATTTCTGCAGGGTTGGTAGAGTGTCTGGGAAGAAAGACATGATTCTGTTCCTGACATGCTTCTCTTGGATTTTGATATAGGTGTTGGGACCTCCTTCACTCTAGAAGTGCAGCCCCCAGCTGTAAGTCTTTGAGGGGATTGTCAGTAAACCTCACTTCATATTTCCCTACTTCCTCTCTATACTAGTCGAAACAGCCCTTCATATTCCATAGTTACTTAATGGTGAATAAGAGTTTAAGAATAGCCCGATGCTAGAATAGCACAGGACATGGGGAAAAGTCTTTGTCTTAAAAACAGAGGAGTTATTTCTGAGAATATGCCTGGATTACTGTCCATTAGATTGGATTTTGTTTATTGCTTTACTCTTTTTCTGTGCCCAGAAGTTTATTTTAATGAACACTGCCTGTGTAAGGATCTTGTATGTAATTAAGACCTACATAGAAGACTTTGAGGTCCTAATGGGGACCACTTAGATCAACTCTTGAAGCCAATGCAAAGAGATTGGGAAGAGGAACTGGGGATGAAAGGAAGAAAGAGGACAGAGGGAAAAAGCCTCCCCCCACCCCCAGTCAGCAGTGGACCATGCTTTGGACCATGCCTGAACTTTGGCTGGGGATGGGGGACGCAGAGGGCTTTCCTGATAGCTCAGACAGTAGAGAATCTGCCTGCAGTGCAGGAGGCAGCCCGCAGCACTGCTAGTCATCCAGGTGTGGTCAAAGTGTAAGGATGCGTCTGTAGGTGAGTTAGACTGGCAGTGGCTGCAGAAATGACCAGGAAAGGCTATGGAGGGCTTTATGCCCATCTCAGGGAATAGGTGTGTGTTGCATGAGAAGATGCGCAGCTAGCTTAGAGAATTAGGCAGCAACAGGGGCCTTCCCTGGTGGCTCAGACGGTTAAGAATCTGCCTGTAATTCAGGAGTTCAATCCCTGGGTCAGGAAGATCCCTGGAGAAGGGAACGGCTACCCACCCCAGTATTCTTGCCTAGAGAATTCTGTGGTCAGAGGAGCCTGGCAGGCTATAGTCCATGGGGTCACAAAGAGTCAGACATGACTGAGCAACTAGCTCATACATGTATGCCTGATAAACATGTCCCTGTGACAGGTAGACTCACATCGCAAGCAACTTGCTTTCTGTCCTGGAGAACAGCGAGAACCAGCAGGCCTCAAGTCCAGGTGCGCTGGCCAGCACCCTCACTGCCGTCAACACGCCAGCAACTGCTGAGCATGGTCTCGAGTTCATGGCACACCCAGAGCAATTGTTCAAGGGAAACATTGTTACTTTACCATCAGAGATGGAGAAAAGGAAGCTAAAATGGTTAAACAGTGTCCCCAAGGTCTCACAACCAGCAAGTATTAAGATCAGAATTCAAACCCAAGTCTTCATGTCTTCAAGATCTTCCGGTTATTCAGTATACAATAATGTCCTGACCTGAATGCATGGAAGATGAGGAATTCTGAGGAAAGGGAGTCTCATGCCTGGAATGTTAAATGAAAAAAATTCAAATTTTATTAAACTGTATATTCCATGGAACCAAGTCCTGGGAAATTTATGTAGCAAATGCCTAGATTTAGATGTTCTGTGTGTGTAAAGAGTACTTGCTGTTGTTCAGTTGCTCAGTTGTGTCTGACTCTTTGTGACCCCTTGGGCTGCAGCACGCCAGGCTTCCCTGTCCTCCACTGTCTTCCGGAGTTTGCTCAGCTTCACATACATTGAGTCGGTGATTCCATCCAACCATCTCATCCTCTGTTGCCCCCTTTCTCCTCCTGCCCTCAGTCTTCCCCAGCATCAGAGTCTTTTCCAATGAGTTGACTCTTCACATCAATGGCCAAAGTATTGGAGCTTCAGCATCAGTCCTTCCAATGAGTATTCAGGATAGAAACATGCCTTGTTAAGGCTAATGTCTCTCTGAGGTATAGCTGACTGGATTTGGAACACTCTGGGCTTCATAATTTCTTTACTTCTCAGGAGGGGTCTGTAAAAGAATCTCAGGATACTAAAAATAGTTCTTCACGAAGACACATTTGCTGAGACTCAGTTAACACAGTGCTTCCCGCGTTACCTCAGGCTTGCTTTAGTTGCACCGTGCAGTTCATGTACTCGCAGTTTCTTTTCCTAAAAATGGCAATGGTGAAAGCAGTTAACCTTAGTCCTGGTCGAGAACCTCCTTTCTGTTCTGCTCTGAACTGGGTTATCAGGTTCGTTCTTAATCCAAACTGGTCTGTGTGGAATACGTCCTTCTTATATCTGGACCAGTCCTGATGGAAGCTGGATGTGAGGCAGTCTGTCATAGGGTTGGAAGAACACATCAGTTTTGTCTAATGACCGTGCCACTCACTAGCTGTAAATATTTAAAATTCTCTTCCAGTGTTAACCCTGAGTCTGGAAGAGCGGCTCTCGGAGGCGAGCGGGCGCCCTGCCTGCGGCGGGTCGGGTCCGCGGGCCGGGCACTCCGCCCTGCCTCCCTCAGGCCCGTGGCCGAGCCCCGCTGGGCGCAGCCGCAGCTCCGGGAGCGCCCGCTCGCTCCGCTCGGGCGGCCTCGTGCCCCGCTCCTGCGGCGCGTCACTTTATACGGCAGGAGGGACTCGGCAGACGCGACTGCAGGAAGGGCCTTGAGATCGGAGATTGTCCGGGTGGGAATATAGTTACCTGTGTTCTTGCAGGTGAAAGAGAGGGCAAGAGGGCCAGGGCAGACGAGACAGTGGGCGCAGAGGTCAGAGTGGTGCCCGCACCGAAAGGAGGCCTCGACACCAGGCAGGCGGGCGGCCTCCCAGCGTTGGAGAAGGCAGGCGAAGGACTCTCCTCAGGTTCTTCCCGAAGGAACACAGCCCTGCCTACACCCAAGTTTTAAGCCACCCAGTGTCTTAGTCAGTTTGGGCTGCTTTAACAAATTACTGTAGGCTGGGTGGTTTTAGGAAGAAGCACTGGTTTCTCACAGCTCTAGAGGCTGAAAGTCTGAAAGCAGAGTGCCAGCATGGTTGGATTCTGGTGAGGGTCCTTTTCCAGGTTTCAGACAGATGAGTGCTGAGAGTATACCGCGTAATTTCATGTGGTGCAAGAGCTCTCTTGTAAGGGCACTAATGCCATTCCTCCCTACCTAATTACCTCCCAAAGGCCCTACCTCCAAATGCCGTCACCCCAGGTGGTTCAGTGGCAGAGAGCCCACCTGCCAGTGCAGGAGATGCCGGAGATGCAGGAGATGCCGGAGATGCAGGAGATGCGGGAGCTGCAGGAGATGCAGGAGATGCAGGAGATGCGGGAGATGGCATTCGATCCCTGGGTTGTGAGGATCCCTTGCAGGAGGAACTGGCACCCCACTCCAGTATTCTTGCCTGGAAAACCCTATGGACAGAGGAGCCTGGTGGGCTACAGTCTGTGGGGTCACAAAGAGTTAGACATGACTGACCATACACAGATTCATAGGGGATTAGGGCTTTAACATGTAAACTTGTAGTGGACACAGACCTTCAGTCTCTTAGACCCACTGAGATCATTTTGGACTTTCGACCTTCAGAGTTGTAAGATAATTAATTTCTGCTGTTTGAAGCCACAAGTTTATGGTCATTTGTTGCAACATTAAAAAGAAACCGATGCATGTGGTTACTGTGGGGAGAATTTTATTTTGCTGGCTCAGTGGAAACACGCGGGCTTTCTTGTTTGGGTTCACTGCATTAGGCAGAAACCCCAGATGCTGTTCCTTCTCTGGGTAATATTAGCATCTGTCCTCCTGCAGGTGTGCAGAATTTCTGTGATTAGGACTGCATGTGTACATCGCAGAAGTCTATGAGTACATTAGTTGCTGCTACAGGGATTGTCTAGATTCCTTATTATGATGGAGGGAGGGAGATCTGTTCAAGATAGGCAGAGAACTGGGATTTTAATATAGGCTTCTTCACTTTAATAGCTGGGCAAGTTTGAAATTACTCTGAAGCTGAAAGGAAGCACGAGCTGCCTTTGTTGTTGTAAATGGAGTGTGGAGCGGTACTGGAACAGATAACTGCCTTTGGAGTCACAAGACAGGTCGAGCACTAGGTCTGCTCTTAAGAAAGGTCAAGTCACTTCATTTTTCTGAATACTGAGATGCTTTCCTTGCCCCGACATTCAGGACTGTTATAGGATCAAATTAGAGAACCCTTGAAAGCTCATTGTGTATTATACAGTTTTAAACATTTCGAACACTTTTCCTTTTGAAACTAGGATAGAGGAAAATATTGCTGATGATAATATATTCTTAAAAGGTGAAGTAGAGGAAAGAAGGAAATAGTCTGGAGGAAAGGAGAGGAAATCTAATAAGCGCTGGACTCTTAAACAACTCTGGAGATTTTTGAAGATCCGTTTTGTTGATATTGAAAGCAGTAATAAGAGTAAATGTGATATCCTATTACTACTTCTGGTTTTAAAATTTGTAATCATGTCCGATTTTACTTTAAATGTTTATTTGTTTTGCTTATTTGGGTGTGCCGGTCTTCGTGTGGCATATGGGATCTTTAATCTTTATTGTGGCATGCAGGATCTAGTTCCCTGACCAGGGGTGGAACCTGGGGCCCCTGGGACCGCTGAGTCTTCGCCATCGGTCCACTGCAGGAGTTCCCATATTCTATTTTAAAGTTAGTTTGAGGCTTCTCTACAAATTACTCCTTCAAATGCAGATTTTACCTAGTTAGAGCTTTTTCAGAATATAGAATTCAACCTGCTGGATCTGCTGTCCTGTAACTTTAGAAGTCAAACAAGGAGGGAGACACCTTGCATTACAGATTCAGCCAGCACATGAATGCCCTTTCCCTCAGTGAACTCTTCTCTTCACTGAGGCAATAAAAGCAATAAGATGGAAACTCCCCAGCTTCTTAACCCTCTGTACACACTTCAGTTCAGTCGCTCAGTCGTGTCCGACTCCTTGTGACCCCATGGACCGCAGCACACCAGGCCTCTCTGTCCATCACCAACTCCCGGAGTTTACCCAGATTCATGCCCATTGAGTCAGTGATGCCATCCAACCATTTCACTCTCTGTCGTCCCCTTCTCCTCCTGCCCTCAATCTTTTCCAGCATCAGGGTCTTTTCAAATGAGTCAGTTCCTTGCATGAGGTGGCCTAAGTATTGGAGTTTCAGTTTCAACATCAGCCCTTCCAATGAACACTCAGGACTGATCTCCTTTAGGATGGACTGGTTGGATCTCCTTGCAGTCCAAAGGACTCTTAGTTGCTTCTTGATCATCCTTCTCTCTCCTCTCAGTGGAGGAGCCCCGGTGCCTCTCTCCTGGATTTTGCTTCTGCATCTGCAGCCTTCTCCCGTGCTCCCTTTACTCCATCAAGATTTGGGCATGTTTAAGGGTCTTTCCTTCAAAAATACCCTTCTCCTTCTCGCGTGCACCCCTTTGTCTACTGCCATATTGCCTCTCTGTGTCACACCTAAACTGCAGAAAGCTTTGCATAAATCCATTGCCTCTGCTTCTCAGATCCCATTCATAAACTTTTAACAGTTCAGCTTTGATACCCATCATACTGAAATGGTGCTCAGGGTGGTCATGAGTTGCTATATCCAGGTGAAACTTTAAGCCCTTATCTTCCTTAATCTTTCTATTACATTGACTCAGTTCTTGAAATCTTATTTTGCTCTTCTGACAACACATTCTCCTTGTTTTCCCCTTTTTGAGTTTTCTTTGGTTGTTCCTGTTCAGTCTTCTTTAGCATCACTTTTCCTCTGCCTTTTCCTAAACATGTTTTCCTCAGTAGCCTCCTGACTTTATAAAGAGCATCATGAACAGTGCAGTAACCTGGGAGGACCGATGACAGCACATCACGGGTACCTGGCTGGGGAGGGGGAAGACATGACTTGAGGTTCTTCATGAGTCCAGGGGCCTGGAAGGGAACCCCAAAAGTGTCTTTACAGGAATCCTTACCACTGAAGCCTCATTTTCCTGCTGTTGATTATGTCACTCTTCCTACGTAATTTTATCTGCTGTATGATTTAAATTACTGTCTAAAGGCTCAGTTTTTCCTCAAATTTGTATCACCAACTCAGACATCTCAAAAACATCATACTGTATACAGCATACAGCCTCTGCATTCAGACTATCTGGGTTCACGTAGCCTTTACTACTTGGGGAGAACTGTGAGGCATTGGGTGAGTCTCCATGCCTCAGTTTCCCCACTTACAAAGTGGGGATAGTAATAGTATCAACTCGAATAGTAGTATCAAGGGTGGTAGTTCAGGGTAAAGGAGTTTGTAAACACCCAGACTAGTGCTTTAAGCTCTATGGTAGGTGTGGCCTAAGTGTTAGCTCTTATTCTGTCTTTTGATGACCCTTAGGTCCCTTCAGCCCCACATATTCAAAACTAAAGTCATCATCATACCTCCAGATCTGCTCTCTTTTTTTTTTTCAAATGTTCTCGAGAGTAATGATTTTCCAGATTAAAGAAAAAAAGCTATGCACCTTTGTATAATTTTAGGTTGAGAATGAAAATTTTATCCTACATTTAAATAGATACAAATTTTGGTTTATCATAAGCACTGACATTATAAAATCTGTTGCATTATTCTTAAGTGAATCTTAAATGTATAGTCTTCAGTGAATCTATGTCATGGTAATTTTGGTACTCATCCTCAACCTTTAAAAAAGTTTTCCATTAAAAGTCAGAGAATTTTCTTTATTTCTTTTATGTTTTTAAACTTTTATTCTACTTTCTTCATAGAATTTTCTATTATATTTTATTAACAAAATATATCTGTAACAATATTATATATAGAAAATAACATTTTATTTTTTCTATATTGTATTATTTTATTATTAATTTATTGGCCATATCATCTAGTAGCTACACATTTTACCATTTTTAGAAATTGAAATTTTGTTTTTTTAGAAATTGAAAATTTAAAACTTTTCAATGAAAATTTAAGGCTTTATTAATAAGCCTTAAGAATATTTATTATTACTATGGCTGTCATTCATGAGAAACGCTGGGCTGGAAGAAACACAAGCTGGAATCAAGATTGCTGGGAGAAATATCAATAACCTCAGATATGCAGATGACACCACCCTTATGGCAGAAAGTGAAGAGGAGCTAAAGGGCCTCTTGATGAAAGTGAAAGAGGAGAGTGAAAAACTTGGCTTAAAGCTCAACATTCAGAAAATGAAAATCATGGCATCTGGTCCCATCACTTCAAGGGAAATAGATGGGGAAAGAGTGTCAGACTTTATTTTTTGGGCGCCAAAATCACTGTAGATGGTGACTGCAGCCATGACATTAAAAGACGCTTACTCCTTGGAAGGAAAGTTATGACCAACCTAGAGAGCATATTCAAAAGCAGAGACGTCACTTTGCCGACTAAGGTCCATCTCATCAAGGCTATGGTTTTTCCTGTGGTCATGTATGGGTGTAAGAGCTGGACTGTGAAGAAAGCTGAGCGCTGAAGAATTGATGCTTTTAAACTGTGGTATTGGAGAAGACTCTTGAGAGTCCCTTGGACTGCAAGGAGATCCAACCAGTCTGTTCTGAAGGAGATCAGCCCTGGGATTTCTTTGGAAGGAATGATGCTAAAGCTGAAACTCCAGTACTTTGGCCACCTCATGCGAAGAGTTGACTCACTGGAAAAGACTCTGATGCTGGGAGGGACTGAGGGCAGGAGGAAAATTGGACAATAGAGGATGAGATGGCTAGATTGCATCACCAAATCGATGGATGTGAATTTGAGTGAACTCAGGGAGTTAGTGATGGACAGAGGCCTGGTGTGCTGCGATTCATGGGGTCGCAAAGAGTCGGACACGACTGAGTGATTGAACTGAACTGATGGCTATCAATTAAAACAGCAAAGTATTATACATTTTAATAATTCTTAAACTTAAAAGGGAATATTTATTGAAAGTGAATCTTGATAAAATACTGGACTGATTCTTCTCAGTTCACATACCCCTGGATGATTATAATATACTCCTGGTGTGAGACAGGGGTCAGCATCAATTTTATTCATATTTCTTGTTTTTATAAGGATGAGCATTGAGTAACCTTATCTACTGAAGGAGGTAGATTGAAAATGAAGGAGTTTTGATAACGGAAGATCACTCAGTTTCTTGAACTCTCCTGAGTTATAAGCACCCCCCGCCACCAAAAAAAAAAATCACATAGTGATCTGTCATCTAAAATTATTTTCAGTAATCTTTAGTTCGGTTCAGTTCAGTCGCTGAGTCGTGTCCAACTCTTTGCGACCCCATGAATCGCAGCATGCCAGGCCTCCCTGTTCATCACCATCTCTCGGAGTTCACTCAGACTCATGTCCATCGAGTCCATGATGCCATCCAGCCATCTCATCCTCTGTCGTCCCCTTCTCCTCCTGCCCCCAATCCCTCCCAGCATCAAAGTCTTTTCCAGTGAGTCAACTCTTCGCATGAGGTGGCCAAAGTACTGGAGTTTCAGCTTTAGCATCATTCCTTCCAAAGAAATCCCAGGGCTGATCTCCTTCAGAATGGACTGGTTGGATCTTCTTGCAGTCCAAGGGACTCTCAAGAGTCTTCTCCAACACCACAGTTCAAAAGCATCAATTCTTTGGCGCTCAGCTTTGTTTATAGTCCACCTCTCACATCCATACATGACCACAGGAAAAACTATAGCCTTGACTAGACAGACCTTAGTCGACAAAGTAATGTCTCTGTTTTTCAATATGCTATCTAGGTTGGTCATGACTTTTCTTCCAAGGAGTAAGTGTTTTTAATTTCATTGCTGCAGTCACCATCTGCAGTGATTTTGGAGCCTCCCAAAATAAAGTCTGACACTCTTTCCACTGTTTCTCCACCTATTTCCCATGGAGTGATGGGACTGGATGCCATCATCTTGGTTTTCTGAATGTTGAGCTTTAAGCCAACTTTTTCACTCTCTTCTTTCACTTTCATCAAGAGGCTTTTTAGTTCCGCTTCACTTTCTGCCATAAGGGTGGTGTCATCTGCATATCTGAAGTTAATGATATTTCTCCCAGCAATCTTGATTCCAGCTTGTGATTCTTCCAGCCCAGCGTTTCTCATGATGTACTCTGCATAGGCATCTCAAATGCACTGTAGTCATCACCATCCCCTCTCAGCCTGCTCTGAGAGCAAGGGGATCTCAGACACTCATCAAGTTCTACTTTAGTTTAGGTTGAAAGCAAGGGGTTCAAAACTTACTGAGTGGCAAACAATTTGTAATCATTAGAGTAATTCAACTTCACAGTGTCTGAGAGATGTATTAAAAATGCTTTACCAAGATTTATCAGAGCAGTATTTATGTTTTTCTCTTTTACTTAGAGGCACCTGATATAATCTATTTTGATTTGAAAGGATTAGGAAATTAAAAATTGTTCATTATAATGAACATTTGCCAATATATGATATTTGGTAAAATGCTTTTATCTACTTGTGTATTTGATTTTCATCAGAATATAGGAGCTGCACATTTTGTTCATCAAGGGTCCAAATTTTACTTTGGCAAAACCAGTTATCAAACCACTCAGCTAAACCAGCATGTATTCTATATTTTGTCAGTTTAAATAAAAATGTTAAAATGTGTCCTGTGACAAGTATTTCACCTTGGAATTTGATTTCTGGATGAGTATAGACACATAAGGCACAGATAAGGTTTATCTAAGTGATAAACCTATCACTTAGATGTGATAGGTTTTCCAGGGCTTTGGTTTGTTTTCTTCCTATGGATCTCTATCTCCTGACCTAGCCATATTTTTAAGTATTTTGATAATAGCTGGATGTGGAAATTGCAAGGTCTTTAACAAATATCACCATTCCTTTTGTTGCCTTGTTCTATAATATACTTGAGTTCAGAACAACCTCTCCAAGGAGCAAAATACCATACTTCTCTTACTTTGTCTGTGAAAGTGAAGTCGCTCAGTTGTTTCCGACTCTTTGTGACCCCATAGACTGCAGCCTACCAGGCTCCTCCATCCAGGGATTTTCCAGGAAAGAGTACTGGAGTGGATCAAAAGGACATGTAAATTTTGGAAAGACAGAACGCCCTGATCTTCTGGTTTAAGAGTGTTTTATTGAAGGAAACTTTGCTAACACTGGTATTTAAAACACTGATATTTTTCTGCTCGAGGATTTTCCACATCCTGGGACAGTGTTCCCTTGATATCTCTAATTTTCTTGAAGAAATCTCTTTCCCATTCTGTTCTTTTCCTCTATTTGTTTGCATTGATTGCTGAAGAAGGCTTTCTTATCTCTTCTTGCTATTCTTTGGAACTGCATTCAGATGCTTATATCTTTCCTTTTCTCCTTTGCTTTTCGCCTCTCTTCTTTTCACAGTTATTTGTAAGGCCTCCTCAGACAGCTATTTTGCTTTTTTGCGTTTTCTTTTTCCATGGGGATGGTCTTGATCCCTGTCTCCCGTACAATGTCACGAACCTCATTCCATAGTTCATCAGGCACTCTATCTATCATCAGCTCTAGGCCCTTAAATCTATTTCTCACTTTCACTATAAAGGGATTTGATTGAGGTCATACCTGAATGGTCTAGTGGTTTTGCCTACTTTCTTCAATTTCAGTCTGAATTTGGCAATAAGGAGTTCATGATCTGAACCACATTCAGCTCCTGATCTTGTTTTTGTTGACTGTATAGACCTTCTCCATCTTTGGCTGCATAGAATATAATCAATCTGATTTCGGTGTTGACCATCTGGTGATGTCCATGTGTAGAGTCTTCTCTTGTGTTGTTGGAAGAGGGTGTTTGCTATGACGAGTGCATTTTCTTGGCAAAACTCTATTAGTCTTTGCCCTGCTTCCTTCCACATTCCAAGGCCAAATTTGCCTGTTACTCCAGGTGTTTCTTGACTTCCTACTGTAGCATTCCAGCCCCCTATAATGAAAAGGACATCTTTTTTGGGTGTTAGTTCTAAAAGGTCTTGTAGGTCTTCATAAAACCGTTCAATTTCGGCTTCTTCAGTGTTACTGGTTGGGGCATAGACTTGGATAACTGTGATATTGAATGGTTTGCCTTGGAAACGAACAGAGATCATTCTGTCATTTTTGAGATTGCATCCAAGTACCGCATTTTGGACTCTTTTGTTGACCATGATGGCTCCTCCATTTCTTCTGAGGGATTCCTGCCCTCAGTAGTAGATATAATGATCATCTGAGTTAAATTCACCCATTCCAGTCCATTTTAGTTCGCTGATTGCTAGAATGTCGCCGTTCACCTTTGCCATCTCTTGTTTGACCACTTCTAATTTGCCTTGATTCATGGACCTGACATTCCAGGTTTCTATGCAATATTGCTCTTTACAGCATCGGATCTTGCTTCTATCACCAGTCACCTGCACAACTGGTTATTGTTTTTGCTTTGGCCCCATCCCTTCATTCTTTCTGGAGTTATTTCTCCACTGATCTCCAGTAGCATATTGGGCACCTACTGACCTGGGGAGTTCCTCTTTCAGTATCCTGTCATTTTGCCTTTTCATGCTGTTCATGGTGTTCTCAAGGCAAGAATACTGAAGTGGCTTGCCATTCCCTTGTCCAGTGGACCACATTCAAGGGAACATTTCATGCAAAGATGGCCTCAATAAAGGACAGGAATGGTCTGGACCTAACAGAAGCAGAAGATATTAAGAAGAGGTGGCAATAATACATGGAAAGAAATGTACAAAAAGATCTTCAAGACCCAGCTAATCACGATGATGTGATCACTCATCTAGAGCCAGACATCTTGGAATGTGAAGTCAAGTGGGCCTTAGAAAGCATCACTACGAACAAAGCTAGTGGAGGTGATGGAATTTCAGTTGAGCTGTTTCTAATCCTGAAAGATGATGCTGTGAAAGTGCTGCACTCAATATGCCAGCAAATTTGGAAAACTCAGCAGTGGCCACAGGACTGGAAAAGGTCAGTTTTCATTCCAATCCCAAAGAAAGGCAATGCCAAAGAATGCTCAGACTACCACACAATTGCACTCATCTCACATGCTAGTAAAGTAATGCTCAAAATTCTCCAAGCCAGACTTCAGCAATACGTGAACTGTGAACTTCCTGATGTTCAAGCTGGTTTTAGAAAAGGCAGAGGAACCAGAGATCAACTTGCCAACATCCACTGGATCATGGATAAAGCAAGAGAGTTCCAGAAAGACATTTATTTCTGCATTATTGACTATGCCAAAGCCATTGACTATGTGGATCACAATAAACTTTGGAAAATTCTAAAAGAGATGGGAGTACCAGACCACCTGAACTGCCTCTTGAGAAATGTGTATGCAGGTCAGGAAGCAACAGTTAGAACTGAACACGGAACAACAGACTGGTTCCAAATAGGAAAAGGAGTATGTCAAGTCTGTATATTGTCACCCTGCTTATTTAACTTATATGCAGAGTACATCATGAGAAACACTGGGCTGGAAGAAACACAAGCTGGAATCAAGATTGCGGGGAAAAATATCAAAAACCTCAGATATGCAGATGACACCATCCTTATGGCAGAAAGTGAAGAGGAGCTAAAGGGCCTCTTGATGAAAGTGAAAGAGGAGAGTGAAGAAGTTGGGTTAAAGCTCAACATTCAGAAAACGAAGATCATGGCATCTGGTCTCATGCCTTCATGGGAAATAGATGGAAAAACAGTTGAAACGGTGTCAGACTTTATTTTCTTTGGCTCCAAAAATCACTGCAGATGGTGACTGCAGCCATGAAATTAAAAGATGCTTACTCCTTGGAAGAAAAGTTATGACCAACCTAGATAGCATATTCAAAAGCAGAGACATTACTTTGCCAACTGAGGTCCGTCTAGTCAAGGCTATGGTTTTTCCTGTGGTCATGTAAGGATGTGAGAGTTGGACTGTGAAGAAGGCTGAGCGCCAAAGAATTGATGCTTTTGAACTGTGGTGTTGGAGAAGACTCTTGAGAGTCCCTTGGACTGCAAGGAGATCCAACCAGTCCATTCTGAAGGAGATCAGCCCTGGGATTTCTTTGGAAGGACTAATGCTGAGGCTGAAACTCCAGTACTTTGGCCACCTCATGCGAAGAGTTGACTCACTGGAAAAGACTCTGATGCTGGGAGAGATTGGGGGCAGGAGGAGAAGGGGACGACTGAGGATGAGATGGCTGGATGGCATCATGGACTCGATGGATGTGAGTCTGAGTGAACTCCAAGAGATGGTGATGAACAGGGAGGCCTGGCGTGCTGCGATTCAGGGGGTCGCAAAGAGTTGGACATGATTGAGCGACTGAACTGAACTGAACTGTACTGGGGCAGTGTGCTCTAGAGAATTTGAAAGGGTGAGAGGTGTCTTCCTACTGTAAATGGGAAGGGAGTGTTTATGAAAGGGGTGGGTGGTGGGGAGAACCGTGCCCAGAAGTTCAGGTCTAGAAAGAATGTGTGTTTGAAGAGAGCCAATCCCAAGACTTTTCATCAAATGAGAACTATTTTTTCTTTTCTTTGTATTGTGTGTATGAGAAGGTGAACATTAGCGGAACCTATTGCAGTAATCATTTCACAATATATATAAATTGCACCATCTTGTTGAATGCTTTAAACTTAGTTGTGTGTGTCAATAATTTCTCAAGAAAAGTGGGAATTAAAATGTATATGGAAATTGAGGACCTTAGAATTAAGCCCCTTAAAACTATCTGTTGTCCGTGTTGTACTCTTTAGGATGTTCTTTTTTTTTTTTTAAGGATGTTCTTAAAGTTGCATAAGAGGTGTCTGCCCTTCTTCTTGAATACCTTGGTGGATGCTGCACCTCAAACTAGGGTGTCATTCCCAAATCCATCATCTCTCTTCTCAGAGCTGACGAGTCACCAAGTCTGTCAGTTCTTAATGGCTAATGTAACTGTAATCAACCATCCAACCTAGGATACTTCTGAGAGTGAAAAGAACCACTGTTCATAACTAAGCGCGGAGAGCAGTGTGTCTGCAGGACTGTCGTCACCTCTTACCCTTCTAGCACCAGTCCCAGCCCTGGATCCTGGTTGAAGTGCCAGCATGGGGACCTGGATTACCAATTACTGATTGGTCTTCCTGTCTTCGCTCTTGCTCCCTCCCATGTTTTCCGCCTTGCAGTTATGGTTTTGTTTCAGAAATACTACTTTAAGAATGTGTTCCCTGTGGCTTCAAATTCTTTAATGAATCCCTAAAGAAAAATTCAGAAATTCCGTAACAAGGGTCACAAGATCCTTTAAGAAACGTGGCCCTTTGTTGTTCTAGAGCTTTTCTTGCACTGTCGTTCTCCTCTTTAGTCCTCCAGCCAATCTCGCTCAAACCTGCACCACAGGTTCGTGAACACTGCACTCGGCCACCTGCGGCTCCTTACCTCTACTGTAGTGTCTCGTGGTGTACCCTCTGCTTCTTTGGCTCGAATACCCTTCTTGTCTTTGATGCCTGATTTTTACCTGGTGATCCTGCTCTTCCTTACTATCTGATTGAGATGTCTTTCCTAAAGCTTTCTCTCATTCTCCAGAAATGCCCCAGGCTTACTCCTACCACACATTGGAAATTCTTGTCGTTCAGTTGCTCAGTAGTGTCTGACCCTTTGTGACCCCATGGACTGCAGCATGCCAAGCTTCTCTGTCCTTCACCATCTCCCAGAGTTGCTCAAACTCATGTCCATTCAGTCAGTGATGCCATCCAGCCATCTCATCCTCTGTCATCCCCTTCTCATCCTGCCTTCAGTCTTTCCCAGCATCGGGATCTTTTTCCAGTGAGTTGGCTCTTCATGTCAGGTGGATAAAGTATTGGAGCTTCAGCTTCAACATCAGTCTTTCCAGTGAATATTCAAGATTGGTTTCCTTTAAGATTGACTGGGTTGATCTTGCAGTGCAAGGGACTCTTAAGAGTCTTCTCCAACACCACAGTTCAAAGGCATCAATTGTTTAGCTCTCAGCGTTTTTTATTGTCCAGCTCTCACATCCATACATGACTACTGGAAAAACCATAGCTTAGACTAGATGGACCTTAATAGGCAAAGTAATGTCTGCTTTTTAATGTGCTGTCTAGGTTTGTCATAGCTTTTCTTCAAGGAGCAAGTGTCTTTTAATTTCATGGCTGCAGTCACTGTTCACAGTGCTTTTGGAGCCCAAGAAAATAAAGTCTGTCCCTGGTTCCATTGTTTCCCCATCTATTTGCCATGAAGTGATTGGACTAGATGCTGTGATCTTAGTTTTTGAATGCTGAGTTTTAAGCCAGCTTTTTCACTCTCCTCTTTCACTTTCATCAACAGACTCTAATTCGTCTTGGCTTTCTACCATAATGGTAGTATCATCTGCATATCTGAAGTTATTGTTATTTCTCCTGACAGTCTTGATTCCAGCTTGTGATTCATCCAGAGTGGCATCTGCATATAAGTTAAATAAGCAGGATGACAATAAATAGTCTTGATGTACTCCTTGATGTACTCCTTTCCCAATTTGGAACCAGTCTGTTGTTCCATGTCCAGTTCTAACTGTTACTTCTTGTCCTGCATACAGGTTTCACAGAAGACAGGTAGGGAATACTACCTTGCGTTTTTCTCTTAAATAATATCTCCCACTTGATTGAAAACTCCTTGATGGTAGGGATTATGCCCCATTTCTCACTCTATTATCACCTCTGCCACTGCCAACTAGGTGCTCTCTCACCTGGACAAATGGCAAGTCAGAGAAAGGGCACTCTTTGACAAGAATGCTTCTCTCTTTGCTTTTCTTTGTTTGCTGCCTCTGTTCCCCACTGTTCTTTGAATTTATTGCCTTGGGTCTCTTAAGAAAGGACTTTCCTCTAGTTCATTTTAACTAGACTTCATTAAAAAAAACATATATATATATATATATGTTACTGAGCTATTAGGAAGTTATGTTGGAAGTATATGGAATTGCAGGAAGTTACAGATGAATGATATTCTTAGTATGCTGGAGATTACTGAGTGCTATTCAGAATCTTCCTCTTTTGTAAGAGGTAGTGTAATATGTAGTAGAAGGAGGTGTATGAGATTTTGAGTTCAGGTAATGTCACTGGTGGCTACACAGTTGTGTTGCCTATGAATTTTTAAAGAATGTGTTCATAATAAATGGTATTTTTAATAAAATAGGTTTTTCTGTTTCTTTGTAGTTTATGAACAGTTTCTATTAAGGAAGGAGGTGATACGATTTCTCTGGCAAGTCCAGTGATTGAGACTCTGCCTTCCAATGTAGGGGACACCAGTTTAATCCCTGATTGGGGAACTAAGTTCCCATATGAAGCGAAAGTGTTAGTCACTCAGTCATGTCTGACTCTTTGAAACCTCATGGATGTAGCCCACCAGGCTTCTCTGTCCATGGGATTCTTCAGGCAAGGATACTGGAGTGGGTAGCCATTTCCTTCTCCAGGGGCTCTTCCCAGCCCAGGGGTCAAAGCCCTGTCTCCCGTATTGCAGACAGGTTCTTGAGTCACCTGGGAAGCCCAAGACCCCATATGCCTCAGGGCAACTGAGCCAGCACAGTGCAGCTGGAGAGGTCCATATGCCAGAACTCGGGAAAGCATCAACAGTAACCCAGTGCAGCCAAAAAAAGAAAGAAAAGAAAGGAAGTGATGATGCTTTTCTGGAACTGGTTTCTGTTTAGAGTGGGTTTGATTTCTTCTGAGTCCAGTCACTTGCTGCATAGTGAGAATTCAGGAGCTGGCCTGCTGGAAAGAACTCCAGCAGAACATGTTCTGATTATTCTCTTTGTTGTGTATGTTGATTTTTTTAAATTTTTTTAAAATTTATTTATTTATTTGTCTGCATTGAGTCTTAGTTGCGGCATGTGGGATCTTAGTTCCTGCCCAGGGGTCAAACCTGTATTCCCTGCATTGCAAGGTGGATTCTTAGCCAGTGGACCCCAGGGAAGCCTGTCTGCTTATTTTTTGACATGGTTTCAAAAATGCTTTTGAAAGACCTGGATTTGTGTAGGGTCAGCTCCATGGTTCATCTGAACCTAACCCTCTTGTAGTTCTTCTGCCCTCGCCCCCACCCCCATTCTTTTTCTTTCCCAGATGGTTGATCATAAAAGACACAAATGTGTCTTCCATGGGTCACGTACTCTTAAGAGGATTTTCTTCATGAATGTAAAACGAGATGTGATTGGGATGTGCCAGCTTACTGATAAAATGTAATAAGATAGATTATTCCGTGGCTTCCATAAATTTGTCTTTCAGATTGAGTAAGGTGAAGGCATGAATTCTGTCTTGCACAGAGTTCTTTGTTCACTAATGGCAAGTAGTGTCTTTTTTATATCAAAAATAGATTAAAAGGAGGAACAGCTGAACATGGTAAAGATACAAAATATTTTAAAACAAAGCTACCAGAAATGATACTAACTTCACTATATATGCACACCCACATATATTTGCATGTGTAACAAAGTATGCAGGTATGCTGTGTTCTTTTTGTCAATAAAACAGATTTTGTGTGACCAGTTTCTATGACCCACACCTTCTTCATTATTTAAGTGCCTGACAAGAATATTGCCTATTTCATTACCAGGAACATTTTATTAGGCTGTCTTCTCATTCTGTTGACTCAGAATGAGCTATGCAGGTTGGAATTTCAGAGGACTGATTGATTGGATAATGGGAAAGCAGTGGTTTTAGAGTTAGTGCTTCTAGACATTTTTCTGATTATCATAGGAAACAAGGGCTTTTTAAAATCTAGTGTTCTGATACAAACCTCTGATAAACTGACCTTGATTTTACCTTATTCAGAATCTTAAGAGGGTTTTCTTCATGAATATAAAAAGAGATTTGATTGGAATGTGCCAGTAGCTTACTGATAAAATGCATTATTTCCCATATTATTTTATCTTGAAATTCATTACATTTAAAATATATTGCATGCTTGGTTAGCAAAATATAGCTTTGGGACTTTGAAATGGTAAAAAACATGGAGCCTTTTTTGTGAAACAGTGTGATACATAACTATATGACCTTGATGACATAAAAATGGATGCTTAGCTGTGAAAATACACAAGTGAGACCTAGAAGGACACATCAGACGCTAAACTGCATATGAGTATGAATGACTTTTTTTTTTGCTTCTTGTGTTTTTTGGTTTCCTGTTACACACATGTTAACTTTTTAGAAATAAATGTTATTTTTAAAAACCTTAAAAAAAAGAAAAAGCTAAGATGACTACTTTGACCATTTTTGTATGACCTATTCCAGTAAGAGACGTACTCCAAAAATTGTTCAAAGTTGGGGCAGGTACTTTCTTTGGAGACAGAGGCAAGATTTACCCACTTTCTCTTTTGGATTGTGAAATTTCAGAGTAGTTTTTGAGTTAACAAAAGTATGCCCTTTAAAAGCTGACTGTAGGGACTTCCTTGGTGGTCCAGTGGTTAAGAGTCTGCCTTGCAATGTAGAGGACTCAGGTTCGATTCCTGGCCAGGGAACTAAGATCCCACGTACCACAGAGCAACTAAGACTGTGCAAAGCAAGAAAGATCCCACATGATGCAATGAAGTGCTGCAATTAAGGTCCAAAGCAGCCAAATAAATAAATATGTTTAAAAAAATAAATAAAAGCTGACTGTATAAAGGAACTTAATTTTTTAAGCATTTTTTAAAGCAAAAATGATGCCCAGCACTGTTTTGGGTTGCAGGATATTTTACAGAGAATATTCACTCAGAAAACTTTTTGTTTACAGTGTGATATCCTTGTTCTCGTTGGTGTCTCAGGCCTGATCTGGGACTGTGATGAGATAAGAGCAAATGCTGTTTCTCATTTCCACTGAATCACGGAGCAGATTCTTCCTGGGTCACAACTGTGTCTTAGCAACTAGGATGCTGTGGTCAGCAAAAGACAAGGTCTCTAGTTTATATTCTGCCAAGTCGCTTCAGTTGTGTCCGACTCTGTGCGACCCCATAGACGGCCTCCTACCAGGCTCCTCTGTCCCTGGGATTCTCGAGGCAAGAACACTGGAGTGGGTTGCCATGTCCTTCTCCAGTGCATGAAAGTGAAAAGTGAAAGTGAAGTCGCTCGGTCCTGTCCGACTCTTAGCGACCCCCTGGACTGCAGCCCACCAGGCTCCTCCATCCATGGGATTTTCCAGGCAAGAGTACTGGAGTGGGGTGCCATTGTCTTCTCCGAGTTTATATTCTAGGGAGAGATAAATTGCAAATATGTGTTCAAATATCACGTAGTGACAAATGCTTTAAAAATAACATAACTTGTACCAGAGTGACGGGGAGGCTCCTTTTGCTGAGTGGTCAGAAAGCCTCTCTGAGATGCCATTCAAACTGAGGCTTCAAAGACAAGAAGGGGGGGGGCCGTGGCAGGAGCAGCTGCTCGCTGGCTTAAAACAAGGACAAATGTGAAGCCTTCTAGAAGTGAGAAAAAGGCCAGTGCTGCTAAGCATAGTGAGAAGCAGAGTGACAGGCTGACCAGCGGGAGGGGGGCATAGAGTGCCGACAGCATGTGGGAGCCTGGGTACGTGGGAACCTATTGGAAGCTGAAGCTGGGAAGTGATAGCATCTGACTGAGGAGCTGGATTTGGGGAGTCAGTAGTTCTGTTTTGAACAGGTAAAGTTTCAGATGCCCAGTGGACATCTAGGTGGAGATGTTAGGCAAGTAGCTGGGTTCCTGAGAGGACACTGTCACATTTAGGATTCCCTAGGTTTTTAGAGTCTGTTAGGGAGAAACAGGGACTTCCCAGGTAGCTCAGTGGTCAAGAATCTACCTGTAATGCAGAAGGTGTGGAGGTATGGGTTCAGATCCTCCAGATCCTCTAGAGGAAGAAATGGCAACCCACTGCAGTATTCTTGCCCAGAAAATCCCATGGATGAGGACCCTGGAGGATGACAGTCCATGGGGTTGTAAAAAGTCAGACATGACCGTGCATGTACACAGTAGCGGCAGGGAGAAATAGACTGTAAATGCAGAAGGAGAGGGGCAGGGCTGCCGTATACATCTGGGCTAACCATGTAATTCTGGCCTCTGGAGTTGGGCTCAACTGTGTATAGTGATCCTGAGCAGGGTACCCATGTGCAGTTCACGGCATAACTCCCCCTTGGGTTGGCTTGGCTCCTCTGTGACAAATTATATGGTTCCTCCCTGATGACTCAGAGGTTAAAGCATCTGCCTGGAATGCAGGAGACCTGGTTCAATCCCTGAGTTGGGAAGATCCCCTGGAGAAGGAAATGGCAACCCACTCCAGGACTCTTGCCTGGAGAATCCCATGGAGGGAGGAGCCTGGTAGGCTACAGTCCACGGGGTCATAGAGAGTCAGACACGACTGAGTGACTTCACTTTCACTTTATATTCAGTTGCTTGAACAGAGTTTAAAAACAAACTTGAGGTCAGTTATTACAGTTTCAAAGTATGGCAGATTTAAGATTTTATTTCAAGATAAATCATGATGCCTCACTTACTCAGATGTTAGAAGTGTGTAGGAAGCAACTTCATTTATCCAAAAGGTAGACTAAACTTACTGAAAAAAACCTAAAATCGTTTGAGTGATAGTTGCTCAGGCATGTCCTACTCTTTTGACCCCCTGGATTGTAGCCCATCAGCCTCCTCCATCTATGGGATTCTCCAGGCAAGAGTACTGGAGTGGGTTGCCATTTCCTTCTACAGGGGATCTTCCCAACCCAGGGATCGAACCTGGGTCTCCTGCACTGCAGGCAGATTCTTCACCATCTGAGCCACCAGGGAAGCTCTATAGCACTGAGGTAATATCTTAAAGTCCATTCAAGGATTCAGAACTTTTCTCATGAAATCTGTCTCGCTTAAGACACTGTTTATTTTTATTTTAAGAAGAAATCCAAACTCATTTGTTATTAGATATCCTGGCCTCTTAGAGATTAGGAACAGCCTATGGATGCAGTGTGGAGAAGCCCAACTGGAGATAGTCATAGCTTGACAGGAAGGCATGTCCAAGGGATGATCTGTGGGCTACAAGGAGGTTTAATAGTTGGTCACTATAATCCAACATGGTTCTATTAATAACCAGAAAACCAACTCATGTCTGACTGCTTTATTTCTGATAAAACTAGTATATTTAGAATTCAGAAAGTTACATAGAACAGTTGATATATTTGTGGATTCAATGAAAAAGTGATGGTTAAATTGAAAGATAGTTAATTGACTAAGCCTTAAGCAAAGAGAACTGATTTTTGAATGATATCAATTTAGAAGGAAGTCTCTAGGTATGTCCTAGGGGTTACAGTATTGATATCAGCTCCTAGAATAAAGCTGTAGAGGGTTAGGGCATGCTCATCAGTTTCACAGATGATTTAAACACAGAGGGAACAGCAGGCCTGTTGAATGCAAGAGTGAGGATCAAAGAGACTTTGATGAATTAGCATGTGTTCCTGTTAATCATGGCTCTGTAACATTCACCTCCAAGTTTAGTGACTTTAAATTAAGGTGGATTTCCCTGGTGGCTCAGTGGTAAAGAATCTGCCTGCCAGTGCAGGAGACACGGGTTCTGTCCCTGATCTGGGAAGATCCCTTGTGCTGTAGGGGATCTGAGCCTGGGTACCACAACTTCTGAGCCCGTGCCCTATATCCCAGAAGGTGCAACTACTGAAGGCTGTGTGCCTTAGAACCTGTGGTTCCCAACACAAGAAGCCACTGCAGTGAGAAACCTGTGGACCAAAAACAGAGAGTAGCCCCTACTCACCACAGCTAGAGAAAAGCTCATGTGGCAAGGAAGAGCCAGCACAGCTGAACAGATATATACATGAAGTTTCTTCTTTTAAAAAATATAAATACATTAAGGCAACTCTAGGAATTCCTTGGTGGACTAGTGGTTAGGACTCCATGCTTTCAGTGCTGAGGATATGGTTTCAATCCCTAGTCAGGGAACTAAAATCCTACAAGTTGCAAAGCACAGTCAAGGGAAAAAAAAAAAAAAAAGGTGACTCTGTTCTTGAATCTGTGACGAGGACAGGGCTTTGTAGGGATAGCTTATCTCTGCATCACTATTTTCAACTGGGGAGGCTCAAAGGCTGGAGGCTGCAGTCATCTGAAGTCTCAGCCGTGTGTCTGATTGTGGATGTCGGCACTGACTTGAGCTTGGCTGGTGATGGGACACCAACATGTGGACTTGACATGTTGTTGCTTGACTTGTTCACAGGCAGAGTTTGGGTTCCCAGGGCAGGCATCCAGAGGAAGATAGGGAGGGAAGGGCAAAGCTGCTGCTGCTAAGTCACGTCAGTCGTGTCCGACTCTATGCGACCCGATGGACGGCAGCCCACCAGGCTCCTCCGTCCATGGGAGTTTCCAGGCAAGAGTACTGGGGTGGGGTGCCACTGCCTTCTCCGAAGGGCAAAGCAGGATTACCTTTATAACTAAGCCCAGAAGTCGGAGAGTATTACTTTTGCTGTATTCTGCTGATTTGAAGAGAGGAACAGCCAGTCTGTATTTAAACGGAAGAGAGATTAGATGATCCCCCTTGATGAGAGGAGCATCAACTAAATTTGCCCATGTTTTAAAACATAAAAGTTTTATCTTCCAGCCAAAAATTATTTCTCTTCTTCCTACATATAAAATGTACTCACATCCCTCCTAAGGCCTTTCTAAATCTCATTTAGTATGGCATTGGAGTCAGACTAAGGTATAGGAGTTCATCAGATCAGATTTTTGGGGTATTGTTTTTCAGTACCTGCAGTTCAGTCTTATGAATATAGTGCCTCTTGATCGAAGACCTGTGAATTAGAAGGGTAAGAAATATGTATCTACATACCCCAGATCATCATTCAACATATACTGATGGGGCACACATGCGATAGGATAATTGGTATTGTTGTTGTTTTGTCACTAAGTTTTTTCCGACTCTTTGCAGCACCATGAACTATAGCCTACCAGGCTCTTCTGTCCACGAGATTTCTAGGCAAGAATACTGGAGTGGGTTGTTATTTCCTTCTCCAGGGATCTTCCTGACCCAGGCATTGAACCTGTGTCTCCTGCATTGGCAGGCAGATTCTTTACTGCTTTCCCCCTGGGAAAGCCCACATAATTGGTATAGACAGTTGCATTTAGAATGAGCGAAAACAGGAGGCACATAGCAGATACTAGTCCTTAACAGTTCTGAAATCTAGCCAGCAGCTATTTCTTTGATTAGAGCTTGGTCTTAACTGCTTGTGACAGTTGCCCCTTCCCTCTGGGCTTTTGATTCTGTTCTCTGAGATTTCCTTCCCTTTCTATGAAAAGTAAAGTGTGTTTGCAGCTGAGTAGTATTTTCAGTCTGCTTTTTGCCTGATGAAGGTTGAGTTCCAAAGGCCCCTTTTCAGTGTGTATGATTTCTGTCCTTTAAACTAAAGCTGATATAATTTCTTCAAAAAAATTTGTGGATTTCTTATGAATCAATTTATAATCAATTCTATTTGACAAAGGCCATACAGATTGCTATTTATTAAAAAAAAAAAAAAAACGTTTTGTATTGGAGTACAACCGATTAACAATGTCATGATAATTTCAGGTGAACAGCAAAAGGACTCAGCTGTATATATATGTGTGTATCCACTCTCCAGGGCTTGCCTGGTGGCTCAGATGTTAAAGAATCCAACTGTGATACAGGAGTCCCAGGTTCTGTCCCTAGGCTGGGAATTGTCCCTGGAGAAAGGAATGGCTACCCACTCCAGCAGTCTTGCCTGGAGAACCCCATGGGCAGAGGAGCCTGGTAGGCTACATTCCACGGGGTCACAAAGAGTCAGACACGGCTGAGCGACTAAGCACATATGCACAGGTGACTGGTGATGCTGTGATAGTCTCAGGTGAACGGCAGGTGATCCAGCCATGTATATACGTGTATCCATTCTTCCCCAGCCCCCTGCCATCCAGGTTGCCACATAACATTCAGCAGAGCTACTTGTGCTGTACAGCAGGCCCCTTAAAATGTAGCAGCGCATACATGTCCATCCCAAACTCCCTAACGTCCCTTCCCCGTCCTTCCGCACCAGCAGCCGTTCCTTCTCTAAGTCTATTTCTTTTTGGTGAGTAGTTCATTTGGATCCTTTCCTTTTAGATTTTACTTGTCAGGGATGTCATGCGGTATTTCTCCTTCTCTGTCTGACACTCTTTACTCGGTATGACAGTCTCCAGTATCTGTGTTGCTGCAAATGGCGTTATTTCATCCCTTTTGATGGCCGAGTAATATTCCACTGCATATGTATGCGTTACATCTTTTTATCCATTCCTCTGTTGATGGAGGTTGCTTCCATGTTTTGACTACTGTAAACAGTGCTTCAGTGAACAGTGAGGTGCACGTATCCTTTTGGATCATGTTTTTCTCTGGATATATGTCCAGGGATGGGATTGCAGGGCTTATTTTTAGTTTTGTAAAAAACCTCCATACTGCTAAGCATGGTTGCTATACCAATTTACATTTCCACTAGCAGTGTAGGAGGGTTCCCTTCTCTTCACATGCTCTCTGGCATTTATTGTTCATGGATTTTTGATGATAGTCATTCTGGCTGAGAGGTGATATCTCATTGTAGTTTTGATTTTCAGTTCTCTACTAATTAGGAACAAATCACCGTTTCTTGAAATAAACTCTTCAAACCTTAGATTCCTTGTAAAGTTTTGGAAAACAATGCCCTTAAGATTCTTAGAGGAACTTTTCTTTGTTTACGAGGCATTGTTTTGGATCTTTTTTTTTTTAATGGGAGGAAAATTGCTTAATAACGTCATGTTGCTTTCTGCCATACAACAGTGTGAATCGGTCATAAGTATACACATAAACATCACTATGAACAAAGCTAGTGGAGGTGATGGAATTCCAGTTGAGCTATTTTGAATCCTAAAAGATGATGCTGTGAGAGTGCTGCACTCAATATGCCAGCAAATTTGGAAAACTCAGAAGTGGCCACAGGACTGGAAAAGGTCAGTTTTCATTCCAATCCCAAAGAAAGGCAATGCTAAAGAATGCTCAAACTACCACGCAATTGAATTCATCTCACATGCTAGCAAGGTAATGCATGGAATTGTCCAAGCCAGGCTTCAACACTACATGAGCTGTGAACTTCCAGATGTTCAAGCTGGATTTAGAAAAGGCAGAGGAACCAGAGATCAAATTGCCAGCATCAGTTAGATGATCAAAAAAGCAAGAGAGTTCCAGAAAAACATCTACTTCTGCTTTTTGACTATGCCAAAGCCTTTGACTGTGTGGACCACAACAAACTGGAAAATTCTTCAAGAAATGGGAATACCAGACCATGTGACCTGCCTCCTGAGAAATCTGTATGCAGGTCAGGAAGCAACAGTTAGAACTGGACATGGAACAATAGACTGGTTCCAAATAGGAAAAAAGAGTACATCAAGGCTGTATATTGTCACCGTGCCTATTTAACTTATGTGTAGAGTACATCATGAGAACCTCTGTGCTGGATGAAGCACAAGCTAGACTCAAGATTTCCAGGAGAAATATCAATAACCTCAGATATGCAGATGACACCACCCTTATGGCAGAAAGTGAAGAGCTAAAGAGCCTCTTGATGAAAGTGAAAGAGGAGAGTGAAAAATTGGCTTAAAGCTCAACATTCAGAAAACGAAGATCATGGCATCTGGTCCTGTCACTTCATGGCAAATAGATGGGAAACAGTGACAGACTGTATTTTTTTGGGCTCCAAAATCACTGGAGATGGTGACTGCAGCCATGAAATTAAAAGACTTGCTCCTTGAAAGAAAAGTTATGATCAACCTTGACATCATATTAACAAGTAAAGACATTAGTTTGCCAACAAAGGTCCATCTAGTCAAAGCTATGGTTTTTCCAGTAGTCATGTATGGATGTGAGAGTTGGACTATAAAGAAAGCTGAGTGCTGAAGAATTGATACTTTTGAACTGTGGTGTTGGAGAAGACTCTTGAGAGTCCCTTGACTTGCAAGGAGATCCAATCAGTCCTGAATACTTAGGGGCAGGAGGAGAAGGGGATGACAGGATGAGATGGCTGGATGGCATAACTGACTTGATGGACGTGAGTCTGAGTGAACTCCAGGAGTTGGTGATGGACAGGGAGGCCTGGCGTGCTGCAATTCATGGGGTTGCAAAGAGTTGGACACGACTGAGCAACTGAACTGAACTGAACTGAACTCATTGGAAGTACTGATGTTGAAGCTGAAACTGCAATACTTTGACCACCTAATGTGAAGAACGACTCATTGGAAGAGACCCTGATGCTGAGAAAGATTGAAGGCGGGAGGAGAAAGGGGTGACGGAGGATGAGGTGGTTGGATGGCATCACCGACTCGATGGACATGAATTTGAGTAAACTTTGGGAGTTGGTGATGGATAGGGAGGCCTGGCTTGCTGCAGTCCATGGGGTTGCAAAGAGTCAGACATGACTGAGTGACTGAACTGAACTGAACTCCCTCTTGAACCTCCCTCCCACCCCACCTCCCATCCAGCCCCTCTCGGTTGTCACAGAGCACCAGTTGAGCTCACTGTGTTATACAGCAGCTTCCTACTAGAGCTATCTGTTTTATACATGATAATATATCATATTAGATATTTTGAAGACTTAAGTTTTATGGTTACATTCATAATTTCCTGACAGCACTCTGGATTTGGTCTTTGCCCAGGAGCCATTTCTTAATTGTAGCATCATTTGCCTTTTGATAAGATAAGTCTAAAAGTGAGAGAATTTTATTTTCAAACCTGTTAAGTCCTAGTTGATATTTCACAGTCAGTTTTCAGCATATCTCTTTCTTCTTAGCTTTCATTATAGGGAGCAAAAGAAGTCAGTCAAGACTTTCTCCAGTCTGCCTGGAAATCTCCTTCTCTGGATCATCCGGTTCCATAGGTGGTGCTTTTATTTTCCATATGCCCCAGGCAACAGCATTGCTAAACTTTCTGCCTAAAGAGTCAGGTCTTTCTTCCTGCTTCCAGCAGGTTTCTCTCTGCTTTTCTTTAGGCCCCCTTGGAGGCCCTAAGGGCTTTCCAGGTGGTGCTGATGGTAAAGAAACCATCTGCCAACGCGGGAGACTTAGCGGCTGGTTCAATTCCTGGGTCAGGAAGATCCCCTGGAGAAGGGCATGGCAGCCCACTCCAGTGTTCTTTCCTGGAGAGTCCCATGGACAGGGGAGCCTGGCGGGCTACAATCCATGGGGTCACAGAGGCGGACATAACTGAGCGGTTTCACACACACTCACGCATGGGGCCCCTAAGGCTTCCACTAACACTTTTCTTAAGGTCCTTCCTGCTAACTCATCATCAAAACACACAAGGGAGAGTGACAGGAGCGGGGCCAGATCAGGGAGGGCCTTACAGATCATCGTAAGGGCTTTGGATTTTAATTTGAGTAAGAAGGGAAACAACTGGAGGACGGTAGAGAAGGAGAGTAAACTGATCGGATCTGCATTTTTAAAGCATTCCTCTAAATGCTGAGGTAGAACCTGCGGAACCATTAAAGGAGTTGTTTAAGAAATGCAGGTGAATGGTGATGACTGCTTGGCTCTGGGAGTGATAAGAATTTGTCAGATTCTATTTGTATTTTAACATAAGCCAGCAGTATTTGCAGATTGATAGAAGAGATAGACGGTAAAGAGGCTTTGACTGGAACCGGTGGAAGAGTTTTGTATCATTTACTGAGATGGGAAAGACTACAGGAGAACAGGTTTTTCTGGAAGGGAGTAGAATCATCATTTCCTCTTTGAACATCTAAAGTTTAAAGATTCTAATAGGCATCTAAGTAGGAAGTTAGTTGGCTTCAGGGGGCAATTCTGGTCTGGCTATGCATTTGAGAGGTGTCATGTATGAGTTCAGTTGGGTCGCTCAGTCATGTCTGACTCTTTGCAACCCCATGAATCGCAGCACGCCAGGTCTCCTTGTCCATCAACAACTCCTGGAGTTCACTCAGACTCACGTCCATTGAGTCGGTGATGCCATCCAGGCATCTCATCCTCTGTCGTCCCCCTTCTCCTCCTGCCCCCAATCTCTCCCAGCATCAGAGTCTTTTCCAGTGAGTCAACTCTTCGCATGAGGTGGCCAAAGTACTGGAGTTTCAGCTTCAGCATCATTCCTTCCAAAGAAATCCCAGGGCAGATCTCCTTCAGAATGGACTGGTTGGATTTCCTTGCAATCCAAGGGACTCTCAAGAGTCTTCTCCAACACCGCAGTTCAAAAGCGTCAATTCTTTGGCTCTCAGCTTTCTTTACAGTCCAACTCTCACATCCCTACATGACCACAGGAAAAACCATAGCCTTGACTAGATGGACCTTAGTCGGCAAAGTAATATCTCTGCTTTTCAATATGCTATCTAGGTTGGTCATAACTTTTCTTCCAGGGAGTAAGCGTCTTTTGATTTCATTGCTGCAATCACCATCTGCAGTGATTTTGGAGACCCCCAAAATAAAGTCTGCCACTGTTTCCACTGTTTCCCCATCTATTTCAGATGAAGTGATGGGACCGGATGCCATGATCTTTGTTTTCTGAATGTTGAGCTTTAGGCCAACTTTTTCACTGTCCACTTTCACTTTCACCAAGAGGCTCTTTAGCTCTTCTTCACTTTCTTCAATAAGGGTGGTGTTACCTATATATCTGAGGTTATTGGTAATTCTCCTGGCAATCTTGATTCCAGCTTGTGCTTCATCCAGCCTAGAGGTTCTCATGATGTACTCTGCATATAATTTAAATAAGCAGGGTGACAATATACAGCCTTGACGTACTCCTTTTCCTATTTGGAACCAGTCTGTTGTTCCATGTCCAGTTCTAACTGTTGCTTCCTGACCTGCATACAGATTTCTCAAGAGGCAGGTCAGGTGGTCTGGTATTCCCATGTCTTTCAGAATTTTCCACAGTTACATTTAAAGCCAGCAGCCTGGTTGTAAGGTGTGAGCCCAGGGCAGTTCAGCCTTTCCTGGTTAAGGAGATAGTGAGCACCCAATAGAGGAGACTGTGAAGCTGTGGTCAGTGAGGTAGGAAGAAAGGCCGGAGGGAGAGAGTGCATGACAAAGCTATTTCAAGACAGTGGGTGGTGACTCGCACCTGTCATTAGGGTTAACAATGGCTGTGGTAGTAGAGTGGGTTTTCAAGAGGCCGTGGGAAGCTCAGCCCTTGAATGAGCAGTTATGATCAACTTTGGGAAAAATAATACTGGAGAACAGTTCATGTAGCAGATTTATTCCACTTGAGTGAAGGCATCGTGAGAGTGGAGATGGAATGTGTTTTGGATACAGGCATGTTTGAGTTTGAATCTGTACTTCCTAATTGACCCACTGTGGAGCTGTAGGCCAGGGCTCTGTCTCCACCTATAAAATGGGGGTACAAGTACTTTTCTTACAAGGTTGTCAAAGGTTAACATGAAAAAATAATAGGCAGAACATCTAGTACAGTGCTTGGCACATAGTAGGAATGCAGGTCATGTAAAATACCATTGGTTTCATTTTTCTTTTTTTCCAAATTACAAATTAAAGTTTTCCATGCCCTTAAGGTACTCGACCCAGCGTCAGGAAACTTTAATGATTCCCTAACTCATTTACAATATGATCATGAATACATCACTAGGCCTTTCAGAGACTGACATACCTCATTTGTAAGTAGGGACTCATAATCCAAGCTCTACACTCTTTTTTTCCCCTAAGTCTTCACTAATCTGAGTCTACTGTCCAAATTACCCACCTAGCCTACGTGAAATTCCCAAAACTTCCCTTAAGTCCATATGGCATTTTATAATTTGGGAAATGATTTCACATTTGTCCACTCATAACAAGCCCTATCAACTAATTTATCTGCCCAGTACCCTGATGTGAGAAAAATCAAACTTCTGTTCTACTTGAACCTTTTCTACTTGAACCAGTTAAATGGCGTAATAAATCCAGAAATGGGCTTAGATAGTTCCAGACATACGGAAAGGTCAGTCAGTGCGAGCTGCAGATGGTAAAGGGGCTTGAAAGGTGGCTCAGTGGCACAGAATCCACCCGCCAGAGCAGGAGGTGCAGGAGAGGTGGGTTTGACCCCTGGGTCGCGAAGACCCCCTGGAGGAGGAAATGGCAGCCCGCTCCAGTATTCTTGCCTGGGAAATTTCATGGGCAGAGGAGCCTGGCGGCTACAGTCCATAGCGTTGCAAAGAATCGCACACCACTGAATGAGCGAGCACACACACAATTGTTAAATCTCGAAGTAAGTACTAAGAGTTTTTGGTTAATGGTCCATGTCTTATGTCTCCTAAATTGCATCTCTGCAAATCCCAAAGTAGGTAGGGCATTGCTGGGTATAGAGGGGATGCGTCCAGCAAATCACAACCAGCTAAGTGATGGTGGGGGTGGAGGGGGCAGCGATGTGGCGAGAGGGAGCAGAATATAGAACTCCCCTCACCCATCAGAGAGAGAGGGAGCAGAATATAGAACTCCCCTCACCCATCAGAGATTTGTTTGAAAGTACAGAGACAAAATGGGCAGATATGGGCTCAAAAGTGTGGTGTGTTTCAGTATGGGAGAAATAACAGCTTGTATTCGGCCGGGAATGATTCTGTGGAAAGGGAAGCTTTGGTGGTGCCGGGAGGAGAGCACAGAATTGCTGGGACCATATTCCTGAAAAGATGGGAGGGGATGGGCTTCAGTGGAGCATGGCCGTTCCTCCACAGCAACAGGGGAGGAGACAGGACCAGCACAGATGCAGATGGGTTGGGAGATGTTTTGAGAAGGCATACGTGTTCTCACCTGATGGCTTCAGTTTCCTCAGTGAAATAAGAAGGATCATCAGCTGAGAGTGAGAAAGGGGGGAAGAGAAAGTATGGAGGCGTTATGCAGGCAAGTGAAAGAATAATATGTAGTAGGATTCTGGGTGGTGTCAGTGGTTCCTAATAATGACTTTAAGGTGAGCCCATCTATGGTTGTGCAGTTTGAGTCTTCAGTTATACTTAGCCTCTCAGGTGCTGGCATGGAGAAGGTGGAGAGTTGGCAGGTGTTTGTTTTTTTCCAGTGGATATATGGAGGGAAGATTGTGCAGGGGAATTGAGGAGAATTGTGAGTGAACAAAGAATGAATTACGAGCAAAGTGAGGATGTGCATCAAAACAGGGAGGAAAGATGGTGCGAAGGTAGGAGGAAGTGTCAGTTGTATCCTGATGGAGTCAGAATATCAGAGAGTGAGCTGGGAAAAAGGATTTGGGTAGTCAAGTGTGTGAATCTTGAAACTGAAGTTTTGCGTTCCTGTTCAGACAGTGTTATTGAATAGTGGCTTGGTTCGAACCTAAAATAAAAGGAAGTTCAGTTCCTTGAATCTGTTATTCTGTATTTTGGGGCAGGTTGGTTGATCAGTTTCTAATTCATAATTAAAGGGGCTAGATAAGCGAGCATGAAGTCTTCAGGAGTGCCTGGCACATGGCGGGTGTTTGATAGGGGCTAGCCGTTACCGTTGTTGGTTCTGTAAGCCTTAGTTGGTGCCGGGGCCTGTGGGAAAGAGCTGAGGAACTGTTCCTGGGGCCAGTGACACTTCCTGAGCAGTCAGATGGTGCAATAGAATCCACTTTTGTCGAAAACTAAGGCCTAGCTACACGCCGCCCCCCCACCCGCAATGATGGCTTAATGGCAAGCCCTGGTTTCTGTCCCTGCTATGAGTAGCTTTGTAATGGCGGTTTTACCTGAGGTTCCAAGGCTTCTGTGATTGATACCAAGGAGCAAACTAAGATCACATCCTGTGAATGTTGCTTAGAGGGCCTGAGATGTGTCTGTATAGGGACATTGGGAAATGGGCATGGAAAAAGCCAAACAGCCACTATCGCAGCCCTGGATTTCTGGGAACGTATGTGCCGATTATGTCAAGTCCTTGAACCCCCAGGAATGACTTGCAGTATCGTTTTTTAAGATCTTTTGGCTCCATTGTCACTTATAGATTGCCAACTCTTCATACTCCCTTAGATCAGTAAGTTCTTTTGTTATATTGATACAGACTGTGTGCTTTAAGGCCTTTTTGGATCTACAGGAAACATTATTAAATACCACTGTGGTATTCTTAAACTCTCCAAAGAAGAGTCAGTATTATACTTGGTGTGAAATAAGATGTAGCAAAGCTCTTTTTACTCCATGCTGTCCATGCATTATCTAAAATGTTTTAGGCTTTATTCTACTATTAGAGCTCTGCTGCTGCTGCTGCTAAGTCGCTTCAGTCTTGTCTGACTCTGTGCGACCCCATAGTTGGCCGCCCACTAGGCTCCCTCGTCCCTGGGATTCTCCAGGCAAGAACAGTGGAGTGGGTTGCCATTTCCTTCTCCAAACATTAGAGCTCTAGGAGACTCCAAAAGAACAGTTGTCAAATGAAAGGTTGGATCCCGAGTTTAATATATATCTTTTGAAGGTTAGGATATTGATTTACTGGACAGTGTTAGAGTTTAAAAACACAATACAGAGACTGTTGCATAGAAAATTGATGAAGTTGAGACATGATCAGCCAAGGTGGATGAAAAGGTGCTTGGGGCATTTAGCCAAGACTGTGAGAGTAGGAAGGAACTTGAGCCCATCTGTCATTTTCCTTTGGGTTGGATAAATGCTGTTATTAAGATCGACAGGACTAACGAGTTAAGTCCCTCTAACTATTAGAGTCTTACACCCTGGCAAAGAGTCATTGACAAGGAGGGCTTGTCATCTTAACTCCTTAGTGATTGGACTTTGGGATTATACAGAGGAGCCTGGCGGGCTCCAGTCCATGGGATCACAAAGAGTCGGATACAACTGGCTGACTAAGCACAGCACAGCACATTGAGATTGTAGTCTGTTAATGTGCTCTTGTGTTAGGAAGCCCGCTGTGGAAATCAGGATGAGAGAGCAGGGTCTCTTTTGGTTAACTGTCACTTCATCTTCCTGCTGAATAGGATCCAACCCAGCTTATGAGGATATACAGAACTATTGGATATGTTTGAAATAAGTGAGCAAGAGGAGGTGGGGGAAGGTAAGGGGTAGAGTGATTGATGGATTTTCTTAGAGAGTGAGCTGCCTAAATGTTGAGAGAGAATGAGAGAGATGGGGCAGTCTCTCCTCTTGACTGTCTAGGCAGCAGGCACAGCTCAGGAAAGCTGTTCTGTAGCCCAGCACTGCAGTGGACCCTGCTCGGCCCTCTGTTTCTCTTTTTTCCCCCACTCAGCACAGACAGAAAGACTGAATGGGCCACTTTTTTTTTTTTTTTTTCTTTCTGGAAGTCCTTTAGAAACACATTTCTTTTTCAAGAAAATGTTTATTTATTTGCCGGTGCCGGATCTTAGTTGCAGTATGCAGGATCTAGCTCTCTGACCAGGGATTGAACCTAGGGCCCCTGCGTTGCGAACATGCAGTCTTAGCCACTAGACCACCTGGTGAGTCTCAGGAACATTAATTTCTCAGCTGCATAGTTATAAGCTATCAGACGGCACTGACTTCAGTAAGTCCTCTGCTGTAAAGGACTTGGAGTATCTTGTTCTGTGTTATTACTTAAAATTAGACCCATCAGCTTTAAGAGCAGTTGAGCTGTTAGGATAGCACTTTTATAAAAACTTAGGGCTTGGTCTCCATTTCTGTATTTTGGAGAAGTTTTTTATTTGTGAGCATACTATTCAAAGATTTTCTCTTCATTGATGCCTCTCTGTGCTTACTTTGATGAGCTCCTTTTCTTTTTACCTTTGTCTTACATGTATTCATCTTACACAGATGATAGTCTCACCACATTATACCGTATCAGTAATTCTGTCTGTGTGTCTGCTAGGCTGTGCGTGTCTCACGGTTAGGGGAAGTTCTCAGTCATTTGTGTTTTACTACAATCCTCAGGGCAAGATTTGACATGATGTATAGAGAATATATGTAGTGGGTATGCCATAAATGTTGAGTGAATAAATGTTATCCCAATTTTAGAGCCTACATCCATTCTGGATATAGGTGAATATTCAAACTTGAACCCTAAAGCTGAAATGGGAATGCTGTGTTATTAGCAAATCTTTGTGCCATTTTTCCCCACTGGTTATGGAGCAGCTGCCTGCTGTGTTTCACGGTGATCACACACCTGCTACATTTGATCTCTTGTTGATAATGGGTAATGACAAGTGTCATTGGTTCCAAGGTCATTTCTTTACCTTGGTTGAACATAAGTGGGTTTTACATTTTAAGATGCTGGCTATGGAAACTGGTGGCTCACGGTTTTTATGTGTATTCTGGGCATTTATCACTGTCTGACTTCCGTAACCCCAGTTTCTCTTTGGATCAAGAGCCGTGTGTGTGCGTATGGATGTATACCAAGGAGAATTAATGGCAGTGGGCAGCCTTTGGCTGAGTCTTGAGTCTTCCCTTTTTGTTGCAAAATTGTAATTTTTAAGTCCTTGTAGACCCTTCATTATGCTTTTTCACCTCACAAGGAAAGATTTATAGATTACCATTAATTTGGAGATTTTTAATAGGTTAACCAGTTTTTCCTGTTACATTTAGCTTAAAGTTTCCTTCCTGTTTTCTTTCTTTAGCTTTTTAATGCCTGAAAGTCATTCTGGAGGAAAGAACAAACAAAGAAACAAAGGTGGTTTGAGGAGTAAGTTTGTCAAATTTGTTTTTGGGCAATGATGTTGTTAGAAGGACAGATTAAGAGACTTTTTGCAACTTCTTTTTACTAGTTTTGAGATGAGATTAGACAGAGTAGTAAGACTGCAGGCCTCTGCCCTCCCTCCTTTTGCCCGAAGCGCTTAGTACAGTGTCAGTTCAGTCTCTCAGTCGTCCGACTCTGGGCCACTCCATGGACTGCAGCACGCCAGGTCTCACTGTCCATCGCCAGCTCCCAGAGCTTACACAAACTCATGTCCATCGACTTGGTGATGCCATCCAACCATCTCATCCTCTGTCATCCTCTTCTCCTCCTGCCTTCAATCTTTCCCAGCACCAGGGTCTTTTCAAATGAGTCAGTTCCTCACATCAGGTGGCCAAAGTATTGGAGTTTCAGCTTCAACATCAGTCCTTCCAAAGAATATTCAGGACTGATTTCCTTTAAGATGGACTGGTTAGATCTCCTTGCAGTCCAAGGGACTCTCAAGAGTTTCTCCAACACCGCAGTTCAAAAGCATCAGTTCTTTAGCACTCAGCTTTCTTTATAGTCCAACTCTCACATCCATACATGACTACTGGAAAAACCATAGCTTTGACTAGATGAAACTTTGTTGGCAAAGTGATGTCTCTGCTTGTTAGTATGCTGTCTGGGTTGATCATAGCTTTTTTCCAAGGAGCAAGCATCTTTTAATTTCATGGCTGCAGTCACCATCTGCAGTGATTTTGGAGCCCAAAAATATAACCTGTCACTGTTTCCATTGTTTCTCCATCTATTTCCCATGAAGTGATGGGACTAGATGCCATGATCTTAGTTTTCTGAATGTTGAGTTTTAAGCCAACTTTTTCACTCTCTTCTTTCACTTTCATCAAGAGGCTCTTTAATTCTTTCTGCCATAAGGGTGGTGTCATCTGCGTATCTGAAGTTATTGATATTTCTCCTGGCAATCTTGATTTCATCTTGTGCTTCATCCAGCCGGACATTTTGCATGATGTACTCTGCATATAAGTTAAATAAGTAGGGTGACGTACTCCTTTTCTGATTTGGAACCAGTCTGTTGTTCCACGTGCAGTTCTAACTGTTGCTTCTTGACCTGCATACAGATTTCTCAGGAGGCAGGTCAGGTGGTCTGGTCTTCCTATCTCTTGAAGAATTTCCCACAGTGTCGTCATCCACACAGTCAAAAGCTTTGGCACAGTCAGTAAAGAAGAAGTAGATGTTTTTCTGGAACTCTCTTGCTTTTTGGATGACCCAGTGGATATTGGCAGTTTGATCTCTGCCTTGACTGGATGGGCCTTTGTCAGTGAAGTGTAAGGCCTAAAATTAAGGCCTAGTGTTTTGTATGCCTTGACATCTTGAGCAAACCGGGAAGGCCTCTCATGGCCCAATTCCTGAGTCTCCTTCCAAAAGTGCTCCTGTGGATGGGGTCTCCTTGCCAGATAATCCTCTGGAACCCCAGCCAGCTGATATACTGGTTTTTGTCCTGTGAAACCTGGAGCAAAGATACCTCTACAGACCTTGGGGAGAATAAATGGGTGGTGGTGTAAATTGTTTGTGATAACTTGTTATGGCAGCGATAGAAACCTGATGCAGGTGTTAATGGCTGAGTGTGTTTTCCTCTGTTTTATCTTATTTGAAAAATCCAGGGAGAGTCTAACCTTTTTGTTAACATGATTTGCAAGAAACAACCCACCCACCTAATGTTTCCCTTTTGTAGGAAGCAGCCCTGGCTTTATCTAGGGAAGAAGGTCTGCTCTGTGTCTAACACACAGCTGAGCATTTGGATTGATTTTTACTCTATTTCAGTGAATCAGTGTTTCCCTGAGAACCATTTATTTTTTAACATCAAAGGCACATCTTTAGTCATTGTGGACTCCAAAAGCAATTGACTGATTATGACCTCTTCTTCAAATACCTTACGTTAAAAGTAAGTTTTTCTAGACTTTCAAAAATTAAGACATGATAAGAGTGGGATGATGAACATTGTGTTATAAGCTGCTACCCATTTATATTGATGTGTCTGTGTGTTAGTTGCTCACTCATGTCGGATTCTTTGCAACCTCATTGTAGCCCGCCAGGCTCTTCTATCCAGGGGATTCTCCAGGCAAGAATACTGGAGTGGGTTGCCATTTCCTTCTCCAGGGGGTCTTCCTGACCCAGGGACTGAACCCAGGTTTCCTTCAGTGCAGGCAAATGCTTTACCATCTGAGCCACCAGGGAAGCATATATATTTGTCAAATATGTAAGATGAGGCAAAGGGCTTCTTTTTCTTTCAGTGATTTTATTTCACAAAGGTGATGGGTAATCAAATATGTTTATATTGGTTACCTTTTGAAAAAGTAGGGAAATTTGAAACAGCTCTGTGAGTGGCAAATAGTGAGGATTATGTATACAAGAATAGAGTTAAGTATTGTGATAAAATCTGTAATAAAATGATTATGCTACTCATTTAGGATGAGTGATTTTTATTATATGTAAATAGGAATAAAAGGTTAAGGGGATTACATAAAATATTATAATAACTATTTATAATTACTGGTACTGTTACACAGCAGAGTGAGCATTTCTGCCCTTGGTGAAGCGGCAGGAAAAGGGGTGCTGGGCCAGAAGGTTCTCTGAGGCTCCTTTTGTGGTTTGTTATTCCTGACCCAGGGGGATCAAGAGAGAGTGAATGCTTTCTCTGTGAGTGTTTTCGCGGGACAGACACAAGAGCGCTAGGAATGAAGTGGCTCAGGCTGGACTCGCTCCTGCCTCCATGCCGTGAGACTTTCCCCTTCTTCATCCAGTAACATGAAAAGTGGAGACTGGGTAGCTTGGCCCTGGGAACCGCCAGCATTTGGCAAGAAGAGTGGGGTAAAGGCTCCACCTGGCTCACTCCCCTGAGTTAACAGGCACTGGAGTCCCTTTGGCCATGTGCTCCTGTGGGGACTCTGGGTGCTTCCGCCCGCTTTGTACTTGGTTTGCTCCTCCTCTGCCCCTCTTCCAGATGAGGCAGAAGGTTTGTTTCCGTTCTTTCAGTGATTTTATTTCACAAAGGTGAGATTTAAAGGAAGGCCTCTCGACAGGGCCCTCAATTCTCCCATTACTGTCTAAAATTCTGTCCTCGGAAGATTAATTTGAATTAATCAGCAAGTATCTTAAGCCTGGCTAATAATACTTATTAAGAATGACCATCACACCTTAATGCTAATCATCGCTAGCATGTGTCGCATACTCAGTGTGAGCCAGGGGCTCTTACAAAGCCTCTGCAGGGCGTAATTGACTTAATCCGCCCAGCGCGCCTGTGCAGAAGGTACAGAGAGAGACACCCCAGGCTTGCGTGGGTGCCGAGTCTTCAGTCCTTTCTGGCCGTCTGCAACTCTGTGGACTGTAGCCTACTAGGCTCCTCGGCCCATGGGATTCTCCAGGCAAGAAGACTGAAGTACGTTGCCATGCTCTCCCCCAGGGGACCTTCCCAACCCAGGGATCAGACCCATGTCTCCTGAATTGGCAGGCAGGTTCTTTACCACTGGGCTTCCCTGATAGCTCAGTTGGTAAAGAATCGCTTGCAGTGCAGGAGATCCCAGATCCATTCCTGAGTCGGGAAGGTCCTCTGGAGAAAGGATAGGCTACCCACTCCAGTACTCAGGCTTCCCTGTGGCTCAGCTGGTAAAGAATCCACCTGCACTGCGGGAGACCTGGGTTCAATCCCTGGATTGGGACGATTCCCTGGAGAAAGGAAAGGCTACTTACTCTAGTGTTGTGGCCTGGAGAATTCTATGGACTGTATAGTCCATGGGGTCACAAAGAGTCGAACATGACTGAGCGACTCTCACAGTTCTTTACCACTAGGGCCACCTGGGAAGCCCCAAGATGTCCAGAACTGGTTCCAAGTTATATGGTGATGAATGAGGGGAGAGAGGATGGAATCCAGACAGGTCTGCTCTGGGACTTGAGCCCTCACCCGCTGAACTGGGCCTCCTCTCCGGCATATGGTTTGATTAGATAGCTTTCTTCCTTACACCTGGCAGAGATGCTTTTCAGGGATGGGACTGGAAATGAACAGAGAAAATTTTAGGGAGAGACATGTCTGTAGGGGAGGTGCTGTGGGGATGCTGGAAAGAGATTTGGGTGGCATTTTCTGCAGCCAAAGACGGTAAGAAACTCACTCATTATCATCTTGATGTTGCTGATCTTATAACCAACCTGAGAATTCAACTAAGAACCCAGCATGTACTGTTTCTCTTCTCTCCCAGCACTGACGTCATTTCTCTTTTAATGTTCTAGCAGCAGAAAATTCTTACATATGTTTGTGTGTATATATCATAAATCAAATGTTTTACTTATTATTTAAATGTAATTAAGAAAACAGCACTTTGCAAATATTCTTGAAGAGAAGGCCAATGAAATGCAACTAATTTCTGCAATTACTCTTTTCTTCCTCACACCAGTATTGGCTGGATCCTGCGAAAACCCTGTCTGAACACAAAGAACTGATCAACAGTAGGTATTTGATTTTAATTTTGTTGAAATTTGAAAATGATGCAATGTCCATGATTAGATGAGTGCAGAAATAGGCTTTAAGACCACAGGTGTGAATATTAGCCCTTGAGTGCCAGAATATGGAAATGGGTGTTTATACATTACTGAGACTCTTGAGACTCTGATTAGACTGTGTGGATAGGGACTCTGAGGAGATGAGAGTATTGAATTTTGCTTTTGGGGGCACCTGGCCTGGGCTTCTGTCTGTGATTTTTCCATTGCTTTTGAAATTTCACCTTCAGACAGAAAAAAAGCAGAGAGGCACTGATTTGAAAAGCAAGTGGGCATTGGATATATTAAAGTGCTTGAGTTTCTTGGGTTAAAGAGTGTTATTGCCCTTCACATTATTTACTCGGTCAATAGTTAAGGAGTGAGTGCCCTCATAACCTGAAAGATTGCTATGAATTCAGAAAGGATCCATCTATTTTGGTTTTGACTTTATCAATATAACTCTACTAATTGACTCAGAAGTCTAATTAATGTTATATTCATTAACATTAATTTTCATAACTCAAATTTTTATTTATAAATGTACACATGCCACACACTTGCAGCCCTTAAGTATGTAGAAGAGTAGTTATTTTTAAATCTTTATTATTAAAATTATTGTAAAATGTATAAGATGTCCCATGTTAACCATTTTGGAGTGTACAGTTCAGCAACTTTAAATACACTCATATTGGTTTGTAGCCATCACCAGTAACCATCTCTGAAACCTTTTTGTCATCCCAAACTGAAACCGTATCATTAAACTATTTTGCTGAATTATTGCTGATAAGACCTAGAGGATTCTTCTGGCCTTTCTTACCCCATGTGAGTCTGTACTTTTCCTGTGTATTGATTCATTCCTTGGGGTAAAATGGGTCACATGATGCTCTGTGGACCCCACGGGCAGAAACAGAGCTGTGCCTCAGGAAGGAACTGGGAATAAGAGCTGCAGAATGGTCAGGAGCTCAGCACGTACCATTTCTCTGAATATCAGCATCATTTTTGTTTCTCTCTGTGGTCTGGCTCTTTTTTCCCCTCCATGTCTGTGGTGGAAACCTCCACAGTTTCCAAGTTATAGCTCTAGCCACAAGCAGAGGCAAACTGGCTGTCTCTGAATTGCAACTCCTGACTCTTGGGAGAGTGTTTGGCCAGTTTGCATAATGGCACCCCACTCCAGTATTCTTGCCTGGAGAATCCCATGGACGGAGGAGCCTGGTGGGCTATAGTCCACGGGGTCACAAAGAGTCGGACACGACTGAGCGACTTCACTTTCACTCTCAGTCCACTCAGCTATGTCTAGGCTTTTCCAAGGTCAGTACAAACACAGTTGGTAGGGGGCCAGCATTCTGGATGAGAATGGGCAACAGGTTTCAGAGATGGGGCTGGTGGCCTATGAGATGAGAAAGCACCCTCAAAATATATACCTTAGACATCAAGTTCTGCCTGTTCAGCCTATGCAAGAGTAAGTCCTAATCAGAAAGGGTTTGCGACCTGCCATGGATGAGAAGCTGCTCAGTATTGGAGGGATGACCAAGGCCCTGACCATCTGACTTTTCATTCCACGTGCTTCCTGAGTGAGCAAACTGCCCACTGAAAGCTGAGAGGAAGCAGGAGGTTCATGTGATTAGATGTGAATGCAGGTAACTTTCATGAGATATCCTGAAACGAATGGTAGATGCTCCAGTTTAACAACTCTCATCCCTCAGGATCTAGGAATCTGCACTTTTCCAAAAGATTCAGGTAGAATAATAAATACAATAAATTCTTGTCCGTTTCAACCACTTACTTAAAAATACTAGTTCAAAAATTAGAAAAAATTTTAGTATTTTAAAGCAGATTTTGATGCAAATGTAGAAAAATGTAAATTATTTTATTTAGAGAATATTATTCAAGTGTTCCTTTAAGAGCAGTTGAAGTATCTGTTTCTTTACATGGTATGAAATGTCATGTTTAATATCTGTAATCTGTAATGCAGTCACAGTTCTTAACTGCATTTCTTAATGCAGTTATAATTTTTTCATCCTAAATAAATGTCATCCTGTCAAAAATTTGATGTATAGGAAGAATAAAACACTGATACTACAATTGAATGGAGAAGGAAATGGCAACCCACTCTAGTATTCTTGCCTGAGGAGTCCCATGGACAGAGGAGCCTTGTGGGCTGCTGTCCATAGGGTCGCATAGAGTTAGACATGACTGAAGCAACTTAGCATGCATGCATGCATTGGAGAAGGAAATGGCAACCCACTCTAGTATTTCTTCCTGGGGAGTCCCATGGACAGAGGAGCCTGGTGGGCTGCTATCCATAGGATCGCACAGAGTTGGACATGACTGAAGCGACTTAGCAGCAGCATAACAATTGAATAATGTGTAATTTTTTATTTTATAAGATAGTTTGATAATTAATGAAGGAGAATGCTTCTCACATCTCCAGCAGATAAGTCAGAAGGAATATCTCTAAAAATGATAGAATATTTGCTAGTCACTGGAGTTCTCATTGGTAAATTATGATTTAGATATCCTGAGCTAAAGGGAGGCTATTATCATTAAAGGCCTTGAAATCAGTCTTCACAAAAGGTAGATTAGAGGATTCCCAGTTTCTGGCTTCTATTTTGCTGGAGTAAAACATTATTGACTTACTTTACATAAATGATTTCTTAAAGATAGACCTGGAAAGACATAGATCAAGATAATAATCTAGGGATTTGCCTCACTGGCACCTGATTTTTATAGTCAACTTCAGATTAAGAAGCTGAAAAATACCTGGGCAGACATATCCTTGCTCCAGAATTTCCATTTCTTTAGCCTTCAGTTGATGTACAAAACAGTGATGTATGTATGAAGTATTTAACCTTACTCTGAAGTTGTATGATTTTTTTTCCCTGAGAGCCTTTATGCAGTAGTTGGCAGCAAGCACTAAACTCTAGGTATTAGTAAATGTGGTTCTCACTTTTGGGATCTTGGGTGAGTTGCTTTACCTCCTTGGAGCTTTTCCTGCCTTACATATGTTACCAGATGCTTGCTGGGAATCAAATGTTAAAGGAAGCATTTCTGAACATTATCAGTTCAGTTCGGTTCACTCGCTTAGTCGTGTCCAACTCTTTGCGACCCCATGAATCGCAGCACGCCAGGCCTCCTCCCTGTCCATCACCAACTCCCGGAGTTTACTCAGATTCACGTCCATCGAGTCAGTGATGCCATCCAGCCATCTCATCCTCTGTTGTCCCCTTCTCCTCCTGCCCCCAATCCCTCTCAGCATCAAAGTCTTTTCCCTGTGAATCAACTCTTCACATGAGGTGGCCAAAGTACTGGAGTTTCAGCTTTAGCATCATTCCTTCCAAAGAAATCCCAGGGCTGATCTCCTTTAGAATGGACTGGTTGGATCTCCTTGCAGTCCAAGGGACTCTCAAGAGTCTTCTCCAACACCACAGTTCAAAAGCATCAATTCTTTGGCGCTCAGCCTTCTTCACAGTCCAACTCTCACATCCATACATGACCACTGGAAAAACCATAGCCTTGACTAGATGGACCTTAGTCAGCAAAGTAATGTCTCTGCTTTTGAATATGCCCTCTAGGTTGGTCATAACTTTTCTTCCAAGGAGTAAGCGTCTTTTAATTTCATGGCTGCAGTCACCATCTGCAGTGATTTTGGAGCCCCCCAAAATAAAGTCTGACACTGTTTCCACTGTTTCCCCATCTATTTCCCATGAACATTATCAGATACAATCAAATAGTAACCTGTGTATTTGGACATAAGACATTTTATATGTAAGTGGGTAAAGGAGGGCTGATTTTGGCCAAAAGTCCTTAGAGAAAATTAGTCCAGACTGAATGTTTTTAACTATATGTTTTTCAAACATCTGCTTAACTGTTTATCACCAAACACATTTGAACTGACTAGGCTTGGTCAATATGGAATCTGTCATGTTCTGGGGAATAAAAGCAGCCCTGGAGTCTGGACAAGGCCTTCTTCCCTTTGAACACCATGCCAGCAGCATCTGTGCTCCTCACATCCCTGATGTGTGAACCCTGTGGCCCTGCAGGCACAGGCAGACCCACCTGCTCAGTAACGCAGAGCTGGATTGACACAGACAGATTAGCGGAGGAGGGACTTGCTGGCTCTTTTGAATATGTAATAATCGGTGCCGCCTTGACATCTGTGTTCAGGGGTGAAGTTATATTTGTCAGAAATAAAAACACAGTGATTAAGTAAACATAGAAATTGAACATATGGAATCAACTCTAGGGATAAATTATAACAAAGTTTCTTTTAAAATTTGGTTTCTCAAAAAGCTCCAGCATGAGGAGGGCCTTATACAAAAAGGTGTAGGCTAGGGGAGAGAGTTAGGACGCTAGTCTTGGTGTTCTTTTGTGTGCCATAGCATGCGTGTCATAATAATAATAAATGATAACATTACTTATAAATGTATTATGACTTTGTTATCTGTTGTTCTATGTAACTTCCTCTCCCTAGCTTTTAATTTGTAACTTTATTAGTTAAAAATGAAAATATACGGTATGTCTGTTATACAGTATCAGAGACTGCTCAGTTAAACAGTTGCATAGTGCCATGTATATGTCCTGTGGCTGACTTAAATAGTCTACCTGCTGCTGAGCATTTAGATTGTTTCTAGCTTTTTGCTGATTTTAGTGAGTACTTTTGGCAGTAGTTAGTGGTAGGAGTGCAGTGAAGTTGGGGGTGCCTACATCTCTTGGAGATCCTGATTTCATTTCCTTTGGATAAACACCTAGCGGTGGGATTGTTGGCTTATATGGTAGCTCTGATTTTAACTTTCTGAGGAACTTCCATACTGTTTTCCCTAATGGTTCCATTAACTTACGTCCCTGCCAACAGTGTACAGAGTTCTTTCTTTCCATCGTCGCCAGCTCTTTTGTCTTTTTGACAATAGCCGTTCTTATAGGTGTCCGTTCTTATAGGTGTGAAGTAATGTCCTAATGTGGTTTTGATTTGCATTTTCCTGATGATTAGCGATGTGGAATATCTTTTCATGTATTGAATATCTTTGGGCATTTGAACATCTTCTTTGGAAAAATATTTATTTAGTTTCCATATTTTAATTGGGTTATTTGTCTTTTGCTATTCAGTTGTGTGACTTCCTCATATATTTTGTATTAACCCCTTATCTAGTATATGGTTTACAAATATTTTTGATGAGTGTAATTTTTAATAGTTGTGTTATACTACACTACTACTTTGGCAAATTTATAATGTGAAATTTAATTTTTATTTCTTATTTTAGCTGGACCTCCATATACTTTGTATTTTGGTATTAAATTCTATGCCGCCAAGATCCATGTAAACTTAAAGAAGAAATAACCAGGTATAGTACTGACTTTGCTTTTGATCAGTACATGTATGGCATATACAAAAGGCTTTATTTAAAACAAATTGGAGTCAAGTGTTGGGATGGCGTCTGCATGTGTTTTGTAAGCATTTCCTGTGAGAGTTAAATTTAAACTCGCATTGGATGAGACAGTTCAGCGTCTGATGATAGATGTGCTTGAACAGTGACATGGACCTGGGTGCCGTGATAATAGATTCTGCACCTGCTGTGATGGGATATTTCTGTATCATTGCTGTGAAGGATACAGTCAGCCTTTGTAGTCATGTAAAAGTAGCCATATGAATATGTAAATGGAAAATATAAATGTATTTTAAAGTCTATTGAAGTGTAGTTGAATAACAATGTTGTGTTATTTTCTGCTGTACAGCAAAGTCGATGCAGTTGTTGTTGCTCACTCAGTCGTGTTTGACGCTTTTTGGCCTCATGGCCTGTAGCCCACCAGGCTCCTCTGTCCATGGGATTTCCCAGGCAAGAATACTGGAGGGGGCGGTGCCATTTTTTTCCTCCAGGGGATCTTCCCAACCCAGGGATTGAATCCACATCTCTTATGTCTCCTGCATTGGCAAGCTGGTTATTTACCAGCTATGTATCACTAGCGTCCCCTGGGAAGCCATGATTCAGTTATACATATACGTTTATATTCTTTTTCATATTCTTTTCCACCTGGTTTACTACAGGCTGCTGACTACAGCTCCCTGTGCTATACCTGTGTGCTAAACAATGAGTAGGGCCTTACTCTTTATCCATACTATAACATGCATAATAGTTTGCGTCTGCCAATCCCAAAACCCCTCTCTGCCCTTCTTCCCCCTTGGCAACCACAAGCCTGTTTTCTGTGTCTCTTTCTGTTTTGTTTTAAATTCATTCATAGGGACGATATTTTGATGCTGAGCTTGCATATGTAAATATAAACTTGAAGAGTTATATACTTCTCTTTAATTGTTGTAGCTTAAATATTATCTGTTCAGAGATTTCATTCATCTCTATAGAAAATGAAAAAATAATTGCTTTTAGTATTAAGGAGAGAGAAAACCCAGTATTATATAATGTATTACTTCACTTTTGTCATTGACTATCTTATTTCAGTTAAGGCAAACTTTCTGATTGGTATCGATTATATTGTTAAAACAGCCCATGCCAACATTTGAAAGTGGCTTATAAAGAGCAGACAATAGCATCCTGTTTTCACTTATTCCACTAGTGACCTGCCTATGTGCATTCGTGTGTGCTCAATCGTTTCCGTTGAGTCTGACTCTTTCTGACCTCGTGGACTGTAGCCCGCCAGATTTCTCTGTCCATGGGATTTTCCAGGCAAGAATTCTGGAGTGGGTTGCTGTGCTCTCCTCCAGGGGATCTTCCTGACACAGGACTCAAACTCACATCTCCTGCATTGTAGGTGAATTCTTTACCCACTGAGCCATGTGGGAAGCCTGACCTGCCTACATGTGGTAGCAAAAACAGAAGCGTTTTCCTAACTTACTTTAAATGGTCAGTTTTCCTAATGAACCCATCCGTGGCTTGAGTAGAACCCAACGCGCCATTCGAAGAACTGGAAATCATACCTTTGGTTATGAAGACAGTCTGTGGTTCTGTTTCTGTTCCTTCTTCCTTAGAAGTCTTATTCCTTTGACTTCCTTTTGTCTTGATTGTCTCACTCTCACAGAAAAGAGAGAAGGTCAGCTATGGGACCTCTGCTATTCTGCTCTGAAGTATTGTAATTAGGCCTCCTTTCTAGAACTGTGCTGACATCTGCTTTCCAGTCTTCCATCGCTACATTGTTAGTGAGCGCTTGGAAAGGCAGGACTGCATCTAGGCTTTCTCTGTTCAGACCTCTATGGGACAAGGGACACTGTGCTGAGGAAAGGTTCAGCTGAGGGTCCTGTTTACACTAGAGTTTCATGACCAGTCTTTGCAGTCAAGTGTGATTTCTAGTTGAGGTTTCTGGGGAACCCGAGTCCAAGTGATATAGAAGCAGATTTGTATCTGGAAGTGACAGGGATTACAGGGCACAACATTTTATGAAAATATGAAGGAAGTTCTTCATTTTGATGTTATCAGTAACTTCTCTGTGACTCCGTTTCCTCACTTATAATATTGGAACTGTACCTGCCTCATGCTTTCCTGGTGGCTCAGAGGTAAAGAATCCGCCTGCCAATGCAGCAGACTTGTGTTCAGTCCCTGGGTGGGGAAGATCCCCCGGAGGAGGAAATGGCAACCCACTCCAATATTCTTGTCTGGCAAATCCCATGAACAGAGGAGCCTGGTGGGCTAAGGTCCATGGGGTCACAAGACTCCGCCATGACATAGCGTTTCAACCACACCTCCACCACCTGTCTTGTAAGGTTTTTATAAGCATTAAATGGAATAATGTATGTGAAGCTCTTTTAAGTTGGTTGTGTTGGCTCACAGTTCAGTGGGTAATAAATGCTAGCACTACTATTTTTTTCTCTGTTTTCTCTGACAGTTCAGTTAGTTAGATCTTAAGGGAGGGTTAGAGTCCAAAAGAGTGCTTGATTTAGTGTTAAGGGAGAAAAAGAGTAGTGTTTCTAATAATGCATTCAGTTCAGTTCAGTTCAGTTGCTCAATTGTGTTCGACTCTTCCGACTCCATGAATCGCAGTACGTCAGGCCTCCCTGTCCATCACCAACTCTTGGAGTTCACTCAAACTCACGTCCATCGAGTCAGTGATGCCATCCAGCCATCTCATCCTTTGTCATCCCCTTTTCCTCCTGCCCCCAGTCCCTCCCCTTTTCCAATGAGTCAACTCTTCTCATGAGGTGGCCAAAGTACTGGAGTTTCAGCTTTAGCATCATTCCTTCCAAAGAACACCCAAAGCTGTTCACCAAATACTGATGATGCATAGAAGTTTCCTTGCAGAATCTTCTAATGGCTCATTAGCAGAATACTGGATTTGTTTGTGATGTATAACCCCACAATATATTGAATGAAACCTTTTTCCTTTCAAGTTTTAGACCAGATCGTGTAATAACCAGTTGATATAGTTAGCTTACAGTTAGTGGCCATAATCTATGATAATTTGGTTTTATTGTACAAAAACATACAGTTATATTTAGGTAAGTTAAATATGCATTTAATGTGCTACTGTTATATACTCTTCTTGCTTAGTTACTAAGTCATGTCTGACTATTTGTGACCCTATGGACTGTGGCCCACCAGGCTTCTCTGTCCATGGGATTCTCCAGGCAGGAATACTGGAATAGGTTGCTGTTTCCTTCTCCAATATACTCCCTCTTAGTATATCCTAAAGATAAAATTTGCATGAATATGCTAACTTAAATGGTTAGGCATAATAGACCTTAAAAGGGAGTCAATTACACAAGATAATTTTTGCAAAAGCGAAAAGGAAACCAAAAGACAAAATCCTCCAAAATAAAAGCATACTTCTGTTTGCATTTTCACCTTGAATTTTTATCTTGCTTCAGTTCTTTGGAAAATTGTTTCAACCTACTCTGTATTGGCTCTTAGGTTTTTAAATTTTTATTTCTTCACTTTCTCTCTTCTGTTTCTTTTTTAAAAATTAAATTAAAATTTTAAAACTGGAAGTGTAGTTGACTTACAGTGTTTCAGGTGTATGGCGAAGTGCCTCATTTATACATACATACATACAAATGTGTATATATGTGTGTTCTTTTTCAGACTCTTTTCTGTTATAGGTTATTACAAGTTTCTGAACATATTTCCCTATGCTATACAGTAGGTCTTTGTTGTTTATCTATCTTGTATATATACTTTGCAATTTGTATATGAAAAATAGCTATAGTAAACGTACTTTTACTTATTTTGTATATGTAGATCTTTTGAAAATCACACAGCTTCATACATATTGTTACAGACCTCTTTCACCATCTAACCCATTTGTTATACTCCTCCCCTTGTGGATGGCTATCCAGGTTGTTTCATTTTAAAATTATAGATAATGCTGATTAAGTACATAAACGATCATATTAGATGAAGTATTCCAGAAGGACACTGTATTTAGAGGGAAATTTTTTTTAGGTGAAATACATTAAAAAATAAGGTTCCAGACTATGAAAAATATGTTCATAGAATTGCTTCAACTTGGAGTACCTACTGTTTGCTCTAAAATGTTTCCTGATATTAAATGAAGTTGGGGGATTCTGAGGTCATATATCCTACACTCCATTTTTATAAAAAGTTCCTGAAATGTCAGCCAGCTTCTTCTTAAACATTTTTAAGAGAGGAAACCTTACTGCTTCACAAAGCAGTAGGGAGTTCAATAAGAAATAAAAGGTCTCTGGAACCTCTGTTGTCAGCACTAGGTATTCTTTCTAGGTTTATGCAGATAGATCTAAACTCTTTGTCTTTTTCAGTCCTTTAAATACTTTGTGTCCTCATGGCATCTGTTAAACTTACTTTCAATTCTGATTCAAAATATTATAACAAACTTCCATGTATTATGTATCACTGATAGCTCTGTATTTTCTGCAGATTTTATCAGCATAATACACATATTTGTTAAGGCAGGCTGTGGGGTCAGGTTGGGTTTTGCAGCCTTATTCTGCCATTCACTGGTTGTGTTAACCTGAGAAGATTACATAACCTTTTAAAGTCTCAGTTTTCCCAAAATGGCATTATTGTATTTCTCCAAAAGAGGACAGGAAGAATATATTAGATGTTACAAGAAACCTTGGGTGTGTGTGTGTTTACTCACTCAAATGTGTCTCTTTGTGACCCCATGGACTGTAGCCCACCAGGCTCCTCTGTCCATGGGATTTTTCAAGCAATAATACTAGAGGGAATTGCCATTTCCTATTCCAGGGGTATGTATCAGTAACCTCAGATATGCAGATGGCACCACCCTTATGGCAGAAAGTGAAGAAGAACTAAAGAGTGTCTTGATGAAGGTGAAAGAGGAGAATGAAAGGCTGCCTTAAAACTCAACATTCAAATAACTAAGATCATGGCATCCGGTCCCATCACTTCATGGCAAATAGATGGGGAAACAATGGAAATAGTGAGAGGCTTTATTTTCTTGGGTTCAAAAATCACTGCAGATGGTGACTGCAGCCATGAAATTAAAAGATGCTTGCTCCTTGGAAGAAAAGCTGTGACCAACCTAGTAGTCAGCATGTTAAAAGCAGAGACATTAGTTGGCCAACAAAGGTCCGTTTAGTCAAAGCTATGGTTTTTCCACTAGTCATGTATGGATGTGAGAGTTGGCCCAAAAGAAAGCTGAGCATCAAAGAATTAATGCTTTTGAATTGTGGTGATGGAGAAGACTCTCAAGAGTCCCTTGGACTGCAAAGAGATCCAACCAGTCCATCCTAAAGGAAATCAGTCCTGAATATTCATTGGAAGGACTGATGCTGAAGCTGAAACGCCAATACTTTGGCCACCTCATGTGAAGAACTGACTTATTGGAAAAACCCTGATGCTGGGAAAGATTGAAGACAGGAGGAGAAGGGGACGACAGAGGGTGAGATGGTTGGGTGGCATCACTGACTAGATGGGCATGAGTCTGAGTAATCTCTGGTAGTTGGTGATGGAGAGGGAGGCCTGGTGTGCTGCAGTCCATGTGGTCGCAAAGAGTTGGATATGACTGAGTGACTGACCTGAGCTGAATTGATCCAGGAGATCTTCCTGACCTAGTGATCGAACCCACGTCTTCTGAGTCTCCTGCATTAGTAGGTAGATTCTTTTACCACCATGCCACCTGTGTAAAAATGTAAGTGTTCAGTGGATGGTAAGGGTAGATAAAATGAATTAGCTTATGTGTTTAAATTACTGATTAAAAATTAGGGAAGAGGACTTCCCTGATGGTACCGTGAATAAGAATCTGCCTGCCAGTGCGGGGGAACAAAGGCTCCATTCCTGGTCTGGGAAGATCCCATTAGTGGCAGGGCAGCTAAGCCCAGGCGCCACAGCTGCGGAGCCGGCATGCAGCTCTGGCTCTCGAGCCACCACCACTGAGCTCACCCGCCTAGAGCCTGTGCTCGGCAAGAGAAGCCATCGCCATAGAAAGCCTCACACTGGAACCAAGAGTGGTTCCTACTTGCTAGAACTAGAGAAAGCCCACACACAGCAATGAAGACCCAGTGCACTGCTCCCCCCGCCCCCACACACAAATTAGGGAGGAAAAGACCATCTTGGAGCCCTGAAGACAGGTCTTCCAGGTTAAGTCAATCCATCAATCAGAACATCCTACTACTATCCTCTAGCCTGCATTTCTTGAATTTGTACATAAAGACAGAATTCACTTACTGACTCCCCCCCCGCCACTGAATAATATGGGGAGCATTGTTGTCCAGTGCACTGAGGACCAGTGAAATTTAGTAGTGACCAAGAGAGAGCTGTGGTTTCAGTCCTCTGGAGAGAAAGGACAGAGAATGAGTGAGTAGAGGAGTCTGCCTGCTGCTTTGCTGACAAACCTTGTGGCTTCCCCCTGTGGCTCAGTGGTAAAGAATCTACCTTCAATGCAGGAGACTCAGGAGATGTGGGTTCGATCCCTGGTTGGGGAAGATCCCCTGGAGAAGAAAATGTCAACCCAGTCTGGTATTCTTAACTGGAAAATTCCATTGACAGACTGGCCTGGTGGATTACAGCCCATAGGGTCACAAAGAGTCAGGACACGACTGAGACACTGATCTTGTTGCCATTGAAATTTTAACTCTTCCTAAAAAAGAGAATCATGTTAGCTCCAAATAACTTGTTCATGATGAATAACTTCTAAAAATAAGCATTTGTTTTTAATATTTTATTGTACTTTGTTAGAGATTGACATTTGGAGAAGGCAATGGCACCCCACTCCAGTACTCTTGCCTGGAAAATCCCATGAACAGAGGAGCCTGGTAGGCCGCAGTCCGTGGGGTCGCAAAGAATCGGACACTACTGAGCGACTTCACTTTTACTTTTCACTTTCATGCATTGGAGAAGGATATGGCAACCCACTCCAGTGTTCTTGCCTGGAGAATCCCAGGGACGGAGGATCCTGGTGGGCTGACGTCTCTGGGGTCGCACAGAGTCAGACATGACTGAAGCGACTTAGCAGCAGAACTTAGCAGCAGCAGCAGAGATTGACATTAAGCTTGTCAGTTTATTATTATTATTATATCTGGTAATCCATATTCTTCTCTTTGTGAAGGCTAGTGTGTTTTAGCTTCTTTATGGGTTGAGTGACCTTCAGTTAAACATTCACTTCTGGGGTCCCTGTCTCCTTCTAAGTGAAGATAATGATCCTCAACACATTAGATTTGAGGTTCGGATCACATTCCAGTATGGATACAAAAGAAATTTGTGACCTTTAAAACAGTGTCAGACTTTATTTTTGGGGGCTCCAAAATCACTGCAGATGGTAATTGCAGCCATGAAATTAAAAGGTGCTTACTCCTTGGAAAAAAGTTATGACCAACCTAGATAGTATATTCAAAAGCAGAGACATTACTTTGCCGACTAAGGTCCGTCTAGTCAAGGCTATGGTTTCCTGTAGTCATGTAAGGATGTGAGAGTTGGACTGTGAAGAAGGCTGAGCACCAAAGAATTGATGATTTTGAACTGTGGTGTTGGAGAAGACTCTTGAGAGTCCCTTGGACTGCAGGAAGATCCAACCAGTCTGTTCTGAAGGAGATCAGCCCTGGGATTTCTTTGGAAGGAATGATGCTAAAGCTGAAATTCCAGTACTTTGGCTACCTCATGCGAAGAGTTGACTCACTGGAAAAGACTCTGATGCTGGGAGGGATTGAGGGCAGGAGGAGAAGGGGACGACCGAGGATGAGATGGCTGGATGGCATCACGGACTCGATGGACATGAAAGCTGAGTGAACTCCGGGAGTTGGTGATGGACAGGGAGGAGGCCTGGCGTGCTGCGATTCATGGGGTCGCCAGGAGTCAGACACGTCTGAGCGACTTAACTAAAATATAAGGTGATATTACAACTCTTTGCTCTTGTATTTTTATCATCAGTTTTAAGCTGCAAAAATGTTTTTCCCAGTCTTTGCCATATTCCCTTGATAGTCAGTGGGCATGTCTCCTGAGTTTCTTTTTCTTAAGCCATGTATGCTGTTTCCCCCTCCCCATCAGGTTTACTATTATGTTGTTATTTGAACATTCCCCTCTGTCCAGCACATTGTTTTATACAAATGATTGGGCTTCTCTGTTGGATTCGGAGAACAGTCCTCCTGTGTAGGCAGGCAAACCTTCTCTCAGGTTTCTTGGTGTCGCGTTCAGCTGGCACCAGAAATCAAGCTTCTGCTTCTTCCCACATCTTTCAGTTTACTCAGCAGGGTCTTAAGTCATGGGAAGGTGTGCTTCAAGCTGCACTGGTATTCTTCAAGCTTATTTTTGGTTGTCTCTGGCCCCAGAAATCTCAGAACCTCCTGTTTGGACTCCTGAAAGAATGGTTTCTTTGTGCCTCTTCTTTAAGCAGGTCTCCTTTGCCTGTTCTTCTCATCCCTGGCACTTGCTGAATCACTGATGGTCCTTAGCAGCTTGCACACCTGGGGTGTCAAGTCAGCCCTTTTCTATGAACATCACGTAAACAGAAAACGGTGATGCCAACATTTGAGGTCCTTCTCTGGTGCTGTACTGGTTGTGCTCTTGTCATAAGGGAGGTTGGAGTGAAAGATGGAGGACCCCTGTCTCCTGGGGCTCTTAATTTCACCGAGGTGACAGTGCGTATGCACTACTGAAGTCGCTCAGTGGGGTCGGACTCTCTGCAGCCCCATGGACTGTGGCCTACCAGTCTCCTCAGTCCGTGGAATTTTCAAGGCAAGGGTGCTGGAGTGCGGTGCCATTTCCTTCTTCATAAACACTAGGACAGTGATTTATATTAAAAGATAACAAGTAACTGCTTTATGCAGACACTGCTTTGTACCAGAATATGTTCTGGATCAGCATTTCTTTTCCAGTAAGGGTATAATATAGCTCGGGTCATCATATAACTTGCTTTTCAAACCCTAACACTTGGAGCATGGTGAGGAAAGTTCTTAATAATGGAGAATGTATAACAGGCGTAAGCTAAAATTGTCCTAGGCAAAATGGGATTTATCTGGTTAAAACCAGAGATAAACAAGGACTCAAGTATCTAATCACAGCCTTAATCAGAATGATGTAGAAGGGAAGACCTAGCAACTCTAAATCTGTAATTTAAATAAAGTGAGGCGAAAGAGAAAGTCGGTGTTTGTCTGACTCTTTGTGACCCCATGGACTATACATACAGTCCATGGAATTCTCCAGGCCAGAATACTGGAGTGGGTAGCCTTTTTCTTCTCCAGGGGATCTTCCAAACCCCAAGGGTCGAACCCAGGTCTCCTGCATTGCAGGCAGATACTTTAAATAAAATAAAATATTATATTGTACACTAAGTCTCATAAATGGACAAAATTAGTTATGTATGTTAAAAATAAGCCTCGAAATAAGATAAAATGTTTAACATATAAAAATATGATTTTGCTGTATTAGAGGTTTCTTTTATATAAAACTAATATGATGCTTGCTATGATAGAGATTAATGAAATTATTAGTTAAAAATAGTTTACTTGTCTTCTATGGTTTTAGTGAATTTTTAAAAAGTAAAATGGTTTAAAGATCTCCAGTATCTTTAAAAGACATGCTATCCAGGGAAGTTTGAATAGATATCCTTTTGTGTGTATGTGTGTTTTCATAAATTTCTCAGAGACAACAAAGGATGCTAATTTGTCCCCATTTTCATCCATCTGTCTTTCTGTTCATTCTTATATCCATCAAGTCAACAGGTATTTACTAAGTACTTGTTGTGTGCTGAGCCTGAGATACTAGAAATATAGTCATTGGTAGGATCTGGTTTCTTCTCCTTTTACCTGCTTGTTTTTCTCTCTGCTTAAGCTCTTTGTTTTCTCATCTCTTTGGTTCTCTTTCCATTTCTCTCTGAAGCAAAGTCTATAGAATTAGACCCCTAAATTTATTTGGCAAAAGATTTTTACTGTTCAATCAAATGTTGTAAAAGTCTTAGTAGAGCAAGACAAATATGCATCTATGACCCATTTACTAAAAAAAAAAAAAAATAATAATAATAATAATAATACACACCTCGAGAAAAGAGATTCCAAGTTAGCAATTGAGGGAGTGAAGCTAACACAAGTTTCCAGTAATCTGTAGTAATTCTGGTTAAATATCTCTATATTTTTGCATTTCAGTTCTGCTAATGTTACTTTACTCTGCTTTTCTCCTCTTCAAGAGGAACCCAGATGATTATAACAAAGTGGATTTGATGCCTAAGATGAGCATTCAGGGAATGGAAAGTGTTTAAGCAGGGCTGGAAAAGTGATGCAAGTTAGGGAGTGGGGGTTCAGTTCAGTTCCGTTCAGTTACTCAGTCGTGTCCGACCTTTGTGACCCTGTGAATCGCAGCACGCCAGGCCTCCCTGTCCATCAACAACTCCCGGAGTTCACTCAGACTCACGTCCATAGAGTCAGTGATGCCATCCAGCCATCTCATCCTCTGTTGTCCCTGCCCCCAATCCCTCCCAGCATCACAGTCTTTTCCAATGAGTCAGCTCTTCGCATGAGGTGGCCAAAATACTGGAGTTTCAGCTTTAGCATCATTCCTTCCAAAGAAACCCCAGGGCTGATCTCCTTCAGAATGGACTGTTTGGATCTCCTTGCAGTCCAGGGGACTCTCAAGAGACTTTTACGACACCACAGTTCAAAAGCATCAATTCTTCAGCGCTCAGCCTTCTTCACAGTCCAACTCTTACATCCATACATGACCACAGGAAAAACCATAGCCTTGACTAGACGGAAATTTGTTGACAAAGTAATGTCTCTGCTTTTGAATATGCTCTCTAGGTTGGTCATAACTTTTCTTCCAAGGAGTAAGTGTCTTTTAATTTCATGGCTGCAATCACCATCTGCAGTGATTTTGGAGTGCCCCAAAATAAAGTCTGACACTGTTTCCACTGTTTCCCCATCTATTTGCCATGAAGTGATGGGACCAGATGCCATGATCTTCGTTTTCTGAACGTTGAGCTTTGAGCCAACTTTTTCACTTATTGCAAGTTAGGGAGTGGGGGTAGTCATTAGTTCATGGCAAGAGATTTGGCTCAAGAAGTAAGTAAAAGTCTTACAAGCTATCTTAGGGATCTTGAACTTTATCCTGAAGGCTTAGGGAAGTCTCTTAAGTTTTGTTTATTTTGTTTTATTCGTTTTTTGTTTTTGTAAATCAAGGGAGTAACATTATCCCATTTACTTCTTAAAGGTTGTTTGTAAGAGAGATAAGTATGATTAGTGACAGGGTTGTGAAAGTTTTAGAAATCTCCTTAGTTACCCAGACTAGGAGATGGTGAAAAGTATATAGACCCCACAAAACAGATTTTGTGATTGAATGTGGGTGCCACAGATTACACATTGTTTTCGGTTTCCATTACCTGACAACTGTGGTGACATTACTGAGCTGTGGGGAAAATGCAGGGTGTTAAGCAGATTTCCACTTAAGCCTGTGGGTACAAATTTGATAAAATCCTTTACAATTATGCAGTGGAAGGGTGAAATCGATTCAAGGGCTTAGATAAACAGAGTGCCTGAAGAACTATGGAGGGAAGTTCATTATATTTTACGGGAGACAGGGATCAAGACCATCCTCAAGAAAAACAAATGCATAAAGGCTAAATGGTTGTCTGAGTAGGCCTTACAAAGAGCTGTGAAAAGAAGAGAAATGAAAGACAAAAGAGAAAAGGAAAGATATACCCATTTGAATGCAGTTTCAAAGAATAGCAAGGACAGATAAGAAAGCCTCCCTTGGTGATCAATGCAAAGAAACAGAAAAACAATAGAATAGGAAAGACTAGGGATCTCTTCAAGAAAATTAGAGCTATCAAGGGAACATTTCATGCAAACATGGTCTCAATGACGGACAGAAATGATATGGACCTAACAGAAGCAGATATTAAGAAGGGGTGGCAAGAACACAGAAGAACTATACAAAAAGGATCTTCATGACCCAGATAATTATGATGGTGTGATCACTCACCTAGAGCCAGACATCCTGGATTGGGAAGTCAAGTGAGCCTTAGGAAGCATCACTATGAACAAAGCTAGTGGAGGTGATGGAATTCCAGCTGAGCTATTTCAAATCCTAAAAGATGATGCTGTAAAAGTGCTGCACTCAATGTACCAGCAAATTTGGAAAATTCAGCAGTGGCCACAGGACTGGAAAAGGTCAGTTTTCATTACAGTCCCAAGGAAAGGCAATGCCAAAGATTGCTCAAACTACCGCACAATAGCACTCATCTCACATGCTAGTACAATAAAGCTCGAAATTCTCCAAACCAGGCTTCAACAATATGTGAACCGTGAACTTCAGGTATTCAAGCTAGTTTTAGAAAAGGCAGAGAAACCAGAGATCAAATTGCCAGTGTCTGCTGAATCATCAAAAGGCAAGAGTTCCAGAAAAACATCTATTTCTGCTTTATTGACTATGCCAAAGACTTTGACTGTGGATCACCACAAACTGTGGAAAATTCTCAAAGAGATGGGAATACCAGACTGCCTGACTTGCCTTCTGAGAAATCTGTATGCAGATCAGGAAGCAACAGTTAGAACTGGACATGGAACAACAGACTGGTTCCAAGGAAAAGGAGTACGTCAAGGCTGTATATTGTCACCCTGCTTATTTAACTTCTATGCAGAGTACATCATGAGAAACGCTGGGCTGGAAGAAGCACAAGCTGTTATCAAGATTGCTGAGAAAAATATCAATAACTTCAGATATGCAGATGACCCCACTCTTATGGCACAAAGTGAAGAAGAACTAAAGAGCCTCTTGATGAAGGTGAAAGAGGAGAGTGAAAAAGTTGGCTTAAAGCTCAACATTCAGAAAACGAAGATCATGCCATCTGGTCCCATCACTTCATGTGGAATAGATGGGGAAACAGTGGAAACAGTGTCAGACTTTATTTTTGGGGGCTCCAAAATCACTGCAGATGGTGACTGCAGCCACAAAATTAAAAGATGCTTGTTCCTTGGAAGAAAAGCTATGTCCAATCTAGACAGCATGTTAACAAGCAGAGACATTACTTTGCCAACAAAGATCTGTCTAGACAAAGCTATGGTGTTTCCAGTAGTCATGTATGGATGTGAGGGTTGGACTATAAAGAAAGCTGAGCACCGAAGAATTCATGCTTTTGAACTGTGGTGTTGGAGAAGACTCTTGAGGGTCCCTTGGACTGGAAGAAGATCCAACCACTCCATCTTACAGGAAATCAGTCCTGAATATTCATTGGAAAGACTGATGCTAAAGCTAAAATTCCAATCCTTTGGCCACCTGATGTGAAGAGCTGACTCATTTGAAGAGTCCCTGATGCTGAGAAAGACTGAAGGCAGGAGGAGAAGGGGATGACAGAGGATGAGATGGTTGGATGGCATCACTGACCCAATGGACATGAGTTTGAGTAATCTCTGGGAGTTGGTGATGGACACAGAGGCGTGGTGTGCTGCAGTCCATGGGGGTGCAAAGAGTCGGACATGACTGAGCAACTGAATTGGACTTCTCGAAATTATCAGAGTAGCATTTAAAATTCTCTCTCTAAAAACTTTATTCTGAGCATTTGGTAAAGAAATACAGCTGACTTTTATAGTTAATTTCCTGCTCTTTCTCCTGGTCCTTCCCAGTGATAGCAGGACTAACCTTGCAAAGAGAGAGATCACAAAAGCCTAAAGTGAGAGAGAGAGTGGTGGTGACCGAGGCATTGACTGTTCATTGTATTGTATTGTTTCATAAACCTTTCGCATTCGTCACCCACTGGCAGAAAGGTGACTGAATGGAAGGAGAAGGGGGAAACGTAGCTTATGGTTGCATAGCATCCGGATTTAGAGAGCCTGGGGTCATAATGGCTACTGCGTTGCAGTTCTAGTTCTGCTACATAACTAACTGTGAGATCTTGGACAAGTTTTTTTCATCTCTTTGTGTGTGTTAACTTGTTCATCTGCAAAATGGAGGTAAAAATGGTACTAACCTCATTTTATAAGTTTTCAGTTATATGTGGCACTGTTATTCTAAAAAGTTTTCTTTCAGCAGATGGAATGAGCAAAGCCTCAGGTAATGGGCAGCATCTTAATAGGTGTGAGGACTGATGGAATTATAATGACCTTTCCGTCCTGTACCCATGATTTTAGACTCGGTAGGGAGCGCGTAGCTTATTGAGTGTGTCCTTGTAATCTGTTCATTCTCAGGAGAACGCGTCATAGTGGCAGCAGCGGTGGGCAGTGATGAGAATGGTGAGCACAGCTCGTGTGTAACCTCTGTATCCACCTGATGAGGTATGGATACTTCCTGGTCTCATTTTACCATTGAGGAGCCTGGTTGTTACATGAAATAGCCACTCAAGGCAAACAGCTAGTGAGTCCTGGAGCTGGGATGCAGTCCAGCTGGTTGAACTTGAGACCCTTCACTCCTCAGTCACTGCCCTGATGGCCTCTGCAGTGTGTTTCAATAGTCCCTGTTCCCTCAACAGCCCCGTCCCAAAAGAGCAAAAATCGGCTTCGTTTTCATTAAAGGTGACAGGTTTCAGGGTCTGAACCTTCAGATCACTATAGTGGAAGAGATCATTAATCTGTCTTTTCTGCTTTTCTTTTAGGTATCAGTTTTTCTTGCAGGTGAAGCAAGATGTCCTTCAGGGCCGGCTGCCCTGCCCCATTAACACTGCTGCCCAACTGGGGGCCTATGCCATCCAGGGTAGGTCTCACTTAAGCAGACTCGCTTCAGAGGTCTTGAGAAGGATGTTTGAATTTTTCTTTTTAAGCAAGTTTATAAACTAAATGACATTTTGCTAAATAAATTGAATTTAGTTAGAATTCCAGTGTTAATCAACATGCCTTCAGAAGAGGTGAAAATGAAACTGGTTACATATCCCTGATAGGAGGCCCCATGGAGTTTTAGTCATAGGAGTGGCATTGATTCTTGACTCAGTGGAGAGTCTGAAAATCTGTTCTGTTCTACGTTCTGCCTAAGTAGATCGATCCCTCATAGCTGCTGTGTCTCAGAGATCCCATTGATTCCAAGGGGCTGCTGTGAAGATTCCACATGGGCAGGTGCCATCACCAGTTTCATGTGTTGCCTGCAGTCAGCACCCATTGTCCATTAGCTCTTGGCGTCAATGTGGCCACCATATTGAGGGAGCAGCTCCAGGTGGCGTTGTCTTCCTGGAGGCTGAATCTGACGCTGTCTTGTTTTTATAATTAGTGAGCCCCTTCAAGAAATCAAGCTAGGTGTGGGGGGATGAGACAGTATGTTCTTTGCCTGTGTAGTTCTCGCAGACCAGAGATAGTCTAGAAAAAATATTCCCAGAAAAATGCTGTGTAAATGAACTGGGGAACTGGGTTGGGCTTGGAAGCTGGATTAATGTAGGAAGAATTTTTATAAGCATAACATAGTGAATTCTCTGGTTTCATTTTGTTCTTTGTGTAAACTGTAATGGGGTTATGTGCAACATCATATTATATTTCCATGACCATTATTTGGGGCAAATATGTTTTGAACCACATGCTTTATCTCTTGGTGTCTTTGTCAGAGAGAGGATCTAGCTGTTTTTCACCTCAGGCATTTCCATTATATGTGCTTTAAATTCTATTTACATTGTACTTCCTATAAACTGGTAAGAATAAATTAAATGAAAATGATAGTTTCACAGAAAGCAAAAATGTTATGTTTTTTAGATAAAATTTTGTTGATCTTCTCTATGTATGCTCATCAGAGTTGTTTTAAATTAAAATTAGTTACCTTAGGTAACTTTATCGATAAAGCATTTGAAGAAAATATTTAAACATGATAGGAATACTTTTATTCCTGTATTTTTAGGTATATTATCCTAAAATAGAAAAAAAATAACATTTTCTTTGTTTTTTAGCTGAACTCGGAGATTATGATCCGTATAAACATACTGCAGGCTATGTGTCAGAGTACCGATTTGTTCCTGATCAAAAGGAAGAACTTGAAGAAGCTATAGAGAGGATTCATAAAACTCTAATGTAAGAAGCGCATTTTATGAGCACTAATCAGCATGTTGTACATTGCAGCCTCAGAACTTCATTTTATAACTGGGCGTTTATATTCTTGGACCAACATGTCTCTGTTTCACTACACACACTCCTCACCTCCCCCACCCTCTGGTAACCACCATTCTAATCTCTTTTTATGAGGTCTCCTTTTAATTCCACATACAGGTGATATATTATACAGTATTTGTCTTCATCTGTCTTGTCACTTAGCATTATGTACTCACAGTGTATTTATATACTTGAAAATTGCTAAGAGAGTAGATCTTAAATGTTAGCACAACAAAAATGATAGCCATGCTATGGTGGTGATCATTATGCAATATGTATTTAAATGTATCAAATCAATGTGTTATAAACCTTGAACTTATATAATATTATATGTCAGTTATCACGACCCAGTAATCATGATGATGTGATCACTAATCTAGAGCCAGACATCTTGGAATGTGAAGTCAAGTGGGCCTTAGAAAGCATCGCTATGAACAAAGCTAGTGGAGGTGATGGAATCCCAGTTGAGCTGTTTCAAATCTTCAAAGACGATGCATGAAAGTGCTGCACTCAATATGCCAGCAAATTTGGAAAACTCAGCAGTGGCCACAGGACTGGAAAAGGTCAGTTTTCATTCCATCCCAAAGAAAGGCAATGCCAAAGAATGCTCAAACTACCGCACAGTTGCACTCATCTCACATGGTAGTAAAGTAATGCTCAAAATTCTCCAAGCCAGGCTTCAGCAATACGTGAACCGTGAACTCCCTGATGTTCAAGCTGGTTTTAGAAAAGGCAGAGGAACCAGAGATCAAATTGCCAACATCCGCTGGGTCATGGAAAAAGCAAGAGAGTTCCAGAAAAACATCTATTTCTGCTTGATTGACTATGCCAAAGCCTTTGACTGTGTGGATCACAAGAAACTGTGGAAAATTCTGAAAGAGATGGGAATACTAGACTACCTGACCTGCCTCTTGAGAAATCTGTATGCAGGTCAGGAAGCAACAGTTAGAACTGGACATAGAACAACAGACTGGTTCCAAATAGGAAAAGGAGAACGTCAATGGATAGGACGTCCCCCAGCTTATTTAACATATATGCAGAGTACATCATGAGAAACTCTGGGCTGGAGAAGCACAAGCTGGAATCAAAATTGCCAGGAAAAATATCAATAACCTCAGATATGTAGATGACACCACCCTTATGACAGAAAGTGAAGAACTAAAAAGTCTCCTGATGAAAGTGAAAGAGGAGAGTGAAAAACCTGGCTTAAAGCTCAACATTCAGAAAACTAAGATCATGGCATCTGGTCCCATCAGTTCATGGCAAATAGATGGGGAAACAGTGTCAGATTTTATTTTCTTGGGCTCCAAAATCACTGCAGATGGTGACTGCAGCCATGAAATTAAAAGACGCTTACTCCTTGGAAGAAAAGTTATGACCAACCTAGACAGCATATTCAAAAGCAGAGACATTACTTTCCCGACTAAGGTCCGTCTAGTCAAGGCTATGGTTTTTCCAGTGGTCATGTATGGATGTGAGAGTTGGACTGTGAAGAAGGCTGAGCGCCGAAGAATTGATGCTTTTGAACTGTGGTTTTGGAGAAGACTCTTGAGAGTCCCTTGGACTGCAAGGAGATCCAGCCAGTCCATTCTGAAGGAGATCAGCCCTGGGATTTCTTTGGAAGGAATGATGCTAAAGCTGAAACTCTAGTACTTTGGCCACCTCATGCGAAGAGTTGACTCATTAGAAAAGACTCTGATGCTGGGAAGGATTGGGGGGCAGGAGGAGAAGGGGACGACCGAGGATGAGATGCTGGATGGCATGACGGACTCGATGAATGTGAGTCTGGGTGAACTCTGGGAGATGGTGATGGACAGGGAGGCCTGGCGTGCTGCGATTCATGGGGTCACAAAGAGTCGTACATGACTGGGCGACTGAACTGAACTGAAAGCTGGGAAAAAAAAGAATCCCACTTTACATTGCATCAGTGTTCATCTTATGCTATTGATAAGCTTAAGAAAAGTTTCCTATTCTGTGTCTTGAACATTTTTCTTTTTAAAGGTTCTTTTTTTTTTTTTTACCTCTTATAACACTAAAAAGGTCATAGGAAACTCAAGACAATTTAAAAAGGAAAAAAATAAGTGTAAAAGAGTAAATCCTAATACTTAAAAAAGTATATTTTTAGTCAGTGATCCTTCAGATCCCTCTCTATGCATAATTTATTTTGTATGAAAATTTATTTTATATAGAAAGTTTATTTTATATAGATTTATGGATGTATGAAATGAAATATGTAAATGTATTTATGTATGTATGAAATACATAAATGAAATCATTCTGTACATACTATGTTTTACAATTTTATGTTGTTTTTCAGTCACCAGTACCTCATGAAATTAATTTTTTTAAACTATGAATGCATTTTATAACCACAGACGCCTTAATGTCTTCTGGATTTAATCTCTCTTAAGTATGCAAATTCTTCACAGTTACAAGCAAATCCTTATTCAGTCTTTAGCAGTGAATCTGGAGATCATGACACCAGTGTGGCTTTTCAAAGGGTATTATATTAACACCACATGCACTTCTGAGAAATATGCACACTCCACTAGTAGGATTTTCAATTAATGACCTGCAGCACTGAAGTTATAATTTAATTATAGTTATTTTGTTAAATTTCCTATACTGATTAACTCTGCCTTTATTGCCTCTCATGTAACTTTCCCTCTTGAATTTGCTTGGTTTCAGATCTACCATACTTAAGAGAAAAAAATGTAGAATTAATATGGTCAACAAAAAATGTCTGCCTAAAAGATTTGTTTCAATGAGTAGCAGCAGAAATTACAATCAGAGAAACCAGGCTCTCCGCCTTGTATTCTAGCCTTGTTCTCGAGTTCTGCATTCTAAGGTTTCACTGAGATGAGTGCTGAAAGAATGCCTGTTACAGAATTAGGAAGGGCAGTGCATTTGGCACGTTCTGAGAATTCTAGTCGTGCTAGGAGATCTCAAGTACAATTATGTTTTGAAGTCATCAAGGCACTTTGGGAGAGCACCTTGTCTGTGTCATGTGATGGCATTAACAGCATGGTGGCTACTTTTGAGAGGCTGAAGCTCAATCAGTATTTGGTCGCTTTTTGTGTCTAATTTGTGGTAAACATTCTTCATAGATTTCAGAAGTATTACATGGCTGGGTTTTCCAGAGTACCATGGCTGAAACATGGGGTTGCCTTGAAGTAGTATTTTTAATATTTAAAAACTCCTTTTGTTAACCATTAAAAATCTCTTTCTCACTCTCTCTCGCTGTCTCTCACGCACATACACACAGAGTCCCCACTTATCTGTGGAAACTTGGCAGATGCTTATCCTCATTAGGAATGAATGCTGTTTTCTGTATATTATCACCGATGAAGAGTTGGGGAAGACTCTAAGAAAAGTGACAATCATTTTCTATTAAGAAAGTGACAGATATTTTTGCAGTTTCTGAAGAACTGCACGTGTGCCCAGGAAATGCTGTGGAGCCCGGCCGGCTGTTGAGGGGCCCACCCATTCCTCCACTGCTGCTCTCCCCTGTTTACTTCCCGATGGAGAGCTGCTGGAGCATAGCGACAGTTTACTCTTTGCACAGGGGTGTGCTTTTTAATTTGAGTGCTTATATGCTCAATAATCTCTTTGGGGTTTCTGAAACTGAGACTTTTAATATGTGGAGCTATTGGAATTGGCTGTAATGAGCAAAACTAGATTTGGTAAATGAAACTTACAAGTATCACCTCAGAATATAAAATTTTGTCACCAGGAAGGCAGGAGGCTTCTTGAAATATGAAGGCTTAAGTTTGCATTAGCACAAAGGATTATTTATTTTTCCAATGAATATAGTGAAAATGGTTTATATTCCCTGTGAGCGCAGTAGCTGTAAGTAAAGTAAGGCTGTTTTGTTTTTATGCTGGGTGTAGGGGTCAGGCTCCTTCTGAAGCAGAGCTGAATTACCTGAGGACTGCCAAATCCCTGGAGATGTATGGTGTTGACCTCCATCCTGTCTATGTGAGTAACATTTAATTAACACAGAATATTTTAAGCTGATGACATTTTCTTAAAAAGTCACTGAAACTCCCAAAGGAAAGCAGCAGTCCTATCGTTTAGTGAGCAGATGATACTTTTTCATCTGTGTTTTTGAACTATAAAGAATCTTTTTGCGTCGTTTAAATCCTAATGAGTTTTGCATAAAAGTCTGTGATTGTATTTCCATGTGTAGAAAACAATTAACTGGCTTGAAAACACAATCTGGATAATAATTCCAGAGGGGTTAGCTAAACGTCAGAACGGTTTTAAATTAGTCTATAATTGATTATATTAGACAGAAAAACAGGAAGATTTTCCAAAAATAGAGTTTATGGCTGAAAAGAATTCATAAAACCACCTGCATGGCAAGTAGACTTTAGGCAGCAGTGCATGCGCAACTGTTGGTGGGTCTATGTTGGGTGTGCACGTGTTGTCAATATCAGGGTTACTGCCTACTGCAGTTACTGCCATTGCATAAATAGGGAACATTTTTGCAGATTTTCCTCAGTGGCTGATGAAAGCTTTCTGAATAGGACCAGTGGACACTTACACTGAATCTGCGCTGAATTTTCTGGATCAGGTCTTCAACTTTGAGACACTTTCCTAAGGTTACCAATTGGTTCTTCTATGCCCATGAGGCTGGAATGTCATTGTCTTTGGTTTTGTGAGTTTAGTTAGCAGTAAACAAATTTGATTATTTGAGAAAGTGAATCAGATGTTTTATTTACATGAAATGAATTGCTAAAGAGTGTATGTAGATTGAATGTTTGTCAACTGAATTATGGACTCAGAACTCAGTGTTTAAGAAATCCTGATAATATTTACTGTAACACAGGCACTAATTGATGTATTCATTTTGTAATGTGTCTTTTGCTCATAAGAGTCTCAGTTCAGTTCAGTCGCTCAGTTGTGTCCGACGTAACAGTCTCAGAGTTTCCCAAAACAAATCATCTCCTATTATTTGTAAAGAACTAGAGGCATCCCTGTGTATACTGTTAATATGGCAATGAAAATTACATATTTGGTAGAAGCAGTTGTTCCCTGATAAATTATAGTCTAATATCATTAAACCATTAAATGCTCCATCCTACTGTCCTTTAAAACTACTTCTAAAAGTCTGTGGAATAGTTCTCTTTTTCTCTTCTTGCCACATTAATCTTGTTAGATTTTTAGTTTTTTAAAAAGTATATTTTATAGGAAATATATAAAGAGGGTCTTCTGTAAAATACCTCTATGTTTATGTAATGTTTACCCTAATTCAAAAAAACGCAGTTTTTTCTGGGAGGTGGAAATTTATGGCAAATTAATCAGATTCATTAGTATCTTCCATACATTGTGTTAAAATTGAATTTTTAGAACTAAAAAATAGGCTTCAGCTGATTTTCTCTGAAAATATATTTATCTTATGTTTCTTAGGAATTTGGCTTTGCAGGCTGTTATTTGACCTTAGAATAGGAAAAAAAAAGTGAAAACAAACTCAATTCCCTGTTTGGTATACACTCTGTGACATTTTCAATTTAGAATCCCATTTTCTTAATTGAGATTTGTTATTATCCAGAAATGAAAGGTTTCCAGTCTTTACCAGAAGAGATCGTATTTTTAAAATTTTGTGACTTTAAAAAAGTCACAAATGAAAATAGAAAGGTGTATGCTGGAGACCTCAGAAAATCATGCAGGTGGCTGACTGAGGATTCTGGGGAGGATGGTGGTGAACCAGGCCTCATGATTGTCTAGATCGGAGAGTAAGATAAGTGATCTTGAAAAGGGCCCTTGAGGGCAGCCAGTGGTTGTCAGTTCTTGGCTGCTTAGGAGAATCACCTGGAACATTTATGTGTTTTTGTTACCTGGATTCCATCATTACAGATTCCCATTTAACCTGTTTTGATGGTACCCAGGAAAGAGCATTTTAAGGTCCATGGGCGATTCTAGTTAATATGCAGCTAGGGTTGAACACCACTATAGAAGCAACATGGAGTGAATCAGTCAGTGGCCTGATTGGTAGGTGGTCGAGTTCTTTTAATGAACTGAGGTGACTAGTTAGAATACACTAAGAACAGTTTTCTTAAAAACTTCGGGAAAAAAATGAACAGCAAGTTAGCTACCATGATAGGTTAACTAGCTTTCTAAGCTGATGTCTTTGAAAAACCAGATCCAGTATTTATGCAACAGATAATGTGCACATGGCTAATTACAGTTTGACAGAGAGTTTTTACATGAATAAATTTATGGTTACAAGCATATGTTTGTTTTTGCAGGGAGAAAACAAATCTGAGTATTTTTAGGATTAACTCCGGTTGGTGTTGTTGTCTATAAGAATAAAAAGCAAGTGGGAAAGTATTTCTGGTAAGTTTATCTTGAGGGCAGAATTGGTATTAAAGTTGTGGACTATACGTATTGGGCTTATGGAACTTGAATGTCATTGAAAGTGTTGGGAAAAAGCAAGCAGACATTTCCAGTGGCTGATAATAAATGAGTAAAATTAGGTATAAGTTTTCTTCCAGTTCATCTTGGTGTATATGTTCTCTGTAAATTTGAGGTATTTTGATTCTAGACTCTCTCGTCCATGGAGGCTGTATATAGTAGGATTTCCTATCCATTCCAGTGTGTGTGGTGAACTATGGGCCCAGGACTGCTCTGAGTTCTGACCTTAAATGAGGAAGGATCTGAGAGAGATTGGGGAGCCCACAGTACTGCACTGTATCTGGAAGGCTGTCCTGCCAGGGCCTGGGGATGCCAAGCTCGTCTGCATTCACTGGAGAAGCCCAGGAGAGTGACAGGGAAGTGTGTTTAGGAAGGTGTCCAGAGCAGTAGCAACTATGAAGGAGCCGGTGGGAGCCATCGTTTTTCCACTGGATACTTCTCTGAGTTTCTGATTAATTCTTAAAAGCAGCAGTAGCATCACCATCTGCTTTGTTTTTCAGGCCTCGGATTACAAAGGTTCACTTCAAGGAGACCCAGTTTGAACTCAGAGTACTGGGGAAAGATGTAAGTTTGTGTTTAGTGCTTAGCTTCCCTGAGGCAGGAAGCCTTGTCTGCTCATTGATAACTTAGAAGACCTAGTAAAGTAAAACTGCCATGTTTTCTTCAGCTGCAGCCACATGGAACCAGGTTAATTGACTCAGGTAAACAACTCCTTTTCAAGGAAGGGAAGGGGAAGTGAGTAGAAATGAATGAGTTGGTAATGGAGAAATGTCACTTCAGTTTTAACAAAGGGGAAAAATAACATTTCTCGGGCACAGGAGAGAATAGGAGGTGATTATCAGTATTAGTTCTTTAGTATTGCCTGTGAAGGTAAGGTTCATGTAATTAGAAGGGTGCAGCTTTCATGCAGGGCAAAACATGTCCTAATTTTGTCTCAGAGTCAATTGAGCAATCTATAGGAAGTCACACTTCTGTTCTCTCCCTAACTGAGCATGGTAGGAAACCAGATGAGAAACTCTGGATGCTTTCAAGGGAGTGTGAGCCAAGGGTGCAAAAATGCTGACTGTCCTGCTGCAGCTTGGCAGAGACCTCTAGGACCGCTTGGGTAGTAGGCACAGGATTTGTTAGAGCCTCGGGGTGCTCTCGTGCCTTGACGAGTAGTTTTAGGGAAACCAGGCAAAAGAAGACAAGAATATGAAAGCTTCCTTTTAATCTCCTTGTGAAAATAATGCTTCCTTGAAGAGCTGTCACTATAATTCATGTTTATGGGGTACACAGGTGAAAATAAGACGTAGGCAAATCCACCCTTCTGTCTCTTTAATACTAACTTTTTGCAGAACAGAATTGAAGTGAATGGTCTTGAATTGATGTTCTAATAAGATACTTGTAAAAGAAGTAAAACCAATCTGATGATGCAGCCACGAACTAAGACACAGGAAAAAAAAGTGGCTGCACCCACAATTGGAACATAATGTCTGGCTCGGTGTTAAGCATGCATGCAGCAGGTGCTCAGTAAGCGCTTGTCGCCTGATCACTGAACTGATGTACTGGGTGGTGGGCTGCCAAAGCAGAGACCTTGGTACTACCATTTGTTCTTCTAGAAAAAAATGCAGTGATCTCTCCCAGAGTTACAGGACGCGCTATCAGAGTGTTTAGTGAGAATGTGAGAGTAGAGGTTCCCCTGGCAGTCCAGTGGTTAGGACTCCACACATCCAGCTGCTAGGGCCTGTGTCCAGTCCCTGGTCGGGGGGTCTACAATTAAGACCTCACAAACTATGTGGCCTTGAGAGGGAAGAGCAAAACAAGATAATAAAATGGTAAGACTTTTTCATGGAAACATTACTATTATTCAAAGTCATTTTTCCATTGAGACCTAACTTATTTTTGTGAATGAGGTCCTTTGGTGAACTCTGTACAGTATTACTACACTGCCTTAAAATGCCGTCTGCTGCCTTGAGATAAATGTTTGGTAAAGTTGCAGCTAACTTGAACTTTCAATTTCTTACATTTCTTCATTATTAGGCAAAAACAACAATAAAGGGGATGTCATTGTGTGCTTTATTTTTGTAGTGGTAGTCTCCAGGGGATGGCCTGGTTTCCTACGTGCACAGCACGCTCCCTGTGCCCTGGCATTGCTGAGAAAGCCAGGCCGCTTATCAGCGTGCATCCTGAGGCGCATGTGCTCCTGGCTCTTTCAGTGGCTGTGGGCTTTAGGAAGGTGACAGAACAGGTCACGTATAACTCATGCTTGAATCAAAGATATTTAAATTTCTGTTTTACACATGAAAAGATGCTCAACATCACTCTTTATCAGAGAAATGCAACTCAAAACCACAGTGAGGTACCATCTCACCCCGGTGAGAATGGCTGCGATCCAAAAGTCTACAAGCAATAAATGCTGGAGAGGGTGTGGAGAAAAGGGAACCCTCTTACACTGTTGGTGGGAATGCAGACTAGTACAGCCACTATGGAGAACAGTGTGGAGATTCCTTAAAAACTGGAAATAGAACTGCCATACGACCGAGCAATCCCACTGTTAGGCATACACACCAAGGAAACCAGAATTGAAAGAGACACGTGCACCCCAATGTTCATCGCAGCACTGTTTATAATAGCCAGGACATGGAAGCAACCTAGATGTCCATCAGCAGACGAATGGATAAGAAAGCTGTGGTACATATACACAATGGATTATTACTCAGCTATTAAAAAGAACACATTTGAATCAGTTCTAATGAGGTGGATGAAACTGGAGCCTATTATGCAGAGTTAAGTAAGTCAGAAAGAAAAACACTTATACAGTATATTAACTCATGTATGTGAAATTTAGAAAGATGGTAACGACAATCTTATATGTGAGACAGCAAAAGAGACACATGTAAAGAACAAACTTTTGGACTCTGGGGGAGAAGGTGAGGGTGGGATGATTTGAGAGAATAGCCTTGAAACATGTATAGTATAATATGTGAAACAGATCACCAGTCCAGGTTTGATGCATGAGACAGGGTGCTCAGGGCTGGTGCACTGGGATGACCCTGAGGGATGGGATGGGGGAGGGAGGTGGGAGGGGGGTTCAGGATGGGGAACACATATATACCCATGACTGATTCATGTCAATGTATGCAGAACCACTACAATATTGTAAAGTAATTAGCCTCCGATCAAATTAAAAAATAAAAATTTTTGCTTTATTAAATAATACATTAACCAAAGCATACCATTTCCTGAGTATTCTGGCTTTGCAGAGTCTTTCTCCTTTTTCTACCAGGGCATCTCTTTGTGAGGTGGTGATTTATATGTTAGAATAAAGTTGATTAATATGGAGGCCTAACTGTTAATCGCAGATTAAATAAGCCCCTGAAACCTATCACCTGGAACAATAATCACCATCAATTTGAAAAATGATTGAAGGTCTTATCTGCTGGTTTTCTGGTTGACTGCTCCAGAGACTTAACTATATATGTTAAGTGCTGTTAGGGCCAAATTCAGAGATTGAGTTCTCAAAAGAATAGCAATGTCCTGTAGATAAAATATTTTCCTGGGGTCACACTGTGGCCCTAATGCCGTCCAATTCCACTTTTAAATATTAACTGTCCAACATAACACATTGACATATTTTAATAAACATTAACAATATTTAATGTGTACTGATATCTGTCTATATATTGCTTTGCAAATAACAAATAGCTGTCTGTAACTAAGTGTTGGTTTTATAAAAGTTTATCCCTCTGACAGGTTCAGAAGCTAATTAGTATAAATACTTTTATGCATTATTTAAGCTTCCTAATAGGTACTGTGGTTTAAAGAAAAATCTTACATGGTGATTGTAGAAATCTGGGAGTTACACTGTGAAGAAGAAAATTTAAATTATCTAGTACTTTAGATCAAAGGTAGTGATTATGATTATTACTTTGGTACACTCAGATTTTTTCCGTTAGAGTGAACATTTAATATATGTATATAGACATGTATAAATATTTCATCTCCAGGTGGTTTTGTACACAGTTTTTATACTTCATAGCATATCACAAATATTTCTCCTTTTATTATATATATTAATGTTGTGCCTGCATAGTGTTTGGTTATATGTTTTTCTTAATGTTGCAGTTAACATTTTTTTCCTCCTCTTATATCTCATAACTTGTTTCTGCTGATAGAGGTGAAAGCTGTGGAATTTTATGTTTATTTCAAATATGGGTATTTTGTTGAATTCTTTTGTTCTAGCCAGGAGTTTTAATTTGATACTTACACATTTTATAGCTATATAGTTATATCAGTCACAGGTAAAAATAGTTTATACTGTTGTTTCTGTTATTTAATAAACTTGTAATTTTATAGTATTGGTCACAACTTCTAGAAGAGTGTCAAGTGATCTAGCCATATAAAGAATTCTTGGTTGGTTTTTTATTTTATTTCTTCTTATATTTTATTCTTATTTTTTGAGTTTAACTCTTTAATGAACTGTCACAGGAGCTAAAGCGTTTTACATTCCCATCTAGCAGAGCTCCAAGTTTTCCATATGCTCATTCACACTTGTGATTTTCTACTTTTTTGATTGCAACTGTCCCAGTGGTTGTGAGGTGGTGTCTCACTGTGATTTTGATTTGTAAATAAATGCTATTTTTAAGTAATTAAAAAATCAAAATCAATGCAAACAAAAATCCATGTTGAACAAAATATCAGAATCTTAATAAAAACAGGATTCTGCATTTGTATACTCATTTCACTCACCTCACTGTTTTCTGTTTGTTGGTTATTTTTGGTTTTTCTTTTGGCTTTTTTTTGGGGGGTCACACTGCCCCGTTTATGGGGTCTTAGTTCCCCCACCAGGATCTAACCTGGACTCACCGCAGTGAAAGTGCAGAGTATTAACCACTGGATCATGGGGGAATTCCTACCTCTCTGTATTTTATTTTTTTAATATAAATTTATTTATTTTAATTGGAGGATAATTACTTTACAATATTGTACTGGTTTTGCCATACATTGACATGAATCTGCCATGGGTGTACATGTGTCCCTGATCCTGAACCCCCGCCCACTTCCCTCCCCATTCCATCCCTCTGGGTCATCCCAGTGCACCAGCCGCAAGCATTCTGTATCATGCATCAAACCTGGACTGGCGATTCATTTCACATATGGTAATGTACATGTTTCAATGCCATTCTCCCAAATCATCCCATCCTCACCATCTCCCACAGAGTCCAAAAGACTGTTCTATACATCTGTGTCTCTTTTGCTGTCTCACATACAGGGTTATTATTGCCATCTTTCTTAACTCCATATATATGCGTTAGTATACTGTATTGGTATTTTTCTTTCTGGCTTACTTCACTCTGTATATATAATAGGCTCCAGTTTCATCCATCTCATTAGAACTGATTCAAATGTATTCTTTTTAATGGCTGAGTAATAATACTCCATTGTGTATATGTACCACAGATTTCCACTGTAGTGTTGGAGAAGACTCTTGAGAGTCCCTTGGACTGCAAGGAGATCCAACCAGTCCATTCAAAAGGAGATTAGTCCTGGGTATTCATTGGAAGGACTGATGCTAAAGCTGAAACTCCAATACTTTGGCCACCTCCTACGAAGAGTTGACTCATTGGAAAAGACCCTGATGCTGGGAGGGATTGGGGGCAGGAGGAGAAGGGGATCACAGAGGATGAGATGGCTGGATGGACATGAGTTTGAGTGAACTCTGGGAGTTGGTGTTGGACTGGGAGGCCTGGCATGCTGCGATTCTTCTGGACGGAAGAGCCGGACACGACTGAATGACTAGACGAAAATGAACTGTGAAAAATACCTTTGGTATCTTGATAGGGATTGCACTGAATCTATAGATTGCTTTGGGTAATATACTCTTTTTCATTTTATTGACTCTTCTGATCCATGAACACTGTATATTTCTCCATCTATTAGTTTCCTCTTTGATTGCTTTCACCAGTGTTTTATAACTTTCTATATATAGGTCTTTTGTTTCTTTAGGTAGATATATTCCTAAGTATTTTATTCTTTTCATTGCAATGGTGGATGGAATTGTTTCCTTAATTTCTCTTTCTAATTTCTCAGTATTAGTGTATAGGAATGCAAAGGATTTCTGTGTGTTGATTTTATATCCTGCAACTTTACTATATTCATTAGTTCAGTTCAGTTCAGTTCAGTCACTCAGTCGTGTCCGACTCTTTGCGACCCCATGAATCGCAGCACGCCAGGCCTCCCTGTTCATCACCATTTCCCGGAGTTCAATCAGACTCATATCCATCGAGTCCGTGATGCCATCCAGCCATCTCATCCTCGGTCGTCCCCTATTCCTCCTGCCTCCAATCACTCCCAGCATCAGAGTCTTTTCCAATGAGTCACCTCTTCGCATGAGGTGGCCAAAGTACTGGAGTTTCAGCTTTAACATCATTCCTTCCAAAGAAATCCCAGGGTTGATCTCCTTCAGAATGGACTGGTTGGATCTCCTTGCAATCAAGGGACTCTCAAGAGTCTTCTCCAACACCACAGTTCAAAAGCATCAATTCTTCAGCGCTCAGCCTTCTTCACAGTCCAACTATCACATCCATACATGACCACAGGAAAAACTATAGCCTTGACTAGACGGACCTTAGTCTGCAAAGTAATAGCTCTGCTTTTGAATATGCTATCTAGGTTGATCATAACTTTTATTCCAAGGAGTAAGCGTCTTTTAATTTCATGGCTGCAGTCACCATCTCCAGTGATTTTGGAGCCATGCAAAATAAAGTCTGACACTGTTTCCCCATCTATTTCCCATGAAGTGATGGGACCGGATGCCATGATCTTCGTTTTCTGAATGTTGAGCTTTAAGCCAACTTTTTCACTCTCCTCTTTCACCTTTATCAAGAGGCCCTTTAGCTCCTCTTCACTTTCTGCCATAAGGGTGGTGTCATCTGCATATCTGAGGTTTTTGATATTTCTCCCGGCAGTCTTGATTGCAGCTTGTGTTTCTTCCAGCCCAGCATTTCTCATGATGTACTCGGCATATAAGTTAAATAAGCTGGGGGACAATATACATCCTTGACATACTTTTTTTCCTATTTGGAACCAGTCTGTTGTTCCATGTCCAGTTCTAACTGTTGCTTCCTGACCTGCATACAGATTTCTCAAGAGGCAGGTCAGGTGGTCTGGTATTTCCATCTCAGAATTTTCCACAGTTTATTGTGATCCACACAGTCAAAGGCTTTGGCATAGTCAATCAAGCAGAAATAGATGTTTTTCTGGAACTCTCTTGCTTTTTCCATGATCCAGTGGATGTAGGCAATTTGATCTCTGGTTCCTCTGCCTTTTCTAAAACCAGCTTGAACATCAGAAAGTTCACAGTTCACATATTGCTGAAGCCTGGCTTGGAGAATTTTGAGCATTACTTTACTACCATGTGAGATGAGTGCAACTGTGCGGTAGTTTGAGCATTGTTTGGCATTGCCTTTCTTTGGAATTGGAATGAAAACTGACCTTTTCGAGTCCTGTGGCCACTGCTAAGTTTTCCAAATTTGCTGGCATATTGAGTGCAGCACTTTCACAGCATCGTCTTTCAGGATTTGAAACAGCTCCACTGGAATTCCATCACCTCCACTAGCTTTGTTCATAGTGATGCTTTCTAAGGCCCACTTGACTTCACATTCCAAGATGTCTGGCTCTAGATGAGTGATCACATCATCATGATTATCTGGGTCTTGAAGATCTTTTCGTACAGTTCTTCATGTATTCTTGCCACCTCTTTTTAATATCTTCTGCTTCTGTTAGGTCCAGACCATTTCTGTCCTTTATCGAGCCCATCTTTGCATGAAATGTTCCCTTGGTATCTCTAATTTTCTTGAAGAGATCTCTAGTCTTTCCCATTCTGTTCTTTTCCTCTATTTCTTTGCATTGATCACTGAAGAAGGCTTTCTTATCTCTTCTTGCTATTCTTTGGAACTCTGAATTCAGATGCTTATATCCATCCTTTTCTCCTTTGCTTTTGCCTCTCTTTTTTCACAGCTATTTGTAAGGCCTCCCAAGACAGCCATTTTGCTTTTTGCATTTCTTTTCCATGGGGATGGTCTTGATCCCTGTCTCCCATACAATGTCATGAACCTCATTCTATAGTTCATCAGGCACTCTATCTATCAGATCTGGGCCCTTAAATCTATTTCTCACTTCCACTGTATAATCATAAGGGATTTGATTTAGGTCATACCTGAATGGTCTAGCGGTTTTCCCTACTTTCTTCAATTTCAGTCTGAATTTGGCAATAAGGAGTTCATGATCTGAGCCACAGTCAGCTCCTGGTCTTGCTTTTGTTGACTGTATAGAGCTTCTCCATCTTTGGCTGCATAGAATATAATCAATCTGATTTCGGTGTTGACCATCTGGTGATGTCCATGTGCAGAGTCTTCTCTTGTGTTGTTGGAAGAGGGTGTTTGCTATGACGAGTGCATTTTCTTGGCAAAACTCTATTAGTCTTTGCCCTGTTTCATTCCGCATTCCAAGGCCAAATTTGCCTGTTACTCCAGGTGTTTATTGACTTCCTACTTTTGCATTTCAGTCCCCTTTAATGAAAAGGACATCTTTTTGGGTGTTAATTCTAAAAGGTCTTGTAGGTCTTCATAAAACCGTTCAACTTCAGCTTCTTCAGCGTTACTGGTTGGGGCATAGACTTGGGTAACTGTGATATTGAGTGGTTTGCCTTGGAAACGAACAGAGATCATTCTGTCATTTTTGAGATTGCATCCAAGTACTGCTTTTCAGACTCTTTTGTTGACCATGACGGCTACTCCATTTCTTCTGAGGGATTCCTGCCGCAGTCGTAGATATAGTGGTCATCTGCGTTAAATTCACCCATTCCAGTCCATTTTAGTTTGCTGATTCCTAGAATGTCAACGTTCACCGTTGCCATCTCTTGTTTGACCACTTCTAGTTTGCCTTGATTCATGGACCTGACATTCCAGGTTCCTATGCAATATTGCTCTTTACAGCATCGGATCTTGCTTCTATCACCAGTCACCTGCACAATGGGGTATTGTTTTTGCTTTGGCTCCATCCCTTTATTCTTTCTGGAGTTATTTCTCCACTGATCTCCAGTAGCATATTGGGCACCTACTGACTGGGGAGTTCCTCTTTCAGTATCCTATCATTTTGCCTTTTCATGCTGTTCATGGAGTTCTCAAGGCAAGAATACTGAAGTGGCTTGCCATTTCCTTCTCCAGTGGACCACGTTCTGTCAGCCCTCTCCACCATGACCCGCCTGTCTTGGGGTTGCCCCGCAGGCATGGCCTGGGTTCATTGAGTTAGACAAGGCTGTGGTCCTAGTGTGATTAGATTGACTAGTATTCTGTGAGTATGGTTTCAGTATGTCTGCCCTCTGATTCCCTCTTACAACACCTACCATCTTACTTGGGTTTCTTTCCCTTGAGCATGGGGTATCTTTTCACGGCTGCTCCAGCAAAGCACAGCTGCTGTTTCTTACCTTGAACGAGGGGGTATCTCCTTACCGTCGCCTTCCTGAGCTTCATTGTGGGATAGCTCCTCTAGGCCCCCCTGCTCCTGCGCAGCCACTGCTCCTCGGGTTGATCCTCCCGGCTGATTTTCTTTTGGATTTTCTATGTAGAGAATCATGTCATCTGCAAACAGTGACAGTTTTACTTCTTTTTCCAGTCTGGATTCCTTTTATTTCTTTTTCTGCTCTGATTGCTGTGGCCAAAACTTCCAAAACTATGTTCAATAGTACTGGTGAAAGTGGGCACCCTTGTCTTGTTCCTGACTTTGGGGAAATGCTTTCAGTGTGTCACCATTGAGGATAATGTTTGCTGTGGTTTTGTCATATATAGCTTTTTTTGTGTTAAAGTATGTTCCTTCTGTTCCTCCATTTTTGGAGGGTTTTTATCATAAACGGATGTTGAATTTTGTCAAAGGCTTTCTCTTCATCTATTGAGATAATCATATGGTTTTTATCTTTCAGTTTGTTAATGTGGTGAATTACATTGATTGATTTGCTGATACTGAAGAATCCTTGCATCCCTGGGATAAAGCCCACTTGGTCATGATGTATGATCTTTTTAATATATTGTTGGATTCTGTTTGCTAGAATTTTGTTAAGGATTCTTTCATCTATGTTCATTAGTCATATTGGCCTGTAGTTTTCTTTTTTTGTGGCATCTTTGTCAGGTTTTGGTATTAGGGTGATGGTGGCCTCATAGAATGAGCTTGGGAGTTTGCCTTCCTCTGCAATTTTCTGGAAGAGTTTGAGTAGGATAAGTGTTATCTCTTCTCTAAATTTTTGGCAAAATTCAGCTGTGAAGTCATCTGGTCCTGGGCTTTTGTTTGCTGGAAGATTTCTGATTACAGTTTCGATTTCCGTGCTTATGATGGGTCTGTTGATTTTCTATTTCTTCCTGGTTCAGTTTTGGAAAGTTGTACTTTTCTAAGAATTAGTCCATTTCTTCCACGTTGTCCATTTTATTGGCATATAGTTGCTGATAGTAGTCTCTCATGATCCTTTGTATTTCTGTGTTGTCTGTTGTGATCTTCCATTTTCATTTCTAATTTTATTGATTTGGTTCTTCTTCCTTTGTTTCTTGATGAGTCTGGCTAATGGTTTGTCAATTTTATTTATCTTCTCAAAGAACCAGCTTTTGGCTTTGTTGGTTTTTAATATGGTCTCTTTTGTTTCTTTTTCATTTATTTCTGCCCTAGTTTTTAAGATTTCTTTCCTTCTACTAACCCTGGGGTTCTTAATTTCTTCCTTTTCTAGTTGCTTTAGGTGTAGAGTTAGGTTATTTATTTGACTTTTTTTCCTGTTTCTTGAGGTATGCCTGTATTGCTATGAACTTTCCCCTTAGCACTGCTTTTACAGTGTCCCACAGGTTTTGGGTTGTTGTGTTTTTATTTTCATTTGTTTCTATGCATATTTTGATTTCTTCTGTGATTTGTTGTTTATTCAGCAGCGTGTTGTTCAGCCTCCATATTTTGGAATTTTTAATAGTTTTTCTCCTGTAATTGATATCTCATCTTACTGTATTGTGGTCAGAAAAGATGCTTGGAATGATATCAGTTTTTTTGAATTTACCGAGGCTAGATTTATGGCCCAGGAGGTGATCTATTCTGGAGAAGGTTCCGTGTACGCTTGAGAAAAAGGTGAAATTCATTGTTTTGGAGTGAAATATCCTATAGATATCAGTAGGTCTAAGTGGTCTATTGTGTCATTTAAAGTTTGTGTTTCCTTGTTAATTTTCTGTTTAGTTGATCTGTCCATAGGTGTGAGTGGGGTATTAAAGTCTCCCACTATTATTGTGTTACTATTAATTTCCCCTTTCATACTTGTTACCATTTGCCTTAAATATTGCGGTGCTCCTATGTTGGGTGCATATGTATTTATAACTGTTATATCTTCCTCTTGGATTGATCCTTTGATCATTATGTAGTGTTCTTCTTTGTCTCTTTTCACAGCCTTTGTTTTAAAGTCGATTTTATCGGATATGAGTATTGCTACTCCTGCTTTCTTTAGGTCTCCGTTTATGTGCAATATCTTTTCCAGCCTTTCACTTTCAGTCTGTATGTGTCTCTTGTTTTGAGGTGGGTCTCTTATAGACAACATATATGGGAGTCTTGTTTTTGTATCCATTCAGCCAGTCTTTGTCTTTTGGTTGGGGCATTCAACCCATTTACGTTTAAGGTAATTATTGATAAGTATGATCCTGTTGCCATTTACTTTATTGTTTTGGGTTCAAGTTTATACACCCTTTCTGTGTTTCCTGTCTAGAGAAGCTCTTTTAGCATTTGTTGGAGAGCTGGTTTGGTGGTGCTGAATTCTCTTGGCTTTTGCTTGTCTGTAAAGCTTTTGATTTCTCCTTCATATTTGAATGAGATCCTTGCTGGGTACAGTAGTCTGGGCTGTAGGTTATTTTCTTTCATCACTTTAAGTATGTCTTGCCATTCCCTCCTGGCCTGAAGAGTTTCTATTGAAAGATCAGCTGTTATCTTTATGGGAATCCCCTTGTGTGTTATTTGTTGTTTTTCCCTTGCTGCTGTTAATATTTTTTCTTTGTGTTTGATCTTTGTTAATTTGATTAATATGTGGTATTTTATTTTAATAAAAACACCACTATTGTTTTACAACATGTATGTTATCTCTTGGTTTTAATAATGTGTTCGTTACTGGAGTTTACCTTTTTTAAAAGTTTGGATGAATGGTTGGTTTTCACTGAATGCCCTGAGAGCCAAGGTTGCTGGTTGTTCACTCATTCAGCAAGTAATGCTGATTTCCAAACTCCAGATGAGAGACGATAGTGACTTGGACCCGAGTCGTCCTATTTTAAGTGCTGAGAAGCTGTTGGATCTGGATGCAGTCACATGGTTTTATGGATGTGGGAAATATGAGTGACTTACATGTGTTTGGCACCAATGGCAGCAAGAATGGAGCTGCCATCAAGGGAGGTGGGGGAGGCTGTGAGTAGAGAGTTTCAGGGGAAAATCAGGAGGCCCGCTGTTAACATGTTGAGTCTCAGATGTGTGGTCAGTGTCTAAGTGGGGACCCTTGGGAGACATATAGGAGGTAAAGTTAACATGTTAAATCTCAGATGTCTGGTAGATGTTCAAATGGGGACATTTGGGAGACATGTATAATAACATTCTTCATATTAATAGGAGGTAAAGTTGTTTCTGATTGGTAGCAGATTGAATGATTTGTGAAAATAGGGAGGAGTTTAGGAACATACCCAAATTTCTTGGTTTCATTAACAGGGGAGAATGTAGTCTCCACAGTAGGCCCAGAAGTTGGCATGTGCTAAGTACACTGTTGAATAAACGGGGGAAAAATGATGCTGTGATTATATTTACATGTAATACATCGTGGAACTGACCTCACCTAAACCCACCCAGCATGACAGGATGTAGAACCAAAGGTTTCTGGCAGCTCTGCCCACAAGTAATTAGACTAACGTGGCTGAACTCTCTGCCTGCTTTGGGAAGAGGACACCGGAAGTGATGGTGGCCAGGAGCTAACACTTTTCATCAACAAGTCTTGGTTACACAAGCTAGGCATTCCTTTCATGCTTTAAGTAGAACTACAGAGTTTTAAAATTTGATTTTATTTGAGGACAATTCCAAATTTATAAAAAGTTGCAAAGATTAAAATACAACAAAGAACAGGGTTATATATTGTTACTTACATTCATTTGTTAGCATTTTACTCCGCTTCCATTTTTGTTATTTCTCTACACATACATACTACCTTCTGAGTGATTTGACTGTATGTTTCTCATGTCATTTGTCTCTAAATACTTCAGTATGTATTTCCTAAGAACAGGAATATCTTCTCATGTGGCCACATCATATTTATCTACTTAATAAATTTATGTTGATCGAATACTTCTATTATCTACTTTTTCTGTATTTATATATAGAAATATATATGAATACTTTTTCAACTTTGTTGACTGACCTAATAACATTCTTTATATTAATAGCATTTTCCTGCTCCAGTGTAGAGTCAGCTTAGCCTCCTTTAATCTGGAACATTTTAGTAGCATTTTTGTTTTTTATGATGGATGGGGGATTTTTGAAGAATACAATTCTACCTCACTTTTTGAAAATACAGTTGACCTTTAAATATCAAGGGCTTTGAATTGCGTGGGTCAACCATAGATGGATTTGTTTCACTCAATACGGGCTACAGGTACTTCTTGATCTGTGCTTAGTTGAACATGTGGAAGCAGAGCCCTGGATCCGGAGGGCCAGGTGTGTGGGGGCTGGTACTGCTAATGCCCTGTTGCCCCAGGGTCCACTGTAGACGTTCATATTTGTCTGATATTTCACTATAATCAGATGAGACTCCTGCATTCTCAGCTGGAAAGCAGCCCAGGTGAAGTTGTGGCTCTCCTGGGGTGTCAGATCTGGAGGAGCATGGAGACTCCTGTCTACTTCTTGTTGGTTATATTAAATTAGTGTAATTGCTGGGTTTTTGCCTTCCTTTACAACTAATAGGAAATCTGTGGAGGGATCATGTCATTCAGTGCAAATACTGTGCACTTCAGAATGTCCCTTAGGTCTAACATTGACTTAGAACTCTTTCCTGATTAGATCTTTTACTATGATGCTTGTAAAATGTTGATTTTCTTTTTTTTAATATAAATTTATTTATTTTGATTGGAGGTTAATTGCTTTCCAATATTGTATTGGTTTTGCCATACATCAACATGTATGGCACATGTATACACCACAGGTATACACATTTTCCCCACCCTGAACCCCCTCCCTCCTCCCTCCCCGTGCCATCCCTCTGGGTCGTCCCAGTGCACCAGCCCCAAGCATCCAGTATCATGCATTGAACCTGGGCTGGCGACTCATTTCATATATGATATTATACATGTTTCAATGCCATTCTCCCAAATCATCCCATCCTCTCCCTCTCCCACAGAGTCCAAAAGACTGTTCTATACATCTGTGTCTCTTTTGCTGTCTCACGTACAGGGTTATCATTACCATCTTTCTAAATTCCATGTATATGCATTAGTATACTGTATTGGTGTTTTTCTTTCTGGCTTACTTCACTCTATATAATAGGCTCCAGTTTCATCCACCTCATTAGAACTGATTCAAATGTATTCTTTTTAATGACTGAGTAATACTCCATTGTGTCTATGTGCCACAGCTTTCTTATCCATATCTATTCATCTGCTGATGGACATCTAGGTTGCTTCCATGTCTTGGCTATTATAAACAGTGCTGCGATGAACATTGAGGTACGTGTGTCTCTTTGAATTCTGGTTTCCTCCATGTGTATGCCCAGCAGTGGGATTGCTGGGTTCTAAGGCAGTTCCATTTCCAGTTTTTTAAGGAATCTCCACACTGTTCTCCATAGTGGCTGTACTAGTTTGCATTCCCACCAACAGTGTAAGAGGGTTCCCTTTTCTCCACACCCTCTCCAGCATTTATTGCTTGTAGACTTTTGGATCGCAGCCATTCTGACTGGCGTGAAATGGTACCTCATTGTGGTTTTGAGTTGGATTTCTCTGATAATGAGTGATGTTAGCATCTTTTCATGTGTTTGTTAGCCATCTGTATGTCTTCCTTGGAGAAATGTCTGTTTAGTTCTTTGGCCTATTTTTTGATTGGGTCGTTTATTTTTCTGAAATTGAGCTATAGGAGTTGCTTGTATATATTTGAGATTAGTTGTTAGTCACTTGCTTCATTTGCTATTACTTTCTCCCATCCTGAAGGCTGTCTTTTCACCTTGCTTATAGTTTCCTTTGTTGTGCAGAAGCTTTTAATTTTAATTAGGTCCCATTTGTTTATTTTTGCTTTTATTTCCATTATACTGGGAGGTGGATCATAGAGGATCCTGTTGTGATGTATGTTGGAGAGTGTTTTGCCTATGTTCTCCTCTAGGAATTTTATAGTTTCTGGTCTTAAATTTAGATCTTTAATCTATTTTAAGTTTATTTTTGTGTATGGTGTTAGAAAGTGTTCTAGTTTCATTCTTTTACAAGTGGCTGACCAATTTTCCCAGTACCACTTGTTAAAGAGATTGTCTTTAATCCACAAAATGCTGATTTTTAGTCTCCCACTGCCTAAATGTTCTATTTTTAATTGGAGGAAAATTGCTTTACAGTGCTGTGTTTTCTCCTGCTGTAAAACTTCAATCAGTCATAATTAGGTGTGTGTATGTATATATATATATATATATATATATATATATGTATATATCTTCCACATTTACCAGTCAGTCCTTGACATTCCTCTGTGAGAGCCTCGCTTTCTCTCTTTTTAATTTATTTCTGTTATCAGCATGGTCTTACTCCTGTTTTTTCCAGTGTTTTCTAATGCACTACTGTACCTAGCTATTCTGGTGTTATAATTGTCCTGGATATGGCCAGTGGGAGCCCTTTGACATGCCTCCTACCACTGTTTAGATTATTTTCTCCCCTTTTTGGCACCTCATGGTATTTCAGGTGCATCTTGTACCTACCCTGCATTTACACCCTTATCAGTCATTTCTCCAAAGAGCCCTGGTTCCTTTTATTGGGGAAGGGTCAAGATCTGTGTGTTAGTGTGGTCATTGCTACTGGGATGACTTTGCTTCTGGATTTTCTAGTGGACAATGTCAGGAAATACATGAATGATTATACATATATGTATAGGTATAAATACATACATTCCTACACATGTGCTCAAATGAACATGCTTCTACATATTCTCAGTTCAGTTCAGTCGTGCAGTCGTGTCTGACTCTTTGTGACCCCATGAATTGCAGCACGCCAGGCCTCCCTGTCCATCACCAACTCCCAGAGTTCACTCAAACTCATGTCCATTGAGTCGGTGATGCCATCCACCCAATCTCATCATCTGTCATCCCCTACACCTCCTGCCCCCAATCCCTCCCAGCATCAAAGTCTTTTCCAATGAGTCAACTCTTCGCATGAGGTGGCCAAAGTACTGGAGTTTCAGCTTTAGCATCAGTCCTTCCAAAGAAATCCCAGGGATGATCTTCAGAATGGACTGGTTGGATCTCCTTGCAGTCCAAGGGACTCTCAAGGGTCTTCTCCACCACCACAGTTCAAAAGCATTAATTCTTCGGTGCTCAGCTTTCTTTACAGTCCAACTCTCACATCCATACATGACCACAGGGAAAACTATAGCCTTGACTAGATGGACCTTTGTTGGCAAAGTAATGTCTCTGTTTTTCAATATGCTGTCTAGGTTGGTCATTAACTTTCCTTCCAAGGAGTGTCTTTTAATTTCATGGCTGCAGTCACCATCTGCAGTGATTTTAGAGCCCCCCAAAATAAAGTCTGACACCGTTTCCCCATCTATTTCCCATGAAGTGATGGGACCGGATGCCATGATATTCGTTTTCTGAATGTTGAGCTTTAAGCCAACTTTTTCACTCTCCACTTTCACTCTCATCAAGGGGCTTTTAGTTTCTCTTCACTTTCTGCCATAAGGGTGGTGTCATCTGCATATCTGAGGTTATTGATATTTCTCCCAGCAACCTTAATTCCAGCTTGTGCTTCTTCCATTCCAGCATTTCTCATGATATACTCTGCATAGAAGTTAAATAAGTAGGGTGATAATATACAGCCTTGATGCACTCCTTTTTCTATTTGGAACCAGTCTGTTGTTCCATGTTCAGTTGTAACGATTGCTTCCTGACCTGCATATATCTAAGTTTCTCAAGAGGCAGGTCAGATGGTCTGGTATTCCCATCTCTTTCAGAATTTTCCAGTTTATTGTGATCCACACAGTCAAAGGCTTTGGCATAGTCAATAAAGCAGAAATATATGTTTTTCTGGAACTCTCTTGCTTTTTCCATGATCCAGCGAATGTTGGCAATTTGATCTCTGGTTCCTTTGCCTTTTCTAAAACCATCTTGAACATCAGGAGTTCACGGTTCACGTATTGCTGAAGCCTGGCTTGGAGAATTTTGAGCAATACTTTACTAGCATGTGAGATGAGTGCAATTGTGCGGTAGTTTGAGCATTGTTTGGCATTGCCTTTCTTTGGGATTGGAATGAAAACTGACCTTTTCCAGTCCTGTGGCCACTGCTGAGTTTTCCAAATTTGCTGGCATATTGAGTGCAACACTTTCACAGCATCATCTTTCAGGATTTGAAACAGCTCCACTGGAATTCTATCACCTCCACTAGCTTTGTTCATAGTGATGCTTCCTAAGACCCACTTGACTTCCCATTCCAGGATGTCTGGCTCTAGGTGAGTAATCACACCATTGTGATTATCCAGGTCGTGAAGATCTTTTTGTACAGTTCTTCCTTGTATTCTTACCACCTCTTCTTAATATCTTCTGCCTCTGTTAAGTGCATACCATTTCTGTCCTTTATCGAGCCCATCTTTGCATGAAATGTTCCCCTGATATTTCTAATTTTCATGAAGAGATCTCTAGTCTTTTCCATTCTATTGTTTTCCTCTATTTCTTTGCTTTGATTGCTGAGGAAGACTTTCTTGTCTCTCCTTGCTATTCTTTGGAACTCTGCATTCAGATGCTTATATCTTTCCTTTTCTCCTTTGCTTTCCATTTCTCTCCTTTTTACAGTTATTTCTACATATTTTAGAAATCGTAAATTCATGCCATACCTCCAGTTTCTGTCTAGCTCCACAGGGCTTGTTCTCCTTTTCCTCATTTCATATTTGTATAACCTTTCTTTGCTTATGAGAATCTTAGCTCCTGACAGTAACACATTTACTTGTTTGTTTGGTCTTAAAGCTACATCTCAAGTAGTGTCAGAATTCCTTTGTGCAAACCACTAAAATTGACAGATATTTTTGTTTCTCTCTAATGTGGCACCTAGGCTCAGCTGCCTCTTGGCATGTGGTATCTTAGTTCCCTGACCAGGGATCAAACCTATGTCCCCTGCTTTGGATGGTGAATTAACCACTGGACCACCAGGGCAGTCCCTCTATATGGCTTTGTGCTTTTTCCTTCGTTTAGTAATACCTCCTAGAAATCTTTATATCAGATCATTGAGAGCTTTCATATTCTCTTGTACAGCTACATTTACTTTATTGAGTGTCTATAAAATCATTTACTCAACCAATCTCTTATGCTGGATCATTTGATAGTTCTTGATAGTTTACAGTTATGTATTTTTCCTTCAGTCAATAACTTTGTGCAAATGTATTTTTATATTGTTGGAGGACTATATTTGGGGTATGTTCTCAGGAGTGAGAATGCTCAGTTAAGAGGGTAAGTAGGTGTGTGAATATTAGGTGTTGCCATAGTCCCATACCCCAGCCTTTACCTGCAGTTTCTGTGTCATTGTACATTTCACCTGCAATGTATAAGTGAACCTGAACTATTTGTATTTTCCTGTAAATGTTCAAATGTGTGACTCTATTGTTAACATTTGGATCCTGAGGCCATATGACAGTTTGGTTTGGAGTCTTTCAGATTCAATGATGGACTATTAAACTTGTGGTCAAATAGCATAATGTAAGTTCAGAACTCTACTGAGTTTGGACAGTTTCCTGGACAACACTGAAACTCCTTTTTTATCTATGAAGTGAGGATGATAAAATCTGTTTTACAAGGTTGTGAGGTTGCACTACTGTGAATGAACCCAGTCCAAAGTTGGATTTGTAGCAAGCACCGGGTACATGTCTCTGTGTTGGAACTGTCTTGCCCTCATGCACTTAAAGGTTTGCACAGGAAAGGGCTCAGCAGCACTTGTTCTGGAAAGGTGAATAGCTGATGCCACAGCAGGAAGGGGAGCTCAGGTCTTTTTCAGGCCCATGGAGTTTCTTTTGCTTCATTCGCTACTATGTATGTTTTTCTATAATTAAGGGAGCCATTTGTTTGGAAGGAATATCTAAATTCTGCTATAAAAATTTTCTACATTACGAGTATCAGTAGGTAGTACCAGATATGCCTTCATTTTAACAAGCTTAAGTAACATTTGTTATTAAATTCTTTCAAACATTTGTAAGACTAGCAATAAGGGTTCGTTTTCATGAAAAAATGAAACCTGCAAGTATAAGAAAGAAATGCTGACGTTTAAGGAAATTCTACAGTTTATTTAAAGAGCAGATGAAGAAAAAATAGAGTAAAAACAATAAAAAGGCAAGTCATCTGGACTCGTGGATTTGCATCTGTGAATTTTTTAAAATAGGAAGAAGAGTAAGCTCAACAAAATAGTTTTCAAAGTTTACTGAAACATGATATAAACATTCTCTAATGTTTTGGCTCCTGTTTTCTCCTTTAAATTCCTGGGAGGAAAAGGAAAAAGGGGAGATGCAACACAATCTAACACATCCCTGCAAATTCTTTAATATATATTTCTATGAACTAGAAAGTAAGTAGGTGAAGTCTCTCAGTCGTGTCCGACTCTTAGCGACCCCATGGACTGTAGCCTACCAGGCTCTTCTGTTCATGGGATTTTCCAGGCAATAGTACTGGAGTGGATTGCCATTTCCTTCTCCAGTGGATCTTCCCGACCCAGGGATCGAACTCGGATCTCCCGCATTGTAGACAGACGCATTACCATCTGAGCCAACAGGGAAGTCTAGAACTAGAAAGAGTTATAAACAATTATTCACTAAGCAGTTAATTTCTTTGTAAAAGAGGTAAAAAGGCTTTTCATGTTTAGTGTATAATTTGAAATACTACCCACATAGCAGACAAAAAGAGTTCTGGAATGTTTTTGCTGTTTTTGTTCTTTTATTGTAAAATACAACATATATGTAGGAATGGAAATTAATGTTATTTTTCCAGTGCTTTGTTGAAATGCACAGTGATTTTTAATTCAAACCATATTATGTGCATTTCAAAAAGAATTTTAAAAATAACCGATGTGTGTAGAGGTGTTTATATGTAGTGTATAAAAGCCAGAGTTCTAGAAATAAAGTTTTTGCTCTTATAAATCAAGGAAAGACTGGCTACCTTAGCAGCTCTTCGAGAGTCACAGTGTAAAATAGGCTCATTAAAAGGTCTGAGCATTTAACCCAGTGTTTCCCAAATTTACTTGACCGTAGAACTCTTTTTATGCCAATATCACGAGACATTAATGTTTAAGAGTCACTTTTTAGAGAGCACTCTGTAAAGAAAAAAGCTAACTTGCCTTTCCAACTAATAGGAGGATTGATAGTTTTTTATTGCCGAACTTACTTGAATTCTTTATATGGCTTTGTACTTGGAATGAGAAAACAGTGGAAGATATGGTGAAAGTAATTAAAATATTGTGCCCACTGTCTGACATGCACAAACGTAATTTAATTTTACATTTAGGTTCACCATTTATAAAGATAAATTTCTCAAAATACTTAAAATTTTGTGATATTTCTTTGGTATTTATTTTTAGTTCAAGAATAAAGTTTTTTTCTTTCTACCATTTGCCTTCCTTTTCTTTATCAGTAATTAAGTTCTTTCAGTCACTTGCTATTAGTCCCCTGATTTTTATTTCGTCTGGTGCCTAAAGTAAGTTCACAATTGCCAAGTACATATAAATCTTGTAGAAATCAAATGTTTAAAAAAGATCCCGTAATACTGTAGCCTTGTGTTCTTTGCACTTCTTTTTAGCCTCTGCTCTGTCTCTGTGGATCTTTGATAAGGAACCTCTCTGCTAAGCCTTTCCAGTATTTGTGTAATGGTTGCATTTTACCATTGTTAGAAGTACTCACCTCTTTTAAGTATTTGACCTTTGCAGTGTCCCTTAGGTTACTTCAATTGACCTTGGAGATGGGATGAATATGTAAAGGCAGGATTGAGAAGATGTTTATCCCCACACTTCTAGGGAAGCTGGGGAAGGCGAACTGTCCAGTTGTGGTTGCTTCCCAAGGCAGGAGCGAGGGACCAGCTGGAGAAGGGCTTTGTGTGGCGAGGGTGTTGGGCATGGGAAGGGCAGTGAAGCTGGAGCCCAGGGAGAGGTAACTGTGGAGCATCTTGCGGCGTGAGCACCTCCATGTCCCTGTCAGTAAACTCAAGGCCCTTCAGAGACGTCAGGCTCAAAACAGATTGATTTCTTCAAAGCTGCAAAGCAAAACAGCCAGCAAAGATGGGAAAAGAGTGAGAAAAACAGAAGGAGTTAGGTTGGGAATTCATCCATTTGATCTGGGTCCTGAATTCTTACAAATGATGGGATTGGGACTTTGAGCCCCGTTTACTTAGAGATCCACAGTATGATGAACCCCCATGTGTTATCTGAGTTAGAGGTGACTTAAACTTGGTCTGTTTATAAAATAAAAAAAAGTAGATTGAGACTATAGCTTTGCTTCTGGCATGAAATGGCTGAAGTTATGAAGGTATTTGAAAAATTTTGCCAAAAGCATGCATTGGATTCTTGGATAAAGTATTTTAACAATTGGTGGAATGAACTTCTGAAGTTAAGCAGCTACTTGTGTTTGTATGAATGAACGGAAAGGTGCGAATTGTCCATGTCCTTTTGGAAAAGGTTTAGCAGGTAGTGAATGAGTGAAGTCAGTCGTGTCTGACTCTTTGTGACCCCATGGACTGTAGCCTACAAGGCTCCTCTGTCCATGGAATTTTCCAGGCAAGAGTGCTGGAGTCGGTTGCCATTTCCTTCTCTAGGGCATCTTCCCGACCCAGGGATTGAACCTGGGTCTTCCGTATGCAGGCAGACGCTTTACCGTCTGAGCCACCAGGGAAGTCCCTAAAGAAGTGAAAGTTGCTCAGTCGTGTCTGACTCTCTGTGACCCCACGGACTATACAGTCCATGGAATACTACAGGCTAGAATACTGGCATGGGTAGCCTTTCCCTTCTCCAGGAGATCTTCCCAATCCAGGCAGGAATCGAACCAGGTCTCCTGCATTGCAGGCAGATTCTTTACTAGCTGAGCCACAAAGGAAGGCAAAACATTTAAATATCATGTCAGTTACATTCATGTCAGCAGTTATTTTAAGTGGCAAAAATATATAGAATTTAGAATACCTGGATCTTTTTTTTTTTTTTTTTTAATCAACTCACCTTTTAGTATTTGGATTTTTCTGCTAACAGTGGGACAAAATCCAGGCAGCTGGTGTTAAAGCCCTGTTTGAATGGGGGAATGAGTTTATACTTGTCATTGCATGGGGCAGAAGTAATTAGGGGGCCTGCAGGAAACTCTTTTGTTCCTTTAATAAATTTGTACCCAAGGAAATTTGCTGCTGCTGCTGCTGCTAAGTCGCTTCAGTCAGACGGCAGCCCACCAGGCTCCCCCGTCCCTGGGATTCTCCAGGCAAGAACACTGGAGTGGGTTGCCATTTCCTTTTCCAATGTGTGAAAGTAAAGTTGCTCAGTCATGTCTGACTCTTTGAGACCCCATGGACTGCAGCCCACCAGGCTCCGCTGTCCATGGGATTTTTCAGGCGAGAGTACTGGAGTGGGCTTCCACTGCCTTATCTGCAAGGAAACTTAGGAAAACCCAATTCTGGTTGGATCCTAAAATTGTGGTTGGATCATTAGGTGATGGTAGTTTTGTGTCTATATGAAAAGTAAAAGAATGCAGATGTTTATTAAAGAATAGAGTGAATACCAGTCCAAGAAAAGTTTGAGGAGATTTACTTTATTTTCAAGTAAAAAAATTTTTTTTTTCCTGCATTTTTGGAAATCTAGGTAATATATGTAATTAAATCACTTTGTGAAAATTTGATTTAATATGTCAGTTCCGCCTTAGTTTTGCATGCTCTTGATAAAAGATGCAGGTGTCTCTGTCACAGAGTGGTCATGAGCAGCCGCCATCTCTTAGCGCTTCAGTTGCTGACAGAGAGATATGCTGGGAAAGGTGGTAGTTGGGGAGCAGGGGAGGAGCCTGGGGCTTCCCTGGCGGCTCAGCTGGAAAGGAATCTGCCTGCAGTGCGGGAGGCCTGGGCTCGATCCCTGGGTGGGAAGATCCCCTGGGGAAGGAAATGGCAACGCACTCCAGTATTCTTGCCTGGAGAATCCCATGGACTGAGGAGCCTGGCGGGCTACAGTCCACAGGGTCGCAAGAGTCGGACACGACTTAGTGACTGAACCACCAGGGGGAACCTGTCTTATACTGGCTTTTTTTTTTTGACAAGCCACGCTGCATCTTCTCCAGCTGGGGATAGACACACAGCTCCTGCGGTGGGGGCACAGAGCCTCGCCCACTGGGCCGCCAGGGAAGCCCATATGCTGGCCTCATCTCATTGACCCTGACACACAGCCGGAGACACAGTCGCTTAAAAGTCATGGCCTGTGCATTATATACTGGATAACCCAGTGACCTCGAAACACTGACATGTGGGGAGGGGATGGGAGACAGTGATGAGAGGGAGGCTTAGTCCTCATGTGTAACCACTTTGGTAGCTTGTGGTGTTTTTACCGTGTGTATGTATTTAAAAGGAAAAGTGAAAGAAGAAAAATTCCCCTCTAAGCATCCCCATCTCCTGACAGGATGCTTGGTCTCCCTCTTGCTTCCAGGATCTTCTGTGGTTTCCACTGCTCCCCCTGGTTTCTTTTGCTTTTGAGGAAGACACATTCTGAATTCATTGCCTTTTCTTACTCATCCCTACTTTTAAAATCCTTATCCCTTTCGTGAAAGCCACTGAAGATTTCTCCCCATGAAGTGCAGTGGCCTCTTGTCAAGCCCCTGTGACCTTTCTGGGTCACTGGAGACTTGGCCTCTCCGCACCCTCTCTGACTCCATTGCCTCCGGGCCCGTGTCGGCCTTTCTCACTCCGCCTTCGGGAGCACCTCCACTGTGATCCCATCATTGACTGCGCTCTCTCCCTGAGCAGACTGTTTCAGATTCTCGGGTAAAATCACCTATGCCAGCAGACACGACCTCTCTCCTCAGCCTGCCCTTGCATATTTACTGGCCCGCTAGGCATGTGGAGTTCCCAATTCTGTGGGCGCCTCAAAATCAAAACAGTGTGAGCTATTGTCCATTCCTCTGCCATCCAAATCCCCAGGTTTTTCCACTTGCTATATTTTAGCACTTTGCTGCACCCAGCTCAGAAACCTAGACTTGCCCAAGTTCTTCCTCCACCTCAGGAAGTTTGGAATTACAGGTTGTCTTGCTGTAACATGCGTATATTGGTTCTGTTTCCATCACACCATTTCATTTTGCAAATAAACTCCTAAATTGGGCAGCTTCATTCTAGATGGACTTGGGAAGAAGTTTCCTGCATATAAATGTTCTGTCCTTGCTAAAAGGGTGTGTGAAGGGGGGGAATCATTCAACTATTCTTCTGCACTGACAATTTTGTGTTTATGAATCCGTGGAAACCTTATTCCACATGCATTTCTGCATTTGTGACTTGAGTTTGATTTTTATTTGAGACTATATTAGCAATTATGTAACTTCACAGAGCTTGTGGTTTATTATTATTTTTGTATGGATACTGTATTTTGCTTGGTTTTCTATTAAGTCACTTTAAAAAAATAGTATCTTTTCCTGTATAATTCAAATTATATCTAATATTGCCTCTGTTTCTTATGTATTAAACTGTATTAAGTATAAAATAGATACTGTATATGTATAAAGTAGATAAGGACCTACCAGATTAAAATAATTGTGAAAATTAATTGCCCACCTAGTATATGGCACTTTACATCTGTCATGTCATCTAATTTCTTTCACTCAGCAAGTCGATGCAGAATGGAGAAACGCAGTAACTTGCCCAGATTACACTGCTCTGATGGTGTTGCCCCTCCTAGCAGCCCCTCTTGAGATTCTTTCACTTAAGTGTGGCCTGTACATCCCTGAAAAAATACAGTTAAGAACTAGATTCATGAGTGTCCTCTTTTTGGGGGCTTTGATTTCCATGTGGTCAGTATTTTTCCTATTCTGGTGCACGTTGTTGGCAGAAGAGTTTTCAGTGCTTCCACGCCATCACTGTGATTATTTGCAGCCATGGGGTGATGTAGAAAAAGGCAGTAGAGGTGATGGTGTTAAAATTTACGTGGCACTTACATTTTGTAATTCTATCAAGAGGTGATTGTCTTTTTTTTTTTAATATGTTAACAATGATTTCTCTGCTTACTTGAATTTTTGGTACCTAGAAGGTGGCTGCCATCTGAAAAATCTTATGGTCTGTAATTTATATTCTCACATTTTTTTTCTCTCTTAGTGCAGTGAAACCTCATTCTTTTTGAAGCTCAAGTAAAACTGCTTGCAAGCATCTTTGGAAATGTAGTGTAGAATATCATACATTTTTAGGTATGTTCCTTTGCCTAATAAATGAAAACTGTGTTTGCTTTTATAACAAGAATTCTATTCTTGGAAGAAATTTGAAGTGTTCCTCGTTTATTAACTTTTTTACATGCACATGTATGTAGATTTTTTGTTTGCTCATACTATAAGAAAGGATCAAGGATGATTGCTTTTAGGTTTATGTAAAAGTATAGCTTTGGTATTGGTGGAAGTTAAGTGTTCTGCTGTGAACACACTAAAATTGAAATGCCTAGCCTGGAAATATGGAATGGATGGCTGGGTATGCAAAGTTTACAGAAAAGACCAAGGTTGGTCATGTAAATTTTGTTGGTAATAAGGCAGACAGTAGGCAGACAGTCGCCTATGGAAACAGTAAAGAGAGGAAAGGGACTGCGCTGTGGGCCCCTCCCAGCGTTAAGAGGACAGGAGCGTGGGGAATGGGAAGGAAGAGAGGCAGATGCTGTGATGAGTGAGGAGCTGGCATCTGCTTTGTGTGCTCCTGGGAGGTCGCAAAGATGCAGGCAGAGAACTGACCGTTGGGTTGTATGGGTACTGTTTGTTTCACATTCTTATGGTGTAAAGATAAAATTAAATTTTATCAGGTAATGTTATACATTAAACTATTTTTGGTTTTCAAATTTAACACTAGATTAATCCTTCCCCTTTTTCATTTTTGATTTACATGGAACATTTTTTCCAAATAGTATGATGCTAGAGGAGTAGTATTATAAAATGATCCACATCTTTTGAGGAGTTTGTATTCAGAAACGGATGTAGCCCAAAATGTCTGAGACATTACCTCTCCATCAGTGGAGCGGGGCCAAGAAACTCCACTTGGAGCTGTGAGTTGAATGTACCATAGAATGGAATATGAAGAAGAGTGAACCATAGCATTAGATATGATTAACTGCCATGAGAACCTTGGCTTCGGTTAATCAACACAGTGACAAAGTTCCCAAGAGAATTTAAGTAGAGAAATTAAATTTATTCACAACAAAAGCTTCCTTGTAAGGGTGATGATATACTTAATAGTCTTCAGGAAGTATGAATATTTTGATATCATGCTTGTATGAAATACTAGAATGTGGTTGTTGCTTTAAGTATTAGCTTTAAAATAATCAATTATTATTTTTTGCCAATATGTAGACTGAGTAAACTATTTCAACTATGTGTTAAGCAGTACTGCACTATTATATATTTCTACGTAGTTTTTGCTCGTGTTACATAAGTATATTTGTAAGTCTTTTTCTAATTTTCTTTTACAAATTCATTAGAATGCCAGAAAATGAATCAAATTCATTGTCAAGAAAACTCAGCAAGTTTGGATCCATGAGTTATAAGCACCGGTATAGGTAAATGGCATTCTTTTCCTTTTGGGTGTGTGGATGTGTGTATGAATGCATATTTAATCTAACCATCTAGATGCATGCATGCATATTAAAGTTTGTGATCTGATTTTTTTCTGATTTTTTTCATAATGCCAGTTATTTTGATAGGCAATAACAGTGTATTAAACTTACTTGACAAAAGAATGATTTTCTAGGTTTAATGATATTTAAAGAGTACATTAGCTTGATTAAGTATAGAGTTTTTAGAATGTAGTAGAGCTTACTATCTCCAGAAATTCATTTTGGTCCAATTATCAGTTATCTCCAATTATGTGGTGATTATGAAACAGAGTAGATATTTTGAATAGTAGTTTATTGGTATTCTTAGGCTATTCAGTTGATTCTCTGTTGCAGTATGCTGAGTCAGATGTTTTCTGTAGTATAATGCCTACAACATAGTAATGCCAGCAAGTATTGTTAACTTCATGGAGCAGTACCCAGCGCCATGAGTGTGTCCCAGTATCACTTCTTTAATCATTGCAGTCTCACTGATGTTATCCTCATACCATGGGAGGAAGCTGAGGCTCAAGACAAGTCGCTTTTCAGAGAAAGCAGCCAGGAAGTGTTCATGTTGGGCCCACTGTCTGGCAGTCTAACTCCAGACAGCCTGTGTCTTCACCGGTTAGTCAGATGGTTACATGTTGCGGGGAAAGCCCAATTATCAAGCAGCCAGGCAGGTGCTTTTGAAAATGGAAAGTTTCTATGTTTTGAAAAATAATTGGTTTTGTTTCATTCATTCTGTTAACGGGAGAGCCTGTGATGTTGAAGGCAGGATAATAGGTGCCCAGAGATAGAAAGAATAAGATTTCACCACCTTTGCCTTCGGCTTCCCTAGTGGCTCAGACGTAAAGATTCTGCCTGCAGTGTGGGAGACCTGGGTTTGATAGCTGGGTTGGGAAGAACCCCTGGAGGAGGGCGTGGCAACCCACTCCAGTATTCTTGCCTGGAGAATCCCATGGACAGACTGTAGACTGTAGTCCATGGGGTCACAAAGAGTCGGACACGACTGAGCAACTAACACCTCTGCCTTCAGAGAGCTACAGTATTATCCAGTGAGCAGTGATACAGCAATGAGACGGTCCCAAGCCCCATAAAACTCAAGCAGGGCGCAGAAACGGGACTTGGGAGGCGGGACACTGTTCTGTCAGTCCATTTGAGACGTCTCCAAGTGAAATGCTTACTTAGACTTAAAAATCAAACCAGGTCAAGTGTTTGCAAGACAATAATATGCCAGATTTTAATTCCTTTATGAACCACTTTTAAAAATCTTTCTTTGAAACCAGGGATAATCAGTAAAGGAGTGATTAATATTAAATGTTTGGTGCATTAATCTTGACATGTTCACTTGGATGTTTCCTCATTTGCTGACTTAACACTTAAGTATTATTATATTATAGATGTTCTTGGTATTTGTAGGAAAGTATTTATTGAAATCCAAAAATTTAAACTTTGTTGTCAAGGTTTTCCCCTAGATAGTGATATAATTACAGGAATTTAAGGAGAGAGTATTTACTTTTATATTAAGGAAAACAGCTCATAGTCAGTATTTGGGCTCTTCTTCCCTTTGGAACATAACACATTTCAAGGGTTATAGAGTGAATGTGTAAACCTGTCTCTTTGTCACTGAAATGAAGCTAGTGAAAAAGCATCTGTCTTAATATTCATAATGGGAAATTTGTAATTATGCTGTTTAACATGCACTGTTGCTGGTTTCCACAAATTTACCATACCTGATTTTTCAAATTTATTGAAATGCAAATGCTGTCGCTCTGGGAATTATTATTAGGAAGTTATTGGATTTTGCATATTAAGTATAATTTCTTCCACAAAGGTAATTAAAGGTAACCTTTGCAAATTGGAAGCTCTGCTAAATCTGTTCTAATTTTGTGGGTGGTGTTAACTGCTTAGTAAATCTTAATGAAATTCGAGTCTCAATGTCTGTATGTAGGAAGCACTAACATTATGCAGTTCCTGGAAGAAGGATGTTTCATCCCACTACCCAGAGCCAGGCTTAGGCAGGGATGGGTCTCTGACTACTGGGTAGTCACCAGTACATGACTGTTAATTGTCAAAAGTAATAACAGCCAGTCTTTAACAAACATCATATGCCTTTCCCTTTATTTTGAGGCGCTCTGGAGGCATTCTGGAAGGGTGGAAGAACTCTGGAAACAGAAAGCGCCTTCCTCTACCCTGTAGGGTTTTAGGGCACGGGAGTGAGTGAATGGCACGGCCAGTGGCTGTGCTGTGTGAGTGTGCTATGTGGAGACATACTCCACGTGTGTTTACAGTGGAGTATGTGTGTGTAGGAGTGTATGACAGAGAAAGACAGAGTTCTGGTCTTTACTTTCTCTTGCATCTTAGGGCTTGCAGAATACCAAGGAGATTCCAACATCTTTGAGAAAAAACTAGTCATTACTTTAGAGGAGGAAACTTAATTTTAGTGGTATGTGACAGGCAATCCTTTCAGAAATTCAAAATTAAATTTTTGGGAAAAGATTGAGCTGAAATGTGACAGTCAAAGTCATTCATTGCTTTATTATCAGATACCAGTAATCTGAAATAGAGACTGATGGAGTCTTTGGTTAAATATTTTGTTAGACACTGCTCTCTCTTCCTCTGAGCCCCTTAAAAACTAATCTTGCCTCTACCTGTTGTTAAGTTTGTAGAGGACTCCTGGTTTGGATGAATGAATGAGATGTGTAGAACTTATACTCTAGCAATGAGACCACAGAACCCTGCTAGCCTTCTTGCCACATTTCTTGAAGTGTGAAAGAGACCCAGTCCTCCTGAGAACTTACTTTGTCTCAAGTGCTTTCATTTGTATTTGTTAAATACATTCAGTGACACATCAAAGGGGCCTTATCCTCATTTGCATAGACAAGATATTTGAGCTCCCCCAACTGGCCCCTGCCAAGTCTAGCTAGTAAGCAGCAGAGTTCAGATTTGAACCCAGGTGTCTTGTTCTCTTCCTTCTACCCAACCAATGGCTGTTTGTAGCCTCACTTTGGAGCTGAAGAAGGGCTGCTGGCGGGGCCTCCCAGCATGGAATGGGAGTATGTGTGCCACAGGGCGAGGGGTGGGCGAGTGGGTGACACGGGGACAAAGCTCTATCCTGCCACTGTGGAGAGCCACTAGGAGTGTAGGAACGCTTATACCAACGCTGAGAATCTCTGCATTTGCCCTGTGCTTTTCTGTTACAAGGAAGTACTAAGAATACCATACAGGAGTACTTCTGCTAGGGGATAATATGAACAATAGAAATACCGATGAGGAGAATGAGGTTCTAGGAGATTAAAAAATAATCTACTGAAGACCACGTGTTTCTGCTAGAGCCGAGCTTTGAGCCAGGCTTGTAGCTTTAAAGTACATGGCTGTGCGCGCTGTTCCTTCTCCTGGGCTGCCAGGCTGTGCCACCCTGGCCAGCTGGAGGGTAGAAAGCGTCTTCCAGTCCTGGTTCCTGTGCAGCCTCTGCCAGGTCAGCTTATGTCCCTGGACTTCAGTTTTATTAGTCTTGTGATATGATTTTCTCATTTCTTCTTTATTCCTGAGAATAAGCCATGAGGAAAAATTGAATAATACAGTAAAATCTTATTATCAAATGCCTCAGTAGTCCACATATTAGGTTATATTTTTAGGCCAAAAATTTTTTCCTCCATGCAATGAAGTACAGACTATCCAAGTTTTAGATTAAGTCTATTGCAAGAAGATCTTATCTTCATACTTCAGATAATTTATAATAATGGAATTTTGTTGCCTGCATAGAATTTTAAAAAGATTTTCAGGAGAGAGATGTTGCTGTTTGTATTACCTTATGTACTACCTTTAGAACAGCTAAAACTGTTGAAAATTTCTCAAATTAATAATTTTTAAATTATTTATTTGTATTTAGTTAATAATTATGTAACATTTTATGTGCTTGGCATTGTTCTGGAAAATTTAGAAACATTCATACTTAACATTCATAATAAGCCTATAAAGTGGTCATTGGTGTTATTGTTGCTTTAGTAATGAGGAAGCTGAGATACAGACAGTTTGAGTAATGTTTCCCGGAGTCAGAGAGCTAGGATATGACATAGCTGGAATTTTAACCCAGTGCCCAGAGCTTCTTATTAACAATATATTAACAATATGTAAAAACAGTAAAATGAAAGTTGATAAATGATAGTTTTCTTATCAAATAATGTTATTAGATTTCTATATGATACATTTTCACTATATATAAGGGGAAATAGAGTTAAATTTCAAGTGAAAGCAAGCCTGTCACTCTATGCCCCCCACCCCCTTACCCTCCCCTGGTTTTCATGAAGTCTTGAATGTGGAGTCTGTACACTGATGGACAGAAACTCTCATTTTCATTCCACATAGTAAGTCGTATCCCCAGTTAGCCCGATGAGAAATTGCTTATTATGAATGTTTCAGGCCTCTATTTCTTGTAAAAATGAACGGGGTAGTAAGTAAGGAGGAGAAGTTTGCACAGAAGTCTGTAGGAGGTAAACCTGGCCTTTTTCCGTCTCATTTGATCTCTCTGGGGAAAGAGCCACCAGTATGTGTCCTGTGCTGCTGCTGCGAAGGCGCTTCAGTCGCGCCCGACTCCGGGCCTCCCCGCAGCCGGCAGCCCGAGCGGGCCCCGCCGCCCCGGGACTCTGCAGGCAGGAACACTGGAGCGGGCTGCCATGTGTCCTGTAAAAGGAGGGCAAATAGGCTGAGGCCACTAAAAGACATTTTTCCCATTAGATGGCGCTTCTTTTATAGTGAATCAAAGTAGTCACTTAGAAATTCATTTTCTCTGCACCTAAATGACACTTTCCTTGAAATCCAAGAGTCATTTATTGGTTCAAATTCAGCAGCTGTGGAATAAATTTTTAGTAGAATGAAAGTTGACTGAAATTCAGCAGGTTAAGTTACATGGTTCTTGAGAAGCTCGGTTCCTCCTCAGGGAAAGCTCGCCCTGTTGCCTCATAGACTCACGGAAGCGCTGCTGCGTGGTGCCGGCTGCTCTGAATCCCGCTGGGCTTGCTGGCGCAGGCGGGGTGGGCGGAATCAGGCAGAGCACAGTCTCACCGGGGGCCCGCGGCAGGGGCTCTGCGACCTGCCTTGTAAGCGCCCGCGAGAGGACACGGCGACTCCTGTGGAGCCTTTGCCCCCAGTACCAGCCCGGCACGGTTTCATTACTAAGTCGTAGAGCTGACAACATGCGCATCCTCAGTTTCTAGCCTATCATTCTACTTAAATCCAAATCTGATTCCTCCTTTAATAATTTCTTTCTTGGTTCTCTCTCTGAAAAATCTTCCTTATGTCAGCTGAGGGGGAAAAAAAGCACAGCATGAGAGCTGTGAGTCAAGCTTGGTTGCTGCTTGTAGAGAGAGGGCTAGAGGCTGAGAGATGGTCTTTCGGATAGCTCTGAGGACCTGCCCCTAAGGGAATGTGTGCAGCCAAACACACATCTCTGTAGCAGGTTGCTGCTAGTCACAAGGAGCAGATGCCTCCATTAATGATTGTAGTGCTTTTCTAGTATGAGAAGATGCAAGAGATCAAGTTCGTAAAATATTCTCCTGAAAACGTCTATCTGAAGGCCTGTTTTGCCACTTTTTCCCCAGAGCACAGAGTGCCTCAGTCCTAGTCTCTGTCCCGAATCCCTTTCAGAGTATGTCGAAGGTCAGCAACTTTAGTGGCTAGTGGCTTCATTCTTGCAGAACCAGATGATGGGTGACATTCTTCAGCTGGCACTTATATCTCAGCCAAACCTTTCCTGTTGGACTTTGTTACTTCCTTGCTTAACACTGCAATGAGAATCATTTGAAGCTCCTATATAATCTACGTGAGTCTGTTGTTGTTTTTTTCTTTCTCTCCATACACTGCAGATATTCTTTATGAGCTGTGCTTTAATTTTGTGGCTGTGTGGTCTTACCTGTGTTACTCAAAATGTTGTATTTTCAAGTGGCAGGACAGCACTACAGATGAGTCGAGATCTTTCTGTTCAGCTTCCCCGGCCTGATCAGAATGTGTCAAGAAGTCGGAGCAAGACTTACCCTAAGAGAACAGCACAAACACAGCCAGCTGGTAAGTCACAGAGCCCCCAACTCATCAGTGTAACCTTGCATTTCCTTTTAGGCTGTTGGTATGACATATACTTAAGTGGTGACTGTAGCCTTGAAAGGTTTTGACTGTTAACACTAGAGTTTTCAATTTGACCCAGAAAATGTCCAAGCAATCAAATTATTCATAAGTTGACAATCAATTTGAATCACTGTAACTTGCTTAATGACTAGACTTAATAATTCATTTTTTGAAGAGGTTAAATAAAATCACAGCTGAGCAATTTCTTAGTTTGGTATAGATGAGATTAGAATTAAAACAAAGTCTTAGCAATATTCATTAAAAAAATACTGCTGGTGTAATAGTCTGTGAACAATTTAATTGGTTTTTATTGTTGTTGGACCTTGTTTCATTGTGCAGTATAATAAAGTACATAAAATATACAAACATATATACCTCTGCACATAAGCATAAATGTGGTGTGTTTGGGGGCTTCCCAGCTCATTCAGTGGTCCAGGACCCACCTGACACTGCAGGAGACTCAGGAGATGCGGGTTCTGTCCTTGGGTTGGGAAGATCCCTTGGAGGAGGAAAGAGCAACCCATTCCAGTATTCTAGCCTGGAAAATGCCACGGACAGAGGGACCTGGCAGGCTGTAGTCCATGGGGTCGCAAAGAGTCGGATATGACTGAGCATTACACGTACCTGTGTGTGTGAAACTGAAAATCGCTCAGTCGTGTCCGAATCTTTGTTACCCCATAGACTATACACTTCCCTGGTGGCTCAAATGGGAAAGCATCTGCTTACAATGCAGGAGACCTAGGTTCAATCCCTGGGTCGGGAAGGTCCTCTGGAGAAAGAAATGGCAACCCACTCCAGTACTCTTGCCTGGAAAATTCCATGGATGGAGAAGCCCAATAGGCTACAGTCCATGGGGTCGCAAAGAGTCGGACACAACTGAGCGACTTGACTTTCACTTTCAGACTATACAGTCCATGGAATTCTCTAGGCTAGAATGCTGGAGTGGGTAGCCGTTCCCTTCTCCAGGGGATCTTCCCAATCCAGGAATCAAACCCAGGTCTCCCGCATTGCAGGCGGATTCTTTACCAGCTGAGCCACCAGGGGAGCCCAAGAATACTGGAGTGGGTAGCCTATTCCTTCTCAAAGGGATCTTCCCAACCCAGTAATAAAACTGGGATCTCCTGCATTGCAGGTGGATTCTTTACCAGCTGAGCTACCAGGGAATCCCCACATATGTGTATGTTATGCGTACACGTGCACACACACACACAATTTAACATAGCCTGTAGCCCCAGAAGTCCCTGCTATTTGCTTGATCACAGCCTCACCATCTTCTCTTGTCCCAATTGCAAAAACCCCATCTGACTTTGTGATAATTATTTCCTTACTTTTCACATAATTTTACTGCTTATGTAGCCTTCTCTGAACAAAGTAGTTTACTTTGCCTGTTTTTGAAGTGTAATATAAATGAATCAAGAAGGGTCTTCTTTTAAAGTGCACTCCTTTTTCTTGCAGAGTTTTCTGTTGTATGACTGCTTCTTTATCCATTCTACTGTTGATGTACACTGGGTTATTCAGGGTTTTTGTTTTTAATGCACACCACTTCTTTAATAAAGCCACCTACCTATGTTCAATGCTCAGAGCTCACAAATTTTACTCTAAAGTGATAGTACTAACTTTGGTTTGTGGTTTCTTACAGATCACCCTTGTCTAACACTCGCCACAGGCTTTTCACATATATTATTTCACTTGAGCCTCGCAGTAATCCTGGAAGGGAGGGCATGGTAAAGTCTGTGTTTTCATTTTACAGATGAGAAAGACATGGTCTCAGTAGCTAGACAGGAGTGAGGCTGGGATGAGAGCCCAGACCTCCTGGGTCTTTTTGCCATATTGTATGAAATGAATGGAATTTTTAATAACAGTAATTAACATCTGAACATTGTATGACAGCTGGCAAAGCATTATGACAGACGTTGTTTCTTTTACTCCTCATACCAAGGCTCTGAGGAACATGTTTAAGTTTGCTCCACTGCTGCTGACTGTGAGAAAGTCACCTGACTTGTTTAGCGTCTCTAGAGTGAAATTAAATCTGATTGTAGGTCCCCCTCCTCTCACTGGCTGAGCAAAAATGAAATTCTCTCTGATGTTTCTACAGTGGCAAAAATTAGACATGATTTAATTTTACAATAGATTACTGTGCCACATAAGTAATATCATTATCCTCATTTAGCTGATGAGGAAACTAAGATTATAAAGGTAATTTAGCCAAGATTACATAATAGGCAGGTGACTTAGGACAGAAATTTTAGCCTTGAAATTTAATCTTTATCTTAATATTTTGTGATTATCTTTGTATCTGATCAGTATTAATCCTTTGGATCAAGTGCAGTGTGGTATAATTGATAAGCAAACTTTCGTATCATCATGTATTTCTGAAACACTAGGCCTCATGAACTTATTCTGAGACCAACTGAGAATATCAAAAGCATTCCTTGTGTCAAATCAACATTTCATTCCACTTGAGATGCTGGAATCACACATGCTTTTTACACAAACCTGCTCAGGTTGCTCCTTTTCCTCTCTTCATGTGCTCTTAGAAAGATATCTGCCTGTATAGCACTCTGTCTTTCTGTCTGTCTCTCCTTGTAAGCTTAAATTCCAAAAGCTGATTATTTTAGGGACAGAGGTTTTGTTTGTTTGTTTCTTTGCTGGCTTATGTAGAATCCAGCCAAGTGCAATTTTCACAAACCTGCCTGAAACTGTATTGAGCCTCACGTTTTCTCCCTTCCCCCGTAGTGTTGCGTTAAAACACATTCCTTCTAGAGTGAGGGCTTCCCAGGCTCAGTGGTGAAGAATCCTCCTGCCAGGCAGAGACGGGGTTTGATCCCTGGGTTGGGAAGATCTCCTGGAGAAGGAAATGGCAACCCACTCCAGTATTCTTGCCTAGGAAATCCCATGGATTTCCAGGCTCCATGGGGTCACAAAATAGTCAGACAGGACTTAGAAACTGAGAAGGAGCACGAGCTGGGGAGGGGGCTGAGGAGGTGGCCACGCACAGCTCAGAGTGCTCTGGGATAGCCTCTCAATGTCAGGCCAGCATCTTCTCAAAATGTTGCACTTGTTACGCTTTTATTATTATAAAAATACATGCTTGCTTCAGAAAATTTAGGAACTTTCAAACCTCCCCATTCAAAAAAAAAATCTTTCATATTTAGTTCCATTCTCTGAATGTTCAGTCACTAAGTTGTGTCCGACTCTTTGTGACCCCATGGACTGTAGCAAACCAGTCTCCTTTGTCCTCTACTATCTCCAGAGTTTGCTCAAATTCATGTCCATTGAGTCAGTGATGCTATCTAACCATCTCATCCTCTGCTTCCCCTTCTCCTTTTGGTTTCCTTCTTAACCAGCTTCAGCATCTGCTAGTGCTGACACTATTTGTATATCTTTTCTGCAAAAATGATATAGAATTGTTTTACAACCTACTTTTATTTAATACTGTTTCATGAAAATATTCTAACAAGTGTTAAGTGTTCTCACACAGCACCATTTTAATGACCCTATGACTTTCTGCTACACAGATGCATAGACGTGACATAATTTATTCAATTAGTCTTTAGTTTGGGGATATTTCAAAACTTGAAGAATATAAATATAACTAAAGTGAATATCTTTGAAGTGATATCTCTAAGTATTCATGCTAATTTTATAATGGTATCTTTTTATTTAAAAAAAAAAAAGAAAGTGAAAGTCACTCAGTTGTGTCCGATTCTTTGCAACCCCCATGGACTGTACAGTCCACAGAATTCTCCAGGCCCAGAATACTGGAGTGGGTAGTCTTTCCCTTCTCCAGGAGATCTTCCCAACCCAGGGGTCGAACTCAGCTCTCCCACATTGCAGATGGATTCTTTACCAGCTGAGCCACAAGGGAAGCCCATTCAAAAAAAAAAAAAAAGGCCATACAATGCTGTGTTTAAAAACTAAGACTTTGACTGTATGTACCTGTCAGCTTTGCTTTTCCGTCCTGTGTGCTCTGGGAAGCCGGAGGTGGCCCTGCCTGAGACCATGGCTGCCTGGGTGGAAGGGACCGTTTAGCAATGCCAGTGACGCAGTGTCGCTTCAGCTGCTGCCATGCACAAATGAAGGCTACTGCGGGGGCAGGGATGACGTTGTTGTGTGTGTTTTTGAATGTTGTATATTCTTTTTCCTCTAATTCAAATGTACTCTACTTTGAGCCTCAGTTGAACCCAGCTGGTTGAGACCTGGTATCTAAGGTTATGGTGGGTTTTGGACTTGGAGCAGAACATTTGAAGAGGGCGCTCTTGTCTTCATATTTCAGTCACTTTCTGCTCCTTATCCTATCCACCAGGTCCCTTGAAGCAGGGCAGTTCTGTGTGAATCTGGGTCCCTATGTGTAGAGAGGGGAGAAGTCATGGGTAAGCTGGAAGCCGCCTATGCTGAGAATCAAGCCTGCCCTTTAAGGCTCTGCTGCTGAGACGGGTGGAGGGGAGGCTGCTGTGAGGGGGTGGCCTGCAGGTCACTAGGTCACCCAGCCCTCCAGCCTCCACCTCCTTCCCCACCAAGCCTTCTCTACTGCTCCAGGCAGCTCTCCCAGGCCTGTCACTTCTGATTCCCATACTCCCAGCTCCAGAGCTGCGTTCTCCTCCAAAGCTCCCAGTTCCTGAGACTCATTCATGGGTGGCTGGGCAGGAAAGGAAAAATTGCTCAAAACAGTGGGTTTTTATTATTATTATTATTCTAACTAACCAAAGAAAAGGAAAGGTATTAGCTTAATTCTTGTCACAATTGCTTTAATTTTAATTTGAAAAATTTGACAATTAAAATGGTAGAAAGCTTATTTTAAAGCATAGAGAATGTTTATTTTATTAGATTGTACTGTGTTTCACAAAAATGGAGCTGTGGTTTAAAGGGAAGATAGATTTAAAAAACCAAACTCTTTAATACCAGCTATGAATTTTCATAAATTGAATTCTGGTATTCTCTCTAAAATAAAACTTTAGAACTACAGTTCCAAGAGTTATTGGTTTCTTACCTCTTACTTAACATTTATAGGCACTAAAAAACAAGATAGAAAGGGAACTTTGGCTTTTTTTAGCTTATATCATTAATTTATACTGCCTGACTTGTAACTGTAGAAGACATTCTTTTATTTCTTCTGAAGTAATTCAGTCAAATTTAATCACCATTCCTCTTAACCTGTATCTGAGTTCTCTGATAATTTAAAAAGTCTGTTTGTTTATTTCTTGATCAGGAATAATAAATGCCCTGGTAGCTCAAAAGCCATTGTGATTAGAATCCACTGAGATTAGGCCTTGGCACCTCTATGAGGAAGTGCATTCCAGAGTCAAGAGCCCTGCACCCGGCCTGCCTGCTGCCCCACCCAGAGGAGTTCAGCGCCAGGGCAGGCATCCAGAGCATTCCTGCAGATCTGCCCGGCAGAGGCGTTCTGGGTAAAGCAAGAGGCCAGATGGCAGGAAGGAAATGTGCATGTTTGTCCAGCCCTTTCTCTGACAAGTTCTTGGCACCTCATGTAAGTGGGTTCATGTCATAGAAGAGCTTCTGCTGTAAGACAGGCAGTAAAGACAGAATGTTTAGCTATAATCTGCAATTAGCTATTTGAGAAGTAATGAGTGAAACCATTTACAGTGGATAAACAATGCTGTGATTGTCTGGTGCAGCATTCTGAGTTTTTAAGACTATCCACTGATGAACAGAGAAATGAATAGTTGCAGTGTAGCCCTTCAGGCAGCTGAAAAGCTGGTTCAGGTGACATTTTGGCATTCTAGAAGACGCTGCAGACACAGTGCAGGAGGGCTCGTGAAAACGAGTATGATTGAGGCCGGTCTGGAAGCAGACAGCTCCTGGTCAGGCCAAGCCGGTGTTTCTGTGCAGGAAAGAGAACTCAGCGTTGCCAAATCTTCCACTGTTTTAAGGGAAGCACGGAATCTGGGTATTTATAGAAACTTTCCAGAGTTTTAAGTATTGGCAATTAATTTCCTTTTGAAGAAAGTCTCTGTGTGCCAAATGAAACATTCCTAAAGGGCCACTATGGCTTGAGGGCTGCCTCTTCAGAACCTGATTGACAGAGTTGGTGTGAATGACTGGCCCACCTGCCCTGGGGTCTCTGGTCTCACCTGCCCTAAGTCAGATTCCACAGTCCATGACTCCCAGCAGGAGCACTTTATAGCTGGTAGGTGAGTTGGCCAGCTCCAGGGGTTGATGGTGCCACACGCTCTGCAGCTCCTAGCAAATGATTCACATGTGGGAAGCTGACCGACGCTTACTGGTGCCGTGAGCTGGTGCAGGCCAGAGCAGGAGAGACCGAGAAATGCAGGAGAGCAGCTCGAGCAGGAGAGACATGCAGTACACTTTTACCAGTTTGGTGCAGTAACACCCCCTGGGCTGCTGGGAAGTAGTAATGTCAAGAAAGTAATAAACACTCACTGAGCCCTTGCTCTGGTTGACATGTGCCAGATGTGAGGTCAGCAGAAGCCCAGCTTGACTTGTGGTGATCAAAATATATTTTAAAATGATTTTTTTAAGGCAGTCGAAAAACCAGCTATGTGAGTAGAGACTGGCATTATCAGACTTAGCTCCATCTTCTAAATCTGGGTTCAGCCTCAGTCATTCCTGGACTAGTTGTGCAATGTTATGAAGTCACTTAACCATCCTGAGCCTGTTTCTTGGTGTGTCCAGTGGTGGTATTACCTCCTGCCTCACAGGTTGTTGTCATGGGACACAGCATCATGTTGGGAATGTGGAAGAGTGCTTTCCACTAAAGAATAGTTTCTCTTTCAAACTTCTCTTTAGTTTCTTTCTCCTAAATCAAAAGGAGTCTTTCTATACATAGTGGGGACCAATCTGTGAGTCCACCTGGCAGTCTTTCAATTATATTTATCATATAGCATGAGTTTCACATACAAAGGTTACTATCATGTGGAAGAGGTCTGGCCTTTTGGGAGTGATGCGTGGACAGAGTCATTGAAGTTCAATGAATGGGCCTCAGAAAGAAACTGGTTACCACTGGATCGGCACCAATTTATTCCAGAAGATTAGGTAAAAACAATATGAAGGGAGTAGGCAGGTCAAAGTGCCCCCTTAGGGGGCAGGTATATTGCTTCCTTCTTCCCTTGCCTGCCCAAAGATCCCTGGGCACCCAAGGGCAGCTGTTGTCAGGCAGTATTTGGAGCCCAGAGCTAGGGGTTGTCCTGCTTACCCTGTTCCTACTCCTCAGAGTAATCATTTTTCTCCTCTTATTTTTGGCCCCTACTCCATGCTCACCGTTCTCCAGGCTCTCTAACCGTTCCCCCACCCCCACCCCAGATAGTCTGTGGCTGTGAGTTGAGAATAACAAACCCCTTATCAGTTCAGTTCAGTTCAGTCACTCAGTCGTGTCCCACTCTTTGAGACCCCATGAATCGCAGCACGCCAGGCCTCCCTGTCCATCATCAACTCCCGGAGTTCACCCAGACCCACATCCATCGAGTCAGTGATGCCATCCAGCCATCCCATCCTCTGTCGTCCCCTTCTCCTCCTGCCTCCAATCCCTCCCAGCATCAGAGTCTTTTCCAGTGAATCAACTCTTCGCATGAGGTGGCCAAAGTACTGGAGTTTCAGCTTCAGCATCATTCCTTCCAAAGAAATCCCAGGGCTGATCTTCAGAATGGACTGGTTGGATCTCCTTGCAGTCCAAGGGACTCTCAAGAGTCTTCTCCAACACCACAGTTCAAAAGTATCAATTCTTCGGTGCTCCTTATAGTGAACCCGTAATAATGATGAGATTGTATGCTGTTTTTAAGGTTCACATAGTTAATCATTTCATCTTCTGTGTAAGGTGGTTTTCCCTATTTGAGGTAATTAGGCACTGCTGCTGCTAAGTCGCTTCAGTCGTGTCCGACTCTGTGCGACCCCATAGACTGCAGCCCACTAGGCTCCTCTGCCCCTGGGATTCTCCGGGGAAGAATACTGGAGTGGGTTGCCATTTTCTTTTCCAATGCATGAAAGTGAAAAGTGAAAGTGAAGTCGCTCAGTCGTGTCTGATTCTTAGTGACCTCATGGACTGCAGCCCACCAGGCTCCTCCATCCATAGGATTTTCCAGGCAAGAGTACTGGAGTGGGGTGCCATTGCCTTCTCCTAATTAGGCACTAGGCGTACCCAAGTGCATTTTTCACACTGAGCAGACAATAGAAACAGAAGATAAAGGGCAAAGCTAAAAGGGCTCAGAGAGGGAATCAGAGTTGTTGAGTGAAGAGGAAATAGCAGTCATGGCTGTGGATATGTGATTTGATAAGTCACGTCACACCCTCAACATATTGTTAGATCAGCAGCAACCTCACTTCTGCCATATGAGCAGGCCCGTGGCTATGTTTGTCATCACGAGGGACTGGAAACAACCTAAATGTCCACTAATAGGAAACTGACCTGATAAAATAATAGATGTGTACCCCTGGGAAATACCATGTGTCTTTTAGAAGAAATCTGAGGACAAGATTTGAATTTGTGTTGGCTGACTTTTGTAGTCCCTCCACGTCTGCTGCAAAAGGTCAGATCCCTGAGGAGTTCCCCAGGCAGAGGATTGTTAATAACTAATAGTCATTAAGCATCACTGCATGCCTTGCAGAGTACTGGGCACCCTGCAGGTAGTATTGCCCTCATTTCTTTTGGAAGATGCTCTGACTCACAGTGCACAGGTCAAAAGTCAGAGGCAAGGACTTGTCCAGCACCCTGGAGCTAGATATGAACCAGGTCACTGTGGAGAGGGAACAAAAAGAAAGTGATAAATTGGTATCAATATGAAATGATTTCCAAGATACAGTATAAGCAATGGGGGCAAAAGGACAGAAGTAGTGGGTAGCAGCAGGCAATATACTCCCATTACATAGATATATGATCAAAAATAGAAAATCAGAAATGGGAGAGAGGTATGTTTACTCTTTAATAGTGTTTGCATTTTTACCATGTTGTACTTAAAAAAGCCCTTCAGATAATTGTCACGAGTGTCCTAAAGTTCACAGAGTAATTTCAAATGTCCATTCACATTTCCAACAGATAGATTCTTGAAAAGCTCAGATGAGGACACTGATATTGTGCTAGGATGTGTTGTGATAATTTATGAAAGATGTAATAGAACAATACAAGATGGATCATCTAAGTTCAAATATTAGGATTTCTACCGTGCTGTAACAGATACAGCCCAAGTCTTCAAGGCAAAGGCACTAGACACACTCATATCTGTGCATTTAAATGTAAGCTTTAAAGTATAGGAAATTGCTCTGTAGATCATCAAGTCAAAGGAGGAAGACTTATGTAAGACCCACATGTGTTTTTGGATTAGGTGAAATAGAGGATAGTCACTGACTGAGGCCCAAAGAGGTGAAATGATTTGCAAGTGTAGCAAGTTCTGGAACCTGGAGGTTGTCTGGATGAGAATCAGTAGGCACTGTCTGGGAAAAGACTGAGAAAATTGATAAAAATAGCTCTCACACCTATTGGGCACTTAACAGGCATTGAGAAGTTTTTGCATGTTTATCCTCTCTAGGTCAGCTGCAGACAGGAAGGGAAGACATTAGTACAAATTCTCATAAAAGGAAATTAGAAAAAGCATTCTAACCATGAGTGTAACAACTATGTGGGTACTTTTGGAGATGATTTCTAGAAAATTTAGGAGAGTGTTAACTTTGTTTTAGAGAAAGTGTGACTATGACTTTCCTACTTCAGACTGGTAAGTCGGAATTAGGTCATCTGTTGAGGTGTGGTCCAAATCTGTGAGCCCACTTTCTCTTCAGCCTAAGAATTCCTGCAACTGATGATACAAGCTCTTGCATTGAGAAGGCATGTAGGACAGTGGCAGGAAAAAAAAAAAGTATCTGATTTGAGTGGACTTGAATTCCTGGTCGAACTTGACTGTGACTTGTAACACATCATTCAGCATAGCTGAGCTTTCATCCCTGTTCATGAAGTGAAGCAGTTCTTTTGGTAAAGCTGTGAGGACGGTGGGTGTTATCCTCATCTTACACATAAGGAAACTGTAGCTCAAAAACATTGAACGTTTATTCAGAGTTACACAGATAGGAAGAGCAGCAGCAGAATTTGAACTGAAATTTTTGGAATATTAAGGCACATCCTTGGAAAGTAAATGAAAAACAAAAAAGTGAAAAGTAATTTGAAAATAAGTATACGTCCTCTATTTTTCCACTACCGTGTCACTTCTTTACTTCACTAGATCTGCTGTTTCAGCAGGTATTTTTGGAGATATTACATTTATAAAGTAGCAGCAAATCATTCAGTTTTTTATACCATCAAGTTGTTTACAGAAAATATTTAAATTCTTTGGGACATTTTGCCTAGCAAAGAGGGGAAATGACAGTAACTGTGTTAATTGCAAGGAGTTTTAGGTCCCAGAGTCTGGGGTATTTGTTCAAGGCTATCTTCCTTTGTTGACACCCTTTTCTATTCTGCCTTGAAGCTAATGTTTATTTTCATTCTATAAAAAATGTCTTAATATATGGCAGACTGGTTATATTTTCTCTAAAAAGTTAATGTTTCCACTCTTTCTGGGAGTGTTTAGCATTCCATGCATAGCTATCAAAATTAAAAAAGCAACCAAGGCTAAAGGCATATTGTATATTCCAGTTAAGTACCATAGCTTTAGTGAGTTACCATAAATGACATTTTCTTCCCTTTACTTTCTCATTCAACAAGAATTCATTGAACACTTGTTTGTTATAAGACTTGTGATGTTGTAATTAATTATAATTAATCATTTGGCCTTCATCCCCATTTCTGGCACAGAGCTCCTTAAACGCTTGGAATTTCCTAAGTGGTAAGAACTTTAAACGTGAAAGGAGCATCATTCGTTACTCACAACAAGCTCCTTTTAACCACATCTGAGCTTATGGTGATGAGATGACTTCTGGAAAGTCCCAAACAAGGAGGGGGTGCTAACTGCCAGGGGAACTAAACTTGAACAGAGCTTCAGAAACTTCGTCTCATCTGGTGATATCTGGGGAGGGGAGAGACGCTGCAGGCTGAATCAGTCCCCAGTGGCTAGTAATTTCATCAATCATGCCTATTAATGAAGCCTCCCAAACCTAGAATGGATGGCTTCTGAGGGGCTGGTGAACATGTAGATGTAGGTGTGGGAAGACTGGTGTGCTTACAGCGTGGAACGTCTCTGTTTCTCTCCATGCATCTTTGCCCTGTGCCTCTCTTCATCTGATTGTTTTTGAGTTACATCCTTTTATGTATAAGAAACCAGCAATTTAGTAAGTAACTGAGGTCTGAGTTCCGTCAGCTAATTCAGCAGATTAATCTTAGAAAGGGGTCTTGGGAACCTCTGACCTGTAGCCTGTTGGTCAGAAGCACAGGTGGCTACCTGGACTTGCAACAGGCATCTAAACTGGAGGCAAGAACCTAGAGCCTGTTACACAGAGTGAAGCAAGTCAGAAGAAGAAAAACAAATTTTGCGTATTAACACATATATATGGAATCTAGGGCAGCAGTAGAGACACAGACGTGGAGACCAGACTTGTGGACACAGCAGGAGAAAGAGAGAGTAGGACAAATAGAGTAGCACTGACACATGTACATTCAGTTCAGTTCAGTCACTCAGTCGTGTCCGATTCTTTGCGATCCCATGGACTGCAGCACGCCAGGCCTCCCTGTCCATCACCAACTCCTGGAGTCCATCCAGACTCACGTCCATCGAGTCGGTGATGTGATCCAGCCATCTCATCCTCTGTCATCCCCTTCTCCTCCCACCTTCAATCTTTCCCAGCATCAGGGTCTTTTCAAATGAGTCAGCTCTTCACATCAAGTGGCCAGAGTATTGGAGTTTCAGCTTCAGCATCAGTCCTTCCAATGAATATTCAGGACTGATCTCCTTTAGGATGGACTGGTTGGATCTCCTTGCAGTCCAAGGGACCCTCAAGAGTCTCTCTCCAACCACAGGTCAACTTCTCCAAACAGAAATCAACTCCAGCCACAGTTCAAAATCTTCAGTTCTTTTGCACTCAGCTTTCTTTATAGTCCAACTCTCAAATCCATATATGAGTACTGGAAAAACTATAGCTTTGACTAGATGGACCTTTGTTGGCAAAGTAATGTCTCTGCTTTTTAATATACTGTCAAGGTTGGTCATAGCTTTTCTTCCAAGGAGCAAGCATCTTTTAATTTCATGGCTTCAGTCACCATCTGCAGTGATTTTGGAGCCCAATAAAATTAGGGTCTGCAACTGTTTCTACTGTTTCTCCATCTATTTGCCATGAAGTGATGGGACCAGATGCCATGATCTTCGTTTTCTGAATGTTGAGTTTTAAGCCAACATTTTCACTCTCTTCTTTTACTTTCATCAAGAAGCTCTTTAGTTTTACTTTGCTTTCTGCCATAAGGATGGTATTATCTGCATATCTGAGGTTATTGTTATTTTATCCAGTCCAGCATTTCTCATGATATACTCTGCATGTAACTTAAATAAGCAGGGTGACATTATACGGCCTTGAATCTATTTGTCACTTCCACTGTATAGTTATAAGGGATTTGATATAGGACATACCTGAATGGCCTAGTGGTTTTCCCTATTTTCTTCAATTTAAGTCTGAATTTGGCAATAAAGAGTTCATGAGCTGAGCCATAGTCAGCTCCTTTCTTGTTTTTGTTGACTGTATAGAACTTCTTCATCTTTGGCTACAAAGAATATGATCAATCTGATTTTGGTGTTGACCACCTGGTGATGTCCATGTGTAAAGTCTTCTCTTCTGTTGTTGGAAAAGGGTGGTTAGGACCAGTGTGTTCTCTTGGCAAAAATCTATTAGCCTTTGTCCTGCTTCATTCTCTACTCCAAGGTCAAAATTTCCTGTTACTCCAGATATTTCTTAACTTCCTACTTTTGCATTCCAGTCCCCTAAAATGAAAAGGACATCTTTTGAGGGTGTTAGTTCTAGAAGGTCTTGTAGGTCTTCATAGAACTGTTCAACTTCAGCTTCTTCAGCATTATTTGTCAAGGCATAGACTTGGATTACTGTGATATTGAATGGTTTGCCTTGGAAATGAACAGAGATCATTCTGTCGCTTTTGAGATTGCATCCAAGTACTGTATTTTGGACTCTTGTTGACTATGATGGTTACTCCATTTCTTCTAAGGGATTCTTGCCCAAAGTATTAGATATAGTGGTCATCTGCGTTAAATTCATCCATTCCAGTCCATTTTAGTTCGCTGATTCCTAAAATGTCAATGTTTACTCTTGCCATCTCCTGTTTGACCACTGTTTGCCTTGATTCATGGACCTTGATTCATGGAGAAGGATAAGAGGCTTATGGAAGCTTCCTGATGGGAGAGACTGACAGGGGGAAACTGGGTCTTGTTCAGAAGGTAAAGCGTCTGCCTATAGTATAGGAGACCCAGGTCCAATCCATTGGTCAGGAAAATCTCCTGGAAAAGAAAATGGCAACCCACTCCAGTATTCTTGCCTGGAAAATCCCATGAACGGAGGAGCCTGGTAGGCTACAGTTCATGGGGTTGCAAAGAGTCAGACATGACTGAGCAACTTCACTCACTCACTTGCTCAGTAAATCTAAATCTAATTTTCTGTTGAAGGGTGGGGCTGTTTCTTCCCTGTTATTTGACCTGAGGCCAAACTATGGTGGAGGTAATGAAGATAATGGTGACCTCCTTCAAAAGGTCCCATGCATGCACTGCTATACTCAGTGCCTCCATCCCAGCAGCAGGCCACCACTGACCCATGCGTCCACCAGAGACTCCTGGACACTCACAAGCAAGTCTGGGTCAGTATCTTCTGGGGTTACTGCTCCTTTCTCCTCGGTCCTGGTGTGCACGAGGTTGTATTTGTGCCCTCCAAAGCAAGAGAGTTCCAGAAAAACATCTGTTTCTGCTTCATTGACTATACCAAAGCCTTTGACTGTGTGGATCACAAGAAACTGTGGAAAATTCTGAAAGAGATGGGAATACCAGACCATCTGACCTGCCTCTTGAGAAACCTATATGCAGATCAGGAAGCAACAGTTAGAACTGGACATGGAACAACAGACTGGTTCCAAATAGGAAAAGGAGTACGTCAAGGCTATATATTGTCACCCTGCTTATTTAACTTCTATGCAGAGTACATCACGAGAAACGCTGGGCTGGAAGAAGCACAAGCTGGAATCAAGGTTGCCGGGAGAAATATCAGTAACCTCAGATATGCAGATGACACCACCCTTATGGCAGAAAGTGAAGAGAAACTAAAAAGCCTCTTGATGAAAGTAAAGGAGGAGAATGAAAAAGTTGGCTTAAAGCTCAACATTCAGAAAACGAAGATGATGGCATCTGGTCCCATCACTTCATGGGAAATAGATGGGGAAACAGTGGAAACAGTGTTAAACTTTATTTTGGGGGCTCCAAAATCATTGCAGATTGTGACTGCAGCCATGAAATTAAAAGACGCTTACTCCTTGGAATAAAAGTTATGACCGACCAACCTAGATAGCATATTGAAAAGCAGAGACATTACTTTGCCAACAAAGGTCCATCTAGTCAAGGCTATGGTTTTTCCAGTGGTCATGTATGGGTGTGAGGGTTGGACTGTGAAGAAAGCTGAGCACTGAAGAATTGATGCTTTTGAACTGTGGTGTTGGAGAAGACTCTTGAGAGTCCCTTGGACTGCAAGGAGATCCAACCAGTCCATTCTGAAGGAGATCAGCCCTGGGATTTCTTTGGAAGGAATGATGCTGAAGCTGAAACTCCAGTACTTTGGCCACCTCATGCGAAGAGTTGACTCACTGGAAAAGACTGATGCTGGGAGAGATTGAGGGCAGGAGGAGAAGGAGACGACAGAGGATGAGATGGCTGGATGGCATCACTGACTTGATGGACGTGAATCTGAGTGAACTTCTGGAGTTGGTGATGATGGACAGGGAGGCCTGGCGTGCTGTGATTCATGGGGTCGCAAAGAGTCGTACATGACTGAGCAACTGAACTGAACTGAGTTTGTTTCCCCAGTTCTGTGTAAGTTTTGGCGGCTCTATGTTGGGTTAATGGTGACCTCCTAGACAGCTTATGCCATACCCAGGTCTACTGTACCCAGAGTCCCTGCTCCTGGATCAGTCCACTGCTGACCCGTACCTCCTCAGGAGACATCCAAACACCGTTCTGTCTCAGTCTCTGTGGAGTCTCTGGGTCCTGGTGAGCACAAAATATGTTTGAGCCCTCCAGGAGCCTGTGTTGGGTGTCTGGTTTGATTCTAAATGTGATTTCGCCCCTCCTACTGCCGTGCTGGAGCTTCTCCTTTGCCCTTGGATGTTGGGTATCTCCTCACTGTCGCTCCAGCTCTGCACAGGTTCATATACATTACAATATGTAAAATAGGTAGACAATGGGAATTTGCTATATAACACAGAGAGCTCAACCTCATCCTCTGTGGCAACCTAGCAGCCTGGGATGGGATGGGAGGTGGGAAGGAGGTTCAAGAGGGAGGAGACAGATGTTATACCTATGGCTGATTCATGTTGATATAAGACAAAAACCAATACAACATTGTAAAGCAGTTATCCTGCAATTAAAAATAAAGAGGGAGAGGTGTTATGGAGCTAAGCCTTTAACCTGTTTGATCTGATGCTACCCAGGTAGATAGTATCAGGACAGAGCTGAATTTCAGGATACCCCGGTCAGTGTCTGCTGAAAATTGAAGAAATACTTGACAGTGTTGGGAAAAAAACCCAGTGCAGACCCTGTCCCATGGAGCAAGACTTGCCCCTGATCTAGGTGAACTTTATTATATAAAAAGGATATAACAGTTATTTAGCACTTGCTAAATGACAAGCACTGTCTAAATTCTTTCTAGAAATTATCTGTTGATGGGTGGAGCTGTGTTCTCTCCTTGCTGTTTACCTGGGGCCAAACTATAGTGGAGGTAATGAAAATAATGGTGACCTCCCTCAAAAGGCCCCATGTATATACTGCTGCAGTCTGTGCCCCCAACCCTGCAGCAGGCCACCACCGACCCACGCCTTCGCCAGAGACTCCTGGTCACCCACAGGCAAGTCTTGTGTGGGGTCACTGTTCCTTCCTCCCTGGTCCTAGTGCACAAGGCTCTGTTGGGCCCTCCAAGTGTCTATTTCCCAGTCCTGTGTAAGTTCTGGCAGCTCTGTGGTAGGGTTAATGGTGACCTCCTCCAAGAGGGCTTACGCCATACCCACACCCAGAGCCCCTGTCCCTGCGGCAGACCACTGCTGACCCGTATTTCTGCAGGAGATGCTCAAACACAGTTCTGTCCCAGTCTCTGTGGGGTCCCTGGGCCCTGGTGTGCATAAGGTTTGTTTGAGCCCTCTGAGCACCTCTGGCAGGAATGGGGTTTGATTCTAAATGCGAATTCGCCCCTCCTACCATCTTGCTGGGGCTTCTCCTTTGCCCTTGGACGTGGGGTATCTCCTCACAGCAGCTCCAGCGCCTGCCATCTTATGGGTGTTTCTCTGACCATGAGTGTGGGGTATCTCCACACCACTGGTCCAGTGAAGCGCAGCTGCCGTGCCTGACCTGGGATGTGGGGTATCTATTCACGGCTGCTTCAGCAAAGTGCAGGCGCCCGCTCCTGACCTTGGCTGTGGGGTATCTCCCCTTGGCCGCTCGCCACTCCAGCACCGTGCAGTAATGCTCAAAATTCTCCAAGCCAGGTTTCAACATTACGTGAACCATGAACTTCCAGATGTTCAAGCTGGTTTTAGAAAAGGCAGAGGAACCAGAGATCAAATTGCCGACATCTGCTGGATCATCGAAAAGGCAAGAGAGTTCCAGAAAAACATCTATTTCTGCTTCATTGACTATGCCAAAGCCTTTGACTGTGTGGATCACAAGAAACTGTGGAAAATTCTTCAAGAGATGGGAATACCAGACCACCTGACCTGCCTCCTGAGAAATCTGTATGCAGGTCAAGAAGCAACAGTTAGAACTGGATATGGTAGAACAGACTGGTTCCAAGTCGGGAAAGGAGTACGTCAAGGCTGTATATTGTCACCCTACTTTAACTTGTATGCAGAGTACATCATGTGAAATGCTGGGCTGGATGAAGCACAAGTTGGAATCAAGATGCCTGGGAGAAATATCAATAACCTCAGAAATGCAGATGACACCACCCTTATGGCAGAAAGTGAAGAACTAAAGAGTCTCTTGATGAAAGTGAAAGAGGAGAGTGAAAAAGTTGGCTTAAAGCTCAACATTCAGAAAACGAAGATCATGGCATATGGTCCCATCACTTCATGGCAAATAGATGGAGAAACACTGGAAACAGTGGCAGACTATTTTTTTTTGAGCTCCAAAATCACTGCAGATGGTGACTGTAGCCATGAAATTAAAGGATGCTTGCTCCTTGGAAGAAAAGCTATGACCAACCTAGAGAGCATATGCAAAAGCAGAGACATTACTTTGCCAACAAAGGTCCGTCTAGTCAAGGCTATGATTTTTCTAGTAGTCATGTATGGATGTGACAGTTGGACTAAAAGAAAGCTGAGTGCTGAAGAATTGATGCTTCTGAACTGTGGTGTTGGAGAAGACTCTTGAGAGCCCCTTGGACTGCAAGGAGATTCAACCAGTCCATCCTAAAGGAGATCAGTCCTGAGTGTCCACTGGAAGGAATGATGCTGAAGCTGAAACTCCAATACTTTGGCCACCTGATGCGAAGGGCTGACTCATTTGAAAAGACCCTGATGCTGGGAAAGATTGAAGGCGGGAGGAGAAAGGGACAGCAGAGGATGAGATGGTAGGATGGCATCACCAGCTCAATGGACATGAATCTGAGTGAACTCCAGGAGTTGGTGATGGACAGGGAAGCCTGGTGTGCTGCAGTCCATGGGGTTGCAAAGAGTCAGACACAACTGAGGTGACCGTACTGAACTGAACTGAGAAATTATCTGATGTAATCCTCATATCCACTATATAAGGAGTTCGTTATATCTTCATTTTATAGATGAGAAAACTGAGATGCAAAGAGATTTAATAACTTGTCGAAGATCACACGGTGGGTAAATTTGCAGAGTTAGAAATGAATCTGAGTTGTAAGACTTGTATACTTAACCACTGTGTCAGACCAAAGAGATGAAAGACCTGCCGAAATCAGGCCCATGTGTCAGGCATTGTGGAGCGGCGCCCTTCCTGTTGTACGTGTCCAGGAAGGTAGTTGGCTTATGACTGATGATATGTTCTATGATGCTGTTGTGAAGGAAGCAAATTCTGAAGCACTGGTGTTCTGGGACAGAAGATTCCAGCCCCTGGTGAGGAGAGGATGCTGGAGGGTTTTCTTAGGGTTCTGTAGACCCAGGCAGTTTTGATAGACTACATTTCCAGATTGTCTTTCCTGGAAGGAGCCTGCCTGTGTTAGTACACTTGCCCCTTCCCAGTGGACTTTTTCCTATTTTCCAAAAGAAAAGTAGTCATTTTTCCCACGCAGAATCTGTTATACTGTTTTGTGTTTAAATGTTCAACCTCCTGGACTGATGCTGGAAAAGTAAAATGACCTTGAATATCAAGTGACACATCCTTGTATGTCATTTTCTCACTTTGACTTTCTGCAGAATTGATGAAAGACCCAGTGGATTTGCCACCTAATAGAAAATTTGAAATACTTTTAGATAACATATCACTACTTGTAGAGTTATAGGTATACATGTAACTTGGAAGTTCTTTGGGACACTGGCATGTCCTTATAACAGAATACTTAACAGAATAATATAAACCTCTACTTAATGTGAAGAAGAAAATCTATTCAAATAAAAATAAGAATAGAATTATTGCTAAACTGTTTCATTTTAACACAAAATAATATTCTTGAATGGGTATGATCTAGGTTAATCATGGAGAAAACAAGACTATCCTGTTTATCTTATTAAGAATTACTTTTCAATAAAAATGTACTTTTACATTTATAATTACTTATCAGCATTGATGTGGTATACTAATAACATGCTGTTAGTAATTGTAATGATAACTTGGTTTAGAAAAAAATTTTACCATGTCGAGCTTTATGGTCATGGGAAATAAACTTTTAACTTTATTTCCATTTTTCTAACACAAAAGTAAGATATAGTGATGAATAAATACTTTCAAGCATAAAACATTACTTTGGGATACATTTTTGCAGAGGAGATGAAATTGAATTGCAACTACAAGGAGAATGAAAGATTGCTGTGAAGTTTTCAACTGATAAACTCATTTCATGTATTTTTGTTTGCTTATTTTTATAATTAAAATTTTTTAAATTGGAGTATGATTAGTTTGCAGTGCAGTATTAGTTTCTGTTGTGCAACAGTGTGAATCAGCTATATACATACATATATCCCCTCCCTCTTGCACCTCCCTGCTACACCCCCCATCCACCCCTCTAGGGCATTTCATGTATTTTTAAAATGAGTGACTGTGGATATCAAAGTTCTATGGTATTTTATTACACTGGATCTATTTAAGAGAGTCATGAAGCAGTTTCATTTAATTAATTTTTGTTTTAGTATTTTTTATGAAGTACTGTTGATTCACAATGTTGTGTTAATTTGTACTTAGAGCAAAGTGATTCGGTTGTGTGTGTGTGTTCTTTTTAAAAATATTCTTCTCCATAATAGTTTATCATAGGATATTGAATACTGTTCTCTGCTATACAGTAGGTCCTTGTTTACTCATTATGTGTGTCCAAGTTTGTATCTGCTAACCCTAACCTCTCCTACCTCATACCTCCCCAACCCCCTTCCCGGCAGCCACCAGTCTATTCTCTATGAATAAAGAGATTCAAAACAGTTACATCTTTTTATGGGGAGGGAGGAGGGTGGGGGGTTCAGGATGAGGAACACGTGTATACCTGTGGCGTATTCATGTTGATGTATGGCAAACCAATATAATATTGTAAAGTAATTAACCTCCAGTTAAAATAAATAAAATTATATTTTTAAAAAAATTTAAACAGTTTTTAATTTAATATTGTGTTAGTTTCTGCCATATATCAACATGAGTCAGCCATAAGTGCATGTAAAAATAGTTACATTTTAAAATGTCAGTATTTACTATATGTTGCAAATGACATCCTTTTGATAACTCTGTAAACTTCTGATGCAGGATGTTAGGTATCGTCTTAGAAACATGCACTGAGGTGAATCACTTTACAAATTCTTTGAGTGAGCACTTGTGTAAAAAGTTTAAAGAACACTGAGTTAGGGCCTCCTAGATATGAGCTCAACTATGGAAAAATCAGAAAGACCAAAAATGTTCTCAATTTTGTCTTAGCAAAGTAAACCTCTTTGAAGTGATCTTTACATACAATTATATGTATTTTGTGTTTGTATATACTTTATATGGGGCTTCCCAAGTGGCACGGTTGTAAAGAATCCGCCTGTCGATGCAGGAGGCACAGGGGATGCGGGTTCTATCCCTGGGTTGGGAAGAGCGCCTGGGATAGGGAATGGCCACCTACTCTGGTATTCTTGCCCGGCAAACTCCATGGACAGAGGAACTTGGCGGGCTATAGTCTATGAGGTTACAAGGAGTCAGACGTGACTGAGCACACACCCCCTTTATATACCGCTGTAATTACATCAAATAAAACCTGTACAGCAGTGGTTTAGCACACTCTTCTGGAACAGAACCAACTCTGTGTCTGGTGTGGAACTGTTCACCTGCCCTAGACCAGCTGAGCATGAATGTGGGGCCTGAGAAAAGATGGCTGGAGAAGGTTTGCTGTAGGTTGCTCTAAGCTGTGTGGCCCTGTTGATGGGGGGCCGTGGGGAAGGGGCAGCGGGAGAGCAACACAGGGATAGGATGTGAGTGTTTCTTCAGTTCTCCTCCGTCATACTGTGTTCTCATATCACAGGAAGAAAAACTTGGAAACTAAGAGACTTGCCACACCTCTTGCTTCCAGACAACATTCGCAGAGCCATGCTGGCACTGGGCCTGGGACGGCTGAGAGGAAAGATAGGCACCCTCTACCGTTAGCGTGGCTGGCAGCCCCTCCAGCATACGCAGGTGTGGGTCACAGGCCCTTCAGATAGTGCAGCCCCTTTGCTCTACTCTGGGGGCCTAGGGGAGAAAACAAACGCCTGGACGTGCCTTGTTTGGTTTTGAACCGATATTCGGACCAGAAAGAAGGGTGCTGGTGCCCACCTCTCGGTGTGTGTGCCCCGGTAGCTCGGGTAGAGGGTGAAATGCCTTCATCTCTTCTCCCAAGTTGACCATGTTGGTCACGAGGAAAGCAGAGGGATCCAGGAGAGTGCTGGGTCAAGGCAAAAGACACTGGAAGCAGACCAACCAGGGAAGGGCTCTTTCATGCATAGACATATTTTCCTAGCATCTTTCTCATCCACACCCACTCTTTATGATCTACCCTCCAGCTTTCTAGCAGAATGCTTTGTTTGATCTTGCAGTTGACATGTAGCAAAATCAGCCCTAAAAGTCTGTATGTTTGTAGTAAAGAAGTAACTGTGTTTAAATACCACCCTTAAGAGTTTTGAATGCAGAAACAGAAAGGCAGGGGTCTGGCTACCTCTTTGGGATGAATGGGCTGAGGTCAGGCAGCATTTGAACTCTAAAGAATTAGCCACTGTACACTGAAACACTTTTTATTTCCCGAATCATGTGTTTTGAAATGTAATTAAATTATACATAATTTAATGACTATCAGTTTTGGGAAATATAAAACCTTTATGATGATAGGAAAAATATATATAAAGTTTCCATGGCCATTTTACTGTTTGTAATTTGTGATGTTAGAAAAATATATTTTGCCAAGTTGTTCTGTCATCTGCCATTTTTTCCCATAGTACCCAGTTTATAAAGTTGGAAAACCAAGTCAAGGTGATTCTGTACTATCAGTGTGAGAACTAGAGCTAAAATATATTTCCAGTTACTAGCTCATTCTTAATTCATGAATATAATATTTCTTCTGATAAGTCATTCTAGGTCAGATAATATGAACTCAGACTGTCTTTAATGAAACCTAATAATCTGTTAAAATCTATTCTGTCCTGATTATTTGTCTCAAGCATTAGATGTAGCTTTTAAAAAATATAGATCAGAAAAGAAAATGTGAATAAGTGGGATAAAATTTAGCCTAAAAATTTACAAATGTGTCATATTTGAGAGTTTTAAAAATGAAATCATGTATATGTGATAGTCTCACTTTACTTACTGGCTATTTGCCTTTTTCCCCATTAAACAGAATAAGTCAAATTTCTCTGATAAATATATATATATATATGTATTTTTTTCTTTTAATGTCACGTGTTCATCCTCCATGCCCACTCTAAATTCAAAGCAGTGGCAACATTTAAGTAACATCAGACATTTAAACCAAGGTTGACAGGTGTCAAATTGAGCTATGAACTTTGCTGGTGGTGGTTTAGTTGCTAAGTCATGTCTGACTCTTGTGACCTCATGGACAGTATCCTGTCAGGCTCCTCTGTCCACGGGGATTCTCCAGGCAAGAATACTAGAGTGGGTTGCCATTTCCTTCTCCAGGGCATCTTCCCAACCCAGGTATCGAGCTCAGGTCTCCGGTACTGCAGGCAGACTCTTTTCGACTGAGCTGTGAGGGCCTCGTGAGGCTCAGTGTTTTGTAGTTGAGCATCCATGTGAATTCAGTACCGCATCTTGAAATCCGGATATCACAGGGATGGCTTTTAAGAATCTCTCCCAGGTCAAGCGGCTAAACAGATCCTGGGGAAGTTGGTTCTGTTTCTGGTGGCCGCTCTTCCTGAATGGAAGGCGAGGGTCACTTAAGATGAAGGCACTGAATTGTGAGCAGAGCCAGACTGCACAATAGCGTGGCCATGGTCCGCTGCACACGGGCTGAGATCTTTTGCATGTGGGGTGTTAAAAAATGAACAGATGAGACCACTGAACACTGGCGCTGCAGTGCTGCCTGGCCCATAGGGAACTGTGCGGGCCCCTGCCACGCTGTCGTGTTTAACAGTCCAGAGACAAAAATAATCGCAGATCATGAGCTGGATCTGGCCCCTTAATAAACTAAAGCAGTCTCCTGATAAACTTAGTCTACCTGTGACCAGTCTCATGAGTAAAGACCCTTGTCTTTTGGGGGAGGGGGTTACCACACCATGTGGCACTCGGGATCTCAGGTCCCTGACGAGGAATGGAATCCATGCCCCCTGCAGTGGGGGGACAGAGTCTTAACCAGACCTCCAGGGAAATCCCAGGCCTTTGTCTCTTTCTGTGAATGATACGTAAGTTGAACTGTATGCTTCTAATTCTTAATGACCTTGCTAGAGTTAATATTTATGTAAAACAAAATACAAATTTACTTAGGAGGCTTGGTAATCCTATATGGATAACTGACTTTTGTTGTAGATCATCTGTTACTTTCATTTAAAAGACTAGAAAGGAGGAGCATGCTATGCGGAAGACTGCCATAAAGCCCTGAGAAAGGCCCGGGCTTGTAGGATATGGCTGCATGTCACCTCATCTCCTGCTCCATACTGCCACATCCAGATTTTTTTTGTCTTAGTTTTGACACTTTTTAAACATAACATTATTATCCTCAATTTTCCCTTCTAGTCGGAAAAACTAGTAGAAACAGAAAGACATCCTCTATAACAGACCTTCTCTGAATACTCACCATGTATAAAACACTGCTGGAAGTCATGGGACCTCAGTGATATGCCCTTCATTTTATTAAGATTTTGAGGCCTTATTCACTTTTATTAATAATTTTATTGTGTATATTATAAATATTTTTTGAAATATATATATGGCTGTTTGTGTTTCTGGATATTTTAGATGGAAAACAACTGTTTGCCCTTCTCTAAAAGGAAGAGTTGCCCCACATGGAGTGATTTCTATAGTGTAGGAAAACTGCCCTTAGTGTTTTATTTCTCAACATGAGAAGTAGTTTAATAGCAGTTCACTTTATAATAATTTGTTAAACAGTTCACATATGTATGTTATATTCTTTTCTGGTGGTCTGTTATAATTTACAATGAAAAAAGAATGTTGAAAACAATTTCTCCAGCCTCAAAATTTCTTCTGGAACAATGCCTAAAATTCCATTGTTATCAATTAATTATTTTATTTAATATTTGTCTTCTCCTTTTTGTCTTTAAAATGCAACTATTTTGTGACCAGTTAATACATGAAGATGTGAGCCCTTTAGTGTAGTTGGTTTGTCAGATCACCACTTCTCTGTAGTTCAAGAATCTGAGCTTATGTAGGAGGGCTGGTTCTGGAAGGTAGGATAATGAGGGGAGGAAGAGCTTTCAAAAGGAAAGCAGTTAGTGCGTGTCAGCACATTGAAAAGTCGGAAAGCCTAAAGGATGCATAACCATCTCTCTCACCTTTGCAGATTTCAGTAAGCAATATTTAATTGCTTAGCTTTCTTCTTAAACGATAGTATGATTTAAAAAAACTCACTCATTTGACGTAATTAGGACAATGGTTAAAATATAGTATTTTTAAAGTATTGTTATCACTTTTAAGTGCATATTTACTAACATAAAGCTAATAAGTATTGCCTACTTAGGGTTTTTAAAGAACCCTACATTCATGAATAAAAAGAGTAATTTATAATTAAGGTATGAATATTGCATGAATGGATACTGTAGAAAATCTCCCAGTAAGTTAAGGCTTATAAGTAGCTTTTTTTCTTATAGTTAGTTTTCCTAGTAAGTCTTTTATACTTCAGGCATGTCCAGTTCACATACTTACAGAGGAGGGAAATGCATATAGATAGACTTTTTTGGTTAGCAGTATGCTGTTTTGAATATAAAAACCGTAAATTAAATTGGATTACCCTATCTAGTTACGATGTGTTTGAGTGTGTTATATGACTGTTATGTTAGTAAAATAGTCTTGTCAGTGAAGCAGTTTATTTTGAAGACATTTGCCTATTGTGTTTGAGATGGTCTGAGAGAGCTTGTACGTGATTTTTTTCCCTGAAATTCTTTGAGAAAACCATAGACCTAGTGTTTGACCTCAAAAATTATGACTTAGGTATTGTGAATAACCAATTGTTGGTTTCTTTAAGGAAGTACATATACATATATAGTTTGAAAATTTTCTATTCGAAAATATTCCTCAGTTTTTGGCCTGCCTATTTATTAAGCTTCTGTAAGCTTGGGAAAGAGACCCGGTGAAAGTGATCAAGCAGCTTCACTTTCCCCAAGGCTGTTAGACTAAGAAAAGACTGCTCAGCAATATTACGGTTACCAGGGCTAAGGAGAGGAAGACTGGGATAAACTGGGAGATTGACACATACACACTCCTGTGTGTAAAATAAATAAATAATAAGGAACTACTGTGTAGCACGAGGAACTCTTCTCAGTACTCTGTAATGACCTACATGAGGAAAGAATCTAGGAAAAGAGTGGGTGTATGTATGTATAACTGATTCACTTTGCTGTACAGCAGAAAGTAACACAACATTGTAAATCAACTATACCCTAATAAAAATTTTCAAATCAAACAAACCACAACAACAAAAACCAAACAACAAAACACCAACCCTCCCCCTGCTGCTGCTAAGTCGAGTCAGTCGTGTCCGACTCTGTGCCACCCCGTCAGACGGCAGCCCACCAGGCTCCCCCGTCCCTGGGATTCTCCAGGCAAGAACACTGGAGTGGGTTGCCATTTCCTTCTCCAGTGCATGAAAGTGAAAAGTGAAAGGGAAGTCGCTCAGTCGTGTCCGACTCTTAACGACCCCATGGACTGCAGCCCAGCAGGCTCCTCCGTCCATGGGATTTTCCAGGCAAGAGTACAGGAGTGGGGTGCCATACCCTCCCCCTACAAAAAGCCAAAAGGGACTGACTGCTCAGGCAAATGGAGAAGGCAGTGGCACCCCACCCAGTACTCTTGCCTGGAAAATCCCGTGGATGGAGGAGCCTGGTGGGCTGCAGTCCATGGGGACTGAGTCGGACATGACTGAGCGACTTCCTTTCACTTTTCACTTTTATGCATTGGAGAAGGAAATGGCAACCCACTCCAGTGTTCTTGCCTGGAGAATCCCAGGGATGGGGGAGCCTGGTGGGCTGCCGTCCATGGGGACTGAGTCGGACACGACTGAGCGACTTAGCAGCAGCAGCAGCAGCAGCTCAGCCAAAAGTGATAAGACTTGAAGCAAACCCGGTGCGTCCACCAGCTAGCTGCACAGGACTTCAGTTTCAGTGGCGCTTGCTTTCACTCTGTGCTTCTTCCGCTGCTGTTATTGCCACGGGGCACTTGGGCTGGATTCCCCGCTGTGCCCCCTTCTTCCCCAGCCTGGGAAATAGCCCTGGGTATGTGAATTTCCCTTATATTATAAATTAGTAATTCCAGCTTGGAACAATGCTGCATTTAAAAGACATGTATTTAAAACTATTAAAAATATTTATATGGGGACAAACCAGATGTCTGGGGCACAGATGAATTAATCCCTCTTGTCACTGTCCCAGGGCCATATCACACAGAGTTCCCACCTTTGAGAAGCAGCTCCTTCTTAAACCTGCACCTGCAATTTTGGGACTATGCCCTTGTGATTTCTATTAAGGGTTAGGGCAGAATAGACAGTGGCTGGCCACTGCAGTGTCTGATAGTACTGGGCGTTAATCGGGGGAGTGGGTTGTGTCCCATTCATCCGACCATGCTCTTTTATAATGCCTGAATTCTGAATGTTGCTCCCATATGAGCTTGCGTTTAATGCCACATATCTTCAGGTTCACCTTTTCACTTTGGGATTCCAAAACTGGAACAAAATTCAGGTATTGAATGCACGTCAAATCGCTCATAATAATAGTTTATGGAGTGCTTATTTGAAACCCCTGTTTGCTTTCTGTGTCTAAGGTGTATTCATTAATGTTTATCATTCCTGATCAGTAGCCAAAGCTGCCTCCCAATGTTCTGGAGGGAATTGCCAACTTCAGAGTGCTTACATGTTTCTCTTGTTATCTCTCAAGGTTGGTTGCCCTTGACAGAGAGTTCTTCTCTTAGTTGACGATTAAAAGTTCTCCTCATTGGTCGTTCTTTTCACTTATCTTCCAAAGAGTCTGTTTCTCCCAGGGTACCCTTAATGTAGACTGGCTCCTGAGGGGGAGGCACAGATGGCCACGGAAGGCTGTGCATTGTGGTGGTTTTGAGCCAATTCTCAGGAGCCAGACTGGTGGGTTTAAAAGCTGGGCCTTCACTCATGAGCAGTTTTTCTTATCTTTAAAATGGGGAAATATTAGTATCCATATTAGAGGATTATTTTGAGGATTATATAAGTAAATAGACCAGAAGTACTTATGACAGCTTGGTGACTCAGATGGTAAAGAATCTGCCTACAATGCAGGAGACCTGGGTTTGATCCCTGGAGAAGGGAATGGCAACCCACTCCAGTATTCTTGCCTGGAGAATCCCATAGACAGAGGGTCCATGAAGTCTCAAGAATCGGAGACAACTGAGCGACTTTCACTTGGGACAGCACCCACCACATAGTAATTGCTCAGTAGGTATCAGCTCTTACTAGTATTACAGACTTATCTTAGAATTTGGAAACTGTTAGCCGTGATTATACTTTGGATTGAAGGACTTGACCCATGGACATGCAAGATGGCTTTCTGAGGAGGACATGCCTGCCTGCCACATGACTGAACCAGGACTGCAGGCGTCCATCCTCCCGGGAGTGGGGGGCGTGCCGCCAGAGAGGAGACTAGCCATCAGTGCCTGCACCTCTCACCCCTGCAGGCTATCAGCCTCTCTCCCAAGAATGGGGTCCAGATTTCCTGGATGAGCTTGGCTGCTGGGCTGATCTGATCACAGTTTCCATCACTGTGTCTGCTGGGGGTGCCCTCTGCTGGTCCCTCTAGTATGTGTGCAAATCTGGGGAATAACAGCTTTTTAAAAGTTAGTTTTACCCTTTTAGGGATGTTTACATTAAAAAGCACACTTGAAAACGTTTTTTAAAAAATGTAATACAAATCATATCTATATAAGTCTGTTTTTGCCATTTGCTTTATGGGTTGGAATATTTTCAGGTCTGAACTATTTGGGGTAGGTTTGATTGAGAATGAGGGTTGTCAACGGCATGCCAAGAATCAGTAATTTTTTCACAACACAGTTGTCAAAAACAGATTGGAATGGCTTACATTCCAGTAATAGTACTAAACATCTTAGATTCTTATTTAATGGTTTAAAGAATGTCCATGATGTGGGAACTTCGTAAACACTGAAGTCTCAAAACATCCTATTTTCAAATGGTGCCATAACCTAGACCCCTTGGACATTGTTATGTTCAGGGTTTAGTACATTTCAGAAAATATTATCTCAGATTTATTGAGCAATTCATTATATATTTAGAATTATATTTTACCAATACAGTGTGTCATGATGTCCCTAAGTTTACATTAAAATATTTTTTTCCATTTCTTTTGTGTTTTTCTGACCACTGTCTCCATGGTTTTTTTTTTTCTTCTCCACTGTCTCTTTCTTTCCTCTGCTTTGCTACTAGGATCAAACAGCATAAATCGGGTAACTGCGAATATGGAAAATGGAGAAAATGAAGGAACAACTAGAATTATCGCACCTTCACCAATAAAAAGGTCAGTTAGTTAACTGAAAGGACACACTGCTCTCTGCTGTCACAGAAATGCTTTTTATCTTTTGTCAAGGTTAAGAAACACTCTGGTAATTAACTAGTACTTTTAATGAAAATAGTCTGTGGGCCAAAGAATACTTTAAAATGCCGGTAAAATGTAAAGAATCAGGACATGTCCCTCTCATTTGAAGGAAATGCTCCTGCTGTCAGAGCATGATGAAGTTATAGATAGTCTGTGGTCTGCCTTCTCCACAACACAGTGAAAATCCCATGTGATTTTTTTTTAAATGGCGTGATATAATGGACTAACTCAGAGGGACCTGGGAAGTACAGTAGATAGCCTCCATGTTTAATGTACTGCGTTCATTATAGCAGTGCACTGAACTGTGGCCCTGGAAGGAGGTTTTATAGCCTTTAGAGGTGCAGGGTTTCAGAAGGCAGTGATTGCATATGTATGAAGAGTTGTCATGGTCTTTTGCAGCAATTTTCCCTGAAGCATCCCCCAGCGGAAGGACCTTCTCTTAATATGTGGATTGTTTCCCTGAAAGATCAGCATTGTTCTCTGTTCAGACACTGGTTCAGCGTCACTTTTTCCTGTCTCCAGTTATGTTCATGGAACAGGATGTTGCACATACAGTGAGCTCTCTAGAGAGAGTGCTCCATACGCATTGCAGGGAAGTCCAAGCAGCAGGAAATATGTGACCTTGAGAAACTTCTTAGATCATCTACTCCATCTTTTGTTAGTAAATAATGGTGTTTTCATTCAATTGGATTGTTGCTACTTGGAGAAATATAGTGTATGATTTCTCAGCAAAATAATTCTAGGTTATGAAATTTCTCAGAGTTGCAATGTTTCCCCAAGGTTTTGCCTTCATTTTCTTTTGTTTTAGGTACAGGATGCTCCCTGTACAGATTCTCTTTGGAATAAGTTCTTTGCTTTCACGTACACTTTCTTCCTCTTTTCTCTTTTTGCATTCTTGTTTTGATTGGTTGATAATTGCTTTACAATGTTGTGTTGGTTTCTGCGGTACAACAGCAAGAACCAGCCGTAAGTATACCCCCTCCCCTGTGGGCCTTCCCCTGACTCCTCGCCACCCCATCCCTCTAGGGTGGCACAGAGTGCTGGCCTGGGCTCCCTGTGTTAGAGCAGCTTTCCTCTATTTTATACTAGCGTGGCATGCACTTTCATGTATTGTGCTTCTCTTAGCCTTGTCGTTGTGGCTAGAGAGTCAGCTGAATCTATATGTACAGGGTATGCTTATGGTAAGTCTGACATAAGGCTTCATCTTGCTTGAAATTCAGATCCCAAGCCTTTTAGAGTGTATGGAAGGAGCGCAGTCCGCTCCACAACTGCATTCTTGCTGATAGGACTGATACCTGAAGGACTGCCAAATTTTCCCACTCAAGCTCCAGATGAGAACTGGGTTAGAGACTGCATTCAGTTAATGTCCCCCCTGAGATTTCATTATTCTCCTGCTGTTCTCTCAGTTCCTCTTTCATCTCCCTGCTGCACTGCTCAATCTCCCTTTCCTCTTTTCTCTCTGATTTACTAAACACACCCAAACTTTCTACTGTATCTTTCTACATACCATATTTATTACTTTTCCTCCTTTCAAAATTAAAGTTTTACTTTAGAAATTTTTATCTTCCAAATGTTTTTTAATCTTTTTAAGAATAACATAAATAAAATATATCTACCATCAATACTAGTGCTCTTTAACATGCCTCTGTCAAATGTCTAATATTTTAGGCTTTATAACTCCCTAGATGAATATCATATACTGGGGTACAAGTTTATTCTCATTTTTTGAAATGACCTTGTCATTTTTCTCTCCTCTTTCTTTGCTGTTACAAAGAACTCTGCTATGACTATATTCCAGGACAATTAAATAGCGGTTTCCTCAGAAAGCTGGGGTTAAACATGGATTAGGAGTTAAGTAGCTCTTTTTCTGAAGTGGAGGCTCCCAGGGAAGTGAGAGGTGGCATACTTTCTCTCCTCCCCTGGTGACGAGAGGCTTTTGATGAGCCCCTGCCTTGGGTCCCCCAGTGTTTCTAAAATAATTTGTTGAGGCTGAGTAACAACTCAGTTATATTTATATTCTTAGGACAGAAAGATGACACTAGGTCAGGAAATAAGATTTGAAAGTCATTCTGATTTGGAAGGATGAAGCCAAGATACAGCGGAAGCTGGGGGCAGAGAAGGTCAGTTTGGATGGCCTGAACCTGCCCAGAGCTGACCGGCCTGCACAAATTTAGACCCAGATCCAAAGCCAGCAGTCTCTGACCACTGCTGAGAGAGGGAGCCAGCCACATGAGCCAGAATACTCAACTTTCCTTTCTTGTCAGCCTTGTGTTTTTGGCTTGCTGGTTCCCCCTATTTCTCATCCTGCCAGAATTCTCCAGTCCAGAACACTGGTGTGGGTAGCCTTTCCCTTCTCCAGAGGATCCTCCCAACCCAGGGATCGAACCCAGGTCTCCCTCATTGCAGGTGGATTCTTTACCAGCTGAGCCACAAGGGCAGCCCAAGAATACTGGAATGGGTAGCCTGTCCCTTCTCCAGGGGATGTTCCCAACCCAGGAATTGCACTGGGGTCTCCTGCATTGCGGGTGGATTCCTTACCAACTGAGCTATCAGGGAAGCCTCTTCTCACACTGCAGGTGGCCTCTAGAAAGTTTCTTTTAACAATTGATGACTTGGCATTTGGGTGACTTATAGCAGTAAAACAAGAAAGAAAGAAAGAAGGGGCAAAGAGACCCCCAAGGTACAGCTGGAAAGTTTATTATTATTATTATTTTTTTTTTAGGCAGCCACTTTACATTTTTTTCTGGAATGAGTCACAGGTGTGAATAAAAACACATTTTAAAACATTTGTTAAATAATTTTACTGAAGAAATAAGTATGGGAGTTAATGTTCTTTTATTTTCTAGTTAATTTATTTTCCACTCTTTTTGTTTGTTTGTTTTAATTAAAGCTTTAAGAAAGCAAAGAATGAAAACAGCCCTGATACCCAGAGAAGTAAATCTCATGCACCGTGGGAAGAAAACGGCCCCCAGAGGTAAAAAGAATCCTTGTTTTTATAAAGAAGAACAGTATAAATGGGGTTGGCAATTGCAGCTTGTTAAATGATGGAATTTGCTTTGTGGCTGGTGATGACTAACTGTGGACAAGCAGTCAGATTCCTAAATCAGCATGACTGAGAACTTCTGAAGTAGAAGTCAACAGGATGTGTCCTAACATGAAACTTTCTCCTGGAAAGACAGAAAGGAAAACTTGCATATGCTAAGAAACTGCCTGAAAGGTGGTGAGGATGGCTTAGGTGGTCATTTGGATAGTTGAAATGACATATTAATGATAATTTCCCCAATTGCATTGTTTTTGTTAAAACTTAAGTTGAAAACTACTGTTGATGTATAGTGCTTTTAGAGGACCTTTATTCCTAGAAATAAATCAATATTTAGTTAATTTTGTTCACAATTACCATACCAGGGACAGATCTGCTTCATAATTAATTGATAAGTTGAATGATTGTTCCAGGTCTGACCATGCGATGGTTCAGATTCTACCTCTGCCTCTTTCCTGGGTACTTGGCTGCTTAACTAAATATTCTGTATTTCTGTTTTCTTTTCTGTTAAATGGGCCTAATAACTCTACTTCAGTGGCTAGGGCTGACCTGGAGGTAAACTGGGACACTGAGGGTAAAGCCCTCAGCTAGCATGTTTAGGTTCACCATGGACGCAGGTTGTGTTACTGTGCCGTCATTTGCGTGTGCTCATTTCTTTTGAAGTCCAGTGAGACAAGCCCATTCCTGCAAAGTGAAGACTGTCATGATTCATTTTACTAGATCTTACTCTTCTTTCAATAAATCTTGTCAGGAAAGAGAACCATGTGCCCAAGACCCAGTATTCCCCTGAAAGTAGAGAATGGGCAGTGTGAGCACTTTCCTAGGTCCAGCTTAGGGTATTGCTCCTCCCGGCCCTCTGCACACATCCTTGACCGTTCCTCTTCCACTCCAGCGGACTCTATAACTCCCCCAACGACCGCACGAAATCCCCCAAGTTCCCTTACACACGCCGCCGAAACCCCTCATGTGGGAGCGACAATGACTCTGTGCAGCCCACCAGGAGGAGGTAAGCGGAACAGCCTTCGGTTTTAAAATTTTAGCAGCAGTTCCAGGTCCCAGGCGCAGTTTAACCAGGCTATCCTCATAGTGTCATGACTGTTTTTCCCCTCATGATAACAGAGAGCTTCTGAGTTTTGTTGTTGTGTGTGTGTGTGTGTTTTTTTTTTTTTTTGAGATGAAATAAGCTAGAGGTCCTGAAGTATTTCCTTAAAAAGCCAGCATTTCAGAGGATGATTTCATAAAATATTGATGGGAACTTACTCTCTGTATTATAGTTAAGACTAAAATTTTAAAAATATGTATAATATTTTGAAAATATATAATATATATAATATGTATAGGATTAATGATATACATTAATATGTAAAAGATTTAAATGTTTTTACCTGAGAAGACAAGATCTTCATGACCCCAAAGATATCTTCATGACCCAGATAGCCGCAGTGGTGTGATCACCCACCAAGAGCCAGAGATCCTGAAATGGAAAGGCAAGTGGGCCTTAGGAAGCATTACTACAAACAAAGCTAGTGGAGGTGATGGAATTCCAGTTGACCTATTTCAAATCCTAAAGATGATGCTGTGAAAGTGCTACATTCAATATGCCAGCAAATTTGGAAAACAGCAGTGGCCACAGGATGGGAAAAGGTCAGTTTTCATTCCAATCCCAAAGAAGGGCAATGCCAAAGAATGATCAAACTACTGCACAATTGCACTCATCTCAGATGCTATCAAAGTAAAAATTTATCAAAATTCTCCAAGCCAGGCTTCAACAGTATGTGAACCGTGAACTTCTAGATGTTCAAGCTGGATTTAGAAAAGGCAGAGGAACCAGAGATCAAATTGCCAACATCCGTTGGGTCATCAAAAAGCAAAAGAGTTCCAGAAAAACATCTGTTTCTGCTTTATTGACTATACCAAAACCTTTGACTGTGTGGATCACAAGAAACTGTGGAAAATTCTCAAAGAGATGGGAATACCAGACCTGACCTGCCTCCTGAGAAATCTGTATGCAAGTCAAGAAGCAACAGTTAGAACTGGACATGGAACAGCCTGGTCCCAGAAAGGAAAAGGAGTACGTCAATGTTGTATATTGTCACCCTGCTTTTTAAACTTATATGCAGAGTACATCATGCGAAATGCTGGGCTGGATGAAGCACAAGCTGGAATCAAGATTGCTGGGAGAAATATCAATAACCTCAGATACACAGATAATACCACTTTTATGGCAGAAAGCAAAGAAGAACTAAAGAGTCTCTTGATGAAAGTGAAAGAGGAGAGTGAGAAAGTTGGCTTAAAGCTCAACATTCAGAAAACTAAGATCATGGCATCCAGTCCCATCACTTCATGGCAAATAGATGGGAAAATAATGGAAACAGTGAAAGACTTTATTTTTTTGAGCTCCAAAATCACTGGAGATGGTGACTGCAGCCATGAAATTAAAAGATGCTTGCTCTTTGGAAGAAAAGCTGTGACCAACCTAGACAGCATATGAAAAAGTATTTAATATTTAAGCATTTAATGTTGGAGACATTACTTTGCCAACAAAGGTCCGTCTAGTCAAAGCTATGGTTTTTCCAGTAGTCATGTATGGATATAAGAGTTGGACTATAAAGGAAGCTGAGCACCGAAGAATTGATGCTTTTGAACTGTGGTGTTGGAGAAGCCCTTTGAGAGTCCCTTGGACTGCAAGGAGATCCAACCAGTCCATCCTAAAGGAAGTCAGGCCTGAATATTCATAGGTAGGACTGATGTTGAAGCTGAAACGCCAACACTTTGGCCATCTGATGCGAAGAACTGACTCCTTGGAAAAGACTCTGATGCTGGGAAGGATCGAAAGTGGGAGAAGAAGGGGACGACAGAGGATGAGATTGTTGGATGGCATCATCAATTTGATGGACGTGAGTTTGAGCAAGCTCTGGGAGTTGGTGATAGACAGGGAAGCCTGGCATGCTGCAGTCCAAGAGTCGGACACATCTGGGTGACTGAACTGAACTGGGAAGACAAGATCATGTTTAGAGAGATATCTCTAAGGTGAGGCTGAATTACTGGCTCTCAAGACTGATATTGTTGCTTAAACTTGAGTAAAATCCCTTTCAAGAACAGAGAAAGTGAGTCTTGTTACATTTTACCCAGCAGGTCAGATTGTTCATATGAATATACTTGTGTGTTTGTGCTTAATAAAAAAAGAAAAATTCCTATATAGTGGTTTTGAACCCTCTCTGCAAAGCAGGCTGGGCAAGAGAGGAAGACCTAGAAATCACTTACTAGAGAAATTCACTTTATTTCTATCTGATGGGGACTATGTTTTACTTTGGGTGCCTACATGAGTGGTATTTTATGTGACTTATAATTATGAAATGAATAGATAGCATCACCAACTAAATGGACATGAATTTAGGCAAGCTCCAGGAGATAGTGGAGGACAGAGGAGCCTGGTGTGTTGCAGTCCATGGGATCATGAAGAGTCGGGCACAATTTACCAACTGAATAACAATGACAATAACCAAATTATGAGATGTTCCAGTCATGTTTTCAGATAACCATCAAGATTCTTTTTGTATGCACTGTGGATTTAGACGGCAGAGGTACATCTCTCTTCTCTTCCCTTTGTTCATACTCACTTGCTGGTCCATCTCTGCTTGATTCCTTCTGCTTCTGCCAGTTTCCCAGAGTCTTCATCCATAACTTTCTCAAACCAGGTCCACTTCACCAAAATCCTTTGAAAGTTAAGAAAAGAAAGGTCATCATCTTCACCCAGCAGGACTGAGAAGGGGGAGCCAGATCATAACCCATGATGATTAGACAGAATGATGGAAAAATAGCTGGCATGTACCATGTTCCAAGTACTGAGCAAGTTACTAGCTATGTGTTGTCTCGTTTCAACCTTACAGTACCCTACAGAAGTTGACATGATGTATCTCTCAGTCACTAGGCCTTTCCAGCAGAGAGGGATTAAGGCAGGGATCAGTGCACAGGTGTGAGCAGGACTGAAGGAACGAAAAGGCCAAGAGTCTGTGGCCTGGTGCTGTGCTGCCCCTGGGCTGCAGGAGTAGCGAGAGCGATGGGGAAGTCACCCGAAGATGCTCAGCTGCTTCTGCCTCAGAGTTGGCCCCTGGGAGCCTGTGCCTGCCGCTGATAACACTGGGGGCACCACCACTGTAGAAATGACCCTTGCTGCAGCTGCTTTAGAAGGTGCCACCACACCCAATGCTGTGGGAGCCTCACTTTCAGGGAATGCAACAGTCAGTGCTGCAGGTGCTGCCAGAAGCAGAATTGCCTCCTTGTTTCCCCTGCCTTCAAGTCTTATCTGAGCACCTAAGTGGTGAAGAAGCCTCGGAAGACGTAATTTTCAGGTCTCTCATCTTGGCAATACATGGGAGACTACAACTAGGTTTGGATGGGACTGAGTACCAATGGAAAAATACCTGGCCCAGCGTTATTATCTCACTTTTATAGATGAGAAAACAGGCTTGAGAAAAGGGTAACTATTCCTTGCACACATCCAGAATCTGGGTCCATGTCTGTATGTCTGAAAAAGGCAGGGCTAATGAGTCAGCATTTGAAACAGGCAGGGGAATAGATTTTCTGCTCTCTTTTCCCTTCCAACAGTTGGTTCAACTTGGAGAACACTTAAAAACAAGTCAACATCACTGGGAAACACTATAAAGTGCATTTGTTTGTATATGTGTATTGAGGAGTTGTGGGGAGTGGGAATTACTAAATATTTTAAGAATCTCTGATGGTATGATTATTGTTAACAGATAGGTTTTTATAGGTTCTCACCCTAAATTATTAGTATACTTTTTCAGCAGTCCCTAAATAAAATACACACACCAAGCAGGTGGTCATTTTGATTTTAATGTTTAGAAGTGAATTTATCAAGTTTTTACATTACATATCAAAATCTGTAGTATTTTTTTTCCTAAACTAATTGCTTGAAATAGTTGGGAGCACACACATTCCCAAATCTAGACTTAATGATGTTCATATTGAATACAGTTTCTGCTGGCTTCCTGTGCAATACAGAAACATAATTGTAGTGAGTGGACACAGGATCCTTTCATGGGTACCATCCAGAGGAAAGACAGTTTTGATTTTACAGAGTAGAGAATCTTTTTGTCTGAGCATCAGGGCCTCTGTCTGGTTCTGTGTGGTACTTGAAAGGTCTCTTATTGGGCATGTGTGTTTTGAGGAGACTAGACATTGCTGACTGTTGGCATCAAGAGCTAGAGCTCATTCTTTGTTTCTTTCCACTCTAAATACCCTGTAATTCTCCCTGTCCTTCTCAGTCTTGTTTTATCTTCACATGTATTTACCTTGCTCTTGAGCACAAATCCATGCATAGCTGAATCAACTCTGACATTTAAAACTGAATATTTGTCATCAGCATGGAGGAATATTGTGGACTTAAATTTAATAATGGAAAATTCTACTTTGCAATGCATGGCCAGAATAACACGTTTTGCAAATATATCAAAATTTCCTATTTTTGCTGGTTGTCCGTCATTAAATGGCTAAATCTATCAAATTCTAGTGGAGCCTGGAACCCTGGTCCTTAACCTTTGTGATGATGAAACTCTGAGAGCCTGATGAAATGTTGGATTCCTTCCGGAGGAGGGGGACATACTTAATTAAATACATGTGTAAATTTTCCTTTGCAGCTCAATTGGTAAAGAATCTGCCTACAATGCAGGAGACCTGGGTTCGATTCCTGGGTCATGAATATCCCCTGGAGAAGGAAATGGCAAACTACTCCAGTATTCTTGCCTGGAGAATCCCATGGACAGAGGAGCCTGCAGGCTACAGTCCATGGGGTCACAAGAATCGGACATAATTTAGCAACTAAACCACCACTACATAAATTTTCAAAGAATTTTTCAATGTTCATGGAGACCCTGAAGCCTGCTTGTTTAAGCAGTCCTGTTTTAGAACAGAAAAGCTACTATACTTCCTGGCCAATACAAGTTTATTTTTATCCCAGTCCATTTTCACACTCAAAAATGCTTATTGGGGGCGTCTCTATGCAAGGCATGTGTTAACCAGCACTAGAGAAAGTCCCTGTAGGGCCCTTGGGATGGAATGGAGATGGGGAGTATTCGTAGTAAGGCTGAAAGGTCAGTGTTGCCAAGCACTGAGAGGATAGAAATGTGTTAGAGATGAGCCCGGAGAGGAAGAGAGAGAAATCAGACCTCACAGGATACCTGGCCTTTGTTGAGGATTTCAGTCATTATTCTGGTAGTTTTTCTAAGGGAGTGATAACACAGTTGCATTTTTACTGGGTAAAGATGGTCCTTGCTGCCTCTGGGGGAGAGGTGGTGGTGGACATAGGCCAGACAGCAAGGTCCTGGAGAAAGAGGATGGGAACTTGTGCCAAGGTGGTGATGTGGAGATAGGAGGAAGTAGATGGTTTTAAGACCCTTTAAAAGGTAAAAATGTGGGATGAGAAGGATCAAAATGAGGGGTAAAGGAATGACAGGTGTCAAGATGAAAGCCAGACTTGTATAATTTCATGGATGGAGGTGTGATGCACTGAAATAAGAATCACCTGGATATCACAGGCTTAAAACGGAAAACTGAGTTTGGTTGTTGATAAACTGAATTTGTTTTACCATTGAGAAGTCCAAGTGAGGGATTTACATGGATTGTTTGATATAAGTCAGGAGCTAGATTGGCCATCTGGACTGAAATATAGATTTCTTACAGGTGTTAGTTGAAATATGAAGCAGAGTTGAGGTTGTCTAAGTAGATAGTATAGACAGAGTGTAAAGACAAGCCAATGACAGAGCTGTGAGAAACTTCAGCATTTATTTGCCTTGGTTGAAGAGCATTAACTTGTAAAAGAGTCAGAGATATTATATCTACATGAAAAATCACGGAACAATATACTAGCACAAAATTGGGAAAGGAGTACTTCAAGGCTGTGTATTATCATCCTGCTTATTTAATTTCTATGCAGAGTACATCTTGCGAGATGCTGGATGAAGCACAATCTGGAATCAAGATTGCTGGGAGAAATATCGGTAACCTCAGATACACAGATGACACCACCTTTATGGCAGAAAGTGAAGAGGAACTAAAGAGCCTCTTGATGAAAGTGAAAGAGGAGAGGGAAAACATTGGCTTAAAACTCAGTAGTCAGAAAACTAAAGGTCATGGCATCCAGTCCCATCACTCCATGGCAAATAGATGGGGAAACAATGGAAACAGCAACAGACTTGATTTTCTTGGGCTCCAAAATCACTGAAGATGGTGACTGCAACCATGAAATTAAAAGATGCTTGCTCCTTGGAGGAAAAGCTATGACCAACCTCGATAGCATATTAAAAAGCAGAGATATTACTTTGCCAACAAAGATCCGTCTAGTCAAAGCTATGGTTTTTCCAGTAGTCATGTATGGATGTGAGAACTGGACTATAAAGAAAGCTGAAGTGCTGAAGAATTGATGCTTTTGAACTGTGGTGTTGGCACAGAGTCTTAAGAGTCCCTTGGACTGCAAGGAGATCCAACCAGCCCATCATAAAGGAGATCAGTCCTGAATGTTCATTAGAAGGACTGATGCTGAAGCTGAAACTCTGATACATTGGCCACCTAATAGGAAAAACTGACTTATTGGAAAAGGCCCTGATGTTGGGAAGGATTGAAGGCAGGAGGAGAAGGGGATGACAGAGGATGAGATGGTTGGATGGCATCACCGACTTGATGGACATGAGTTAGAGCAGGCTCCAGGAGTTGGTGAGGTGGATAGGGAAGCCTGGCGTGCTACAATCGAGGGGATTGCAAAGAGTCAGACACTACTGTGTGACTGAACTGAACTGAAGTCCTCATTCCCAGAATGCTAGAACCCAGGCTTCTATCTCCTAGGCATGAGAATAGAGACTCTCCCGATAAGATATGGAAAGATATTAGGGGAAAGGTCTACAGATAGGAACTTTCAAAAGATTCTCCAATGAAATGGCGAGACTTCCCATATTAGCTCTGCAGTGCGGTGTGGCTATCTGTTACCATGCACTGCACCATCCAGAGGGCTCCAGTCTTTTCAGGGTCTAAAATATGAAAAGAGCCATAATCACCCAGCACTTGGGGACAGCTTCTCTTTGGAAAGACAGAGACTGAGCCAAGAATTAGAAATATGTGTGGGGGAACTCACAGGAAATAGAGACAGTATAAGAAACAAAATTTTCTAAAAAATATATACTTATTAACTTTAGAAAAGTGAAAACTGTGGTATTGAAAGAGTGAAAAAGGGTTTTTAGCTTTTAAATTTGTGGGGTAGAATTTTAAATAATTGGAAGATAAAGTTAAGGAAATCTTCCCCAAAGTAGAACTGAAACAAATCCATGGAAATAAGGATTGTTATGATCAAACCTGAATATCAGTCATTTGATTAATGAAATTTCTGAGGGAGAAAACCCAAAAATTACAAGAAAGGAAACTATTAAAGAAACAATATAAGAAAGTATCCCAGATTGGAATGGTTAAACTTTATAGATAGACAGAACCCACTGAGCATTTGGTATAGTAAATTGAAAAGTAAGATCCATACCAAGATCATTAAAACATTATAGACCAAGAGAGAATTTAAAAAAATTGGCATCAGGGAGGAAAATGTGAGAGGAAAAAACACAGATCATGACAAATAAATATCATGGACTTGGACTGCTTCACAGCAAAAGCAGGGAAAGAAGATAATGAGACATTGCCTCCAAATGCTGAAGGAAGATTAATCTCAATTTAGGATTCTGTGCCCAGATAAACCAAATTTTATGTGTATAAAGAAGATATTGTCAGAAATTTCATTCTCAAAAATATATATACATATATGTGTACACATATATAATGTATTGTGTATATTTAGTGTATACACACACATACATATATATGTGTATATAAATACACATAGCTCAAACTACCGCACTATTGTACTCATCTCACACGCTAGTAAAGTAATGCTTAAAATTCTCCAAGCCAGACTTCAACAATACGGGAACCATGAAATTCCAGATGTTCAACCTGGTTTTAGAAAAGGCAGAGGAACCAGAGATCAAATTACCAACATCCACTGGATCATTGAAAAAGCAGGAGAGTTCCAGAAAAACATCTACTTCTGCTTTATTGACTATGCCAAAGCCGTTGACTGTGTGAATCACAACAAACTGTGGAAAATTCTCAAAGAGGTGGGAATACCAGACCACTGACCTGCCTCTTGAGAAATCTGTATGCAGGTCAGGAAGCAACAGTTAGAACTGGACATGGAACAACAGACTGGTTCCAAATCAGGAAAGGAGTACGTCAAGGCTGTGTATTGTCATCCTACTTATTTAACCTCTATACAGAATACAGCATGAGAAATGCTGGGTTGGATGAAGCACAAGCTGGAATCAAGATTGCTGGGAGAAATATCAATAACCTCAGATACACAGATGACACCACCTTTATGGCAGAAAGTGAAGAAAAACTAAAATGCCTCTTGAAGTGAAAGAGGAGAGTGAAAAAACTGGCTTAAAGCTCCACATTCAGAAAACTAAGATGATGGCATCTGGTCCCATCACTTCATGGCAACTAGATGAGGAAACAGTGAAAACAGTGTCAGACTTTATTTTGGGTGCTCCAGAATCACTGGAGATGGTGACTGCAGCCATGAAATTAAAAGACGCTTACTCCTTGGAAGGAAAGTTATGACCAACCTAGACAGCATATTAAAAAGCAGAGACATTACTTTGCCAACAAAGGTCCGTCTAGTCAAGGCTATGGTTTTTGTAGTAGTCATGTATGGATGTGAGAGTTAGACTATAAAGAAAGCTGAGCACCGAAGAATTGAGCTTTTGAACTGTGGTGTTGGAGAAGATTCTTGAGAGTCCCTTGGACTGCAAGGAGATCCAACCAGTCCATCCTGAAGGAAATCAGTCCTGGGTGTTTGTTGGAAGAACTGATGCTGAAGCTGAAACTTCAGTACTTTGGCTACCTGATGCAAAGAGCTGACTTATTTGAAAAGACCCTGTGCTGGGAAAGATTGAAGGTGGGAGAAGTGGATGACTGAGGATGAGATGGTTGGATGGCATCACTGAACCATTGGAAATCAGTTTGAGTAAACTCCGTGAGTTGATGATGGACAGGGAGGCCTGGTGTGCTGCAGTTCATGTGTTTGCAAAGAGTTGGACACGACTGAGCGACTGAACTGAACTGAGATAGATACACACGTGCACACACACACACACACACACACACACACACGCGTGTGTGTATGGGCTTCCCAGGTGGCTAATGGTAAAGAACACACAGACACACACACACACACACACACACACACACGTGTGTATGGGCTTCCCAGGTGGCGCTAATGGTAAAGAACTCACCTGCCAATGCAGGAGACGTGAGAGACACGGGTTCAGTCCCTAGGTCAGGAAGGTCCCCTGGAGGAGGGTGTGGTGACCCACTTTGGTATTCTTGCCTAGAGAATCCCATGGACAGAGGAGCCTGGCAGGCTACAGTACATAGTGTTGCAAAGAGTCAGACATGACTGAAGTGACTTAAATATAAGTATGTATATATAGTGTGGTATGTGTGTGTGTGTGTATGAATATATAGCTGCCATGACAAGAGGCCATGAGACCTAAGACTGTGGGATTCATCAAAGGTGCAAAAGAAATTCTGTGGCTCACGGTGAAAGGACATCTGTGCAGCAATGCTAGATAGCAAACTGTCCGATGTGAGTAGGAGGGCAGAGTGCTCCAGAAGGGATTTACATGGAACTTGCAGATTATTTGTGTACTATCCACCTCAGGACGGGTTGTGCAGCTCTCTCAGAGATGGGATAAAGTATTAGGGAGACATACGAGAAAAACTAAGCAAGCAACTTAAGTAGAAAACTAGGCAGTTATCATCTCTAAGAAAAATGTAAAACTATACAAGAAATTGTATTCCTAAAACACTGTTTAGATTAGTCATCTGTGAACAATAGTTATGTAATTGTGTTTACAATTAACAATTCTATCAACATAATGTTATTTGATATAATTATGTTGGGAAAGTGGGAGAATGAAAGTTGTGAACGTGGCATTAAAGAGTCATGTCTGCCCTGCCTAGATCAGAAAGGCACACATAACAAAGGATAAGGACATGGAGCCCAAAAGCAAGCAAGAGGCCTCGCTCAAGAAGTGTGGCTTTGCAGGAGAGGAGAGGGACTGGGCAGAAAGTCGTGGAAGATGTGGAGTCAAAGTAGGTGTGTGTATGTTTGAGTAGGAGAGACTGGAGAATGTCAAAGACTGGTAAAGAAAGTTGGCTCTGAGGACAAGGTGAACAGATGTGAGAGACAAGATGTGGTTAATGACAGTCACCGAGGAGGTAAAAGGCAGTGGGATCTGCACAGCACAGGTGAGCAGACTGACCTTAATTGTAAGGACACTTCCGTAAAAGAGGGTAATGTCGGTGAGTTTTATTTTGGGTAACAGGAAAAGGAAAGCGTTCCCATCTGGTGGCTGGCTCCTTTTTGCTTTGGAAGGAGAACACAAAGTCATTTGCTGCAGCAGTGGTACAGTGAGTCGGAGCGCTGCAAGGTGAAAGGAGTTGAGCACTTTGAAGAAACTGAGAGTTCTTAGATCAGAGAAAGGTGGTAGGATTGCTGGGCCATGTTGTAGATCTGAGATTATGCACATGGATTTGTAGTGTAGTTAACATGCCCTTTTATGTAACCTCATCTAGCACTGCTTGCCAGCTTTTGAGGGCTGGCCCAAAGAGTCTGGAGAGTTGGATTCACCCACCTTTGGAATTTTGTCATAAAGACTGAACAAAAAACACAATCAGAGGAAGTTTCAAGTATTGGCCTACATCTTACTGTGATGATATAAATCCAAACTGAGTCAGGGAGGAAATAAAAGTTAGCTGACAGAAAGTTGCAAGGCTGATAGACAGTACTACTGAGGTCAAAGAAAGGTAGAATGGAAGTCGTTGAAGAAGCACCAGTGGTAAGAGCCAACATTTATTGAGTGCTTAGAGTGGGCCAGGTCCTACTGTGTGCATTTTAAATGTATTGATTCATTTTATCCTCATAACAACCCTGTGTGAATTGAAGTGAAGTGAAGTGACATCGCTCAGTCATGTCCAACTCTTTGCAACCCCGTGGACTGTAGCCCACCAGGCTCCCCCGTCCATGGGATTCTCCAGGCAAGAACACTGGAGTGGGTTGCCATTTCCTTCTCCAGGGGACCTTCCTGACCGAGGAATCGAACCCAGGTCTCCCACATTGCAGGCAGATGCTCTAACCTCTGAGCCACCAGGGAAGCCCTAACAACCCTGTGTAGGAAGTACTGTTCAAACTGAGGCTCAGTAGAGAAGTCTTGTGTTTAAATCACACTACTTATCATCAGATGGGACGGGATTCACATTCAGGACTACAGAACTCACACATTTAACAGGGTGCCCCACTGAAGCTGTTTGAAGATAAATAGGAAGTGGTATTCAGGAAGGAGAGGAGATTGAGGTTAGAGAACAAGGTTTTTGCAGGTGGTTACAGATAATAAAGTCCAAAGTGTGACCCTGATGGGGTTGCTGAGTTGCAGTAAAGAGGTCCTTAGGGAAGATGACAAGGGACATGGAGGCTGGGATGTTGGAAAGGGCATTCAGGTGAGAGCTGACATGGCAGAACTTGGCTTGGTGGATTGTGTTACAGAATTGGGTTTGTTTGCCTAACTTGCAGCAAGCCAGACATTGAAATGCCAAGGTTTGCAGCAGAGAAATCGTTTATTCACAAAATAACCAAGCAAGTTGATGGGAGAACAAATCTAAAACTTGTCTCCCTGAAGATCAGACTTAGGGATATTTATAGGATAAAGAGGCAGGGTGTATGAGGCGTGGGGAGAGGTGATTGAGGTAAGAAGAAGAAGGTGGTTTCTGCAAGAGTGGTCGAGCTTTATGGTTCTTCATGGCAACTGTTCAGAAAATGGCAGAGTTAGTGTGTTCTGAGGGTAGAGGTTTGGAGGGTAGAGGTTTTGGCCCTCTAGCGTCAAAAGATCATCCGTCTGATACTCACGCAGGGCTGGTTGAATGGTCAGTGGTTTCAACCAGTTTGAACTGGGCAAGAACTAACTCCATATTCCTGAAAAACAATTTAAGTAACCATTACTATAGCGACCCACACATCAGAGGTGTTATCCATAAGGAAGCTAGGGAGTGGTTAGTTTAAAATCAACTAAAAGCAAGTGAGGCAGGTTAGATTTGGTAGGCCTAATTAGGTTAGTGCTCTGTTTCAATTGCAGATCTGGGCACTACAGCTGATCTCTGTTATTGGATGAGTGGAACTTAACAGATAATTACTGTTATATCTGTTAATTACTTAATAGATGATTACAGATAACTGTGCATACTTACTTATGGACTGTTTGTAGCCCCTGCTAGCCTGTTAGCTTCTTGAGGCCAGTTGATATCGTTTCTGGGATCTGTTGGAGAGCTGGGCATGTATGTGTGGCTCGTGTTTGGTGACTCACGTGAATGGATGGCTGTGTAATACGCGTTGACTGAAGTAAAACTCATTCTGGCATGCTTTCCTTAGGCAGTTGATAATTTTCTATTCTCCTGAATGAATTCTTTTTTCTTCCCCCACATAGGAAAGCCCATAACAGTGGTGAAGATTCAGATCTAAAGCAAAGGAGGAGGTAAAAGGCCACAGTGGAGGGAGGGTCAAGGGAGGGGGAAGGGCTCAGCAGATCAGCACAGCTCAGACCTGAGGCAAGAGTGTGGGAAATGTTTGGTTTTATTAGTGACTGCTTTAAGGATATTGTAATTTTCTAAACTTTGAAACAACAATTTTGGCTGCAACTGGTTCTCAGTCTTCCATTCCTTAACATCTTTAGGAGTTTCTCTCTTTTTCGGTCCTGCTCCTTTTTGTCTTAGAGGAGCTATCTCCATTATCTCTCTTTCTTTTTTTTTTCTTTTCAATTCTCTTTCTCTCAGGTTTTCTTTTTGGCCACACCACACAGTGGCATTTGGGATCTTAGTTCCCTGACCAGGGATCGAACCCATTCCCTCTGCAGTGGAAGCATGCAGTCTTAACCACTGGGCTGTCAGGGAAGTCCCTCGCTTCTCTCTTGATACAGTAAAACCATCCAGAACTGGGTGGTTGAATCTAACAGCAACCATATATATCTTATATGATTCTATTGATTGAACAGCAGTTTGTTAGCTAGTTTAACTGGTCCCTGGCAGAATGGCTGTCCGCCTGGGAACTCTCTCTCTCTCCATGATCTCTGCACCTGGTTAACCTAGGTGGCTGGGAAGAAGCAGAAACTACCAGCTCTGTTACAAGATAGTCCCAGAACTGGCAGAGTATCCCTTCCACCTCCTTCTGTTGGAAAAATCAGTCATAGGACCAGCACAAATTCAAGGAGAGTGGATATAAACTCTCCCTCTCTTTGTGGGGGTAGGGGTTTGACAGGACTTTTGAGTCCAAGCTTTTCCACCTCAGAGTTCTGTTGAAAGCATGTGGTCCTTTCTAGGAGCATGCTGACATTTACTTTAGTCTGCTTCCACATTTCTGTGGACATTCAGATGGCTAGCTGAATTGAGAAACTGATTGGGAGAGGGCTATGACAACTACTTATGTTTGAACTGGTAATTTTATTGCAAAATTCTAAAGAACCTACATGAACCTTTCTGAAATTTTTCATTTGTCATAAATATGGTTTTTTTCCTCTTACTTTCTTTTCAGGTCACGCTCACGCTGTAACACAAGCAGTGGTAGTGAATCAGAAAATTCTAACAGAGAGCACCGGAAAAGAGAAACAGGTAATGCTGGAATATGATAGTTAACGGGAAATCAGCTGCTGAAATCAGCGGCTGCCGCTAATTGTAGAACCTGTGTGTCCTATGAATTTTTACACCTGATTTTTCTCAGCTGTATTTAAGAAGAAATCTGGAATGGTTCTGAAGTACTATTTTAGGAAACCTCAGCTCTTTGAACTGAGTTTCTTATCTTTATAATAAGATGATTAAACACTTTGACAGTGATGTTCCTTCTTGTTAATTAAAAAAAAAAAAGGCAATGATCTCTATTTAGGTACAACATGTAGTGAATTTGCCCAAGAGTGGTAAGAAATTTTATCATTTGTAGAGAGATTTCTCCCTGAGGTTTCTTTTTAACATGACATCATTATTTGCCTAACCAAAAACCAAGACGCTCATAGTTGCATACTTTTAGTCTTCTGTGTATGTAAATGCAAATGTGTTTGTACTTGTGCCAGGCGCACACAATTAGATGGGTAAATGCAGTTAATTCATATTTTTAGGACTTAGTCTCAAGAGCGTGTTAGTAACATGATTTGACATGTAATCAATATTAGTGACGACGGTGCATTGATTTAATCACTTCTTCCTAATTCTGAAATATTTATTTGAAAGCAAGTAATCCATGATGAGAGAACGCCAGGTTGGGAGCTGAGGGATCTAGTTGTTGGTTACCCAGTTTCTAATCCAGTGGTTCCCGGCTGGGGACAGTTTGTTTCCCTCTCTTCCCTGAGGACATCTGGCACTGTTTTGGGAAGCTTCTGGCTGTCACGCTGGGGGATTGCTGCTGGCTAGGGCTGCTGCTGAACTCCCTGCAGCGCGCACGGCCGCACTCCACACCGGGGCGCCTGGCCCCCAAGCGCCCCGGCGCCGCCACGGGGACTCCCATGCCCCTCTGACGGGGACTCCGGCGGCGCTGCTGCTTCTGGGCTGTCTGCTGCTGAGGAAGCTGCCTGAGGCGATCTCCAGGGTCCTTGTTCCGGGCTCAGAGCCCTTGTGCGTGGCATGCACTGAATCAGCTACCCTCTCTAGCTGTAACACCTGTGTAACAGCCGCCCAGACAGCACTGTGAGAGTGGACCACTTTCTTAGGAAAACTTTCTGTGTCGAGCCTTCTTGATAGAGGTGGGATCTCAATGTGTTAGGACAGTTTTCTCAAGGAAATGATCCCAGTTTCTTCATGTGTAAAAACCTGCGTTTGGACGGTAGCTTTCCCTCAGGTACCATCTTCCCACTCTAAAATCCAGAATTTCTGCACAGACAACACAGATGAAACTGAAAACGCCTCCCCCGTCTCTGTGGGCCTGCTCATCAAGCCAGTGTCTTAACAAATATATTTCTGTTTTGCTGGGTGTGTTCTGAGTTTGTGCATGCGAGGTCACTTTAGCCCCTCTTTGCAACCCTGTGGACCAGGGCCTGGTATGGTATTCTCAGCTTCTCAGAGCCAGCCTATTTAAGAACAGTGTCTTTTTGAGCCAGAAGTGCTAACTTGACATTTGCTGTTAAAGTGAAACACTATTTAAAGGTTGCCAGCTCCTAAATAGCTCATTACTGATCTAGAAGCACTGGCTTTAATATTCCTAATAGGTGTTTTCTGCCTCTACGTCAGTTTCATCAACAATTTTTCAGGTTGGCTTTTTTGTACTGTATAAATAGTATATTTTAGAATGATGGTGGTTCTGAATGTTTAAATGCTAAAGTACTTTATAAGGCTATTAATGAGAAATTGCTTTCAAAGCACACTGACACAAAGACTTGCAAAAATAATTTCTTTTACCTGCGGAGATACTGCCTGGGCTTACACAGGGTGGCTGTGTCTGTAGAAGATGAGGTCTGGAGTGTGGCTCTCAGAGGCATAGCGGAAAGTGGGCGAAGGAAACAGCAGGTCTTGCAGGGCTACTCCCATGCCTGAGAATCCTGCTGGAGGCACAGCGTGCAGGGTGGAGCCGCCCAGGACTCTGCCCCGGGGCCGTGTACCCATGATGCAGGGCCGCCGCTGCCCACTCCATCCCATCATCAGCCTTTAAGACCTTGCCAGAACCCACTCACTCTACCTTGGGATGCGTGGGTCTGAATATTTATACTGTGGCCCTGCTAATGGTCCCAATATGTCTTGTGTCTGTAATGAAGGGTTGTCTAACGATGTCTGACTTTCAGCTTTGGGAGAGAGAATGAATCTCTTCAACCTCAGTTGCCTTTCCTTATTTCCATCGTCAGGGTGACCCAGCCAAGGTCTCACCAGCATCCTTTGTGCTTTTATTAAAGGACTCTGGTAACCCTAGAATGGGGCAAAGTGAGTCTTGAACATGCTGATTTTCTTCTTCCTGCCAGCAAGGTCTCTAAATTCAGCTCCGGACGCTTCCTCACTTTGGAAGTCAGAGCCTGCACCCGAGACACCCCATTTTCCTCTCTCCCCATGGGCACTGTAGCCTGGAGCAAAAGGACAAAGACTGTTCACATTAGCTTTTCAAGCACTGTTTTGAAGCCCGTGATGTGTCCAGTGGAGCTCTGGAGAGACTCTCTCCAGAGAGATGTTCTGGAGACCGTGTGAGGTCTTCAGGATGTTATTTCTCCTCTGCCACTGCTTCTTGCTGTTGTTGGCAATTTTTGTTGTTGTTGTTGTTGTTTCTTTATTTGCTTTTTTTAACATAAGGAGGGTCTCTCACATTAGGTTCAAGACAATGCTGTGTCAATACTGTTTTTTCACAGTGTCTACCTGTTGGGAGCTCAAGCTGCTTTGCTGAGATAACAGTTTCAGTATCTCTCATTTTGTGTGAAGAGTTGCACAAGTTCACAAGACAGTGTTACAAATCAGCTTTATTCAAAGCAGTGGCTGTGGCTTTGAACAAACATGGGAAAAACCATAATCCACACTGACTCTGGAAGGCTAGTATTAGAAACAAGGATGTTGTTTAGATTCAGTTTTAGAAAAACATGACTATAGATAAGCAACTTTCTCTGTTAGCTCTGGGTCGAGAGCTAGTGAGGCCAGATGGGTGAGGACTGCAACAACTGCAGGGTATCATTCCACAGAATTTCCAACAGCAGAGACTTAAGCCTCTTTTGTTTGGGAAATTGTTTTGTATTTCTTAATCCTCTTTCACTTTAGTTGTCTCTTTACTGTTTTCATAATCTGCATGGGTACCTACAGTTTTCCAGATTTTGAGGTTTGAGAAAGCAGGTTTTTTTTCTTCTCTGTATGATTAGCTGGGAGTTGAAGCAGTTTCTTGTTATAACATCTAAGATGACAGAGTCCTTATTTTCCCCCTCAGTGTCCCTAGTGAGTGAAGTCACTCAGTCATGTCCGACTCTTTGTGACCCCATGGACTGTAGCCTGCCAGGCTCCTCCGTCTATGGGATTTTCCAGGCAAGAGTACTGGAGTGGGTCGCCATTGCCTTCTCCAGGTAATCTTCCCGACCCAGAGGTCGAACCCGGGTCTCCCACATTGTAGGCAGACGCTTTACTGTCTGAGCCACCAGGGAAGCCTGGTGGTGTCTCTACATACACCTTTGTCTTCATCTCTTTTCTCTCCCTTTTTACTCTATCACATTATTTTCCCTCGCCCAGGTCCCCCTATTCTTTTCTTTTAGCTCCTTTCTCACTCTTTCTTTCTTGTCCTCTCTGACATCTGTCTCTATTTAGGAACCAGTGATAAAATGTCAAAAAAAAAAAAAAAGGCAAAAATAAAACCCTAAGGGAGTGGGTCAGGGTTTTGGTTCTGCCGTGTCCTGCTGTTTGACCTTGGGCAACTCATTTACTCAGTTTAAACTTAGCTTTCTCACCCTTAAAATGGTGCGTGCACTGCCTGGCCGGTTTTCTTGACTTGCTGCAGAGACTGCCTGAGCTGTGAGGGGCGAGAGCACGGCGGCGGGCAGAGCTGGGCATCTAATTTTGGTGTCACTGCCTCTTCTCTGGCTGTCCCGACCTCTCCTAACCCTCTTTCTAGCCTTTTCCACTTTTCTTTTAACTTTGTCCTCCATTTTCCCATCTTCCCTATCTACACATTTGTATTTTCAGTTCAGTTCACCTCAGTTCAGTCGCTCAGTCGCGTCTGACTCTTTGCGACCCCATGAATCGCAGCACGCCAGGCCTCCCTGTCCATCACCAACTCCCCGGAGTTCACTCAGACTCACGTCCATCGAGCTAGTGATGCCATCCAGCCATCTCATCCTCGGTCGTGCCCTTCTCCTCCTGCCCCCAATCCCTCCCAGCATCAGAGTCTTTTCCAATGAGTCAACTCTTCGCATGAGGTGCCCAAAGAAGTGGAGTTTCAGCTTTAGCATCATTCCTTCCAAAGAAATCCCAGGGCTGATCTCCTTCAGAATGGACTGGTTGGATCTCCTTGCAGTCCAAGGGACTCTCGAGAGTCTTCAACATCACAGTTCAAAAGCATCAATTCTTCGGTGCTCAGCCTTCTTCACAGTCCAACTCTCACATCCATACATGACCACAGGAAAAACCATAGCCTTGACTAGATGGACTTTTGTTGGCAAAGTAATGTCTCTGCTTTTCAATATGCTATCTAGGTTGGTCATAACTTTTCTTCCAAGGAGTAAGTGTCTTTTTAATTTCATGGCTGCAGTCACCATCTGCAGTGATTTTGGAGCCCAAAAAAATAATGTCTGACACTGTTTCCACTGTTTCCCCATCTATTTCCCATGAAGTGATGGGACCAGATGCCATAATCTTCAGACCAGGCTTTTTTATCCTTTGATTGATGGGTAAGTTTTAGGGGTATCATAATCTCAAGCAATTTAATGTAAGATTCTCTGTTTGCAAGCATACAATTTTCTGGTGATAAGAGTCTGTAGATTTAATCAGATTCTTAAGAGGGTATCTGGTCTCCAAAAACTTAGAAAGTGGTCATTATGATCTAAGTAGTGAAAGATAGATTGATATTGCAAAATGGAGTTGATATTTTAATTCACTGGTAAGGTTGAAATCTAAAATGCTGCAAATTTCTTTTGAGATTACTAACTTTTCTATACCGATTTGTGAAAAAAAATTGGTTCAATTAAATTAATCAAATTAGAAACCTACCAAGTACAGAGAAGCATTAAATTAATGATCTTTGTGAGTATTAGATCGCATTAGTTTTCACTAGTTAGAATTTTGAATCTTGCACGTAAAATCAGAAGGGTCAGTTGGCTCCTCCTTTGTGGATTTGAACCCCTGGGCTGTGCTTGGGACTTGCCCACAGAGTATGTTGAAGGAGGACCTAAGAAGTAGGTCTATCACAGTGAAGCCTTTCATAAGCCAGGTTTCCTGAAAATACCTTGAGCTTAATAAAATATCCTTCACATTCAAAGGAACTGGTCTGCAAAATATCCTTTGTGCTGTTGATGAAAATCAGCTCTCCTTGAGGCATTCACTGGGATCTGTGGATTACTTAGTCATTAGCTTTGATGTGTTGCTAGGCTTTTAGGATTTGAAGTGGGAGATTTGGAGGAGGTAGGGGGCAGTGAGGCAGAGAACCAATCTGGTGTTTTTTGCATAAACATAAAAGTGGAAGTAACTCTGGAGCCTGGCGAAAATTAAAAGAGTAAGAAAAATGAGAGAAGCTGGGGGTAAGAACAGGACTAGAATAAATTGGCAACAGGGGACCATTTGGACCTTTCCCAAATTTCATTCTGAGCCGTTTGCATCATAATCACATGAATTATGTACAGGAGGTGATATGTATGCATATGTGTGCATGTGTGTGGGTGAAACAGAGCACAGAACAAAGAATGAGGGACCGTGCATTATGACTCTGTCCCTGCTTTGAAGAGCTCTGTGCCTAAAAGCTGGTTCCTTTACCCTCTTGAGTTTTAATTTTCTTACATGCTAAATGGGATCATCCCTGCCCTGCCTACCTCATGAGGTTTGTGAAGATCTGAGATAATGGATGTGCTTTGAAAGCAGAAAGAGCCCTGCATTCGACTGATGAGAATGCTCAGTGCTGCCCAGTGTTACCTGAAGTCCCCATTGTATCTACAGGGTGGGGGCCGCTCCCTTTAACAACAGAGAGGCCAGTGTTTCTAACATGTGAGTTTATCCTGCCACAAATGTTAGAGTTTCCTCCTGCTTTTTAGGTGTCTCTTAGAATCTGTGTTTGAATAATGGATTAAGATGGTTTGAAGTATTTTAAATGCGTTCCACAAAGTCTTTTGTATTATTTTCTGAGAAAAGTAAGAAACCATCCTCTATGGCACTGCAGCTAACAGGGACGACATGGCTGAGGCAGGCAGATCTAGATCACAGCCTTGGTAGGGTCTTGTTGTTGTTAGAATCATAAAACAAAACCAAACATTACTGTCCCTGTGCCTTAAGGGAAGAATGTGTTTTGGATGATGGCACACTTAAACCCAAGGGTGTTTATTCCACATGGCCTGAAAATAGATAACTGTTTCCTTGCAAGCATGCCCTCCTGCCTGGTTCCTGTCCCTGACAGAAGTGTCTGGGCTGCAAACCAGGTACAGATTGCGGGTCTGGAGTGGGTAGTCTGTGCAGAGCCACTGGAAGTGATGTTCACGGTGCTACACACATGGCACAGGGTTCTGATTTCCACTTTATTAAGTTGTATTAGGATTTAAACATTTGATATGGATAATTTAGGAATTCCAGAGCATAATCCAAATTGATAGAGACGACTATGGAAGCACAAAGCTACAGCAACAGAGAAATGTTCTCAGAGGACTAAACTCGAGGCAGGTTGAACGATTACGAAAACAGAAGCAGAGTTGGGGAGAGGAAATTGTGCCAAGGGTAGCCCATTTTAGGAGGGAGAGCATAAGGTGTAAGTGGAAGAGACTGAAGTACCTTCAAGAGCAAATAAAATTTATTTATTGATGGTGGGGGAAGATGGGAAAAGCAAATGAATTTTTGCTTGCTGGTCTTCAGGGAGTATGTTGACAGATGCCTGGAACTGATAGAAATTTCCCTAGGGAAGAAAAACTACTGAAAAAAAAAGATTGATTTATAGCAGGTGATCCCAGAATGAGAGCTGTTGTTGAGAAACACAAGTCCACAATCGGTTGGGAACTGCAGTTACTGTTAGCGATGGAGTGGCCATATGAAGCAATTGTCTGGAGACTCGTGCTGTAGCTGAAGAGTGGAGGTTTGTTTCAAAGAGTCTGGCTGCCTTGTAAATGAAGCACAAAGAGAAAAACAGAGAGTTTTAAATCTGGAAAGGATCTTCACAGTAATTCAGTAGATGAAGAAACAGACTTACCAAAGAAGGTTAAACATTTTGCCCAGGGATCTCTGAGTCGGATAACAACAGAGCTGGAACTAGGCTCAACTCAGGAGCAACGGGTATTGCTCCTTATCGTCCAAAGTGTCATTTTACATTTGCTCTGTAAGATTGCTCAGGGTTTGTATTAAACATGGTCTTTTATCTCAGTGAAGGAGAAATGAATTAAGAACTGGTCTAAAGGAATGTCCTGTTAGGAATGAAACTGCCCTGGTAAAGGTAGAGGACAAAGGAAAATCCACAAAGATTTGTATAAGGATTCATTTGGTAATGTGAAGAATTTTGCAGAAGAAGCAGAACTATTTTGGGAAGATGGAAAGAAGAGACTAAGAATAGTCATTATCTTCATCATTGTTAGCAAATGATTATATGGCATTCATCATCACAATCTTTTACAAACTTTAATTAAGTGTCAAATGCAGTTAAAATCTAAATTGCATGGATAGCCTGGAAAAGTAAGGTGATGAAGCTTGGTGAGCTATGAAGGAAGTATATCAGAACTCTCTTATTCTGAAATATTACTGGAAAATGCTCTGGTCTAGACCAACTCTCTTCCTTGTACATTAACTGAGACACAAAAGCTGAGACTTCCGTGGTGGTCCAGTGGTTGAGACTCTGCACTCCTACTGCAGGAGCTGTGGGTTCCATCCACATGCTATGTGGCGAGCCAAAAACACATAAAATAAAATGATGGAAAATTTTTTAAAAAGCCTTCTTATGGTTAGGCTTCTTAGTGTAGCTGTTAAGTCTTCTTAGTTGTACTGAGGAAATAGACAAAATATGATATGTAGAGTTATTGCCTTAGTGGATACAAGAAAAAAATGTTTAGCATTTTTGAGGTTCAACTTTAAATATAACATTTGAAAATGAATATATTCCCAGTAAAAAATGCAATGGACTCTTTCCCCCTTAACACTTTCATGACTGTAAAAAGTCAAAATATAAAACATTTTGACTTTTCAAAAGGCCCTATATCAGTATAATGCTTACAGTGTTTTTATTCTTCATAATTTAAATTCCTGCATTATAATTAAAATCTATCAGGAAAGAAGCATAACCTAATACTTTGCGTGTCTCACGCCTCAGGAGAAATGAGACTCACAAGACAGAACCATTATAGGATATGCATTGTACATGTAAAGATTTCTTTAGTTACTTATACATAAACAAAACAGTTAACTTCTGCCTCCTAAGGACTGAGTATTACAGTATTCTTGCCTTTAAGGGTAAGCTGTTTCCTTTCCAAGTGGCATCTGTGTTTTCTGGAGTGGGTCAGTGACGGAAGAAATGACACTTTCACCCTTGTAATGAGGCACCATTAACCAGAGGCCTTTTGTAAGGGTGTAATTTCAAACTTCATTACAGACTAAGGCGCCACACCGCCCGTTACTCAGGAAGATGTGCTTCTATTGTGACTCTGCAATGAGCCTTACATTTTTAATGCACCCTGTTAGAATATTTATGAACCTGCGTCACCGGTAGAGGGCATCTGTCTCTGGAACATGTGGGTCCCAAGGATATTAACAGACAGGGTTTCATTGCCTTGACTTTCAACGATCTGATTAGGAAAATAGAAGTTAAAGGTGCAGGCCACGGTCTGAATTCTTTCTGATACAGTTCTTATTACTAGCAAGGTACTGGAGGCAGGAGTTCTCATTTCTGTTACCAGGGGAAAGCCTCAGCATGAAGGTGGCTAGCTGAAGCCCACCACGGAAGAATGAGCATACACTGCTCGTGCCGCCTTTGAACTGTCTGGGGAATATTGTTCTAGCAAAAGTGTGTTTGCCTCAGTCAGGTTTCGCCCTTGCTGGTACACCTGACCCCTCAAAAATATTTAAGGGTCTGCCTTAACTGATTAAAAATAAAATTAGTGAAATTTAGTCCTGTCCATGAACTATGCAGTGATTTAGTTCAGAATGGAAGCTGCATCTAAAAGACTCCAGGCTTGAGAAGTGCACAGACCTGGTTTTATGTCCATCCCCGGGCTTTGCAAGGTGTGGGTTCCCGTGAGAGGGAGATATCTCCTTGCCAGCCTGACGCCTTCCCACTGACATCTCTTCCTAACTTTGGGCTCCTTAGTCCTGGGGGTGCACAGGACAGTTCCCCGCAGCAGGTCTGGTTGGTCACTGGCTGTCACATGATACAGCGAATGGCTCGGAGGTGTAGGTTTTGGCTATGAAAATCCATATACATATGTGTTAGTATATGTAGTCAAAATAGTAAAAATAACAGTGTTTGTTTCAAAGAATTATTAATAACATATGACTTTGAATCCTATATCTTATTTTTTCTTTAGCTATTTCTAATATTCATGTATCTTCTCATATTTTTCTTTAGCTATTTCTAATGTTCAAATTCATAACCATATGTTCAATTTTAATTTCCTTTGCATGTATCATGAGAGAGGGAGCTATGTTCTTGAATTTGTGAAAAATACCTTGACTGTATCCTGGTAATATTCAAATAATAGAAATGAAAGCTTTAGTGAGGAAATATATACAGTTCAAAGACTTGAAGTGTGTTACAGATAATTTTTACTTAACACACACTTTAATATAGAGAGATTTAAATAGCTTTTTCCTTTTAAGCTACTTTGTTTTAGTTTTTTAAGCTTGAATTTGCTCTCCTTTGTCTCTGCTTAGGTGAGATGGATGTTTGTCACTGTCCACTGATCCGCATTATAAGCAAATCCAGACACCCATCCCGCAGTGCTGTAACAGGGCAACCGGAAGACATCTGCTCAGTGAAAGAGAGGACTCCAGACTTGTCTGTTCTTTTCATTTGTTTCGCAACAGTTATGCCTATGCAGTCCCAGTACTGGGATGATTACCGAGTGATGCCGAGCTGCTCTCCCATGTCCTGGGAGCACCAGTGTGAAAGAAACACCCTGGAGTGGCTTCCTCAAGAACTTACATAGACTCAGAGTTAAAGATTCAGATAACAGTTGTTTGATTTTTGCAAAAAATACTCATGGCTTTACAGCATCAGTGCATTCTAGACGTTATTTACACATTAAATATGCACTTGCCTTAATTTAATACTTGTTTCCCTCTCTCGCCTGTAACTCCTCACCCTTGTTGTTTAGAAAGACTTGATGTATCTGCAGACTGAGTGTGGTCCATGATGGTTTTTGCTAGGTCCATTCAGTATCTTCACACTCATAATTGATTGCCATTACTTAAAAAATAAAAGAGTTCATTAAAAAAGATCCAGATTTGTAGATTATCTTTTGAAAACTGACAGGATTGGTAATATTGTTGCCTGACCTCACATGACAAGTGCCTGTACCCCCAGCCCCTCTCCCCCAGCTCCGCTTTCCCTCATTTTGTTCTCCCTGCCAGGACCCTGGACACACTGAGTGCTCAGGCCTCATTCTCTGTTAAACACACTGGCAGCGTAACCAGAATGTTCTGTGCCTACTCCACTGCCGAGGCATTATGCCACCACATTTAAGTGTTTGAATTTCTAGCTTTCATACACGACCACTGGAAAAACCATAGCCTTGTCTAGATGGACCTTTGTTGACAAAGTAATGTCTCTGCTTTTTAATATGCTGTCTAGGTTGGTCATAACTTTCCTTCCAAGGAGTAAGCGTCTTCTAATTTCATGGCTGCAATCACCATCTGCAGTGATTTTGGAGCCCCCAAAATAAAATCAGCCACTGTTTCCACAGTTTCCCCATCAATTTGCCATGAAGTGATGGGACCAGATGCCATAATCTTAGTTTTCTGAATGTTGGGCTTTAAGCCAACTTCTTCACTCTCCTCTCTCACCTTCATCAAGAGGCTCTTTAGTTCTTCTTCACTTTCTGCCATAAGGGTGGTGTCATCTGCATTTCATTTCTTAATAACTTCTAAATAGCTTATTTAATAACTTTTGATACCTTTGACACCTTTGACCTTTTTGATAACTTTGATACTTTTAGGATGAACTGATAAAGGTAACACATGTGTGGGTGTTAATTTTAGGCGAACATTGTTTTTTTCAGAATACGGCAGGAGAATGATATGGTTGATTCGGGCGCCACAGTGGGAAGCTGTATTAAGGAGACAAAAGGAGAAAAACCAGGCGGACCCAAACAATAGACGATCCAGACACAGATCTCGCTCGTATGTGCTCCCTCTTTATGCCTGAATTTAAAAACTCAGAACTTTTGGTAGCCTGTGGATTCTGGGGCACATTGGGCTGTCTCTTTTGAGGTCTTCTAAAGTGGTTCAGGTTTATCATGGTTATACTAGTATTTGTTTGTCATATTTATTTTATTTTATTGTGACACTCATCAACTATATCTGAAGGGGTAGAAGTTGGAGCACAGCCAAAGCAAAATGCCATAAACACAAGGCTATCAAAATCATGTTTTATTTTGTTTTTAAACAAAAGTGTATATTCAGCTGAGTAAGTAGGAAGTCTCCTTTGTTCTGGAGCCAGACTGTTGGTGAAATACCTGCTGCTTCTCTCCTCTGAAACCACGGTCCAGGTTGAACTAGCTATGACTAACTTCCATTTGTGAGCAGTTGTCAATGAGTGATTCATTACGTTCCAGTCTTCAGATCGGCCTGCTCCTTTTGTAGCTAGGCAGTGCCAAGTGTGAGCACAGTTATCCCATGATGATGAGATTGCCAGTTCCCCAGATCAATTTTCTTTTGAACTGATAATGTTTATACTTAAATATTTGCATCATCGAGATTTAGACCCCCTACTCCCACCTCTTGCTCCAAAGCATCTCTTTCTTTTTTTGATGAGCAAGAAGTAGATTTATTAATATAGGGCACTTATGAGAGACACAAGTGGGCAGACAAGGGGACTGTGCTCCAGGAACTAAGGGGGAAAGCAGCGTTCTGTATTCTGCCTTGGATACACACTTCATAGGCTGAATACGGGCCACCCAGAAGGTGAGAGGCCCCGGGAGATGGGCGTGTTCCATAGAGAGAATGTGACCCATTTTAAAAGGTGAGAGTGGCTCCCCAATCATGCCTTTTTAAAAATGCATGCTTTTAAAATTTATCGTTTGTTTGGCTGTAGCGGGTTTTTGTTGCTGCGCAGGCTTTTCTCTGGGGCTGCACTCCAGGCGCAGTCAGCTGGCTTCTCCTTGCAGTAGCGTCTCTTCTCGCAGAGCGTGGCCTGTAGGGCATGTCGGCTTCCGTGCTGGTGGCTCCTGCGCTCTGCAGCACAGGCTGGGGAGTTGTGGTGCACAGGCCTGATTGCTCCACCGTGTGCAGGACCTTCCTGGACCAGGGATCCCACGCGTGTCTCCCGCATGGGCAGATGGAATCTTCACAGCTGAACCATCCCAGGGAAGCTCCAAAGCATACATTTTTTAAATGAAAGTGAGCTGGGACTAACTAGCTATATCCCTTTATGATCCTGGGTGGTTGGATGCCTCGTGGTGCCTAATGTGGAAGAAGAGATGGTGTCTCAGGCATGGGTTTCTTTATTCCATCAGTGGAGGAATTACATTGGCTGAGCTTTGAGTGATACATCCTTGCATTCCTGGGATAAATGCCCAATAAACCTACTATCATTTCCATATATTGCCGGTTTCTATTTAATATTTTGAAGACTTTTTCCATATGTTCATGAGAGATTCTGGTTTACAATTTTCTTGTAGTATGTGTGTCCGTTTGGTTTTTTTTTAACAAGGGTATGCTGGTCATTTAAAATAGTTTAGGAACTTTCCCTTATTTTCTCTATTTTCTGAGAGTATAAAATTAACAGTATTCTTCCCATAAATATTGATATAATTTACCCAGGAAACCAACCCTTCCATGAACTTTCTTTGTGATAAGTCTTAAAGTACAAACTGAAATTCTTTAACAGATACTGGGCTGTTAAGATAGTGTCCACTTGTTATGTGTAGGTTTTGGTAGTATGTGTTTTTAAAATAATTTGTTCCTTTTATCTAAGTTGTCATCTTTTAATAAAAAAATTATTTATAATAATTCTCTTAGTGTCCTTTGAACATCTGTTGTAATATTACCACTTTCATTCCTGATGTGAATAAATTGTTTCTTCTTTTAATTTTCTCCTTAATTGTGTTTTCTAATTTTTCAAAGAACTAATTCTGGGGTTTGTTGATTTTCTTTGTCTGTTAACCATTCATTGATTTCTACTCTTTATTACTTTCTTCTATGTATTTTGTCTTTTATTTGCTCTTTTTTAATCTTAAGGTGACACTGAAATCCATGATTTCTTTGACCTTGTGTGTTTTTTTTTTTTAGTAGTGTGTTATTTAATTTCCAAGTATTTGGAGATTTTCTACATATCAAATTACTATTAATTTCTACTTTACTTGTATTTTGGTTAAAATCTGTAAGATTTCAGTCATTTCCAGCTTATTGAGATCTGTCTTAAGAGCTAGCATGTCATCTTTAACGATGAATGCTCTGATGGGCTTTAAGGGCCACTCTCGGCTGTTGGGTATAGTCTACAGATGTCAGGGAAATCTAGTTAACTGAGAGTAGTTTGGATGCTCTGTGACTTTACTGATTTCTTGGTCTACTGTTCAATCAGTCGCTGAGAGAGATGTTAAATTTCTAGTAATTGTGGATGTTTCTGCCTCACCCTTTGGTTCTGTTAGTTCTCGTTTCAGGTTGGTTTGACTCTCTGGCATTAGGTCACACACATATTTGTGGGGGAAGATGTGGTTTTTTGCTCTACCTGATAAATTGACCTTTTATCATTGTGACATGTCCTGTATTCTGGTAATATTCCTTTCTCTATGTCCATTTACCCACAAACTGGTGTGTGCATATGTATGTGTGTACTTAGATATAGCCATTATGCTTTTTCATGCTCACTTTTACATGGTATATTTAAGTGAAAGTCACTCAGTTGTGTCCAACTCTTTGTGACCCTATGGACTGTAACCTCTGTCCATGGAATTATCCAGGCAAGAATACTGGAGTCAGTAACCATTCCCTAACCAGGGGATCCTCCTGACCCAGGGATGAAACCCAGGTATCCCACATTGCAGGCCGATTCTTTACCAGCTGAGCTGCTGCTTTCCAGGTGGCGCTAGAGGTAAAGAACCCACCTGCCAATGCAGGAGACGTAAGAGATGCAGGTTCAGTCCCTGGGTCAGGAAGATCCCTGGAGGAGGAAATAGCAGCCCACTCCAGGATTCTTGCCTGGAGAATCCCATAGACAGAGAAGGTATGAGTCACAGGGTCACATAGACAGGGTCACATGGAGTCGGAAATGACTGAAGTGACTTTTATTTTAGGCCTAAGTATATCTTTATGATTAAAGCCCATCTCTTGATCTCTTGTAGATTGCAGTAATTTGTCTTTAAAATTTTTTTAAATCTATTCTGACCATCTGTAACTTAAATTGAGTGTTTAGGATACTATGGGTCATATAATTATTAATATTTGGGGTTTAAACTTTCTTTTAAATCATACTTACATGATAAAAATATCAGGCCAGAGAGAGAGTTATCTCAGAACAATGCAATTGTATGAGAGAATCCTGTTAATAGTATGATATGTACCTTTCTGGAATTTAGTTTTTAAGACAAACCATAAAAAGACTTCGCAAATGTTGTGGTATGACTTTCTAATTGAATTTGATTATTTGACTGTATAGCTGATATGGCCAAAGTACAGTTAAAAAAAAAAACCAATTTGAAGAGTAATTATTTCAGAAGTTGCTCTGGCGGCTGAGTTAAAAGCAGATTGAGAAAGGAAAGGAAGCAGGAAGAGCAATTTAAAAAATTTTTCAGTGGTCCAAGTGTGAGGTGGTTTTAACTCAGAAAGATTGTGGTAGTGGAAGTGAAGTGGATGAATACACATTTTGGAAGGAGAGCTAACGGGTTCATAGTGTGAGAGATGTGTGGATGAACTTTGGAGCTGACATAGTGAGTGAGTAGCCATGCCTTTTTACAAACGTCATCCATGAGGTGGAGAGAGATGGTCTGGTATCTGTGGGAAGTGTTAAGGTTTCTGTTTCATTAGGTTTGAAAAACCAAGTTGGCGAACAAATGGAAATGTCAGGTAGGCTGCTAGATAGAAGTGTTAAAATTCTACAAGATTGTTCATTACTGTATTTAGGACAAACTGGGCTCTGTCTTCTATTTGATCATGACATCAAAAACCCAAGGTTTGTTGACAATTAAGAAAATATCTGGTTGGTGCTGTTGTGAAGAACAGACCTCTGTCTGCATTCTGGGCCTCTGGATGTTAGCTTATTAGCTCATCTCCATGAACTTCTCAGTGTATGTATGCAACACAGATGATGCCGTCCTGAAGAGGCTCTGCTGAGCGCTAAGTCAAATCGCATTTGTCAAGTGAGAGCATCAATACTCACAACTGCAGTTGCTGTAGTCAGTTCTGCAGGTCTCAGTGCATCCATATAAATAAGTTACTTGATTTCTTTCCCCTTGAAATGGGGAACAGCTGAGAAAAACAGAGCAGGCTGCAGTCACTCACATTAAAACTAGAATTTGGGAATTCAGGGATCTCTAGGGACCGCTGCAGCGCCTCTTTTTTTCTTTTGAGTGAAAACGTAGAGCAGCATCTGGAGAAAGTAATTAAAATTGTTCTTTAAATGTGTCAGTGTTTGTAGGTATATTTAGCATTTAAGATATTTAGTAAATCCCATATCTGTCAGTTACTCCCGTTCTTGAATTCCTACGGTCGTGTGTGTCAATTGTCCATATAGAGGTATCCACTGAGAATTTAGAGTGTTATGATACATCATTCACACATGATTCACTCATTGTTTTTTAAATCTCCAAAGAAAAACTAGAAAATTGTGTTCACTATTTAATACCAGAGATACACAGTTGTAGAAAATACAAAATCCTCTCTCCTAAAACACATAAACTGAAATATGATTGGATATAATTTACTTGAATGTGGGAATGGTCCTATCTAGTTTATTTTTCAGCTTCATTGCCAAGATATTGATATTAGATATCATTGGGAAACTTAAATGAAATTTCTTTTCTACATGGGTGAATTTTTTTTATTCACTGGGATATTTGGAAAAGACATGGACGTTGAAACAGTAAGTTCTCACAGGTTCAACTTGTGTGTGCACGAAGGTTCAGGCTCCCTCTGGTGGCAATAATGTCTTACTACTTCTATGAAAAACTGAAAGATGAGGTTGTCAGGGTGGAATGATGTTCCCAGTTAAACACAAAACAGAAGTCTGATGCCTTAGATAAAGATTTAGCATGAAGTCCCTGGAAGTGACTCCCGAGTGATCTTCAGCAACTAGGTTTCTGGGCTCTGTGGCCTTCTAATCTTTCTTTAATTCCAAGAGGGGGAGAGGGAAGGAGGAGAAGATTTAAGACATTGCATAATCATACCTATTTTGACCACTCAGGAATTTGATAAGCAATTAGTTAAGCGCTCTGAATGTTTTAAATAAATATATTTTATAAAATTGATTGTTTTAGTAACACATTGTCAGCTCTAAATTTCCTTCTATGGCAGTGATCACAAAAATAAGTCAAATGCTATCATATGTATTTTTTCGGCATAATATAGTATACAAAATATAGTATATTATCTACTATAATATGAGCTTCCTTGGTGGCTCAGATGGAGCCTGCAGTGTGGGAGAGCCGGGTTCAATCTCTGGCTCCCTGGAGGAGGGAATGGCAACTCACTCTAATATTCTTGCCTGGAGAATTCCATGGACAGAGGATCCTGGTGGGTTATAATGAGGTCACGGAGAGTCAGACACAGCTGAGTGAATAACACTCTAATATATAGCACATATTATATGTTATACTATTTTCTAGATGATATAATTAGAGTGAGGGATGTAGAAGAAGACTATATGGAAAAAGAAAAATTATTTCTATGATGACTTATCAAAGAAATCTCTCTGAAAGGTAAATATTGATTTGAGTTATTGGTATAAGGCGTGTATGAGGGATGTTTTTTTCCAAAATATTGGGCTAATATTGGACTGCATGTATGTGTTTTATACACATTGTACCTGTGAAAACTCATGGTTCTATTTTCTTAGACATTTATTTGGTGGGTTCAAGTAAAACACCTGCATAATTAAGGGCCTTTAAATTCAGAAAAATGGCTGTTAAAATTCCACAGCTTTCAGAATCCACAAATCAGTGTTGAGCTGCACATCATGAGATCATCCTAAATTATTGATGAAATGCATGAAGATGTCAGCATAAAAAATCATACAGTTCTCATTAGCATGTAACCTGTGTTTACATTTATTAAATCACAGGTTGTCTAGCAATTGGAAGAAATTAGCATTTTTTTCTTTTAGCTTTGGGACTTTTCCCTGACTTAATGTTTTGTGAAACTGCTGGCATTTCAGAACTCAGTTTGGTTAAATACATGACTGTTTTGGTGCCATAGCATTTAAACATGTAGACTAAATTTCTGAATCTTTTAGGACCAGTATTTATGTCTGGAAGGACTAATGTTCTTTTAAGATAAGTGCTCAGTAGCTCAGTGGTGCTGACTCTTTATGACCCCATGGACGGACTGTGGCCCACCAGGCTCCTCCGTTCATATGATTTTCCAGGCAAGAATAGTGGATTAGGCTGTCGTATCCTCCTCTAGGGGATCTTCCCAACTCAGGGATAGAACCTGAGTCTCCTGCATTACAAGTGGATTCTTTCCCACTGAGCCACCGGGGAAGCCCTCTTTTAAGATAACATTCTTCCAGTTTTTCTGAGATGTGAATGAAAGACGTTTCTTGTGGAACTGCAGCGTTAATGCCTTCTTTAAAAAATTGAAGTGTCATTGATTTACAGTGTTGGTTTCAAGTGTACAGCAAAGTGATTCAGTAACACATGTATGCTTTTTCAGATTCTTTTCCCTTATAGGTTGTTACACGATATTAAACATAGTTCCCTGTGCCGTACAGTAGGTCCTTGTCTATTTTACAGGTAGCAGTATGCATGTGCTCATCTCAAGCTCTTGATTTATTCCTCCCCCAATAGTAACATTTTTAAGTGTTTAATTGGAGGATAATTGCTTTATAATTTTTGTGTTGGTTTCTGCTGTACAAAAATGTGAATCACCCATAAGTATAAAATATGAAAATAAACTTTTTTTTTCTTTTCTGATAATTAAGGTAAGAAATTCTCTTGGCTAAAAGAAAAACAAAATCAGACAATATAGGAAAGTGTAAATAAGAAAATAAAATTAGGTGTGATTCCAGCACTCAGGAATATCTGTTGTTACCAGCTGTCTGTATTCTGCTCACATCTGCCGCTAGGGCCTGGGGTTGGCAGCCTCGGGGAGCGTGTCTTGCCCCTCATTCCGTCATCCTCCTCCCCCTCACCCCCCCCGCTGTGGAATTCCGGCATTCCCTTCATCCTCTTAAGAGTAATTAGTTCCTGTTTCAGTGCCATTCTCTCCAGCCTTATTCAGTGCCCACACGATGGAGCTTTACGGTCATCTGGCCTCCCTTCCTTCACCAGACTGGCTGTGTACTGCTGTATCATGCCTTGACCAGTGGTTTTTACCCTGGGATAGTCTTCCTCCCTGAGGGCATTTGGTGAAGTCTGGAGATGCTTTTGGTTGCCTCACTGGAGGGTGTTACTGGCATCTAGGTGTCAAGGCTGTTCAGTTCAGTCCAGTCGCTCAGTCGTGTCCAACTCTTTGCAACCCCATGAGCCGCAGCGCGCCAGGCCTCCCTGTCCATAAGTACTACTAATCATCCTACAATGGTCAAGACAGCCCCCAACAACCACGGAAGACATCTGACCCCAGCGTCAGCAATGGGAGGCTCCACATACCCTGCCCTTAAGACAGCCTCAGCACTGCACCATCCTGAAACAAGCGTGATTCCCAGCAGAATCACTTCCTAACCTAGATGCTATGTAATACTGAAGATTCTTGGGTGACTTCCTGTGAGAATCAGATGCTGGTGTATAATTACAATGGAACCATCTTTCATCTTTTGTATATAAACAGAATAATAGTTTAGTGTTTTGCAATATGAGTACCTTCTCTCTGGCAGTATAGTTGACTGGGCTAATGTATTGTCTACTGAACCAGATCAGCCACATGTAGGAAAAGCAGATCCCATATAGGAGATTCTTCCAAAGAAGCATTTTAAGTTTTTTAAGTCTACAATTTTATTTTTGATAACAAACTCTGCCTTTAACAATACCATATTTTATATGTCTGAGACTAAGGCTTTATTCCCTTTCCCTTATCTTCTGTGTTTTGACTCCTTTTGAGTGGATTAAAGGTCTACAGGTTTTTTTCTTTCTCTACAAAGGAGACAACTACTCAGTCAATTCAGTTGTGAGAAAGTAGCTTTTTGTATTCTGTGGGCCCAGAAAGACCTACCAGAACGTCTCAATGGTGCCCTTATTAACTGAGAAAAATGAAAGCAATGATAATATCATATGCTGAAAAGATATTGAGCCCAGAAATGCTGATACAGATTATAAACTTAAAATTCCACAGGAGAGCATATTGGTGGCTTTGTTTAGCTGCAGGCATTTTAATTACTGGGGTTTAGGTCTTTGGGCCTTTGTTAGAACTTGGTTCTCTTGAAAGGACTGATAAAAGCTTATCATTTTCTCACTAGGGGGAAAAAAATCATTCTGTGGCAACAGTTGCTGTGATCATAGATTTCTAGTTCTCACTGCTATTATGGGGACCTGAACACCTGAATGCTGGCTTTGAATTTCTCATTTCTAGAAAGTTAAACATAGTGGTACAGTTTCTATTCAGGTAGTTCTTAGAGGAGAAATTGGTACAGTCTATAGACAGGGTGGAGATGGGCATGTGGGAAGATGGCATCGTGGGCCACAGACATGCTCCAGTCCTTGTGAACCCAGATCTTCGCCCAGAAATGCAGTGTCGGATGCAGCGAGAAAGGACAGTGAGCCCGCGGCCCGCGGCCCACCAGCCTGGCTGCCCCACCATTTTCCTTCCCCCTTGTGGCGTTGCCTCTACTGCGTGATCACAGATCGCACTGGGACTTCTCCATATTAATATATTAAGGTTAATTCTTTTGATTTAACTGAGAAGTAGTTAGAAGGACCAGAAACAGAAGCCTCAGATCAGTCTTCACTGTAAAACCACCACTGGAGACTGTAGATTCGCCCCGCTGCTGCTAAGCTCTTCATTAAATGGAGCCCTGGTTGTGGCTGATTTTTATGTCTTTTTTTTTTTTTTTTAGTGGACTAGCAGATAAATTGTCTGGTATCTTTGTGCTAACGAATCCCACATTAGCTCTCCCTGTTCAGCCTTTCCTTGTCTGGTATCACCTGGCAGATAAGAACTTCATAGTCTGGAAACTGGTAATATTGCGGCTCTGCTGAAGTTAGAGATTAGATCATGGGATGAAGCATGTGTGCCGAGATGAGTGTTGTTTTTTCTGTTTATAGGAGGAGTCCCGATATCCAAGCGAAAGAAGAGCTATGGAAGCATATCCAGTGAGTACTGTTTTTAAAACTCACGCGGTTTGAAGGCACCTGTAAGGACACAGAGAGGCAGCCTAGGGCTGCAGCCCCGCGAGGCGGTCTTCACTGCCGGCACGGTGTGTAGCCTGGCACCCTGCACTGTTGCCTCAGCAGGCAGCCCCACCATCTCTCCTGAGGCCGGTCAGCCTCAGAGAGCCCGACACTGGGTAAATGAATACCAAGGAAAAGACACCTGCTATAGGAGAGAGAAGCAGAGTTTTTAGGGAGATAGGAGATGCTGGCGAGTCATCTGTATCCTGAATAAAAAGCTGCAAGAGGGTAGAAGAGCTACTGAAAAGGTTTTCCTCCTATTTTTCCCTTAAATACATACTAGTGTTTTGTTTTGTTTTGTTTTTAAGTTTTATTTATGTCTATGTTTTAGTCTTTGGCTGCAGTATGTGGAATCTTAGTTCCCTGACCAGGGATTGAACCCACACCCCCTTCATTAGAAGGCAGAGTCCCTTTCCAGCACTGTCAAAGAAGTCCCAAATGGACACCAGTTTTCTTACTCTTCATTCCTGGCTTATATCTCTATTAGTTTTATTAACACTGTGTTATAAGACAAGATTCAGTTCAGCTCAGTCACTCGGTTGTGTCTGACTCTTTGCCACTCCATAAACCGCAGCACGCCAGGCCTCCCTGTTCATCACTAACTCCCGGTGCTTACTCAGACTCATGTCCATCGAGTTGGTGATGCCATCCAAACATCTCATCCTCTGTCGTCCCCTTCTCTTCCCCGCCTCCAATGTTTCCCAGCATCAGGGTCTTTTCCAATGAGTCAGTTCTTTGCATCAGATGACCAAAGTATTGGGGTTTCACCTTCAGCATCAGTCCTTCCAATGAATATTCAGGACTGATTTCCTTTAGGATGGACTGGTTGGATCTCCTTGCAGTCCAAGGGACTCTCCAGTCTTTTCCAACACCACGGTTGAAAAGCATCAGTTCTTTGGCGCTCAGCTTTCTGTAGAAAATAAAGGTTTTCTTTTTCTTAAAGAAAGCTGAGACAAGATTAGAAAGGTGAAAACTCACTTGCCAGTTGTGAAGGGTGTTAGTATTTATGTCAAAACTTTCATTCTCTTGCTTATTCCCTTCTAGAAAAGAGCTTGTGGATCCATCTGGACTGTCAGAAGAACAATTAAAAGAGATTCCATACACTAAAATAGAGTATGTCTTTGAACATCTTCCTTAAAATGTTTTATTAATATTTGTAAATGAGTAATCCATTCTTACTCTCCAGAGGTGTTCCTTTCAGTGCTTTGTCTTTACATTTTAAATAAAAGTAAAAATAACTGTAGAGGAAGAAGTAGAAAAGGGTGTATTAAAATTAATTATTGTCATTCTATACTGAGGTCACTATCTCTCTTAGACTGTAACGGGGTATGGGGATTTTCAACCTCGCTCGGGGTTGGTATCCCTAAGCAAGCATTACTCATGGGTCAACTGTATGATAAAGTTTTATTTGCATGTTATGATGGAGGTAGTTTTCTTTTGTTAACTTGTGAGATGAAAGCCATTTAGGCTTTCCAAGCTCAGAGAGATCAAGTTTTTAAAGCTCTCAGTTATATTCCTTCACAGTTACAATATTAAAGAAAACCCCAACTCAGTCCCGTTCTGACTTCTGGTGTGTTGTCTCCGTGGTTTGTCTTTGCTTGTCCAGGACTCAAGGTGACCCAGTCCGCATCCGGCATTCTCATTCACCGAGAAGCCACCGCCAGCACCGCAGGTCCCAGTGCTCAGATGGAGAGCGGTCCGTCCTCTCAGAAGTGAAGTAAGTGGGCAGGCGTGAGTATGCCATCATCTTCACAGCTCCAGGGAGCAGAACACAGTACTGTCTTCAGTGATAGAAATGTTCTGTATCTGTGGACATGGAGTATTTGGAATGTGGCTCATGTGACCTAGAAACTAAAAACCTAACATTTGTAATTTTAATTAATTTAAACTTAAGCAGCAATGTGTGGCTGGTGGCAACCATATTGGATAGCACAGACGTAGACTATAATTATACTGAATTATGGCCTTCCAAGGGCTTCCCAGCTGACTCTAGTGGTTAAAAAAAAAAAAAAAAAACCTGCCTGCCAATGCAGGGGATATAAGAAACACAGGTTTGATCCCTGGGTCGGGAAGATTCCCTGGAGGAGGGCATGGGAGCCCATTCCAGTATTCTTGCCTGGAGAACCCCATGGACAGTAGAGCCTGACGGGCTACAGTCCATAGGGTTGCATAAAGTCGGACATGAATGAAGTGACTTAGCACGCATCCACTGCCCTTCCAAGCTATGCACTGAAGCTTTTAGAAGACAGAAAAAATGCATGAGCTATTCCATTTTGAATAATAAATGCATCCATATTGGAAACCGGCATAACTGTTTGTTTCTGAGTCGATGGCACTTTATCTTTTCTTTTACTGTAGCAAATATTACGTGTTACAGTCGTTTGTTTCTTTGTGTTTAGTTTTTCTTTTGAGAAAAGTAGCCGTATTTCAGCTTAACACAATAAGTGCTATATTTTAAATGAGCGTGTTAACAAAATAATTATGCATCCTTTTCTGAAAGTACTGTCTGTGTGTTGGTCACTCAGTCATGTCTGACTCTTTATGCTATCATGGTCTGTAGCCCATCAGGCTCCTCTGTCCATGGAATTGTCCAGGCAAGAATAATGGAGTGTGTTGTCATTTCCTCCTCCAGGGGAGCTTTCCAACCCAGGGATGGAATCTGGGTCTCCTGCACTGCAGGAAGATTCTTTACCATTGAGCCACAGGGAGCTCCATGGAAATTCATGCACTTGATATTGCAGGGTAGGAATGTTAACCATTAAACTCAGAATTAAGGCTTAAAACTAAAATAAACATGAATAAATTGGGAGATAGACTAGCCCATCAGAGAGAGATATAGGTTAGGTTTTCAGTCTTTTAATTTTTGTTTGCTTGTAAAATGTAGAACATTGCTGTCCGTAGCTCCACAGCTATTTTTTTTTTTTTAATAAAACAGAAGACGTGGCCAATAAGTATTCCTTTAGGAACAAGTCAAAAAGCCATGTCTACACATATCACAGTGAGAAGCACGCACTTAAAACTTATTCTTGGTCTTTCTATTTATTTGCTGTGATTTGAGGTAAGTTACTTAACCCATTGAACTTAATTCAAAAACATTTATTAAATGCCTCACTGTGTAAAGCACTGTAGTAGTAACTATAAGGAATACAAGATATGTAAAACCTGCTTATTTTGCTATAGCCTTTTTCCACCTCAAATTGTGCTTCTAGGTACTGTCTCAGTCATTAATTCTAAAACTCACTCTCTGCAGTTCAAAACCGATCTTGTACCTCCGCTTCCTGTGACCCGTTCTTCAGATGCTCAGGGTTCTGGTGGTTCCACAGTTCATCAGGTAGGAAATAATCAGGTTTTAAGAGGGTATTGTATTGATGACGAGGTTCCATGTTTAAAAAAACCAACATGTATAAAACGTGGAAGGAGAAGGAAGGAAGGGTGTGTGGTCAAGACAAGGCACAACCTGGCAAGTTCGAAGTGACAGCTAGAGGTAGTGTAAACTCTAAAGTGAGAATTGGGGCAAAGCCAATGAAAACAAAGATTGTAAGATTTTTTTTTTTGAGTCAGAGAAATAAGGATAAGGGGGACCCGTGTTCTGCTGTAAACTGACAGCAGGCAGAATTACTGAAGTCCCGTTTTATTCCTATTTTATTTCTGTCTTCTCAGTCAAAAAGAGTTACACTTGTTCTGGAGATGTATTAAAAATGTGGTCAAAGAGGAATTCAAGGACATTGCAAAGCATCTAGCTTCCTTAACAAAATCAGTTTAACACTCAGCTGAGTTAGACAGCTATACCAGAGGAACACTGTAGCAAGCAAAGGGTATGACATCATCTCTCACTGTATACTTAACAAGACAGAAAAGGATGGAGGCTGTATATGCTTACTGGGTAGATTTGCATCTGTGACGTTTATAATGGATCAGTATCAGCTGTTGTTTGCAGTGGATTGTTTGGATCATTGATCCCTTTGAAAAGCAATTATAACTACTATCTTTTTCCCATAAAAATGTGTGTAAGTATGTATTTCAAGCACGTAAGCATACGGTTCAGGAAGTTCACGGACAATCTAAGAACCTTGACTTCAGCGTATCTATCATTCACTGTGCTTAACTTGTTTCAATTTTGTTAATGACTTGAGCAAGGACCAGTTTTCTTTTGATGCTGACGAAGCTGTTAAAGTGTTGCACTCAAATATGCCAGCAAATTTGGAAAACTCAGCAGTGGTCACAGGACTAGAAAAGGTCAGTTTTCATTCCACCTCCAAAGAAAGGCCATACCAAAGAAAGTTCAAACTATTGTACAGTTGCACTCATCTCACACACAAGCAAAGTAATGCTCAAAATTATCCAGACCAGACTTCAACAGTATGTGAACCGTGAACTTTCAGATGTTCAAGCTGAATTTAGAAAAGGCAGAGGAACCAGAGATCAAATTGCCAACATCTGCTGGATCATCGAAAAAAACAATAGAGTTCCAGAAAAACATCTACTTCTGCTTTATTTTCTATGCCAAAGTCTTTGACTGTGTGGATCACAGCAAACTGTGGAAAACTCTTAAAAGAGATGGGAATACCAGACCACCTGACCTGCCTCCTAAAAATCTGTTGTCAAGAAGCAACAGTTAGAACTGGACATGAAACAACAGACTGGTTCCAAATAGGGAAAGGAGTATGTCAAGGCTGTATATTGTCACCCTGCTTATTTAACTTATATGCAGAGTACATCATGAGAAACACTGGGCTGGAGGAAGCACAAGCTGGAATCAAGATTGTCGGGAGAAATATTAGTAACCTCAGGTATGTAGATGATACCACCCTTATGGCAGAAAGCAGAGAAGAACTAAAGAGCCTCTTGATGAAAGTGAAAGAGGAGAGTGAAAAAAGTTGGCTTAAAACTCAACATTCAATAAACTAAGATCATGGCATCTGGTCCCATCACTTCATGGCAAATAGATGGGGAAACAATGTGACAGTGACAGACTTTATTTTTGGGTGCTCCAAAATCACTGCAGATGGTGACTGCAGCCATGAAATTAGAAGATGCTTGCTCCTTGGAAGGAAAGCTATGACCAACCTAGACAGCATGTTAGAAAGCAGAGACATTAGTTTGCCAGTAAAGGTCTGTCTAGTCAAAGGTATGGTTTTTCCAGTAGTCATGTATGGATGTGAGAGTTGGACTATAAAGAAAGCTGAGCGCCGAAGAATTGATGCTTTTGAACTGTGGTGTTGGAGTGGGAAAGACTGAAGGTGGGAGAAGGGGGCAACATAGGATGAGATGGTTGGATGGCATCACCAACTCGATGGACATAAGTTTGGGTAAACTCCAGGAGGTGGTGATGGACAGGATAGTCTGGCGTGCTGCAGTCCATGGGGTCGCAAAGAGTCAGAGATGACTGAGTGATTGAATTGAACTGAACTGAACTGAGCAAGGACAGAAAAAGCCTGTGCCAATTTAGGTTAGGTTCCCTAGGAAGAGATTCTGTAATGGAGGTTTGCATGGGGGAAGTTTATTGGAAAGTGCTTTTAGGATCAATACTTGTTGAGGTGTAAAAGATAGGCAAGAGTTGAACTGAGTGGTACAAGCCCCAGTAAAGGCATCATGGGGAGTTCTGGAGCCAAGATGGCCCTTCTGATTCCTCCCACCTGGAGATGAGGGGGCTGAACCTTAAGCACTCACCATGTAGCAAGTGACTGGATAAAGGGTGCTCTGGGAGGGGTCCCTGACTATGGATGAGGTGGCCTCCTCAGCCCAGGGTGGGGCTCAGTTTTGAGCTGTATGGCAGCTGTCTCTTCAAGCTGCTGGGGAATGACTGCCTCAGTCTGGAATAGAGATCTGCGTGGTTAACCACAGCTTCCACTAAAATCTGCATAATTTTTGATTAATCTGGGAGAGCTAATAGGTTGTCCAAACAATTTAAGTCAATAGCAATTAAAAAAAAGCTACATTCATGACTAGTAGTTTAGACTTCACCTTCAAACAGGACCTGCACTGGTGTCTCTATCTCTCGCCACACACCATTTGCGTGGCTTTGAATGTTGTTAAACTTCTAAACTAAATTTCTTTGGAATGTGGATAATAACTACTTCTTGAGGTTGCTAGGAGGATTAATACGCACTGTTATTAAAAAGAGCAGAGCTCTGTTTTTTTTTGGTCTTAAATTTAAGTTGGCTTCAATACAAATGAGAAGTTTGTATTTCTGCTTTGTCAACTAGACTCTCTAAGTCATTCAGTCATGTCTGACTCTTCGCAACCCCATGGCCTATACAGTCCATGGAATTCTCCAGGCCAGAATACTGGAGTGGGTAGCCTTTCCCAGGGATCAAACACAGGTCTTCCACATTGCAGGCAGATACTTTACCAGCTGAGCCACAAGGGAAGCCCCAGAATACTGAAATGGATAATCTATCCCTTCTCCAGGGGGTCTTCCTGGCCCAGGAATTGAACCGGGGTCTCCTGCATTACAGGCGGATCCTTCACCAACTGAGCTATAAGGGAAGCCCCCAATCACCACTTAGGAATCTCAAAAACTTACATGAAATGTTGAAAGAATAGCTATCACTTTGCTGCCCACAGAAACAACTCACATGCATCTTCTGATCAATGGCACTGAATCTAAGCTTGTCTCTGGCCCACCGTTGATACTGAATTCAGTATCTAGTTAGCACATCTAAGGAATGACAAGGCACTCACTGGAGCAGTCAGCACACTACAGCCCATAGGATGAATTTAGTTTGCAGCTGGCAATGGCACCCCACTCCAGTACTCTCACCTGGAGAATCCCATGGACGGAGGAGCCTGGTGGGCTGCAGTCCATGGGGTCGCTTAGAGTCGGGCACGACTGAGCGACTTCACTTTCCCTTTTCACTTTCATGCATTGGAGAAGGAAATGGCAACCCACTCCAGGGTTCTTGCCTAGAGAATCCCAGGGACGGGGAGCCTGATGGGCTGCCATCTATGGGGTCGCACAGAACTGGACACGACTGAAGCGACTTAGCAGCAGCAGCAGCTTCTGTACAGTCCAGGAGCTAATTGCTTTTGTTTTTAAAGGGTTGCTTGCAGGGAGGGAAAAACAGTATGCACTAGAGATAGGCGGAGTCTATGACCTCACCCTTGATAGAAGATGGTGACTCTTGGCCTTGACACATAACAGTAAACAGGTGAAACAAAACAAAAACTAGGTGAGCATTATGAAGAAACAAAGGTCTGAGTGAGAAAAGACAGGTGACTTCACTTTAGATAGATATGGCAAAGGCCATCTCAGAAAGTAACCTGGAAAACTGAAACTTGCAGGTGAGAAGGAGCCAACCATGTGAGTACTTGTGGAAGGCTGATGGAAGCAGAAGGAAGAGCGTGGTAAAGAAAATGCTGAGGCTGGGAAGGGCCTGGGTGTTTGAGGCCTGAGCACAGTGAAGGGAAGGAAGGCAGATAATGCAGAGCCTGAGACGCCGTGGGAAAAGTTTGTTTGGACTTCGTCCTTTATTATTCTTTGTGCCAAAAGGAAACTGCTTATCTGATTGCCATGTGGAAAACGGATGCAAGTGACATGGGGAAGTGGGAAAGTTGCATTTCCTAAGTTCCACGATGATGCCAGAGTTCTGCCAGTGGCCTGGCCTGTCTACATCTCATCTCACTTTTTTATGCAGAAGGCTGGTTAAAGTGGGATGGATTAGGGACTTTGATTCATTTCCCTTAAGGTTTGCAGGCAGAAGAGAGAGGTTCAACGCCTGACAAACTTAAACGGTAGTGTTTCTTCTGCTGTCTAATGCTATATTCCCCTGTCCTGACTCTCATGCTCTGGTGTCCTCCTCCTACCCCCTCGTTATCTAAAAATCTTCTATCCCAAACAGGCGTTTGACTCCAAAATTAGCTTGATTTGTACTCCCTACGCTCAGCAAAATCGTTCCATCAGTGCTTCTTTGAGTATGAGTAAAATTAAGCCAGTCCCACAACTGATAAAAGACAACTTTTTTAGAGGGTGGCTTCAGTCCAGAGGAATCCCAGAATAACAGGATTCTGGAGGGTAGCTCATTGTGTGGGGAGATACTTTGGGGAAGTAAATGTGCTTGTGTAGCGCAGACCTACTGACAGGTTAGGCCATCTGTAGAGAAGGCACACGCAGGCAGGCTTGTTGGGCAGGGGGCGGTGCGGCCTCAGCCGCGACTGTGGGAGGTGCACACGAGCCTCCAGCCGCAGCCCTGGGTGTGGTGCTCAGGCCCCGGGTCCTCACCCCAGCTTCTCCCCAGCCGCCAGGGGAGCTCCAGCCCTCGGGGATGAGGACACCCAGGGCATTGTGTTGGAGGGGTTTCTTCAGTGACTACTGAAAATATAATCAGGGAAGATTAAAAATTTCCCAAACTCCCCTTTCTCTTCATCTCTCTGCCCCTCCTCTGAAGAGAAGCCTGAGAGGCTGGGTTAGCCTCAGTAGAAATGAGACTTAATTGGGGAAATGGATTGAGATTTATTACTAACTTTCTTAAACAAAATCTGTTATGCACATATAATTTAAGATTTAAACACATTTATCATAATTACTTAAATAAAGGGAGTATTTGTACAGCCTGGTATCACACACTTTTCCTAAATATAAGTTGATGTCTTAGTTATTTCTAATGTGTTAATAAAATTTACTTGGCTGTAGTTTCTTCTCTGAATCTTACTTTTTCTCAAATATTGTTTTCCAGAGAAGAAACGGGTCTAAAGATAGCCTGATTGAAGAAAAATCTCAGACATCTACAAGCAATATGGCTGGAAAACACACAGCAAAAACAATAAAAACTATCCAAGCTTCACGCCTCAAGATAGAGACTTAATCCCAATGGGCTTGGGTTGGGGTGGGAAGGGTATGTGTGCCACCTTTACTTTGAAACTGTGAATTATAATTATTGAAATATCTTGGACCTGCAAGTGTTTCTTCAAAAGAAAATAATGGAGTCTAATGCATCTTTTAAAGGCTTAACTGCAGTATATTTGTGCCTAAGGGCCTTTTTATTTGGTAACTGGAAAGATGGTAGTCTTATAAAACCTTTTTCATTTGATGCCATGTTTACCTTCCTGGAAACTCCCAAGTATCTTGTCTGCTACCATCAAGACCAGAGGCTTCACATCAAAGTTCTGGAAGCCTGGACTGTGGCCAGGTAGCTATGCAGCAGTGCACTAAGGGGAATGAAAAGATTCTTCCCTACTCTAGGTCGATCTCTGCCTGTGCACAAATGCGTGACTGAGGGATCACGTTTACACTGCAGGTATTTTTATTTACATTAATGTTCTTTGTAATACTGTATTTGTGGCATTAAGTTTCACTGGCTATCTGCAAATGCTAAAAAAAAGTGCTGCTTTTAAGTTCTAGTGTCCCTGTCTGGTGCTGTCAGAAGTTATATGTGGGTTTCACTTGACCTCAGCTTATAAATTCATGACCTTCAACCTGAAAAGTCTGCCTGGCTAACTCTTCCAAAACACTATTTCAGACCTTTCCTCTTGGCAGATGACTGCAGTCTACAGGGAAGACATACTCCTACAGGATCTTTCATCTTCCCCTGATACAAAAGACAAACTTCATCATGGCTGCCATCAACCCATGTCCTTCCTTTTCTCCTGTCACTCAACCTATGCTCTGGAGCCCAGCTCCTTCAGCCTCATCCCTGCTGCCTCATGTATTCAACCTCTTCCTGTCAGCTAGTAAAGACAGCCAGATCTCACAACCAGACCCTTCTCCAGTTAACAGTGTGAACTAATCTCCTAATGTGCTATCTCAAACCATCTCAAATATGGATTCTTCCCCACTGTTCCACTAAAGCAGACCTCAGACATGACTTTCATGTCACCAAATCTGAAGGTTAACTTTCGAGCTATCCTGCAGTATTTTTAACACATTTCCTATTGCTCCTGCCATTCTGTCCTTTCCAGCTCCTATTCTACATCATCAGTAATTGAGTCTCTAAAATCTAGACCCTCATGGACCACACTTTTTCCCGTGGCCATTTTATTCACATAGCTTAGACTACAGACTTCCCTGGTGGCTCAGTCTGCCTACAATGCGGGGAGACCCAAGTTTGATTCCTGGGTTGGGAAGATCTGCTGGAGAAGGGAAAGGCTGCTCACTCCACTATTCTGGCCTGGAGAATTTAATGAACTGTATAGGCCATGGGGTCACAGTGAGTTGGACACGAGTGAGTGACCTTCACTTTCTAGGCAATTCAAATAGAATTTAGATTTCTAAGGCAATTCAAATAGACTAGCTCAAAAGCTGCTCCCCCAGCTCATCTGTGAATGTACAAGACTGCACACCTAGCAGTCATTACAGACATATCCTTCATGACTAACTCCTGGCTGCTGTAGTTTTAACTCTCTCTCTTCCCCTAACTTTACCACCACCCTTGTCCAAGGTGGTCTGCTCTGGCGTAGACAGAATATGGCATGCAGTAGTAGTCCCCAGTTGGCTCACAGCACTGCGTTTCTTGCAAATGTCCATTTCCATCATGGCTTTCCCTTGCTTTAAACAGAGCCTTAAGTGATCTGCCCCCTGTTGATCTTTGAGTGAAAGAATGCTATGTTCTAGCTGTTAAATCATAACACACAAACCTCCAACAAGCACATTATTTTATTTACAGTCCCACTGTTTTATATGTACATTTTTGGGCTGTCCAAAAGCACTTTTTTCTTTAAGCAATCCTGGAAATTTTAAATACTCTAAGCAGCTCCTGAAGATCAAGTTGTCAAATTCCTCACCAAGGACAGCCTAAAAGAAAAATAATGCGCTCAATTTGACAAGTGAACATTTACTTCAAGACTTATCAGTACATGCTGCTTTCCTGGATCCAGTCATGCACTTCTGGACTTCATACATCAACATAAAATATGCTTGAGATCTGGCCAAGTGGTTTTTAAAATTTTAGCTACTACGTAAGATCATGTGAAGATTTCATGATAAATGGGATGAGGGTATCCCATTTGCAGTTAACAATCAGCAGTACTAATATTAACAATTAGAAACTAACACCCACCAGAGAAGGACCCCCAATCTAGAAAGAGAAAATTCACGTTGCTGTTAACTGCTGTTATGACAACTATCAATAATTCAAAATCATTACCCTACCTTAGGTCATCTTCACGCTTCTAAGTATTCAGCTGGCAGCAGTCTATGCTTCCAGCATCCGTCTTTCACCTGAACAAAAATTAAAACCGGTTAAGAGAAAGGTACACTTAACTTTGCACAATCAAAACTACATGTGTAAATAATATGAGTGTATGTTACTTACGCAGCTCCTACACCAAAGACATCAAATACAAGGGCAGGAAAAAAAGCTGCGAAAGTGTTTTGTGTACGCCTTTTTGACACCACATCCACTAGTTTCCAAAAGTGAATGGGCAACACAAAGGCGGTAAGAAAAACCGCGTAAGCAATGCTGCGTGGTGCCGAGGTGCTAACCCTAAGACAACACGCCGAGACTCAACTGTTCTGGGGGGCAACTAAGCCCAGTTCTACATTTTCTTCTACGATTCAGAATCCAACTGGGCAAGGAACGCTTAACTACTCTATTAGATGGCTAAAATATTAAAAATCTCGAGGCAACTGATCCTTTCTGTAAGAACATGAAAACTCACCTGCAAGGATGGTGATGCTCATTTCCGCCAAATTCTGCACCAAATTCAGGTGTTATCAAGATCTACACCTGAAACGGCACTCGCGTTGACCCGATTTCACACCACATGGTCGGCAGACGTGCCGTTACACGGTGAAGCCTTTCCCTTTCACTCGCACAAAATCCCCTCGTGAGAAATTCCCGGACACACAGTCGATGAACTCAAAAGCGCCCACCCCCGTCGCCCTGTCTCCCGGCATGGAAAAGCAGACTCGGGGCCGCCTGGAGCCTCCGGAGGTCTCAGCGACAACGTGGCGGGAGGCCAAAGCAGGCCGCTGCCCTCCACGCGCTCAGGGGCCGGGGGCATCTCGCCCGGCCCGGCCGCGGCAGCAGCCTCCCAAGACTCAGGGAGGCCGCAGGGTCCTGCCCGGCGCCCGAGCCTCGGAGGGCTGGCTGCGGGACCACCCGAGCCATCCGAACCTCTAGCAAAGGGACATCCCCACCGCGAGCCGAGGCCAGAAAGGATGCGCCGCCTTCCCACAATGCTTTTCTACGACTGGAAGCGACCCACTGCTAGAGGGGCGCGGGGAGGACGGCCTGCACCATGGACAACCGCGCCCTCCGCCAGACGCCGCCCTGTGGCCGGAGGGCGAATTGCCCAGGGACTGGCAGAGGGGCGGGGCGGCACGGGCAGAGTTGTGAGGGGCGCGGCTTCTCAGCCCCGGCGCCCGCCGCCGGAGCCCAGCGAGCAGCTCTTTCTGCCGGAGGCAGTTCCTTCCCGATGTGGATACTCAGCCACCCCCCCTCCCAGTGTCAAGAGCACACGGTCAGCGCTGAGCTCGGGTGTAGTCCAGAGGACCGGGGACCTCGTGTTCGGAGGAGGAGGGACAGCCCACCGTCTCCAGCTGAGGAAGAGTAAGGTCATTAATTCCAGAAATACTTATTGCATATATACTGTGCTTCATGCTCTGCGCTAAATGCCAGAGAACCAGGTGTGAATGAGACAGAGTTCCTGTCTTACATTCTGTTTCTGTGAGAAAGACACGAAACAGGTAACGTGCACCCTCTAAGTTCATCAGTGTAAGTGCCAAGACGGAAACAAAGGAGGCGAAAATCTGCAGAGCCGCGCAGTCCGGTAGGAATCGAGTGCGAACCACGACTGTCCTAAATCTTAGAAATGCACGTTAAAAGGAACAAGTTAGGAAGGAGAAGGAAATGGCAACCCACTCCAGTATTCTTGCCTGGAGAATCCCAGGGACAGAGAAGCCTGGTAGGCTGCCGTCTACGGGGTCGCACAGAGTCGCACACGACTGATGCGACTTAGCATGCATGCATGCATTGGAGAAGGAAATGGCAACCCACTCCAGTATTCTTGCCTGGAGAATCCCAGGGACAGAGGAGCCTGGTGGGCTTCCGTCTACAGGGTCGCACAGAGTCGGAAACGACTAATGCAACTTAGCAGCAGCAGCAGCACAGAACTGGGGGTCTGGGAATGGATGGCTAGGGAGGTGACAGCTTAAAGATGTGGGGTTTCTTTTTGAGATGAAAATGTTCTAAATGGTGATGGTTGCATATATCTGTGAATATGTCTAAAAACCATTGAATCATATACTTTAAATGGGTGCATTGTATGATGTCAATTATATCTCAATAAAACCTTTGTTAAGTTAAAAAAAAAAGAAACAAGTTAAATTCAGAGTTGCAACCTGTGCTAAGTATTATCATTTAAACATATAGTTACTATACAATTATTAATGATATACATTGCATTCTTTTATTTCTACAAAGTCTTCGAAATCCAGTGTATTTATTTCTAGTACATTTCAGTTCAGATGTGTCACGTTTCTGGTGCTCAGAAGCAGGCCCTGGTCAGTGTGGCTGGAGCCGCGGGAGGAGTGCAGGCTGGCATCAGATGCAGCGGAAGAGACAGGCGAGAACAAATCACGTAGGGCTTTTATCTGTGGTAAGGGGTTGGGATTTTATGCTGAAACTTTAAAATTGATTTTTAGCACTGAAAGAAAGTAGAGGTGGTTCATTGGTTTCTTGCTGATGGCCATAACATGGGAGGGATGGAGACTGTAGCTATTTGGACTGTGTGGTTTCCTCGCACCTCCAAGTCTTAGTAGAGAAGCACCAGAAACTTCAGCCCAGCACCTTTCTTTGTTTCTTTGAAGCTTATTGCAGGAAGAAAGAGAGAGGGGAGGGAGCAAAGGAAGGAAGGAATGTAAGGGAAAGAGGGAAGAGAGAAGAAGTGAGGAAAGGAAAAAAACAGAAAGAGGAAAGAGAAGAAGGAAAGGAAGAAGAAAAGAAAAGGGTAATTTAATGCCTGTAGTCCAGTGGTCATCCCACAAGGACTAGCCTGCATGATAACATCACCATTGGGACAACAGGGGCAGGGATCATACAGAAGTAAAGTGTAATGACCATGAAAAGGTAAATAAATCTAAGACCTTCATTAGAAAGTCCCTGGAACATCTGGGGAGAGAAAGGCTGGAGAAGGAGAAGGTCTCCTCAAAGAGTGTCATTTGAAGACTCTGAAGGGTACAGTTGGGAGATTATGGCAACTTTCAATCTTGCCTTCTTGCTCGGGAAAGTCAGCGAGAGGATATTTCTCTTGGCTGGAGGAGCCAGCCAACCCAGGTTCCTATCCGGCTCTTTGACTTTAGGGCTTCCTTGGTGGGCAGACATTGAAGAGTCTACCTGCAGTAGAGGGAGACCCAGGTTCAATCCCTGCGTCAGGAAGATTCCCTGGAGGAAGAAATGGGAACCCACTCCAATATTCTTGCCTGGAAAATCCGATGGACAGAGGAGTCTGGCGGGCTGCAGTCCGTGGGGTTGCAAAGAGTCAGACACAACTAAGCGACTTGACTTTCTTTCTTTCTTTGCCTTTTGTGCTTGTGGGTAAATGACCACCTGTCTAAGCCTAGGGTTCTGTTTTATAGGATAATACCTTGTGTACCACATGCGTGCATGTGTGCCTGCTCCATTGCTCAGTCATGTCCAACTCTGTGATCCTGTGGACTGTAGCTCACCAGGCTCCTCTGTCTATGAAACTGTCCAGGCAGGAATTCTGGAGCGAGTTGCCATTTCCTTCTCAAGGGGATCTTCCTGACTCAGGGATTGAACTCGCATCTCTTGTGTCTCCTGCACTGGCAGGCAGACTCCTGACCACTGCACCACCTGGGAAGCCCACGGGCTACACTGTTGTTGTTCAGTCGTAAGTCGTGTCCGACTCTGCAGCCCATGGGCTGCAGCATGCCAGGCTATCCCTGTCCTTCACTGTGTCCCAGAGTTTGCTATGGACCACGTAGATTAAAGATTTAAGCAAGGTTTGTTGAATCAGTTAACGCTGTACAGTACATGTGAAGTGACATCGCTCAGTCGTGCCCGACTCTTTGGGACCCCATGGACTGTAGTTTACAAGGCCATGGAATATTCCAGGCAAGAGTACTGGAGTGGGTTGCCATTTCCTTCTCCAGGGGATCTTCCCCAACCCAGGGATCGAACCCAGGTCTCCCCGCATTGCAGGCAGACGCTTTACCGTCTGAGCCACCAGGGAAGCCCAGTGACACCCAATTAATGACTCTGATGAGCTATACTCTCCTTGTTTACTGCCATCCCAAGTATGGAAACTTCTTGGGTTGACGTCTTAAGGAAGGGGGGTACTATGCTGCTATTTTTCTTTTAATGTCTTGACATTTTCTTCCCACCTCATTCTTTCTCATCCGCCCCTTGTAAATCATCCCTAAACTGGATAGTTCAAGAATAGAAGGCATTTGTTTCAATTACTGGATTAATGTTAGTGTCAGGAAATTAATTCTAAATTCTTCATCTTCCCCGTCTGCTTCGACCTCACATAGCCTAGGAAGGAAAGCTTGATAATTCAGCCAACAAAGCAGAAAGGACGTGAGAAAAAGATAGGGGGTATTTCCTATGCTGTTGGAGTGGAGGCATTATGGAAAGATGTACAAGCTACCTACAGTGTTAATGCAAGCGTGGAACAAACCCAGTGTCCTTGTTCTGATTGGTAGGCAGAATAATGGTCCCTCAAAGGTGTCCACATCCTAATTCCCAGAACCCGTGAATATGTTCCATTATGTAGTAAAAAGAGGGCTTTGCAGATGTGATTAATATGAGGGATCCTGCAATGAGGAGATAAAAACACAGAGGAAAAAAGTCAGAAAGATGTGGCAGAAGAGAAGGCAGGAGAAAGACTCAACCATCCTTTGCTAGCTTTGAAGATGGAGGAGGAAGATCTTTGGATGGACAGCATCTAGAATCTGGGAATGGCCCTCATCTGACAGCCAGCCAGCAAACACGGACTTCCTGTCTACAGCTGTGTGCACTGAATCTGCCAGCCACCCGCGTGCGCATGAAAGCAGATTCTCTCCTGGAGTCTCCAGAAAAGAACACAGCTGTGCTGATGCCTTGATTTTAGTCCACTGAAACTCATGCCAGACTTCTTACCTACAGAGCTGTGATAATAAATTTGTGTTGTTTGAAGCTGCTAAATTTGTGTTAATTTGTTATGGTGGCAAGAGAAAACTAATAAACCCTGTAAGAGTGGAGAGGGAGAAGTGGGCTGTTTTTTTCCCCTGCTCCTCATCCTACTTCAATTTTCTCATCAGGAACACAGTAAAATTTTGCAGATAAGCTATGCACTTTTCATTGTGAAGTGTTTAATCCATAGGATTGATATTTTCTTTATGTTGGGAATTAGGGATCTGATATAAAATCCAATAGATACTAAATAATTTGAATACTCAATTTAAAATCATTTGTGATTTTCTTGGATTTTTTTCTTTAAACAATCATATTATCTATGGAGGTGTTTTTCATTTCTATTTATACTACGTGTGTGTGTGTGTGTGTGTGTGTGTGTGTGCGCGCGTGCGTGCATGCCCAGACTGGGACATGTAGATATTGTTGAATAGCATGATAATAGACATCCTTGTCTTGTTCACAGCTTTAAAGGAATGCTCATAAAGTTTCAACATGTATGTACGACATGTATGCCATTTTAATGCATTTTATCATTTATTGGGTTAGAGAAGTGTCCTATTTTTAGTTTGCTAATAGTTTTTCTAATATATCATGAGTGGATATTGAATTTTATTAAATTTTTTTTTCTGCCTCTATTGAGATGAACGCAAGGTTTTTTCTTATAGTGTGCTAATGAGGTGAATTGCGTGGATACATTTGCTAATGTTGAACCAGCCTTACATTTCTGGGAGAAACCAAACTTGGAATTTCGAAGACTGTTCTGTTTGGAATTACTGCATTTGTATGTATGACCAAGAGGGGGTGGTGTTTAGCTTTCTCGGCCGTCTTTGATAGTTTTCTTTATCTCTGTGTTTAGACCCCTGTGTGTGTGTTCCGGCTGCGCTGGGTTTTCGCTGCTGCGCGGGCGTTCCTCTAGCAGCGACGAGCAGGGGCTGCCCTGCAGCCGCGGTGCGCAGGCTCCTTTCGGTGGTGGCTTCCGTTGCAGAGCACAGGCTCTAGCCTTACAGGCTGCGGTAGTTGTGGCAGGGGGTTTAGTTGCTCTGTGTCATGTGGGATCTTCCTAGACCAGAGGTTGAACTGGTGTTTCCTGCCGTGCGAGGCAGACTCTTAACCACTGGGCCACCAGGGAAGCGCCTCTTTGACAGTTTTGGCTAGAATTATATGGATAGTTTGCCGCTTCCCTGGTGCCTTAGACAGTAAAGCGTCTGCCTGCAGTGTGCGAGATCCAGGTTCAATCCCTGGGTCGGGAGGATCGCCTGGGAGGAAGTGGCAACCCACTGCAGTACTCTTGCCTGGGAAATTGCATGGACTGAGGAGCCTGGTAGGCTTCAGTCCATGGGGTCGCAAAGAGCTGGACACGACTGAGCGACTTCGCTCACTCATACAGATGGTGCTTCCTGTCGTTGTGCTCAGTTGCTCAGCCGTGTCCGACTCTTCCCAGTCCCATGGGCTATAGCCCACCAGTCTCCTTTGTCCGTGGAATTTCCCAGGCAAGACTACTGGGGCAGGTTGCCCTTTCCCTCCTCCAGGGGATTTTTCCAAGCCAGGGATCGAATCCTTGACTCTGACGTTGGCTGGTGGATTCTTCACCATTGCGCTAGCTAGGAAGCTCCTAGATATCTACTTAATATTACTAACTTGTCTCTGAACAAATTACAGATGTTCTATGCAAAAACATTTACTGGGAGCCTATTTCCTTCGTTTTAGATGGTAAAATTATAATAAGTTAGTCCTTAACCCAAACTAGTTTCATAAAATGTAACTAAAATATATTAAACAAAGCTCTATTAAATAAAAAACTGTAACAATAGGCTGTAACATCCGCAACTTTCCTTCCTGATCACCAGACCATATAGTTATGAACAAATAGTTGCTTTGTGAGCAGTAACATAATCTCTTTTATTGTTACTGCTTTTCTGCTTGGTTTGCTTCTTTCTCCATTAATCTTTAACATTTCCTCAGCTTTTTTGGTTCTCAGAATACAAAACTAGGGGGAAAAAGCAGTAGGAAGTATGAAAGGCAGCGTGGGAGTGTGGCAGAGAATGGCTCCCGCTGAAGATGGCGTGGTCCTTTAGTGCTTCTGCCATCACCAGTGGTGTCTATATGGAGTATCCCTTTCATTGACATTCAGTATGCTTTGTGATTTGCTGACAGATGAAGCTGGGAACATTTTTCCAGTTGTGTTTGTAATGCAACTCAGGGCATTCCCTATGCCTTTGTTGCTATTGGTAAAAATGTGTTTTGGGTCCTAAATATAATATTTGTATATAAATAGTCAGTTTTTTCCATTTTTAGGATTTATTTTTAACTGGAGGGTAATTGCTTTACAGTGTTGTTGTGGATGTTGGTTTCTGCCATTCAGCATGAACCAGCCATAAGCGTGCATGAGCCCCCTCATAGCACCCTGGTCCCACCCCTCTAGGTTGTCGCAGAGCACGGGATCGAGCACCTTGTGTTTCGCCGTGTAATTAAACCTTCCCACTGCTGTCTGTTCTGCATACGGTGCTGTCTGTGTTTCCATGCTCCTCTCATTTCCATGCTGCTCTCGCAGGTTGGCCCTCCCGCTCCTTCCCCTGCTGTATCCGCAAGTCTGTTCTCCGTTCCTGCCCTGCAAACAGGCTGCTCAGGACCATTTTTCTATCTTCCATCTATATGCGTTAATATACAATACTTATGTGCTTCTCTTCTGACTTCACTCTGTTGTGGTTTTGAATGATATATGTGTTATATGATGTTGGAGTATTAAATACAAGAGTTAATTTATTGGGAAAATGTGAATCAGGAAAATGTTCTGTGGAGTATGCCTATACAGTACTGGCTTTATAAAATTACTTGGAGACTTTTTCCTCTTCTTGTCTTCTCTGAAGAATTTAATACAAAGTCAGAATTTTTAAGTAAAAAAATAAACCTCACTTTAAGAGAATTTTCTTTGTAGGAACATCTCAAACTACTGTATCAGTTTCTTTAACGATTGAACCACTCAAGTTTTTCTTCTCTAGTCAGTTTTGTTAAGTCATCCTTCTGAGGGATGTATCCATTCTGCCTCCATTCCACTGCGTTTTGAAATTTGTTGATGTAGGAAACATAGAGAGTCCCAAACAAAATCAAACTAAAGATGATTATACCAGGACACATTTTTTATTAAAATGGCAAAAAGTAAAGATAAAGAGAAGATACTAAAAGCAGCAGGGGAAAAGCAACAAGTTACATACAAGGGAACTCATCTAAAGCTCTAGATGACTTTTCAGCAGAGACTCTGCGGGCCAGAAGGGAGTGCCACAATATATTTTAAAGTGATGAAAGGGAAAAATCTACAACCAAGAGTACTCTACCCAGCAAAGCTTACAGTCACATTTGATGGAGACATGAAAAATTGCAAGGATAAGCAGAAGCTTACAGAATTCAGCACCACCAAACCAGCTTTACAAGAAATGATGAAGCGGTTTCTCTAAGGGAAAACAGAAGTCCACAACCAGAAACACAGTTATCGCAATGGGAAAAATAGGTAAAGGCAAATATACCATAACCATAGTAAACCAGCTATGTGAAAAACTCATAGGGAAGTTAAAACACAGGGAGCAAAATCATCTAATCCACAGTGAGTACTTAAGGGATACACAACCAACAAGATGTGAGATACGATGTCAACACAGGAATTATAGGGAAGGGGGTAAAAAGGAAGTCCGCCTTGGATATATGTGAAATTAACTAGAAGTTAGCCCTCAGGACATCGTTACCAAAATGCGCAAATAGGCCTCTTTTATGGAAAGACTGGGCAGGTTTCAGCCTGCTGCTTCTGTGCTGGGCCTGGGTGTTAGCCATGCTGCCTGTGTGAGCCCTTTAGGGACTGTCTTTTAGAGCCCTGTGGCCTTGTGCAGCTCCTGGATGCAAGTCCCACTGGTTTTCAAAGCTAGATGTTTTAGGTACTCATCTCTTAGGTGGAGGTCTTAAAAGTTAGCATCAGATTGGAGGTCTCAGTCCTTCACTCCTTAGGGAGAAGCTGGAAGGTGTGCGTTCCCTCCTAGTTAGGTGTTGCTGCACCAGGGCTGGGGATTATGCCAAGACTGTTTCTCAGCTTCTCCTTGGTTTGATGTGAGTTTTCTCTCATTTTCCCAGCGAGTAGGAATCTAGTATTTTTTGGATTTTCTTCAGAGGAAATTGAATTGTGTCCAGCTGTTGATTCAGTGTGTCTCTGGGTGGGTGAGGTCAGAGAGCCTCTTACGTTGCCGTTTTGAGCCAGATGCTGAGACTGGAGTTTCTGATGTCAATTATTATAAATTATTTTTCTAGCATTTCTCTTTGGTTCTTTTTCAGAAATGTAGGTTACTTATGATATCTTTTGTTCCTTTGTATGTACCCCCTTTTATTTCTCAAAAATATATGTGAGATTTATATTTAAATATAAACACACTCATTCAGTATTCTCAAGGTTAGAAATTAAAGTTGTCTGTTTCAACTCACTGTCATATGTTATATGTTTTCTATGTTCTTTGGAAACTAAGCTGTGATAATCTTTGGGTGTGTTCCTCTAAAAAGGTTTATGCGTGGTGTTGCTGGGCGTTTGGGGGTACTTTTATCTGGGCTTCCCTGCTGGCTCCGTTGGTAAAGAGTCCACCTACAACGCAGGAGACCTGGGTTGGGAAGATCCCTTGGAGGAGGAAATGGCAACCCACTCTGGTGTTCTTGCCTGGGAAATCCCACAGACGGAGGAGCCTGGTGGGCCCCAGTCCACAGGGTCGCGAGGGTCGGCCGTGACTTAGCGACTAGTCCACTGCCAACTCTACCGCTAGGAGGCGCTCGCTCCTCAGAGAGCCAGCTGTGCGCCCCCTGGTGAGGGAGAGCTGGTGCTAGCCATTCTCTAGGGAGACATTGGCCCCGTTTTATCCTTCCTAATAAAAAGCGGGATAACTGTCTCCACTATTTCTCTCTGTAGGGTGATCCACTCCCTACCACCCTGCCGCATTCACTTAACATATGGATGGGTAGTTCTGTTTCCTGCTTGCTCAGGCCTCGTGTCCTGTCTCCTAACTTCCAACTGACCCTGTGAAGCTTAAGCTGTAAGCCACCAGGGATAGGTCGGCAGATGTCCCAGGCACATACCAGCTCCAGAACTTACTTTGGATTCATAATATCTTTTATGTGTGGCCTCTGAGGCCTTCCCTTATTTTTTAGCCAATTCAGCCATGCATTTAGAAAGATATTTTAAAATATTTTATCCAGCATTTTAAATTTTTGGAATTAGGGGACTTCTCTGCATATCTCCTGCCACATTGCAGGTACAGAAGAATTTGCATTTCTTCATCAATTTGATCCTTGAAGAGCCATCCAGCTTAAGAGTGTCAGAAGGCTTATCACTAATCCTGCTTTTTCTACTAACAACCTATCTGTAAAGGTAATAACTCTTCCCCAAATAATTTATAATTTAGAGCAATTCTCACAGAGTCTCTTTATTAAAGTAACTTGGTTAAATTTTTTTTGCAACTTCACACAATTATTCTGAAGGTCATTTAGAGCAAGAAACTAATGAGAATAGCCAGAAAAATTATAAAAAGAAGAGTAATGATGGAGGCCTAACTCCTTACCTAACTCTAAATATTAATATATATTCCAATATTAAATATTATAATATTCTCAACTTCATAAGATAATTGTTTGGCACAGGCACTCACCTATCAATGAAATGGAAGGTATAACTCATAAACATTTGTTCTGTATGTTAAATTTTAATATATCTTAAAGCAGACATCACAAATCAGCAGAGATGGGAGGGCTTCAACCCACACATGTCACTGATAGGAGTGAGTTGTCATTTTGGAAATAAAAAGAGTATTACCTGATATAAATCAAAATAAGTCCTGCATAGTTTAAAGAATTAAATGGGAAAAAGCAAATAATAGAAAGGCTAAGTGAAAGTATTTGACTGAAGAAAGGACTTACTAAACTTAACGTTAGGCTAATGGCTGTTTCTGGAAGAAACTGGTTACAGCGAATAGCGACATAATAGACTTTCCTTACCTTTCCACCATGAGGAAGTATTACCTTTCAAAATAATAATCTTTATTTTAAAAATAAATAAATGAAAGGAGTAAGAAAATGATTTGATTTGGCCAAATTTAAAACTCTTTATCTTACATAATTAAGGGCTTCCCCAATGGCTCAGTGGATAAAGAACCCACCTGCCAATGCAGGAGACATAAGGCATGTGAGTTTGATCCCTGGGTTGGGCTGACCCCCTGGAAGAGGGCATGAAAACCCACTCTAGTATTTTTTCCTGGAGAATCCCGTTGACTAAGGAACCTAGCGGGCTGCTGTCCAAAGGGTTGCAAAGAGTCAGACACGACTGAGCAACTAAGCATGCCCACACATCTTAAATATTAAGGGGAAAATTCCTTGTATCTACAGGCCAAATTCTTACAATAGATATACTTTAACAAATATAATACTTAATAAAGTATTCATGTTAATCCATATAAATGATGATAACCCAGTAGGACCTAAACCAAGAAAAGATGTTTCACAAAGGAGAAGCATGGATTCTGAAACATATCGAGAAGTGTTAATACCTTAAGGAATTTTTTTTTGAAAAATATTTTTGTAACCCTATTCATTTATATAAATGTAAACTAAATTTCCGGTTTTATTTTCATATATTCATTTTTTAAACTAAAAGCTAGTATGTCTATGTTTAGAGAAGCTTTGTCTCTTCCATTTTGTTCTTACTTTAGGGTGTGATTAGGCCTAGCTTTTTTTCCTGACGGATTTTTTATTATTAATTTACTAATCATTTTGCTTACTGTGTTCAAACGATGTGGTCTATCTTAACTTGGTCACCAGAGCCTTTATGTGAAATCGCTTCTGCATCAGCATTTTAGAGATCTCACAGAAGTGCTCTGGCAGTGACAGTGATGCTGCGGGAGTAGTGTTCCGTCACTCGGAACTGTCCAATTCTTTGTGGCCCCGTAGCCAGCACTCCACCCAGCCTCTCTGCCCATGGAATTTTGCAGGCGAGAACAGTGGAGTGGGTTGGTATTTCCTACTCCAGGGGATCTTCCCCACTCCGTGACTGAACCTGCGACTCTTGCATCTCCTGCATCGGCAGGTGGATTCTTTAGGACTAGCACCACCTCGGAAGTCTCGTGATACTGCAAAGAGACTGTTAAATGAACACTACTTCAAGAAATTCCTTAAGCAAGCCTGACATCAGTACAGGCAGTAAACCGCCAGGTGGCAGTACAAGCCAAGCACAAAAGCTTCACTGTGATTTACAGACGCATTCTCAGTTGTTACACTTTAGTTGGAATGAAATTAGCAATCAAATACCCTCATTGGAGTAGAATCACCCTCTTCTCGAGGTATTTTTAAAATCTGGGTTTTTATACAAGTTTTTCAGAGGTGATGCTTTGATTTTTTTTTAAATATCTGGTGGTCCTAAGATGGCGGAGGAATAGGAGGGGGAGAACACTTTCTCCCTCACAAATTCATCAAAAGAACATTTCAACGCTGAGTAAATTCCACAAAACAACTTCTGAATGCTGGCAGAGGACACCAGGCACCTAGAAAAGCAGATCATTGGCTTCAAAAACAGGTAGGAAAAAATATAAAAGACAAAAAAGAGACAAAGGAGGTAGGGAGGGAGCTCTGTCCTGGGAAGGGAGTCCTGTCCCGGAAAGAGACTCTTAAGAAGAAAGGTTTCCAAACACCAGGAAGCAGTCTCGCTGCCAAGTCGGTGGCGAGGCTTGGAAGCACAGAAGGCAACATAACAGGAAGGAAAAATAAATAATTGAAACCAACAGATTACGAGCCCAACAGTAACTCCCCCACGGGAAAGCAGTGCAGACGCCTGCGTCCGCCACTAGTAAGTGGGGGCTGGGCAGGGAGGCGCAGGAGGCACAGGCTGCAGTGCTTTTCTAAGAATTGGGCTGGAACACCCCGTGCATAATCAGAGCGAACTAACTTGGGCTAGCAAACCAGACTGTGGGATAGCTACCACACGAAATGCTCGAATGCAAGACACCGCCAGGACCACGCACAGAACAAAGGATGGAACAGAAATAGCTGGCTGCAGAACATCCATCCCCCTCCGATGACAGGCAGCCAGAGCCTTAAGGGCTGGAAGGGGGCAATCACAGCCCAAGAGAGACATTACCTACCAAAATGCAAGCAGGCTTCTTTGCTAACTAAGACTTCTGGGGTTTCTGGACAGTCATCATCCTCCCGAGAAGGGATGCCAGTAGTATACCCAGGAAACTGAGCAGCAGGGAAAGGCGATAAGTCGCAGCGACTGCACCTGCCAAACTCCTGAGCTACTCGGACCTGGGAAGGGCACAAAATGCAGACCCAACCAAATCTGCATCTCTGAGGGCTACCTGAGTGCTGAGCCTGAGCAGCTTAGACCAGGGAGGTGCATGAAGCCTAGGGCCGGCCTCAGACCGTTCCCCAGCAGAGCAACACAGAGCCCGAGCGGTATGCACCGAGAGCAGAGGCGGGCCCAGCATGGATGAGACACTGCAAGCACTCACCAGTATTATTTGTTTGCAGCATCCCTCCCTCCCCACAGTGCGAATGAACAAGTGAGCTTAAAAAAAAAAAGTGTCCACCACCACCCTCCCTGTGTCAAGACGGAAATCAGACACTGAAGAGACCAGAAAACAGAAGAAGTTAAACAGAGGGAACCACCTTGGAAGTAACCCCACACTGCCCACAACACCAGAGAAATCTTTACTATTTTTACAATCATTGTGTGTGTGTGTGGTGATGTTGTTGCGTGATTGTTTTTTCTTCTTTTTTTAAACTTTCTTAAATTTTTAAGTCCTCTATTTCTCTAATTTTTATTTTTATAACCTTCTATTACTTTTCAAAAAAAAGACCCTATTTTTAAAGCAAACGCCATATATAGTCTTTTTGTAGTTTTTTTTTTTTTTAATAATTCTTGTGGCTTTTTTCTTCTTCTTCTTTTCTTTAATATTGTATTTTTGAAAATCCAATCTCTACTCTGGAGTTTTAATCTTTGCTTTTTGGTATTTGTTGTCAATTTTGTACATTTAAAAACCCAATCTTCAGTACCTAGTTTTACCTGAGAGCGAGATTACTACCTTGACCACTCTCTCCTCCTTTGGACTCTCCTTTTTCTCCACCAGTTGGCCTCTGTCTCTTCCTGCCCCCTTCTCTTCTCTACCCAACTCTGTGAATCTTTGTGTGTTCCAGACTGTGGAGAACACTTAGGGAACTGGTTACTGGCCAGATCTCTCCCTCCTTTTCATTTCCCTCTTTTATCCTCCTGGCCACCTCTGTCTACTTCCTCCCTCTCCTCTTCCCTGTATAACTCCAGGAACACCTCTGAGCGGTCCAGACTGTGGAACGCACATAAGGAAGTGATTACTGGCTAGCTTGCTCTCTCCTCTTTTGATCCCACCTCGTCTCATTCCAGTCACTTCTAACTGCCCCCTCCCTCTTCTCTTCTCCATGTAACTCAGTGAACCTCTCTGGGTGTCTCTCAATGTGGAGAAACCTTTCATGTTTAACCTAGATGTTTTATCATCAGTGCTGTGTAGATGGAGAAGTCTTGAGGCTACTGCAAAAATAAAACTGAAAACCAGAAGCAGGAGGCTTAAGTCCAAATCCTGAGAACATCAGAGAAATCCTGAATCCAGGGAACATTAATCAATAGGAGCTCATCAAACGCCTCCATACCTACACTGAAACCAAGCACCACCCAAAGGCTGACAAGTTCCAGAGCAAGACATACCACACAAATTCTCTAGCAACAAAGGAACACACCCCTGAGCTTCAATATACAGGCAGCTCAAAGTTACTCCAAAACCATTGACGTCTCATAACCCATTATTGGACACTTCATAACACACCAGAGAGAAGAAATCCAGCTCCACCCACCAGAACTCCAACACAAACCTCCCTAACCAAGAAACCTTGACAAGCCACTGATACAACCCCACCCAGTGAGGAAACTCCATAATAAAGAGAACTCCACAAATTCCCAGAATATAGAAAGGCCACCCCAAACGCAGCAATATAACCAAGATGAAGAGACAGAGGAATACCCAGCAGGCAAAGGAACAGGAGAAATGCTCACCAAACCAAACAAAAGAGGAAGAGATAGGGAATCTACCTGAGAAAGAATTCTGAATATTGATAGCAAAATGATCCAAAATCTTGAAATCAAAATGGAATCACAGATAAATAGCCTGGAGACAAGGACTGAGAAGATGCAAGAAAGGTTTAACAAGGACCTAGAAGAAATAAAAGAGTCAATATATAATGAATAATGCAATAAATGAGATCAGAAACACTCTGGAGGCAACAAATAATAGAATAACAGAGGCAGAAGATAGGATTAGTGAAATAGAAGATAGAATGGTAGAAATAAATGAATCAGAGAGGAAAAAAGAAAAATGAATTAAAAGAAACGAGGACAATCTCAGAGACCTCCAGGACAATATGAAATGCTCCAACATTCGAATTATAGGAGTCCCATAAGAAGAAGACAAAAAGAAAGACCACAAGAAAATACTTGAGATAATAGTTGAAAACTTCCCTAAAATGGGGAAGGAAATAATAACCCAAGTCCAAGAAACCCAGAGAGTTCCAAACAGGATAAACCCAAGGTGAAACACCCCAAGACATATATTAAATTTACAAAGATCAAATACAAAGAACAAATATTAAAAGCAGCAAGGGAAAAACAACAAATAACACACAAGGGGATTCCCATAAGGATAACTGCAGATCTTTCAACAGAAACTCTTCAGGCCAGGAGGGAATGGCAAGACATACTTAAAGTGATGAAAGAAAATAACTTACAGCCCAGATTACTGTACCCAGCAATGATCTCATTCAAATATGAAGGAGAAATCAAAAGCTTTACAGACGAGCAAAAGCTGACAGAATTCAGCACCACCAAACCAGCTCTCCAACAAATGCTAAAGGATATTCTTTATACAGGAAACACAAAAAGGGTGTATAAACCTGAACCCAAAACAATAAAGTAAATGGCAACAGGATCATACTTATCAATAATTACCTTAAACGTAAATGGGTTGAATGCCCCAACCAAAAGGCAAAGACTGGCTGAATGGATACAAAAACAAGATCCCTATATATGCTGCCTACAAGAGACTCACCTCAAAGAAAGAGACACATACAGACTGAAAGTGAAGGGCTGGAAAAAGATATTCCATGCAAATAGAGACCAAAAGAAAGCAGGAGTAGCAATACTCATATCTGATAAAATAGACTTTAAAACAAAGGCTGTGAAAAGAGACAAAGAAGGCCACTACATAATGATCAGAGGATCAATCCAAGAAGAAGATATAACAATTATAAATATATATGCACCCAACATAGGAGCACCACAATATGTAAGACAAATGCTAACAAGTATGAAAGGGGAAATTAACAATAACACAATAATAGTGGGAGACTTTAATACCCCACTCACACCTATGGACAGATCAACTAAACAGAAAATTAACAAACACAAACTTTAAATGATACAAAGACTAGTTAGACCTAATTTTTATCTATTGGACATTTCACCCCAAAACAATGAATTTCACCTTTTTCTCAAGTGCTCACAGAAACTTCTCCAGGATAGATCACATCATGGGCCATAAATCTAACCTTGATAAATTCAAAAAAATCGAAATCATTCCAAGCATCTTTTCTGATCATAATGCATTAAGATTAGATCTCAATTACAGGAGAAAAATTATTAAAAATTCCAACATATGGAGGCTGAACAACACGCTGCTGAATAACCAACAAATCACAGAAGAAATCAAAAAGAAATAAAAATATGCATAGAAACAAATGAAAATGAAAACACAACAACCCAAAACCTGTGGGACACTACAAAAGCAGTACTAAGAGGAAAGTTCATAGCAATACAGGCATACCTCAAGAAGCAAGACAAAAGTCAAATAAATAACCTAACTCTACACCTAAATAACTAGAAAAGGAAGAAATGGAGAACCCCAGGGTTAGTAGAAGGAAAGAAATCTTAAAAATTAGGGCAGAAATAAATGCAAAAGAAACCATAGCAAAAATCAACAAAGCCAAAAGCTGGTTCTTTGAAAAGATAAATAAAATTGGCAAACCATTAGCCAGACTCATCAGGAAACAAAGAGAGAAAAATCAAATCAATACAATTAGAAATGAAAATGGAGAGATCACAACAGACAACACAGAAATACAAAGGATCATAAGAGACTACTATCAGCAACTATATGCCAATAAAATGGACAACTTGCAAGAAATGGACAAATTCTTAGAAAAGTACAACTTTCCAAAACTGAACCAGGAAGAAATAGAAAATTTTAACAGAACCATTACAAGCACAGAAATTGAAACTGTAATCAGAAATCTTCCAGCAAACAAAAGCCCAGGTCCAGACGGCTTCACAGCTGAATTCTACCAAAAATTTTGAGAAGAGCTAACACCTATCCTACTGAAACTCTCCCAGAAAATTGCAGAGGAAGATAAACTTTCAAACTCATTCTATGAGGCCACCATCACCCTAATATCACCCTAATACCAAAACCTGACAAAGATGCCACACAAAAAAGAAACCTACAGGCCAATATCACTGATGAACATAGAAGCAAAAATCCTCAACAAAATTCTAGCAATCAGAATCCAACAACACATTAAAAAGATCATACACCATGACCAAGTGGGCTTTATCCAAGGGATGCAAGGACTATTCAATATTCGCAAATTAATCAATGTAATTCACCACATTAACAAGTTGAAAAGTAAAAGCTATATGATTATCTCAATAGATGCAGAGAAGACCTTTGACAAAATTCAACATCCATTTATGATAAAAACTCTCCAGAAAGCAGGAATAGAAGGAACATACCTCAACATAATAAAAGCTATATATGACAAACCCACAGCAAACATTATCCTCAATGGTGAAAAATTGAAAGCATTTCCCCTAAAGTCAGGAACAAGACAAGGGTGCCCACTTTCACCGCTACTATTCAATATAGTTCTGGAAGTTTTGGCCACAGCAATCAGGGCAGAAAAAGAAATAAAAGGAATCCAGACTGGAAAAGAAGTAAAACTGTCACTGTTTGCAGATGACATGATCCTCTGCATAGAAAACCCTAAAGACTCCACCAGAAAACTACTAGAGCTGATCAATGAATATAGTAAAGTTGCAGGTTATAAAATCAACACATAGAAATCCCTTGCATTCCTATACACTAATAATGAGAAAGAAGAAAAAGAAATTAAGGAAACAATTCCATTCACCATTGCAATGAAAAGAATAAAATACTTAGGAATATATCTACCTAAAGAAACTAAAGACCTATATATCGAAAACTATAAAACACTGATGAAACAAATCAAAGAGAACACTAATAGATGGAGAAATATACCATGTTCATAGATCGGAAGAATTAATATAGTGAAAATGAGTATACTACACAAAGCAATCTACAGATTCAGTGCAATCCCTATCAAGCTACCAGTGGTATTTTTCACAGAACTAGAACAAATAATTTCAAGATTTGTATGGAAATACAAAAAACCTCGAATAGCCAAAGCAATCTTAAGAAAGAAAAATGGAAGTGGAGGAATCAACTTGCCTGACTTCAGGCTCTACTACAAAGCCACAGTCATCAAGACAGTATGGTACTGGCACAAAGACAGAAATATAGATCAGTGGAACAAAATAGAAAGCCCAGAGATAAATCCACACACCTATGGACACTTTATCTTCGACAAAGGAGGCAAGAATATACAATGGTTAAAGACAATCTCTTTAACAAGTGGTGCTGGGAAAACTGGTCAACTACTTGTAAAAGAATAAAACTAGATCACTTTCTAACACTACACACAAAAATAAACTCAAAATGGATTAAAGATCTAAATGTAAAACCAGAAACTATAAAACTCCTAGAGGAGAACATAGGCAAAACACTCTCTGACATAAATCACAGCAGGATCCTCTGTGCTCCACCATTCAGAATACTGGAAATAAAGCAAAAATAAACAAATGAGATCTAATTAAAATTAAAAACTTCTGCACAACAAAGGAAACTATAAGCAAGGTGAAAAGACAGCCTTTGGGATGGGAGAAAACAATAGCAAATGAAACAACTATTAAAGAACTAATCTCAAAAATATGCAAGCAACTTATGCAGCTCAACTCCAGAAAAATAAATGACCCAATCAAAAAATGGGCCAAATAACTAAATAGACATTTCTCCAAAGAAGACATACGGATGGCTAACAAACACCTGAAAAGATGCTCAACGTCACTCATTATCAGAGAAATGCAAATCAAGACCACAATGTGGTACCATTTCACACCAGTCAGAATGGGTGCGATCCGAATGTCCACAAGCAATAAATGCTGGAGAGGGTGTGGAGAAAAGGGAACCATCTTACACTGCTGGTGGGAATGCAAACTAGTACAGCCACTATGGAGAACAGTGTGGAGATTCCTTAAAAATTGCAAATAGAACTGCCTTATGACCCAGCAATCCCACTGCTGGGCATACACACTGAGGAAACCAGAATTGAAAGAGACACATGTACCCCAATGTTCATTGCAGCGCTGTTTATAATAGCCAGGACATGGAAGCAACCTAGATGTCCATCAGCAGATGAATGGATAAGAAAGCTGTGGTACATATTCACAATGGTGTATTACTCAGCCATTAAAAAGAATACATTTGAATCAGTTCTAATGAGATGGATGAAACTGGAGCCGATTATACAGAGTGAATAAGCCAGAAAGAAAAACACCAATACAGTATACTGACACATATATATGGAATTTAGAAAGATGGTGATGATGACCCTATATGCGAGACAGCAAAAGAGACACAGATGTATAGAACGGACTTTTAGACTCTGAGAGAGAGGGAGAAAGTGGGATGGTTTGGGAGAATGGCATTGAAACATATATACTATCATGTAAGAAACGAAGCGCCAGTCTATGTTCGATACAGGATACAGGATGCTTGGGGCTGGTGCATAGGGATGATCCAGAGAGATAATATGGGGTGGGGGTGGGAGTTGGGAGGGAGGTTCAGGATTGGGAGCTTGTATACACCTGTGGCGGATTCATGTCAATGTACAGCAAAAACCAATACAGTATTGTAAAGTAAAATAAAGTAAAAATAAAATTAAAAAACAACAGCAAAAATAAATTCCTTAAGCAAGTCTGACATTAGTACAGGCAGTAAACCGCCAGGTGGCAGTACAAGCCAAGCACAAAAGCTTCACTGTGATTTACAGACGCATTCTCAGTTGTTACACTTTAATTGGAATGAAATTAGCAATCAAATATCCACATTGGAGTAGAATCACCCTCTTCTCGAGGTGTTTTAAAACCTGGGTTTTTATACAAGTTTTTCAGAGGTGATACTTCGTGTTTTTTTAAAAATATCTGGTCAAGTTGTGTAGAAAAACCTGTTTTAATATGCTACATTTAGTAATTCAAAAGAGCATCTTATGTATTCCAGTCTGGACACAAATGAAACATCTTTCAGTGGTAAAATTCCTGTGCCACAGAAGTGTATGTCCTAAGCCAACTAGGAAAATAAAGCGGTGCTTTTAGTCAGGATCCAGACTACCAGGAAATATACATTAACAGTTGGAGTTGAATTATTAATAGATACTTCTTTTGTGGGTTAGACAGCTCAGTCTGTCTTAATTTTTAAAGTCAGGTATGACTTGATTGCAGTGCTTAGTCACTTTCTGGAAATATATAGTTGCTAGATAAAAATAGGATTTTTAATTTTTGTAACTAAATATATGTGGCATGTGTTTCATATCCATACATTTCCAAGGGTATTCTTAGGAACATCTGTTTCCATATTAGTAACTTTCCTCTTTGGTGGTGCTAGAGTCTTTCTTTGGTGTAGCAGACAGCATTGGAAGGTCCTTTGTGAGACGAGTGCACCTGTGAGGCACGGAACAGTTCCAACAGCACAAACTCCCAAACCTGGGTTTCTAATGAGTGGCTTTAGTTGCATTAATGTTAATGTTTGTTTTAGCCACTGAAAGAGAATTCCTAGCTGCTCGATTAGAGATTGAAGTCTCACAGCTGAATAAATTAAATCCCTGAGTACTGAGGCTCAGCTTGAAATTGATCACACAGAACCTCAGTTAGGAATCTGTGAAACATGGTGAGCCCAGGAGGAGCTGAAGGATGGGAGGAGTCTGAGGGTTCTGATCCTTCAAACTTTCAAAAAGTTAAGAAGTAATTTCACTAAACTCCGATCTATAATAAGTAGTGTGGTTACAATTCCGCAATGTACTAATAAGTGATTGGTGTGAGTCCTTAAAAGCTGCATCACTTACTTATGAGAAGCCAGAATGAGTTTAACACCCATCACAGTGAAATTTCTATTTTTGGTAAGGTATCCAGACCTCGAGAGCTGGGTAGAAGAACCTAGCAACCTGAATTTAAATAAGACCCAACTAAGTCCCTTATTATGTACCTCTGTCATTGTGTATGTTTGTAAGAAATTTAATAGCTACCAAGGGGATGTTGTTTAATAGGTTGATGTTCAATGGAGGGATGTTTCTAGGAATGCCCTTGGCCTTTTCCTTTAATCTTTTTTATTGTTGGTCTGCATGAAGATGTTCAAGACACCCTTATAAAATTTGAGAAGATATGAAGTTAAAGAGGATAAATTAAATAGACAGAATCCTAAAATCTTAGGTTTGTTGAACCTGGTGAGTGTTAAAAGAATGATTTTGAAGAGGTTATACGTAAAATCCACTACCTGTGCCCTAAAATCAACAGCATGTATATAGGATAAGTGGTAACTTCGCTGTAGCGTGCCTAGAAAAGACTTAAGGGAATTTGTTGGCAGCGAATATAATATAAATCCATTTGTACCATGGCAATCAGCAGTGTAAATGTAAACTTAGGTTTTATTAATCAAAAAGTGTGCCATGGCAAAGGAGAGATGCTCCTTCTTCCCCAGGCTGCACCATCCTGTCTTCAGTTCTAGGTGTTGTCCCTCAGGTGCGTCATAGGCAGGCTCAGGACTGTTCAGGAAAAAGACCACCCAGGTACCAAGAGCACTATAAAGGAAGTGGCTGAGGGAACTGGGGACTAGAGGGTGCACTATCGGAAGGCAGAGTGACGCTGGCTTCATGTGTTTGAAAGTCCGCCCTGTGAGAGGGGTGTTAGACTTCTTCCGAGTCATCCCAAGGGATCAAATTAAAATCAAGGAGTGGAAACCTTAAAGAGGCAGTTTTGAGTTTCATATAATGACTGTCTAATGGTTGAAGGCAAGCCCAGATGGGAACAAACTGTTGAAGAGATGGTGATCATGAGGCTGTTCAAGCATGGATGGGTAAGAACGTAGAAATATCTTAGCAACTGATAGACAGTTAAATACATTTAAAAATCCCTTCCAAGGTGGCCCAGTGGTTGAGACTCTGTGTTCCCAATGTAGAGGATGTGGATTTGATCCCTGGTCAAGGAACTAAGTTCCTGCATGCCACATGGTACAGCCTTAAAAAAAATTCCTTTCAATTCTGAGAGCTTATGGTTATTTTCTTAATGCATATTTTCTTAAGCTAACAAGACTCCTTAAGAAAAGGCATCTTTAAAGATTGAACAATATTAATTTATCCAAATAATCCTAATATGTGTTATTTTTTCTTTTTAATGTGTTTAGTCAGCAGAGACAGTCAGGACTTTACATGTGACTTTTATTCCTGTTATCTCAAAAAGAAAGAAAGAAAAAGTGAAGTCACTCAGTCGTGTCCGACTCTTTGCGACCCCATGGACACCAGGCTCCTCCATCCATGGGATTTTCTAGGCAAGAATACTGGAATGGGTTGCCATTTCCTTCTCCAGGGAACTTCCCGACCCAGGGATCGAATCCAGGTCTCCCACATTGTAGACAGATGCTTTACTGTCTGAGCCACCAGGAGATAAGGTCAAAACTCCAATGGCAAGATAAACACAGTAGGTGCCAAGTACTTCCAAATCCTAAAGAGATCACCCGAGCAGATTGTATTATATGGTTGGACAACCAGTATTGGCCCATTGCTAACCTCTAGGGTTGGAGCTTAAGCACTGGTGATGAAAACTGTTAGAGTCATTGACGTGCTGTGTAATACCTGTCCCCACCCTGGGGAACTGCTGGGAGAACCTGGCGCATGTGGAAGTCTGGGAGACTCAAGGACTGTGGCGCCAAGAGAGACCGAGGCGAGAGCTCCCCTGCCTGCGGGGGGTTTAGACGAGCGCGGTTTGGTGGGAGCAGCTCCACCATCATGCGGCGGGTGTGGCGAAGGTGCCTGTTCATTTTAAAAGGCTGCCTGGAGGGTGGACTCCCATAAAGGGCTGGTGGAGGAGACTGACGAGAAGTCAGTGAGAGGAGATTTGCTGCCTGGAGAGCCAGGCCACTAGGGTCAAAGCTGGGCTCTGCTGCGTATTTGCTGTGTGATCGTGGGCAGAGGTGGAGCAAGAAAGGTAGAAGAACCTAACCCCGTGCACCTGCCTGCCCGAGTCTTAGGAAGATGGGAGCCAATTTACATCAGAAAAGATTCTGGAATTTGGACAGTAAATGAAAGAGGCTTTTATTTTTTTTAATTTTTATTTATTATTTATTTATTTTTTAATACTTTATTCTACATTACAATACTGTATTGGTTTTGCCATACATTGACATGAATCAGCCACAGGTGAACACGATCTCCCAATGCCGAAGCCCCCTCCCACCTCCCACCTCCCACCCCATATCATCTCCCTGGATCCTCCTGTGCACCAGCCCCAAGCATCCTGTATCCTGTATTGAACACAGACTGGCGCTTTGTTTCTTACAAGATAGTATACATGTTTCAATGCCATTCTCCCAAATCATCCCACCCTCTCCCTCTCCCTCAGAGTCCAAAAGTCCGTTCTATACCTCTGTGTCTCTTTTGTTGTCTCACATATAGGGTCATCATTACTAAAATACCCAAGTAAGACCACTCTTGCAACTTAGATAAGAGAACTGTGGGACCTTCCTAAGTTCCCATTCAAAGGGAACAAAGGAGTCCAGAAAGCAGGTGTGAAGAGAGTGGAAAAGAGGATAAAGCTGTTCTCTGTGTGCATCTTGAACAGAGCAGCTTAATAAATAGATGAGCTGGCTACAGCAGTGACGGGAAATGCCAGCTAGATTCTCGGTGTGGTTTTGTCACCAAAGAGCAGTGTCAATAACAGGCCATCCTATGTCTTTGGGCCCTGAATTTCTTCACCTGTAGAAGATCTCCAGTTCCTTTTAGCTTTGTAGTGCTGTTCCCATTTTCCTTCACAACCAAGTTTTGGTATCTGTGTGTCTATCTATCTAATTTAGTATTTATAAATATTTATATCCAGAAGTTTTTTAGAAAAGATTTAATTACCTGAACTTTGATGTTTTTTCCCAGTTGGCATGCTGACTGTGTTTTGTGCCTAAATGTAGTTGGTAAGATTATCTTCTGTGTTTCTGGCTTGTCCAGTAGTTTTCCCTCTCTGTTAAACTTAGTGTAGATAAGCTTTAGTAAGGTATGGCATTGTGAGCACATGCATTTTAAGTGTCTTACCCATATTAATTCTGCTGATGCAGTCTACCTGTGATTTTTACATTTTGTCAATGAAAAGGCACAGGCAAACTACATTCAAGGAGGTAAAACGACGGACAATTAAATATTAAAGAACCCCTCAGAGCTCTGGGAACTGATGAGATAGTTCTGCATTTTCTTACTCACGTGTGCAGAACGACTGGGCTTCGTTTGCCCTTGGATTTTAAGTCTCTTCAGAGCACAGCTGCTGTCTAAGGTGATGGAATTATCTGTAAATTCCTGTCAGAATCTCTGACAGGCCCCGAAAAGGGTTGGCACAAACAAATCATTTCTCTAACTAGTTGGGCTATTTAAAATTATACAGTAAGGTGTACATTTCAGTTCAAATGAAAATGAAACACTGCTTAGAACATCATAAAGTAGTCAGAATGAGTGGGCAACATACATCTTAATCTACTCAGTTCTTTGCTGAACTCCTAATGCCACCAATCGCCCTGTTTATGGTGTAAAGCCTGTAACCTGAAATGTCTTTGCTGTTTGTGTCCAGTTTAGATTTAAGTGATTGCTGAATTTTCTTCTGTATCCACAGTCTTTTGATTCAGCTCAGGAGACATCATCTTTAAATCCTAGGTATAAATTCAGCCATGGCAGCTTAAGCCTCTAAAATCTCAGTATTTAGAGCATCAAAAACCCTGTAAGAATGCCATGAGAATATTTGTATGTTGCTGAGAGAGAATGGAAAGTTAAGTATAATAAAGTACCTTTCTTTAAAAAATACATGTATGTTCATTTAATTTCCTTTTTGTTCCCTCTTAGTCAACAAGAGTCTGAAATGCAGTACTTGTGTGCAGTCTCAAAAATGACAGAATGATCTCTATTCATTTCCAAGGCAAACCATTCAATTATCACAGAAATCCAAGTATTTGCCCGAGCCACTAATGTGGAAGAAGCTGAAGTTGAACGGTTCTAAACCTATAAAACCTTCTAGAAATAACACTCAAAAAGATGTCCTTTTCATTATAGGGGACTGGAATACAGAAATAGGAAGTCAAGAGATACTGATACCTGGAGTAACAGGCAAATATAGCCTTGGAGTACAAAATGAAGCAGAACAAAGGCTAACAGAGTTTTCCCAAGAGAATGCACTGGTCATAGCAACCATTCTCTTCCAACAACAAAAGCAACAATTCTACACATGGACAGCAGTAGACAGTCAATACCAAAATCAGATTGATTATATTCTTTGCAGCCAAAGATGGAGAAGCTCTATATGGTCAGCAAAAACAAGACCAGGAGCTGACTCTGGCTCAGATCGTGAACTCCTTATTGCCAAATGCAGACTTAAATTGAAGAAAGTAGGGAAAACCACTAGACCATTCAGGTATGACCTAAATCAAATCCCTTGCAATTATATAGTGAAAGTGACAAATAGATTAAAGGGATTAGACCTGATAGATAGGGTGTCTGAAGAACTATGGGCAGAGGTTCATGATATTGTACAGGAGGCAGTGATAAAAACCATCCCCAAGAGGAAGAAACACAAAAAAGGCAAAATGGTTGTCTGAGGAGGCCTTACAAATAGTGGAGAAAAGATGAGAAGTGAAAGGAGGCAAAGGAGAAAAGGAAAGATATACCCATCTGAATGCAGAGTTCCAAAGAATAGCAAGGAAAGATAAGAAAGCCTTCTTCAGTGATCAATGCGAAGAAGTAGAGGAGAACAATAAAATGGGAAAGATTAAAGATCTCTTCAAGAAAATGAGAGTTACCAAGGGAACATTTCATACAAAATGGGCATAATAAAGGACCAAAATGGTATGGACCTAACAGAAGCAGAAAATATTAAGAAGAGGTGGCATGAATACACAGAAGAACTAAACAAAAAGATCTTCATGACCAAGATAACCACAGTGGTGTGATCACTCACCTAGAGCCAGATATCCTGGAGTGAGAAGTCAAGTGGGCTTTAGGAAACAGCACTATGAACAAAGCTAGTGGAGGTGATGGAATTCCAGCTGAGCTAGTTCACATCCTAAAAGATGATGCTGTGAAAGTGCTGCACTCAACATGCCAGCAAATTTGGAAAACTCAGCGGTGGCCACAGGACTGGAAAAGGTCTGTTTTCATTACCATCCTAAAGAAGTGCAATGCCAAAGAATGCTCAAACTACCACACAATTGCATCCATCTCACACGCTAGCAAAGTAATGCTCAAAGTTCTCCAAGCCAGGCCTCAACAGTATGTGAACCATGAACTTCCAGATATTCAAGCTGGATTTAGAAATGGCAGAGGAGCAACAGATCAAATTGCCACCATCTGTTGGATCATCAAAAAAGCAGAGAGTTTCAGAAAAACATCTACTTCTGCTTCATTGGCTATGCTAAAACCTTTGACTGTGTGGATCACAACAAACTGTGGAAAATTCTTCAAGAGATGGGAATTCCAGACCACCTTACCTGCCTCTTAAGAAATTTGTATGCAGGTGAAAAAGCAACAGTAGAATCCAAACAATGAACAACAAACTCGTTCCAAATTGGGAAAGGAGTATGTTATAGTGGTATATTGTCACCTTGCTTATTTAACATATATGCAGAGTACATCATGAGAAATGCCAGACTGTATGAAGCACAAGCTGGAATCAGGATTTCAGGGAGAAATATCAGTAACCTCAGATATGCAGATGACACCACCCTTACTGCAGAAAGCAAAGAGGAACTAAAGAGTCTGTTGATGAAAGTGAAAGAGGAAAGTGAAAGAGGGCAGTGAAAAAGTTGGCTTAAAACTCAACATTCAAAAACAAAGATCATGGCATCCGGTACCATCACTTCTTGGCAAATAGATGGAGAAACAATGGAAACAGTTGATAGACTTTATTTTCTTAGGCTGCAGAATCACTGCAGATGGTGACTGCAGTCATGAAATTAGAAGACGCTTCCTCCTTGGAAGAAAAGTTATGACCAACTTAGACAGCATATTAAAAAGTAGAGACACTGATTTGCTGAAAAATGTCCATCTAGTCAAAGGTATGTTTTTTTCCAGTAGTCATGTATGTATGTCAGAGTTGGACCACTAAATCTGGGCACTAAAAAATTGATGCTTATGAACTGTGGTATTGGAAAGACTCTTGAGAGTCCCTGAGACTGCAAGGAGGTGAAATCAGTCCTAAAAATTCATTGGAAGGACTGATGCTGAAGCTGAAACTCCAATACTTTGGCCACCGGATGTGAAGAACTGACTCACTGGAAAAGACTTTGATGTTGGGAAAGGTTGAAGGCAGTAGGAGAAGGGGATGACAGAGGATGAGATGGTTGGATGACATCACTGACTTGATGGACATGAATTTGCACAAGTTCCAGGAACTGGTGATGGACAGGAAAGCCTGGTGTGCTACAATCCATGGGGTCACAAAGAGTTGAACACAGCTGAGCGACTGAACTGATCTGAGTTGATGTTCCAAGAACTGCTCTATATTTGTGGTGGTTAAGGGATTGTGGAGAGAAATAAGAGCACTGAATTCTATTTCTGAGGTCAGAGCATCTTCTTTCTGCCTTATTAGACTATGGTCTCCAAGTCTAAAGATGTAGTTCAGTGATAATGTGGGGCAATTGTATATGTAATAAATTGTAGGGTAGCAGTACTATTCCAGGCTTCTGGCACTTATTTTTGCCACCCAGCATATTTCCTCTCCTTTCCTATTCCTTTAATGCAGATTCTACTTCCTGTCTTCATATAGGGATCAGCACAAGAACTAACAGAGTCTTAGAACTTCATTCACCTGTCTGTGTGGTTGGTTCAGATACGACACATGAACAAGGCCAATAAGAGCCCTTGTCTACGAGGCTGTCCTATAGTGCAGTCAATAAGGAAAATTGCTTTTACTTCTGTGTTCCTGAAACTGGAAGGGTATCTGTGTCTACATCAAGCAGGCTCGCTCACATGGATGTAGTAGGTTTCCCAGAGAGTGAGTGGTGCGTGAAGGCCTCTTGAGGCCCAGACCAGGCCCTGGCACTTCTCTGCTTCTGCTGCATCCTACTGGCCAAAGTACAGGGCCAGCCCTGACTCAGACAGTGAGGAACTAGTCTCTGCTTTTAATGGGAGGAGTTGAAAGCCAAAGGGCATGAGCATAGGCAGGCATGGAAAAATGGGAGCACAGCTAATTTACTAAAAAATTGTTATGTGCATTTCAAAAGTTTAGAAATTTCCTCAAGGTCACATGGCTAATAAGCATTAGAGACAGGATTTGAGCCTTAATCTTCCGACTGAAAATCTTGCTCTTTCAGTGTTTCTCTTTAGTCTTGCTGATTGATCCATGCAGTCCAGATGTCACAACTTAATTACTAATAGTTTCTAGAGCCCTATTCTTAGAGCACTTTTGAATGACTTGTAACTTATTATGACAAGTTCCTTATTATAGTAAAGGTATTAACTTTCTATGAATAGGTCTTCTTGAGCCATACTTACAAGCATTTTTATCCATATTTGTATCCACAAGAAAAGGAAGTTCATATTTTCAACTTACATCACAGCTATGATTTGAAATACCAAGTGTTATTTTTGGAGAATAGATAAAATAACTTGTAGTGTATAGGAAGTTTGATCTTGGAGTACAAAATGAACCAAGGCAAAGCCTAACTGTTTGTCAAGAGAACATGCCAATCTTAGCAAACACCCTTTTCCAACAACCCAAGAGACCACTCTACACATGGACATCACCAGATGGTCAGTACCAAAATCAGATTGATTATGTTCTTTGCAGTCAAAAATGGAGAAGCTCTATACAGTCAGCGAAAACAAGACCTGGAGCTGACTGTGGCACAGATCATGAACTCCTTATTGCAAAATTCAGGCATATATTGAAAAAAAAATAGAGGAAACCACTAGGCCATTCAGATATGACTTAAATAAAATCCCTTATGCTTATACAATGGAGATGACGAATAGATTCAGGGAATTAGATCTGGTAGACAGAGTGTCTGAACAACTATGGATGGAGGTTCATAGCACTGTACAGGAGACAGTGACCAAAACCATTCTAAAGGGAAAAAAAAAATGCAAGAAGGGAAAGTGGGTGTATGAGGAGGCGTTACAAATAGCTGAGGAAAGAAGAGACGCTAAAGGCAAGGGAGAAAGGGAAAGAGACCCAACTGAATGCAGAGTTCCAGAGAATGGCTAGGAGAGATAAGAAGGCCTTCTTAAATGAACAGTGCAAAGAAATAGAGGAAAACAATGAAATGGGAAAGACTAGAGATCTCCTCAAGAAAATTGGAGATTCCAAGGGGACATTTCACACAAGGATGAGTATGGTAAAAGACAGAAACTCAAAGGAGCTAACAGAAGCAGCAGAGATTAAGAAGAGGTGGCAAGAGGATACAGAAAAACTATACAAAAAAAGGTCCTAATGACCTGGATAACTATATGATGTGGTCATTCATCTGGAGCCAGACATCCTGGAGTGTGAAGTCAAGTGGGCCTTAGGAAGCATTACTATGAACAAAGCTAGTGAAGGTCACAGAATTCCAGCTGAGCCATTTCATATCCTAAAAAATGATGCTGTTAAAGTACTGCACTCAGTATGTCAGCAAATTTGGAAAACTCAGCGGTGTCCCCTGACTGGAGAAAATCAGTTTTCATTCCAATGCCAAAGAGTGTTCAAACTACCATACAATTGTGCTCATTTCACATGTTAGCAAGATTATGTTCAAAATCCTTCAGGCTAGGCTTCAGCAATACGTGAACTGAGAACTTCCAGATGTACAATTTGGGTTTAGAAAAGGCAGCAGAACCAGAGATCAAATTGCTGACATTCACTGGATTATGGAAAAAGCAGAGGAATTCCAGAGAAACAGATACATACTTCTGTTTCATTGACTATGCTAAAGCCATTGACTGTGTGGATCTCATCAAACTGGAAAATTCTTAAACAGATGGGAGTACCAGATCATCTTACCTGTCTCCTGAGAAACCGTATGCCGGACAGGAAGCAACAGTTAGAACCAGACACAGAACAACTGACTGGTTCTAAATTTGGAAAGGACTACGACAAGGCTGTATATTGTCACCCTGCTTATTTAGCTCATATGCAGAGTACATCATGCAAAATGCCAGTCTGGATGAATCACAAGCGGGAATCAAAAGATTGCCAGGAGAAGTATCAACAGCCTCAGATATGCAGATGATACCACCCTTATGGCAGAAAGCAAAGAGGAACTGAAGGTCCTCTTAATGAGTGTAAAAGAGGAGAGTGAAAAAGCTGGGTTGAAACTCAACATTCAAAAAACTAAGATCATGGCATCTGGTCCCATCACTTCATGGAAAATAGATGGGAAAAATATGGAAGCAGTGGCAGACTTTATTTTCTTGGGCTCCAAAATCACCGCAAATGGTGACTGCAGCCATGAAGTTAAAGACACTTGCTCCTTAGAAGAAAAGCTATGACAAACCTAGACAGCATATTAAAAAGCAGAGACATTGTCAACAAAGGTCCATATAGTCAAGACTATAGTTTCCAGTAGTCATGTCTGGATTTGAGAGTTGGATCATAACGAAGACTGAGCATCAAAGAATTTATGCTTTTGAATTGTGGTGCTCTAGAAGACTCTTGAGTGTCCCTTGGACTGCAAGGAGATCAAACCAGTCCATCCTAAAGGAAATCAGTCCTGAATATTCATTGGAAGGACTGATGCTGAAGCTGAAACTCTCAATACTTTGGCCACCTGATGTGAAAAGCTGATTCACTGGAAAAGACCCTGATGCTGGGAAAGATTGAGGGCAGCAGAGGATGGGATGGCTAGATAGCATTACCAAATCAATGGACATGAATTTGACAAACTCCAGGAGATAAGTGAAGGACAGAGGAGCCTGGTGTGCTGCAGTTCATAGGGTTGCAAAGAATGCGACAGGACTTAGTGACTAAACAATAAGAACAATATAGTAATACTTAGAGATAATTAGTGCTTCACTGGTGGCTCAGATGGTAAAAAATCTGCCTGCAATGCGGGAGACCTGGATTGATAGTCGGGGAACACTTAGTTCAGGCAAGTGGGAAACTGGAAGTTGATGAGAGCTGTTCAGAGAGACGGCTGTCAGCAAGTGGAAGGAGAGACTGAGCTTCAATCCTGGAGGATTCTGAGGGAAGTAGTAGTGGTAGTGGCTGTTTTTTAAGCTGAGGAATCTTAACAGTGAAAAGTGAAAGCGTCAGTTGCCCAGTCGTGTCCGAATCTTTGCAACTCCATGGACTGCAGTCTGCCAGGCTCCTCGTCCATGGAATTCTCCCAGCAAGAATACTGGAGTGGGTTGCCATGCCCTTCTCCAGGTGCTCTTTCCGACCCAGGAATCTTTCCAACCCAGATATCCAGCATTGCAGGCAGATTCTTTACCATCTGAGCTACCTGGGAATCTTGCAGCTTGGTGTGAAAGGCCCCATGCATATTCCAGAGGCAGCTCCTCCAGGGCTCCTCACAAGGATGGAGTACAAAGAGCCTGGTGTTGTGCTGTAAGACTCGCTGTCCCATAATGTGCCTCTGCCAACATAATTAGCTCAAACCCTCTGTGAACGCCTACTTTAAAAGTCTGGGTGTTATAATTCTTCCTCTAGAACAGTCCTAAGGGTGTTGATGGAAAGGGATGGCCACACAGGCAACTTTACCTCATGAAATTTAATGATTAAAAAGCATGATTGCTGTGAAGAAAGGAAGATTAGGAAGGCATAGAAACAAACAGGGTACAGAAACAAACAGTGAAAACTGAAAGAAAACAATGGCCAGAAACTTTCTTTCTGCAATTGAAATAAGGGCTTCTCTCGGAGGGAAGACTAGTGAGTAGAACTGAACGCTTGCAAACATTTTGGAGTTCATTTGGTTTGATGTGGGATGACTGGAACTCATCCCTGGAATATGAGCATAAGAAAGGGAGTGTTCAAATGGTTCACATGAGACAGGAGAAGGGGAAAGAGGACAAGTAAGAGGACATCTTTGGATTGGTGAGAAAGCAGATGGCTTTATGACTTATAAATTGGTTAGTAGGGGTAAAAGTCATATGTATAATTTTTAAGTATCATATTAGCTTATACCTTCACCTTCTTTTCATTGTTTTGATAAACATGCCAATCTCATACCAGAACAGGTTCTGATTTTGGAATCTGGTGGTCAGGAAAAACAGGGTAGCAAAAGAACTGGAATATGTTCTCCTTGGAAGAGACAAAACAGGGATTACACTCTCCCTGACAGGTTTCCTAAGTGATTTAAGAAGGTTTGTGCATTCTGTGTTTAGAAACACAGAGAAACTTTGAATGGAGAATGTTTTCCCTCTTGTCTGTTGGCTGCATTCTGGCACTGGGTGACTGCCTCAATCAGAGAAATTTGGCCTGCAGTCAAGGCTGGATCTCAGGGCGGTGGGGCCTGACATTCCTGTACTCCACATCCGAGACTTTGTATCTATAGTCATCTGACTGTAGACTCTTTCCCCTCAGCAAAAGGTGCAGGGTTCTAACCATGAGGGTAAGAATTATGTATAAGCCTGAAGTCAGTTTTCAGCATGTATCATTTGAGACAATAGACTACATTTTATGTTATAAAGGAAAAATAACCCAAGGAAATTAAAAGAAAACAGATCCATGGCCATATAGGACTGTCTCAGAAAGAAGACTAAAAATTTTTTTAAGTTCAGGTAGGCCAACTCCATATAATCATTTTAAGCTTTTAAATCACAAGTTTGAGCTGTAGGAATGTCTTTGTTGGTAAATACAGAGGAAAGATCAGCCACTGAAACCATTTATCTTGCATTTGTTCAAAGCACTGAGTAAATTAGAGCAAATTTTAGAGTTTGGAATTCTTCTGTGATGTGACAAAATCAAAGAGTTGTTGAATTTGTATTACATGTATATTTTGCAGTGTTTGACCTTTCTTCTAAATCTGTAATTAAAAAGGGAAGGAAAAGCAACCAAACATGAAAGCAGTTTTGCATTCTTTACTTTCAAGTTCTGGTTGAAGGTATTTGAAAGATCAGGATGGTTTTCCATCTCTGGTGTTTTGGACATGCTTTCAAAAAACCAATGTAACCTTCTCTATTATTATTAATATCCATGTTATTCTTCATAAAGTTGTAGATAGTTGCTGCCACCAGTTTTGCTGCCAGCAAAGGGGCATCTGTCTGTGGATGCTTCTTTTTATGGTTTCAGTCTCTGAACATTTATGTCATAAGCCAACTTTGCTTAAATATTTTTTGCGTATACTTTTTATTTTGGAATAATTTTATATGCACAGAAAATTTACAAAAAGAGTGTAGCAAGTTCTTATATACACTTCACCTATCTTTTCCTAATGTTGCCATCTGTAAGTGGGTGGAATGGTGGCCTGCAGAATCCATGTCCACATTCTAAACCCCAGAATTTGTGGTGTCCTTATTTGAAGAATCTTTGCTGATGTAATTAAGCATTTCAAGATGAGATTGTTCTGGATTATCTGAGTGGGCCTTAAATCCAATGACAGAGGTCCTTATAAAAGACACAAAGAGGAGGGACACACAGGGCAGGGCAGAAGAGGGCAGGGCTCATTTTTTCACTGATGTTCCCTTTCCAACCTAGGATCCTATCCAGGATATCGAATGGTGCTGCTTGTCAGGTCTCTACAGTCTTTGTTCTGTGACACTTTCCTAGTCATTGTTTGTTTTTCTTGGCCTTGATGGTTTGGGCAGCACTGGTTAGATATTTTGTGGAATGTCCCCCACCCTGGGTTTGTCTCCTCCTTCTTTTCATGATCAGACTGGATTGTGAATTCTGTGAAAGAGTACCGTGAAGGTGTAGTGCTTCTTTCGTTACATCATGTTGTTGTTGTTCAGTCGCCCCGACTGTCCAACTCTTTGTGACCCCGTGGACTGCAGCACACCAGGCTTCTCTGTCCCTCACCATTTCCCTAAGTTCATGTCCATTGCATCAGGGATGCCGTCCAGCCATCTCATGCCCCGTCGTCCCCTTCTCCTCCTACCCTCAGTCTTTCCCAGCATTAGGGTCTTTTCCAAGGAGTCGGCTGTTTGCATCAGGTGACCAAAATGCTGGAACTTCAGGTGTAGCATCAGTCCTACCAATGAATAGTCAGGGTTGATTTCCTTTAAGATTGACTGGTTTGATCTCATGGCTGTCCAAGGGACTCTCAAGAGTTTTCTCAAGCACAACAGTTCAAAGGCATCGATTCTTCAGCACTCTGTCTTCTTTACAGTCCAACTCTCACAACCATACATGACCACAGGAAAGACCATAGCCTGACTATACAGACCTTTGTCAGCAAAGTGACGTCTTTGCTTTTCAATATACTGTCTAGGTTTGTCATAGCTTTCCTGCCAAGAAGGAAAGAGGCACATTTATTATTACTTCATAAAGGGTGTATATATCCACATGACTTGCCCTTGCTGATGTTAATCTTATCATTTAAATGTGGTAGAGTTTCCCAGGTTTCTCCATTGTGAAGTTACTATTTTCCCTTTCTATTCTCTGTTCTTTGGAAGTAAGTCTTTAAGTCCGGGCCACACTCAAGTAGGTGGGAGATTAAGCTATACCTCCTTGGAGCAGGGAGAGGATGGTGGGTATTATGTGGAGTTTTCCTGTAAGAAGTATGCCTTCCTTCTGTCTTCCCTGTCTTCAGTAGTTTATTTATATCAGTATGGATGTATGTATATTTAGTCACTCAGGCATGTCCAACTCTTTGTGACCCTGTAGACTATTGCCAAGCTCCTCTGTCTCTGCGATTCTCTAGGCAAGAATAGTGGAGTGGGTTGCCATGGCCTTCTCCAGGGGATCTTTCTGACCTGGGATTGGGCCTGCATCTCTTGTGTCTCCTGCATTGGCAGGTGGGTTCTTTACCACTAGCGCCACCCGGGAAGCCTGCATATCAGCCTAAAGGTACTTCTATTTATCATCCAGTTATATGTTATGATCTAATGCAACAACATTATTATTTTTTTGCCCAAATTGTTCTAGCTTTCCTGGGTCTTTTTTATTATTTTTTATTACATTATATGGTATTGATTTAAGCTTTCTTTTTGTTCCCTGGACTACTGCTGCATGACAAATTACCCCTGAGCTTAGTTGCTTAACACAACAAACATTATTATCTCAGGGTTTCTATGGGTCAGCAGTCTGGCTGTGACTTAACTGAGTGCCTCCGATCCCTCACAAGTGTGCAGCCAGGGTGTCAGGTGGAGCGGTGATCTTCTGAAGCCTCGACTGAAGAGGCTGACACACGTGTTGTTTATAACCCTCAGGTCCTTGCTAGCTACTGCATGCAGACATAGGCAAGGAGCAGTCATAGGCTGCGCACAGCACCGCACCTAGCTTCCCTCAGAGCAGGGTGGGCAGGGGGAGGGGTGCCCAACATGGAAACTGTAGGGTTTCTTGTAACCTAATCTTACAAGTAGCAGCCTGTCACTTTTGCTCACATTCAAGGGGAGGGGAGAGTAGAATGGCCTGAATGCAGGGAGGTGGGGGCACTGGAGGCCATTTTAAGGCTGCCACCGCACCCAGAATCTGCTGTTGCAGTTGCTCACTTTACTGCTCTAGGATGGACAGAAGCAGGAGAGAAGGGGGACTCTTTGAAAAGCAAAACCCCACTGGATTAAATGTTTTGTTTGCAATAACTTTTGACATTGCATCACACACTATGTGATATCTGTCTCATTCATTTGCGCATTTGTTTATTCATTCATTAAGGAGTATATAACATGTAACTCATGAAAATGCAGTGTGGCGTGTGACATTCCTGACCCCCAGATGTGGTCTACCTAAAATCTTTGGAAAGTCTTTTTTTCTTAACTAGATAGCACCTGTGCACTTGCAGGTCATTTAAGCCCAAACACTATAGTGCCGCTTCTACCAGCTGACATGTGAGCAGAGGTAGAACAATTATTAACTGTAATCGAAGCTAAATCGAAGCTAATTGTAAATCGAAGCTAAACTTGAAGTTGTTCACATTGAATTCATTAAAAATTTCGTAATGAACCTAGGGAATTATGAAGAATTACTGACAGTAACACTAGTAAGTCTTCCATTTGAATTCAGTTCACATTTAGATCCTTAATCATTAAATAAAATCATTTATTTGTGTCTTCTAATTAAAAAATAATAATTCATGCTCCCTGCAGAACACTTGAAAATGAAGAAAAGCCAAAGGAAGTTAGCTGATTTCAGAGGTTATGTTCTTAATCATTACTCTATACTTTTGAAGTGAGCATGCACACTCTGGGCCTTTGTTTCTGCATGGGCAAAATATAGGAGTAGTCCTAAATGTATGGTCTCCTATGTCCTCTCCTTGTTTGCATGTATAATAGAATTTTATCATATGCGTAGTTAACTTACTCAACTTCAAAATTTCTCCAGTTCAAGAGTGAGAGCCAGAGAGTAAGAGGGAGAAAGAGTCCATGCGATTCTCCAGGCAAGAATACTGGAGTGGGTTGCCATTCCCTTCTCCAGGGGATCTTCCGGACCCAGGGATCCAACTTGCATTTCAGGTCTCCTGTACCAGCAGGCATGTTCTTTACCACTAGCGCCACCTGGGAAGCCGTTACATAATTCAGGAAACTTAAATAATCAGTAGTCAGTGCAGGCTGGTCAAACAAAACCTATGGAAATAATGTAAAAGTGATCTCATTTAAAAATTATTTTTATCACTGACAATGGACAGAAGTGTATTGTTTAGATGACCAAGTAAGTTAATGGTTATAGATTCACCTACACTCTTGAAGAGGTGAAGAATTAATTGATGTCAGTGGTGGAGCACTTATAGGTAATTACTCAGGGGAGCCAATAAAGCGTCTTGCAGAGCTGTAAAAATGCATACTATACTTTTTAGAAGTGTATTTTAAGGATACATGATACTATATATGATTTTCTTCACTTAACTGACTTTAAAATCAAACCTAGAAGTAATATGTGAATCTGTTTTAACAGATACCTACTCAAAATGGAATGATACAGTTTGAAAGCAAATGGTGCATTCTTGTCTCACAAGGGGCTGGACTATGACCAAAAATCCATTAGGATTCAAGTAGTAGTTCTCTGGATCTTGTTCTTTATTTCTCTGCTTCTGTATGGGAACTTGCCTCATTCTTTTTTCATGCAAACTTTTTGCTTCTCTGTGCCTGGATGGAAAATGGCCATTCTACAGAATTTTTCAGACCAGGCATGCAATGGAGAATGGCTAGTGTTTCTGAGATTTAATTCCAAATATTCTGGAGGATATGTAATTTCAGATAGGTTGGTAGGGGCCAAGAATGGCTGTATGCCCACTTTCCAGGAGAGGCCATGGGGAAGGATTCAGACCCAAGTGGGGCTGCCACACGGTATATTGTGGCAGCCAGCCACAGATGGCCTCACAGAGGTTCCTGGATCCCTCAGGCAGGGCTCAGAAAAAGAAGGAAGAGTCACGGAACTCCCCAGGGCCCTGCGGACAGAAGTGTGGGAGGTCTTAGGTTGATGAGAGAGGACCAGACAGGACATCAGATGCCTTAGAAAGTAACCAACGGCATGACGCTGTAGATCCCTGGAGACTTAGATATGACCCAGGAAAGGAAAAGCATGAAAGGAAGAATGCCAAACCAACAGATTAAATTTTAACCTGTCTAGGGACATGGAACTTAAAAGGTAGACTGAACCACAGAGAAGAGCTATGTTGATGGCACACCTGTTTTGAGATCGTAGGGCTTGCATCTGATACCCATGGGGAGCTGGAATATCTGTGATTCCTCAGGCAGCATATTTCTGGACTACAGATCACAGATACCTTCCAGAAATAAGGTCAAAGTCCCTTTGGGGGCAATACTCATGAACCCATGCAGAGATAAGTAAGTGCTCCAGAAACACCAATGATCAGAAAACTGTGGACTGTAGTGAGATCAAGTTTGCAAGAGTTTTACAAAAATGCTTTACAATTTTGGGGCAACCTGAGGGCTGATGGGCAGAAGAGAGGACAGATGTAACCTTATAAATGGGTGAATTTGAGCTCTGTAGGTGTCAGGAAGGTAGTGACAAAGGAAGGTGCATGGCATCTTCTCAAGGCATATTCTCAGACTCAGACTCTGGATAGAAAGAGTGGACTCCAAGGAGAAAGGAGTGATTCCAAGCAACACGAGCTCTCACCCTGCCAGATGGCATAGATGGATACTTACCACAGCAGCTCTTTTGGGAGGCCCTTACCTAAGCTGTTTGTAAGATAGCTTGCAAGGCAGAAGGATCCTGTTACTCTGCTTAATGCATTGATGAAATGGCCAGGGCCACAGTCAGACGCTGTCTCAGGAAAGGAGATAAGACTTCTTAACAAGCCTCCAGAGGGCACAGCTCTACATTGGAGAATGTTTCTAAGACTAGTGAAGCACAAACACTGCTATTTTGTTTGCCAGAAAAAAATGACCATTTTAATGATGAATTTGCCTTAAAGGAAACCCTCAGTCATTAATACTGGAGGTAAGGTCTGCCTGGTGAGGGTAAGAGGAAAGGGTCTCAGAAAAGTGAGAGGACCAAAGAGTAAGGCCATTTTCTACCTTCAGGAAAGAGTCTAGGGACTTCCCTAGTGGTCCAGTGGTTAAGATCCCCTGGTAGTTCAGCTGGTAAAGAATCCACCTGCAATGCAGGAGACTCTGGTTCAATTCCTGGGTTGGGAAGATCTGCTGGAGAAGGAATAGGCTACCCACTTCAGTATTCTTGGGCTTCCCTCATGGCTCAGCTGGTAGAGAATCTGCTTGCAATGCGGGAGACCTGAGTTTGATCTTTGGATTGGGAAGATTCCCTGGAGAACAGAATGGCTACCCACTCCAGTATTCTGGCCAGGAGAATTCCAGGGACTGTACAGTCCATGGATCGCAAAGAGACTGACATGACTGAGCGACTTTCACTTTCACTTTCCAATGCGGAAGATGCAGACTTGATCCCCTGGTTGGGGAACTAAAAATAGCTACGTTTTTTTTCCAGTAGTCATGTATGGATGTGAGAATTGGACCATAAAGATACTGAGTGCAGAATTTATGCTTTTGAACAGTGTTGTTGAAGAACACTCTTGAAAGTCCCTTAGACTGCAAGGAGATCAAACCAGTCCATCCTAAAGGAAATCAGTCCTGAATATTCATTGGAAAGACTGATGCTGAAGTTTGAATACTTTGGCCACCTGATGCAAAGACCTGGCTCTGGAGAAGACCCTGATGCTGGGAAAAATTGAAAGTAGGAGAAGGGGATGACAGAGGATGAGATGGTTGGATGGCATCACCGACTCAATGGACATGAGTTTGAGCAAACTCTGGGAGTTAGTGATGGACAAGGAAGCCTGGTGTGCTGCAGTTCATGGGTGTGCAAAGAATCAGACACAACTGAGCAACTGAACTGGATTGAATTGGGGAACTAAGATCCCACAGGCCGGATAGAGTGGCCAAATAAGTAAATTAAATAAAAACAAAAAGGTAGTCTAGGCTCAGTAAACCCCTATAACTCTCCTTTCTCCAGACCTCTGGAGTCCAGAGATCTTGTAACAGAGGTTTGGGGAATGAGGTAATGGGAATTGAGGTTGAGGAGTCTGATCACACACCTGTCGCCAACAGATGTCAACAGCTTTTCACTTCTTGGGTAAAGTGGGCTTCTTAATTCAGTAGAAATAATGGGCTGGTTTGGGGGCAGATGGCAAAAGGATTATTGGTGGGAGATGGGAGAATTTTATGGATGACCTCAGATAAACAGAATTATAAAGGAGAAAAACTCACCCGGGGCACATTTTTACCTACTTCACCTTTGGGCTTCCCTGGTGGCTCAGTGGTAAAGAATCTGCCTGCCAATGTGGTTGAGATGTGGGTTCAATACCTGGGTTGGGAAGATCCCCTAGAGAAAGAAATGGCAACCTACTCCAATATTCTTGCCTGGATAATCCCATGAAGAGGAGCCTGGTGGGGTTGCAGAAGAGTCAGATATGGCTTAGAGACTAAATAATAACACCACCACCTTTGGGAACTCAGAGAAAATATCACTCCTGTGGTCAGAGGCCACTTGTCCATGGCAGTTTTCATCCTTCTGGGATTTGGACCCATATCTGAGCCTGTGGGGTGTGTGTGTGCATGTGTGTGCATGCACGTGTGTGTGTCTGAAGTGGGCTTTTGGTGAGGGTGAGGAACGATGCCTGAATGTGGAGTAAATTTGCTTTGCAGGGATGTAAATATTTAATTCAGGAGGAGGATATGGTGGAATAATACCATGGAGATTTATTATTTTATTTCTTCTGGCACATCTTTCCTCTTCCCATTGGAGCAGATGGCAAGCTCTGAGCTCATCACCCCAGGAAGGGAAGTGACAGTGTAGGAAGAACCTCTCTAGAGTTGTATTCCCAAACCCTAAATCCTTAGGGAATTAAGAGTATTTGGGGGTATCAACAAGGTATTTAGAAGCTGTAGGAGGAAGAGGGCGGAGAAGGCAATGGCACCCCACTCCACTACTCTTACCTGGAAAATTCCATGGACAGAGGAACCTGGAAGGCTGCAGTCCATGGGGTCACTGCAGGTTGGACTCAACTGTGCGACTTTACTTTCACTTTTCACTTTCATGCATTGGAGAAGGAAATGGCAACCCACTCCAGTGTTCTTGCCTGGAGAATCCCAGGGATGGGGGAGCCTGGTGGGCTGCCATCTATGGGGTCGCACAGAATCGGACACGACTGAAGTGACTTAGCAGGAGGAAGAGAGCAGGCTTCCCCTGAGATTAAGGAGAGATCCACTCAGCTGGAAGGTAGAAGGGGAACCGGTTGAGCCTCAGAGAGGGGCCCCAAGCCCTGGTGCCTGAGTGCAGTTCTGGAGGACTGGCTGTGGGATGCCCGGCGAGTGGGACCCAAATAGCCTCCCATGTGTTCCTGTGCACCAGGGAGCCTTGAAGCAGCAGACAGTTTCTCACCTGTGGGCCCACACCTTGTCCTTGTCCTGTGGTCATCTGTCCACGTGGTCTCTGCATTCTCTCCATTATTTACACTGAGCAGTTTCACAGCCCTTTGTGGCTGAGGTAGTGCTCGCTTGAGTTTTTCTCTCTGCCATGCTAGACGAGTAGCTCATGTACCATGCTAGATACAGATGTCTGTTGGGGGCAGTCATGTCCCACCTTCCTCAGTGTTTCTCAAGATCAGTCTCTATTTGAGACCTTGAAACCTCTCTGAGGTCTCACTCACTCTGATAACCAGGTGCTGGGACCTTCAGGTTCTTGGGTTCTTCCTCATCAGCTTTCCTCTGCAGAAAGCTCAGTAAGCCTCAGAGAAGCATGAGAGCTTGCTAAAAGGGAGGAAAAAAAGTTTTTATGGGAATACAGTTTGCGTGTTCTCTTACTTATATTGGGGATTCTCTATGAGTCACCCCCACCGTCAAGCCCATGGATTCATGACAGTGAATTATGGCCAGAGGTCTCCAGGTACCTATCTTTGTGGTGAACTTGAATATTTTCACAGTAACATCTCTTTGAGCAGTCCAAGGGAGTTTTTGGAGGCAAACAGTTCCAATTCTGAGACAGAGAGGTTGTTTTCTACAGTGTATCAAGATATGGCATTATCAAGCTCCACATCACTGCTTCTTGTGGACTTAGTATGACCATGGTCTGCACCAGCCTTGTCACACAACACACAACGGAAAGTCACATATTACTTTGATTTGGTCATAAAAATCAACATTTAAAGCAATACTTTACAGTGACAACTACCGTGAAACTTTCTCACATCTTCAGCTGAGCTTCCTGTGAAGTAGATGACCTGTCTTTAGGGACAGTGCTGTACTTTAAAAGTTCCTTTAAATTCCGCAATCATGTTCAATGTGGTGCTCACACTATGATAAGTAAATTAAGGGAAGAGCACTTTACATCTCAGATTAATCTCAATTTAGGCTGTAAATGAAATAGGGACAAAGATGTACACATTATTTGCTACATTTATTATAATTCTCTCTCTTGGTAGAGAAAGTGCTGACAGTGTTAGATGTGGTTGACAGTACAAAGAAATACCCAGGAGCTGATCTCAAAGGGGTGCACAGTTCTGCTCCTGAGATAAGAGCAGCTAAGAAGGAAAAGACAGCATAGAGGTCTCCAGTGGCCTTGTGGCATCTCTTGGTTTGGGGTCGTTCACTGTGGCTTCATTCTTGGGGCTCGTGCATTAGAAACACATCTACTAGTGCCCCAGGTCACATCCTCCCGGGTGGTGCCCTGTGGAATAGAGTTTGTCCTTGTTGGCAGTTCAGAACATTTTGGGTTTCTCATTGGACCTTGTTGGTTCATACTCACTCTAAGCTCACCATCACCACAAAGTGGAATGGATGTTAAGAGTAGAATGCAAGTCTTTGATTGATTATGTTTTCATTTTATATTTTAGTTCTAGAGTCAGGGGTAGAGTTAACTCTATCTGTTCTGTCCTCTATCAGTTCTGCAAGAAGACAGAATGAGGAAGAAGTTGGTTTCTCAGAGGAAAACTTTGATAATGCAATCTAGAAAAAGGTGAATGGATACTAAGGTAGAGAAATGACATTCTTTTTTAAACATAGTATTTATTTTTTAAAGTAGTTTTATTTATTTATCTTCTGACTGTGCCGGGTCTTTGTTGCTGCGTGGGCTTTTTCTCTAGCTGTGGGGAGTGGGGGCTATTCTCCAGTTGTGGTGGATGGACTTCTCATTGCAGTGACTTCTCTAGTTATGGAGCATGGGCTCTGGGGCATGTGGGCTTCAGTACCTGTGGCTCCTGGGCTCAGCAGTTGTGGCTCCTGGGCTCTAGAGTACAGGCTCAGTAGTCTTGGCACATGGGCTTAGTTACCCTGGAGTAACTAAGATATGGAATCTTCCCAGACCCGGGGTCAAACCCATGTCCCCTGCGTTGGCAGGTGGATTCTTATCCACTGTACCAGCAGGGAAATCCCTACGTTTCATTGATTTGTTTGACTACTCTGGGTCTTAGTTGTGGCATGCAGGATTTTTCAACTGCAGCATGTGAACTCTTGTTCACATGTGGAATCTAGCTCCCTGGCCAGGGTTGAAGCTAAGCCCCCTGCATTAGAAGTGTGGAGTTTTATCCAGTGGATCACCAGGGAGGTCCTGAAAATTGACATTCTTAAAAAGCTTTAAAATGTTGGAAATTTCTAGGTAGAAGAATGATATTCTGTTATAAAGCTTTAGATAGTTGGTGAAAGGGAAGTAGGATGGGAAGAAGCCAGTCAAAGAAGCAGGGGACTACACCCAACGGGTTTAAGTTCAAGAAAGCAGGAGGAATTGCATCTTGGGTCATGCCTAGGAGCGACATGGATAAAGCATGGAGTTCAGAGGTAGGCAACGAGGAATGAACTAATGGGTCCCTGTTTGAATTTTGGTGCAAAGTTGTTTCATATTCCTCTGTCAGTCCTAAGCCATTTCCCTCCTGGAGTGTTTCCAGAGGGCCTGAGACTTGAAGGGTATCTTGCCAGAAGAGCTGAAATTTAGATGGATGGTTTTCCTTAAGCAAGATTTAAAAAAATTCCAATGATTATTAGTAGGTTATAATGCTTTTACCTTACTCTTTTACTGCCTCTCTTTCTCCTAATTAGGGTGACTACTAGAAAACCATGGAAAACAAGGGCAAAACTAGGTTCTCAAAGATCACTGGAGCTTTTTCCTGCATTTTTTTTGCAACACAAAAATGAGATTAATTAGAAAATGACAAAATTGAAGACATATTTCACTTGCTTTGAGCAAAGACCAGCTTTGATATAGAGTATTTGTATCATTCATTCTGAAAACAATTATGAGCTGATTTATATGTTACTGAATTGTTTTAAACCATTAGATTATCCATTTGAGGTACTATAGAGCTTCTCAAAAAATGTGTAAGATGAAAACAAGAACATTTAACATGCTGTATGTTATCAGGAGAAACAGTTTCATGGCACGATCTATACTATTATTGCCTTTAGAAACATGTTATTATTGTGTTGGATTGCCAGCAACTTGGACTGAGGACTTTTATAAGCAAAAATAAGAGTGGAATCTCCTTTTCTGTGAGGGTATTGGTTAGTCTTGCGTTTGTTTTGAAGATGTAATAGCTGCCATATGTTAGGCCTATTAAATGAATGATGTAATTTAGGCTTCCTGTTGTCCTGCCAACTGCTCCATGCTGCCTCCTCACTTTTAGCGTGTGTTACTCCAATATGTCCATATATCACCCAGCAGTAGCTTCTTACACAATCATGTTAGTCCTTGGGCCCTTAACCCCATATATCACCTGTATAGGCTCCAGCTCCTTTGCTCCAGAATTAAAACTAATGAAAAATAATGGTAGACCTTGGCAAAGAGTGTGCTTGAAGGATGATAATCCACCCAATATTCTGGCTTGTGGGCAGAAAACCGAGGAGAGGCTTGATGCTTAAGACAAAAAATACAACGTGAGATTAAGAGAATTCAGCCTTCTTCACAACATGAAAGATGGAAAATGCTTTATCTTTTGTGAAACATTAGATGGCCTGTTTCTCTACTTGAGTGAATGAGATGTTATAATGAAGATGATGAGAACAAAAATAAAGTCATTTATAATATAGTGTATGGCCCTTTTCTTGAGCCACCTCTGATAGCTCCTCTCTGGAAAGATAAAACGTTCAGTCTGACTATGTCAGATATTTACAGAGCTATAAACTACATATTTCCCATTTTTAGTAAATGGGGAAAGAGCCAAAATTGATTATTAATGTGCCTCAGGTTGCCATTTATTTATCATTTATTAAAAGTAAGCATATGTATTAAAATTATATTGGAAAACTCTATTATCAATTATTCTATAGGTTTAACTGAAATCTTCTCAGCCTAAGTTGCAGTGTGCTATAAATACCTTAGGAGTGTTTCTATTGCCATTTTCCAGTGAATAAATTGGTTAGGGAGAGACTTTTTAAGCCTTAGAAAGGTCTTAGAATTTGCCAAGCAGCTTCAAAGACTTACGTCTTTGTATTATGTCTTATGTATTAAAATGTTAGGACTATTTATTTTAACTCAGTATCCTACTATATTTTCAACATGGCAGATCTCTTTTTGCTACTTTGCATCTTCGTGTATTTCAGTGTTTTTCTATGTTTTTTTCTTTAGACTTATGAACAGACAATTTTCTTTAATTTACACCTTTTGAATTGTCCAGCAGGACCTAAATTAATTCTTTCCTTTGCTGGGAATGCCTAACAGTTGTACTCTTATGTAACCTGTTGGCCCCCACTTGTCATCTTAATGAACTTCCCCATTTCCTACTGTTTTACAGTCTGTCCCTTTGGCATCTTAAAACTTCCTGCAACCTTCTTCCTTTGGTAAGCGTATTAGTTTGCTTGGGCTGCCATAGCAAAGTACCACCGATTAAGTGGCTCAAGCAGCAGAAATTAATTGTTGGGCTTCCCTGATAGCTCAGTTGATAAGGAATCTGCCTGCAATGCAGGAAACTCCGATTGGATTCCTGGGTTGGGAAGATCCTCTGGAGAAGGGTTAGGCTGCCCATTCCAGTATTGCGGCTTCCCTTGTGGGGGACCTGGGTTCAATCCCTGGGTTGGGAAGATCCCCTGGAGAAGGAAGTGTCTACCCACTCCAGTATTCTGGCCTGGAGAATTCCATGGACTATGTAGTCCATGTGGTAGCAAAGAGTTGGGCACAAATGAAGGACTTTCACAGTTTTGGAGTCTTGAAGTACAAGATCAAGGTGTCAGCAAAATTGCTTCCTTCTGATGACCATGAGGAAAGGATTTGCTCGAGGTCTTTCTCCTCAGCTTGTGGATGGCTAGCGTCTCCCTGTGACTCTACCTCACATTCCCTTTGTGTGTATATCCACGTTCCCTCCTCTTGTAAGGACACTGATCATATTGAATGGGGGCCTAATGTCATGACTTTATTTTAACTTAGTTACCTTTATAAAGACCCTGTCTCCAAATATGGTCACATTCTAAGGTTAGGACTTCAATATATGAATTTTGGAGGGACACAATTCAGTCCATAACAGTGCGAAAGAAGAACACAGAAATATTCGATGTCACGTGGTATTTCTGGGATCTTGAGATTCTTTGGATCTCAAAAATACAGATCTGAATTATCAGACAAGAAACATATGGATATGCTGCATAGTGATATTAGTTTTCTAGCAGTCAAAAAGCTAACCTTGGTGAGGTTTACCCCCATGCTTGTCAAGAAAACAATGCAAGTAGAGTTAGCAAATGTGTGGAAAGTAGAGATCCTAAAACAGAATTGGAGAAGGAGAGCCTCCAGAGCCTTACATACCAAATGGTAGTGAAAGTTATTCTTTTTAATAATGTAGAAGTATTTTAATTCAGATTACAACACATTCATGTAAACCAGCTCTCGCCCATCACAGCATTTCAGCACAGTATTATATTGAATATATGCTGCCATGTGGGAGTCAACAATGTAATTTCTCTGTTTTTTCAAGTCTTTACATGTAGCAAGAGCTCTCTAATGCGTTATAAATGATCAAACAGACCAAGCCTATTTCCTTGGAGTTGTTATGCAGATGAGATGAGACTCTTAATAGTTTGGATTTTTAATGCCATGATCTCCTCCTCTGAATTAGAAGTTGTGATTGTACTAGAGATCCGAACTGTTTTTCATCATGACCCAGTGAAATGACTTAAGGGAACCCTGGGGGGTGCTGAAATTCTAGAAATGGAAGTTAGCCTGGGGGTTGATCCTGGGGATTTTGACTCAGTCAAATCTATTGCTATGATTGCTGGTCTTCCAGGTTAATTTTGGGGACAGCTCAGTGTGTGTGCTGAATGAGGGAAGTGAAGGGTGGAAGGGGGATGTCCCAGCCTCATCCTTCATGAAAACTGACCTGGTCTCTTAAAGGATCGCTCTGGATTGAGAATGCCAGACCAGTAGGGTGAGCCTGCTTCTCTAGTGGTCATAGAGGAGGATACAAGAGGGAGATGGGGGCACCAGCAGTCCCACTTAGCTGCTCCTATGAAAGGTTCTCAGAAAGGCTGGCATGCCATCTATTCAAATGTAAAATGTTTCCTAAAGAGTATACATTTCTGCATACTGACCATTTTGCTTCAGTTGGTTCTGGATATGGATTATATTACATTGGATGTTTTAGCAGGATCTTAGCCTTTCTTTTATTAATCTGCTTGGTGTTCTTTAGAAGTCACATTTTTGGAGTTTCACTTAAAATGGTGAATTTACCTTAGTAACAATGGGGATTACTGTCAAGTATTTTCTAAGCGGAATTTTCTTGAGCTATCATAAAGGACGGTAATCACTAATATGCCTAAACGAAGAAATTTCACTAATAGGTAAAAATTGGTTGGCTTATCTCTTTTCTCAGAAAGTATTAGTGATTTCCTGCAGGAGGAAAGAAGTAGAAGAAAACCCTCCCTGAACTCTTCCCTGGTTTCCTGTTTTATTTTCTGTATCCTGAAGAGAAATGCATCTTGTTCTCCTTTCCTTATTTATCACTTCCTCTCTTATACTCAATCCCTGTACACCCACAGGGACTGATTCTCACTTCCACTGTTTTTGTTGTGCATTTCATTTATTTCCATAATCCTTCCACACAACTCAAAACAGTATATATATATGTGTGTGTGTATATATGTATATGTATATACACACACACACATATTCTTAGAGGTGTCATCTTACTTGTGTTTTAAAAAATAACACCAAATGGAATTTTAATCAACCTTCCTAGGTCAGTTAAATAAAAAGTGTTGGTACAAACCAAGAGTTGTATTTACTGATATTTACTGAGTTTTCAATAATGGGAAAAAGATTATGATTGTACATGATAACTCTTCATCTTGCAGGTTATGGAGTAGAATGACCTGAAGACTCTCTCCTGCCAGTTTTATCCATGATGTGAAGAGATCCATTCACTGTGTATATTCAGATTCCCAAGCGTCTTTGCTCAGCGAGGACCTGAGCTCCCTGTGCAAGTGTATTTTCAGTTGTTGGTTACGTGGTGAATATCTTGGACTCTTGTATTGACATTTTGGAGCCTTTTTTCCTTTTCTTTTCTTTTTAGAAGTAAGTTAGGCATATACTAGAGTCAGTGGCTGTGTTCAGCTATATAGTTGGAGAGGAGAATCAGCAGTATTTGGAAAGGTCTTTTAGTGAAAGCCTTAGGAAAGTATCTGCTTATTTATTGAGCAGGGACTAAATGTGTTAGCCAGAAGGTGGTTGGAAAAATTGGCATTTATTCCTCTGGGTGCTTATGTGAGGGCAGAGGGCTGAAAGGAAAATATTTACAGGCATGTTGATTGATCTAGGAATGAATGGAAAGCGTTGGTAAGGATAAACTGTTTTTAATCAATGGTAACCATCCTCAAGATGATAAAAACATGAGGAAGATAGGAGATAATACATCTTTCCTTTTTTTTAGCATATACTAATTTTTTAATTGAGAAATGCATTAAACATTGATAAATCCAACCTCTGATTGAACCTTCAGACTTATCATATGTAGGAGCTATTGAGGATTTATTGCACAATATAAAATTAAATATACACAGTAAACTTGATAATAAATGACCTTTGCAGACAGGAGACTGCCACAAAGAAAAGTTGCACAACAGAAGGAGGTTTGAAAAACATATTTAAAGACATTCAAAGATGAGTGATGGGAACTGAAACACATAAAGAAAAAAAATACTCTTCAATAAATAGATACACAGAAAATGTTCTTTCTGAAATGAATAGACATTTTTAACATCTATAATTCTTTTGTTATACAATAATCCATACTTAAGAACAGGTGTTTAACTCCAAACATATAAATATGCTTATTTAGTCATGCCAGTTTCACGAAGTGCTTACAAATATAAAAAGATCTGTTTAATCCATTAAAAGGTACAAATTGACAGAGCAATAAAGACTCACATAAGGATAAATATGTGTCAAAAGGAAGCACCCGGTGATCTGAGAGGAGGTTGATTTCACTGTGAATTGAATTTAGCACATGCTTCATGATTTTCTTCTTAGCACATGCTTTTCTTATAGGTCCATTCCTCTCCCCTGTTTCCTCTTGTGTTCTGTCTTGCCCTCTCCTCTCTTGTCTCCTCTTCCTCCTTTCCTCTTTCCCTCCATCTCTCTTCCCTTTAAATGGATTAGTGAATTGTTCATCAGCAATAGGCTTCTTGGTAATAAATACAGAAACACCTACTGCAGCTCAAATTTACTGGTATGATGACCTAATGAATCTTTAATTGGAATTGGGCAAAAAGTATCTTGAAGCTTTAACATTGCTTGCTCAAGGAGTTTAAAGAAAAAAGTTATATCAGATGGACAAAAAGCTGTATAAAAATATTTCAAGGTGATGACATTTATTTTTCATGAATGAGAATGCATCTATTGATTTTTGAAAGAAAAATTAAAACCTATACTTACTATCAGAAAACAATGTTAATAATGAGTCTGTCTAGAAGTGGAATCAATTTTTCTCAAGACTATAGAGAAAATTCATATTTTAAAATCTATTTTCTATAGTATATAAGTGAGTGGATGGCACTTTGAAGTTTTCTTAAAATTTCTGAACACATAATTTCTTGAATTTTGTATAAGTTTATGTCATATTGTATGAATCTGTGGGGTGTTTTTCCCTGTGTAAAAGAGAGGTACTCAGAGAGGCATATTAAGACTCTTGTCTTTCAAAAAGACTTTCATTTTTTAAGGTAAAATATCTACAATCAACCATTTTCCTACCAATTTGGATTATTTCTTCTAAACAAATGATGCATTTGTAGTACTTTACTAATATTAGGCATAGGTTGCTAATATTATGTATACATTCCTGGAACATACAATGGAAAGACACTTCAGAATTCTAGAAAGTACAAGTTAATGTGGTCCATTAGGTCTGTGTCCATTAGGACTGTGACCCTGGACGTGGGTCCAGCATCCAGTCTCACCATGATTGGTTGGGAAGCAACTATATCCCATGCTTAGCCAAGGAGGAGGCCTAGGCAGGGGGCATGTAAACTGCAGCCCTTATTCCCATCATGCTTCTGTGGAATATGGGAGCACGGCCACTTTGTTAGCATTCACGAAACTGGAATTTTTTCATGATTATATTTGTTAAGCCTCATCAGGTTTTACCTGTAGAGAAAAACTGTTGCAAAGAAAAAAATGTCATTTGCTTATTTCAGAAACAGGCAGTATGGGAGAAATGGGATGGGAGAAGTTGTCTGCATTGGGCTTCAGGGAGAATGTGGGGACAGAGGTGTCTATGGCAGTGATTCTCAGTGTGGGAGTGAGGTATTTTGCCCCTAGAAGAACATTTAGCATTATCTGGAGACATTTTTGATTGTTAGGACTGTAGGAGAGCATGGTACTGCCATCTCTTAGGGAGAGGCCAGAGATGCAAATAAATATCCTACAGTGCACAAGATCCCCCAATCCATACCCTTCCAGAAATTATTGGATTCAGCATGACAGTAGAACAGAGGTTAAGAAACCTTCATCTAGAGGCAAGTAGATGATTTAGCTGAAAACAGGGTGGGGACTTTGCTGGTGGCTCAGTGGTAAGAATCTGCCTGCCAATGCAGGAGACACGGGTTCCATTTCTGGCCCAGGAAATTACCACATGCCGCGGAGCATTCAAGCCTGAGTGCCCCAACTATTGAGCCTCTGCTCTATTGCCTAGGAACCACAGCAATTGAAGCCTGTGCCCTGGAACAAGAGAAGCCACCAAAATGAGAAGTTGTTGCACCACAGTGAAGAATAACTCCCACTCCCCCAAACTAGAGAAGAGCCTGAACAGTAGTGAAGACCGACCACAGCCAAAAAAAAAAAAAAGAGAAAAGCATGAGAAGTGAAACTTACCACTAGGCCTGGTACAGGAAAGGAGTGAGCTGAGACCCTATGGGTGGGAAACTGCTAGAAAGCAAACAGTGTCCCCAGGGTGGATGGGGGAAAGGATGGAATGGAGTGGGGTATATTTGGAGGAATATCTTTTCCTTAACAAAAGTATCTAAAGGAGAAGCCAATATCTGTTACTTTAGAGAGGGAGTTAATTTTCTCCTGGTTCCTTTTCTGGAGGGATCTGTGGTCAGAACACTTCTTGCGTATTTATGCTCACTTTTAACTGTCTTCAGAACCACAAGGAGATAAGATCTACCGCATCTTTTCAGTTCAGTTCAGTTTAGTTCAGTTGCTCAGTCATGTCTGATTCTTTGTGATCCCATGGATTGCATCATGCCAGGCCTACCGGTCCATTGCCAACTACCGGAGTTTACTCAAACTCATGCTCATTGTGTTGGTGGTGCCATCCAACCACCTCATCCTCTGTCATCCCCTTCTCCTCCTGCATTCAGTCTTTCCCAGCATCAGGGTCTTTTCCAATGAGTCAGATCTTTGCATCAAGTGACCAAAATATTGGCGTTTCAGCTTTAGCATCAGTCCTTCCAATGAATATTCAGGACTACTTCCTTTAGGATGGACTGGTTGGATCTCCTTGCAGTCCAAGGGCCTCTCAAGAGTCTTCTTCAACACCACAGTTCAAAAGCATCAACTCTTTGGCACTCAGCTTTCTTTATAGTCCAATTTTCACATCCATACATGATTACTGGAAAAACCATAGCTTTGACAATACTGACCTTTTTAATATGCTGTCTAGGTTGGTCATAACTTTTCTTCCAGGGAGTAAGCGTCTTTTAATTTCATGATTGCAGTCACCATCTGCAGTGATTTTGGAGCCCAGAAAAATAAAGTCAGCCACTGTTTCCCCATATATTTGCTATGAAGTGATGGGACCAGATGCCATGATCTTAAGTTTTGAATGTTGAGCTTTAAGCCAACTTTGTCACCCTCCTCTTACACTTTAATGAACAGGCTCTTTAGTTCTTCTTTGCTTTCTGCCATAAGGGTGGTGTCATCTACATGCCTGAGGTTATTGATATTTCTCCTGGAAATCTTGATTCCAGCTTGTGCTTCTTCCAGCCCAGCGTTTCTCATGATGTACGCTGCCTACAAGTTAAATAAGCAGGGTGAAAATGTACAGCTTTGATGTGTGCCTTTCCCTATTTGGAACGAGTCTGTTGTTTCATGTCCAGTTCTAACTGTTGCTTCCTGACCTGCATACAGATTTCTCAGGAGGTAGGTCAGGTGGTCTGGTATTCCCAGAATTTTCCAGAGTTTGTTGTGATCCACACAGACAAAGACTCTGGCATAGTCAATAAAGCAGAAGTAATATTTTTCTGGCACTGTCTTGCTTTTTTGAAGATCCAGTGGATGTAGGCAATTTAATCTCTGGTTCTTCTGCCTTTTCTAAATGCAGCTTGAACATCTGGAAGTTCATGGTTCATGTATTGTTGAAGTCTGGCTTGGAAAATTTTGAGCATTACTTTACTAGTGTATGAGATGAGTGCAATTTTGTGGTACTTTGAGCATTCTTTGGCATTGCCTTTCTTTGGGATTACAGTGAAAACTGACCTTTTCCAGTCCTGTGGCCACTGCTGAGTTTTCCAAATTTGCTGGCATACTGAGTGCAGCACTTTCACAGCATCATCTTTTACAATTTCAAATAGCTCAACTGGAATTCCATCACCTCCACTAGCTTTATTCATAGTGATGCTTCCTCAGGGCCACTTGACTACGCATTCCAGAATGTCTGGCTCTAGGTGAGTGATGACACCATTGTGGTTATCTGGGTCGTGAAGATTTTTGGACAGTTCTTCTGTGTATTCTTGCCACCTCTTCTTAATATCTTCTGCTTCTGTTTGGACCATACCGTTTCTGTCCTTTATCGTGCCCATCTTTACATGAAATGTTCCCTTGGTATCTGTAATTTTCTTGAAGAGTTCTCTAGTCTTTCTCATTCCATTGTTTTCCTCTATTTCTTTACATTGATCACTGAGGAACATTTTCTTATCTTTCCTTGCTATTCTTTGGAACTCTGCATTCAGATGGGTACATCTTTCCTTTTGTCCTTTGCCGTTAGCTTCTATTCTTTTCTTGTCTATTTGTAAGGCCTCCTCAGACAACCATTTTGCCTTTTGCACATCTTTTTCTGGCATCAGGTGACCTGTACAATGTCATGAACCTCTGTCCATAGTTCTTCAGGCACTCTGTCTATCAGATCTAATCCCTTGAATCTATTTGTCACTTCCACTGTATAACTGTAAGGGATTTGATTTAGGTCATACCTGAATGGTCTAGTGGTTTTCCTCACTTTCTTCACTTTAAGTCTGAATTTGGCAATAAGGGAGTTCATGATCTGAACCACAGTCAACTCCCTGTGTTGTTTTTGCTGATTGTATAGAGCTTCTCCATCTTTGGCTGCAAAGAATATAGTCAGTCTGATCTCAGTATTGACCATCTGGTGATGTCCATTGTAGAGTCTTCTCTGTGTTGTTAGAAGAGGGTGTTTGCTATGACCAGTGCGTTCTCTTGGCAAAACTCTATTAGCCTTTGCTCTGCTTCTTTCTGTACTCCAAGGCCAAATTTGCCTGTTACTCCAGGTGTTTCTTGACTCCCTACTTTTGCTTTCCAGTCCCCTATAAAGAAAAACCATCTCTTTTAGGTCTTATCTACCTTGACGAAGACCTACAAGACCTTCTAGAACTAAGACCTATAAGACCTTCTAGAACTAACATCCAAAAAGATTTCCTTTTCATCATAGGGGACTGGAATGCCAAAGTAGGGAATCAAGAGATACCTGGGGTAATAGGGAAGTTTGGCCTTGGAGTGCAAATGAAGCAGGCCAAATTCTAATAGAGCTTTGCCAAGAAAACACACTGGTCATTGTAAACACCCTCTTCTAGCAACACAAGAGAAAACTCTACACATGGACATCAGCAGATGGTCAATACTGAAATCAGATTGATTCTATTCTTTGCAGCCAAAGATGAAGAAGCTCTATACAGTCAGCAAAAACTGCTTGGGAGCTGACTGTGGCTCAGATCATGAACTCCTTATTATTAAATTCAGAGTTAAATTGAAGAAAGTAGGGAAAGTCACTAGACCATTCAGATATGACCTAAGTCAAATCCCTTATGATTATATAGTGGAAGTGAGAAATAGATTCAAGGAGTTAGATCTGATTGACAGAGTGTGGGAAGTACTATGGACAGAGGTTTGGGACATTACACAGGAGGCGGTGATTAAGACCATACTCAAGAAAAGAAATGCAAAAGACAAAATGGTTGTCTGAGGAGGCCTTACAAATAGACAAGAAAAGAATAGAAGCTAACTGCAAAGGAGAAAGGGAAAGATGTACCCATCTGAATGCAGAGTTCCAAAGAATAGCAAGGAATGAAAAGAAAATGTTCCTCAGTGATCAATGTAAAGAAATAGAGGAAAACAATGGAGTGAGAAAGACTAGAGAACTCTTCAAGAAAATTAGAGATACCAAGGGAACATTTCATGTAAAGATGGGCACGATAAAGGACAGAAACAGTATGGTCCAAACAGAAGCAGAAGATATTAAGAAGAGGTGGCAAGAATACACAGAAGAACTGTACAAAAAGATCTTCATGACCCAGATAACCACAATGGTGTCATCACTCACCTAGAGCCAGACATTCTGGAATGTGAAGTCAAGTGGGCCTTAGGAAGCATCACTACAAACAAAGCTAGTGGAGGTGATGGAATTCCAGTTGAGCTATTTGAAATTGTAAAAGATGATGCTGTGAAAGTGCTGCACTCAGTATGCCAGCAAATTTGGAAAACTCAGCAGTGGTCACAGGACTGGAAAAGGTCAGCTTTCACTGCAATCCCAAAGAAGGGCAATGCTAAACAATGTTCAAGTTATCACACAGTTGTACTCATCTCGCATGCTAGCAAAGTAATGCTCAAAATTCTCCAAGCCAGGCTTCAACAGTATGCAAACCATAAACTTCGACATATTCAAACTGGATTTAGAAAAGGCAGAGGAGCCAGAGATCAAATTTCCTACATCCGTTGCATCATAGATGAAGTGAGAGAGTTCCAGAAAAACATCTACTTCTGCTTTATTGATTACACCAAAGCCTTTGGCTGTGTGGATCACAACAAACTGTGAAAAATTCTTCAAGAGATGGGAATACCAGACCACCTTACCTGCCTTCTGAGAAATCTGTATGCAGTTCAAGAAGCGACAGTTAGTACTGGACATGGAACAACAAACTCGTTCCAAATTGGGAAAGGACTACGTCATGGCTGTATATTGTCACCCTACTGATTTAACTTATATTCAGAGTACATCATGAGAAACGCTGGGCTGGAGGAAGCACAAGCTGGGATCAAGGTTGCTGGGAGAAATATCAGTAACCTCAGATATGCAGATGATACCACCCTTATGGCAGAAAGTGAAGTGGAACTAAGGATTCTCTTGATGAAAGTTTAAAAAAGAGAGTGAAAAAGTTGGCTTAAAACTCAACATTCAATAAACTAAGATCATGGCATCTGGTCCCATCACTTCATGGCCAATAGACGGGGAAACAATGGATACAGTTGACAGACTTTATTTTTTGGGCTCCAAAATCACTGCAGATGGTGACTGCAGCCATGAAATTAAAAGATGATTGCTCCTTGGGAGAAAAGCTATGACCAACCTAGACAGCATATTAAAAAGCAGAGACATTACTTTGCCAACAAAGGTCCATCTAGTCAAGGCTATGGTTTTTGCAGTAGTCATGTATGGATGTGAGAGTTGGACACGAAAGAAAGTGAGCACTAAAGAATTGATGCTTTTGAACTGTGGTATTGGAGAAGACTCTTGAGAGTCCCTTGGACTGCAAGGAGATCCAACCAGTCAATCTTAAAGGAAATCAGTCCTGAATATTCATTGGAAAGACTGATGGTGAAGCTGAAACTCCAATACTTTGGCCACCTGATGCAAAGGACTGAGGAATTGGAAAAGACCCTGATGCTGGGAAACACTGAAGGCAGGAGGAGAATGGGGTGACAGAGAATGAGATGGTTTAATGGAATCACTGACTCAATGGACTTGTGTTTGAGCAAGCTCTGGGAGTTGGTGATGGTCATGGAAGCCTGGCGTACTGCTGTCCATGGTGTCACAAAGAGTCAGACATGACTGAGTGACTGAACTGACCTTGAGAAAAGGTAGACAAGACCCAAGGTTAAAGTGTTAGTTGCTCAGTTCAGTTCAGTTCAGTCGCTCAGTCTTGATCAACTCTTTGAGACCACAGGATCCTCTGTCCATGGGATTTCCTAGGCAAGAATACTGGAGTGGGTTTCCTTTTCCTTCTCCAGGGGATCTTGCCACCCCAGGGATAGAAACCACTTCTCTTGCACTGCAGGTGGGTTATCCATTTTAAATATAACAGTGTATAAGTGTCAGTCACAAACTCCCTGACTATCCCTTCCTCCCACCCTTCCTGATAACCATGTTTGTTCTCTTTCTGCTGTCACTGTTGTTCACAGATTTTTTTCTTGAAATTCTTTCTTCTCTTTAGTTATCTACACCCTTCTGGTTCCTCTTTTCATCCCCAAATCCCTTCTCCTGCCCCGTTTTTAGTTCAGTGCCTGCTCATAATCTTCATAGCTATGCTTTCTGTCCTACTTTCTTAATGTATTCTGCTAGTGATGTTGCTTCTTTAGTCTTCCATCAGTTTTCTGTGGATCATTCTTTGAATTTAAATGACCAATCCAGTATTCTTTCTTAAGTTACTGGCCCTTAGTGCCAACCTGCTGGACAGTCCCCTTCCTTTCCATGCCATGTTTTTGTACAAAGCTGATCATCTTCTTTTTATCAGCCAGAAAGTTGCATGATGCTTTTAATACACCTACAGAGCAAAAATCCTCTGAGTTATCCCTGATTTGCTTTTTTGGAGTCTGGCTTTCTTTGTAGTTCCTGAATCACCTTTGCTTCAAGACTTTGGATTTTTGGTCCAATCAGTTCAGTTCAGTTCACTTCAGCCGCTCAGTCGTGTCCGACTCTTTGCGACCCCATGAACCACAGCACACCAGGCCTCCCTGTCCATCACCAATTCCCGGAGTCCGCCCAAACCCATGTCCATCGAGTCGATGATACCATCCAACCATTTCATCCTCTGTCGTCCCCTTCTCCTCCTGTCCTCAGTCTTTCCCAGCATCAGGGTCTTTTCCAATGAGTCAGCTCTTCGCATCAGGTGGCCAAAGTATTAGAGTTTCAGCTTCAACATCAGTCCTTCCAATGAACACCAGGACTGATCTCCTTTAGAATGGATTGGTTGGATCTCCTTGCAGTCCAAGGGACTCTCAAGAGTCTTCTCCAACACAACAGTTCAAAAGCATCAATTCTTTGGCGCTCAGCTTTCTTTATAGTCCAGCTCTCATATCCATACATGACCACTGGAAAAAACATAGCCTTGACTAGACGGACCTTTGTTGGCAAAGTAATGTCTCTGCTTTTTAATAGGGGAAGAGTATTTTTCCTCAGTAAGTACCCATACTCACTATGTTGCTCATCTACCAAGGTTCTAGTCTAGTGACCCTGCATCTGCCTCATTTCACTCATACAAATTTATTCTAGATGAAATTTTGACTAATAAATTTAGATTTCGCAGTCTAACACTGATGTGCCAAGCTCACAGTTCTTTTCCCTTCCACTTAAATCTTGCTAGTCTATTTCTCTTATATAATATTGGCATTTAGGCAAGAGTCCCTACTTCCATGGGTCAAAGAATAGAACCTATAGAAATTTCTGGCTCTAAGTTAGAAGTCAGTGGGCAAAATTAGTCAAGGGGGGTAGGTGAGGCTGTTGCAACTTTTAAAACTACCTATTGCTGGCAGCTGCCACAGGTAAGCTGGCACACTTAATGCCTCTTCTGTTTACGTCTTCCTGCTTCATATGGCAATTACCACCCTCAGAGCAGGGACGGTCAGGTCTTGACACCTTGCAAATAAGAGTGAAGGAAGAGGATATTGGACAGAGAGAAACGGAAGGAAATTAAACCGACTTCCAAGGTTTCCTTGTTCTAGCTTTCAGGCAAATAATTTAATAAACCTGATGTGCTTTCCTTTAAATATACCTTTGAAAATTTGCATAAATGAATTTCTGCAAATGAAGTGCTATTTCCAACATACTGTTTAAAATTTGCTCTAGTATATTCCACTGAGTCACAAAGAATGCAAAAGCATAATCACACTTTAATTTCATAGAAGCTGTACTTTTTAAATATCAACTTTTAAAATTTATTCCACATTTGATTTTATAATCACATATCAAATAATTTCTTTCCTTCCACCAGTCAATAGTTATATTAAAACTCTTTGCCTGAAGCTGGCTCAAAGAGAGAAAATCTGATCTTTTGCTTGAGTTTCTCTTGAAAGTCAGGATGAGCAGTTTATGCTTGAAGTGTACTCTGGAGCCCAATCAGGCATACTGCACCAAAGCCTTAGCAGATTTTCACTTCTCTTTGTGCTATTACATTTTATTCTTTGATGCCATCCAATTTTGTCTCTGATCTTCAGGAAAAAACTTATTAAAGGTTTTTCTTTTCTCCCCCCCCCACCTTTAAAATTTCCCTATAAAGAAGGGAAATTAGTAAGGGTAATGAGAAACATGCAGTACTGTATTTACACTACATTAGGTAGGCACCTACCTTGATGCTTGACTGATTCACAAAGGAGGATATGAGCAAGATCAGAAACTCACTTAATTCAGAAACATGCATGATTTTTTTTTCTAGCATTTTAAGTATATTTCCGGAAGCATTACTTGTGGGAGAAGAATCAAGCTAGGAATTGCTAGTCATCAGTAGCACCGGATATTCCTTAGTGTTGGCAGAAAAATTCAGGAAAGATACCTTAAAGACCTGTGCTAACTCAGTTTCACTGAAATTGTTACATTTTAGAACTTCAGATTAGATCCTGTTGTTTCTGTAGGTTAATATTTGGCAGAAAACCCCCCACCACATATCATCCAACAATGCAAAAATTAAAGTGTTTTGGTTTGGTCTGTTTGATTTCTATTTCTGTGGCATACTGCTATTAGAGATAACATTTAATCCATCTCTAAAAGCGCTATTTATAAGACAGGTGAAATTCTATTACTGCCAGTTTATAGAAGCATGAATCTCATAATGGCAAAAGCAGAGCTGAATGTAGCCAGAAGGTAGCCCTGTTTTATGATTGTTTCATCTTGCAGGAAATGTCACCAAAGTATAAATTTGCTGTTTTGCTTAGAAATTATATGGTGTGCCTAGGCAAAGTCCACAGAGCATACCATAAAGGCTTGGAACCAATCACTGGGGTCTGAGGAACAAGTGAAAAGGAAATTCCATGTTACACTCTAACTCATCAGGATTCATTTACTCCTTTATTAATAATGATACTAGCGAATCTTTTATTAACATGACACTAGCAAATCTTTGGTTGCAAAACAGAGATATGTTATTTTCATGTGGGATAACATGAAAATGTTATGTAAAAATATAAGCCTAACTTTATGAGCTATTCTTAGGGCCACATGAAAACATCATGGGTGATTATTCGCCAAGTTCTGACAGATTTCCACGTTTCTCTCCCACATAGTCCATTCTCCTGTGGAACCCTAAATAATCTTTTTAAAAATTACTTCAGGCCATATCATTTGCTGAAAAATCCTTCAATGGATTTTAGTCCTGTTCAACTTGGAATAAGATATATACTTCATACCATGATCTTTATTTTGGTCTTGGGATCCCTTTGCACTCTTAAACATTATTGAGGATCCTCAAATGTCTTTGTTTATGTGCGTTTTAGCTACTTAGATTTATTATACTAGAAATAAAACAAAATCAAAAATGGAAAAATGTTTATTTAAAAAGTAATAATACACAATAGTATATATCACATTTTCAATGAAAATAGCTTTCTCAAAACAAAAAATTATTAGAAAGAGTGGCATTGCTTTACATTTTTGCGAATTTCTTTAATGTTTGGCTTAACAGAAGATGGCTTAGTTCTCATATCTACTTTCTCATTTAAGTTATTACAGTAGCACATATCCATTGCTCGGGTCCACTTCATTCCGGTCTCTGCAGAGGAGTCTTCTTTCTCCACCCACCTGTGTAATCACCCTATATCCCATTACTTTGTTTTACTTTCCCCATAGCATTTAGAATTATAGAAAATTATATTATATATATCTGTTTATTTTCTGTGTCTGCCCACTTATTTGTAAGCTGCACTTAGACAAGTTCTTCATTTGTGTTATAAACCATTATGTATTAATAATAGTTTTCTATTGTTGCTAACAAATTACCCCCACATCTAGCAGCTTAAAACAGCAAACATTTATCATGTTATAATTTTTGTGAGTCAGAATTTATCTGAGTGTGGTAGAGATGAGGGCTTCCTGCTCAAGATCTCTCTTGAGGTTGGGCTGAAGGGTTTGCTCTTGAGCTCACTCCAATGGCTGTTGGTAGGCCCAGATGATCTACTTCTCCACTAATTCATGTAGACCAGGGCCACCTCCCTTACAAGGCAAGGTGACTTTCCCTGGGATGACTGGTAGGAGAGAGAGAGACAGAGGAGAATATGAATGAACCCAAAACAGAAGCTACAGTATTTTCATAATTTAATTTTGGAAGTGACATCCAATCTCTTTGACCATTTTTAGTCATTAGAAGGAAGTCACTAGATCTAGTGACTCAAGGGAAGTGGGTTACACAGGATGGATAACAGGGAGTAGGGATTCTGGGTAAGCTAAGAGGCTGTCTACCATCAGCTGTATCCTCAGGGTCTAGTCTTATGTCTGCACATAGTAGACACTTTGTTGAATAGACACTTTACATAGTAGATACTTTATTGAATGCCCATAGAGTACTCAGTCATATAGAAAAGGAAAGGGGTAGTCACTCAGTTGTGTCTGACTCTTTGCAACCCATTGACTGTAGCCTGCCAGGCTCCTCTGTCAATGGAATTCTTAAGGCAAGAATACTGGAGTCCATAACCCGAGTAGGGAAGCCCACTCAGTCATATATATATTGCCAAAGACTTTAGCTTTGTTTTCTTAGCAGAAGGGGCTTATTTGCCTTAGAAGGCTTTTAAAATCCACCCTATTATGGATCGACGACTCCTCTAGTTTGTTGTATTATTTAGGTAGTTGGTATAGGCCTACATCAGAGAAAGCAATGGCACCCCACTCCAGTACTCTTGCCTGGAAAATCCCATGGATGGAGGAGCCTGCTGGGCTGCAGTCCATGGGGTCGCTAAGAGTCAGACACGACTGAGCGACTTCACTTTCCCTTTTCACTTTCATGCATTGGAGAAGGAAATGGCAACCCCCTGCAGTGTTCTTGCCTGGAGAATCCCAGGGACAGGCGAGCCTGGTGGGCTGCCATCTATGGGGTCTCACAGAGTCGGACACGACTGAAGTGACTTAGCAGCATAGGCCTACAGTGGGGCTTCCGTGGTGGCTCAGATGGTAAAGAATCTGCCTGGAATGTGGCAGACCCAGGTTTGTTTCCTGAATTGGGAAGATTCCCTGGAGGAGGGCATGGCAACCTACTCCAGTATTCTTGCCTGGAAACCCCATGGACAGAAGAGCCTGGCAGGCTACAGTCCCTGGGGTCGCAAAGAGTTGGCCAGGACTGAGTAACTAACACTTTCACTTTCATAGGCCTACATAGAAGGGAAAATATTAATTTCTTCTTTGGGATAAGAAGACTTGCTGATATCTTCTGGGGCTTAAAGTGAGAAACTGGGTGAATACACTAGTCTAGGGACCTCGATGTATTCCTCCTGCAGGGGAAATAGAACTTCCTGCCCAGTAATGTACGTTTGCCCATTCTTCTTTCATAAAATGTTGTCATTTAGAGATCCTGCTCTTGTGGGGCCATTGTTCACTCTTGGAGTCTTCATTTGGCTTTTCTAGGGCAAGGAGCACATGAATTGTCTGGTTGGCTGTATTTTTTCTAAGATGCAGTAATTCCAAATTCACTAATTCTATCCATGAACAATTGTAATCATTTTCTAAATAAATGTAATATGCTTAATTAATTTATTTATTAAATAGAATTTCTGTAGAATATCTCCATGTATCTATACACTGTAGTACTATTAATATTTTATTTAGGTCTTTTGAAGGAAATTATAGCTAGTCTTCACTTTAAGTCATGGTATAATAACTTTGCTTTTACACTTGTTTCCAGGGCTGTGTACACTGGTTACATATTAGTATAAATCAGTCTTTTCAATCTTTAAAATTGTTTTCATGACACTTTGATGAGACCACAGCAAGGGTAATTTCAACCGAGACTGGGAAGAGATACTCTGCCCACAATGATTAGGTAGGAAAATGCATGTAAAACAAATGCCTGACATATATCCTCAGTGTTCATATTTGTAACTCTCTTTCCTCAGCTGAAATTTTCAGGTTAGAATGTTCTCTTTCTGTAGGCACATCCAGATTCTAATTCAGTCTCTTTGCAACCTGGTAAGAACTGTCCTTAAAACAAAGAAGACGATCAGATTTGGCTGTCATTCTATTAGCTACTTTCAAACTCCATATATTGAAAATACGCTGGGGAGTTAAAAGTATGACAAAACCCATAAAATACCAGATTGTTCAGCATGTATGGTCATCTGCACAAAGCTGCCATCAAACATCAAGATTTCTCACAAATTATGGAAGAGTTTTGAACAAAGCCCCTGATTGTTGTGAAAAGAGAGGAAGTCTTAGATAGTGAGAGTTATTAATGTATGGATAAGTTACTGAGGGTATTTGTAAACTCTTCAGGCTGAATCAATGATTCCCATGAAACAATATTTTCCAGAAATATTATGGGCAATTGGTTAGTTTTTATGCTGCTTTTCAAAAAAATACAATCATTCATAATTTCTAATTATGAATTATTTTGAATATACAAGTAATTATAATAGTCATATATTTACTAACCACACACTGAGATTTAAGAGATGTTCATATTCTGCATTTTTTTTTGTAGACTCTCTTTTTAATTAGGTTTTACGGTCATAGCTAAAACTCCAGGCTTATCTCTTCTTCCATTTCACTATTTTTAAAATTATTCCATTTCCATTCATATTTTTATTCTTTATTATAAAGAATACATGGTTTTGCTTTTTGTTTATTAAAAAATTTTACACGAATGGTTTCATATTATATATATTAGACTTGTTTTTATGCTCTTTTGCCATGTCTGTGAGAGTATGCCCTGGGTAATCTGCCCAGCCTAGGACCAGGAAAAGCACAGACTTAGAATCTAGAATGGACTTGAAATCACACAGCTTTGTATCAAGCCTGGCCATGCTAGGCCTTTAGCTGAAGCCCAGATAACCCCGCAGACAAGTGAGCAAGCAATAAGTGCCATTTTTGTTTATTGCTGAGATTTTATAGTTGTTTTCTATGCAGCAGAAACTGACATATATTTTAACTATATATTTTATTAGGTATAAAAGCATGCAGTGTATTCATCTATATTGTTCCATGTGCTCTAAGTAGTTCATCCATTTTCATTCATTTTTTTTTATGAGAGAGATTTAAATTTCTTTACTTGATATATTTTTCATAATGTCTCCAGAAACTATTGTCTTTATATCATGGTATTTTATTTCTGTAAACCGAAAATATTTGTTCCCAAAAGCAGGTATTTAATGCTAGGTGCATTGTGATTCCTTCTACCAATGGACCCATACAAATAAAAGGATAGTTATGAGTTAGGAGGTGAGGATTGTCTCATATAATTCTTTAATTAAATACTTAAAGATCTCAAGTATTGTTAATTCATGACATAGTTTACTTGGTATAAGAACCAGAACAGCAAAGAGAGGTTTAAGACTATATTATAAAATTACTAGTATGGTTAGAAAAGCCATTCATTGTGATGTGTGGTTGGTGTACCTTTGCAGAGAAAAAAGCATTTTGAAAAATTTTACTAATAAAAACATATCTTGTACCACACACAACAGTGTTTCTGAAATGCAGGAAGGCATTTCAAATATTGAGTTTCCTTCTCAGTATGGGTAACTGATGCTGTCTAGGAGGCTAGTATCAAAATTATGTTTGTTTTAATCATGCAGTTATTTTACATTTGAAACAACAGATACATAAGACCTACCACTCAAACCAAGATATGAGAAAACGATTAGTGAAAAATGAAAAATGGACTGAAATGAGATTGGCCCCTTTTGGATTACCATACTACAATTCATGGGAATAATAGAAACAAAGTCTAGTGAATCAGAAGTTTTCTAGGAGGTTATGCTTTAGGAAATCTCTCTGAAGGGAACTTTCATACCTGTAAATTTTTACCAGTAGATCATAACTTCTCAGAAACCTTTACATTGGAAAGGGATGAAGCTGATTCTTGTTGTTTTTACTTTTTTTCTCTAGTTGAGGAGGAGAATGGGAATTGGCTAGGTGACTGCCATCATTTCAGTTTTTAGACTCTTGAGCTAACAATAATAGCTTTCACATATTGACTACTTAGTGTGGCCCAGAAATTGTGTTTTTTTTTTTTTTTAAAGTAATCTTCATCTTCAAAAGAGCAAGGTAAGGATTGATGGGGCCCTTTTGTAGATAGTGAAACTGAGGCACACAGAGGTAAAATGTCTGACCCAAGGTCCATTGCTAGTAAGTGCAGGAGGTTATACTGAACTCACATCTGTCTGGCTCTCTGCTTCTAACTGTATACCCATGCCCCCTTCTAGTGGATAACATGAACTGAGTGGCTGTTATATGTAGACAATTATGTACTATTATAAAGTGAACAGAGGAAAGCAATTCTGTTTTTAGGTCTTTTCCTTATTTGAGAAAAGGTGTAGGATGTCACTGTCTACACCTTTGAATTATAATGAATCTCTCTCTCTCACAACTAGCAGTGTAAAAATATGCAAATACATCTTGTCTGAGATCAAAAAGCCTTGAGTTTGGTTAAATGACTCTGTAACTTTGAGGAGACTCAGAAAGAGGTTTGCTAAAGGAGATGCCCTGACTTTTTATGTTGACTCTAGCAGAACTGTTGCCTGGCCCCAAACATTTTTCACATCATTTCCTCCAATTTCAGGTCTGAGGTAGAGAAAATGAGTTTGAGGCAAAATATGCCCATCCTTTGGCTTAAGAGAGGTCATGAGACCTAGTTTTGGCCAGAGGACATGTGCTGGGGCTCCTGGGAAAGAATCCTTCTCCAATGAGAGAAAGCTACCCCTCCCCATGCGTTTTGTCTTTGAAAATGAGGTGGAAATGTGATATTTGGAGCTTTTGTATTTACTGTGAGACTATGAAGAACAAGAGAACTATAGAGATGCAGCTTAAAGTTATCTATCAAAACTGAGAGCTAGAAGTGTAAGCTGCTGATTGAGTTGGCTCTTGAAGGTAGTCATATATTTTATCATCTTTATTGTTGATAAAAAAACTATACCTCAGCTCTTCTGTTTATTAGATGTTCATAAAAAGCTCTAGATTATATTAATTGAAATATCAAATTTTATATGTAAGAATAAATCCCATGGGTGGAGGAGCCTGGTAGGCTGCAGTCCATGGGATTGCTAAGAGTCGGACATGACTGAGCGACTTCACTTTCACTTTTCACTTTCATGCATTGGAGAAGGAAATGGCAACCCACTGCAGTGTTCTTGCCTGGAGAATCCCAGGGATGGGGGAGCCTGGTGGGCTGCCGTCTATGGGGCCACACAGAGTCGGACACGACTGGAGCAACTTAGCAGCAGCAGCAGCAGCATAGTATTGACATATAAGTTTACTATAAACTTTACCACGATAATCCAACTAAATATTTATTGGTGATCAGGTTACAGATTCTTATCTTACTGGTCTTTCCAGTCACTGTACAATTTTAAGTCATAACTAGTAATAAACCATTTTAATGTGAACTTTCCTGCAGAGGCAGTGTGCTGTGCTGTGCTGTGTGAAGTGAAGTCACTCAGTCGTGTCCGACTCTTTGCGACCCCATGGACTGTAGTCTTACCAGGCTCCTCCTTCCATGGGATTCTCCAGGCAACAGTACTGGAGTGGGTTGCCATTTCCTTCTCCAGGGGATCTTCCCGACCCAGGATCGAACCCGTGTCTCCCGCATTCCAGGCAGACGCTTTAACCTCTGAGCCACCAGGGAAGCCCTACTAATAAACCATTTTAATGTGAACTTTCCTACAGAGGCAGTGTGCTGTGCTGTGCTCTGCTTAGTTGCTCAGTTGTGTGCAACTCTTTGCGGCCCCATGGACTGGAGCCCACCAGGCTCCTCTGTCCAGGGGGATTCTCCAGGCAAGAAGACTGGAGTGGGTTGCCGTGCCCTCCTCCAGGGGTCTCGCGCATTGCAGGTGGATGCTTTACCGTCTGAGCCACTACGGAAGCCCAAAAATACTGGGGTGGGTAACCTATGCCTTTGGATACTGGGGTGGGTTGCCATGCCCTCCTCCAGGGGATCTTCCCAATCCAGGTATCAAACCCAGGTCTCCCGCATTGTAGGCAGATTCTTTACCACCTGAGCCACCAGGGCAGTGCTCTGCTACAGAGGCGGTGTATTAATACAGCGCGGCGGGTGCAGCTCTCAGCCCCTGGCTGCCACAGCTACCGCAGCCGCTGGCGGGCATTGCAGTGGGCCCCTCCCCCAGCAGCCAGCTGCCAAGGAGGGACCGTTAGTGGGTCCATTCAGCCGGCGTGGGCGGAGTGGTGGTCCTCAGGCAGAGAGGGAGTGAGGTGAGAGAGGGATCCTGGTCTGCTGCTGCGGGCTCTCCAGTTCCCCGGGCCTCCGGCCAGCAGGTGAGCTGGGGGGCAGGGAGCAGGCCGGGGGCGGTGGCCTGCAGGGCTCCAGAGCCCTCGCCAAGGCCTCCCGCTGACTGCACTCAGGCGGCCCCGAGCCTCCCTCTCGTGCCCGCCTGCCTCTGCAGCCTGATGGCCTGGCCCGGCTGCGTGAGGCGCAGCCTGCGAACCTGGTCCCCACCCCGCCGGCGGCCTGAGCAGCCGAGGGCCGCTGGGTCCCGGGCGCCTGGCTCCCTCGGGAATGCCCGTGGGCAGGGTCTGGGGCCGGCCCTCAGGGAGCCGCCCGCTGGGACCTGTCTTTTAGCCAGCACCGGGACCTCAGAAGGGAAGTTTATCCCTCGGGACCTCACCCTTTCTTGTCCGGACAGAGGATGACTCTCGTTTTTAATTTATTTTTTATTGAAGGAATAATTGCCTCACCCTGTTGTGTTGTTTTCTGCCGCACCGCAGTGTGAATCAGCCATCAGTGTGTAGATCCCTTCGCTCGCGGGCCTCCCCTCCCCGTCCTCATCCCACGCCTCTAAGTCGAGCTCCCTGTGCGATACAGCGACTTCCCACTAGCTAGCTCTTTTGTTTGTTGCTCAGTTGCTCAGTGTTTCCAGCTTGATCTGTTTCGCATATGGTAATGTATACGTTCCAGTGCTACTCTCTCAATTTGTCCACCCTCTCCTTCCCCGGTTGTATCAACATATCCCCCAAACATAGAGAGACATGTGAGAATAACACTACGTTGGCAGAGATTTACAGGAACATCGTTACCTGACCATGACCCGACCTCTGGAACAAAGGATCTGACATCAAAGAGCTTGCAACAACTGATTACTCCCCCTCCTTCACCTTTCCTAGAAAAGGGCTTTGCCGAAAGCTTTCCAGAAGTTTGGGGTTTTTAAGGCATGATCCTCCTGGTTTGTTGCATGGCCCTGCAATAAATCTCTGTTCCAAACTCTGACATTTTAGTGTTGCATGGCCTCACTGTGTGTTGGGCATAGGAACTTGGATTTCAGTAACACCAGAAGTGTAATATTCTAGTGTTGAATAGTTGACCTTTAGTTGAATTTTGCATTTGGTTATATTCAGAATTGCCAACTACATTTTCCAATAGTCTTGATACTGCAGGAACAAATAAATGTCAAGATTCTCTCTTGACCAACAGAGATGTCAGGCCTATTTGGGACCCTTGGCCTTTTCAGGAATCTCTGCTTTTTCTTTGTTTGGTGAAGTCTAGGCAGTGGTCACTATTTACTAAACAAAGTTAAGCAGAAGTAAACCTAAAGTGAATTTATGGAAGGCATGGTTGTACTAGTGGAGTGGCGCATGCTTATGAGAGAGAAACAGACAGAAACAGAGGATGAGAGCCGAGAATTACTGTGTTAGATCACATTTGTTAAAAGAAGAGTCCAATTTAGAGACTGAGGCGTGTGTGGGTTGATGAGGAAGTGCTTTTCAGGATAAAGAAAGAGAAATTGGGCAGTGGTGACATCCTGGGTAGTCTCGCCTTAGTCTGATTCACAGGGTCCTCTGAGTCTAGGTTCAGCCTAGAGCTGTCCTGCCTTGAGGCAAGAGGACCAGGCTCTGAACCCATATTGACCAATCCTTGGCCATCCTCTGGGGTGGATATATTGGGGGGATTATGATTTAATTTCCAAGGCATCTCCTGCTGAGGCAGTGCTCTGCAGAAGTAGTTTTTCTTCATTTATTTAATCTTCCACTATCCTCTTCCCTAATACCCATCCAATGAGGTAGAAGGTCACAAGTGTAAACTGTTAGCAATAGCAATTTCAGAAGTTTAGAGATGGGAATATCAATCAAGGAATTTATGAAAGGCACCCACAACATCTATTACTGTTTACTTTGGGGCAGGAACCTGAAGTTTGAGGAAAGAGTTAAATGCAATTCAAAACATACTTACTGAACACATGCTATGTTCAAGGCAATACACTAGGGAAAATGGGGATACAATGTAAATGATCCGTTGCCTTTGAGAAGTGCACTTCATAAGAATTAACTAAACATACAAGCAGTATATCTATTCCTGAGATTGGCCTCTAGTTTCAGATTTGGTAAGTTATAAACTCTTTAGGGCATTCCCTGGTGGCTCAGATGGTAAAGTGTCTGCCTACAATGCGGGAGACCCAGGTTCAATCCCTGGGTCGGGAAGATCCTCCGGAGAAGGAAATGGCAACCTACTAGGCCACAGTCCATGGGGTCACAAAGAGTCAGAAGCATCACTACAAACAAAGCTAGTGGAGGTGATGGAATTCCAGTTGAGCTTTCAAATCCTAAAAGATGATGCTGTGAAAGTGCTGCATTCATTTTGCCAGCAAATTTGGAAAACTCAGTAATGGCTACAGGACTGGAAAAGGCCAGTTTTCATTCCAATCCCAAAGAAAGGCAATGCCAAAAAATGCTCAAAGTACCACAAAATTGCACTTATCTCACATGCTAGTAAAGTAATGCTCAAAATTCTCCAAGCCAGGCTTCAACAGTATGTGAACCATGAACTTCCAGATGTTTAAGCTTTATTTAGAAAAGGCAGAGGAAACAGAGATCACATTGCCAACATCTGTTGGATTATTGAAAAAGCAAGAGAGTTCCAGAAAAATATCTATTTCTGTTTTATTGACTATGACAAAGCCTTTGACTGTGTGAAACAACAAACTGTGGAGAACTCTTAAAGAGATGAAATACCAGACCACCTGACCTGCCTCTTGAGAAATCTCATGCAGGTCAAGAAGCAACAGTTAGAACTGGACGTGGAACAACAGACTGGTTCCAAATAGGGAAAGCAGTACGTCAAAGCTGTATGTTGTCACCCTGCTTATTTAACTTCTATACAGAGTACATCATGAGAAACTCTGGGCTGGATGAAGCACAGCTGGAATCAAGATTTCTGGGAAAAGATCAATAACCTCAAATATGCAGATGACACCACCCTTATGGGAGAAAGTGAAGAACTAAAGAGGCTGTTGATGAAAGTGAAAGAGGACAGTGAAAATGTTGGCTTAAAACTCAACATTCAGAAAACTAAGATTGTGGCATCTGGTCCCATCACTTCATGGCAAATAGATGGGAAAACAATGGAAACAGTGTCAGACCTTATTTTTGGAGCTCCAAAAATCACTGCAGATGGTGACTGCAGCCATGAAATTAAAAGACACTTACTCCTTGGAAGAAAAGTTATGACCAACCTAGACAGCATATTAAAAAGCAGAGACATTACTTTGCCAACAAAGGTCCATCTAGTCAAAGGTATGGTTTTTCCAGTAGTCATGAGTGGATGTGAGAGTTGGACTATAAAGAAAGCTTAGCACTGAAGAATTGATGCTTCTGAACTGTGGTGTTGGAGAAGACTCTTGAGAGTCCCTTGGACTGCAAGGAAATCCAACCAGTCCATCCTAAAGGAAATCAGTCCTGAATATTCATTGGAAAGACCGATGTTGAGGCTGATATTCTAAATCTTTGGACATCTGATGCAAATAACTGACTAATTGGAAAAGACCCTGATGCTGGGCAAGATTGAAGGTGGAAGGAGAAGGGGACAACAGAGAATGAGATGGTTAGATGGCGTCACCGATTCAATGGACATGAGTTTGAGTAAGTTCCAGGAGTTGGTAATGGACAGGGAGGCCTGGCGTGCTGCAATCCATGGGGTCGCAAAGAGTTGGATATGACTGAACGACTAAACTGAACTGAACTGAAGTTCCTATAAGGTTACCTTCTGTATTGTAGTATTCCTATAAAGGTGGTCAAGTGAATTTGAAAATGTCTACTTTAAAATTAGATATAGATAAATTCTCACAGATTATGTCTAAAAACTATAGCCTATTAATCAATATTAGTACAAAAACTGAGTTTACCCTTCAAAAGTTTAGATATTTCCATTCATGTGAGAAGAACAAAATGACATACTTTTGGAAGTTTGGCATTTTTATAGTTCATTTCTTTTTCATTTTGTTCCACTGAGTGAGAAGAAGTAATTGGCCTTTACGTGTTTCTCAGAGAAATCTGCTTTACTTTATTCTCTCCATTGTATATACAAGACATGTTTCTGCTTGGCTGCTGCATCAGATATCCTGATGGTTATATAGAAAAAACTGATTAGTGGTTTTCTGGAAGCATTCTGACTGGTCATCTAACCTTGAGGTGGAAAGGTATGGTGTATATACAAAGAATTTTTCCAAACTGTAGAAAATTCAGTATTTATTCTATGACATCAGGTAATAAATAATAAACTGCTGTATTCCCTTCATTTTTCTGGGTCAGATAGTCTCCCACCCTGATGCACTGCCAAGAAACTAAATCTCAGTCATTACTAAGGTTCTTTCCCTGCCAACTCATTCACCCAAAGGTTTTAAGAGTTCTTTACAGTTCAGAACATTATATTCTTCAGTCTTTGCACGTGTGCATGCTCAGTCGGTTCAGTTGTGTCCAACTCTTTGTGACCCTATGGACTGTAGCCTGATAGGCTCCCTCCATCCATGGGATTCTCCAGGCAAGAATACTGGAGTGGGTTGCCATGCCCTCCTCCAGGGGATCTTCCAGACCCAGGAACTGGATGCACGTCTCTTGTGTCTCCTTCACTGTAGACAGATTTTTAACCAGTGGGCCAGGGAGGCCTCATTCCTCAGTCTGTAGTCTTTTTAAATTTACTTTCTATTTTATATTGGAATATAGTTGATTTACAGTGTTGTGTTAGTTTCAAGTATATAACAAAGTGATTTAGTTATGCATATACATCTGTCCATTCTTTTTCAGATTCTTTTACCATACAGGTTTAAAAAAAAATTTAATTGGAGGCTAATTACTTTACAATGGTGTGGTGGGTTTTGCCATACATTGACATGAATCAGCCATGGGTGTACCTGTGTTCCCCATCCTGAACCCCCCTCCCACCTCTTTCCCCATCCCATCCCTCAGGGTCATCCCAGTGCACCAGCCCTGAGCGCCCTGCCTCATGCATCAAACCTGGACTGGGGATCTATTTCATGTATGATAATATGCTCTTCAGTGCTCCTCTCTCAGATCATCCCACCCTCGCCCTCTCCCACAGAGTCCAAGAGTTTGTTCTTTACATCTGTGTCTCTTTTGCTGTCTCGCATATGGGTCATCATTACCATCTTTCTAAATTCCGTATATATGTGTTAATATACTGTATTGGTGTTTTTCTTTCTGACTCTGCTCTGTATAATAGGGTCCAGTTTCATCCACCTCATTAGAAGTGATTCAAATGCATTCTTTTTAATAGCTACATAACATTCCATTGTGTATATGTACCACAACTTTTTGTCCATTCGTCTGCCAATGGACATCTAGGTTGCTTCCATGTCCATGTCCTTGTAAACAGTGCTGTGATGAACACTGGGGTACATGTGTCTCTTTCAATTCTGGTTTCCTTGGTGTGTATGCCCAGTAGTGGGATTGCTGGGTCGTACGGCAGTTCTATGTCCAGTTTTTAAGGAATCTCCACCCTGTTCTCCATAGTGCTCTACTAGTCTGCGTTCCCACCAGCAGTGTGAGAGGCTCCCTTTCCTCCACACCCTCCCCAGCATTCATTGCTTGTATGCACTTTGATAGCAGCTATTCTGACCGGGGTGAGATGGTACCTCATTGTGGTTTTGATTTGCATTTCTCTGATAATGAGTGATGTTGAGCATCTTTTCATGTGTTTGTTAGCCACTTGTATGTCTTCTTTGGAGAAATGTCTGTTTAGTTCTTTGACTCATTTTTTGATTGGGTTGCTTATTTTTCTGGAATTGAGCTGCAGGAGTTGCTTGTATATATTTGAGATTAATTCTTTGTCAGTTGCTTCATTTGCTATTATTTTCTCCCATTCTGGAGGCTGTCTTTTCACCTTCCTTATAGTTTCCTTCATTGTACAAAAGCTTTTAAGTTTAATTAGGTCCCATTTGTTTATTTTTGCTTTTATTTCCATTACTCTGGGAGGTGGGTCATAGAGGATCCTGCTGTGATTTATGTCGGAGAGTGTTTTGCCTATGTTTTCCTCTAGGAGTTTTATAGTTTCTGGTACTGCATTTAGATCTTTAATCCATTTTGAGTTTATTTTTGTGTATGGTGTTAGAAAGTGTTCTAGTTTCATTCTTTTAATAGTGGTTAACCAGTTTTCCCAGCACCACTTGTTAAAGAGACTGCCGTTTCTCCATTGTATTTTTTTGCCTCCTTTGTCAAAGATAAGGTGTCCCACATAGGTTTTTAAAGAATATTGGGTAGAGTTACCTGTGCCATACGGTAGGTCCTTGTTGATTATCTCTTTTATATGTGTGTGCTTCCCTGGTAGCTCAGCTGGTAAAGACCTGAGTTCGATCCCTGGGTAGGGAAGATTTCCTGAAGAAGGGAATGGCTACCCACTCCAGTATTCTGGCCTGGAAAATCCCATGGACAGAGAAGCCTGATGGGCTACAGTCCATGGGGTCGCAGAGTCAGACATGACTGAGCAACTTCCACTTTCACTTTTTCACTGGGTGGCTCAGACGGTAAAGAGTCTGCCTGCAATGCGAGAGACTTGAGTTCGATCCCTGGATTGGGAAGATCCCCTGGAGAAGGAAATGACAACCCACACCAGTATTCTTGCCTGGAATATCCCATGGACAGAGGAGCCTGGTGGGCTACAGTCCATGCAGTCGCACAGAATCTGACACGACTGAGTGACTAACCCTTTCATTTTCACATGTGTGTGGGCATGCTAAGTTGCTTCAGTTGTGTCTCATTCTTGGCAACACTATGGTGTTGCCACAGTGTTGACACACATCTCACTCTGTAGCCTGCCAGGCTCCTCTGTCCATGAGGTTCTCCAGGCAGGAATACTGGAGTGGGTTGCCATGCCCTCCTTCAGGGGATCTTCCCAACCCAGAGATCAAGCAGACATCTCATGCCTCCTGCTTTGGCAGGAGGGTTCTTTACCACTACGCCACCAGCAGTGTGCATATGTTAATCGCAAACTCCTAATTTATCTTCCCCTGACACATTTCCCCTTTGGTAACCATAAACTTGCTTTTGAAGTCTGGGAGTCTGTTTCTGTTTTGCAAAAAAATTCATTTGTATCATTTTTTTTTTTTTAGATTTCACATATGTGATCTCATGTGATATTTATTTTTGTCTGACTTACTTCACTTAGTATGACACTCTCTAGATCCATCCATGTTGCTACAGACAGCATTATTTCATTCTTTTTATAGCCCTCAGTCTTTAGTCTTGACAACTCACGTCCTGACCTGCATATAGATTTCTCAAGAGGCAGCTGAGCTGGTCTGGTATTCCCATCTCTTTCAGAATTTTCCACAGTTTACTGTGATCCACACAGTCAAAGGCTTTGGCATAGTCAATAAAGCAGAAATTGATGTTTTTCTGGAACTCTCTTGCTTTTTCCATGATCCAGCAGATGTTGGCAATTTGATCTCTAGTTCCTCTGCCTTTTCTAAAACAAGCTTGAACATCTGGAAGTTCATGGTTCATGTACTGCTGAAGCCTGGCTTGAGAATTTTGAGCATGACTTTACTAGCATGTGAGATGAGTGCAATTGTGCGGTAGTTTGAGCATTCTTTGGCATTGCCTTTCTTTGGGATTGGAATGAAAACTGACCTTTTCCAGTCCTGTGGCCACTGCTGAGTTTTCCAAATTTGCTGGCATACTGAGTGCAGCACTTTCACAGCATCATCTCTTAGGATTTGAAACAGCTCAACTGAAATTCTGTCACCTCCACTAGCTTTGTTTACAGTGATGTTTTCTAAGGCCCACTACTAGTCCCTTGGACTGCAAGGAGATCTAACTAGTCCTGGGTGTTCATTGGAAGGACTGATACTAAAGGTGAAACTCTAGTGCTTTGGCCACCTCATGTGAAGAGTTGACTCATTGGAAAAGACTTTGATGCTGGGAGGGATTGGGGGCAGGAGGAGAAGGGGATGACAGAGGATGAGATGGCTGGATGGCATCACTGACTCGATGGACATGAGTCTGAGTGAACTCCGGGAGTTGTGATGGACAGAGAGGCCTGGTGTGCTGCAATTCATGGGGTCGCAGAGTCGGACACAACTGAGCGACTGAACTGACTGAACTGAACTGACTCATGTCCTAAGCTACATAATAGCATTGTCGCTTCTGTGTCAAGACTGGGCGTAAGACCTTTCCCCAAAATTTCCATGGACATGATTCTTTCTATTCTATGCCCATTGCTGTTTCACAAGTTGCCTTTAAGAGTCCTCAGAAAGAGGATGCTTGGATCATATATGTGGAGGTGAGCTTTGGTCCCCCAACTCTTTAAGAGAAGCTCTCCTACTTCCTCCTCCCTCTACCTCAAAGTCCTCAACTTTCTCTTCAATTATTCCTTTTATGAGTTTGATTTTGCATGTAAAATCCAAGAGGAGGTGTTATTTTCTGGATGCCCAAGCTTCTGTTTTATATTTGGACACAAAAACATTTGCATCAAGGCAAGGGAACAAATAAGCTTAGAAAACCTCCTTGGGATAAAGAGAGGAAAATACCTATGGATGGGAGAATAAAAAGCACATACTGATATTTAGATAAATTATTCAGCCTCTTTATTATTATTCTTTTTATTTAAGAACTTATTCTTTTTTGAGTAATTTTAGTTTTAAAATAAAATTGAGACAAAGGTAAGAAAATTACCCACTAGACTCCCTTACCACACACATGTATAACTTCCACCAGTATCAATATTATTCACTAGAATGGTACATGTTTTTTTTCTTTTTGCCAAGTATAGCCCTACATTGTAGGGGACTGGAATGCAAAAGTAGGGAGTCAAGAAACACCTGGAGTAACAGGCAAATTTGGCCTTGGAGTACAGAATGAAGCAGGGCAAAGGCTAATAGAGTTTTGCCAAGAGAATGCACTGGTCATAACAAACACCCTCTTCCAACAACACAAGTGAAGACTCTACACATGGACATCACCAGATGGTCAATACCAAAAGCAGATAGATTATATTCTTTGCAGCCAAAGATGGAAAAGCTCTATACAGTCAGCAAAAACAAGACTGGGAGCTGACTGTGGCTCAGATCATGAACTCCTATTGCCAAATTCAGACTTAAATTGAAGAAAGTAGGGAAAACCACTAGACCGTTCAGGTATGACCTAAATCAAATCCCTTATGATTATACAGTAGAAGTGACAAATAGATTCAAAGGATTAGATCTGATAGCAGAGTGCCTGTTGATCTATGGATGGAGGTTCGTGACAGTGTACAGGAGACAGGGATCAAGGCCATCCCCAAGGAAAAGAAATGCAAAAAAGCAAATGGCTGTTGAGGAGCCTTACAAATAGCTGTGCAAAGAAGAGAAGCAAAAAGCAAAGGATAAAAGGATAGATATAAGCATCTGAATGCAGAGTTCCAAAGAATAGGAAGAAGAGATAAGAAAGTCTTCCTCAGTGATCAATGCAAAGAAATAGAGGAAAACAATAGAATGGGAAAGACGAAAGCTCTTCAAGAAAATAAGAGATACCAAGGGAACATTGCATGAAAAGATGGGCTCAATAAAGGACAGAAATGGTATAGACCTAACAGAAGCAGAAGATATTAAGAAGAGGTGGCAAGAATACACAGAAGAACTGTACAAAAAAGATCTTCATGACCCAGATAATCATGATGGTGTGATCACTCACCTAGAGCCAGACACTGTGGAATGTGACGTCAAGTGGGCCTTAGGAAGCATCACTATGAACAAAGCTAGTGGAGGTGATGGAATTCCAGTTGAGCTTTTTCAAATCCTGAAAGATGATGCTGTGAAAGTGCTGCACTCAGTATGCCAGCAAATTTGGAAAACTCAGCAGTGGCCACAGGACTGGAAAAGGTCAGTTTTCCTTCCAATCCCAAAGAAAGGCAATGCCAAAGAATGCTCAAAGTACCACAAAATTGCACTCATCTCACACGCTAGTAAACTAATGCTCAAAATTCTGCAAGCCAGACTTCAGCAATACATGAACCGTGAACTTCCAGATGTTCAAGCTGGATTTAGAAAAGGCAGAGGAACCAGAGATCAAATTGCCAACATCCGTTGGATCATCGAGAAAGCAAGAGAGTTCCAGAAAAACATCAATTTCTGCTTTATTGACTATGCCAAAGCCGTTGACTGTGTGGATCAAAAGAAACTGTGGAAAATTCTTCAAGAGATGGAAATACCAGACCACCTTACCTGCCTCTTGAGAAATCTGTATGCAGGTCAGTAAGCAACAGTTAGAACTGGACGTGGAACAACAGACTGGCTCCAAATAGGGAAAGGAGTACATCAATGCTGTATATTGTCATCCTGCATATTTAACTTACATACAGAGTACATTATGAGAAATGCTGGGCTGGATGAAGCACAAGCTACAATCAAGATAGCTGGGAGAAATATCAATAACCTCAGATATGCAAATGATACCACCCTTATGACAGAAAATGAAGAAGAACTTAAGAGCCTGTTGATGAAAGTGAAGGAGGACAGTGAAAAAGTTGGCTTAAAGCTCAACATTAAAAAAATGAAAATCGTGGCATCTGATCCCATCACTTCATGGCAAATCAATGGGGAGACAGTAGAAACAGTGGCAGACTTTATTTTCTTGGGCTCCAAAATCACTGCAGATGGTGACTGCAGCCATGAAATTAAAAGATCCTTACTCCTTGGAAGAAAAGTTATGACCAACCTAGACAGCATATTAAAAAGCAGAGACATTACTTTGCCAACAAATGTCCATCTAGTCAAGACTATGGTTTTTCCAGTAGTCATGTATGGATGTGAGAACTGGACTATACAGGAAGCTGAGTGCCAAAAAGTTGATGCTTTTGAACTGTGGTGTTGGAGAAGACTCTTGAGAGTCACTTGGCCTGCTAGGAGATCAAACCAGTCCATCCTAAAGGAAATCTGTCCTAAATATTCACTGGAAGGACTGATGCTGAAGCTGAAACTCCAATACTTTGGCCACCTGATGTGAAGGGTGACTTATTTGAAAAGACCCTGATGCTGGGAAAGATTGAAGGTGACAGGAGAAGGGGACAACAGAAGATGACATGGTTCTATGGCATCACTGATTCAATGGACATGAGTTTAAATAACCTCCAGGAGTTGGTGATGGACAGGGTGGCCTGGTGTGCTGCAGTCCATGGGGTTGCAGACAGCTGAACACGACTGCATTGACCCACCTCAATTGGCCCTCAGTTGATAGTTTACCTTAGGGTTCACCTTTGGCCTTGAACATCCTATGGGTTTGGACAAATGTATATATATAGGTAAATATATCCATAATTATAATGTCACATGGAATATTTTTACTGCCGTAAAAATCTTCTGTTCTCCACCTATTCACCCCTCAACACCAAGAACCACAATATTTTTACTATCTCCATACTCTTCTTTTTCTAGAATGTCATAAAGTTGGAATCATACTGTAAGAGCTTCTCATATTGTCCTTACTCACTTTGTAATATGTATTTAACTTTCTTCCATGTCTTTTATAGCTGAATATCACTTTTCTTTTAATGCTGGATAATATTCCATTGCCTGAATGTTCCAGAGTTTATCCATTCAAGTTTATCCATTCCAAGTTTTGGTAATTAGAATAAAGCTGCTATAAACATCCATGTGCAGGACATGGATGTTTTTGTGTGGACATAGGTTTTTAGTTCCTTTGGTTAGATATTAAGGGACACAATAGCTGGGGCAAGTGCTAAAAGTTTGTTTAGTTTTGTAAGAAATAGCCAAACTGTTTTTCAAAATATCTGTACTATTTTGCATTCTTGTCAACAATGAACAAGAGTTCCTGCTGCTCCACATTCTCACCAGCATCTGATGCTGTCACTGTTCTAGAGTTTGGTCATTCTAATAGGTATGTAGTTGAATTTCATTGTTGTTTTAATTTGCTTTTCCTGATGACTTATGACATGAAGCATTTTTTCATATGCTTATTTTTCATCTGTTGGAGAAGGCAACGGCAGCCTACTCCAGTACTCTTGCCTGGAAAATCCCATGGATGGAGGAGCCTGGTGTCTTGGACCATATTTTAGTAGTTTGTTTTCTTATTCTTGTATTATTTTTCTTCTTCTTAAAAGAGTAAAAAACAAAAGGCATATTGATGTTTGATGTTTAATTCTTGGTATTTATTCTTTCAAAATATATTAGGAATCAAAGGTAACTTTGTTCTAGTCAAATGTCCTAACTAGAAGAAAGTTCTTATTTATATAGCTTCTTTTCCAAAGAAGATTAGAGAAATTGAGCTAATAAACCAACTCAAAGTAGAAATAAAAGGAAGCTCTGTCTTGATGATGTGTGACCTTGTAGAAGCAGGACCAGTCGCAGGCAGACCTGTTCTGTATGCTGCAATGGGCTCCTGGTGGGAGTGGCGATGGGAACTGGCGGAAGCAGAAATGGCTCAGCTCTGACACAGGCCTGGACCGCTGTGTTGGCCCTTTCTCTATCTTATTTAGGTAATACCATTGGCTTTCAGCGACATGTGTTTGCAGAAAAGGACATAACCTGGAAATCCAAGACAGAATTTGCCTTTGGAAGGAACTTTAGGATATTATGAGATAATCATTAAAAAATAATCAGATGACTTCTAAAGTTTCTGTGAAGTCTGTAGATGACTGTAATCTCAAATGGATAAGGTATGCAGAGTTAAATTTATTCTTTAGTTCTAGATGTTTTTGACATACCATGTTACTCCTTCATTGCCAAATTAAAGAACTACAGAAATCTCAGTCTTAATAATTTTCTCTTGATTCCTAATATCCATTTTTGCTGAAAGATATGAAAACCTTTGGGTAAAAATTGAGATCTAATTACAGTATACAGATTGTTTACATATATTTAAAAGAAAAATATAACCACACATCTAGATGATTAGAACTTCCTATCATGTATTTTCCCATTTTCCTTGTGAGTTTAAGTGCTTTGAAGAATGTGTATTATTAAAATAATGAATTCTGTTTACTGATTTTGTGTTCAGTATCTATCAGCCCTTCCTAGTATATGTGATTTCAGGTTTTCTTACCAGATTAAACAGCTGCTCTGCTTGTCACAAAGCAGTGTGTTTATATTCCAAGATTTGTGATTTGATAACTTGACTAGTCTTTTACCATTCTATTGTTGCTAACTAGTTGCTTATACAGTTGTTGTATTTTGCAGTGTAAAATTGGAATTGGGACTTAAAGAAGTCTCTAATTCAGTGGTTCCCTTAAAATTTCCTATAGTTCCTTTAAAAGTATTCAGATGTTTATATTCAAATATTCAATTTTGAATCAGAATCTCCAGGAACCCAAAAATCTTGTCACTCACTACTCTTTCCTAAATCATCTTATAAACCACATAGTAAATTGGTAAGTATGGAGATACTGTACCTTTATTTCTCATTTTACTGGACTTTTAAATATATGACCAGAGAATTGTAAAATGAGAAAATGGCCTCAAAAAAGACAGTATAGTTTTAAAGGTTTTCAACTTCATCACTTCTTCCTATTTGAAACAGAAGATCTTAACATGTTATGAGGTTCTATGAAATCCTTCATGACTAATCGGAATAAAAATGCTGTTGTCCTCACTTGCAGTCTCATAAGACTGCCATCAGTCACCACAGGATAAAATATAGACTTACCCTTTTGTTTATGATGTTTAGTGGATGTTTTTGTAATGTTTAGTATTTTTGCATCCTTTATGTTGACATTTGTGTCCAGAATTTTTTTTTAATTTTAAAGTTTCTTTGAATAAGATTTTGGTAAAATAAAGTGCAGAATGAAGATAAAGATATTGATATCTATTTTTAGAGGAGTGGGCTTCTTTCACAGCAAAATAATCTTAAAGTTTAAAAATTTAAGATTTTATAGTATGGACAAATTGTTAACCATAACATTGATTTTTTTTTTTCCTGTAAGTGAGTAATCAGATTAGAGAAGATATTTTGTTTAGTTTTTGAATTCTATACATGTAATCATTTTATGCGTTTCTGTACCTTCCTTTTACTGTTCAGTGATAGGGTTTTGAAATTCTTCTTTATTTATCCCCTAGTATATACCTCACTCCTTTCCATTGCCATAGGCATGACAGAGTGAAAATATTCAAGTTTATTCACCTATTCTACTGTTGATTGGATTATTGTCAAAATAATGTATTGTTATAAACACTATTGCTATGGCCATTTTAAAAATATTTATTAGTGTATAAATACCATAAAATTCACTCATTTAAAGTGTATATACAGTTCAGTGGTTTTTATTATATTTATAAAATTGTAAAGTCTCACTAAAATTTAATTTTAGAACATTTCATCATGTTAGATAGAAACCCTGTACCTATTAATAGTCACTTTCCACCGCCACCTCACCTCTCCCTCAGTCCTTGGAAACTACTAATCAATTTGCTTTCTATTTCTATAGATTTGCCTATTGTGGGCATTTCATGTAAATAGAATCCTGTGATATGTGGCCTTTTGTGTGTGACTTCCTTCATTTAGCACATTTGTTTTCAATATTCATCCTTACCGTATGTGTCAGTACTTGATCCTGTTGCTGCAGAGGACAGACTGCATTTTGTCTGTCTTTTCCTCAGCGGATGGATATTTGGGTTTCTGCTGTTTGTGTACAAGTTTTTATGGGGACATAATTTTTCATAAGTTTCGCATGTAGATACCTAGGCGTGAGATTCCTGGGTTACATGGTGACTCAATGTATCATGTCTTGAGGTACTGCCAGACTGTTTTGAGAGTGCCGGTATCATTTTATATTCCTATTAGCGATGTATGGGAGTTCAGTTTCTTCAGCTCCTTGCCAACACTTATGATTGTATATCTTTGAACTAGTATCTCACTGTGTTATTTCCCAAATGACTAGTGATGTTGAGCACTTTTCCATGTGCTTATTGGTCATTCATATATCTGAAGAAAGACAGTATATTCAAACTCTTCTCACATTTTAAAATTTGACATTTGCTTTTTATTGTTGAGTTGCAAGAATTCTTTATATATATTATATATATTTTCTGGAAACAAATCCCTAATCAGTCATATAATTTGAAAATGTTTTCTCTCATTCTGTGGGTTGGCATTTCACTTTCTTGATGGTGTCCTTTGAAGCATAAACATTAAAAATTTTAATATAGTCCAACTTATCTATTTTTTTTATTGCTTATACTTTTAGTATAAGCAATCTTTTACATGTAAGAAACCAAAGATTTCTTAATTCCGAGTCTCCAAAACAATTTTAAAGTTCCAAAGACGTGTACCTAGGTTTTCTTCTAAAAACTTTATAATTTCAACTTTCACATTTAAGTTAATCTTTGTATGTGGTATGAGATAGGGTCCACCTTCATCTTTTGTATATAGATAGTTGGATATCCCAGCATCATTTGTTGGAAAACCCCACTGAATTGTCCTGGTACCTTTGTTGAAACCAACTGAATATAAATTTAAGGGCTTGTTCTAGTTTCTCAATTCTGTTCCATTAATTTGTATGTCTATTCCATCATATTTTAATTACTGTAGCTTTGAAATCAGCATATATTCCCTTTATCTTTCCACATTAGATTTAATAAACCTTGGGACTTCCCTGGTGGCTCAGCTGATAAAGAATCTGCTTGCAATGTGGGAGACCTGGGTTCGATCCCTGGGCTGGGAAGATTCCCTGTAGAAGGGCATGGCGACCCGCTCCAATGTTCTTGCCTGGAGAATTCCCGTGGACAGAGGAGCCTGGCAGGCTACAGTCGATGGGGTTGCAAAGAGTAGGACACGACTGAGCGACTAAACACATGGTAAACCTTATTTCATCTCAAATGTTTTACATTTTAGCAGTATAAAATTATGAAATGGGTAAATAAAGAAAAAATGAATGATGCTTATAATACAACCAACCAGAGTCCCTACTTTAGGACATCCTTTTGGTCTCTTTTTGAGCAACATTATAAATTTAGTTTTCAGTTGATCCACATGCAGTGTGATAAGCGGTGACCATATTTTTCTTCCAACATAATTTTCATGATGTTCTTGTGTAATAGTTAAGCTTTTATATTTTAAAAACATAGATAAAATTGAAACACATAAATGTCTATTAATGACAAAGTGAGCTTTCTATTTGCAACTTATTTTTATGGTCTTCAATTCTGTTTATGGGGAGACAGTTTCTAGTAACCTCTAAGCCATAATTTTCTAATGGAGTGAAATAACTCTGTCAGAGACAAAATCAGTACTTTCAAAGTACACACTAATATTCTTTGAAATTAGAATTTGACCTTTTTGCTTTCTTTTACTTTTAAAGAGTAAATACAAGCAGGTTTAGAAATTGGGAGTATATATGACATTTGAAATACAAATCTTTTGATCTCTGCTGAAAAATCACGTGTGTTGTTGTATGTCTTCTTCCTTATTGATAATAGGTTAAAACTATAAATAAGAACTTTTTTTCTATAAAATATGGTTAAAAATCAGGACAATTTTTGTTTTAATATTTAGCAGCAATGTTGTTCAAATTACAACTTGAATAGAAATGAAATATTTTAAAATTAAATACTAAGCATTTAAAAGCTAAGACTGTTTTCTCCCACAGCGATTGTGCTTAAAATTCATACTAACTTGGAGTGACTATGCATGTGAGACCTATTATATGATAATTTCTTTTTCCATAGATAACAAGTTGCTGACTAAAAATCAAGCTGCTGTACTAACTCTATGAAGTAGCTATGAAAACATTGCAGATTTTTAAGAGTTTGTTTCTTTTTTCTCTGGTTTTATTGAGAAGCAATCGATATATATCACTATATAAGTAGAAGACAATATCGAGTGATAACTTGATTTACATGTATTGTGAAATGAGTTTTGTAAAAGTTCTTGTTAGGATTATTTGGTTATACTTACTGCATTCAAGCCATTTGGCAAGTTGTTGTTCTATCTGGGGTTGCTTGATAGGAAAGGTGGATGTTCCACATAACATAGTACAGAAGTTTCTAACTAATTCCATGGGATCTGTCTGCAGATTGTTGGACTGGCACATATTCAAGATATTTGCCACTTTTTAGTTTCTATCACTGTAGTCTTTTCCATGTTTGCTGCCATGGAAGGGGGTATAGTACAGTATATAATTAAGGCATTGGCTCTGAAGCCTGTAGGGGTGCCAGTTGTTAGTAATGAGACATTGGACAAAGGATCAACTTTTCTGTTACACAATTTCTTTTCATCACTAAGATGGATATTTTTTAAAAGTTCTTATGGGTCTCATGAGAAGATAAAATGAGATGTTGCATGCAAAGCACTTAGCTATTTCCAGTGGGCAATAAGGCACAGCTCTCAGAAGGTTTTTGCCAACACTTTATCTTTTTCTACTCTTAAGTGATCTTAGCTTTGGAAAAATGGAAGGAAATACCTTCTTCCTCAAATCATGGAGATGGAACCTGACATCTACTTGATTCTTAGGAACAGTGGGCTTCTACAGTCTTGTAAAGTGAGGAGATATTAAGGGAAAAATGGAAGAGATGTATTACAATGCTAGGAATATTCAACCCAGAGAAGGAATATATGGATTCATGAGGAGGGAGTTACCTTTAGGGAAACAGCATCAATGTGACATTTTCCCTATTCTGGTTCTTATCTGGTTCACCTTCTGCCCTGATTTAAGATGCTCTACGCTTTCGTTCAACAGTTGACCCTTGAAGAATATGGAGGTTAGGGGCATGAAGCCCCCAGAACCAGTCAAAAATCCATGTAAAACTTTACAGTCATTCTTCTGTATCTGCAGTTGCACATCTACAGATGCAACCACTGAATCATGTAGTACTGTAGTATTTACTGTTGAAGAAAATCTGTGTATGAGTAGACTTGTGCAATTCAAGCTCATTTTGTTCAAGGTCAACTGTACTTTGCTGTTTTTTTTTTCCCCCTTACTCCTGAAAGTTCACATGTTAGCTGGTAATTAAGGATTTTACAACTGTGAAACGGTAGGTTCCCTTAATCATAATTCTTACGTGAATGGTCTCAACTGGAATTGGATCTTCTTTGGGAAATATCATCTTCTACAATAATGCCTCTGTGTTTTTGCCATTTCCTTTATTCTATGGGCAGTGACTATCAATCCAGAGAAAGATGCTTTGGGTAGACAGCCTGAGATAATTACTTAGCATGGAACTTAAGGAAAAGTGTGTCATTGTAGGATATTTGGATATTTAACCACTTTATGAAAATACCTTATAGTTTAAAAATTTACAAATATTTCTAAGTGCTTCAGCTAGGCCACAGCAGGAAGGAGACAGTGAACAAGATCAACCCAACAGTAATAAAGTGCTCACAAAGCACTTTATTAAAAGCATAAAGTACATATCCCATTGTATTATCAGTATTTTCACAATTCCTTAAGATTGAGGGCTCCAAAAAAAAAAAAAAAAGATTGAGGGCTCCTTGTAGGAAACTATAGAATCTTACTTGAATTTGGATTTCCTTTTTTTTAAATGTTATTTTTAGTTTTCTTTTGCCTGGAGAATTCCATGGACAAAGGAGCCTAGGGCAAAGAGTCAGACACGACTGAGTGACTAGCACACACACAGACCTGGTTTTTAATTGGAGGATGACTGCTTTACAACGTTGCGTTGGTTTCTGCCATACATCAGCATGAATCAGCCACAGGTATCCATAATATCCACAGCACAGAAAACTGTAAACAAGGTGAAAAGACTGCCCTCAGGATGGGAGAAAATAATAGCAAATGAAACAACTGACAAAGGATTAATTTCTAAAATAAACAAACAACTCATGTAGCTCAATACCAGAATTTGGATTTCTAATGCTCAGCACATGTGTGCTGTGTGAAGGAATGAATGAATGGGCAGACAAGTCAGTTTGGCACCACGTGTCTCTGGAGAAAGTTTATGCTGGTGACGTAGCAAGTCAAGAGTGACTTGAATCTTACCTAGTAATTTGTGCTGTTCACTTGGAAAGCTCTGATGCTACTTTAATTCCTGAATCAACATTAGATATATTGAGGAATGCCATTATTTAATGCACACCTTTCCTAGTGATTGCTGTCTAGATAAGAATCAGGGTTTTTCGTGAATTGCTACTATAAAGTCAATCTTTATCTTGATTGAATTGAAATATGCAGTTCTAAAACTAAATTTACATACCTGTGATAATGTAAATTACTTTTCAGAAATAATTGACTTACATCAACCCCAACTGATCCTTTCCATACTGAGAATCACACTACAGAAGGTTTTTAATTCTCAACTCAGGGGTTTCAGACTTGGCCACGTACCATCCTTTAGCCAGGAATGTGAGTGCAAGTGAGAGGTGCCACTTCTCAGCGGAGACTTTAAGAGCCATAATGTGGTTCTGCCATTGTTCTTTCCTTCTACTACAAAATTCTCATATCTCAGCTAGAGTCTGGTCTTCAGCCTTGATCTTGGAATGAAGATGAGAAGAGATACCCATCGTGGCCATGGAAAGGAAGTAATTCCATTCACGTTGTTGCCCACCATTGAGATTTTAGGGCCATTTGTTATCACAGAATAACTTAGCTAAGCTGTTTGATACAATGGCTTTTAACTAAAGTGACTATATGATGTATTGTCAAACCTGGACATTTCTGAGACTTAAAGGAGGCTTTATGACCAACTTGTATAAACTGGTACTGTCTCAACAAACAGAGGCTGTACAGTCATCCTATTTGTATGAAAAACAGAGTGATGATGGAATAATTCTGTACCTTTTTTGACACCGTTACTCTCCTTTGATGCAGTCACTTTGTTGACGCTTACAATGAACAGATATTTGCTTTCTTGACTGACTCCCCTTTTTTGCTGAAGCATATCCTTCAAAAGGTGCATGGGACATTCATTAAAAAACTTTTAGAGTCTAAACTGACTCTATTTTTAATTTTCACACTTCTTTTATAGTTTGACTTGGATAAAATTTTAAATAAAAAATATTTTCCCTTAGATTTTGAAATATTGCTTTACTCCACTGTCATTAGCATTCAATATTGCTGTTGTGAAATTTGATATCATTCTCATTTTCATTCCTTTATGTTGACAGGCTTTCTCTCTCTGGAAACTTCTTCTCATTATCTCTGGCATTCTCAAATTTTGAAATGATGCATATTCTTTCATTGCTCTAGTCACTCAGCAGACTCTTTCAAACTGATTTTTGCCTTATAATTCTGGAACAATGCCTTGTGCTCCTTCTTTGAGCTGTTTCTCTCCATTGTCTCTGCTCCCTCATTTTCCTACTCCTTTCATTCATTCACTGGCCATCCTAGATCAACTCAAAGAGAATTTTTGTGGGTTTTTGCTAACCATTGTTTTTATATTTTCTGACTTTTTAGTTTTTTATTCTGGCTTCTTGGTGATATCTTCTATTTTAACTTTCAACTATTTGATTTATTTTGGATATTTTATGATGGCTAATTCCCAAGAGCGCTTTCTTACCCTCTGATCATTGTGTAGGCTACTCATATTGTTGTATGAGTGCAATGTCTTGTATTGTCACTGGGGATTTGGCTTGCCTGTCTCTTCTGTTTTTCCTTCCAGCTTTTTTAATGGTTTGTTTTTGGCCGTGCCGGGTCTCTGCTGATGCTTGGGCTCTGCTCTGCTTGTGGAGAGCGGGGCCACTCTCCAGGTGTGGCACGCGGGCCTCTCACTGCGGAGCACAGGCCTTAGGCTCCTGGGCCTCAGCAGCTGCCATGCGAGGGCTCAGTTGCTGCGGTTTCCTGGGCTCTAGAGCGCGGACTCAAATAGTTGTGGTGCATGGGCCTGTGGCTCTCCTGCACGTGGGGTCCTCCTGGACCAGAGGCCCAACCTGTGTCTCATGCATTGGCAAGTGGATCCCCACTGAACCGCCCTCAGCTGACCAGGAAAGGACTGCCTTAGCACACCTGGGGCAAACCCAACACATTGCACAGAAAGTCCTACCTTCAGAACTGTCCCTTGACTGGCTCTTGGAGGCTAAATTCTGAACCCTTGAAGTATCTTACTTGATAAAATTGATTTTGTATGCTTGAGACCTTGGGCCACACTGAACCAATGTGATCCACTGGTTTGTGCTAAAACAGTGATTTATGTTGACTGCCTGGTTTTGTACTGGAGAAGGGAGACTGAAAGCTCAGTAGCTGAGGTTATTCACATAGGTTCTGCTTGCCTACATGACTGACTCCCAGTAAAAACCCTGGGTACCCAGGCTCCAGTGAGCTTCCCTATTGGCACAACTTTACATGTGCCACGTATCATTGCTGGGAGAATTAGCTGTATTCCTATATGACTCTACCTGGATAGGAAGCCTGGAAACATACCTGGCTTTTCTTGGGTTTCACCCCATATACCTTTTCTCTTTACTGAATTTAATCTGTGTTCTTTTATTGTAATAAAATATAGCTATGAGTATAACAGCTTTTCTTGGAGAAGGCAATGGCACCCCACTCCAGTACTCTTGCCTGGAAAATCCCGTGGATGGAGGAGCCTGGTGGGCTGCAGTCCATGGGGTCGCCAAGAGTTGGACACGACTGAGCGACTTCACTTTGACTTTTCAGTTTCATGCATTGGAGAAGGAAATGGCAACTCACTCTGGTATTCTTGCCTAGAGAATCCCAGGGATGGGGAGCCCGGTGGGCTGCCATCTATGGGGCTGCACAGAGTCGGATACGACTGAAGTGACTTAGCAGCAGCATAACAGCTTTTCTAGTACTCTAAGTCCCTCTAGTGAATCACTGAGCCTGAAGGTCATCCTGGAAAACCCCAGCACAAAAGTGATTCTTACTTAACTCTGCATATTTTTAAGTAAGTGACTAAAATGCCCCAAAAGTTCTCAGATCATAAAGACAGGTTTGTTCATTTGGTTTTAAAGTAGTGGTTCTCAAAGTGTTGTTCAAAGACTTCTGAGATCTCAGAGAAACTTGCAAGGAGTTCATGAGGTTAAAATTATTTTCATGTTAAATATCAGAGAGCTGTTTGCTTTTTCACTGTGTTAACATTCACACAGATGGTGCAAAGCACTGGTGGATGAAACTGCTGAAACCTCTTGCCATGAATAAAGGTAATGGCCCCAAGCCATACCAGCATTATTCACCACCATAAGCCATTGTATAACATGCTAGTTTCACTGAAGGTTAACCTTGGTGAAATAGTAAAATTTATGAATTGAGTACACATTTTTTAACATTCTGTGTAAGAAAATGGCAAGTCTGCCTAGGACATTTCTGCTACACACTGTATACAGTGGCTGTCTCAAGGGAAAGCATTAGTGCCCTTGTCTGAGTTGAAAGTTGAAGTGATTTTTTTTTTCATGAAAACCATTTTTATTTACAAGAATGAATGATAGACAAGCTATAATCACTTAAAGTTGGATACCTACCAGACATTTTCTTAAAAATCAATAAAGTGAGCATGTCAGTTTAAGGAGAACAACTCACAATATTTTTTGCCAATGATAAAATTCAAGCTTTCAAGAAATATAAAAGTTTGAAACACTTAAATTGGCCATGAGGAACTAGACAGCTTACCAATACTTACAGAGTTTTCTGATGATATCTGTGATAATATTAACAAATGTGTTTTTTTTGGATATTACGTAATGAAATGTGTCAACATTTGGAAGACCTCTATAACTCAATGAGCAAAGATTTTTCTAAATGACAAATGCATGATGTTACAAAATCAAAAGATACGTTCAAAGTGCAAGATAGACCAATGGACTTTAATGGAACAGAGTACCAAAAGTTCACTGGTATAATTTCAGGTTCTGCCTAAAGATAACCTTTAGAAACTACTGATTTTCAAGTTTTGGTGAGGTTTCAGTCTGCACTTACCCAAAAAGGGTACTCAAATACTTTTTCCATTTTCCAACCATATATATTACTGTGAGGCTACAGTTTTACTTCAACCAGAAGGTTGCAACAGGTTAAATGCAGGAGCAGATATGAGAGCCCAGTTGTATGTTATTACAATAGACTTTAAAGAGATTGTTCAAACTACCACTCTTCCACTAAATATTTTTTGTTTTAAATAATTATTTTTCATTAAAAATGTTACTTATGTTATATGGTAGATTTGTTATTATTTTGAAATAAATTAATAAGTATTTTTAAATTCCCAATTTAATTTCTAAAATGTTACAATTTGATACCTGTAATTTGCATAATTTGAAGCTATCAGTAATTTTTGTAACTATAAGGAGGTACAGACACCAGAATTTGAGATGGGCTACTACAGGTCTTAGAAGGAAGACCTGGTCTTTTCATTGGAATGCTCCTAAATGTTATTACTTGTAGAGGCATTTTTCTGAGATTGTTCATTTTCTCCCAGAGAGGAATTCCTCATTTCTTTGACTTTGGGCTGTATGGTGGCATTTTGGGAGTGGGTCAGAGAAAGGCGCTTGCGTCTCCCTTAGTTCACTAGTGTACCTTGTCATCCTCTGGCTTTATCCTATGCCACACTCCTCTCCTCCATTCTGTTTGGTGGCCATAACTGTGAGGCCTTTTTTACTTTATTTCTCCAGAGAATAACCTCTGCTCTCCAGTCAGGCTGGGAGAAAGACAGTAGATAAATGCAGTGATAAATCACTTTTTGTTAATATTCTTTCTTCTTTAAGGTTTTCCACAGTGATTGCATCACTTTACATTCCCACCAACAGTGTGAAAACGTTCCCTTTTCTCTGCATCCTCATGAACATTTGTTATTTGTGGTTATTTGTGTTCTTTTTAATGATAGCCATTTTGACATGTGAACTGATAGCTGATTGTAGTTTTGATTTGCATTTCTCTGATGATTAGCAATGTTAAGCTGCTTCATCTACTTTAGTCATCTAAAAAGTCCTTTCTTAGATGCTGTTGATCCCTCTCCTCATATCTTTTTAGGCATATAGTAGGGTAAATGATGGCCCCCTCAAAAGATATCCATGTCCTAGTCTGAGTGTTCCTTTACATGGTAAAGACTCTGCAGGTGTGGTTAAGTTAAAAATCTTGAAATGAGAGATCATCCTGGATATCCAGGTGGGCCCTAAAAATAATCACAAATGTCCATTTAAGAACGAGGCAGAGGGAGATTTGTTACAGACAGGAGAAGGGGATGTGTTATGGGGCAGAAGTTAAGATGATGCAGCCATAAGCCAAGGAACTGTGGCAGCCATCCAAACTGGAGGAGGCAGGGAGAGCTTCTTCTCTAGGGTCTCCAGAGGCTGTGCCAACACCCTGATTCCTACCCAGTGATACTGATTTCATATCTCTAGATTCTAGAATCATAAGGGAGTCAATTTAAGTCACTGAGTTTGTGGTAGTTTGTAATTGCAGCTTCAGGAGGCTAACATAAAACGTAGTTGTTTGCTGCTGCTAAGTCACTTCAGTCGTGTCTAACTCTGTGCAACCCCATAAATGGCAGCCCACCAGGCTCCCCCATCCCTGGGATTCTCCAGGCAAGAATACTGGAGTACGTTGCCATTTCCTTCTCCAATGCATGAGAGTGAAAAGTCGAAGTGAAATCACTCAGTCGTGTCTGACTCTTAGCGACCCCATGGACTGCAGCCCACCAGGCTCCTCCATCCATGGGATTCTCCAGGCAAGAGTACTGGAGTGGGCTGCTATTGCCTTCTCCGACATAGTTGTTTAAGTTGGCTTAAAACTCAACATTCAGAGAACTAAGATCATGGCATCCAGTCCTATCACTTCATGGCAAATAGATGGGGAAACAGTGGAAACAGTGACAGACTTTATTTTCTTGGGCTCCAAAATCACGGCAGGTGGTGACTGCAGCTATGAAATTAAAACACACTTGCTTCTTGGAAAAAAAGCTATGATAAACCTAGACGGCATATTAAAAAGCAAAGACATTGCCAACAAAGGTCTGTCTAGTCAAAGGTATGATTTCTCCAGTAGTCATGTATGGATGTGAGAGTTGGACTGTGAAGAAAGCTGAGTGCCGAAGAATTGATGCTTTTGAACTGTGGTGTTGGAGAAGACTCTTGAGAGTCCCTTGGACTGCAAGGAAATCCAACCAGTCCATCCTAAAGGAAATCAGTTCTGAATATTCATTGGAAGGACCAATGTTGAGGCTGAAATTCTAAATCTTTGGACATCTGATGCAAAGAACTGTCTCATTGGAAAAGACCCTGATTCTGGTAAAGATTGAAAGCAGGAGGAAAGGTTGAGGAGGATTGAAAGGTTGTTGCTGAGCCACAAAAGAGGCCTGGATTCTTGGAAAGGTTGAGGAGGATTGAAAGGTTGTTGCTGAGCCACAAAAGAGGCCTGGATTCTTGGAAAGGTTGAGGAGGATTGAAAGGTTGTTGCTGAGCCACAAAAGAGGCCTGGATTCTTGGCCTCCAGAGAAGAATTCAATCCAGGGCCAGATACAAGGCTTGATCGCTCAGAGATTTTGCACAATAGAGTTTTATTAAAGTATAAAAAGGATAGAGAACACTTCTGACATAGACATCAGAAAGGGGCAGAAAGAGTACCCCTTGCTAGTGTTAGCAATGAAGTTATGTACTTTTAATTAGTTATTACAATGAATCAAAAAGAATGTCTCGAGTTTTGTGAAAATTTTACCAGACCCACTCTCACAGTTTACATTTTAGGATAAGATTAAAATTTAACAATAGAAAGATCCTCCAGACCCACTCCCATAATATGCATTCTGAGATATCAGGATTCCTCAAAAGGTTTTCAGGAAGGGGAAACGGTCCTCTAGCCAGATACATTGTTGTTGTATAATCCCTAGTACAGAGTTTAAACTGAGTTGTGTAATTGACTAAGACTAAGGAATGCAGAGGAAAAAAAAAGTTTGTCCTTTTCTCCTCCTTGAGAATTCCAGACCCCCAATCTCCACTTTGAGAGCCCCAAACCCCTTTCTCTTTCTTGGGGACCCCCAGCCCCCAAGAATTGACTCCCTCAGGATGAGATGGTTGGATGGTGTCACCGACTCGTGGACATGAGTTTGAGTAAGCTCCAGGTGTGTGCTGCAGTCCATGGGGTCACAAAATGTCAGACACAACTGAGCGACTGAACGGAACTGATGCCATTTTAATGGGATTTTGCAGGTTAGGCTAGGTAAATGCATGTGGTCTTCAGCTATAACCAGTGGCTTTGCAATAAGTTTCTAACTTCCATAAAGATGAAGCAAGCAGGGGAGGATTGAAATTTTGCCAGACTAGATAACTTTCTGATGTTTTGGAATGACTCAGCTGCCTCCAGGGGGTAGGGTTGGGAGTTGGGGCTTAGATATCAGTCACTTGTTTTTTTGGATTCTCAAAAAGGAAGCACATCCAAATGACTGTAACGTATCTGGGATTTTTAAAATAGCCAGCAATAGGCAGGAATTCTCAATCCAGCCCTAGAACTAGGAAACCTTTGGAATATAATCAGGTTGGAGTAGGGGAATGAATTACTTTTCACATTTTCTGTTTCCTGGATGTGAGAACTTTTACAACGTTCCATTGAGACATATTACTTCTTTCTATGTGACTACCTTGTGAGCCTTTATGCAGTTTAAATAAAGAAAGGGATTGCAGCTTCCTCACCTTTCCCTGTATTTGATGTTAATGATGCTTCCCATTACATTGTCTGCATATGAGCCAAACAGCACGGAAAACTGAAAGGGGATAGTCATTAGGGGAGGTGAGAGCTGTAACAGCAGAGTGTAAGCATCCTGAGGTCAGTGAAGGGACTGAAAGATGGATGTGGGCCCTGGAAGGGGTATCTTCTTTTCATAGTCAACAAGTATTTAGGTAGCACTCACAAAGTGTAAAAATCTCAATAAAACAGCCTCTTTGGAAGCAAATCGGACTTCCCTGGTGACTCAGAGGTTAAAGTGCCTGCCTAGAATGCAGGAGACCTGGGTTTGATCCCTGGGTTGGGAAGATCCCTGGAGAAGGAAATGACAACCCACTCCAGTACTCTTGTCTGAAGAATCCCAGGAGGGAGGAGCCTCATAGGCTATAGTCCATGGGGTCGCAAAGAGTTGGACACGACTGAGCGACTACACTTTGGAAGCACATAGTAACCTTCACCTTATCCTTAGCTCTTATTTTACTTGGGTAATCATAATACATAATGTAAAGCACTAGTATGGTAGATACCTGAAGGATTATTTTCCAAATTACTTGAGTCTCTGGACATAATGAGAAAGCAAAAACTTTAGCATCCAGAATTTACAACATTAAAATCTATGAAAAGACTGTTATTCAAATTGTCTTGATACATTATTAAAGAAATAAATCTCAGAATTTATAACAAAGTTGGGACTCAGATATTTTGTACAAATTAGATTTTTCTTTTCTTCACATGATTAGAATTGCTTGGGAATTTTTAGTGATAGATATAGGTCTTTAAAGAATAATGATGAATAAAAGATGACAAATAAAACCTAAATTGACAGGGTAAGCCAAATAAACAGAATTATATTAGACAGAAGCCAGAACATGACCATTTTAGGCAGTATGCCCACTGGGTTGTAATTAGGTTTAATGCTGTTTTTTTCTGATACTTCAAATGCTGGTGGTGGTCAGTGAAAGTTTAAAATAATCAGAGACATATTCTGCAGTAATAAAGTTTATTTTTGCTGTACAGAGACATAAATACAGATAGTCAACTCATTTGCTTAGTTGTGTCTGACTCTTTGCGACCCCATGGACTGCAGGACTCCAAACTTCCCTGTCCTTCAGCATGTACAGAAGTTTGGTCAAACTCACGTCCATCAAGTCAGTGATGCCATCCAACCATCTCATCCTCTGTTGTCCCCTTCTCCTCCTGCCTTCAATCTTTACCAGAATCAGGGTCTTTTCCAATGAGTCAGTTCTTTGCATCAGGTGGCCAAAGTATAGCAGTTTCAGCTTCAGCATCAGTCCTTCCAAAGAAATCCCAGGGCTGATCTCCTTCAGAATGGACTGGTTGGATCTCCTTTCAGTCCAAGGGACTCTCAAGAGTCTCTCCAACACCACAGTTCATAAATATCAATTCTTTGGCACTCAGCTTTCTTTATACTCCAATTCTCATATCTGTACATGACTACTGGAAAAACCATAGCTTTGACTAGACCCACCTTTGTTAGCAAATTGATGTCTCTGCTTTAATATGCTGTCTAGGTTGGTCATAATTTTTCTTCCAAAGAGCAACTGTCTTTTCATTTCAGAGCTACAGTCACCATCTGCAGTGATTTTGGAGCCCAAGAAAATAAAGTCTGTCACTATTTCCATTGTTTCCCCATCTATTTGCCATGAACTGATGGGACTGGATGCCATGATCTTAGTTTTCTGAATATTAGTTTTAAGCCAGGTTTTTCATTGTCTTCTTTAACTTTCATCAAGAGGCTCTTTAGTTTTTCTTTGCTTTCTGCCATAAGCATGGTATCATCTGCATATCTGAGGTTATTGATATTTCTCCCGGCAATCTTGATTCCAGCTTGTGCTTTATCCATCCTGGCATTTCGCATAATGTACTCTGCACATAAATTAAATAAGCAGGGTGACAATATACAGCCTTGAAGTACTCCTTTCCCAATTTGGAACCAGTCTGTTGTTTCATGTCCAGTTCTAACTGTTGCTTCCTGACCTGCATACAGATTTCTCAGGAGGCAGGTTAGGTGGTCTGGTATTCCCATCTCTTTCAGAATTTTCCACAGTTTGTTGTTCCACACAGTCAAAGGATTTGCTGTAGTCAATAAAGCAGCAGTAGATGTTTTTCTGGAACTCTCTTGCTTTTTTGATGATCCAGCAGATGTTGGCAATTTGATCTCTGGTTCCTCTGCCTTTTCTAAATTCAGCTTGAACATCTGGAAGTTCATGGTTTCATGTACTGCTGAAGCCTGGCTTGGAGAATTTTAGGCATTACTTTACTAGCATGTGAGATGAGTGCAATTGTGCGGTAGTTTGAGCATTCTTTGGCATTGCTTTTCTTTGGTATTGCAATGAAAACTGACCTTTTCCAGTCCTGTGGCCACTGCTGAGTTTTCCAAATTTGCTGGCATATTGAGTGCAGCATTTTCAAAGTGTCATCTTTTAGAATTTGAAATAGCCTCCACTAGCTTTGTTTGTAGTGATGCTTCCTAAGGCCCACCCGACTTCACATTCCAGGATGTCTGGCTCTAGGTGGGTGATCACACCATCATGGTTACCTGGGCCATGAAGATCTTTTTTGTATTGCTTTTCTGTGTATTCTTGCCACCTCTTAATATCTTCTGCTTCTGTTAGTATTATTTGAAATATAGATAATACTGCCTAGTAATGAAAAAAACTGCTTCCCCCAAACAAATGACTCCCTTAACTAATATGTCCCAGTTTCTTGACAACATTCAAAGAACTACCTAATATCAAGAACTGCATTGTTTGAAAACTTACCAAATATTGGATAAGCTGGATAGTGTTCCTGATGAAAGAAGGGAAGAAAGATCGAAACTTCAGGGTTGGGGGATCACGGTTGAATAGTGTGTGGAGTAATGAGGGCGTATGTTAACAGGCGACTAGAGTGCTGAATCCTTGACTTAGAGAATCCAGGGCTTCTTTCTTCTACTGTCTACTTGTTACAGAGAGGATTTTATGTTTCCAAATAGTTCTCTGTGTGTGTGTATGACTGTATGACAGTTGTGGGGGGAAGGGATGGAGAGAAAGAGATGGGGAAAAATGAGAACAAGAGAAAGCAAAATGATACAAGTTTAAAGGAAGCGAGAAGTGAGCAACACAAAAGCATGGATATTAAAACGGAGCAAGAAATAACTAATAATAATAATAATTTAAAAAGTCAACCAGAAAGGTCTACAAAGGCCCTTATATTTGTGTCTGATATTTTAAAAGCTATTTAGAAAAGAGGCCAGTTGTACGTAAGATGCAAACATTTGTGGCTCCAGAGGTACAGATATATCCTTGAGGTTGGGGACAGGCAGGAGAAGTTTTAATGGAGATGGCATCTTGTGATGTAATGAATGATATTCTCAGCAGAGTTTTGTGGTACTCTGATACATTTCTCAGGGTTGTTGATTATCAGTGGTTTCATATCCAACAGCAGTTCAGCAAAATCACTCCTACCAAGGGCTGTTACACTGTAAACCATGTATACAACTAGATAGAAGAACCAGAATCTGCTTCTGAAGCCGTTGTGCTCTGGAAAGAATGATGTAGAGACAGATGAGCCTGCTCTGCTTTTGTGGCCATCTGGGCTTCTTCGGTGCTTAAGAGTGACAAAGGAACTAAATGTATTTACTTATATGGAGAAGGAATGACTTTCTGCATAAGAGGAAGAAAAACGGAAAATGCTCATTATATACATTCAAGCAACCTAGAACTTCCTCTTTCTTCTTCATTAGTTATATAATTCCAGATGTGGACTAGACTGGAGTCTTTTTCCTCTGGATGAGTGGCGCATAGAGTATGGATAAAATATAAATAATTTTTATGATCCATCTTATGCTCCCAAGACAAGACCTGGTGGTCCAGGGCCACCATATTGTACAACTGCACAGGGCATGGCCTCATCTAAATGGAGGTTGTGTGAATCACGTCCAGTTGTGCTACTTAGATGCGTGAGGAGGACCTTTGTCAAAGAAAGAGTAGGTGTAAAGGTTAACGTTTTTATCCATTTCAAGCAGGTTATAAAGCACATTGGAGAAGGAAATGGCAACCCACTGCAGTATTCTTGCCTGGAGAATCCCAGGGACGGGGGAGCCTGGGGTCTCAAGAGTCAGACACGACTTCGCGACTAAACCATAAGGCGCTTGGATGTCAAGTGAGGAACAATGGCGCCTGCCTAAGTAAACTGAGTCCTGCTTTGTCGGGAGAAGAGGCAGCACTTCCAAGAATCGGCAGAGATGGGGGCAGCAGCACAGACCAGGGGCAAGCCCCGCTGCCACAGGCTTTGTTAGAGTGATGGCTGCTGGAACTTCTGTAAACACAGTTTTTGAATTTACAAGTGTAACTTATGGAAATAGAGATAACTTGCCAACAGTTTCACTTAACTTATCAAAGAAAGAAGGAACCAGTAAGATGAAAACTTGATCACAACACTTTGAGAAAGTTGGCATTTATAGGAAATCCAGTAAGAGAATCTTAGAATGAGAATGGTGAATGCAGTTGGAAACTGGTTAACGGTCTAAAAGGCAATAAACATAAGAGTTATTTTTTCTACCAGGAAGAAATAATTTGGATAAAATTTTTTAATACTCCTTTTACAGAATCAGTTGGGTACAGTCTTAACCTTTATCAGGAATTGCAAGCTGCCCTAATCACAGTGGAGCTGATTTAAGGTTGGATGCTGTTAGGTTTTTACTACTAGTTTTATAAATTTTATTCTAAATGCATACATAAAGAATTGTGGGTATGAGAGAGAGTTCTTAAAGCACATCAACTCCTGTTGTCCCAGAACTTACCTCTGGTGTGACGTAATAAAAGTAAGGACAAGTGTACTGGTTGAGTGGCTGAACACTCCATATGTGAGAGACAGGGAAAATGATTTTCTCTGCTTATAAGCAGAGAAAGGAGACAGCTGTCTCCCTCCTCTCCTGAAAATGTCTCCTTGGAAACATAATGGGCCTAAATCCTTACTTCAACTCTTTCATTTATAAATAAAATCTTTCCAGGAGCCAGAATGCCCTGTGTTCTTGGCTTTCACCACCCAAGAAGTATCTCCAGGTTTGGGGGCACATTCCTCCTTGACAATTAAATACCTCAGAAGGTAACACTCCAGACTGGGCAGTAACCATTTGGGGTCTTTTTGGTATAGACAAGTTAACTCCATCATTAGGGAGACAAATAGTTGCAGATCTATGTGAAAAATGTTTCTAGGAGAAATGAAAGCGATTTTTCTTCCTAAGATTTTTCTGTCTTTATTTTGTATACATTCCTGTATCTCAGGAAGTTGGAGCTATTTGCAAGAATAAATACTGTAGAATAGTGGTTCTCAAAATGTGGTCCCTGGACCAGCAACATCAGCCTCACTGGGAAATATTTCAGAAATAAAACATTTTCAGACATTAGATTACACTAGACTTAGTGAATTAGAAGTACTCGTCCAATAATCTGTTGAGTGAGCCCTCCAGGTAACTGATGCAGGCCACAGTTTGAGAACTGCTGCCGTGCACCCTGTGCTTATGAACTAGTCCCAGCCGTCCTCTTTCTTTCCTGCAGCTGACTCTGCTCCCTACATGCATTACTAATTCTTTACCAATTTGTGAAGTCCATCTACTCCTCTGTTAAGGTCTACTCATTATAGCGAGTTTAGTGGTGACCCAAGGAGCAGATTTACATGTAGGAGGCATTTTGGTGTAATGAGAAGGTTATGAGATCCCTGTTTCAGAAAGAGTGTAAAAACTGGATAAGCAACCAGCGATTCTGGGTGACTTAAATATAGATACCAGCAGCAGAGGGCTGGCTAAAATGATTGAAATTTTTCAGTTTCCTCAAGGCAAACTATCTGAGAGACCAACTAATAAAAGAAGTTCCTGATTGAAGAGTAACTGAGCAGGATTATCCCTTGAAGATTCAGCATGCAGAAATATGTTGAAACATTTTATTTTATATTGCATGTTGCATCACTAGTACATTTAGGAACGAATAATGGCTACTTATACATGCGTCATAGAAATTTTTATGCTTTTAATTGGTTGGAATTCTGGTGTCATATATCTGTCTTGATACCAGAATTGTTTAAGGTGTTTTGTGGTTTCTGCCGCTTGCCTCCTACTGTCTTCATAAGGGTGACATCAGAATTCCCTTTATCTGTCAGCAGTGTATTCTCTCACACAAAAGTGGGTTCATTCTTACAAGTGAGAACTCAAGAGGCCTAACAGAAACTACCCATTTGCTCAGAAATCTGTCCTTTTGGAAAATTAGTAAATGATATCAGATCATATAAAATTCAGTTTCTAAAATCCCCACATGATCTCTTGAAATTCCCTTTCCAGCTTTATGAATCTAAGCAAACAGAACATGTGGGACCCATTACCAACATTCCCCAAAGTTTTGTTATAGTTCCATGAATGTAAATCTGATTTGCTTGGCTTTCATGAGAAAGATCATAAGAGTTAACCCACGACAGAGATGCACAGTAAGGAAAATATAATTGTCAGCATGTGTGCTTTTGGGCTGCACCATTAATGTTGACCTAAAAGCACATGTGCCATGAGAAAACGCGACAAAGAAAAAGAAAGAGACCTAAATTTAGACAGCACTCGTGCACATGCTCAGTGGCCCAGTTGTGTCCGACTCTTTGCGACCGCGTGGATAGTAGCTCGGCAGGCTCCTCTGTCCATTTTCCAGGATTTCCCAGGCAAAAATACCGGAGTGGGTTGTCATTTCCTCCTCCAGGGGATCTTCCTAATCTGGGGATCGAACCTGTGTCTCCTGCATTGGCAGGCGGATTGTTTATCACTGAGCCACCTGCAAAGCACTATATTGCCTGAAATTAAAGAGGGAATAATCCAGGTTAGTATAAATACTAACACATGAACTATAAATGCTTCCTGAGATGTTTCCTGTTTCTCACAATACTTGTGAATCACTCACTTTCATTAAGCAGAACTGTTTTTATGGACTGCTGAATTATTCCTTGCGGTACCATATTTTGTTGCTTCTGAGATTGGTTTGGAAGGGAGCAGTCATTATCTTAAATATTACCAGTGTTTATCCAGGTTTCTGTGGTAATTTTGTTGAGATTTTTCAAAAGCTGTTCAAAATATGAATATCCAAATATGTGCAAAGTACACAATTTTTATTTTCCTTTTCTCCATGAAGGCTTGCTTTTGGGAGGGCTATTAAAGAAAACTTCTATTAGGGAAACTTCTCAGTTATCATTTCTCCGATTCACTTTCCAGTTCTGGTATCTGTGCTCTTTTGATTTTGAGACTGTTCAACACATCAAGTTGTGGAGAATTACTTTAGCTCTTTAGTTGAAGGGAGCTTTTAGTTTGGCTTGGTAGGCATGCAATACCAGAGAAGAATAAATGCAATGATATCGCAGCTCCATCTTAGTTGGGAGAAGTGGTCTGGCCACATCTCCATTAAAATATGGAGAAAGATTTTTGCTAGGTTCGGTATACTTGCTGTGGCATGGCGCTTTACCTAAATGCAAATCCTTTAGTGTCCTCTGGATCATGACATGTGATGCAAAGGTCTTGTCACTCAACTCCAGCCTGGCTCAGATCTGCTCCCAGGGCTCTGGTGTTCTTTCCTGAAGGTCTTTCTTTTTAAGTGAACCTGGAAACCTTCCTGGTTGGATGATGCTACTATACACTTCCTGTGTATGTGAGTGTGTCTTTCCTCTTTCCATGATCCTGGCTGAGGATTCGGATGCAGCTCTTTGAGAACTCCTTTGCTTTCTATACCCAAAGACAGAACACAGGATCTTTTCATTTTAATGGAACTAATCATCACAAGGGGGAAAGAAATGAGATAGTACCATGAACAAACTCCAAGAAGTTGAAAGTATTTAAGAAATCTGATTAAGTTTCTTGGCTCCTGTAGGCCCTTTTGTAATTCTTTATTTTTCTTTGTCCATTTTGAAAACAAATTCTATGACAGCAAGTTTGTATATATCTTATGTACTAAGAACCCAGAAAACAAATCATGAAATAGCAAAGGAACAAAAGATGTTGGTTACAGAATACATTTTACTAAAAACAAGCTCAACCAAAGGGCAGAGGGCTCACAAATTTGGCTATCAAATTAATATGTAGAAATCAAGTCTCTGTGTAGTAATATTTCTTAATTAAAGCAGAGCCTAGAAAATGTAAAACAAAACCCATTTAATCCTGAAACTGAGCAGAATGTAACCTCGGTTGGTAGCTAAAAATAAAACGGAATGAGGTGATGACTGAGGGTGTCTTTGTCGATTTCAGCGCCATCATAACTAAGATTTACAAACACCACATTCTATATTGCCCCAAGGAAACCAGGATTATCATCTTCCTGTCTGTTCCATTGTCCTTCTGACTTGTGTAATTTGTATACTTGTCTACTGTAATTATCTATCCTTTCTCTCCAGCCAGTACAGTTTCAATGGCTCCTGGAAGGAAATATATTTCTCTGTGACTGTCTGGCACAGAGCAATATGTCCTTAAAGCCTCATACTGTGCTCTTCCTTAGGAAGAAAACTAATAATGCTAACTATAAAGTCAACTATAGCACAGTAAACCATTGACATTTTATGGTTCTGAGTTTTTATTCTTGGCAGTTGAAATATGCTTGGTAGTTAATTTTACATCAGGCTGCATCCCAAGAGTTTGTGTATGACAGCTTTAAATAGAGAAAATGAATATGTTTAAAACAGCCCAGCAACTATTGGTATGAATCAAGTAATTTTGGGATACAAATGGATAGTGAATAAAATCTGTTCTATAATTTTGTTGAAACTACCTGCATCTGACATGAAAAGTGGGCACTAAATCTGGAAAACATTTTCTTTGGCTCTGAGGGTGCCAGTGGGACCTTTTCCTCACTAAAGGATACACTGCGCTAAGCTTTTCTTTGGATTCCTAAAATCCCCTACTGCCCAAGGTAGTGAAGCAGGAGGAGGCACCAAAGACTAATTTGACTTCCTGATCTGGGCATAAAAATAGAAGCTAGCCTGTAAGGAGTTGTTTGGATTAAATGAGAAATGTGTATAAAACACACCGCAGAGCTGGAGCAGCCTACTTAGCAAAAGTCCTAGACATGCTTGTACCAGCTCTGTCCTTGGGCCATTTATGTAAAGTTTCTGAGTCTCAGTTTCTTTACCTGTAAGATTTAGAATGTGTGAATCATACTGAATCATTAGGTTTTAAGGACAAAGGGCCCATACTGGGTGAAAGTGTTGTCAGGCCTCACCATCTATTAGTTCCTCCAGTCCCAGAGAGTGTAGCTCTTCTGTGCTGGTTCCAGAAATGTTACCATTCAACCATTTCATTGGTAGGATAACAGCAGAAGCAACTTCATTTCATTGTGTATTTTCACCTTGTCCTCCTGCCCTTTTTGTCTTACCTCCCTTTTCTACCCCAGGAAACTGCCTAGGACAGATCTCATCATCTGCATTCAGACATTAGAGACAGTCTCATTTTCAGCCATTAGAAAGTCCAATCTTGTCTAAATGCAAACATCTATCGCTCACTCTGAGAAACTTGTATGCAGGTCAAGAAACAACAGTTAGAACTGGACATGGAGCAATGGACTGACTCCAAACTGAGAAAGGAATATGTTAAGGCTGTATATTGTCACCCTGCATATTTAACACATACAGAATACAGCATGCAAAATTCTGAGCTGGATGAAGCATAAGTTGGAATCAAGATTGCTGGGAAACATATCAGTAACCTCAGACATTCAGATGACACCACCCTTATGGCAGAAAACAAAGAGGACTAAAGAGCCTCTTGATGAAGATCAAAGAGGAATGTGATAAAGCTGGCTTAAAACTCAGTATTCAGAAAACTAAGATCATGGCATCCAGTTCCATCACTTCATGGTAAATAGATGGGGAAACAATGGAAACAGTGACAGACTTTACTTTCCTGGGCTCCAAAATCACTGCAGATGGTGACTGCAGCCATGAAATTTAAAGACACTTGCTCCTTGGAAGAAAAACTATGACAAACCTAGACAGCATATTACAAAAAGGTCCATCTAGTCAAAGCTGTGGTTTTTCCAGTAGTCATGTATGGATGTGAGAGTTGGACGATAAAGAAAGCTGAGCGCTGAAGAATTGATGCTTTTGAACTGTGGTGTTGGAGAAGACTCTTGAGAGTCCCTTGGACTGCAAAGGGGTCCAACCAGTCCATCCTAAAGGAGATCAGTCTTGAGTGTTCATTAGAAGGACTGATGCTGAAGCTGAAGCTTCAATTCTTTGGTCACCTGATGCAAAGAGCTGACTCTTTGGAAAAGACCCTAATGCTAGGAAAGATTGAGGGCAGGAAGAGAAGGGGCAACAGAGGATGAGATGTCGGATGGCGTGATTGACTCGATGGACATGAGTTTGAGTAAACTCTGGGAGACAGTGCAGGACAGGGAAGCCTGGTGTGCTGCAGTCCGTGGAGTCACAAAGAGACGGGACATGACTGAGCGACTGAACAACAATCTCTCAGTCAATTAAAAAGTTCCCCCTTTCACAGCTTGCTCTTGTGAAACCTATAGTAGGCAAGGGGAGCACAGTTCGACCAATAAGGTTTATGCTTCCTCAGCTTGCCCCAGGTTTATCCCTGTCCTCAAGGCTGTTTGTGCTTCCTCCCCTGTGAGGAGGGTGGGTGGGAATGGACACGGAATCTGAAGGGCCAGGGCTGCCGGGCGCTCCTGCTCTCTCTTCACCCTGGGGAGGTCTTCGGAGGCCTCACCGCAGGGGATCTTGCTGATGCCTTTAGGTTCCCCTCAGGTCCAGTCCTTGGGGGTCCTCTGCAGCCTCCTTTTGCTATAGCACCTGCCGCCATGGATCCACCATGGATGTGTGCCTGCTGCCACCAGCGGCTTTGCTCACCCTCAGTCGGGGCCAGCTCTGAGCCCCTGGTTCTGCGGAGGATAGCCAGGTTCTCTCACAAGCTCCTTCCCACGTGCCGTGCTGGAGGCCTGTGCTGGAGCTCGTGGAGTCTCCTGACCCCGGTGCCGCGCCCTGGGGTCCTCACCTTCCCCCTAGACTGGTGGAAGGAAGGTGGTGGGGGGTGGCTAACGGGATTACAGAGCCCCGATAGCTCTGTTTATATCAACTCTTAACACTCTGACTTATAATTCTGATTAATGTTCTTTTAAGCTATATAGTTTTCTTAGCAGCTTTATTTGCTCTGGGAGGTCACAGTTTGATCCCTTTTGTGCTTATGTCTCCTAGTATGTTTTTGGTGTCCAAAAGAGTGGTATTATATACTTTTTCTCTTTTTCCCCTCAATAGCTTTGTATTGGATTTGACCTAGATCTTTATCTGTCGCTCATATTTATGTGAAACTACTTTTCCTAAGCGTTTGAAGTTATGGCTCTGTTACTCAAGGTAGTTTTCTTAATTTTTAGTGCTCCCGTTAGTTTTCTGTTTGGGGGTGTGAGGGCATATACTCACTTGCTCTTTGAGGTTTCCTGGCTCTGTTTCCCTTTCCCTACTTACCTGGGTCCTCTCTTCCATGTTTCTACAGTGCCCACATTTTTACTGAATTTTTATTTTATTCCAAGAAGTTTCTGCCTGCTGTGGGACTTTCAGAGGGAAATTCTGGCTGTTTGATCTTGACAATGCATGTGGCCCATAGTGCTTCAGGCTTTTCCAGGCTTTACTGCAGGGTCTCTTGCAGCAGTCATCAGCCATTTATAGTTTTGTTTTTTTTTTTAACACTGCACTGCGTCTTTGTTGTAGCACATGGGCTTAGTTGCCCCACGGCATGTGGGATCTTAGTCCCCGACCAGGGATAGAACCCGCATCTTCTGCAGTGGAAGGCAGATATTTATTGGAAGGCAGAACCACTGGACCACCAGGGAAGTTGCCATCTGCTGTTGAGCTGGTCAAAAAGCTTCCAGTTTGGGGTGCTGTTTTCAAATTGGTGGGTCCTGCTCCCCAGGGAATACCTGTACACGGTTTTGCTCTCTCATTCTTTAGACCCGCAGACACCCATTTCCTCTCTCTGTCTTCTCCCACACAGACACTGATGACATGCAGATCTTGTGGATGCTGTCACTTGACTGTTACTGCTTTATTTAGGGACGTGGGGGTCTTTTGTGGGGGTCTTTTTGTGGTTTTGTTGCAAAGTTGTCTTGTTCTCCCATCTAGTTGATTGCTCTTTTTACATGAAGATTCTTTACAAAAGTAGTTTACTTTATAAACATGAAATGATAGCCCTAGTAAAATAACAAATTGGATTCTTTTATGAACAATATGCTATGTTATTCTTCTGTCTTTAAAATCAAGTGTTGTGATTCAATGGAGAGGATAATGTTAAATTGTTTATTCCCCAGTTCAATAGCCAGTAAGAACCAATGCCTAAATGTTTCTTTCATTAAGTCTGTTCTATTATAGAATTATGTGAGTTGCCAAGAGCAGCGCAGGAGCCTGAAGCTGGGGATAGTGGACCTGTTGCCATCCCTCGGCTGGAAGCTACGCTAGCAGGGTGTGTGTGTTGGTGGCGGGGGGAGAGTGGGTGTTAATACTTCCTTGAGAGAACCAATGACTTTCTTCTGAGGGACACAGACAAGTTGAGGTGATTTTCCAAGGAGAGAATTAGGGACACAATATCCTGACCGTATTGTCTTCTGTTTTCATTTTCTGCTTGAGTATCCTTACTGGCTGAACACAAAATGTATGAGTGCTCGTGGGGTAAGACTAGGGTGAAAGGAGAGATAAGGTGCCTGTATTAAACAAATATGAAATAACCAGTGTACTATTTGTCTCATTGGATAGAACTGTCTCAGGCTAAACTTGAATTTGTGACTTATAAATATATCATATTTATTTAACAATATATCTTCCCACTACTGAAACAGAAATCACTCTTCTTACCTGTATACTTGGCTGTTAACTATTAGTAAATGAGGGTGAATTTATATTTTTAGCCCCATCTTCTCTCTCCTTCAAATATTATTCATTAAAAAATTAACCAAGCTATTTGGAAATAAAAGGTAAAATCAGAAAACCCAATTATTAGTTTATGAAAATTTTAAAGATCTTTTTATCCACCAATTTATATACATGCTAATTTATGTGGATAGCCAACTATGTCATGAACTTATTCTAGTACTGAAATGATAATACTTTACCCCAGCTCATCTTTGTTGACCATAATGATGACTTCAAAAGATCTTTCATCTGTTACCACGATGATTGCTTAAGTATATATATTTCTCAAGATAAGTTGGGTTATGCAGCTGGTACCAGATTGCTCCAATCTCAGAGGCTTAAAACAGGAATACACCCAGTGAGGCCCACCAGTAGACCTCTGCTCTTCAGTTATTCATGGCTCCAAAGTAAAGAGTGCACTACCATCTCATGCTACTTTCATTTCATAGTGTGTTTATCTAGTCAGCACAGCAGGTGGAGAACTCTGAAGGGTCTTGTGCCAATAATTAAATATTCCTGCCTGGAAAAAGGCATGAACACTTCCACTCATAACATTGTCTAGAATTAGTTTTTAGACCCTGCCTGACTCGATGGACATGAGTTTGAGTAAGCTCCAGGAGTTGGTGATGGACAGGGAAGCCTGGTGTGCAGCAGTCCATGGGGTTGCAAAGAGTTGGACACGACTGAGCAACTGAACTGAACTGAGTCCCAAGTATGCCTGGAGGTATAGTATTATGTGTCCAGGAGGAAGACCCGGATACTAGTGAGCATTGATAATGTCTGTCAACGTATGAGGTTCTCTTGCATTGCAGGAGATCAAGGCATCTTGTGAACTGCCATCATTTTTGTTTGTTTGTTTGTTTTGTACATTCTCTTTGGATACTCAGCCTCTAATCTTAACCCTTTAACACCTGGTACCAAATTTCTTTCTTCCCCAGGTCAGCTATGGTGGAGCTTTATTCAGAAAGCATCCTAAATTCTGAATCTGTCTTAAGATGATCACATACTTCAACTTGAGGACTAAACTTGAAACAGACTACAAAAGACAAAGACTCCTTTACTCTAAACACATAAGTGAGGTTTGAATGAAAATGACTGTGAAGTACAGTAATCCAGCACCTATGAGAGATGTCACCCAGAAGATGAGAATGATTTAGAGATGCCACATGTTGCTCTTCTTCATAGAAGACACAGAGGACCATCCAAAGTATGCATCAATACACACACCCCAAGGAGGAGGAGGAGGAGGAAAGGAGATGCATGCTCAGTCATGTCTGACTCTATGGCCTCATGACTGCAGCCCACCAGGTTCCTCTTTCCATGGAGTTTTCCAGGCAAGAATACTGGAGTGGGTTGCCATTTCCTTCTCCAGAGGGTCTTCCCGACCCAGGGATGGAACCCACAACTCCTGTGTCGCTTCATTGGGAGATGAATTCTTTACCACCGCACCACCTGGGAAGCCCCTTATGCACACCCCTAAATGATCTCCAAATTACAGACAATGGGTTGTTGTTAACTTCAGTTTCTTTGAGTCATCACTCTGCTTCTCAGTATGAAGAAAATTAGATCCTCAGGGAACTTTGTCTCTGAAATAATTTGTGTATTGATTGGGAGAATTGGATACTGTATTATTCCAAGTTCCTTTCATCATTTTTATTATTGCCTAGGCTGTGAAAATATTAATATGAAGGGACATGAAGATTAATATGTATAAATCTATTTGATATATTGTTTATTATGTAGAAGTCAATACTAAATTGGATTTTTTGGTACTGAATCAATGCTTGGAAAGATTCAAAAATTTTAGGTCAAAAGTTGAAAATCCTCCTCTTCATTCCACTGAGCAGGGATATTAATTCCTAGGAAACCTTTTGGTGATAAGACATTTCCAAAGTGTTAATTAAGGAGCAGGCTCATCCAAGTAAGTTCTTTGATTTTTAGTTGTATTGGAAACATCACAAACTATCTTGATAAAAACAACTTTCTTTTGCTTCCCCAACAGAATTCTTAGATTTCTGACTTGGCAAAGTGCAATCATTTTCATCACTTTTAGATCATTATTTATATAATTCTGTGCTAGCTTTCCAGCATTTCTTGCCTAATGGTTCTTAAAGTCAACAATCTGAGCAATTTAGGGAGATATTGTGTCAGTGTTGTGTGTTGAGGGATTAAGCTTTGATGAAGACCATTCCATTCTGTATTTTTACAGTGCATGAACAGAGAGAGTGGAATGGTCACTACTAGGGTGGAAATCGGAAATTTAATCTATAGGAGCTCTAGAGATGCACTTGATGAGAAAAAGCTAGCAACAAAATCAATTTAAAGGAAATGCTATCTTTCTAAGCTTGCTTGCAATTTTCATTTTACTTTTGAAACATTAGATTTCAAAAATAATATTTTCTTATTATTAAAAAGTTAAGTGCTATGCAAATATTTAACAGTAAGTGAAATTCCGTACCACCTCATCCTTCAGAAGCAACTGTCATTAATAGTTTCTCTATATTCTTTATACTCTTCCGGAATTTATTTTTTGTTTTTTATGAGATTCTTCTCCTCTTCTTCCTCTTCCCTCTCCTCTGATGTCCTCCTCTATCCTCTCTTTCTTCTTCCTCCTCCTCTTTATTCTCCTCTCCTTACTCCTCTTCCCTATATCCCCCATTCTCATTCCCCACTCCTTTTCTTTCTGTCCTCTGAATTAATACCTGTAATATTGCTGGTTCAAAGATTCAGAAATTTCAGAATTTTAGTAGATTATCAGTAAATGTTTTTCCAATGGATATATTACTAATTACTCTGCCAAGTAAAGTTGTATTCATTAATACTGTCTATACTCTATCATTGGTCTTTATTAATCTTTGTTAATTCCATTTAACTTCAGATTTCTTAATTGTTAGGTTCAGCTCCTTTTATAAGTTTATTGGCCCACAGAATTTTTTTCGACAAGTTGCCTGTTGATATGTATCTTTTCCCTGTTTGGTTATTTGTCTTTTTAAATACAGACTTCTATAGAATGTTAATAGGCTTCCTAGGTGGCGCTAGTGGTAAAGAATCTGCCTCAATCCCTGGGTCAGGAAGATCCCCTGGAGTAGGGAATGGCAAACCATTCCAGTAATCTTGCCTGGAAAACTCCATAGACAGAGGAACCTGGTGGGCTACAGCCCATGGGGTTGCAAAGAGTCTGACAAGACTGAGCACACAATATATTAATTAATTAATATATTAACAAACACATTATTATATAATATATCATATTAATCTGTTAATATATGATATATTAACATATATGATATATAAATATGTTACATATATTAATATATATTAGAGATGTTAGACTTTTGTCTTTTCTATGTGTTGTCTGTACTTTTCTCTGATCACTCTGTCTTCTTTATTTTGTTATGGCATATTTTGCCTTGCGAAAGTTTCAAATTTTCATGTGAACATATGTGTTTATTATTTTATTGCTTCTAGATATCATATCATGCTTGAATTGAATTCTAAGTTTATGACACATATTAGCCATTGCTGCCTTTAGTTTTTTGCCTTGTATATAAATTATGGATATAAGTCGTGGATTCGCTTTTCCAGTTTGCTGTCCCTTTCCAGATGACTGGTTCATTGTACAAGCCTCTTCTTTCAGTAGTCCATTTTTCTCTCCACTAATTTGAAATACCATCCTTATGAAATACATTTACATATACTTGAGTCTATTTTCTTTTATTCTGTCTATTTCTGTGCTGATCCTGGGATGTTTTATTATTGTAGCTTGAATATATTTGAATATTTAAAGGGCCTTCCACTTTCCTTTGTTCAAGTTAAAGACCCAAATTTAAAAGTACAATGGAAGTATTGATTTTTATAACACTGATTTATAGATTAATTTGATAAAAAGATACCTTTAAGTAAGTGAATCTTTTTACCCCCAAACAAAATGAAACTCATTTTTCAAGTCTTCTTTTATGGCCTTCATTGGAATTTTATACTCTTTTTCTCATCAGTTCAGTTCAGTTCAGTTGCTCAGTCATGTCTGACTCTCTGCAACCCCATGGACTGTAGCATGCCAGGCCCCTCTGTCCATCACCAAGTCCCAGAGTTTACTCAAACTTACGTCCACTGAATCGGTGATGCCATCCAACTATCTCATCCTCTGTCATCCCCTACTCCTCCTGTCCTCAATCTTTCCCAGTATCAGAGTCTTTTCAAATTAGTTACCTCTTTGCATCAGGTGGGCAAAGTACTGGAGTTTCAGCTTTAACATCACTCCTTCCAATAAACATTCAGGACTGATTTCCTTTAGGATGGACTGGTTGGATCTCCTTACAGTCCAGGGGACACTCAAGAGTCTTCTCTTCAAAAGCATCAACTCTTCAGTGCTTAGCTTTCTTTATAGTCCAACTCTCACATCCATACATGACTGCTGGAAAAACCACAGTTTTGACTAGACCGAACTTTGTTGGCAAAATAATATCTCTGCTTTTTAATATGCTGTCTAGGTTGGTCATAACTTTTCTTCCAAGGAATAAGTGTCTTTTCATTTCACAGCTGCAGTCAACATCTGCAGTGATTTTGGAGCCCCCCAAAATAAATTCTGTCACTGTTTCCACGGTTTCCCTATTTGCCATGAAGTGATGGAACCAGATACCATAATCTTCGTTTTCTGAACGTTGAGTTTTAAGTCATTTTTTTCCACTGTCGTCTTTCACTTTCAAGAGGCTCTTTAGTTCTTCTTGACTTTCTGCCATATGTATTGTATCATCTGCATATCTGAGGTTATTGATATTTCCCCTAGCAATCTTGATTCCAGTTTGTGCTTCATCCAGAAAATCCAGAAAAATCCAACAGAAAATTGGATTAACGATTTACTGAACATGGCCCCACCCATCAAAACAAGACCCAATTTTCCCCTCAGTCAGTTTCTCCCATCAGGAAGCTTCTATAAGCCTCTTAGCCTTCTCCATCAGAGAGCAGACAGACTGAAATCCACAATCACAGAAAACTAACCAATCTGATCACATGGACAGCCTTGTCTAACTCAATGAAACAATGAGCCATGCTGTGCAGGGCCACCCAAAATGGACAGGTTATGGTGGAGAGGTCTGAAAAACGTGGTCCAGTGGAGAAGGGAATGGCAAACCACTTCAGTACTCCTTTTTTTTTTAATTGGTAATTGATTTTCTTGGCAATTTATTTTTATGCATTTAATTGAAGCAACAATAATTTTGCTTTTTTCCATCTTCCCCGTTATTTCTCTCTTTTTAAAATTTTTATTTATTTATTTATTTTTAAAGTTACAATACTGTATTTGTTTTGCCATACATTGACATGAATCAGCCACAGGTGAACACAATCTCCCAATGCCGAAGCCCCCTCCCACCTCCCACCCCACATCATCTACCGGAATCATCCTGTGCACCAGCCCCATGCATCCTGCATCCTGCATTGAACATAGACTGGCGCTTCATTTCTTACAAGATAGTATACATGTTTCAATGCCATTCTCCCAAACCATCCCACCCTTTCCCTCTCCCTCAGAGTCCAAAAGTCCGTTCTATACCTCTGTGTCTCTTTTTGTTGTCTCACATATAGAGTCATCATTACTATCTTCTAAATTCCATATATATGTGTCAGTATACTGTATTGGTGTTTTTCTTTCTGGCTTACTTCACTCTGTATGATCGGTTCCAATTTCATCCATCTCATTAGAACTGAGTCAAATTTATTCTTTTTAAGGGCTGAGTAGTACTCCATTGTGTATATGTACCACAGCTTTCTTATCCATTCATCTGCTGATGGACATCTAGGTTGCTTCCATGACCTGGCTATTATAAACAGCGCTGCAACGAACATTGGGGTACATGTGTCTCTTTCAATTCTGGTTTCCTCGGTGTGTATGCCCAGCAGTGGGATTGCTGGGTCATAAGGCAGTTCTATTTGCAATTTTTTAAGGAATCTCCACACTGTTCACCATAGTGGCTGTACTAGTTTGCATTCCCACCAGCAGTGTAAGAGGGTTCCCTTTTCTCCACACCCTCTCCAGCATTTATTGCTTGTAGACTTTTGGATCACAGCCATTCTGACTGGTGTGAAATGGTACCTCATTGTGGTCTTGATTTGCATTTCTCTGATAATGAGTGATGTTGAACATCTTTTTACGTGTTTGTTAGCCATCCGTATGTCTTCTTTGGAGAAATGCCTATTTAGTTCTTTGGCCCATTTTTTTATTGGATTGTTTATTTTTCTGGAGTTGAGCTGCATAAGTTGCTTATATATCTTTGAGATTAGTTGTTTGTCAGTTGCTTCATTTATTATTGTTTTCTCCAACTCAGAAGGCTGTCTTTTCACCTTACTTATAGTTTCCTTTGTTGTGCAGAAGCTTTTAATTTTAATTAGATCCCATTTGTTTATTTTTGCTTTTATTTCCATTATACTGGGAGTTGGATCATAGAGGATCCTGCTGTGATTTATGTCGGAGAGTGTTTTGCCTATGTTCTCCTCTAGGAGTTTTATAGTTTCTGGTCTTACATTTAGATCTTCGATACATTTTGAGTTTATTTTTGTATATGGTGTTAGAAAGGGGTCTAGTTTCATTCTTTTACAAGTGGTTGACCAGTTTTCCCAGCACCACCTGTTAAAGAGACTGTCTTTACTCCATTGTATATTCTTGCCTCCTTTGTCGAAGATAAGGTGTCCATAGGTGTGTGGGTTTATCTCAGGGCTTTCTATTTTGTTCCATTGATCTATATTTCTGTCTTTGTGCCAGTACCATACTGTCTTAATGACTGTGGCTTTGTAGTAGAGCCTGAAGTCAGGCAAGTTGATTCCTCCAGTTCCATTCTTCTTTCTCAAGATTGCTTTGGCTATTCGAGGTTTTTTGTATTTCCATACAAATCTTGAGATTATTTGATCTAGTTCTGTGAAAAATACTGCTGGTAGCTTGTCGGGAATTGCATTGAATCTGTAGATTGCTTTGGGTAGTATACTCATTTTCACTATATTGACTCTTCCGACCCATGAGCATGGTATATTTCTCCATCTATTAGTGTCCTCTTTGATTTCTTTCATCAGTGTTTTATAGTTTTCGATATATAGGTCTTTAGTTTCTTTAGGTAGGAATATTCCTAAGTATTTTATTCTTTTCATTGCAATGGTGAATGGAATTGTTTCTTTAACTTCTTTTTCTACTTTCTCATTATTAGTGTATAGGAATGCAAGGGATCTCTGAGTGTTGATTTTATATCCTGCAACTTTACTATATTCATTGATTAGCTCTAGTAGTTTTCTGGTCGAGTCTTTAGGATTTTCTATGTAGAGGATCATGTCATCTGCAAAGAGTGAGAGTTTTACTTCTTCTTTTCCAATTTGGATTCCTTGTATTTCTTTTTCTGCTCTGATTGCTGTGGCCAAAACTTCCAGTACGGTGTTGAAGAGTAGTGGTGAGAGTGGACACCCTTGTCTTGTTCCTGACTTTAGGGGAAATGGTTTCAATTTTTCACCATTGAGGATAATGTTAGCTCTGGGTTTGTCATATATAGCTTTTATTATGTTGAGGTATGTTCCTTCTATTCCTGCTTTCTGGAGTTTTTATCATAAATGGATGTTGAATTTTGTCAAAGGCTTTTTCTGCATCTATGAGATAATCATATGATTTTTATTTCTCAGTTTGTTAATGTGATGAATTACATTGATTGACTTGCGGATATTGAAGGATCCTTGCATCCCTGGGATAAAGCCCACTTGGTCATGGTGTATGATCTTTTTAATGTGTTGCTGGATTCTGATTGCTAGAATTTTGTTGAGGATTTTTGCATCTATGTTCATCAGTGATATTGGCCTGTAGTTTTCTTTTTTGTGGCATCTTTGTCAGGTTTTGGTATTAGGGTGATGGTGGCCTCATAGAATGAGTTTAGAAGTTTGGCTTCCTCTGCAATTTTCTGGAATAGTTTCAGTAAGATAGGTGTTAGCTCTTCTCGAAATTTTTGGTAGAATTCAGCTGTGAAGCCGTCTGGACCTGGGCTTTTGTTTGCTGGAAGATTTCTGATTACAGTTTCAATTTCCATGCGTGTGATGGGTCTGTTAATATTTTCTATTTCTTCCTGGTTCAGTTTTGGAAAGTTGTACTTTTTAAAGAATTTGTCCATTTCTTCCACGTTGTCCATTTTATTGGCATATAATTGCTGATAGTAGTCTCTTATGATTCTTTGTATTTCTGAGTTGTCTGTCGTGATCTCTCCATTTTCATTTCTAATTTTGTTGATTTGATTTTTTTCTCTTTGTTTCTTGATGAGTCTGGCTAATGGTTTGTCAATTTTATTTATCCTTTCAAAGAACCAGCTTTTGGCTTTGTTGATTTTTGCTATGGTCTCTTTTGTTTCTTTTGCATTTATTTCTGCCCTAATTTTTAGGATTTCTTTCCATCTACTAACTCTGGGGTTCTCTATTTCTTCCTTTTCTAGTTGCTTTAGGTGTAGAGTTAGGTTATTTATTTGACATTTTTCTTGTTTCTTGAGATATGCCTGTATTGCTATGAACTTTCCTCTTAGGACTGCTTTTATAGTGTCCCAAAGGTTCTGTGTAGTTGTGTTTTCATTTTCATTCATTTCGATGCATATTGTGATTTCTTTTTGATTTCTTCTGTGATTTGTTGATTATTCAGAAGGGTGTTGTTCAGCCTCCAAATGTTGGAATTTTTAATAGTTTTTCTCCTATAATTGAGATCTAACCTTAGTGCATTATGGTCAGAGAAGATGCTTGGAATAATTTCGATTTTTTTGAATTTATCAAGGTTAGATTTATGACCCAGAATGTGATCTATCCTGGAAAAGGTTCCGTGTGCACTTGAGTAAAAGGTGAAATTCATTGTTTTGGGGTGAAATGTCCTATAGATATCAATTAGGTCTAACTGGTCTATTGTATCGTTTAACGTTTGCGTTTCTTTGTTAATTTTCTGTTTAGTTGATCTGTCCATAGGTGTGAGTGGGGTATTAAAGTCTCCCACTGTTATTGTGTTATTATTAATTTCCCTTTTCATGCTTGTTAGCAATTGTCTTACATATTGCGGTGCTCCTATGTTGGGTGCATATATATTTATAAATTTTATATCTTCTTCTTGGATTGATCCTTTAATCATTATGTAGTGGCCTTCTTTGTCCCTTTTCACAGCCTTTGTTTTAAAGTCTATTTTATTGGATATGAGTATTGCTACTCCTGCTTTCTTTTGGTCTTTATTTGCATGGAATATCTTTTTCCAGCCCTTCACTTTTAGTCTGTATGTGTCCGTTGTTTTGAGGTGGGTCTCTTGTAGGCAGCATATATAGGGATCTTGTTTTTGTATCCATTCAGCCAGTCTTTGCCTTTTGGTTGGGGCATTCAACCCATTTACGTTTAAGGTAATTATTGATAAGTATGCTCCTGTTGCCATTTACTTTATTGTTTTGGGTTCAGGTTTATACGTCCTTTTTGTGTTTCCTGTCTAAAGTCTATCCTTTAGTATTTGTTGGAGAGCTGGTTTGGTGGTGCTGAATTCTCTCAGCTTTTGCTTGTCTGTAAAGCTTTTGATTTCTCCTTCATATTTGAATGAGATCCTTGCTGGGTACAGTAGTCTTGGCTGAAGGTTATTATCTTTCATCACTTTAAGTATGTCTTGCCATTCCCTCCTGGCCTGAAGAGTTTCTGTTGAAAGATCTGCAGTTATTCTTATGGGGATCCCCTTGTGTGTTATTTGTTGTTTTTCCCTTGCTGCTTTTAATATTTGTTCTTTGTGTTTGGTCTTTGTTAGTTTGATTAAAATATGTCTTGGGGGTGTTTCGCCTTGGGTTTATCCTGTTTGGCACTCTCTGGGTTTCTTGGACTTGGGTGATGATTTCCTTCCCCATTTTAGGGAAGTTTTCAACTATTATCTCCTCAAGTATTTTCTCATGGTCTTTCTTTTTGTCTTCTTCTTCTGGGACTCCTATAAATCGAATGTTGGAGCATTTCATATTGTCTTGGAGGTCTCTGAGGTTGTCCTCATTTCTTTTAATTTGTCTTTTTTTCCCTCACTGATTCATTTATTTCTACCATTCTATCTTCTATTTCACTAATCCTATCTTCTGCCTCCAATATTCTACTATTTGTAGCCTCCAGAGTGTTTCTGATCTCATTTATTGCATTATTCATTATATGTTGACTCTTTTTATTTCTTTTAGGTCCTTATTAAACCTTTCTTGCATCTTCTCAATCCTTGACCCCAGGCTATTTATCTGTGATTCCATTTTGATTTCAAGATTTTGGATCATTTTCACTATCAGTATTCAGAATTCTTTCTCAGGTAGATTCCCTATCTCTTCCTCTTTTGTTTGGTTTGGGGGCATGTCTCCTGTTCCTTTACCTGCTGGGTATTCCTCTGTCTCTTCATCTTGGTTATATTGCTGCGTTTGGGGTGGCTTTTCTATATTCTGGGAATTTGTGGAGTTCTTTTTCTTATAGAGCTTCCCCTCTGTGTTTGGGTTTATATCAGTGGCTTGTCAAAGTTTCTTGATTAGGGAGGCTTGTGTTGGAGTTCTGGTGGGTGGAGCTGGATTTCCTCTCTCTGGAGTGCTGTGAAGTGTGAAGTAATGGGTTATGAGACATCAGTGGTTTTGGAGTATTTTGAGTTGCCTGTGTATTGAAGCTCAGGGGCTTGTTCTTGTGTTGCTGGACAATTTGCATGGTATGTCTTGCTCTGGAGCTTTTGGCCCTTGGGCGGTGCTCAATTTCGGTATAGGTATGAAGGCGTTTGATGAGCTCTTATTGGATAATGTTCCCTGTATTCAGGAATTCTTTGATGATCTCAGGATTTGGACTTACGCCTCCTGATTCTGGTTTTCAGATTTATTTTTACAATAGCCTCATGATTTCTCCATTTATTCAGCACTAATGTTAAAACATCTAGGTTAATGATGATAGGTTTCTCCACCTTGAGGGTCGTCCCTAGAGGATAGCTGAGTTACTGGTTTTGAAGCCAATGATGTGCTTTGCTGGATGCCTGATGTCCTCTGCCAGCAGTCAGAAGTTATTTTGTGGAATTTACTCAGCGTTGAAATGTTCTTTTGATGAGGTAGAGAGGGGGAAAGTGTTCTCCCCATCCTATTCCTCCACCATCTTTCGCTCCCTCACTTCAGTATTCTTGCTTTGAGAACTCCATGAACAGTATGAAAAGGCAAAAAGACAGGCCACTGAAAGATGAACTCCCTGGACAGTAGGTGCCCAATATGCTACTGGAGATCAGTGGAGAACTAACTGCAGAAGGAATGAAGAGATAGAGCCAAAGTAAAAACACTCAGTTATGGATGTGACTGGTGATGGAAGTAGAGTCTGATGCTATAAAGAGCAATACTACATGGGAACCTGTAATTCATGGCCCATGAATCAAGGTAAATTGAAAGTGGTCAAACAGGAGATGGCAAGAGTGAATATCGATATTTTAGGAATCTGTGAACTTAAATGGACTGGAATGGGTGAATTTAACTCAGATGACCATTATATCTACTACTGTGGGCAAGAATTCCTTAGAAGAAATGGAGTAGCCATCATAATCAACAAAACAGTCTGAAATGCAGTACTTGGATGCAATCTCAAAAACAACAGAATGATCTCTGTTCATTTCCAAGGCAAACCATTCAATATCACAGTAATCTGAGTCTATGCCCTGACCAATAATGCTGAAGAAGCAGAAGTTGAATGGGTCTATGAAGACCTACAAGACCTTCTAGGACTAACATCCAAAAAAGATGCCCTTCATTATAGGAGACTGGAATGCAAAAATAGGAAGTCAAAAAATACCTGGAGTAATTGGCAAATTGGCCTTGGTGTACAGAATGAAGCAGGGCAAAGGCTAACAGAGTTTTGCCAAGAGAACACATTGGTCATGGCAAACACCTCTTCCAACAACACAAGAGAAGACTCTACACATGGACATCACCAGATGGTCGACTCCGAAATCAGATTGATTACATTCTTTGCAGCGAAATATAGAGAAGCTCTATACAACCAGCAAAAAGAAGTCCAGGATTGGACTGTGGCTCAGATCAAGACTGTGGCTCAGAACTCCTTATTGCCAAATTTAGACTTAAATTGAAGAAAGTAGGGAAAACCACTAGAACATTCAGGTATGACCTAAATCTAATCCCTTATGATTATACAGTGGGAGTGATAAATAGATTCAAGGGATTAGATCTGATAGACAGAGTGCCTGAAGAACTATGGATGGAGGTTCATGACATTGTTCAGGAGGCAGTAATCAAGACCTTCCCTAAGAAAAAGAAATGCAAAAAGCAAAATGGTTGTCTGAGGAGGCCTTACAAATAGCTATGAAAAGAAGAGAAGTGAAAAGCAAAGGAGAAAAGGAAAAATATACCCATTTGAATGCAGAGTTCTGAAGAATAGCAAGGAGAGACAAGAAAGCCTTCCTCAGTGATCAATGCAAAGAAATAGAGGAAACAACAGAATGGGAAAGACTAGAGACCTCTTTAAGAAAATTAGAGATACCAACGGAACATTTCATGCAAAGATGGGCAAAATAAAGGACAGAAATGGTATGGACCTAACAGAAGCAGAAGATATTAAGAAGAGGTGGCAAGAACACACAGAAGAACTATACAAAAAGATCATGACCCAGATAAGCATAGTGGTGTGATCACTCACCTAGAGCCAGACCTCCTGGAATGTGAAGTCAAGTGGGCCTTAGGAAGCATCACTACAAACAAAGCTGTGGAGGTGATGGAATTCCAGTTGAGCTGTTTCAAATCCTAAAAGAAGATGCCGTGAAAGCACTGCACTCAATATGCCAGCAAATTTGGAAAACTCAGCAGTGGCCACAGGACTGGAAAAGGTCTGTTTCATTCCAATCCCAAAGAAAGGCAATTCCAAAGAATGCTCAAAGTACTGCACAGTTGCACTTATCTCACATGCTAGCAAAGAAATGCTTAAAATTCTCCAAACCAGGCTTCAACAATATGTGAAACCGTGAAATTCCAGATGTTCAAGCTGGTTTTAGAAAAGGCAGAGGAACTAGAGATCAAATTGCTAACATCCGTTGGATCATCAAAAGAGTTCCAGAAAAACATCTACTTCTGCTTTATTGACTATGCCAAGGCCTTTGACTGTGTAGATCACAACAAATTGTGGAAAATTCTTCAAGAGATGGGAATACCAGACGACCTGACCTGCCTCCTGAGTATGCAGGTCAAGACACAACATTTATAACTGGACATGAAACAACAGACTGGTTCCAAATCAGGAAAGGAGTACATCAAGGCTGTATGTTATCACCCTGCTTATTTAACTTTTTCTCATAGGGACTATGTATTTTTGATCAATATTCCCAGGATATTTTGTATTTTGTTTCTATTATACATATTTTCATTATGTTTTATAAGAATATATCAAATTGTTGATTTTTGTATATTACTTTTTAATCCAGCTCTATGCTGAATATTTTTCTTGCTAGTACTTTTAAAGTTGCTTCCCTTCCACTTTCCAGAGAGACAAATACCTGTAAATAGTAATGACTTGCCTTTTTTTTTCTGTTGTTGAATCTTTAGTCCAGTGCTCTGTTTTCAGAGTTTTTCCAGTGCAAAGTACAGTTGTGGTAATATTAAGCATCTTTTCACCCTGCTGCTTACTTTAATATTTCAGTTTCTAGCACCTAAATTAAGCATAATGCTTTCTTTTGAGTTGTATGTGTATCATGTTAATTAAATAACTATGAATGTTTACTTTATTGAATTTTTAAAATATAAAAGTGATTGATTTAAATCCAACTTTTATAAATAATTAAATTGTATCCCATGCCTTTTGCTTTCTACTTAGATAAGGGCTTCCCTCATGGCTTAGCTGGTTGATCCTTGGGGTTGGGAACATCCCCTGGAGAAGGGAAAGGCTACCCGCTCCAGTATTCTGGCCTAGAGAATTCCATGGACTGTACAAAGAGTCAGACACGACTGAACAACTTTCACTCACTCACTAGACGAGTGTATGGTGAATATTATTAATAGAATTTTTAATATTGATCCATTCCTGCCCTTCTGGAATGGCTATAACTAGATAAGAGAAATTAACCTATATTTTCTTTTTTAAAGGTATCTTTGTATGATTACAGTGGCAATGCTATCTAATTTTATAAATGATCTGGAAAGCATTTCTCTTTTTTTCTACTGCCTTCCAATGTAGCTTAAATAGGAATTTTATTTCTTAGAAATTTGAAGCAATTTATTTCTGAAATTATTGGGCCTTGGTCACATTTAGGGAAGTAGCTCTATAAAATCAAAATAACCAGTAATCATGGACTACGTTAAATAATCTTTTAATTTCTTCTTGGACTTATCTTCATGATTTTTGTTAATTTTTAATGGATTTGAACTGTCCATTTTATCTTGAGCTATTTCCTTGTGAAAGTCAGAAAGCTGCTGTGGTAACAGGTGACATATGCAAGACTGGCAACTGGGAAAATGTGGTAGTAGAAATTTGTAAATGTCCTAATTTTCATTGTGAAGTTGGAAGCAAAATTATAATCAAGAGTGAGGATGCAGGAGATGTTGGGAGTTTGAAGAGAAATGAAAAAAGTAAAGTGAATTTCTAGTAGAGTAGAAAATGAATAGGCTATAGAAGTGTAGGATGATAGTAAGAAAGCATTAGGGGATTGTTTGAGATTCATGATCATGAATTCAAAGGGATGCCAATCGAGGTAGTTATGTGGGTTTTTTTAAAGCCATATCCAGCTGCAGAGGTGCAGACATGTGGTGGTTGAAAGGTTAGATTTAACCAGGTTTAGACATTTCCTAAGTATTTACAATGATGAAGGAGAAGGATGAGAGAGCTAAGGATTATGAAAGTAAAGCTAGTTAAAGAAGGGAGAGAAATAACAATAAGGTGAGATACAGTGGAACCTGATAAGGCTGGAGTCCTAGAGGGGCCAACAGATTGTTGCAGTTTGTGAGCCAGATCGAGTGAAAAGAACAGAAGAAGGTGGTTATCCAATAGTAAAATAGGTGAAATAATGAATATGGAGAGGCTAAAGTTATAGTAACATCTATGTTATTATGTTATGTTTTATAATAATAAAATCTATGGAAGTAGATGGCTAAAATAATGTGGAAAACGGTATCACCAGAGGAGAGAGGTTCAGGGAACTGAGAAGCTTGGGACTTGAAAAGATTATCTACACGTATGTTGAACTCTCCAAAAATTAAGAAAGGTATAGTCTGGAGAGAAGGACAATGAGTCGGATGTGAAAGTCTTTGAGACACAAGAGTGAATAATGTAGTGGAAGATCTGTAGACAGAGCAGAATTGAGGGGTAGAAGATAACATAATCTGATGTCATGAGACATGCAGCTGAGGGTTTAGATGGAAGTGAGAAAGGAATAAGCAACAGAGAGGCTATCCACCTCAGCCCCATGCTCAGGGACATAAGGGCTGAGGGAGAAAATCAGTTTTTCCTGCACAGTCATAACAAAGGCCTCTGCAGGAAGCAATGCCTTTAAGGCAATGCTGAGTGTGCTGTGTGTGCATGCTCAGTTGTGTCCAACTCTTCGTGACCCCATGGGCTGTAGCCTGCCAGGCTCCTCTGTCCATGGAATTCTCCAGGTAGGAATACTAGAGTGAGCTGCCATTTCCTCCTTCAGGGAATCTTCCTGACTTAGAGACGGAACCTCGTCTCCTGTGGCTCTTGCATTGGCAGATGGATTCTGTAATGCTGAGCCACAGGGGAAGCCTAGGACAATGCCAGGTTTCCTTTGGAGAAGAAGATAAGAGAATCAGAGAAGGGGCTGGGGATGTCTGGGATCGTGCCAATAATAGAGTCCCAAAACTCTACTTAGTAAAAAGATTCCTGGGGGGTTGGGAGAAGAGAATAGATGAGGAGCTAGCAGAACCTTATGGGGTTTCAAAGGTAGGAGATGAGGGTGTACCTAGCCATCTGGAGCTGCAGAGATAACATATATAAGGCTAAAGGCTATAGTGAGATTCGCTCTTAGTATATGATTCAAGGCAGAAAACGGTAGCAGCCTGAGTGTTTTGGGCAGGAACAATTCGGTGCTTGAAGCTCCCTCTTGATCCTGTTGACAGAGGCAACAGGAAATAAGGAAGTGGATCTTTTGCCCTATATCGTAGAGTTGCATTCCCCTGAACTAGAGCACAGTCTGCTCTTGATGGGAGAGGCTCTGCTTTGAACTTTGAATCTAAGTGGAATTGGGATTCTGGGGGAGCTTGCTGTTATTTAATGTTGAAAGACAGCCACAGCCCCACCCCCAGCATCACTGGTAATCTAGGTCTCAGGCTCTGTGAAAAGCCCTGCTTGATGCCTGATGTGGGGATAGGGTGGTAAATGACTCTTGATCCTCTGTTTGTTAGAGAGTAGATAAGCTCTTCATCATGCTTATATAGGCATTGTTCAAATTGTCCCCTGAAGACTTAAATGGAAGGTAAGATTTCATGTGTGTGTGTAGCGGGGTGGGTGGAGGGCAGTGATGTGTGAGCTCGGATAGCAGGCAGTCTGTAGCTTTAGTTCAGATATGTTGTTTCTACATACTTTCCAGAAATGATAAATCATCTGTCTTTAGACATCTTTCATTCTGGTTGTGTATGTGTGGGTATGAGGTTGGGATAATATGAAAAAGAGGTACTACCTTCTGGTTTTGTTTTAAAGATCATAATTATGGATTTTCCCAGTTAAGTTCATACAAAATAAAGATGACACATGGCCTGTTACCATCTTCAACCTTGTCTCATTGATTGTCCTTGGGTGTACAGATAATACTCAAGTGGATGCTTTTTTTTTCCTTCAAGGTTTAACCTGACACTGGTATTTACCTTTGTTACTTAAGGGATGTTATCTTGTAAAACAAAAACTGATCAAGATTATGGAGATGGATTTCAGTTCTCAACATTTCCCTGTGGTTGTGTCCAAATTTCACTGTTTATGGAAGAGTAGATATTATTGGAAGTCTTTATTTTAGATTGTGATAGTACCCTAGTATTACTGTGGATGAGATTTTTTTTAATTGTTAAATATCTTTTATTTTTTATTTATTTATTTTTAATTTTATTTTTACTTTATTCTACGTTACAATACTGTATTGGTTTTGCCATACATTGACATAAATCAGCCACAGGTGTACACTATAACTAACTCAGGTTCATTTTTTAAAATTTAATTTAATTTTTATTTATTTATTTATTTAATTACAATACTGTATTTGTTTTGCCATACATTGACATGAATCAGCCACAGGTGAACACAATCTCCCAATGCCAAAGCCCCTCCCACCTCCCACCCCACATCATCTACCGGAATCATCCTGTGCACCAGCCCCATGCATCCTGCATCCTGCATTGAACATAGACTGGCGCTTCATTTCTTACAAGATAGTATACATGTTTCAATGCCATTCTCCCAAATCATCCCACCCTTTCCCTCTCCCTCAGAGTCCAAAAGTCCGTTCTATACCTCTGAGTCTCTTTTGTTGTCTCACATATAGGGTCATCATTACTATCTTCTAAATTCCATATATATGTGTCAGTATACTGTATTGGTGTTTTTCTTTCTGGCTTACTTCACTCTGTATGATCGGTTCCAATTTCATCCATCTCATTAGAACTGAGTCAAATTTATTCTTTTTAAGGGCTGAGTAGTACTCCATTGTGTATATGTACCACAGCTTTCTTATCCATTCATCTGCTGATGGACATCTAGGTTGCTTCCATGACCTGGCTATTATAAACAGCGCTGCAATGAACATTGGGGTACATGTGTCTCTTTCAATTCTGGTTTCCTCGGTGTGTATGCCCAGCAGTGGGATTGCTGGGTCATAAGGCAGTTCTATTTGCAATTTTTAAGGAATCTCCACACTGTTCTCCATAGTGGCTGTCCTAGTTTGCATTCCCACCAGCAGTGTAGAGGGTTCCCTTTTCTCCACACCCTCTCCAGCATTTATTGCTTGTAGACTTTTGGATCGCAGCCATTCTGACTGGTGTGAAATGGTACCTCATTGTGGTCTTGATTTGCATTTCTCTGGTAATGAGTGATGTTGAGCATCTTTTCATGTGTTTGTTATTCTACCATACAATGTATGGTTTTGCCATACACTGACAAGAATCAGCCACAGGTGTACATGAGCTCCCAATCCTGAAACCCCCTCCCACATCCCATCCCATATCATCTCTCTGGATCATCCCTCTGGATCATCCCCGTGCACCAGCCCCAAGCATCCTGTATCCTGTATCGAACATAAACTGGCGCTTCATTTCTTTCATGATAGTATACATGTTTCAATGCCATTCTCCCAAATCATCCCACCCTCTCCCTCTCCCACAGAGTCCAAAATCTGTTCTATACATCTGTGTCTCTTTTGTTGTCTCACATACAGGGTCATCATTACTATCTTTCTAAATTCCATATATATGTGTCAGTATACTGTATTGGTGTTTTTCTTTCTGGCTTACTTCACTCTGTATGATCGGCTCCAGTTTCATCCATCTCATTAGAACTGAGTCAAATTTATTCATTTTAAGGGCTGAGTAGTACTCCATTGTGTATATGTACCACAGCTTTCTTATCCATTCATCTGCTGATGGACATCTAGGTTGTTTCCATGTCCTGGCTATTATAAACAATGCTGCAATGAACATTGGGGTACATGTGTCTCTTTCAATTCTGATTTCCTCGGTGTGTATGCCCAGCAGTGGGATTGCTGGGTCATAAGGCAGTTCTATTTGTAATTTTTAAGGAATCTCCACACTGTTTTCCATAGTGGCTGTACTAGTTTGCATTCCCACCAACAGTGTAAGAGGGTTCCCTTTTCTCCATATCCTCCAGCATTTATTGCTTGTAAACTTTTGGATTGCAGCCATTCTGACTGGTGTGAAATGGTACCTCATTGTGGTTTTGATTTGCATTTCTTTGATAATGACTGATGTTGAGCATCTTTTCATGTGTTTGTTAGCCATCCGTATGTCTTCTTTGGAGAAATGCCTTTTTAGTTCTTTGGCCCATTTTTTTGATTGGATCATTCATTTTTCTGGAGTTGAGCTGCGTAAGTTGCTTGTATATTTTTGAGATTAGTTGTTTGTCAGTTGCTTCATTTATTATTGTTTTCTCCAACTCAGAAGGCTGTCTTTTCACCTTGCTTATAGTTTCCTTTGTTGTGCAGAAGCTTTTAATTTTAATTAGATCCCATTTGTTTATTTTTGCTTTTATTTCCAGTATTCTGAATGGTGGATCATAGAGGATCCTGCTGTGATTTATGTCAGAGAGTGTTTTGCCTATGTTCTCCTCTAGGAGTTTTATAGTTTCTGGTCTTACGTTTAGATCTTTCATCCATTTTGAGTTTATTTTTGTGTGTGGTGTTAGAAAGTGATCTAGTTTCATTCTTCTACAAGTGGTTGACCAGTTTTCCCAGCACCACTTGTTAAAGAGATTGTCTTTACTCCATTGGATATTCTTGCCTCCTTTGTCAAAGATAAGATGTCCATATGTGTGTGGATTTATCTCTGGGCTTTCTATTTTGTTCCACTGATCTATATTTCTGTCTTTGTGCCAGTACCATACTGTCTTAATGACTGTGGCTTTGTAGTAGAGCCTGAAGTCAGGCAAATTGATTCCTCCAGTTCCATTCTTCTTTCTCAAGATTGCTTTTGCTATTCGAAGTTTTTTGTATTTCCATACAAATCTTGAAATTATTTGTTCTAGTTCTGTGAAAAATACTGCTGGTAGCTTGATAGGGATTGCATTGAATCTGTAAATTGCTTTGGGTAGTATACTCATTTTCACTATATTGACTCTTCCGATCCATGAACATGGTATATTTCTCCATCTACTAGTGTCCTCTTTGATTTCTTTCATCAGCGTTTTATAGTTTTTGATATATAGGTTTTTAGTTTCTTTAGGTAGGTATATTCCTAAGTATTTTATTCTTTTCATTGCAATGGTGAATGGGATTGTTCCCTTAACTTCTTTTTCTACTTTCTCATTATTAGTGTATAGGAATGCAAGGGATTTCTGAGTGTTGATTTTATATCCTGCAACTTTACTATATTCATTGATTAGCTCTAGTAGTTTTCTGGTGGAGTCTTTAGGATTTTCTATGTAAAGGATCATGTCATCTGCAAACAGTGAGAGTTTTACTTCTTCTTTTCCAATTTGGATTCCTTTTATTTCTTTTTCTGCTCTGATTGCTGTGGCTAAAACTTCCAGAACTATATTGAATAGTAGTGATGAAAGTGGGCACCCTTCACCTAAAGCAACTAGAAAAGGAAGAAATAGAGAACCTCAGAGTTAGTAGAAGGAAAGGAATCTTAAAAATTAGGGCAGAAATAAGTGCAAAAGAAACAAAAGAGACCATAGCAAAAATCAACAAAGCAAAAAGCTGGTTCTTTGAAAGGATAAATATAATAGACAAACCATTAGCCAGACTCATCAAGAAACAAAGAGAAAAAACTCCAATCAATAAAATTAGAAATGAAAATGGAGAGATCACAACAGACAACACAGAAATACAAAAGATCATAAGAGACTACTATCAGCAATTATATGCCAATAAAATGGACAACGTGGAAGAAATGGACAAATTCTTTAAAAAGTACAACTTTCCAAAACTGAACCAGGAAGAAATAGAAAATATTAACAGACCCATCACACGCATGGAAATTGAAACTGTAATCAGAAATCTTCCAGCAAACAAAAGCCCAGGTCCAGACGGCTTCACAGCTGAATTCTACCAAAAATTTCGAGAAGAGCTAACACCTATCCTATTGAAACTCTTCCAGAAAATTGCAGAGGAAGACAAACTTCTAAACTCATTCTATGAGGCCACCATCACCCTAATACCAAAACCTGACAAAGACACCACAAAAAAGAAAACTACAGGCCAATATCACTGATGAACATAGATGCAAAAATCCTTAATAAAATTCTAGCAATCAGAATCCAGCAACACATTAAAAAGATCATACACCATGACCAAGTGGGCTTTATCCCAGGGATGCAAGGGTTCTTCAATATCAGCAAATCAATCAATGTAATTCACCACATTAACAAATTGAAAAATAAAAGCCATATGATTATATCAATAGATGCAGAGAAGGCCTTTGACAAAATTCAACATCCATTTATGATAAAAAAACTCCAGAAAGCAGGAATAGAAGGAACATACCTCAACATAATAAAAGCTATATATGACAAACCCACAGCAAACATTATCCTCAATGGCGAAAAATTGAAAGCATTTCCCCTAAAGTCAGGCACATTTTAAAATTTTATTTTAATAGACTTCAAGGAGGGTGGTTCTATGCACATTTTCTCGTGGTGCCATCTTCTAGCAAGTCCTTGCTTGTGTGTCTTGTTCCTAACTACATAACTGAGTGTTGTGATTTCAAAGGCTTTCATTTGTGTCACTAGAGTATGTGATGACTAAAATAATTATATCAATGTCAGTAAAGAACATGAATAACTAGGTGATATTGATGTTTGCACCTATTTGTGCTGCGCACACACGTTTTTAATTGAAGTTCAAAACCTTTTAGTGCATAGCGTCATGAATACTGTGACTGATTTGAAATATTGACAATATTTTGAAAATATTTTGAGGGTAAAATGTGCAGTTTTATTTGTTTTCTGCTGCTGTATAACAAATGATGACAAGAAGCTTGAAATAATGTAATACTTTACCATTTACCGTATAATAGCTTACCATTTTGTGGGTTAGACGTCCAGTATGGAATGCTTGGATTCTGTGCTTAGAGTATCACACTGTGTTGGCCTGAATGAGTTATCTTCTGGAGACTCTGGAAAAATCTGTCTCTAAACTAATTTTTGTTGGCAATTTTTTTTTTAAGACTGTGCTATGGGGCTTGTAGAATCTTAATTCCCTGACCAGGGATCAAACCCAGGCTTCCTGCAGTTGGAATGTAGAGTCCTAACCATTGGACTGCCAGGAAATCCTTGCAGTTGTAGACTTGAAATCCTGTCTACAGGACCGTTGAGCTGGCTGTCAGCTGAGGGCTGCTCTTAGTTCCTGTGGACTACCTCTTTCATCTTCAAAACCAAAGTGGCATGTGGAATAATGTGCCCCATCCTCCTCCCCAGCCCCAAAGATCTCCATATCCTACTATGCAGATGTGATTAAATTAAGGTCTTGAGATGGGAGATTATCCTCAATTGTCTGGGTAAATTTGGGTAATCACGGAAGTCCTAATAGGAGAGAAGGCAATCAGAAGGCAGAGGCAGAGATAGGAGTGATGCAGCCAGGAACCAAGGGATGCTGAAGCCTCTAGAAGCTAGAAGAGCAAAGGACAAATTCTCCCTTGGGACAGACCTGCTGCTGACACCGTAATATTAGCCTCTTCAGACTTGTCCTAGATTTCTAACCTCCAGAACTAATATAAGAGAATAGATGCACATTGTTTGAAGTCATTAAATTTCTCTTGATTTGTTTGTTACAGCAGCAGTAAGAAATGAATATGACCTACAATGGGAAGTTTCTCCTTATTCACTCTCACTCACAATTTGAAGTTATTTAACTTCCTCTTCTGATATCAGTGGATGAAAACTCTAGTTGTAAAGGGGTTCATATGATTAGATCCAACCCACCCATATAATTTCTTAAATTTAAGATCAACTTATTTGGGACCTTAATTATCTGCAAAATCCCTTCAGAGCAGAATTTAGATTAGAGTTTGATTGAATAACTGGGAAAGGATGTGTGCACACCAAATGCCAGGAATCTTGGGGGACTGTCTTAGAGTTCTGCCTACCACAGAGATTAAAAACGTTAAAATATTTGAAGTATTTAAAGTGTTTGACTCCTTCTCAGAACCTGTCTTACTTTAAGTGGTGTTTTTTTTTTTTTTCTGATCACAAAGCCGATTGCTTTACAGTGCAATAATATTTTTTAAAAGTTTCCATGGCACTTATTTAGTCAAAGGACACATGCAGTGAATTTCCTTTGGAGACCTGCCTCTGGAATTTTCATGACTACTCTTTCGCTCAGGGCAGAACTCTTGATTCCTTGATGTGTTTTTCTACTCTACTCATTATTTAAATTTCTGAGTTACTACAACCTGCAACCTCCACTTCCTTCATTTATTTAGGTTTCTAATGAAGTACATAGTGTATTGTTGATGTTTATTGAATGAATAGCAGTCTCTGTTCCACTTTGTCTTGTGGCTATTTAGTGGGGTGTTTTGACATTTTCACAGTCGTTTTAACTCTCAGCTATCTCAGGCAAATAAAATTCTTTGTCTCTGCCTTATCTATCCTAATAATTTTTTTCTGATTATTTTAAAAATTAAATTTCTTTTTGGTTTGTGATTGTTAATAAGCATTGTTTCATCTTCTTTGTTTACTATTTTGCATTTTTTCCTATTCCAATGAACTTTTGTGAATGGCAGGGAGTGTCCAATGAGAGGAAAATTACCCTCATTAGATGTTCCATCATAATTTATAAACAATGTTTATCTCATAAACTAACATTTTATTAGGAAAAATAAAATCTTGTGCCCTATGCAAAGTTAAAAATGAATTACACTTCTTTAAGAGACTCTGTTTTTATAAATATCTTCTTAATAGTCACTGTGTAGTATTTTCAGTTTTCCACCTGGGACCAGTGGAGGGACTCAAGTTAAAAGAAAAACATCATAAGGTTTTCTGAATGTGCCAGATGCTTTCCTTTAAACTTCTTCAATATTTCATGAGGAAAATTTCACAAAAAAATATGATATTGATATATCAGCTCTGTCTGGGGCCTAAAAACATGAAGATTAAGAATAGAAATGTCTGAGTGGTAGAATATAGTGTGGAGGTTTATTTAAATTAGTTCTCTCTACCCAGGCCATCAGTGATCCTGTTCTGATGGAGCACTTAAGCACAAACACTTTTTCTTTAATGTGAAACCTAATCTTGCTAATTCGCCAAAAGAAAATGTCGGATTAGTGACTAATTTGCTTTCATCAAAATGTTTATTAGAACCTCATTATATCAGGATATATGTAGCAAATATCATGGTTTCTGTATTTTTTAACATCCCAGTAGTACATCCTTGCATATCTCACCAGTTATACTAATAGATAAATGATAGTTAATGTGAATTTCCATTTTACACATTTGAGAATTTTTAGTACTAAATCTGTAACTGAATAAGAAAATATATAAAGAAAAAGCTAATTTATTATTGGTGGTTAGCTTTCTAAGTATTTTTATAAATCATATTTTGAGAGACTTCTGGGTCAGTTGATTGCAGTGTATGTATTGAATTAATCCTTTATTACCACAATAATGCTGCATAAATACTCCAGCACTTCATGACTTATACAACAAGATGGAATTATTCTCACCTCAAACGTTTATATTTGACTGCAGAGAGATCCAGCCCAGAACAGCTGGGCAACTCTTCTTAAGGCACTAATTGCGGTTCTATCAGTTTTATGTGCCTTTCACTGTTCTTGGACCAGTTTCTGCTCAGAGCACTTTCCAGTGGCAAAGAGCAGAAACTCTACAAGCATCATCCTCTGAAGTTCCTTTGGTCAAGGTCAGTCTCATGACCAAGCCCGGAATCCATGGATATAACAAACCCATGGAGGAGTGGGAAGGATAGGAGTGAATATTTATTGAAGGGTAATCCAAACTATCTTGTAATTTTTAATGCTTTATGAGAAATGATATGTACAAGAAATGACATGTGAGATGGAAAGGATCCCTATTTGTGAAATCATATGCAGATATGCTGAATCACTAAATATTATACCTTCTTTTTCATGGCATTCAATAAGCTTAAGTGTAAATTTAAGTATAAATTTTCAAGTCCTTATTTTAGGACCTGAGATAAACTTTTTAGCAGCTATTTGCTTCATTTTTGTTTGTTTATTTACAGATGCAGGTATATCTGGTGGCTCAATAGAGCCCATACATTTTTTTTGTCTTTTTATTTTCTAAGAATGAACGTATCTCAAGCAGGAGAGAAGAAATGGAAGAATGGCTGCTTCACTAAACTGCTGTGCTAGGGCAGAATCCATATCTGTCTCTATTCCCTGCTGTGTCTCTACACTCAGCCCAGTACTTTGCTCTTTGTAGCCTCTCAATAAATATTAAACTGATTACTAACTTACAAGAAAGTCCTCTTGTGTCCAACCTCTGTTTCTGCTTGACATTTTTGGTAATATGTACACTCCCTGAGAATACAAGTGATGTTTTCTTTATTGTGGTAAAATATACATACCACACATTTACTATTTTAGCCATGTTAAAATATACAATTCAAGGTTATTAAGTACATTTTATGAGAAGAATTTCACGGAAATGATGACATCACTGTATGAGCCCTGCAATTACCATCTCCATTATCTAGTTCCAATACTGTTTCATCACCTTAAATGGAAATGCTATTCACATCAAGCAGTTACTCCCCATCCTTCTTCCTCAAAGGCCCTGGTAAGATCAAATCTGTCTCTGTCTCTATGGATGTGCCTGATTTGACCTCTCATACAAATGGACTCCTACAATATGTGGCTTTTGTGTCTAGCTCCCTTCACTCAACATAATGTTTCAAGGTTTATCTATGGTATGTGTCCGCACTTCCCTCCTTTTTGTGGCTTCTCTGTTGTATGGAGATACCATATCTTGTTTATCCATTCATCAGTTATGGAATTTAGGCAAATATTTTATATACATGCTAATTGGTTCTAGATGTTAGATGAAGTCTAATAGGGTAACAGTCTCTTATTTTTCTCCATAGAATATATGGGGAGGAATTATTTTGCAGAACTTAGTTGGAAAGGGAAGAAGAAAAAACTAGAAGACTTCTAGAAAAATAATATGAACACAGTATAGAGTGAATTCATGCCCAATTAAACTGTGATTTTGTTTTTTAACTTCAATCTAGATTACTATGATCAGATATCTTAGTCATCTGACAGCAATTTGGTAGGAAATCAGGAATAAGCAGCTGGTTATTTTAATTCTGACTTTAATCTTGCATTTTTTCTTATTTGCTGTGACATATCCCTTAATTTTCTCTGTAATAAAATAATAACAATATTCAAATAGTACTTTCTTGCCTCTTCCTATGTTTTCTGTGCCAGTGCTTTCCAGCTTCCTCCTGCTCTCAAAAAATGTTTTAAACCCCAGATCGTGTGAAATTCTGATTTAAGTTTAAAAATACTTCACTCCTTGAAGGTTTATTCCTCAATTAGAATCTGAAAGGGACTTCATGACTATTTGATTCTCCATAGAGTCTAAGAGAAGCTTAAAAGCATGGGGAAAATAAGATATCTGAATAAAATGAAAGGAATTGGGATTATGTATCTCAGAAAACTAAGATCATTGCATCTGGTCCCATCACTTCATGGGAAAAAGATGGGAAACAGTGGAAACAGTGTCAAGCTTTGTTTTTGGGGCTCCCAATTCACTGCAGATGGTGATTGCAGCCAGGAAAATAAAAGACACTTACTCCTTGGAAGGAAAGTTATGACCAACCTAGATAGCATATTAAAAAGCAGAGACATTACTTTGCCAACAAAGGTCCATCTAGTCAAGGCTATGGTTTTTTCAGTGGTCATGTATGGAAGTGGAGTTGGACTGTGAAAAAGCTGAGCACCGAAGAATCGATGCTTTTGAACTGTGATGCTGGAGAGTCTCTTGGACTGCAAAGAGATCCAACCAGTCCATCCTAAAGGAGATCAGTCCTGGGTGTTCATTGGAAGGACTGATGCTAAGCTGAAACTCCAGTACCTTGGCCACCTCATGCGAAGAGTTGACTCATTGGAAAAAAAACCAGATGCTGGGAGGGATTGGGGGCAGGAAAAGAAGGGGATGACAGATGATGAGATGGCTATATGACATCACCGACTCGATACACATGAGTCTGAGTGAACTCTGGGAGTTGGTGATGGACAGGGAGGCCTGGCGTGCAGCGATTCATGGGGTCGCAAAGAGTAGGACACGACTGAGTGACTGAACCAAACTGAACTGAACCTGGAGAAATGAAGACTGAAATCTTTAATACATGAGGGACTATTATACTGAGGAAGATACGTGATTTTTCTCTGTCTTCCATGAGAACAGAATAAAAGGAAATAGATATAAGCTATAGCACACAGGATTTAGATTTGAAATAAAAAGCTTTCTGACTCTAGGGAATGTAAGGCATTTTATCAGTATCCTTGTTAAATCCCAAAAGGGATATAAGGAAAAGAAAGTTGAAGGATTACTTTTATTGTTCAGTTCAGTTCAGTCGTGTCTGACTCTTTGAGACCCATTGAATCACACCACGGCAGGCCCCCTGTCCATCACCACTCCCGGAGTTCACTCAGACTCCACGTCCATTGAGTCAGTGATGCCATCCAGCCATCTCATCCTCTGTCGTCCCCTTCTCCTCCCGCCCCCAATCCCTCCCAGCATCAGAGTCTTTTCCAACGAGTCAACTTTTCACATGAGGTGGCCAAAGTACTGGAGTTTCAGCTTTAGCATTAGTCTTTCCAAAGAGATCCCAGGGCTGATTTCCTTCAGAATGGACTGGTTGGATCTCCTTGCAGTCCAAGGGACTCTCAAGAGTCTTCTCCAACACCACAGGTCCAAAGCATCAATACTTTGGCACTCAGCTTTCTTCACAGTTCAACTCTCACATCCATGTATGACCACTGGAAAATACCTTGACTAGACAGATGTTTGTTGGCACAGTAATGTCTCTACTTTTCAATATGCTACCTAGTTTGGTCATAACTTTTCTTCCAAGGAGTAAGCGTCTTTTAATTTCATGGCTGCAATCACCATCTGCAGTGATTTTGGAGCCCAAAAAAATAAAGTCTGACACTGTTTCCACTGTTTCTCCATCTATTTCCCATGAAGTGATGGTACCAGAGGCTATGATCTTCATTTTCTGAATGTTGAGCTTTAAGCCAACTTTTTCACTCTCCTCTTTCACTTTCATCAAGAGGCTTTTAGTTCCTCTTTACTTTCTGCTATGAGGGTGGTGTCATCTGCATATCTGAGGTTATTGATATTTCTTCTGGCAATTTTGATTCCAGCTTGTGCTTCATCCAGCCCAGAATTTCTCATGATGTACTCTGTATATAAGTTAAATAAGCAGGATAACAATATATAGCCTTGACATACTCCTTTTCCTATTTGGAACCAGCCTGTTGTTCCATCTCCAGTTCTAACTGTTCCTTCCTGACCTGCATATAGGTTTTACAAGAGGCAGGCCAGGTGGTCTGGTATTCCCATCTCTTTCAGAATTTTCCCCATTTATTGTGATCCACACAGTCAAAGGCTTTGGCATAGTCAATAAAGCAGAAATTGATGTTTTTCTGGAACTCTTTTGCTTTTTGATGATCCAGTGGATGTTGGCAGTTTGATCTCTGGTTCCCCTGCCTTTTCGAAAACCAGCCAGAACATCTGGAAGTTCACAGTTCACGTATTGCTGAAGCCTGGCTTGGAGAATCTTGAGCATTACTTTACTAGTGTGTGAGATGAGTGCAATTGTGCAGTAGTTTCAGCATTCTTTGTCATTGCCTTTCTTAGGGATTGGAATGAAAACTGACCTTTTCGAGTCCTGTGGCCACTGCTGAGTTTTCCAAATTTGCTGGCATATTGAGTGCAGCACTTTCACAGCATCATCTTTCAGGATTTGAAATAGCTCAACTGGAATTCCATCACCCCCACTAGCTTTGTTTGTAGTGATGCTTTCTAAGGCCCACTTGATTTCACATTCCAGGATGTCTGGCTCTAGATGAGTGATCACACCATCGTGATTATGTTGGTCGTGAAGAACTTTTTGTACAGTTCTTTTGTGTATTCTTGCCACCTTGTCTTAACATCTTCTGCTTCTGTTAGGTCCATACCATTTCTGTCCTTTATCAAGCCCATCTTTGCATGAAATGTTCCCTTGCTATCTCTAATTTTCTTGAGGAAATCTCTAGTCTTTCTGATTCTGTTTTTTTCCTCTATTTCTTTGCACTGATCACTGAGGAAGGCTTTCTTATCTCTTCTTGCTATTCTTTGGAACTTTGCATTCAGATGCTTATATCTTTCCTTTTCTTCTTTGCTTTTTGCTTCTCTTCTTTTCACAGCTGTTTGTAAGGCCTCTCAGATAGCCATTTTGCTTTTTGCATTTCTTTTCCATGGGGATGGTCTTGATCCCTGTCTCCTGTACAATGTCAGGAACCTCATTCCATAGTTCATCAGGCACTCTGTCTATCAGATCTAGGCCCTTAAATCTATTTCTCACTTCTACTGTATAATCATAAGGGATTTGATTTAGGTCATATCTGAATGGTCTAGTGGTTTTCCGTTTTTTCTTCAATTTAAGTCTGAATTTGGCGTTAAGGAGTTCATGATCTGAACCACAGTCAGCTCCTGGTCTTTTTTTTTTGTTGACTGTATAGAGCTTCTTAATCTTTGGCTGCAAAGAATATAATCAATCTGGTTTCGGTGTTGACCATCTGGTGATGTCCCTGTGTAGAGTCTTCTCTTGTGTTGTTGGAAGAGGGTGTTTGCTAAATGTGGGCAACTGCGATGGCCTGCAGAGCGCGGGCGGCTGTGACGGCACGCAGAGTGCAGCAGAGAGGAGCTATCCCATATCTAAGGTCAGGGGCGGAAGCCGGGAGGACCCCATGCCTGATGGGCAGTGGCCAAGAGGAGTTACCCCGTGTCCGAGGTCAGGGGGCGGCAGCCGGGAAGAGTTGTCCTCCGCCGGAGGCCAGGGGCGAGGGCCGGGATGAGCAACCCCATGCCCACAGCCAGGGCAGCAGACGAGAGTAGCAACCCCCACATCCAAGGAGCAGTGGCTGCGCGGGCGCAGGAAGGCCTAGTGGAGCCATTCCACGTTTGAGGTCAGGAGGGGCTGCAGTGAGGAGATACCCCTTTTCTAAGGTAAGGAGCAGCAGCTGCGCTTGCTGGAGCAGCTGTGAAGAGATACACCATGTCCAAGGTAAGAGAAACGCAAGTAAGATGGTAGGTGTTGCGAGAGGGCATCAGAGGGCAGACACACTGAAACCATAATCACAGAAAACTAGTCAATCTGGTCACACTAGGACCAAGGTCTTGTCTAACTCAGTAAAACTAAGCCATGCCTGTGGGGCCATCCAGGATGGGCAGGAGAGGTCTGACAGAATGTGCTGGTGGAGAGGTCTGACAGAATGTGCTCCACTGGAGAAGGGAATGGCAAACCACTTCAGTATTCTTGCCTTGAGAACCCCATTAACAGTATGAAAAGGCAAAATGATAGGATACTGAAAGAGGAACTCCCCAGGTCAGTAGGTGCCCAATATGCTACTGGAGATCAGTGGAGAAATAGCTCCAGAAAGAATGAAGGGATGGAGCCAAAGCAAAAACAATACCCAGTTGTGGATGTGACTGGTGATAGAAGCAAGGTTCGATGCTGTAAAGAGCATTGCATAGGAACCTGGAATGTCAGGTCCATGAATCAAGGCAAATTTAGAAGGGGTGAAACAGGAGATGGCAAGAGTGAACACTGACATTCTAGGAATCAGTGAACTAAAATGGACTGGAATGGGTGAATTTAACTCAGATGACCATTACATCTACTACTGCGGGCAGGAATCCCTTAGAAGAAATGGAGTAGCCATCACGGTCAACAAAAGAGTCTGAAATGCAGTACTTGGATGCAATCTCAAAAACGACAGAATCATCTCTGTTTGTTTCCAAGGCAAACCATTCAGTATCACAGTAATCCAAGTCCATGCTCCAACCAGTAATGCTGAAGAAGCTGAAGTTGAATGGTTCTATGAAGACCTACATGACCTTTTAGAACTAACACCCAAAAAGATGTCCTTTTTGGAGACTGGAATGCAAAAGTAGGAAGTCAAGAAACACCTGGAGTAACAGGCAAATTTGGCCTTGGAATGTGGAATGAAGCAGGGCAAAGACTAATAGAGTTTTGCCAAGAAAATGCACTTTTATTGTTAACATTGTTTATTAAGAGATATTCCTCGTGAATGTTTACAGGAGGATAGAGACCTGCTTATTTTGGGTGGTCTTGGCTCCTAAAGAAAATAGAAAGCACCATACTGTCATTTTTCTTCCCTATAGCTGTGTCAAGCACAGTGCTCCGCAGGCAGGATTTCCTAATAAAATGTAGTGAAATGTATAGGCCCTCTTCTTAAAGACCAGAAAAAAAAAGGTAGTATAATAATTCTATGCCCTAAGGCCAGGCACGGAGGAGGCAATGGCACCCCACTCTAGTACTCTTGCCTGGAGAATCCCATGGACGAGGAACCTGGTTGGCTGCCGTCTATGGGGCTCGCACAGAGTCGGACACGACTGAAGTGACTTAGCAGCAGCAGCAGCAGCAGCAAGGCCAGGCAGCTGGCTGCTATTAGGATTAAATTCACACAGTTATTTAAGACAAAATGTAGATTTGAGCCAGAAATAAATTTCTACCTTTTTTATACCTAAAACGTTGGATGAACAACCTTGAACTACAGACTCAGGTGTACACTCTCCCTGCTATATCCTGGATGCTTGTACTATTTCTCGATTAACAATTCAGGAAGCTATGAATTGGTTAGGTGAGTCTGTGACTTGGTTCTAGATAGCAGTATACATATAATACCGAGAAGTTTCTTTTAAAAATGATTAACAATAATATATTCAGTAGTTATTCATTGAGCTCCTATAGCATATGAGGAGTCAGACACTGAAGCGACTTAGCATGCACACATGCATTGGAGAAGGAGATGGCAACCCACTCCAGTGTTGCCTGGAGAATCCCAGGGATGGGGGAGCCTGGTGGGCTGCCGTCTATGGGGTCACACAGAGTCAGACACGACTGAAAAAACTTAGCAGCAGCAGCAGCAGTATATGAGGCATTCCACTAAGTCCTAGGTAGTGCATAAAATGGAGAAGATGTCTGTGAAATAATGTGGAGATAAGCTGTCCCTTAATTTTTTTCCAATGACTCAAACAGAGATTGTTTCCTAATTTTTTTAAATTTTAAATTTATTTATTTTAATTGGAGGCTATTACTTTACAATATTGTATTGGTTTTGCCATTCTTTTGTAACCTGATCAATGCCCGAGTATACCACCCTGAACACACCTGAGCATTTGCCAGTATAAAGGCTAAACATCAGAAGAGGGTAGATAGGAAAAAACAAATGGGAGAGCTTTATGTTTTCTCTGAAGTACTGGGGTGCAGGTTTATAAACTCCACATCTGTTCCCTCTCTGGCATCTGCCTCTTCTTTTCTTCACCCACCCTTGGGGACCAACCTGCTCTTCCACCCCTGCCCTGTACACTGCTTCCCTCATGCACTTGCCGTATTGCCAGCTCCTGCACAGGCTAACAACCTACATTTTCATTCTCTTGTCTGTTCAGTTAGCATAACTTCTAGGGTCCTAAATGGAGAGTAATTGAAATGGCGTTTGAAGGTCTCCTGTGATGGTGTAGAGTGGGCAAGGCACTTCAGGGCAGAGTTCCTCAGACTAGAGCCTGGGACCTAAATTTGAGGGATCAAGTCCAGAATTTTGTTTTAACTTCTGCGACAGAAGTAAAGTGATAATTAAAATCTGCTATAGAATGAGGAAAACTTTCCAGTAACGCCAACATCAGGCACTGAGAAATCAAAGAGAAAAAAAATTGTTAAAAATGCTAGTTACGATAAATGTATGACCAATCATCAATTATGTATAATTGCCAATAACATAAAAACACAATAGCAATAATTCATCATTAAATATGCCAGATTAAATTTGTGTAGATTTCAATTTAAGCTATACCTGTGATTCAGTTTTCAAAAGGTTTTGGTTTTGTAGCACGATCTTCTGTCTGTTCAGAGCATGTAAGACAATAGACAAGATGGCGCCCACCTGTGGAGTACCCACTGATATATAATTATTCACACCGTTTGGTTACTATTGCATAAGTATTGCTGATTAAAAAAACCAACCAGCATATTTTTCTGATTGCCTTAGCTGCCTTTCCTGAAGGAAACATACTGGTTTTCAAGGCTGGCTAATCTTGGCATAATAATGAAGTGTCCGACTCTTTGCGACTCCATGGACTGTAGCCTATCGGGCTCCTCCATCCATGGGATTTTCCAGGCAAGAATACTGGAGTGGGGTGCCATTTCCTTCTCCAGGGGAACTTCCCGACCCAGGGATCGAACCCAGGTCTCCCGCATTGTAGCCAGACACTTTACCTCCAGAGAAACAAGGGAAGCCTAATAATAATAATAAATAATAATAAATGGCATAATAATAAATTGTTGTTAACGTTGAGAGAAATTTAATCAGACTACTTTCATTTTGGCAATTTCAGGATTTCTAAGTTCTACCTCCTGTCTCCCCAGCAAAAACTTAACAGAGAATATTGGATTCTCTGCTCATTAGATACTTTGCTCAAACATTACATTTTTTTTTTCAAATAAGATTTAACTAAAAGATAATCAGAGATAGTTTCTCCCTTAGCCACCCTCCTGCTTCATCAGGCATTGTTTTTAACTTTGATAAAAGTAGTATTCAGTCTGTATTTTGATTTTAAGATTAAAAAATAATATAGTCACTAAAGGAATCACACAAAATAAAACTTTTGTTCTTTGAATTAACTGTTATGATTAAGGAAAGGAAAAAAGCAATTAATGGCTTGATGCAATTTCTTTAACCTACTAGTTTCTTTTATCTGTATTGAGCTGTGATTTTTTTGTCTGTCACCAGTTTAATTTCTTTTCCTTTCCCTTGAAGGAGTTATTCCAGATTCTTAGCAGCCTTGCTGAACTGCAGGGGAACCAAGGACTTTTATGTGTTCAAATTCTTAATTGTTAACATTGTGACAAGCATTGGCAAACTGATTTGGCAGAATTGGTGTGACGTCATAGAAAAGAATTTCCTTTGTTTTGTTTAAAAGTGGTTTCCGAGTTTTTCCCCAGTAAGTCTGGCTTCTATCTTGAGCTCTAAGAGAGCCCTTTACCAGATGTCAGAACCAAGACATCATCTTTGATTTCTAAGGACTTTATCCAAGCTGACCTGGATTACTCCCCTTCATGAATTGAACACAAACTTCTTAAATAACACTCCATTTCTCCAGGCTAATGTTCTCCCTTTTTGTCCTATTTATCTTGCCCTATCTATCTTCATCCTTTGTCTTAGGCAGAACTTTCTCATCTCAATTCCCTCAGCATAAAAGTGACTCTCAAACACTATTATCTGCTTAAAATATTTTCAAAAGAGGTATTGCTTCCCATCCTAATATCACCCTCTGTAGGCAGGCAAGTTACAGGTTGATTAATCTGATGTAAATTATTGGGAAAATCCTTAAACAGAATATTAAATAAGTGGCTTGTTAGCACTTAGGTTAAAAAGCCAGTGATAAACTGTGAGGGTATTCATGCATTTTCTAAGAACGAATGGCAAACTAATCTCTCCCTTCAATAGGTTCCCTGCACTGGGAGGTCAGAGAACCTGTAAAGAGCATTTTGATTCCAGCAAGATACTTGAAGTAGTTGCTCAAGATGGGTTCATGGACAAGATGTTGAAAACAGAACTGGGTGAAATGGCCCAGTCTGTCAGAATTGCTATTGCTACTCCATGAAATTATCTAATTTAGGAGGTGATTTTTAGAGATGTGCCATAAGACTCTTAGTTGATGCAAGTTCAATAAGCATTTTGATTTATAGTTTGAGTGAGTCATGGAAGGACCTTTTCTAGTTCTTGTTTGATTGTCTATTTGATCTTCAAAGCCCCACCTCAGAAGTCTTCTGTCAACCTCCAGTTTGATTCAGAGATCTCCCTTCTGTATCACTATAGTAGTTTTCACTAGAATTTTCCACGTTATTCTGTAATTCCTTGCTTTCTTGCCTGTTTCCTTTGGGAAGTTGTGAAATTCTTGAGGTAAATGACCAATCTTATTTAACTTTATATCCCACAGCATGTGGTACTCAGTAAAGTATTTTTGAGTAGATGAGTTTAATGTCAAATTTAGCATTACTTTCATGGAATACAAAAAGGAAGTAACATAGTTAACAACAGGATTAAGAGTCAAAAAGAGTTGAATGGCTAAAAAATGGCTCCACTTAATAAAGTTCAGTACCTTGACTCCACTGATTTTATGGACCACTTTTGATTGCCTCTTACCCTCTTGCTGTTCTGTGTTTCCTCCCACAAAGCTTAATTTCATGGTTGATCATCACTCCCTTGCCCATCTTTTGCCTTGTCCTTTACAAAACCACAGCCATGGGTAAATCTGGCTCTCTGCATGAATCCATGGATAAACAGGACTGCAGACTAGCCTCACTCTTGATGCCACTGATCTTTTTGTGTGTCCCTAACCTCTTCCCTCTCCAAGTCTGTCACATGACTATTTTGGACTTTTTTTTCCCTCTCTCATCAAACACTATCACCTCCCCCATTCATAGTCTCAGCTGATGACCTTCCTTCTTGTTCACTAAAAACATGTAAGTAGACTGATGAGGATGTTCAAATCACTCATCATGTCCTGTGTACCCACATACTTTGCCTTCCTGTATGTTCCTAGAGAGAGAAACTGTTACAATTAGACATAAACCCATCATATACACTGTCTTCCACCTCTTTCATTCACTGAAGAAAATCATCCCAGGAATTCTGGGATTTCTTACAATGTGTTCTCTTTATTCCCTTTTCTATTATGTCACATTCACAAGAATATAAACATAGTCAGATGTAAATATAAGACACTTATCCTCTCCTTGCTAAACAAGTTAAGCATTAGGTTGTGTTAATAGTAAAAGGAAGTAACCATTTTTCTGTTTGTTTTACAAATATTTATTAAGTACCTCTTAAATATATACTAGTAATTGTCATAGTTTCTGGAACTACAACAGTGAAAAAAACATAAAAATCCTTGACCTCATGGAGTTATATTCTAGTGTATTTTATTATACATTGTGCGTATACATATAGCTGACTCACTTTTGTTGTGCAACAGAAACTAATACAACCTTGTAAAGTAATTATACTTTAATTTTAAAAAATGGATTCAGATAAGAAACATTAAAAAAAAAAAAAGTGGGCTTCTGTAGTGGCTCAGTGGTAAAGAATCTATCCGCCAATGCAGGAGACCTGGGTTCAACCCCTGATCTAGAAAGATCCCACATGCTGCCAAGCAACTGAGCCCAGGAGCCTGCACAGCCTAGAGCACGCGCTCCCAACAGGAGAGGCCACCACAGTGAGAAGTCCACAACCAGAGAGTAGCCCCACAACCAGAGAAAGTGTGTTTGCAGCAAGAAAGACCCAGCAAAGCCAAAAGCAAATCTTATTTTTTTAAAAAGAGCATATGCTTTGGAATCAGAGAGGCAAGAATTTGAATCTTGGCTTACTTTAACCTTACTTATTTTCTTTAAGCCCCATTTCCCCATCAATAAAGTATGGGCACTAATACCTACAATAAAAGATCATTTACTTAAACTGTTGGGACCTACTTATTCCAAGTTAATATTTCTTACTTTAGATACCTTAATTCCACAAGAGCACAGTGATTCACAAAAGCCATTTTAGTCTGATAGTTTTGGTATATAATACGTCAACTATGATATGAAATAAATTTAATATGCATTGATGTCTTACAGAATCACTTTTATGAGTTAAATGCTATGCAAATTACTAAAGAATTCTGCGTATCTGTGGACGATTCAAATGAAAATATTTGTTTACCTGTGAAAGGAAAATATGTATCACATAAACTATAAAGATTTAATGATATAAACATTGTATGTATAATCAATATATTTTGCTCACCACATTTTTATTACAAAATCAGAATTTATAAACCATATTCATTTCCTTTAAAAATGGCTTTAAAAAGCACTTGGAAATTTTTAGGCACAAGATTTATTTTAAAAACATACAATTTGTTCCTAATCTGCAGAAAGAAGTTTCCTAAGATCACTAATCACTAGGATTTGCTTTTTCTGTAGCAGCCACAGAAGAGGACGATACAATAGGTCTTCGGAGAAGATCAGGCAAGGCCCACTGCGTTCTTGTACTTTCCTTCATTTTCAAGCTTCTCTCTCTTCCTATGCATTTGGAGTAACTTCTGCTCACCAGTGAATATATTTTGTTCCATGGGATTTATGAAATTTCTAACCTTTCTCTGTGTTCCACACTGCTTTTTCCATTTCATCATCACCTTCCTGTCATTTACCACCTTGAAGCAGATTCTTTACTATTGAGCCACCAGGGAAACCCATAAATAAACAAAAACACAGCTTAGCTCAGCAGAGCACATTGTAGCAAAGTGATCTGTTATTATGTAGCGTGACTAAAAATGGGTAATCATGAAAAACATTCTTTTAAAATATAAAGTAATATTTGAATACTTATGGCCTTTAAACTTTCAAAAAAATTATCTTCGGTTATACCATGTACAGTTGATATGAGGAGTTCAAGAAATAGTAATGTATATAAAGACTTCACACAATGTATTATTTTTCAGTCACTAAGTCCCTACTCTTTGCAGCCCCATGGACTGCAGCATGCCAGGCCTCCTTGTTCATCACCAACTCCCGGAGTCTACTCAAACTCATGTCCATTGAGTTGGTGATGCCATCCAACCATCTCATCCTCTGTTGTCCCCTTCTCCTCCTGCCTTCAATCTTTCCCAGCATCAGGGCCTTTTCCAATGAATCAGCTCTTCGTATCACAAGTGTATACAGCACAAGGTAATTGCTTAATAAATTACTTTAATTATTATTCTTGTAAAAGCAAATTAGTGTATATTTAGAGGAAAATTCCTAGGATTATAAAGGGATCAGTATAATATGAGGATTTTTTAAAAGTTATCTTAACTATATGCATACAGTTGTATAGTCATATTTCCTTTAGAGTTCTCCATACATTATACATGTTAACTGATGAGCTTCTAGTTGATAAGAACCATGCCAGTTTAACTTGTTTTTTCCAGTCTCTAATCAAGCACTAAGAATTTTGTAGGTGCATTGTGTTTGCACTGGATAAAGCTAATTTAATAGTTTTCTTTCAGCTGAAGAAGATTGGGAGCTTCCAATGATTCTTGAAAATTATTAAATTAGGATTCAGTTCAGTTCAGTCGCTCAGTTGTGTCCAACTTTTTGTGACCTCATGAATCACAGTACACCAAGCCTCCCTGTTCATCACCATCTCCCGGAGTTCACTCAGACTCACGTTCATCGAGTCCGTGATGCCATCCAGCCATCTCATCCTCGGTCATCCCCTTCTCCTCCTGCCCCCAATCCCTCCCAGCATCAGAATCTTCCAATGAGTCAACTCTTTGCATGAGGTGGCCAAAGTACTGGAGTTTCAGCTTTAGCATCATCCCTTCCAAAGAAATCCCAGGGTTGATCTCCTTCAGATGGACTGGTTGGATCTCCTTGCAGTCCAAGGGACTCTCAAGAGTCTTCTCCAACACCACAGTTCAAAGCATCAATTCTTCAGTGCTCAGCCTTCTTCACAGTCCAACTCTCACATCCATACATGACCACAGGAAAAACCATAGCCTTGACTAGACAGACCTTAGTCGGCAAAGTAATGTCTCTGCTTTTGAATATGCTATCTAGGTTGGTCATAACTTTTCTTCCAAGGAGTAAGCGTCTTTTAATTTCATGGCTGCAATCACCATCTGCAGTGATTTGGGAGCCCAAGAAAATAAAGTCTGACACTGTTTTCACTGTTTCCCCATCTATTTCCCATGAAGTGATGGGACCGGATGCCATGATCTTAATGATTATCTATACAGAGAATCTATATTGCATGGATTAATATGGACAAGTTCAGGGATCTATATTATTTATTCATATATTCAGTCTGTCATCTTCAAATCACTCAATAAACATTTATGGAGCATCTCTTACTCCTTATTAAGTGTACTAGGTTTTGAAAAATTAAAAAATAGCTTTTAGGCTCTCTTATATATTTGTGTTGAAAGACTATATGTGAGATATGTGTGGGGAGTTTAGTTTATATTATCTAAGGAAGGAGACTAGATTATACATAGTTTTCTCTTGAATATACTTATGTACAAATGCATGATTGTTTTAGAGATTTTTAGTTCAAGTAATAGGAAACCCAATCCAAAGTGAAAGGGAACTTAACTGGCTCATATATCTGAAAAGCCAAGGGTATGTGTTGCTTAAATACCACAAGATCTGATGTATTGATGTAATCAGAATCAAATCACTCTTTTAATCTTTGTTTTGCATCCATTTGGGAACTGACTTCCCTCTCAGGTAGGCTTTCTCTTAGAGCTGACCTTTAGAAGCTCATCCTTAAATCTTTTATGTTGCAGAAAGGAAAGAATTCTCACCAGTGCCCAGGGCCAAAGGCCTGGAACCTTCTGATGTACATATTTTCTTTGCTTAACAAATTACTGTGTTTGGGGTAGGTTGATGATGTTCTGGATGGTTCCTCAAGGATCCAATGTCCACCTCTAGACTTGAGGATGAAGCTGGTTCCATCTGAACCATTTAGTCTGAGAGTTGGTTAGAAGTACCTGGGCTCGTTACTCAAGGAAGCAGGATGCATAATGTGGAGTCACACAAGGGTCCACAGCACAGATCCTGTGACAGGTGTTCAGTCTGATGGAGTTGATAAGAGAGGAGGATGAGCTTCAGATTAACATTAATCTTAAATATTGTGCCATTTACATTGGTGATCAGATGCCCTGTCTAGAAAAACTATCACTATGCTTTCACTTTCTTTCACTGTATTATGAAACATTTCCTATTTTCAGTGTTTCAGGGGAAATGTATTTTAAATTCTTATCATAAGAGATTTTCCTATTTGCAAGTTATTTCTATTGACACAAGATCCCTTTCCAGAAGCTCCAGATAGACATCGAGGTTTCGATATGCACCCCTGAATGAAAAGTGTGCATCTAAACATTCTTGTTCTTTGTGTAGACAGATGTGTCACTATCCATGAATGTTCATTTCAGACAAAGAATTTTCTCATTTTTATAGTATCATTGGTCCCAAATCTCTCTTGAAACTGCTAAGGACACAGTCCTTATTATTTAAAAATAGTAATTACAATCAGAGCAAAAGCAACACAACAGAACTCTCCATCTACCTTTAAAGGTATATTGTGAAGATACACATTTGGTTATTTTTGGAAGGAAAGAAATGTATACTTGAATTCAACATTATGTAAGAATCCTGTGCATACATTGTAGCCACCTTCATTCTCCTCAGTTGAGTTCAGTTGCTCAGCTGTGTCCGACTCTTTGTGACCCCATGAATCGCTGCACGCCAGGCCTCCCTGTCCATCACCAACTCCCAGAGTTCACTCAGACTCACGTTCATCGAGTCAGTGATGCCATCCAGCCATCTCATCCTCGGTCGTCCCCTTCTCCTCCTGCCCCCAATCCCTCCCAGCATCAGAGTCTTTTCCAATGAGTCAACTCTTCGCATGAGGTGGCCAAAGTACTGGAGCTTTAGCTTCAGCATTATTCCTTCCAAAGAAATCCCAGGGCCGATCTCCTTCAGAATGGACTGGTTGGATCTCTTTGCAGTCCAAGGGACTCTCAAGAGTCTTCTCCAACACCACAGTGCAAAAGTATCAATTCTTCGGCACTCAGCCTTCTTCACAGTCCAACTCTCACATCCATACATGACCACAGGAGAAACCATAGCCTTGACTAGACGGACCTTTTTGGCAAAGTAATGTTTCTGCTTTTCAATAATACTACTAAATCTGGGATGCAGAAGAGCTTGGGAGTTTCACTGTTTATGATGCAGATAGAATGTTCTCCGCCAGTTTCCAGCAAGGCACCACATCTCTCCCTCTTCTGTGCCTGATGTTCCAGTCAAGGGCCCTCTGGTTCAGTAATTTGTTAGAAGTGGGAGATAGTAGAAATCTTCCAACTGACTTCCGTGATTTCTACCTCCATTTCCTAAAACTTTCCAAGATTCTAGGATAAAAGTGGCTTGCTTCTCATTTGTACCATGCTGTTGTAGACTTAATCTTCCCACCACCACCTGCTGAGTCATTTCACCATTTCTCTATCTGCTTTCTGTTTTCATATACTAATTGGTTCAGTATCATAGAGATCCTCAATTGCAATTAAATTAAAGTTTTGTTTCTGTTTTTTGTTACCTATGTTTTTTGAGAGTGACTTTTAAAAGTAGAGGACAAAAATATTTTTACTATTTTGAAGACGGATTTCATCTAATTTATAACTCTGTTGACCTCAGTTTCCTCATCTATAAAATGAGCTAGATGGCTTCTACAGATGTAATTCCATCATCATTATTGTTTTTATATTAATATAAGTGTATGTATATTAGTTAAATTTCTAGTTTATTGATTTAGGATAAATTTTTGTTAAGGAGGCCTGAAAAATGAAAACATCTTATATGTTAACTAATTTTACTTCAGATGTATTTATTAATACAATTGATTCCACTATGTTATAGGATGTCCTGTATAAAAGCAATTAATTAATTGAAGCTTATTTTTTTCTTTATTTTTCATTGGAGGATAATTGCTTTACAATATTGTACAGCAATTGGTTTCTGCCATACAATGCAGATCAGTCATAGTTTTGTATATATTTCTGCATCCCCTCCCTCTTGAGGCTCCTCCCCCCATCCCGCCCCTCTAGATCATCACGGAGTGCCAGACTGAGCTTCCTGTCATACGGCAGCCCCCCACTAGCTGTCCATTTTACACGTGTCTGTATGTGTCATTGCTAGGCTCTCAATTCACCCCACCCTCGCTTTCCCCTCCCCCTCTACCCGCAAGCCCATTCTCTATGTCTGCATCTCCGTTTCTTCCCTGCAAAATAGGTTCATCAGTACTGTTTTTCTAGACTCCATATTTGTGTGTTAATATATGATATTTATTTTTCTCTGACTTACTTCACTCTGTGTCACAAACCCTAGGTTCATCCACCTCACTACAACTGACCTAATTTCATTCTTTTTATGGCCCAGGGTATATGCCCAGTAGCTTGGTTGCTGGGTCATATGGTAGTTTTGTTCCTAGTTTGTTGACGAATCTCCATACTGCTCTGTATAGTGGCTGTATCCATCTATATCCCCAACAGCAGTGCAGTAGCGTTCCCCTATTTTCCACATTTCTCCAGCATTTATCATTTGTAGTTTTTTTTTTTTTGATGGCCATTCTGATTGGTGTGAGGTGAATACCTCATTGTAGATTTGATTTGAATTTCTCCAATAATGAGCAATATTGAGCATCTTTTCATGTGTTTATTGGCCATCTCTATATCTTCTGTGAAGAAATGTCTGTTTAGGTCTTCTGCTCACTTTTTGATTGGGCTATTTTGTTTTTCTAATATAAGCCAGATGAGTTGCTTGTGTATTTTGGAGATTAACCCATTGTTAGTTGTGAAGCATATTTTTTAAATGGAGCATCATCAACAAAGCAGATCAAAGCACACAACAAGGGACTGTGATTGTTTACTAACTGCTCTAGCATAAGCTCCTTAGGGCTTTGAAGGAAGTGACTTTCCAAAGTGCTAAACTTAATTTTAGATGATAAAAAGACTTCATTTTAAAATAGTTCAAAAATACTAACTTTATATGAAGCTCTAACATTATTTTTAGGTGAGCCATTTATTCTATGATTCACATGCTAACTCATGAGTTAGAGAAACAGTGATTTTTAAACAAATTTTTAAAAGTTCTATGTTCTTCCATTGTTGAATCTTGGCATGTAACAGGTTTGTTTTGGAAATTCACTCTTAATAAGCCAATTACAAAAATAATACAATTTAAAACAAATTTCCACCTATATTTGGAATTAGAGTATAATGCATTACTCTGATGCATAAGCCCAAAGGGACACATTTCTCATTTATATGTTTCTATTCTCTTTTCTCTGCTCTCCTCCCTCCATTTTCCCCCTTCTCTTACCAAATGCCATTAGTTCTATTTTGTCACTAAGAAAAAATTTCTACATATTTGGGCAAAGGCCAAAGGTGAATGCCAAGCAAACTGAGTCACCTCTTTGAGGACTAATGATGAGATTTTTACCCAGCATGCTCTAGGTTTGCAATGTTCATTTTGCCAAGATAAATCTCTGGGCAACCCAGTGCTTGTTTGGAAGAGGACTTAAGAAAAGTTTAATCATTTGTGGAGTTGGTTTTTGACAAGTCATCAGAAAACTGCTTTATTTAATTCAGACTAATGTGTTTAAGTAAGACTAAGGAAATAAAGAGAATTGGCTTTGGCAACAGGTTTGGGCAACAGGCAAATAACAGGGAGTTCTTGAGAGACCCACTAATAAGCATGTGCATCTCGGGGGCGGTGGGGGGGTACTCCATGAATGTACAGAGAAGCCATTTCTTCACTTATAGGGATGTCAAGTGTTAACTGTTTCCAGACACAGTTGGATACAGAGGGGAAAACTGGGACCTGGCCTAGGTTTGTTTTGCTTTAACTTTTTATTTGGTATAGGGATAGAATTGATTAACAGTGTTGTGGCAGTTTCAGTGAGCAGAGAAGGGACTCAGCCATACATATACAGGTGTCCATTCTTCCCCAAACTCCCTCCCATCAGGGCCTGGCCTAGTTTTATCATTTGACCATAACCTCCAATAGTAATAACATCAATAAAACTAGGTTCACATAAAATCCTTCTAGAACCTTTAGTGAAGACCTTGGAGTAAAAGAGTAAAAGTAGAAATCAAATTACATGCAATAGGGCTGGAAGAATAAAAATTGAAATGCAGGTACTTACCAAAAGCTAAACAGAGATGAAGGAAATGGAAACTTTAAAAATGTTTTGAATGGACATGTGCTCCTGCATGCGATGTCATCTAAAAGAGAGGCCAGCTAAATTTGGTCCTCTTTTAAAGTTCCAATGACTTTTATTTCCCAGGAGTGACCATGCCCTGAGAATCTGACTCATGCTTACCAAATTACTTTGCATGACTGAGGTAGACCCAGAAGGATGGTTTATTTATTAACAAAGGAAAATATAACTACTACATGGCCTGGGCATACACGTGAAAACATGATTAATGCAGTCTTTCCCTGTAGACAGACCTTCTTAAGAAGCTTCAAACCATGGGAAAAAATACAGTGATTTCAGGAAAACAGTTATATCATCAATCTGTTCTTTGCCTAAAGTTAAACAACTTCCAGAATCCGAGTTTCTTGGTGATCCCGGACTCAGAAGAGGGAGCTTTAAATAAACTTAGTGGATAGTGGCACCAGTCCAAGCATATGTGATGTATCCATCTCTTGAGAAGAATGGTTTTGCCAGATGGACCAGGGAAGTCATGGTCTTATGGAAAATGCTTCCAGGATCTGCTCAGCAACAGAGCTGCTTTGCAATTGGACTGAAATAAGTATAAGTAGACATCTTTTCAGTCTACTTGGATTTTCAGAACTGCTCAAACCTCATCCTTAAATGTACTTCTGTTTAATAACGGAGTGATTCTGGCAATAGCTGTACTTCTCCCACTATTAATCTCTAGTACCCATCCATCTCTTTCTTCAACCAACCAAGCTGGAGAATTAAATGGTAGTGTGGCTCAGACAGTAAAGAATCTGCCTGCAATGCAGGAGACCTGGGTTTGATCCCTGGGTCAGGAAGAGCCTCTGGAGAAGGAAATGGTAACCCACAACAGTATTCTTGCCTGGAAAATCCCATGGAACTTGGGAACTTGGCAGGCTACAGTCCATGGGGTTGCAAAGAGTTGGACATGACTGAGTTACTAACGTACACACATAGAGTAGAAGCCACCACCCATACATTTCAGACTTCACTGACGTTACCACACTGGCCAGTCCTCCAAATTGCAGTATGGCTTGGTTGAATATAGGAATAGATGTTCCAGGATATGTCATTTGTTCAGTTCAGTTCAGTCGCTCAGTGGTGTCCGACTCTTTGCGACCCCATGAATCGCTGCACGCCAGGCCTCCCTGTCCATCACCATCTCCTGGAGTTCACTCAGACTCACGTTCATCGAGTCCATGATGCCATCCAGCCATCTCATCCTCGGTTGTCCCCTTCTCCTCCTGCCCCCAATCCCTCCCAGCATCAGAGTCTTTTCCAGTGAATCAACTCTTCGCATGAGGTGGCCAAAGCATTTAAAAATCCCAGGGCTGATCTCCTTCAGAATGGACTGGTTGGATCTATTTGTTAGTTAGTCCTTATTTTTTATTCTGTAAATCAGAAAGGTATCATGATTGGTGGTGGCGGGGGGGTGGGGGTGGGCGGGACGCTATGATTAACGATATCTGTTCTTCATCTCTTGAATTTGTGTTTGTAATTCAAGGTCTTTTTCTAAACCCATTTTTGAGGCTATCAGCATTCCATTTTAATCTGAATCCTCCATATCCTCACTCTGATCAGTACTCGAGAGTGATATTCTTGGTCCTCAGGAATTAGTGTTAGCTCAGAGACATAGTGCAGTTGTACAAAAAGTTTGAGATTCACATTCCCAGTTAATGCTATATATTTCTATATAGATGGATAAGATAATAGGAAGAAATGACATTTATTGAGCACTTATTATGTATCAGACACTGTTCTAATTCTTGTTTCTAAATATTCTAGATGTAGTACGTCTTTCATAAAGAAGGTGTCAAAAAGCCAACCTTGGGCATAAAGAATATTTTTGTAGGCCCACCCAGGGGCACGTAGAGGGGATGGGCAAGTCACATGTCAAATCTACCAAGTTTTCCTATCTTGTGAAAAGAGAATTCCCTTCAGATAAAAAATGGGTCTGCAGGCTGAATGGCCAAAAGCAAAACAAAATATGGAGACCTGCATACACACAGGTCTGCCTCATTTCTTTAACTGCTGCACGGTGTTCTATTGGTTTGATATTCCATAGTTTATTCACTACTGTTCCATTAACAGATGTAGTTTCCTTATTTATTGCTGTTTCAAACAATACTTCATAAATATTTTTATATATCTCTGAGCATGTGTGAAGATTTTTCTTGAATTTGTATTAAAAGAAAGTTTTCATTATCAAATTTGTTCATATTTCTTCTCATGTTGGAAAGTCTGAGACCCCACATCTTGTCCTACCTAAAGAGAAGATTCAAAGTAACCATAGTTATGAACTATGGCAAGCAGAGACAGAGCTTTTCAGGAAAAAATCAATGAATGGAAAATGAAACTCCTCCAAATAAATAAATGAATAAAAATAACACAAGAAAACAGCAACAAAACCAAACATCTTAACCAACAACCTTGTTCTATTAGTATCAATGTCATATAGATATCAGAAAACTAAAAAAAGCTAGGACAGATAATGTCCCCTAGAATCTGAGTAGGGAAAATTAAAACTTTAGAGTAGACTCCCAACTTTCAAAATATAGAGTAAAAACCTTAGCTTTCTAAGCCAAGTATATATAGTATATGGTTTTATATGACCAATGCCCTCATCTGTCTTTTTTTTCCCCCTCTGAGAGTACAGGAAAACACTGTATTTATTTCTGAAAGCTGTTTCAGCTCCAGTGTTGATTGTTAGCAATAGATGCAGGATTAATAAAAGAGATGTTCAGTGAGTCACCAGCACAAGAGCTAAAACAGGTCACATTGCAAGGTAAATCAAGCAGGTCTCAGCATCACCCCATAGGGTTTTGAAGCTGTGACTGAGAGTCAGAAAGGAGAATGTGTATTCTCCCAGAAACACCAGTGTTTTTAACTTCTTTCAAGCTAGACGGTGTGGTGGCATTCCCAGACTGCTGGTGAGGTCTGGAGGGGAGAGTATAAGGCTGAAGTAAAAACTACTGAAGTGAATTTGTTATAGCATTTTATTTTAAATGCATAGATGTTTCATGGTGAAAAATTTGAAATGGAAGATGTTCGCATAAAGTGATATGCTAGTCCTCACTCGTATCTTAGCAGGTCTGCATGATTCTTCAGTAAGGGTCAAAATGCCAGGAAATTTCAGTTTACTCATATTCATACTCATCTCTTATTAATGATATTCTAAAAAAAAAACTAAAAAGCCAAATACCCCAATTAAAAATCTCATCCTAATAACGAACATCAATTTCTGCTATATAGATAGCAGAAAATTGAAAAAAAGGCTAGATAATAGTAATTCAATATCTCATAGTAATACCACAAACACTTTATCATATTTTTCAGTAAAGGAGCTTTATACATAATTAATTTTGATCTCATCCTCAATAATCCTAGATTGTCTATTCACATTGCAATTAATGTTTCTCTAATTTTGTTGATGAATCTATACCTTTGTATATTATTGTTATTAATATGAATTTGTAAGGTCCGTATTCAAGAACCACTATATCTCTTTCAAGTTGCCACTGCTTCTTTTCTTATTAAGAAAATCTAAAATTTTTTCCTTCATCTAGTGTGGGCTCTTCTTGACATTTAATTCAGTTGTATAGGCTCTGGTGAATGTATTATTTAGAGTTCAATGTTAAGATTCCCTCGTCCCTACCCCTGCCCTCCTTCCTTCACCCATTAATTGTTGCTCTATTTACAAAAATACCAAGCAAAAATAGCATGTATTATGGGCTGAATCATGTCCCCTCAAAAACACATGTTTGAAGTCCTAACTGCCAGTACCTCAGAATGAGACCATATTTAAAGAAGATAGGAGTCTTAGGCAGAGGTAATTAAATTAAACTAAGGCTATTAGAATGGGCCCTGATCCAGTATGGCTAGTCTACTTATAGAGGAGGAAAGTTGGACACAGACAGGTACAAAGGAAATGCAGGAAGCGCAGGAGAGAATCCAGTGGGCCATCCAGAGGCAGCTTACAGAGGAGGAAATTGGCACAGACAGAGTAGAAAGCTAATGCAGCAGAGATGCTTAATTCCCTAGACTCTCCTGCCCAAAACTCCTCACACATTCAGCCAGTTTAGTTCAGTTGCTCAGTCATGTCTGACTCTTTGCAACCCCATGAACTGCAGCACACCAGGCCTCCATGTCCATCACCAACTCCTGGAGTCCACCCAAACCCATGTCCATTGAGTCAATGATGCCATCCAAACCATCTCATCCTCTGTTGTCCCCTTCTCCCCCTGCCCTCAATCTTTCCAAGCATCAGGGTCTTTTCAAATGAGTCAGCTCTTCACATCAGGTGGCCAAAGTATTGAACTTCAGCTTCAAAATCAGTCCTTCCAGTGAACACCCAGGACTGATCTCCTTTGGATAGACTGGTTGGATCTCCCTGCAGTCCAAGGGACTCTCAAGAGTCTTCTCCAACACCACAGTTCAAAAGCATCAATTCTTTGGCGCTCAGCTTTCTTTATAGTCCAACTCTCACATCGATACATGACTACTGGAAAAAACATAGCCTTGACTAGACGGACCTCTGTTGACAAAGTAGTCTCTGCTTTTCAATATGCTGTCTAGGTTGTTCATAACTTTTCTTCCAAGGAGTAAGCATCTTTTAATTTCATGGCTGCAATCACCATCTGCGGTGATTTGGGAGCCCCCCAAAATAAAGTCTGCCACTGTTTCCACTGTTTCTCCATCTATTTCCCATGAAGTGATGGGGCTGAATGCCATGATCTTCGTTTTCTGAATGTTGAGCTTTAAGCCAACTTTTTCACTCTCCTCTTTCATTTTCATCAAGAGGCTCTTTAGTTCTTCCTCACTTTCTGCCATAAGAGTGGTGTCATCTGCATATCTGAGGTTATTGGTATTTCTCCTGGTAATCTTGATTCCAGCCTGTGCTTCATCCAGCCCAGCGTTTCTCATGATGTACTCTGCATAGAAGTTAAATAAGCAGGGTGACAATATACAGCCTTGAAGTACTGCTTTCATTATTTGGAACCAGTCTATTGTTCCATGTCCAATTTTAACTGTTGCTTCCTGACCTGAGGAAGGCCTTTTTATCTCTTTTGCTATTCTTTGGAACTCTGCGTTCAAATGGGTATATCTTTCCTTTTCTCCTTTGCTCTTCTCCTCTCTTCTTTTCACAGCTATTTGTAAGGCCTCCTCAGACAGCCATTTTGCTTTTTTTGATTTTGTTTTCTTGGGGATGGTCTTAATTCTTGTCTCCTGTACAATGTCACACATTATTATATTTATTTGTCCAATACATTTTTATACACATAAAAGTTATAGTATAATTATTTCTCTTTCCAAACTCAACATAACATGTCACACAGTCTTCACTGGAATGTATTTTAAACTTAGGCCATCAAAATGAAATTGTCTTTATGTATCATTTTAATACTGTCAGATCCCTGACTCTCTGGGACCCGAGGCGGGTTTTGCCTCCATTATATATATGTACTACATGGTCTTCTCCTAGCATGAACATTCACTTTCTTCAGATTCTTTCTTTTTCACTTTAGTGGTAGCTTGCTATTTATTCATACTTTTGAGGGAAGGCTAGTATGACATGGCTGATTTGAGAATGTCTCTAAATTCATAGGGAAAAGATAATCACAACTATTTTCACTACCAATAGAGCTCTATTTACATCTCTTGATATTTAAAAACACTTTACTTATTCTCAGTGGCCTTCTGGCCACTGGTTAATTTTATCGTTTGCTACTCTGGGCAGTCTGGACAGCTTACATTTAATATCAAAGCTGTTTGCTTTTCTCTGTTTATATTTTTGTCCATGTAGCATGTCATGTCCCATCAACTCCAGACCAATTTGAGTGCATGAATGTATGACAGACAAGTTCTTGTTACAGGTCATTATTTGTGCCATATTTACCATCTAGATGTGAATGGAAATAAGATGAAATTCTAAAGCCCTTGGTTTTGAGTTTATATCACAAGTGGATTACACACACACACACCACACACACACACACACACACACACTTATGATTACTGTGGTGAGCACATAGAATTTTGGTGTGTGACTTATGAGTGATTACTGATTCTTCACTATGGGAAGATGGAAGATAGCATGTTCCTGAGTGATATTTGCAAATATCAAATTATATCATTTCAGAATTTAATGTATGGTGAAACCAATACAATATTGTAATTAACCTCCAATTAAAATAAATAAATTTATAAAAATTTAATCTCTAAAAGAAGCATGTTATGCAGATTAATAAGACTTATAACCCTCTGTAGCTGGGACTGTGTTTTGGCAAGAAACAGTTTCCTTGTGTAACTAGAAACTGCAGATGGTCAATAACCATCCAAGAGATTGAGAACTATTAACATAGATTTTCACAATACCTTGTAGGTATCATTCTTGCTATTAATTTGTATGACACAATAGGCCATGATGATGGGTTCACTTCAGGCTTCTCTTGGACTAAATATTTTGAAAATGATAGAAACTGTTATATGTTGTCAAGTATGCTTTATCAACTTGAGCAGTACTTCTGTTTACCCAAGAAGATACCTTGTCAGGTAGAACTTCTTTTGTTGAAAAAATTAAAAAAAAAGAAAGGTCAAATGTAAAATATAATTCATCTATTTATATTTTCATGAAGAAACAGATGTCATTAGCCTGTGAGTTTTATGAACTTTTTACTTACTGGTTTCTTATGTATTTTATGAAAGACGTGGTTTAATGTTTGTGTTTGTGCCTGGAGCTGAATATATCTGTGATTTAATATGGGAGAAATCTAAGAGAATTATTGTAGGAGGAGATTAAACTGAAAACATCTAAATTTCATCTTGTCTTGACTCTTTTATATGGCTGAATATGTATATATATAAAATATATGTGTATATTTCATCAGTGTTGGAAAAGGAAGAATGTCATCAGCAGGCAGAAAATTTTGAGGATTTTTCAAATTAGAGAGAATGCAATCCTGAAATCCTGCAAGTTGAGAGTGACCTAACATAAAGGAGAGTGAGCTGAAAGAATTGCCCTTGTATTAATTAAATAGAAGCTAAATCTGAACAATGGAGCAATTCAGTCCTTTCACTTTTCCCACTAAAGTAAATGACAGGCAGAGGTGAAATTCAGTGTCAGGGTAAGTCTGAAATGTATTTTCAAACAAAGCTTTTAGGGGTCTGAGTGAAAAGGAGAGCGGATCATGCGGTGACATGAGCCACATACAGGCACAGAGGGAAAAAGTGAAACAGACTGCCCTGCCAGGAGTTCCAGGCTCTGAAGCTCTGCCGAAGTACACATCTTCCTCAGTTGGCAAGGGGTACAGCAGATGGATACCCAGCCTGCCTGCCCGCCCATGCCCAGGGAGCCTTGAGGGGTGTTGTCTGCTTGACCTGCCCTAACCATTTATGTGAAAACTAAAAGCAGTTTTTTCAACCAAAGTTGAGGCCCGCTGGAACATTGGAACTATGTTACTGCAGAAGTAACCCATGCCAGCTATTAATGGAAACCCACCACCAGACAGTTGATGAAAAATCATAGAAGGAACAGGATGAACTAGCAGAACTACTGATCTAAGGTTATAAAATAAATATTTCAAGAGACAGATGAAAACTTAATAAGAAACACTTAAAAATATCTTTTAGAGAAAGTCAAATGGCTATCATCCATTAAAAGAAAAGCAAAGAAAGGGGAGGATGAGGAGGGGAGAAGGAGGGACAGGAAAAGATTGCTATGAAGATGAATAATAAGAAAACACAAATTGGTCCTAGAAATTAAAAATCTCAAAGACAAAGTTGAAAAAAAAATTCAAGAGTTGAAAAACAGAGTGAAGGCCTAAATTAGTGTTCTGGACAATAAAATATTCTAAAATTTGGAGAGAAAAGAGGAAAAGATGAGAACAACAATGAGTTAAAAGTTAAAACACAAGAATTTTAATTCTTAATGTTAAATACCTATAAAATATGTGCTTTAGGAAAAGAGAACATAGGAAATGGAAGTGATGGAAAGGAACTGGAGGGATTTCCCTTAAGCTGAATGTTTTGGGTCTTTAGATTAATAGAGTGCCCTTAAATAGCTGCATCGTAATGAAGTTTCTGGTCGCCAAATTCAGTTTCTAGAGATCAGTCAGTCAATCAGTCACACAAACAAATGGTTAAGAAAGGAGTAAGGGTCAAGTTGTAATCAGACTTCTAGTTAGCAGCATTGGATGGTGGAGCAGTAGTTTAAGGTGGCTTTTTTTCTGTCTGTGAGCAGACGGAGAACTCCTATCCCCTTTTTATACCTACCTAGAATAATTTTAGTCTAGCCCTATTTTGCAAAATTTACTGATCATCCAGTCACCTGGGAAACTTGTGAAAAATTCAGATCTATAAGCATTCCAAGAAATATGGGTGAAATGGATCCAAGATGGGTATGTCATGGTGGAGAGGTCTGACAGAATGTGGTCCACTGGAGAAGGGAATGGCAAACCACTTCAGTATTCTTGCCTTGAGAACCCCATGAACAGGATGAAAATGAACAGTATGAAATAGATCCAGGGGGTGGTTTATGAGTCTGTATTGTGAAAAGCTTCTCAGTGGGGAAATAATTGGCTGAGCCCCTACACTGATGACTCAGCTCCATTAGCTGTTTGGTCCACGTGGGACTCGACTCCATGGACATGAAGGGCTAATTTGTCCTGACTCAAGACCACAGTGCTGACTCACTGTGTTCTGTCTGAGGTCATATGTGTCTCCTGTGGCCAGAACCCAGGCTGCAATAATAATATTCATGGCTTCTGCTTTAGTTTAGACTAAACATGTCCTAGATGACAAATTAACCAAAAATGTGAAATATTTTTATAAATGGAACTCTATTAGAAACTGTTATTGTTCATTTCTGACCCACCAATCATTGTTTGAAGGTTTAAGTTTCATAGATAGGATGAAGACAGTTAAACTGCAGCTGTTCAACTCACGTGTATTTAATTAGGTCCAATTAAATTAAAAATTAAAGATTTATCAGTTAGCACTGCAGAATTTTCTTATTCATAGAGAAGTCCCTAGAGTTGCCTTTTACTTCTGTCGAAGTTGCCATTAAGACACAATGTCTTACACTGGCCATATCATCGAAAGTCACAGTTTAAGTAAAGAAGCAGCTTCTAGGATGTGGTACATGACATGAGAGTTGAGAAGTAGGGTCAGGTACATAGAGGAATCAGAAAATCCATAATCCTGTCAGATCACTACAGCTTTAGTAGATCTTATTCACACTGTGGATGATTGGATCCACCACTCTACTTGCATGTTTAAGCACAGCATGCAGATTCTATGCAGAAAGCCACTAAGAGAAGGTATGCCATCCCTCCAATTGAATGCTGCAGTATTCGGTGGTATGAAACTCAAGTAATTTTTTAAAAATGGCAACCCACTCCAGCATTCTTGCCTGGAGACACCCAGGGAAGGGGGTGCCTGGTGGGCTGCCATCTCTGGGGTCACATAGAGTTGGACACGACTGATGCGACTTAGCAGCAGCAGCAGCAGCATTTTTAATTGAAGGATTATTACTTCACAGTATTGTGTTGGTTTCTGCCATACATCTACATTAAGTAATTTTTTTCACTTCAAAGAGTTATTGTGAAGATTAGGAAAGAAAATATGTGTGGGCAAAGTGCACTGTGTGGTCCAAACACAAATCAGATGAGAGTTATTTATATTAGCATTATTGTTATTGCTGTTGAAGCACTGGAGGACTTTTGAAGCCTCTCTCTTTTCTTTCCTGTTTTAATTTATTTTATGACACTCTAGTACATGACATAAATCCATCGGAAATTTTCATCATATTCCCCTGCTATGGCTTATTTTCAACCCTATGACTTCGCTCCAGTGTGTTTCTTTTTACTTCTTCCAGTCTGCTTTTAAAGCTTCTTTTTCTGACTTTGTTCAATATTGAAGGATAAGGAAAAGTACAAAAATTGGAACATTTATGTAAGTCAATTTTATTGGTAACTGTTGTCCATTATGGCTGAACTGAGCCTATCATTAGTTTATGAGGGTCCTGCCTAGATGGCAATATTTTCCCTAGAAGGTACAGATAGCCATTCATTTCTCTGATACACCTAATGGTTAAAATTTTTTTTAATTTTCATTTCTAATTAGGAAGTTCAGTTCAGTTCAGTTCTGTCACTCAGTCATGTCCGACTCTCTGTGACCCTATGAATCACAGCACACCAGGCCTCCCTGTCCATCGCCATTTCCCCGGAGTTCATTCAGACTCACGTCCATTGAGTCCGTGATGCCATCCAGCCATCTCATCCTCGGTTGTCCCCTTCTCCTCCTTCTCCCCAATCCCTCCCAGCATCAGAGTCTTTTCCAATGAGTCAACTCTTCGCATGAGGTGGCCAAAGTATTGGAGTTTCAGCTGTAGCATCATTCCTTCCAAAGAAATCCCAGGGTTGATCTCCTTCAGAATGGACTGGTTGGATCTCCTTGCACTCCAAAGGACTCTCAAGAGTCTTCTCCAACACCACAGTTCAAAAGCATCAATTCTTCGGCGCTCAGCTTTCTTCACAGTCCAACTCTCACATCCATACATGACCACAGGAAAAACCATAGCCTTGACTAGATGGACCTTAGTCGGCAAAGTAATGTCTCTGCTTTTGAATATGCTATCTAGGTTGGTCATAACTTTCCTTCCAAAGAGTAAGTGTCTTTTAATTTCATGGCTGCAGTCACCATCTGCAGTGATTTTGGAGCCCAAAACTAAAGTCTGACACTGTTTCCACTGTTTCCCCATCTATTTCCCATGAAGTAATGGGACCGGATGCCATGATCTTCATTTTCTGAATTTTGAGCTTTAAGTCAGCTTTTTCACTCTCTACTTTCACTTTCATCAAGAGACTTTTTAGTTCCTCTTCACTTTCTGCCATAAGGGTGGTGTCATCTGCATATCTGAGGTTCTTGATAGTTCTCTTGACAATCTTGATTCCAGCTTGTGTTTCTTCCAGTCCAGCGTTTCTCATGGTGTACTCTGCATATAAGTTAAATAAACAGGGTGACAATATACAGCCTTGACATACTCCTTTTCCAGGAAAGAGGGCTAAAATAAAATTAGCCTCCAAAGAAATCTCTGTGTTCAGCTAAGCCTATGTTGGAATTTCCAAAGGTCATACTCATCTTAGGTCTGATGAGTTAGAGGGAAATTTTTATTACAGTGCCTGGAACTTGTGGTGAATGTGATTAAAAACTGATTAAAGATCTATCAAAAGATGCAATTTAGATACTGGCTGTGATTTTATTTTTATTTATTTATTTTTTAAATTAAATTTATTTATTTTTTTAATTACAATACTGTATTTGTTTTGCCATACATTGACACGAATCAGCCATAGGTGAACACAATCGCCCAATGCCGAAGCCCCCTCCCACCTCCCACCCCACATCCTCTACCTGAATCATCCTGTGCATCAGCCCCATGCATCCTGCATCCTACACCAAACATAGATTAGCGCTTCGTTTCTTACAGGAAAATACACATGCTTCACTGCCATTCTCCCAAACCATTCCACCCTTTCCCTCTCCCTCAGAGTCCAAAAGTCCACTCTATACCTCTGTGTCTCTTGTTGTCTCACATATAGGGTCATCATTACTGTCTTCTAAATTCCATATATATGTGTCAGTATACTGTCATGACCTCGGTGTTGCTGAATTTCTTTCAAAAAGTAAGGAATATATTTGCTTTACCTCAGGGTAAAAAATGAACAAATAACAATGTAGTTTATTTGAGAACTTCAGAGACAGTCCTTGTAATCAGCTTCTAATGACTGTGTGTCCAGAGAAGAGGAGGCTAAGTGATCCTGCTTTAAGCTTTTAACTTTTAATCTTTTATGGTATTTATTTTATATATCAAAAAGGGTTAGCATGACATTGTTCCTTTTCCTTTAAACTGAAGATACATTGAGTGTCATCAGTATACTATAGGAGTAGAATACTAATTTTATTAGAGAAAGAGGTAACATTTACTGCGTCTTCATTTACAGAATAGTTTTGTAAATTTTTCTTTTTAAAAGGGCAGGAGATGTCGGGTTTTCCTGATAAATTTCAAGTTAGACCAACACATTGGCTCATCACCAAGAGATAAATGTGCACTGCATCCTATATATATTTATTTTATTATTGTTAAGAGAAAACTATTAAGAAATAGTCTGGTCACGTCTTCCAGGTAATGTTACTTTGACTTCACTCTCAGGCAGTTTTGTCATTTGAGCTCTTGTATTTGAAAAATGTGTGGAAATGGCAACATCACTGGTGTGCAACTCACTCTGCATTTCCATAAACTTATCAGAAGTGGATTTGATGTCCATAGACATAAGGAGTTTTTAAACTGTAGTATCATGGTAGCTTCATGATAGAAGCAAAACGATGATGAAACCTAAAGTAAGAGTAGTAGCATAAATCAGGAGATGGAGGAGGGAAGGGAATTGGGAGACTTTCACGAAAGGAAATCAGACTGAGCCTGAGTCTTTAAGGATCAGGAATATTTCCACAGGCTAAGAAGGAGGCAGAGGAAATGTGAAGTTCCAGCTAAGCTGAAAAAGCGCGACCCAAACCGGAACTAGAAATCAGTTGAATACGGGTGGGAAATGGAAGGGAAGTGGGTGTGGCTGTAAAAGGGCGATGGAACGCTTGTAGTGATGGCGTTGTTAGTAGCTTGCCTGTGTTGGTGGATATAGGAACCTAATATACGTGATTATATTGTGTAAAACTAAACACACACATACTAGTGAAACTGGGGAAATCTGAATAAGGATTGGATTGGATCAACATATATATCCTGGTTTGATACACTATAGTTTTGTAGTACCTACGACTGGAGGAAATGAAGCAAAGTGTGTGAGAGATTTCTCTGTATTATGTCTTTTAACATTGCATATGAATCCACAATGATCTCAATGATGCTGAAACAAAACAGTCTAATTATGTGGGGCTGAAAATTGGTTTACATGGCCATATACTTGAGGGCAAATACAGTGTCATAGATTTTTGCACTCCTAGCCTCTAATGTGGTGACAGACTTTATGATAGGTGCCCAATAAATTATTGTTAAATTAATTAATGTGGAGAACAGAGAGTAAGAAGTCAAAGATGGTTGACATTTCTGGACTGAAATACTGAGAAGATGGTGATACTTATAAAGACATATAAAGAGTACAAGGTACAGATTTGAGTTAAGGTCTCACTCTCTTATGCTTTTTCTCTCTCTCTTTTGCTTTCTCTCTCCCTCTTTTGCTTTCTCTCTCTTTTCTTGATACATTGTATTTGAAATTTTAGTGGGATATCCAAGTAGAAATATCTAGAAAGCTGCTTCAAATATTTTTATTCTTTTTAGTGTTCTTATTAAACAACAAATGTTCTAGATGTAAACTCTATGCTTCAGGATTATATGTATCTCATTACATTTCTTAAAAAGGACAGAATTAAGCTTTCATAGTTCTTTTTCTAGTCTGTAATACTGCATATTCAACCTGAAAACTCAAATTAAAATGTAGTTGATTATCACATTCCAAATGCTCCTCTCATTTTATAGTTGTAATCTATTTATTGGTAATAATCTTAATCCAGGGGCTTCCCAGGTGACTCAGTGGTAAAGAATCCACCTGCCAATGTGGGAGATGTGGGTTCTATCTGTGGGTCAAGAATATCCCCTGGAGAAGGAAATGGCAACCTACTCTATCTAGTATTCTTGAATGAAAAATTCCATGGACAGAGGAGTCTGGTGGGCTGCAATGAATGGGACTACAAAGAGTTGGACATGACTTAGTGACTGAACACACACACAATCTTGATCCAGAGTTTAAATTCTTAACTCTTTTTCAGTGGGCTTATCAGATGTTTTTCCTTAAATTCAAGGAGTTAAGTATTGCTTTTAATTAAATCAGCTAAAAATGGACATAAGAATATTTTGCCATGAAGTTGTAATATTCATCAATCAGTTCAGTTCAGTCACTTAGTCGTGTCCGATTCTTTGTGACCCCATGGACCTCAGCACGCCAGGCCTCCCTGTCCATCACCAGCTCCTGGAGTTTACTCAAACTCATGTCCATCGTGTCGGTGTTGTGATCCAGCCATCTCATCCTCTGTTGTCCCCTTCTCCTCCCGCCTTCAATCAGTCCCAGCATCAGGGTCTTTTCAAATGAGTCAGCTCTTCACATCAGGTGGCCAAAGTATTGGAGTTTCAGCTTCAGCATCAGTCCTTTCAATGAATATTCGGGACTGATTTCCTTTAGGATTTACTGGTTGGATCTCCTTGCAGTGGACAAGTATAAATCCAGTTATATATACTTTGGTTATATATTACTTTTAACATCACTTGAAGGAAACTGTTGATTGTAAAAGTAAGGTACAGGCTCTAGTATCACAGTCTAGAAAGGAACTTCAGTAATCATCTAGTTCTATGATCATAACACGGAGAAGGCAATGGCACCCCACTCTAGTACTCTTGCCTGGAAAATCCCATGGATGGAGGAGCCTGGTGGGCTGCAGTCCATGGGGTTGCTAAGAGTTGGACACGACTGAGCAATTTCACTTTCATTTTTCACTTTCATGCATTGGAGAAGGAAATGGCAACCCACTCCAGTGTTCTTGCCTGGAGAATCCCAGGGACGGGGGAGCCTGGTGGGCTGCCGTCTATGGGGTCGCATAGAGTTGGACACAACTGAAGCAACTTAGAAGCACCAACAGCATGATCATAACAATCATAACAATCTTGAATAGCAGTCAGTGTTATTCTTGACAATCTCTAGGTGTTTATATTACACATGCTCCTTCAGCTAGTTCTTGAGTTTTATCACCTGATTGGTCAAAGGAGTTCTTTCTTATATTGAAATGCAGTGACTTCTATTGGCAGAGACCTGTGTAATTCATCTTTGTGCTTCTGCAACCTCCTATTGTGTTAAGCAATGAGTCAGTGGCCCACATTGTCTGTGTTTATTGTGTTTTATTTAGACCAGTGTCTAAATAAATGCTTTGATTTTATCCTATTTCTTCTGTGTCTGGGTCTTTTTTTTATTTTGGGTTGCGCTGGGTCTTCATTGCTGCATGGGAGTTTCTCTATTTTCAGAGAGCGAGCACTGCTCGTTGTCGTGGTGCACCGGCTTATTGTAGTAGCTTCTCTTGTTGCAGAACAGAGGCTTTAGGCACCTAGGCTTCAGCAGTTGCAGCTTACAGGCCCTAGAATGCAGGCTCAGTAGTTGTGGCCCATGGGCTTATTTGCTTGGCGGCATGTGGAATCATCCCAGACCAGTATTGAATCCTGCATTGGCAGGCAGATTCTTATCCACTGTATCACCTGGGAAGTCTGTGTCTAGGTCTTTTAGGGAAAAAAAACACATAAAATCTGACCTGATCATAAAGATAATAATCAAGTCAGCCCTTAGTCTTCTCCAAGTTAAAGCTGGAATTAATTTAACTTTTTCTCATAGAACCTAATTTCCTTTCCTAATTAATCATCCTTTCCATTTTCCTCTGGATCTGCTTTAGCCTTCACACATCCTTAAAAATTTGTCACCAGTTGGACACTCTATTCCAATAAGAACCTCATGAATTTAAAACACATCAGCTTGATTATTTCATGGCGTATGTACATTATTCATCTTCCTCCATTTTTGTTAGGCCACACAGCCCTGTGACTCTGCCACACTGTAGACTCATGAAAAATGTTTGCTGAAGAACTGAATTTGCTAAGGGTTTGGTCGCGTTAACAAACCGTTCTCTGTGAGAGACTAGGGCTGGCCTGTGGCCCTGTCTGGTCTCACATCCTGTTGGTGTTGGTGGAAACAATTCCTTCTGCTGTTACACAAAGGGCAAAGGAGACTTCTAATGGGTAGACACGGCTGTCAGAGTCACCTGCCGCTGACACAAGTGCATTTCTACCAGGCCAGGCTTACCTACCTAATCATGTCTTCATGATACCTTCTTAGCAAGAGATGCCTATGGTTGGATTCCTGGTAAGCCTGTTACATAAAGTGTGTGGAATATGATCAGGTACATCAGAATTCTGGGCTTCCCAGGTGGCTCTAGTGTTAAAGCACCTACATGCTGGAGATGTAAGAGGAGCAGGCTCCATCCCTAGGTCGAGAAGATCCCCTGGAGGAGGGCATGGCAGCCCACTGCAATGTTGTTGCCTAGAGAATCCCGTGGAGAAGAGCCTGGCCAGCTGTGGTCCATGGGGTCTCAAAAAGTCAGACATGACTGAAGTGACAGTGCACTCATCTGAATTCTAACCGTGAATGCTGGACTTACTCTAATACCTTTGTGCCATATTATAATATCATGTTAACCTTTTTGTTTTAAGCCAAGGTATTATTTAGAGTTTTAAATTTCCTGAAAAGCAGGAATTGTGTTCCACTAACCTTGGGTCTTACACATGATATGCATATAGTAGGCACTGAAGTATTTATTGAACTAAAGGCTAAGGAATTATGTTTTTAACTTATAATAGTTTTATGAAAGTGGCATATTTTAAATTTACTAATAAGAGAAAACAATCAATATTTTCCCACTGATTTTTAAGGTGATGTTTTTATGCTATGCACATAGCAATTTTGAAAAGTTATTATTTTAGCTTTCCTGGGTTCTATTTATCTTATAATCTGTCATTACACCAAATAGATTTTCAGTATTTTCCCAGTGTTTTTTTACACTAGGAGCTGGTGGACTGTTCTCAGGAAGTCACAGCATCTGTAGCCCAGTGCTCTGAGCAGTGTTTGGATAAGAGGCACTAAACTTTGGGTGACCCAGCATTCTTTACCTTCAGCCTCCCTCTGGGCACTTCCTCCTTTCAGATTTGATGTGATACTAAGGGGGAGACCAAAGCTACTGCAGAATCTGTATGATGAAAACTGAACTTATTTTTCTGTGGACAGTTGATATGAGTCATGGAAAACCCAGGGAGTTCACTGGATGAAAAAGTTTAAGAAGTCATGAGGTGACCTCAAGCTGATGCTCATTGAATTCCTTTGACAAAAGATCCTTAAATAATATAGGGCAGTTAGCTGTTTTTAAATGAGTTCAGGAAAACAATTTTCCCAGGATGTTTCATTGGAGACCAAAAGGTCACTCACATTCTGTGGTTACTAGTTATGTGCAAATCATTCTTTGGTTTAAGTGAGGACTCAATCCGGGGAATCTGGAATTAGAAGGACTGGATTTGTCCTGTTAATTGATTAGTCTTATTAGTTGAAAACTAATTTTATCTTCACGGTTTAAAGTATGTCAAGTAAAACATTCAAATTTCTATTATCTTTAGCAGAAGTTCAGGATAATTCTAAACATCTACAGTCTATTAACAGTTGGTAGCAGACTTGTGGAGAAGGCAATGGCACCCCACTCCAGTACTCTTGCCTGGAAAATCCCAGGGACAGGGGAGCCTGGTGGGCTGCAGTCCATGGGGTCGCTGAGAGTCGGACACGACTGTAGCAACGCATCAGCAGCAGCAGACTTGATTTGCATTTGTTGTAAGCTTTTCTCTGTATTTTACATATCTCACAGAACAGCTTCACCCAGATTGATGATCTCCACCATCCTTATAGTTAGAGTTTTCTCCTGACTTAGTTTATGCCTATTCCTTGAGGAAATTATTAGTAGCCTCCTGCCTATCATTCTCAAAAATGTTTTATAAAGAATACTTATTTGAATTCTAGACTGATGAGTCTTTTTGTTGAAATAACATAGACATTTTACCCTCAATGTGCCTAATACTGAACCAATTGTACTCTCAGAACTCCCTTCTTTGCTGTATTCCTTACACTTGTAACACTCCTCATCTCCTGTGATCTCCACCTGCGTGTTCTTTCTTCCTTGAAGTTCATGGCCCTCTCCTCTTCTTTGAGTTGTTGCTCAGAAGCTTTCTGAGTACTTCTCCCTATTCTTTGAGGATTTTAGGGAGATCCTTGCTAATTGTCTCTTCCACATTAGCCCCACCATCTATCTGAATTACTTTAACATCCATGTATGTTGTTCTTATTGTTCAGTTGCTAAGTTGTGTACTCATAGACCTTTTGTGACCACGTGGACTGTAGCACGCCAGGCTCCCTTGTCTTTTACTCTCTTCCAGAGTTTGCTCAGATTCTTGTCCATTGAGTTGGTGATGCTATCTAACCATTTCATCCTCTACTGTCCGTTTCTCCTTTTGCCTTCAATCTTTCCCAGCATCAGGATCTTTCCCAGTGAGTTGGTGGTGCTATCTAACCATTTCATCCTCTACTGTCCGTTTCTATTTTTGCCCTCAATCTTTCCCAGCATCAGGGTCTTTCCCAGTGAGCTGGCTCTTTGCATCAGGTGGCCAGAGTACTGGAGCTCCAGCCTCAGCATCTGTCCTTCAATGAATATTCAGGATTGACTTCCTTTAAGATTGACTGGTTTGATCTCCTCACTGTCCAAGGGTCTCTCAAGAGTATTTTCCAGCACCACAATTCAAAAGCATCAATTCTTTGGTGCTCAGCCTTCTTTATGGTCCAACTCTCACATCCATATATGACTACTGGAAAAACCATAGCTTTGATTATACATGTATATAACTGTGGCAAACACTGTTGGTTGCCTGTCCCAAACCATCAACTATTCCATCATCTTCCTAGGAAAATGAATTCTGCTTTTGTTCATGTGGAAGTAAGCTTAGCTCCAGGAAAGAAATCATGATTAGTGTAACTAATGATTCTCATTCCTGGTTATCTGTTGGGATCTTCTTGGGAGTTAAAGAAAAATGCCACTGCTACGAACAGTTTCAGAGTTTCTGACATAATTGGTCTGAGACAGGGCACAGATGTTAGTGTTCCTAATTTGCTGTTTACTCTGCAGGTAATTCTAATATGCAACTAGGCAAGACAGCCATGGCTCCAAATCCATTTTCCATTGGTCCAAGGCTATGCACATAGCCAAATATGGGAATTTCTGCTAATATTTTCCGGAAAAGCTTTGCTTTCATGATTAAAAAAGAGAATTCAAAGTCTCCTTTGCCCTTTACTTTCCATCTTTTGGATGCTCTCCTGTGAGGACACTTGTAGTTGTTTATCCATCTGGACATGCTGAACTGGTAAGTCAACCTGCTGAGGATGGCAGAGTGGAAAAGGATAAAGAACCTGGGTCTCTGATGTCACTGTTGAATCTATGAACCAGCTAGAATCTGACAGACTCTAGACTTTGGGTTAGGAAAGTGATAAACATTCTTAAGTTACAGATACTGTCTGTCAGTTCTTATGTATTTTGTTGAAAGCATGCTTGTGATAGAATGCCCCATCTAACCACCTAGACCAGGAGTCAAAACTTTTTTTCTGTAAAAGGCCAGATGGTAAAAGTTTTTAGCACTGTGGGCCAGTAGTGTCTGTTGCAACTACTCATTGCTGCTCTTGTAGCACAAAAGCAGCCACAGACAATATATGAACAAATGAATGTGGTTGTGTTGCAATGAAAAGTACTTATACAAAAAGCAGACGACCAAATTTGAATTGTGAGCTACAGTTTGGGGACTCCTGCCCTAAATCATCATTAAGAAATGAGAGGGTATCAGCTTCTAGAGGGCTAACTACATCTTTGATATTTTTCTGGCAAGATAAGATTAGCTCCCTTTTGTGGGGCAGTATAGGAAATAACTGCAGAATTTATTACTGAGCACAAGGGAGGCAAATAAAGTTGAATTATTAATAGCCGGACTCAGAATGTAAAAGAGCACCATTTGGAGGCAAGAATCTGAGAGAGGATTACCATGGAAATTTTAGATGATCACTAATAATTCTAGATGTTTTGTATCATGGGTGTAAAGAGAAGGAGACATTACGTCCATCAACAACACACTTATAGGACTTTTGAAGCCTCAAAATCTATTTTGACTCAGAATCTCAACATTTGTTATATGGAGAAAGAAAAATTTGCTAGAGTATATAAATGATGGTGGGCTTCCCTGGTGGCTCAGGTGGTAAAGAATCTGCCTGCCTGACCTGGGTTTGATCTCTGGGTTGGGAAGATTCCCTGGAGGTGGGTATGTAGCCCACTCCAATATTTCTGGCTGCAAAATCCCCATGGACAGAGGAGCCTGGTGGGCTAGAGTCCATTGGGTGGCACGGAGTCAGACATGACTGAGTGACTGAGCATATAAATGATAGTGAGATGCCAAAAATTGGTCTCTGTGCACTGGTCCTGAGTCAAATCTCAGAAACAGAGTTTTAGGTGAAGTAGAAAAGAATAGCTTTGTTGCTTTGCCAGGCAAAGTGGACGCAGTGGACTCTTACCCTCCAAAGTTGAGTGTCCCAACTTGGGAGAATTTGATGAGAAATTTTATAGCAATGGTTCAAGGGCGGGGTTGCTGATAAGGATCAGGATGTGTGCAAGGCCTCCTTTAATCTGGCCTCAGGTGGTCTCCTGGTGTGCTGCTCTGGAATGAAGAATGCCGACATCTTCCATTTGCTGGGTGTTTTAGTTCTACAAAGAGTGTAAAGGTATTGTTTTGTGTATCACTTAAGGTGGAATTAGGACCCCGCCCCAAGGCTGCACTGTGGTCTCCCCGGCTGGTCCTCGCTTGTCTCTACGCCCCCTTCTTTCGCTGATTAGCAACTGTGTGAAAGGCTTCTGTGCCCAGGAGCCCCACAGAGTCCTGTTTGGTCTCAGGAGGACAGAAGGGTCTAGGTAGGATTCTGATTTATCAGGCTGGGCTTCTGTGGGTCCCCTAACAGACAAACAGGATTTTTGTCCTGTAGCAAACTAAAATGGGCTTCCCAGGTGGCGCAGCGGGACACTGCCAGTGCACGAGACACTGGAGACCTGTGTTTGACCCCTGAGTTAAGAGAATGCTCTGGAGGAGGAAACAGTAACTCACTCCAGTGTTCTTGCTTGGGAAATTCCCTGGACAGAGGAGCCTGGTGGGCTACAGTCCATGGGGTCTCAGAGAGTCGGACACAACTGAGCACACATAACAGCAGATTAAAATAATGGGGCAGTTTTTGCCATGAAATCTGTTCTCTCTTTAAAAGAGGCACAAGCTAGCTTTAACTCATCAATTCACAACTGTTAGTTGTGAACAAATTATTTCATCCCTTTACGCCTCTATTTCCTTATCTGTAACATGGAGATTAATGCAGAGCATACTCAGAGTGTTGTTGTAAGGCTTAAGTGAAGTCACATGGTGAAGCCTTTAGCATGGTGGCTAGCAACTCTTTAATACATGTTAGCTATGATTGAAACCTTTATTGGTTTTAAGCCCTTTATATCTGCTACTGCATATCTCCCCTGGATTGCCCCATAGGTACTTCAAACTCCTGGTGCTTGCTGCTCTCTCTCCTTCCTACCATATGCTCTTCATTTTTGCTAATTAGGAAAATGCCTTGGGCATAGCATAAAGACATGTGGTGTGCTGTGTGAAACTGTGTATTTGGGCTTGGATAAACTTAATTCACAGAATAAGCTGTGTGTTGTCTTGTTATCCAAGGAACCAAATAAAAACTGATCCCAAAATATTGATTAAATTTGATATTGATAAAATGCAGACTTTTATCTGTATCAATATCTACCTATTGATAAAAATGTAGACATTTTTATCCTTTTGCAATTTGATAGTCCAGAATAATTCTGTTGCTAGTATTTTCTGATAGAAGGAATTACTCTTCCAGTCAGTGCAATCATGCTATTTATCAAAAGAAACTTTGGACAATCAGAATGGACTTTAGAGCTGTGTCCTGAGCCATCTGGCCAACACTGAGCAAGAACTTCTTTGTCCTTTAGAGACTGAACTTTATCCCCAAGCACGAACAGAATTGGAATAAATGGAGCTGGAATCACTCAGCTTTGGTATGTGAAGAATAACTTTCTCTTTATGCACATGAAGGGACATTTTATAAAGAAAGAAAGGAAGCAAGTATAAGCTGTTTGCTCCCTGCCTCACTGACCTCTTCATTTTAACCTTGCTCCTTTTAGTTGGGGGATGTTTTTACTCTGTTTATTGGTTTGTGTCCATGAATGCAAACCCTTGATGTAATTCATTCATTTATTCAATATTGACTCAATGCCAATGGTCCTGTCACCATTTTAGGTGCTAGAATAGAAAGATATTTTTGCCCCAGTGGAGGCTGAGCCCTGGCCTTGAGATATGTTGAGAAGGAAGAAATTTTCGTCCTAGGAATTGTCATGAGACAGATTAGCAGGAGAAAGTCAAGCAGAAGTTTAATAACATGTATACATGGAAAAGACCCAGAAACATGAAGTAACTCACCAAAGTGGCTGAAACCCTGAGCTTAAATACAATCTTCAGCTAAAGACAAAAGAGGATATTGGGAGTAGTGGTTTGAGACTTTCGAAGGAGAGGAAGGCAATTCACATAGATATGAAAAGCTATTTGGCAAACAAATGTTTTCTGGGCCACATATGTGGACACATGAAACAGAGATGAATTGTAACAAACATATTTTGCTTCATTCCTCCCTATCACATTCAGAATATAGTGATCTGTGGTGACAGCTCCTTCCTGGAACAGGTCCTCTGTCTACATTCTTTTGGACAATTAGGGTGAAGGTGAAAAGAAAGACTTCCTGAGTCTTCAGCTTCTTAAAAATAATCGACCTAGGGACTTCCCGGGTGGTCCGTGGTTAAGAATCCGCCTTGCAATGCAAGGGATGCAGATTCAGTCCCTCGCCTGGGAGCTAAGACCCCACGTGCTGCGGAGCAACTAAGCCCATGCGCCACAACGAACACCTGAGGTGCCGAGATGAGTAAGTAAAAGAAATAGTTTTTAAAAATAATCAACCAAAATTAGTCCTTGTGCCAAAGATGCATTTTAGGGTGGCACACTGTGCACCCCCTGCTGGTATATGGTAGAACAGACCTGAGATGGAGGCACTGGGGTGCAGCACAGGGTCATGAGGCAGAAAAAGGTTATTCCAAAGGGAAAACTTGATGCAGAATCCACATTTCTTTTTCGTTTTTTGTTTTGCTTTCCAAAGCAAGTCACATATTTTTATTGAGTGCTCCCTAGTGCAAAGAACTAGCAATAGTGAAATATGTAATTTAGTTTGAGAGACTATGACGTGTGTGCCTGCGCGTGCACTTCGTGTGTGCTCAATTACTCAGTCGTGCCCGACTCTTTGCAAGCCCATGAACTGTAGCCTGCCAGGCTTCTCTGTCAGTGGGATTTCCCAGGCAAGAATATTGGAGTGGGCTGCCATTTCCTTCTCCAGAGACTCTTGTGAGACCAGGGACAGAACCCTTATCTCCTGCACTGGCGTCAGATTCTTTACCACTGAGCCACCTGGGAAATGCAGGTCCATGAAAATGCAGGGAAAGGGGAGAGTGGCTGATTCTTGTTGATGTATGACAGAAAACCACAAAATTATGTAAAGCAATTATCCTTCAATGAAAAAAATTAATAAAGTGGCAAAAAGAGAAGGGAGGGGAAATTCTATCGAGGATCTTTAAGAATGTATTCTGGAAGGTATTCTTCTTTCCAGCTCTGGAAATATAAACATGTCAGACATAGATGTGGAAATTGTTTCAATAGGACTAGAATCTACATTTCTTAAAGTGTCAAGAATGCCATAAAACAAATACCAGTTTTTCTATCATGCTTCTAACACTTTTCACTATAGCATTGAAATATTCAGAGCACCTATTTAACTCAGAAGCTATTATGCAGTCTTTTCTGAATGAAGGCAGTAATGATTCCTTATAATAGAGTTTATTATATGAAATTGGTAAATTCTTAGACCTTAAAACATACTATGTATCATAAAATCATGATATAACATAGTCTACATTTTGCGGTTAGCTCAGTTTCCCTCAATTATCATTATAAAAAGGTTTCACCTTAAAAAAGAGCAGCTTAACTTGTAAAACAGTCTATATGCTGCCTAACTTAAAGACAGAAAAGCAAAAGGATGGAATGTGGCTTTGATGAAATCCTGGCACAGAATACAAAGCAGCAGTGAGTCCTAAAGATAACTGCAGTTCATCTAATAATTACAGGTGATATTAACTGTTTTAGGAAAGAATAAAAGGAATGAATCAAGCCTGTCTCAGGCTAGCATTTTGATGTGAGTTTTTAACACAAACAAAATGTGGTATTTTTGGTTTTTGGCATGAATGTGTATGTTTATGGATACTATTTCTATATGTAACATGTATATATTTATAGTATAACCATTTTCCCTTTCAAACACTTTATTAAACTACCTTCCTTTCCTTACATTAATCGTTAGTCTTCCAGATCTCCTGATCCTGTACTCTGGCCAGTCAGTGTCTTTCTCAGGAATTTTAGAAACGGGAACAAAGACCATTTTCCTTCTCTCATTCTGAATCGCTGAGGCTGTAAGATGTGTACTGAGAGAATGTTGGCATCCATGTTACTTATCACGTAGAAGATGAAACACGAGCCCAGAGGAAAAGAAGACAGACAAGCATCGTTGGTTCCAGTTGTCCTCAGGTTCTCTGCCAGATTTCTGTCCTTGGATTGTGTAAGACACCCTGTGATCCCGATTTCCTCTTTTTGGTTCAACTGGTTTGAGTTTCTATCATGTGCAGCCAAGCAATTTCTGACTATTGTAATCCTCACTACTACCCTATGTGACCCCTTCCATGACTTCAGGCTCTTCACGCAACTTCCTAGCTTTGTTTATGCTTCTTCCCTCACACCTCTGCAGAGACCTTCACCAGTCTGAGGGCCAGTCCTTACTAGCATCCAGCTCAAGCTCCACTTGCCGTATGTATCTTTTCCTAGTTGTCTGGGCATCCATTGTATTATCAGCAGTTTTTCCTCAGTAAATGCTCACTGATATTTTTCTTCAAACTGGATTTTAAGCTCCTTGAGACCTGAGACAATATAACCTACGTTTGTGTCTCTCCAGTGCCTTAAACATTATATGTGCTTGGTTTTGATAAAAATGATGTTACCAACTGTTGTTTTATAGTTCTATGATAATTTTGAAAAAAACAATTTAAATGGAAAATGATATTAAATATAATGAACTCATGTTTGCTGAGTATAATTATTTTACTATTAGATTAAATTAAATGGCAATAGTTCTTACAGTGAGGTGCTTTATATAAAGATACTACGGTATGATGCACGCACACACTGTTTAGCAAGGAGGATGTGTTTTGGGACACAGGACCGCTGGCGATGTCACATAAGGTTGTTGTAGACCAGCTGTCAGCACTATGAGTTCCTAGCATTTTATGCTGACAAGACTTTTTCCATTCTCTTAAAATGACTTGAAGTCAAGACTGCTTCTGGGCCTGTTTTCTTTGATGTGTTTTTTCAACAATGACAGATCAGTTATCCCAAACCACAGAGATATTTATATTGCCATTTTTAATGTCTCTATATTTCCACCAATCCCTGAATTGTCTGCCTAGCTTCATCTTATGTTTCCACATTTATCTCTTTGAGGGTAACATCTGCTGCCTTACAACTTATATAAATACAGCATCCAACATGATACTTTCCTTGCTGTCCTTGGGGAAGTCCAACTTATCACTTTCAAACATTTTGTGAGTCAGAGTAAAACTCTTGACCAGACCCAAAATAATTGGTGGAAATAAAGATTGCAGAGAGAGGAGCCATGCAGAACATAGCTATAGGAAAGCAAGCAACAGACTCAGGTAAGGGTTTTTTCAGTATGTCAGTTGTTTAGTTGCTAAATCATGTAGGTCCAACTCTTGGGACCCCATGGACCGTAATCCACCAGACTCCTCTGTCCATAAGACTTCCCAGGCAAGAATGCTGGAGTGGGTTGCCATTTCCTTCTCCAAGAGATCTTTCCCACCCAGGAATCGAACCTATGTCTTCTGCATTGCTGAAGTAAATTCTTTTACTACTGAGTCACCAGGGAAGTATGTCAGTATGTCTCAGTTCTTGTTGGCTTAGAGCCTGTGTAGATAATACTCAGAGCACGGGGAAAATGTTCAGTGACAGAGAACTGAAATAGTGTACATATACTGATATATGTGCCTGTGATCTGGGAAAGTATTTCAGAAACAATTTGCTTTATTACAAATTAAGTGCAGATAAATAGCATTAAACCCGGTAACTTGAACAGAAAAAAGGAGAAATTAAAAGTAACTATATACTCAATAACTTACAAGTTTGCCTTTTTTGTTAAATGCAAACGGAAGATTCAAAATTCAGGAGGTTGCTTTAGGCTTGTGCAAAGAAATGAAAGATGTTCAACATCGCAGATCATCAGAGAAAGGCAAACAGAAAATCACAATGAGATACTATCTCACACCTATAAGAACAGCTATCATCAAAAAAGACCACAGATAAAAATGCTAGCAAGAATGTGGAGGAAAGGCAATCCTGGTACACTGTTGGTGGAGATCTAAATTGGTGTAACCACTATGGGAAACAGTATGGAAGTTTCTCAGAAAACTCAAAGTGGAACTACCATGTGATCCAGCAATTCAACTCCTGGATATAGATCCAAAGAAAACAAAAACACTAACCTGAAAAGATACATGCACCCCAGTGTTCATAGCAGCATTATTTACAATTATATGGAAGCAACCTAGGTGTCCATCAAAAGATAAAAGTGGTAAGAAGATTGGTCTTTTTATATACATACACACACACACACACACACACATGAATATTACTCAGCTTAAAAAAAAACAACAAAACTTTTCAAAAACACAGATGGACCTGGAGGATACTGTGCTTAGTGAAATAAGTCGGAGAAAGACAAATACTGTGTTATCACTTATATGTGGAATCTAAAAAATAAAACAAATGACTATAACAAAACAGAAATAAACTTATAGATAAAGAGAACCAACTAGTGGTTATCAGTGGGGACAGAGACAGTGGGAAGGTACAAGATAGCTGTTGAAGATTAACGTGTACAAATTTCCAAAATGAATGGTGAAAGCGTTAGTTGATCAGTCGTGTCCAGCTCTTTGCGAAACCATGGACTGTAGTCCACCTAGGTCCATGGGATTCTCCAAAGCAAGAATACTGGAGTGGTTGACATTCCCTTCTCCAGGGGATCTTCCTGACCCAGGGATAGAATCTGGGTCTTCTGCATTGCAGGCTGACTCTTTACTGTCTAAACCACCAGGGAAGTGACTTACAAACTTCTATGTATAAAAGAAATAAGCTGGCTACCATCACCAATCTAGACCAGGTCCTGGCCCCAGCAGCCCACCCAGGTCTCACAGCATCCTGGACTGTCCCAGGAGTGAATAAATAGCTGTAAGAATATATTGTGTGGCATAGGAATATAGCCAATATTTTATAATAACTTTAAGTGAAATATAATGTGTAAAATTTAAAAAGCATTGTGTTGTACACTGGGGCATATACACTGAGTGTTGCTCTGTGTGCACTCTCATTGCTGGGACAGTACAGGAAAGATGTGAGACCAGGAGTGGGCTGCTGAGACTAGGACCTGGTCTAGATTGGTGGTGACAGCCAGCAGTGCAGCCTTGGGAAGGCTATAGGACTGAGACTGGGCTGGGACCCCAGCTTGGGTGTTTGTCTTAGGAGCTCATTCCTAGGGCTTTAGCATAAGTATTAATCCTCTGGATGGAATGCTGATATAGGAACTGCCAGCACCTAGGTACATTTTGCTAATACCTACAAAGTAAAAGTGTACACATGCACCTTGCAATAAAGTGTAATAGGAAATTACAATCTTTTTTTTTTTCAAAGAGTTTAGAATCCATGGGTTTAAAAGCTGTTACAACATTGCAAACAGACAGCTACAGGCTTAGAAATACAAATTAACTGTAATTGCCCGAGTGGATGGAAAAGAACATTGTTTTCATATGTAGCATCAGATGAACCAATTGCTAATAAGGATGACAGTCTAAGATTGACTTTTCCTTTTAATTGGAAATATGATAGGGTCTATAAGCAAGTATTCTGAATTGTTTGCAAATTCAAAACCACTTTTGGTTCCTTGTACAACCTCCATTTCTGGAACTCTTACTGTGATACTGAACCAGTAACGCTGAAAAAGCTGAAGTTGAATGGGTCTATGAAGACCTACAAGACCTTTTAGAACTAACACCCCCCAAAGATGTCCTTTCCATTATAGAGGGCTGGAATGCAAAAGTAGAAAGTCAAGAAACACCTGGGGTAACAGGCAAATTTAGCCTTGGAATATGGAATGAAGCAGGGCAAAGACTAATAGAGTTTTGCCAAGAAAACGCACTGGTCATAGCAAACACCATGTTCCAACAACACAAGAGAAGACTACACATGGACATCACCAGATGGTCAACACTGAAATCAGATTGATTATATTCTTTGCAGCCAACGATGGAGAAGCTCTATATAGCCAGCAAAAACAAGACCAGGAGCTGACTGTGGCTCAGATCATGAGCTCCTTATTGCCAAATTCAGACTTAAATTGAAGAAAGTAGGGAAAAACACTAGAGCATTCAGGTATGACCTAAATCAAATCCCTTATGATTATACAGTAGAAGTGAGAAATAGATTTAAGGGCCTAGATCTGATAGATAGAGTGCCTGATGAACTATGGAATGAGGTTCATGACATTGTACAGGAGACAGGGATCAAGACCATCCCCATGGAAAACAAATGCAAAAGAGCAAAATGGCTGTTTGAGGAGGGCTTACAAATAGCCGTGAAAAGAAGAGAAGTGAAAAGCAGAGAAGAAAAGGAAAGATATAAGCATCTGAATGCAGCATTCCAAAGAGTAGCAAGAAGAGATAAGAAAGCCTTCCTCAGTGATCAATGCAAAGAAATAGAGGGAAAAATAGAATGGGAAAGACTAGAGATCTCTTCAAGAAAATTAGAGATACCAAGGGAACATTTCATGCAAAGATGGGCTCGATAAAGGACAGAAATGGTATGGACCTAACAGAAGCAGAAGATATTAAGAAGAGGTGGCAAGAATATACAGAAGAACTGCACAAAAAGATCTTCATGACCAACATAATCATGATGGTGTGATCACTCACCTAGAGCCAGACATCCCCAAATGCAAAGTCAAGTGGGCCTTAGGAAGCATCACTATGAACAGAGCTAGTGGAGGTGATGGAAATCCTGTTGAGCTATTTCAAATCCTGAAAGATGATGCTGTGAAAGTGCTGCACTCAATATGCCACCAAATTTGGAAAACTCAGCAGTGGCCACAGGACTGGAAAAAGTCAGATTTCATTGTAATCCCAAAGAAAGGCAATGCCAAAGAATGCTCAAACTTACTCACAGTTGCACTCCATCTCACATGCTAGTAAAGTCATGCTCAAAATTCTCCAAGCCAGACCTCAGCAATACATGAACCATGAACTTCCAGATGTTCAGGCTGGTTTTAGAAAAGGCAGAGGAACCAGAGATCAAATTGTCAACATCCGCTGGATCATGGAAAAAGCAAGGGAGTTCCAGAAAAACATCGATTTCTGCTTTATTGACCATGCCAAAGCCTTTGACTGTGTGGATCACAGTAAACTTTGGGAAATTCTGAAAGAGATGGGAATACCAGCCCACCTGACTTGCCTCTTGACAAACTTATATGCAGGTCAGAAAGCAACAGTTAGAACTGGACATGGAACAACAGACTGGTTCCAAATAGGAAAAGGAGTACGTCAAGGCTGTATATTGTCACCCTGCTTATTTAACTTATATGCAGAGCACATCATGAGAAACACGGGGCTGGAAGAAGCACAAGCTGGGATCAAGACTGCCAGGAGAAATATCAATAACCTCAGATCTACAGATGACACCATGCTTATGGCAGAAAGTGAAGAGGAACTAAAAAGCCTCTTGATGAAAGTGAAAAGAGGAGAGTGAAAAAGTTGGCTTACAGCTCACCATTCAGAAAACCAACATCATGGCATCCAGTCCCACCACTTCATGGGTAATAGATGGGGAAACAGTGGAAACAGAGTCAAACATTATTTTGGCGGGGCTCCAAAATCACTGCAGATGTTGACTGCAACATGAAATTTAAAAAAAAAAAATGCTTACTCCTTGGAAGGAAAGTTATGACCTACCTAGATAGCATATTCAAAAGCAGAGACATTACTTTGCCAACAAAAGTCTGTCTAGGCAAGGCTCTGGTTTTTCCAGTGGTCATGTATGGATGTGAGAGTTGTACTGTGAAGAAAGCTGAGTACCAAAGAATTGATGCTTTTGAACTGTGGTGTTGGAGAAGACTCTTGAGAGTCCCTTGGACTGCAAGGAGGTCCAACCAGTCCATCCTAAAGGAGACTAGTCCTGGGTGTTCAGTGGAAGGACAGATGCTGAAGCTGAAACTCCAATACTTTGGCCACCTCATGCGACGAGTTGGCCCGTTGGAAAAGACTCTGATGCTGGGAGGGATTCGGGGACGAGGAGAAGGGGACGACCGAGGATGAGATGGCTGCACTGCATCACCGATTCAATGCACATGAGTTTGCGTGAACTCTGGGAGTTGGTGATGGACAGGGAGGCCTAGCGTGCTGCTAATCATGTGGTTGCAAAGAGTCAGACATGACTGAGTGACTGAACTGAACTGAATAAGCAAGTATTCTGAATTATTTGCAAAATAAAAACTATTTTTGGTTTCTTGTACAACGTCCATTTCCGGAAGTCTAGAGGAAATACTTAAATGCCATTGCACTAATTTATGTTTATAATTAAAATCAAACACATAAAACTGATTTGCATGAAGAATTGATTTTTTTAAAAATTGGGTTTGCCTTTTGAAAAATATATCTTTTAAAAATGTATTTGTTTAGGTCCGGCTGAGAGCGCGGCTAGAAGCGACCGTGGCCTTCTACCCTGGGGCAGTGCAGGCCCTCCAGCCTCTGGTCGGTCAGTGAACCGCGGGCCCGGGCCAGTCTTGGCGTCTGCAGCGCGTCGCCGAGGCCGCCGGGTCGGCGGGGCCCACGCCCCAACTCGCACCGCCGCGACCTACTGGCGGCGGCCCCTCCGAGCCGGGACCCTGTCGACCGCTCGTTCTCTCCATCCTGCGCGGCAGGGCTCGGGCTCAGGCGACGCCGCCTCCCGGCCTCTGAGCACGTGGCGCCCGGGCGTCGGGCCAGGCGGGACTGCGAGAGTGGCGGCGCCCCCAGGCCGCGGAGGCCCTGAGCGCCGGGGCCGGGAGGGCTTGGCGCCCGCGAGCCCACCCTCAGGCCGGGGCCGCGCGTTCCCGCGGTCTGGAGTGGCCGCTGCGTCCCGGCTGGCTGAGCCCTCGCCTCGCCCGGACAGTGAGGGACCAAGGCCTTAGCGGGCCTCGCGGGGAGCGGAAGCGCGGCCGACGCCGGGCGGAGCGAGCGCGCCGCGGGACGGGGAGCGCCGGCCGCCAGGCCCTCGATGTCGGGAGGCAGAAATGGCAGAACAGTGCACGCCCGCGGCCCGCAGCAGCGCCCGCCGCCCCTAGCGGCAGCGCCCGCCGCCCCGCGGGAGGACCACCGGCGCTGACGGAGGCCCGAGCACGCACCACGCAACAGCGGCTCCCACTCCCCCGCCACCAGCCTTTCGGAGGAAAACTCGCTGCGCCTGCGCCGCCTAGATGTAAAGCCGTTGCCGACGTATCATAAAATAGAAAAATCAAGTCTTGTAAATACCCACTTGCTTAAAAAAAAAAAAGAATAGAAATGTCTTCTGGAAATGACTTTTCGAAATGGAGTTGTTTGATTACCTCTAGAAGCAACTTCCGGAGCCACCGAAGTCCCCGTTTGTTCAGCGGGTTGGAGGACATGGAATGGAAGACCCTGGGAAGGAAGAATAAAAAGTTCTCCGCCAGACTGGCCATGCTCAGACGACGTTTCCATATAAGCATTGTTTTGGGTGTGCATTTCATTTCTCACTACTGTATATATAGTTGACCGTAAGTACTTTTTTGAAATATCCTTCTAGATGTTCTGAAGTGCCTGATATATGTTAAAAGTCGAGATAGTAAAAAGACATTTTGTAAATGCCTTTTGTGAAAATTCATATGAAATGTTGCGGGTGGGTGGTGGCCAGACCACGTGTTTTGTGCACTGGTTGGAGGTCCGGGAGTGGTGGGGCGAGGGGAGGAAAGTGCAGACCTCTGTGCCGGTGTTTATAGTGAGGCAAAATTAACCGTTGTCTTTTCTGTTAGTGCATCTTGTTTCACTTTGCTCTATATATAGTGTATATAATGGACAAATGAATCCTAATTTACAACATCTCGTCTTTCTAGATGGTAAAGAGGTTGCCACTGTATGACAAAAATAGAGTTAGTAAGCAATATATTTTGTACATTTTGTGTCAGAAGTTTCTAGGAAAGATTGTCTTCTGAAAATTTGAGCATTATAGACCCCTGGGTATGGTGGAGAGGGGAGAGAAGGGAAGGATCTTAGGCTAGAATACTCATATTTTGAAGACACTTTCAGATTATAACCATTTACATGTGGCAGTTTATTCAAGACTGCTCTGTATATAGTGGTCAAATTAAGTCCTTATTTAAAACATCTAGTCCACCTAGATGTTTAGAAGTGCCTCGTGTTTGTTAAATGTAGAGGTAGTGAAATATCACTTGGTAAATATCTTTTTGCTCAAGTTCATAGGAATTGGGAATGTTACCGTCTTTGGGAATGTTAAACGTTAAACCAGCTCTGTGAGCAGAATACAGTTGTCTTCGCTTGTTCAGGGGTTTGAAGGAGGTGGGAGGGTAAGAATTGTGAAAGGTAATATGCAAGTTGTTTGTACCTGGACATTTCAGAGGAAATCATTTTTTGTATGTTATGTGCTTGTTGTTTTGCTGTGGATCTAGTATATATCATGGACAAATGAGTCCTAATTTTGTGACCTCTAGTCTCTAGAAGCTAAAGAGGTTGCCAGTGCATGACAAAGTAGTAAAATAAGCACATTTTGTACACTTTGTGTTGAAATTCATAGGAATGCTTGTTTTTTGTAAATGATTGTTGATATGAATTTATTCAAACACCTCTCAGCGTTACACATGCCTGTACTTGTCTCCTGGATTGGTGATGGAGAGAAGGAGGTGAGGGAGGGAATGGTTCAGGCCAAAATGGTTGTATTTAGAAGATACTTCAAATTATTTTTTTAAGTGTGTTTATATATTTTTGGCTGTGCTGGGTCTTTGTTGCTGCTCAGGCTGCTCTCTAGATGTGGCTCTCGGGCTTCTCATTGTGGTGGCTGCTTTTGTTGTGGAACACAGGCCCTACAGCTCACATGGGCTCAGCAGTGGTGACTCCCCGGCTCTAAAGCACAGGCCCAATGGTTGTGGTGCATGGACTTAGTTACTCTGCAGTGTGTTGGCTCATCTCGGACTAGGGGCTGAACCTCTGTCTCCTGCTCTGGCAGGCGGATTCTTTGCAGCTGAGCCACAGGGAAAGCGCTGAAATTAAATCTTTAAAGATTTTCTTCTGCAAGAACCATTGGCTCTAGCTATACTAACCTTTACATTTCAAAACAATTTTTTATCTCATTTTGGCACAGTCTATGAAATAGACTGTGAAATAGATCTAATAACAGTTATGTGAGCTGAGAGGTCCTTCTTACAATTAAATATTGAAAAAAGTGATTTGTCATCTTTTATTTGCCAGGAACACTTTCAGTTCAGTTCAGTCGCTCAGTCATGTCCAACTCTTTGTGACCCCATGAATTGCAGCTTGCCAGGCCTCCCTGTCCATCACCAACTCCCAGAGTTTGCCCAAATTCATGTCCATCAAGTCGGTGATGCCATCCAGCCATCTCATCCTCTGTCATCCCCTTCTCCTCCTGCCCCCAATCACTCCCAGCATCAGGGTCTTTTCCAGTGAGTCAACTCTTCGCATGAGGTGTCCAAAGTATTGGAGTTTCAGCTTCAGCATCTGTCCTTCTACTGAACACCCAGGACTGGTCTCCTTTAGGATGGACTGGTTGGACCTCTTTGCAGTCCAAGAGACTCTCAAGAGTCTTCTCCAACACTCAGCTTTCTTCACAGTCCAACTCTCACATCCGTACATGACTACTGGAAAAACCATACCCTTTGACTAGACGGACCTTTGTTGGCAAAGTAATGTCTCTGCTTTTGAATGTGCTATCTAGGTTGGTCATAACTTTCCTTCCAAGGAGTAAGTGTCTTTTAATTTCATGGCTGCAGTCACCATCTGCAGTGATTTTGGAGCCCCCCAAAATAAAGTCTGACACTGTTTCCACTGTTTCCCCATCTATTTCCCATGAAGTGATGGGACCAGATGCCATCATCTTTGTTTTCTGAATGTTGTGCTTTAAGCCAACATTTTCACTCTCCTCTTTCACTTTCATCAAGAAGCTTTTTAGTTCCTCTTCACTTTCTGCCATAAGGGTGGTGTCATCTGCATATCTGAGGTTATTGATATTTATCCTGGCAACCGTGATTCCAGCTTGTGTGTCCTCATGCTGTACTCTGTATGTAAGTTAAATAAGCAGGAACACTTTATGTGACTTGAAATTGTATCAATTGAAAATAAAGTATTCTGATGACCTGGTAAATAAGTTTGCAAAAAAGTGATCCAGAAAATTTTGTAATCAGTCAAGATATTATATTAATAAAATAGTACTATAAAATTATGTACCAAAATATAATTTTTGTATAATTTGTAAGTTAATGTTGTTACTCATCTATTACTATATTCTTATTATGTTTATAAATAATAAGATAGTTTTAAAGGAAATAGCTTTATATTTTAGTAACTTTACACTTTCTTCCTTCTTTTGAACAAGGGACCCTGCATCTTTATTTTGTACTGGGTTCCACAAATTTTGGAGCTAACCTTGCTCCCCAGAGTGGTGACTCCTCCAGTTCAGTATACTCAACCTCTCCTGCCTTTAGGACAATCCTTGCTTTGAACACAAAGGATTGAAGATGCTTTGGCTTAACTCCCTAAGAGTCAGTATTAGGTCACCTTGTTTGTTAGTCTGTCTTTGATGACAACTTCTTCTTTCTTTTGAACGTTCCCTCCTCTATACCTCAGTACAGGTACCTGCACTTTTCTGCTCTTTTCTCTAGGCTCACTCCTAGCCACTTTCCTATCACTGCCCCTCCAGGACAAAGGAAAGAAAATTGAGACAGTCAAATGTTGCTATGAAGTTGCTTATAGCAAATGTGGCAGTTTAGAGAGACTCAGCTTTGAAGCAGAACCGTCTGGTTGAGTGGAACAGGTTCTGAAAAGGCAGATGATTTTGCTGTAGAAATCTCAGAATTACTTGGCTTTGTCCCTAAATATATGATTCCTAGTTGTTTACCATAGTGTTATTCCTGTTTTTCATCATAATAGACTTTTGCGCTGGACATACAGCTGCCCAAAATAAAGACTAGATTTTCCAGCTCCCTTTGCAACTATGTGTATCTCTGGTACCAGGTCTGATCAATGGGATGTATGCTAAGATTTGGCAGCACCAGGTAAATTTAGCAGGACTAGATAACTGGTGCATACTTCTTGGTCCTTCATCTAGGATTCTGCTTGAAAAGTGAGTGTGACTTCTGGAAATCTAACTTAGCAGGAGGATGAAGGGATAATAAGCAGAAAGCTAGACTGTTCTGCCACCAGCCTGTAACAGCAAGTTTTTGTGATTTAGAAAAAATCATCCATTCTGTAAGTCCTTTAATGCCAGATGCAGGAAAACTGTCATAATAAATTCACAAATCTTTTTTGAATATTATGTGAATGGTATCCCAGAGTTGTGCAGTGTGCATTTTGCATGACAAAACACAACAGCTTGGCCAAGAAGGAGCCTGGATCCCTGAGGACCACCACACAGAAGAAAGTGATAGTATCTGCCCTAATGCACCGACAGGTGGACTTTTACCTGTGAGAGCAACAAGCTTTCTTGTTTAAGCTGCTGTTATTTTTGAGTGTCTAGTATTTGAAGCTGACTCTAACCCTGCCATGATGCTCTGTGTAGGTTGCTTGTCATTTTTTCAAGTGCTGTAGCAAGTTGCTTCTCAAATCTTAGTGTTGATATAAATCACCTGGATATCCTATTGGAGTGCAGGCTCTGATCCAGTGGGTGTGGGGCGAGGTATTTCTAACAAGCTCCATACAGATCACCATTTAAATAGCAGATATTCTTGAAAGTACATTTACTGCTGTCTCTTTGTAGGTGAGGGAGACATGTTTTAGCCAGTCATTGTTGCAAAAATGTAGATCATCAACAAATTTTCTCAGGCCTGATGAGAAAAATACCACATAGTACATTGCTTCATTTCCATTTAGAATCCTTGGGAGAATATTTCTCAATGTGTAATCTGTTGACCTTCTGTATTAAAAAAAAGAAACACCTTTATAGGGTAAGTGGAATTTGTTAGAATGGTCATACTCGCCTCAAGGAAGCTATTAAATGAGAACACCTGAGGATGAGATCTTGTGATCCATATTTTTAAACTAGCTATACAGGTGATTTTGAAGCATTCTAAATTTGAGAGCTATCAGCTCAAGAAAAAGGAAAAGCAGGCAAATGAACCTATAAGAGATCTGGCCAGCAAGACTTCTAGATGTATTCACTGCCTTGAAGAAATGCCATGAAGTGGTGGGAATAGAAACTAAATGCATATTAGAGGCCAGGAAGTCTATGGAATGTTGATACAAAACCAGCACAGGTAAATCCCAAAGGAAGGTTGGCCAAATGCTTGTCACTGATGTTGAGAACTAAAATACTCAGACCGAAACCATCTTTTTGACATTGATGTGAGGAGACCCATGTGTGCTGACAGATAGGTTTATTTTACTTGATATCTTGGGATCACAAAAGAAACTAAAACAAAAATAAATATAGAACTGCAAATTTTAATTCCAAGTAACAGATTTATTCTACAGTTTGTTGTTGGGCTTCACTTATTACAGTTGAAAAATTACTCCTGGAAAATGCCTAACAAATCTAAATTGTACACAGTTTAGAAAAAGAGATTTTGAAGATCAGGTTTAGGAAGAGGAAACATTTTGAAGTTTTTATAAAGCATAAGATGGAAAGAGAATTTTCTCTGTAATTCTATTAGGCTTTGTCCCTAATGAGTGTGGAAGCGCAATTCATCTCTAGTAAAACTTTAATGAGAGACAGCAGGAGTTTCGCTTCATGCTTTTTCAGTATGGAGCAATTTTCCTTCACTGATCCCCACTCTGTCCATCCCACCACCAGCTTTACCCAATGACCCCCGAGTGAATGAGGCAGATATTTGGAACTGTCTCATTCACTCCAGTCACTTCTCCAGAACTTGGATCCAACCTACAGCATGTATAAAACTGGTCTAGTCCGGTAATAGAGACCTTATTCCTTCCCATGTATATTCTCACAGTTAGGAAGAAGATCCAAATTTATCTCCTCATATATTTTACCCTTTGTATGTCAAACTTCTGAGGGCTGCTTCTACACGACACACCTTTAAATATTTAAAGAGAGCAATCAATCTGCCTTCTTTCTTCAGGCTAAATATCACCAGTACCTTTGCATTTAGGTTGTAGAGAACAGAGGAACATTTATCTCCTTTATATAGCTATTGTATGTCTATTAATACAACTCAAGGTCATATTAGTTCCTTTTTGGAGGGAGAGTCACATGTTGACTTATATTACATTTGCAGTTGAGTAAAATATTTATGCCTTTTCTACAAATGGTTCTGGAATATCACTGTCTCACTGTCTTATACTTTTGCAGTTTGCTTTCTGATTTGGTTGAATTTCATCACCTTTTCCATCCAGCATTCTGGCCTTCTAGTTTTTGCTTCTTATTTCTGCCATTCACAGTATTTGCTTCCCTTCTCGGCATCATGGTCTGTAGGTGTGATGAACAAGAGTTCCATATTTTTAAACATGTCATTGGACAAGCAATATTCTGTGTTCTACCATTGGAAATCTCTTTTAAGGCTAGTAATCATCCATTAATTAGTCTCTGATGTCACTTTTCTAGTTATAGATTCTTCTAAATGTCCTAGTATCTGGTTCACATTTCTCTAACTTGACTAAAAAAATCTTAGGGGAAACTTTATTAAATTCCTATATACTATCTGGATGCATTTTCTGTCTATAACATTTCCCCAAGTCATTTCTTTGAGTCCATCAAAATGTTTTTTCTAAATAACAATGGATTTTTAAAAAACGGAGTTTTATTATGTCAAAATCTTTACTCTTCCACCAGGCTGGAGGAGTGGTTGATGGTGGTGTGCACGTTGTGAAGGGCCCTGTGACTCTTGCTAGATTGTCATGGCTGTTTTGGACACAGATGGGACTTCTGTTGAGCAAGGGAGGAGCATAATTATGGAGCTGGTCAAAAACCTGAATGAACTTTTTGGTCAACCCAGTACATCTAAGTATGATGTATGGGGCTGGTGGCTGCCCAAACCCTGAGAGAAGCTGAGTAACCAAGGACCTGAAGGCATGAAGCTGCATGTGTAGGGTCCATAAAACATCAGGAGGGAATGCTGAAGCCCAGCCCATCAGTTTTTTGTTAGGGCATATTTTCCTAACCAAAGTGATGGTATTGAAACATGACGGAAGCTCCTTGAATATCAGAGTGGAGGAAAGTCCTCATTCTTACATTAAGTCAAAATCTCACTCCTTGCAACTGCCTCATTTATTCCACTGCTCTCATGGTGAGCAACTTTGAAAGTTCATCTATCCCCCTTTCAGTGCAATAAATTCTTAGATATTTTAAAATAGTTTTCATGTTTTATACAGGCTGAGCATTTCCAATACCTGTACTAGAAATGTTGACTTAGTGTTATCAGAAATAAGGGAGCAATTCTCTTCTGCAATAGAGTTTATTAAAAAATGTGAATTCAATTTTCATATTTTATTTTCATCTCATTTTTGAGTCACTAGATTTCAACATATTAAAAATTTCCCCAAAAGGATCATTTTTAAAATTAAAAAACAACAACAACAAATTAAAAAAGTGTGACTGATATCTCCCTAAATTTCCTTTCTTCTGAACAAAGATTTTCATGAAACAAAATCTCCATTAATTAAATCAGTGGAAAATGAAAAAAATTATGATTATGTTACTAAAACAAGCTTGTGTCTGCTTGCTCACCTTGCAGCAGAACTATTCTACTAACACCAGGTTGTAATGGAGGAAATTAGAGGTTTTTACAGGTACCAAGCAAGGAGTACAGATGGCTCACACTTAAAGACCAAAACTTCCCAGTGGTTTTCGGAGAGGATTTTAAAAGGCAACATTTGGGGTGAGGGTTGAAAGGAGGCAGGACTTTCTTCTGATTGGTTGGTATAGCCTAACCTAGTGGTATTTCGGGAATCTTAATCAGCCTTCTAATTCCAGCCAGTCTGGGATCTGTGTGCTTGTATTCAGCCTCCAGTCACCATCCTCTCCCTGGGTGGAGGTCTTGGTTCTTGCAGAAAGATTAAAAGATATGCATCAAATTGTTACATATATTCTTTGAGGAGGAACTAGTGTCATTAATTTTCTTGCTTAACTTCTTTTCCTTTGTTTCTGCATTCACTCACATACCCAGTTAGTAGTTACTTGAGTTGGCTTTTTGGAACTCTGGGAAGGCCTCAAAGACTAAAGCCTTGTTCTACAAATGACAGACAGGGGACACAGAGGAACTTTTGTATTTAGGAGGGCCCCATAGGGTCTTGCTTGTTTTCAGTTTCCTATTTCTTTGATAGTCCTCAACCTGAGGGAAACGGGGGGCAGGACAAAGAAGGAGAATAAATCATAAATCTGGCAAGGGAACTTGGTTTTAGGGGGACTCAGTTTCAATTAATTAAAATTGTTTTTGCATCAAAATATATTTTGTTTCAGCCTTAGTTTTCTGACATAGACTATTAGAAGGAAAATGCATGCATGCTCAGAACTCAGTTGTGTCTGACTCTTTGCAAGCCTACGGACAGTAGCCTGCCAGGCTCCTCTGCCCATGAAAATTTCCAGGCAAGAATACCAGCGTGGACTGCCATTTCCTCTCCAGGGGATCTTCCCAACACAGGGATCAAAGTTGCAGGTCTCCTGCAACTTCTGCACTGGCAGGTGGAGTCTAGAAAAAGTTATAGAAAAGCCTTTTCAATACACAGATTTTGTAGTAGATTCTGCTATTATCCCACTTACCACAACGGAAGTAACTAAAAATCTGCAAAGATGGGCACAAGAAAGGACAGAAATGGTATGGACATAACAGAAGCAGAAGATATTAAGAAGAGGTGGCAAGAATATAAGAAAAACTATACAAAAAAGATCTTCATGACCCAGATAACCACGATGGTGTGACCGCTCACCTAGAGCCAGATATCTTGAAATGAGAAGCCAAGTGGGCCTTAGAAAGCATCGCTACAAACAAAGCTAGTGGAGGTGATGGAATTTCAGTTGAGTTATTTCAAATCCTAAAAGATGATTCTGTGAAAGTGTTGCACTCAATATGCCAGCAAATTTGGAAAACTCAGCAGTGGTCACAGGACTGGAAGAGGTCAACTATCATTCCAATCCCAAAGAAAGGCAATGCCAAATAATGTTCAAACTAGTACACTATTGCACTCATCTCACATGCTAGCAAAGTAATGCTCAAAATTCTCCAAGCCAGACTTCAACAGAACTTGAACCGTGAACTTCCAGATGTTCAAATTGGATTTAGAAAAGGCAGAGGAACCAGAGATCAAATTGCCAACATCCGCTGGATCATAGAAAAAGCAACAGAGTTCCAGAAAAACATCTATTTCTGCTTTATTGACTATGCCAAAGCCTTTGACTGTGTGGATCACAATAAACTGTGGAAAATTCTTAAATAAATAGGAATACCAGATCACCTTACCTGCTTCCTGAGAAATCTGTATGCAAGTCAGCCGGACATGAAACAACAGACTGGTTCCAAATTGGGAAAGAAGTACGTCAAGGCTGTATATTGTCACCCTGCTTATTTAACTTATATGCAGAGCACATCATGTGAAATGCCAGACTGGATGAAGCACAAGCTGGAATCAAGATTGCTGGGAGAAATATCAATAACCTCAGATATGCAGATGATACCATGCTTATGGCAGAAAGCAAAGAAAAACTAAAGAGCCTCTTGATGAAACTGAAAGAGGAGAGTGAAAAGTTAGCTTAAAACTCAACATTCAGATAACGAAGGTCATGGCATCTGGTCCCATCAATTCATGGCAAATAGATGGGGAAACAATGGAAACAGTAAGAGACTTTTGGGGAGGGGCTCCAAAATCACTGCAGATGGTGACTGCAACCATGAAATTAAAAGACGCTTGCTCCTTGGAAGAAAAGCTATATTTAACCTAGACAGCATATTAAAAAACAGAGACATTACTCAGCCAACAAAAGTCCACCTAGTCAAAGCTATGTTGTTTCCAGTAGTCATGTATGGATGTGAGAGTTGGACTATAAAGAAAGCTGAGCACTGAAGAACTGATGCTTTTGAACTGTGGTGTTGGAGAAGGCTCTTGAGAGCCCCTTGGACGGCAAGGAGATCCAACCAGTCCATCCTAAAGGAAATCAGTCCTGAATGTTCATTGAAGGACTGATGCTGAAGCTGAAACTCCAATACTTTGGCCACCTCATGTGAAGATTTGACTCATTGGAAAAGACCGTGATGCTGGGAATGATTGAAGGAGGGAAGAGAAAGGGATGACAGAGGATGAGATGGTTGAATGGCATCACTGACTCAATGGACATGAGTTTGAGCAAGCTCCGGGAGTTGGTGATGGACAGGGAAGCCTGGCGTACTACAGTCCATGGGGTCACAAAGAGTCAGAAATGACTGAGTGACTGAATTGACTGAACTAAAAATTTGTCTGGTTTTTCAGAAGTATTCTTTACTATAGTTTTTAACCAACCTGGAGGCAGGTTGAAAGGTGAAGGAGATAAAAGGGAGAAAGGTCTTTTGGTGTCTTGGCTGGAGAAAAGGAGCTGTGAAGATTTAAGGTGAGTTTACAAAAGTGAAGAATTAGCCATTGATGGATGATGAGTCTATTGTCAGGAAGAGGGATTAGCTTTGCCATCATAGACAAAACAGAAACCACTGCCATTCTGAGGTGAGAGGGGTGAATTATAATGCCAGAAAAATTAGACATCTGTGAGCTCATATCAAAGTGAGCCATAAAATCATTTGGGAGCTTGCAGTAAACTGGAATTGATCTGTTAAAGCATGTATTTTGATTGTGCTGAGGGTAACAGCAAGGAAAGAAAATTGTGGGGAAAGAATTTGCTGGACAAAGGAGAGAGAAGTCCTCTGTGTATGTTAATGGTGCATGATGGGCTGGGGCCTTGGAATTGTTCTACATCTTTGTCCACTAGATCTGGGATTCTCAACCTGGTCCTGTTGACAAGTTGTGCTGAGTGATTCTTTGCTGGGGGAAGGGAGCATCCTGTACATAGTAGGATGTTTAGCAGCAACCTGGGTCTCTGTCCACTCATTGAACACAGTACCTCTCTGTTATTGAAACAAACATAGACAGAATGTCTCCATGCATTGCCAATTCTCCCCCTGAGGGGGCGAAATTACCATCATTGAGAACCACTGTCATATTCCTTTTTAAATATAAATTTTAAAAATTTACTTAATTTTAAATTGAAGGATAATTGTTTTACAGAATTTTGTTATTTTCTGTTAAACCTCAACCTCAGCCATAGGTATACATATATCCCCTCCCTCTTGAATCCTCTCCCTATCTCCCTCCCCATCCCACCCCTCTAGGTTGATACAGAGCCCCTGTTTGAATTTCCTGAGACATACAGCAAATTCCCGTTGGCCATCTATTTTACAACCAGTCCATACTAAAGGAGATCAGTCCTGAGTGATCATTGAAAGGACTGATGCTGAAGCTGAAACTCTAATACTTTGGCCACCCGATGCAAAGAGCTGACTCATTTGAAAAGACCCTGATGCTGGGAAAGATTGAAGGTAGGAGGAGAAGGGGATGACAGAGGATGAGATGGCTGGATGGCATCACCAACTTAATGGAGATGAGTCTGAATAAACTCTTGGAGTTGGTGATGGACAGGGAGGCCTGGCGTGCTGCAGTCGGTGGGGCCGCAAAGAGTTGGACACGACTGAGTGACTGAACTGAACTGATCTATTTTGCACATGGTAATGTAAGTTTCCACGTTACTCTCTCCATACATCTCATCCTCTCCCTCCCCTCTCTCCATGTCCATAGTCTGTTCTCGATATCTGTTTTTCCATTGCTGCCCTGCAAATAAATTCTTTAGTACCATCTTTCTAGATTCTGTATGTATTTGTTAGTATATGATATTTATCTTTCTCTTTCTGACTCACTTCACTCTGTATAATAGACTGTAGGTTTATTCAGCATAGCCATCTTGCCATGCCCAGTTCCTGGAGAAGCTGTGATAATAGTAAACATTTTTTCCTGCTCTTTGAACCCCCTACCTCTGACTTGTGACTGTTAGAAGAAAAATGGGTTGGAAAAGTAGAGACAGAGGATAGTAAACTTAAAAGTTTTATTTGTTTATTTTTTAAATAGTCAATCCCTTGATTTAGCCCATGTTTTCTGCTTAATTATTCTCCTTTCCTTCTTTCATTTCTTGAATTTTGCCTTTATTCTTCTTTGATGTTTTTCTAGTCTTATCAAATCTATATATTTTATTTTGTTACTGCAAATCATTTTTAGAAGCAGAGAGGCATTAATAAATAGCACCATAAAATCTCATTAGCACTATATCACTTCTCCTTCGGTTAGCAGTTTATCTTAATACCACATTTTTAAAATTCCAATTTCTAATTCAGTACCAATCATTTCAAGTATTTACAACCTAATTGTAAAATCTAAGTGTAGATTAAAGCGAAATTGATTATAAAGAAGTGATGACTTGAAGTCACTCTATTTTATACTTTTATTTTAATGAATAGATATAATTCACTAGGGAATTACACGTTTCTAGCCTTTTACCACCTCTATTAATCTCTTGCTAACAGTTGATTTCCTAAAAACAAATTGTTGCTGCAGTGACGTTATCATTAATTCCATGTTCTTTCTCACCCAATTTTTAATGATGCTCATTTCTTTGTGGTATGCTTTTCCTAAGAAATCTGGATCCTTAGTATTTTTTGCCTTTGGAGTGAGAGAGGCCTTCTAGACTGTAACCTGCACATTTCTAGGTGTGATCACTGACCATGGCCCATGGGCTGGTCTTTTAGGGAGACTTTTAGAGCCCGGTTGAGGCTTATTAGCTTGGGAGCTCCAGCCTGTACTCACATTACCTCAACTGCCCATCCTCATTTACAAAACCTTGACTTTTTTTCAAGAATACCTGGTCCTGCTTAGGAGACCTGTCAATAATTGGAATATTGGGGCCTTATTTGGAACTCAGTTCAAACTCTCTAAATGCATGACCTGCACACATGGACATAAATACACTTACGGATACACATTTATGAGGTAGTTGGAAATATTTGAATACTAACAGGATATTTGTTGTATTAGTTCAGTTTAGTCACTAAGTGTGTCCGACTCTTTGCGACCCCATGAACTGCAGCACGCCAGGCCTCCCTGTCCATCACCAACTCCCAGAGTCCACCCAAACCCATGTCCATTGAGTTGGTGATGCCATCCAACCATCTCATCTTCTGTTGTTCTCTTCTCCTCCTACCTTCAGTCTTTCCCAGCATCAGACTCTTCCATTGAGTCAACTCTTCGCGTGACGTGGCCAAAGTATTGGAGTTTCAGCTCCAACATCAGTCCTACCAATGAACACCCAGGACTGATCTCCTTTAGGATGGACTGGTTGGATCTTGCAGCCCAAGGGACTCTCAAGAGTCTTCTCCAACACCACAGTTCAAAATCTTCAATTCTTTGGTGCTCATCTTTCTTTATAGTCCAACTCTCACATCGATACATGACCACTGGAAAAATGGTAGCCTTGACTAGACAGACCTTTGTTGACAAAGTAATGTCTCTGCTTTTTAATATGCTATCTAGGTTGGTCATAACGTTCCTTCCAAGGAGTAAGCATCTTTTAATTTCATGGCTGCAATCACCATTCTGCAGTAATTTTGGAGCTCAAAAAATAAAGTCTCTCACTGTTTCCACTGTTACCCCATCTATTTGCCATAAAGTGATGGGACCAGATGCCATGATCTTAGTTTTCTGAATGTTGAGCTTTAAGCCAATTTTTTCACTCTCCTTTTCGCTTTCATCAAGAGACACTTTAGTTTTCCTAAAGACACTTTAGTTTACCTTTCTGCCAGAAAGGTGGTGTCATCTGTGTATCTGAGGTTATTGATATTTCTCCCAGCAATCTTGATTCAAGCTTGTGCTTCATCCAGCCCAGCCTTTCTCATGATGTACTCTGCATATAAATTAGATAAAGCAGGTGACAATATACAGCCTTGACGTACTCCTTTTCCTATTTGGAACCAGTCTGTCATTCCATGTCCAGTTCTAACTGTTGCTTCCTGACCTGCATACAGATTTCTCAAGAGGCAGGTCAGGTGGTCTGGTATTCCCTTCTCTTTCAGAATTTTCCACAGTTTATTGTGATCCACACAGTCAAAGGTGTTGGCATAGTCAATAAAGCAGAAATTGATGTTTTTCTGGAACTCTCTTGTTTTCTGATGATCCAGCAGATGGTGGCAATTTGATCTCTGGTTCCTCTGCCTTTTCTAAAACCAGCTTGAGCATCTGGAAGTTCACAGTTCACATATTGCTGAAGTCTGGCTTGGAGAATTTTGAGCATTACTTTACTAGCATGTGAGATGAGTGCAATTGTGCGGTAGTTTGAGCCTTCTTTGTCATTGCCTTTCTTTAAGATTGGAATGAGAACTGGCCTTTTCCAGTCCTGTGACCACTACTGAGTTTTCCAAATTTGCTGGCATATTGAGTGCAGCACTTTCATAGCATCATCTTTCTGGATTTGAAACAGCTCAACTGGAATTCCATCACCTCCACTAGCTTTGTTCGTAGTGATGCTTCCTAAGGCGCACTTGACTTCACATTCCAGGATGTTTGTCTCTAGGTGAGTGATCACACCTTCATGATTATCTGAGTCATGAAGATCTTTTTAATAGTTCTTCTGTGTATTCTTGCTGCCTCTTCTTAATATCTTCTGCTTGTTGTATTAGGAAACTTCTTTTAAGATGTGATAATTGTATTGTGGCTTTGTTTTTAAAGAAGTCTTTAAAAGACTTATATTGGTATATAGTTTTGCTTCCCTGGTATCTCAGTGGTAAAAAAATCTGCCTGCCAATTTAGGAGACTTGGGTTCAATCCCTGGGTCAGGAAGATCCCCTGAAGAAGGAAGTGGCAACCCACTTCAGTATTCTTGTCTGGGAAATCCTATGGACAGAGGATCCTGGTGGGCTACAGTCCCGTGGGGTTGCAAAGAGTCAAACACAACTGAAAGACTAAACAGCAATTGATATATTTATAGATGTAATAATGAGAGCTGGATTTACCTGTTGGTAACCAAAGAAGGAATGGGGGAATGGATGGGGTACAGCTGAAAGGAGACTGGGCATGAGTTAATTGTGAAGCTTGGAACTGGTTTCATGGAATGGGGTTTCGGTTTATTATTCTTTTCACTATGTTCTTATATAGGTTTTAAATTACACGTTTCACAGTAACCAAATATATGTCATTATGTGGCACCCCACTCCAGTACTTTTGCCTGGAAAATCCCATGGACTGAGGAGCCTGGTAGGCTGCAGTCCATGGGGTCGCTAGAGTCAGACACGACTGAGTGACTTCACTTTCACTTTTCACTTTCATGCATCGGAGAAGGAAATGACAACCCACTCCAGTGTTCTTGCCTGGAGAATCCCAGGGATGGGGAAGCCTGGTGGGCTGCCCTCTATGGGGTCGCACAGAGTTGGACATGACTGAAGCGACTTAGTAGCAGCAGCAGCAGCATGTTTAACGATAGCAAAATTCAAGAGAATAAAAGATAAAGCATACAACCTCATTCCCATGGCAAAGTGCTCAGGGCCAGGGTCTCTCACCAGCCTCTGAGAGTTTGTATTGAGCACCTTACCTTGATTGACATAGATGAGTTTTATTTATCTTTTTAGTGATTGATAATCATTAACTATGAGGTGAGAGCTGAGGGCTCCAAGCAAAGGTTGTGTTACACTTCAGAGAGAAACACTGGAGAAAACAGCCCCTTCTCCCTCTGGATGTGGTCGTGGTTGGATATGTTGTCTGGAGCTGTTGTGGCTTGTGATTATGAAGGACCCAGCCTGAGAACAAAGTGGGACAGAGATTAAGGATGAGAGCAGAAGATGAAATTGCCTGGGTCCTTGATGATGCTGTTGAGTCATTGAAACAGACAACATTGGGTTTTACTTATGCCTTAATTTCTTGTTATGCAAAATAATAAGTGTCCTTATTATTTGAGCCATTTTTAATTAGAGTGAAATATTTTTTTTCTGCTGAAAGTGTTCTAAGTAGACTATGTGCATACTCTACAGCATAGAAATTGCACTCTACACAGATATATAACCTAAAGATTAAAAAATATGACATATTCATGTAGTGAAATGTTAAATAGCAATGAAATGAGCAAATTATAGCTCTACACATCAGCTTAGTTGAATTTTACAAATGTACATTGAGTGAAAGATGTCAGATATAAAAATTTCCATATAATGATTTGATTCCACTAAATAAAAAAACTAAAAATATATTATTTAAGTACAGATGCCTAAGTAGAAAGAGTATAAGGTAAAGTACTTGCAGGAGAGCCTGGCTTCCTTTGCAGGGAGGGAAGAGGGAGCAATAAGAGGGGCATGTGAGGGCTTCCAAAAGACTGGCAGTGTCCTGATTCTTTGCCTGGGTGGTGCTTTCACAAGTTCCTGCTTTATTATTATTGTTCCTTTTTAAAATGTACATTTGATGAATTTACTTTCCTATATTCATTGATAATGGGGCTTCCCTTGTGGCTGAGCTGGTAAAGAATCTGCCTGCGATGAGGGAAACCTAGGTTCGAACCCTGGGTTGGGAAGATCCCCTGGAGAAAGGAAAGGCCACCCAGTCCAGTATTCTGGCCTGGAGAAGTCCATGGGGTCGCAAAGAGTCTGACATGACTGAGCGACTTCATTTTCATTTTCATGTATTGATAATACTTCAAAAGAATTTTTAGAAAGTCCTTATGAATGGTGGTAGTGTAGTAGAAAATAAACAAGATTACTACTCATCGTATTTGAGTATGTCATTCCAAGGACCTAAGTTTCTATTTCTATAAAATGAGATAATTGAACCACAAGAATCATTTCTATCTGTAATTTTCTGTTTTTCCATATGTCACTTCATTCTACCTTTTCTTCTTTCAAGCTTATTGGCTGTTGGTCTTGAGTACAGACCATGTGAAACTTGTGAATTTCAAGGTCCATAGAAACTTCTGTAGTGAATTTAGGTGTGAAAACTACATAGTCTGTTAGAAAACTGTCAACTACATCTCTGGACAGGGCTAAAGGGAGGAAGTTCAGTTTTGTTTAATTGACTGCCTTCAGTTCTCAAATTGCTCTCGCTCTTTCATGCTATTCTGAACTGGGTTTTGATGATCCATTAAAAAGAAATCTCTTGTTCTGTGTTTTCTTGGCAGGATGACATTTTGGCACAATCTTATAGCATCTGTTCCAGAGAGTTTCTCTGAGATGCTTTCACTCTCTGAGAGATTCACTGAATATTTAGGGGGAACATTTACTAAAGAAGAAAAGAAAGAGTACTTGACAATATCTTCTGTAATACTGATTTTTAGCAGAGTGGATTACCGGGGCTGAGAACTGGAAAATGTGAGGAATGTTCTGAGTGCATCAGTTTTACTACATGGATTACATTTCATTGGCTCATCCACCCATATCAGTGATTTCTTTTTAAGGACTCAGGTTTAGGATAGTCTCCTCTTGCTGTGCTGTGCTTAGCTGCTCAGTTGTGTCCTATTCTTTGTGACCCTGTGGATTGTAGCCCACTAGGCTTCTCTGTCCATGAGATTCTCCACTGGAGTGGGTAGCCATGCCCTCCTCCAGGGGATCTTCGCAACCCAGGGATCAATCCCAGGTCTCATGCATTGCAGGCAGATTCTTTATCATTTGAGCCACCAGGGAAGCCCAGTCTCATCTTAGCTAATGATAAAGAATGAAGAGGTTTTACCGGTGAAATAAGGTAAAAGAAAAGAACTTCAGTTGGTTAAAAAGAAACACACACACACACACACACATACAAAATTTTATTCACCGTTAATCCTGGTATTGATATGAAAAGAGCACTGGACTATTGAGGCAACTTGAGCTTTGTCATTGTGGAGGCTGTTATACCTTCCCTGAGATCTGTTATTCCCTTGGAGCCTGACTTACAGAAAGCAGGGTCCTAATGGACCCTCTCAGTTTCTCTCCCCTTCTTCTTTAGATTTTTATCTAATTGCTCACTGATATTCTAACACTCCTGTTAAAATTCTACGTATTTTCAAAATCCATGTAGAGCAAAAACAGACGTGAACCTGTTCCCCAAATCCTCATCACTCCAAACTGTCACTTCACACATTCTGATTTGGAATCTCTAGCTTATAGTATCAGAAGACAGTAGGGTAATAGCAGTATTTGACACTTCTTAAAGTATAGAGTGCTGGAGAATTGATGCTTTTGAACTGTGGTGTTGGAGAAGACTCTTGAGAGTCCCTTGGTCTGCAAGGAGATCCAACCAGTCCATCCTAAAGGAGGTCAGTCCTGAGTGTTCATTGGTAGGGCTGATGTTGAAGTTGAAACTCCAATAATACTTTGGCCACCTGATGTGAAGAGCTGACTCATTTGAAAAGACCCTGATGCTGAGAAAGATTGAAGGTGGGTGGAGAAGGGGACAACAGAGGGTGAGATGGTTGGATGGCATCACCAACTCAATGGACATGGGTTTGAGTGGACTCTGGGAGTTGGTGATGGACAGGGAGGCCTGGCATGCTTCGGTTCATGGGGTCGCAAAGAGTCAGACACAACTGAGCGACCGAACTGAACTGAAAGTATAGAATTGGCAAACAGTAGAAATTATACATGGAAACTATAGGGCTACTTAAAAATTATAAATATAGAGTAAATAAAAGGAAGAGGTTTTCATGCTAGAAATAGACTCACAGCTCTAAAATAACATAACTCTTTAAAGCTGGGTTAAATGAACAGAAAATACTATAGTTGAAATTATAATATTTTTAGCATGTTTTTTACCATTTGTTTCTCATCAAATGTTTCATTCAACTGTCAGATTAAGAACAGTATGGTACTGGCACAAAGACAGAAATATAGATCAATGGAACAAAATAGAAAGCCCTGAGATTAACCCACACACCTATGGATACCTTATCTTCGACAAAGGAGGCAAGAATATACAATGGAGTAAAGACAGTCTCTTTAACAGGTGGTGCTGGGAAAACTGGTCAACCACTTGTAGAAGAATGAAACTAGACCCCTTTCTAACACCATACACAAAAATAAACTCAAAATGGATTAAAGATCTAAATGTAAGACCAGAAACTATAAAACTCCTAGAGGAGAACATAGGCAAAACACTCTCTGACATAAATCACAGCAGGATCCTCTATGATCCAACTCCCAGTATACTGGAAATAAAAGCAAAGATAAACAAATGGGATCTAATTAAAATTAAAAGCTTCTGCACAACAAAGGAAACTATAAGCAAGGTGAAAAGACAGCCTTCTGAATGGGAGAAAACAATAGCAAATGAAACAACTGACAAACAACTAATCTCAAAGATATATAAGCAACTTATGCAGCTCAACTCCAGGAAAATAAATGATCCAATAAAAAAATGGGCCAAAGAACTAAATAGGCATTTCTCCAAAGAAGACATACGGATGGCTAACAAACACATGAAAAGATGCTCAACATCACTCATTATCAGAGAAATGCAAATCAAGACCACAATGAGGTACCATTTCACACCAGTCAGAATAGCTGCGATCCAAAAGTCTACAAGCAATAAATGCTGGAGAGGATGTGGAGAAAAGGGAACCCTCTTACACTGCTGGTGGGAATGCAAACTAGTACAGCCATTATGGAAAACAGTGTGGAGAGTCCTTAAAAAATTGCAAATAGAACTGCCTTATGACCCAGCAATCCCACTGCTGGGCATACACACCGAGGAAACCAGAATTGAAAGAGACACACGTACCCCAATGTCCATTGCAGCTCTGTTTATAATAGCCAGGACATGGAAGCAACCTAGATGTCCATCAGCAGATGAATGGATAAGAAAGCTGTGGTACATATACACTATGGAATACTACTCAGCCCTTAAAAAGAATAAATTTGACTCAGTTCTAATGAGATGGATGAAATTGGAACCAATTATACAGAGTGAAGTAAGCCAGAAAGAAAAACATCAATACAGTATACTGACACATATATATGGAATTTAGAAGACAGTAATGATGACCCTGTATGTGAGACAGCCAAGAGACACAGAGGTATAGAGTGGACTTTTGGACTCTGAGGGAGAGGGAAAGGGTGGGATGGTTTGGGAGAATGGCAATGAAACGTATATTTTCGTGTAAGAAACGAAGCGCCAATCTATGTTCAGTGTAGGATGCAGGATGCATGGGGCTGATGCACAGGATGATTCAAGTAGAGGATGTGGGGTGGGAGGTGGGAGGGGGCTTCGGCATTGGGAGATTGTGTTCACCTATGGCTGATTCGTGTCAATGTATGGCAAAACAAATACAGTATTGTAATTTGAAATAAATAAATAAATAAATTTAAAAAAAAAAAAAAAAGGAAAAGAAAGCTCTCCTAACTGGACCATAGATCAATGGAGCATAGCATGTATTATTTTCTTTGGGGCAAAAATATAGCATTTTGTTGTTGATTATTAACATTCATTTTCCTTTTCAAACTTAAATCCAGTGAGTGTTGGTTGCTGGATGGGTAAAGTGCACTCCTAAATGGGTATAACTTCCATCCTGCTTGCAGATAATCTCTGAGAAGAAAATTGATACCGCTAGGGGCACACTGGACTGAGAGCCAAGGGACCTTGATTCTGAACTAACTGCCTGTGTAAAAGTCACTTCACCTCTTTGAGCCTCAGCTTCTTAACTGCAATGTAGGGCAAGACTGAGATAAATCATCTCTGGGTTTATAGTTGGGAGTGCATAGCAACTTGTCAATGAGTAGAAATCTAAACCATGACTAAGCCAGGACTACTGCCATATGAGTGCTTACGGTAACATTTCATGACTCAGACTCCAGTATTCTTGCCTAGGGAATCTCATGGACAAAAGAGCCTTAGTGGGCTACAGTCCCTGGGGTCGCAAAGAGTCGGACACGACTGAGCGACTAACACAACACATGCAAAATATTTAATATTTAAATTGGTAATGCTGGAGGTTATTTGGCTTAAACTGATTTTTTAAATCACTTTTTATTGTTTATATAGCTGAAAGATCAGTTTATCATCTTCTAGGCTTTATAGATTCCTAACTGCTTGGCATTTTTAAAATAAAACTTGTAAAACATTTAAACTTTCAAACGATCTATAGACATCTGTTTATAAACTGTAAGCAAATTTAGATACAGAGAAGGTGAGACAGAGTGGATTGTAAATTCTGCCTCAGGATCCAGCCTCACTCCGTCTCTGATTCTCAAAGCCACTTCAGTGGGCTGCTTCAAGTGTGTGCTAGGCCTGTATTGTTCTTTGATCCTCAGCATTCTTGCCTATTCAGATCACTAGCAGTGTGCTCATATGTGATCATATTCACATAAAGATGAAGATTTTCACTCATCCGCTGGATTGTTTTTCAGAGTGATGATGGATTTGCAATAATCCATCCACCTCCATTGCCATGCCCTAGTGAACAATGGCACACATTTTTAAAGGCTTTGTTGTGGAATTAAATCAAGCTAACTGACCTTTATGCCTCGGTCCCCTCAACATCCACTCACTGAATGTGTTAAAGAATGAGTGCATGGTTAGTTCAGTAGTTACAGTACAAAAGGTTCAGTCTGTGACTTTGATCTGCTCAAAACTGCTGAGGTATGGAGTAGAATAGTGATTCCCAGACATTGGAATGTCAGAGATCAGTGATATTTAGAGGAAAAAAAGTCGGTGATGCACACAGGTTTGCCAACTGTTACTTTTGCTCGATGCAAACATTAAAAATCTGCAGACAATATTAATATTGAGTCACCATAATTTATGATAGAAAGAACTCTTCTGTACTAAAAAGTGTTAAGGACAGTCTCAGAATTAAAACATTACATTATCTGGTTAGTTTTATGAAAAACTTGACATTTTTGTTTCTTCATTTGTTTCAGTGAAAAGCATGTCTTGGACTGACTGCTATCCATGCATAGCATTTTTATGTCCAAATATTTTATTGTTTTTATACTTCATGAAAAAAAAACAACTTTATGATTTAAGAACCCATCTCCTGAGTCACAACAAACAGTGAAAAAAAGCCTCTTGATGAAAGTGAAAGAGGAGAATGAGAAAGTTGGCTTAAAGCTCAACACTGAGAAAACAAAGATCATGCCATTCAGTCCCATCACTTCATGGGAAATAGATGGGGAAACCGTGGAAACAGTGTCAGACTTTATTTTCTTGGGCTCCAAAATCACTGCAGATGGTGACTGCAGCCATGAAATTAGAAGACGCTTACTCCTTGGAAGAAAAGTTATGACCAACCTAGATAGCATATTCAAAAGCAGAGACATTACTTTGCCGACTAAGGTCTGTCTAGTCAAGGCTATAGTTTTTCCTATGGTCACGTATGGATGTGAGAGTTGGACTGTGAAGAAGGCTGAGCACCGGAGAATTGATGCTTTTGAACTGTGGTGTTGGAGAAGACTCTTGAGAGTCCCTTGGACTGCAAAGCGATCCAACCAGTCCATTCTGAAGATCAACCCTGGGATTTCTTTGGAAGGAATGATGTTGAAGATGAAACTCCAGTACTTTGGCCACCTCATGGGAAGAGTTGACTCATTGGAAAAGACTCTGATGCTGGGAGGGATTGGGGGCAGGAGGAGAAGGGGACGACAGAGGATGAGATGGCTGGATGGCATCACGGACTTGATGGATGTGAGTCTGAGTGAACTCTGAGAGATGGTAATGAACAGGGAGGCCTGGCGTGCTGTGATTCATGGCGTCGCAAAGAGTCAGACTTGACTGAGCAACTGAACTGAACTGAACTGGATGGTGTTTAGGCAAAAGTGGAATTACTGAATTTAAGGTATATGAACTTTTAATTTCAACAATTCAGTTCAGTTCAGTTGCTCAGTCATGTCCAACTCTTTGTGACCCCATAGACTGCAGCATGCCAGGCCTCCCTGTCCATCACCAACTCCCGGAGTTTACTCAAACTTATATCCATCAAGTCAGTGATGCCATCCAACCATCTCATCCTCTGTCATCCCCTTCTCTTCTCGCCTTCAATCTTTCCCAGCATTAGGGTCCTTTCCAATGAGTCAGCACTTTGCATCAGGTAGCCAAAGTATTGGAGTTTCATCTTCAACATCAGTCCTTCCAATGAATATTCAGGACTGATTTCCTTTAGGATGGACTGGTTGGATCTCCTTGCACTCCAAGGGACTCTCAAGAGTCTTCTCCAACACCATCGCTCAAAAGCATCGATTCTTCAGTGCTCATCTTTCTTTATAGTCCAACTCTCACATCCGTATAGTATGAATTCAATAGAAATGACACTAAATTGTTCTTCAGTATGTTCAAGCTAGTTATTTTTTCACTGATTTCATATGCGAATCTAGTTTTATCCACTCCTTTGTTAACTCTTGATATTTGAGGTCTTAAAAGTTCTTGTCAATGCTATAGGTTAAAAAAAAATGGTCTATTGATTTGCTTTTGTGAGTTTTTACAAAAATACATACTCCGGATACTCAGTTTCTTTCATATCTAATACAAATGCCCCTCACAACACTGTCTGCATTTTAATCATGTTTATATATCCGAGTTTATTTAAAACTTTAAATTTAGTTAATATACATGCAGAAAAGTGCACACATACGTGCAGTCTGATATCTTTTCAAAAAGTGTAATCATCATCCAAATCAGAAGCAAAAACTTCATCAGCACTCAGAGGCCCCCCTTATAAACCTCTCCAGTTATTACATACCCCTCCCTTCCTCAAAGTGAAAGTCATTCAGTTGTGTCCGACTCTTTGCGACCCCAGGGACTAGTCCATGGAATCCTCCAGACCGGAATATTGGAGTGGGTAGCCTTTCCCTGCTCCAGGCGATCTTTTCCAACTCAGGGATTGAACCCAATTTCCTGCATTGCAGGTAGATTCTTTATCAGCTGAGCCACATGAGAAGCCCAAAGAATACTGGAGTGGGTAGCCTATCCCTTGTCCAATGGATCTTCCCGACCCAGGAATCAAACTGGGATCTCCTGCATTGTAGGTGGATTCTTTACCAACTGAGCTACCAGGGAAGCCCCCCTTTCTCAAAGGTAACTGGTATTCTGATTTCAATCACCATAGACTAGCTTTTAACATTTACATAAATGAACTTATGGAGTAAGTTTGAATATATTTTGATGTTTCACCATTATATATTTTATTTAGTCAGATATGTTCATCTTTCCTTTATATCTTTGTAACTTGTTTAAGAAAACTTCTCATCTGAAACTCAAGTTGTCTTTTAAATAGATTTGCAGTTTTAATTTCCACTTAGTTCCCTAACCCATCTGATCTTTTCCTCGTATGAAGTAGGAATATAGTTTTTTCCTTTCTGAAAAGTAAAATGTACCTGAAGTGCCTTGAAAAGTGCCCTTCCCCAGTGATTCATGACATGGCCATAGGACTACCTATTCTGTACTGTTACTTTATTTGTATACCTTTGTTAAAAGAACATGCTTTTATTATTTTAAATGTTTTGATAGATGTAGCACAAAGTTCTCTCCTAACACTGTCCTTAAAAAAAAAAAAATCTTGGTATTCATACAGCTTTCCAAAGTGAATCTCATAGTTAGCTTATCAAGTTCTTTGTGAATTCTTGTTGGGATTTTTTATTGGAACTGCAGGCATCCCAGGTGGCACAGTGGTGAAACACCTGCCTGCCTACATATGAGACATGGGTTTGATCTCTGGGTCAGGAAGATCCCCTGGAGTAGGAAAAGGCAACCCATTCCAACATTCTTTCCTGGAGAATTCCGTGGAAAGAGGAGCCTGGCAGGCTGCAGTCCATTCACACATATATTTATAAATTATTTAGGGAGAGAAAAATATTTTTTGAAATGTTGAATCATAACCATGATTTGTTGTTGTTTTTTTAATAACTTAATTCCTAGGCATTTCTCATTGTCTTATTGTTTCTTTGCTCTGAGTTGCATGTGTGTCTTCTCTCTGGATGCAGCCATTCCCATGTGCTGTGTCTTTCTTGTCTGTGGGTGTACTTTCCTGGATCACTACCCTTTCTCTGAGCCCCCTCATGGATGCCCTGTTGTGGACGTTTCCCCTTGTAGCCTGACCTTGGCACTGTCGCTCTCACTAAGCAAGTTCTTATGCTTGTGTTTTGTCTCTGGTTTTTTTTTTTTTTTTGGATTTAAAAGTTGTAACTAGGCAATAATATGACAGAGATCCAAGATTCTGGAATTCAGTGGGAAGCTATTTCCAACCATGGCTTGGGTGGACAATTTGCTTACCAGGTCCTATATTCTCACAGGAAGCCCACCTTTGGGCCTAGGCTTAGTTAAGAATTACATCACTTTGATTTTCCACCACAGGGTTGAGATCTGTAACTGCTGACACTCATCCTCATGTTGGTGTTGAAATATAGACTCCATGGTTCTGTTTACTCCCAGGATCTGCCAAGATCTCCCAGGATACCATGAGTTGCCAGAACTCAGCCTAAAATCACTATATTTCTGACACGTGGGTATTTGTCATTATTCCTTTCATCCAGCTCATTTACATAAAATAAATATAGTTTATATATTTTATTTATTATTTTATTATTGGAATGGAAGTGAGGACTTAAATCCTTAAATGTACTTAATATGTCATCTTGACTTAAAAATACCTATGGCTGATTCATGCTGAGATTTGACAGAAAACAACAGAATTCTGTAAAGCAATTATCCTTCTATTAAAAAAATTAAAAATAAATAGATAAACATTTCCTGGACACCCCCCTCCAAAAAAAAAAGTCTACACAGTGTTCCCTCATACAGACAAGGAAAGAAATTACTTACAGGATTTCTACATAAGAACACATTGTGTTTCTTACCATAAGTCTTGTAACTGAAAGTTTTTTTCTCAGTATAGGTAGATTATGGCCCAATTTGTTTCTCATTTCTAGCATCTCTAGATACAGCATCTTGGATGTCCTGCAGTTAGTGAAAATTTTAGTCTCTCTTAACTATTAATCTTTTTGAAGTGACTCAACTATTAATTTTATATTCCTGCATTATATAAATTTTTAGTAGAATGAAGTGGCATGTAAATAAAGTGTTTGTAATTATTATTTTATTAGCATGTCTGTCAATAATAACAGATTATGACCTGAAAAAATATAAAATTGGTATTCCTCTTTGAATGTGTACAGAGTGTGATAACTTTTTGATTGTAGCTGCTGCTTAAAACATGCTGGTTGAGTGCAGAGTTAAGCATGGGGCCTGGGACTTTCTCCACAACGCTTTACTTAGTCTTCCCAGTTTCATCTGTGTGTCAGGCAGGCTGAGGGTAAGTGTTATTGTAGAGGATAATATCATGTGGAACTACAGTTTCCTTACCAGAGCAAACAAAAGTTATGGACTCACTGTCCTTCTTCCTCATGTATCTCTATTAGAAACCTGATTTGTTTTTTGTCACTTATTAGAAAACATTTCTCAAAAAATTATTACATGCTCAAACACTAGTATGGGCCTTGAGTACACAAAATGAACCTGACATAGTCCTTGTCTCAAGGACCTTTTGGGTTAGTGGTGGAAGAAGACGTGTGGGCGGCAGTTTAAGCTGTACTGGGCAGCTGTGCTGGCAGAAGCGGCCGCCTGGGCAGCCTGAAGGCACACCAAGGGAAGGGGCAGGGGAGAAGGGCAGCAGTGCGCAAGCCGCTGTGCAGGGAAGGGTCGGCCTGGGGCAAGTGGAGAGTCCAAGGGGAGCGGGTCTTTGTGTTAGAAACTGACAGGTACCTGGTCAATGAACAGAATTCAGAGTTCCAAGGGCGAGATTTGAAAAACTGCATAGAAAGTCAAATGAATAGTTATTTTGACAAATTCTAAAAGACGATAGCAGAGTGTTGGAGGCCAGCGAGATGCCACAGGTCACGCAGGGTGGAGGCTAGAGTAAATTCTTTGGAACGGCAACGCAGGCACCACTGTCTTTGGTCTGGACCTGCCTCTTCGTCTGTTACACACCGTTATGGACTGAACTGTGTCCCTGAAAAAATCATATGTTGTAGCTGTAAACCCGCAGTGGGACGGTATTTGGAAATAGGGCCTTTAAGGAGGTGGTTAAGATTGAGGCCATCAAGGTGGGGCTCTAAGTCAACAGGACTGATATCCTTGTAAGAATAGAAAGAGACGCAGGAATGTGCACACAGAGGATAGTTCATGTGAGGATGGGGAGAGAAGGTGGTCACCCGGAAGCCAAAGAGAAAGGCATGAAACCATCTTGTTAACACCTTGATCTTGGCTTCCAGATTCCAGAATTGTGAGAAAATAAATTTCTGTTGTTTAAATGACTCAAGTCTATGATGTTTTGTTATGGCAGTCTTAGCAGACTAGAATATATATGCTGTCTGCCCTTTTTCTTCTTAAAATAATCTGCTTCTGACAGTAGGTTCTGTCCTTAATGTCCTCTGCAACATCTTACACTTAGTCTTTTGTATTGGTTACCAATAATCATCAAAATGTATTTTTCAAAAGTTATTTAACATCCTATTCTTGCCCTCTCTTTGCTCCTACCAGAAGGTGTGTACAGAATGGTCTGAGAGCAGGGTCCCAGACAGTCTGGGGACCCAGCTTCTTACTCTGTTCAAACACTGGAGGCATTTAACTACTTAGATCTCCCTGTCCTCATTGTAACATGGAAAGAACCTGTCACTTTCCATTTCACACATGTATTATTTCTCACTTTGCATTTCTATTCTCTACCTTTCTTTATCCTTCTATTTTTTCTCCTTTTTATTTTCTAAATATATCTTTGTGAGCAAAGGAGAAAATGGTATTCTCCAATCTAACAATGGATACTTTCAAGTGTAGAGAAATTGTCATTTGTTAGAACAAGTCATTTAAATGATATGAAAATACATCTATTTGAGACTCTAAAAAATGCCTAAAAATGTCTAAAAAATTCTTTGACAGTTTTGCGAAGTCAGAAAAAAAATCAAATAAAATATATCCCTGCTTAAAGCTTTGATAACATTGACAGCTTCTGCCAAATCAATACACAATGAAAAATACAATGAAACAGTTCCTTTCCCCATTGACATAATTATTTTATATTAATAGGTTGTTAATAATGAATTAGGCACTGACTAAAAGTGTCTTTTTTTTTTCTCCTGACCCTAACCAGTAATGTTTCCCTATAACTTTAATGTATTATATATAGCTCTTTCTCTGGATCTGGGCATAAAATATGAAATCCAGCTTCTACCTGACACTTCTTCTAATGTCTGAAGATGATTGCATGATGTAGCAAATGTGCCATCACAGAGCCTGTATTTTCCATCTTGGCTAGAATGTTAAGAGAGAGTTAATCATGTGCCTGGCTGAAACATACATACCCACTCCAGTGTTCTTGCCTGGAGAATCCCGGGGACGGGGGGAGCCTGGCGGGCTGCCGTCTATGGGGTCGCACAGAGTCGGACACGACTGAAGTGACTTAGCAGCAGCAGGAGCAGCAGAAGACTTTAATTAAGTTCACATTGGTAAGCTGTGTAGGGCCCCAGAGAATAAAGGCCCAGTTCCTTAGCTGGCGTGCGCCTCACCCCCCTACCCTCGTCCATCTCCCACTTGCTGGTGCTTCCGTTAGTATGCGCGCTCCTGCTTCAAAGATATGAGGCTAGGACTCCCACCCCTCAAGCAGCCATTGAAACACGTCTCCCCTAAGCATGCCACGTGTCTCCCAGCAGCGCGCCTTGCACGTGCTGGTCCTCCCACCTGGACTGTCCTTCTCCTCTTCGCCATTATTTTTCACAACACAACTCAAATTTCCTGAAAATACACCTCAGTTCTCCGAGGAAGAGTTTCTTTCTTTCTGCTCCCAGATCCTGACACTTGGTTCACGTCCTCCTCCTTTCCACTCTGCAATGTGACTTAGGATCTGACATTTCTGGAAGGCAGGAACCACGTCTTCTTTAATCTTTGTTTTCCTCATTTATTGAGTTGGCCCTCAGTAAATACTGTTTGGACACATGTTGCCTAGAGAATGAGAGCAAGCTCAGACAAAGCTCAAAAACCAGACATTTTTAGACGACAACTAGTCCAATAGAAAAAAAAAAAAAGAGCAACTATAATGGAAGAAATTGCCAGCAATGCGGGGAAAGTGTCTGGGAACATAACTAACGGTCTCAGATGATTCTGTACCCATGCACAGAGCGTTCAGAAGGAAATCCACTGAATCATGCCCAAGGTGCATTGCAGCCATGAGCATGTCCGCTGCCAAGTGGCCTCCCTGCACACCAACGCCTGCTTGCTCACTACCCCTCTGGGAAGCACAAGCTTGACAAAGCTTGGAGCTATGCTGCCCTGAATCACTCACCCCACGGCGGGAAGTCCCTGCCTCCCGCCCCTAAGTGTTAGCACATGTGCCTGCCTTATGATAGCCCAACCTGTACCTCCGTAGCTGGAACTGTGCTAATCATTGCCTACCGTATACATTATTAATAGCTCTCTTCAACTTCTCTTCATGCTGATTTTCTCTTGTTTCATAATGATTCCTGTCTTGCTTCTCTCACCCAGTTTTCTCTCTTCCCTTTTATTTGCCTTTCCCTCTTCAAATTCACCTAGATCAACAGCCTGACTGTAAGACTGAGGTGCTATTTGGCATTTCAGGGCTCTGAGAATGTGTCAATAACTGACACGTATAAGCTTCTTCCCTTACTTCTTGCCCTTCCCTTGCTACCTCTTTGTTTCATTCACCTACTCAGGTTATAGGAATATCTGCGAGGAGGAGCATTTCCCTTACAAGACAATAACTTAGACTCTTGTAAAGGAATATCTGTGTTCCAGAATAAAATCAAAGGCCTTGGGAAGATAAAAAGCTGATTTACTTCCATCAAAGAGTTTGATCAAAACTGGATAATCCAGAGGTACCTAGATAGTGAACCTCATCTCCAGAGTAGCCAGAGGCATAGAAGAGTCCTTCCTTCTCTCAGCATAGTCTCACAGCTGCCCGTCTGGCTGGCCTCATGTGTAGATGGTGGAAACTGCACTATGATGATGCCATGTGGAGACCTGGTATCCATGACTGAAAGAGTAGGACTTCTCTCTTCATTCAGGAAAACCACCAAGGTCCTGTTTCACAGTGCAATTTATCTGTGAATGGAAGGAGTAGAAAGCTGTGTTCAGCAGGTAGCAAGTGAACTCTAGAACTTGGTACACATGATCCAGAGGCATAGGTCCTTAGAGCGTGCCTGGGGTGGAGGTGCCAGGAAAGAATATAGTGTTTGCAAGGAGGAACTTAAGGTGGAAACAGATAAGGAGATATCCTTCAGCACTTTTGTGCCTCAGCCTGACCTTGGGATGGAGTTAGACCATTGTCTACCATTTAAATTATTGCCCTGAAACATGTCCCACAAATATAGATATGCACCATTATAACACAAATCCAGGATATCTGAAATGAAACCACAAGACAATTAGACAAGATTCTAAAGGTTTTGTGATTTCAAGTGCTAGTAAGGTTGAGAAACAAGGAGAATAGGGATGTTTTTACATTGTTGAAGAGAATGTAAATTGCCACATTACTTTGGGAGGCATCTGGCAATATCTGGTAAAACTGAATATTTATGTAGTCTTCAATCCAAACATGTCACTGCTAAGCTTCTACCCTAAAGTAGGGGTTGGCAAACTTTTACTGTAAAAGATCAGATAAATACTTTCAGTTTTACATGCCATATATTATCTGTCACAGCTACTCAGCTCTGCAACTGTAGTGTGAAAGCAACCATTCATTTTTGTTGCTCGGTTGCTAAGTCATGTCCAGCTCTTTGTGACCCCATGGATTACAGCACATCACGCTTCCCTGTCCTTCACTCTCTCCCAGAGTTTGCTCAAACTCATGTCTATTGAGTCAGTGATGCCATCCAACCATCTCATCCTCTGTTGTCCCCTTCTCCTCCTGCCCTCAATCTTTCCCAGCAACATGGTCTTTTGCAATGAGTTGGCTCTTCAAACCAGGTGGTCAAAGTATTGGAGCTTTAGCTTCACTCCTTCCAGTGAATATTCAGGGCTGATTTCTTTTAGGATTGACTGGTTGGATTTCCTTGTTGTCCAACGACTCTCAAGAGTCTTCAGAACCACAGTTCTGAAGTGTCAGTTCTTCAGTGTTCAGCTTTCTTTATGGTCCAACTCTCATTCCCATACATGATTACTGGAAAAACCATAGCTTTGACTATACAGATCTTTGTTGGCAAAATGATGTCTCTGCTTTTAATATGCTATCTAAGTTTGTCATAGCTTTTCTTCCAAGGAGTAAGTGTCTTCATTTCATGGCCGCAGTCACGGTCTGCAGTGATTTTTGGAGCCTAAGAAAATAAAATCTGTCACTGTTTCCACTGTTCCCAAGTCTGTTTGCCATGAAATGATGGGACCAGATGCCATAATGTTAGTTTTTTTGAATGTTGAGTTTTTTCACACTCCTCTTTCATCTTCATCAAGAAGCTCTTTGTTCCTTATCGCTTTTTGCCATAAGAGTGGTATTATCTGGATATCTAAGATTGTTGATATTTCTCCTGGAAGTCTTGATTCCAGCTTGTGATTGATCTAGCCCACATGTGGTGTACTGTGCATGTAAGTTAAATAAGCAGGGTGACAATATACAGCCTTGACCTACTCCTTTCCCAATTTGGAACCAGTCTGTTGTTCCATATCTGGTTCTAACTGTTGCTGATATGGTGTTCTGGTATTCCCATCTCCTTCAGAGTTCACCAGTTTGTTGTGATCTACACAGTCAAAGGCTTTGACATAGTCAGTAAGGCAGAAATAGATATTTTTCTGGAACTCTCTTGCTTTATCTATGATCCAACAGATGTTTGCAGTTTGATCTCTGGTTCCTCTGCCTTTTCTAAACCCAGCTTGTACATCTGGAAGTTCTTGGTTCATGTACTGTTGAAGCCTAGCTTGGAGGGTTTTGAACATTTTGCTATCATGTGAAATGAGCACCATTGTACAATAGTTAGAACATTCTTTGGCATTGCTTTTCTTTGGGATTGGGATGAAAACTGACCTTTTCCAGTCCTGGGGCCACTGGTGAGTTTTCCAAATTTGTTGACATACTGAGGGCAGCACTTTCACAGTATCTTCTCTTAGGATTTGAAATCGCTCTGCTGGAATTCCACCTCCTCCACTAGCTTTGTAAGGCCCACTTGACTTCACACTCCAGGATATCTGGCTCTAGGTGAGTGAACACTGTTGCGATTAGCCAAGTCATTAAGGCCTTTTTAGTATAGTTCTTCTGTGTATTCTTGCCGCCTTTTCTTAATCTCTTCTGTTTCTGTTAGGTCCTTGCTGTTTTCTGTCCTTTATTGTGCCCATCTTTATATGAAATGTTCCCTTGGTATCTCCAGTTTTCTTGAAGAAATCTCTAGTCTTTCCCATTCTATTGTTTTTCTCTGTTTCCTTGCATTGTTCATGTAAGAAGGCTTTCTTATCTCTTCTTGCTATTTTCTGGAACTCAGCATTCAGTTGGAAATATCTTTCCCTTTCTTTCTTGCCTTTTGCTTCTTTTCTGTCCTCAGCTGTAAGGCCTCCTCAGACAACCATTTTGCCTTCTTGCATTTCTTTTTCTTTGGGATGGTTTTGGTCACTGCCTCCTGTACAGTGTTGTGATCCTCTGTCCATAGCTCTTAAGGCACTCTGTCTTCTAGATCTAATCCCTTAAATCTATTGGTCACCTCCACTGTCTAATCATTAGAGATTTGATTTAAGCCAAACCTGAATGATCTAGTGATTTTCTCCACTTTCTTCAATTTCAGCCTGAATTTTGAAATAAGGAGCTTCATGATTTGAGCCACAGTCAGCTCCAGGTCTTTTTTTTTTTTTTTTTGGCTGACTATATAAAGTTTCTCCATCTTTGGTTGCAAAGAATATAATCAATCTGATTTTGGTGTTGACAGTCTGGTGGTGTCCATGTGTAGAGTCATCTCTTGTGTTGAAGGCAACCATAGATAAAACATAAACAGATGAATATGGCTGTCTTCCATTAAACTTTATTTACAAATGCAAATGACAGGCCAGATTTGGCCCAAGACATAGTTTGCTAACTCATGACCTAAAGAATCATTTAATTTTATACACACAAGACAAATACATAAGAACACATAAGAATGTTCATAGCATCATTGTTGGCAATAGAGCAAATTAGAAATAAACTGAATGTCCATCATTGGAAAAATGGATAAATAGATTGTATATATGTGCAATGAAATAACTGTATCAGCCAATGAATAAATACAAGCACTCTGTATATTTCTTCTTTTAAAAATATTTATTTATTTGGCTGTTCTTGGTCTCAGTTGCAGCACTTGGGCTTAATTGCTCAGCAACATGTGGGATCTTATTTCCCTGATCAGGGATCGGACCTGAGGCTCCTGGATTGGAAGGTGGATTCTTAACCTCTGGATCATCAGGGAAGTCCCAGCACTCTATATCATCATGGATAAATCTCACAGTGTTTAAGCAAGAAGTATACAGACAATGCAATATAATTGATTTGAATTTTACAAAATAATTGCACATATTCTTTTAAGATATGTATATGTATAATAAAAGTATAAAAAGATTTACGAGAAAGAAAAATACCAAATTTAGAATAGTGGTAACCTATGGCAAGAGTGAGTTCAGAGCTATCAAGGAAGGGCATGCAGGGGACTTAAACTGAAGTTTAATGCTCATGGAGGATCTACAAATGGCGTGTAAAGGAGTGCTCATTATGTCATATCTTAGACCTTTTTCTTTGTCTCAAATACTTTATAATTAAAAATTTTTTCTAGAGTTTAAAATTTTGAGTGCTTTGTGTTAGACTTCAGTTTCTGACCCCTCATTGATAGACAGCTGCAATTGCTTGAATCTTAATGTCTCATTCAGTGGTGCAACCTACGTGCTCCATCCATGGAGCCTGTTTGACAGCACTTTTAATATGATAACATTTGTGTTGGACAATGAAAATGCTTTCACTAGCCTCGGTCTTCCAGCAGCACTTTTATTTGTAATCAGAATAGGTTGCTATGGAAAATTGCTGGTTGAGAGGAGAAAGTGTTGTCAGGATTCTGTTTTGTTTTTTCATTGATTTGTCTTTATGAATTTACCATTACTTCAGTTTTCTAGCCCAAATTCCTATGGTTTATTTATTGTTCTCTGCTTTCCTCTTTGAACATTCTAGTAAGAGATCCACCAACAATCTTTGTCCTTTATTTCACTTTTTAGATGGGTGAGTTTTGGTCACCAAGTCTCAAGTTAGGTGACTTTCTAGTTCTCCAGAGAGGATGAAAAAAATTGGAAATGCCTTCTACATAGGGAATTGATTAAGTTCAGATTTTTCCCACACTGGAAAAAGCTGATTTGGACTCACAGTCATATGAGTCAGCCGCAGCTGGGAACATGTTGTCCACTTACAGTGAACTGTTCCATGCTTGGGAAAGGTGACCGGCTGGCAGGGCAGGAGAGAGAAGTGATGCATTTTAGCGTTCAGGAATTTTTTCCATGAAGACATTCCTTGGACGGCCATTCACTTTTGCATGGCCCTTAGGCACAGCTGTCTGAGAAGGACTCTTGTTTTTGTCTCTGGGTATATATGACAAATGGTCTTTGAACTTGATGGAACGGAAACAGCCAGGACAGATTCTAGCCTACTGATTGCTGATGTAGAAGTGAACACCATCAGGGCATCTCTTTCTCATATGTATCCCATAAGGGGAGGGCTGAGTTACAGTGAAGACTGGAAATATAGAGTTTGTATGGTTGTTGTTTCAAAATAGTGAGAATTCATGTCAGTGTGTTTTGGCAGGCCCTTATCCAGCACACTGTCTCCCACTTTCTCCACAGCTGTTCACTGCCATACATTTCTGATCCAAAATACAAAGTGGTCCAAAAAGTGTAGAACACACTGAGCTGATCTTTCCACCAGGGAAATAGCATTACAGGAAATATTAAATTGTTAGAATATGAGTTTTGTGGGAAACTAAATATTTTGGGGTTTATAGAGATGATTGGTTCCCTACCTCTCTCAACAGCAGTTTATCTTCATTATTTAAAATTTGGGACCAACAAATGTGTTTTCCAACAAATATAACTGATATCTAAATACAGTTAATGTGGCTCATGAAAATTGAAGTGGCAGCAAATATTGAGTCAAAAATTATTAGAAATGTGAGGGCTGCATGTATGGAGTATAGCATGTGAACTTAAACTGGGAATAAATGAAGGAGCAAAGTCTAGGAACATCTCAGCAACTCATAAGAGAGCATGTTTGTAAGACATTGATAAGAAATATATTTACTTCAAACATTACATGAATACTAAAATTTACACAATAACTAAAATATGTTAGCAAAATATTTCTTGTCAAGATGCCTTTATTTAATGTATGTACAAAAATAATTTAAAATTACCACATCAAAGCACTCTTCCAAAGAGTGGTCACCTCTTAGAAGGAGGAAGAGTACAGTGTATCGGTTAAGAGCATAATGTTTGGCCTAGGGTCCAACCTTACTATATAAAACCCCTGAATAGTTTCTCTCTGAGATTTAGTTTTTGCATCTGTAAAGAAAGTAATTGCCTCATAGATTTGTTTTGAGGATTTAATAAGATAATATAAAGCAGTTAGAGTAATACCCAATCAGTACTCAATAAGTGATATCTATCATAATTACATTATATAATTGCTATGCAAATGATAAAACTAAAACTGTTTTTCAAAGTTGATAAATATCCCTCTGTAATGTAGTTCAATATTACTCATCATTTATCATGTCACATTGCTTTTAATATTATAAAGGTAGACAATTTACTTCAGTTCTTGATCGAAAGAACACAGAATCTGAATTAATGAGATCTGAATTTAAAAGTTTTTTTGAAAATAAGTTCGGTATTTAAAACCTCCAAAGATAGTATTTTAATTAATTTTAACAAAGAATTTTAAAGCAGCTACTACTGTAAACTATTGTGGAGGAGGGAATTAAAAAAACAGGGACTTCTATAGTTATACATTATTTCTTTGAATTGATACCTTTTTAAATGTCCAAGAGAAATTTGTTGAGAAATTTAAACTGTAAACTGTGTTTCCAAATCTTACTAATCATCCCTGCCCGAGGAGAGTTAAAGTTCATCATGTTGTAGGGAAAAATTGGATTAATAATAAAGAGACTGGGATTTTCTTATTTTTCTTAGAAGAAATTTTATATGTTTCTTGGTTGGTTGGTTTTGGTTTTGATCTCTCAGTTGGTTGACTATAAAACTCTAGAAGTAGACTGGAAGAGAAGCTGAGATAATTTTGGAGGAACCTGGGGCTGCTCTTGGCACGGCGTCAGTGGGAACTGACTTTTCAGCTGGGGGAGGAGAGGCAAGGCCATGCAGAGGCCTCTAAACAGACGCCAGGCCCTTAGCAGAGTGGGCTCTCTACAGTCAGTGCAGAGACACCACCCTCCTTCTTTACGTGTGACTTTGCTGGAAAGAATGAGAATGGGAAGGGAGGAAATGACTGACTCTATGGGACAGCTGAGATGCTTTTAGGGGGCTGTGGCCTGAGAAGCAAAGCATTATGTGTAAAATGAAAAGCTAGGTATTTCACGGTTGTCTTATTTGGATCAAATTAGACAGTATGAAAGTGCTTTAAAGTCAAAAGCTCCATATATGACTGTGAAGAACTTCAGTGTAAGGCCCACACTGGACTCTACAAACTTGCGCCTTTTGTGATGTTGACAATACTCTATCAAGGTTCATCTGAGGATCTTATTTTTGGGAGCAGCTGGTGGCATAAATTCTATGCCCATTTTGTTGTGAAAGAAAGCGAAACACAAATAAAACTGAATTAGCTTGACAGAAATCTCACCAATAGCTGATTAGCAGAATTGACACGTTCAGGTTAGTAGATTACTCTGCTCATGGCTCTTTCAAATTTAGTTTGTCTCACATAAATGTGTATTATGCCATATAAAATCTCTGTTGAGAGTCTCCTCTGCCCCAGTCTCAGACACTGGGTTTGGTGGGGTTCAAACTAAGCCTAATTCCAGGGGGTGAGGATGTGTCCCACGTCTGCTAATGAACTTACTGCTTGTCTTTGGTTGCAGTGACAGGTTTAGAATTGGGCACAAGGTCAAGGTGAGCCAGTCAGAGCTCATGACAGAAATTTGGTGATGCTATCTAAAGGAGTTGGCTAAACTGGTTCAGGTCTCTTTTCTTCTTTTTTTTTCCAGAGACTTTGGCATAGAATAAAGCAGATACTGAGGAAAACAGAGCTGTGAATTAAAGAGAGACACAGTGTCCTAATGATATCATGTAAAACCCTGGATCCAACTACCCTGAAGCCAGATTCAGACCTCACATTCCTAATTATATGTGTCAATGATTTTATTTCTGTGATTAATTTATTTTGAGATTGGTGTCTGTCATTTCCAACAAAAATACCCTTTAAAAAAAATCTTTAAATTTTCCTCTTTCATTTTTTTCGTTCCTTTTTCATTTTCCTTCCCTTTCCTTTTCATCTTTCTTTTTTCCTTTTGCCCTTAGTTTAAAGGTCTTTAGTAAGAAACTAAATACAGTCAGATCATACAAGGACTTGAAAATTAGGATAACAGTGCTGGACTTTGTCATTTATACCCTAAGTTTTTTTAATTTTGGAAATAGCATGATAGGGATGATTCTTCTGGTAGAAGTATGTGGTAGACATTGAAGGATGAAGAGAGTGCATTCATGAACAGAAATTAGGGTGTTGTTCGAACTTACAGGGAAGAGTTCTGGCTGCCCTTTGATCATTTGTCTATTAGATTAGAGATGTAGGGATAGATGTAAATAATAATAAACATATGTAAAGGCAGCATTAGTAGACATGGTGAACCAATGAAATAAGGGAGATAAAGGAGAGTTGAAGGGGAGTCTGAGGTTTTGAGTATATGTTGGGAAATAGATGGGGAAACAGTGTCAGATTTTAGTTTTTGGGTTCCAAAATCACTGCAGATGGTGACTGCAGCCATGAAATTATAAGACGCTTACTCCTTGGAAGAAAAGTTATGCCCAACCTAGATAGCATATTCAAAAGCAGAGACATTACTTTGCCAACAAAGGTCCGTCTAGTCAAGGCTATGGTTTCTCCTGTGGTCATGTATGGATGTGAGAGTTGGACTGTGAAGAAAGCTGAAAGCCAAAGAATTGATGCTTTTAAACTGTGGTGTTGGAGAAGACTCTTGAGAGTCCCTTGGACTGCAAGGAGATCCAACCAGTCCATTCTGAAGGAGATCAGCCCTGGGAATTCTTTGGAGGGAATGATGCTGAAGCTGAAACTCCAGTACTGGGGCAGGAGGAGAAGGGGGAAGACAGAGGATGAGATGGCTGGATGGCATCACGGACTCGATGGACATGAGTTTGAATGAACTCTGGGAGTTGGTGATGGACAGGGAGGCCTAGTGTGCTGTGATTCATGGGGTCGCAAAGAGTCAGACACGACTGAGCAACTGAACTGAACTGAACTGAACTGGGATTTTGATTGAAGAAAGGATTGTTATCAACCGAGAAATTGGAGAGTAAGCCAGCTGAAGGCTGCAGGAGATTTTATGTTGAATTTTATTCTTGCTGAAAATGAGTAGGAGGTCATCCTAATCAAAGTATCTTTGATACCGTGGGCCAGAACTCAGTCAAGGAAAGTATCAGATGAGGACGGATGTCTAAGACGTTAGCTGTGGGAAAAAATACAACCAGAAGGAAGAAGGAGGAGGGATGAGAAAATAGGAGAGAGGTGTCAAAGCTGAAAGGTTAGGAAGAAACCTAAAAGTTCTGTTGCTAAACCAAGGAAGATGCAAATTTTAAGATAGAAAAATTGATGGTATCAAATATTTCAGAAATGAAAGAGACTGCTATCTAGGCAATCTCAATCAACTAGGCAGATTGATTTCTCATCCTACCTATTTATTAAAATTTGGAGAACTTCATAAATTAAATTTTAATAATACCTCATCAATAACAAATGCCTAATAGAACAGAATGAAACATAAACAAATAGGAAAACTGGAAGACAAACTTGACCATTCGTAAGATCTCCCCATAGAGAAAACCTTTGTTGATTTAGTAGTAGACAAAAGTTCATAGAAGAAAAAGTCATTAGCCCTGATCATTTAAAAATAATAGATTGGTGAATGCAGAAAAATTACTGAATAAGAAAGTATGTGTGGTAAAATATGACAGAGTTAGTCAGTTTTATAAAAAGCTAATGAAAAAAAAAATGGCATCACTGACTCGATGGACATGAGTTTGAGTGAACTCTGAGAGTTGATGATGGACAGGGAGGCTTGGTGTGCTGTGATTCATGGGATCACAAAGAGTCAGACATGACTGAGTGACTGAACTGAACTGAACCAAACCGAATGAAAAAAATCCCAAGAAAAGAGCACACTTAATTATGTAAGTAATAATAGTAAAAAGACAGAAAATTAAGTATGGCCTATTTACTTGTTTCTTCTATTGTATCTTCCAGTTAGATTCTAAGTTCCATGAGGGCAGAGCCCATTTTCATGCTCTTAACTTTTTCAACTCAGTATTTAACATGTTACATCTTGGGATGGGGTGGGGATGCTGCTGCTTCTTAGATAGGAATGCAAGAAGGGAAAGAGTTTGGTGTGAAGATGAACTCAGGTTGCCCGTGCTGGCTTCGTGTTACAATGGGACATCTGAGTTGAGATGTTCAGTGCACATCCGTCAGATTCTAGAACTCTGGGGAGAAGTTCAAGCTGGAGATAGTTTTGAGATCATCAGAATATAGTAGGTTACTGTAAATATGCAATCTTTACCAGCCAAGGGAAAGCGTACAGAGAAGAAGAGACTGGGAAAGAATGCCAAGGAGAGCCAGCCTTTAAGGGAAAGGAGAAGGACACAAGGAAAAATATGACAGTATGTTTCCACGGAGTTCAGGGAGGAGACTGCTTAGGGGTGTAGGGTATATTTCACAAAAGGATGCATAATAGGAACATAGTGAATGCTCAAAAATGTTAACTATTGTTATTATTGAAGAGTAATAGCAGGATGCTTTATTAATATGTTATTGAATTCAGCCGGGGACAGAGTGGAGATGCAAAAGGAGAGTCTTGTATAAAGCCGAAGACGGGGAAGAGGAAAAGGGAGGACACAAGAGGGTAGTGATGAGATGAAAGTGAGGTCAGAGGAGGGGAGAAGGAGAGGATGATGCTTTAGTCCCATTACTGAGTGCTGCCTAGAGCCAGGTCTTGTTCTTAGTGCTGTGACTGACAGTCTTACCACAGCCCTACAAAGACTATGTTTATCCACATTTTGTAGTTGAGGGAACTCAGGAAAAAAGTTCCAGTAACTTGCCTCACATTTTCTGTTACTAAGGGCTGATCACAGATTTGACACCAGGCATTTTGATTCTTGAGCCCATGTGCTTAATCCCTTCTCTGTACAGCCTCTTAATTATATGAGCAATCATAGTAAAATGTTTTTCTCTCTTTTGAAAGCCAAATCTGAAGTGCAAGTCTCTTTCCAAGGTGATCTTAGCACACACTGCTGTTAGTTGAGAGCACAAACTGCTTTGCAGTGGATTGAAGACACCTGCAGGGCTGCAGATGTAGTATAATGCAGTCAAGACCTCAGGAGAAGCAACAGAGCCTATTTTAGAGACTGTTTTTAACCCACACCAGGGATATGAGCAATGACTCCACCACATGTGACCATGACTCTCATTTATCAGATGGGAATGCAAATCTCATCAGACTTTTTAAAGTGAGAAGATTCAGAATACCCACAATTGAAGTAAATGTGAATCATTTTGATTTTAGTGTTATTTGGTATAATTCTCAATAAAAATATGAAGTGATATTAAACATTGTATGGTAAGCATCTGGATAAACTTTTATTAACAAACAAGCTTTTTAAATACTGGCAGTTTTTCCTAAAATAATTACCACAAGAATATCAAGAAAAATGTCTTTTGTGAGGTTAAATTAATATAGTTATTTTTGTAAGGTTAAGATAAGATAGTGCCTTATGGAATTGATCCCTGGGAGAGGCACTCGTCACAAAAGCAAAAAAAAAAAAAAAAAAAAAGTTAGTTTTGCTCTTCCACAAAGTGTTGGATCAACCATCGTTGTTATTCTGTTGCTAAGTCGTGTCCTGCTGTTTGCGACCCCGTGATCTGCAGCACCCCAGGCTTCCCTGTCCTTCACCATCTCCCAGAGTTTGCTGAAACGCATGCCCATTGAATCAGTAATGCCATCCAGCTATCTCATCCTCTGTCACCGCTTCTCCTCAAGCCCTCAAATCTTCCCAAGCATCAGAGTACACAAGACTCAGCATGCAGGAAATTCTCATGAATCATTTTGTTTTCTCCACTGACCATACCTCCCTGCCCCACCCTCCGCCCCACCAAGTAGATTCTAATTCTTCTCCATGAGCTCTTTTTCATGCAGGCTTACTTAATTATATTTTATCCTAGCCCTTTCACTTTTGAGGCCAGCTAGCATTCCAGGGTATCAAAACATTTATACTACATAATGTATGTCTCTTTAAGAAGGGATTTTTTTTTCTTTTTAAGAAAATTTTAAGTTTTCTCCATATTATGTTTCTGAGAGACAAATATTTGCTATTCATAACAAATCTCTTACTATAAGTCAAATAAAATGAAGATAAAATACATTTTTTTTGGTGGTACCTATGACTCTTTAGGCATACAACCCATCTGAAATAGACTAAATGATGGACTCCCAAATATGTCCCTGTCAAGTTCTTGCAAACCGTGAATGTTGCCTTATATGGCAGCAGGGGCTTGGCAAATGTAATTAAGTTTAAGATCTTGAGGTGGAAGTTTACCCTAGGTAAGGAACCTTGTAACAGAGACTCTGGAAGAGTAAAGGTCAGAGTTGAAAGTGATGTGATGATGGAAACAGAGAAGGGAGTGATGTGCTCTGAGGCTGGAGGAAGGGAATGCAAGCAAAAAACTCCAGGTGACCCCTAGAAGCTGAAGAAAGCATGAAATGAACTCTCTTGCAGTGCATTCAGAAAAACCAGCCATGGCAGACAATCTGCGGTGACAGTGGGATTTATCTGGGGATCCTTGGGTCACGCAATATGGTTGTCTACCATAGCTACATGACCAAGCCCCAGGAAAAACTCTGATCACCAAGGCCAGAGTGAGCCTCTCTGGTTGGCAGTACCCTGCACACTGTGTATTGTCACATATCTTTGTTGGGAGCAATAAGTGCTGTTTGCCTGACTCCACTGGGCGAGGACCACTGGAAGCTCATACATGGAATACCTCGACATATGTGCCTCTTCCCTTTGCTGCTTTTTAATTTGGTGAATTGTTCAACCTGAGAGTGTTCTTGGGGAAACTCAAGTTTGCTTTTGGTGCCAGAAGTACGCTTGAGGACCCCCAACTTTGCATCAGGTGTCAGAAGCGAGGGTGGTTTTGCACTGGCTCCTAGCGCTCCTGGCCCATTGATGTGGTCTGCTAAGTTCAAGCTGTGCTGAGGTTTGGACTCTTTTGGGTTGTTGTCTAAGGCTCAGTAAACAGCTACTCTCTTTCTGCCTTTGGGACTGATTGGAATAGTTCTTTTATCTTCGCTTTCTGCTGTCATCTCCTGCCATGTAATTATGAGCACAGAGAAGGTAGGGAAATATTGGAGGTGATGGGAATGATCAGTTAGTTTTAAAAATGCTGTACAGCCACATTTCTCTTCTAGAAAAATAATTACTAAAACTACAAAAAGAATCCGACAAAATACTCTTTCTTTTCTAGGTGGCCTTCTCATCCTCCTCCTATCCACCCACCTCAACATGGGTCTGCATCCTGAATGAACGTGTTCCTCAAAGACAGTAACTCCCACGCACCAAGCGGTATCTGGCTGTGTGGGTGAGATATTCTCCAGCCTCTCCAAAGCTGTGTAGATAAGTCTGGGCTAAAGTTACTGCTGCCATCATCTAGGGTGTGCTGTTTGTTTCTACAGGAGGTTCTGCATCCTTGCTAAGTCACCCGTGTTGGCAACACTTCTCGCATGGGATGAACCTCTGTTGGGCCTCACATAACAGATCCTGAGCCACTCATTGCTTCAGGCAGTAGACAGTGTGGGCTGGGTCCTGCCGTGAGCTACAGCCACAGCTTTCACCTCCTGAGGGTCAGTGAGAAGCCTGACCTCATGTCATGGGGGGAAAACAGTCTAAAAACTCTAGGTCTTTTAGGTTCTGTGTGACTCCACTCTATGGACCCGCTCTAGTTTCTGAGACCATCTCAGTTCTCCCTAGTTTCAAGATTAGTAGCTGTGGTTTCTGTTTGGGAACACAGTCTACCATGTGATGTGATGTCCATCTTTCCCTCAAGCAAGCCAAAAGGGAAAAAAAAAATGGTGCAGGTGTTCTTAAGTTCTTAGAAATTCTAGGATTGAGCAATGACCTTCATGGATTGGGTGACTAACAGGATATGGGGAATTAATTTAGGAAAGCTGCAGATGAGGAATCTTTCCTAAACAACAACAACAACAAAAAAACGGAACTTGGACTACTGGGAGTGATGGTATGCATAAGAAAGAATGCAGTCATTTCATCCTTGACCAAGATGGTAATATCCTCTCTCAATAAAGGATTATAGGCAATGGATTATCCAGTTAATGGGTAACTAATAGAAGAAACCAGGAAAATGTCCAAACAGATTTACCAGCCATTAAGACTGTAGCAATTGTAGCATCCGAATGATGTCCTTTCAAAAACTGACCACTCAAAGATTGCTCTGTAATTACTCCATTTCTTCTCTTTGGAATTCCTTTCCCTAAATGGAAATTGCTACTAATGGAACTAAGGAAAAGCATTCATGTCCTCTCCTGGACAAGACTGAAAAAATTGGTCTCTCTTTCCTGAGTGGTGAGCATGATGGCCAACTACAAGTATCAGAGATGGAGAGCCATCTTTGATGGCTGGGGTGGAGGAGAAAAGTGGGGCTTCTCATGTACCTGCTTGAATATATTCATCTCCATAGATCCCATTTCTAAAAAAGTTTTAAAGGGTTGGTGATTTGATTTTTAAATGGTAAAGAAATTCCTTCAAAGGTATAATCAGGAGAAGTCAGAGGTATTCTGGGCATAAAGGCTGGCCCAGCCCCAGGACAGAACCATTGACTTTATGCGAGCTTGTCTGGTTAGAGGAAGTCCTGACTGACTCCTGTGAGTGATCTTCCTACTTACTCAGGAGTGTGGGACTTTATTCACTTGGCTTTGGGGCTTAACCCAGATCACTGACTCAATGGACAAGAATTTGAGTAGGCTCCGGGAGTTACTGACGGACAGGGAAGCCTGGCGTGCTGCAGTAAGAGATGCAAAGAGTCGGACACGACTGAGTGACTGAACTGAACTGACCTGGGGCTTAACAGGGCAGAATCCAGGAGCTGGCACTGCCAGCCTTGGCACTAGTGGGTGCATCGTTAGTGAATTATTTGACATTTTAGCAGGCACTGGCATGTGAATTTGGGGTTTTATATACCAGATATCAATATTTTAGCAATCTTTGTAAGAAGTTCTTTTCCTTTGCCAAATATTTGAGAGGAAAAAAATTCTCCTGAAATGTTACAATAAACAAAATTTAAAGGAGAAAGCAACATTTTATTGCTTAATGGAAAGAAGAAACTAATCTGAAAGTTTGGACTTCTGGAGAAAAGTGCTATTCTTTTGAGTAAATGTGCATGAGTCCTATTTTGCACATTGCACATTACTAATTCTTATACCATTTCTGACTTGAGATCTAAGTCTAAACTTAGACACTTTGAATTACTCAGATAATGGATGTGACTGTATCTCTGTAGGATGACTGTGATATTTTGAGTATAGTGTTGAATTATTTTGATCATTCATGTTAATACATTCATTCAGAGTATTGTGACCCTCTCTTTCTCATCCACCCTCATGTTTCTCTATGTCCTAAAGAACATTTATATCTCAAGAAATTATCATAGGTATTTTTGTTGGAAGAAAGGAGAATTAGAGGACTGTCTATATAGAAAGAAAGAAAGTGAAGTCACTCAGTCGTGTCCAAGTCTTTGCAACCCCATGGACTATAGCCTACCAGGCTCCTCCCTCCATGGGATTCTCCAAGCAAGAGTACTGGAGTGGGTTGCCATTTCCTTCTCCAGGGGATCTTCCCAACCCAGGGATCGAACCCGGGTCTCCCACATTCGAGGTAGATGCTTTAACCTCTGGGCCACCAGGGAGGCCCCAGGGACTGTCTATAGTCACCCTAAATTTGAGAAACTATGACTTAAACAAAAGTTAAACAGATTTCTTCGCAGAAAGACTTCTCCAAAGTCTTCAATACACTCTGTGTATGCTTTGAATCCCTATCACTTCCCTCTCTCTCTCTCTCCTTTTTTTTTTTGGTAGAATATCTGTTAATGTTATTCAGGATACTTTTCCTATAAGAAATTTGGGGAAATACCACTCAGTTTAAGAATTCAAGATGCAGTTGGTTTAATCATAGCTAGAGGATTTTGGCCTCTCACCAGATAACTGTAAAAGTAAAGCCCTAGAACAACTATTATCTCCTTTTTGGAAGGTCATATGAGAGAGATATCTATTTGTCTCAGAGTGTATCATATGCCCTTTTAAAGAAAGAGGAAAATGATCTAGGGACCCCTGAAGGGCCCTGTAATTCTCTGGCTTTAGCATGCAGACTTTTAGAACATTTTATCAATTAATTTACCTTTGAAAAGGTTAGACTAAATCTTAAAAAGCATCTTTGTCATCTACTCTTTTATAACAATTTCTCCAACAAAGTAGTGGTTAAAACAACAATGATATTATATCAGCATTTGCATGAGTCAGCACTTCAGGAGTGGTTTAGCTGGATTGTTCTGGCTAAGAGTCTCTTATGGAGTTGCAGTTAGGATATGGGCAGAGAGTTCTGTCATCTTCAGGCTCGACTGGGCTTGAAAGGTCTGCTTCTGAATGGTTTACCTATGTGTCTGTTGGCAGACAAGCCCCGTTCCTCACACGTGGGCCTCTCCTTAGGCTGCTTGAGTGTCCTCAGGACATGACAGGTAGCTTCATCTACTATGAGTGCTCTGAGAGAGAAGTGAAGAGGATGCCTTTGCCCTTTTAAGATCTAGTCTCTGAAGCTGTGGACTGTCACTTCCACCCTATGCTATTTTTCAGAAGTGAGTCACTAAATCTGCTAAATCAAGGGGGAGATTTAGGTTTCAGTCATTGATGGAAGAAGATCAGTGAATGGGAGCATACTTTAAAGACAATAGAGAAGGTTGAAATAATGAGGACATGAGATGGGGCAAGATACGGCAGTGCCAGAATTATTTAGCTCAGCATCTTTGTGACATTGTCAAGGGTCTGCACTCTTTCCCCTTTCTGTTCTGCCACATTTGGGGCCTTGACTTTGTGCTCCAGTTAGGCCCACACAGAGTTTCCAGGTGACTGGACAAGTACTGGCTACCATATCCAGTCACAACATCCAGCAGGAAAAAAAGTTTTGTCTTCCTTGTGACATGATTTTTGAGTAAGAAAACCTTTTCTGGAAGCCTTCAATGATTTCCTGTCTTTACTACCTGACCAGAACTGTATCACCTACTCAAATCACAGGCAAGAGGAGTGGCATTGCCGTGAATGGCTTACATAAATCAGGATGCGTTCCTGAGCTAGAGATCAGGAAGCTTGTCCTCAGGTGGACACGGAAATAAATTAAGAGTTCCCTTTGCAAGAAAGAGAGGGAAACACTACTGGGTTGGCGATAAGCTGGTAGTTAGCTTTCCATCTGTGACCTCCTTCCGTGACGGTCTTCTAATCACCATGCCTTGTAAGCAGGACAACAGCACCTCTTTTGTGGAATGTAAAGGGTTATACTTTAGACAGAAGGTCAAGTCCAAGTAGCCCCTCAGTAACTCTTGATATAATGCTCATTCCAATTAAAAGGGGTAAAAATTCAGAAAATAGAATCTCAAAATATATCTTTAATAATATTCAGTGTTGGTGGAAGAGAGGGGTCAGAGATTAAAGTCACTACTGACAAGGGAATCATGTCATTGTTGGGGAGGTAAAGTGGGCTGTGTCTTCTCCTTGGGTCTTAGTAACTGATACAGTAAATTTGTCCTCTGTCCTTATGGGAGTAACATCTAAAGGGAAGTTTTGAGATGTGTGTTACAAGGTCTGGCATTGCATGGATTGTCGTACATTTGCTCACCCGCCTTTCACACCCTCCATTCCTTCCACTGCTCTTGCTCAGTCAGAAACTGCTCAAGCCACTGGGGCCACAGGCCGATGCTCTTGCCTCTCTGTTATCCTGAGTCCTGCAGAGCTATTCAGGGTGATTTCAGCATTGCTCACCCAAAGTACATCTCCACAGCAGTTCGTTCGTCATGCTTCATCTGTGCTCTGTTTTACTCATTTCAGGGAGTTTTTACAGTTTTTCGTCAGTTTCTCAAGACAAATTCAGGGGAACAGAAGAAAGAGGAAAGAGTAGAAATAATCTTCTTTTCCTGGGAGAAAGGCTAAACTTGTTTAGGTGCAAAGATCTTTGGTTAGATACTTTGCATTTAATAGGTGTTTTCCCCTCTCTTTCTCTCACTCTTTCTGCCTTTCTTTCTTTTCTTTCTTTCTTTCACTCATTTGGCTTTGAGGATTCTGAGGGCTTCTGTTTCCCTATCATTCAGGGGGCAAGTGAATGACTGGGAGTAGAAAACTCTGGCACACAGAAATTGCCTTGACAAATTGAATAACAGCAGATCCAAGACACATAATTATTTCCTTAAAGATTTTGCCTGAACTGAAAATGTATAAAGATTGGTGTGCAGATTTCTCATTTCCTACAAAATGCTGTGTCAGTCATACACATGCTAAGAAAAGGAAAGGAAGATTTCTATTTAAAATTAACTTGACAGTGATTGGGGAATTTAACTTCGAAGTGTCTAAATATTTGTGGCCAGCTTAAGCTCCTCCTTACCAGCTCAAGCTCCCAGGTAAAGAATCGGCCTGCAGTGTAGGAGACGTGGGTTCAATCACTGGGTCAGAAAGATCCTCTGGTGAAAGGAATGGCAATCCACTCTAGTATTTTTGCCTGGAGGTTTCTATGGACAGAGTAGCCTGATGGGCTATAGTCCATGGGGTAACCCGCAAAGAGTTGGACACGACTGAGCAATTAACACTTTCTAACAAGCTCCTTGGACACCAAGTCCAAGGAGTAGTGGCTGCGCGGGTGCAGGAGGGCCTAGAGGAGCTATTCCACGTTCAAGGTCAGGAGGGACAGCAGTGAGGAGATACCCTCGATCAAGGTAAGGAGCAGCGGCTACACTTTGCTAGAGCAGCCATGAAGAGATACTCCATGTCCAAGGTAACAAAAACCCAAGTAAGATGGTAGGCATTAAAAGAGGGCATCAGAGGGCAGGCACAGTGAAACCATAATCACAGAAAACCATAATCACAGAAACCATAATCACAGAAAACTAGTCAGTCTAATCACACTAGGACCACAGCCTTGTCTAACTCAATGAAACTAAGCCATGCCTGCGGGGCAACCCAGGATAGGCGGGTCATGGTGGAGAGGTCTGACAGAAAAGGAAATGGCAAACCACTTCAGTATTCTTGTCTTGAGAACCCCATGAACAGTATGAAAAGGCAAAATGATAGGATACTGAAAGAGAAACTCCACAGGTCAGTAGGTGCTCAATATGCTACTGGAGATCAGTGGAGAAATAACTCCAGAAAGAATGAAGGGATGGAGCCAAAGCAAAAATAATAACCAGCTGTGGATGTGACTGGTGATAAAAGCAAGGTCCGATGCTGTAAAGAGCAATATTGCATAGGAACCTGGAATGTTAGGTCCATGAATCAAGGCAAACTGGAAGTGGACAAACAGGAGATGGCAAGAGTGAACATTGACATTCTAGGAATCAGCGAACTGAAATGGACTGGAATGGGTGAGTTTAACTCAGATGACCATTGTATCTACTACTGCAGGCAGCAATCTCTTAGAAAAAATGGAGTAGCCATCATGGTCAACAAAAGAGTCCGAAATGTAGTACTTGGATGCAATCTCAAAAATGACAGAATGATCTCTGTTCGTTTCCAAGGCAAACCATTCAATATCACAGTAATCCAAGTCTATGCCCCAATCAGTAACGCTGAAGAAGCTGAAGTTGAATGGTTTTATGAAGACCTACAAGACCTTTTAGAACTAACACCCAAAAAAGATGTCCTTTTTGGAGACTGGAATGCAAAAGTAGGAAGTCAAGAAACACCTGGAGTAACAGGCAAATTTGGCCTTGAATGCGGAATGAAGCAGGGCAAAGACTAATAGAGTTTTGCCAAGAAAATGCTCTGGTCATAGCAAAGACCCTCTTCCAACAACACAAGAGAAAACTCTACACATGGACATCACCAGAGGGTCAACACTGAAATCAGATTGATTATATTCTATGCAGCCAAAGATGGAGAAGCTCAATACAGTCAACAAAAACAAGACCAGGAGCTGACTGTGGCTCAGATCATGAACCACTTATTACCAAATTCAGACTGAAATTGAAGAAAGTAGGGAAAACCACTAGACCATTCAGGTATGACCTAAATCAAATCCCTTACGATTATGCAGTGGAAGTGAGAAATAGATTTAAGGGCCTAGATCCGATAGATAGAATGCCTGATGAACTATGGAATGAGGTTCGTGACATTGTACAGGAGACAGGGATCAAGACCATCCCCACAGAAAAGAAATGCAAAAGCAAAATGGCTGTCTGGGGAAGCCTTACAAATAGCTGTGAAAAGAAGAGAAGTGAAAGCCAAGGAGAAAAGAAAAATTAAAGCATCTGAATGCAGAGTTCCAAAGAATAGCAAGAAGACATAAGAAAGCCTTCTTCAGTGATCAGTGCAAAGAAATAGAGGAAAAGAACAGAATGGGAAAGACTAGAGATCTCTTCAAGAAAATTAGAGATACCAAGGGAATATTTCATGCAAAGATGGGCTCGATAAAACACAGAAATGTTATAGACCTAACAGAAGCATAAGATATTAAGAAGAGGTGGCAAGAATACACAAAAGAACTGTACAAACAAGATCTTCATGACCCAGATAATCATGATGATGTGATCACTCATCTAGAGTCAGACATCTGGAATGTGAAGTCAAGTGGGCCTTAGAAAGCATCACTATGAACAAAGCTAGTGGAGGTGATGGAATTTCAATTGAACTATTTCAAATCCTGAAAGATGATGCTGTGAAAGTGCTGCACTCAATATGCCAGCAAATTTGGAAAACCCAGCAGTGGCCACAGGACTGGAAAAGGCCAGTTTTCATTCCAATCTCAAAGAAAGGCTATGACAAAGGAGGCTCAAACTACCGCACAATTGCACTCATCTCACATGCTAGTAAAGTAATGCTCAAAATTCTCCAAGCCAGGCTTCAGCAATACGTGAACCATGAACTCCTGATGTTCAAGCTGGTTTTAGGAAAGGTACAGGAACCAGAGATCAAATTGCCAACATCCACTGGATCATGGAAAAAGCAAGAGAGTTCCAGAAAAACATCTATTTCTGCTTGATTGGCTATGCCAAAGCCTTTGACCGTGTGGATCACAATAAACTGTGGAAAATTCTGAAAGAGATGGGAATACCAGACCACCTGACCTGCCTCTTGAGAAATCTGTATGCAGGTCAGGAAGCAACAGTTAGAACTGGACATGGAATGACAGACTGGTTCCAAATAGGAAAAGGAGTACGTCAAGGCTGTATATTGTCACCCTGCTTATTTAACTTATATACAGAGTACATCATGAGAAATGCTGAACTGGAAGAAACACAGGCTGGAATCAAGATTGCTGGGAGAAATATCAATAACCTCATATATGCAGATGACACCACCCTGATGCCAGAAAGTGAAGAGGAACTAAAAAGCCTCCTGATGAAAGTGAAAGAGGAGAGTGAAAAAGTTGGCTTACAACTCAACATTTAGAAAATTAAGATCATGGCATCTTGTCCCATCACTTCATGCAAATAGATGGGGAAACAGTGGAAACAGTGTCAGATTTTTTTTTTTTCCTCAAAATCACTGCAAATGGTGATTGCAGCCACGAAATTAAAAACGCTTACTCCTTGGAGGAAAAGTTATGATCAACCTAGATAGCATATTGAAAAGCAGAGACATTACTTTGCCAACAAAGTTGCGTCTAGTCAAGCCTATGGTTTTTCCAGTGGTCAGGTATGGATGTGAGAGTTGGACTGTGAAGAAAGCTGAGCGCCGAAGAACTGATGCTTCTCAACTGTGTTGTTGGATAAGACTCTTGAGAGTCCCTTGGACTCCAAAGAAATCTAACTAGTCCATTATAAAGGGATCAGTCCTGGCATTTCTTTGGAAGGACTGATGCTAAAAGCTGAAACTTCAATACTTTGGCCACCTCATGTGAAGAGTTGACTCACTGGAAAAGACTCTGATGCTGGGAGGGATTGGGGGCAGGAGGAGAAGGTGACGACAGAGGATGAGATGCTGGATGGCATTGCCGACTCGATGGATGTGAGTTTTAGTGAACTCTGGGAGTTGGTGATGGACAGGGAAGCCTGATGTGCTGCGATTCATGGGGTCGCGAAGAGTCGGACATGACTGACAGACTGAACTGAACTGAACTGAACAAGCTCCTTAGATATGGTGAGGAAAGGCCCTTACTGGAGGTCAGGCCTCTGCAGAGGTGGCTGCGTCTATTGGCTCCAGAGGCTCTCAGGCTGATTTCATGGGGGTGAGGGGCTGGAGGGAGTGGAGACTCAGGGACCCCCTAACCCACTGGCTTTCCCCTTTAAAATGGATTGGCAAAATTCCTTAGTGTCCTTCTGTTTACCTTTCTCTGGATCATATATTTGTCTAAATACCATAGCACTTCATAAAAGATTCACACTATTTCACAATTACATATAATATTTTGTCAAGATTAATTTGGAACCAAAGGCATTGTAGGGCCCCCTAAGAAAGTTAAGCTGCTGGCAAAGACAGAAGTAAATGTGTAATGTAAAATGTTGCACGATTTGCTGAATGTTCCTTTTCCTTTTGTTGTGGAGAGGGGGAGCACCTCTACCCTACTGGCCCTGATTGGTCAAACTCTTGGTAAGAACATCTATGTCCATCTGTCATTTATCTCTCTCTCTAATGGAAAATATAGTTATAATAGAAAATATGCATATAAAGAGTTCTGTATTAGATATAGCTCTGGAAGTTTTGTTTGTTTGTTTGTAACTGGAATACATGCTCCAGTGAGATTTTTCAGTGCATATGTAAGCTGGGTTCATTTTAGGGAATAAACTTCTGTTTTTTAACCTCTACATTTGTTCTTTCCTAAACGGCCACCTGAGAATGAACCTGTGGTTGGTGGGTTCTCTGTGTCCCTTTACAGTTGCCTCCCTCCACTTTACTGACCCTAAATTTGACCATGATGCTTTTCTCAGGACTCAGGACTTGAATATCAAGCTGCCAAAGGAAGAACTTGAGACTTCAGAACTCGTAAGGAAGCTTTGTGTGAGGAAAATAAAGAGAAACTTCTAGTGGAAAGATCTTAAAGGAAAAACACATTATTTGCTTCAGGCTTCAGACTCAAGGAAAGGCTGCATATCTTCTCCATTTCTTTTAGAACTTGAATTCAGAATCAGTTGGTTAACCCAGAGACATAGATTAATATATGCATTTCAATTAAAGTCAGACTTTTTTTTTCCTGACAAAAATGGTCTGTTTTACCTAATTTATTTGAAACTGAGAACTTTGCCATTTTCCTTTTAAGGATACACAGTTTCTATAAATTAAAATAGCTAAATCTGGAGCTTCAAGATTTTGAGGAATATATTTAAAGCATGTATGCCAGAAATCACATTTTTAGTGATTTAAATTTATGATAAAAATTCTAGATGTTAAAAATCTGTGGCCTGTAGATAGTTTGCAAAATTGTTTTAGGACATGTTTGGGCAAAAGTATTTGAAGACTACTGCCTTAGAGTGTCATATTATCAGGGTGGGGGTAGAACAGGAGGAGTCTATCACAAAATTGTCGAGAAAGGAAGTCTCTGGCGTCTGGGCCTTCTCCTCTCTCCACTCTGCCTTTCCTTTGAAGCTCTCTCACAGAGGTCTCTGGCAGCGAGGGTTCCCCAGTCCAGTTTCTATAGTCCTTGCTGCTGCTGCTGCTGCTGCTAAGTCGAAGTCGCGTCAGTTGTGTCCAACTCTGTGTGACCCCATAGACGGCAGCCCACCAGGCCCCACCATCCCTGGGATTCTCCAGGCAAGAACACTGGAATGGGTTGCCATTTCCTTGTCCAGTGCATGAAAGTGAAAGGTGAAAGTGAAGTTGCTCAGTCGTGCCCTATTCTTTGCGACCCCATGGACCGCAGCCCACCAGGCTCCCCCATCCCTGGGATTCTCCAGGCAAGAGTACTGGAGTGGGTTGCCATTGCCTTCTTCAACGCATGAAAGTGAAAGGTGAAAGTGAAGTCTCCTCAGTCGTTTCCTATTCTTCACGACCCCATGGACTGCGGCCCACCAGACTCCCCCATCCATGGGATTCTCCCAGGCTGGAAGGTGTATTAGGCAAGTGCAATAATCCTTGCACTTCCATCCTATCCTGGGTTTCATTTCTACAGCCCTGACCTCCAGGAGCAGGGATCTAATTGTTCAACTCACCTTTTAAAATTTATTTCGGTTTATGTGTTTGTTTGGTTCCCTGGGTCTTAGTCACAGCACACAGGATCTTCAGTCTTTGTGGCAGTGTGTGCCATCTTTAGTTGCAGCCTGAGAACTTTTAGTTGCAGCATATGGGATCCAGTTCCCTGGCCAGGGATCAGAACCGGGCACCCTATTGGGAGCTCAGTGTCTTAGCCTCTAGACCACCAGGGAAGTCCTTTTTAAAAGTTTCTACTAGCTTAGTGACCATTCTTCTTTGCCCATCCTGTGGTTTAGAAAGTTACCCATCTTTTGAGTCTTGATTGGAGGCTGAACCCATCTTGTATGATAAAATCTGAAAGTTTCCTATATTCACTTTCCCAGCTCCTTCTACTAAGAGATATTACTTCTAAGTACTTGACAAGTAACTCATATAATCCTTAATAACAGCTATCATAATATATAACCCAACTCTAATAGTCTTAAATCTAGTAGTCTTCATTAATACCTGTTAAATTGGTATCATTATTATCAAATTAGGCTTCCCTGGTGGCTCAGTGGTAATGAATCCACCTGTATTGCAGGAGATGCAGGAGACGAGATAGGTTCAACCCCTCAGCTGGGAAGAGCCCCTGGAGGAGGGCATGGCAGCCCACTCCAGTGTTCTTGTCTGGAGAATCACACGGACAGAGGAGCCGAGTAGGCTACAGTCCATAGGGCCGCAAAGAGTTGGACACAACTGAAGCAACTGAACACGCACACATCAAATGGATACAGGAGGGGACTAACTGGAGCCCGCAGAGAGAACGTAACTTGCTCATCAAATGGATACAGGAGGGGACTAACTGGAGCCCGCAGAGAGAACATAACTTGCCATCAAATGGTACAGGAGGGGACAACTGGGGCCGGGGGGGACGAACTTGCTCATCAAATGGATACAGGAGGGGACTAACTGGAGCCCGCAGGGAGAACGTAACTTGCTCATCAAATGGATACAGGAGGGGACTAACTGGAGCCCGCAGGGAGAACGTAACTTGCTCATCAAATGGATACAGGAGGGGACTAACTGGAGCCCGCAGAGAGAACGTAACTTGCTCATCAAATGAATACAGGAGGGGACTAACTGGAGCCCGCAGGGGAGAACGTAACTTGCTCATGGTCACACAGCAAGTAATTGGACAAGCCAAGCTTTGAATCCAAGGAATCTGACTCTAGAATCTCAGTTCTAAGTCATCATGCAAAGGCACATGGCCCAAGTTCCAACAATCAGATACAGTCAACGCAGACTGTTTTTCAAGAGCTGGTGCCTCAGAGAAGCGGTGATGGGAGATTCCATGTGGGACCGGGGAGGACCGCTGTGGCCTCCACTTGGACTGTCTCAGGGCAACATGCTGATGATAGACCAGCGTAGCGACTGGGGTCCAGGGTTGGCTTGTACGTTGCAGTGTGGAGTGCCAGCAGGCACAGCTGTGGACCCCTCCTGGGATATGATTGTGGTTGTAGCTTGGGCCACGCAGCGTTCTATGTGGTTCTGTCTTTCCTGGTGGTCCTGGAAAAGCTGCTGTCTATCTGTCTCTTTATCTATCTATCATCTATAACACTCTCATAACTATATAGTATATAGCTCTTTATATCAGTCAGAATGGGCTCCTGCTGCTTGCAACCAAGGACCCTGCTGGTGACATTTTAGACATGAAGATGGGTGCTTTTTTTCTGCTTGTGTCTTTCTTGGCTCTCAGCAAAATGACAAGCACAGAGCAGGTGCTCAAAACACATTTCTTTCGTGAATAATGAGCTGATGCTCAGCAAGGTGTTAGTGGGTGATAATGACTTAAAGCGGTAATACTTCTAGTAATATTAGCCTTTAGATGCAGGCCCTTAATGTCCCAAGGCCCTAGTTGCAACCCATTAATGGGCCCGGAAATCAATTTAGTTGCTTGCTGCTAGCATTTTAAAAAATGAAATACTCAGTTATAACAAAACAATGGAAAACAGAGTGCACCAGAGGTAGGAAGAATAAGTATTATTTCACAAATATTTGTTTTGATTATGTTTTCATTTTGTTTATATGTGCATGTGTGGGCATATATTAGGTTGTGTTACTATGGGCCAGAAAGATCTGAAAACTAGTCGTAGGGTAGATGTTGCCATTGGTCAGTGTCGCATCTCCTGGCAGAAGATAGGGGGGAGGATTGGGAGACAGGGCTCTGAACTGCCTCAGCAATTATCTGTCTCATAAAACATAAGATATATGTGAATATTCACTCACACTCTTTAAGGGGGAAAGAGAAGGCAACAGTTCACAGTTAACCTCTCACTCACTTTCCCTTCACACAAATACTTTTTGAAACAAAGCATATTTCTCATTCATCTATTCTAGACTACAAAGTAGCTATGCCTATGTGGAAGGCTAGTAAACTAGTAAATTCTGATGTTCAGTTCTCATGAACATTTTCCATATTATATAATCAGTGTATTTTCACATATAAAATATTTACAGCAATATGCTAGTGTATCTGTATCTATCTTCTGCTTCCCTTCAGCTTAATTCATTTGTGCACTTTAGAACTTAAACAAGTTTTGCGGTGTGTGTGTGTGTGTGTGTGTGTGTGTGTGTGTGTGCGTGTGTGTGCGTGCACATCTCTGATGCAAATGTACACCCAGGTGGCCAGTCTTATACTTCTGACCTGTGTCCTTGGGAAAAGCTGCCTGAAGTTTGAGAAGGCTGTCTGCAATGAGGGGACTGGGAAAGATTCTAAAAGAAATACACACTCAAACACACGATAGCAACCATGGAGCTGCAGTTGCAGAGAAGCTCGTGTACCCAGATGCTCTTGAGCTCCAGTTCCCAAGACGAGGCTGTGCCTTGTGTGCATCTGTGATCACCTCTTGCAGTGTTACCCAGGTCACTCCAGCCATTTTTTATTTGGGCTGGTGTCTTAGGTCAGGTTCCCTTGAGACTGATGCTGAAATGACAGTTCATGTACAGGTAATTGACTAAGGAAGTACTCCCAAGAGAAGTTGAAAGGACGTGGAGAAAGCAATGTAAGAGAAGAGGAGAATAAGCTGTGATTTCAGACAGTCTACGGCAGATAGCTTCACTTTGGAGCTCTCTTGAGGGAGATCAGAAAGTTGGCCTTCCCTTGCCCTGCACCATCAGCCTCTGGTTCAGGGTTCAGAGGGATGCAAACTCCCAAGCATGTCCAGCTCCCTGATTGTGCAACTCAATAGCCAGAGGGAGTTTTGAAAGAATAATCATTGATGAGGCCACAGAAAGCAATCAACAAGAAAGCCAGCACAAAAGGGATGCAGAAATGGCCAAAAGGATCTGCGGGCGTCGGGCTGGAGTGATGGTATTTGCTAGCTCTGGTTTGAGTGGTTGGTTATCTATGTCTTAAAGTGAAAAAGTGAAAGTGCTAGTTGTCAGTCATGTCCAACTCTTTCTGACCCCATGTGCTGTAGCCAGCTAGGCTCCTCTGTCCATGGAATTCTCCAGGCAAGAATCCTGGAAGGGTAGCCATTCTCTTATCCAGGGACTGAACCCGGGTCTCCTGCATTGTAAGTGGATTCTTTACCATCTGAGCCGCCAGGAAGCCTATGTTTACAACTGAAAGGACTTTTGTTCCTGCGTGGACATAGTTCAAGAGAATAATCAGAAAGAGCAAGATTGTTACAAAAATGGAAAGGCCACTCCCTGAGAGCAACTAAGTTCCTAAGTTCATATCAGAGAAAGTTACATATATGTTTAAACTTCTTAAGCTTCCCTAACCACCTAAGATGGAAATGTTCTGCCTTAGAGATGTATTCTGTGAGCAGAGAGGAACAGAAGCCAAGAGCTCACTTTTTCAGTAAGCGCTTCAGCTAAAGACACACCAGTCCTTACGCTTAGAAGGCTGTTTATGCTGATCCCTGGATCTGAAGTGGGAATATGGCCCTTAGCCTAGAGCCCATTTTTGCACCTGATTGTCATTTCCATTTAAATTTTTTTCTACCAATGGACTCAAATCTAAAAGTACTGCTGACCTCTGAAGAATCTTACGTTTTTATGCCTATGGATGGTTACATTCCATTTGTCTCCTAATTCAGACTGGAAAAGAGTAAATCTGTGGCTTGACTTGAATTTACAATGTCCTCATCCATCATAAGGTAACTTTAAGTGGTGATGTTATTTCAGTGTGAAATGTCTTCTCCTTCCCTTACCTCGCCCTACCCTTTTGTCTTTTGCAGGAATAGCACCGTCCCTGTAATCAGAGCCAGAGATGGGAAAGGCACAGAACTTGGAAACTGCCCCTTCCCGCCGGTGAAGAAGCAGCTCTTGTTTTCAGTGCCCATCCCTCCCCTTCCACCCTGCTTCCTATCAGTCCCTTCTCTTGGCTTCTGGCTCTCTGCCTCTTCCGCTCATTTCGTGCTCTCCTCTTATCCTTGGTCATATAGTGCACTGAAATATAGACTCACCCCCTGGTAATCTGGGGAGTGAGTCTATTTGAATCTTCTTAAACTTCCTTTCTTCCATCAAAATTAACCTATCCTGAGTTCTGCTTATACAAGATTATTCTTTCTGCTATGTGACAGCTTGATGGTCTTGTCACCTAGTCTATGGCAGTAGATTAAAGACAACATGCTAATTCTTCATCTCCTGAAAACACCTGCAAGTTTTAAGGGGAATATTCTTATGACTCCCTCAATAATGAGGCAGTATAGGAGAAAGTCAAATCTTACTTTTCGAATTAAATGGACATTGGATCAAATCCATCTCTCTTCCTTATTTCCTAAGAGATCATCCATACTTACTTAACCTCTCTGAACCTGCCTCATCTACCTTTTCACATCCATAAAAAAAAAGAATACTAGCATTTGTCTTCCATATTTTTGGAGCTATTTACTTAAAAATTATAAAGAGTACCCAGGTTAGTGTCTGATATACAGTAGGTGTCTTACAAATTGTAGCTAATATAGCAACAATATTGTAAACCAAGTTATGAAACAATATTGTATTTTTGTATTTGTATTGTAAATACAAATAGTATAAAGCAATATTGTAACTCCAAGTAATGCTGGTAATCTTAATGATCAAATATTTCTTAGATACTCTGTATAGAAGGAAAGAATAAGTTGTGCCACTTAAATTAGCTTCTCCTTCACCTGTGTGCAATGCTAGCTCTCCTCTAGTCTGTATCTACTACTCACCCATCCATTCATTTATTTATTAACTTATTTATGTGCGTCCATGGGGTTGCAAAGAGTCAGTAATGATGAGCGAATAATACTTTTGCTTTCACTAGGTGCAAAAGGCTAGAATGGGTCCTCTGAAGGATACAAGATATGTGGTATGGAGGCCCATCTTGGCAAGTAACTGAGTGTATGTGTGTGTGTGTGTGTGTTTAATAAAAAATCTAGGTATTTTGGATATTAAAAAGACAAGAAAGAGAATATCTCAATCCTCTCTGAAGTTTGTCCTTGAATATCCAGAGTCAAACAAAAGAGGCACATCTATATCCTTTAGGAAAGTTGAGCAAGAGACCATTTTCAGAGATATAGAAACAATAGACTATAAGTTGAGCTCTAATGGTTAAGTAGGGTCAGTATATGGACACAGTAATCTGCATCAGACCGGAGTCAAGGGCATGAGATGAACAGAGAGAAGAACAAGTTTCTGAGTGGGTGAAGTGAGGAGGTTCAACAAGCAAACCCATGTCTGCTTGAAATGTGACCAGGGAGACCCCAGCCAGTCTGCCGTGGGGGTTTCAGTCACTTACGGGGCCACACCAGACTGGATGATGGAGTCAGAGAGAAGAGGCTGATGAGCCAAGAGCAGCAGAAAAAGGCTGCGGAGTGTTGCCATAGCAACTGGTACCAATCATAAGCTGGGAAGAAAATTAAAGTGGCCAAAAGGTTTAAGATCTGCTCTAGTTTAAATACTGGCTATTCTAGCATAAAATTTACAGTTTCAGAGAAGCTTAATGTACTAGGTTTACATCTTCCCAAGGCAGATGGTGCTGGGCCTTCACCCAGACTCTGGAGGCAGAAAGAGGCGAGACTACATTTTGTCCTTGCCTCTTATCAGCTGTGTACCTTTCGGCAAATTATTTGAGCTCCCACAACCAAGTTATGTTATGTGTAAAATAGGGTGAAGACTAGAATTTGCTCATGGGGTGGTGTGGACACTGGACGAAAGGCTGTTTGGATGCGTCTTAGCACAGTGCTTGGCGCACAGTAGCTAGGCGGTGAGTGTGAATTATTCCGAGTTTGGATTCTACATGTATGTCTAGAGGTCTCCTCAAGCTTATGTAACCTGACCTGTCATATGGTTGTACCTATTTTTGTGTCTTTAGCTGGTCATAAAAATAACTTTTAGACCCTATGACTAAAGCCAAAAAGAAGTCAAACTGAGCCTGAAGAATGGCAGCACACTTATGACACATTTAATCTCTTTGACATCTCATTTTCTCTCCTACTTGTGAATTATTTATGTGATCTGTACTTTGGGGGAAGAAGTCCAAACACATCTCTGTCTCCCTCAGACTCCTGGAGGATCGGTCCAGGGTCTGGAAGGGTTTCTGCCACATAGTAGATGCTTACTCGGGGTTTGTCTGGATGGATGGCATTGGAAATGTGGATAACATCCATGCAGATACGTGGGTTTTGTTGGGCTGAACTAGTTAATAGGTAATGTTTCTGGGGAAATGCATAACTAGAAAATATAAAATAAAGAAAGTAGATAGGTCCTTATTCATCATTTTACTCAGAAAAACTCATATAAAGTAGCATATGTGTGGCAGACACCACTCTGCACACTGGAGGTACTCAGAACAGTGGGTAAAGGGATGTTTCTAGAATAAGGAACCAGTATCACTGCAGTGCTAATTGGAACTGACACTGATGGTGATGAAGTAGCATCCCCAAGTTGCTCTTCTCTGCCAGGTGATGCCTGCTGCCAGGCGATGCCTTTCTGAAGTATCCAGGACCAAGAAGGGGCTGGGGTGCTGGGAGGCACAACAGGAGCTACACATGTACTTATTAGAAATTATAATTTAATATTTGGAGACCTGTGTTTTAGAAACCTGGGTACACTAATGTATTCTGTCAGTGAACAAGATAGACAAGGTTCCTTCCTCAGGGAGCTTTCTTTTCAAGAGTTGGCCATCAGAGGGCTCATCTCCTGGGAGAAATTTGGGTTTCTTACAGTCCCAGAGGCCAGGTTCCTCAGCTCCCCAGCCTGGGGCTTTGAAGTTGCCAAATAGCATCATGCTGAGACCCACAAAGACTTCCTAGGTGTGCTGGTGGTAAAGAACCCTCCTGCCAGTTCAGGAGACATAAGAGCCACAGGTTCCATCCCTGGGCCAGGAAGATCCCCTGGACGAGGGCATGGTAACCCACTCCAGTATTCTTGCCTGGAGAGTCCTTTGCACAGAGGAGCCTGAAGGGCTAGAGTCCATAGGGTTGTGAAGAGCTGGACATGACTGAGCAACTCAGCATCACTAGACCCACACATGACAACATTCTTATCCTTAGCACCTTTCATATTTTTGAATTTTATGTTTGATATCATTTACAATTTACTTCAAATTTCTTTTCATGGAGAAAGCCAGTTATGATAAGTATGTGGGTCCTTCTGAATTTTTCAGTTGTTAAGGTCTTTTTTGTTGTAAGGACACTCTGCTAACCTATCTATCCCTCATAATAAAAACAGGAGACCCTTTGTGATATTCCGTGAGAACTCTGATTACAGAAAAAAGGTGATTTACCTTAAACTCTTATAGAAAAGTGGCAAGTATTTTTTACTCAGTCTATATTTGTAAACATGTAAAATGCTTCCATGTCAGAAACTTCTTACAATGAATGTCATCTTTTGTTGGTATCCAGAATGAAAATTCAAGGAGGTAAATGGGCATTTTAACCATTAATTTTGCTAGCTGAAGATAATTGAATTTAAGGAAATGAAAAATATAACATCACTCTGAAAGTGAAAGTGTTAGTCACTCAGACATTTCCGACTCTTTGCGACCCCATGGACTGTAGCCTGCCAGGCTCTGCTGTCCATTGACTTCTCTAGGCAAGAATAATGGAGTGGATAGCCATCCCTTCTCCAGGGGATCTTCCTGACCCAGGAATCAAGCCTGAGTCTCTTGCATTGCAGGCAGATCCTTTATCATCAGAGCCACCAGGAAGCCCACTCTGTGTCTGCAAGCTGTCACTTCAGTCGTGTCTGACTCTGTGCCCCCCATGGACTGTAGCCCATCAGGCAAGAATACTGGACTGGGTTGCCATGCTTCCTCCAGGGGATCTTCCCAATGCAGGGATCAAACCTATGACTCTCATGCCTTCTGCATTGGCAGGCAAGTTCTTTAGCACTAGTACCACCTGGGAAGCCCGAAGCCCGCGCTAGTCTACAACAAATTCAGTAATTTATATTCTCTTGTAATTGTGTATTATATGATAACTAAATTACATTGTGCCCTTCTGAGACTTACTAAGTCAGTCCTATACATGGAAAGAAAGAAGTAAATAAAGCTGTGGTCCAGACATTTAATCATAAATGCCTACTTAATCCACAAAAAATGGAATTTATGGTTAGAGTTGCAGGAATGATAATGCAGTGATGGCAGCGCTGTCTGTACCCAGTTGCGCCTCCCATGTCATCACAAAACTGCCAGATGAATTCTTGCTGCCAGATCTGTTATCTGGCATTGACAAATAAAGGCTGAGAGAACACAGCCTGGCACTGAGGCTCTGGATGGAATTTGTATTAGAAAATGAAAACTTTGACATGTAGATGGGATATATTTGATATGTAAACCATTAGAAAAATATAAGTGGGGATTCACACAAGAGTACATTCCTGCTGTAACCTGCTGTTCAGGTATCTCTCTTCTCTTTTAGTGGTTTTGGATCATGAAGTCCTAGAAGCCTAACGTGTTTGCTTCCCGTGGGGAGAGCAAATTTACACACCAATCCGTTTCCCACGGTATCTTGAGCTGCTAAGCACTGTTACAGGGAAGCAAATCTTACTCTACTTTGTGAGTGCATAAAGTAGTTCTTAAGACACACTAAATCCTTTAATTAAACAATCATCAATATAAAAATTGAAATTGTTTCAAACACTAATAACAAAACCAAGCCCAGATGTGCCAATTAGTATTTTATTTGTTGTTCTGCATTGATCTCGGGAAGAAAGCCAGTTCTAGGTACATCTTGCACCATCTTAGTTTCTCACAGTCATCTGTCCTCCTCTGTAAGAACAGATACAAGCTCAGTTTTTAACATCAATTTTAAGAAATAAAACATTTCTCTGCTCTTTGTTTTTAAATTATAGGCTCATCATATTTGACTAGTGGGTATGTTGAGATGTGTTAGCCTAAGTATTTGTCTTAAACAGTATGCATATTTCCTTTTTGTAGAAGTAGGTGTACTAAATGACTTTCCTGTCTTCTCTCTCGTCTTTCTCACTCTCCATCCATCCCTCTTCTTCCCTTTCTTTCTTTTTCATTTTTAAACCAACAAGTATTTATTTCTTGGGTACTCATTATGTAAGACTCAGTAGTCTATACTTCATTAATATAAAATGCTAGGATGAGATGAAAATGTAATAACTAATATTTATGTAAATGTTTGTTAGATTTTGGTTATTGCAATTATGGAGAATAAAACATGCTTCTGTTAAATCACAGGGCTCAGTACTTATAGATGGGGAAGGCAGAATTATGGATTAATTTTTATAGGATTTTTGTACTTCTGTGGCGTTGTTCACATTTCTAAATAGGCACTTTTTCCTTTGCAGTTCATTTGAGTCTTTTAGTTAAATTATGCTACTGCTTTGCCTAAAACTCTCAATGACTCTATTTCATCTTAGTAAAAGCTAAAGTTTTCACAATGGCCCCAAGGCCCTACACATTCTATCATGTTGCCTCTCTGAGTTCATTTTTACTATTTTTCCCCCAAGGTGATGGGATATGGCTAAAGTTATAGTAAAACTTTGGGTAAAATTCATAGACTTGAATCCCTTTACTATTAGCAAGAGAGAATTTAAAAGGTTAATAAACATTCAATTCAAAAGACAGCAAAAGCAATCAGGCAATCACATTTTACTGATATTTGACTAGTGGGTATGTTGGTAATTTATATCTTCTTTGTACTTTTAGTCATTTTCCACAATATCATTTATTAGATGTAAAATTAGTGAGGGAAACATTTTGTCAATGCAGAATGAGACATTTAAGGTGGGAAAATGGGAGAGCAAAGTTGTTAATAATGATGGGCAGCAAAGCTAGAGTAAACTCACTAAGCATGGAAAAGGAGAAGATGTAATTCAATTTGTGTGCTCTGTGCCATTGATTTGTCATATGGCATTGAAGTAATTAGGGAAAAGTTAGGATGCCAGCGCGGCAGTCTTGGGAAAAGGTTGTCAGCTAGAATAAACACAACCCAGGAAAACAGATAGATAGCATGTTGAACATGGGAGGCAGACACACAAATTTTATCAAGCATAGAAAATCAGATTACAGAGAAGGAACATAGGAAAATATGTTTGGGTTGAGGAACAAGTGGAAATCATCTTTAGGAAAAAGTCAAACAAGGGTTCACTTTTGGTATCATTTATAGTGAGTTGTAGTATCATAATGTACTGGCAGAACACTTTCTACTCTCTCAGTACTGAATTAGCTCTCAAAACACTAGTGTTCCAATTCTTTTCCTAACATTTACCAACTCTAGGACAAAGGGGGAAATCATTTAATCTCACTGAACAATAGTGTCCTTATTTTAAAATTGGGGTACTTATATCTGCCCTTCCTATGTCATAAACTGTGGTGAAAATAAAATCTTATCAGTATAGGAAATGGGGCTGATGCACAGGATGATTCAAGTAGAGGAAGTGGGGTGGGAGGCAGGAGGGGGCTTCGGCATTGGGAGATTGTGTTCACCTATGGCTGATTTGTGTCAATGTATGGCAAAACAAATACAGTATTGTAATTAAAAAAAAAAAAGTTAATATTAAAAAAAAGAAAAGAAAACCACAATGTGTTATTTAACTATAAGATTTCCTTTATTTTTAATAGTATTTACTGACACCTGTTAGAACCAGGTTTGAATCTAGTAGAGTAACACCTATCCTTCAAGACCAATAAGAATTTAATAATAGTAAATGAAGTGATGACAAAATACTTTGAATATTTTAAAAATAGATAGCATTTAATTGTGGGGTCTTGGGCTGTCTGGGACTAAGAATAAGGAATCATATTGTTACCCAAACAGCTATGACTTTCTTTCCATGCCCCTGTCCCCACCCTAGTGCCTAATAGATTTGCATTCATTTTGCATGATAATGAAACCCTTAAAAAGTACACAGGAGTATTTGCCCAAGATTTTTCAGTAAAAAACAAAGTGTAAAGGTCAGTCTGTTTGTTAATTGAAATTAAATGAGGCTAATCTTTGTCAAATGTAGGGAAGACACGGAAGGTTATGGGAGGCAGGCCATGAAATGTGTAAGTTCATCTTTAGAAAGTGAGGAGATACATTGATTTAAATAGTTGGTGGCTTGTCCTGTGTTGGCTACCTATGTAAACACACACTCTGGATATCAGTTGTTCTGGATTACATATGCTGGTGATTATCATATTTGTTCAGACCTCTAGTCTCACGGTCCCAGCTGGTACCTGTTGGACAACTTCATTTCGATGTTTCATAGGCATCTGAAACTTTAACATACCTAAAAAAGCATTTTTGATTATCCTTCTGAAATCCGTTCTTTACCTAGTCTTCCTCGTCTTTATACACGAACACCATTCACTCAGTTGTTAAGCCCAAACCTAGTTATGATCCTTCATTTCTCAGTTGCCCTCCACCTCGCGAATGCACTGCGGCCTCTTTGACTTGTCCCCACGCTGTTGCCCTAGCCCAAGGCGCCAGCATCTTTGCCTGTAGACCTCTTCAGTACCCTCCTCCCCGTCCCTGTGTCCTCTCTGGCTCCCTGCCCTGAAATCTGTTCTCTGCTTAGCAGCCGAATCGGTCTTTTTGAACAACATAAAAGAAATCATGTCACTTTTTTTTTTTAATAGATAGGAATTGCTACTATAGCTTTTTATCACAATTACAATTCAAACTCCTTAGGGCTGATATTCATCCGGATGCATCGGTACAGCTCTATGGATTACTTATAGATGGTGCCTGGTCTGAGTGGCCAGTGCTCTTGCTGCGTGAGTTAAATATTTTGCCTATTGCTCCTGCTTCTAAGACCCTATGTGAGCTTTCTGTTCTAACTAGAGAGTCTCAAACATTCCGAGGGATTTTTAGCAGTATCTGGAGACATTTTTGGTTGTCACAGATTGGATGTGCTCCCGGCATGTTCCTGGGGAGCGGCCAGAAACACTGCTCACGCCCTACAGGACACAGACCAGCCCTCTGTGACAGAGTTGCCTGGCCCCGTTGGCAGTGATGCCTAAGCTGCAGCGCCTGGGATAGCCCTCTCCTCCCCCGCCCGCCACATCCATGGCACTCTCTTCCTCACTTGCTTTCTCCACTGCCTTCTGGCTCTACCAGCAAATTGCTGCCCTCAGGGGTCCTCTATTTCATAGCACTGAAACCACCTGATATTACCTTTAGAGTTATTTTTTGTTTCATCTCTGACACTCCCACCTAGAATGTATCAGTTCAGTTCAGTCGCTCAGTCGTGTCCGACTCTTTGAAATCCCATGAATTGCAGCACGCCAGGCCTCCCTGTCCATCGCCATCTCCCAGAGTTCACTCAGACTCAAGTCCATCGAGTGTGTGATGCCATCCAGCCATCTCACCCTCGGTCATCCCCTTCTCCTCCTGCCCCCAATCCCTCCCAGCATCAGAGTCTTTTCCAGTGAGTCAACTCTTCACATGAGCTGGCCAAAACAGGAGCTTCAGCTTCAGCATATTCCTTCCAAAGAAATCCTAGGGTTGATCTCCGTCAGAATGGACTGGTTGGATCTCCTTGCAGTCCAAGGGACTCTCAAGAGTCTTCTCCAACACCACAGTTCAAAAGCATCAATTCTTCGGCGCTCAGCCTTCTTCACAGTCCAATGCTCACATCCATACATGACCACAGGAAAAATCATAGCCTTGACTAGATGGACCTTAGTCGGCAAAGTAATGTCTCTGCTTTTGAATATACTGTCTAGGTTGGTCATAACTTTTCCTCCAAGGAGTAAGCGTCTTTTAATTTCATGGCTGCAGTCACCATCTGCAGTAATTTTGGAGCCCCAAAAATAAAGTCTGACACTGTTTCCACTGTTTCCCCATCTATTTCCCATGAAGTGATGGGACCAGATGCCATGATCTTCATTTTCTGAATGTTGAGCTTTAAGCCAACTCTTTCACTCTCCTCTTTCACTTTCATCAAGAGGCTTTTTAGCTCCTCTTCACTTTCTGGCATCAGGGTGGTGTCATCTGCATATCTGAAGTTATTGATATTTCTCCCGGAAATCTTGATTCCAGCTTGTGCTCCTTCCAGTCCAGCGTTTCTCATGATGTACTCTGCCTAGAAGTTAAATAAGCAAGGTGACAATATACAGTCTTGACGTATTCCTTTTCCTATTTGGAACCAGTCTGTTGTTCCATGTCCATTTCTAACTGTTGCTTCCTGACCTCCATACAGATTTCTCAAGAGGCAGGTTAGGTGGTATGGTATTCCCATCTCTTTCAGAATTTTCCACAGTTTGTTGTGATCCACAGAGTCAAAGGCTTTGGCATAGTCAATCAAGCAGAAATAGATGTTTTTCTGGAACTATCTTGCTTTTTTGATGATCCAGAGGATGTTGGCAATTTGATCTCTGGTTCCTCTGCCTTTTCTAAAACCAGCTTGAACATCAGAGAGTTCATGGTTCACATATTGCTGAAGCCTGACTTGCAGTATTTTGAGCATTACTTTACTAGCATGTGAGATGAGTGCAATTGTGCGGTAGTTTGAGCATTTTTGGCATTGCCTTTCTTTGGAATTGGAATGAAAACTGACCTTTTCCAGTCCTGTGGCCACTGCTGAGTTTTCCAAATTTGCTGGCATATTGAGTGCGCACTTTCACAGCATCATCTTTCAGGATTTGAAATAGCTCAACTGGAATTCCATCACCTCCACTAGCTTTGTTCGTAGTGATGCTTTCTAAGGCCCACTTGACTTCACATTCCAAGATATCTGGCTCTAGATTAGTGATCACATCATCGTGATTATCCGTGTCATGAAGATCTTTTTGTGCAGTTCTTCTGTGTATTCTTGCCACCTCTTCTTAATATCTTCTGCTTCTGTTAGGTCCAGAATATTTCTGTCCTTTATCGAGTCCATCTTTGCATGAAATATTCCCTTGGTGTCTCTAATTTTCTTGAAGAGCTCTCTAGTCTTTCCCAGTCTGTTGTTTTCCTCTACTTCTTTGCACTGATTGCTGAAGAAGGCTTTCTTATCTCTTCTTGCTATTCTTTGGAACTCTGCATTCAGATGCTTATATTTTTCCTTTTCTCCTTTGCTTTTCACCTCTCGTCTTTTCACAGCTGTTTGTAAGGCCTCCCCAGACAGCCATTTTGCTTTTTTGCATTTGTTTTCCATGAGGATGGTCTTGATCCCTGTCTCCTGTACAATGTCTCGAACCTCATTCTATAGTTCATCAGGCACTCTATCTATCAGATCTAGGCCCTTAAATCTATTTCTCACTTCCACTGTATAATCATAAGGAATCTGATTTAGGTCATACCTGAATGGTCTAGCTGTTTTCCCCACTTTCTTCAATTTAAGTCTGAATTTGGTAATAAGGACTTCATGATCTGAGCCACAGTCAGCTCCTGGTCTTGTTTTTGTTGCCTGTATAGAGCTTCTCCATCTTTGGCTGCATAGAACATAATCAATCTGATTTCGGTGTTGACCATCTGGTGATGTCCTTGTGTAGAGTCTTCTCTTGTGTTGTTGGAAGAGGGTGTTTGCTATGACCAGTGCATTTTCTTGGCAAAACTCTATTAGTCTTTGCCCTGCTTCATTCCGCATTCCAAGGCCAAATTTGCATGTTACTCCAGGTGTTTCTTGACTTCCTGCTTTAGCATTCCAGTCTCCTATCATGAAAAGGACATCTTATTGGGGTGTTAGTTCTAATACTGCATAAGAAAAGAAATATTTCTCTCTGCAAGCATGGAGAACAGTGCCTTAACATTTTCAGAATATTTGTTAGTCCCTGTCCACCCCCCCCACTCCCTGCCCCCAGCATCACTTAATTTTTACAACCATCAATTCCTGAATGCCACTCTATGCCAGTCTGTAAAGGCTTTGGTGAGGTTTTAAGGATAAGCATATCTGTTCCACATATCACTGGGTAACAAAATCAGCTGAAAGTGTATTGATTTGGTTTTAGTCCCCATCAGATTGTCTCCGAATTAAAATGATGGTTTCTGCAGAATCCCCAGAATCAGCACCATAAAGCAGCCTCAGAAGGCATGATAGCCAAAGCCATGCCCCAGAATCTTCTGCTCAGAGGGTGCTCTAAGAGCTGTGCATGCAGATTGTTTTGCCTAGTCATCTTCTGCCTGAGTTATGACTTTCCTGGTGATTAAACATCTTACAGTGTTGTTGCAGAGGATCTGATGTCAATGTACCATGATAACTGCATAAATATTGTGATGACTCTTCACTCCATGTGGATGACATCCCCCTCCTGGCCTTGAGATTACCCCACGCTGGCCATAATCTGAAGGCCACACCCATAGTGTTGTCTGCTGTTGTAGATCAACAATTATGTTCTCATTAAAATCACACATGCAGTAGGAATCATCAGTACAATAAAGAGCTGGGCCAAGGCCCGACTTGCTTTGAATCAGTAGGTTAATTTGTCTTTGGAATTAGAAAATCATGTTTCAACATACAAGTGTCTCTGCTTTTGGAAAGCTGCTGTTTTTCCATTTGGTTTGACTTTAAATGATCAAATTTCAAGGAAAAGCACAACTGAATTCCCAAATCTCACCAAATTTAATTTTGTTCTAGCAGGACTTCATGCTGAGAAAAAAATAGAAAAAGAAAATCCCTCAAGGTTATGCTGACAGAAAAGCTAATTAGAATAATTCATTCTAAGTCTTAATCACAGAACTGCCCATTGAAAAGAGAAAATTTTGAAACACTAAAATTGCTTATCATAAACATAGCTATTTAAATAGATTCTCTTCAGTACCCTGTACCTGAACTAGGATTAACCAAGAGTTTTTATTTGGAAAATTTATTATTGTTATACTATTATTTGCTAGAGCTAATTTCTAGGTTAAAGTCATTGCACTTTTTAGACCTCTCTGTAGAAATTCCACTCCCATCCCCTTATGCCTCATGAGAGTTAGATGATTGTGAAATGAATTGTGAATGCTCAGGTCCCCTGAAAATTAAATGGGAAATCCCAACAACTTAGTTTTAACTGTTAGAATGGGTGCATCTGCATATATCATTTTATTTGGCTTTAATTTTCTATTTTGATGTTCTAAACTTAGTGTACAGTTCTCATGTTGTAAATAGTCTTTGCTCTGGAAACATGGGATGAAGTTTTACTGGAAATCTTTAAAAATGATTCTTGAATGCCACCCTGAGGTAGTGTCCAGAGAAGAAAGGAAAGGAGCTTTAAGGGTTTACCCACTTAGTCTTTGTGCCATGAAACAACCGTTTCTTTTCTTTAAAGCCCTTAATTGTCTTCTCTACTCAGTGTACAGTGTGTGTAGGATCTGTCAGCTGTCTGAGTATTGCTTAAGTTAGTGTCTCTGTATTATTTCCCTATTCAGTGCTGAACGTTTGTCATGTAACTGCAATTAAAGCAGAAAGCTATCCTGATGACCCACAGAAATTATTTGCAGTTTACCCTTTGTTTTGTTTTCCTGGGATTTGTATGGAATCTTCATCCAGACAGGAAGATCTGGCTGCAGCTGTCACACAACAAAGCAAATTCTCTACCTAGCTGGACTTCCTGTGTGATACCATGAGAGCCGCTGCTGGCAGCTCAGTGGCAAACACGGGGAATCAATAAAGCTGTTTTTCCACTGGAGTTCTAGGTTTTCTCCAATTTAATGATGGGTTCAGTTAATCAGTATTTTCCTTTCACATAGTAGCAACTTCATACTGCTGGTGGGCTAGACTTTCATTAATAAAAATCTAGTAACCTTCAGATCCTAAGAAATCCAAGTTTTTATAGGGTTTATAGAATCCCAAACCAATGTCTTGAATGGCTGCCCCATGGCAGCTGCTCTCCAGAGCCTCTTCTTGTGCGGAGTTATTTTCTTAAAACATACAGAGAAAGTCAAATCTTAAAATAAGATTGTAGGCACTCCACATGTTAAAATCTTAACCTGCATTTCCTTCAGGTGTTCTCTTCCCTATTTGTGTGTGGTTTTTTCCTTTGAAAAGAGAGTAAATTGAGTTTTTCTCAGTGTACTGCAGCCCCTCTTTTTCTTAATTTTTAATCTAAACAATGTATGCACTATAATGAAAAATGAAATTATTTAGACTTGCTTATATTGAAAAGTTAGAGTGCATCTTCAAGTAATTTTTGTATGTATATAAAAAATGTAGGAATATAAATGTGTGAGATCATTTTGATGTTATAGTACATGGATTGCTGACCCTTCATTCTGATATGTAGCTTCTTCCCTGTTTCATCCAATCCATACCACTCAGTGTGTTTCTCCTATAGAGTCCCAGCCATGCTATGCAGAGCACATTGTTACTAGTAACTTAAATGCGTACCCTCTATTATTATATTTTTTCTCTTCTTCTCTAGTCTTTCATTCCGTTCCAGCTGCCTCTTCCCTGTAGGTACCTGCAGTAATGTATTTACATGTCCTCAGATATGCATGATATTTGTTAATAATATGCTCTGTTGTGTGTTAGTCTTTACACAGATAACATTGTGGTTGCTTGTTTTTACTTTCTCATAAATTCTCATTCTGTGTCTAATTTTTCTGTTTGTCGCTGCCCAGTGTTTCATAGAATGTTCTCACTCCTCTTTAATTATCTTTCCCAAAGTTTCTTCCTGCTTTCTACCACCTTGATGACCACTGTGTTCATGTGCAAGGACCATCCACGAACACACTCCCTGTAAACCTAAGTGAGAATTTCTGACATGTGTCCCAGGAGTGTGTTTTCTGTGTGAGGCCATACATTTTGCTCCATTTTCTGGCTTTCATACATGTGTTGAAATCCATCAATCCACTAATAATCACCACCTCACTCTTGTTCTCGTTGCTGCATGTGTTTATTCATTGTGTGCCCCTAAAATTTTATTTCAATGGAGTCTTAGAGAAAGACTGGAGGGAAATGTGTGCCCTCAACCCAACATTTGAACTGGACCTCAATCTCCTTTTCAGTGCAATTTAGTTAGCTTTGGGGTGTGGCACAAAGGTGAGGGACAGGAGAGAGACGAAAAGGCATTCCTGTTGATGGTAAGCTGTGGGCAACTGGCCATAACATTTTCTTTTTTGTTATTGTTGCTTTGTTTAGTTTTTACACAAATTTTTTTAAAAATTTGTACTGGTATAACTGATTTACAATGTTGTATTAGTTCAGATTTACAGCAAAGTGAATCAGATACATGTACATATATCGACTCTTTTCCCATTCTTTCCTTTCCCATATAGGCCATTGGAGTGTTGAGCAGTGCTATCCCGTAGGTGCTTATTAGTTCTGTTTTCTGTATAGCAGTGTGTGTGTCAATCCACTCCTCCAGTTTATATCCCTCTTGTGTGTGTGTGTGTGTGTGTGTATTAAGTCGCTACAGTCATGTCTGACTTTTTGCAACCCCATGGACTGTAGCCCTCCAAACTCCTCCGTCTAAGGGATTCTCCAGGCAAGAAATACCTTCCTAACCCAGAGATCGAACCCACATCACTTTCCATCTCCTGCGTTGGTAGACGAGTTCTTTACCACTAGCACTACCTGGGAAGCCCATATCCCCTCCTTATCCACCCTAGCAACCATAAGTTTATCTGTAACTCGATTTCAGTTTTGTAGATAAGTTCATTTGTAGGCTTTTTTAGATTCCTCATGTAAGTGATATCACATGTTATTTGTCTTTCTGTCTGAATTACTTCAGTCAATAGGAGAATCTCTAAGTCCATCCATGTTTCTGCAAATGGCATTATTTTGTATTTTTATGGCCATAAGCTTTTCACTGAAACCCATTACCTAAGAAGTAGGACGCAGACTAAAATGAAAGATTGCATCCAACTAAACAGTAGGTGCTAGCAGGGACCACTGTTTCACAGGTTAGAAGCAGCAGGCTGACTTTCAGTCTAAAGCATGCAGTATTTCTGAAACAGAACTCCGTTGCCTAACCTTGCCGCCATCCCAAGCCTGCCGTTCCGAAGCCCCTGTTCCTCGCCAGCGCCGCAGCGAAGGGGCCACGGAAGCCTCGCAGAGCGCAGCTAGTTCAGTGGCCCATGGGCCAGGACTTGCCCCTCGACTTCAGACGGGGCTGCGATTGCGCTGACGAGATGCCTCTGGGGTACTGCTATGAAGAAATCAGAGCTGTGTTTTGAGGGTCTGTCACGTGGGTGGGTCTGAGACAGGCACATCCAATTTATACTTAGAGCTGGATCCGCTGCTGCTGCTGCAGAATCGCTTCAGTCGTGTCCGACTCTGTGCGACCCCATAGACGGCAGCCCACCAGGCTCCCCCATCCCTGGGATTCTCCAGGCAAGAGTGCTGGAGTGGGGTGCCATTGCCTTCTCCATTATAAAAGGTGAATGAGTCTCAGATCTGCCTATATCTCAAGAGCAATGCCCATGGCCATGTCAGCACTGTTTTAAAATGAGAGTTTTCTGGGGAGAATCTGTCTGGAATGCCTTCAGTTGGATTTGAACACCCTCAGTGAAAAATAGCCAAGGAAACCCCAGATGAAAGGCATTCAGTTATGTTTCAAGGCACTTACCCTCCTTTTTCCCATTCTTCATACCAATTAAATTATCCAAAGCCCAGATTCCTACTCTGCAGCATTTAGAGCAGCTGTCCTACTGCAGTCCCACTCTGCCTTGCCCAAACTGGACCTCAGCAGCTCGTAATTGCATCTTGCTGAATTAGTGGAAGTGACAGCTTGTGGGAGCATTGTGATCTTGGGGACTGAGCATTTGCTGTGGGGTCATGATTCTGCCAACTCTTACCTGCAGTCTTCTTATCTGTTCTCTTGAGATCATGGCAATGCAAGTCTCCTTGCAATGTTAAAATTTTTCATGAAGACCAATAAAATAATATATCTGAGAGTTTAAAAAGTTTGCATTTCAAGTGTTATGGGCTGACTTGTGTCTCTGATGGTCCCTTCCTCCAACTTCATATGTTGAAGTTCTAAATCCTAGTACTTCAAATGTGACTGTGATTGGAAATAAAGTTTTTAAAGAGTTAAGTTAAAATGAGATCTTTAGAAAGGGCCCTAATTTAATCTGATTAGTGTCCTTATAAGGAGAGGAAATGTGGACACAGAAGAGAGAGACCAGAAGTGGCAGCCTGGGCAGACTAACACAAATGCCTTCTAGTGCTTTGCAGTATCTGCCAGGCATAATGGAGTCTGGATTTCTTGCTGTTTTCTACACGTTTGCTCTCTTTAAAAGGTTTCTTTACTTACGGCTTTAAAAAGATGACACAAGGATTAGTTAAAAACTAAAACTGCTCTATGAAACAAACTCCTCATTTTGCATACAAATATTTAATTGTAGCAGACACAGCAGCAAATGAGAAATGACAAATGACAAATAGACAACCTTAGCCCTGACAGTCAGTTCCTCACTGTGGTAATGGTACAGGCTTTTAACAGGGGAGATTTTGGCCCAGCCTCTGGCATAGTCCTGGTCTGGCTCTTCTTAGTCAGTTGTCGCATTCCGTATATCCCATTTGGATTACCCACAATTTAAACTATCCCTCTTTGCTTCCAGCATCAATGAGCTTATTCTTGCTGGTGATCACCTACAGGATTTCCCACTCCAGTTACCTCTCCCTTTCACATAACTAGTTGGGGCACCATGTTCCAATATGTCTCTGCTGGTGTTGCCAGTCACACTGAATTAACCCGCAGAAACTTGGTCATTGACTCAACTCAGTTATTGAGCTGCTCCCCTGAGAGTTCAGTGAGGATCTCTTTCAGTTCTTTTCAGTTCAGTCACTCAGTCATGTCCGACTCTTTGCAACCCCATGAATTGCAGCACGCCAGGCCTCCCTGTCCATCACCAACTCCTGGAGTTCACTCAGACTCATGTGCATCAAGTCGGTGATGCCATCCAGCCATCTCATCCTCTGTTGTCCCCTTCTCCTCTTACCTTCAATCTTTCCCAGCATCAGAGTCTTTTCCAATGAGTCAGCTCTTCACATCAGGTGGCCAAAGTATTGGAGTTTTAGCTTCAGTATCAGTCCTTCCAATGAACAGCCAGGACTCGTCTCCTTTAGGATGGACTGGTTGGATCTCCCTGCCGTCCAAGGTACTCTCAAGATTCTTCTCCAACACCACATTTCAAAAGCATCAATTCTTCAGTGCTCAGCTTTCTTTATAGTCCAACTCTCACATCCATACATGACCACAGGAAAACCGTAGCCTTGACTAGATGGACCTTTGTTGGCAAAGTAATGTCTCTGCTTTTGAAAATGCTGTCTAGGGTGGTCATAACTTTTCTTCCAAGGAGTAAGTGTCTTTTAATTTCATGGCTGCAGTCAGCATCTGCAGTGATTTTGGAGCCCCCAAAATAAAGTCTGACACTGTTTCCACATCTATTTGCCATGAAGTGATGGGACCAGATGCTATGATCTTAGTTTTCTGAATGTTGAGCTTTAAGCCGACTTTTCACTCTCCTTTTTCACTTTCATCAAGAGGCTTTTAGCTCCCCTTCACTTTCTGCCTTAAGGGTGGTGTCATCTGCATATCTGAGGTTTTTGGTGTTTCTCCCAATCTTGATTCCAGCTTGTGCTTCCTCCAGCCTAGCGTTTCTCATGATATCCTCTGTATAGAAGTTAAATAAGCAGGGGTGACAATATACAGCCTTGATGTATTCCTTTTCCTATTTGGAACCAGTCTGTTGTTCCATGTCCAGTTCTAACTATTGCTTCCTGACCTGCATACAGATTTCTCAAGAGGCAGGTCAGGTGGTCTGGTATTCCCATCTCTTTCAGAATACTTAAGAGTCTACAACTATGTGGTCTAAAGCTCAGAACTTACAGCAACCATGCTTTCCATTGTGTGTAGCCAGAGTGGTGAGTGAAGCAAAGCTGAGCAGCCGGGGGTGGGGGGTGAGGGATAGGGGTGGGGGTGATTCCTAAAAGTGTTCACGTCATTAGTTCAAGTTGCTCCACATGTCCAGCTGCATTCTTAAGCCTGAGTTTTATAAAATAATTTGATATCATTATAAGCTTTTCCTTCTCACGTAACTAGTTCAAGTTAGTTTCCACCATATATTTACAGAACAGCCTAATTAATACAGTGTCCAGCATACCTACCTTCAGTGGCTCAAAGTTTATTTCTCAAGGTGTAGGCTTTCTATTCTAATTGCACAGACTTGTATTTCAAATATTATTTCAATTTCTGTCTAAAACTTTTACTCTGCAGAAAAAGAAACTGTGATAAACACAGCTCTTCCAAGAAGTTTCACCTTGACTGACCCTGAGTGCGGCAGTGGGGAAGTTTTAATAGACCTTTTGGCTTTAGGCAGGAAAAGGATGACCTGGACGTGGTCTGTGATGAGGCTCCATTTCTTGGCAAGAATGTCAGCTCTAAAGATACCCACTCCTACTGCTCTCTCCTGACGCAAAGTGAACATGGATCTTTGTAAACTCAGTGTCATTCACGCAGCTTCTTCAGGCTCTATGGTAGAAAGAGAAGTAAAATCTGAAAAAGACAGATTTTTACTTCCAAGGAGTTTTCAGTGTATGTGAGGAAACAGACAGGTAAACAAATAGATACAGTGCCATCTGGAAGGTATTGTCATGGGGCACCGGGATAAGGAGGAAAGGATTCATCTGTTTGGCACAGTTTATTCGAGGAAGGCCTCATGGAGCGGGCAGTGTGAGAGAAGATGGTAGAACTCTCAGGACAGAGGAGACAGGTGGCAACACACACGATGGCAACGCAGAGGGCTCACACAGCCGCTGCAGGCCCAAGCACTGCTGGACAGGAAGGGAGAGGGGCAGCAGCAGGCGAGACTGGAGAGCAGGGGAGACAGCATCCTGGGACCTCCGTACCCCTGCAGTGGGAGCTGGAGTTTCCTCTGCAGATCGGTAGTGCTCTAACTTTAAGTGTATATCAAAATCTCCTGCAGCAGTTAACAAAGTTCAGACTCCTGAGTCCCATCCCCAGATATTCTGATTCACTGGGGTGAAATGGCGGCTGCCACAAATCTGTACTTTTAAAAGATCCTTAGAATGACTAACATGTTGTTGGTTCATGGAGAAATAGCCTTAAGACACTGATATGGAAGATGGGAAATCATGAGAGGGGTGTTTTTTTTTTTTTTTTTTAAGTGGGAATAGTATAATTAGCTTCTATTTCAGGATCATCAGAGAAGGAATGGATAAAGGATGTGAAAGAAGGGACAGCCTCCATGGAGGAGGCTGTTGCAGGGGCCCAAGGAGAGCTGACCAGGCTATGAAAGTGAAAGTGAAGCCGCTCAGTCGTGTCCGACTCTTTTGCGACCCCATGGACTGTAGCCTATCAGGCTCCTCTGTCCATGGGATTCTCCAGGCAAGAGCACTGGAGTGGATTGCCATTTCCTTCTCCAGTGGATCTTCCCGACCCAGGGATCAAACCCAGGTCTCCCGCATTGTAGACAGACCTTTTTTTTACCATGTGAGCCACCAGGGGAGTCTGATAGATGAGAGAGCAAAGACGGAGACATGCAGGAAATAGAATTGATAGATAAAAGTGATAGATTACCCTTAGGAATTAACACACATGAGGGTATCTGGTTTAATGGGTTAGATGGGTTATGTCAGTAACCAGAATCAGCAACATAAGAGTAAAAGCAGATTTTGAGTAAATATTGTGATTTCAGAAATGGAGTATTGAGTTATACAAAATATGCCGTTATTTTATTATTAGGGAGTGAGAACCAGCTAAGTAGACTAGTTAAGAACAGAGACCACCTGGGTTGACATCCTGACTCTACTGAGGTATATTTTAAATTAAGAATGATGCTGGTTAGTGTTTCCTCATATTGCTGGATTAGATTGTGTTTTCTTTTGTTCTGCTTTAGAAAGTGGAGAGTCTTGGTACTCACAGCCCCAAAACACCAGTTCTCCTCCTGGGACCATGTGTGGGAATTTTATGTCATAGAAGATCAGATGACCTGCCCCTCTGAGGAGCTGTGGACTCATGGTTAAGAGGAAGAAGAATCGATGAGCTGGTAGCCAGCTTCACTCTTAGTTCTGAGCCTTGTCATCACCGATGGCCCATGAAAGTCAGGGGTTCTCACACCTGTAAGAGAAAAACAGAAATCTCCACAGTCAGCAGTGTAATAAGAGTTAAGTTTAATGTTTCAGAAGTGATGGGTTAACGTGACTGTTTCTGAACCGGATTTCTGATTTATAATGCTTTCTCTATAATGTAAGGAGATATGCTGATGGGGGAGACGCTGGGAGCAAACTTCGATGAGATTAGAGCTTGCCGAGTTTGGTGTCCAAGAGCCATTATGTAAATTGCTGGTATATTCTGAGTGGTAGAAACCACAATAAGCCTCCCATGTTATCTTAATTTTACTTTTTTTCAGATACATTTTTTGAAAAGTGATCCTCTCAGCAAAAATGCAATGAGGAGAATATTTTCTTTGTCTTCTTTTATAATGACAGCTTCAGATCTAGGGAAAGCTTTTTTCTATTTATTTCTTTTTCTATACATCTCATAAGGCCTATTATTAACAGATGTTTTTAGGCGACAGTTCAGTTCAGTTCAGTTGCTCAGTCATGTCCAACTCTTTGCAACCCCATGAACTGCAGCACGCCAGGCTTCCCTGTCCATCACCAACTTCCGGAGCTTGCTCAAACTCATGTCCATTGAGTAAGTGATGCCATCCAAGCAACCCATCCTCTGTCGTTCCCTTCTCCTCCTGCCTTCAATCTTTCCCAGCATCAGGGTCTTTTCCAGTGGGTCAGCTCTTCTCATCAGGAGGTTAAAGTATTAGAGTTTCAACTTCAGCATCAGTCCTTTCAATGAATATTCAGGACTGACTTCCTTTAGGATGGACTGGTTGGATCTCCTGTGGTCCAAGGGACTCTCAAGAGTCTTCTCCAACACCACAGTTCAAAAGCATCAGTTCTTCAGAGCTCAGCTTTCTTTATAGTCCAACTCTCACATCCCATATATGACCACTGAAAAACCATAGCTTTGACTAGATGGACCTTTCTCAGAAAACTGATGTCTCTGCTTTTTAAAATGCTGTCTAGGTTGCTTATAATTTTTCTTCCAAGGAGCAAGCATCTTTTAATTTCATGGCTGCAGTCACCATCTGCAATTATTTTTTTTTATTAAATTTATTTATTTTTTTAATTACAATACTGTATTTGTTTTGCCATACATTGACACGAATCAGCCATAGATTTTTGACCCCAAGAAAATAAAAGTCTGTCACTGTGTCCATTGTTTCTCCATCTGTTTGTCATGAAGTAATGGGACTGGATGCCATGCTCTTTGTTTTTTTAATGTTGAGTTTAAGCCAGCTTTTTCACTATCCTCTTTCACTTTCATCAGGATGCTCTTTAGTTCTTCACTTTCTGCCATAAGGGTGGAGTCATCTGCATATCTGAGTTTATTGGTATTTCTCCCAGCAATCTTATTCCAGCTTGTGCTTTACCCAGCCTGGCATTTCCCATGATGTACTCTGCATATAAGTTAAATAAGCAGGGTGGCATTATATAGCCTTTTCCAATTTGGATCCAGTCCGTTATTCCATGTCCAGTTCTAACTGTTGCTTCTTGATCTACATACAGATTTCTCAAGAGGCAGTAAGGTGGTGTGATACTCCCATCTCTGAGAATTTTCCACAGTTTCTTGTGATCTACACAGCCAAAGGCTTTGGTGTAGTCAATAAAGCAGAAGGAGATGTTTTCCTGGAACTCTGTTGCTTTTTCTATGATCTAATGGATATTGGCAATTTGATCTCTGGTTCCTGCCTTTTCTAAATCCAGCTTGAACATCTGGAAGTTCTCAGTTCATGTGCTGTTGAAGCCTGGCTTGGAGAATTTTGAGCATTACTTTGCTAGAATATGAGATGAGTGCAATTGTACAGTAGTTTGAACATTCTTTGGCATTGACTTTCTTTGGGATTGGAATGAAAACTGATCTTTTCCAGTCCTGTGTTCACTGCCAACTTTTCCAAATTTGCTGGCATATTGAGTGCAGCACTTTCACAGTGTCATCTTTTAGGATTTGAAATAGCTCAGCTGGAATTCCATTACTTCAAATAGCTTTGTTTGTAGTGATACTTCCTAAAGCCCACTTGATTTCACATTCCAGGATGTCTGGCTCTAGGTGAGTGATCATACCATCATGGTTATCTGGGTCATAAAGATCTTTTAATCTAATTCTTCTGTATATTCTTGCCACCTCTTCTTAATATCTTCTGCTTATTAGTTCCATACCATTTGTTCATCTTTGCATGAAATGTTCCCTTGGTATCTCTCATTTTCTTGAAAAGACCTCTAGTCTTTCCCCTTCTACTGTTTTCCTCTATTTATTTCATTTATCGCTGAGGAAGGCTTTCTCATCTCTCCTTGCTATTCTTTGGAACTCTGCATTCAAATGGGGATATCTTTCCTTTTCTCCTTTGCCTGTATCTTGTCTTCTTTCCTCAGCTATTTGTAAGCCCTCCTCAGGCAATCATTTTGCCTTTTGCACTTCTTTTTCTTGGGGATGATCTTGATCATTGCCTCCTGTACATTGTAATGTACAGGACCTTGTACATTGTAATGCACACAAGCATAGCAATGTTCCTGACATTGTAATGTCACAAATCTCTGTCCATAGTTCTTTAGGCACTCTATCAGATCTAATCCTTGAACCCTTTGTCACTTCTACTGTAGAATCGTAAGGATTTGATTTAGGTCAGACCTGAATGGTCTAGTGGTTTTCCCTACTTTCTTCACTTTAAGTCTGAATTTTGCAATGAGGAATTCATGATAAGAGCCACAGTCAACTCCTGGTCTTGTTTTTGCTGACTGTATAAAGCTTCTCCATCTTCGACTGAAAGGAATATAATCAATCTGATTTCAGTATTGGCTGTCTGGTGGTGTCCATGTTAGAGCCATCTGTTGTGTTGTTGGAAGAGGGTGTTTGCTATGACCAGTGCGTTCTCTTGGCAAAATTCTGATAGCCTATGCCCTGCTTCATTCTGTACTCCAAGGCCAAACTTGCCTATTACTCCAGGTATCTCTTGACTTCCTACTTTTGCATTCCAGTCCCCTATGATGAAAAGAACATCTTTTTGGGTGTTATTTCTAGAAGGTCTTGTAGGTCTTCATAGAACCATTCATCTTCAGCTTCTTTGGCATTAGCGGTTGGGCTTAGACTTGGATTACTGTGATACTGAATGGTTTGCCTTGGAAACAGAGATCATTTGTCATTTTTAGATTGCTTCATATACTGCATTTCAGACTCTTTTGTTGACTATGAGGGCTACTCCATTTTTTATAAGGAATTCTTGCCCACAGTAGTAGATGTCATGGTCATCTGAATTAAATTTGCCCATTCCATCCATTTTAGTTCACTGATTTCTAAAATGTCTGTGATTCACCTCTTGCCATCTCCTGTTTGACCACTTCCAATTTACCTTGATCCATGGACCTAACATTCCAGGTTCCTATGCAGTACTGCTCTTTACAGCATTGGACTTTACTTCTATCACCAGTCACAACCACAATAGGGTGTTGTTTTGGTTTTGGCTCTTCATTCTTTCCGGAGTTATTTCTCTATTCTTTTCCAGTAGCATATTGGGCATGTAGTGATGCAGGAGTTCATCTGTCAGTGTCCTATCTTTTTGCCTTTTCATAATATTCATGGGGTTCTTACAGCAAGCATACTGAAGTGGTTTGCCATTCCCTTCTCCAGTGGACCATGTTTTGTCTTAACTCTTCACCATGACCCAGTCCATCCTGGGTGACTCTACATGGCGTGGCTCACAGTAGTTTTTAGGAACTTTAAAATTAAAAAGGTAAGAGGAAATTTAGAAAGAAAGATTAGAGTCCAAAGAGCAACTCTTTAATCATGTGATTTCAGACATTCTAGTCAACCCAAGGGTAGAAGGACTTTATGGTGTTAGAGCTCATGTTCTAAACCCATCTGAACCATCCTGCTTAAATCATTTTATCAGTGTAGAACATGAAAGATGGTAGAGTGTCTCAGGCAGTCTGCTCTGTGACAAGTGGCCAGAAACAAATCCACACTGAGATGGGCTTATAGTAGGTCATAAGGCACCAGGTAGCCTACCTCACAAGTAACTCAGCATGGAGGCAGAAGTACCTCTTCTCTTCAGCCCTCAGTTCCATGCAGTCCTTGGAAGACTTCCTGCAAAAGTTCATGCTACCCGCATTTATGATTTGCATAAAAAATGTTAGGCCCCCTGCATTAGCAGCTCAAACAAGCTAATCTATCTAACAGGATCAAAAAGCCTGTTAAGCCACTAAAGTTTCTCCCTAGACAGGGCCAACCTTGCTGGAGCCTATCATGAAGTCCACAAAGCAAGAAAGAATTATAATGGAAAAACCCTGCTTCTTAGGATCAAAACACTGGCTAGCTAAATATTCACTTAAAAATCAAGACCCATAGATCTCAATCAGTGAAGGATTTTATATGCTTTTTTCTTGGACTCGTGAAATGTTTCTTTTCTCTTTCTTCCAGATTTGGCTCTCAGTCTTAGCACAGAGCATACATGTAGTGTTCATACAGATGACTCATTTTAGCATCTTAGCTAATAAGGAGAATGATGTAAGGAGAGCTTTAAAAAACATGGCTTGTATTTTCACCTGTGTCTGCAAATGAGCATGTTCTATCCTGGGATTTTGTGACACCTCAGATAGACTGAAGAGACTGGGCTCTGGTGCAAGTAGATTATTTTCTTCATACATTGAACTCCTCATCAACATCTAGGCCCTCAGGTTATGAATAGATGAGATTGTACCACCACTCAGAACAAAAATCACCAGCCCAAACAGTGTGGTCCTATCTTTAATTTGTGTCTTTGTCTCCACCTGAGACACTCCCTGGGTTTGTGGAGAGAAAGTTGGGCACGGATGGGGAGGGAGTGGGGAGAAGATGTCTAGGTCAAGAGGATATAAGAGGTTTCATAAGTTACTAGGACTCTACGTGCTCTCTCTTCCTCATTCTTCATGTTGGCAGTATAATGGTTCCTCGCAGATGTTCACATCCTAACCCTGGACTCTGTGAATTTGTTACCTTATGTGATGAAAAGGACTTTGCAGATGTCATGAATCCTGGATTATCTGGATGATGCAATCTAATCTCACAAATCTTTGAAAAGGGAGGCAGAAGAGTGGGAGAAGGTCTCGATCAGTCACTGCTCACTTTGAAGATGGAGAAGGGGGCCATGAGCCAAGCAACGCAGGTGGCCTCTAAAAGTGGTGACCAGTGCTCAGTATATAGCCAGCAAGAAGTCGGGGACCTTGGTTCTGTAGTTGAAAAGAGCTAAATTCTTCCAACAAGTTGAATGAGCAGAAAATGGATTATCCCTAGAAAAATATAGTCTATGGACATCTTGATTTTAGCCCAGTGAGAGAGAGCTTTCTAGACTTCAGACCTACATAACTGTAGGATAATAAATGTGTCCATTTTAGCCTCCAAATTTGGGGGTGATTTGTCACAGGAGTGATAAAAAATTAAGATATGCCTGTTCCTTCTGTTCATTTTATGATCACACCCACTTGCTGCCCTCAGTTATTTTTCTGGCTTGTCAAACAACAATTAAGATTAAAAATAATAATGACAAGCTTTGTGCTGTACTGTGCTTAGCTACTCAGTTGTGTCTGACTCTTTGTGACCTCATGGGCTGTAGCCCACCAGGCTCCTCTGGGGATTCTCCAGGCGAGAATACTGCAATGGGTTGCCATGCCCTCCTCCAGGGGCTCTTCCCAACCCAGGGAGTGAACCCAGGTCTCCTGCATTGCAGGTGGATTCTTTATAGTCTGAGCCACCAGGGAAGCCCATTGACAACCTTTAATGAGTACTTAAAATGTGTCAAGCATTATGATAAATATATTACCTGAATTATGATATCTAATTTTCACAGTAGTAGTTGAGGTAGGTACTACTATTTTCCCCATTTTGCAGGTGACTAAACCAAGACTTGGAAAAGTTAATAGCTCAATGTCAGATTTCCGTTTACTAAATGATATGACCTAGATATCAACTGGGAATGCTTTATGCCTCTGATCCAAGTAAGAATGACTGGAATGCAGAGTTTCTCAGCTTGTGAAAATCTGAAGCCCTTCCCAGAAATTTGGTGAAGTATGACTTTCACATTCTTTTCAATAGCTAATGTAAAGCATAAGCAATTCGAGAATCATGAGGTTTAACTACTTCCTTTTGAAACTTGCCATCCTATATAAATTAAAGGAAATCTCACTTCAACTTCTGCCACAAGTACAAGCATTTGTTAAACAAATATTCATTAGTATGCAGGGCCAACACAGTTCATATGAATATGGATTAGCAAGTTCCAATGTTTTTTTCCTTTAGATACTCCAACCCCACCTTGTACAAAATGTTTGCTCAAGCAGATGTAACTACATTCCAGAGACAAGATTCTGTTACCTTTAGAGGTAGCACAAGCAACTATCAATCCGCTTAAACTAATGGTAGAACACACAACTTCTTAGAGGTTGAAGCATGGATGTTGTGATGGTTACTTTTATCCGTCAACCTGACTGGGCTATGTACAAGGGTCCCAGCTATTTGGTCAAATATTATTCTGGGTGTTTCTGTGAGGCTATTTTTGGATGAGATTAACATTTAAATTGGTACAATGAGTAAAGAAGATCCCCCTCCACAATGTGGAATCGTCATTATCTAACCATTTGAAAGCCTGTGTAGGTTCACTCTTCCAAGAGTAAGAGATAATTCTTCCAGCCTGACCACATTTAAAGTTGAAAAATTAAAGTGAAAGTTGCTCAATTGTGTCTAACTCTTTGCGACCCCATGGACTATGCAGTCCATGGAGTTCTCCAGGCCAGAATACTGGAGTATTTTTTCAGTATTTTCAGTAGACTTTTCCTTCTCCAGGGGGTCTTCCAAACCCAGGGATTGAACCCATGTCTCCTTCATTGCAGGCGGATTCTTTACCAGCTGAGCCACAAGGGAAGCCCAAGAACGCTGGCGTGGGTAACCTATCCCTTCTTCAGTGGATCTTCCCGAGCCAGGAATCAAACTGGGATCTCCTGCATTGCAGGTGAATTCTTTACCAACTGAGCTGTCAAGGAAGTCTGTTTAAAACTGAAGCCATTTTTTTTTTCTCCCTCTGGACTAGTAGGGAAACACTGACCTTTGGACTGGAACTGTACATTGATTCTCTGGGACCTTCAACTTGCTGACTCACCTTGCAGATCTTGGAACTTGCCAGGCTCCACAATCATATGAGTCTACCTTGTACAATCCCAACAAACTGTGGAAAATTCTTAAAGAGATGGGAATACCAGATCACCTTACCTGTCTCCTGCAAAACCTGTATGCAGGTCAAGAAGCAACAGTTATATCTGAACATGGACCAATGGACTGGTTCACAATTGGAAAAGGAATACATCAAGGCTGTATATTGTTACCCTGCTCATTTAAATTATATGCAGAACACATCATACGAAATGCAAATGCTGGACTTGATGAAGCACAAGCTGGAATCAAGATGGATGGAAGAAATATCAGTAACCTCATATATGCAGATGATACCACCCTCATGGCAGAAAGCAAAGAGGAACTAAAGTGTCTTTTGATGAGGTGAAAGAGGAGAGTGAATGGGCTTAAAATACAACATTCAAAAAACAAAGATCATGGCATCCAGTCCCATCAGTTCAGTTCAGTTCAATCACTCAGTCGTGTCCGACTGCTTGCGACCCCATGAGCTGCAGCATGCCAGACCTCTCTGTCCAACACCAACTCCTGGAGCCCACCCAAACTCTTGTCCGTTGAGTCGGTGATGCCATCCAACATCTTATCCTCTGTCATCCCCTTCTCCTCCTTCCCTCAATCTTTCCCAGCATCAGGGTCTTTTCAAATGAACAACTCTTTGCATCCAGTGGCCAAAGTATTGGAGTTTATATTTTGGCATCAGCCTTCCAATGAACATCCAGGACTGGTCTCCTTTAGGATGGACTGGTTGGATCTACTTGCAGTCCAAGGGACTCTCAAGAGTCTTCTCCAACACCACAGTTCAAAATAATTAGTTCTTCAGTGCTCAGCTTTATTTACAGTTCAACTCACACATCCATACATGACTACTGGAAAAACCATAGCCTTGACTAGACAGACCTTTGTCAGCAAAGTAATGTCTCTGCTTTTTAATATGCTGTCTAGGGTGGTCAACAAAAGAATCCAAAATGCAGTACTTGGATGCAATCTCAAAATGACAGAATGATCCCTGTTCATCTCCAAGGCAAACTATTCAATATCACAGTTATCCAAGTCTATGCCCCAACCAGTAACGCTGAAGAAGCTGAAGTTGAATGGTATTATGAAGACCTACAAGACCTTTTAGAACTAACACCCAAAAAGATGTCCTTTTCATTATAGAAGACTGGAATGCTAAGTAGGAAGTCAAGAAACACCTGGAGTAACAGGCAAATTTGGCCTTGGAATGCGGGATGAAGCAGGGCAAAGACTAATAAAGGTTTGCCAAGAAAATGCACTGGTCATAGCAAACACCCTCTTCCAACAACACAAGAGAGGACTCTACACATGGGCATCACCAGATGGTCAACAATCTGAATATAATCAGATTGATTATATTCTATGCAGCCAAAGATGGAGAAGCTCTATACAGTCGACAAAAACAAGACCAGGAGCTGACTGTGGCTCAGATCATGAAGTCCTTATTACCAAATTCAGACTTAAATTGAAGAAAGTGGGGAAAACTGCTAGACCATTCAGGAATGACCTAAATCAAATCCCTTATGATGATACAGTGGAAGTGAGAAATAGATTTAAGGGCCTAGATCTGATAGATAGAGTGCCTGATGAAATATGGACTGAGGTTCGTGACATTGTACAGGAGACAGGGATCAAGACCATCCCCATGGAAAAGAAATGCAAAAAACAAAATGGCTGTCTGAGGGGGCCTTACAAGTAGCTGTGAAAAGAAGAGAGGCGAAAAGCCAAGGAGAAAAGGAAAGATATAAGCATCTGAATGCAGAGTTCCAAAGAATAGCAAGAAGACATAAGATAGTCATCTTCAGCAATCAATGCAAAGAAATAGAGGAAAACAACAGAATGGGAAAGACTAGAGATCTCTTCAAGAAAATTAGAGATGCCAAGGGAACATTCCATGCAAAGATGGGCTCAATAAAGGACAGAAATGGGTATGGACCTAACAGAAGCAGAAGATATTAAGAAGAGGTGGCAAGAATACATGGAAGAACTGTACAAAAAAGATCTTCACGGCCCAGATAATCATGATGATGTGATCACTCATCTAGAGTCAGACATCTTGGAATGTGAAGTCAAGTGGGCCTTAGAAAGCATCACTATGAACAAAGCTAGTGGAGGTGATGGAATTCCAGTGGAGCTGTTTCAAATCCGGAAAGATGATGCTGTGAAAGTGCTGCATTCAATATGCCAACAAATGTGGAAAACTCAGCAGTGGCTGCAGGACTGGAAAAGGTCAGTTTTCATTTCAATTCGAAAGTAAGGCAGTGCCAAAGAATGCTCAAACTACCACACAATTGCACTCAACTCATCTCACATGCTAGTAAAGTAATGCTCAAAATTCTCCAAGCCAGGCTTCAGAAATACGTGAACCATGAACTCCCTGATGTTCAAGCTGGTTTTAGAAAAGGCAGAGGAACCAGAGATCAAATTGCCAACATCCGCTGGATCATCAAAAAAGCAAGATAGTTCCAGAAAAACATCTATTTCCGCTTTATTGACTATGCCAAAGCCTTTGACTGTGTGGATCACAACAAACTGTGGAAAATTCTGAAAGAGATGGGAATACCAGACCACCTGACCTGCCTCTTGAGAAATCTGTATGCAGGTCAGGAGGCAACAGTTAGAACTGGACATGGAACAATAGACTAGTTCCAAATAGGGAAAAGAGTACATCAAGGCTATATATTGTCACCCTGCTTATTTAACTTCTATGCAGAGTACATCATGAGAAACGCTGGACTGGAAGAAACACAAGCTGGAATCAAGATTGCCGGGAGAAATATGAATAACCTCAGATATGCAGATGACACCACCCTTATGGCAGAAAGTGAAGAGGAGCTAAAAAGCCTCTTGATGAAAGTGAAAGAGGAGAGTGAAAAAGTTGGCTTAAAGCTCAACAGTCAGAAAACGAAGATCATGGCATCCGGTCCCATCACTTCATGGAAAATAGATGTGGAAACAGTGGAAACAGTGTCAGATTTTATTTTGGGGGGAGGGCTCCAAAATTACTGCAGATGTTGACTGTAGCCATGAAATTAAAAGACACTTACTCCTTGGAAGAAAAGTTATGCCAACCTAGATAGTATATTCAAAAGCAGAGACATTACTTTGCCGACTAAGGTCCGTCTAGTCAAGGCTATGGTTTTTCCTGTGGTCATGTATGGATGTGAGAGTAGGACTGTGAAGAAGGCTGAGCACTGAAGAATTGATGCTTTGAACTGTGGTGTTGGAGAAGACTCTTGAGAGTCCCTTGGACTGCAAGGAGATCCAACCAGTCCATTCTGAAGGAGATCAATCCTGGGATTTCTTTGGAAGGAATGATGCTAAAGCTGAAACTCCAGTACTTTGGCCACCTCACGCGAAGAGTTGACTCATTGGAAAAGACTCTGATGCTGAGAGGTATTGGGGGCTGGAGGAGAAGGTGACGACCAAGGATGAGATGCTGGATGGTATCACGGACTTGATGGACGTGAGTCTGAGTGAACTCCGGGTGTTGGTGATGGACTGGGAGGCCTGGCATGCTGCTATTCATAAAGTCACAAAGAGTCAGACACGACTGAGAGACTGAACTGAACTGATGGTGGTCATAACTTTCCATCCAAGGAGTAAGTGTCTTTTAATTTCATGGCTGCAATCACCATCCACTGATTTTGGAGCCCAAAAATAAAGTTCTCACTCTTTCCGCATCTATTTGCCATGAAGTGATGGGACCGGATGCCATGATCTTCGTTTTCTGAATGTTGAACTTAATTTTACTTTTTCACTCCTCTTTCACTTTCATTGAGTTTTTCTAATTCCTCTTCACTTTCTGCCATAAGTGTGGTGTCATCTGCATGTCTGAGGTTATTGATATTTCTCCCAGATATCTTGATTCCAGTTTGTGCTTCCTCCAGCCCAGCATTTCTCATGATGTACTCTGCATATAAGTTAAATAAGCAAGGTGACAATATACAGCCTTGACGTACTCCTTTTCCTATTTGGAACCAGTCTGTTGTTCCATGTCCAGTTCTAACTATTGCTTCCTGACCTGCATATAGGTTTCTCAAGAGGCAGGTCAGGTTTTCTGGTATGGCCATCTCTTTCAGAATTTTCCACAGTTTATTGTGATCCACACAGTCAAAGGCTGTGGCATAGTCAATAAAGCAGAAATAGATTTTTTTTTTTTCTGGAACTCTCTTGCTTTCCCCACGATCCAGCAGATGTTGGCAATTTGATCTCTGGTTCCTCTGCCTTTTCTAAAATCAGCCTCAACGTCTGGAAGTTCACGGTTCATACATTGCTGAAGCCTGACTTGCATAGTTTTGAGCATTACTTTACTAGTCAGATCACTTGATGGCAGATAGATGGGTAACAATGGAAACAGTGACAGACTTTATTTTATTGGACTCCAAAATCACTGCAAATGGTGACTGCAGCAAACTTGCTCCTTGGAAGAAAAGCTATAACATACTTAGAGAGCATATTAGAAAGCAGAGACATTACTTTGCCAACCAAGGTTCATATAGTCAAGGCTATGGTTTTTCCAGTAGTCATGTATGTATGTGAGAGTTGGACCATAAGGAAGATTGAGCACCAAAGAATTGATGCTTTCAAACTGTGTTTTTGGAAAAGACTCTTTAAGAGTCCCTTGGACTGCAGGGAATCAAACTAGTCAATACTAAAGGAAATCAATGCTGAATACTCATTAAAAGTACTGATGCTGAAGCTGAAGCTCCAATACTTAGGCCAAGTGATGCAAACAGCTGGCTTACTAGAAAAGACATTGATGCTGGGAAAGATTGAGGGCAGGAGGAGAAGGAGATAACAGAGGACAAGATGGTTGGATGGCATCACCAGCTTGATGCACACGAGTTTGAGCAAGCTCTGGGAGATAGTGAAGGGCAGGGAAGCCTGGCATGCTGCAGTCCATGGGGTTGCAAAGAGTCAGACATGATTGAAAGACTGAACAGCAATCCCTTATAATAAATTTCTTTTCACACACACACACACACACTCACACACACACACAGAGCCTATTAGTTTTGTTTCTTCTGAGAACCCTGATGGATATGAGTGCCATCCCCATGGGTGCAGGGTATGATCCTCTCCAAAATCTTATGTCTTTTTGTATTAGTTTCAAAATGATAAAGTACCACAAACTAGATGTCTTAAATCAGCAAAAAATTTATTCTTTCATTGTACTGGATGCTAGAAGTTGAAAATCAAGATGTCACCAGGGCTATGCTCTCTGTGAGGCTCTGGGTAGAATTCTTCCTTGCTGCTTTCTAGCTTTTCTGGTTTTTGATTCTTGACATTCCTTGATTTGCAGCTATATAACTCCAATCTTTGCTTTCACCTCCACATGGCAGCCTTCTTGTGTACATCTCTCTCCTCTTTTTATAAGAACACCAGTTATTTTGGAAATGGCCCACCTTACTCCAGCATGACTTTATCTTAGCTTACATCTTCAGCAACCCTATTTGCAGTTAAGGCCACATTCCAAGATACTGGGGGTTAAGAATTCAACATATCTTTTTAGAGAACACAATTCAATCCACAGTCCTTATTCATGCAACATTTCAACCAATCAATATATAATGAAGTCCTTTTAATTTTACCACCGAATTCCATTTTCAAAAATGTATCATGCAAATAAAACCTTTAATTTCACCCCAAAAATCCATTTTTGATATTCTAATTATTGATGTCATACTAAAAACCCTCAGATGTTGGGGCTGATCTTGGAAAGCTGTAGGAACAAGCTGGCTCACCACTAATTCATGGTGCATTAAGGTCTGCCTCTGGCGTTGAAATTTATACTAATTGGCATTTATACAATATTGCAGAGTCCATGCTGAAGAAGTTTAAATCTTAAAGGTTATAATGTTCTGTCTTTTCTGCCCTATATCAGTTCAGCTTCACATACATATTTCTCTGTTAAGCAGTTCACTCCCAGAAAACATATTTTGCATTTGGTCAGCTTTAAGCTGGTTCTTCCCTATTTTAACTCACTCTTTCTAGCAGGAAAGAAACAAGTTGTTCTTCTTGTCTCCTGCTTCTGTTGTTCTTCAGCATGCACTTAGGGTCTCACTCTTTCTTCCTTAGCATTTCTCAAAGCATAGTGAAGTGAAAGTGAAGTCGCTCAGTCGTGTCCGACTCTTTGTGACCCATGGACTGTAGCCCACCAGGCTCCTCTGTCCATGGGATTCTCCAGGCAAGAATACTGGAGTGGGTTGCCATTTCCTTCTCAAAGCATATCCCTTCCCCAAATCCACTGTTATTCCTGAGAAGAATCCTCATGACTCTATTTGTTTGTTTTTTCCACATGAGCATTTTAAGCCAGGTCTCTCTGACTTTAAAGCCTGAACTTTTAGCCATGATATTGTACTGGATCACATGTATTACACCATTTAACACCAAGAACAGTATGACTATAAAACAAGTACAAGAGAGCATGCAACTGCTCGTAAGACTTGGGGTATTTAGTTAAAACTTGACTGATAGTGATTAATTTAAGAGCAATTATACTACTGGGTTTTAGAGGAGAAATGAGATGTAAACAAAATAATTTTTGAAAAGTCCTTGATTTTGTATTTAAATGGTAGACATATGTATGTTTGAAATAACTTCAGTATAGTTTCAAGCATCATGTCAACAAATGGAATTTAAGGAAATTCAAGTTATTGTTTTTGAGCAGATGTGTAATTTTGGCTAAACCTTCATGCTTCACTTGCTTTCTCTGAAGCTGGTAAATAATTTCTCATCCTTAACTAGTATGAGTATGTAGACTCTATAACTATACCTCTGTGTATATCTATAATTCTATCTGTATGAGAGATACATATGCATATAGACTTTTGGTAAACTATTTGCTATTGCTCAAATTATTCCCACCTCATGGCTCCCACATATTTATTCGGGTCTAAGTGAATTACATATACTCACATTGAGACCCAGTGTGCAATAACTCTTTGCCATTTAAACATAAATTTTTTGAGTATCTTTCAAAAAGTCCAGTTTAGTCATTGGTCTGCCACTCAAATGTTTTGTACTTTTCATTCAAGTTGCTAGATCTATAGGGATGATAACCATCATGAATTCAAAATTGTGGTAAAAGTTGGATGATACTTCAAGTTTAAGATGGCTTTATGCTTGAAGTATGATTAAAAGAATATGCCTCTGTAATCTCTCTTCAGAGGCTGTCATACAATAGGAAAAGCAAATTCAAGTGTCATCAGGGGCCAAGCAGCTAACGCATGAGAGAAATGGACTAGATGAGGGCTCTAGTAAACTCGGCTATGCATGATCCTCTCAAAACCAGCAATTGTCTCTAGTCTCATCTACAAGGGCCCAGAGTTGCCACTAAACCTAGTATTTTTTAAGCTAAGCTAGAAATCTATACTTTTGTGTAAAATTTATAGACACTACATTATTGGCTCAATTTCTTAAAAAAATAAAATCCATCTGTGATTTTGGTCCATTTGTTGTGACAAAACCACCAGGTTGCAACTGGTATTCTACACTGATAATTAAAACAAAAAGCAAAACTTCCCTGTTGGTGCTCTATCCATCCTCTTTGCTTGGCAAAGAAATCTGTTAACAGTTGAATTTAGAATTTCTTAAACATATTTCAACAAAAATCTGTTTTTCTTTTGTTGAGGAGGGTGTATAAGGACATGATATCCATAACTTTTTTTTTTTTCAGCTATTTGGTATTATGCATTTAGAGATGCTCTGGGAACAGAAATCCTCAGCATGATCTCTGACTCCACATTTCTATGAAGTTGTCCTTCTCACAACAAAATAAGACAAAGACTCAGCTCTCTAAGTTAAATTCTCTCTGAGTTTATGGTACCAGTGGTTTTTAAAATAGTGCCTTTTTGTTTCTCAGTGGAAAGGATAAGTAAACCTCTGTAACTTTCTTTCCTGAACTTTAAAAGAGCAATGCTAGGGACTTGGGTTAGGAGCAATGGAGAATCACCACTTAACAGGTACAGGGTTTCTTTTTCAAGTGATAAAAAAATGTTCTGAAATTAGATAGATGTGATGGTTGTACAACATGGTAAATGTACCGGAAGTCACAGAATTTTACACTTTGAAATGGTTTAACTAGAGAATTTTGTTATGTGAATTTTGCTTCAATTTAAGCAAAATGTCATTGCCACAGGGCCAAGATGCATCATTATCATTAGAGAGGTTTACAGTCTCAGGTAAGGATGCTGTGCTTTCTTATTTTATTTTCTGAATAGATAGCTCCATTTCTTAAGCTCTTCTGTAATTCTCAACCTCTCAGCATAGCGTTGTTTCTGTAGCGTAGTGGTTACCACATTTGCCTGACATGCAAAAGACTGTGTGTTCGATGCTGGGAGGAAACAGATCCCCTGTGGGTTTCTCTGACAGCTCAGTTGGTAAAGAATCTGCCTGCACTGCAGGAGACCCAGTTCGATTCCTGAGTGGGTCAGAAAGATCCGCTGGAGAAGAGATAGGCTACCCATTCCAGTATTCTTGGGCTTCCCTTGTGGCTCAGCTGGTAAAGAATCTGCCTGCAATGCAGGAGACGTGGGTTTGATCCCTGGGTTGGGAAGATCCCCCGAAGAAGGGAAAGACTGCCCACTCCAGTATTCTGGCCTGGAGAATTCCATGGACTGTACAGTCCATGAGGTCACAAAGAGTCGGACATGACTGAGCAACTTTCGCTTCACTCTAATATTCGACCTAAATTTTTCTTGTAGATATTTAAACATTTCTGATCTATGTTTATAGATGCTATGAACTGAATTGTGACCCCCTCCCTCCCCCAAATTTAAAGTTGAAGCTTTAACCACTAATGTGACTGTATTTGGAGATAGTACCTTTAGGAGCTAATTAAGGTTAAATGAAGTCATAAAGGTGGAGTCCTGATCCAATAGAATTTGTAGAGTTTTAAAAAGGAAAAGATTCTCTCTCTCTCTCTCTCTCTCTCTGTCTCTCTCTGTCTCACTCCCCCCAATGCATACACTGAGAAAAGGCCACAGGAGCATATAGCAACAGAGCAGCCATTCTTAAACTGGGAATAGAGCCCTCACCAGACCTTCACTATGTTGGTATACTGATCTCACACTTCCAGCCTCCACGCTGGGAGGAGATAAATTTTTGTTTTTTAAGCTACCCATTATATGGTATTTTGTTGTAGGAACCAGAGCTAAGCCTTTAAATTAATGCGAATTAACCAGCCTGGTGCTCTGTGACAGTCTACCAGGATGAGTTGGCGTGGGGTGTCGAAGGAAGATTCAAGAGGAAGGGAATATATGGCTGATTCATGTTGATGTATGGCAGAAACCAATACAACATGGCAAAGCAATTTTCCTCTAATTAAAAATAAATTTAAAAAAGAATTAACCAGTACCCACTGGGCTAGAGTCAAGTGTGGACAGACAGCTCTCCAGGTTTAGATTCATGCCCACAGCTTCTTAATGGAGATCAAGCCCTGAGCCTTTGGAGTGGGAGCACTGACTCCAAGACACTAGACTACCAGAGAACTAAGGAGTATCAAATAGTAAGAACTCACAGAAAGGAAACCACTTGAATACAAGACCCAGCATCACCCAACCACCAGTAGCATCCGTACAGGATGCCTTATCTAAACAGCAAACAAAAATATAAATCCAATCATCAGCAGACAGTGTTACCACCTTACTCAGCCTTGCCCATCAGAGGAAAAACAAACAAACAAACAAAAACCAAAAACTCAGCACAAATCTCACCCTATATGAAGCTCACACAAACCACTGGACCAACATTAGCAGGGCAGAAAACCAAAAGGAAGAAAGAATTCAACCTTCTTCAAGGAAAGACTTCAACTTTCCTTGAAGCTTGAGAAAAGGAGACCTCAAAAACAATAACTTAAAAAGAAAATGAAAAAGCAGAGAAATACTACACAAACGAAGGAACAAACTAGAAACACAGAAGTCCAAGTAAAGAGGAGGAAATAAGGAAACTACCTGAAAAAGAATTCAGAATAATGATAGTGAAGATGATCAAAAACCTTGAAAACAAAATGGAGAAAATGCAAGAATCAATTAGCAAAAACCTAGAAGAATTAAAGAATAAACATACAGAGACAAACAACAGGATTATGGAAATTAAAAGTACTCTGAAAGTGGAGTCGGTCAATCGTGTCTGACTCTTTGCGATCCCATGGACTGTAGCCAACCAGGCTCCTCCTGCCATGGGATTCTCCAGGTAAGAGTACTGGAGTGGGTTGCCATTTCCTTCTCCAGGGGATCTTTCCAACCCAGGGATCAAACCTGGGTCTCCTGAATTCCAGGCAGTTGCTTTAACCTCTGAGCCACAGAATATCTGAAGCAGAAGAATCAGTGAGCTGGAAGATAAAATGGTAGAAATAACTTCTGAAGAGCAGAATAAAATAGAATGAAAAGAGCTGAGGACAGTCTCAGAGACCTCTGGTACCATATCAAATGCACCAACATTCAAATTATAGGGGTCCTAGAAGAAGAGAAAAAGAAAGGGTATGAGAAAAATTTTGAAGAGATTATAGTTGAAAATTTCCCCAACAAGGAAAAGGAAATAGCCAATCAAGTCCAAGAGGCACAAAAGGATAAACCCAAGGAGAAACACACCAAGACAGATAAAATCAAACTAACAAAGACAAAACACAAAAAAGAGTATTAAAAGCAGCAAGGGAGAAGCAACAAGTAACATACAAGGGATACCACATACGCTTAACAGCTGATCTTTCAGCAGAAACTCTGCAGGCCAGAAGGGAATAGCAAGATACCTTTAAAGTACTGAAAGGGGGAAAAGTCTAAGGTCTACACCCAAGATTACTGTACCCGGCATGGATCTCATTCAAAAGTGATGTAGAAATAAAAAGCTTTTCAGAGAATCAAAAGTTAAGAGAATTCAGTACAACCTAATCAGCTTTACAACAAATGCTCAGTTCAGTTCAGTTCAGTTGCTCAGTCATGTCCGACTCTTTGCAACCCCATGAATTGCAGCATGCCAGGCCTCCTTGTCCATCACCAACTCCCTGAGTTCACTCAGACTCACATCTATTGAGTTGGTGATGCCATCCAACCATCTCATCCTCGGTCGTCCACTTTTCCTCCTGCCCCCAACCCTCCTAGCATCAGAGTCTTTTCCAGTGAGTCAACTCTTCACATGAGGTGGTCAAAGTACTGGAGTTTCAGCTCTAGCATCATTCCTTCCAAAGAAATCCCAGGGTTGATCTCCTTCAGAATGGACTGGTTGGATCTCCTTGCAGTCCAAGGGACTCTCAAGAGTTCTCCAAAACCACAGTTCAAAAGCATCAATTCTACGGCACTCAGCCTTCTTCACAGCCCAACTCTCACATCCATACATGACCACAGGAAAAACCATAGCCTTGACTAGACAGACCTTTGTTGGCAAAGTAATGTCCCTGCGTTTCAATATGCTATTTGTTGCTGCTGCTGCTGCTGCTAAGTCGCTTCAGTCGTGTCCAACTCTGTGCGACCCCATAGATGGCAGCCCACCAGGCTCCTCCGTCCCTGGGATTCTCCAGGCAATAACACTGGAGTGGGTTGCCATTTCCTTCTCCAATGCATGAAAGTTAACAGTGAAGTTGTGTCCAACTCTTCACGACCCCATGGGCTGCAGCCTACCAGGCTGCTCCGTCCATGGGATTTTCCAGGCAAGAGTACTGGAATAGGGTGCCATCGCTTTCTCTGAATATGCTATCTAGGTTGGTCATAACTCCTTCCATGGAGTAAGCGTCTTTTAATTTCATGGCTGCAGTCACAATCTGCAGTGATTTGGGAGCCCCCCAAAATAAAATCTGACACTGTTTCCACTGTTTCCCCATCTATTTCCCCATCTATTTCCCATGAAGTGATGGGATCAGATGCCATGATCTTTGTTTTCTGAATGTTGAGCTTTAAGCCAACTTTTTCACTCTCCTCTTTCACTTTCATCAAGAGGCTTTTTAGTTCCTCTTCACTTTCTGCCATCAGGGTGGTATCATCTGCATATATGAGGTGATTGATAGTTCTTCCAGCAATCTTGATTTCAGCTTGTGCTTCTTCTAGCCCAGCGTTTCTCATGATGTACTCTGCATATAAGTTAAATAAACAGGGTGACAATATACAGCCTTGACATACTCTCTTTCCTAATTGGAACCAGTCTGTTGTTCCATGTCCATTTCTAACTGTTGCTTCCTGATCTGCATATAGGTTTCTCAAGAGGCATGTCAAGTGGTCTGGTATTCCCATTTCTCTCAGAATTTTCCACAGTTTATTGTGATCCACACTGTCAAAACCTTTGGCATAGTCAATAAAGTAGAAATTGATATTTTTCTGGAACTCTCGTGCTTTATCCATGATCCAGCAGATGTTGGCAATTTGATCTCTGGTTCCTCTGCCTTTCCTAAAACCAGCTTGAACATCTGGAGGTTCATGGTTAATGTATTGCTGAAACCTGGCTTGGAGAATTTTGAGCATTACTTTACTAGCATGTGAGATGAGTACAGTTGTGCAGTAGTTTGAGCATTCTTTGGCATTGCCTGTCTTTCGAATTGGAATGAAAACTGTCCTTTTCCAGTCCTGTGGCCACTGATAAGTTTTCCAAATTTGCTGGCATATTGAGTGCATCACTTTCACAACATCATCTTTCAGGATTTGAAACAGTTCAACTGGAATTCCATCACCTCCACTAGCTTTGTCCGTAGTGATGTTTTCTAAGGCCCACTTGACTTCACATTTCAGGATGTCTGGCTCTAGGTGAGTGATCACACCATCGTGATTATCTGGGTCGTGAAGATCTTTTCGTACAGTTCTTCTGTGTATTCTTGCCACTTCTTCTTAATATCTTCTGCTTCTGTTAGGTCCATACCATTTCTGTCATTTATCGAGCCCATCTTTGCATGAAATGTTCCCTTGGTATCTCTAATTTTCTTGAAGAGATCTCTAGTCTTTCCCAGTCTGTTGTTTTCCTCTATTTCTTTGCATTGATCGCTGAAGAAGGCTTTCTTATCTCTTCTTGCTATTCTTTGGAACTCTGCATTCAGATGCTTATATCTTTCCTTTTCTTCTTTGCTTTTCACCTCTCTTCTTTTCACAGCTGTTTGTAAGGCCTCCTCAGACAGCCATTTTGCTTTTGCATTTCTTTTCCATGGGGATGGTCTTGATCCCTGTCTCCCGTACAATGTCACGAACCTCCGTCCATATTTCATCAGGCACTCTATCTATCAGATCTAGGCCCTTAAATCTATTCTCTCCTTCCACTGTATAATCATAAGGGATTTGATTTAGGTCATACCTGAATGGTCTAGCTGTTTTCCCCACTTTCTTCAATTTAAGTCTGAATTTGGTAATAAGGAGTCATGATCTGAGCCACAGTCAGCTCCTGGTCTTGTTTTTGCTGACTGTATAGAGCTTCTCCATCTTTGGCTACAAAGAGTATAATCAATCTGATTTCAGTGTGGACCATCTGGTGATGTCCATGTGTAGAGTCCTCTCTTGTGTTGTTGGAAGAGTGTGTTTGCTATGACCAGTATGTTCTCTGGCAAAACTCTATTAGCCTTTGCCCTGCTTCAACAAATGTTAAAGGGACTTATAGTCAAGTAGAACAACAAAAAAAGATCTACAAAATCAACCCCAAACAATTAAGAAAATGGCAATAGGACTATATATATATCAATAATTACTATAAGTGTAAATTGATTAAATGCTTCAACCAAAAGACACAGACTAGCCGAATGAATAAAAAGCAAGATCCATATATTTTCTGTCTACAAGAAACCCACTTCAGACCTCAAGACACATATAGACTGAAAGTGAGAGGGTGGAAAAATATATTCCATGCAAACAGGAAGCAAAAGAAAGCTAGAGTAGCAATCCTCCTATCAGACACCATAGACCTTAAAATAAAAATGATTACAAGAGATAAGGAAGGACTCTACATAATGATCAAGGGATCAGTCCAAGAGGAAGATGTAACAATTGTAAATATCTATGTACCCAACATAGGAACACCTTAAAACATAAGACAAAGACTAACAGACATAAAAGGAGAAATTGACAGTAACACAATAATAGTAGGAGACTAACACCACATTCACAACAATGGACAGATCATCAAAACAGAAAATTAATAAGGAAAAAAAGTCTTAAATGATACATTAGATGAGATGGATCTCATTGATATCTTTAGGACATTGCGTCCAAATGCAGACGAATATACCTTCTCAAGTGCACATGGAACATTCTTCAGGATAGACCACATCCTGGGTCACAAATCAAACCTCAGTAAATTTAAGAAAATTGAAATCATATCAAACATCTCTGACCATGGTTCTATGAGACTAGATATCAACTAAAAGAAATAAACTGTAAAAACACAAACACAGGAAGATTAAACAATGCGTTTCTAAATAACCATCAGGTTACTAAAGAAATCAAAAGAGGAATAAAAAAAAATACTCAGAAACAAATGCCAATAAAAACAGGATAATTCAAAACCTACAGGATGCAGCAAAAACAGTTCTACGAGGGAAGTTTGTAGCAATACAATCTTACCTTAAGAAACAAGAAAAACATCAAATAGACAACCTAACTTTACACCTGAAACAACTGGGGAAAAGAACAACTCCACCAAAAAAAATTAGTAGAAGGAAAGAAATCATAAAGATCTGAGCAGAAATAAATGAAAAAGAAATGAAAGAAACAATAGTAACATTTAATAAAACTAAAAGCTGGTTCTTTGAGAAGATAAACAATATTGACAAACCAGACTCATCAAGGCAAAAAGAGAGAAGAGTCAAATCAACAAAATTAGAGAAAAGACAGCCTTCAGAATGGGAGAAAATAATAGCAAATGAAGCAACTGACAAACAACTAATCTCAAAAATATAAAACCAACTCCTGCAGCTCAATTCCTAAAAAATAAACAACCCAATCAAAAAATGGGCTAAAGAACTAAATAGACATTTCTCCAAAGAAGACATACGGATGGCTAACAAACACATGAAAAGATGCTCAACATCACTCATTATCAAAGAAATGCAAATCAAAACCACAATAAGGTACCATTTCACGCCAGTCAGAATGGCTGTGATCCAAAAGATTACAAGCAATAAATGCTGGAGAGGGTGTGGAGAAAAGGGAACCCTCTTACACTGCTGGTGGGAATGCAAACTAGTACAGCCACTATGGAGAATAGTGTGGAGATTCCTTAAAAAATTGCAAATAATCCCACTGCTGGGCACACACACCAAGGAAACCAGAATTGAAAGAGACACATGTACCCCAGTGTTCATATGCAGCACTGTTTATGTCCATCAGCGGATGAATGGATGAGAAAGCTGTGGTACATATACACAATGGAATATTACTCAGCCATTAAGAAGAATACATTTGAATCAGTTCTAATGAGGTGGATGGAACTGGAGCCAATTATATAAAGTGAAGTAAGCCAGAAAGAAAAACACCAGTACAGTATACTAAAGCATATATATGGTATTTAGAAAGATGGTAACGATAACCCTGTATGCAAGACAACAAAAGAGACACAGATGTATAGAACAGTCTTTTGGCCTCTATGGGAGAGGGAGAGGATGGGATGATTTGGGAGAATGGCATTGAAACCTGTATAAGATCATATATGAAGTGAATCGCCAGTCCAGGTTCGATGCATGATACAGGATGCTTGGGACTGGTGCACTGGGATGACCTGGAAGGATGGTACGGGGAGGGGGAGGGAGGGGGTTCAGGGTGGGAAACACATGTATACCTGTGGTGGACTCATGTTGTATGGCAGAACCAATACAGTATTGTGAAGTAATTTTAAAAATAAAATAAAATTTAAAAATTAGAAATGAAAAAGGAGAGGTTGCAACAGACATTGCAGAAATACATAGGATTATAAGAGACTATTATGAACAACTGTATGGCAATAAAATGGATAACCTGGAAGAAATGGACAGATTCTTAGAAAAGTTCAATCTTCCAAGACAGGAAGAAATAGAAATTATAAACAACCCAATTACAAGCACTGAAATTGAAGCTGTGATCAAATATCTCCCCCAAAACAAAAGCCCAGGACCAGAAGCCTTCACAGGAGAATTCTATCAAACATTTAGAGAAGAGCTAATGCCTATCCTTCTAAAACTCTTTCAGAAAATTGCAGAGGAAGTAATACTTCCAAATTAATTCTATGAGGCCACCACACCCTGATACCAAAACCAGACAAAGACAACACACAAAAAGAAAACAACAGGCCAATATCACTGATGAAAATAGATGCAAAAATCCTCAACAAAATTTTAGTAAACAGAATTCAGCAACTCATCAAAAGCTCATATACCACGATCAAGTTGGATTTATTCCAGGGATGCAAGGATTCTTCAATATATGCAAATAAGTCAGTGGGATACACCATATTACCAAATTGAAAGATAAAACCATATGATCATCTCAATAGATGCAGAAAAAGCCTTTGACAAAAGTCAGCACCCATTTATGATTAAAACTCTTCAAAAAATGGGCAGAGAAAGAACCTACCTCAACATAGTAAAAGCCACGTATGATAAGCCTACAGTTCAGTTCAGTTCAGTTCAGTCGCTCAGTCGTGTCCGACTCTTTGCGACCCCATGAATCACAGCACGCCAGGCCTCTCTGTTGATCACCATCTCTCGGACGATTCACTCAGACTCACATCCATCGAGTCCGTGATGCCGTCCAGCCATCTCATCCTTGGTCGTCCGTCCCCTTCTCCTCCTACCCCCAATCCCTCCCAGCATCAGAGCCTTTTCCAATGAGTCAACTTGTTCGCAAGAGGTGGCCAAAGTACTGAAGTTTCAGCTTTAGCATCATTTCTTCCAAAGAAATCCCAGGGTTGATCTCCTTCAGAATGGACTGGTTGGATCTCCTTGCAGTCCGAGGGACTCTCAAGAGACTTCTCCAACACTACAGTTCAAAGCATCAATTCTTTGGTGCTCAGCCTTCTTCACAGTCCAACTCTCACATCCATACATGACCACAGGAAAAACCATAGCCTTGACTAGACGGACCTTAGTCAGCAAAGTAATGTCTCTGCTTTTGAATATGCTCTCTAGGTTGGTCATGACTTTTCTTCCAAGGAGTAAGCGTCTTTTACTTTCATGGCTGTAGTCACCATATGCAGTAATTTTGGAGCCCCCAAAATAAAGTCTGACACTGTTTCCACTGTTTCCCCATCTATTTCCCATGAAGTGGGTCGGATGCCATGATCTTCGTTTTCTGAATGTTGAGCTTTAAGCCAACGTTTTCACTCTCCTCTTTCACCTTCATCAAGAGGCCCTTTAGCTCCCTCTTCACTTTCTGCCATAAGGGTGGTGTCATCTGCATATCTGAGGTTATTGATATTTCTCCTGGCAATCTTGATTCCAGCTTGTGTTTCTTCCAGCGCAGCGTTTCTCATGATGTACTCTGCATATAAGTTAAATAAGCAGGGTGACAAGCCTACAGCATACATCATTCTCAATGGTGAAAAACTGAAAGCATTCCCTCTAAGATCAGGAACAAGACAAAGGTGTCCACTTTCACCATTGTTATTCAACATAGTTCTGGAAGTTCTAGCTACAGCAATCACAGAAGAAAAAGAAATAAATGGAATCCAGATCAGAAAAGAAGTAAAGCTCTAACTGTTTGCAGATGACATGATACTGTACACAGAAAACCCTGAAGATAGTATCAGAAAGTTATTAGAGTTAATCAGTGAATTTAGCAAAGTTGCAGGATACAAAATCATACACAGTAATCACTTGCATTTCTATATACTAACAATAAAAAATCAGAAAGAGAAATTAAGGAATCAATTCCATTTACCATGGCAACAAAAAGAATTAAATATCTAGGAATAAACTTACCTAAGAGACAAAAGAATGGTACACAGAAAATTATAAGACACTAATGAAAGAAATCAAAGATGACATAAACAGGCGGAGAGACATTCCATGTTCCTGGGTAGGAAGAATCAATATTGTGAAAATGGCTATACTATCAAACACAGTCTACAGATTTAATGTGATCCCTATAAAATTATTAATGGCATTTTTCACAGAACTAGAACAAAATAATCTCACAATTCCTATGGAAACACAAAAGACCCCAAATAGCCAAAGCAGTCTTGAGAAAGAAGAATGGAGCTGGAAGAATCAATCTTCCTAACTTCAGATTATGCTGCAAAGCTACAGTCATCAAAACAGTATGGTACTGGCACAAAGGAACAAGATAGGAAGCCCAGACATAAACACATACACCAGTGGGTACCTTATTTTTGGCAAAGGAGGCAAGAATATACAATAGGGCAAAAACAGCCTCTTCAATAAGTGGTACTGGGAGAACTGGACAGCTATGAAGAATGAAATTAGAACACTTCCTAACACCACACACAAAGATAAACTCAAAATAAGTTAAATACCTAAATGTAAGACCAGAAACTATAAAACTCTTACAGGAAAACATAGGCCAAACACTTGATAACATAAATCAACACAAGATCCTCTGTGACCCACCTCCTAGAGTAATGGAAATAAAAACAAAAGTAAACAAGTAGGACCTGATTAAACTTAAAAGGTTTTGCACAGCAAAGGAAACTATAAGCATGGTGAAAAGACAACCCTCAGAATGGGAGAAAATAATAGCAAATGAAACAACTGACAAAGGATTAATTTCCAAAATATACAAGCAGCTCATACAACTTAACACCAGAAAAACAAACAACCCAATCAGAAAGTGGGAAACAGCCCTAAACAGACATTTCTCCAAAAATGACAGATGACTAACAAACACAGGAAAAGATGCTCAACATCGCTTATTATGAGAGAAATGCAAATCAAAACTACAATTAGATATCACCTCACACTAGTCAGAATGGCTATCATCAAAAAAATCTACAAACAATAAATGCTGGAGAGGGTTTGGAGAAAAGAGAGCACTCTTGCACTGTTGGTGGGAAAGTAAATTGATACAGCCACTATAGAAGATGGTATGGAGATTCCTTAAAAAACTAGGAGTAAAACCACCATATGACCCAGTAATCCTACTCCTAGGCATATACCGTGAGGAAACCAAAATTGAAAGAGACACAGTTCAGATAGTTCAGTCTTTCAGTTGTGTTTGACTCTTTGTGATCCCATGAATCGCAGCACACCAGGCCTCCCTGTCCATCACCAACTCCCAGAGTTCACTCAGATTCACCAAGTGATGCCATCCAGCCATCTCATCCTCTGTCGTCTCCTTCTCCTCCTGCCCCCAATCCCTCCCAGCATCACAGTCTTTTCCAATGAGTCAAATCTTTGCATGAGGTGGCCAAAGTACTGGAGTTTCAGCTTCAGCATCATTCCTTCCAAAGAAATCCCAGGGCTGATCTCCCTCAGGATGGACTGGTTGGATCTCCTTGCAGTCCAAGGGACTCTCAAGAGTCTTCTCCAGCACCATAGCTCAAAAGCATCAATTCTTCAAGCTCAGCCTTCTTCAGAGTCCAACTCTCACATCCATAAATAACTACTGGAAAAACCATAGCCTTGACTAGACAGACCTTAGTCGACAAAGTAATGTCTCTGCTTTTGAATATGTTATCTAGGTTGGTCATGACTTTTCTTCCAAGGAGTAAGCATCTTTAAATTCCATGGCTGCAGTCACCATCTGCAGTGATTTTGGAGCCCCAAAATAAAGTCTGACACTGTTTCCACTATTTCTCCATCTATTTCTCATGAAGTGATGGGACCAGATGCCATGATCTTCATTTTCTGAATGTTGAGCTTTAAGCCAACTTTTTCACTCTCCTCTTTCACTTTCATCAAGAGGCTTTTTAGTTCCTCTTCACTTTCTGCAATAAGGGTGGTGTCATCTGCATATCTGAGGTTATTGATATATCCCCGCCAATCTTGATTCCAGCTTGTGCTTCTTCCAGTCCAGCATTTCTCATGACATACTCTGCATATAAGTTAAATAAGCAGGGTGACAATATACAGCCTTGATGTACTCCTTTTCTTGTTTGGAACCAGTCTGTTGTTCCATGTCCAGTTCTGACTGTTGCTTCCTGACCTGCATACAGGTTTCTCAAGAGGCAGGTTAGGTGGTCTGGTATTCCCATCTCTTTCAGAATTTTCCACAGTTTATTGTGATCCACACAGTCAAAGGCCTTGGCATAGTCAATAAAGTGGAAATTGATGTTTTTCTGGAACTCTCTTGCTTTTTCCATGATCCAGCAGATGTTGGCAATTTGATCTCTGGTTCCTCTGCCTTTTCTAAAACCAGCTTGAACATCAGGGAGTTCACGGTTCATGTATTGCTGAAGCCTGGCTTGGAGAATTTTGAGTATTTCTTTACTAGCATGTGAGATGAGTGCAATTGTGTGGTAGTTTGAGCATTCTTTCGCATTGCTTTTCTTTGGAATTGGAATGAAAACTGACCTTTTCCAGTCCTGTGGCCACTGATGAGTTTTCCCAATTTGCTGGCATATAGAGTGCAGCACTTTCACAACATCATCTTTCAGGATTTGAAATAGCTCAACTGGAATTTCATCACCTCCACTAGCTTTGTTCGTAGTGATGTTTTCTAAGGCCCACTTGACTTCACATTTCAGGATGTCTGGCTCTAGGTGAGTGATCACACCATCGTGATTATCTGGGTCGTGAAGATCTTTTCGTACAGTTCTTCTGTGTATTCTTGCCACTTCTTCTTAATATCTTCTGCTTCTGTTAGGTCCATACCATTTCTGTCATTTATCGAGCCCATCTTTGCATGAAATGTTCCCTTGGTATCTCTAATTTTCTTGAAGAGATCTCTAGTCTTTCCCAGTCTGTTGTTTTCCTCTATTTCTTTGCATTGATCGCTGAAGAAGGCTTTCTTATCTCTTCTTGCTATTCTTTGGAACTCTGCATTCAGATGCTTATATCTTTCCTTTTCTTCTTTGCTTTTCACCTCTCTTCTTTTCACAGCTGTTTGTAAGGCCTCCTCAGACAGCCATTTTGCTTTTTGCATTTCTTTTCCATGGGGATGGTCTTGATCCCTGTCTCCCGTACAATGTCACGAACCTCCGTCCATATTTCATCAGGCACTCTATCTATCAGATCTAGGCCCTTAAATCTATTTCTCCCTTCCACTGTATAATCATAAGGGATTTGATTTAGGTCATACCTGAATGGTCTAGCGGTTTTCCCCACTTTCTTCAGTTTGAGTCTGAATTTGGTAATAAGGAGCCATGATCTGAGCCACAGTCAGCTCCTGGTCTTGTTTTTGCTGACTGTATAGAGCTTCTCCATCTTTGACTGCAAAGAATATAATCAGTTTGATTTCAGTGTTGACAATCTGGTGATGTCCATGTGTAGAGTCTTCTCTTGTGTTGTTGGAAGAGGGTGTTTTCTATGACCAGTGCATTTTCTTGGCAAAACTCTATTAGTCTTTGTCATGCTTCATTCTGCATTCCAAGGGCAAATTTCCCTGTTACTCCAGGTTTCTTGACTTCCTACTTCTGCATTCGAGCCCTCTATAATGAAAAGGACATCTTTTTCGGCTGTTAGTTCTAAAGGTCTTGTAGGTCTTCATAAAACCATTCAACTTCAGCTTCTTCAGCGTTACTGGTTGGGGCAAAGACTTGGATTACCATGATATTGAACGGTTTGCCTTGGAGCCGAACAGAGATCATTCTGTCATATTTGAGATTGCATCCAAGTACTGCATTTTGGACTCTTTTGTTGACCATGATGGCTACTCCATTTCTTGTAGTAGATACAATGGTCATCTGAGTTAAATTCGCCCATTCCAGTCCATTTGAGTTTGCTGATTCCTAGAATGTCGACATTCACTCTTGCCATCTCTTGTTTGACCACTTTCAATTTGCCTTGATTCATGGACTTCACATTCCAGGTTCCTATGTAATATTGCTCTTACAGCATCGAACCTTGCTTCTATCACCAGTCACACCCACAGCTGGGTATTGTTTTTGCTTTGGCTCCATCCCTTCATTCTTTCTGGAGTTATTTCTCCACTGATCTCCAGTAGCATATTGGGCACCTACTGACCTGGGGAGTTCCTCTTTCAGTATCCTATCCTTTTGCCTATTCATACTGTTCATGAGGTTCTCAAGGCAAGAATACTGAAGTGATTTGCCATTCGCTTCTCCAGTGGACCACATTCTGTTGCATGGGAGACACATGTATCCCATTTTTATTGTTCATTATAGCTAGCTAGAACATGGAAGCAACCTCGATATCCATTGACAGATGAACGAATAAAGAAGTTTGGGAACATATACACAATGGAATATTACTCAGCCATAAAAAGGAACACTTTTGAGTCAGTTCTAATGAGGTGGATGAACCTAGAACCTATTATACAGAGTGAAGTGAGCCAGAAAGAGAAAGATAAATACTGTAGTCTAATGCAGATATATGGAATCTAGAAAAAGGGTACTGAAGAATTTATTTGCAGGGTAACAATAGTGAGACAGACATAGAGAATAGACTTATGGACATGAGGTGGGAGAGGAGAGGGTGAGGTGTATGGGAAGAGCAACATGGAAACTTACATGACCATATATAAAATAGATAGCCAACAGGAATTTGCTGTGTGGCTCAGGAAGCTCAAGGGCTCTGTATCAACCTAGAGGGGTGGGGTGGGGAGGGAGATAGAGGGAAGGAATAAATGACTTCCCTGGTGGCTCAGATGGTACAGCGTCTGCCTGCAATACGGGAGACCCAGGATTGATCCCTGGGTTGGGAAGATCTCTTGGAGAAGGAAATGGCAACCCGCTGCAGTATTCCTGCCTGGAGAATCCCAGGGATGGAGGAGCCTGGTAGGCTACAGTCCATGGGGTCGCAAAGAGTCGGACACGACTGAGCGACTTCACTTCACTTCGTGGCTGATTCATGTTGAGGTTTGATAGAAAACAGTAAAAAAAAAAAAAAAAAAGAAAAGAAGAAGAAGAAAAGAAAAAGAAAAGAATTAACCAATATTCTCTTTCTAACAACTGCTATCTCAGTGTCTATAGAGAAACATACAAGTGAGCTACATTTCAAGGCAATGGAGAGCATCCAAAGTTGACAGGGTGTGACTGCATATTACCTGGTGATTTGAGACATTAGTTTTCATGCATTGTTGAACAGAACTTATGGTTTAGGTTATGCCACGTGTAGTCACATGCTTTTCTAAAGGGCATTTGTGATCAGAGTTGCACTTGATGTGATGTGAGGGTAAATTTGGGAAATGATGAATGGTCTAAGTGGACTTTTAAAATTATTTTCAGTGCTTTGTCCATGAACTCTCTGTGGAATTTCCATGCAAATAAGTCAGCTTTACCGGTATCAGTTGGCGTCATTGGGAGGATATAGGAACTTAATGATGAAATAGCCACTGTTTTGCAGGCTAATAGTATTAGGCAAAGCCGTAACTATTTACTGCTTCCAAGTCTCCTCTTTATCCTTTCAGGCTGCCCAGTATTGGTCATAGCAGCAACATAGCTGCTGCTCGGAACACTGGGTGAATCTGATTCCCTCACGAGGACACGGCTCAGTGCTGATGCTGTCTTTCAGATACCAGGGTCAGGTTTAATGCTGCTCTTCCCCTGGTGACTTCAGCAGTTAAGAGCTACAACCTTACTGTAGATTTTCAATGTTAAAGGAGCAGAGATAACAAGGAGTTATCTATTTGGCTAGCTTTCCATATGGGTGTTCCCAACTAGAAGAAGATTGCCAAGAGTTTAGCATGGCTACATTCTTTTGCAATGTAAGTTAGGCCATATTAGTACATGTAAAGAAATACTTGTTTTGTATATTTGGCTGTTGCTTGAGGAATTTTTTAAAATTAATTTTTGTTGGAGTATAGTTGTTTTACAGTATTGCTAAGGACTTTAACTGTTCACATTGCCTCTACTTCTCTGAGTCTTATAGCTGCTTCATCTATCCTGGAGTGTGAAGAAAGAAACATCTTAACAACTGAGAGGACTCCAGCGACCCCTCACACCCCTAGGAGGGGATCGTGTCCTCTGTCCCTTGAGAATGAAGTACACGCAACCTGTCTTTCAGAACTGTTTACCTTGAACATATAGTAATAATTGACTTTTAATGCTTTGTTTAAAATGCCACTTTATGAGCTTCTCTTGAATAGTCAAGATAACTGAATGAAATTATTAATTCTTGTCCCGACTAGTCCTTTAAAAGTGTATGGTTTATATATATGTAATATTTGCTGAAAGAGCTTCTATTTAGTAATACTATATGATTAAATGAGATTGATAATCTTTTCAGTAGTTTTCTTCCAGTTATATTAGGATAACATTGACATATATCACTGTACTGGTTTAAGGTACACAGCATAATGCTTTTACTTATATACATCATGAAATGATTACATGTTCACAATAAATCTCGTGAACATTCATCTCACATAGACATAAAAAGTATTTTCTTCCTTGTAATGAGAACTCTTAGGATTTATTCTCTTAATTTTCATATACATCATAGAGGAGTATTAACTATAGTCATCGTGTGTATACTACATCACTAGTACTTATTTTTCTTATAACCAAAAGCTTGTATCTTTTTTTAACCAATTCAGCATAATTAAGATCTATACAATTTTCACACAACAGTTTTTTAGTTTAAATTTAGATAGTTACTATCATCCCATGATTTTAACACTAAAAATATGAAAGAGAACACACTGAACATTCTTATTCTTATCACTTCCTTTCCCCAGTAACTCATTTCTGCTCTCTCAGACAACCATCTGGACTCATTTCTTTGCATTCTTCTAGAAAAGGATGTTTCTCATTCTTTTTTTCTGCAAACGTTTCTCCATCACCACTCTCCTAAGGAGGCTCTGAAGACATTTCTTCCTGGTTACTGGCTCCTCTTTTAATCTGAATACACAGGTATATTGTGTATCTGTTTTTGTACTCTACATTTAACTGTGCTCCTTACATAAAAATATTAAGATTCCTCCCACATAAGAACCAATTTTTACCCCTTCAGTGGTGATATCACCCCAACGAGAATGCATATTCCATAGCTGCTTCATGCAAATACAAGTAAATACAAATGCACATTATTTTCCTCCTTTCACATAGATGGTACCATACTACAAACATACTAACCTTTCCTATTTTTACTCAAAATATCTCATGGTAATATTTTTATAATATTATATTAAAAATATCCCCATTGTTTTTAATGGGTGCATAGTATTTAATTTTATAAATTTTAACCAATTAAGATAATTTAAATTTATTTAACTCCAATGATAGATGTTTAAGTTATTTCCAATTTTTTCTGCTTTAAAAAAATGTTACAGTGATTAAGATTATAGGCATTGAATATTGGGGTCTGTGGTAGATTAAAGATGTCATGATTTCTCTGACACAGCGAAAGAGACACAGATGTACAGAACAGACTTTTGGACTCTGTGGCAGAAGGCGAGGGTGGGATGATTTGAGAGAATAGCACTGAAACATGTGTATTATCATATGTGAAACAGATCGCCAGTCCAGGTTTGATGCATGAGGCAGGGTGCTCAGGGCTGGTGCACTGGGAGGACCCTGAGGGATGGGATGGGGAGGGAGGCGGGAGGGGGGTTCAGGATGGGGAACGCATGTACACCCATGGCTGATTCATATCAATGTAATGCAAAACCACTACAATGTTGTCAAGTAATTAGCCTCCAATTAAAATAAATAAGTGTATTTTTAAAATAAGATGTCATGATTTCTCTGACCGTCCTCCATCAGTAAGTGTGGTCTGTGCCTCACACCCTTGAACCATGGTGAGCAGTCTGGCTGCTTGGCCGGCAGATGATGGTAGGGATGGCACTGTACTGTTTCTGATATCAGACCTTAGGAGACTTCTGTGTCTTCAGCTGCCTGGTGATGGAGCTGGCGGCCAGGGTGTAGGGAGGCCCAGACAGTCCCCGCGGAGTGGTCCACATGGGAGAAGACTCAGGATTCCTAGTGATAGTTCCAGCTGAGTTTCCAGCTGAAAGCTAGCACCAGCATGTGCTGGTCACATGGTCAGGCATGCGAACCATCTTCAATGGAAATAGTAGATAATGGAACAAGGTCTTTATCTCCAACTGCTCATCACCATCTGACATTAATCACAGTTGCTCCTTGACATATTCGCTTCCCCTGATCCAGTGGCACTGCCTTCTCATAGCCTCTCTCTCGCTTCTCGGCTACCATTTCTCAGACTCCCTGTTTTATCCTCTTCCCCTCAAGCTTGCGATGTTAAGAGTTCCATAAGGCTTTGTCTTAGACCATCCTCTTCCCACTTCTCCTCCCCTTCCTTCTTCTTCCCTTTCTCCTTCCCCTTCCCCCTAATATTCTATGTAAGCAAACCCATATATACGCAAATCTTCAACCATTGAAAGAGACAATTTCCAAAGGTACACTTTGAGCACACACCTCTTTTCTGACATTCAAGACTGTGTATTCAACAACAAAATATCCACCTCAGTCTCTACTTGGGTGTTTTATTGATATCTCACATACAGCACATAGAAAGCTTAATTCCTATCTGGATTTTTCCCAGTGTGATGTACCTCAGTGAATGGCACCGCTAGCGGAGAGAGATGGGGAGATCATCACCTCTCTTGCACTCTCCACATTTACTCTATCACCAGATCGCTTTGTTTTGAACTTTTACAGTTTCTTGTGTTTTCTACTTTTATCTGTCTCTGCTACTCATTCTGCACCTAACCACAACCACTTTCACCTGAACATTACTGCAGCCTTCTAACTGGTTCCTTAGGGTTCATTCTTTCCTCCTCGCATTTGTTTTCACTCAGAAGCCAATGTAATCTTTTGCAATTGTAAATAAGATCATATTATCCCTTGACTAAAAGCGTTCAATAAATATGCTCTCAGAATCAATATTAAGATTCTAAGCCCCCAATAATCCACCCTTTTGATTACCTTAGAAAACCTATTGTCAACTTTCTCTCTGTTGGATGCCTCTTGATTTTTAAGTATAACATGCTCATACCTGACTCTCTTCATTGTTATATATGTCCCAGTTATAAACATAATTGTGCAGCGAGTAGTTTTATGTCTATCATCTTTAACAGACTTTAAGCCCAGTTTGTCAGATTCCCTGCTCTAGTCTCAGAATGTAACACAGGGTTTGGTACAAAGAATTAGGTAATAAAAGTTGATGTATCTGTGAATAATGTTTTCTTTCTCCTGGCTTTTAATTTATAAATATGTGGAAAAGATACAGCGTGGTCCAGATAGCCTACTTTCCTAGAAAACTGACAGCTGTTTACAAGTCCTTTCTTACAATTGGACTGTCATACATCCTCCATTCTCTCAATATTGCTGCCTTGAGTAAGAGAACGCAGCTTCCTGGAGTCTTGCCTCAGAACGACCATACCTTCCCTGGGAGCCTGACTGTATTCTCCTTCATGCCTCAGAGAGAGCTATTTCTTTCTTTCTTGCATAATGAAATAGTTGCTAATAGCAAGGTGCGCACACTTAGCTGACTTCCCTGCTATCTGATCTGTGTTGTCCTTGGAAATAGTACAGTGACATTCTGTTTTCTGTACCAGCATGCCCCATCATCTATTAACCTACCAACTCCTGGAGACATTTATATGCTTCATGCGTGAATAATTTGACTATCCTTAGGGAGTTTAAATTCTTGTCCAAAATATAAGACACCTCACCAAACTTATAATTTCCAAGTGAATTCATTTTAAATAGAGGCTTTATAAAAAGAATTGCACTTAGTTCATTATTTTCTGGTATAGTATGACAATGCATCTCTATTGATAAAAATATATATGCTTTTAAAGTTATACTCATAATTGATTAAAAATAAGCCATTTCCCTAACTGTTTAGGGGAGTATAAATCTATAGTCATTATTCTGTACAGGTAAATAAGAAAATCATCATGTGTAAATGTTCTACTTGCACCATTCAATTAATTTCCTTTTTTTTACTTGGTATTGAATGGCATAATAGCCTATGTATTATTTATTACATATGTCAAGACTAGAATAATTTTGAGGACTGTGCTTCCCTTTGCTAATAAAAATTCTTGTGGGATATTTAGTATTTTACTGGGCAACGTGATTAGCATTATCTTAAATCAATACTTGTTTCATACCTACTGTATGCAGCTTAGGTGTTATTTGCCATGTTCTTATATGTAGAACAAAACTTTCTTAGACTACACTCTAAGAAAACCTAATGAAAAACATTTCAAGTTGTTCTTTATAGCAATATAACAGCTGATCTGTTCTCATAGGTCTGAAATTTAATCATAAAATGACACAGTTATGTTTGGCTCCTGTTATCAAACATAATGCACTTAATAATTGATATTGGGGAGATGTATAGAAGATACAATGAACACAGGAAAGGATGGATCATAACTAGCCCTGGGGAAATCAAAGACTTCACTGAGAACATGATGAATCTTCTAGGAAGGGGACATCAGTTTCTCCTTGTGCTCAACACTCCCCACCTCACCCACCTTGTATATCTGTAGCTACCAGGGTCATGATTACACCTGTCTAATCCAAGCATCCCAAGTACTAGCCCAGGGGCACAGACCTCTGCAGCCACTGCTGGGCCCAAACAGAAGTTAGAGCGGGAACACCGCACATCCGGCTGTTCGGAAAGCAGAGCCCAAGCCCGCCACCATAGCAGCTGCTACAGAAACACTTCCTGTTCCCTGCCCCTGAAGCTTCTGAGCTCAAGGTGCCTTTGACCCTTTCCACTCTCAAAGCTACTCCCTTCAAAATGCAGTCTAGGCTGAGGTTTTCTCAGTATTTCCTCAGCATCTGTTTCCTTTCAAGGATTCCTCATCGTTTTTGTTGTTGTTGTTTTTCTTTGTTTTCAGAATTTTAAAACTCTTTCCCACCACTTTTAAGGATTTAGGGCAGAAGTGTCAGCCTGGTGCTCTCAGATCACCGTCTTGACCCAAACTCTGGAGCATTCGTTGTTGTTGTGAGAGCAATGAACCACAAAACTACTGTAAGGCATGCTGCAAATGTTTCCAAGTGTTTCTGAAAGATTTGTTTCTTTAACTTTTACATGTATATAATGTGTCTGAATACATTAAGTGTTTTCATATAAATTATCCTGTCCTTTCCTAACACAACTACTTTTCACTTTGCTCTTTTTAAATGATCTCTATTGTATGTTGGGTGATGAATAAGAAATTCAGTTAAAATATGAAATACAAGCCTTGTTGGATTTTGCTCTGGAAAATAGGCAAAAGATATTTTCCTATGTGTTAGTTGGGAAACTGAGTTTAGGACAGAATTAAGGAGGGAGAGACTGGAATCAGAAAGGCCAGCTAGTAGATTTCCAGAAATACAAGCACTAAACTGATGAGACCCAGGATTAAAGTGCAAATAGAATGGGCAAGAAAGTGTAAATAAGTATTTCAAGGAAACACATGATAGTTCTTGGTGAAATGTTGGATGTGAGTGGTGGGAAGAGGTAATCAAAAGAAATGCCAAGGTTTTCATTGTAAAGAAGACAGTGGTGTCATCTGTGAAGACGGAGAACTCAGAGGGAGCGTGTCCTATGCCCTGAGTGACACACTCTCACCCTGGGGCCTTGAACTAGTTCCCATAAGCCTTGAAGTCAGAGTAAGGTGATTTCATCTTGGACCCCATCCAAGGAAGTTTATTCCTGGAAGTCCTAGAAGGATTTCATTACAACATTGCTTTTCACTTACAACATGATTATGCAACTTGGATGTAACAGGAGAGTCGTGAGGCTCCAGAGCCCTTGCTTGCCCTGTAAAGAAGCCCAAAGACCTGAAAACTGAAAGAAGTTTTGGTGAGCCTATGAAGCCAAATTGATGAAAAGTCAGACTGCTAATAAAAATGTACAACATGAGCTGTACGTTGATCCTGGATTAGCTTAGGTTTATGTTCACCACCCAAGGAACATTACCAGTCACTGTTAGTAGTAGGATGACCTGATTAAAAAGACTGGGCAGATAAAATTGCCTGTGGGATGGTGGATATTTTTGGATTTCTCAGCAAGATTCCTGGAACCATTCTGTTTTCAGCATGTCCGGGTTTGACCTCCTCTTGCGGTCCCTGGAAAAATAAATGCCACCAGGTATGGTAGGGTAGGAGAGCAGAGAGCCAGCAGGGGCAAGGCTGTGCCTGGCTCCAGATCCCCAGCAGGCCTGTGAACACATTAACATTACCCTTTTAAGATCTGTCTTCCAAGCTTCATCCCAAAGGCCTCTAAGGTGCTTTGGTTGCCTAATTTACACTAAAGAGCAAGAGGAAATGCTCTGGGGCACAGCTGCCTAGCACACTCTCTTCTCTTACTCAATTATTGCCTTTTTCTTTGGCTAAAACTTCCATTCTAAAAGCAGTTGCTTCTTTTTAAACTTGTTATCTTTTTCCTTTTGAGTGGTTGGATCTTTTGTTGCAACCTTTCAAATGTAGCGCAGGTTTTCTTTGGCTAGCTAGAACTGGGGACTGTCTTCCTAGTACTGTGGAGTTCCTTTTAGAGTATTTAGCAGTCAAAGACAAAAATTTCTGTTCAGAATGACTCCTTCTTAGATAAAGATTCTCCACCTGAAAGAGATAAGGGAACATGTTGTCTAAGCTGTAACTCAAAGTATTGGGAATCGCCACTTTAAACCCTTTTTCTGCCCTAAGAACTCAAATCTGTAAATCAGGTCCTGGAAGATGTTATCAGAAGCCCATGTGGGCAACACATGGATCTACCCCTAAGGCTGTGAAGTAGGAGGTAGAAAAACTTAGTCTTTTCCTGATTTGTGTCATTCGTTTTTTCAAAACTTGTTCTTTGGCTGATCATCCATGTTACCTTTCACATTGCTTCAGCTTTCTTGGGAAATGGGAATGAATATATAGAAATAACTGAGAATCCCGACTTCCCTGGTAGCTCAGTTAGTAAAGAATCCACCTGTAATGCAGGAGACTCCTAGGTAGGGAAGAACCTCTGGAGAAAGGATAGGCTGCCCATGCCAGTATTCTTGGGCTTCCCTGCTTGCTCAGATGGTAAAGAATCTGCCTGCAATGCAGGAGACCTGGGTTCAATCCCTGGGTTGGAAAGCTCCCCTGGAGGAAGGCTTGGCAACCCACTCCAGTATTCTTGCCTGGAAAATTCCCAGGACAGAGGAGCCTGGTGTGCTGCAGTCTATGGGGTCAAAGAGTGGGACACGACTGAGTGATTAATCATACACCCACGCTGTGAGAATCATTATAACATAAACAGGTTCCATGTACCCTTGTTGGTGTTTGAAGCTCTGGAAATAAACATCTTGAGTATAAATGTAAGGTTACAGGGTCATTTTGCAGTAATGATGGGAAAAGCTTGTCTATGAGTGGAAAAATTCAGATCTAGTCTTTTAAATATATTTGGTCTCAGCTAAGTTATTAAATCTCTTTGAAGTCAGTTTTTCTCATATACAAAATAAATGATTTAGACCTTATGATTTCAAAAGCCCCTACTAGTTCCCACATCCTTAGGAATCTTTGCTAAAACTTATTATATGGAATCCCTTCATGAGAGTTACCCTTGCTGTTGTTCAATTGCCCAGTTGTCTGACTCTTTGAGAATCCATGGGCTGCATGCAGCATGCCAGCCCTCCCTGTCCTTCACCATCTCCTGAAGTTTGCCCAAGTTCACATCAATTGCATTGGTGATACCATCCAGCCGTCTCATTCTTTGACACCCTTTTCTCCTTCTTCCTTCATTTTTCCCAACATCAGGGACTTTTCCAGTGAGTCAGCAGTTTGCATCAGGTGACCAAAATACTGAAGCTTCAGCTTCAGCATCAGTCCTTCCAACGAGCATTAGGGGTTGATTTGCCTTAAGACTGACTGGTGTGTTCTTGCTGTCAAAGGGACTCTCCAGCACTACAGTTCAAAGGCATCAGTTCTTTGGTGCTCTGCCTTCTTCAGGGTCCAGCTCTCATAACTGTACATGACCACTGGGAAGACCATCAGTTCAGTTCAGTTCAGTCACTCAGTCATGTCTGACTGTTTGTGACCCCATGAATCGCAGCACGCCAGGCCTCCCGAAGACCATGCTACTGCTGCTAAGTCGCTTCAGTTGTGTCTAACTCTGCATGACCCCAGAGACACAGCCCACCAGGCTCCCCCATCCCTGGGATTCTCTAGGCAAGAATACTGGAGTGGGTTGCCATTTCCTTCTCCAGTGCATGAAAGTGAAAAGTCAAAGTGAAGTCGCTCAGTCGTGTCTGACTCTTAGCGACCCCATGGACTGCAGTCTACCAGGCTCCTCCATCCATGGGATTTTCCAGGCAAGAGTGCTGGAGTGGGGTGCCGTCACCTTCTCCACCTGAAGACCATAGCCTTGACTAAATGGACCTTTGTTGGCAAAGTGATGTCTCCACTTTTAAACACACTGTCTAGGTTTGTCATCACTGCTGAGAAGCAATCATCTTCTGATTTCATGGCTGCAGTCACCATCTGCAGTGATTTTAGAGCCCAATAAGAGGAAATCTGTCATTACTTCCACCTTTTCCACCTTCAATTTGCCATGAAGTAATGGGGCCAGATGCCATGATCTTAGTTTTTTTAATATTTAGTTTTAAGCAGACTCTTTCATTTTCCTCCTATGCCCTCATCAAGAAGTTCTTTAGTTCCTCTTTGCTTTCTGCCATTAGAGTGGTATCATCCATATATCTGAGGCTGTTGATGTTTCTCCTGCCTATCTTTATTCCAGCTTGTAATTCATCCAACACGGCATTTATCTTGATGTGCTAGGCATATAGGTTAAATAAACAGGATGGCAGCAGACATCCCTGTTATACTCCTCTCTCAATCATGAACCAATCAGCTGTTCCATAAGGATTCTAACTGTTGCTTCTTGACCTGCATACAGGTTTCTCAAGAGACAGATAAGATGGTCTGGTATTCCCATCTCTTTAAGACTTTCCACAGTTTGTTATGGTCCACACAGTCAAAGGCTTTAGTGTAGTTGATGAAAGAGGTAGATGTTTTTCCAGAATTCCCTTGCTTTCTCTGTGATCCAGCGAATGTTGGTGATTTGATCACTGATTCCACTGCCTTTTCTAAACCCAGTCTGGATGTCTGCAAGTTCTTGGTTCACATACTCCTGAAGCCGTGCACTGTGCTTAGTCACTCAGTCGTGTCTGACTCTTTGCTATCCTATGGACTATAGCCTGCCAAAGCCTGTAGCATGCAAGATTTTAAGCATGATCTTACTAGCATGGGAGATGACTGCAATTGTCCAATGTTTAGAACATTCTTTAGTACTACCCTTCTTGGTAACTGGGATGAGGATTGACCTTTTCCAGTCCTGTGACCACTGCTGGGTCTTCCAGATTTGCTGACATATTGAGTGCAGCACTTTCACAGCATCATCTTTCAGGATTTGAAATAGCACTACTGATGATGAAGCTACTGGATGCGATGGAATTCCGGTAGAGCTATTCCAAACAGTAAAGGATGATGCCTGAATTTTGCAATGAGAAGCTGCTGATCTGAGCCACCGTCAGCTCCAGGTCTTCCTTTCGCTGACTGTATACAGCTTCTTCACCACTGGCTACAAAGCATGTAATCAATTTGATTTTGGTATTGACCTATTCGTGATGCCCACATGTAAAATCGTCTCTCATGTTGTTGACAATGGGTGTTTGCTATGACCAGTGCATTCTCTTGGCAAAATTCAGTTAGCCTTTGCGCTGCTTCATTTTGTTCTCCAAGGCTAAACTTGCCTGTTACTCCAGGGACAAGTTAACCCCAACCCCTCCCATTCCCCCACCCTCCCCCACCACCACCCAAAAAAGCTGGACACTGCTGTTCCTGGGACATGAGACAAGAAAAGGTGATCTGGACTTTGGGAAGATCTGGAATGTGGAAAATCCAGATCATATAGGTAGAGAAGGTCAAAAGAAATAAAATAGAAAGAAATCTTACTCTGGGCAGGGTAGGGAGTTGGGAGTTGCAGAAGCAAAAACCATGGACTTCAGGTCAGTGGTTTTCAAACTTAAGCCTGCATCAGAATCAAACCCCTAGAGGGTTGTTAAAATACAGATTGCTGGCTCCACCCCCAGAGTTTCTGATTCAGTGGTCTGCTGTAGCACCTGAAAGTGTAATTTCTAACACCACATTCCCAGTGAAGTTGATGTTGCTGTTGCCAGGGACCTCCTTTGAGAGCCATGCAAGTAAATTTCTCACTTAGGAGCTGTAACCTGTAGAAGAGTGTTTTAGCTCTGAAGTAGAGTCAAATAGCAGAGGAATGAATGGGATATTTTCATGTCCTTTTTGGTTGATCCCAAGATTGGTATTGGAAGGGATTGCCACTGGGGACAGTGGCTGCTGTCACTTCTTATTGCTTTTATGTATCAATACCATGGAAAGATGGGTACTCATTTCCTCTCTACTACCTTTCCAGAGGACAATGAAAAATAGTCATGCATTTCTTTATTTTTCCATTCAACAAATATTTTGTTTAGTTTTTACTATGTCCCACTCACTTTGCTACAAGCTGGGGATCTAGTTATGAAAAAAACAGACCTACAGTATGTCTATTCATGGAGTTTGTATTCCAGACTGTAGTAAAGAGAACTCAGTGCAAACAATTCCCATTGTCTAAGGAAGGAAGTTTAGTAATCAGATCTTTTTAAGGTTTGCCTGCTCTACACCTAGCACCCTAATACACACCTGAGGCTCTGTACAGTTCAGTTCAGTTCAGTCACTCAGTTGTGTCCGACTTTTTGCCACCCAATGGACTGCAGCATGCCAGGCTTGCCTGTCCATCACCATCTCCTGGAGCTTGCTCAAACTTGTGTCTATTAAGTCAATGATGCCATCCAAACACCTCATTCTCTGTCATCACCTTCTCCTCCTGCCTTCAATCTTTCCCAGCATCAGGGTCTTTTCCAATTAGTCAGTTCTTTGCATCAGGTGGCCAAATTATTGGAGCTTCAGCTTCAACATCCATCCTTCCAATGAATATTCAGGACTGATTTCCTTTAGGATTGACTGGTTGGATCTCCTTGCGGTCCAAGGGACTCTCTTTTCCAACACCACAGTTCAAAAGCATCAATTCTTCAGTGTTCAGCTTTCTTTATGGTCCAACTCTCATATCCATACATGGCTACTGGAAAAACCATAGCTTTGACTAGATGGACCTTTGTTGGCAAAGTAATGTCTCTGCTTTTTTAAATGCTAGGTTTGTCATAACTTTTCTTCCAAGGAGCAAACGTCTTTTAATTTCATGGCTGCAGTCACTATCTGCAGTGATTTTGGAACTCCCCCTCCCAAAAAATAAAGTTTGTCACTATTTCCATTGTTTCCCATTTATTGGCCATGGGTGATGGGACCGAACACCATGATCTTAGTTTTTTGAACGTTAAGTTTTAAGACTGCTTTTTCACTCTGCTTTTTCACATTCATCAGAGGTTCTTTAGTTCCTCTTCGCTTTCTGCCACAAGGGTGGTGTCATTTGCATATCTGAGGTTATTGGTATTTCTCCCAGCAGTCTTGATCCCAGCTTGTGCTTCATCTAGCCTGGCATTTCTCATGATGTATTGCGCACATGAGTTAAATAAGCAGGGTGACAATATACAGCCTTGATGTACTCTTTTCCCAGTTTGGAACCAGTCAGTTGTTCCATGTCTGGTTCAAACTATTTCTCTTTGACCTGCATACAGATTTCTCAAGAGGCAGTAAGGTAGTCCGGTATTCCCATCTCTCTAGGAATTTTCCAGACTTTGTTGTAATCCACACAAAGGGATTGGTATAGTCAAAAAAGCAGAGGTAGATTTTTTTCTGGAACTATGTTACTTTTTCTATAATCCAATAGATGTTGGCAATTTGATCTCTGGTTCTGCCTTTTTAAGTCCAGTTTAAACATCTGGAAGTTCATGGTTCATGTACTGTTGAAGCCTGGCTTGGAAAATTTTGAGCATTACTTTGCTAGCCTGTGAGACGAGTGCAGTTGCGCGGTAGTTTGAACATTCTTTGGCATTGCTTTTCTTTGGGATTGGAATGTAAACTGACCTTTCCCAGTCCTGTGACCATGGCTGAGTTTTCCAAATTTGCTGGCATATTGAGTGCAGTACTTTTACAGCATTGTCTTTTAAGATTTGAATTAGCCCAGCTGGATTCCATCACCTCCACTAGTTTTGTTTGTAGTGATGCTTTCCAAGGCCCACTTGACTTCATATTCCAGGATGTCTGGCTCCATGTGAATGATCACATCATCATGGTTATCTGGGTCATTAAGATATTTTGTATAGTTCTTTTATGTATTCTTGCCACCTCTTCTTAATCTCTTCTGCTTCTGTTAGGTCCATACCATTTCTGTCCTTTATTGTGCCCATCTTTGCATGAAATGTTCCGTTGGTATCTCTCATTTTTTTGAAAAGATCTCTAGTCTTAACAATTCTGTTGTTTTCCTCTGTTTCTTTGCGTTTATCACCAAGGAAGTCTTTCTTCTCTCTCCTTGCTATTCTTTGGAACTCAACACTTAGATGGGTATATGTTTCCTTTTCTCCTTTGCCTTTAGCCTCTCTTCTTTTCTCAGCTATTTGTAAGGCCTCCTCAGACAACCATTTTGCCTTTTTTGCATTTCCTTTTCTTGAGGATGATCTTGATCACTGCCTGCTGTATAATGTCACAAACCTCCATCCATATTTCTTCAGGCGCTCTGTCTATCAGATCTAATCCCTTGACTCTATCTGTCACTTCCACAGTATAATCATAAGGGATTTGATTTAGGTTCATTACCTCCACCATAGTTTGGCACCAGACCAAACAACAGGGAGGGAACACAGCCTTGCCCATCAAGAGAAAATTGGATTAAAGATTTACTGAACAGGGCCCTGCCCACCAGAATAAGACCCAGTTTCCCCCACAGTCAGTCTCTCCCATCAGGAATCTTTCATAAGCCTCTTATCCTTCAGACAGAATGAAAACCCATAACAAAAAACTAACCAACCTGATCACATGGACCACAGACTTGTCTAACTCAATGGAACTATGAGCCATGCTATGAAGGGCTACCCAAGATGGGACAGGTCATGGCAGAGAGTCCTGAAAAACATGGTCCACTGGGAAAGGAATGGCAAGCCACATCAGTATTCTTGCCACAAGAACTCCATGAACAGTATGAAAAGGCCAAAATATAGGACACTGAAAGATGAACTCCCCAGGTCACTAGGTGCGCAGTATGCTACTGGAGAAGAGTAGAGAAATAACTCCAGAAAGAATGAAGAGATGGAGTCAAAGTGAAAACAACATCCTGCTGTGGATGTGACTGGTGATGGAAGCAAAGTCCGATGCTGTAAAGAGCAGTACTGCATAGGAACCTGGAATGTTAGGTCCATGATCAAGGTAAACTGGAAGTGGTCAAAGAGGAGATGGCAAGAGTGAACACAGACATTTTAGAAATCAGTGAACTAAAATGGACTGGAATGGGCAGATTTAATTCAGATGACCATGATATCTACTACTGTGGGCAAGAATCCATCATAAAAATTGGAGTAGCCCTCATAATCAACAAAAGAGTCTGAAATGTAGTACTTGGAAGCAATCTAAAGAAAACGACAGAATGATCTCCGTTTGTTTCCACAACAAACCATTCAGTATCACAGTAATCCAAGGCTATGCCCAAGCACTAAGGCTGAAGGAGCTGAACCTGAACAGTTCTATGGTGGCTTACAAGAATTTCTAGAACTAACACCAAAAAAAGGTGTCCTTTTCATCATAGGGGATTTGAATGCAAAAGTAGGAAGGCAAGAGATACCTGGAGTATCAGTCAAGTTTGGCCTTGGACTAGAGAATGAAGGAGGGTAAAGGCTAACAGAGCTTTTCCAAAAGGTCCATTGGTCATAGCAAACACCCTCTTCTGACAACACAAGAGATGTCTCTACATGTGGACATCACTGGATGATCAATACCAAAATCAGGTTGCAAAAATTATATTCTTTGCAGTCAAAGATGGAGAAGCTCTTTCAGTTCAGTTCCAGTCGCTCAGTCGTGTCTGACTCTTCGCGACCCCATGAATCGCAGCACGCCAAGCCTCCCTGTCCATCACCAACTCCCAGAGTTCTCTCAGATTCACATCCACTGAGTCAGTGATACCATCTAGCTATCTCATCCTCTGTCGTCCCTTTCTCCTCCTGCCCCCAATCCCTCCCTGCATCAGAGTCTTTTCCAATGAGTCAACTCTTTGCATGAGGTGGCCAAAGTACTAGAGTCTCAGCTTTAGCATCATTCCTTCCAAAGAAATCCCAGGGTTGATCTCCTTCAGAATGGACAGGTTGGATCTCCTTGCAGTCCAAGGGACTCTCAAGAGTCTTCTCCAACACTACAATTCAAAAGCATCAATTCTTCTGCACTCAGCCTTCTTCACAGTCCAACTCTCACAACCATACATGACTACTGGAAAAACCATAGCTTTGACTAGATGAACCTTAGTCAGCAAAGTAATGTCTCTGCTTTTGAATATGCTATCTAGGTTGGTCACAACTTTTCTTCCAAGGAGTAAGCGTCTTCTAATTTCATGGCTGCAGTCACCATCCACAGTGATTTTGGAGCCCCAAAATTAGTGTCAGCAAAAACAAGACAAGATGACTGTGGCTCAGATCATGAACTCCTTATTGCAAAATTCAGACTTAAATTGAAGAAAGTAGGGAAAACCACTAGAACATTTAGGTATCACCTGAGGCTAGGTGAGAATAACAAACTCAAGGTGTGTGATAAACTAAATTTAAGATCAATAGGTTAAAGAGGAGAACCATCGCATAGGCTGAAGAACCATCAATTTGGCTTTTAGGTTCTGCTCTCTGGTTTATAATGAGTACCATATGCTTAAGATGAAGCCAGGACCACAGAGCACCACACAGCTTTATGCTCCGTGACCCTGCTTCTTTTTGTACTTCAAGGCCAAACTTACCTATCGTTCCAGGTATCTCTTGACCTCCTACTTTTGCATTCTATCCCCTATGATGAAAAGGACATCGTTTTTTGGTGTTAGTTCTAGAAGGTCTTGAAGGTCCTTATAGAACCATTCAACTTCAGGTTCTTGGACATCAGTGGTTATGGCACTGACTTGGATTACTGTGATGTTGAATAGTTTGCCTTGGAAACAAACTGAGATCATCCCGTTATTTTTGAAACTGCACCCAAGTACTCTATTTCAGACTCTTATTGATTCTGAGGGCTACTCTATTTCTTCTAAGGGATTCTAGCCCACAGGAGTAGATATAATGGTCATCTGAATTAAATTCACTCATTCCAGTCCATTTTAGTTCACTGATTCCTAAGATGTTCATGTTCACACTTGTCATCTCCTGATTGACCATGTCCAATTTACCTCGATTCATAGACCTAACATTCCAGGTTTCTATGCAATATTGTTTTTACAGCATTGGACTTTCACCACCAAACACATCCACAACCGGGTATTGTTTCTGCTTAGGCCTAGCCCCTTCATTCTTTCTGGAATTCTTTCTTTCCCTTAGTAACTGCCCTCCATTCTCCCCCAGTAGCATACTGGGCACTTTCTAACTTGGGAGACTTATCTTATGGTGTCATTTTTTTGGCCTTTTCATGCTGTTCATTGGGTTCTCACAGCAATAATACTGGAGTGGTTTGCCATTTCCTATAATCTTTGACTGTGTGGATCACAACAAACTGTGGAAAATTCTTAAAGAGATGGGAATATATCAGACCACCTTGTGTGTCTCCTGAGAAACCTGTACTCAGGTCAAGAAGCAGTAGTTAGAACTGAACATGGAACAACTGACTGGTTCCAAACTGGGAAAGAAGTACGTCAAGGCTGTATATTGTCACCCTGCTTATTTAACTCATATAGCGAGTACATCATGTGAAATCTAGGCTGTATAAATCACAAGCTGGAATCAAGTTTGCTGGTATGCAAATGATATTATCCTAATGGCAGAAAATGAAGAGGAACTAAACAACCTCTTGATGAAGGTGAAAGAGGAGAGTGAAAAAGCTGGCTTGAAACTCAACAGTGAAAAACGAAGATCATGGCATCTGGTCCCATCACTTCATGGCAAATAGAAGGGAAAAAATTGGAAATGGTGACAACTTTTATTTTCTTGGACTCCAAAATCATTACAGATGGTGACTGCAGCCATGAAATTAAAAGACACTTGCACCATGGAAGGAAAACTATGCAAACTTAGATAGCATATTAAAAAGCAGAGACATCACTTTGCAGAAAAAGGTCTGTATAATAAAAGCTATGATTTTTTCCATAGTCATGTACAGATGTGAAGTTGGACTATAAGGAAGGCTAAGGGCCAAATAACAGATGCTTTCAAATTGTGGTACTGGAGAAGACTCTTGAGAGTTCCTTGGACAGTAAGACGATCAAACCAGTCAATTCTCAAGGAAATCAGCTCTGAATAGTCCATTGGAAGGACTGATGCTGAAGCTGAAGCTGCAACGCTTTGGCCACCTGATGGGAAGAGCTGACGCACTAGAAGAGACCCTGAGGCTATGAAAGACTGAAAGCAAGATTAGAAGTGGGGGACAGAGGATGAGATGGTTGGATGGCATCACTAACTCAATGGACATGAATATGAGCAAACTCCAGGAGACAGTGAAGCAGGGTTGCCTGGCATGCTGCAGTTCATGGGGTCACAGAGTCCAGGCACAACTTGGCGACTGAACAACCACAAAAGTGACCTCTCGGTTTCACACTGTGTAGGTGACAAGCACTCGTTTGTGTTTTTAAAGACTCCCATAATTATACTTGGTTCTCCCAACCTGCTTCACAAGGAAATATGCAGGGTGATGCCCATTTGGAAATCTAGCACATGCGCTTTGAATTCAGCAGAAATATCCTACTACAGCTGTGTTTTGTCATCGGGCAGCAATATTTAACTAGTATGTTTCTATAAACAGAAAAAACAATTGAGGTAAAATTTACAAAGAGACTAAATTAAAACATACACAAACAAAAGGAACTTAAAATTAAGGCATACCAAAGTTAGTGTCAAACTTAAAAAAAAAAAATCTGACATACATTAAACCAAAACTATATGTTGAAAGTATGAATAATCAGTTGCTCAACCTTTCACTACACCACAATATCTCTTTTTGTCAGAGGGAAGCTGAAAAAAAAAGGGGCTTGAGTGTAAATGTTCTTTCACTTCTGAAAAATAAACCATTAAATATTTTGTATTTTGCCATCATAAGTGGTTAAATTTGAATGCCTTGACAATCTGCATGGTGATTATTTGGGATAAACACTGTCAGGGGTCAGGTAGTTGAGCTAAGGGTGGACTGTGTTCCTTCTGGTATGGAGACCAGTTAAGTGTTTGGCTCTGGAATTCAAACTGAGGTCGGCAAAACATCCCAGCTTTTGTTCTTAATCACCCACCGTAAGGCAATTGTCAGAAAGAATTCATGCCTTTGGAGTCTCAGTATAAGGATGTGAGTCTGCTTCTTTAATTGGCTTATTACATATGGAAAGGGCATTGGGCTGCAAAATAGGATGGGGCCTGCTGTGGCTCCGACACTCCTGTGTGAACTTAATTCTCTGGGCACCAGTATCCTTTTCTGTAAAGATTTGGATAAAAGAAGAAGCAACTATTTACATTTCCTTGAAAGTGGAGATGACACAGCTAGATTCAGTAGCCCTTTGGGGTAATCCTGTATTTGGGCAGATGGCATTTTAAGTGGAAACATCCTAGACCCTCCATCTTTCCCCTCTCCCTCCATAGCAGGTAGACTAGCATACAAATGGCCAGAGATGGAGGGACAGTTCAGAGCAGTTCAGCGCGTTAACCAAGGCTAGCTCATCCACAGTTGTGTCTTGCTCAGGTCCTCACCAATAACACAAAGGGAGGAGAGCAGACAAAACAGAGCTTTTGTCCTTTTACATTCTTACAGCTGCAGATCACTTTCTTTCGCCTTTCTTTTTGACTCCAAGCTGTCTCTGGTGCTCATTTTAACCTGAGTTTAGCTGCATGAAAGAGGAGGAGAGACCCCGTGTGATTTGTCCTGTTCTGCAATTCCTGTGGATGGACTTGCATGTGAGGTCAGGGTCGCCTGTGTTTTGTTTCTTAAAGATTAATGAATCAGCCTCTTCCAAGAATGTCCTCAAATCCCCTGTGGGTTCTTAGATGGTGCAGTTTGCATTTAGCTATTTACATTAGCAAAGACTGTTGTACAAACAGGCACTGGCAGCCTGTCAGTCAGGGCTCTGCTGGCTTCACTTCAGAGAAGGACTCAGAAGTGGGAGTTAAATGAGCCCAGCAGGCACTTAACCTCTGGGTCTGGAAAATCCTGACTCACAGAGTGATTTGGGAGGTGGGATGGCAGACCCATTTGGTCAAGAAGCTTGAAGCTCCTCAAAACATAACTTAGTAAAAATAGTGATGATTAAAGATAAAGTGGAGCTATTATTCTGGGCCAGCAACTGTCTAGTAATCCTCAGAGCGATTTGCCATGCATTTTATTTCTGTTTTAACACGTGGAAACTGAGGCACAGAGAAAATATCTTGACCGGGTATTTCAGAGTCCCAGAACTCTGAGTGGTGGCGTGGGGGAAATGCATGAACTCTGTCTCCAGATCCTGTGCTTTTAGCCATTATTCCATATGACGCCAGAAAATGTACTTGCTACCAGGGTGTCCGCTGGTCCAGACAGTTTCTGGAACAATTCAGTAATACCTATGAAAATAAACACTAATTAACTAATTCAGCAATTCCACTTGCATCTACTTTAGGGAAATACACTCACTCATTCACCACGAGGCTTTGGTTATGCCACTGTCTGTGTAAGCAGAGGTGCTAAATATGAACCAGTGAAGTATGGATGGATAAACTATAGTTCTGACACTGTGGAATGGCACAGTGCTATTATAGAATGAAGCGCAGTATGGAGATATCTTTAAGACCTATTGTTGAGTGATAAAACAAGTTGCAGAATGAAGCAAATGGTATGATATCACTTATGTTAAAAAACGAACACGATCTTGCCTATTTTCTCTGCATCTATATAGGCGTGAAAGTATCTGGAAAGATACCAGCAGAATAATAACAGCGTTTATTTCTGGGAAGGGGCAGAAGGGAAGGTAAAAGAGATTTTAATCAGAGGGGCCTGGCCTTATGTGTAAAGTGTTCTCTTTTTCATGTTTTCTTATTCATTTTCATATCTTTATGTTTTACTTATGCAATTAAAAAAATAGAAATTGACAGGTAGATAAACATAAAATGAAATAGATTGTTAACGTATGTATGGTTATGAAAGTTGGACTATAAAGAAAGCTGAGCACTGAAGAATTGATGCTTTTGAACTGTAGTGTTGGAGAAGACTCTCGAGAGTCCCTTGGACAGCAAGGAGATCCAACCAGTCCATCCTAAAGTAAATCAGTCCTAAATATTCATTGGAAGGACTGATGCTGAAGCTGAAACTCCAATACTTTGGCCACCTGACGCGAAGAACTGGCTCATTGGAAAAGTTCCTGATGCTGGGAAGGATTGAAGGCAGGAGTAGAAGGGGACAACAGAGGGTGAGATGGTTGGATGGCATCACCGACTCAATGGACATGAGTTTGAGTGAACTCTGCGAGCTGGTGATGGATAGGGAGGCCTGGCGTGCTGCGGTTCATGGGTCATAAAAAGTAGAACATTACTGAGCAACTGAAACGAACTGAACTGAACTGAACTGAACTTCAGCTCTGGAAAAACCCTAAGAGTCACAAGATGGTGGGCCTGGAAGGGATCCTAGAGATTTTCCAGTCTCACCAGCGAAGACAGTAGAGCTCTGTAAGATTACGTAGCTTGACTGCGGCCTTATCATCGTGAGCATGGGACACATAGGTGGGCTTACACCCCTCACTCAGAGCCCAACCTCTCATGCCCCCTGGGCAAGTGGCCCTGCAAGGTGTTGCCCCACAGAGCCTCCCAGGGGCTGGCCCCATGCTCAGGAACCCCTGCATGTGCTCTAAAAGTCCTGAGCAGAAGCACTGTGGAGCTCCCAAATGAAGCAGCCTTTGGCCAGATTGTTCACAGAGTTTGTGACAATTCTCCCACATGCATATTCATCATGAAGGAGAGTGTTTCTATATTTGAAACTCCATTTTTTTTGTTTGTTTTGGGTGATTTTGTGGCTTGGATTTTTGTTTTTAATTCTTCTCTGAGAATAAAGAGAAGGAAAAATCCTACATTGCTTTCAGCTTGTGCAGCCTCCCCAGAGGTGTGAGATATAAACAGTCTGTTTCCTGTACGGCTTTCCCAAGGGCACTGAACATGTGATGATATTTAATTGGCTGTTCCATGTCTTCAGTGCCTTGGTACAATAGCAGATATGATCATGAAATAAGAAAGAGCATCTGTGGCTGAATCACAGAGAAGGGGAGCAGCTCAGGAGAAAAGAGCAGCTTCCACAGGCAGTTCAGGCCTCAGAGAAATGATCTGAGAGGTGACGTTTGTGAGATTATTTCCCCCTCTTAAACAAAGCAGTACTTAAGAAGTCTGAGTAGGGAGGGAACACACTTTGTTACTTGTTCATACATTCTTCTCCCCCTAAGATGCAACCCAGGCATGGGTACATTGGCCTGCTTTTTAGAAATAAACCTTGGTTGTTGTTTTTAAAGGAAGGGATAGTAATAATAGTAACTGTGGAGTATTTGTTTCTAAGTGCTTGTTTCTTTGTTTTTTTAATAAAATTTATTTTTAGGGCAGATTTAGATTTACGAAAGTTTCAGTGGAAAGTACAGAGATTTCCCACATTCCCCTATTATTAACATTTTTCATTCACATGGTACATTTGTTACAGTTGATGAGTCAAATCGATATATTATTAACTGAAGTCAATAGTTTATATTAGGGCCCACTCTTTGTGTTGTATATTCTGTGGGTTTTGAAAACTGTGTAATAACGTGCAGCCACTACAGATTCAGAACAGTTTCACTGCTCTAACAATCCCTGGTGCTCCACCGGCCTGCTCCCCACCACCAGACCCCTGCAACCACCGACCTATATACTATGGCTAATAGTTCTGCCTTTTCCAGAATATGGCATTAGAATCATACAGTAGACCTTTATTTTTAAGATTAGGGTTTTTTTTTTTAAGGTAAATTCACCCTTTTAGGCATACAGGTCTATCAGTTTTAACAAATGTGTACAGGAGTATAAGCACCACCACATTCAAGATATAGACTGCTTCCATCACCCAAGCAGCTCCTTCACGGCCTTTGCTATGAATTGTTTGATATAGACTTTCAGTCCTCTCTACAGACCTTTGAGAAAGGTGCTCTTGTCATGGCCATTTAATAAGGGATCTAGGACAGAGAGGTTTCCTGATTAGCTCAAGGGCATACAGTTACTAAAGAGGTGGGGCTAATATTTGAATCTTGGTGATCTGATTCCACAATTTGTTTTTACTGCCTGGTTATAACGTCTTAATGTCCTACCTGTATGCTCTAAACAATGAAATTGTATTTTATCATCAACATAGTACAACATATCATTTCAAAAGAATCTCCTAGTTCAGTTCAGTTGCTCAGTCATGTCTGACTCTTTGAGACCCCATGGACTGCAGCACACCAGGCCTCCCTATCCATCACCAACTCCCATAGTTTACCCAAACTCATGTCCATCAAGTCAGCGATACCATCCAACCATCTCATCTTCTGTCTTCCCCTTCTCCTCCTGCCTTCAATCTTTCCCAGCATCAGGGTCTTTTCCAATGAGTCAGTTCTTCGCATTAGGTGGCCAAATTATTGGAGTTTCAGCTTCAGCGTCAGTCCTTCCAATGAATCTCCTAATAATAAATGTCCACCTCCTCCCCCAACAAAAAACAGAAACAGCTTTCTCAAAGTCCCAAAGGGAACGGCCAGATGGAACCAGAACCCAGGACTCCTGACTTTAAACCCTCAAGAGCATGCTTTGTTCATAACAGGCAATTTATAAGTATCTCTTGATTGGAACTGAAATATAGTTCTATTCTCAGGGAAAATGAGGACAAGTCAGGATGACTGTAAGTCTGAGAAGCACTAAGGCAGTGCACACGTCCAGGCTTTGAGGCCTTGCGGTGTTCTCTCTGCATCCCCGTCAGAAGGTCGAGAAGAAAGCCTGACACAGAAGAATCTGCAGGGAAGGGCACAGTGTTAGGATAAAGCGCCTTTGGGTCTTTGGCTTAATGACAAGAGATACAGAAGAGCAGAATACACATATGAAAGTAGAAAATGTACACTACACAGCCTCACGTTCCCCCCTCCCTCCCCTTCCACCACCGTTTGGAGAAAAGTTTGACTGTTGACAGCCCATCCCTGAGGGTGGTCTAGAACTCCTGTCCCCTGACTGAAGCTCATTAGCAGGTTATTTAGCCTCTCCATAGAAGGGATACTTAGAAAATGGTTCATGTTTTGCAGGATGTTAAGTCTTTATTATGAATATTCAGTGTGGGGAGGAAGGCTAATGGTTCTAATCTCCAGCAATATTTATGTAAGCAGGTAACAATGGCTTGTTGTATTATTACCTGTTAGTATGGCTATGATTTTTGTTTCCCTTGATTTAAACTTTTCCTAAGCCAGAGCTGAAGTAATCGAAGAAGTTTCCTTATTAAATGATAAATATTGGAATTAAAGTTACTTTTGTAAGCAACAGTACTTGTCAATTGGCTATTAAGGGAGGGTATACCAAGCTGGAAATGAGAAGAAGTATAATTAACAAGTTTTCCTGCTCTCAACTAACTCATGGACTATATGAGAAAATACCAACAAATAACTAGACAGCAACCAGGTTTTCTCATGTTAGGACAATGGCAAGTTTGGAGAAGAACATTCTGTTGACACTAGAGTATGTACAGGGGTTTCATGGGGCTTGCTACATCATAAGGGAGAAAGAGGATTTAAGTAAGTGGCTGAACCAATAGCTGGTACCCAGAATGCTCTCAATCATCATTTGTTGAATAAAAAGAAGGAAAATATGTATCTTACAGGTGGAACAGTTCGGGCAGAGGCACAGAGATAGAACTGATTGAGTCCAGCCTGACCTGACCAGGGCAGAAAGACGTAGAGCTGAACTGGGCAGCATAGAGTAGCACCAGGCTGCAGCCGCCCAGCAGGCAGGCGGCATTTCACTGCCACCTTCCACATGCTGCCAGCTATAGTAAGGATGACTCAGCTCACCCGAGTCTCACAACAGTCACCAGAAATGAATTCTTACTATCTATTGTACATGTGACTATTTCAGCTTTGAGCAGTAAAGGAATCTTAAAATAACACACTCAATGATCAATAGGTGAGTGGTTCATACCCGTTCTCAGACTCTAAGACCCTGGTTCTCTCCACCGTGTCACACTCTTTCTCTGGAGATGGGTTTGCAAGTAATGTGATAAAGCCTAATCACTTTTGTTCTTAAGGAGAAAAGAGATACAGTAAAGTGATTTAGGAAACTGTTCGCTGGGCTGCTTACTAAAGACAAGAGTATTAAAGGTCGAGAATGGATACTGGGGGCCCAGATAAAAAGGCTGAAATGAATGGTGGCTCCAGTGATGGGAAGGGCAAATTTTAAAGCTATTTGAGACAAACTAGAGAAATGAAGCTTAGGTATAGGTTAGACCTGAGGGATGATGGATGAGGGGAGCAGTTCAAGTTAATCAAAAGATTCGAGGGCTGAAAGAGGAGAAGAAACTGATACTGCCTTGGAACAAAAAGATGATTCTGGGAAATAGAATCTTGTGGGTGAGGGGAAGAGGATGACAAGCTCAATTCGGGACATGTTGATTGGGAAGTGATAACCTGAGACATAAATGGAAATATGCTACAGGCACCTAAAAATATGGGTCTAGACAAAGATAAGGCTCAGATATAAAATGGGAAACCTTCTGCATTGAATACAAACTCTGTCAACAGAGGAGTGCAGAACAGAGCTGACATCACACCCATGATGATGCAGAAAGACAAAGAGAACCCGGGAGAGCCCCTACAGGGAGCAGTTGGAGAAGTGGAAGGTCAGCAGAGCCAGTAGATGGCAAGACAGGTAAGTGGGCAGAGAAGTTATCATAAAGGCGAGATGGCAGAGGGGTATGGGGAAAATGACTAGCTCCCGACACTGTCAAATGACTTAAAGACACTCTATGAGTTAAAATATTGGCTGAGATTCTATAACTGAAAATGCAAAACAACCACATTAAATGGTTCAGGGTTGGGATGTTAATTCCACAATCATCAGAGTCCCAGGATTCTTCTACTTTATTGCTCTGCCTCCTTAACGCTGGGTGCAGTGGATTGAATGTGTGTATCCCTCAAAATTATATGTAAAATCCCAACTGCCAGTGTGAGGTTATTAGGAGATGGGGACTTTGAGAGGTGAACTAGGAAACTATGGATTAATGCTCTTGTAGAAGGACTCCAGAGAGCTCTCCTGTCCTTCTCCCATGTCGGGATACCACAGGGAGGTGGCAGTCTGCAACCTGCCAGAGGGCTCTTTCCAGAACCTGACCGTGATGGCGTCCTCATTTCAGATTCCAGCCTCCAGAACTGTGAGAAATAAATTTCTGTTGTTTATAAGCTTCCTAGCTGATGCTCCATGGTTATAGCAGTCTAACCTGGGCTTTGTTCTCATGGTTTAAGTCAGTTCCTCCAGTTCTTGCCATCACATCTGTATAGTTTGCAGAAAGAAGGAAAAGAGGAATGGGAAAGGCCAACCTTGGAAGTTGCACGTTTCGGTTTTCCATGACTGTCCTTGGTTACAGGGAATCTGGGAAATGTAAATCTTTGTCCGGGCAGCCACATGCTCACCTAACTCTCAGCTTCATACTTTGTAATGAGGGAGCATGGATATGGGGGAACATTAGCCATCTCCATCTTGAACAGAAAGGATAATAATAATTCAGAAAGACCCATTTTGACTAGTGGTTGGCTATTTAAAAGGCCTATTTAACTTTTCTTCCTGCATCCAGTCTTACTGTCTTCCAAACCATTGTCCACACAGCAATTAAAATTAGTTTTCCAAAGTGTCTCACTCCTCTGTGTAAATGCTGCCTTGACTCCTTAGCACTTTTAGGATGAAGCCTTAACCTCTAAGTGTAGCTAGGCTGTTGTCATTCGAACAACACCACCCTGTGTTGTTCCCTCAGGGTCTTCCCTGGTGGCTGAGATGGTAAAGAGTTAGCCTTCAATTCAGGAGACCCAGGTTCAATTCCTGAGTCAAGAAGATCCACTGGAGAAGGAGATGGCAACCTGTTCCAGTACTGTTGGCCGAAGAACTGCACGGACAGAGGAGCTGAGTGGGCTCCAGTCCCGGGGCCCCAATGAGTCCATGAGACTGAGGACCAGCTTCCACTCGTTCCCTCACCCTGCTTCTCACGCTGACTGGCAGCTCCTCTCCCTCCCTCTCCTGTTCCCTCTTCTTAGTATACTTGCCCCACTTCTGCTTGGATTCTTCCGATCTTCTTTACAGCCTAGATACTGCCCCCACCAGGACACTTTCTTAGGTCTTCCAGGACAGAGTTAGCCATTACTGTGGTTGTTCTTCTGTCACTCAGTCATGTCCAACTCTTTGCAACCCCATGGACTGCAGCACGCCAGGCTTTCCTGTCCTTCACTATCTCCCAGAGCGCTTGCTCAAACTCATGTCCATTGAGTCCATGATGCCATCCAACCATCTCATCCTCTGTCATCCCTTGTTCCTCCTGCCTTCAATTTTTACCAACATCAGAGTCTTTTCCAATGAGTCACTTCTTTGCATCAGGTGGCCAAATTATTGGAGCTTCAGCTTCAACATCAGTCCTTCCAATGAATATTGAGGACTGATCTCCTTTAGGATGGACTGGTTGGATCTCCTTGTAGTCCAAGGGACTCTCAAAAGTGTTCTCCAGTACCACAGTTCAAAAGCATCAATTCTTCAGCACTCAGCTTTCTGTATAGTCCAACTCTCACATCCATGCATGACTGCTGGAAAAACCATAGCTTTGACTAGATGGACGTTTGTTGGCAAAGTAATGTCTCTGCTTGTTAATAAGCTATCTAGGTTTGTCATTGCTTTTCTCCTAAGGAGTAAGTGTCTTTTAATTTCATGGCTGCATTCACCATCTGCAGTGATTTTGGAGCCTAAGAAAATAAAGTCTGACACTGTTTCCTTTGTTTCCCCATCTGTTTGCCATGAAGTGATGGGACCTGATGCCATGATCTTAGTTTCTTGAATGTTGAGTTTTAAGCCAGCTTTTTCACTCTCCTCTTTTACTTTCATCAAGAGGCTCTTCAGTTCTTCACTTTCTGCCATAAGGGTGGTATCATCTGCATATCTGAGGTTATTGATATTTCTTCCGACAATCTTGATTCCAGCTTGTGCTTCATCCAGCCCAGCATTTTGCATGAAGTACTCTGCATATAAGTTAAATAAGCAGGATGACAATATACAGTGTTGACACACTCCTTTCCCAATTTGGAACCTGCCAATTGTTCCATGTCCAGTTCTAACTGTTGCTTCCTGACCTCCATACAGGTTTCTCTGAAGTATATCTGTGCCATGTATACTTGTCCTGAAAGTGCACAGAGTGTCATGTGTGTCACGTATCCAAATCCACCTTGTAATGCTTGGCTTCTCTGTGTTGCCCACTAAACTCTCAGCTCCTTGAAGACAAAGAAGCCGCTATGCAGATCTGAGTGCCTGGAGGTCAGCACAGTGACAAGCGCAGAGTAAGAGGCTGAAAAGCACTGGTTGCATGAAAGGAAGGAATAATTCTAATGAGAGAAAAACTTAAAGGCTATCATTTATTAAAGCGGTGAAAACACTTTAGATTTCCTGCCCATCTTCTGTTGTTTCTTCGGCTCAGGCTCTGCAACATAATGAGGAACTTATTAATATGCTGACAAATGGCAAAGAAAATGAATCACTTTTACAAGAAACATTAGAACGTGGCATTTATCTTACAACCTGAAACATTGCTGAATGTCATGATTCCATGTCTTAGAGCTAGTCAGATTGTTTTGGGCAATGCCCCTTTCAAGGGAGGGAAAATTGCCTATTGTAAAGGAAGCATCCACAACCCACTATTTAGCAGAGCTGTAAGAGCTTATTTGCTTATTACCATGACAACCACCAGCCCAACACTGCACATTAGTGTACTTGTCTAGACAGTACCAAATTCATCAGCACTTCCTCCGCTGTGTGCCTGATTTTAAACAGGCAGGTGTGGCTCCAAGGTGCTGCAGGGAAAGAAAAAAATTTTCTTTCCATGTGGGCAAATGAAAGTGTTGAGGGTATCCTATGAGTGTCTAAATGGCTAGCATTGAAGTACGCACTAATTTGAAAGCTCTAGTTAGTTTGTGTTTTTCTTTTTAATAAAACCTTACTAGAAATAAAGAACTAGAAATACATCCATATGGTTTGCCAACTGTGTCTAAAAATACTTTATATGAAAGAAGGAGCTTACTAACTTTCAAATTTATGACAAACTAAAAATCAAAAATGTCTTTTAATTGCACCTTTCTTCTCAATAGTATTTCAACTCAAAGACACCCAAAGCCATAAACCAGACATCTACTGACTTAGAGGATTCGTAGCATTCCTCAGGGCAGGAGTCTGAGAAAGACTCAGCACTGTGGACCCAGGCCCTTGAGCCCTGCCGAATCTCTGGGCGGGGCGTGCCTTGGCCAGAGCCCTCCTGAGACTTGGTCTCAAATCTCTGGCAGTTCCGGAAAATCAAACAGCAAGTGTCCTCTGGGAATATTTTGGAACGGAGGGCCTAGAAAGAACGCATGTATATTTACCCTGGAAATGGATGCAACCAGTAGTTTTAACGAAGTTCATGGATATGGATAGAAACTTTGGATTCTGTTTGTGTCTAGTTAACTGCGTGACTGGTAACTCTGCATGCAATTTATTCTAATTTGATAGTAAATAGCTGAGGTTAGGCAGGGACATTTGGCCCAGGCCTTATATTCACAAAGGGCAGCCAACTTAGAAAGTTGACCTTGTCTCCAAACAAGGACATACAAAGAGTCAGATGTGCTGACAGAATTGGAACCAAACTGCATGCATCATATGCCTAAGCTTGAGTCTCTTGCTGGACCATACTGTTTTGCAGAGCACTGTGAGACTGTAGAGTTTATAAATTCCATCATTACTGCATGGAGAGTACAACTATATCACATTAATTTGTGTGTGTAAAAAGCATTGGTTTTTAAAAAATAAGTAAATAACATCGAAAAGAAAATGTGTTTCACATGTCTTCCTTTTGAAAATATATGTGGTTGTTTGTTGTTTAGTTGCCTAGTCATGCCCAACTCTTTGTGACCCCATGGACTGCAGCACGCCAGGCTTCCATGTCCTTCACTGTCTCCCAGAGTTTGCTCAAACTCATGTCCACTGAGTCAATGATGCCATCCAACAGTCTCACCCCCTTCTCCTCATGCCTTCAATCTTTGCTAGTATCAAGGTCTCCTCCAGTGAGTCAGTTTGCATCAGGTGGCCAAAGTATTGGAGCTTCAGCTTCAGCATCCATCCTTCCAATGAATATTCAGAGTTGATTTTCTTTAGGATTAACTGGTTTGATCTCCTTGCTGTCCAAGGGACTCTCAAGAGTATTCTCAAGCATCACAATTTGAAAGCATCAATTCTTTGGTGCTCAGCCTTCTTTATGGTCCAACTTTCATATCTGTACATGACCACTGGAAAAATCATAGCATTGACTATATGGACTTTTGTCAGCAAAATCATGTCTGTGCTTTTTTTGACATTTGATATGAGATTTATTTATACTTTAACATAAATTATTTGATCTGGGGGTCAGATATAATTTTTCATTTCAACAGGACTTTCACGTGATTGCAGTCACAAAATTGGCACTATTAAAAAAACAAAATCAGAGCTAGACAAAGAATGCAGTTTTATGCCAATTTAAATCTCAACATGCACACTCCATTCCCCTATTCATGATCTTTGAAGAATCTGCTGTGAGCTTACTAAAACGCAGGTCACAGATGTCTGTTTACAAAATAAAACCTCTTTTCCTAGTGCTGCTCATTTTGTTGTAGAAAAATATTACAAATAAAAATTAGTGCTGTTCAAGGTGTTCATTTCAAAGTCACATATGATACACAGGTTCTAGCCATCTTTTCCTCTTGTAGAAAGACATCACAATACACAAAATGGAGACTGAATTACTGATCAACCACTTCCCCTTCAATAATGACATAGTTTACTATGCTGACATTAAAAATGAGAGTGAAAACATTTCCAGGTATTGAGTACATGTATAATTTGTTCCTAGTCTGAAATTCAGAAAAAAATGCTATAGAAACATGATGAAATTTATATTTCTTCCTGATACAAGAAATTTGTCTAAAAATTTGCAATTATAAAACAAAGTTGCTCTTTATAGAGAAATGGCTAACTCCGCCCCCCCATAGTTAGATTCTTACTTGGAGATGACTCCAATTTTCAGTTGGGCTCTCTTTTCCGGGGGCGGGGGGAATGGGGAGAGGTGGATTGCTGTTAATATTATACAGCACATTTGATAAACCTAGGGATGTTCCAGAAGACTACAGCGCACAATCTGCCAAACTGGAATAGTTTCCTGTCTTGTGATTATGTAAATTTTAAAGAAAAGAGATCTCTTACAAGCTATATACAGCAGTTTACACTTCAGTGTTTCTCTCTCACACAGTTCAAACTGATTGATGACAAGTACTTGTCACATAAACTTCTGTAGGCGCATCTCCATTCCGTCGCTTCACTGGAGGGGCGAGGTCTTCTGTGAGATCATAATTCTGGATTCCATTTCCTGAATAAGTGGGACTGTATAATATACTAGTTCTTCCCAGCCATGTTTATGCCATGCTACATTCCGTATATGTTCCCTGGTCTGAAGATCCTTGTAAGCCCAAAGATGGTGCACCATAGAGAGCTGCCCAATTTGGGAGAAGAAGCCTCCAACCGCTTCATTACCGTCCTGTCTGAAGCGAAGAGCACGAGCCCAGTGATTGCCCCATCGAAACATAGTTCCTGGTCGGAGCTGGCAGGATCTGAGTTCATATATGTTTGGTCCGGACTGTGGGATTGGGCTCATTCCAGAAATTGAACGCCACCAGCAGCTGATTCTCAAGAGAAGCCTGTTGCTTCTTGCCTTACGGAATTCCAAAATTCCCGATTTTCTTTGAGTTTATTCATCACCTCAGTGAGGGCTGGATAGCCTCCTTCATACCTCCTAAGGTGAACAGCTTGATCCTGCTTGCCATACCACGTGTTCCAAGTCCCCACCAAAGTAGAAGGGTAATGTTTATCTTCATGAATCTTTGGCAACAACTCTTGACAAATTTTGTTGTATGCTTCTAGGCATTCCGATGTCACATTGTGAAACTGTTATTTGTACAGACTGCTGGTTTCCTTTTTGGCTAGGAAGTTAGAGTGAGCATCTTTCCTTAGGTTAACTTTCTGGACAAACAAGGATTTTAGCCAGCCGTCCTCTCTAGGTCTGTTATTGGGAGATGTCAGTTTCTGGAGCTGGGGCAGGAGGCAGCAGGGACGGGCCTGCCCAGGAAGCCGCTGCCCAGCGTGCACAGCCCTCCAGCCACCGTCTTGCTCAGGTGCCTCGCTCCCGCCGCACGGGCGAGGTCTCTGCTTTTTAATGTGCTGTCTAGAGTGTCAGACTTAATTTTGGGAAGGGGCTCCAAAATCACTGCAGATGGTGACTACAGCCATGAAATTAAAGACACTTATTGCTTGGATGGAAAGTTATGACCAACCTAGATAGCATATTAAAAAGCAGAGACATTACTTTGCCAACAAAGGTCCATCTAGTCAATGCTATGGTTTTTCCTGTGGTCATGTATGGATGTGAGAGTGAGCAAACTCCGGGAGATAGTGAGGGACAGGGAAGCCTGGCGTGCTGCAGCCCGTGGTGGTCACAAAGAGGCAGACAAGACTTAGCCACCAACAACAGAATGTTCCTAATAGTTTGTGTTATCTTGGGAACATTGTTTAAACCTTATCTCAACTTCAGTTGGGAATGCATTTAGCTATAAGGTAATAGAAAAGTTATCTTCATTAGTCTCTTAAATGAGGGTTTATAGTCTCACATAATAAAATCCAAAAATAGGCTGTTGAACCAGTATTTTTTTTTTCTTTTCATCCCTGGTCACATAATGGCTGTGGCATTTCCAGTCCTCACAGTCACATACAAAGCAGGAGGGGAGAGTGGAGGAGAGATTCAGCTGTAGTTTAGTTCCTTAAGCAAAAACCAATACACGTACAAACAAAAAATGTGTCCCAGAAGCCCTAGCAGATGAGACATGAGCCTGAACTGTAGCACATGCTCCTACAGCAGGACTAGGAAACACGAATACCTAGACTGAAGCAGGGCAAGTTTTGCCTTGGATTTTGTTAGCAATGAGGTTGGGATGATGGAATGAATGGATGTCAGGTAGGCACCCAATTGTGTCTACCCACGTTCCCACTTTGCAAAATGAAGTTAGTAACATCTAACTTACAAACTCTGTACAGTCCTATGAGGTGTGTGTGTGTGTGTGTGTGTGTGTGTGTGTGTGTGTGTGTGTGTTTTGTGTTAGTCACTCAGTCATGTCCAACTCTTCACGACCCCATGGACTGTATCCCACCAGGCTCCTCTGTCCATAGGAATCTCCAGTCAAGAATACTGGAGTGGGTTGCCGTTCCCTTTTCCAGGGGATCTTCCCAACTCAGGGATCAAACTTGGATCTCCATGAGGTTCTGATAGGATCACATATGTGAAAGAGCTTTGCAGAATGTCTTGCAAACTACTGAGTAGTTTATTTTATGCACAAATTAGAAAGTATTCTATCCTACACTAAACTAAGTACATAGTAGGTACACAAGTATTTATTTAGATTTTATGTTGAAAAGTAGACTTACCTTCCACTTCTGATAGAGGACTTTTATAAAAGAAGGCTATACACTGGGCTGATATGGTTTTTCTTCTTTTGGAATGTATAGATTATCACCATGGTAATAACAGTCACCATAACAGCAAGACTATCAACACTTCATTACAAATTAATGACAGAAAGGAAGGAAAAATATCTTGTCTTTTTAGTTGTACGGGAGAATTTTGGTAAGAACATACTGTTACTTGACCAGTAACATCTGTACTCTTAAGAAAACATCACAAAAGCCAAAATATTGGTTTTATAGCTGATTGTAAAAAGTCATCATTCTGAGGCACAGTGTCCTGGAGTGTCACGGGGAGATAGGGGCTGAGCGGAAAGCACTCACATCACTTCCTATGACTCTGGCCATTGGTCTTCATGTTCTGGAAGGAGAATACTTTCTGGTCCCTCAGCTAGTGAAAGCAAACTGCATCACACCCTTAGGTTCCCTCTCATTCAATTTTTAAAGAACAATTTATCATGCTGTGAAGCTCTGATAATATTAGGCTAAAACTTTATTAACTGTTATTTGTTATGCTAAAGCTAATGAAGGGAACAACAGAGAACAAGTTGGTTGGATGGCATCACTGACTCGATGGACATGAGTTTGAGCAAGCTCCAGGAGCTGGTGATGGGCAGGGAGGCCTGGCGTGCTGCAGTCCATGGGGTCGCAAAGAGCTGGACACGACTGAGCAACGGAACTGAACTGACTGAAAGATGATGTAGTTTATGTCAATGGGGATAAAGGCTGGATTTATTTTCTTCATTTTACTAAGCATTATGACTTCATGTAGATTTAGTCAATAGAGTATAATCCATCATCATCATGACGTCTAATCCTTTATTACTTCAAAAGGCATCTCTAGACAATATTGATGTTTTCCTCCATAGATAAGTTTACATTATCTCACCTGTAAAACTGACAATAGCTCCTTAATTATTCAAGAAGTCCATGTTCAAAAATATTGTTGTCTCCAATATACCTTTTAGATCTGGTTTATAATATATAGACATAGATTATATATAAAAATAGACTATATATGTAAATATCATATATATATGTGTGTGTGTGTATGTGAAAACCATGTATGAAACGTATGATTTGAATGAAACAAGGAATTGGTTTATGGTATTATGTAGGCTGGCAAGTCTGAAATCTGAAGGGCAAGCTGGCAGGTTAGACAGTCTCAGGCAGGAGATTCTCCCTCAAGGAAACCTCAGTTTTGCTTTTAAGGTCTTTCAACTGATTAAATGAGGCCCATCCACATTATCCCATGGATAATCTCTTTTCCTTAAAGTCAAGTGATTGTAGGAATTAACCACATCTATAAAATACATCCGTATGATGCCTAGATCAGTGGTTAGCTGAACTCCGGCTGCTATAGCCTAGCCAAGTTGACACATAGAACTAAATTTCACAGTGTTGTTTAGCTTTTTCCTCTAATCATGTGGTGTCCTGTATGGTGACCACCAGCTCCTAATAAGCACTTGAAATGTAGTTATCTGAACTGTAGTGTGAAATCCATACCAAATTTAGAAGACATAGTACAAATAAAGAGTATAAATGATCTCATTAATTTTTAATTGGTTATCATTGTTTTTATTATTGCTTATATGAAATGATAGTATTTGAGGTATGCTGGATTAAAAATGGATTAACTGCTGCAATTAATTTTATTGGTTCATTTTACTTTGTAAGTGGATGACTAGAAAATTTTAAATTATATATGTGGCAACACAAATATGTGGGGAGGGCAGTGCTGCTCTAGCCTCTGTATTTTCTGTAGCCTAGAAATTAGACTCCAAAGATCTGATTCAGTTCAGTTCAGTTCAGTCGCTCAGCTAGACTAAGCCTAAAGTGTCCCAGTTAGACGGCCTTGTCATGGGACTTCCTATGGAGTAGAAAGTTATTATCTTTGTATATGCTACTAGTGATTTAGAGCTTGGTCGCAGGATTAAGGAGATGAACACTGAATCTCCTGTGGTAAAATTAGGTTTGTCCCCTTGTGACCAGAAAGTAATCCACATGGTGTCACTTCTCTGCCATAAGGACATTCTGTTTCTAATTGCCAATTTATCTAATGATTTCAATAGCCATTGATAAAAATAGCTCATGTTCAATTTTGTCATTTCTTGTACATGAGTCATTATCATTAGTCCATCAAGTAGAGGTTTCCTGTTGAACTCAGATCATTTGCTATAAATACTTATTGAAAAGATTCTTGTCTCTTTCCTTTCATTCTTACCTCTCTTCTTCAATTGCCAGTTTTCAGTGTAAAGAATTGATTTAGTGAATGCCATAAATGATGATTAATTACTCTTTTCTTGGTTTTCCTTTTTTCAATATCATTATAAACTTGTGGGTTTTCTTTACATATAGAATATCTTTCAGTCAGCTTCAATCATTATTCTCTTTGACGCTTGAGTTTTTATACTTAAACTATGGGTGGCCTTTCAGTCTGGTTCCAGTATCCTCTGACACAATCTCATTGATCCTGGAAAGCTTTCTTGCTTTCTGGGAAAGCAATATATTCAGGCCAGACTCACCTTGCACCTTCCTGCTCATATTTGAATCAATCATTTCTTTAGTATCAGGAAATGTGTTTAGAAACTAAGATCTTGTGCTTAGAATCATAACTTTATTTACTTGTAATTATATCTGAATTTTACAGTCATAAACTTGGGGTTAAAAAAATGGAATTTGATTTCCCTATCAGCAACCTGAATTTCCACTGATGTTAGTAAACTCTTTCCAATCCAATTAAATTCAGTCCCTTCTGGATTTTTCTTAGGCTTAGTTGGATTAAAATTCAATCAAATTTAGATCTCTTTTGTTTCTTGCAATCCTTCCCTTTTCCCCAAAGATAGTATAGATGTCAGGGCTGGGAAACACGAGTGTTTTATGTTGTCCTAGAACCTAAAAGGAGGCATCATATTCAAGTGTAGGATGCCAAACTTTGAAAACAATAGCACAGGATCCTTTTTCAGCAGCATCCACACCTAAGATGTGTATGTTCCCTCTACTCCTTGGGCCCCAGGTCTCTGCAGACCACTCTCTGTGCTCTCTGTCCGAGCTGCTAGGAATTTCTAGGTCTAATCATCCATTCACAACTGCTGACACCTGCATCTGGGTTGGAAGAAAATTTAGGATGCTCTCTCGCCCTCCCTCTAGGCTCCCTCTGGGACTGTCTTCCTGTTCCTTACCACATATTTCTACTTTAATGCAGGCTTCTCTTGAAGTGTTTTGTCTCCTACCCAAGGCAATAAATACCACTAATTTTGGTGTAGGAGGCCAAAAGAAACACTAAGAAAGAAAGACTTGTGTTATTGTTTCCAAATATTACTTTGCTGCACATCATTTTGGAAAGATTTGCTATTCCCATGCCTTAGCGCCTACCCTTTCTCACCTCCAGAATTTTGCTCATGTGTTCTTTTTGCATAGATTGACCTTTCCTACTCCCTCCCAGGCTCTGTATATTCAGATCCACCCATTCTTCGGGCCCACACAAGCCTAGAAAATAGTCCTTCTCCTTCTATTCTAATTATACTTCATTTCTACCTTTCTTGTTGAACTTATTATTTTATTCATTATTCATTCTATGAACATATACTAAGAATTTTCTTCCTACCAAGGTTTGTGCCTTTAAAATCTGAACTGGATTGTATATTCTTTGGAAGGAGAATCAGTGTCTAGTTCATCATTGTATTTCTGTACTCATCAGATATTTCTGAAGGAAGGAATAGCTGAGTGAATAAGCATGTAAATTGCTGACCACCCAGACTGCAGGAGCTTTACATTTTCTCTAGCTCCCAGAGCTCAGATTCATGGCTTTCCACACTTCTCTTTCAAACCTACTTTCATCTGCACCTATTTTCTCTTTTTCCTTTCTAAGAGGAGAAAGAGATCCATTTTCAACCTCAGACAAGCCTTTCTGCTCATCTTATGTCTACAATACATCTCCTAATTTCCCTAGGATCTTGATTCAGCTGTGGTCTCCTTTGCTCTATCTTTACCCTTCCTGTTAGCTCCTTCTACTTAGCATATAAACAGGCTCTAGTGTTTCAGATCTTTTAAAGCTCTGTCCCTCTCTTACCCTAAAATGCTCCTACCTGCCTCTCTGTCTTCATCTCCTGAAACTTGCAGCCCTAAAGCTATGTTCCTGTCATACTGAAATATCTGACCCTCTGTCTTAGTTCACTTGTCTTTTTACTTTTCATGTGCTCTTTTGCTTGACTATCTCTCATTCTTTGCCTCCAAGTCTCAGCTCAAGCATTCTCTCCTCTGAGGAGTCCTCTACGGCGTCCATAGAAGAGATGGTCATAATTTCACCAGTTTCAGATGTGCTATAATTATCTGTTGATTTATCTGCCTCCCGCAAGTGATTGTGGGATCCCTGTGGGCAGTTACATGGTCTTATTAATAACATGTATATTCCCAGTGGTTGGCTGTAGTAGGTCCTCAGGGCTTTAATTGATATACTGATTAATGAATGAACCAATGAGACTGACCTTCTCATTGTCTCTAGCTGCTCCACTGTGCCCAGGAAAAATCTGACGGTAGTTCAAGCCAATGTGTGTTCCTCCTGTAGCCAGCTCTGGCAAGGGCACCCTGACCTTGGCAAGGTTGTGTCATGTATTGAATGGGAAATCAGCTAACTTTCTTGTTTGTGTAATAGGCTGGCCAGAGGAAAGATGTCTGTGTGTGGTGAGGACAGCAAATGAAAAGACCTTCTGTGCAAGGAATGTTCCTCTCTTTCATTTCACAGGAGTTACTTCCTTGGAATGTAAACCCAATTCAAGGAGGGTTACAACAAATCTTGCTCACAAGGGCTGGGGCAAGTAGACGGTTGTGGAAATCTGTATTCCAGTGTCTGAACTTTCTGCTAAAGCAAATCGGAAAAGAAAAAGAAAAAAAACCTCATACTTATCCATCTTGGCTATAAGTCCTTTCTACCATTCATTGAAAATAAGTACTAGGGGAAAAAAACCTAAAAAATAATCTAACAAAACCCATTCATTTTGCCCACCCTAATTCACATTTTAAAGATGAAGAATCTAAGGCCCAGAGTAGTGGGAGGAAACCTGTCCAGGGTCTTACAGCTGGTAACTGGCAAAACTGTTATTTGATCACAGGTTTCCTGATATTCCACCCAATACCTTTTCCACTTCATTATGCTAATTATATGCATAAATAGAAAAAGTACATGAAGAGGAAAAGAGATACCCACAGCAGCTGGAATGTACTATGATACTGTAAGGTGATTTAACAGCATACGTATGATTCCAAACATTACTGCACTTGTCATTTCCTTCTATTGACCTATGGCCTGGTGTTGATCTTTCCTGATGCTAAAAATATTTCAGTTTGAAATTATTGCTTCACATTTTGGTTCTTCAACTACAAAATGCATGGTTCTACTTTAGAAAAATCATGAAATCAATGACAGAATTAATATGTGATAATGAAGCACAGTATTTGATAATGAAATTGCAGATCACCATTAGATGGCTGTTAAGCACCGGGAAGGGTCTGAAGTTTTACCATTCCTACAGCCTTTCAAGTCAGCTTCATGGCTGCTGATGGAGACATACACCCCTGGGTTAGGATCATAAGACTTAATCAGTCCTGGCGAGAGCAATAGTCGGAGTGCGTTTGCCTTTGCACTGGTTTTCTAAACCCCAAGTAAGCAGGGCAGCACGGAGAAGGCTGGTGACAGCGGCACTCCAGTGGGTGGGCGACAGCAGAGCCTGGAGGCCCGGGAGGCTGTGTGTTCCATAATACGGAGGGAGGCTGGCTGCCTTTTGCGTGAAGGGAGACGCTGCCTCTATCTCCAAAGGCTGCCTGCAGTACAAACAAAAAATATCCCTGGAAAACTCATCTGAAACAAAGATTGTCAGAATCTCTATTTACAAAACATGCAAAACCAAGGTGGACCCACAGAATATCCCCTTGTACTAATACCTGCCTACTCATTTCTTTACAGTCTTGGCTTCTAGTGGATTTTCCCAGGAGTACGCCAGCAGAAGCTGGGGCCACTCTGCTTAATCTGGCCGAGAGAAGCTGGGACTGGATCTGTGAATTAGTCTCACACAGCATTTAATTAAGGATATTCTCACCAAAACTTCAAGCAACAGGATGAGGCCATCTGCTGTGCTTCCTCTAATCGTGCACCGAGGGCTCAGCCCCACTTAGCTAAACAAATCCCATAAGCTGTCCCTGTCTACCGTAGAAAGTGGCAAGTGGTTTCTCCTTGAATTGCTTGGCCTGAGGCTTAATCCAGGTGCTGTAAGATGTATTAGTGATTGGACAGATTCCATCTTGGCCTGCATGGCGGAAGGAAGTCTAGGAAGGTTCTGTCCTCCAGACTAACTCTGGCCTGTGGACTGAGACTAACCTAAATGCCTTCCAGCACCAAAGTGAGTCATCAATCAGTTCAGCTAAAGTCAGGGGGAAAACATGTATTGTCTTTTTAGTTGAAGGATTCCTTTTGTAGGGGAAAACTGTCTTGAGGGTGCCCATAGATTAGAAGTCAGTTCTCCCTCTGAGAATTTTCCCTGGAGTAGCCCTATTTTGGAGAGGTCATTGCAGCTATCTGAGGACTCCATGATCTGAAAGTGGTGTTTCTTTCAACACTTTTAGGTCTCCTATGACAACCTCTAAGGTGCAAAGCATTGTGTTTTAAGGAGGGAGGCAAGTTAGTGCCTGGCTTTCACAAAGAAATACAGTCCTGGGCAAGCTGCTGTTGTTTGCCATCCTTGGAGCCCGCCAGATGGGGCAGACTTCAGTCAGGGGCACAGGCTGCCAGTGCTCATAGCCCATGTGTCCTCACGGCCAGCCCACAGTTCCAACCTCACTATAGGAACTGAGTCTAATCCTTGTTTTTGGAGGAACTGCCTGAGTGTGTTCAGCTTTACCCATTTGTCCATGATACCATCTAGATGGCATTCATCCAGTCTATGGAAAGGCTGAATATCAACTATGGGGCTAGGAGTAAAGAGATCCAGAGAGGCTGGCATATACTTTGCATGGAAAGTGCAGAAGCTGGGGCCTTTATAAGATATACAGAGGTTGTTTATGTCTACCGCTTTGGCCTGTATGGGTCACTTGGCAAGCAGTGTACCCAACCAAGTGACCATTATCTTTAGGCCATCATGGGACCATGTAAAACCCACAAGAGAACACGATGGTAGCACCAGAATTAAGTTTGGATTCTCTAGGTTCCTATTGATCTGGCTGCCACCAAGAAGCTGCACCAGTCAGGTTGGCCTGAGGTTGGCATTAGGGAAAAGACAGAAGTATCATGTCCAGAAATGTCAGAGTGGAACCTCCAGTTTTCAAAACAGATGTACATACTTCCTGATTATTATTCAGAACATGTCTGAGAGAAGATGATTCCTTTCTGGGGGAAGCCACATTCAGTGAACAAACCTCCTTGTTAAAAATATTGTAGGCCAGGAGGTGAGACAGGTAGAGTCAGAAATCTTTGGGCTTTGTCCTTTGAGAAGGTCAACACTCCACAGTGTGACAAGTCTATGGATGGTAGGGAGAGTGAAAAGTCCATTGAATGCACTGATAAGCAGCCCACTAGAGGGTGGTTTTTGCAGTGAAACTCATGTATTTTCAAACTCTTAACAGCAGAAAACAGGACACAAGCTAGTTTTAAGCACCAGAATGGTATGACCAAGACCAACTGGTGGGGCTGAAACAGTAACACGGGATTTTGTGAGCACTTCAGTGGAAGAGAGGAACTACCAATAGCCCCAAGAAAGAATAAAACATCCAACTTAGTCTTTCAGGAGCAGATGGAGACACGTGCATACAGTGCGGTCTCCTTCACCTTGAGACAGACAGGTCAGCTTTTGGCAGGAATCACAAATCTGGCATGTAGCAGTAGCCTTGGAATTAGAAAAAGTGTTTTCGCTTTTGCCCAGTCTATGATTGTGGACATGTTCCCGTATCTGGTAAAACACGGATTTAGATGGAAATAGTGTCAAAGTGTGTGGTGCAGCTTGATTACAGTTGTCTCACTGAAGAATAAGCCCTTATGGTGGGTGTCTACATGAGTGACCCAAATGGTTGAATCAGCAGCTGTAATTTATTTTTGCTATTCACAGCCCCAAAGAGGGGCTCTCCAAAATGCTAGGCCATTAGTAACAGCTCAAGAGTCAACAAAAATGGAACAAGATTCATCAAAGGGAGTACTAGAAAAAGAACAGCTTTAATCCTGACCACTGAGGAGAGCACCCATGTACACTTTTGATTCCACATTGATGGCATTGAGACTAAAGTACCACGGCAGCACTTGGACACCATTAGGTTTTAACTGGACTGAGCCATGGGTGAGCTAGTCGTTTAGGGAAACCTCTGTGCATTGTTGATCTCATTGAACTAGTGGCTTTGCCTTAAGCAATGTCAATTCAGTTCAGTCACTTAGTTTTGTCCGACTCTTTGTGACCCTATGGACTGCAGCACGCCAGGCCCCCTGTCCATCACCATCTCCTGGAGTTTACTGAAATGCATGTCCATTGAGTCGATGATGCCATCCAACCATCTCATCCTCTGCTGCCCCCTTCTCCTCCTGCCTTCAATCTTTCCCAGCATCAGGGTATTTTCTAATGAGTCACTTCTTCACATCAGGTGGCCAAAGTATTGGAGTTTCAGCTTCAACATCAGTCTTTCCAATGAATATTCAAGACTGACTTCCTTTAGGATGGGCTGACTGGATCTCCTTGCAGTCCAAGGGACTCTCAAGGGTCTTCTCCGACACCACAGTTCAAAAACATCAATTCTTCAGCACTCAGCTTTCTTTATAGTCCAACTCTCACATCCATACATGACTACTGGAAAAACCATAACTTTGATTAAGCAGACCTTTGTTGGCAAAGTAATGTCTCTGCTTGTTAATATGCTGTCTAGGTTGGTCATAACTTTTCTACGAAGGAGCAAGTGTCTTAATTTCATGGCTGTAGTCACCATCTGCAGTGATTTTGGAGCCCAAGAAAATAAAGTCTATCACTGTTTCCATATTTTCCCCACTATTTGCCATGAAGTGATGGGACCAGATGCCATGATCTTTGTTTTCTGAATGTTGAGTTTTAAGTCAACTTTTTCACTCTCCTCTTTCACTTTCATCAAGAGGCTCTTTAGTTCTTCTTCGCTTTCTGCCATAAGGATGGTGTCATCTGTGGATCTGAGGTTATTGATATTTCTCCCGGCAATCTTGATTCCAGCTTGTGCTTCCTCCAGCCCAATGTTTCTCATGATGTACTCTGCATATAAGTTACATAAGCAGGGTGACAATATACAGCCTTGACATATTCCTTTCTGTATTGGGAACCAGTCTGTTGTTCCATGTCCAGTTCTAACTGTTCCTTCCTGACCTGCATACAGATTTCTCAAGAGGCAGGCCAGGTGGTCTGGTATTTCCATCTCTCAGAATTTTCCAGAGATCTTGTGGTCCACACAGTCAAAGGCTGTGGCATAGTCAATAAAGGAGAAATAGATGTTTTTCTGGAACTCTCTTGCTTTTTTGATGATCCAGTGGATGTTGGCAATTTGATTTCTGGTTCCTCTGCCTTTTCTAAATCCAGCTTGAATGTCTGGAAATTCAAGGTGCACATACTGTGCCTTGGAGAATTTTGATCATTACTATGCTAGCGTGTGAGATGAATGCAATTGTGTGCTAGTCTGAGAATTCTTTGGCATTGCCTTTCTTAGGGATTGGAGTAAAAACTGACCTTTTTCCAGTCCTGTAGCCACTGCTGACTTTTCCAAATTTGCTGGCATATGAAGGCAGCACTTTCACAGCATCATCTTTTAGGATTTGAAATAGCTCAACTGGAATTCCATCACCTCCACTAGCTTTGTTTGTAGGGATGCTTTCTAAGGCCCACTTGACTTCACATTCCAGGATGTCTGGCTCTAGGTGAGTGATCCCACCATCGTGATTATCTGGGCCATGATCTTTTTTGTATAGTTCTTCAGTGTATTCTTGCCACCTCTTCTTAATACCTTCTGCTTCTGTTAGGTCCATGCCATTTCTGTCCTTTTGTGTGCATCTTTGCATGAAATGTTCCCTTGGTATCTCTCATTTTCTGGAAGAGATCTTCAGACTTTCCCATTCTATTGTTTATTTCTTTGTATTGATCTCTAATAAGCTTTCTTATCTCTCCTTGCTATTCTTTGGAACTCTGCATTCAGATGAGTATATCTTTCCTTTTCTCCTTCGCTTTTGCTTCTCTTCTTTTCACAGCTATTTGTAAGGTCTCCTCAGAAAACCACTTTGCCTTTTTGCATTTCTTTTCCTTGATCTTGATCCCTGCCTCCTGTACAATGTCACAAACCTCCATCCACAGTTCTTCAGGCACTCTGTCTATCAGATCTAATCCCTTGAATCTATTTGTTACTTCCACTGTATAATCATAATGGATTTGATTTAGGTCATACCTGAATGGTCTAGTGGTTTTCCCTACTTTCTTCAATTTAAGTCTGGATTTGGCAAAAGGAGTTCATGGTCTGTGCCACAGTCAGCTCCCAGTCTTGTTTTTGCTGACTATATAGAGCTTCTCCATCGTTGGCTGCAAAGAATATAATCAATCTGATTTCAGTATTGACCATCTGGTGATGTTCATGTGTTGAATCTTCTCTTGTGTTGTTGGAAGAGGGTGTTTGCTCTGACCAGCGAGTTCTCTTGGCAAAGCTTTATTCGCCTTTGTCCTGCTTCATTCTGTACTCCAAGGTCAAATTTGCCTGTTACTCCAGGTATTTCTTTTGCACTTCCTACTTGTATTCCAGTCCCCTATCATTGAAAGGACATCTTTTGGGGTGTTAGTCATAGAAGGTCTTGTAGGTCTTCATATAACCATTCAACTTCAACATTACTTGTCAGGGCATAGACTTGGATTACTGTGATATTTAATGGTATTGTAATGGGGAATAAAGTTTCCCCCAGGAGGATGGCTGTCATTTCTTCATGTCAAGCCAAGATACTCCTTGGGCTAGGTTAGCTTTATCTTGAGCATTTCATTTTCATTTGACAAGTGAGGCCTCTTGTGATGTGCCATTCACATCCTATTAATTGTTGTATCTGAGTTGATGGCACTATATAATGGAATTATCAGCCTAAAGAGTTACAAGGCTCCATGGGTCAGGTGTTCAGTGTCAACAGGAGCCCAGTAGCAAACTAAGCTGCTTTTCAAAAGGGATGTGCTCAGTAACTTTCTCAGAGAAGTGATGGGTCCAGAACCATAAGAGTGCCCCTGGTGGAAACTTCCAGATGAAGGCATCTTCTGCCAGAGGCTTCAGTGGGCGAAATCATTGGCCAGAAGCATATAGCTCCAAGGGGCCATTAAGTTTGTAAAGCCCTATTTGGGATGGGCTAGAGAGAAGGCCGGAGAAGGCAATGGCATCCCACTAGAGTACTCTTGCCTGGAAACTCCCATGGATGGAGGAGCCTGGTAGGCTGCAGTCCATGGGGTCGCTGAGTCAGATACGACTGAGCGACCTCTCTTTCACTTTTCACTTTCATGCATTGGAGAAGGAAATGGCAACTCACTCCAGTGTTCTTGCCTGGAGAATCCCAGGGATGGCAGAGCCCAATGGGCTGCTGTCTGTGGGGTCGCACAGAGTTGGACACGACTGAAGCGACTTAGCAGCAACAGCAGCAGAGAGAAGGCAATGGCACCCCACTCCAGTACTCTTGCCTGGCAAATCCCATGGGTGGAGGAGCCTGGTGGGCTGCCGTCTATGGGGTCGCACAGAGTCAGACACAACTGAAGTGACTTAGCAGCAGCAGTAGCAGAGAGATGATTAGAAAGCAATTTACATTTCTTTTTTTTTTAACACGTCTCTACAGGCAGCTTTTACCAATCAGAATTTCTTCTGGCACTTATGGGACAAAATGTACAAGCATATAACATATTAGTTCTCTTAATAGTGTCAGTTGGAGAATCAGCAACAGTACATTGATTCGGTCCAAATGCCCCACCCATAAAGTCACGTTAGCTTCCCTGTCCCACTGTGGGCCCTGCCACTACTTAGTAGTAGAATTCTGATGTCCCTACCCCTCATGGAACTGGTAGAATGGTGAATTGGACATCTATATCCAACAAAGTCATGAAAGTTTGAGTCTCTCTCCTCCCTGAAATTTCTCAGCATACTCAAATGGGTCTATTTAGGCACTGGAGACAAGAAGACCTTGCCTCATCTCTAATCATACTTTCTTTTAAAGTCCTTTAGCCTGGAGAGAAGGGGAAGGATCAAGGGGCAGGGAGGGAGAAGATGGCTCTGTTCCAGGAAACACATCTTTGCAATCACTTTCTGGTTAGAGTGCCTTGGCAGTGGACCATGTTTCCATCAAATGAACTTCCAGTTTTTTGGACTCACTTAATTCTCTGGTTTGAAAGATGAGATCATCATGACAGATACCATCAGGTCAGTTTGGGGTGCCTTCTGACTCAGCTGTGGCAATCACATTGCTTTCTAGCTCAGACATATTTGCTCCTGTTGCCTGATTTGGCTTGGTTCTTTGAGTGATGCTTTTTATTTTAAAGGATTCCTCCTTAATTTGGGGCATTTCCTGATTCTTCATTGTAATAAAAGCTGCTTTTCACCTGCTTTTAATGTATGTTCTAGGAGAATTTTCCAAGGAGGTAGGGCCAATCATAAGTGTGTATCTAGATTGCTTTCAGTAAATTTCTCATCCTCTAGTGAGTTACCTTCGTCAGCATTGTAAACCCAATATAGGGCAGTTAGCACTCATATCATAGTCAATAACACATCTATCGTTTCTTACAGGAGTTTGTCTGTGGCAGAATATGTGGGTGAGGTAGCTGAGTTTAAAGGACCACAAATGGTTTGGACAAATTCAGTAGCTGTTCTATGTCTAGGTCTTCTGTCCTCTAACACAGAGGAATAGCAGGATGAATGGGATGCTAGCCCTCAGCCTAGGGGCTGAGTTCAGGTAAGGTCTGAACTGTCATAGGGTCAGATACAAATAGGTATTAATATTTACTTTTGAGCTCATCCGTTAGGTAAGGAATTTAATGAGAGAACTGAGCTTAGAAGAGAAAGAGGGTAAATAAAGGGACAGAATAGGGACTCAAAGATTGAAATCCCATTGGGAACTTGATATATTTGGGTGCAGATTGGGAAGAAGTCTCAGGAACATTGTCTTTATGGGCCAGTGGGTGTCAGATTCTCTTGGAGGAACAGGTTCAAGATAATCATCTCTTACTGGTCTTCTGAAATAAAACACTAGCTAGTTTCCCTGAGTTCAGACTCTCCCCCGGCCAATACCTCTTCCAGGTGGCTGCCGGAGTTCCATTTATGAAACCCAAACCTTATTGTGTTGGTGTACTGTTTGCAAACACTTTGGGCTTCCACTGCAAAATAATGAAGTCTGAACTCTTTTGTAGAGCATATAATGTACTCCACAAGTTGGACTGTCTGCTCTGCGACCTCATCTCTTACATCTCCCTAACATGTACTCAGTGTTCTAGCCACATGGAATTATATGTTTTCCTCTGAATACACTGGGCTCTTTTATGCCAGTTTGCCTTTACTGTCTTGCCTGGAATGACCTTGCCTTTCTCTGCCTGGAAAACTACTAGGCTCAGCTCAGTCTCCCCCTCTAGATGGTTCTCTGGCCAGCAGGCTGCGCTGCTGTGGTATCACATGCACACGGGTTATGATGCCGTGGTAAGGCAGAGGCTCTGTCTGTGTTGCCACCAGACCGTGACCTTTTGAAGGAACTTGTCTTATTGATTTTGTTAGCCCTGCTACCTTCTGTGGTCTTTGGCATATAGTGGGCACTTATTCAATATTTGTTTAATCCATTATATCTTTATGATGCACATGATTACGTCCTTGAAGCAAGAAATATTTCATTTTATCATGTTAAAAAAATGGATAAGGACCCAAGATTTTGGATTATAATAAATAATAACACCAATCCATCAGATACAATATTAATGACTTTATATTAGGTATTCATTTTTCATTTCCAAAGCAATCAGCAGTAACTGCTGTAATTAAACACTCTAATCTTTAAGGTTATTAAGTGTGAAATTAAGCTGAAGTCATCCAAAGGACAGTAGGTGAACAATGTTTTAGAGAATAAATGTTTATGAGGTTTTTTTTAAAAGAGATACATGTCATACATATACTACATAGATTTTTTTCTGCTATACTCTTTACTTGTTCCCCAAAGCAGCACCTCCAACACTCCACACAACCTTTCTTTTCATTCCTTGCCTAAAAAACAAGTATCCAAAAGGAATAGAGATATTGTGTCAAAGTATCCACAAATACAAAAGATATTCATGGAAGCACTATTTGAAATGTTGTCTGAAGGAACATTTGGAAAACATTATTCTTGTGCACTTGGTAAGGTATTGAATCTCCAGAGGTTGCACAGCATTTATTCTTCCTGAAGAACAATCTGACTTGACCATTTTCCAGAAAAGCACAGAAAATGGAAGATCTTGGTTACCTTGGAGGAATAGCCTTAGGAATAGTATCTTAGTCATTGGGTGACTAGTTTGTGAAAAACATTCTTTGATTCTGCTAGAGACCCTCCATGCTAAATATTATCAAAGTGTAATTAAGAAAAAATGGCATCCCTTAACAATCCTTTGGATGGCTTCCCTAGCTGGCTCAGCAATAAAGAGAGCCACCTGCCAGTGCAGGAGATGCAGATGGGGTCGCTGGATTGGCAAGAGCCCCTAGAGGAGGAAATGGCAACCCACTCCAGTATTCTTGCCTGGAAAATCCCATGGACAGCGGAGCCTGGTGGGCTACAGTCCATGGGGTCGCAAAAGAGTCATATGTAACTTAGCGACTAAACAGCAATAATCTTTCTGATGTGACACATTGACCTGCAAAAATCCCTGACACTAAACTGCAGCCATATGTGGGATGCAGACCAAAAGTACACACCCCCCCAACTGATAAATATTGTACAGTAGTGCCCATTTTTCCCACAAGGGAAGACCGACACAGTTAGGGCAATAACAGCCCTTCAGTATACAGGAAGGTCAACAGCAATCAACCACAGTTCCCACTGAGGATGGGGAAGTCTGCTACTAATAAGGAGTTAGAATTGGTTTTCAGGAAAACATTTGTTTTCTACTTTCACTCTGGTCCACAAGAATACATCTTCAAATAAGAAAATAAATCCTGGTTATGAAGAAGGAAATCTAACAAGTACTCAGAGTGTTGTCACATATTTTGTACATAAAGTCATCCAGTACCCATTTTAACCTTCCTCCAACTTGTCTTCTTCCACTAGAGAGGTTTGAAAGATAAAAATTATACTTGCATTCTCCCTTGCAATTAGACTACAGACGTGTGAGCTAGGTGCTGCCAGTCAGATGGCTCTGAATAACATTTGAATACTAAAATGAGAAACCCAAGGCTTTAGTCTTAGAGAGAGAATAGATCTTCTGACATGCACAGTGGAGCTGGAAGCTGGTTCTTTTGAAATAGCTATGGTAGGAGTTGTTGTGTTCGTATCTTAACATGCTCAGTACTAAATTTGGGGCAGTAGCTCAGCTGGTAAAGAATCTGCCTGCAATGCAGGAGACCCTGGTTTGATTCCTGGGTTGGGAAGATCCTCTAGAGAAGGGACAGGCTACACACTCCAGTATTCTTGCGCTTCCCTGATGACTCAGCTGGTAAAGAATCCACCTGCAATGTGGGAGACCTGGGTTTGATCCCTGGGTTGGGAAGATCCCCTGGAGAAAGGAACAACTACCCACTCCAGTATTCTGGCCTGGAGAGTTCCGTGGACTGAATAGTCCATGGGGTCTCAGAGTCAGACACGACTGAACAACTTTCACTTTCACTTTTCTTTCATGGTATGAGTTGAAAGTTTTTCCTGCCTTCGTTGAGGCTGGGTTGGTAGTATCCAAGTCTGGTTCTCTAGACCACATGGAGATATGAAAGCTACCCAAAATCCCCTTCTATTTTGAGAAATTAGTGTCTTGCATTGTTTGTAAACAAGAATTCTGCTTGTCTTTGGTGTACTAAAGACATATTTCCTGTTCTTTGGTATATTCTAGAAAGGGAGATATATACTAAGCACAGATAGAATGAGAAACATATAATTGCAACTATGGAGTTTAAATGGAAGAAAGTATAGGGAGATATGGGCCCTCCCAGGTGGCACCAGTGGTAAAGAAGTCATCTGCCATTGCAGGAGATGTAAGAGACATGGATTCAATCCCTGGGTCAGAAAGATCCTCTAGAGGAGGGCATGGCAATCCATTCCAATATTCTTGCCTGGAGAATTCCTATGGACAGAGAAACCTGGGGTGCTATAGTCCATAGGGTTGCACAGAGTGACTTAGCACACACACATAGGGAGATATGGAAAATAACGGGATTGAAGTTTGAAACTGTGACCCTGCTTTAATCTCCCAACCCAAATACCCATCAACCCACTTGCAACTAAGGACTAGTGAGAAACAAATGAGCATCTTGCTGCAGTATGAGCATTGCTAGATGGATTTCTTCTGAAAACATAGAGAAACTTGGGCCTTTTTTTTTCATTAAATGTCAAATGATCTAACATTTCTATTCATAAATATGTATCATAACAGAATGCTAAAACAGTTTAAAGCTAATAGAGTCTGCGTGATAACTATATAATACACATATCCCTTATCTCTAATACAGCACCATGTCTCAACTCTGACAAGATAGAAACAGTTAATAAAGAATCTTATGTTCCTTCTCTGGTTATTAAGTACAACATAGATGTAAAAAATTATAATGCATTTATTGAACTATTCATAGTTCTTTATATAGTGCTCTATATCTTAATCTTTTTCTACTTTGTGGAATTATTTTAACTAATCTATACCCTGTGCACCTACCCACTCAAGGCCACATAACTTAACACTGTGTTCTAAAACTTACCTGGAGAAGAATATCACTAGTAGATACAAAAATTATACATGGAATTCTATACACTTTTGAAATGTGAGATCCAAACATGATAAATTTCCTTGGTCACACTCAAATTTGAAATATAATAAACTTCACATACAAATCCTATTAAATTCCTAACAGGATTATATCCTCACCAGTTTTAACACAAATCTGCCCACTCATCTATTTCTAAAGATAGAAAGCATAATGTACTTGAAAGAATATAGGCTTTGAAATCAAATAGACTGGGTTTCATTCCATTGTTGCCATTTACTAGGTCTACGGCCACGATCATGTTACTTAATTTCTCTGAATATCACTGTATAATGGAAAGAGTAATTCCTACTTTACAAAGCTTCAGTTCAGTTCAGTTCAGTCGCTCAGTCGTGTCCAACTCTTTATGACCCAGTGAATTGCAGCATGCCAGGCCTCCCCTGTCCATCACCATCTCCTGGAGTTCACTCAAACTCAAGTCCATCGAGTCAATGATGCCACTCAGCCATCTCATCCTCTGTCGTCCCCTTCTTCTCCTGTCTCCAGTCCCTCCTACCATCAGAGTTTTTCCCAATGAGTCGACGCTTCACATGAGGTGGCCAAAGTAGTGGAATTTCAGCTTTAGCATCATTCCTTCCAAAGAAATCCCAGGGCTGATCTCCTTCAGAATGGACTGGTTGGATCTCCTTGCAGTCCAAGGGACTCTCAAGAGTCTTCTCCAACCTCACAGTTCAAAAGCATCAATTGAAGCTCAGCCTTCTTCACAGTCCAAGTCTCACCTCCATACATGAGCACAGGAAAAACCATAGCCTTGACTAGACAGACCTTAGCCTGCAAAGTAATCTCTGCTTTTGAATATACTATCTAGGTTGGTCATAACTTTCCTTCCAAGGAGTGTCTTTTAATTTCATGCTTAAATATTAATATTTCGTTTCCTTTTTCCCTAATTACCACTCCCTCATCTGGCTTCTCAGAATTTCTGGAAAATAAGTGTTCATTTCATTAATCTGTTAACTAATTTTAAAAGAAATTGTGTATCTATAAGCATGTGTGTATTTATGTGTACAGTTACATGCCACACTAAAATTAAATTCATAAAATACTTAAAAATGCACTTGTAACTAAGAAACATCTGTTAAGAAACTAATTGATTAGGCTATTATTTGTCATGTGACTTCATAAAATCATGATTTTATTAGATTAGGTAAGAACTTGAAAATTTTAAGTCAGAGAACATATTGAGTTACTCCAGACTCCTCCTAGGAAATGTAAAACAATAAGAATTAAGTAATTTTTGAAACCCCAAAACTATCTGTGACAAGTTATACTATACTCTTACAAAGAAGGATCAGTTCAAATAAATACATAGTTTTCATTAATAATGAAATTATAAATAGCCCTAATTAATGAATAACTTTACATCTGATTATGAATCAAAAAAGTAACACATTTGGAACATACAGTATATGTAATGCTTTTATTGAACTATTTGTAACATTCGCATATTCAATGTAACAGTTAGATATTCTTCTTTCATAGGGAATAAGGGTATCAGAGAAAAATAGAAAATAAATATACATGAGAGTTTTAATTGAGTCAGAATTTGTTCTTGTTGTTCAATCACTAAGTTGTATCCAACTCTCTACAACCCCATGGACTACAGCACTCCAGGCTCTTCTGTCCTCCCTCATCTCTCAGAGTTTGCTCAAATTCCTGTTCATTGAGTTGGTGATGCTACTCAACCATCTCATCCTCTATCACCCACTTCTCCTCCCGCCTTCAATCTTTACTGGCATCAGGGCCTTTTCCAATGAATCAGTTCTTTGCTTCAGGTGGCCAAAGTACTGGCACTTCAGCTTCAGCATCAGTCCTTCCAATGAATATTCAGGATTGATTTCCTTTAGGATGGACTGGCTGGATCTCCTCGCAGTCCAAAGGATTCTCAAGAGTCTTCCCCAGCATCACAATTTGAAAGCATCAATTCTTTGGCTCTCAGCCTTCTTTATTATCCAGATCTCACATCCATGCATGACTGCTGGAAAAACCATAGCTTTGACTATATGGACCTTAGTTGGCAATGCAGAAGGAAATGGCAACCCACTCCAGTATTCTTGCCTGGAGAATCCCATGGACGGAGGAGCCTGGTAGGCTGCAGTCCATGGGGTCGCAAAGAGTCGACATGACTGAGCGACTTCACTTTCCTTAGTTGGCAAAGTGATGTCTCTGCTTTTTAATACACTCTCTAGGTTTGTCACAGCTTTCCTTCCAAAGAGTAACTATCTTTTAATTTCATGGCTGCAGTCACCGTCTGCAGTGATTTTGGAGTCAACAAGATAAAATCTGTCACTGCTTGCAATTTTCCCGCTTCTATTTGTCATAGAGTGATGGCACTGGTTGTCATGATCATAGATTTTGAATGCTGAGTTTCAAGCCAGTTTTTTCATTCTTCTCTTTCACCCTCATCAAGAGGCTCCTTAGTTCCTCTTCACTTTCTACCATTAGTGTGAATTTAGCAAATTACAATTGTCAGGGAGCTTCATCAGCTACTGGATTGGGCAGTAGATAGAAAGATATATATGAACACCCATGTTTTCAGTTTTATAATTTTACTTTATTCTTTTTTTTTTTTTTACAGATTCCAGTTCTCTGTTGATGTTCTTCATTTTGTCATCTATGTTTTATACACACTAATGGCAAGTATCTTAAAATCCTCATAACTACAATTTTTTTTCTATTGATTTTGACTATTTGATCTTGTTGCCTGGTATGCTAGACATTTTTAAAATTATAATGATTATTTCATGGTGGACAGTGTCTATGTAGAGTAAATTTCAGTTTCAAGCTGTGAATGATTTTAGGGTCCTACCGAGAATATTTTCTTTATATATTTTTTTATTTTTTAAAATACTTTATTCTACGTTACAATACTGTATTTGTTTTGCCATACATTGACATGAATCAGCCACAGGTGTACACGATCTCCCAATGCCGAAGCCCCCTCCTACCTCCCCACCCCATATCGTCTCCCTGGATCATCCGTGCACCAGCCCCAAGCATCCTGTATCCTGTATTGAACATAGACTGGCTCTTCGTTTCTTACATGATAGTATACCTGTTTCAATGCCATTCTCCCAAATCATCCCACCCTCTACCTCTCCCTCAGAGGCCAAAAGTCCGTTCTATACTTCTGTGTCTCTTTTGTTGTCTCACATACAGGATCATCATTACTATCTTTCTAAATTCCATATATATGTGTCAGTATACTGTATTGGTGTTTTTCTTTCTGGCTTACTTCACTCTGTATAATCAGCTCCAGTTTCATCCATCTCATTAGAACTGAGTCAAATTTATTCTTTTTAAGGGCTGAGTAATACTCCATTGTGTATATGTACCACAGCTTTCTTATCCATTCGAATATTTTCTTTAGATTTTGGCAGGCAGGCAGAGTAAAGGCAGATCACCTTCACCCAATCTGATAGGAAGCAGATCCAGAGCTGAGTTTCAGTCTTTGTAAGGACTGTTCAATTTCTCATCAGCCTTACTTCTAGGATGTGGCCTTTCTAGGGGTCCCAACTGATAGTCTGGGGGTGTTTACCAGACTCCCCAAGGCTCTTTTCAGATCTTCCCTGGTAGCTCAGACAGTAAAGCGTCTGCTTACAATGCAGGAGACCTGGGTTCAATCCCTGGGTCCGGAAGATCTCCTGGAGAAGGAAATGGCAACCCACTCCAGTATTAGTCTCAGATATTCTCCCAGTCTCTTCCCCTTGCCTCTAGCTTCTCAGTTTCTCAGATGTACTGTAAATTTACAAATATCTTCAGGGAAAAGTAACACTAAATTTTAACCTCATTATTCCATACTTCCCCTCCCTCCAGGGTCTTGGATTCCTAATCTTTACTGCTTTGTAGCTCTCTGATGCTATCAGAGAGTTGATTAACATTTTTCTTCCCCAGATTCTCTGGGGAAATTTTCAGTGGGAGAGTTGGCCTGAAATAAGCTAGTATATACCCTAACTGAAATTAGCCTATGATTCTATAGGTGTACATTGATATATAGGCAACTCTTGCTAATACAGAATTTGGTTAACCTATTTGCAATTAATTGTGGCTTAAAAATAATAAAAAGTGCATTAAAATATATGTATATACAGAAAGTATTTCATATTTCTAGTATGTTTTCATATTAGAAAGGTTGTTGGTGCTGTTTAGAAAGCAACACAATCTACATAATTTTGCAGCTACTTGGGATCGTTCTGCTCTGTCCAAAAAAAAAAAAAAGAAAGAAACAATGTGTATATATAAACATTTTTTCCTCCTGTAAACAGACTTTTCTGAGTCCCAAACCATAGCCGGGCAAGTAGCAAAGGCAAGATAGATCGAAGTAACTTCCAGTACCAGAGTCAGGTTGTGATGCTGAACAAATTAGATGTGGAGAGAAAGGAACATGAAACTAGTTATATCTCTTGCCCTGCTTGCTTCCTGTTTCTATATGTTAAAAAAAAAAAGCTCAGTTAAGGAATACCAGAAACAGACAGTTCAATAGAGTAACTGTTGGTATTTGGTTTTCTCAAGAAATTTCTTTCATGTTTTTTGCTCCTAAATATTTGTACTTTAATTTGTTTCACATAGTTGGGTGTAGATTAATAAATATAAATGTGTCCCTAAGTATGATTACATTGGTAACTTTAACTCAGATTATATTAAATCTATTTTAGACCACATTTGTAAGTTTCTTTTTTCATGTACACATCCATGACTTAAGCAACTCATTTAACACCAAAGAAAAGCATTGGTTTTCTTTAAAAGAAAGGATATTAAAAAATGTAACTAAAATGGGTGTATCAGGAACTGTGTTTCATATTTCACACTCCTGATCAGTCATTAGATTTCATAATTCCTCACAGTTCCAATAAGAAGTATAGAAATAGTGTCACAGAGAGCACATGAGTCTAACAGGATTGCAGCTTTGCACAGCCCCAGGAGGTACCGATAGAGGACTGTGTGCATAATAACTTCTGAAGTCCTTACCGGGCTGAAGCCCTGTTTCTAAGGCCAACATCTTGTCTGTTGATTGTCAGTCCTGACTATGTCTCTGAATTATCTAGTGAGCTCTGCAAAAACTTTTATTCCAGTCCTACTGAATTAGAATCTGAAAGATTGGAACCCAGAGATTTGTCTGTGTTTTTGAATGTAATCCAGTAATTTTTGCAGCACAGCCACATTTGGAAACTTCTAGTCAAATTCATTCCTACCTCTCTTTCTAAGATGTTGGTACAGATTTAGAGTTTTGCTGTTCTCAGATATCATCTTTACCTGATGATTTTTCTTATGTTTTCTCAATAATCCACTTTAATCCTTGACATCTTTTATCAAAATATTTTTCATATCTTATCTAATAACGTTAACATGTAATTGAAGTTTTTGTTAGTCTTAAACAATGGAGAAAGACAGATCACACTAACACAATTTATTATTATTAAATATAAAATATTTTAAGTGGAAATTACTAAAACTAACATGTCTATCATCAGTGATATGTGTACCAATTTTCTATTAAAAAAAAAAAGCAAATTGAGCTATAGCCTTCCCTCATCCCTTTCCATTTCCCTCATTTACCAGAGGTAAAAGAAATTGGTTTTTATCATTTCATACATAGTTTGGTAACTGTTCACCTCGGAGACCTGCTGTGGATATGGGTACAGTCCCAGGCAAGGTTTACACTCTCTCACCTGGATTTTCAAAGGCCAGCGAGAACTCACCGGACACCACTTGAACCGTGCGATTGTGCTATATATATATAGTCGATCCTCATTTGCTGAGACTCATTTGTAACCCCCAATTCTACAGGAAGCTTTTGCAGTCATGTATAGAATAGCAGAGTAGTGAAACATTTGAGGGACTGGATGAGCTAAGCTAAGCTAAGATTGGCCAAAGCGAGTTCTGTCTTCTTGTTTTCGGTCTCATCCTATCAACAGGTGGTCTTTTTCTGGTCTATTTAGTGCCTTTGTTTTGCATTTGCCTTTTTGTGCCCCTTTTTTAAATAATGATTTTACTGTTTAAAATGTCCCCTAAATTTAGAACTGAAGTGCTGTCCGATGTTCCTAAGGGCAAAAAGCCTGCAGTGTGCCTCACAGAGAAAACACGTGTACTGGATAAGCTTTGTTTAGCCATGAGTTAAAGCGCTGTCATTGTACAGTGCTGTTTTGTATTTCTATAAAATACACTGTCTATAAGCATGAGTTGACTCATATATTGTGAAGTGATTACCACATTGATTTTAGTTATATCTATCTCCTCATATACTTACAGAAAAGAAAAAGAAAAATACTTTTTTCCTTGGCAGGAGAGCTATTAATATTTAAATTTACTCTGTAACAGCTTTCACATATACCATACAGGAAGACCCCCTGGAGGAGGCATGGCAGCCCACTCCAGTACTCTTGCCTGGAGAATCCCATGGAGAGAGGAGCCTGGCGGGCTACAGTCCATGGGGTCGCCAAGAGTCCGACACGACTGAGCGACTAAGCAGAGCACGGCACAGCAGTGCTAACTATAGTCGTATGTTTTACATAATACCCCCTGTGCTTATTTATAACTAGGTGTTTATACCTTTTGGCCATCTCTGTCCTATTTGCCCACCCCTCATCTCCTGTCTCTGGTAACCACAAATTTCATTTCTTTTTCTATGAGTTGTTTATTATTCCTTTTTCGTGTGTGTTTGGTGTTTTTAATTCCCCGTATAAGTAAGATCATGCAATATTTGTCTTTTTCTGTCTTATTTCACTTAATGTAATGCAATTAGATCCATTCAATCTGTCCCAAATTGCAGATTTCTTTATTTTTATGACTGAATAGTGTTCCATTTTATGAATCCATATCACATTTTTAAAGATCCAGTTATTTGTTTGTGGGCAGTAGACTGTTTAATGTGGCTATTGTAAATAGCCAGTTTGTTTTATGTTGTCCCTCTGAAGACAATGGGTCTTTTCCCCCTCTTACTGCTTTTAGGATTCTTTTCTTTGTCTCTGATTCTAAGCAATTTCACTCTGATGTGACTAAATGTGGTTTACTTGGATCTTGTCTTGTTTAGGCTTTATAAATCTTAGATCTGTGGATTGATGTGTGTTTTCTGTTCCTTTCACTCTCTGTTACAGTTTGAATCTTTTTTTTTTTACTGATCCAGCTTCTATGTTACTAATCATTTCTTCTGTTCTGTCTTAACCTTCTTTGAATTCTTTGCCTGCTTTGAATTCTTTATTTCCTTGATTGTGTTTTTCAGTTTTAGAATTTCCATTTGCTATTTTATAGACACTTTCTTTGTTGAAAATTTTATCTTTATTAATTTTTCTCAACATATTTATAAAAGTTTAAACAAATCTTTGTGCAATAATCATTGTATGCCTGGTAATTCTCCTTGAGTGGCAGAAAGCAAATAAGAACTAAAGAGCCTCTCAATGAAAGTGAAAGAGAGTGAAAAAGTTGGCTTAAAACTCAGCATTCAAAAAACTAAGGTCATGGCATCCAGTCCCATCACTTCATGACAAACAGATGGGGAAGCAATGGAAACAGTGAGAGACTTTATTTGGGGAGGCTCCAGAATCACTGCAGATGGTGGCTGTAACCATGAAATTAAAAGATGCTTGTTCCTGGAAGAAAAGCTATGACCACCTAGATAGCATATTAAAAAGCAGAGACATTACTTTGCCAACAAAGGTCCATCTAGTCAAAGCTGTGGTTTTTCAAGTATCGTATGGATGTGAGAGTTGGACTATAAAGAATGCTGAGCACCAAAGAATTGATGCTTTTGAACTGTGGTGTTGGGAAAGACTCTTTAGAGTCCCTTGAACTTCAAGGAAATCAAACCAGTTCATTCTAAAGGAAATCAGTCCGGAATATTCATTGGAAGGACTGATGCTGAAGCTGAAAACTCCAAATCTTTGGCCACCTGATGTGAAGAAGTGACTCATTGGAAAAGACTCTGATGCTGGGAAAGATTGAAGGTGAGAGGAGAAGGGGACAACAGAGGATGAGATGGTTGGATGGCATCACTGACTCAATGGACACGAGTTTCAGTAAGCTCCGGGAGTTGGTGATGGACAGGGAAGCCTGGCATGCTGTAGTCCACAGGGTTGCAAAGAGTCGAACATGACTGAGAAACTGAACTGAACTGACAATTAAAGTTACTGTTAAAATTACATAGGCTGTAGATAGTTCTTCTTAAGGGGTGATTTATTTTCTTTCTCCTGGAGAGAAGTTAAGGGATAATCATCTCAATCAAATCAAATGTGAGGTTGACTCAAGGGTGAGTTTCAGACTTGTCAATTTCCAGTTTTTCTTAATATTGTTGCATAACCCAGGCTTCCTAGGTGGCACAGTTGGTAAAGACCCACCTGTCAATGCAGGAGACGCGGGTTTGATCTCTGGGTCAGCAAGATCCCCCAGAAGAGGAAATGGCAACCCACTCTAGTATTCTTGCCTGGAGATTCCCATTGACAGAGGAGTCTGACAGGCTACAGTCCATAGGGCCATAAAGAGTGGGACATGAATGAAGCAATTTAATATGCACACATTAACTAATTATTTTAGTTAATTAGTTTTTTTTTTTTTCTATCACTAATTCCCCCAGAGTTTGGTAACCCACTCCAGTATCTTGCCTGGAGAATCTCATGAACAAAGGAGTCTAACTTGCTGCAGTCCATGGAGTTGCAAAGTCAGACACAACTGAGTATGTGAACAGCAACAATCACTAATTCATCACATTCTTTTAATTTCTTCCAATATTTTCCATACTCCCTGTACTGTCTTTAAACCTCCCAAATCCAATAATCTCCAGTTCCTACCAACTACTTACCAGCGTCCCAATGCCCTTAGGACAGTGTATTTTCTCCCACTAACTCCCACACTAATCTGCCCTTCCAATCTTTTACAAGTACTTTCTTTCCAAGCCTGGCTGTTTCTTTAAATCTCAGTCTCTCCCAACAGAGGATGATGGAGTTGTTTGTAGTTAGTAACCCCCTAAAGTCCTCCAAAGTAGCTGGCACCGTTCCTGGTAGATAGTAGTTGCTCAATAAATACTCATTTATTGCACATGTCAGTAAATGGCAGACAATGCAAAATTCTACACTGAGAGAGTACTTTAATCCTGTTGTTGCTATTGTTCAGTTGCTAAGGCATGTCAGACTCCATGGATTGTAGCCAGCTAGGCTCCTCTGTCCATGAGATTTCCCAGGCAAAAATACTAGAGTGGGTTACCATTTCATTCTCCAAGGGATCTTCCCAACCCAGGATCAAACCCAGGTCTCCTGCATTGCAGGCAGATTCTTTACTGACTGAGCCACCAGGGAAGCCCAATTTTAATCCTACTATTTTTCAGAAGATTGACAAAAATCAATCAAAAAGCAAGTCATTACAAGCAGTAGGGAGGTAAAACAGTTATTTTTCTCTTTGCTTTTTTTTTTTTTTTTAAATTAAGCACTTGGAATGGTATATAATTATTTTTACTTTATTATATCTCATAATGTATCCTGGTATGAGAATAAATAAGAAATCTTGTTTAAACACTTGCCTGTTCCTTGTGTTTTGATTAAACATTTGAAAATTTGTATAAATAAATAGATAAAGTCAAAAACTTAACTCTCTTTGAATAAGTTTTCTTTTCTTTTACTGATCACATCTGCAGTTCAGTGTTTCAAGTTAGCATATCAGTTAATCTAAGGACATTATATTTGCATAACTGAAATTCATGCTTTTGATTTGCACATGACTACCAGTTTTTAGTAGAATCCTAACCAGACAAATACCCCTGAAACAAAGAAAAACTGGCTGTAAGTTTTAAGACCTTCTTTTCTCCAACACTTGTAGAGTTTGGTTCTATAACTATTAATTAAAATTATTTAAGGGTATAAACACAAAAGAACTGCAACGGCAGATTCCACACCTGTGGAATCTGAAAATATCAGATACTAAAAGAACTAAGAAATAGCATTTATTGTGCTTATGTATATTAGTCCTTTGTTTCCTGAGGATATAGTAAGATAAGCCGGCCAGGAAATTATTAACATGATTACTCAAAACAAAACTCTGTAGCACTTTGTCTCAAAGTGATTGCACTCACTCCCACTCTCTTTCTTTCTCTCACTTTTGCTCGGTGGTAACCATAACAACCATTTCCTTTCAAAGAGGTCAATTACTAAAAAGAGTATGATCTATATATCATGCAATGTGATCATCTGTAAAGTATACTTTGGACAATATTCATTTTTTACATAAATTGTTTTTAAGGCTGTGGACATGTTCTAAAATTGGAGGTTAAAATAAAGGAATGAAAATCTATAGGTGTATCTAGAAAATCAAATGGAAATGACAAATTAGAATGTAAATGGTCAGTTCTATTTTTTTAACCATTATCACTAAACATTACAATTTATTCTCAAACAAAATTGTGAGGATTTCTAATCTGCAAAAATATTTTAAGTGTTATTAAGTTTGTTTGTTGAAAAAGGAACAACAGAGAGACTTCTTTGTGCCTCTAATGTATATGCCATGTGTCTCAAGATTATTTGAGAGAAGTCTGTAGATAGACTTGCCCTCAGGAGGCCAGCCCTGCCACTTGCCATTTAAATAAGCTTTATGGGCCTCAGAATCTTAGTTTGTAAAATGAAAGTGATAATATCTATTTCATATGTTGACTCTCAAAGTCAAATAAGATACTTCATGTGAACACAAAAGGTAAAGTACCTATAAAATGAATTACAACATAGTAATTAAAAGCTAGCATTTTGAGTTAGGCTGGCCTAGATAAAATTTGACTCAAAAATGTACTATTGACTACTACCAAGTTACTGAATTGCTTAGATCTTTAGTGTTACACCTACAAAATGAGATTAAGTCATACTCAGCTCTAAGAAATTGTGACACACATAAAATGTCCTAGGTAAGGTATGTTATTATTAATATTATAAAAATATGGTACTTATGCAGCATATGGTATAGATAGTAACTATACTAGAACTACCACTTAAGCTATACACTGAGTTGGCCAAAAGTTCCTTAGGGTTTTTCCTTAACATTTTACAGAAAAATCCAAGCCAACTTTTTGACCAACCCTATCAAACCAGTCAATCCTAAAGGAAATCAACCCTGAATATTCACTGGAAGGACTGATGAAGCTGAAGCTCCAATACTTTGGCCACCTGATGGGAAGAGGTGACTCATTGGAAAAGACTCTGATGCTGGGAAAGATTCAGGGCAAGAGGAGAAGGTGGTGACAGAGGATGAGATGATTGAAAATATAACTGACTCAATGGACTTGAATTTGAGCAAACTCCAGGAGACAGTGAGGAACAAGGAAGCCTGGTGTGGTGCAGTCCACAGGATTGCAAGGAGTAGGAGATAACTTAGTGAATGAGCAACAACGTAGAAATGCTAGTTTGAGTTATACGATATGAGAATGAGGCCCTGGAGAATGTTAAGGATCATATGTGCTTGCTTGGCATAGGTATGATTTATTAGAAGGAAATGATAATGATAAAGATAAAATTTCAAAAACCTGTTATTTTTAAATCCTTGGCTTAAATTGGTCAATAATATGTTGATTAAAATATAGAATTAGATTTTGTTTTGTGTTAAAAGTAATACCAAAGCAGCTTTTCTTCATGCTCCCTTTTAAAAGCCACGTTAGATGAAGAAATTAATACATACTTATATTTTGAAATATTTTTATTTTCAAAGATACTATTTTATGACTTTTGCTTAGGCCGAAATAATAGTAAGGATATCTAAGCCACAATATATTACTCTATTAAGAATTAGAGTAGGACTTTGCAAAGTAAAAACCATTTCAGGGACCAAATTGAGATGAAACAAGTTGAACCCAATTTCATCTAATTGAAAAAATTAGCCTCTAGTTTTGTAAAGCTATATTTATCTTTAGTAAACTGATCATTGTTTCTCCAGGACCAGGCATCAGTGAGGATAAGACTGGAAAAGGATCAGATCACTGCCTCTTATTTTAGTTATTCATCACTGTGTAGAAAACAAAACCCTTTATGATAACCCCAATCATCTGAAACTAACGAAAGCTGCAGCCAGGTCTGAGCTTCAACTTAGCACTTGCATCTCTGAAAACGGCTTCTCTGATGTCAAGAGAAAAACATATGAAGAGAATGTTTGTCCTCCTCCAGAAAACTCTTAAAACTCTTTAAGTCCTTTCTTCAGGAGTTGATGAGGTTGTGCTTTGATACTCCCCAGCCTCTGAGACTGGATGGAAGGCCAAAGACACGTTCAGATATGGGTAACTTGCGGGAGGTATAGTCAATAGAATTTGAGGAATTGTACACCCAATAGTTTCTGTTTTGGATGTGTATATATAAAAGGGATTGCAAAGCCTTTGTTGAAATAGGTGGGGCCTGAGTTCAGGAGCTCAAAAGAGCAATCTATTCTGGACTTCTTTGCTAAGGATCAGGAATGACAGCTGACCAAGCACAGAAAAATGTCTTCCAAGCTGAGGTTGAAGACAATTCATGTGTAGTGGCACATATATTCATAACTGTTTTATTTTCTCAGTGGTACTCAAAATTCCAGCAATATAAGAGGCTATTTCACAAGTAATCTGAGATCAGGTCTTGCAGAATAATAGGCAAAGGGCAGGGGAACATAGAGATTAAGGCTGATGGCGAGAGAGGGACTGAAGTGCGATAACTTGGGTGCAGACTGCTTAGAGAGGAAAGGAATGTCTAGAGGAATCTGAAGTTTAGGCGAGAATGGAAGCAAAGATGAAGGGGCGCAGGTCCAGTGTTCATTCCACATCTTTGTACTATTTTTTCTCAACATTGTGTGGTTTTCTCCTCTACAATTATTTCTTGTAAGGCTGCTTGGATTTTCTTTTCCCAGTGAACACCAAGAATCAATTCCCTCAATTAATTTACAGAGTATTGACCAGATAAGCCAAGTAATTTTCAATAAGTATGCAGTACTTGTAACGCAGTTGAAAAAATTACTTCAGCCAACATTCACTCTTACCTGTCAGTGTTGAAACATAATTATAGTGCTCACACAATTCAGTAACAATTTTGTACAGAAGAATACAAAAATGAGTATGTATGTATGAAACTTGTTAAGAGGGAAACCATTTTTAGCAAAGCAAGATGCTCGTTCATTCTTTGCAGTGAAGGAACAGCTTATAAAATTTCAGCACCAGAAACTATGTAACACAGAGGCTGTACTGTGGCCTGTGTGCTGAAAGTTATTTCTGTTTTATGAATTCCCTCAAGTAAAATTGAATTTCACTCTTTTATAAACTTAAAATGAATCTGTGTGAAGTTTTTCAGAGTGATGCTAACAGAGATTCACCCAGGGTATCGTAAATCAAAAGGCATGATTATTATAACAAGGCGTTTGGAAATAAGGAAGTTTCAGATGCTGACCACATATCAGGCATTATAGAAATGAAACGAGTTGTACGTTTGGTTTTGTGAAATCTGGCTTATGGGTCAGGGAAAGAAGGGTGAGTTACAGGCCAGCACAGCACTTGTGACCTGGGTATATCATTGCACCACATCAGCAGAGGGTTATTAATTCCTGATCTGCAACTGCTACTACCTACCTCACATTCTATTCTGTATACATTTCTGTTTCTTACTAGCAGCTTCTGTCGCCTCATGGACTCTGCACACGTCTCACTGCTTTCCACCTGTGCTGCTGCTGCTGAGTCCCTTCAGTCGGGTCTGTGTTCGCCATGTATTTACTAGTTGCTCTCTAACTTTCTCTCTGCCTCCCCCCTCTCTCCCATCTGGGTCTATTTATATCTCTGGCTGAGAATTTATCTGGGTCACCAATATTTCATTCAGATTTCCTTAAGAGACTGATGTGATTGGTGCCTAGATCCCTGTTGTCCACACTAGTCATAACTTGCATCCCTCGTTGCTTCATAGACTCTAGCATATTTTGAGGTTGATTGTTATTTTACCAACCCCTCCAATATGAACGTACTTATGCATACATGCACATCAGGCACAGTCAGCAAGGTGACAAAATTTCTACATATTAACATATATTACATATGTTAACATTATGTAACATGACTTTAACAAAGAAGACTTTAGTGGAGGGAGAGGCTGTAGCAAAAACTCTGTAGAAGGGAACTATGGATGTGGTAGGTCTTTTTAGTGTAATCACAGAATCACAAATGAAGATAAGTCTGTCCAGAGTTGTATAGATCTAGACTGTGATGATTGGCCTAACCCAGGTGGAAGATACAATTAGAACTGGGAGGACCTAAGAATAGTAGGAAGAGATTGTATTAAAAAGACAAGACATAGAAGCTGAATCTCTATTATGTAGTAAATTAAGTGGCATTAAAAGGTTTTTAGTAGCAAGATGAGGAAGGCAGAGTTTAAGAAAGGCCAGCCTGACAGTGATACAAAGGATGCAGTGGAGAGTGAGAACCTGAAAGAAGGAGGCTGCCTGTAATTAAAAGTATTCTAATATAATACTTCTTCCTCAATGAATAGTTCAGTGCTCACTATCTTCCAGCAATGTCACATGCTGAAAATAGAAAGGTTTAAAAGGCGGCATGGTCCTGCCATCATGCAGCTCACATTCTGGCAGAAGACTCAGAAAAATGAAACCATTATTATAATCTGATCAGTAAAAGCTATCATAGGAACAGTGTAGATTTCGAGGACAGCATGTAAAAGTGGTATCAAACCCTGAAGAAGTTCAAGGAAGGCTTCCTGAAAGGGAATATTATAAAAAACTGAGACCTATGAGCTGGATAGAAAGTATCCAAACAGAGGACTGTGGAGAAAAAAGAGGTGGAGTATTCAGTTCTAGGCCAAAGCATAATTGCTAAACAAAACAGTTGTGCCTGACTACCTGATATAATTGAGAAGAAAGTTTTTGGTTTTGTTTTAAACATCAAATGTTCAACATTTCGGCGAAAGCTGGCCATATAACCCTGAGCAAAATAGACACGCCTCTCTCCCTGGAGAGAATTGCAACAGAGTGCGGAGGGCAGAGGAGCAGCTATTGTAAGTGTGGAAAATATTCTGAATAGCAGAAGGACCTGCCCATTCCCCGCCAAGCCCATTGGAGGGGAAACTAACATAGTCTTGGGTGTCACACAAGTAAAATTTTGGTGGCATTCTTACAGATAACTAAAGGTTAGCCAGGTGAAGAAAGAAGAAGATTCTTGCTGCAGACAAAAGAAGATCAAGTGTATGTGTCTAGAGGAAAGAGAGAATACAAGACTATTGAGAGGTTGTGAAGCAGGAGAAAAAGTCACCTCTAACCTTCTCCAAAGGGGAAACTGCATTTATGCTTTATTTAGTTGAATAATTGAGAGTAAAAAGCTGTGTTTTGTTATCATGATGAGCCTTTTCCTCTTTTAAGAACCATCTTGGTGGGTTAACTTCACTCATGGAACTGCTGAGTCATTGTCTACAGAAATTTTTATAAACTTATAAAATGTAAGGCATGTTGCAAAAGTTTCTAAATTGTCCTTGAAAGTTTTTTTTTTTTTTTAAGTTTTTAGGTTTCTTCAGAGCTTCTAAACATAAACATGAGACTCTCACTCAATCATTTCAATTCCATCTAATAAAATTAATTTCAGCTTCTACTGCTTTTCCTATAATTGTCTTTAAAATTTGCTACCTTTAAAGTGATGGTTAAAAAAGCATAGATTTTTAAAATGAAATGTATTTTTATGAAGTATACACTTTTATAATATGGTGAAACTGGTTGATTTGTCTTAATCAATATGGATTCACATAATATTTGGTAACTTTCCGGAAGATTCCTTCATGGTTATTAGTTATTCTTAAGAGTCATCTGAAAGAAAGGTTAGGATTGTTATTCTCCAAAGATTGAATAACCTGATGGGCTGTAATAAAGTTAGAGATTTTTTTCCATCTTATAAGAGAGTTTGCACTAAAACTGAGCCTGGTATGAAGAATCTCAGACTTTCCAGTTGTTTAACATTGAGTCAACAACTGTGAGAGATGTAAGACTTTATTTAGGAGTTATTTTTAAGCTGAAGACTATAATCAGATACATGAATTTTTTTTTAAGATAAATGAGATTTAATTATCTTACAAGCAGCCTTGTAAAGACATCAAAATTTGCCAGCCCACATTTTTTTTTTTTTAAATAGACTTTCCAAGTTGCAAATTCCCCAGCACAGTCTGTTCCCTCTCCTCCAGCCAAAAGCCACATCAAGTCTGGCTTTCCGTGGAGGTCCAAGCAGGCCCAAAGCAGGTCTCAGGGCTCTACTTCAGGAATCATGCTCCTGGGGGTCCTATTCCAACACCGGAAGCCTGCTACCAAAACACGTCTTCCTACCTCATTCATCTATACACGTTTAGATCAGGCTTCTGACTCAGTCCACCATTTGGTCCACTTCTGAGGATAGAATCAGAGGGAGCCATTCAAACTCATAATAGAGAAAAATGGGTTCCTCCCTTGAAATAAACAAATAAATAAATAAATGGGGCAAACTTTTTGATTGGCTCTGGAATCAAAGTAGTCAGGGTTAGAAGGCCCGAATTAGATGCTTATTATTATTCCCATGCTGGATCAAGAATTCAAGGTTAAGTTGATCTCCAGGGATGGAGATTGTAACAAACTGAGTAATTCATCCTCCACCAATAACACTTGGTGAGAAATTACTTTTCTCTTCTTTATTCATCTCTATGTCCTTGTGAAGGCACTGATTTACTATGACAGAACAGGAACACACAATTGCAGGTCTATTATCCATGGAGAAGCACTGAAAGCCTATTTCTTCTCTGCAGTGGGTCTGTCACCCTTGATGAACTGTAGCACACATTTTTAAAGCCACGTGAATCTCCTCTTTCTTCCAGTATGGAGATATTCTGGGATGGCACAGAATCTAACTGTTTTGTTGTTAAGGCTTTACATCAGAGGTAGCAGTACCCATCCACAGTGAGAGCTGAGCCTATATGCTCTTTGACCCAGATGTGCAAGTGGTGGGACAGGACTAGATACAGGCTGCTATTCCTGTTCCTAACATATAGGTATATGAATGTTGTCTCTACCATAGCTTTTTATTTTGAAGTTTCAAACTTTCAGAAGAGAGGCAATAATAAGATGATAATATTCATAGTCTTTTCTTAACCTCACCAATTGTTAACATTTTCTCTTATTTTCTTAATCTCTTTCTGCTCTCTCTATAATAAACACACAAGCATTTATTTATTCATTCAGTCATTAAAAATTTATTTGTTAAAGCATTTGAGAGCTAATTGCAGGCCTTCTGATACCACCAAATTCAGTATTCTTGCCTTGAGAACTTCATGAACAGTATGAAAAGGCAAAATGATAGGATACTGAAAGAGGAACTCCACAGGTCAGTAGGTGCCCAACATGCTACAGGAGATCAGTGGAGTAATAATTCCAGAAAGAATGAAAGGATGGAGCCAAAGCAAAAGCAATACCCAGCTGTGGATGTGACTGGTGATAGAAGCAAGGTCCGATGCTGTAAAGAGCAAAATTGCATAGGAACCTGGAATGTTAGGTCCACGAATTAAGACAAATGGAAGTGGTGAAACATGAGATGGCAAGAGTGAAGGTCGACATTCTAGGAATCAGTGAACTAAAATGGACTGGAATGGGTGAAGTTAACTCAGATGACCATTATATCTACTACTGTGGACAGGAATCCCTTAGAAGAAATGGAGTAGCCATCATGGTCAACAAAAGAGTCTGAAATGCAGTACTAGGATGCAGTCTCAAAAACAAAAGAATGATCTCTGTTCATTTCCAAGGTAATCTATTCAGTATCACAGTAATCCAAGTCTATGCCCCAATTAGTAATGCTGAAGAAGCTGAAATTGAACAGTTCTATGAAGATCTACAAGACCTTTTAGAACTAACACCCCAAAAGATGTCCATTTCATTATAGGGGACTGGAATGTAGAAGTAGGAAGCCAAGAAACACCTGGAGTAACAGGCAAATTTGGCCTTGGAATATGGAATGAAGCAGGGCAAAGGCTAATGGAGTTTTGTGAAGAGAACGTACTGGCCATAGCAAACACCCTCTTCCAACAACACAGAAGACTCTACACATGGACATCACCAGATGGTCAACACCAAAATCAGATTAATTATATTCTTTGCAGCCAAAGATGGACAAGCTCTATGCTGCTGCTGCTGCTAACTCGCTTCAGTCATGTCCAACTCTGTGCGACCGCTCTATACAGTCAGCAAAAATAAAACCGGGAGCTGACTGTGGCTCAGATAATGAAAACCTGACTGCCAACTTCAGACTTAAATTGAAGAAAGTAGGGAAAACCACTAGACCATTCAGGTATGAGCTAAATCAAATTCCTTATGATTATACATTGGAAGTGAGAAATGGATTTAAAGGACTAAATCTGATAGATAGAGTGCCTGATGAACTATGGATGGAGGTTCATGACATTGTGCAGGAGATAGAGATCAAGACCATCACCATGGAAAAGAAGTGCAAAAAGCAAAATGGTTGTCTGGGGAGGCATTACCAATAGCTGTGGAAAGAAAAGTGAAAAGCAAAGGATAAAAGGAAAGTTATAAGCATTTGAATGCAGAGTTCCAAAGAATAGTAAGAAGAGATAAGAAAGCTTTCTTCAGCAATGAATGCAAAGAAATAGAGGGAAACAATAGAATGGGAAAGACTAGATATCTCTTCAATAAAATTAGCGATACCAAGGGAATATTTCACGCAAAGATGGGCTCGATAAAGGACAGAAATAGTATGGACCTAACAGAAGCAAGAAGATATTAAGAAGAGGTGGCAAGTATACACAGAAGAATTGTACAAAAAGATCTTCATGACCAAGATAATCATGATGGTGTAATCACTCACCTAGAGCCAGACATCTTGGAATGTGAAGTCAAGTGGGCCTTAGAAAGCATCACTACGAACAAAGCTAGTGGAGGTGATGGAATTCCAGTTGAGCTGTTTCAAATCCTGAAAGATGATGCTGTGAAAGTGCTGCAGTCAATATACCAGCAAATTTGGAAAATTCAGCAGTGGCCACAGGACTGGAAAAGATCAGTTTTCATTCCAGTCCCAAAGAAAGGCAATGCCAAGAATGCTCAAACTACTGCACAATTGCACTCATCTCACACACTAGTAAAATAATGCTCAAAATTCTCCAAGCCAGGCTTCAGAAATACACAAACCGTGAACTTCCAGATGTTCCAGCTGGTTTTAGAAAAGGCAGAGGAACCAGAGATCAAATGGCCAACATCTGCTGGATCATTGAATAAACAAGAGAGTTCCAGAAAAACACTTATTTCTGCTTTATTGACTATGCCAAAGCCTTTGACTGTGGATCACAACAAACTGTGGAAAATTCTGAAAGAGATGGGAATACCAGACCACCTAACCTGCCTCTTGAGAAACCTATATGCAGGTCAGGAAACAACAGTTAGAACTGGACATGGAAAAAGAGTCTAGTTCCAAATAGGAAAAGGAGTACATCAAGGCTGTATATTGTCACCCTGCTTATTTAACTTATATGCAGAGTACATCATGAGAAACACTGGGCTGGAAGAAGCACAAGCTGGAATCAAGATTGCCAGGAGAAATATCAATAACTTCAGACATGCAGATGACACCACCCTTATGGCAGAAAGTGAAGAGGAATTAAAGAGCTTCTTGATGAAAATGAAAGAGGAGAGTGAAAAAGTTGGCTTAAAGCTCAACATTCAGAAAATGAAGATCATGGCATCCGGTCCCATCATTTCATGGGAAATAGATGTAGAAACAGTGGAAACAGTGTCAGATTTTATTTTGGGGGGTTCCAAAATCACTGTAGATGGTGATTGCAGCCATGAAGTTAAAAGATGCTTACTCCTTGAAAGAAAAGTTATGACCAACCTAGATAGCACATTCAAAAGCAGAGACACTTCTTTGCCAACAAAGGTCCGTTAGTCAAGGCTATGGTTTCTCCTGTGGTCATATATGGATGTGAAAGTTGGACTATGAAGAATGCTGAGCACTGAAGAATTGATGCTTTTGAACTGTGGTGTTGGAGAAGACTCTCGAGAGTCCCTTGGACTGCAAGGAGATCCAACCAGTCCATTCTGAAGGAGATCAGGCCTGGTTGTTTATTGGGATGATTGATGCTGAGGCTGAAACTTCAGTACTTTGGCCACCTCATGCAAAGAGTTGACTCATCGGAAAAGACTTTGATGCTGGGAGGGATTGGGGGCAGGAGGGGAAGGGGACGACAGAGGATGAGATGGCTGGATGGCATCACAGACTCGATGGACGTGAGTCTGAGTGAACTCCGGGAGATGGTGATGGACAGGGAGAGCTGGCGTGCTGTGATTCATGGGGTCGCAAAAAGTCAGACACGACTAAGCTACTGAAGTTAACTGAACTGACCACTCTAGGCAGCACTGTCTTCTCCTAACAATCTATAATAGTGCTTCTTAGTCAGAGGTACTTATCAGAATCCTCTACTTTACATTAGGAAAAATTTTAAGTGTAAATACTGGTGGTCTCTGTCTCTAGATTGTGACTTTGTAGATCTGAGAAGTTTGTTTTTTAAAACTCCATCGGTGATCAGGAATAGCTGCATAATTTGCAGGATTCCCCACAGAGCAAAAATGCAGAGTCCCTTTTTCAAAAAGCAGGGATTCATGTTGATATATGGCAAAACCAATACAATATGGTAAAGTAATTAGCCTCCAATTAAAATAAATAGATTTATATTAAAAAGAATTCAAATAAAAAGAGTTTGCTTTTGGAAAAAAAAACAAGCAGGGAGAAATGTCCTTAAAAGTACTAAAATACTATAAAACTTTTTCCTTTTTTGCCACGTCTCTTTCTTTAGTTACCATGATAGTTTTTACCTGCTATTTAAGGTTGTTATTTTTTAAAGTACAAAATTTGAAATCATTCGAATGAATTTTATTTATTGTACAATGCCAGTTTTAAATACATATAAGGGTGTCTAACTTAACTCAGCTCCATAGCATATACATCATATGTACTTTTTCTTACCAGAAGAATGGAGAACTTAGCAGACTCGACTAAAGATTCTTTCAGGTTTTGTTATGCAGACATTCTATCAATACTCGAACCTTCCACGTAAGCAAAGATAGACTGAAAGGAAATGGACTCACGAAAGGCCTTAACTTTCTCTTTCGTACTATGTCATTGTTTTATGCCTAAGTGTTTGGCGAACACCAGGAAGTAACACAAGTTAGAAAGGAAATTATATGATTCCATGATCTCCATTACTTACTTTCTGCAATTTTTGGCTTGAACAGAAAGTATAGTCTCTTGGGGCTGTCAGAACACCTCTCCCTTGATACACACACACACACACACACACACACACACACACACTCAGTCATGTTGTAAGAGCAAAAACAAATAAAAAATAAGAGGCTTAGTTCTCCCTGTTGAAAATAACGGGAAGAGACTTCTTCCCTCTCTTTTCTGAAAGCATTTACTTTAGAAAACTTGCCATTGCAAGTTCCTTCTTTTGTCCCTTTGGAATGTATATAAATATTTTAGAAGCTAAATAATCCTTTGCCAGCTCTATACCTCAAGGAATATCTTTCTCAAAGACCTGAACATATTCATTTGAAATGTAATCTTCAAGAAATAGTCCCCTAGCTTCCAGTTTCTATGGGAGGATAGGCTGCCTAACTTCAGCTTCTTCTCCAAAACTACCTCCTGTGGTAAAGATATGAGAAATTTATTTTTCCTTTGGATGAAACCAAATATTTAATGTCAGTTCAGTTCAGTTCAGTTGCTCAGTCATGTCCGACTCTTTGCAACCCCATGAATCACAGCACGCCAGGCCTCCCTGTCCATCACCAACTCCCGGAGTTCACTCAGACTCACGTCCATTGAGTCAGTGATGCCATCCAGCCATCTCATCCTCTGTCGTCCCCTTCTCCTCCTGCCCCCAATCCCTCCCAGCATCAGAGTCTTTTCCAATGAGTCAGCTCTTCTCATAAGGTGGCCAAAGTACTGGAGTTTCAGCTGTAGCATCATTCCTTCCAACGAAATCCCAAGGCTGATCTTCAGAATGGACTGGTCGGATCTCCTTGCAGTCCAAGGGACTCTCAAGAGTCTTCTCCAACACCACAGTTCAAAAGCATCAATTTTTCGGTGCTCAGCCTTCTTCACAATGCAACTCACATCCATACATGACCACTGGAAAAACCATAGCCTGGACTAGATGGACCTTAGTCGACAAAGTAATGTCTCTGCTTTTGAATATGCTATCTAGGTTGGTCACAACTTTTCTTCCAAGGAGTAAGCGTCTTTTAATTTAATGTCAAGGTCACCCCAATTTTCAGGTGAGTTTAAGATGAGCTATATATGACAAATAGTGCTGACAACTCCTCTTACTTGAGGACTAGCTTTTGTTTATCTTGTAATTATCTCTTGTGCTTTCTTAGTCTGCTCAGTTCAGTCCAACTCTTTGCAATCCCATGGACCGTAGCCCACCAGGCTCCTCTGTCCAAGGGGATTCTCCAGGTGAATACTGGACTGGGTTGCCATGTCCTCCTCCAGGGGATCTTCCTGACCCAGGGATTGAACCCAGGTCTCCTGCATTGCAGGCAGATTCTTTACCATCTGAGCCACCAGGGAAGCCCAAGAATACTGGAATGGGTAGCCTATTCCTTCTCCAGGGGACCTTCCTGACCCAGGAATCGAACCAGGGTCTGTTGCATTGCAGGTAGATTCTTTACAGACTGAGCTACCAGGGAAGAAGTCTCTTCAGTTTAGTTCAGTTCAATTCAGTCGCTCAGTCATGTCTGACTTTTGCGACCCCATGAATCACAGCACGCCAGCTCTCCCTGTCCATCACCATCTCCCGGAGTTCACTCAGACTCACGTTCATCGAGTCCGTGATGCCATCCAGCCATCTCATCCTGTGTCATCCCCTTCTCCTCCTGCCCCCAATCCCTCCCAGCATCAGAGTCTTTTCCAATGAGTCAACTCTTCTCATAAGGTGGCCAAAGCACTGGAGTTTCAGCTGTAGCATCATTCCTTCCAAAGAAATCCCAGGGTTGATCTCCTTCAGAATGGACTGGTTGGATCTCCTTGCAGTCCAAGGGACTCTCAAGAGTCTTCTCCAACACCACAGTTCAAAAGCATCAGTTCTTCAGCACTCAGCCTTCTTCACAGTCCAACTCTCACATCCATACATGACCTCAGGAAAAACCATAGCCTTGACTAGATGGACCTTAGTCAGCAAAGTAATGTCTCTGCTTTTGAATATGCTATCTAGGTTGGTCATAATTTTTCTTCCAAGGAGTAAGCGTCTTTTAATTTCATGGCTGCAGTCACCATCTGCACTGATTTTGGAGCCCCCAAAATAAAGTCTGACACTGTTTCCACTGTTTCCCCATCTGTTTCCCATTAAGTGATAGGACTGGATGCCATGATCTTCATTTTCTGAATGTTGAGCTTTAAGCCAACTTTTTCACTCTCCTCTTTCATTTTCATCAAGAGGCTTTTTAGCTCCTCTTCGCTTTCTGCCATAAGGGTGGTGTCATCTGCATATCTGAGGTTATTGATATTTCTCCCAGCAATCTTGATTGCAGCTTGTGCTTCTTCCAGTCCAGCATCTCTCATGATGAACTCTGCATATAAGTTAAATAAGCAGGTATTACTTGGCTATAAAAAGAGTGAGATTTCTTTCTGTCTTTGTAGTGTCTTTAGTGCATTGCCTGTGATTCACATCACATTTTGGTTGAATTCTTACTTAATATAAAAGGTTTTTTTTCTTTCTTCTCCCTTTGAGGAAAGGTTTTATGGGTTGGGAAAAGATTTTTTAAAATATGCCTCCCCAATGATATTCACAGTCTCAGTGAACTCCCATGAACTCCACCAAAATTCTGTGCTCATGGAGCATTGCAAATCCTACAGGCAAGTGAGGAAGCAACAGGTGAAGGAGATACACCTGCACGTGTGCCGTTTGTTCCATAGGACTTCACTCGTAATCACAAGTCTAAAGATACAATGATTAAGAACTTCAGTATGGCAGCAGCAGAGGATTAAGCCAAGTGTAGGACCTTTCTAAGCATGGGGGCCTGTGTCTGCAGAGATTCTATGTCCAGGAAACCTGCTCTATTGGTGATTTTAGTATGAATTCCTGATCAACAGTCAAGACTTACAGCAAATATTGTCTAAACCACTGGACTTCCACTCTAATAGAACGCTTTAAAAAATGAAAATGCCAATGATTTCTCTGCCTGCTTACTACTTTTTAAATTTTATTCTATTACATATAAAAGTCCAACAGGCTCTAAGAAAATGACAAAATTCTTTCACTGAATTTCATTATATCTACCTTTAGAGAAGTATACTTTTTGCTTGGTCTTGGAAACATTTTATTTACAAATAATTTCCCAAGAAAATAACACTTTTCCTATTTCACAGTTTATGGAACCAGAAATGTGACTATAACTTTGCACAAACATATCAGAAATAAGTGGTATCAGGCCCAAGTATTATTATTTTTTAATTCTTCAATGGAGATATGGACCTAATCTCAGACTTTCATGTAAATATTTGCATAGACAGTATTAATACAATAGCAGAGTGGAAGCATGCAGGAAACCTAGGCACTAACAAGAGTAAGACTGGAGCGGGAGGCGGGGAAGGACAAAAGAGGAGAATTTTAAAGTAATTGCATGACAGCGTCGGCCTTCTCAGAGTGAAAGATCGCCAGCACCTGTCAGTCTCATGTGGGCGTTACCGTTAGATGATGCCAAACCTTCCAGGAAATGGTAAAATAGCTATGGTGTTCTCTACTGACCAAAGTGTAAAAATTTCCAAAGATGTCTGTATTTCAGTTTTAGAAAATTGGGAGCTTAAATAACTTAATTTCCCATTTCTCTATGGTTTTATGTAAATAGGAGTTTACCTGTCTTTCAAAATCTATTAGTACCAAAAGAAATAATCTTTTCAAATAACCATATCATTATACTCTTCAGGTCAAAATACCTAAGTTAGGTCATTAAATTTAAGGGGAAAACTTATTATTTAATTAGTTCCCAGTAATCTGTGCTTAATATAACATCTCAAATAATACCCTGGTAGAAAAGTGACAAAATGAATGCTTTTTTCTTTCTGGCAGCCTTGATATCTTTTCAGTTTTTACTTTCTGAACTTTATACACTTTTCTTAGTGCTCCTTTTACCTATTACTTCCCTCCTTCCATAAATGTGTTCTATTGAATTGTATAAAACTTGCCTCTTGCTATTATGCTCTTTTTTTTCCCTAAGAAAATCACTTTTTCTAAAGAGGATGAAAGTCCCCTCCTCATCAGAGCCTTTGCATTCGGGAGGCTATTCTGAATCATTCAGGCTGCTCCCAGCTCTAGCATTTCAATGATCTTATTTAGCAGTCTCATTTCATTTGAACGTAAAGATGGCACAGTTTTGGACTCATCTGGCATCTGAAACTCTGCAATCAGCAACCCTGCTACTGGCCTCCCCAGTTTCACTGCAGAGACTCTAAGAGCTCCAGTACAATTGTCAGCTTTATATTTAGTATATGAAAGTGTATATATTTAAGTGACAAACTTCAGAAATTCAAGGGAAGACAGCCCATCCAGAACATGGTGCTTGTAAAGTGTGGACTCCTTCTCAAGTTGTCTTTTCTTTTCTAAATTCTAGTTTATATATAAGCTTGATCCTAAAAGTACTAACACTTTTCATAGGATAACAGTTGGGTCAGTATTCCTCCACGTAATTTTAAGCTGTAATTAAAAATAGCAATTGCAAGAAAATAAAATGTCACAGTATAAATACAGGCTCTGAGCGTCTTAAACCATTAAAACAAAAACTTGAGATATTAATCAATTTTCAGTGTTGTGTTAGCCTCAGGTGATGAGTATTTCAGTATTTTTCTCTGGCATCTGCGTAGTGCCTGGCTCATAATAAATGCTCAAAAAATAAATGTCTGTTGAAGGGGTGAATTTTTGAATCTCAGTTTTCTTTCCTAATCTGTCCCACAGTCCATGTGTATTTACTAATATCATTAGTGAGTGTTTACTTTCTTTTATTTATTTTTGCAGATACTACTGTGTTTTCTTGTCTCCTTGGTAAATGCTGTCATTCCTTAGACTCTTCTGTTTTTTCTTAGCAGTATGGATCCCACTGATTCTTCAGTTTTTAAAATTATTATCCAATTTTACAGCAGGAACAGCAACCCTCTAAATGCAATTTAGTTCTTATTTACCAGTTTGGTAGTGTTTTGAAAGGTATCATACAAGGTAAAGTTGTCTGTGAAATGTGATTTTTAAAATTGAGATATAGGTGATTTACAATGTTATATTATATATATATATATATACGCATTCTTTATTAATATTCTTTTCCATTATGGTTTATCACAGAATATTGGTATTGTTCCTTGTGCTCCACTGCAGGACCTTGCTGTCCCTCCATTCTGTATGTAACAGTGGTGCCTGCTGATCCCAAACTCTCCGGCCTCCCGTCTCCTGCTCCCTCTCCCCATGGCAGCCAGCAGTCTGCGCTCCGCATCCGTGAATCTGTTTCTGTTTGATAGAGGGGTTCACTTGCGCAGTGCTTTAGGGCTCCACATGCAAGTGATATCATATGGCATTTTTCTTTCTTTTCTGACTTACTTCACTTAGTATGATCATTTCTTTCCATCCATACTGCTGAAAATGGCATAATTTCATTCATTTTTATGGTTGAGTAGTGTTCCATTTTACACGTATATAAAATATTTTCTTTATCCATTCATTTGTTGGTGGACATTTAGGTTGTTTCCATGTTTTGGCTGTTGTGAATAATGCTGCCATGAACATAGGGATGCGTGTATCTTTGTGAATTATAGCTTCGTCTGAATATGTGCCCAGGAGTGGGATTGCTGGATCATATGGCAACTCAATTTTTAGTTTTTGAGGAACCTCCATACTGTTTGCCATAGTGACTGTATCAGTTTACCTTCTCCCCAACAGTGTAGGAAGGTTCTCTTTTCTCCATATCCACTATTTATTTGTAAATTTTTGATGATGACCAGGGACTGGTGTGAGATGGTACCTCACTGTAGTCTTGATTTCTGCAATGGGATCTTAAGTTTCTTGAGAGAAGGGGAAATGCCAGATTTCCTTTGTTGTACTTACAGGTCACATCAAAGTATTAGGCAGTTAATATGTAGTCATTATATTCTGAATATTTGACTGATTTAGTCAAATGAGTCATCTATTAGCAGTTATTCATTAATTCCCCAATATATACTGGGCCAGACTGTGATACAACAGTTGGTTTGAGTAGACACTTTTTTCAAAATATTTTCCTTTGCCATGACTGTCCTTATACGCACTGTCTCACAATATGACAAAAAGTAATTATTGTGTAAAGAAACAAGCCCCGGATCTTGTCTTGGCTCAGCTGTCTTGACTCAGTGACTCTGGGATGCCAGTGAATATAGAGGTTGTGGTGGACAGAACGAGTGTCCCTCAGAGATGTCTACATCGCACCCCCAGAACTTACGTGACAAAGGCACTTCGCACATCTGATTACAGGAAAGAGTTTAAGCTAGGGAGGTTAACCTGGGTCTTCCAGGTGGCCCAATGTAATCACAAGGGTCCTTAAAGACAATGGAAGAAGGAGGTGGAAGGATAGGGGAAGGAGGTGTGAGAACAGAAGCTAGATGTGAGAGAGAAAGAGGTGAGGAGGAAGGAGGAGAGAGAAAAAGAAAGGGAGAGAGGGATTTGACGATGCTATACAGTGGCTTTGAAGACGGGCCCTTAGCCAAGAAATAGAGTTGACTTCTAGAAGCTGGAAAAGGCAAGGACACAAGATTCTCCCTGAGACCCTCCAGAAGGAATACAGGCCTGCTAATATCTTGGTTTTAGCTCAGCAAAAGTCAGTTTGGACTTTTGACTTTCAGAACTCTTAAGATAATACATGTGTATGGTTTTTAAGTTTGTGATAATTGTGGTTGTCATTCAGCCTTCTCTATTAAAAAACACGGTTCTACCTCAGTTATTCTGTCTCCAAATGAGAATAATGAAAGCATGTTCCTCTTAGATAATTGCTTAGTTACACTTGACTTTTAATAAGTATTTGCAAGTATTTTGTTTTCAGTTGATTTTAAAGCATCCATTGTAGCTGTCATTTATGTATTTTTAAGCCATTTAATTAGCTACTCCTGGAAGAATTAGCTACATTTTACCAAAGCAATCTACTCTCAGAGGTCTTAGTATAGTTTACTGGATGAGTCATTTTTAAACAAAAATATATATTACTGGATTTCAAGGTTAAGTATAAATTCTTTGACTTGAATATTAATAATAATAGTAACAGAAACTTTACCTCCTATTCAGTTTAGAAAAACATTTTTTAAAATCCTAGACTGTAAAGGACAGGTGAAGTCAAATCAAAAGGACGATTCAAGCAACTGTGGAAAAACTTTGATGTCAAGAGAAATGGCTCAGAATAATTCAGACTGATTGTCCACACAGCTTGAATTTCCCAAATGAAAGCCAAGTCTCCCCTGCATTCCACTGCGCAGGGCTTCTTTGTGAAGCAGCATCAGCAAAATCACCTTGATGTTTCCTACAGGAATCAGCAGTCTTGAATAGAATACAGCCATGAGGTGGCCAGTCCACTCCCTGACTGCTGACATACTCATTTTATTTATTCGTGTGTATTCATTTAATAATGATCCATCTGTGCTTTCCCGTCTATTCATACAAAGTGGGAAGATGAAAAGAGCGCAGGTTTTTCTCTTTCATTGCAAAATAGAGACATAATATGATGGAATATCAATATCTCCTTATATGTCATTATAATGCTACTTGGTCCAAAGATATTTAAACCTTATAACTGTTTTAAGGCAAGGCAATTCTTCACATCAAATTTTTATATTGAATTTTGAATAAAACACTTACTAGTCTGTTTTCTGTTAAAGATGGATGCTATAGATATCACTGAATTCAGAAATTTTTATGATAAGTATTCACTTATCAACTTTCCTTGATAATATTGGGTGTATAGCATTATGCAAGAGAGTGAGGAGGGCTGCTAAACCCTAACACTTTTCAAAATGAAAAAAGGTAATTCTGTTGGGAAATGCCCATATTTCATTTGACATCCTGCACACTTAACTGAGTGGGTTGTGGGGATCCTTGTTATCTGATATGCCTGGTTATAGTTTTTAAGCAGTACCATACATTCCCTTTCCCTTGCAAAGGCCCATTTGTATCCTTTGTACAGTAATGTTTAACTGCAAGGAGCTAGGAAAACTAAAAATCAGAAAGAACCAACAAATAATAAGAAACATCATCACAGAAGAATTTTCAGATCCTAATGTGGCTTTAATATATGCCAATTTAGCCAGCTGCCAACTGTATTACAAATGACACACATGAAAATAAGTTACAGTTGCATCACCAGCAGAAATGAATTTTATTTGTTCATTTTATTCGAAGAATTTCTTCTTGCTTTCTTCTCTCCCTTCTTGTTCTTTTCTTTTTCCTTTCTCTTATTTTCAGATGCTGAAAAGTTACCAAAATATTTTTTCTACTGGTTCTGTCACATCTAACCACTTTCCTTTTCAAATTATGTACATATTATTCATATAAGCAAAGTACCTTGGAGAGAAGAAAACTTGCTTTGCTCTTTTCTCACAAGGGCCCTATTAGAGTAGAATCTAAGTTGTTACCTACTTTGCTAAAACCGTCTAAGAGAGACTGTCAGGGTGGGAGATAAGTAAGTAAGCATTCATGCAGGCCATGAAAGCTTATATAGTCATAAAACCTGGACTGTAAAATGGACTCTAAGCTATCAGTTAAATGTGAATTTCTTATTGTCAACCCATTAAAAAAATATATTGGTTCAGGGAAACAAGTAGTTTCTTTATATCTGGGTCTAAAGCAAATTGTTTCATGTTAATAAGAAAAAATAATTCTCTTTTTCTCTCTCTCTCACAGATACACACAGACATACATAACACACACAAACTGCTGGGTATTTGTGTTGATGTGCATGTAGCTTCAGAATGTTCTTGCACTGGGATCGCTGGGGAATACGATTGTCAGATGAGTGGCTGTAGAACCTTGAGCAGAGAACACTACAGATTGGAACTAGGGAAGAAGCACAGTGAGGGGCTGTCCAGCAGGGTTGAGACTATGAGACGGAGGTGAGTTCTGAGGCAGCAGGTCCACTGGCTGCCACTGGTTCCATGCAGGCCACTCCAATATAGAAAAGTCTAATCATGTTTTCCCTGTAAGGAGATTAACATTACCAAATCGCCAAAGATCCTAATTCCCCAAAAGTGCTATCTTCAGGTACAACAGCATTAATTACGTTGATGGCATATACTTCATACCAAATTTTAAGAAGAGCATTGGATACCAGACATGTATCCAGGGGCAAGTAACAAGAATGGAGGAGTTTCTCAGATTATCATATCTGAGGAACATGTGACAGGGTTAGTGATATTTGGAGCAGAAAAAGAAGCAGTGAGTTCATGCTAACTGTCTGTAAACATTTAGAAGAGTCCTGCTGAAGACTTTTTCTATATAGTTTAGGAGGCCAGGAAGGAAATGTTCTTGTTCAGAATGTTCTAGAACTAGAACCAACACTCAGGACAGATATTTTAACAAATGTAAGAATGGACCCTCTAGTAATTAGAGTTGTTTGCAAATTAAATAAGCTTCTTTGAGAACTCCGTAAGCATCCTGTCACTGGAAGCAAATGACAAGAAACCAAAGGACGATTAATGAAAGATAGAGGCTCTTATAGAGGAAATTGGACAAGTGGCCTTTAAGGCTCTTTCCAGTTTCTGAACACCTTGATGGAAAAGTATAAACCTCCATTTATTTTTGTAGCTCTTGCCGTCATCTTCCCTCTGTATCTCCTTTCCCCTGCCTTACTGTCTCCTTCTTGTAGTTTACATGTGAAGCTTCCATGCAAGAGCAAAGGGGACTCAGGAAGGCATAGGAGTGCTTTAGGCCTCACTCCTGCCCCTCTCCATTCCCACTCATTGCTGTTGATAGTCCACATTTTCCCCAATCTAATAGAATGTCAGGACAGGCACAGCCTCAAGTCCTCTTTCTTCCTTCCACCAACTCACCACTTCAAGCCACTTTTTACATATAAATTCCGGAGTCATCATGCACCTTTTTTTTTTTTTTTTTTTTTTTACCAACAATAGCTTCCAAAGCTTGGAGTAATGATTAGTCACTTCAAGATGGAAATGAGTTATATCTGAGTGCAACATCTCATCTTTAACAAAATCATGCTTCTTGTTAATGAAGAAAATCATGATGGACATTTTGTGGTCTAAAGAATCTGTATTAAAGGAAGAAATGAAACAGGATTATTGCTAGGAACACTTGCTCTTACTTCTCTCCAGGAAGATAGGATTCAGCTTCTGGCCTTCAGTTTCATACACATATCTGACGTTATGTCAGGGCAAGCTACTCCGTGACTCCACAGCTCCACGCTTGATGATGGCACCGAGGGAGTCCGGAGAATAAAAGGCTTCCCTCAGCTGGGACGGTTTCCCCCTTTCCAGACACACCCCACCTGAATTTGTGGAAAGTAATTTTGTTCCCAGGTAGTATCATTGCATTTCTTTATAAGAATAAGTGGAATTAGTGATCATTCCCACACCTTGAAAAGTGTAACTTTTTGTTTAATTCCCATCATTGAGTATCCTTTGCCCTAATAGTTCTCAAACCAAGCTGTGTGGTCTTTATAGATAATTTGCAACTGAATAAGGTTTGGAAATGCTTCACATTCTATTGTTCTTGAAGAGTCAAATACACATTAATATATCAAAGACCAAGAAGTTCTGCAGGAAAAAACTTCTTAAAAATACGTTTAAACTAAAATTTCCTCAACTTATTTGGCCATGCAAACCCTTTTTTTCAAAGACCACTAGTGATGCACGCCATCATTCCTCTTCTGGATATAGATGAGAAACGCTGCATCATAACAGACCAAAGCTAGTAGATCCTACATACAGCCAAATATCTGGCCTCACATGGCCTCAGTAGGCATCTTCACTAAAATCTTTTATTTTGCACCCACCTAGCTGACAGGGTTAAGGATAATAATGATCAACTGCATTGAATATTTGGGTTAAATAATCTCCTATTGTATAGTTGCCCCAAAATATAGAACACATATGAGGTAATAATAGATGGGGAAACAGGGGAAACAGTGTCAGACTTTATTTTGGGGGCTCCAAAATCACTGCAGATGGTGATTCAGTTCAGTTCATTTCAGTCGCTCAGTCGTATCTGACTCTTTGCGACCCCATGAATTGCAGCACGCCAGGCCTCCCTGTCCATCACCAACTCCCGGAGTTCACTCAGACTCGCATCCATCGAGTCAGTGATGCCATCCAGTCATCTCATCCTCTGTCATCCCCTTCTCCTCCTGCCCCCAATCCCTCCCTGCATCAGAGTCTTTTCCAATGAGTCAACTCCTCGCATGAGGTGGCCAAAGTACTGGAGTTTCAGCTTTAGCATCATTCCTTCCAAAGAACACCTAGGGCTGATCTCCTTTAGAATGGACTGGTTGGATCTCCTTGCAGTCCAAGGGACTCTCAAGAGTCTTCTCCAACACCACAGTTCAAAAGCATCAATTCTTCGATGCTCAGCCTTCTTCACAGTCCAACTCTCACATCCATACATGACTACTGGAAAAACCATAGCCTTGACTAGACAAACCTTACCAGACATCTTGGAATGTGAAGTCAAGTGGGCCTTAGAAAGCAGATGGTGACTGCAGCCATGAAATTAAAGGACACTTACTCCTTGGAAGAAAAGTTATAACCAACCTAGACAGCATATTCAAAAGCAGAGACATTACTTTGTCGACTAAGATCCATCTAGTCAAGGCTATGGTTTTTCCTGTGGTCATGTGTGGATGTGAGAATTGGACTGTGAAGAAGGCTGAGTGCTGAAGAATTGATGCTTTTGAACTGTGGTGTTGGAGAAGATGTTTGAGAGTCCTTTGGACTGCAAGGAGATTCAATCAGTCCATTCTGAAGGAGATCAGCCCTGGGATTTCTTTGGAAGGAATGATGCTAAAGCTGAAACTCCAGTACTTTGGCCACCTCATGCGAAGAGTTGACTCACTGGAAAAGACCCTGATGCTGGGAGGGACTGGAGGCAGGAGGAGAAGGGGATGACAGAGGATGAAATGGCTGGATGGCATCACTGACTCGATGGACATGAATCTGAGTGAACTCTGGGAGCTGGTGATGGACAGGGAGGCCTGGCATGCTGCAGTTCATGGGGTCGCAAAGAGTCGGACACGACTGAGTGACTGAACTGAACTGAATATTAGAAAGATTTTTTACCTTTTAAGAAAATTAAAATTTCAAACTACAAAGCAATAAGACAAGAATTTACATAGGACCCCAAAGTTAGTGCATCTTACCTACTCCATCTCTCATGGGAGCAGTCAGCATAGACTTAAAATGGAGATATTGTGACCAATTATATAGCTGGTGACTCTACTCAAAGTGTCACCTACAGTTTGGGGAGTTGTCTCCTGCTAATACTGCAGAATAATTAGGCCTTTCTCACACAAGTTCATACAAAGCCTGAAAAAAATGTGTCTATTAAAAAAATATGGTCCTTTGTTTTCCTACACCCACGTACTTGAATTTTCCATTTATTGTGTATATGACAGGAAGTTTGTGGTTTTTCTCTGCTTTACTCATCAAAGTATTATTTTTAGAGATAATTTAGAAGAACTCTCAGATGCCAAGAAAATTTATTTTCAGGTCTCCTTTACAGAAGAGTCAAAAGTTTCGTATAGTTAAGTATAAATGAAATTAATCATGCAAAATGTAAGAGAGTCTAATTTGAAACACACATTCTCCAAGTTATGAATGTGTTCCAAGGTTGGCAGAGAATATGATCACATCTGTAAGGACTGCCATTCTCCAGCACAGGTAGAGGTGAATTAATGCCTTTTGAGCCTGGTAGCTAATAAATCACTTTAGGTTAAGACATTTTGAATGAGTTCAATTTTAAAACTCACTAGTCACACTCATAAGCTGACAATTCCATATACTCTAGAATTTTCTGCCCCCTCTCCTTATGGAAATTGAGGGATGTAGCCCTGGAAATAGGAGTGCAGAATTTAATAATTGGAATCAGTTCCTTAGTGTATGAAGTCACTTGTCTTCTCCTTGGCTGTCCTTGAGATTTACCTTTTATGCCTAAAATATAAAGCAACACCTCTCTTGTCTTGATCTTGTCTGGCTGCGATAACAAAATACCATGGACTTATAAACAGCAGGAATATATCCCTCACAGTTCTGGAGGCTGGAAATGTGAGGCCAGGCTGCCAGCATGGTTGTGTGAATACCCTCTTCAGGAAAGCAGACTCCTCACTGTCAGATAGTGGAAGGGGCCAGGGGTCTCTGAAGCCTTGCTTATAAGATACGAATTCCATTCAGGAGGACTGCACCTTCATGACTTAAGCACCTCCCCAAAGCCTCAGCTCCTAATATCATCATCTTGAAGGGCTAGGATTTCAACTTATGGATTTTGTGGGCACTCAAACATTCAGACCAGAGCACCTCTCATCCTTCCTTGCACTGGTAGCCTTAGTCTTTCAGGCTACAGGATGCTTAAAGTTCAAAGAATAGTACTTGGGTTCTAACAAGTGCCATGAAAACAGATATGACCCAATTCTTTAAGCTTAAGAGAGAATTAGTCCAAATTTCGTTACAAAGTTCTTTAATTTTTTTCCTGGAGATCCTGGAAGTGAGGCTGTTTTATTTACCTATTGCAGCATAACAAATTCTCCCAAAATTAGTGGCTTAAAAAATAATTATTAACTACCCAAAGTTTGGAGTACGTCAAGGCTGTATATTGTCATGCTGCTTATTTAACTTATATGCAGAGTACATCATGAGAAACACTGGACTGGAAGAAGCACAAGTTGGAATCAGGATTGCCAGGAGAAATATCAATAACCTCAGATATGCAGATGACACCACCTTTATGATAGAAAGTGAAGAGGAACTAAAAATCCTCTTGATGAAAGTGAAAGAGGAGAGTGAAAACGTTGGCTTAAAGCTCAACATTCAGAAAATGAAGATTGTGGCATCCGGTCCCATCACCTCATGGGAAATAGATGTAGAAACAGTGGAAATAGTGTCAGACTTTATTTTTGGGGCTCCAAAATCACAGCAGATGGTGATTGCAGCCATGAAATTAAAAGACGCTTACACCTTGGAAGGAAAGTTATGACCAACCTAGATAGTGTATTCAAAACCAGAGACATTACTTTGCCAGCAAAGGTCTGTCTAGTCAAGGCTATGGTTTTTCCTGGGGTCATGTATGGATGTGAGAGTTGGACTGTAAAGAAAGCTGAGCACCAAAGAATTGATGGTTTTGAACTGTGGTGTTGGAGAAGACTCTTGAGAGTCCCTTGGACTGCAAGGAGATCCAACCAGTCCATTCTGAAGATCAGCCCTGGGATTTCTTTGGAAGGAATGATGCTGAAGCTGAAACTCAGTACTTTGGCCACCTCATGCGAAGAGTTGACTCACTGGAAAAGACCCTGATGCTGGGAGGGATTGGGGGCAGGAGGAGAAGGGGATGACAGAGGATGAGATGGCTGGATGGCGTCACCGACTTGATGGACATGAGTTTGGGTGAACTCCAGGAGTTGGTGATGGACAGGGAGGCCTGGCATGCTGCGATTCATGGGTTTGCAAAGAGTCAGACACGACTGAGCGACTGAACTGAACTGATAGTTTCTTTGAGTCAGTTAGGACATGGTGGCGATGGCTGCCTCTGCTACTCAGTGTCTGGACTCTGCCCTGGAAAATGGGAAAATTAAGAACAGGAATCATCAGGCTTGTGTGCCCACATTTTTAGGGGTTGATGCTCGCTTGTTGCTTAGTTAAGGCTGTTGCTCAGAAGATACACACACATGACCTTTCCATGATGCATGAACTTTCTCACAAAATGATGGCATGGTTCCATGGGAGGTCTCCTGTGAAAGCAAGAGCCAGATGGAAGCCATATTGCCATTCTGGAGCTAGCTTCAGAATTCATGTAGCCTTCCTTCTGCCACGTTCTACTGGGTGAGGCACTTATAAGCCATCCACCAGGTTCTAGGAGGAGGAGCATAGGCTCCATTTCTTGATGGATATGTATCAATGTCACATTGTAAAAAGAGAATGAGGGAAGAAGTATACACTGGTGGAGACTTCTTTGCAAAGTAATGTGAAAATTGCTTACTCATATCCAACTCTTCACAACCCCATGGACTATGCAGTTCATGGAATTCTCTAGGCCAGAATATTGGAGGGGGTAGCCTTTCCCTTGGAGGGGGTAGCCTTTCCCTTCTCCAGGGGATCTTCCCAATCCTGGGATCAACCCAGGTGTCTTGCATTGCAAGCAGATTCTTTACCAGCTGAACCACAAGGGAAGGCCAAGAATACTGGAGTGGGTAGCCTATCCCTTCTCCAGGGGATCTTCCCAAGCCGGGAATCAAACTGGGGTCTCCTGCATTGCAGGCAGTTTCTTTACCAACCGAGCTATCCTATCAAATAAGTATTCACAAACAAAAACACTCATTAAAATATTTTCCATGTAGCTGACTTGACTGAGGCTTGCAACAGTGGATGAAATTTACATTGCAGCCAAACAACTTAGAATATTGGAAAGCCCTAATATGAAGAGCCCTCTGGACTCTTTCCTATGTTCCAGGGCTCCCCTCCATGGTTTTCTCTGTTTTCTTATCTACCCCTTCTCTCTCAGGAGTAAAAACTTTAAATGTCTTCCATTTTCTTATAAAAATTAATTCATGTTAGCTCTGTTGAATCTCCAGACTCTGTACTCAGTACATAGACTCTCTCTGTGTGTACAAAGACCCACTAATGTATTCTGCTAAAACCACACTGGGCATCTAATTCTAAGCCTCACCCTTGCCTCCTCCACTTCTTTCTGCAAAAGGAAAAGTGAAAGAGATTTAGTCCTTTATATATATGAATTACCCCTACTTCCACTCCTAGCTTCTCCATGGCAAGGCAGAAGTTGCCACATTCGTTTGTGGTTTTAAATAGCATTTTCCCCTTCTGTGCTGCACTAGCATGCCTTGAATTGCAGCCAGCACTATCCACGTAAGTTTTCCATCTCTAATTTCCAAAACATTCAGGAAAAGCTTCAGCCTCAGACTTTATGAATATGCCCCAGAACAGAGCTTCTGAGGCAAAAATCACCATTCAGTCAAGAGAGAGTCTCCAGTCCCTGTTTATAACAAAACCAACTAGGTATATTCACTTTTGTCCTCTCTGCTAGAGCACAAGGCTGGGTCTGTTTGGGTTCCCTTTCCAAAGTCAATCCTTTCATCTTAAAAGCTTTTAGAGATTGATTGACTCAGGAAAAGCAATATCTAGATATGATGGAGATGCTCTCTGAATGATTTCTTACTAGCAAGATTCTGGAAGGATATTGCTTCCCATATGGCAGCTATAATGCAATTCCAACTGTTTTCTCCACAGTTATGTCCTCACCACTTCCATAACCCTCTTCTTAGCAAATCTGCCCAGACCCTCTCCTTTCCATCTCCACAGCCCTGCTGAGACGGACTGTACCATGTGATCCCACACACTGGCCTGCAACGTAAGGGATTACAGTGGATGACTGGCTCAAACTCATCTAACAAGATGGTTTTTCCAGGTCAACAGGATAGGACTAAAAGATAGTAGCTAAAATGGCTTGAGCCAGGCAGAGCAAACCCATTAACAGCAGCAGAGCACAAAGCAGATGCTGAGATATCACATGGATGCAAACCATTGGGCTTCCAGAACTACAGAGAGAAATCCGGTTCCCCAGAACCATCTAATTCCTGCTTCTAGGCCTTGAGTACATCTGAATCTTGTTCTTGCCCATGGGTTGGCTGAGACGTTGCCACAGTGAAACCATAAACTTACCTTAGTGCTTCAACCAGTTTATAATCAAGTGAACAGATTATTCTACATAAAATATGAGAAAGAAAATAATATAATATTTTTATTTTCATTAATTCACTTATTTTCTTCTGGGCATATATGTTATCAGTAGTGAAGAATTATAAATCAAGGAGTTTCAAGAAAGTGTGATTGATGCTCCTTTTTGGCATTCTAGGGTATTTAAAAAGAACAGACACACTTTAATACTAAATGAAATGTCCTTGTGAATTTATCCCAGGTAATCAAAGAAATTTCTCAAAAACTGGTAGCTGAAGTACCTACTGGAGTCCCTCTGAAGATATTTTGCATGAATTAACCCTTAGATACTGGACTTGATTTGAAGGGACCCCACAGCAGGGCTTTGCAAGATGCTAAAGAATATGTTACTCGACAATTTTCTCAAGAAATCTCTATCACTTCCCTAGGCGAGCGTCACAGCAAAAACAAACAAACAAGAAAACAAAAACAAACTTGCAAAGCATTTCTGAGAAATGTGTGCCCATTTGAAGAAATGAGGTCAAATGCATTAGTAAATTAATAAATGTAACGGATCTGAGGGAAAGCTAAGTCACAATTAAATAAGAAGTTGGACTCTTTATGAAGCTGCATGTGTAATTCTTTATGTATGGAATTTTCCCACTGACTGACAATGGACCATGTAATATACAAACAGGACATGGTTCAGAGGAAAGGAAGTGGGTGTACACTCGCTAACTGCTAAGCAGGCTGCTTAGCTCACTGAGCCTGTTTCCTCCTGTGTGACCTGAGGATAACAGCATTATTTACTTCAATGGAATACTTGAGGGTTTAACAATATAGTACACATAGAGCACTTGGCACACACATTGATGTGATCAGTAAATTTCATGATACTTGCATAGGAGTTGTTATCTCCCTTATTACAGCTTTATCTGGAAATTCTGGTGCAATTTTATTGGCATACAGACTGCCCAATAGGCTGGCTAGAGACTAGCAAGCCACTTGCCTCTGCTCACCCAGACCACTCTGGTTTCTGGTGCTTGTATGTGTGTGTGTTTGCACACATGCTAAATTTGTCTTTGCTTAATCCGATAGTTTCTGCTATCAGGCTTCAGTTTCTTTGGCTTTCTTTACCTTGCTATATTCATGGGCAAAACTGAGAAGCTGTTTTAGTATTTTGCTGTCTAACTTTTAAAATTATGGTGGAGGATTCTGACAAAACGTCATCCACTGGAAAAGGGATGGCAAACCACTTCAGTATTTCTGCCTTGAGAACCCCAGGAACAGTATGAAAAGGCAAAAGATGGGACACTGAAAGATGAACTCCCCAGGACAGTAGGTGCCCAATATGCTACTGGAGATCACTGGAGAATTAATTCCAGAAGGAATGAAGAGATGGAGCCAAAGCAAAAACAACACCCAGTTGTGGGTGTGACTGGTGATGGACGTAAAGTCTGATGTGTAAAGAGCAATATTGCATAGGAACCTGGAATGTTAGGTCCATGAATCAAGGCAAATTGGAAGTGGTCAAAGAGGAGATGGCAAGAGTCAACATTGATATTTTAGGAATCAGAGAACTAAAATGGACTGGAATGGGTGAACTTAACTCAGATAACCATTATATCTACTACTGTGGGCAAGAACCCCTTAGAAGAAGTGGAATAGCCATCATAGTCAAAAAAGAATCCAAAATGCAGTACTTGGATGCAGTCTCTAGACAGAATGATCTCTGTTTTTTCCCAAGGCAAACCATTGAATATCATAGTAATCCAAGTCTGTGCCCCAACCAGTAATGCTGAAGAAGCTGAAGCTGAATGGTTCTAGGAAGACCTATAAGACCTTCCAAAACTAACATCCAAAAAACATATTCTTTTCATTATAGGGGGCTGGAATGCAAAAGTAGGAAGTCAAGAGATACCTTAAGTAACAGGCAAATTTGGCCTTGGAGTACAGAATGAAGTAGGGCAAAGGCTAACAGAGTTTTGCCAAGAGAACACACTGGTCATAGCAAACACCCTCTTCTAAGAACACAGGAGAAGACTACACATGGTCATCACCAGATGGTCAACACTGAAATCAGATTGATTATATTCTTTGCAGCTGAGAATGGAGAAGCTCTATACAGTCAGCAAAAACAAGACTGGGAACTGACTGTGGCTCAGATCATGAACTCCTTATTGCCAAATTCAGACTTAAATTGAAGAAAGTAGGGAAAACCACTAGACCACTCAGTTATGACCTAAATCAAATCCCTTATGATTATACAGCGGAAGTGAGAAATAGATTCAAGGGATAAAATCTGATAGAGTAACTGAAGAACTATGGACAGAGGTTCGTGACATTGGGCAGGAGGCAGGGATCAAGACCATCCCCAAGAAAAATGCAAAAGGCAAAACGGTGTCTGAGGAGGCCTTACAAATAGCTGAGAAAAGAAGAGAAACTAAAGGCAAGGGAGAAAAGGAAAGATAAACCCATCTGAATGCAGAGTTCCAAGGAATAGCAAGGAGAGAGAAGAAAGCCTTCCTCAGCGATCACTGCAAAGAAAATGGAAAACAATAGAATAGAAAAGTCTAGAGATCTCTTCAAGAAAATTAGAGATACCAAAGAAACATTTCATGCAAAGATGGGCACAATAAGGGACAGAAATAGTAGGGACCTAACAGAAGCAGAAGATATTAAGAAAAGATGGCAAGAATATACAAAAGATCTATACAAAAAGATTTTTATGACCCACATAACCACAATGGTGTGATCACTCACCTAGAGCCAGACATCCTGGAATGTGAAGTCAAGTGGGCCTTAAGAAGCATCACTATGAGCAAAGATAGTGGAGGTGACGGAAATCCCATTGAGCTATTTCAAATCCTAAAAGACAATGCTGTGAAAGTGCTGCACTCAGTATGCCAGCAAATTTAGAAAACTCAGCAATGGCCATAGGACTGGAAAAGGTCAATTTTCATTCTAATTCCAAAGAAAGGCAATGCCAAAGAACGTTCATACTACTGCACAACTGCACTTATCTCACACGCTAGCATAGTAAATCTCAAAATTCTCCAAGCCAGGCTTCAACAGTATGTGAACTGTGAACTTCCAGATGTTCATACTGGATTTTAAAAAAGGCAGAGGAACCAAAGATCAAAGTGCCAACATCTGTTGGATCATCAAAAAAGCAAGAGAGTTCCAGAAAAGCATCTACTTTTGCTTTATTGACTATGCCAAAGCCTTTGACTGTGTGGATCACAATAAACTGTGGAAAATTCTTCAAGAGATGGGAATACCAGACCACCTGACCTGCCTCCTGAGAAAACTGTATGCAGGTAAAGAAGCAACAGTTAGAACTGGACATGGAACAACAGACTGGTTCCAAATAGGAAAGGAGTACGTCAAGGCTGTATATTGTCACCCTACTTATTTAACTTATATGCAGAGTACATCTTGAGAAATGCTGGGCTGGAAGAAGCCCAAGCTGGAATCAAGATTGCCAAGAGAAATATCAATAACCTCAGATATGCAGATAACACCACCCTTATGACAGAAAGCGAAGAAGAACTAAAGAGTTTCTTGATGAAAATAAAAGAGGAGAGTGAAAAAGTTGACTTAAAACTCAACATTCAGAAAACTAAGACCATGGCATCAGGTCCCATCCCTTCATGGGACATAGATGGGGAAACAATGGAAACAGTGACAGGCTATTTTCTTGGGCTCCAAAATCACTGCAGATGGTGACTGCAGCCATGAAATTAAAAGATGTTTGCTCCTTGGAAGGAAAGTTATGACCAACCTAGACAGCATATTAAAAAGCAGAGACATTTCTTTGCCAACAAAGGTCCGTCTAGTCAAAGCTATGGTTTTTCCAGTAGTCATGTATGGATGTGAGAGTTGGACTATAAAAAAGCTGAGCACCGAAGAACTGATGCTTTTGAACTGTGGTGTTGGAGAAGACTCTTGAGAGTCCCTTGGACTACAAGGAGATCCAACCAGTCAATCCTAAAGGAGATCAGTCCTGAGTGTTCCTTGGAAGGATGGATGCTGAAGCTGAAACTCGTCTACATTAGCCACCTGATGTTAAGAACTGATTCACTGGAAAAGACCCCAATGCTGGGAAGGATTGAAGGCAGGAGGAGAAGGAATAAGATGGTTGGATGGCATCACAGATTCTATGGACTTGAGTTTAAGGTCCAGGAGGTGGTGATGGACAGGGAAGCCTGGTGTGCTTCAGTCCATTTGCAGAGTCGGACACGAATGAGCGACTGAAGTGAAGTGAACTGACCCTTTAAAATTCCCAGCAAAGCAATCATATGTTTGTGCCTCCCTTAATTTGTCTCAGTCATCAGAGTATTTCATGTCAGACATTACACAGGGAATCAGGCATCAGTTGGACTAGATGGAAAAAGGTGACCCAACCACCTGGCAGATATTTCTGGCATCTTGCCATACTTTAACTATGCCCCTGACAGTTTTGGAACTTTGACAGTCTTAAAATCACACAGCTTGCCCTCAGTATGTTTACTTTTGGTTTTTTTTTTTTAGATTACCCAGAGCAATACGGGAGAAGGCAATGGCACCCCACTCCAGTACTCTTGTGTGGCAAATCCCATGCACGGAGAAGCCTGGTGGGCTGCAGTCCATGGGGTCGCTGAGCGTCAGACACGACTGAGCGACTTCAGTTTCACTTTCACTTTCATGCATTGAAGGAAATGGCAACCCACTCCAGTGTTCTTGCCTGGAGAATCCCAGAGATGGAGGAGCCTGGTGGGCTGCCGTCTATGGGGTCGCACAGAGTTGGACACGACTGAAGTGACTTAGCTGCAGCAGCAGCAGCAGCAAAGCGATACGAACAGCATTTGAACTTAAAAACTGAGCCCAAGACATTTTTTGTTGCTAAATACCACTAGCATACATATCTTGGTTAACATGCAACTATAGTGAAGCATCGTTGCATTTACTCCTGAGTGCTCCCACCTCTCTTACATTTCTACTGTCTCCTTTAAAGACAAATGTGTGTGTTTACATGATATAGGATACAATTCAAATTGTACAACAGGTCATAAAATTAAAGTGGGCTGCCCACCTCCCTCTCAGAGATAATCCGTTAGTTTCTTGTGTAAAATATACACTTAAACACAGACTACAGCATACATGAATGTTCTCAGCCAAATTTTCTGGAGAGAATTAACCTCTCTAAGGCATCACGTGTGTGTAGTAAATTAACTTTTCTCCTTAGGCATCAGGAAGGGTATTATGTACCATCCTTGAATTGAAGAAATAATTACAAATAATTTTCTGTGTGCTGTGTTTCAGATAAGAAACTCTAGCTGAGAAATGCTTTTATTTAACAATCTAGTTTGCAGATTATGTACATGGATACACATGGAGCTGCTGTCTTCCTCCGGTCTATTCTCATCCGTTTCCATACTCTTCCTCTTGTACTTTTTTCTTTATTTTGTACTGAGTTATAACGTAAGTTAGAAACGGTACACAGTGCACCCGTCTTCAGTATGCAGCATGAAGAGTCTTGTGTGTGTGCGCACCCACGTGGCCGCCATTCGCCTGAGGATATAGACCATCTGTATCACTGTCTCACCCTCAGAGCCAGCCTCTAGTTCTGTCACTACAATTCATCCTGCCTGTTTTGAACCTTTATATCAACAAGACCATATTTATATTTTCTTTCTTTCCCTCAATATATCAGGGAGATTTTCCATGTTGTTGTGCATATCAGTTATTGTTTTTATTGCTGAGCATTATTTCATTATGTTAATAGATTCCCCTGTTGATGGACACTTGGATAGTTTCCAATTTGTGGCTATTTTGAATAAAGCTGCTTAGGAACAGATTTACAAGTGTCTTTTGATGGTTATGGGGAAACACCTGGGAACAGACTGGGTCATAAGATAGACCTGTGTCTAGCATTAGTAAACATTACCCAACAGTTTTCCTAAATGCTTGTTCCAACTTTGTTTATTCTTTTTAACAGATGAATAGTATTATATGATTTTTCCATGATTTCTTTAAACTACCCCTACTCTTAGTAGCTGTTTCCAAACATTGGCTATTACAGCATGTTTCAGATATTGTCCTTTTACATAAATCATTTTCACATATACAAGTTTATCTATAGGAAAAGTTGTAAGAAGAATATTTGCTGGATCCAAGGATATATGCATTTTTAATTTTAGTAAATATGAACTAATTGTCCCTAAAGTGTTTCAACTAGTCAACTGGCAATATTGGGCATTGTCTCACCTCATACTCACAGATATAGTATATCATAAACTGTTTTGAATTTCTCTGTCCAATGGGTATAAATTGTAAATTATTTGTGGCTTTCATTTTAGTGTTCCTTATGATAAGTGATATTGAGTGCACTTTTATAAGTTTAAAAAACATTAGTATTTCCTTTTCTGTGACTTCTTTTAAAATATACTAATTATTCTTTTGAGTTGCTGGTCCTCTATTGATTCAGGGGAACTCTTTTTATACATGAAAGAAGTTAGTCTTTTCTCTGTGATATGCATTGCAACTATTTCCGCTGAGATTGTTGCTTGTCTGCCACTACTGTTAATAACTGAAAGAGCATTTTGGAGTATTCTTTATATCAGTTTCTAAAGCATATTACAAAGCTTTAGCCTACCCTTTCTTTCACTTCCCACAAGATGGGTCTTGGTATTATTAGTGAATGAAAGAAAACTGGAAGGAAGCCTGTATACAAAAAAGCAATGAGCAGACACACAGAACGTGAGCACGGATGCTGTCCTAACAATTTTACGACAAGTTGCAATCTAGGAAGATTCTGTGTTAGGGTTACTCGTTCAGCTTTGCAAACTGCTTTTATGTGGTAATCAGATGCCTTATGCTTCCCTTAGAGCAGCCCAAAGTAAGAGAGAGATTGGTGGTCACGCTGCTCCCAAATCCTTGATCAATTTAGAGTATCTCGTAAAATGCCCTCAAAATGAGGCATTATGCTAAATAGCTGTATCAGTGAGAGGCTTCAAAACGATTAGTCTCATTCCTCAGGATGATTCTCACCCCCACTGACCTCTTCCATTAAAATCAAAGCATCATAACCTTACAGTGCGCTCACTTTCTTCTCCGTTAGATTCTCTGTGGCCAAGTACCATTTATTATTTGTATCAGTTTCCTATTGCTGCCATAACAAATTGCCACACATTTAGCACTTAAAACAATACCCTTTAAAAAAAAAAAAATCCTGTAGTTCTGCAGGCTAAAAGTCCAGATCACCATAGCTTGGCTGATTCCTCGGCTCTAAGTATTGTAAGACAGAAATCAGGGTGCCAGCAGGGCCATGATTTTTCTGGAGCCTTTGGAGGTGAATCAGTTTCCAAGCTCATTCAGGTAGCTGGCAGAATTCAGTTCCTTGAGGGTGCAGAGGTTGCTGTTTCCTCTCTGGCTATCAGTGAGGAGCTCCTCGCAGTTCTTCAGGCCACCTGCTTTCCTGTTTGCTTGCCACCCCTCAGCTTCAGACCCACAGCAGGGACTGACTCCTCATATTTTGAATCTCTCTGAATTTCCCCTTCTGTGATACCTTGTTGCAGCTATAAGAGTTTCTCTGCTTTTAAAAGCCTATGTGATTAGGTGGACACAACTGGATAATATAAAATCATCTTCGTTTTTAAGGTCTGTAACTTTAATTATGCCTGCAAAATCCCTTTTGCCATGTAAGGTCACATATTCAGAGGTTGTAGGGAGAGGACACAGACATTTTGAGGGACCATTAGTATGCTTACCTTACATACTGTGTTTTTCCTCCTCTCTCCCTCCTTCCCTTTATTTCTCTCTTTCCTTCTCTTTATTTTGTATTCATAACATCTAGCACAATGCTGGGTTCATAATGTAAGAGAATGAATATTGACTAGTTGAATTTCTTTTTAGAATTCTTCATCTTGAGGTGTTAGTCTAAATTCTCAGAATATATATTGAATCCAGAATTTATCAGGTGGTTATAAACTGCCAAAATATCAGAGTAGAAAAAAACATAAGAGGCTTCTGATTATCTTTTTCCTGCAACCAGGGATGGAGAGCCTGCCTGGTCCAGGAGGGTGGCTTTGTGTTTCTTGATCTAAGCAAACACTTTGGGTTGTTTGTGCTATGTGGGGCTCTCAGGACCAGAACAGATAGAACTCTGCGATGATACAGCCAAATTTGGACTCACCAGGGTTTTTAGAAAAACAGAGAATATTAGGCACTCGATAGAAAGCACTGTATTTTGGAACAAAGAAATACTGTGACAGAGGAAAAATTTTAGATAATTGTTACCTTATCTTCGGTTATGGGGTCTTCTTGGCAGAGACCAGAGATATCTTTGCATGAGAATTTGATCACAGTCTACACAGAGGCAACTGAGAAAGACAAATTCTCACCATTCCCCAGCAAATTTCACTAAAGATAAATCCTTATGGTTAAATATTCTCAGTGGAATAAATAAGCATCTCCAAATTTCTTGAGCAAAGTGATTTTGACTAATACTTTAGCTCCCATTTCTTGGTTGGTATAAAGTAAAAGCACTATATCATTATTGATTTTGTTTTCTTGCAATGGTCAAAGACTAATTTCAGTTCAGTTCAGTGGCTCAGTCGTGTCTGACTCTTTGCAACCCCGTGGACTGCAGCACACCAGGCTTCCCTGTCCATCACCAACTCCCGGAGCTTACTCAGACTCATGTCCATTGAATCAGTGATGCCATCCAACCATCTCATCCTCTGTCGTCCCCTTCTCCTTGTCTTCAATCTTTCCCAGCAACAGGGTCTTTTCCAATGAGTCAGTTCTTCGCATCAGGTGGCCAAGGTATTGGAGCTTTAGCTTCAGCATCAGTCCTTCCAATAAATACTCAGGGCTGGTTTCCTTTACAATTGACTGGTTTGATATCCTTGTAGTCCTTTAGTTACCTTAAAATACTATTTATATTTATTTTAGAGAATTAGATATTTACTAGAGTTTTTATGTATGTTTACAACACAGTCTTCCCCTAGGCTGCACCTTCCTTGAGCAAAGGATTCATCTTTAACCCAAGAATATAGTACAGTGTTGGGCATAGTTGTTTTTTTTTTTAATAAAGGCTCAGAGAATCAAATGAAAGTTATTTGTACTGTACCTTGCACACACTACTGTCTGTTGGGTCCCATAACCAGAGACCTATGGATGATATATAAACATAAACGATAGTTGAAAGAAAATGTGCTTCTGTGTGGTAAAATTCTGGAATTATCAACACTATGTTGACTTCAGTTGAATACAGATAAACATGGAACCTAAAATAGATCATCTGAATATCATCACTCTGCTATTGAAGAGAAAATAAGCAGCAGTAACCATTAGTAACAAAGTAACATTACCTAATCCAAAACTGCCATGTAATGAATCTCAACATCATTTGTGTTCTACCTCAATGATTAATAATATCTAACAAGAAAGATTCATGAAAAGGCACATTTTAGGAAAGTAACATCTTTCAAGTTCTGAGTCAAAAGTTATTCCAGTTAGGTTCTTCTTGGGAATCATAGCAAGCCCCTGCTCAAAGGGTGTGATTATAATTTCCATGAAGAGCCAGGGGCATCCATATCGGTGTTTAGTGAAAAACTGGATGAGGTGACTTGGTTTTGCAGCTCTCTGTGTGGGACCAGACTAAGTATGCTCACCAAGTACATAAAGAAGTTCTCCCAAACTGAATGATGATTTGCTCATGGCCACTGAACTTTCAGACTTTCAGAACTAAGAATATTTCTTAGGTAGAGATTGCCCTTTTAAATAAAGCTTTGCACATTAATGATGGGCATCTCAGAATCGTTCCTAAAATCCAGCAAAACAAGCACTGACAATGATAAAGGAATATATTTCAAACTACTGAAAAATTAAAAATAAAACCCTCCATCCTGTCATCTCTGATTGCTTATCAGGAATGCAGAAGTGAGGAAATGACCAAACAGTGTGATTGAGATAATTTTACAAATCATCACAGGAGGCAAAGAAAGTGTTTCATTTAGACAGAAGACTCCACTTATAGATTTTCATATAATAATTACATTCTAAGCTATAAAGCCCAAGGACCTTAGAGTGTTGGAACTAGAAGGGGTTTGGAGTACTTCCCAGTCTAAATCCCTTGTGTTACAGGTCATGGAATTCCTGAAGTGAAGTGAAGTGAAAGTCGCTTAGCCTTCTCTGACTCTTTGTGACCCCATGGAATTCTCCAGGCCAGAATACTGGAGTGGGCAGCCTATCTCTTCTCCAGGGGATCTTCCTGACCCGTGAATCGAACCACGGTCTCCTGCATTGCAGGTGGATTCTTTACCAACTGAGCTGTCAGGCCTCTAAAACTTCTAATTACAGTATTTTATAGTGGCATTTATAACAACCTATAAATTAAACTATTTTAACAGCTGATAATTTATTTTTAAATCATTCTGTAATCATAATTCTTTTGCTTTAATTTTTAGCTGAAACTGGTCATGAAGAATGTTTTTAGATATTTTGACATAATTTTGATTCATAAAGAAGGATAGGGAAATATTAAATATTGATGGCACAGTAAAATCCTGCCTCTGACATGTCCAACGGCTTTAAACATGTATGTATTACGTATACATGTAAAACAGTGTGAAGCCTCTGGTCAGACAGTCCTGCTTTCAAATGCTGTCTCTGTCATGTAGTAACTGTGTGTGATCCCAGCAAATTATTTACTCAGTAATCCTAGATCTGTTAAAATGAGTTAAAAATGCCTGACTCAAAGAATTTTGTGAAGTTTAAGGGGAATTATGCAGAATGTACCTACCACAGTACCTCTCAAAACATATAGCTTAATAGCTGCTTCTCTCATTCCTTCCCTCCACAATCATTTATTTTTATCTACTATTTAAGCACATTCTGCATCATTTCATGATTTCTAAATGGATTAGTCCTACTCTCCTAATAGCTATACCTTCTAACGCTCAGTCATGTCTGACTCTTTGCAACCCCATGGACTGCAGCCTTCCAGGCTCCTCTGTCCATGGAATTCTCCAAGGCCAGAATACTGGAGTGGGTAGCCGTTCCCTTCTCCAGGAGATCTTCCCAACCTGGAGATCAAACCCAGGTTTTCCACATTGCAGGTGGATTCTTTACCATCTGAGCCACAAGGGAAGCTCCCTAATAGCTATAGGAAACACATTTTTAACATTAACTTGGATAAGAAAAATAAATTTAAATACCTTTGTTCTTTAGGTGAAAACAGATTTTTCTATATTAAATATTTATTTCCTGGCAGAAGAAAAAGTTGCCATGCATGAGTTTTGGAGAATACTTTGAAAGTACTCATTCAAATCATGCAGTAGGACTTTTTATGTTGCTTGCTCAGGGAGAGGGGATATTTGGGAATAATTCATTATTTTTCCTTCCTGAAGTCTAGGCAAATTAATTTGCCTTTGACTGTGTGGATCAACTTCATTTCAACTTTGGCACTAAATTAAACTTGAGCTTGATATGGTTAAGGAGTTAGAAAAGTAATTTTAACACTTCAAATGAATTATAAAGCTAAGAGCTTCCTTTAGTGGAGGTGATGGAATTCCAGTTGAGCTGTTTCAAATCCTGAAAGATGATGCTGTGAAAATGCTGCACTCAATATGCCAGCAAATTGGGAAAACTCAGCAGTGGCCACAGGACTGGAAAAGGTCAGTTTTCATTCCAATTCTAAAGAAGGGCAATGCCAAAGAATGCTCAAACTATCACACAATTGCACTCATCTCACATGCTAGTAAAGTAATGCTCAAAATTCTCCAAGCCAGACTTCAGCAATACGTGAACCGTGAACTCCCTCATGTTCAAGCTGGTTTTAGAAAAAGCAGAGGAACCAGAGATAAAATTGCCAACATCTGTTGGATCATCAAAAAAGCAAGAGAGTTCCAGAAAAACATCGATTTCTGCTTTATTGACTCTGCCAAAGGGTTTGACTGTGTGGATCACAATAAACTGTGGAAAATTCTGAAAGAGATGGGAATACCAGACCACCTAACCTGCCTCTTGAGAAACCTGTATGCAGGTCAGGAAGCAATAGTTAGAACTGGACACGGAACAACAGACTGGTTCCAAATAGGAAAAGGAGTATGTCAAGGCTGAATATTGTCACCCTGCTTATTTAACTTCTATGCAGAGTACATCATGAGAAACACTGGACTGGAAGAAACACAAGCTGAAATCAAGATTGCTGGGAGAAATATCAATAACCTCAGATATGCAGATGACACCAACCTTATGGCAGAAAGTGAAGAGGAACTAAAAACCTCTTGATGAAAGTAAAAGAGGAGAGTGAAAAAGTTGGCTTAAAGCTCAAAATTCAGAAAACGAAGATCATGGCATCTGGTCCCATCACTCCATGGGAAATGGATGGAGAAACAGTGGCAGACTTTATTTTTGGGGGCTCCAAAATAACAGCAGATGGTGATTGCAGCCATGAAATTAAAAGACACTTACTCCTTGGAAGAAAAGTTGTGACCAACCTAGATAGCATATTCAAAAGCAGAGCTATTACTTTGCAGACTAAGGTCCATCTAGTCAAGGCTATGGTTTTTCCTGTGGTCACGTATGGATGTGAGAGTTGGACTGTGAAGAAGACTGAGCGCTGAAGAATTGATGCTTTTCAACTGAGGTGTTGGAAAAGACTCCTGAGAGTCCCTTGGACTGCAAGGAGATCCAACCAGTCCATTCTGAAGGAGATCAACCCTGGGATTTCTTTGGAAGGAATGGTGCTACAGCTGAAACTCCAGTACTTTGGCCACCTCATGAGAAGAGTTGACTCATTGGAAAAGACTCTGATGCTGGGAGGGATTGGGGGCAGGAGGAGAAGGGGATGACCGAGGATGAGATGGCTGGATGGCATCACTGACTTGATGGACGCAAGTCTGAGTGAACTCTGGGAGTCGGTAATGGACAGGGAGGCCTGGCGTGCTGCGATTCATGGGGTCGCAAAGAGTCGGACATGACTGAGTGACTGAACTAAACTGAACTGAACTGAACAGGTTCTGTGCATATTTGAAGTTGAATATTGATAATTTATTAAACATTTAGTAAAACTTCATTTTGTTGAACCAGTTGACCACTGAAAACTGTATTTTTGAAGAAAACATGTGCTATTTTGTATTTATACATTAAGCAGATATTTTACCTATTTGTTATGGCTTTATGTCAGAAATCAGGGATCCAAAATCAAAAGTAATAATCCGCAGTCTGGTGATAAGACAAGCAGCCATGGTGGTCTTACAATACAACTTGCTGCTGCTGCTGCTGCTAAGTCACTTCAGTCATGTCCAACTCTGTGCGACCCCAGAGACGGCAGCCCACCAGGCTCCCCTGTCCCTGGGACTCTCCAGGCAAGAACACTAGAGTGGGTTGCCATTTCCTTCTCCAATGCATGAAAGTGAAAAGTGAAAGTGAAGTCGCTCAGTCATGTCTGACTCTTAGCAACCCCATAGACTGCAGCCCACCAGGCTCCTCTGTCCATGGGATTTTCCAGGCAAAAGTACTGGAGTGGGGTGCCATTTACTAAATTAGAAAAATCCTGCCTTTCTGGTCTCATCTTTATTACTCTTTCCTCTACCGCACTACCCTCTAGTTATCTCAATCACACTTTTCCTCTCCTTGAACACACCCACTGATCTATGCCTCAGTTCCTTTGCACTTGCCTCCCCATCCCCCATAGGAATGTGTATTCTCCATGGTTTTCAATTGCTGGCTTTATTTCATTATTCAGGTCTTAGCTCAAGTGTCAACTTTGTCCCCAGTCAATCTTTACCACATCACTTTTTAATTCTTTAAAAATGCCTTGCTTACTAATTTTTTATTTATATCTTGAATATATAACTGCAATTGTAGAATTAAATTCCATAAGACACTTCCTGACCTGCCTTGTTCACAGCTCTGTCTCCAGTGCTTGGCCCTTTACCTCACTCACAGTAAGCAGATACTCAATAAATATTTACTGAATCAAATGAAGGGTGCCATGAGGAGTAACTGGGGCCATCAGGCCAACTTCACACAGAGGGTAATGCTTGAGGCTTGAAAGACCATATTCAAAATATGGGATTAACACCCAAATTGGGGACTGTTTAGAAGAGGGATTTCTGGAAGTGTGACTATTTGCATAAACAGAACAGAAGATGGTCCCATGCTTCCAAGACAGTAACTTCAGTTTTGGATAAGTTGAGTTTCTGATGCCTATGAGTCATTCAGGTAGGGATGTGCCATGGACACTTAGACAAAGGAGCAAAGATCTGTCTTGGAGACAGAGGTTTCTGCTGCTTTTTACCTTGTAAAGCTACTCAGGACAGAACTACTCCTAAGCATAAATCTTTCAGGGACTGCTTTAATAAGTTTTCTATAATTAGCAGCACATTTTGTGAAAATTACTGAAAATATGGTAAAGCCAATCTTTGAAATATAAAGCTAGAGTTTTAAAAGCTTAGCTTTTGTTTATCTCATTATCTGGTCTTATAAAAATATATTCATATATTTTTAGCCTAACTAAAGTTTATTCATTTATTTTATATTCATATATTTTAAGCCTAACTCAAGTTGAAGCATCAAAATTCCTGACTGCATGGATTCCATTTATATATCATCAATTTAGACTTTGTTCATGTGTGTCCCGGAATCCCTGGGGTAGGGGAGAAGTTTAAAGTATATTGAAACTTACAAAAATTTGACAAAAAGAATTCAGGGCATTTTAAACTAAGAAACTATAAAAGTAAATTTGTTGACAGAAGGAACAAATAAGTTTCTGAACTTAGCAACCAATGAAGAATTACCATTTGTATGATTTGTGACAGAAAGAAATTTTCTTCACTTGTCCAGTTCTTTGAGGGAAAAAGCCCTTCTCCACCCGTTTCCTGGACCTTCAGCTCTTCTCTCCCACTGGGAAGGACGCCTTGGAGGAGAAGCCAGTAGACTGCTCATCTGAACTTGAGGTTGTGAGGAGGGAGCACCAGAACTCCAAGGAGGACAAAGGAGGAGGAGCAGGAGAGGCCAAGAGTTAAGAGTGCCTCCTAGACAAGGGAAGAGGGGGAGACCCAAGCAGAGAGGCTTTCAGATGTCCGTCTAGGGGGATTCAGTGTGTAGGAGGCAACTGAAGATACACGATGGAGAACCACCTTGCACAACCCTCTGCACTTGTGATCTTGATTGTCTAAACCTAAGAATTCTCTCTCTACTGAGTGTTTTACCCTTTCAGCCCTTCAGGGCATCGTTAAGGGATTACAGCTGGATGCTTTAAGGGTTTGATCTTTTGGTGCAAAATGAGGCAAGGATGCAAATGAAGAGCTGGCAGTTTTTCTTGGACTCTTCATATTTCAGCTTCCTAATATGCACATTCACAGAAGTCTCAGGAGAGTCTCACGGGGTTTCCCAATCACATAGTCAGATTCTCACTGTTTTATTATGATGCCTTCCAGAATCAACAAAAATAAAACTTAACACTTTTTAAAAATGATTAGAACATATTTTTCAACTCTAACAAGGTGTTTAATTTAGAATGAAAGAACAAAAACACACGGTGCCAAAACCAAGATGAACTTAAGGTTATGAAATCTGTGTACTTTTACAACAATAGGTATGTAAATGAATATATGTGTGTGGCATGGGTGGAGAGCTGGGGAAGAGAACCTTAGTTTTTCAGTTCTGTTTTCTGACAATATGTTATTACCAGTATTTGGTGGAGTAACTGGCACATGATTGCATTCAAAACCGTTTGCAAAATAAGTTAATCATTTTAGAGAATCTCAGACTGTTTTAGGGCCAGTTTAAGTGTGTTTTTTTCAAGTTGTTCTGCCTGTAGAACCATCTCGTTTCTGTAAATTGCCAGAATTTACAGGGTGGAAGAAAGGAAGATGAGTTGGTATAAAGATCAAAAGAAGCCAGAAAGTAGGGCTAAGAAATTAAGGGGAGTCAAAAGTGAAGGACAAACCAGTGTCCATTGAGTCTGGAAATTTCTAGGCCTCTGCACCCAGCAGAGGAAGTACAGAGCATGATGATTAAGAGACAGAACTCTAGAGTCAGACTTCTTGAGTTCAAATCCCAGCTCTACTCTTTACAGTACCTTAAGGAGTTGGCTGACTTTCTCTCCACCTCAGTTTTTCATCTGTGAATTGAGGATACTGATGTTCCAGCGCTGACAGAAGGTCTCTGTAAGCTGACTCCCTGCCTGTGGGGAATGCTTGCTTCCAAGTGCTAGTCTCTGAGTAATGGAGGCTTTCTGGTGAGAAGTAATGCAGTCTAGTCATGATTTAGATGGTCCAGTGCTACTAAGCAACTTCTTTCAATATTTTTGCCTTCTTTCTCATGTTAAATAGGAATAATACAATCTGCTTCTTGAAACTTATAAGATATATTTTGGAAGATTTTCACAAGATAATACAGAACAACAAAATATGTGAAAGTGTTATTTTAAGTTCAAACACTTTCATCATACTTTGCATGTGTATTCCCATGTATTCCAGGGCACCACAACATCTGATGTCTGAAAATTGTGGCAAGAGTTTACCTTCCACAAGGAGAAGGTAAGTAAATCAAGTATCTCCACAAGAAGAGGAAGTAAATCACTCCAATTTTTTAAAAAGAAGAACCTCATACTACAGACAAAAATCCTGGGGCTTCCAGTCAGCTGTTTCTCTCTTTGGTCAGCCTCGTCCTTCCATCTCTACCCTCCATGAGTGGTCAGGTGAAAAGGGTGATGAGTGGTCAGGTGAAAGGGGTGATGAGGCGGGGCAGGTGCCCCCAAACTATAGCCCTGGGGATCTCAGGTGCTGCTGAATCCTGAAGTCTGAGGGTGACCATCCCACCATGAAATGACAGAACTTGGTTTAGCTATCAAGGCACTTAATTTCAAAACTAGATTTAGTATGTATAGGACTTTGTTTTAACCATGGCACAAGAGCAAGGGATATTTAAGTCTGGAGACCTTTTCTTGATACTCCATGTCTTAAATAAGATGAGTGCTACCATCATATGATAGTATATGTTCTGTCAGCTTTTTACAGCACATTTCTGCATTTTCCCAGTGTTAGAGAGAGTATCCATTGATTAATCAATGTTAAAATTCACAATTTCCCAAGGGAAAAAAAATCTTCTTTGTTGAAGTTAATTAGCTAACATACACACATGCACACTGGGATCTTTAAAATAAATTCCCTATACTTGTTTTGGAACAGCATTTACACTCATTATTATTTTTAAGGTTTTACACCACCATTCAGATAAGCTTTAAGGCAAGCAGAAGGCTAATTTTAAAATATGTTTTATTCTTTTCATTGCAATGGTGAATGGGATTATTTCCTTAACTTCTTTTTCTACTTTCTCATTATTAGTGTATAGGAATGCAAGGGATTTCTGAGTGTTGATTTTATATCCTGCAACTTTACTATATTCATTGATTAGCTCTAGTAGTTTTCTGGTCGAGTCTTTAGGATTTTCTATGTAGAGGATCATGTCATCTGCAAACAGTGAGAGTTTTACTTCTTCTTTTCCAATTTGGATTTCTTTTATTTCTTTTTCTGCTCTGATTGCTGTGGCCAAAACTTCCAGAACTATATTGAATAGTAGTGGTGAAAGCGGGCACCCTTGTCTTGTTCCTGACTTTAGGGGAAATGCTTTCAATTTTTCACCACTGAGGATAATGTTTGCTGTGGGTTTGTCATATATAGCTTTTATTATGTTGAGGTACGTTCCTTCTATTCCTGCTTTCCGGAGAGTTTTTATCATAAATGGATGTTGAATTTTGTCAAAGGCCTTCTCTGCATCTACTGAGATAATCATATGATTTTTATTTTTCAATTTGTTAATGTGGTGAATTACATTGATTGATTTGCAGATATTGAAGAATCCTTGCATCCCTGAGATAAAGCCCACTTGGTCATGGTGTATGATCTTTTTAATGTGTTGTTGGATTCTGATTGCTAGAATTTTGTTAAGGATTTTTGCATCTATGTTCATCAGTGATATTAGCCTGTAGTTTTCTTTTTTGTGGCATCTTTGTCAAGTTTTGGTATTAGGGTGATGGTGGCCTCATAGAATGAGTTTGGAAGTTTACCTTTCTCTGCAATTTTCTGGAATAGTTTCAGTAAGATAGGTGTTAGCTCTTCTCAAAATTTTTGGTAGAATTCAGCTGTGAAGCCGTCTGGGCAATCTATAGATTCAATGCAATCCCTATCAAGCTACCAGCAGTATTTTTCACAGAACTAGAACAAATAATCTCAAGATTTGTATGGAAATACAAAAAACCTTGAATAACAAAAGCAATCTTGAGAAAGAAGAATGGAACTGGAGGAATCAACTTGCCTGACTTCAGGCTCTACTACAAAGCCACAGTCATTAAGACAGTATGGTACTGGCACAAAGACAGAAATACAGATCAATGGAACAAAATAGAAAGCCCTGAGATAAATCCACACACCTATGGACACCTTATCTTTGACAAAGGAGGCAAGAATATACAATGGAGTAAAGACAATCTCTTTAACAAGTGGTGCTCGGAAAACTGGTCAACCACTTATAAAAGAATGAAATTAGATCACTTTCTAACACCACACACAAAAATAAACTCAAAATGGGTTAAAGATCTAAATCTAAGACCAGAAACTATAAAACTCCTAGAAGAGAACATAGGCAAAACACTCTCCGACATAAATCACAGCAGGATCCTCTATGAATCACCTCCCAGTATAATGGAAATAAAAGCAAAAATAAACAAATGGGATCGATCTAATTAAAATTAAAAGCTTCTGCACAACAAAGGAAACTATAAGCAAGGTGAAAAGACAGCCTTCGGAATGGGAGAAAACAGTAGCAAATGAAACAACTGACAAACAAATAATCTCAAAAATATACAAGCAACTTATGCAGCTCAACTCCAGAAAAATAAATGACTCAATCAAAAAATGGGCCAAAGAACTAAATAGGCATTTCTCCAAAGAAGACATACGGATGGCTAACAAACACATGAAAAGATGTTCAACATCACTTATTATCAGAGAAATGCAAATCAAGATCACAATGAGGTACCATTTCACACCAGTCAGAATGGCTGCGATCCAAAAGTCTACAAGCAATAAATGCTGGAGAGGATGTGGAGAAAAGGGAACCCTCTTACACTGTTGGTGGGAATGCAAACTAGTACAGCCACTATGGAAAACAGTGTGGAGATTCCTTAAAAATTGCAAATAGAACTGCCTTATGATCCAGCAATCCCACTGCTGGGCATACACACCGAGGAAACCAGAATTGAAAGAGACACATGTACCCCAATGTTCATTGCAGCACTGTTTATAATAGCCCGGACATGGAAACAACCTAGATGTCCATCAGCAGATGAATGGATAAGAAAGCTGTGGTACATATACACAATGGAGTATTACTCAGCCCTTAAAAGAACAAATTTGACTCAGTTCTAATGAGATGGATGAAACTGGAGCCGATTATACAGAGTGAAGTAAACCAGAAAGAAAAACACCAATACAGTATAGTGACACATATATATGGAATTTAGAAAGATAGTAATGATGACCCTGTATGTGAGACAACAAAAGAGACACAGAGGTATAGAACGGACTTTTGGCCTCTGAGGGAGAGGGAGAGGGTGGGATGGTTTGGGAGAATGGCATTAAAACATGTATACTATCATATAAACGAAGCGCCAGTCTATGTTCAATACAGGATACAGGATGCTTGGGGCTGGTGCATGGGATGATCCAGAGAGATGATATGGGGTGGGAGGTGGGAGGGGGCTTCGGCATTGGGAGATCCTGTACACCTGTGGCTGATTCGTGTCAATGTATGGCAAAACCAATACAATATTGTAATGTAGAATAAAGTATAAATAAATAAACAAATAAATAAAATACATTTTATATGGGTCTGTTTTGCATAGCAGGATAATCTGAATAAATCTTCCTTTGAGACATTCCTTCCATTTATCTCTCTTGTTTTTACAACAGCCAGCTTGTTCTTCACCTACAGGAGGGATAACAATTTTCCAGGGATTTTCAACTATTTCCAGATGTTGGACAAAATACAAGATTGAGAGAACCATGATCTTCAAAAGTTATTCATCACTTACATTTGTCTTTTATCTCTCAAATGCTATGCTCATCATTATGTTTGATAGAGTGATGTAAATTAGAAGTTATCCCATATCTGCTTTTACATTCAGATCTCACATCTCCCTAAATGTAAATCTGTTTTTGTTCCTTTCATTGCCAGTGTCCCCAGCATCGATTGCTCAGTTCTCTTGTGTTCCTTCCTGAGAGTTACTGGATTCTCAGATATGAAGGCACTTTTCTGAACTTGCTTTCAGTGTGGGTTTGTGGGTGGTGCAGAGGAGGATCCTCATCTGTGCTGCCTTCAGCAGCTGTGTAAATACAGCTGGAAACTTGCCAGTGGACAGTGTTGATTGTGAGCTGGCTTCCTTATGTGTTTGGGAACGCTGTTCCGAGAACCGCGAGCCCGCGATTTCAGGTGAGCCTTCACGGCTGCAACTTTCATATACATATTTATTGTAACTTTCTGGGTTTGGACAAAGCCTTGCCCTTAGTAGACATGTTGTTCATTAGGCCTAGGCTTCTTCTTGGATTTTCTATTGACATTTTACAATATCCTGAAACTGGTAACAAATAGAAATCTTACAAATCCTTTACTCTCCTGGATGTTTGGTATCATGTGGGTGTATTAGTCTGTTAGGGCTGCAATAACAAAATACCACAGACAGGGTGGCTTAAACAACAGCAGTTTATTTTCTCACAAATCTGGCCATCAAGGTGTCAGCAGAGTTGGTTTCTTTCAAGATGATCTCCTTGACTCATAGATGGAGCATCTTCTCCCAGCATCTGTACACGGTCTTTATTTTGTGTGTGCACCTGGGTCTGAGGGCTTCTCTGGTGGCTCAGACAGTAAAGTGTCCGTCTGTAACGCGGGAGACCTGGGTTCGATCCCTGGGTCGGGAAGATCCCCTGGAGAAGGAAATGGCAACCCACTCCAGTACTCTCGCCTGGGAAATTCCATGGATGGAAGAGCCTGATAGGCCACGGTCCATAGGGTCGCAAAGAGGTGGACGCTACTGAGCTAGTTCACTGGTTCGCAGGGTCTTAATTTCCTTCTTATCAGGATGCAAGTCACACCTGATTAGGGCCTACTCCCCTGAGGCATTTTATCACACGTGCTCAGGCACTAAGTCGTGGCTGACTTTTTGCAACCCCATGGACTGTAGTCCACCAGGCTCCCTCTGTCCACGGGATTTCCCAGGCAAGAATACTGGAGTGGGTTGCCATTTCCTTCTCCAGGGTGTCTTCCTGACCCAGGGGTTGAAGCCATGTCTCCTGCGTCTCATGCGTTGGCAGGCAGATTCTATACCACTGAACCATCAGGGAAGCCCCATTTCATCTTCATCATCTCTTTAAAGACTCTGCCACCAAATATGGTCACATTATGAGATACGAGGGGTCAGGACTTTAATATCTGAATTTTGGAGATTACACCATCATAGGACATAGCACATCATAGGAAGGATGCGTGAGGAAAAGGGAGGTCGTGATAAGAAAACTATTCAAAGCTTACTGTTGGGATATTGAATGTATGAGTTCTATGCTCAACAGGTACATAGATGAGCTCATTTCACTTCCTTCTCTTCCCAGATCAACTCTTCTTGAATTTCCTATTTCAGGAGGAACCGTCGTCATCTAAGCAGTCATAGAGCTAGAAACCTGGAATCATCTTGGATTCTTTTCTCCAGCTAATCCCCATTACTCTGTTAAACCCCTCATGAGTTGTGCGATTCTGCCTTGGAATGTAATTTGACTTCCACCCTCATCTCCTTTCCCATGGTCTCTTAATTGGGGATATTTATAATTAAGTCACCTGGAATACTAAATCCCCTAATTTATCTTATTTCCCCAATTCTGCCCTTTCTCCCTACTAAAATTTATCCTCCAAACTGCTCTAATAGTTTAAATCAACAAAGGTCTATATAGTCAAAGCTATGGATGTGAGAGTTGGCCCATAAAGAAAGCTGAGCACTGAAAAATTGATGCTTTTGAATTGTGGTGTTGGAAAAGACTCTTGAGAGTCCCTTGGACTTCAAGGAGATCCAGTCCTAAAAATCAGATGCTGAAGCTGAAGTTCCAATACTTTGGCCACCATATGCAAGAACTGACTTATTGGAAAAGACCTTGGTGCTGGAAAAGATTGAAGACAGGAGAAGGGGATGACAGAGGATGAGATGTTTGGATGGCATCGCTGACTCGATGGACATGAGTTTGAGCAAACTCTGGGAGTTGGTGATGGACAGGAAAGCCTGGCGTGCTGCAATCCATGGGCTTGCAAAGAGTTGGACACTTCTGAACTGAATTGAACTAAGAGAAAAAACCTGGTCATGTCAATTTTAGATTAAATTTCTTCAAAGTTTCTATATTACTTTAAGCATGGAATTCAAATTTCTTAGTTCTAACATGCAATATAATTCTTTCCCTTCAGTCTGATCACATGCTCACATCTGGGTGAGCATTATTATATCCAGGCAATTCAATACACCGATTGGCTAAAATAATTAGTATCTACTCCTTAGGGTTACCTTCCCTGGAATCTGAGCGACAGAATTCCCTGGAATCATGGGCTGTATGGGAAAAGAATCGGGACCAGGACAAAATCAGGGTTTCATTAAGAATGTGGAAGAGGAAAAAGACAATGGGTGTGAGGCAGGTAATCAAAAATGTCTTTAGTCTGTCCCTTCATGGAATTTGCAGCCTAGTGGTGAAGACAGAAAAATAAAGTAAAAGTTACAAGGCAGCATGATAAGAAGGATTATAGAGTTTTGTACAGGGTGCACATTGAGCATGAAGGCTCCTTTCTAAATTAAACTAGGGCTTCAAAGAAGATTTCCTAAAGGAGGAGATACACAACCCAAATTTGTGAAAAATGAGCAAAAGTTAACACACTAAAAGAAGAGGAAGAGGCACTGTGGCAGCAGGAACCACAAGTGAAAAGACTAAAGAGTCACGCAGCACTCACTGGGGAGCGTCACTGGGGTTGACAGAGAGGAACCAGAGGCGAGGCCAGGAGAGGCGGGACAGATCACCATACGCCATGTAAGCTTTATTCTATAAAGTTACCTATAACACTTCTATTATAGTCTATAAAGCTACTGTGTATGTAATTTTAACTATATGCTAAACATGGTATGCAGTTCTACTTGATACGGCACATTGGGTTTAGAATGTAAACCCCAGCTTAAAGCTCAACATTCAGAAAATGAAGATCATGGCATCTGGTCCATCACTTCATGGGAAATAGATGGGGAAACAGTGGAAACAGTGTCAGACTTTATTTTGGGGGCTCCAAAATCACTGCAGATGGTGACTGCAGCCATGAAATTAAAAGACGCTTACTCCTTGGAAGAAAAGTTATGAGCAACCTAGATAGCATATTCAAAAGCAGAGACACTTTGCCAACAAAAGTCCATCTAGTCAAGGCTATGGTTTTTCCAGTGGTCATGTATGGATGTGAGAGTTGGACTGTGAAGAAAGCTGAGCACCAAAGAATTGATGCTTTTGAACTGTGGTGTTGGAGAAGACTCTTGAGAGTCCCTTGGACTGCAAGGAGATCCAGCCAGTCCATTTTGAAGGAGATCAGCTCTGGGATTTCTTTGGAGGGAATGATGCTGAAGCTGAAACTCCACTTTGGCCACCTCATGCAAAGAATTGACTCATTGGAAAAGACTCTGATGCTGGGAGGGATTGGAGGCAGGAGGAGAAGGGGAAGACAGAGGATGAGATGGCTGGATGACATCACCGACTTGATGGACATGAGTTTGGGTAACTCTGGGAGTTGGTGATCGACAGGGAGGGCTGGCGCCTGTCACAGAGTCAGACACGACTGAGCGACTGAACTGAACTTAAAGATGAAGAAACTCAGACTAAAGGGTTAAACAGTTTATCCAGGGTCATATATGCTTGGCTGTAACCACTTTTATACACAACTTTTCACTTAGAATTCAAACTCACCTAACTTATTACATAAAGCAATGACAGGCTTAAGAATAGTTTTCCTGCAGGAATATATATTTGAATATATGAAGATACATTCAAGAACCATATATCTAAGAGAGACTGAAGGAAAGCCTATATGTAAAGTACATCTTCTCCTTTGACCAAGTTCTCTGATGGGCTCTTCTTTTGCATACATGTTAGAAATACAGTACAGCAGTCAGGTTCTTATGCACGATTCTTCTTCTGTCAGTGATTGTCAACAGTCATTGATCAAATATTGTATACAGCAATACTGAACAGGAACCCGGAATGTGAGGTCCATGAATCAAGGCAAATTGGAAGTGGTCATACAGGAGGTGGCAAGAGTGAATATTGACATTTTAGGAATCAGTGAGCTAAATAGGACTAGAATGGGAGAATTTAACTCAGATGACCATTATATCTACTACTGTGGGCAGGAATCCCTTAGAAGAAATGGAGTAGCCATCACGGTCAACAATAGAGTCTGAAATGCAGTACTTGGATGCAATCTCAAAAACAACAGAATGATCTCTGTTCATTTCCAAGGCAAACCATTCAATATCATGGTAATCCAAGTCTATGCCTCAACAAGTAATACTGAAGAAGCTGAAGTTGAACAGTTCTATGAAGACCTACAAGAAATTCTAGAACTAACATCCAAAAAGATGTCCTTTACATTACAGAGGACTGGAACGCAAAAAAATAAAGTCAAGAGAAACCTGGAGTAACAGGCAAATTTGGCCTTGGAGTACAAAACAAAGCAAGCCAAAGGTTAACAGTTTTTTCAAGAGAATGCACTGGTCATAGCAAACACCCTCTTCCAACAACACAAGAGAAGACTCTACACATGGACATCACCAGATGGTCAATACCAAAATCAGACTGATTATATTCTTTGCAGCCAAAGATGGAGAAGCTCTATACAGTCAGCCAAAACAAGACTGGGAGCTGACTGTGGCTCAGACCATGAGCTCCTTATTGCAAAATTCAGACTTAAATTGAAGAAAGTAGGGAAAACCGCTAGACCATTCAGTTATGACGTAAATCAAATCCCTTATGATTATACAGTGGAAGTGACAGATAGATTGAAGGCATTAGATCTGATAGCCAGAGAGCCTGAAGAACTATGGACACAGGTTCATGATTTGTGCAGCAGGCAGGGATCAAGACCATCCCCAAGAGAAAGAAATGAAAAAAGGCAAAACGGTGTCTGAGGAGGCCTTACAAATAGCTGAGAAAAGAAGAGAAACTAAAGGCAAAGGAGAAAAGGAAAGATATACCCATCTGAATGCAGAGTTCCCAAGAATAGCAAGGAGAGAGAAGAAAGCCTTCCTCGGCGATCACTGCAAAGAAATGGAGGAAAACAACAGAATGGTAAAGACTAGAGATCTCTTTAAGAAAATTAGGGACCCAAGGAAACATTTCATGCAAAGATGAGCACAATAAAGGACAGAAATGTTATGGACCTAACAGAAGCAGAAGATACTAAGAAGTGGCAAGAATATACAGAAAAACTATACAAAAAAGATCTTCATGACCCAGATAACCATGATGGTGTCATCACTCACCTAGAGCCAGACCTCCTGGAATGTGAAGTCATGTGGGCCTTAGGAAGCATCACTATGAGCAGAGCTAGTGGAGGTGATGGAAATCCCGTTGAGCTATTTCAAATCCTAAAAGACGATGCTGTGAAAGTGCTGCACTCAATATGCCAGCAAATTTGGAAAACTCAGCAGTGGCCACAGGCCTGGAAAAAGTCAGTTTTCATCCCAATCCCAAAGAAAGGCAATGCCAAAGAATGTTCAAACTAGTGCACAACACACTCATCTCACATGCTAGCATACTAATTCTCAAAATTCTCCAAGCCAGGCTTCAACAGTATGTGACCCGTGAACTTCCAGATGTTCAAGCTGGATTTAGAAAAGGCATAAGAACCAGAGATAAATGTGCCAACATCTGCTGGATCATCGAAAAGGCAAGAGAGCTCCAGAAAAGCATCTACTTCTGCTTTATTGACTATGCCAATGCCTTTGACTGTGTGGATCACAATAAACTGTGTAAAATTCTTGAAGAGACTAGAATACTGGACCACTTGACCTGCCTCTTGAGAAATCTGTATGCAGGTAAAGAAGCAACAGTTAGAACCAGAGCTAGAACAACAGACTGGTTCCAAATAGGAAAAGGAGTATGTCAAGCTTGTATGTTGTCACCCTGCTTATTTAACTTATATGCAGAGTGTCGTGTCTGACTCTTAGCGACCCCATGGACTGCAGTCTACCAGGCTCCCTCCATCTATGGGATTTTCCAGGCAAGAGTACTGGAGTGGGGTGCCATTGCCTTCTCTGATATGCAGAGTACACCATGCAAAATGCTGGGCTGGATGAAGCACAAGTGGAATCAAGATTGCTAGGAGAAATATCAATAACCTCAGATACACAGATGACACCATCCTTATGGCAGAAAGCAAAGAAGAATTAAAGAGCCTCTTGATGAAAGTGAAAGAGGAGAGTGAAAAAGTTGGCTTAAACCTCAACATTCAGAAAACTAAGATCATGGCATCTGGTCCAATCACTTCATGGGAAATAGATGCGGAAATAATGGAAACAGTGACAGATTTTATTTTGGGGGCGCCCAAATCACTGCAGATGGTGACTGCAGCTGTGAAATTAAAAGACACTTGCTCCTTGGAAGAAAAGCTATGACCAAGCTAGACAGCATATTAAAAAGCAGAGATATTACTTTGCCTAGTCAGCCTAGTCAAAGCTATGGTTTTTCCAGTAGTCATGTATGGATGTGAGAGTTTGACTATAAAGAAAGCTGTGCACTGAAGTATTGATTCTTTTGAACTGTGGTGTTGGAGAAGACGCTTGAGAGTCACTTGGACTTCAAAGAGATCCAACCAGTCCATCCTAAAGGAAATCAGTCCTGAATATTCATTGAAAGGACTGATGCTGAAGCTGAAACTCCAATATTTGACCACCTATTAGGGAGAAGTGACTCATTGGAAAAGACCCTGATCCTGGGAAAGACTGAAGACGGGAGGAGAAGGGGGTGACAGAAGATGAGCTGGTTGGATGGCATCACCGACTGCACGGACATGAGTCTCAGTAAGTTCTGGGAGTTGATGAATGGACAGGGAAGCCTGGCAGGCTGCAGTCCATGGGGTTGCTGAGTTGGTCACTACTGAGGAGCTGAACTGAACTGCACTGGTAGATCAAATGTCTTAGCTCATGCTCTCTTCCCAGTGAACTGTGTGGTCCCCTATATCCTCCTCATTGGTTCCCTGGGCCTCATCGAAGAGTCATCTGGCTCCAGATGTCAAAATGTCCCTGAAGTTGAGGCATTTTGGTTTGTCAGTGTTTGTACGAGTTTGTTTCCTAACTGTTAGTGGTGGTGGGATGAATATATGCCCTAAGTAATGAACCATACAGAAGCAAAGGACTGATAAACCATGATTGGGGAAAGAAATGGGGTGATAAAACTAGAATGTTAGATTGTGGTCACATTGTGGCAAATTTTAAGTAGAAGAGCAAGTATGTATGGTCCTTGTACTATAATGGAGCAGGGATTAAAAAATATTTCAGGAGCGCAGATCTACCATGTCACCCATAGGATAGACGGGAGCGGTACAGAGCATGATAACCAGGAGCAAGTGAGACAGCTGTTGCTCCTTTTCTTGGGTGAGGTGACATGGTGGGCGCCCCATGCAGGTCCCTAGTGGCGACTGTAGTCTCTTACACTCAGAGGACTCAAGGATGTTTCCTATAGTTGGTTTGCAATGGTTTTCTGGAACACAGCAAGTAGATTATGATTCTGACTCATTGTTCTTATTTCCTGAAAAATCCATGTCACCTAGATGTCTGAGATTAGACATGAAGAAAAATTAACATATTATAATTTCCAAATTTCCCTGTGTTTTGAAAGAACGTCATCTTAGGTAAGTTTTGCATAAACACTAAAGTCAATGTGTGTCTGAGGAAACCAGAATTGAAACAGACACGTGTAAATCAACGTTCATCACAGCACTGTTTACAAAAGCCAGGACATGGAAGCAACCTAGATGTCCATCAGCAGATGAATGGGTAAGAAAGCTGTGGTACATATACACAATGGAATATTACTCAGCTATTAAAAGAATGCATTTGAATCAACTCTAATGAGGTGGATGAAACTGGAGCCTATTATACCGATCGAATTAAGTCAGAAAGAAAAACACCAATACGGTATATTAATGCATATACATGGAATTTAGAAAGATGGTAACAGTGATCCTACATGCAAGACAGCAAGAGACACAGATGTAAAGAACAGACTTTTGGATTCTGTGGGAGAAGGTGAGGGTGGGATGATTTGAGAGAATAGCACTGAAATATGTATATTTTCATATGTGAAACAGATTGCCTGTCCAGGTTCGGTGCATGAGACAGGGTGCTCAGGGCTGGTGCACTGGGATGACCCTGAGGGATGGGATGGGGAGGGAGGTGGGAGGAGGGTTCAGGATGGGGAACACATGCACACCCATGGCTGATTCATGTCAATGTATGGCAAAACCACCACAATAGTGTAAAGTAATTAGCCTTCAATTAAAATAAATTAAAAAAAGTCAATGTGTGTGTGGGTGTGTTTGTAGAAATGCTTTTTTGTAGAAATAACTTTTGAACATATTTTCCTGGGATAGATTTTTGGTCCATGTGGCAGTGCCCTCTTGGGTTTCAAATCTGACTCTGAGGTTACCTAAGATCTCAGTGTTGGGGGTGCCCTTTCAGACCTACAGAGGCAGCCCCCAGGCTTCTGCTCTATCCAACTGCCCCATTTTCTCCCCAGACCTGCCTTCCATCATTTTCTGGGCAGGTGAACACTGGCCCCGAAGGCATTAGGGACATTCACTGAGACTTGTTTTTCCCTTTGTTCCTAGTTATGTTTCCAAGGTTTGTTGTCCTTAGGAAAATATCTGTGATGTTTTAGATTGATTCAGGGAAGGCTCCAAGTGGGCCCCTTAAACATTACACCCACTAGCAGTCTAATCAGTATTTGCTGCTACTTTTGTAGTGAAATGTTTAAGAACTTAGTTTTTAAGTCCATCCGCCCTTTCTTTTGATTGTTATAATGGAAAACATTTCTTTCAGTGATCAGAAGTAAAATGTTGATGGCAAATTTAAAAGACATTATGATCCTTCATATCTTTTTTTCTTGGCAAAGCAATTTAATTAGGAAATAGCCCTGCCTTCTAACATCTGACAATTACCATAAAATTATATCCTGTTTGGTCAAAATCAGTTTGTTCGAATTTGTAGCAAAATTTTGAGCTTTTAAAGTATTGTAAAAAAAGACAGTCATATTTTAAGTAAGAAAGATGAGGTTTTTAAAAATCAGAAATGCAAAGAACCTCTTTTAAAATGCAATCTCTAGTTTTCAAAAGTACGATTTCAGTGGGGCTGAGAGTGAGAACCTACTCAATCTTCTGGGAGGGTGTCTTGTGCTGGGAACTTACCAAATCTTGGGGAGGGTGTCGTGTGCTGATCATACCAGCTCTCAGCCTCTTGCTGTCTGTGCACGCACGCGCGGGCGCGCGCGTGTGTGTGTGCCTGTGTGTGTGTGCGCGAGAGCGCGCAGCCACAGGGCCACGGGGGTGCTCGGGCTGCGGGCTTCTTCGCTGCCGGGAGCGGGGCGCGCGTACCCGGCGGGGCCGACCCGGGCCGTGCGCAAACGCGGGCAAGGCCGGCTTTGTGTGTCAGTGCGGCTCCGCGCCGCCGCGGGCACCATTTTCTGCTCCGCTCCGGACAGGCACATAAAAGGAAGGCGGCCGCCGCCGGTCGCCGTCCTCTTTCCCTCAGATGCCCTCTGCTGCAGGTTTATTATTACAGTACGGGCCGCGCCGCCTCTCCCCGGGGCCCTGGCCAGCCGCCGGGCTGTGCAGCGCCCTGGCCGCCTTCACGCCTGGCGCGCCCCCAAACCGCCTCCTCCGCCTCCTTATTTGTCTGAAAAGCAACCGCACGTCGAGGCGGAGCAGCCCGCCAAGGGGGAGAGGCCCGGCCGGCCGTGTGCGCGCCGCGCTCCGGGGGCGGGGCCGGGCGGCGCGCGGAGCCGCGGGCCCCTTTGTCCCCGGGCCGGGCAGGCGCAGGGGGCGGCGCGGCGCTCGGGGTTCCCGGGTGCGGGGGCCCGGGGGCGCGCGCGTTGGCCGCTCGCCGACCGGGCCCCGAGTCGCCGATTCCTGCCGAGTAAGCAGTCTGGCTCCGCCGCGGCCGCACAGTGGCAGCGAGGCTGGGGTGCTGGCGTGGCGCCAGCCCATCAGAATTAGCTCATTGTTCACTAGCACACTAGCAGCAGAGAGAGAGAGAAACTGACTCTTAGAGAAAGAGACACACACTCTTGGAGAGAGCGCGAGGCAGGGAGACCTTCCCCCTCCTTTTTCCAAGGCTGCACTTCTTGGAAGTGAAGCCGGTTTGGGCTTTGTTTCCCTCCCCCCCTCCTCCCTCCTTTTCCTCCACCCCTTTTCCCTCCCCCGCCCCCTCCCCCACCCCCCTTCCCCAGCTGTCTTTCTAGCATGATACCCTTTTTCATCCACATTTGTGTTTCAGGTGTAGAGAGGAGAGAGTGAACAGGGAACGGGGCTTTTGTCTGTAAGTATATGCCATTCCCATCCCCGGCCGGGAGCGCTGCTTTCTCTTTTGTGTCGATTTCTTGCCGTTGCTCTTTGCTGGACTCCAACCCTGCAGAGTTCATGCTTCTTCCCTCTAAATTTTAAAGAACGGAAGCCTGTACTTAGACAAATTCTGGCATTTTGGTCCCGCTGCATTACGGCTGGAATTTGACTTGGGTGGTTTTGGTCCCCCCCCAATGCACAAGTTAAGAGGGAGAAATCTGTTGGGAAGGGGTGGGGTTTTTCGCTTGTTGGTGTGATTAATTTTTGTTCTTCTTGCTAATAAAGCATTGTTAGGAACTGTTTTGTTTCTTTGCATTAAATGCACTTTGGTGCATGCACATCCCCCTCCTTTTATAAAGTGGATTTGTGTTCCTCTGTCCTTAGTCTTTATTACTCTTTCAAAGCTGCTGCGCCTCCAAGGGTCTTTTCAGGCATTCGATCTTGCAACACTTTCCCCCTGCATTTTCTTATAAAGCAGCTGAACTTTGGGGGAGGGATGGCTTAAAAATAAGTGACTGCTTTTTGCTTGATGATGATAATAATCTGATTTGCATTTCTGTGTGTCTGTAATACCATTATAGGAAAACTCGAAGAGCTTATAATACCCTGTTAGAGAACTTTGTTTCTCCATTCATCTTAATTTTTGTCATAACTTATGTTAACAAAAGAACTGTATTCTGACACAAAGGTTGAGAGGAAAATCACCGCAGCCCGTATATTAATGTTTATTTGGTTTAGGGAGAAGGGCATAGTGGTGTATATTCCTGACTTTTCCCCCTTAGTGTAGTTTCTTTTTTTTTTTTTAAACACGGAAGGTTATGTAATGCAGTGCCATTTCCAAAAATATCCACTCTGAGGCATTACACTACACGGTGGAAGGCTGATTCGTATTCTGCTGTCTTGATTGCAAATATACTGCCAGTAGTATGTCTGGGAACAAAGAGCGGCCAGAAAACAATCTATTTTTATCACTTGGTTCTACTTTTAAGTTATTAAGCCTTTTAAACTCCTGCAATTTAAAGATGAACCCAACACTAAGAATAGCCCAGGACTCTGCAAAGCCAGGCACCAGGGAGTCCTTTGTCCCCTATTTAAGCCTGCAGACCATTTGAAAAGCTCTTTCAGAAGCTTCAGTGGTTACAATAATTTGCATGTAACTGAGCTTAACCATAGAAAATGATTATTTGTCTGTAACCTCTAAACAAGCATTTCTCATTTACTGACCTATGGTAAGGCAATTTGTCTACTGTATTTAAACATATTTTGCAGGTTGGTTGGTCTCCTTGGACTGAAGAGAGGGAGGGTGCAAGGCCAAGACTGTTAAGGATTCTCAAAATGGTAAGAATTGGTCATCAGAGGAGATTCTCAATTACTTCTTACCAGTCTTTATTCCATAAAAATACCAACCACCCACCTTCATCTCCTCTGAACCCTGCATTGTTTCTACCCTATATGACCTTTCAAAGGTTCCTATCCAGCCTGGCGAGCTTCTGCAGTACAGCAATTTATATTAGTTGGATGTGATGAATTAGGAATAAGATCTTTTGATTTTCAATCATTTTGAATAGAAAACTGAAATTCCTTTCAGAAGTGAAAAAATTTTAACTTGAACAACAGAAACTGTTCTGTTCTTTAAGAAGAGTGATAAATTGTGACATGCGTGGAAGAGGTGGCAAGCCATGGGGCTCAAACAAAGCAATGGGCCTTCTAGTAGAGAGAGCCAGAACTTATCCCAAAAGTAGGAGTCTGTGTCCAGCTAATCCAACAGCTATAGTATATGCTAAAGCGGTATATATGTAGAGCATGGACTTTTATGTTAATACACTCTATTGTTTCCCAAACATAATTACTGTTTTATTGCTGTCATTGATTTATAACTTCATTTATGAGAGACATCTGCTCAGTTTTAGAAGATAAGCGTGTTATCCTCTAAATGAAGGCGTAACTATTTCTGACAAGCATTATGACCAACAGAGGAGGCAGCTTAGTGTTCAATGATGGATTAAAGAAATAGATGAAATACACATTAAAAACAGTTGAATACATGTATTAATCTTTTTGAAAAATTTCCTCTATGGAAATGAAGTTGAACTGAAAAAAGAACAGAAATGTCATGAAACTTTTTAGTTAGGCACAGCATGTCCTACTGCAGATGTTTATGCTCTTAAAACACCTCTTTGCCACTTAGAGTGTGTGGTTTCCAAATTTAGTTTTCGTTTTTCTTTTAAAAGAGGGAGGAATTTAATGAATCAAAATTGAATCCGATATACTTGATGTTTTCTTTGAGAGCAATCCAAGTGTAAGCTTCCAAGGAGAAAAGTGAGTCAGAAGCAGTTACATGAATTCTGTTTGAATTCTGTTAATAAGTAAGCTGTTTATTTTTGGGGTATGCCTCACTTATCATTTCAACAGGTGGGTGTCAAAGCATCAAATAAAATAGATTTTGCTTGGGCATAGGTTGATAATGACCAAATTAAGTAACTTAAGGTAGAAGGCAAAGGGATAAACAAAATTAATCAGTAGGTTTTGTGCAAATGGTTTCTAATCGATATTAAATTCCTAACTAGCCATTGTCATAGGGTTCTAGGATGGTAATAAATTAACCTACTGCAAAGTGTTTTTATTTCGTTCTCTTTTTTCTGTGATTGGCCACGTCACCTTGTCTTGTAGCTCTTTTTCTCAGAACCTTACCCTGGAATAAAGAGGGTGTGAAGATTCCTGTGTGGTGTAATGTCAGGTGACCAGTTTGGTTGAACATCAGTCTGACCACTGATTCTGCCAAAATTGGTCCTATAGCTCAAGCTCAAAGAATAAATATCATGTTTCCATAGTAGTGAGCGGAGTAAGTTTTGTGGAAGGAAAGCATGTGTGCCAAAGCCCAGAATGAAAGTTGGAACAGTTCGAATGCAGAAGAGCAAATTCGAATTATTGTTACATGTTGTCAATTTCTTACAGTTGTCGTCTATTTATGGTGACAGAATGAGAAATCAGTTTGTTGCTCTTGGAAGGATTTTTAGTCATGGAAAAATTCTCACAACTTTTGGTGATCCTTTCATCAAGATGTCAGTCCCTTTTGGCACAAGCCCGTTGCCTGAAATGAAACCACCGACAGTTATTGTCTGTGGGTGATTCCAACTAACTTTCTAGCAATTTTCTTATTCCAGGAGTTCTGAGCTCTTCAAAGTCTTTTCACATACTAATATATAAAAAAAAATTTTGATTGTCTTCTTTTTTAAACTGAAATTAGAGGTGTTTTATAACTCCTTTTCTCCTTTTGGAAAAATGAAGTTATTTTCTTTACTTGATTAAAACAGGACTTACTTTGCTGACCTGTGTAACTGGCTTACTTAAAGAATTACCTCTTATATGGTAGAAACTAACGCTGGGGAAGCAGTGGACTTTAGAACATGTATAAACTTTTATGTTTTCTGTGAAACATATCTTTCCATTTATACAGAAACATGGATTTCCATATTTTAAAACACTAAAAAGGGTCTAATTTCAGTAGACCCTAATTGACCTGTTTAGTAAAGTAAAGGGCTTATTCCAAATACAAATTTACTATCAACTCATTCCAGAGTAAGAAATTAACTAGCAGACTCTAGGATCCAGAACAGAATGTTTCAATATTTAGACTTTTGACATACAGTAAAATGATGTTTCACAATGATAACTTTTTGCATTATAAAAAAATACAACTGCGTTGTTAATCTATGAGGTGGTAATCACATTGTATTCCATATAGGGGACCCTTTGGGCACAACTCCAGGGGCATCATTTACATGGGCTACAGTGCATCTGGGGTTGTTCATTTTAGGAGTACTGTTACAAGTTTTAATTTTGAGTGTGGTTTGCCATATCTTCGTTTTCTAGAGTGTTCTTTTTAATAACATCCCCGGTTTTCTAGTAAGCATAACTTTTTCTAGCACTCCATCCCCGACATGTCTTTGCAATTAACAAGATACTGTGAGTCTGCAGAAATCCTCAGCATTTCTTTAATTTATATTTGGCTTTTTGTTTAATTTCTAAGATTATATTTAATATTGGTTCTTGGGATTTACTTAGTTGTTTTATTTTGAAGTTACTTGCTTTGGATACATCACTGAGAAGAAAACATTTCAAAAATAAGCAGATGGTCTTACTGAATAGTTTGAAAAAATAAATTTAATTCAGTGTCAAAGTTAAGTCCTGATTTTCAACATGACTACCCTTTGTGCTGTAAACTTGCCTCCTAGTATGAATGTGCCATGGATTCACAGTGGCGAAAGCTTGGGCTCATTATGTTTTAACAGAGACCTAGGAATTGGAACAATTTTAGATTCTCTCTCAGTCTGATGCTGAGCTTTTCAAAATGATGAGTTGACTGCATTGTACTGTTCTTAGAGCTTCGCTTTCTGTGAAGTGGCATTCATGAACTTACAAGGAGACTCTTTCAATAATCTCTCCAGTAACATAAGGTTTTCTTGTTTAAAGAAAAAGAGAAAGATTGCAAAGGGATGAGGTACTGTTGGTAGCTGTGCCGTTGGGTTTTGGAATGTAAATTTACAAGTTACTCAGTGATTTTTTGACTGTGGGGATGCTGAAAAGTACCTAGGAGAGTAATTGTAGATGGTACTGTCTTCTCTTTTACCAGTGCTTCTAGCACATTGTGAGGGGAGAATTGGGAATTGTTTGGGGAATTAGGACAGTAGGGATGGTCTATCTGGGTTTAGCCCCAGTCCCTCTTCCTCTTGAGCTAAATAGATAGGTCAGGCAGAAGAAGGTATTTGAGCAGAAATCTTGGAATAAACAGGTATTTAAAATATCATTCTATTTCTTTATTTGTTCTACTTTAAACTGATGTAGTTCTTAAAAACTGGCATGTAAATCAGATCTTCATAAATACACTGAAAGAATTCTTTTTATTTTAAACCCTAAGGTGAATGGTTTTCCCGGGTGGTGCAATGGTAAAGAATCTGCCTGCGAATGCAGGAGATGCAGGAAGACACGAGTTCAATTCTTGGGTCAGGAAGATCCCCTGAAGTAGGAAATGGCAACCCATTCCAGTATTCTTGCCTGGAAAATTCCATGGACAGAGGAACCTGGCTGTCTAGAGTCCATGGGGTCGCAAAGAGTCAGACATGACTGAGCACACACACAGTCTAAGATGAATACTTTAGGAAAGTGTACTTCTGAAATGTGAACACTTTACTAATCCAAATGAAGAACCTCCAGATGATGAGTTTTATACATTGTGCTCACTTACACTGGACTGACTAGGAGCCTTAGAGAGGTGCTGTGCCTTCCCTGCTCTTGCACATATGTTTTCAAGTGCTGTTTCTGGCTGGTAAGTCTTTTAGGACCTTATCTTCACAACCAAAGTGAAATGGAGGTTTGAGATAATTATCTGAATAATTATGTTTACCACAGAATAACTTGATTTTGTCTGATTCATCTTGGTTTATTAAAAATGTTGCTGGAGTGAGGCAGGAGTGGAAGGGATTTGCCTGAATTATCTGAATAATTCCTTTGTTATATGGGGAAAAGACTAGCAATAAGGAAATCTTACCAGTGAATCCAATTTGAATATACCAGAGAAAAATGGAATGGATGTAGTTGGACAGTATCATCTTAGTTGATCAAGATATATTTTAAAAATTCTGGCTTTAAACCACTCCTTTGCTTTATATTGGAAAATTAACCATAAGTCTCAGTCCACATCTGTAGAAATTATGGTTCCTAAAAATCGTATTTCTTGGATCTAAATCTATCTGAAATTAGTATTTCTGGACATGTTTTGCACCTATGGACAGCTTCAAGAATCTCTCATCTCAGTGGTTTTAAAAACAGCAGTGATCCTGAAATTGATCTGTTAGTGCATGACAGTATTAGCAGCTCTAATGGTTTGGGATTTAAACATTAGCATGGCTCTCAACTAAATTCTAAATATCAATTCAGTTATTAGCAGCAATGACATGGTATTAACCTGGTGTAACACTAGATTATACTCTCCTGCATTATTTGTTAGTTGGATCACATGCATTTCTTTCACTGACCAGCTAGATTACAGACTTTCAGAAAGTTTAAAAACTTCATATGCAGTGTTTAATGAAATATGAAATATATGTTAGAAGCTCAGTGAATATTTGGTCCATACGTGCTAGTATCTGTTAAGTTGAACTTTTAAAAAATCCATCCTTAATGACTTAATCTTGTTTAGTTTTGATGGACTAGAAGTAATTTTGATCCTTCCATTCTTCTAAAGAGTTAGGAAGGTGAAGTGAATGTAAATTAGCTTCCACAACAAATTATTTTCCATTATTTATTAGCAGAAGAAAAAAATTATGATTAAGCCATAAAACCACTTGTCAAAAAGAGTGTCTTGCAGTTGCTCACTTTTATCAACATTTAAAGCCATCCTCTGAACAACCTGCTGTGATTCTAGCCCTCTAGGTTTGATCTAGCTGTGGTACTCAAAACTGACAGGAACTTTTTCCTACAGTCCTAAAAATCCCCTCTGGGATCCAGGAGAAATTTTGCTCCAGTGTTCTGTGCTATCATGTAAATGATCCCAAGAAAACAAAGTTGACATGTATAGAAGCACTGAAGAAAATGAGAAGAGTTAGCAGTAGGATTGTGCATCTATTCCTATGCCAACTGAATCCGCTGGAGAAGGAAATGGCAATCCACTCCAGTACTATTGCCTGGAAAATCCCATGGACAGAGGAGCCTGGGAGGCTACAGTCCATGGGGGTCGCAACGAGTTGGACACGACTGAGTGACGTTCCTCGTTCCTCTGTGGCAGGAAGACTAATATGCATGATGAACTTAATGAATTGTGATATAATCTAGTGCTAAATTGTAAGATGCAGAGGAGTGGTATCATTGGAGACTGGGAATTGGAGGTGAATGCTTTCTTTTAAGGAGGTAGAAATTAACCTATACCCAGAGGTGACAGATACATGGTTTGTGTGCTATATCTCTGCCTCCTCCTCCACTTGGGTCAGACATTGCAAATCAGTGTCTTAACACACATTATTATTATTATTCATCCTGAATATGATTTCCAAATCTTCACTGTCTTGTTACATTAACAACTGATTGGAGTCGGCACAAAATTTGAAACCTAGAAGGTCCTTGAGAGCAGGTACTGTGCCTTCTTGACATTTTCAGGGCTTAGCATCTATCCTTAGTAAATATTGAGTGAATGAAGAATGGGTAGATTTAGATGAGAGAAAAGCATATTTCTGATAAAAGAAATACATTAATTAGAAAGGTATGCTTACAGGAGTGAGCATAATACATGCTTACTGCATTAGTGAATGGCCTCCTCCCTATTTCAGGCCTCTGTGCTCTCAAAGACAGACCTCACACACTAGACCTAGAAGTCGAGAACTCCACGTGCTGAGCTAGGGGCAGCCACCGCACGGGCAGCTTGGAGATGGCCCCAGGCTCCTACTCAGGTTCCAGCCTGTCTCAGGCTCTTTGCATTTTGATTGTGCCCAATGAAAAAGGCACACATGTTCATTCACATACAGGTTATTGACTGCTGCCTCCCCCTGTCCTTGGGCCGTGGTAGAGTGGTAAGAAGAAAGGTCCCTAGTTGGAAGGAATAGGGAAGGGAGCACACTCAACCTCTTCCTTGGGAGAAAGTGGCTGCACTTGCCCTGGTAAATGCCAGAGGGTTCCTTAGTGTCCACTTGGCCAGAGAGGGTGCTGCTGCTGTGCCAGCTGTGAGGGCAGACCTCATTGTTCCCTTCTCTGCGGCGAGCCATGTGCTAATCAGTCGCAACCACACAAACCCAGCTGGTTCTCTCTACTTCTTCCTGATTAGCCAGACTTAGGTATTCAGAATTCAAGCCAACGCTTACATCATCATAGTAAAATTGTTTACAATTTGAGGCTTACGGACCGTTACTAATTTAGACAATAGTCTAGTGACCATCATAAGGGAATCTCATCACATGATACCCAAAAGTTGGGGAAAGCCAAGACCAAGAAGGATTTTTCTGAAATCTCTTCTGGAAACAGGACAGACTCGGAAGGCATCAGCTGCAAGATTTTCAATATGAATGACTTTGCCATTTCTTTTGGACCTGTCAGGTGCTGTTGGACTCATCCCCTAGACAGTGAATGACATACAGAAGTGCTGTCTCCTTAAATTCCTATGCCTACTCCCACATTATACTTTTAAATGTTTTTTTGCAACTTCTGTGTTTTAAACCTTCATAAACTGAATATCTGTGGCTGAGGAGCCATTCCAGAACTATGTGAACTCGTGTTTTATTTCTAGCTACTATAGCATTTATTTTCTTAGAAGGACCAGGCTACTTGTTATTCTGAACATGCCCCAGGAGGCCCTCCCCTCTGTGCCTTTGCTTACTCAGTCCTAGAAAGAATGCTCCTCCGGACAAATAAAGCTCTTCTTCCAGACTGAATTTAAATGACAACACCTCCATGAAACTCTCCCCAGGACATCTGGCAGGAATGATCTCCTGCTCCCTTGTACACTAAAGACACACAGTATTCTACTTGTGGCTGGCTTCTTTCTGCATGCCTTTCTACCCTCCAAGACCGTAAACTTGAAGCACAAACACTGACCACCAGTAAGTGAACATCGGACCTCTTCTTATGGTGCAGTTGAAGCTGTGATGCCTCTTTTTCCCCTTTTCCTGTATCAGGATGGTGAATTCAGTTGAGGATACCCTAGAACAGCTAGTGAAATTGACTGGCATTCTTTTCCTACAAAGTGAAAGGAACCCCTAACCTTCATGGCCCTTGAAATAGATTACACCTCCATGAGCCAGTCTAACCACAGCTCCAATACCTGTGTGGAAACTGGCACATCCTTAGGAGCCAATAAATGTCTGTGAAAGAAATAAACGAGTGGGGGCTCAAGGATACGTGGGGATCTGTTACTTCTGGGCAGAACCAGGTGGCTCACCTTGAGATTTACAACTCATGGTAGTCCAACACTTTGCAGGGGCATGACAGTTCTGATTATAAAATGTAGGACACAAGAAATTAAATCACTACACACAGGTGATGAATTTGTTGCTGAATAAAGAAGGCTCAGTGTTAGGGAGGTAAGAGGGGAGAGTTAAGTGAAATGTAAACATGATACAAAACCAGCTCCTCAGTTCTGCGCTGCCTTCTGCACTGTTTAGACAGAAGAGGCCCTCAGAGTGTCCAGAAATTTAGTTTGATGTGGTCTGCTGGAAGAGGACTCTCAGCTTTAGGGTGGAGTCACACATCCATCGGGAATTCTGGCTGGGGGATGTCACTGTGCTTCAGGCCATCAATGTTGTATTGCCAGCGGTCCACAGTTTGCCTCTCAGCAGTCTGACCGAGTCTGTCATGACAGCAGAGCATCATCTGCTCTGGTTTCACAAGGTAATGAACTCTTCACAAATAAAATAATGGCCTGTTGTTAGCTCGGAATGGTTTCCGATCTAAGCATTTTGCCTAAGAAGTCACTCAGTCATGTCCAGCTCTTTGCCACCCCATGGACTGCAGCCTGCCAGGCTTCCCTGTCCCTGGAATTCTCCAGGCGAGAATAGTGGAATGGGTTGCAATGCCCTTCTCTGGGAGATCTTCCCAACCCAGGGATCAAACCCAGGTCTCCTGCATTGCAGGCAGACCATTTACTGTCTGAGCCACCAGGGAAGCCCTAGATATATGTAGCTGGAGGTATTTTTAAACCCTTGATTTTAACTATGCTTGTTCAGTATTCATCCTAACTCTCATAGACTAAAATACAAGCATCATGCCTGTTTGAAAAGGAGAAGGGAAAGATATTTAAGAGAATGCGGTCAATGAAAGGAAGGTCTGTTTGCCCCTTTTATGTTGAAATTGGGAATCAGAGACATTGATTGGAAAGAAAGGGAGAAGAGCTGAATAGTTGTTGCCAGTGAAAATATGAGCCAGAGACCTGTACCAATACGTAATTAAAACAAGAGGGAGATTGATAATGTGCACAGTTTTGGCTTGGTTGCCCAGTTCTAGCTCTTGTCCCTTCTCCACTCCAGCCCTTACTCAGATCACCATCACACACCGCTGTCCTTTGATTACTAGGGCAGGTAGCAGCTTTCCTGTCTGAATTGTGTTTGATACGATTCCAGCTGGGAAAAGTACTGCAGTCCACTGACCGAACAGGGGGAATTTACAAAAGTTGTGTTTAAAATGGATCCAGGCATTTTGTGGTCTCTTTTATTGAATGAAGTCAGTGTCAGATATAGTAGAAATTAGGAGAAGATACTGTGTGTTTGGCAGCCAACATTCGAAACTGTCAAGGAAAAACTGGATTCTGTGGTTAGAAGAATAAAACTTACTGACTAAGATACTTACAAACATGACCCAAGTAAGGGATTGTTATTAAGGACTTTTCCAAGAAGAACTATTTCTTGCCCTTCATTAAGTCATCATAGTGAAAGTTACCAAAAGGCTTATTGAGGCCATGCTGGGAAAGTCTGCCGTTGTGCACATTTGCCAGGCAGCTGCCGAGCCTCCGTGTGCCGTGGTGCCATGTGGGTTTGGCATGTTTGAGCATTTAGCCTAGTGCCTGCTGCCTTGTGGGGACTCAGTTAACACTGACTGAAAAAGGAATACTGGGCAGAGAATGGACCTCCTATTTGAAACATGCAATCTCGTGGACTTTCTGAAGTAGCATGGTTATGAGAATTAGAATTTGAAAAGATGAAGTCGTTAATTAGCTCTCACCTTTCCCCAATAGATATCCCAAGATTTGGTGGCTTAGCTCTAAAGAAACCTCTTTTTTTTTTTTTAATTGTGTTTTCTTTGCTACTTTAATACTTGCAGCCCAAACCAATGGGGAATTGTCTTTCCTAAGATGTTCATTCTCTGGAGTTGAAAGCTACTTACTAAATATTCAATACTTCATAGAAATCAGTATTTAGTAAATATTTCTTGATTTATTGATTGGATAATTAACATATATACTCAACCAATTTAGTTAATACAGCATCAAAAATTCTGCCCACATCTTGGAACCCTTCTCATCTTTGGAGTTTTGACCCTTTATTACCTGGATTTGATTGTTTCCAAAGTCTGAATACTCTGGACCCTAAAAAAGCTGTATAACTGAAGTTCCATTTCACAGTGCCCTGTGGAGACTTGGGTCTAATTATACATTGTTGGGATGCCTCTGGCCCTTTGTTTTGCTCACATCTTGATAATAGAATCTTAAATTATTCTGATCTTGTTATCAAGGTCTGGGAGTCAAATCTCTACATCTTTTCATTTCATCTTCATTAAGCCTATTCCTTTTCCTTTTTTTTTTTTTCCTGAGGACTGCTTTTTAAGCTTTAATTTTATTATACAGGATTAACTGTCTACACTGTCACAATCAGTTCAATCAAAAATTCAATTAGATTTGCTTTTTGGCATCATAGAAACAATTCATCTGATAATTAATGTGAATTTTTCCCCAATTGATCAATGTTCTTATGTTGTTTAGACAAAACCAGAGGTTCGTCATGTCTTTGACTGAATGAATACGGTACTCTACATGTGGTTTGAGGATCACAAACCACTTTTCTTGTTACATGCTATTTGTTACCCTCATGATAGTAATAACTAATGGCTGGCTTGTTCCCTCATCTCTGTGTTTCCATTTTTGTCATTAGAACTGATTGCATTTCTTAGACTATCTTAATTAAAAGTTCCCAACTAGAATCAGCTTAGGTTTGTTTTTCTTTCTGAATTACCATTCTTAATAGTTTATACCTGCCTCTCTATTCTAATAAGTATTTATTTTCTTCCTCTTCAACTAGGATCACTTTATACTTATATGTTGTGTATGGTTTGCATAGCTGCGTATTATTGATCAAGAGTTTAATTCTCCTTTGATTAAACAGTTTGTTTTGAAATTGAAATTTTGAAAAGCAGAGTTACAGTGAACATGATTTCTAATGGTATTTGTTGAAAGAAAGATATTCTGAATTAGACTGTCCATTGCCAGGTCATCAGAAAAGTTGTTTGAGGGTTTATTTAGGGGTCATATTAAAACAATTTGGCTTCTCAGCAAATACCCTTTGTAATTAGCTGCAGTGTTTGCTAGATATTTGTATTGTGCTGAACATTTCCTTCCAGGGAAAATTGAAAAAGACAAAACCATGGTGATCAGTGTTGCTTGGGTTTAATTAGATCCACAGTCTTAAGGTAGCCAAGTGAGAGTTGGTGCTCTAAAAGTTGTCTCCCCAGTGACTGTAGCAGCAAATGGACACTGGCGAGCATGCCCTGTGTGCCTCCAACAGTGCTGAGTGTTTTAGGCAAGTTATTTTTTAGATTAATTTATTTTAATTGGAGGCTGATTACTTTACATTATTGTGGTGGTTTTTAGCCACACATTCACATGAATCAGCCATGGGTGTGCATGTGTCCCTATCCTGAAGCCCCCCTCCCGCCTCCCGCGTCCCATCCCTCAGGGTCATCCCAGTGCACCGGCCCTGAGCGCCCTGCCACATGCATGGACAGGTGATCTGTCTCACATCTGATAATATACATGTTTCAATGCTTTTCTCCCAAATCATCCCACCCCTCACCCTCTCCCACAGAGTCCAAAAGACTGTTCTTTACACCTGTGTCTCTTTTGCTGTCTCGCATATAGGTTCATCGTTACCATCTTTCTAAATTCCATATTTATGTGTTAGTATACTGTATTGGTGTTTTTCTTTCTGGCTTACTTCACTCTGTTATTTTTGAAGGGCAGCTATTTATCAAAAGCACACACACACAAAAGAAAATACAGCTAGCAGAGAAACAAATATTTTTGAGAAAACTACTCTTGATAGTAGGTGTCAGCAATCCAACTAAATTCCATCAAAAGGGCGCTGCGTAGAGATGCTCAGCACCTACTGAGGGACTGAAAGCAGGCCCGCTCGCAGGGCCTCATGGCTCCACTGCAGCTGGCTCCCGGGAAATAGCAGACAAGACTACTCTGGACAGACCGTGTTCTCTGAGAAGAGAGGCTGGGTGTGCATCGCGTCCTCTCCATTTCTTGGCTATGTGACCTTGGGCAAGCTCTCTGACTGTGGAGCATCCTCCTCTGTCAGATGGTGAGGCTGGTGGTATGACAGCTGACCCAGGCCCACTTAGTCCATCTGTGCTGACCCTGTTGCCATGGCCTTACATGTACTGATGCAGTTCATCCTTTCAGCAGCACCCTGAGGATTAAAGGGGGGTGCCTAGAAAACGTGCCTAAAATTTGAAAAAGAAATTATAATGAACTCCACTGTGCATTTCCCACAGAAAACTGTGGCTCTCCAAACTTAGATACTCTGCCAGTGTGGGTTCCAACAACTCTCATGTCTTGCTCATAGTTCTCTTCCTTTGGAGAAGTGTAGTTTTGCTGATTGCTTCACCACGGAAGAAGAACCGAAGGGAAAAGCCCCAAAGATGTCAATATCAGTGTCTTCTCTTGTCTCCGAATGCAGTCAGGATCTAGAATGAAGTTCTGAGTTTCCAATGCTGTCTTTTTCATGCTAATTAGAATATAAGTGATCCCTTTCCCAGAGAATTTAGCCTCCTAATTTGGCATTCCTTTTGCAGTCATCTTCATGACTCTCCAGATATTTATTGATGACTCCTGGTCCTGAGACACCGTGTCCATTTGGGTCAATGGCCACGGCCTTTGGTCGTCTCTGCTTCCTGTGGCACTGCCGGGCTGGCCTTTGTCAGGGAGAAGCCGCCTTCTGAGTCAGACCGCGCTCAGTGGGCCTGAGAGTCCAGGTGGTGTGCAGGGGCACATCCATCCTAACCTTCTCCTCCTCTGTGCTTTCAGCTTTTGCCAGTTTCCATACAGGACAGTTCCCCAGAAGTCGCACAGTGCCCCAGCACTTAGGACGTGCAGATACAGGCCTGGCTGTGTTCCCCTCTTTAAAGCCAAACTTCTTAAAAGATAATCAACTAGCGTCTGATTTAAACCAAGTTTAATTACATCCTCTCCATAATAGAAACCACTTTCCCTCCGAATGTGGTGATCTGTTTGCTGTTGAAGAGTTATCTAGTCTTCAAATGACCGAGACAGTACGTGACAAGCACTGAACTGTGAAATGACTTTTGCTAAATGCTGAGCAGTTTGCAGCTGCCAGCAGAAGAGGGTGCATTGATGGAAAGAGTGAATAAATTCTTTTGGAATGAGCACTTTGGGAGAAAATGCAAACTTTCTGGAAAAGTCAGTCTTGCATATGTCAGCAATAAGAATGCTTTGAAATTGTTCATAAGCTCATCAAAAGCAACTGGCTATCTCATTACTCACTCAGATCAAGAAAAACCCCAAATCCATATGTCCAGATAAATATTTATTTCACTAGCTTTTAATTTAGGGCTTTAGGAAAAAAAAACCCTGAGTTTCGAGGACTTTTTCTTTCACCTTGTTGGTGAAAACTTTCATAGGTTTTAGTGAATAGCACAGTAACTTTAGAACAAGAAGAAAGAAAAATTAGCATTCTTGGTGAGTAGAAATCAGACTTTTTATAGTTATATGAAGGTGAAATTCAGTATACCTAAAATTACTCAAACTGGCTAATAAAAGCAAGTCTAGATGTTTCTTATTAACCTTGGAATCTGCTTGGAAAAGGTCCTGCTAATTCCAGATGTCTAGTATTGGAATGGATATCAACAGCATGACTCATTTGTAGCAGAGAATACCGTTCACAAATTCTCAAGTGCAGTTTGGTGCACTCAGGCCCACTATGCTTTTCTTTCCTTCCTTACGGTGTTCATCCTGTCTTTTCGTCTTTCTTTCTGCCTCCCTCTTGCTTTCTTCCTCTCTTCCCTCCCTTCCTTCCCTTTCATCCTTCCTTCCTTCTCCTATCATAAAAGTAGGAGAAACATTGCAAAATGTGGTGTTTCTAATTTCCTGGTTGCAAATGAAAACCAATTTATATAAAGGAATAAGGTGGTCCAGACTTAGAACTCAGATGTGTTAAGTAAATATTTACTCTGGTTCCCCTCCAGGGAGGTAAAAGATTTTATTAACATATTTGTTGAGGTCATAGGGCAAGGAAAAGCTTATGCTGTGCTTAAATGCCTGAGGGCCTTTTCTTTCTTTTTTTTTTTTTCCTTGCTAGTTAACAAAGGCTAGTATTTTTTATCCTGCTGAAAAGAGCAAATGTCTTATTTTTGTGGCCTGTACTTTCTTATTGTTCACTCACAAACTGCTTAATCTCAAACCAGAGTTTTAAAAAGCTGCTTTATGTTTTTCCTTTGTTCAGAAAATCTCTTCTTAGATATCCTTTATGAGATTTGTTTCCAAGCTTTCTTCTTGTGCTTTTTCTCCTGGTTTACTTTGGGCTGTTATCAGCTGTTTGTTTTGTCTTCATCACTGAAAAGAAGAATCGCCCATTAAAAGTCTAGATTTGAAGTGTTGAACTTAATTCCTTGAGTCCAGTCCACAGTTTGGCTCTGCTTAGCATACCAGGCTGACCTCCAGCACAGGGGAGGGTGCCTTGGCAGAAATCTGAGAATTCCTCGATCAGTAACTCCCTTTTTGGATTTATGGAGCCTTTAGGTGGATTGCTTTGTGCTAAGCATTTTCCTATTGGAAAGGAATGAGGCTGGGATGAGAGGAGTTTGCACAGCACAAAATGTTTGCAACTGACCTCGGGTTCAGCGTGCTGGGTTCACCAGCTGCTGCTGCACCCTGCCTTGAAGCACACAGCATCCAAAGCCCCAAACTCACATCATGAACGGTTTCAAAGAGCGGTGACAGAGCAAAGTTGGGTAATGTTAACCTTTTGTGGCTTGCTTCTGACTTGATTCCTTGCTCCTCTTTAAGGCTTTGTTTTTGTTCTTAGAAATCAAAACTCAGCAGCCAAACAGGCAGAATATTATATTGTGGTACAGAGTGACTGAAAGCTCTTTGTGCTGACGATTAATTTCAGTTGTAAACACTTTCATTTTGTTGCCAGCGAGGAGACTTCCTTTTCCTTTCTCTGCCTAGTTGAAATCTAGAAATGAAATTCCACAGCTGTCAGGCTCCCACATATTCATCAGCGGCCTCTCAAGATGGCTTCACAACAGGCAGAGTGAATCTAGAGGATTCTACTGTTAACACTGCTTGTTTCAAACACCCCAGCTCACAAAGGAAAGAAATGAATCCTTTGCCTGCCTGACATGTCATCATGGGCAGTAACATAATCTGCTGCATAATATGAGTAAAATGTGGACATTTTCTGAGCCCATAGTAAACATCTGCACCCAAAGCAAAGTTAATTTGATGGGCCTAACCAGCTTGTGTGCTGTGAACCACAGTTGTCTCCCCGACCCCCATTTCTACAGGTTAAGAACTTATCAGGCCATGGAAAAACCAAGAGTGTCAGCAGGTATTATAGGGCAGCAGTGTCCTAAAAGACCCTCCCTTCCTGTCTAGCAGGAGGGCATTTGTGGTTGAGTGCAATAGTCCAGTGTTTGTAATGCTTTCTCTGCGATTATCCATTGGCTACCACAGCCAGCTTGTGTGTGACGCACACACACACACTTAAATTAGATCCCTGCACTTTTACTTAGTGCTTGAACCAGAATGTTTGCCAACTTAGGGACCAACTAACACATTTATTTTACTTTCTAGAATGTGCAGAGATGACGTCCAGTGTGTGACTGACCCGCCGTTTTCCTTTTTGTCTTCTGGTTGCACTGCCTTTTCCCCGCTGTGCATGCCATCTCCAAGCAGCGTTCACAGGGTTAGGCAGAGCTCTAAGACTTGGTCTCTAGAGAGAGAGCTCAGCACATCATCTTTTGGCACCATCTAATCCTTGATGTAATACTGTTCAGAGAAAATGAGCCTTGTAACTCATTTATGGTTTCAGCTTACATTCTGCCCTCTCACATGACCAGTGACACCTGGGAGCACACCAGCTTTTGAGGGAGATTCTTAATAGGGCCACTTCAAAGGGTATTTGCAGAAATGAAGTACATGTGTGTGCACATAAATTCTGTCTTACAGTACTGGGTTTCATAGCCTCCCAGCCAATTAGGCAGAATAAAAGATGTGCACACATACACATGCACACACACACACACACTCACACAGAGAGTAATTGGCAGAGAGATTATAAGATATACTCCCTTGCTGCTCAGAGAATTAATTATGCAGGTTGGACATCTGCTGCTCTGGTTTACTCTTCTAATTGCAGGGGTGGGCACCTATCTTTGATAAATCATAAAAGGGCCATTGTTTAAGCACATAGAACCCCACGAAGGGTAGAAAATAATGTTATAATTATGGTGGTTAACAACCAAGCTATGCGGCATCTTCATCACAGTTTTCTGAGAAGGCATGTTCACTGGGAAAGTAAGCAACATGCATATGTGTGGTGCATTTAGGCTCCAGATAAAGCCATGATCCTGCCTTTGAGGATTGTTCTCATCTAACAGTCTCCCCAAAGAAATACTGATAAAGATGGTAAGTGAGTAGAGGGAAATATGGATTTAGAAACAGGTAATAACTAGAGATAATTCAGAATTTTCAGGCAGTATAGTAGAAGAGAGAGGAAACGTCAATTAGGTGGATTCTGTACATGGACTATGTTGTCATTCTTCAGTTGCTAGGTCATGTCTAACTCTTTTCTACCCCATGGACTATAGCTCACCAAGCTCCTCTGTCCATGGGATTTCTGAGACAAGAATACTGGAGTGGGTTTCCATTTCCTTCTCCAGGGGATCTTCCTGACCCAGGGATGGAACCCACATCTCCTGCATTGGCAGGTGGATTCTTTACCACTGAGCCACCAGGGAAGCTCTAAGCTTTGGTTTATTTCTTACAAGATCTTCCCATGTACTTGCATTTCTGAGATCCACCAAGAGAGAATGTGGTGAAGCTTAAAAAAGAAGTTGGTTTAATAGGTGTTTATGAAGAACACAAACTTGAATCCAGAAAACTGAATATATGGGAAACAATTTAAGCCATGTGTCTACTTACAGAGCATCATTTGACATATACCAAGAAGTGAGCAGCTTTGGCATCCAGCAAGAACAGGTGACCTCCAAAAAGATAGATCAGCTTATCCTTTTTCTGACCTACTTGTTATCAGCACTTGAAAGCCCCTCAACCTTCTATCTTCCTTGGCTTGCATCTGGCAGCCTTTACATACCCTTGCAGATCTGCTCACTGCCACCCTCATTTCCTCTAGTAGTTGACAGTACTACTGGATGTCTTGCTAAATGTTGGGTTTGTTTGTTTTTTAAATCTATTAATAGATATTCTGAGACCTATTACATTTAACATAACCTAAAGCACACTATTCATTTCTAGTCAAAGCTATGGTTTTTCCAGTAGTCGAGTATGGATGTGAGTTGGACCGTAAAGAAAGCTGAGTGCTGAAGAACTGATCCTTTTGAACTATGGTGTTGGAGAAGACTCTTGAAAGTCCCTTGCACTGCAAGGAGATCAAGCCAGTCAATCTTAAAGGAAATCAGTCCTGAATATTCATTGGAAGGACTGATGCTGAAGCTAAAGCTCCAATACTTTGGCCACCTGATGCGAAGAACTGACTCACTAGAAGAGAGTCAATCTTTCTGCTGGGAAAGATTGAAGGCAGAAGGAGAAGGGGATGGAAGAGGATGAGATGGTTGGATGGCATCACTGACTTGATGGACTTGAGTTTGAGCAATCTCCAGGAGTTGGTGATGGACAGGGAAGCCTGGTGTGCTGCAGTCCATGGGGTCACAAAGAGTCGGACACCACTGAGCAACTGAACTGAACTGACTCATTTCCTAGGGCTGTCAAAACAGAGTACCACAGACTAGATGACTTAAACAACAGAAATTTATTTTCCACAGTTCTGGAGTTTTGAGGTCTGCAGGCAGCGGTGGCTTCTTCTGAGGCCTCTCTCCTTGGCTTGTAGGTGACCATCTATCTCCCAGTGTCCTCAAGTGTCTTCCATGTGTGAAGGAAGTATGTGTGTACTAATTTCCTCCTGTTATAAATACACCAGTCGTATGGATTAGGGTCCACCCATATGACCTCATTTTAACTTAATTGCCTCTTTATATACCCTGTCTCTAGATACAATTTGAAGTATTAGGGGCCAGGATCTCACATACGGGCATTGGGGGAACACAATTCAGCCCCTACCACATTTAAATGATCTTTTAGAGGATCCAGCGCCCACTGTCTCCCTCTCCTGCCCCTTGATGTGAGCCTCTAGGTGACAGGAACTCTGTCTCTCTTCTGGTGGTATCCAGAGTCTAACTGTCTAGAACACAGCAAGTATTTCAAAAACTCTTGATGAATGCCTGCATGGACGGAGGTATTCTGAGTTCCTTGATAGTAAAGATAATGACTATCATTGATATTTTTTCTCTTAAGTCATTCATATTTGGCTCAGTTCAGTCACTCAGTCATGTCAGACTCTTTGCAACACCATGGCCTGCAGCAACCCAGGCCTCCCTGGCCATCACCAACTCCCAGAGTTTACCCAAATGTCCATTGAGTCAGTGATGCCATTGAACCATCCCATCCTCTGTTGTCCCCTTCTCCTCCTGCCCTCAATCTTTCCCAGCATCAGAGTCTTTACAAAAGAGTCAGCTCTTCGCATCAGGTGGCCAAAATATTGTAGTTTCAGCTTCAGCATGAGTCCTTCAAATGAACACCCAGGACTGATCTCCTTTAGAATGGACAGGTTGGACCCCCTTGCAGTCCAAGTGACTCTCAAGAGTCTTCTCCAACATCACAGTTCAAAAGCATCAGTTCTTCAGTGCTCAGCTTTCCTTATAGTCCAACTCTCACATCCATGCCTGACTACTGGAAAAACCATAGCCTTGACTAGACGTCTTTTGTTGGCAAAATAACGTCTCTGCTTTTTAATATACTGTCTAGGTTGGTCATAACTTTCCTTCCAAAAAGTAACCGTCTTTTAATTTCATGGCTGCAGTCACCATCTGCAGTGATTTTGGAGCCCCCCAAAATAAAGTCTGTCATGGTTTCCACTGTTTCCCCATCTATTTCCCATGAAGTGATGGGACCAGATGCCATGACCTTAGTTTTCTGAATGTTGAGCTTTTAGCCAACTTTTTCACTCTCCTCTTTCACTTTCATCAAGAGGCTCTTTAGTTCTTCACTTTCAGCCATAAGGGTGATGTCATCTGCATATCTGAGGTTATCGATATTTCTCCCGGCAATGATTCCAGCTTGTGCATCATCCAGTCCAGCATTTCTCCTGATGTACTCTACATATAAGTTAAATAAGTAGGGTGACAATATACAGCCTTGACGTACTCCTTTTCCTATTTGGAACCAGTCTGTTGTTCCATGTCCAGTTCTAACTGTTGCTTCCTGACCTGCAAATAGGTTTCTCAAGAGGCAGGTCAGGTGGTCTGGTATTCCCATCTCTTTCAGAATTTTCCACAGTTTATTATGATCAAAGGCTTTGACATAGTCAATAAAGCAGAAATGGATGTTTTTCTGGAACTCTCTTGCTTTTTTGATGATCCAGCAGATGTTGGCAATTTGATCTCTGGTTCCTCTGCCATTTCTAAATTTAGCTTGAACATCTGGAAGTTCACAGTTCACATATTTCTGAAGCCTGATTTGGAGAATTTTGAGCATTACCTTACTAGCGTGTGAGATGAGTGTAATTGTGCAGTAGTTTGAGCAGTCTTTGGCATTTCCTTTCTTTGGGATTGGAATGATATTGGTGATAGAATATTGAAATTATTGGAATAATTGGAATTTTTGGTGATAGAAGCAAGGTCCAATGCTGTAAAGAGCAGTATTGCATAGGAACCTGAATCTTAGGTCCATGAATCAAGGCAAATTGGAAGTGGTCAAACAGGAGATGGCAAGAGTGAACATCGACATTCTAGGAATCTAGACTGGAATGGATGAATTTAACTCAGATGACCATTATATCTACTACTGTGGGCAGGAATCCCTCAGAAGAAATGCAGTAGCCCTCACAGTCAACAAAAGAATTCAAAATGCAGTACTTGGATGCAGTCTCAAAAATGACAGAATGATCTCTGTTTGTTTCCCAAGGCAAACCATTCAGTATCACAGTAATCCAAGTCTATGCCCCAACCAGTAATGCTGAAGAAGCTGAAATTGGACGGTTCTATGAACACCTACAAGAACTTCTAGAACTAACACCCCCAAAAGATGTCCTTTTCATTATAGGGGACTAAATGCAAAAGTAGAAGTCTAGAAACACCTGGGGTAACAGGCAAATTTGGCCTTGGAGTACAGAATGAAGCAAGGCAAAGGCTAATATGAGTTCTGCCAAGAGAATGCACTGGTCATAGCAAACACCCTCTTCCAACAACACAAGAGAAGACTACACATGGACATCACCAGATGGTCAACACCAAAATCAGATTGATTATATTCTTTGTAGCCAAAGATGGAGAAGCTTTATACAGTCAACAAAAACAAGACCAGGAGTGGACTGTGGCTCAAATCATGAACTCCTTATTGCCAAATTCAGACTTAAGTTGAAGAAAGTAGGGAACACTGCTAGACCATTCAGGTATAACCTAAATCAAATCCCTTATGATTATACAGTGGAAGTGAGAAATAGATTTAAAGGCCTAGATTGATAGAGTGCCGGATGAACTATGGATGGAGGTTCATGACATTGTACAGGAGACAGGGATCAAGATCATCCCCGAGAAAAAGTACTATAAAAAAGCAAAATGGCTGTCTTAGGAGAACTTATAAATAGCTGTGAAAAGAAGAGAAGTGAAGAGCAAAGGAGAAAAGGAAAGATATATGTATTTGAATGCAGAGTTCCATAGAATAGCAAGAAGAGATAAGAAAGCCTTCTTCAGCAATCAATGCAAATAAATAGAGGGAAACAACAGAATGGGAAAGACTAGAGATCTCTTCAAGAAAATTAGAGATACCAAGTGTCTTTTTCACGCAAAGATGGGCTCAATAATGAACAAAAATGGTATGGAGCTGACAGAAGCAGGAGATATTACAAAGAGGTGGCAAGAATACACAGAACTGTACAAAAAGATCTTCTCAACCCAGATAATCACAATGGTGTGATCACTCACCTAGAGCCAGACATCCTGGAATGTGAAGTCAAGTGGGCCTTAGGAAGCATCACTATGAACAAAGCTAGTGGAGGTGATGGAATTCCAGTTGAGCTATTTCAAATACTAAAATATATTGCTGTGAAAGTGCTGCATTCAATATTTCAGCAAATTTGGAAAACTCAGCAGTGGCCACAGAACTGGAAAAGGTCAGTTTTCATTCCAATCCCAAAGAAAGGCAATGCCAAAGAATGCTCAAAAAATCATTCAGATTAGAGTCTTCAAAACACCCCAGGTATAGGAAAGAGTGAAGCTGTTATGTAGGTAGCATGGATTTCCAGTGGTCTACCACCCTTTCCCCAAACCAAAAATAAAAGTTTATTCCCTTTTAGGTTTCTGTGTCCAGGGATTTGCTGAGTTCTTAAGAGACCAGCCAGGCAGGTGTTAATAATGTAAATGAGATTCTGTCTCTGCCATTTGGGGTTAAAATTCTGACTCTGAAGAAGACTACGTGAATTTATCACAAAGCCAAAATTACATTTGTCTTTCCTAATACCTATGATGATTACTTTATGATTCACACACTAAAAAAAAAAAAAAAAGCCTAATTAGAAATGCCCTTGGCCACCTTATAGCTAAGTTGATATGTTGCACAAGAGCAAATTTGAGGTATGGAAGGAAGTTTGCTTACTCATGAGTTGCTAACAGATACTCATGTTCCTGAGTTCATTGGCAAATATCATTGGTTGTTTTGCTTTTAAAAAAGAAAGTTCTTAGAAAAATTATAATAAGTATTGTGACTAAGCTATTTTCCCCTACAAATCCAGCCTGGGTTGCTTTAGTATTGATTGTTTGGACCTAGAAGTTAAATGCTAATGTAGTGTCATTTTGTTAAAATAGTATATCACAAAAAGCAAAAGAACACATATATAACATTTAATCGATTTTGCTTTTCATTGCATCCATATGCCTACTAAGCTTATATATGTGTTTCTGTCAATACTTTTGGTTTACAGTGAACTATTTTTTCCTGCTAATACTTGTCATGTTTTTGATTATACTTAAAGCATGCCTTTAAAAGCAGTAATGTAGAGATGTCATCATTTTTTATCTGTTGATATTAAGTGAACTTACAGTGGATCTCAATCTGAGATCTAAAATTTCCCAGAGTGGGCTTTTGTATTGTGACATTCTTTTAAGCCTCAGAAGCGTGTGTAGCTAAGATTGCAGTTTTGTTTTCTTCACCCATTCTTGGTTAAAGAGAAAGTCGCGGTGGCCGTTTGTCCCAAATGAGGCAGATGGTGGAATTTTACTAGAAGGAGCTAAGCAGAGGAGGGGAAAGCTGAGCAAGAGGAAGGAGTTTGAGACTGGGGGAACCACATGGCCCAGAAAGCAGGCCCAGTCCAAAGTCAGCAAACAAGCCCATTTCTTGCAGGATGAGCTTTCTGATATTTAAGACCTAAATGTGTATGGTGGCTGTGGGCTGGTGTAATTTTGAAAGAGAAGTTGTAGGCAGTTTGCATTCTGGAATAATTTGAGGGCATCTTTTGGAGAAGGCAATGGCAACCCACTCCAGTACCCTTGCCTGGAAAATCCCATGGACGGAGGAGCCTGGTAGGCTGCAGAGTCGGACACGACTGAGCGACTTCACTTTCACTATTCACCGTCATGCACTGGAGAAGGAAATGGCAGCCCACTCTAGTGTTCTTGCCTGGAGAATCCCAGGGACGGAGGACCTGGTGGGCTGCTGTCTCTGGGGTCGCACAGAGTTGGACACGACTGAAGCGACTTAGCAGCAGCAGTAGCAGTTAAGGTGCCAATTACTGAAATCCCGCTTTAGAACTAGGAATCTGTCTTGAGTTTGAGCCTTATCCTGTACACTGTGTGACCATTCTGAGTTGCAATTTCCTTTTCTCTGTAGTGATAAGACCTATTCACAACTTATAATCAGGATAAATTAGGTAATGTACACAAAATTCCTTTGTTCAGTGGCATGTGCCATAAATGCTACTGGAGTTGAGCAAAGATAGTTTCTGTTAGACTGTCCCACAGAACCTGCACAGCCATCCACATTTCATGCCTCAGACCAGATGGACTGACATTGGGACATTGATATCGTTGCAGTGAGCCCAGTGATTAGGCTACCACATCTAGCTTTCAAAAACAAACCGAAAAAGATACATAAGTATTTGATAACTGATTAATGAAGTAAGATTCTTAATGTCATTTATTAAATGTAAAGCTTATTTACAGCATTTATAGAATCAGATCTGCAGGGGATCTCATCTAATTTTCTCCCCTCCCTTAAAGAAGGGCTGTATCAAATGTAAATTAGCCCTGACAGATGGTGATTGGATTCAGTTTCTAAATTTCTTAAGGAAGATTTCACAGTTTTCCTCTCTAAATTCTTTCAGTAATTTAACAATTCTTATGCCAAGTTCTTCCTTACAGCTGACCTAAATCTGTACTTGTAAAAGTCCTTCCTTATCCCCTCCTCCTGTCTTTACCAGAGATAGAGAACAGCTGGCCAGCAGCCTTCTTATGATAATAACCCTTTTCAGTACCGAAAAAGAGTTACTCAGTTGGACTCAATCGCTCCATCTCGTCCACCCCTGCACCACTCCCCGTTTATCAGCTATTCTCTGAATCATTCATGACGATGCCGCCATCCCTCGCCCTGTCCCTGTCTCAGATCCTTCATGCTTTCAAGCAGCTGGGCTGACCTGTGGTTCTAGGGAGGAGGCAGGCTGCTGCTTCCTCTCCTCCCTATGCTTTATGCATCATTGAGCCTTCTAATAAATGAATCAGCATAACCCTTAACAGTGTTGGGTGAGTACATGACACGTTTATCTCATAAACATGGAGTTCTGCAAGGATACTAATCACAGGTTGCTTTGAAAGTCGGGCCTCCCAGTCCTTCGTTTGCTTAGCCAGTCAGGCCGTGAGGCTACCACTTTGCGTGCTAAAGATAACACTGATTGATATCTCTGCTCTCTTGAACTTAGTCTTGGAAGACACTGAGCTAAAATTCTCCTCTGAGTGTAGAAGATGCACATTGCTGAAAGAGAGAATAGGCTTCCCCAGCTTTCTAAGTTGCAACTGGGAAATAAGTGACCATTGAGGACAATTGAACTCATTAAGCTGATCCCAAGAGGTTTCAGAGTGGCTCCTCTTTTTAATCTGAATGTGTATGCTTTTGTGTCTCTCTAGGTTTATTACCCAGAGCTTTCTGTCTGGGTCTGTCAAGAACCATTTCCAGGCAAGGAAATGGAGGGAAGGCTTCCTAAGGTAAGATCTCCAGCTGACATTTTGTTATGGTGGTGGTGGTGGTGTTGTTTTTAATATAGAAACAAACAAAAACAGCTATTCCTCATTTTAATACTCATTACTGTCTACTATAATAACCCATTAACCTGATACCATAATCCATAACCTATTATCATCTTGGAAATAATATGTAGTACAAAAAAGAAAAAGAATATCATGATATCCTGTGATTCCTACAGTTCATATTATCTTTCTTTCTTGATGCCTGAAGTCCAAAGCAAATTTTCATTTAAGAATAGTGGAACCAATTTGTCAAATATACATTTTACAGGTTTTTTAATTTGTTTGTTCCATTCTGATGTAGATAAATCCAAATATGAATATATCTAACTAAAAGGTCTCTTAAAAGTATAGATGATAATTTTTTCAGTAATAATACCTGACTATCTGATAAAATTACCCATGAAACAAAAAAGAAAGAATATTAAAAAGCTGCTATATTTTTCCTTCTAAGTATTTTCTATAAACATACTTTCATTGCTCAGACATTTTCAGTGTGACAGTTCTCTGGCGTAAGAAAATTTGTGAAATTTACATTTTAGATTTCAGCAGCATTTCAAAACAACAACAACAACAAAACATTTACTAATTTTTACTGTGGACACCTTTGAACTTTGCTTGTTAGGGTAAATTTCAATTTGACCTTAAGCAAGGAGGATTGTATTTTTTTACCACTGACCTGTTGATTCTGCAATTAAAAAAACAGAGACCTTTGAAAATACAATTTCCATTTAAAAATTTCTTAAGTGTAATTGACCAGTGGAGAGGACTCCCCACCTATTACTGTCATTTCAACTTTGGTAAACTATCTTGAAGTCAAGTCACTCAGTCGTGTCTGACTCTTTTACGACCCCATGGACGGTAGCTTACCAGTCCATGGAAGTTTCCAGGCAAGAATACTGGAGTGGGTTACCATTTCCTTCTCCAGGGGATCTTCTCGACCCAGGGATCGAACCCAGGTCTCCTGTATTGCAGGGAGATGCTTTACCGTCTGAGCCACCAGGGAAGCCCAAACTATCTTACTTGCCCTTAATGGTTTCAGCAGTTCCTACCTTTTACTGACAGGCAGACATTAGTTAAAGAGATTATGTTGACTGGCAGTTTGCACTGAAAGAAAACAGTCCTAAATCACTTTTAATCTTTCAGAGAATTTCTGAAGGTCAAGGTCGAAATCATTGGCAAGAAAGTATGTGAACTAAATGATTTGGTCCCTGCCTGGGCTAGACTTTTTCTGATCTTGTAGAGTTGGAGTGGAAGTGAGCAAAAATACAGGAGCTTTATTTAAAACACACTCACTCCACCACTGCACCGCCAGGGTTGCAGTAGCCCAGACATTCTCTGCTGGACCACCTCAGGGCATAATTCCCCTGAGTAGCTGAGGGTAAGATGTGATCATGGAAGCAAAGAGGGGGAGAAGAGCTTGTTCATCAGTTCCTGCCCCATTCAGGAGTCCAGAGTTCTTGTCTTTGATACTGGTAGCATCAACCAGACAAGCAAGACTGGCCAAATTCCTCAGTGAGGTCAGCATCCCTCCCTTTCCTCTTGAAAGGCCATCTGAGTCCGGGACCTTGTCTGCATTCAGGTATGCTCCAGGGGGCTGGTGGAGCCTGGAATTCAGGTCTTCTGTTATTTTGAGTTCTTTCCCTCTCTAAATATATGAATAGTATTTTAAGCATAATATATTTGTCCTTTTTCTAGCTGTTGCCTTCTGGAAAAGTACATCTTTGCATAATCATAAGAAAAACAATCCTGGCTTACTTGGCCCAAAACACATTATTGAGTAACTGGGGGACTCATGTACTAACAGTCATCAGCAGGGAGAGCCACCCAAGAGCACGGTCTCGGGGAGCCCCTGGACACGTATCTGTATCTCCTTCTCCAGCTTTTTGGTTTATTCAAGTTCCTCAGTCCTGCCCCTGGACACGTATCTGTATCTCCTTCTCCAGCTTTTTGGTTTATTCAAGTTCCTCAGTCCTGTGGGGACCATTATATGAGGGATGATGGAGGAAAATAGGACAATTTTGCATAAAATTCTTCCAAGGTCTAACCTGGAGAAATAAGACATCTTCCTGTCTCCTGTTTGAAATACCTCCTTCTCTTGTTGCAGAAGCTTGAAATTCCTTCAGTGCGTGCAAAGATATCTTTTCTCTTTCTTTCTCTCTCCCTTTTTTAAAATGAATAGGAGGTAGGGACTGAAATCTAGTGAATTCCAGCCTCCAAAGGAAGGATGCACAGAATGTTAGCTCCCCAGAAGCTCCCCAGGGTGTCTCATATCAGAACTCCCTGCAAGGCTTGTCAGCACTGCTCTGCTGTCCCCCAGTTACTTGGGTGGCTCCCATATAGCATGTTAACTTTAGGGCAGGATGGAGGGACTGCTTTTGTCTCTCTTGCCTTAAAATCTAATAGACTGTTCAGTCCATAGTAGGCATGCAGAATGTGAATAATGAAGGAAGGACACATCTGAATATTTGGGGGTCTTGAAAGAGAGAAAAAAATACTAAAAAATGGAAAATTCAAATCGAGTCTCCTTCAGATTTTGTTTTCCTGGAAGAACTTCTTTCCAAATTATCCACATCCCACCCAGCTCCCATCCATTTTTTTTTTTCATGGAAATATGAGAGTAGTAGGACTGACACATATGAAGACTAACTGATGTTCTGTTTATCCACTTAGGAGTAAGTCTGAAGTAGGCAGTTTTAAGGCCAGCCATGCTGTTAAGTGAAGTGTGTTAGGAACTTTTGATCTCCTTTTCTAGGCCTATGACAGTTAGCATTGAATTCGTTTGTCTAAAGCTTGTTTGTCGTATCCTGAACCGTGATGCTAACTGCCTGACACGAGAGGAGAAGCAAACATTATTTTAAAGACATCAAGTTTCAGTGGATTTCTTTTTAAATGGTGGGATTGCATGCCAAAATTTCAAAATTGAAATTATTTTCACAAAAGAAAGGAACTGCTTGATATAATGCTTTTGGATATTTTTCTGGATCCTTTAGGGCACGTAAATGATGAATACAATTTTAATTTTCTGGTTTGGCCCTTTTGGCATTTAATGATACCAAAACAACCTCTAAATCACAGACTAAGACTGGAGCATCAAAGTACATACTGAGTGGAGTTTATATACATTCTGAAACTGTTACATGCTCTAAGTCTGAGATTAAAAAAAAAAATTAGATAAAACAGGTGTTCAATATGAGAACTCTGTATGGTAAATAAAACTTCTTAAAGCTGAATTCTCTGTTACATTTAGTTCACTCTGGGGTTGCTGAGTGAACTGAACTATTTGGTTTCAAGTTGTTTGGATGTCTCTGATTTCTGAATTCTTCAGTTCAGTTGCTCAGTCCTGTCCAACTCTTTGCAACCCCAGGGACTGAACCTTGCCAGGCTTCCCTGTCCATCACCAACTCCTGGAGCTTTCTCAAACTCATTGAGTTGGTGATACCATCAAACCATCTCATCCTCTGTCGTTGCTTTCTTCTCCTGCCTTCTATCTTTCCCAGCATCAGAGTCTTTTCCAATGGTCAGTTCTTCACATCAAGTGGCCAAAGTATTGGAGCTTCAGCTTCATAATCAGTTCTTCCAATGAATTTTCAGGACTGATGTCCTTTAGGATTGATGGGTTTGATCTCCTTGCAGTCCAAGGGACTCTCAAGAGTCTTTTCCAACATCACGGTTCAAAGGCATCAATTCTTTGGTGCTCAGCTCTTTATGGTCCAACTGTCACATCCATACATGACTACTGGAAAAACCATAGCTTTGATTAGATGGACCTTTGTCAGCAAAGTAATATCTCTGTTTTTTAATATGCTGTCTAGATTGGTCATAGCTCTTCTTCCAAAGAGCAAGTTTCTTTTAATTTGAAGGCTGCAGTCACCATCTGCAGTGATTTTGAAGCCCAAGAAAATAAATTCTGTCACTGTTTCCATTGTTTCCCCATCTATTTGCCATGCAGTGATGGGACCAAATGCCATGGTCTTAGTTTTTGAATGTTGAGTTTCTTAAAAAGATTCAAATATGGTAATTTGTAGATTACAAAGCATGATTATCACTTTAACCCAAGTACCTATGTCCAGTCAAATTGGCTTATTATAATTATCCTTTTAGAAAATGTGCCTTTAACAAAAGGAAAAATCCCAACAGATCTTTTAAAACCATAATGGATTTTTTTTTTTTCCGAGAAAATTCCTGTACTTAATGGTTAGGCTAAAAGAGACTCTTGCCATATGTTCCCTGTTTTCATTCCTAAGTGGGGCATAACATCTGGTTTTGATAAGACCTTTATTTTGTGTCATGGCTTGGGCAGATGGGCCTCCTTGTCCTGTCACCCTGCTGTTTGATTGTGGTGGGGATCTCCCTCCCTGTGGGCGCTCAATGGGCCCTCAGTCACAGTATATTTGGATTCTCCTAGTTAGATACACAGTTCCTCACTCATCAGGATTGTGAGGCTAGACTAGAAGAGCTGCTGCTGCTGCTGCTGCTAAGTCGCTTCAGTCGTGTCCGACCCTGTGCAACCCCAGAGATGGCAGCCCAGCAGGCTGCAGTCAGTCCCAACTAGCTGAGTCTCCCGCTCCCTGGCCCTGGTTTCCCTCTCGTCGCCTCCCCAGCCCCGGCCCACATGATTTCCCTCCCAAACACTCCCCTGTCTTTAGTGCCCACTTTTGGTCCTCACTTTAAGCCCTGTAGGGCCTGGGCCCTTGCTTCTAGAATAAAATGTTCATAAATTATATTTGTTGTAGTTGTGATATGCTTTAAATATTTTTACTATGTATTATAAAACAATTATCCCTTTCCACCACAGCTATTCAACTCTTAAAAAAAAAAATCAAAGCATTAACACTCGTAGGAACACTTCTCACCCAGTGTTCTGGCAGGCCACATTTGATCCCAGAAACTGTCTTTAGAAACCTGACTTTGGGGAATGCCGCCTCCCACATGGCTGGGCTCAGCCCTTAGAGCAGCACGTGATTCTGCTGCAGGCAAGGTAGCCAGTGTTTGATTACTTCATGCCCTCACAGACCTAATATTTACATTCAGGTGGACTGTGTTTAATATGTAAACTCTGCAAAATGCTGGGAGTTCAAGGATAAAAGGTGGGAGGAAGAAGCAAAAATGTTCAAATGGTTTTCAAAGCATGACTCAGTGTGATTCTTTCTGTGTGTGTCTGTCTGTGTGCTCTTCAGGGAAGACTTCCTGTCCCCAAGGAAGTGAACCGCAAGAAGGATGGCGAGATCGGGGCTGCCTTCCTGACTCCACTTGGCAGCAATGAACTCCACTCCCCAGGAACCAGTTACCTCCACTCTTTTTAATCACCTCCATTTGTATTACATATGGTGTATGGGTATTGATGAGGTCATGGTATCATATATGGGATTTTTTTCTGTGTAAATCATCAAGTATATGAAGAAACTATGGGACTCTGAGCCTTGCTTTAGAGATTGTACAGTGGACAAATAGGTATCATCAAACCAGTTTTTAATCATTCTGACTCAAGTGAAAACGCTCAGAATTTCACACTGTGAATCCACGTTTACAACCCTTACAGGTGGGCCTTCAGGCCTGGTTTGCTACGACGATGTCTTCCACAACTCAAACTTCCTCTGCTCTCACACAACCGGTCCACTTCTGCCTTTTCACTCACACAGCTCCTGACTGCTCTTGCAGAGGCTGAGAGTCCCCCCCTCCTTTTTTTTTTTCATTTAGATGTAACAAGCCTAGTAGTTTATGTTCATCAATTGTCTGTATATCTCTATATTTTATCCATGTACTCTTTTGATGTATAGAAGTAGTTTGAAACTCATTGTTTCCTTGTGGTAAGTGACCGAGATGCTGCCACAGGGCCCGAGACACTGATGAATGGTGCTATTTTGGACTTTCAACATGCTCCTTGGCGAGGTAGCTCTGATGGAGTTATTTTTTATTTTCATGTTCTAAGAAGGTGTTGGTACTCTGTTTCCCTGAATGTCGTTCTCTAGACTGGATTGACTTGTTCTCCTTGTGTCTTCAGTGTGGCTTTCTTCTTCAGCGTTGGAGGTTGAGCGAGTGCCACCGCAGAGCAGGAGACGCCCGTCTCACAGGCTGGCACTCCCGGACGCGCAGTCACTGTAGCGGGAGCAATCACAAAACTGTAATTTCCTTACCAAATCCCTTCCTTTCGGTAGCCTCGCCTGCCTCACTTAGTGAACGAAAAGCAATAATTTGACAGGCGTTTTTAGGTGTCTCTTTTGGTTCTTTAATTTGAAAGAATATTCAGGGGGAAAGGGGCAAAAAAATTTTTTTTTCGTTTTATAAATGCCTTCTGGGGAAAAAAATTAGCATTTCAGTAGGGACATGAAAGTTATACCTTTCCCAAAAATTAGGTTGAAGAAAATGTCTTTACAAAAAAATTTTTTTTTTTTTAAAAGGCAGAGCACTCTTTTTCAACAGTCCTGATAAGCAAGGTGTAGATTTTACATTTTTGTCCTTGCTCCCAATGAAATGGATAAACAAAAATACAATCAGACAATACCATCTACTCATGGAATGTTGTTGTGTTAGCCAGTCTGAAAGCCCACCTTGATTTTTATATAACTGTCTTTTAGCTCTTCCTTTGACAGGGCAGGCTTTGTTCTGAACTGTTCCGCTTCTGACTGTTACACGTCGACTGACGCATGCGCTGCACTTCTTCCTTCTCTTCTCGCTCCCCATTGGCCTGAGTTTCCTGTGCATTTCCCCCTACCTCCTTTGTTAGAGTAGGTATTTCCGCTGTGTAAATAGAGCAAGAAAACAGTATTCTGCATCTGTGGCATTTACGTAGAGTTGCAGTTGTGTACTGCTGAATATGCAGGCTTTTGTAACAATGTGATCTTTACTGATGCACTCACGACAAGTACCCAATGTATTTTAGCTATTTTAGTAGTATTTGTTCAATAAATATGCAAGCTGTATGGTAACTGACTTGGCTCATCATTGGAAAGGCCTACTTTTGAATACTTTCACTGTCTCATGTTAATTCATGTGCTCTCAGAGACCCAAAAGTAGATCCAAGGGCAAATATCAAAAGAGATAGAATCAGCTCCGCCTTTCATGCATTTTCCCTTCTGAGGGTTTTATGAGATGAGGGCCTAGGCCACGGCTCATTGGGATGGTATTTGTAGTGCTGCCTATGGATACAAAGGAGAATTAAACCAAGACCCTTTTATTTCTGTACTTTTGTTTTTCTCTTTCCGTGCACTCCCTCACACCTCAAAACATTCTTTTTTGCCCTTGCCATAAAGACTTATTCTGTGGTGTTTTTTACCTGTACCAAAAGATACCCAGCCTTGCTTCTTTGTAGAGTATTTGCACATACATACAAAAATGTATCAATGTATAAGTAAAGTCTTGTAAGTGGGTAGAATTTTGAGATAGAATTTTAAGTCATGGATTCACATGTACGCAGCTACCTGTAATTTAGCAAATGATAAGATAAGCATCACCAGAACCTTCTGGAGGTGTCCTGGAATGCTGAAACCCAACGATTCAGGGAATTTATTCTCTCCCTGTGTATGAGAAATGCCAGCTGGTCCCTCCTCATCTATTATCTGTGAAACTTCAGTTGGGTTTACATATTAAAACAAGTTGTTAAATTGAGTGGTAGGGCTTAGCTATTTGGGTTTCACCAGAACAGGGGCTAAGGAGCAATTCTCTAAGAGCCAGAGAGAGATAGGAGAGGAGCCAAAGGTAGTATTGCCCCAAGCTGGGAGTTCAGGCTTCGGAGAAAGGGGATCAGATGCTCTCCGGGAATCTCGGTTCTTGACACCTCTGTTTGTGTCAAGAGGGACTTTTAAATTGGGGAGTTGCTTTTAACATTAATGCATATCTCAGATTTTGGTTAAGATTCTTATTTTATCATAACGTTTAATCTTATTAAGAGAAAGGAGCTTTAGGGCAGATTTGCCTACCAGGAAAAAATCTCAACTGCCTACCAGATAATCGGAATTTGCTCAACTTGGAAGAAAATTTTTAAATGAGGCTACACTGTTTTGGCAATCCCACCGGAGGTTAGTACTTCCAAATGTCAGAGAAGTGCTCTTCAAATACAATTACCTTTCATTTTACAATGTTGCCATTTTCCTCACTCAAGAGGCTCCCCTCACTTGTATGTGTATCACAGCTGTAAGGGGTTACATCTTGCCTTCTTGCTTTTGTTAAACTCAGAACAGAAAACGTGATGAGGCCAGGCCAGGGGTGGTCGTTTGGGTTGCTTTATGCCCTCTATCTGAATCTTTTGCCACCTAATTTAACAACTGCACTTGATAGCTTGAAACAGCAGAAGTTTACTCTCTCCTGGATTCCATTGGTCAGGGGTCAGGAGCAGCTGAGCTAGTGGCTATGGCACAGCATTTCTTCTGGGTTTGCAGTCAAGAGGTCAGCAGGCCGCAGTTATCTGAAGGCTTAACCAGAGCTGGAGAGTCAGCTCCCAGTGTGGCTCACTCACATGGTTGTTGGCAGAAGAATTCAGTTCTCCCACGCATGGGCTTCTCCACAGGGCCGCTCAAGTGTGCTCATGACCTCTAGCTTTCCCCACAGCGAGTAATTTAAGAGAGAGCTGGGAGCAAGCCATAAGCCTGTGACCTGTTCTCAGAAGTCACCATCATCCATCATACTCTATTCATTAGAAGCGAGTCACAAAATATAGCTCACAGTCACGGAGAAGGAATTAAGCTCTACCTCCTGAAGGGAGGAGTATCCAAAATTTGTGGACACATTTGAAAACCAGTGCACCATCTGAAGTTAAAGCCTCAGGGTAATTGTAGGCTGGGGGCTGAAAGTGAGAACGGCTGACAGTAGACTCATAGTTATATCTTTGATTGAAGAAGTTTTGCAATCCTTGGAGCTCCAGAGACTGAAGGCAGAAGAGAGCATCCAGGAACTATAATACTGTTTCTTAACCCCAGTGCTATTGACTTTGAAAGGAATATTTAGAACCTGCTATTGAAAGCTATCAAAACAGGGATGCTAGAATAAATGATGTTTAAAGTTCCATCCAACCCAATGGCTTGGGTTTGATGACGACAACTCCTCGTTCCCTATGAAGCTTGAAACACTAAATAATTGACCATGCATTTCAACGTAAATTTGCAGGATCCATGTTGTGAAAATCAGCTACAACTTGTTCAGGATTAATAAAGCTATGGTTTTTCCAGTAGTCATGTATAGATGTGAGAATTGGACTATAAAGAAAGCTGAGCACCGAATAACTGATGTTTTTGAACTGTGGTGTTGGAGAAGTCTCTTGAGAGCTCCTTGGACTGCAAGGAGATCCAACCAGTCCATCCTAAAAGAAATCAGTCCTGAATATTCATTGGAAAGACTGATGCTGAAACTGAAATGCCAATACTTTGGCCACCTGATGTGAAGACCTGACTCATTGAAAGAGACCCTGATGCTGGGAAAGACTGAAGGCAGGAGAAGTAGGGGACGACAGAGGATGAGATGGTTGGATGGCATCACTGACTCAATGGACATGAATTTCAGTAAGCTCCAGGAGTTGGTGATGGACAGGGAAGCCTGGCATGCTGCCATCCATGGGGTCCCAAAGAGTTGGATATGACTGAATGTCTGAACCGAACTGAATAAACTGCTGAAGTGGAGCTAAGAAACTGGAGCACCAGCCAGAGTCAGAGCAGGAGACCCAAACTCTGATTAAAGACTGCTTTGTTCTCTCTCTAGAGGTAAAAATATTGCCCTGTGGACTTTGGGCAGAGCTTGCTAATGGAAAACCATGGACTAGATATAACTGGCAGACTTGTTTTGCCTGCAAAATGTGTTTTATAAAATTGTTGATTTAATTTCCACCATTTACAAGTTGGAAGATTTCACACAAAAATTCAGGTTTGGGGCTTCCCTTGAAAAATGAGAGCTGAGTAGCAGCCTCCATCTGTGATGAGGCATGGCCCCTCACACATCCAGTCCTCACCCTGCTTATCTTCTCATTCCCTGTCTGCTTTTTCATTTACCTCCCCTGTCTCATTTTGTTGGCATGTGAGTTTGCAACAGGAATCTTCTAACTTCATAGATGCTGATGTGCTCATTTGCACCCACAAATGGTCAGAGGACCTTCTAAGATCTCTGTTTGATAGTTGTGAAGGCCAGACTAGAAACAGAGGTTTCTTGTTACTGGTCCCCAGACAGGGCTGCTGCAGTTCCTCATCTTCAGGCCCTCTTCCCAACTTTTGAGTTACCCTCCCCCAATAGTGACTGAGAGTCCCAGGCTAAAACACCTTGGACTGGGTCAGGTTAGACTACATATAGGTCCGAAAAATGCATGGTCTTCAAACCAGGGCATGTGTACCTCAGGGCATGTGAAGTCTTTTCCAGGAGTCTATGCTCATAGATAGTTTTAAAGAAACTCATTTCTAGATCCTCTATGCATACTAGACTCGTTCCTAAGATTGTTCTGCTGAGAATGAGCCTATGCTTATAATAGTCCTCTCCACATCATTTTTAAAAAGATATAGGTCTCACACATCCCAATTCTTAACTATAATACATTGTCCTTAATATGACACAAAAAACTGCAGATGTGGCAAAGAGGAAGGTTCCTTTAATGATTAATCATAAATCCATTATGCTTTGGGCTTTCCCTTCTTATACACATTCAAAGTGATAGATTAGAAAACACAGAAATCAGGTGTTTGGATTCATGGGATTTCAGAATTCAGATAATTGGTAAAATGCAGTGATGGAAATAATGACAATTTTTATTTAATGCTTTCTCCTCCTGACTCTTGTCAAAAAATGCCTCGCCCTTAAGGGAGAGTCCTAAGAGAGGGAAGCAGAGAGAAAATCAGTAGGAAACACTGAATACCCAAAATGGCTTGGTCGTGTGATTTTAAGCACTTTCCCCCACTGGTCTCCATACTCATCCCTAGGATATTTCCTACCTGGGAAGAAAGTAGCCTATAACAGCTATAGCAGTATAAGTTTGCACTGCTGATTATTTTAAACGTAATCAGGATGCCTTTTGAAAATACTCAATTTTTACAAGATAAAATGAGTAAAATTCAAGGATTAAAAATTTTTCATCTGATCTCTTTCAGACTTGATGTGCATTAGTTAATAAAACTGTCAAAACCTGTGCTATCAAACCATAGCATAAAATACTTGTTTCAATTACTATATATATATATATATAATTTGTTTCAATTATAGTCAATTTTCATCATATCCTAGCTTGTAAAATGTTTAATATGTTTTTCATAACATCATCGAAAATATTAGTGTGCTGCTAGACTGATTAGAAGCCTAAAACCTTTCTATTATTTGTGGCGCTTCCCATTTTTTCACAAGTTCTTATTTATCCTCCAAAGTCAGTCAGCAGCATTCAATAGCCTCATTCAGTTTTACTAGAGACATGTCATGCCTTTCATCATTCTTACTTGATTGAAGAAAGTGTATGGATAATTTTGTTTGTATAATTTATTTTAACATGGAATAATTAATTATATTAGGTTCATATCATTTTAATTATGATTGGTTTCAGTGGTCAGTTTCACAATATAGACTTTAATTGTCATTCATTTTTTATAATAATCCTCAAAATAACTATCTGAATTGAAAAATGAATTCAAAGTTTTTTTTCTACAGAGAGTGTATCTGATTTGACTAATAGGTTTGACAGTGAAGACTGGCTCTGCCAATGATGTTTGTGATGGACAAGTTCTGTTAATGAGCTAAATCTATGACTCTAAGGTAATGATAACATGGTTAAGGCAAGAAATATGACAAAAATATTTTATCAAAAAGCATTGTTTTGGCAAAAGTGTAATGAAATCAATATCTATCTATTATTCCTTTCATTTCTGAAGACACGGGATTTAAAAAGGTGGGTTTAGGTGAAAGTGTTACAACATAATTAACAATCATTTGATAAATCTTAGCAAAGATCTTTCTTCCCAGAAATTGAGAAAGTGAATTAGGTTTTAATGGTGAAAACAAATCCCTTTGCAAGTCAAGGTGCTTTCCAATTCATTGCTTATTTAAAAATGCAGAAGGACCTAATCAAGTTGTCAGGTGAAAGAAGACTAAAAATATGTTTTGATAGTAGATCACCATATGAATTTTGGCATATAACATGGAAGGAGTTCAAAGAGTTAAATTACATTACTATCATAAAACATTTTCAGTTCCTACAGTTTACAGCTTAAAAACATACAAAAGAAATAGAATCGATGAGAACCTGTGTCTCATTTTAGCATTAAGTAATATTCATCTACAGATGCTTGAACTAATTGAAAAACTTCATCATCTTATTAAGGTGTATTTTCATTCTAATTTAAACTTTTGTGTTTAATAATAAATATAATATATTAATATAGTTTTAGTAGTGAATTGCTAATAATGCTAATTCATACAATCAGCTTGTTTTAATGCTTACAGTTTTATGATCACAGAACATAAAAGTTTTAAAATTTAGATACATGTTTTACTGCAGATAAATGTGATAAGGTGATCAATAAAGTCTTATAAAAATCTTATTAATTACAACACTTGAAACTGAAATAAAATTTAAGTTCATGAAAAAAAATCAAATTTCTGCAAGTTAAAAAATTGTTTTTAAAAATGAAATTATGGATTATCAGTTGCCACGGTGTTTAGACTTGATTGAATACATTCATGAAAGATATTCAACTTCTATGTTAGAAATGTTTCAAATTATAACCTTTGAAATTATTTAAACTTAGGATGAAAAACTTTACTGTTAACTTAGAAATTGCATGATGGAAATACTCTATTAAGATTCTCTTTTCCAAATTTTTAATTTTAATTTTTTTGCATTTTGGCCACCCTGCACAGCATGTGGGATGGTTCCCTGATCAGGGATTGAACTCAGGCCTCCCCAGCAAAAGCACCAGTTCCTAACAAGTAGGCCACCAGGGAAATCCCAAGAGTCTCTCTTTTTTAGAAAAAAATATTTTAACATCTCTGAACTAGATAACTCATTTTTGGCCAGAAGTACTTCTCCCCCAGCCACAATGCCTGAATTCTCCCATTATTCTGCACGGAGAAGTTTGACATTTGCTGGCCATATACTTAGTGCGCTTCAGGGAACAAGGCTCCCAGGGAACACAACAGGAAATGAATCTGGATGGGGAAAGGAAAGAAAGACCGAGACTGCCTGGTCTCCCGAGCCCCTGACTGCACAGGGAAACAGGAGGACGATCTCAGGGATCAGTCTTCCTGGGCTGCAAATTCATTAAGTCGGTAATTATTCTTAGAGCCTTTACTTCATTCATTTGATTTTCAAGGTCAAATCTCTTTAGTGATAATCCTTTTCTTCCAGAGTCTTTTAAACACTTCGGTATATCTCTGTCCAGCCGCGTCAGTGTCACAGGAGAGGAGGACCCAGGCCGGTGAGAAGTGGGATTGTACAGCAGGCTTCCAACCCTCAAGTCCTTGGGACCCCAGCAGCCCTGGAGAAAAGCCCATAGATCATCATAGTAGAAAATAGGGTCTTCTTTTCTTTTATTGTGAATGTGTCCATTAGGCTTACCTCTGAGCATAGCTACATAGAGGCAATACGCAATTAATCTATTCCCTCTCACAGTACAGTTCAGTCGCTCAGTCGTGTCCGACTCTTTGTGACCCCGTGAATCGCAGCATGCCAGGCCTCCCTGTCCATCACCATCTCCCGGAGTTCACTCAGACTCACGACCATCGAGTCCGTGATGCCATCCAGCCATCTTATCCTCTGTCATCCCCCTTCTCCTCCTGCCCCCAATCCCTCCCAGCATCAGAGTCTTTTCCAATGAGTCAACTCTTCGCATGAGGTGGCCAAAGTACTGGAGTTTCAGCTTTAGCATCATTCCTTCCAAAGAAATCCCAGGGTTGATCTCCTGCAGAATGGACTGGTTGGATCTCCTTGCAGTCCAAGGGACTCTCAAGAGTCTTCTCCAACACCTCAGTTCAAAAGCATTCATTCTTCGGCGCTCAGCTTTCTTCACAGTCCAACTCTCACATCCATACATGACCACAGGAACAACCATAGCCTTGACTAGACGGACCTTAGTCGGCAAAGTAACGGCTCTGCTTTTGAATACACTATCTAGGTTGGTCATAACTTTTCTTCCGAGGAGTAAGCGTCTTTTAATTGCATGGCTGCAGTCACCATCTGCAGTGATTTTGGAGCCCCCAAAATAAAGTCTGACACCACTCCCACTGTTTCCCCATCTAGTTCCCATGAAGTGATGGGACTGGATGCCATGATCTTTGTTTTCTGAATGTTGAGCTTTAAGCCAACTTTTTCCACTCTCCTCTTTTACTTTCATCAGGAGGCTTTTTAGCTCCTCTTCACTTTCTGGCATCAGGGTGGTGTCATCTGCATATCTGAGGTTATTGATAGTTCTCCCGGCAGTCTTGATTCCAGCTTGTGTTTCTTCCAGCCCAGCGTTTCTCACAGTACACAGTGCCATTAACAGACAGTGTAGCTATTTTGCTGAGAGACCCATGTGGCTATGTGAGAGCCTCATGGAACAGAGCATTCTAAGAATGCAGTAATTTGTGAGTCCTTCAAGTTGGGCAGCTTTAATAACTAGTTGGAACTTTTGAGCCCAACACTTTGACTTTCCACCCAGCCTTTGGTCCTTGCTGAGTTCTTAGTGCTACGGAGGCTAAGTGGGTTCTTTACAGCCTTTCATGTCCTATTCCTCTGCCTTTTGCTCTTCCAGGCAGAACTGCCTCTATTCCTGTAGCCAGTTTCCTTGGGATCTGTTTTCTGGAGCTTTCACCACCTGTATTGCCCTCTTACAAGAACCCTTGTTTGTGGCTGACCCAGCTCCTTTTGAAAAATGGTAGCCGCGGTGTGGGAAGGTTCAAGGGCGGAGGCTTTGGTGAGGAACACACTGTGTGCACGCTGTCCACCAGGGTGGCCTGTGGCATGGCTCAGCTGAGGCACTGGGGGCCCTGTTGCTGACCCGGTAGCTGCTGCAGGGCCCCAAATGCCCTGCTCCCAAGTCTCCTTAGGCCCCTCACCAGTGCCTCTCTCAGGGCCAGGGAGAAGACAGGAGACAAGCACGTCTTTTCTCTGAGGCCCTAGGCCTCCTCCTGTTCCCGCCTCTCCCTGGCCTGTTTGTGCCTAAGATTCTGGATAGCTGGGAGAGGGAAGCAAGCAAGGGTACTTCCTCAGGCCTCTGCAGAATCCACCTCCCCAGCTCACTCCTCCAAATCCCAAAGCAAGCTTCTGAAAAACAAGTGTTCCCTGCAGAGCTGAGGGGCACCGCTTTCTTAGAGAGAAGGGTAACTGGTATGCTCTAATTTGTCATTAACAGCTAGGATCTGCTTTGTCAGATGTGATAATGAGAGAGCATTTGATGTGCGTTCTTGTGGAGGAGGATAGCTCCGAGGGACATTTAAAAGTGTGGTAGCAGCTCCTGGGAAGAATGTGAAAAATAGCCGCTTGCTCATTGTCTGTGTAGGACACTTGAGTGACTGTCACTTATATCACTTCACATGTGGCTCCTCGGCAATGATGCGATGCGAGGTCAGAATCGTTAGCTCGGCTCAGGGATAATTAGTTGCCCACAGTGAAATAGCTTGTCTGAGATGGCAGAGCCTCTTCCTTAATCTTTGTGTTTCCTACATGCTCATAAGTGGCTATGGGGAATGTAACACAGTGTTAAATATAGAACCTGCATGGTACTCATCAATCCTACACCTAGGTGTATAGCCAAAGAATTGAAAATATGTGTACACAAAACAAACGTACATGGCAGCATTATTCATATTCACCAAAAGTAGAAATGACTTAAATGTCCATAAGTTGATGACTAGCCAAGCAAAATATGATATATCCATACAGTTTAATATTGTACAGCAATAATAAAGCAATGAAACACTGATACATCTACAATACGGATGAACCTTGAACACCTTATACCCAAATCAGTCACATAAAGTTATATATTATATGATTTTATTTATATTAAATATCCCAAATAGGCAAATGCAGAGAAATAGAAAGTAGATTAAAAGTTGCCAGAGGTGAGGAAAGAGAGAATGGAAAGTGATTGCTAATAAACATGGTTGATTACCATGTTCTGGAATTACATAAAGTGTCATGGTTATACACTCTTCTGAATATACTTAAAACTACTAAATTGTACATCTTAAAAGGATGAGTTTTACGATATATTACTTATATCTCAGTGTTTAAAAATACAATAGTAAAAAAACCAAGCTATCCAAATAGAAAATGGCAAAAGGCATGAAAAGAATTTCAACATAGAGAATATGCAGATGGAAAATAAGATCTGAAGATTATTCAACATCATTAGCCACTAGAGAAATGCAAATGAAACCCACAATGGGATACCACTATACACCTATCAGAATAACTAAAATAAGAATAGTGCCAACATCAAATGCTGATGGGGGTGAGGAGAAACCGCATCACTCTTACATTGCTGGAGGGTGAAAAAGTTCAGTCCCTGTGGAAAACAGTTTCGCAGTTTCTGAAAAAATTAAACATATGCAACTAACATATGACCCAGCAATTGCACATCTCTTGAGAAATGCAAAGTTCTGTTCATGTAAACACCTAAGCCTGAATGTTTACGGCAGCTTGATTCATTATTCCCCCAAAAGTGAAAACAACCCAGATGTCTTTCAAAGGTCTGGCTAAACAAACTGTGTATACCCGTATCATGGAATACTACTCTTGGAATAAAAAGAAATGAATTATTGATAAATGTAACAACCTGGTTGAATCTCCAGAGAATTAGGCTGAGTGAAAAAAAGCCAGTCCCCAAAACTTACATACCGTATGATTCTATTTCTATAACTTTTTTGAAATGGCAAAAAGTGGACAAAAAAATAACAGATAAGGGGCTAAAAGAGGCCCTGGGAATGATCAAGTGATTAAAAGCATGACATGAAGGATCCTTATAGTGATGGAAACCTTCTGCATTTTAACTGTCTAAACGTCAGCATTCTCATCATGATACTGTGCTACGATTTGCAAGATATTATCACTGGGAAAACTGGTTACAGAGTACATAAAATCCCTCTGCATTATTTCTTACAACTGCATGTGAGTGTACAATGATCTCAACATAAAAAGTTTAATTTAAAAAATAGAGGAATAAAAAAGATTGAATGGCTACAATATTTTCAGTTATGGCAAACTTTCTTATCAATTACCTTTTTTTTCACACTCTGAATAATGCTGGAATGAACCTCTTTGCCCCCTAAAAGTATATATGGTCATGTTTCTTATTATATTTTGCCAAACTGCTTTCTCAAAAGCTGGTATCAAGTTACACTCTTATCAAAAGGATAGGCACAGATGCCTGTCCTAGGGTATACTCACCAGATTTGCAGTATTTGCCTGGTTTCCCAGCAACTCATTTTGTAAGAGTAAAATAGCACTTCACTGCCTCTACTGGCTTTTTTTTTTTTCATATTAGAGAGGATGAACACTTTTAAATGTTTATAAATCATTTGTATTATTTTATGATTAGTCTACTCATCAATAATCAAGGGATTCCTCTAACTCTTCATGCATGAAGCAATGGGCACAGGAAACATGAGCTGGTTAAAAATTGATTGTAAATTTTTAGAACGTGGAGTAAAAGTAACAGATTTGGGTGTTAGGGGAATTCTGAGGTGAAATGTAAACTCCAGGAGTTAGTGATGGACAGGGAGGCCTGGTGTGCTGCAGTCCATGGGGTCGCAAAGAGTCAGACACGACTGAGCGACTGAACTGATAACCAAGAAATGGGGAGAATGAGCAGACATAACCGGGCGAGGTCAGAGAGGGGGACCATACATGATTTAAGCCTGGGAGAAGTCTGGAAGTGATGTCTGTACAGATAGAGGCATTACAGCAGGAACTTCCTAAATAAAGGGCTAGTTATAGTCTTTCTCAGAGGAGAGAAGGGACCCAGCGGTGGGTAAATACACAAAAATCAAGCAAGGCTCAAATGGCTTAGAAATACAAATGGCAGAAAGCTAGAGAAGTAGCCCAGGGCACAACTTTAATCCCAGAAACAAGGTCCTATTGTTTCTTTTAAAACAAATAAACAAATAGAGAATGAGGGTTGTTTGCGGGTGTGTGTGACTACTGCTGTGAAGTGGAGAATGGGAGGGAAATGTCAGACTGGTGACTGTTTGGTGCCCCTGAAAGAAAGCTGAACGCAGAAAATCACACTGCTTCTAATAGGAATAGAGGTGCAGCAAAAGAACATTTCACCATTTTTCTTAAAAAGGACAGAGTTAGAAATGCAAGAAAAAGTGATTTCTTCAGACCAACCTTCTCAATCTGTAAAACTGCAAGGCTAGAGAGCCCTTCTGTGACCACCCGTGGATAATCACAGCTAAATTACACCTACAAGAAGAGAAAAGGGGCCAATATTACAGAATCTGTGTGCTGGCGAGAAGGACAGAGAGAGACCTCTCTATATCTAATCTTCCACCCTCAGCAGGAATCTCCTCTGAAACCTTAGATAAACTTCTGATAAGTCCACAGACAGTTTCATCTTGAATACTGACCTTGACAGGAGTTTATTTCAGCAAATGATAGCTTCATCTATTTTTCTAATACTATAATTGCCAGAAAATTCTTTTTCTGAATTGATTATTTTCTTATTTCTCATTCTTACCCATAAATTCTAGTTCTCTCTGTAATTACACAGAACAATGAGAATAATAGTTTATATTAATGAGTGCTGGCTATTTAACACTGTGTACATTATATGCATTATTGCCTTTAGTTACCACAGCAAGCTTAAAAATAGGTAGGTTTTTGTTTTTGTTTTTTTTTTTCAATTATCCCTGCCTTATACATGAAGAAATGGAAGGCAGAGAGATTATGTAAAATTCCCAAGTTGTGACTGGGGACAGCCAATATTTGAGCCCAGGCTTATTTTGGTTTCTGCTAAGCTGCCTCACAGGTCTGAGCTCAAGCCTTCATAAGAGCCCTGTCAGTGTTGGAAGCCAGCTCCTCCATAAGAAGTGCAGATTTCTGCTACTAAAATATTGTTGAACCTGCCTCTAGAAACTTCTCCTTGAAAAGTATGGTCAGATGACATAAAAGGATAGATTTTATGAACTGTTCTGTGCTTATTTACTGATAGATGTTTGCTTATTAGATGTCTGATAGACATGTGGAAGAATTTGTTTGGAGACTTGCTTTCCTTATGAGTTAGTAGTGACTTTGTAGGGAGACAACTAATCTCACCCATTTCTGTTATCTGCCAAAACATCTGCATTATCTTCAAAAACAAACTGAAAAGAACCTCAGTGAATGATCAAATAGCAACAGTTGGTTCTGGAGATAGGTTTACAAGAGTGAGGAGGATATGCCAAGGGACCCGACCCGTGTGGAGTGGAGGGAAGTGATGGGCTCCCTCTCTGAAGACAGACCTCTGCTCAGTCCCAAGACTGCAGCGCTCTCAGCACACTCAGCGTCCTGAGACCAGCGGAGCTTCAAGGACTCAGCCTCCAGCCTTCATCATTTTCACACTTGCTGCTGGGCCATCCCAACTTTGGACAAGCTGATGTGAGATTTTGGTTCACTCAAGGCTGGCTTGTCTGTGTATAAAAGACTATTCAGGTGTTGATTTTGTTTTCAAAGATTGATATTCACTTTATTAAAGTCATTTCTTTTTAATAACCTCATTCTTCCTCAGGTTCTAAATTCAGTTTATAAATACTGTTATTCAAGTTGTGCCTAGCAGTTTTAGCAGTTACTCTAATGGCCTTTGAACAATATTTGATCCATTTAAAACTAGTTAATTAAATACTTTCACATATTTTACATTGCATATATAAATTTAATATATTTTATTTCCATTTAATTTGATTGCCTGATTGGCAGACTTTCCAAGTACTAAGTATTTCATATAAATCTAATAAATTGAGTTTATAAATATCATGAACAGTGAGTTAAGTGTTTAAATATTGTATTATATAGTTAGTAAGAATTCCACTGCAAACCAGACATCTGAATCAATTACTTAAGACAATTTACATTGAAGTTACAAAGCTGTCATTCAAATGCAATTCCCAAACATAAGTATGTAAAATGTTGAATTTTAAGTTTTCTTGATGCAAAAATGTTAGTATTATTGGGTTTTAATTTTCTAAGATATTTCTCTACTCAGTTTTCAATTCTGAGACTGTAAGATGCTTACCTTTTAAGGAGGGCAAGTACCATTTTAGTTAACTAATAACTAGAGTGTTTAATCAGGTCCTTGATGAGATGCAGTACACCATTTTAATACTTGATTCCATAACTTTAAGAGTGGCATGCCACGTATCTACATTTTGGATTCAAGGCACGCACATTATGTCTTTTTTCCCTGAGTCTGCTCATAGGAATCTGTTAACTTCCCACTCACGTGCCAAATTGACCACATGATTGATTCTCTGTCTCCCAACATCTATCTCTACATAATCATCTTCCTGCCTAGGCTGAAAGACCTCTGACCAGGCCAGATTCCTGCATTAGTTTTCATTGACTTCCTAAAATTACAAATGAATTTCGGAGGTCTCTCCTGTGACTTGAAGTGGTAGGTGATATGAAAATTTGACTGACAATCTTATTTTAGCCTAATCTTAGGTTTTTACCTTGTCAAACTTAGGCTGAAATCATTTTGGATGCTAACTCTGCCATCTTGTCCAGTTTGAGACATCCTTGAATGTGATAAACTTCTCATTCTTATCTGAGATATTGATGAGAGTGTTGACTGGAGTGGAACATGCATGGAACCTTGGGACATCTCTCTTCAGGTTGGCTTTGGTCTGTCAGGCAGTTTCCTTCAGATGTCATGCTTGTCTGCTCATGGGCGTCGTCTGGGGAGCTTACCAAAACCTGACTTCTGGAATCCACTCCAGGGTCTAAAGGGCCGTGGCCCAGGCATCGCAGACCTTTAACAGCTTCCTACGCTGCTCTTAAGCAACTCTTTCAGCACTCGTCTAAGGATTAGCTTTTGCCACTGCTGCTTCTTTTCCCCTGACTTGATTATGAGGACAGAACTTAGACTTTGTCAAGTGTCTTGCTTAAGTCTAGCCTCACTAGGTCTAAAGCAACCCCATCTACCTGTACGGTAATCATAGGCATAAAACGAAACCATATCTTGGCATGACTTTTCCTTATGACACAGATTGGCTCTAGACATTTGCCTCCTGCCTCATTATGTGCTCAGAAAAATCCCCTGAGAAAGACGTTAAATGGACTAGTCTTCAGCATTTACCAGTCTCCCTTTTAAACACTTAGGTCCTTCCCTCCCTCTGTATTGCCCCCTCCCCCACTGAATCCTCCAGCTCTGTCCTTGGTCTCTTAGGTTAGTTTCTCAATAATTATCTGTGATGAATCACTGACCTTATCGTCAGCTTTCTTTTATCCAAGAATATAAATTTTCCAGGTCTGAAAAAACAAGCATTAAAAAAACAGGTTATATTTTTAGAAATAAAACCATATCAAAATGAATTCCAGCCTCAAGATGTGAAAAATAGGCTCTGGATCAATGATTCTAGTTGTCTTGAATACTTAAAAATAACTTGTCCAGTTTTTACCTGAATTGTACTCTGGCAAAATGATCTTTCTGTATTTAAGGTTGTTAATAACTTTGCTGCTTCTACCGTTCTCTTTGTGTTCTTATTTTCTGGTATTCCCAGAACCCTGACCCTTTCCCCCAACTGCTGCCTACCCCTCTCCACACCCAAGCCCTGCCCAGCCACTGTCTACAGTCACTATCCATTCTTTCTAGTTTAGAATAACACTCATAATAGAAATGCATTTTATCTTATGGAAAACACTGTCACAGAACAAGATCTCCTTTCCAAATCCCGAGTTTGTATGGGCATCTGTGACCACCAGTCCAAGACGTGTGACTAAATCTCCCTGGCCAACCACCTACCTTGAAAATCTCTTCTTCCAACTGGGAAAGATATTTGCTAACCTACCTGTGATAACCTCTTCATGGCAGGCTTTTTCCTGGCCCCTTTCCTGGTCCTCCCTGGCCACAGTAGAACATCCTCCTGGCTCAGGGCTCCATTCTCCCTTCGTCCCCTTTCTTCTCAACCTCCCACACTTCACTCCAATTTTTCCTTTATCCAAAAGCTCAAATTTCTTTATTTTCTCTCACAAAAGGCTTTAAAGGCCCAATCGGAAAGAAACTTGACTCTTAATGATTAAACGTGAGCGCAAATCTTCAACTACAAAAAAACTATCTTTACTTTCCCAATAAGGCAGTTTTCATCCTGAGAAACACAATTAGTTGATCCACTGACTGGGACTGAACAGGACACATTTGCGTTCCATCCTGGGGAATGTTACTTTACATCTTAGAATGTGCCAAGAAATTAAAAATGAGTGAGATTTTATCCCCACAACATGTTTATTCACATCCTGAATTTTATATCAGCTTGCCTTTATAGGGAGTATGCAGATAGGTGGTAAGAAGGTGAGTGGGCATGGTGGGGAGGTGCTGGGTCAGGGGAAGGAGAGGATGTGGGCAGGAAGTGGGAGGCTGAGGATTGAAAAATAGGAGTACGGGTGGTACTCTGCAAGCTTGAGCCTTCCTAGAGCTGGGAGGATACCTGCAGCAGTCCAAACCTCTTAGAATTCTCTTGTCCATTATCCCTTAAACCCCACCACTTGAATTCCTGCCTTCATTCTTTTTTTCCCCTGTGTTTGCAAGGAAGCACACTGATTTTCCTTAGAACATGGACTGCTTATAAGAGTTCTTTGATTCCAGAGAGAAGTAGGTGATTCTAAGTAGAAATAAATAGCACCAAGTTTTTGTAAATTCATAACTCTTATTATGACACTAAGCAAAGAACCTTGCAAGGTAAATTTTAGCCTCATCATAGCAGAAGATATCGTATGCAGAGAAGATTGCCAATAATGGAAATGAGACTCAGAAAATATAATAGCAGTGTTTTTGAATACTATGGAGTTCAAGGAGTTCAATGGAAATTTTGAATAAACAGATAATTGGATTTATTATTCTGTAATAGAGGAATCATGGTACTAGACAGAGTATAAAGGTGTCATCTTGTGGTTCTCATTCCAGGGATAACAGCGGCAGTATTGTTGACAAAAGTAAATGGAATTATGTTCATTTAAAAGCATCTACAGAAAACTGTCAATTAGAAAATCTTTGTTGAGCATTATTGAATGTATTTCCTTGGTCTCCTGTAAGATCTCATTTTTAGTAACTTTAAGGAAGAGAATGAGGTTGGTACTCACCATCTACCACCCACCCACACACACAAGCCACCCAATTTCAAGACACCTGGAACCACCCATAAAGCCTGGTATTAAGTTCAGGGAGGTTTTTTTGTTTTTTTTTTAAATTTTAGAATTTTTGCATATATTTGCATGTTGACTTTTAAACATATGGAATCATACATACAAAAATAAGTTTGATAGCATCCTGCTGTTTTGGTGGCCAAACTCGATTCAAAGAATTATCACATGTAAAGAATTCTAAATTGATTAGATCCTGGAGTATAGAAGAAAAGAAATATATAGAGAGACACAGAGATTTAAGGAAACAAATGGACTGTATGAAAAGAAGTTTACACCATGAATGGTCAAATTAAATCTACTTAAAAATATTCCTTTGTTAATATTGCCTGTAAGCTTGTATCCAATTCAATAACAAAAGGTGGGTTTTTTCCTCACTCCTCAACCTGGGAATTCTGGGAGATTTCCTTAAGCTTATTGTCACACTGCAGAAGCACCTGAAAAGAGTCAGATGTAGACAGCTGTGAAATCATGACATCCTAATATCATTGAGAAACATTTCTATGTGACTGCTGTCATTTTGTGGAAAAGAAAGTAAATGAAAGCAGTTAGTTTCTAAAACAATAATTATGGGGCAGGATTTCCTTAGCTTTCACTTTCCTCTGAAGGAAGAATGTCTTATGTTTTGGTCTCTTACCAAATGCCCATTATTGACCTCCCTTGTTTCCAGAAGTCACATATCTGTTGCTGTATTTTCAGAACAGGTTTCTCTCCTTTCTTCCAAGCATCAAAGCAAAATATAACTGTAAAATCAAGTTCAAATGTTCAGAGAGGGTGAAAATGTTCCAAAATCACATAGGCAGGTAATAACCTATCTTCCAGATCCTTCTGTTTGCATATATAACCTATTACACACATATAATTTGTTTTCAAAAGCCAAATTATTTTATATGTACTGCATAAAACTTGCTTTTTAAAAACTTAACACATTGTGAACATTTTCCATGCCTGTTTATGCATCTCCCTCTTGTTTTGAATGTCTGCTTAATATTCTGTCTTTTTACTGTATCATAATTTAACTACCATATTGACAGACTTTTAAGTTGTTTCCAATTATTCATTACTGTAGATAATTCCATAATAATCATACTTATTTAAGTTATCTTTGTGCCTGTATGTGGACATTGCAGTGAAGAAGAGAGGTTAAACTGTTTCAGGGAATGAGATTGTCAAGAGAAATAGATATAATGGAATATTACCCAGGCATAAAAAAGAATTAAATCTTGCCTTTTGTGACAACATGGATGAGTCTAGAAGGAATTATGCTAAGTGAAATAAGTCAGACAGAGAAAGATAAATACTGTATGATTTCACTCATATGTGGAATATAAACCAACAAACATATTAAAATAGAAATAGACTCACAGATACAGAGAACAAGCTAGTGATTGCCAGACAGGAGGGGGTTGTGGACTGTGTATAACAGGTAAAGGGGATTAAAATATACAAACTTCCAGTAATGTCATGGAGTTGGTAATGTACAGCACAGGGACTATAGTCAATAAAGATGGAATAACTTTGTATGGTGACAGTTGTTTACTAAGCTTATCATGGTGATCAGAATATAATGTATATAAATGTTGGATCACTATATTGTACACCTGGAACTAATGTAATGTCTTATATTGACAGTACTTCAATACAAAAAGAAAAAGAAAAAAATAATCTTTTGTGACATGTGAAAATAATATAAAATTCAAATACCAGTATCCAAAAATAAAGTTTGACATGAATTTTAAATGAAAGCTATTACCCTGCCCTAAGGATACAGTCTTAAATGAACCCTGAATTATAGATACTCAAACACAATGTTATAAGGTTATAGAAATGAAAAAGATAGATTCTCTTTTAAGGAAATCTCCAGAGCCTGTGAATATGTCACTTTACATGGTATAAAGGACTTTGCAGACATGATTAAAGATCTTGAGATGAGGTTTCTGGGACTATTTATATGAACCCAGAGTAATCACAGAATTCTTATAAGAGGCAGACCAGAGGGACAGCGAGGAGTGGTGTAATGGCAGAAGTGGACAGAGATTTAAAGATACACGCCCGCTGCCTTTGAAGATGGAAACAGTGTGGGTGGCTTCCAGAAGCTTGGAAAGCCAAGAAAACTGTCTCTAGACCTTGCAGAAGGAACACAGACCTGCCAATCGTTTAATGGTAGCCCAGCGAAAGCCATTTCAGACTTCTGCCTTCCAGGATTATAAAGGTATAAATTGGTATTGTTTTAGTTTGGGGTAATTTGTCACCACGGCACTAGAATGCAGAGGATTAGGGACAGTTAAATGGAAGACAGCATTTCAACTGACTTTGATGTCTATCTAGGATTCTGATAGAAATGAGAAATGGAATTCTCAGCAAGACAGCAGCATGGGCAAAAGGCACAGAGGCGAGAAAGTATCAGGGGTGTCCGATAGATATTAAAAAGCATGGGTGCCGCTAAGGAAGGAGAGCCTGGGACACACAGAAAATAATACCTGACCTGACGTGCTCTGTGGGCTGGGAGTGCTTACATGACCTTAGAGAGGACGCGGAGGGGATCCTCCATGGCAAGGCCTAGGAAAAGTACTATGTGTCTGGTGGCTCAGCTAGAGCTAAGTGAAGGGTGGGAGGGACGCTCTACCAAGGGGAATGGGATGGCAAAGAGCAAGAATCCATCACTGACAAGAAGGGGCAGGCTAAGGAGCTGCTGGGTGGGGAGGAAGCAGGGAGGTTCAGGGCAGCTAAAGGATGCCTCTGATAACAAGCCAAGGGTTGTGACCTTCTTCAGGGCAACACTGAAGGGATTTGAGGAGACTAGTAATAGGAGCTGTAATCTGTATTCCTTTGTTGCCTATAGAATGAGCATGCAAAGCCACATCATGTCCCTTAGGTGCTCCAGGGGCTGGCTGGTGAGGTGAATGGACAATTTTTGAGGCAGGGAATGAAGAGTAGCAAGTAGCTTAAGGTTTTTTGGCTGCAAAGCTCACATCCTCAGACCTCATTTGGTGTGGCATGCAGACAGCTGACTTATGTAGTCTGGAGGCTTGAGCGGCCCTGTGGGACGGGTGGGACATTGGAGTAACCCTTGTGAGCCGCTTGGTATAGTATCAAGATCCCTGAGCTAGAAACCGGGGAACCTGAGCTATGCTGCTAAGTTGCTGCTGAGAGGCAGAGGGCACTGTTGGGTGGATGGTCTTGAAGACATGGGTCCTTGCTGGAGACTGAGGGAAAGAGAGCAGAATGGGAGGCCACAGAAGGATGAGGGCACTCTGTGCTGTGCTCAGCCATGCGGAAGTCCAGCACAGCCGTATGCAAGTAGCCCAAAATAAGCGACCAGCCAAATTCCAACATATCATGAGAAAAATAACTGGGCTTCAAACAGCTGCAGAGCGTTCCCCCTGGAAATCTGCATTTTGACCAGCATTAATTTTCAGATTTCAAGGGACTCACCATACAAGTCATCACCCATTAGGCAAGAATTCCTGAATCAGCTGTAGGCTAAGCAGGCTTCCAGCTGGAGCTGTGGCTAACACTGGAAATCAGAATTTCAAGGGGAATTCAGGCTCACCATTCAGAATTCAGTCTCTGTATTTGCTTGCGGAATTGTTGGAATATCAGGCCTCCTCCTTAGACTAGATATGGGGCAGAGGATTCAGTAATATAGAGTTCATTCAAATTCAGGCACTACAACAGGGGAGTGACTTGATACAGGAAAGTCCTTCGGACAGTGAAATATACCACAAACACTGCCTTTCTGCCCTGGAAATTGTTGATGGTTTTGTTGCCCTGGAATTTTCCTGGCAGATTTAACTGAACCATTTCTTTTGGTCCCATCTAGCTTTATGCTTTGGTGAATCAAATTGGTCTCCTTAGATGTTATCTTCAATCAATGACACTGAAGGTGAACCTGGGGCAACACCAGGTAAGTTGTAGCATAAGAACAAGAGCAAAGGGAGATCATGCAATAGAAACAAGATCATTTTTTAATACATTGTGTTTGTTGTTATGTATCAGTGAATCGAAGAAATAAGCCTGTGCCAACCAAAGTTATTACTGCATAGCCATTGATTGTTCATTGCTAAAAGACAGCTTGCTTCTGACCTGAACATCCAGAACTTGCTTTCTGCTGCCATTAAAAATAACTGCATGGGCATCCTTTATGCTTATGCCAAGAATATTTGTTCTTCAAAGTAAAATTCAGAGAACTCTGAGGAACTTTGAAGTAGATGGTAAGGAAATACTATGTCAACATTTTGACATGGAAAATTCTGAAAGAGATGGGAATACCAGACCACCTGATCTGCCTCTTGAGAAACCTGTATGCAGGTCAGGAAGCAACAGTTAGAACTGGACATGGAACAACAGACTGATCCCAAATAAGAAAAGGAGTATGTCAAGGCTGTATATTGTCACCCTACTTATTTAACTTACATTCAGAGTACATTGTGAGAAGCACTGGGCTGGAGGAAGCACAAGCTGGAATCAAGATTTCCAGGAGAAATATCGATAACCTCAGATATGAAGGTGACACCACCCTTATGGCTGAAAGTGAAGAAGAACTAAAGAGCCTTTTGATGAAAGTGAAAGAGGAGAGTGAAAAAGTTGGCTTAAAGTTCAACATTCAGAAAACTAAGATCATGGCACCAGTCCCTTCACTTCATGGCAAATAGATGGGGAAACAGTGGAAACAGTGGCTGACTTTATTTTAGGGGGCTCCAAAATCACTGTAGATGGTGATTGCAGCCATGAAATTAAGATGCTTACTCCTTGGAAGGAAAGTTATGACTAACCTAGACAGCATATTAAAAAGCAGAATCATTACTTTGCCAACAAAGGTCCATCTAGTCAAGGCTATGGTTTTTCCAGTAGTCATGTGTGGGTGTGAGAGTTGGACTATAAAGAAAGCTGAGTGCCAAAGAATTGATGCTTTTGAACCATGGTGTTGGAGAAGACTCTTGAGAGTCCCTTGGAGTGCAAGGAGATCCAACCAGTCCATCCTAAAGGAAATCAGTCCTAAATGTTCATTGAAAGGACTGATGTTGAAGCTGAAACTCCAATACTTTGGCCACCTGATACAAAGAACTGACTCATTTGAAAAGACCCTGATGCTGGGAAAGATTGAAAGCGGGAGGAGAAGGGGACGACAGAGGATGGGATGGTTGGATAGCATCACCAACTCAATGGGCATGAGTTTGAGTAAACTCTGGGAGTTGGTGATGGACAGGCAGGCCTGGCATGCTGCAGTCCATGGGGTCACAAAGAGTTGGACATGACTGAGTGACTATAGTGAACTGAAATGATGTGAAATCCTGGATACCTTGTGTAATTTTCTCGGCCACTATTAATGCAAAGAATGAAACACTGGAAAGCTGCCAGAGAAATGATCAGCGATGTTGGAGTGCTTTGCCTTGAGTGTGTTTGGATGAGGGGTGAATGTCCCAGAGGCAGTTGGGAAGTCAAGTGCAGAAAGCAGATTTCTGTGCAGCAAACCAGTCATCTCTCAGTCATGTTCTTCCTGCTGGGCCTACCAGAGGCTTCCTTCATTTTCTGATTTTAACCCTGCAGTCCTTCCCACCACACCATTCCACCGAACCCCTAATTGAAGCCTCTCTATGGAAATCTTCAAGAAAGTTAGCATCAAGGAGACAGCCTAGGATTTTCAGAAAGACAGTCATTGAAAACCAATGAGGTATTTGCAGACAAGAGAGAGGATCAGAATGTCCCGATGGTGATGTCACCTGTATCTCTCTCTTTTATTTTTCAAGACTTCAGGGCCTAGATGTTAATTGCATTTTGACATCTATATTAACCCCTGAATTGTGTTCCTCCCAAATTCATAAGTTGAAGCCCTAGGCTCCAGGACCTCAGAATACAACTGTATTTGGAGATAATTTTAAAGAGGTGATTGTGAGGCTATTAGGGTTTCCTCATGGGGCATACAGGACTGGTGTCCTAACAAGAGGCTGGAGAGACACCAGGGATGTGTGAGCACAGAGAGCCCCGTGAGAAGGTCTGCATCAGGAAGGTCTGCAGGTGGCTGTCTGCAAGCTAAGGAAAGAGGCTGCCAAAGAAACCCGTCCTGCTGACACCTTGACTTCAGACTTCTAGCCTCCAGACTGGGAGAAAAATGCATTTTGGTTAAATCATGCAGTCTGTAGTATTATTTTATGGTGGTCCTAGCAAATGAAGACAGCTCCAGTGTTGGCAAACTCTCTAGCTTTTTGGGTAATTTTTCCTTTTAATTCAGACAACAATGACAGTAAAACAAACAACCCCCTCCCCCTTCCAAAATCTATACATACATACATACATATATATATACATATACATAAATACATATGTGTGTATATACACATATATATGTATATATATACATACACACACACATATATATAATGATAGTCTGAAATCTCATCCTGTGCATTGTGGAGATCTAGTGTTCTCATATTCTCTACCCCTCACCACCTTGGTGAATTTTGAGAATTTGTTTAGAAATGATTTTTCTTTTCCATTAAATGAATTGGTCTCCCCTGTACCCTTCAACCGGAGAAGGCAATGGCACCCCACTCTAGTACTCTTGCCTGGAAAATCCCATGGATGGAGGAGCCTGTGGGCTGCAGTCCATGGGGTCACGAAGAGTTGGATATGACTGAGTGACTTCACTTTCATTTTTCACGTTCATGCATTGGAGAAGGAAATGGCAACCCACTCCAGTGTTCTTGCCTGGAGAATCCCAGGGATGGTGGAGCCTGGTGGGCTGCCGTCTATAGGGTCGCACAGAGTCAGACATGACTGAAGTGATTTAGCAGCAGCAGCAGCAGCAGTACCCTTCAGCTGGCTTTCTTGCTCTGACTGATATTCTTTATTTACTAATCATTCATATTTTGCTTGGAGAAGGCAATGGCACCCCACTCCAGTACTCTTGCCTGGAAAATCCCATGGACAGAGGAGCCTGGTGGTTTGCAGTCCATGGGGTCGCTAAGAGTCGGACACAACTGAGCCGACTTCACTTTCACTTTTCATTTTCCTGCATTGGAGAAGAAAATGGCAGCCCACTCCAGTGTTCTTGCCTGGAGAATCCCAGGACGGGGGAGTCTGGTGGGCTGCTGTCTATGGGGTCTCACAGAGTCGGACATGACTGAAGTGACTTAGCAGCAGCAGCAGCATCTTTTGCTATCTTGTAACTTGTGAAATGAAATTTGCTCAGTTATGTCTGACTCTTTATGACCCTACAGACTGTAGCCCACTGGGCTCCTCTGTCTATGGAATTCTCCAGGCAAGAATACTGGAGTGGGTAGCCTTTCTCTTCTCCAGGGGATCTTCCCAACCCAGGGATCAAACTCAGGTCTCCCACATTGCAGGCAGGTTCTTTACCATCTGAGCCACCTCTGTTTTCTTAGGCTCCAAAATGGGCATGAATAGTTCCTCCAAGTATCAGGGAGTCTGTGTCAATGTTTAACAAAGGCTGATTGAGATATTAGATGTAAGAGGAGGCAATGATGATGCAAAAAGAGAAAATTTAAAACTGGTTTCTAGACAGGATGTCTTCTGGAGTCTCATCCTAGGGCCTTCCCTAGGCAGTCTTGGTCCTGAGCTTCCTATACCTTGTCACGAAATGATCCCCTGACCTCTCTGCACATGACTGAGCTCATTCTCCTGTAGCCAGAGTGGAGACCTGTAACCTCAGCTCAGTCCCAAAGGAAAGGGAACAGTTCTTCTTTATAAAGGTGTGATCAAAGCATAATTTATTTTCTCCCTGGGTGTATGGTCCACAGAGGAAAATCCCACCCTTTAGAGGACAGCCTCACACCCACTCCCAGGGTGTGACACCCCCACCCCCACAGCAAGGCAACTGCATGGCTCTGCTGCATTTCCCAAAGTCTGGCACACAGTTGTGTAACTAAAAGGAGTAGTTAGATAGGAGAAAGTCTATGAGATTCATTAATTCAAAATGAATCTTAAAAAAAAAAATCACAAAATGTCTGTTATGTGTAAGAGACTCCATTCCTGGGTTTAGCAGAGGGTGAAAGAATCATGCCTTAGAGTATTGCTTTCCCAGAGGGTTTCTTCATGGTGGCTGAAAGTTGTGAACAAATAAGAAATGTTTCCCCATGAAAGAAGAACATTTAGGGATAAGGAGAGACATCACTCAAAAGTATATGCTTTTCTCATGTTCTTCTTTCCCAATTATAATCTTGCAACACCCCTACCATAATGATTACAACCATAAAATAGGCCTCCTAAGCTAGACTGGTAATTCCACTTCACTATAAAAATAATGATAGCAGCATCTATAAACGTAGTAAAGATATAAGTGAAAGTCTGTGGCTAAAGAGGCCACTCTTTGCAACCCCATGGACTATACAGCCCATGGAATTCTCCAGGCCAGGATACTGGAGTGGGTAGCCGTTCCCTTCTCCAGGGGATCTTCCCAACCCAGGGATCGAACCCAGGTCTCCCGTATTGCAGGCAGTTTACCAGCTGAGCCACAAGGGAAGCCCAAGAATACTGCAGTGGGTAGCCTGTCCCTTCTCCATAAGATCTTCCTGACCCAGGAATTGAACCAGGATCTCCTGCATTATGGGCGGATTCTTTACCAACTGAGCTATCAGGGAAGCCCAATAAAGATACAGACACCATCTATTAGGGTCTTAAAATGTGACAGGCATTGCCTTATTGCTTCACAAAAATTATCTTGATTGGTCTTCATCACAATTTACTCTGAAGTAGACTTCCCTGGTGGTTCAGACTAAAGAATCCACCTGCAATGCAGGTGACCTGGGTTGGGAAGTTCCCCTGGAGGAGGGCATGGCGACCCACTCCGGTATTCTTGCCTGGAGAATCCCCATGGACAGAGGAGCCCGGCAGGCTACACACAGTCCATGGGGTCGCAAAGAGTTGGACACAACTGAGCAACCAAGCACATACACAGGCAATGTTACCTTCATTTTTAGGTGAAGAAACTGTGTTTAGAAAGTGAAACAATTTACCCATTAACCTCACCTCTCAGAAAGAGTTGTTTTCTTTTTTAACCATTACTCTCTTTACTTTTCTTTCCTAAGCTGATTCCAGGGCTCTCCTTTTGTCTAAGAGAACATGATGCTGACCGTATCTTTCTTATATGGATACTGGCATTCCTCTTAGCCAGGATCATACATAATGAAAGTTTGGTTTTTTTACCCCAGGAAAAACCTATTATCCTGAATTGATTTGGGAAACATAAAATGGTTTTAAGGTGGGCAATTTAATTAATTTGGATTAAGATTTAGGGAGAGGCTGAAGAGGCCCCCATGGCCACTGCACCGCTGAGAGGACCAAGTTGAACGAGAGACTGTCTCTGGGTCAAGGGTTCTGCATTAGTACCGTCAACAGAAGCCACCTCTTTAGGAACAAATTCCCTGTACATGGGCTGTATGGGGCATGTGCTCTCTGTAAAAGGTTTCAAGTAGACTGCTTTGAGGTGCTACGCTTATTCTTGGTGCTCTGAGAATAGGAAATGAATTCCACCACATCATCCATTTCAAATGTCATCTGGAAACAATTAAGGGCCAACAGCTCTTCCAAATGACTCACAAGTGATTCTCTTGGCAATCGGTGGCCAAATGTTTGTGAAGAGAAAAGCCCACTCTTTTCTAACCACAAATGAAAATACAGTCATTGCTAAAAACAACTCCTCCTTAAATGGCCTTTTGGGGAAGGGCCAAGGTGATGGGCTGTGCAGGTAGTCAGGTAACTTATAAAGCACATGCTCTACAGCAGTAATTAGTCTAGGTAATCCCCAACTTACTGGCAAAACACCAAGGAAAGAAATTAACAGATTGGCCAATGATAAACCATGGGCAGCCAAAGAGTGAAGCTATTAAAATTTCTTGGTTTAGAAAATGAGGTCAAGAAATGTAGCATTGCACAATAGCATCTTATTTTGACAGAAAAATTACTTATATACCATTCAGAAAAAAACTGATAATCACTAATCAGTGTTGTAGTGGGAAATATCTCTATGGTGAGAATGATGTTATTATTTATGTGTATTAATTTTGTAAAGCTCATAGTCCTATGAAATCTGCTTTCTGGGTGAGGGAAAAAGACAGTAGCATGCTAGTGTGGCCTCATTCCAGTTTGGAATCTAATGCAATCATCCCAGTCATGGCTGTGCTGTGATTCTCATCATCCTTAGATGCTTTGGCCTTCGCAGACCCCTTCTCTATTTAAAAGTTAAAATTGAATTTCACAGCTTCATTGGTATAAAGACAAACACAATTCAGACTAGATCCATTGCTGTATATTCATATTCTGTATAGTCTTTTTCCCTTCTGATTTTAAAAGAAAGTAAAATGATATTTTTGGAGGATCCTAACAGTATTAATATGACGAGCTCCAGGCACTGTGCCTAAATGGATAGGTCGACACCGTGACCAACTGAAAATACTCTTTACCTGACTCTTTTGCAGCTGAATACAGCCTTGTGACATCAGCTCAGAGTTCCTGGAAATTCTCGAAGGGGTGATGCTTCCCTCTTCCTTATTCTTTCTGCCTAGAATTAAGGACATGAAACCCACAGATATAGCAGCCATCTCATAACAAGGAGATGATAATGTTTTTCTTATTAAGGAGAGTAGAGCAGAAAATAGAAGAAGTCTCGCTTCTAAGGGTACTTTGAGTTGCAGTGTTAGACATATGTCTTGATAGATAAGGGGGATGGTCAGGAAGATAAATCCTACTTGTTTAAACTGGTGGGGATTTGGCTTTTTGATACGAACAGCTGTCTTCTAACTCATGATGCTGCAGGGCCTCAGCACCGTTCTCAGCGGTAAGAGCAATGTCAGGACTTTACATAAACCTGTTCCAAAATCATGAAGCAGCCTGAGGACCTGGAAACATGTGTAATATCTACTGGCACAGAGAGTGACTACAAGACCTACTAGTTCTCTGAGGAAAAAAAAAAACACAGAATGAAGTTTTGCCCTTTCCAGGTGTGATTACAAAGCTGATGGACCCTAAGAAACCATACTTACTTAACAAACCCACAGGAGCCCTCAATTAATCATGACACACGGGACCTCGAGATCCAGGCTTCAGCTGCCTACACTCAGTGATTAGGTCTACAGTTACTGAGGGGTCTGAAAGGGAAAAGTATGATGGAAAAGAGGATGAATTCCATTTTTCAGTGACATTTGGCTGCCAGTAAGGACCTTTTGGCAGTGGGGTAAAAAGCCCCAGGGCCTACACAAAAGGACAGAGATCCTTTTGTGAAGGAGAAGGTCACTGGACAAACTTGAGGTGGGCTCCATTCCTGCTCTTTCATAATCCCAGAAGCAGGCAGTAATGCATTCCTGGATCCTGGGGTTGAGCTGGGTGCCTTAGCAAGTCAAAAACTCAACTATGTGAAAGAAAAGCTGCATGAGAAAAGTTTCTTGCTGGAATTCATAGGGTAAATGAGTTAGAAGTTGAAGATGTGAAGAGCAGTAGTCCCTGTGAGTCTATTATGAGAAAGTCAGACAATTTATCTTTAGATAAAATACTTTGGGGAAGACCCTACTCTACCGGGGCTGGTGACTAGGGTAATATTTTTCACAAATTCATTTTTATTTATAATATTTTTGTCACTTTTTATTCAACAAACATTTATTCACTGCTAGTGTGTGACTGATGCTGAAGCTCCAATACTTTGGCCAGCTGATGCAAAGACCTGACTCACTGGAAAAGACCCTGATGATGGGAAAGACTGAAGGCGGGAGAAGAGGGAGGGTACTAGAGAATGAGATGGTTGGATGGCATCACCAAATCAATGCACATGAGTTTGAGCAAACTCCAGGAGATAGTGAAGGACAGGGAAGACTACTATGCTGCAGCTCACGGGGTTGCAAAGAGTCGGCCATGACGTAGTCACTGAACAAGTGTGAGTCAAACACTGAAAGACTACCTTCCTACGTTTAGGAGGGTGAATGAGCTGGTAGTGTAACAGAACGTGGCCCTGCCTATGGCTGTGCAGCATTTCTCCCCACCTTCTCCAATTACTGGGAAACTAGTGGTTAATTACCCAGGATATTAGTGGTCCTGTTCAGCCGCTGATCGCTGCTAGTGGGCCCCTCCCCCAAGTGGCTGTCACGGAGTGACCGTTAGTGGTTCTCTTCAGCCATTGGCTGACACTGGGGCCCTCCCACAAACAACCGTCAATGAGCTAACGACCGTTAGTGGTTCTCTTCAGCCATTGGCTGACACTGGGGCCCTCCCACAAACAACCGTCAATGAGCTAACGACCCTTAGTGGTTCCCTTCAGCCAACGGCGTTGGTCATGAGGCGGAGAGTGAGGTAAGAGGCAGATTCCAGCCTTCTCCTCAGGACCCTCCAGTTCACTCTGCCTCAGAGCAGCCTGTGAGCTGGGGGCCCGGAGAAGAGGCTGGGGGCTGTGTCCTGCAGGGCTCCAGAGCTCTCACCACAGCCGCCCACTGGCGGGGGCCAGTCCTTGAGGCGGCAGGGAACCTCCCCACCGTTCCTGTCTCTGCGGCCTAATGGCAGCGCTGTCCGCATGGGATGCAGCCTGTGGGTCCTGGTCTCCACCATATGGGTGGCCTCAGGAGCCCGAGGGCCAGCTGGGTCCTGGGTGCCTGGCTCCGTCAGCGATGAGAGCTGGGCAGGGTCTTGGGACCAGGCCTTGAGGAAGCTACCAGCTGAGCCCTGCCTCCTTTTAGGCAGGACCAGGACCTCTGAGGGAAAAGCTGTGCCTCTGGACCTTACCCTTTCTTGTCAGGGCAGAGGATAACATTCATTAGCTGGAGATTTATAGGAACATCATTACCTGAACGTGACCTGACCTCTAGAACAAAGGCTCTGACACCAAGAAGTTTGAAACAACTAACCACATCTCTCCCAAAACTTTGCAAGGAAAGGATTTTGCTAAGAGCTTTGGGGGATTTGGGACTTTAAGGCATGAACCTCCTGTCTCCTTGCATGGCCCTCAATAAACCATTCTCTGTTCCAAGCTCTAATGCTTTGGTATTGTTTGGCCTCACTGTGCCTTGGGCACGTGGACTTGCCATTTCAGTGCACTAGGGCAGACTGGATGAAAGCAAAGACAAGCCAAGCTGCCAGTACTATACTATACTAAGTCACTTCAGTCGTGTCCGACTCTGTGCGACCCCAGAGACGGCAGCCCACCAGGCTCCCCCGTCCCTGGGATTCTCCAGGCAAGAACACTGGAGTGGGTTGCCATTTCCTTCTCCAGTGCATGAAAGTGAAAAGTGAAAGGAAAGTCGCTCAGTTGTGTCGGACTCTTTGCGACCCCATGGACTGCAGCCTACCAGGCTCCTCCGTCCATGGGATTTTCCAGGCAAGAGTACTGGAGTAGGGTGCCGTCGCCTTCTCTGAAGCTGCAATAGCTGTAGTGAACATAAAATGGAGGATGGCAGGTAGTTTGAGGATTTAGAACAGTGGCTCTTAAGCTTGTTTGGATTATTAGAATCACCTGTTCAGTTCAGCGACTCAGTCGTGTCTGACTTTGCAACCCCATGGACTGCATGCAGCACACCGGTCTTCCCTGTCCATCACCAACTCCCGGAGCTTGCTCAAACTCACATCCATCGAGTCAGTGATGCCATATGTACCACCTGAGGATCCCCTGAAAATCACCCAAGGATCTTTTAAAACTCCCAAGGCCAGGGTGTACCTCAGACCAGCCATAATCTGACATGAGACTTAGGCACCAGTATATTTTGAAGATTGCTATGTGATTCCAACGTGCAGACAAGTTTGGCAACGACTGATATGGAGGAGGGGGTGGCCCTCTTCCTCTTAAAAGAAAAAAACAAAAACAGTATTCTGAGCTGAGCCAGACAATCACACTGCTCAAAGTGGGAGCTTGTTAGAAAAATAGAACCTTGGGATCCACCCCAGAACTACTGGATCAGGCTCTCCTTTTAGCAAGATGCTCAGGTGATGGTAGATACAGCAAAGTCCAAGAAGCACTGCAAAGCAGTTGTCCTCCAAGTGTGGGCCACAGGTCAGTATCACTAGGAATGTGTTGAAAATGCAAATTTTCATTCCTATTCCTGACCCACTGAATCAAACATTTGGGGGATTGGACCCCACTCACTGTGCTGTAACAAACTCACCACGTGCTTCTGATGCACACTGATGTTTGAGAGACCCTGGCTCAAAATAGGAGTATGTTTTCTACAGATGAAGATGAGTGGATGTCAAGAGCATGGACTCATGAAATTCAGATGAGCTGTTAGGGAATCAGGATTGAAAACACGTGGGAAGAAAGATCGGAGAGGTAGCCCAAGAGGAAAATTGAAGAAAATTGAAAGGCCTGTCTTCTTCCAAAACGTACCTCGAAGGTGATATGTACAAAAATGCTGCCAGGTGAAAATTTTTTATCCTTCTCTGTATGACTGACCTCAAAGAAAGTTAAAAAAATACAAACAGATTCATCCTTGCAAACCTTGGGGTTTGCAACCCCAAATGGGCTATCCATCTGCACTCCCCAACTTGTTCCTTCTTATTCTCTGGATATCTATTTTCAGACATTTGATTCACTTCTAAAGAATAAAGGTTTACTGAAATTAGAAACAGAGAAATGAACTAAGGACTGAAAGAATCTGAAAGAAAATATTTTCAGCATTACAGAATTTATAGTCTTGCTAGTTAACTGTTAGGAAGAGGATAGAATTAATCTGTATATAAAGGCTCTGGTTTGTATGATCGAAAGTCAGCTGAAATAGATGACATTGTTTTTAGTCAAGATAAATTGTACTCTACCATTTCTTGATGAAAGAATGCATTATAATTCTATATGATTAGTTGTTCTGAAATGAATTATTTCAAAAGGCTTTGGTCTATGTGAATTATGCAAATATAGTGTGAATCTGCATATGTGTATATGTGCAAACAATTCAGAAACAGGAAAAAAATTAGTTTTCTCTGAATGGTAGAATTTTAGATAATGGGTAATTTTTCCTTATATGAAGGAAAAATTTGTATCTTTATGAAGGTACATTTGTATCTTCTACAGTAAGCATGTGTAACTTGTACAGTAAGTTTCTTTTTCAAGAAGAAAAGTTATATTAGAAAGTAAGTAGAATAAAGTTCTGCTCCATATGATGGAAATAAAACCTACAGAGGCCCTGAGCAAGGAGCTACCAGTACTGGAGAGGAACTCCAGGTAACCCCACACTGCCCCTGGGCTGCCAACCTCACTCCAGGTAATCCCCTTTTTATCCACTTTTATACTGAGATTCTTTATAAGCTTAAAAATAGATTTGATATAAATTTAATGTTTAAAAATCTCTGACCTGGCTCCTTGAACGATCCTGAAATAACAGGTTTTTTAACTGCAGTCTGGATAGGACAGGGGAGCTCCTATGGAATAGTCTTCCTGCGTTTTTGAGAAAGGGAAGACCCATTTGCTTTCCTTGTCAGATGTAGAGATGGTAAGGTGGACATTCACATAGGAAGATTATGTGGACATCCATCCACCGTGTTATGGTTCTCCAGAGAAATAGAATTATACACACACACACACATGCACACACACACGCACGCATGCACACACATACAAATACATGGGCTTCCCTGGTGGTCCAGATCGTAAAGAATCTGCCTATAATGCGGGAGATCTGGGTTCGATCCCAGGGTTGAGAAGGTCCCCTAGAGAAGGGAATGGCTACCCACTTTAGTATTCTTGCCTGGAGAATTCAATTGACAGAGGAGCCTGGTGGGCTACAGTCCATGAGGTTGCAAAGAGTTGGACACAACTGAGCGACTTTCACTTTTGCTTTATATATATACATATGTATGTATTTGTTGTAAGGAGTTGGCTCATATGATTATGGAGGCTGACAAGCCCCCAGATCCGCAGTTAGCAAGCTGCAGCTCCAGGAAAGCTACTGGTATGGCTCCAAGGCAAAGGCCAACAGGCTTGACATCCAAGAAAGTCGCTGTATCACTTGAGGTGCAAAGGCAGGGAAAGGAAATGGCAAGCTACTCCAGTGTTCCTGGCTGGAGAATCCCAGGGACAAGAGCCTGGTGGGCTGCCGTCTATGGGCTCGCACAGAATCGGACACGACTGATGTGACTTAGCAGCAGCAGCAAAGCAGGAAAAACATGGATTTTCCAACTTGAAGCCAATCAAGAAGGAGGAGTCCTTTCTTATTTGGAGAGTGTCAGTCTTTCTTTCTACTCAGGCCTTCACATGATTTGAGGTCCACACACTAAGAAGGGCAGTTTGCTTCACTAAGTTTATTGATTTAAATATTAAACACATCAAAATCACTGTCACAGAAACACTCAGAATAATGTTTGACCAAGCATCTATGAAATTTATGACCCACTCAAGTTGACACATGAAGGTAACAATCATATCCCCTTAGAAAAATGTGACCTAGATGGAGATCAGATCACCTCTAAAGGACCTGAGCTTTTCCTGAGTTACTTAGTTTTTGCCCCAACAAATTTGCTTTCCAGGCTGTTCACCAGAACTGACCCTGCTACCTCCATTAACAGAGTCTGCAGGGCTTGAGGCCAACCTGAAGACTCTTCTTGGAGAACCATCTCCCTCTACTGCTGTCTAGGGCACCAGGATCTGGCATTATCATCAAAGTACCCAGAAATACCAGGCACTCATGGTTATCTGGCATCACCTGCCTGTGTTCCCCTCCATGGCTGGCCCGCTGCTCTGAGAAGCGTGGTCCTATAGAATGTAGAGGAAAGATGAGCAAGTCTGGAATCAAGAGACTTAAACTCTGGTTCTGCTCCTTATTACCTTTGTTTCCTTAGATAAATAACATTTTAGTCTCTTTTATCTAACTCTGAAATGGGAATACCCACAGCCCTCATAAGATTTTGTGAATCTTAAATTAGTACTAATCATCAAAAACTATACAAATGGCACTTCCTATTATTTTTAGTAGCTAGAACTAAATTCATGGGAAAGAGTCCTTGACACTACTATTTTTACATTGTAATGACTATTTGGAGTATAAACTTCTGGAGGACAGAAACCAGACCGCACAATTGTATAGTAGGTAGGCAGGTAATATCCTTAATACAGATAATATCCTTAATACAAATGTTGCTGATGACAAAAGAATAGTTTTTAATCTTTTTCAATTGGCTTAAAATTTCCTTATTTATGGCACACTAAATATGTCTTCACAGAAGAAGGATTGCCAGATAAAATTCAGGATGCCCAATTAAATTTGAATTTCAAATAAATAATGAATACTTTTTAGTACAAGTATGCCCCATGCAAATCGTTTGCTGTTTATCCAAAATTCAAATTTAACTAGGCATTCTGTATTTTTATTTGTTAAATCTGGCAACTTATTCAGAAAAGCAGTTGGCAAAATTTCATGTTAAAATTGAGCATTAACATTTTCTTAGGTGATGAATATTTAAAATATACTATATGAAAAATACTATATTTAAGAGTTTTGAATGGTCGTGCAACTGTTTGGCATTTAAAAATGATTTACTTAAAAGCTAATGGACCTAAATATGTTATATCTTACTAGTTTCAAAATGAGGACAATCATATTTAATGTACAGGACTATTTCCATGTTTACCTGGGATTACATATGAGAAAGTTCTTTGTAAATTAGACCTTGAAAAAGAGTCTCAGAGGAGCACGGACATTGCTATCTTTGATTCTCACTGTTGCCATTTATTGCTGTGTGACTTTGGAAAATCTACTTAACCTCTCTATGCCTCATTTTCTCATCTATAATATAAGGACAATAGTAAAACTGACCAATAGGAGTTTTGTGAGGAGGAAAAAATAAAATACATATGTAATGCTTCATGCATAATAAAGCACTTTGTATAAACTTAGATTGAAAAAAAAAATCTAGAAAGTGACCCTTTATAGAAAATCACTAATATGCAATAAGCAGGGAAATTATGGTCCTAACTCCAAGAATGCAGACAAAGGTCCATATAGTCAAGGCGATGATACTCCCACTGGTCATGTACAGTTGTAAGAGCTGGACCATAAAGAAGGCAGAATGCCAAAGAATTGATGCTTTCGAACTGTGGTGCTGGAGAAGACTTTCTGAAAGTCTCTTGGACAGCGAGAAGATCAAACCAGTCAACCTTAAGGGAAATCAAACCTGAATACTCATTGGAAGGACTGATGCTGAAGCGCCAGTGTTTTGGTCTTCTCATGCAAACAGCCAACTCATTGGAAAAGTCCCTGGTGCTGGGAAAGATTGAGGGCAGAAGGAGAAGAGGGAGTCAGAAGATGAGATGGCTAGACGGCATCACCATGCAATGAGTATGAACTTGGGCAAAGTTCGAGAGATAGTGAGGGAAAGGGGGGCCTGGCGTGCTGCAGTCCATGGGGTTGCAAAGAGTCAGACATGACTGGGCAACTGGTCAACAACAACTCCAAGTATAAACTCTCCTGTGTCTGAAGTCTCCTTGGAATAGGGCGTGTTTTGCTCCCATGTCATCCAGTGCTCAGCCCTTGCTGTTGACAGGATGGTCTAAGACATGAGGTTCTCACTACTGGTCCTGTTAGTGGATACTAAAGGTAGCAGTGCTCTTCCTACTCTGAACGTGTCCTGACAGGCTTTCCTGAAAATGCATCACGCTTCTGAAAGTTCCTATCAGTCCATATCACTGTTCTAACTTTGGAAAGAGCATTAATACAACCATCAGGGAAATACAGCATGTTTGACAGTTGCTGTCTTAACCTTAGAAACCAGCCTGGTGGGGATCCAGTCACGCTTCTGTGACCTCAGAGCCTTGGCATGCTCCCTCTGCAAAAAGAAGCCGAAAGAAATCATTAAGCATGAGGAGCTCACCAGTGAGGTCAGGCCCTCAGGCCACTAGACTTAGTGAGGCACTGGAGGTTGTAGTGGGCTTGCCTGTCTCGAGGGGGTTTGAAAGGGTAGGTTTAAGAGCAAAGATTGTAAGGTAAAAGGCCATACATGTTTTTCTTTTGGTAGATTCTGGGTTCCTCATGGCTGATAAATATTTACATTAAACTCATGACCAATGAGTTATGTATACTCTCAAATGTTCTCTCCGGAATTATTCACCTTTTTTGGTACTTCATGAAAAGAAGGAATGATTGGATCACAGTCTACCAATTTTTCTCCCAAGTTTCAAATTTATTTGATTAACTAGGTGATCAACAGCCATTTGTTCCATTAATTATGTTCTCTCTTGTTAATACTGTTATCTTAAATTCCACATTTTAAAAGTAAATATTACTACTTCTGTATAGAGACATGCTTTATTGTATGAATCGCCAAGTTTTTAAAATAGAGCTTTAAAAAAAAAAAGATGAGATTGATAAAGTTAAGACAAAAAAGGGAGTTGGACTCTCAGACTCCTTCTTTATGGCCAGCTCTGCCTGATGGCATGGTGCCTTCTCACACCCCCTCATCCCCACCCACTCACATTTTACTGAGCAGCTGTGCCAGGATTTCATACAGGGAAGGCTTTATGCCACATGGTTTTTTCAGACATCACATCTAAATCATCTTCATTAGCCTTGAAAACTTGGATCCCTAGCAGGGTTTCTGGCACCCCAAAGAGCAGAAGCCCTGTGTGTGAGCTGGAGGCCTGAAGCCACAGCGGCAATGGCATCCTCTGGTTGAAATGCATTTTCAACAACTTGTGTGGCATTGAATGCAGCTTCTCTCCTCCTTTTGGTGAAAGGAAACTTCAAAAGATTTGGGTGTATAAGATTTACAATGCATTGTTGAACAGAAGAAATCATGGGTCCTTTGGAAGTTTCCTGGTGTTTAAGGAGATGTGCGAGGGTCATGTTTTCTAATGTAAATATCAGAAACTTTGACTGTATTTCTTGAAGTAAGGGACAGAATATCTAAAATCAGAATTATGGATGGTAAGCATGCCTCTCAGGAGTCAATAGACCAATGATCCTTTTTTTTTTTTGCTTCAGGATCAGCTGGGAAGTCAATCTTCTGGTCTCTTCCCAGTTCTGTCTTGATTTTTCTAGTCTCTCTCCAGTGTTTTATGTTTAGAAAATTCTTTTTCTCCCCCTGAATTATTTTTCTATAACCCAGGCCACAGGGAAAAACATCAAGATATCAGAATCCATGCTGCTTGAAAACTTCTAGGTGAAAAATTCATATGGCGCCCAAACATAAATGTGCAAACTTGAACAGATTTCATGGTACCTGAGAAGCACCCCTAACCCTAGAATCAGCTTTGTGTTCCTCAGTCTATGTTAACCCTACTCTTACCCTAAAAATATTGCTTTTCCAGGATAATAGAAGTAATAATAATACTGATAATGATAACAGTTGTTATCAAGCTCTGACATTTAGCCAAAACTTCCTAAGTGTTGGAGGATTTGCTAACTCATTTAAATGTTGTGTCAGTTCTGTTCACTCACTCAGTCATGTCCAACTCTTTGCAACCCCATGAATCGTAGCACGCCAGGCCTCCCTGTCCATCAGCAACTCCCAGAGTTCACTCAGACTCACGTCCATCGAGTCAGTGATGCCATCCAGCCATCTCATCCTCTGTCATCCCCTTCTTCTCATGCCCCCAATCCCTCCCAGCATCAGAGTCTTTTCCAATGAGTCACCTCTTCCCGTGAGGTGGCCAAAGTAAAGGAGTTTCAGCTTCAGCATCAGTCCTTCCAAAGAAATCCCAGGGCTGATCTCCTTTAGAATGGACTAGTTGGATCTCCTTGCAGTCCAAGACTCTCAAGAGTCTTCTCCAACAACACAGTGCAAAAGTATCAATTCTTCAGCACTCAGCCTTCTTCACAGACCAACTCTCACATCCATACATGACCACAGGAAAAACCATAGCCTTGACTAAGACAGACCTTTGATGGCAAATTAGTGTCTCTGCTTTTGAATATGCTATCTAGGTTGGTCATAACTTTTCTTCCAAGGAGTTAAGTGTCTTTTAATTTCATGGCTGCAGTCACCATATGCAGTGATTTTGGAGCCCCCCAAATAAAGTCAGCCACTGTTTCCACTGTTTTCCCATCCATTTCACATGAAGTGATGGGACCAGATGCCATGATATTTGTTTTCTGAATGTTGAGCTTTAAGCCAAAGTTTCACTCTCCACTTTCACTTTCATCAAGAGGCTTTTAGTTCCTCTTCACTGTCTGCCATAAGGGTGGTGTCGTCTGCATATCTGAGGTTATTGAGAGTTCTCCCAGCAATCTTGATTCCAGCTTGTGCTTCCTTCAGCCCAGCGTTTCTCATGATGTACTCCACATATAAGTTAAACAGGGTGACAATATGTAGCCTTGACGTACTCCTTTTCCTATTTGGAACCAGTCTGATGTTTCATGTCCAGTTTGAACTGTTGCTTCCTGACCTGCATATAGGTTTCTCAAGTGGCAGGTCATGTGGTCTGGTATTCCCATCTCTTGAAGAATTTTCCAAAGTTTATTGTGATTCACACAGTCAAAGGCTTTGGCATAGTCAATAAAGCAGAAATAAATGTTTTCCTGGAAGTCTCTTGCTTTTTTGATGATCCAGCGGATGTTGACAATTTGATGACTGGTTCCTCTGCCTTTTCTAAAACCAGCTTGAACATCTGGAAGTTCATGGTTCGTGTATTGCTGAAGCCTGGCTTGGAGAATTTTGAGCATTACTTTACTAGTGTGTGAGATGAATGCAATTGTATGGTAGTTTGAACTCAAATAACCATTATATCTACTACTGAGGACAGGAATTCCTTAGAAGAAATGGAGTAGCCATCATGGTCAACAAAAGAGTCCGAAATGCAGTACTTGGATGCAATCTCAAAAACAACAGAATGATCTCTGTTCATTTCAAGGCAAACCATTCAATATCACAGTAATCCAAGTCTATGCCCCAACCAGTAACGCTGAAAAAGCTGAAGTTGAATGGTTCTATGAAGACCTACAAGATCTTCTAGAACTAACACCCCAAAAAGATGTCCTTTTCATTATAGGGGACTGGAATGCAAAAGTAGGAAGTCAAGAAACACCTGGAGTAACAGGCAAATTTGGCATTGGAATGCGGGATGAAGCAGGGCAAAAACTAATAGAGTTTTGCCAAGAAAATGCACTGGCCATAGCAAACACCCTCTTCCAACAACACAAGACTCTACACATGGACATCACCAGATGGTCAACACTGAAATCATATTGATTATATTCTCTGCAGCAAAAGATGGAGAAGCTCTATGCAGTCAACAAAAATAAGACTGGGAACTGACTGGCTCAGATCATGAACTCCTTATTGCCAAATTCAGACTGAAATTGAAGAAAGTAGGGAAAACCACTAGACCATTCAGGTATGAACTAAATCAAATCTCTTATGATTATACAGTGGAAGTGAGAAATAGATTTAAGGGCCTAGATCTGATAGATAGAGTGCCTGATGAACTATGGACTGAGGTTCATGACATTGTACAGGAGACAGGGATCAAGACCATCCCCATGGAAAAGAAATGCAAAAAAGCAAAATGGCTTTCTGGGGAGGCCTTACAAATAGCTGTGAAAAGAAGAGAAGCAAAAAGCAAAGGAGAAAAGGAAAGATATAAGCATCTGAATGCAGAGTTCCAAAGAAAAGCAAGAAGAGATAAGAAAGCCTTCCTCAGTGATCAATGCAAAGAAATAGAGGAAAACAACAGACTGGGAAAGACTAGAGATCTCTTCAAGAAAATTAGAGATGCCAAGGGAACATTTCACGCAAAGATGGGCTTGATAAAGGACAGAAATGGTATGGACCTAATAGAAGCAGAAGATATTAAGAAAAGATGGCAAGAATATACAGAAAAACTATACAAAGAAGATCTTCATGATGCAGAAAACCATGATGGTGTTATCACTCACCTAGAACCAGACATCCTGGTAAGTGAAGTCAAGTGGACCTTAGAAAGCATCACTACGAACAAAGCTAGTAGAGGTGATGGAATTCCAGTGGAGCTATTTCAAACCCTGAAAGAGGATGCTGTGAAAGTGCTGCACTCAATATATCAGCAAATTTGGAAAACTCAGCAGTGGCCGCAGGACTGAAAAGGTCAGTTTTCATTCCAATCCCAAAGAAAGGCAATGGCAAAGAATGTTTATGTAGCTTCCTTTAAAGTCTTCCTGGAAGTTTTGAGAGCTTCTCTGAGGATAACACATTTTTGAATTTAGAATAAAACTATATTTTATTAGAAACAATATTTAGAATTTCAGGAGGAAAAAGTCAGAAAATTGAATAATCAAGACAAAAGGAAGAGCTGAAAGCACCCTCCATCTCTTGCTCTGCATTGTTCACCAGCAGTGTCCCCGGAAGCAGTGTTCCTCCGGGGCAGAGGCCAGGAAGAGGTGCCCTCCCATGCAGTGGGTCCAGAGGTCCCCGTGGGCTGTATGCCTCCCAGGCTTTGAGGACTGAAACTTGGAATCCTAGCCTTTGAACTGAATCCTTTGTCCCTGCTGCACTCATCCTCACTGCCCGCCTCCCCTCCCTCTGCCCCCCAACCTGGAAAAGTTAAGGAGAGGGCCAGAGTGCCAGATATCTGCAGAGGAGGAGTTCAGGTATGGGAGGCTAAGATGTATTTGTGATGGACAGCTGGGGAGTTTGTCTTAGAAGCCGCATTTGCACACAGGCACACTACATTTACTCAGAATATTTTTAAAAATGGATATAACAGATGTTGGATTCTGACAGAGACTGCGATGGGGCAAAAATCCTCCTATGATAACCCTTGATGGTGTCTTGTGGTTGACCCCACAAGGGAGAGAAACTTAATAGCACTTGTGCTGGGTGAGCCAAGAGAGAAAAGGTAGCTGGGAGGCAGGAAGAGGCAGAAGCGGCAGAGAAAGGGGGCCGAGGACCAAGGCTCTTACGTCATCTGCCGGCCTGGGGCTGGTTCCCCCAGGACCCAGGCAGGGCAAACTCAGCTTGCTTTCTTTGTCCTTAATGAATTAGAAGGAAGTCAAGGAAGCCTGTGTGATTGTAAGTCAGGGAAATGGAGTGGCTATTAAAAGCTTGCAACATCAAACTTTCCCACTGGAACTGAGCCAACCCAGGGCAGATGTGTCAAGCATCTGCTTTTGGCTGCTTTCCTCACTCACCCAAGGAAGGGGCCAGGGGTAAGCAAGAAGGGGGTGCAGAAAGATGCAAATGTTGTTGGTAATGTTGCATCCAATCCTGAGTGGGGTGACCTACAGGTAAGTGGAGCCCCACTTACTTTAGAGAACAGTCTGGAAAACAAGAGCAAAGACAGAAAACCAAACAACTCTCTGCATAGGAATGAGGGAGGAAGGGGGGCGAACTTGGTGGAAAGTCAGGGCTGCCTAGAGGCAGAACAAATAACCACAGGCTGGAAAAGTACAGTGGAGGGGAAATGTGGGCTCGGCAGATTCCTCACAGGGTTCAGGGTGATTTTCCTTGGCATCCTATCAATTCTGTTGCTGTTGCCTCTGAGTTGGACCATCTCGTGCTCTAAGTAAGCACATTCTCCATATTTTCACTGATGGGGAGTGGGGAGAGCTTTCTGAGGCCCACAGGAGGCCTGGAAACCATAAAGGAAAAGGTTGACAGATTGGAATAGTTAAAAAGTCAAAACTTCTACTTGGCAAAATCAGCTCACATGAACAAATTTAAAAGTCAAATGAAGACTGTGGGAAAATATATTTGCAACACATAGAAAAGACAAAGAGTTAACATCTATCAGAGCTAAAAGCTCCTCCAAAGCAGTATATAGAAAGATGAAAGGGGAAAAAAATGAACAAATGGTAAGACGCATTTTAGAGAAGAAATTACAAAGAGACAATAACATTTGAAAAATGCCCAAACTCACTAACAGTTATAGTAATTGAAATTAAAACAATAGCTCTTTTTTTTTTTTTCTGGTTAAGTTGGCAAAAATTGAGTTAGTTTTTGATTATATATAGAATAAGAAGATAAAGCCCTTTATATTTTGTTAATAGGTGTGACCATTTCAAAAGAGAATTTGGTAGAATTTGTAAAATTTTAAATGAACACATTTTCCAACCAAGCAGTCCCACATACAAACTTCTGTTTCAGAAAAGCTCTGCCTCTAGAGGGAAAGAGGTGTGTGTGTGTGTGTGTGTGTGTGTGTGTGTCTTGCAGCAGCGTGCACACATACTGTAACAGCCAAAAACTTGAGCTAAACTAAATGCTAGAAATAGAGAAGTGGACAAATAAATCATAGAACATTCACACCAATTAATATTCCAGGACCACCAAAAAGATGAGTTGTATCTGAATGTATAAACATATAGTATGTTAAACTGAAAAAAGGACTCAAATATATTACATATTTATTATATATATAAAATACATATTATATGTACATAAATAGTATACTCATTTTATGAAAATCAAAGCAAATATTTTATCTGTGTTTGCATACACAGTATTAAAAAGTGTATACGTAGGAGACATACACACCACAAACTAATGAAAATGGTTAGATGTCAGGGGATGAGGCAATTAACTGAAAGAAAATTGTTATATTTCTGTGTTGCTTGAATTTGATGCTATAGTCTCTGTTACTCTCTTAGAAAGCACAATGAAGTGATGTAAACACATGCATTCACATGCAGACACAGGTGCATTCCTATTACTCTCCTGTGGTAAGCAGCATGCTAGTTGTAGCGTAAGAATGGGGTATATAGAGCAAAACCCTTTGCTGTTTTGTCAAGATTGCTGACTGGCAGTAATGGGCAATTGTGGAAACAGTTCTCAACTGAGAACCAAAGAAACTGGACACCGCCCCCCCCACCCTGACTCCTAATGGTAAGATGACACACCTCAGCAGAACCTCAAGCAGCATTCCCCACACTGCCATCTCAGAGTCTGTAAAACAACAAGAAGTCACCTTCTTTAGAATTCCTACCTCATTAGAGTCTTCTGAGGTCAAATATGCAGAGTATTTGAAAAGCAGTTGGCAAACAGTAGGTGATAGTAGATTTTATTACTGAAGTGGTCAGAAACCTAGTGTGAAAAGAGGGGGATTTCAGCTCCCATCTGCTTTCCCAAAGGCTGAAGTCTTCTATTTCTGCTTTATTGGTTATGCCAAAGCCTTTGTGTGGATTACCACAAACTGTGGAAAATTCTTAGAGATAGGAATACCAGACCACCTGACCTGCCTCTTGAGAAATCTGTATGCAGGTCAGCAGAAACAATGGACTGGTTCCAAGCAGGAAAAGGAGTACGTCAAGGCTACATATTGTCACCCTGTTTATTTAACTTATATGCAGAGTACATCATGAGAAACGCTGGGCTGGATGAAGCACAAGCTGGAATCAAGATTGCCAGGAGAAATATCAATAACCTCAGATATGCAGATGATACCACCCTTATGGCAGAAAGTGAAGAAGAACTAAAGAGCCTCTTGATGAAAGTGAAAGAGGAGAGTGAAAGAGTTGGCTTAAAGTTCAACATTCAGAAAACTAAGATGATGACACCTGGTCCCATCACTTTATGGCAAATAGATGGGGAAACAGTGACTGACTTTATTTTGGGGGGCTCCAAAATCACTGTAGATGGTGACTGCAGCCATGAAATTAAAAGATGCTTATTCCTTGGAAGAAAAGTTATGACTAACCTAGACAGCATATTAAAAAGCAGAATTATTACTTTGCCAACAAAGGTCCATCTAGTCAAGGCTATGGTTTTTCCAGTAGTCATGTATGGATGTGAGGGTAGGACTATAAAGAAAGTTGAGTGCCGAAGAATTGATGCTTTTGAACTGTGGTGTTGGAGAAGACTCTTGAGAGTCCCTTGGAGTGCAAGGAGATCCAACCAGTCCATCCTAAAGGAAATCAGTCCTGAATATTCATTGGAAGGATTGATGCTGAAGCTGAAACCCCAATATTTTGACCACCTGATGTGAAGAACTGATTCGTTTGAAAAGACATTGATGCTGGGAAAAATTGAAGGTGTTGGGAGAAAGGGATGACAGAGGATGAGATGGTTGGATGGCACCATTGACTCAATGGACATGAGTATGAGTAAACTCTGGGAATTGGTGATGGACAAGGAGGCCTGGCGTGCTGCAGTCCATGGGGTCACAAAGAGTCAGACACGACTGAGCAACTGACTGAACTGAACTGAACTCAAGTCTTCTATGTCTTTTCTGGTGAAATGTGGGCAAGTGACCTAAAGAGCCTGGAATTTCCTTCCTCCTGGATGGTTACAGGCAGTGTTACTGGAGTGGGGAAGGGGTCTTAGGGAGAATCAGAGAAGGGATGGGAATGGCAAAGGGCAAGACCACTCCCCTGATTTCTCATGAAATCAAGCCAAGGTGAATCATGAGCTCTTTAGCTTTCCTAAGCCTAGGCCAACTGCAGAAGGGGACACAGTGACTCACTGGCCATTTCATGGGATTTCCAATTGAAGAGACAAGTACTTACAAGGTGAGAGGAAGAAAATGGCACTGGGAAATGCAATCCCCAACGTAGTAATGACAGGCTAGGCCCCAACCATCCATGATGGAGATGAGCGGAGACCCTGAGGGATGTAGACTTTAGTGATTGTCAATACCAACTCCTGGATGCTCTCATGCTAGGAGTAATTATTCTAATAAGTTGGCAGATTCCCTTTGCTTTCAGCTTCTTACCAGAAGGTTAAAACTAGGTGGTGGAGAATACGGAAAGAAACTTGAAATAAGAATATTTTGAAGTTAAAATGATAAGTATAATTTTTATATTTGAACTGGACTAAAAAAATCACTGCACTAGATAAATTTAAAGTGGAAGGAGAAAAAGATAAGGACTCTGTTCTATGCTGATTTGTAGTATGTGTCTACTTGTGGTAGGAGGAGGGCTTGCAGAAAAAAAAAAGGTCAGGAGTTTGAGGCCAAGAAAGGTATGTGTAGTTCCTGAAATAAGGGCATTATGCTCACAATTCCCTTCTTCCATCTGCCAGTCTCTATTCCTTCTCTTTGATCCTAAGGAAACATTTCCTTCCCTCATTCATGGAGTCATATAGATTAAAGGGATCCCAGATAAAAGAATTAGTTCACTTTTAAGGTAAAAAGGATCAGGAGAGCTTTTGTTACTGTTGTCTTGTTCATTTTAAAGTACCATACTTTTAAGGCAATGTGCTGGAAAGAGCGCTGAAAATGAAATCCAGAGATCTAAGGGGTCTGGAACAAATATCTTAACCTTCCTTGGGCTCAGTTTCCTCATCTATAAAATCTGGCATTAGTACAATTAGATAGACTCCTAGATTTCCTCTAGTTCTTACATTATTTCAGCTTTACTTCATAGAACTGAAAGGGACCCAGGCTGGCATCTAGTCAAAACCCTTACCCTATATACAAATGTTAGATGAGAAAAGTCAAGAGATATATTGAATTTCATGAATGAATGTCTTTATATCTTAGAATAAACTGAAACTTTCCTTGAAATATACATTATATAGATTAAAAAATGGTTTCCTCAGCCACATTCCTTTTGTATGTGACTACAGCATTTATCTATCAAAGCGCTCTGAACTGGACTCCAGGGTGAGGTTCCCGAAGGTTCCCTGAAGAGGAGCATAGTGGCTCTGCACCACTGAGACACTTAGGCAGAGACCAGGGATGCTCAAGAGTAAATATTATTAGGATTAGGTTATGCTGGTGGCAGCAGTGGACACACTCCTAAATCTCAGGAGCTTGACAAACACAAAGGTTTGTGTTTTGGTCATGTGAAGTATGTGGGTCAGTACGGCTGTCTGCCATCCAGTGACTCAAGAGTCCAGGCTCTCTCCACCTTGTGCTGTGAACATCTCACTATGAGACTCCAGGGGCATCCTGCAGGGGAGGAGACGGATGGAGAACACACACTAACTGCTCAGATCCTAGGTCAGAAGTGCCGTATCCCTTCTGCTCTCATTCTTAACTACCAGAACTCAGTGACAAGCCTCCGGCTCATGTGAAAGTGCCCTGGAAAGTGTCAGAGAGCACATGAACAGTCGGTGAGCACTAGCTGTCTCCGGCTTCCCTGGTGACTCAGGGGTAAAACCCACCTGCCAATGCGGGAGACAGGGGGACAATCCTAGGGTCGGGAAGATCCCCTGGAGATGGAAATGGCAACCCACTCCAGGATCCTTGTGTGGAACATCCCACGGACAGAAGAGCCTATCAAGCTACAGGCCATGGGGTCTCAAAAGAGACGGACGTGACCTAGGGGCTAAACCACCGCCACTAGCTGTCTCTGGATGACTCAACCAGGGACATAAAATTACCAAGTGAAGAGCTGGTCCCTGCCTCTCATTTTTGGAACAGGTGGCCAAAAACCTCAGTTTTTAATTTGATACTCTTTTAAACTTCTAAAAAAGGTGTTAGTTTGGGACAACCGAGGCATCTTGCTAAGAAGTAGATCTCAACTGTAACTCATCCCACATAAAGGTGGAGCTGCCTTCAAGTGGCAGCATCACGCTGTTTCTTCACAACATCGTGAGGACAACTAAAACCCTCATGGGATTGTTCAGAGGAAATGCTGCCAAGCCAGGCTTCACATTTTCTAAGTGGACTCGTCACTCTACTTTAAACTTAAATGCAGGACTTTCTATTTATTCTGTTCAGTGTCATCCTGTTATTTTCAGACACTTGCTTCAGCCTTCTGAATTTTTCATTCTATCATTTATCATAATAGCTATTTCTTCAGAATTTGCCTCCTACACTCCCTGATGCGTATATCTTTGGTGTCTACATCCAAGTTCTTGAAAAATATGGGCCAAGGGCAGAGCCTCCAGTGGAACCCCAGAGACACCTCCCGAGGGGCATCACAATCCATTACTAGGCACAGTGGGTCCATTTGTTCCACTAGCTTCAGGTCTTCCTCACTTACCACTCTATCAACCAGTTCACGTTTCTCTGAGTTCTCACGGATTTCTTGAGATTTCATAACCTGCTTGGATGAAAACTGAATTCTTTGGCCTACTCCTACTCCTTCGTAGTCTACTGGTTGATGGCACCACCCAGCCATGTGCCCATTCAGTGGCACCACTGAACCCTGGGCACAGTCCTGATCCTCCCCCTCCCTCGCCTCCATCAGAAGGGGACGGCGCAAGGCAGGGCGGTGCTGCTGGCCTCCTGGACCCCTGCTCCTTCCTGGTGCCCTGGCAGCAGCCTCTGAGCATCTCTGTGCGTCTCTGGTCTTTTCTCCTCCTGTCCTTCCTCTTCATCCTCACTGGAGTTCTTTCAAAACTGTGGGTCATATTTTCTAACACCCCTGAATAAAACCACCCAAATTCTCCAGTGTAAGGGCAATATTAAAAGACTTAACAAGTAGTTGAGCAGGAGCAATGATCAAAGAGAAGGCCAGCAGGAAAAAGTGGGGCAGCCCCTAAGGGCTCCTAGAAGCTCCAACCCACAGCCTCCACCCCATGCTGTGGTTTTAGCAGACCCGGCATTTGCATCTCAACAGGGTAGTTCTCTTTCTCCGTCCTTTCAAAGCTCCTTCTTAGAAAAGGCCTTGTTTCCTCTGAGGCTGGAAAGTTGTTCTTGTGTCATCATGCATTTTGTCCCACTCTCTGGCTTTTGGAAAAAACTGGCTAGTCTTTCGGGCTTTACTCTATTGAGTCAGAACCAAGGTTTTAGCATTCAAAAATAAATAAATAAATACAACAAAAGCTACCCCCAGCTTCTCTCCTCCCCTAAGCGCCTGGCTCTTAGAACTGAAAGCTTTCAAGGCTTGCTTTTTATATTCTCAGCCAGAAATTGGGCTCTGTTCTGACTGGATCCTTTTGTGTCTTTTCTTTTAGGGCAGTCAACCTTCATCTCTTGGTCTGGATAAATGGTGAAAGAGTCACAAGGTAAAAAAAAAAAAAAGATTTTCTGAGAAAGAAAAAGACTTCTCATAGTATTTCAAAATATTATTCCAAGTCTTTGTTGATCTGTCCACCAACTCTACTAAATTCAGCTTCATGTGGGCAGGGACCAATGTTTGATTGACTTCTGCTTTCCCAGTGCCTAAAATGTATTAGACGCTCATTAAATGCTTATTGACTGAGTGATTAAACCAATGAACAAAGGGTAGACCATATCTATGGCATTTTGCTAATTTTCCAGTATATTTTATTAAAAAGGAAACGGAATAATTTGACTTAGTTCCTCTGTTTTTGCTTGGCTCAAACTGCACAAATAGGAAAATGTATTGCTTCTGCTGAACAAGATTTCAGAAACCACAGTGATTTCAAGGCCACATCCATGGCAATCAATTTTTGTAGGGAAAAAAATTAGAATGTGCGCATAAGGAAAGAGAAAATGTAATAACAGTATTTGCAGATAGTGGCTAATTCTTATGTATGAATTGTAATTTTTCAAATAGGAAAAAAAAAGCATTTTGTTGTTTTCTCATCTTTATGGCTGTTTTCTCCTATTATTATTTAATTCATGTAATTTTATAAAAGTGAATCCGTAGTTTTGTCTGGATCCCTCTTTTCAAAGCCTGCCCAACTTACTGGACTCCACATCCCAGAACTGGGCCTTAAGAATGGGTATATTAACATAACAGCAAGTAAAATTGTATTTCTAGGGTGCTAAGTATTAGAGCTTCGTAACTGTTGTTTCTAGAGAAACTATTTTTCTCTTTTATGTGAGTCCCTCCTTTCTTTATGTGACGTTCAAAAATGAATTGTCATTGACCCTACATGGTCATTGACAGATCACAATGGCACACAGCTGGTGCCACATCCAAGGAGTGCAGGTGAGAGCCACCGTTGCTGTGCTTGTAGAAAGCCATGTAACAAAGAGCAGGTGAGTCAGTAGGTTCTGGATCTAGAATTTGGATGACTGCTGTATCACTTGCTTGGCAGGAATTACTTCTTACTCAGAGTATGAGTGGAGTATTTTATAATAATGTTGAAGATAACACCAACTGTTGATTAACCTGGTGACTGACTACCTGTATCCCTTTGATCTCCCTGAAAGAAGAGGTGGATGAGAAAGTAGGCGTGAGACTAGCCCACAGCACAGGCCTAGCCCAGGGCTGCGCCAGCCAACCCGGCCTGCCAGCCAATGGGGGCAGTGGCCTCCTCCTCCCCTCCACTCCATGTGCCAAAAGGCACAGCCTTTGCAGCCAGAAGCCCTTGTTGAGCCCCCTGTGGGGTTATGCTTTCCCATTAGACGGGCCCACAGGCTCTTAGGTTAGGAGGCCTTTTGTTCCCCCACCTCCAAGGTCTGGATCATCACACAACTAGGCAAGCTATGACAAGTACAGGAGATTTTCTTAATGCATCGCCGGGCTACTATATTAACTGTGTGTGTGTGTGTGAACAACTAAATATAGTGGGTTTTCTTTATCTCCTGGTTCCATTTTTATACCCAGTTCTTGAAAAGACATTTTACTCATTCTTAGTTCAGAAAAAAATTAGGCCCACTTCGCAGTTCAGCTGTTTTCAATTATGTTACTCCACCCACTCTCTGTTTTTCTGGGCATTCATTTACCCGCTGAAGGATTTATAAAGCAGCCCTCTGCTCTTTCCCAGCCACTGTGGTCACACTGCCTCCACACACCTAATAAGTACCGCAGGGAGCTTGCTAGTTCTGCATCAGAGACTGTGCCAAGTGGAACATAAGCCCCTCTTCTTTCCTACCTCCCCCATTCCCAAACATTTGTTGGTATATGAATATCAGCCCACAGATGATATTTTGCAGGAATCATTATGTTTCTTCATATCTTTAAATTAGCTTAAATCTGCCCTGAGTCCTCCTCCATTAAGGCTGGAGGGAAATACAATTTCACTCATTATTGGGACTCCCTACTTTCAGGACCTGGGCAAAGGAACTTAATGTATTGCTCAAGGACACAGGTTGGTCCCTCTGGTCGTAGGCCGATTCCTTGCCGGCTGCTGGAGTGATGCGTGTTGTTTCAGCCCAGCTGGGGCATCGGCCCCCGAGGCCATCCTCGGGTTCGCCCTGGAGCCAGGGAAGGAGCCCCTTCTGCCGAGGGCCACCTTTCCCAGATGCTGTCCTCTATCATCCTTGGGCCTGTTCTCTCCCCAGGCTTCTGTCGAGGAGCAGCAGCTGAGCCCCACATTAGAGAGGTGCTGACCCTCATCCTTACCATTTTGGGAAATCTCTCTTTCTCTTTAAAGTCACCATCTTGTCTCCCTTTCCTCTCCGGGACATCTGGCACAGTTTCTTCAGAGGGGTTGAGCTTTCACAAAAAGCCAAAAGGCCTTTGATGTCAAGTTTTCTGGTGTGCAAAATCCCTGATGCAAGCAAAGTGTTAGAAGACTTGAAATGAGAAGATGGAAAAATACTGTGAGTCAATTATTTGCTCAAATATTATCCTGTTTGCTCTTTTTTAGATGAATAAACTCTAGTTAAGAGAACCACCTAGGGGAGGCCTGGCAGGGAGGAAAAGGCAGTTGTGACACGCAGACATCTGTAGCGGGGCCAGGGAGAGGCATGGTGGTTGCTACAGGCAGTGATTTCTCACAATATCCCTGCACTGAATGTCTCTACGAGGCATCTGGACTCTACTCTTCGCTGCTGCTCCACTAGTATTTCTTCCTTTGTACCTTGCTTGTCTCTTTTTCTTTATTCATTGCGTTTTTCTTCTTTTTCTTTCCTTGACATAACTTCAAGTTGGGCTTACCATACAGTTTGATATTCCTTGTTAAGGTTTCCAGATACCATGAAGGACTGGTTGCTAGTCACTGAGCCAAGTTCATAAGGAAAACATCCTACAATCCAGTCATTGTAATATTCAGATGACCAGATCAGATTGAATGTGATTAGGCTGAGCAATCACCCTGCAAGGGTTTGAGCCAGTTTAATGCATAACTGTCTCCTTAATTATGGAGTCAAATGCAACATTAGCTTTTAGCTACAATCTGGGCTTCTCATGCTGTTTGCATGATTGCTATCTTCTTGCCTTCTTTCAACTTGTAGCAAAAGGGAATTTCTGGGCCATTGTTTTCCATTCCACTTATTAAATATTTATAAATCTTTAAGTTTGTGAAAGCTGTGTGGTGGTTTAGTTGCTAAGTCGTGTCCGACTTTGTTTATTGTATTTCTATTATCCACCTTTGTTGTAGAACATCTGCTTTCTTTCATATGCTCATTATAAAAAAAAAGTTTTTGAGTTAAATGTACCATAAGCTTATACAATTTTGCAGTACATGATTTCCTGTGTACTTTTTCCTATCAAAAATTGCTTTTCAGTTCTTTAGTCCACATTTTTTATTCTGTGAAACAGAGGTCAGCACATTATTTCCTGTGGGTGAAATCTAGGCCATGGCTCTAGTTTTGTGAATAATGTTTTGCTGGAAGACAGCCATGCCTGTTCTTTCAAGTGTTGTCTGTGGCTGCTTTCATGTTGTAGTGCCAGAGTGGGTAGTCATGATGAAGGCTGTCTGACATGCAAAGCCTAAACTATCCCTACCTACATTTTTCCAGAAAATGATTGCTCATCCTAGCTATGGTACAATAACCAAAAATGGTTTTCATTGCACAGTCTTAGAATTCTAGAGGTGGAAAAGATATGAGCCTAAGAACTGTGTTTTACAGACGATCAACAGGCCCATGCAAGAGTCAGCTTCTACTGAATGCTATTATGTGCCAAGCACCGTATGTTAGGAAAGACAAGCACTGTGTCTTAGGAAAGACTATCTCATTGTCTACAACCAGTGCTATTATTTCTGGGAGAGAGACTTTAGAGTCTAAGAAAGTCGTTGCAACATTCAGGCTCTAAGTGAAGGAATTTCCTGGAAATCTCATAGAAAGTAAATGTCAAAAACTAAAACCAGTGCTTGGTTTCCTGTTCTCCCCATGCCGTCTATTAAAAGCAAAGATGTTTATTGACCTTTGTGTTCTGTGACCCAGGGAAGCAGAGGTCTTCTTCGCATGTCTTTTCTAAATCTTGACTGAAAATATACTGCCCGTTGGCTGGGGTAAGACATCTGCTCTAGCATGCCTGGCATAAGTTTTTTCTTGGGTGAGTCACACAATTATGGCTCGGTTCCCTGAGAATTTGCTTGAAGCTTGACTTAACCTGTTAAAAATCTGTGGAAAGTGGAAGTGGACCGCTATTAGAGGCCCCTCTATTCCCATGAGGCAATAGGACTCTTTCTCATCAAGTCAACTTGTGGCTTAGCCTTCCCCGTGTGCAAAAAGTAGAACAGGAACTCCTATGTCAGGTCATCAAAATTCATAACCAACATTTCCAAAAGAATGTTGGCAATAGACTGTAAGAATGGTTGACTCCACGCCAGGCTTTCATGGATGACACTGATGCTTGCAGCTTCATGATCAGTGGGGCTCCACACAGTCAGGACCCCCAGGGCCTCGACATGAGGGCCTGGCCCCACTGCTTAGGGACATATGCTTCTCACTTTTTAGTCAGTCTTTGTGTATTAACACCTTAGTATCTGCAAGTTTGTTCTCTCTTCAGGTTTCTGATATTGTCCTTCCTAAATATTTTTCCCGAAATGAAGGCCTTCCTAGTCTTAAATCCAGGCTGCTACACTCCTAGAGAAAGTCCCCCAAACTGGGCAGATGATAGTCTCCATGGAAATATGGTCCTCATCTTCAACTGGGAGGCGTGGAGTGGAACAGCCTGCCAATCTTCTCTGTTTCCCTAGTCAACTCATATTCCGATTTCCCCCTCAAGACTCCCCCAAACTTCTGACTCCCTTACCTATCTCACCAAATCGGAACTCTCCAAATCTCTACACTGACTTGCTCTCACATCCCTTTCCTTTTTAAAAAATTATTTTTTAATTGGAGTGTAGCTGCTTAACAGTGTTTCTGCTGAATGACAAAGTGAATCAGCTATACATATATACCCTCTCTGTTTTGGATTTCCTTCCCATTGGGGGATTTTCTTCCCATTTAGTTCTCCACAGAGCATTGAGTAGAGTTCCCTGAGCTAGACAGGAGGTTCTCATTAGTTACCTGCTTTATCTGTAGCATCAACAGTGTACATATGTCAATCACAGTACGTCCCAGTCCATCACACCCCTGCCCCTTCCCCACCTTGGTGTTCATACGCTTGTTTTCTCTTTTACCGCAGCACTATTTACAATAGCCAGAACACGGAAGCAACTTAAACATCCATCAACAGAGGAATGGATAAAGAAGATGTGAGGTATATACACATGGAATGTTACTCAGCCATAAAAAAGAATGAAACTGGACCATTTGTAGAGATGTGGATGGACTTAGAGAGCATCATCAAGTGAAGTAAGTCAGAAAGAAAAACAAATGTTGTATATTAACGCATTTTATGTGGTCTAGAAAAATGGTACAGATGATCTTATTAACATCCCTTTCCTACTTTGCACCTTGCATTTGAAAAGGAGACCCTCTTCCTATGAAAGGTCAGATGTTCCATAGGTTTTATCTTTCACATCATGTCTCAGCATCTCAGAGAATTTACACTGACCATTTCCCCAACCTCAGTTCACCCAAGCAGCAACCTGGCATGTCAATTGTAAGAAGTGAAAAAACATCCCTGGAGTAAGTTGCTGTAGAAATATCATATCAGTTAATCCAGGTTTCCATGTATTATAACCATAAAGTATAAATTGGTTTTCCACCTACTGAATTGAAATTGAAACCAAACAAAACAAAATAAGCAAATTCTCTTCCAAGTGTGAGCACCACAGATGAACTTTTTCTTGTGATCTTCCATTTTGTAGGATGTTGCCACCAACACTGAAGTCTGTCAAATGACTATCGTTTGGAGTCAGCTGAACTGCTTATACCACATACAGGGGAAAAGCATAAATGTGTGTTTGACTTCCATGAAATTAATGATAGATGAGCTACTAAAGAGAGAGCAAGAAGAAAAGTGAGAGCTGAGAAAATAACAATTTAAATATTATGAGCAAGTCTCTTTACTGCTCACATGACCTACAATAGTGTTGTCCAGGAGGAAGAAAATGGATCCCTGGAGTGTGTACTACACCCATCTTTATCATCTCAAATCTCATCTCACAGACAGTGAACTCATCTTTGCTGTCAGCATCAGTCATCATGGTAGTCAACGTTATTACTATCAGAGCTGGGCAAGAATACCCAGGATGCATGATGAGAATTCACCATCATTATTTTTCCTGCTTTGTTAAATGCATCCTTCTTCTTATCTTGCTATGCCATAATTTAATGCCTTGTAGGATTATATTTTGCATGTTTACACTGTATTATATCCTCTACATTATTGTGTGTTTTACCTTAGAGGAACTTTTATGCCAAACCACATATATTCTATTCTATGTTCAATTTAAGAAATTCTCTAGAATTACTTTGAAAAACATGATTATCACTTTCCTCTTTGACTTTACCACTTAACCCCTAATATTTGCTGTGATCGCCTACAGCACAGAAAATAATATTGTTTTCCAAGAAAGAGTGATTTATTACCTAATAATTGTACCTAAAGATGTTACCATATTTTTTAAAAATTTCAGTAGAAAGCAAGAACTAGAGAATAACTGGGAAACTTTTTGCCAACATAGAATCTAGAAGAAAGAACTCTAAAACATATTTTAAAGAAAATCTGTAGCTAACATGTTTATTTCCATCCTTAGAGTGCTGGAATGACCTAATAACCCTAAATCTAATCCTATCCCAATACTCTATCAAGTCTAAAAGCCAAGAAAAGAATAGACATAATAAATTATATAAAAAGTTTAATCCTGTATTGTTAATAGGTGTCATAAGAAAAAAAATAGATGTTTAAGAAAACAATGTCATAAACAAAATCAATAAACAAAAGATCAGGAAATATATTTGCAATATATAGCTAGCCCCCAAATTTAGCATATATAATTGTTCAGTTCAGTTCAGTTGCTCAGTTGTGTCCGACTCTTTGTGACCCCATGAATAGCAGCACACCAGGCCTCCCTGTCCATCACCATCTCCCGGAGTTCACTCAGACTCACATCCATCGAGTCTGTGATGCCATCCAGCCATCTCATCCTCTGTCATCCCCTTCTCCTCCTGCCCCTAATCCCTCTCAGCATCAGGGTCTTTTCCAATGAGTCAACTCTTTGCATGAGGTGGCCAAAGTACTGGAGTTTCAGCCTCAGCATCATTCCTTCCAAAGAAATTGCAGGGCCAATCTCCTTCAGAATGGACTGGTTGGATCTCCTTGCAGTCCAAGGGACTCTCAAGAGTCTCCCCCAACACAACATTTTTTAAGCATCAGTTCTTCAGTGCTCAGCCTTTTTCACAGTCCAACTCTCACATGACCACAGGAAAAAACCATACCCTTGACTAGACGGACCTTAGTCGGCAAAGTAATGTATTTGCTTTTGAATATATTATCTAGATTGGTCATAAATTTTCTTCTAAGGAGTAATTGTCTTAATTTCATGGCTGCAGTCACGAATCTGCAGTGATTTTGGAGACCACCCCCCAAAATGTCTAAAGTAATTTCTCTGCTTTTGAATATACTATCTAGATTGGTCATAAATTTTCTTCTAAGGAGTAATCGTCTTTTAATTTCATGGCTGCAGTCACCAATCTGCAGTGATTTTGGAGGCCCCCCAAAATTTCTGACACTGTTTCCATTGTTTCCCCGTCTATTTCCCATGAAGTGATTGGACCAGATGCCATGATCTTCGTTTTTGAATGTTGAGCTTTAGGCCAACTTTTTTGCTCTCCTCTTTCACTTTCATCAAGAGGCTTTTAGCTCCTCTTCACTTTCTGCCATAAGGGTGGTATCATCTGCATATCTGAGGTTATTGATATTTCTCCTGGCAATCTTGATTCCAGCTTGTGTTTCTTCCAGTCCAGCGTTTCTCATGATGCACTCTGCATATAAGTTAAATAAGCAGGGTGACAATATACAGCCTTGACGTACTCCTTTTCCTATTTGGAACTAGTCTTTTGTTCCATGTCCAGTTCTAACTGCTGCTTCCTGACCTGCATACAGATTTAGTTATCTAATTCTGTAAAGTAAGTAACACCCAAACTTAGAAGCTTAAAACAATACACCTTTGTTACTCACAGTTTCTGTGGATCAGGAAGTGAAAATGAAAGTCAGTCTGTCATGTCTGACTCTTTGCAACCCCATAGACTGTATCGTCCTTGGAATTCTCCAGGCTAGAATACTGGAGTGGGTAGACATTCTCTTCTCCAGGGGATCTTTCCAACCCAGGGATCGGGCATTGCAAGGGGATTCTTTACCAGCTGAGCCACAAGGGAAGCCCAAGAATACTGGAATGTGTAGCCTATCCCTTCTCCAGTGGATCTTCCTGACCCAAGAATCAAACCATGGTCTCCTGCATTACAGGTGGATTCTTTACCAGCTGAGCTATCAGGGAAACCCGTGGGTCAGAAATCCAGGCACAAATGAAATGTGTCCTTGGCTTTAGGGCCCCTCACAAGATTGCAGTCAAGATGTTAGCCAGGCTGCAGTCTCATTTGAAGGCTTGAATGGGGAAGAATCTGCTGCCAAGCCTATATTAATGTTTGCAGCATTTATTTCCTTGAGGAATATTGGGATAAGAGCCTCAGCTTCTCACGGGTTTTGGCTGGAGGCCACCTTAGTTCCATGCCAGGTGGCCCTCTCCATCAGAGAAAGCACGTGAGAAGAGCCACAGAAAGAGTATGAGCAAAATGGAAGTCATGGTCTCTGTGACATAATCACAGAAGTGGTATCCTGTCACTTTTGCTATATACTAATCTGTAGAAGTAAATCACTAGATACAGCCCACACTCGGAGGAGGGGATTACATAAGAGCATGAATACTAGCATGCAAAGTCATTCAGATTCTTTCTGGAAGGCTGCCTTCTACAGTAATATACAAATTGCCTTTATATACTAGTTAGAAAAAGACAATGGAATTTAACTGTGAGCAAATGATAGAAATAGGCAATTCACTAAAGAGAAAGTCCATAGTAGTTGTGAAAATGTAAATTAAAATGGCAGTGAAGGAATCACATTAATTCTCAGATAAGACTCAGATAAACGTATAAAGATGCATTGCTAATGCAAATATGAATTCTACAGCCTTTTGGAAAGCAACTTGTTAATATCAATCAAAGGCAGAAATATGTATTTCCTTTGACTTGGAAATCTAATACATCAAATTAAAATCAAGAATTCACACAAATACACAGTACACAGAAACCATACACATACATGCTCACTGTAGTATTATCTTGGTACAAAAACTGGGAACAAAATGGATAGCCTTTGACAGGTGGCTAGCAAAACAGAGATAGATATGTATATAAGTAATATTTTGCAGCCATCAAAAGGATGAATTAGAGGAAGAGAATGAATGCTCACCCCTCAAAAAAAAAAGAAGATAAAGAAAAAGAAAGGAACAAAGAGCAAATAAAGATGGTAAAAAAGGGTAACTATGAGAATAAGCATGCATTTATATAAGATTATATTTATTTGTGGCTATGTGAACAAAGAAAATTGATATACGTTTTAATGCATTAGTTCTGTGTTAAGTGGAAGAATTTCCATTATACATTTATAAGACTACTTTAAACATTGACTGATAACATATAGTATGCATGTGATGATATAAACCTAATAACATATGGGAAAATATACAGCAAGTTTTTAACATCAGTTACCTGAGCTGAGTTTGTTAGAGGAAATGTTGGAAAAAGAGGATAAGGAGGAAGCTGTGCAATAAAACAAAAACAAATCTTTATTTACATCTAAAAGTGAATATGATAAGCAGGTATAATCTTATCTCATTATATACTGAGCTAAATATATATTAGGCTTCCCTTGTGGCTCAGAGAGTAAAGAGTCTGCCTGCAATGTGGGAAATCCGGGTTCGACCCCTGGGTCGGGAAGATCTCCTGGAGAAGAAAATGGCAACCGCCCCAGTATTCCTGCCTGGAGAATCCTAATGGACAAAGGAGCCTGGCAGACTACAGTCCATGGGGCTGGGAAGAGTCGGACATGACTAAGCGACTTCACTATCTTTTCAAATATATACATATATTTGTACATATAGAAGTACAAGAAAGTCACTGGAATGTTCATAGTGGTTGACTTAAGATTGAGTCCAATAAATTTTTATTTTCTTCCTCATAGCTTCATATATTAATTTTTTAAAAGAAACTATATTGTTTCTGTAGTTGGAATGAAGTGAAATTTATAGATATGTACTTGCACAGATATGAATACACACACGGGATATATATAAACACAAGCTCTGTGAATGAGGTGAATTGACTGGAAGACTTCTGTTCAGAGGAAAGGAGAAAGGGCATTTTATGTCAAAGACACAGTATAAAGAGAGATGTTGACTCAGAAAAGCAAAAAACCATGTGAAGGGGAAACAAAATATCTGATTGGCTCATACTGACCAGGAAAGAAAGTAGTAAGATTCTATGTGTAGGATGGAACCAAATTAGGAAGGACTTTGAAGACAGTTCAGCCTTTATCTATTAATAGTAAGCATTGGGGAGCAGAATTTGAGTTTAAGGTGATATGATAAAAATCTGTTGGAAGATGAACCTGGCCCCGGTGTTCTGGACAGAATAGTAAAGAGTGGCCCCGAGACAGAGCGCTACTGAGGTTAACTATACAGACCCAGCACGAAGCAGTCAGAGCCGGAAGTGGGTTGTGTCTCGGGAAGAAAGTGACACACTCGGCACTACAAAAAGTGGCTTAATGATGGGTTCCTGGCAAGGAGATTTTGAGGAAAAAAGCATCTACAAGCATCAATTACACCAACACGCAGCCCTTGTTCTCATGCTTGTGTAACAGAAGATGTGCTGGCGTTTCTGAAATAAATCAGAATAGGACATTTTGTATACATAAACATTTACTTACGGACTTATACGTTTATTGTCTAGCACTTACCTTTAATTTATAAGAACTTACACATTTATTGTCTAACACCACGGCTTCCCTGGTGGCTCAGAGAGTAAAGAATCTGCCTGCAATGCAAGTGATCAGGGTTCCAGCCCCGGGTTGGGAAGATCCTGTGGAGAAGGAAATGGCAGCCCACTCCACTATTCTTGCCTGGAGAATTCCATTGACAGAGGAGCCTGGTGGGCTACAGTCCAGGGGGTCACAAAGAGTTGGACACAACTGAGTGACTAAACTTACTTATCTTTACAACAGTCAAGCAAGAAGTGGAGAGAAGAGGTGATATCCCAGTTTCTCAGATGAAGAAGAGAAAGCTTCAAAAGATAAAAAACCTGCCCAGCCTTACATTGCTTAATTTCAATCTAAAGATTTGACCAAAATTTTCTCTTTAAGTTGGTCTTCAACCTTAGCCTTTGGAAGACCTTCAAGGTTTTTAACATTTCTGAAAATATTTCTGATAAACAATAATATGAACCATCAAGGTATGAAGGTGAAGTCGCTCAGTCGTGTCCGACTCTCTGCCACCCCGTGGACTGTAACCTACTAGGCTTCTCCGTCTATGGGATTCTCCAGGCAAGAATACTGGAGTGGATTGCCATTTCCTTCTCCAGAGGATCTTCCCGACCCAGAGATCGAACCCAGGTCTCCCCGCACTGGGGGCAGACGCTTTAACCTCTGAGCCACTTGAACCATCAAGGTATAATAATATCTAATCTGTGTTAATATCTAATCTGTGTAATGACAGTTAAACAAATAAGACACACTAGTTGACCTTACCATCAATAACTGAATATTCACTTTCGAAATATAGGAAAGTATCCTAGCACAAAGAGAAAATCTACTTATGTGTTTACATGTTGAAATTTGAGCAGTCTGTAGAATTGTGTGATAGCTCATTATGACTGTGAAAATCATTAATTTTATGTAGAATAATTTTAAGTTTTTTTTAAAAATAGAAAGTACTTTCTTAAAGCAGTGCACAAAGCTTCAGTCTGTGGCATTGTTTCATCAAAATTATATCTTCTGGTATATGATAAGTCTTTACCTTAGTAAACTACTGCTAAACAGAAAAAATAAAATTAAATCCTCAGTGGCAACATCACTATTAGCAGTCTCTGAGTCTAGCAGAACTGTAAATATTGTTCCTCAGTTAACCTAAGTGGAAAGTGACAACTTTCCATTACAAATTTACAGCATAATGATCATAGAATCAGTCCAGTAACTGGCATTACTGGGAAATTATTGATTCTCTAACATAATGTCCAATTTAAAAAAACTTTGTCAACTAAAAACTTTGATATCAAAATTATCAGAATAATTAAATTGTTATTGGATTTGAAGCATCCATTTGATGATGAACTGAAGTTTCAAGTAGCCTTAGCTTTGTTGAAATTGGACATGAACATTGGTCCACAGAACACTGTATCCCACTGATTAGCTCCTATAATCAGCTAGTAACTGTGAGAACCAGGTTCAAACTCAGCCACTGACCTCTTGTGGTCTTCCCCACTAGAATACTTGCTTCCATCCTCCAGGAAAGGGGTGGACACAGAGAAATCCTTAGCTTTCCAAATTATTTGGAGAGTACTGTTTCTCTTATTATCAGTGACCCCTCAAAGCCTCAGCGTTAGTAGTGAGATCATGGCCAATTTGAGTCCCTCAGAAATATAACTTGTATTACCTTCTGAGCAAATAAGCCCATGTAATATATCAGTATTAACTGATTTGGGTCTGAAAGGGAGTCGATCCTGACTTAGATTCTTATGCAACAACCAACAGTATTATCCAGAATAAACTCTGACTGACCTAAACTAATTTCTTGGAAAGTGTTCTAGGTATTTTCCAAAAAAGACTAGTATAGGAAGTTAGCCAGCTTGGCAGTGTTTATCCAAGAAACCTGCCAAAAGTCTGGCTTGATTTGCCAGTGTCAATATTCTAGAGTGCAAACATATTCTTGTGCAAGGGACATTATGTAAGCTAGAAATCTTAGTTCATTCATTGTTCAAGGATGGATGCTACAGAAAGAAGCTCAAGTAATAGTTCCAGAATCAAAGTACGGGCCTCTCTGGTGATGCTCTACTTCAATAAGGGAGGAAAGCCCTAGTTGGAAACAGTGTTGAAGGCAGTGATGTGGGGGACTACTGATGGAAACAAGAGGGGGCTATTTTCTTCTTCATGTCTTTGTCTGAACTAGAACTAAATATGTGATCAAAGACCTTTTTGCACTCAGCCAGAGTGGGTTTTATTCCAGGTATCCTCTGTCTGTATCACAGCAGCAATGACTAGAATAAAAGTGGATTTGAAAAGGTCAGTCCTAGCCCAGCATTATTACTCAAGAGAATATCTTTATCCCTTAAGACCTCATAATAAGAACTGAATCATAAGTATCAATATGGATGTGAGGATAATACTATACTATGAGGTCAAATCAAGACATATCGTGATGCCAATCATGATATACTAGGAAGTCACTGTGAAATGTTTAGGATGATAATTTCTCAGTACTGTCAATTTCTAAGCAGTAGAATTGAATCTTCCACATTATTGGCAACTTGGGTATCATTGATTGGAGCTCAGCTGCCTTACTGTCAAGCCAAGGAGATGGGGTGAAGCTGGTCACAAATCCCAGAGCTTTGGATGGATCATTGAATAAGAGTTTATCTAGTTTACTTTGTTGACAAAGGCCCCTTCCTATCCACGGCCCTTCCTTCAGGCACTGGAGTAAAGAGAGTCCATCTCTCTTTATGGCTCACACTCAAAACTCAAAGACTAGAGAAGAAAACTGAGAAAAGATGGGAAAATATCTTCCTATGGCCTTAGCCTCCTTTCCTTCTGGTCTGGCTCCTTGTCTTTGAGCTCCAAAGACTGTGGGTGAATGTTTGTGCTTGTGATTGATTTAATAGGAATAGAAAAAGATGAGATGGCTCAGATTGCTCTTGTCAGTCCAGAGATCAGTTTCCAATTCTGCTTTTCTACATTCTCTAATGTAATGGGCCTGCCCAAGAGAGAAGAGAACAAAGAAATGTGTATGGGAGATGGTCATGATCTCTGTCAAGCCAAGACCACCCAGTGGACTAATGGAAGGACAGAAGCCAGCCAAGGCCACAGGATAATATTGCAGAGAATGTCTACTGAGGCATAAGTAATGCTGCTCCCAGGATCTCGCTTCTCCAAGTACCCCATCTCTTGTAATACCAGAGACTCTCTTCTCCTTCATTTATTGTACTTCTGCAGCTTCTTCTGAAACTGATTGCTTGTTCCTTTTCATTTTTGTGTCTTGTTATGGGTGATTTCTGTTACACTAGAGATGCTAAAGGCTGCAGAGTCTGCCGGAAATTGACTCATAAATCTCATTTGTGTTAAAAATGTAAAACCTCACGGAGTTTGGGCCAAACACAAAATGTCAGGATGTTTGAAATCATATGAAAATGTAGATAAAGACTTTAAGTAAATAGCATAGTAACTAAAGAAATTGGTGCTAGTAATAGCTCTCACTTATTGAGGACCGGCTAGGTACTTAAATGTACCAGTGGCCAAGTTTCATTAGAACAGCATGTGTTAACAGATAAAAAGATGGTCTTCAAAGCCCACGGCTGGATCTTCTCAAAGTGGCTTCTGTAGGTTATCTAAGGAGCTCAGGAGCACATTTATGGGTATGTGAGCCTTGACGCTGGCACTGGAGTTGGAATCATAAGGATTCTGAGTCTATCAAAAAGTGGTGGTGGTGGCTGGTTGAGAGCAAGCACTGCTGACCATCGTGGTGTGGAGGATCTCCGAGGGGAGAGTTGGCCCAGTTCTGCCCCATGACCTGTGGGTTTTCATGGCTCTCAACTACACAGCAAGGACTGGACTTGAGAGTCCAGAGTCAGCTAAGTCAGAGTTGGTGAATGATTAGATAATAACAGGCGTGAGTGCCAAAGAGGGCTGGAAAAATGCCTTTTTAGGTGCTTCTAGCAGCCAACCACTTTTGCCATTTTGCCTCCCCTTCACCTCTAGCATAATTTTAAATAATATTTAGCACATATTTAGTACTTGTTTTCTTCCAGGCTGCATTTAAAGTATTGTCTCACCCACATAACAATTTACAAGGTAGCTAATATTATCATTCTGTATTCACTGATATGAAAGCTGATATTTAGAGAAGTTTAGTAACTTGCTGAAGGTTACACAGCTAGTAGATGGTGCATCTACAATGGCTAACTTCCAGTCATACTACGATTGCACCTACCTTTAAGAACAATTCTTTTGTTCTACCACTATGCATTCTGTCCTTTCTTCTATGTGTCTATGCTATTATGCAATTTCCCTCTCTCTTGCAGGTTAACAGGTAATAGTACAATTTTTAAAGATTGCATCCCACTCAGAGAGTTTAGACAGATCACTTGAATATATTGTGCTCCAAGTAGAGATATCTCCTTCCCCAAGAGGGGGCACACAAAGTGTAAACTCTTTCTTGTGATCAGGCCAATCCCCAAATGTTTGTGAGGGTAGGAAACCCGTCATCCAACAATCAAGCAGAGAGTCAATTGTGATAGATACAGTGAAATATGATATGTTATAATTATGACAAGAGGCACTGCAAGATCTCAAACTACCTCAATTATCAGTCTTGCTACTTACCAGAGCACTAATAATACACACATATTAATATAGCTCTCGTTCCAGGGACATGGTAGACTGAGCTCATTAATGTGTAATATTCTCTTAATGCAGTTATATAGAAATGCTGAATGGAGTAGAGTTCAAAACTTTTATGTCACAGCAGAGCCCAGAAAAGGAAAATTGCCACATGCCAGGAATGAAGAGTGAACCCTGTTAGACCTGTGCAGAGCTGATTGACTGCTTTCCTAAGAGCCTTGATGCAGAGACCCAGGCTCTCTGTGTCTTATGGTTCTATCATCTTTACCATGTAGTTTTCAAAGTCACTGTGCTTATTTTCATTAAGCTGATGAAGGATAAGAGCACAGAGGATAGCCTGTTGGAAAGTTTTATGGATCAGACCTACAAATAGCCTATAGTACTTCCATTAAGCTTCTGGTGAACTCACTTCACAGTGGCTGGGAATGTAGGCTAGATTGTACCAGGAGGAGGAGGAGGAGGAGGAGGAACTTTGTTTGGAGATTATTGTATTGTATAATGCAATAAAAGAACCTTATAATGTAATGTTATCGTAAGCTAAGTGACCTTACCTTCTAAACATTCTGGATAAATCGAAGTTGGAAAAAAATTGTACAAACTCTAAGTCTCAGTTGCTTACATTTTGATGAAGAACAGATTGAGAAACTTTTAAATAAATTAATAGATGAAAGTCTTTGTCTCTAGGTACATTCTCTTTTTACATTATGCTCATAGCTATAAATGGATTCCATCTCTTCCAACAGGTGAAGCTTGATACCCAATTGTATAACAAAGGAGGATGCTTTACTTTTCCATTAATGGCTAATCAGTATATTTCTGGATTCAGGAAGACATGTTTTCCTTTCTCTACTCAAAACTGGCGTTTATTTGTTGCCTTCCTTAGAAAGCTATGAGTGTATATAATACAGGAGGTTGAAATAGCTGCATGTTTTAGAGATAACTGAGTTCAAGTGCCAAGGCCAAATTATAGATGTATTCAATCAGATGAAAACATTAGTTTTTGTATTTCTGAGCACATTTGCTTTGTAGTCATTCAAATAAGGGAAAAGGAAATGGCAACCCACTCCAGTATTCTTGCCTGGAGAATCCCAGGGCCGGGGGAGCCTGATGGGCTGCTGTCTATGGGGTCGCACAGAGCTGGACACGACTGAAATGATTTAGCAGCAGCAGCAGCATTCAAATAAGAATTTAGTTTTGCACATAGCTAGAAGGTCAGCTTGATTTCTTCGTTTGCTCTCACAGCCAAACCCACCTCCACTTAGTCTCTGCTACAGCTTGCTGTAAGTGGCTACCTGTGAGCATTCCAAGTACAGCTTGGTGGAATCTGTAAGAGGATGGATAAATATTGTCTTTGGCCTGCCATGGGCAGGTGGTTTAAGGGCTATCATATATCAGTCCTCTTTAATTGTGCCTAGATTTGTCATTTGAGTAGGACAAAGCCTAGGAAACTAGAAATCATATTGGAAAGTTTTGAGATACAGAGGTAAAGTTGGGGGAGGGGTCAGCATCTTACAAGTGTTAGTGATATACATGGTCTGAATCTTTGTACTCTTCTCTTTGTACATCTGGAATAACGCCATCGGGTGGGGCTGCAGGGTGGCTCAGATCTGAGAACAAACACTGACCCCTCAGTCTCCACTCTTGGCTCTCACTCAACCATCTGAGGAGACTTTGGGATCCCAGGCAAGGGAACGTCTCAGATTCTTTCATGATTCCATTTCTGTCTTCGTCAGAAACTTTACAGAGGATTTTTCTCAAGACCACAGCTGCAGAGGGGTTGTTTCAGGTCAGTGAGAAAGAGGGATCCACTCCTTGGAGTGAGATTAAGTAAAACTGTAAAGTCAAAAGGTTGCAGTTTTCCCAGCGATCCCTGAGAAGACTCAGGGAATGCAGGCCCACTGAACCACAGTCAGCAACATGCGGTGTGGACCTGACCTGGGGTTCCCTTACAGCTGGAGCGAAGAGCAAAAGACCATGAAGAGCTGTCCTTTCTGAGGCCTACAATGGGTGTCTGGATTCTTCCCTTTGTTTCTATTTAAATTTTCATCATTTGGCCTTTATGAAGGGACAGATATGACTCTGATCCTTGCTTTAAACTTTTTGTGGAGCAACAGGTGAATAGATTCCATGTCTTTTCTGCTAAACCTTGAGACAGGTTCAAAACTAACCTTGTGAGAAGAGAAGAACTAGCAGAGCCCTCAGCCAGTGTGACTCCTCCACTTGGCATCTGGGCTGGAAACTTCTCTCAGCCACACTCAGTACTGTCAATCCACAGGCCTTTCCTCCTGAGTTCTGCCTTCATGTATGACTTTTTCAGTGCTCCTTCAGCATTCTTTGACTTTTATCATGGTATTTGGCAAAGTTGCTTTTCACAGATGTGCTATTCTAAACATAAGTTTTCCCTTAAGCTATCTAGGAAATAGGTTTTTCCATGAACTGAACCGCAGGTCTAGCGCCATCTTTTTGGTTGTGTTAGATGGATGCGTCTCCCCTGCACCTGAAATTACCTTGCTCTTGCATGTAACCTTGTCTTTTGTTTGTAGTGGAACGTGAAAGTAGAATATGTAGTGGAATATGAAATATTATATGTGCCTAATGCCCACAGTAATGACATGTAGCTTCTAGAGTGTCAGCAGAAGAGTGGTCTGGCAACAATAGTCGGTCTGACATCTTGTCTTAATTCTCATATGTCCTTCCCTTTCTATGATCAGTTTTTGCAAGCCCTGCATTATCAAAACATGGATTTGATAATATAACCTGTGTATAGTACATGCATTACCCATAGAAATAGAAAACTTCGAGAACACAAACACAGGTTCCTCAAAGGTTAGGGATTATTTCATAGAATCTTTTCAGTTCTCTAACATTTCCTGCTAGAATTAACTTACTGCAATATTTTTCACAGAAACTGTGAGCCACTTCCCATTACATATGTTCTGCTTCTTGACCATAGGGAATCACATTTTTAGTTGGGTATGCTGCTGTGCAGCTAAAGGCACATTTTCCAGCCTTTCCTTTGCTGCTAACTTTGGCTGTGTCATTAAGTTTCAGCCAATGAAATATACTAATGTAATTCTTAAGTCAAATTTGGGGATGGAATTCCCTTAAGAGAGTCTCCTCTATTTGCTGTCTGGTAGATGTAATTAGAAGACTTATAGGGGTTTTTATGAACAAGGATCACATCATAGGGATGACAACACAGAGGCCTGGAAAGACTGTGGGTTCCTGATGACTCTGTAGAGTCACTTCATCAGCCCTAGACCTTTGTACTTCTTTTCTGTGTGAGAGAAATAAGACTCATCTATATTGTTTAAGTCACTGTCATCTTAAGATTTTCTGTTATACACTGCTGATTCTAATCTTAACTCAGAAACATCTCCCATCCACTTAATACCATTGATTCAGGAATCCATGGACAAGTATAATAATAATTTTAATAATAATTTTCAGTCTATGACTTTAAGGGTAAAATGGCAAAAGTGAGTGTCATGACTCCAATTTTAAGATTAAATTGTACAGTAATTTCTAACAGTCAGGAAAAAGTAGACCTCAGAACCATTACCCTTATTTTCTTTCTTGCCCTTTCTGTCAAGTGTAAGATTATTAAAGTCATAACCCAAGAGAAAGGCCCATGGCTACACAGGCTCTGTAGCTTTACATCCCTCATTTCCATCTTACACCATCCTACTTCTCTTCTTAGCATATGCAAAATCAAATGGTTTGCTACTCAGTCAAGATTAGAGAGCTTTTGCAAAGTTTGTTTCCTGGGCTTGGACTAAAGAAATGAATTAATGATTTTATGCATAATTAATAGGTTCTAGAAAAGAATATTTGTTCAAAGAAGAAAGCAATCCATGAAACAAAATGCCAAAAGTTTATTACAACAGATTCAAAGTTTAGTATAAGAATGACAGCAGAGCCCTTCCTTGTTTTTCAACCACATACAACAAATTTTAAACTTTGTTCTTAGTTATGGTTGTTTGAATTGTGAATATTAAAGTCACCAGCATGTCAACATTCAGAAAGCTAAGATCATGGCATCTGGTCCCATCACTTCATGGCAGATAGATGGGGAAAAAATGGAAACAGTGGCAGACTTTATTTTCTTGGGCTCCAAAATCACTGCAGATGGTGACTGCAGCCATGAAATTAAAAGACACTTGCTCCTTGGAAGAAAAGCTATGACCTACCTAGATAGTGTATTAAAAAGCAGGGACATTACTTTGCCAACAAAGGCCGTCTAGTCAAAGCTATGGTTTTTCAGTAGTCTTGTATGAATATGAGAGTTGGACCATAAAGAAAGCTGATGCTTTTGAACTATAGTGTTGAAGAAGACTCTTGAGAGTCCCTTGGACTGCAAGGAGATCCAACCAGTCCATCCTAAAGGAAATCAATCCTGAGTATTTATTAGAAGGACTGATGCTGAAGCTGAAGCTCCAAAACTTTGGCCACCTGATGTGAAGAACCGACTCATTGGAAAAGACCCTAATGCTGGGAAAGGTTGAAGGCAGGAGGAGAAGGGGACAACAGAAAATGAGATGATTGGGTGGCATCACTCACTCGATGGACATGAGTTTGAGCAAGTTCCGGGGGATTGGCGATGGAAGGGAAGCCTGGTGTGCTGCAGTCCATGGGGTCACAAAGAGTCAGACATGACTGAGCGACTGAACTGAACTGAATAGCATGTCAGAAAGGAAAAGACAGAGATCAGAGGCTATTTGACCTTTTCAAAAGGTGAATAAAGAAAGGGTCATATGTTTGCGTAAGTACACTTTGTTTCTTTAATAGGCACAACTCAATTCTCCCTTTCTATTTACATAGAGTTGAAATTAGAAGCATTCTGTAGATCAGTGAATCTATTTTAACTAAAAAGTATAAAATGATGATACTATATAAAGAATGTCTGACTTCCTCTTGGTAATATTGACAGGCTTTGAAATATGTTAATTCTCTTGAGTCCATTTGTCCCCAAATAGTGTTTCTCTCATTGCAAGCATATGGTGGTGCCATATTATTGGCAAAGATTATTTTGTTAGAGTCAAAAACCTGTAAAGAACTAAGTAAGTATGGAAAGAGCTTGGAATATCCTTTTTCTAGAGTGAACTGCATCTGAATTATAATAGCTGCTTGTTTCATGATCATTCACTTCTAGCCCAGTTCCTGATATCTCTGAATGAACTGGCAGAACACATGTAACCTTTATGACTCTAATGATCAATAGAGTCATAAATTGATCATTATATTAGAGTGAAAGGGGACAAAGATAATTTCCAATTACAATGAAAGCCAAGGTATAGTCAATTATTGATTATGTGTGATGACTTAACTGTCGTTAAGAAGAGCATTTATATCTAAGCTTTGATCTTTTCATTCCAGGCATGTCAACAGTCATCATTACTCAGTCAGTACCCAGTCATCACCCCTGATCAGATCCCCACGCCTCACCTCAGCCTGGGTGCCCAGGTTATTCCAAAGCAATATAACAGCAACAATCATCCTAGGTAATATCGTAGGCTATTCAGTAGCACTCAACAGGCATCTTTAAAGCCATGTACTGTATTCACTTGGAGCTTCCCAGGTGGCTCCGGTAGAGTCTGCCTGCCAATGCAGGAGATGCAGGCGATGCGGGTACGATCCCTGGGTCAGGCAGATCTCCTGGAGAAGGAAATGGCACCCACGCCAGTATTCTTGCCTGGAAAATTCCATGGACAGCAGAGCCTGGTGGGCTATATAGTCCATGGGGCCATGAAGAGGCAGACATGACTGACTGAGCATGCACACACTGCATTCACATTTATTCTTTACAATAACTCTCTGAGATTCTATTCTAGAGATAACGTCACTGAGGCAAGAGATTAAATAACTTGCTCAAGGTCATTCAGCTACTAAATGATACACCACCAGTAGTCTGACTTCAGATCCCGTGGTCCTAACCATTGCATACACTTGCTCTAGTAAAGTGAAACAAGGAAAGCATGTTGGAGAACATGCTAGTAAAACCTGACCTCATCCTGCATGGAGCCTATCTCTTCTCAAGTTGCAGAAGCGTTAGTATCTGGTTAACAGTTGCTCTTAGCTGATAATTCTTAAAGGGGATATTAGCAAACCTCTTTGGCCATGTATTCCACTTAGGGACTTTGCTTAGTGAAAGCAAGTATGAGTCATGCACTGAGAATTATGTCATCCTCAAATGAGCATGTCTCTCCAGCTTCCCCTCTGCTCCAGGTTCAGCCCTTTGAAGGAACGTTAGTATTTATCATTCTCTGAAAATGTTCCCATCCTCTCCAAGTATCACTGCATGAACATGCCAAATGCATTTATCTGCTCTTTAAATGAATCTTGTATACACTGTATGCTAATAATTCAAAATATTCTATCATTTTTCTCAAAGGAAAATAAAATGTCGTTGACTCTGCTTTTTTCAATCTTCTGTTCTTAGTGTGATAATTTCAGTTAGTTCAGTTCAGTCACTGAGTCATGTCCGACTCTTTGTGACCCCATGGACTGCAGCATGCCAGCCTTCCCTGTCCCTTACCAATTCCTGGAGTTTATTCAAACTCATGTCCATTGAGTCAGTGATGCCATCCAATCATCTCATCCTCTGTCGTCCCCTTCTCCTAACACCTTCCATCTTTCCCAGCATCAGGGTCTTTTCAAACGAATCAGTTCTTCACATCAGGTGGCCAAAGTTTTGGAGTTTCAGCTTCAACATCAGTCCTTCCAATGAATATTCAGGACTGATCTCCTTTAGGATGGACTGGTTGGATCTTCTTGCAGTCCAAGGGACTCTCAAGAATCTTCTCCAACACCACAGTTCAGAAGCATCAATTCTTCGGTGCTGAGCTTTCTTTATAGTCCAACTCTCACATCCATACATGACTACTGGAAAAACCATGGCCTTAACTAGATGGACATTTTGTTGGAAAAGTAATGTCTTTGCTTTTTAATATGCTGTCTCAATTCAGTTCAGTTCAGTCACTAGGTCGTGTTCGACTCTTTGCGACCCCATGAATCGCAGCAAGCCAGGCCTCCCTGTTCATCACCATCTCTCAAAGTTCACTCAGACTCATGTCCATCGAGTTGGTGATGCCATCCAGCCATCTCATCCTCGGTCGTCCCCTTCTCCTGGCTTCAATCTTTCTCAGCATCAGAGTCTTCTCCAATGAGTCAACTCTTCGCATGAGGTGGCCAAAGTACTGGAGTTTCAGCTTTAGCATCATTCCTTCCAAAGAAATCCCAGGGATGATCTCCTTTAGAATGGACTGGTTGGATCTCCTTGCAGTCCAAGAAACTCTCAAGAGTCTTCTCCAACACCACAGTTCAAAAGCATCAATTCTTCGGCGCTCAGCCTTCTTCACAGTCCAACTCTCACATCCATACATGACTACAGGAAAAACCATAGCCTTGACTAAGACGGACATTAGTCGGCAAAATAATGTCTCTGCTTTTGAATATGCTATCTAGGTTGGTCAGAACTTTCCTTCCAAGGAGTGAGTGTCTTCTGATTTCATGGCTGCAGTCACCATCTGCAGTGATTTTGGAGCCCCCAAAATAAAGTCTGACAGTGTTTCTACTGTTTCCCCATCTATTTCCCATGAAGTGATGGGACCGGATGCCATGATCTTCGCTTTCTGAATGTTGAGCTTTAAGCCAGCGTTTTCACTCTCCTCTTTCACCTTCATCAAGAGGCCCTTTAGCTCCTCTTCACTTTCTGCCATAAGGGTGTTGTCATCTGCATATATGAGGTTATTGATATTTCTCCTGGCAATCTTGATTCCAGCTTGTGTTTCTTCCAGTCCAGCGTTTCTCATGATGTACTCTGCATAGAAGTTAAATAAGCAGGGTGACAATACACAGCCTTGACGTACTCCTTTTCCTATGTGGAACCAGTCTGTTGTTCCATGTCCAGTTCTAACTGTTTCCTGACCTGTATCTGTATGCTTCCTGACCTGCATACAGATTTTTCAAGAGGCAAATCAGGTGGTCTTGGATTCCCATCTCTTTCAGAATTTTCCACAGTTTATTGTGATCCACACAGTCAAACCCTTTGGCATAGTCAATAAAGCAGAAATAGATGTTTTTCTGAAACTCTCTTGCTTTTTTGATGATCCAGCGGATGTTGGCAATTTGATCTCTGGTTCCTCTACCTTTTCTAAAACCAGCTTGAACATCAGGGAGTTCACAGTTCATGTATTGCTGAAGCCTGGCTTGGAGAATTTTGAGCATTACTTTACTAGCATGTGAGATAAGTCCAACTGTGTGGTAGTTTGAGCATTCTATGGCATTGCCTTACTTTGGGATTGGAATGAAAACTGACCTTTTCCAATCCTGTGGCCACTGCTGAGTTTTCCAAATTTGCTGGCATATTGAGTGCAGCACTTTCACAGCATCCTCCTTCAGGATTTGAAACAGCTCCACTGGAATTCCATCACCTCCACTAGCTTTGTTTGTAGTGATGCTTTCCAAGTCCCACTTGACTTCACATTCCAAGATGTCTGGCTCTAGATGAGTGATCACATCATCATGATTATCTGGGTTGTGAGATCTTTTTGGACAGTTCTTCCATATATTCTTGCCACCTCTTCTTAATATCTTCTGCTTCTGTTAGGTCTAGACCATTTCTGTCCTTTATCGAGCCCATCTTTGCATGAAATGTTCCCTTGGTATCTCTAGTTTTCTTGAAGAGATCTCTAGTCTTTCCCATTCTGTTGTTTTCCTCTATTTCTTTGCATTGATTGCTGAAGAAGGCTTTCTTATCTCTCCTTGCTGTTCTTTGGAACTCTGCGTTCAGATGCTTATATCTTTCTTTTTCTCCTTTGCTTTTCACCTCTCTTCTTTTCACAGCTACTTGTAAGGCCTCCCCAGACAGCCATTTTGCTTTTTTGCATTTCTTTTCCATGGGGTGGTCTTGATCCCTGTCTCCTGTACAATGTCACAAACCTCATTCCATAGTTCATCAAGCACTCTATCTATCAGATCTAGGCCCTTAAATCTATTTCTCCCTTCCACTGTATAATCATAAGGGATTTGATTTAGGTCATATCTGAATGCTCTAGTGGTTTTCCCTACTTTCTTCAATTTCAGTCTGAATTTGGTAATAAGGAGTTCATGATCTGAGCCACAGTCAGCTCCTGGTCTTATTTTTGTTGACAGTATAGAGCTTCTCCATCTTTGCCTGCATAGAATATAATCAATCTGATCCCGGTGTTGACCATCTGATGATGTCCATGTGTAGAGTCTTCTCTTGTGTTGTTGGAAGAGGGTGTTTGCTATGACCAGTGCATTTTCTTGGCAAAACTCTATTAGTCTTTGCACTGCTTCATTCTGCATTCCAAGGCCAAATTTGCCTGTTACTCCAGGTGTTTCTTGACTTCCTACTTTTGCATTCCAGTCCCCTATAATAAAGTGGAAATCTTTTTTGGGTGTTAGTTCTAAAAGGTCTTGTAAGTCTTCATAAAACCGTTCAACTTCAGCTTCTTCAGCATTACTGGTTGGGGCATAGACTTGGATAACTGTAATATTGAATGGTTTGCCTTGGAAACGAACAGAGATCATTCTGTCGTTTTTGAGACTGCATCCAAGTAGTAGATATAATGGTCATCTGAGTTAAATTGACCCATTCCAGTCCATTTTAGTTCACTGACTCCTAGAATGTCGACGTTCACCCTTGCCATCTCTTGTTTGACCACTTCCAATTTGCCTTGATTCATGGACCTGACATTCCAGGTTCCTATGGAATATTGCTCTTTATAGCATCGGATCTTGCTTCTATCAGCAGTCACATGCACAACTGGGTATTGTTTTTGCTTTGGCTCCATCCCTTCATTCTTTCTGGAGTTATTTCTCCACTGATCTCCAGTAGCACATTGGGCATCTAATGACCTGGGGCGTTCCTCTTTTGGTATCCTATCATTTTGGCTTTTCATACTGTTCATGGGGTTCTCAAGGCAAGAATTCTGAAGTGGCTTGCAATTCTCTTCTCCAGTGGACCACGTTCTGTCAGATCTCTCCATGACCCTCCTGTTTTGGGTTGCACTGCAGGCATGGCTTGGTTTCATTGAGTTAGACAAGGCTGTGGTCTTAGTGTGATTAGATTGACTAGTTTTCTGTGAGTATGGTTTCAGTATGTCTGCCCTCTGATGCCCTCTTGCAGCACCTACCATCTTACTTGGGTTTCTCTTACCTTGGGCGTGGGGTATCTCTTCACGGCTGCTCCAGCAAAGCACAGTTGCTGCTCCTTACCTTGGACGAGGGGTATCTCCTTACTGCCACTGTTCCTGACCTTCAATGTGGGATGGCTCCTCTAGGCCCTCCTGTGCCTGCTGGTCATAACTTTCCTTCCAAGGAGTAAGCATCTTTTAATTTCATGGCTATAATCACCATCTGCAGTGATTTTGGAGCCTCCCCAAAATAAAGTCTGACACTGTTTCTACTGTTTTTCCTCTATTTGCCATGAAGTGATGGGATCAGATGCCATGATCTTTGTTTTCTGAATGTTGAGCTTTAAGCCAACTTTTTCACTCTCCTCTTTCACTTTCATCAAGTAGCTCTTTAGTTCTTCTTCACTTTCTGCCATAAGGTTGGTGTCATCTACATATCTGATGTTATTGATATTTCTCCTGGCAATCTTGATTCCAGTTTGTGCTTCATCCAGTCCAGCGTTTCTCATGATGTACTCTGCATATAATTTAAATAAGCAGGGTGACAATATATAGCCTTGACATACTCCTTTTCCTATTTGGAACCAGTCTGTGTGATACTTTATAAATTATTATAACTCAGCTTTTTTCCTAGGAGGGCTAAATTAACCAAAAAATGGTTCATTTAATTTATTTAAAAATAGTAATTAGGTAAGCTTAGTAAATCACCAGCATAATGAATCTGGTCCTGGAAACAAGCCTGATTTAACTGACATGTGTTAAATACAGCCTCTGAAAATCCTACCTATGAAAAAGCAAAATGCCTTATAAACATTGCATCTGTGTCTATCTTTTGTTTCATAGACTGTAAGACTCAGAGGCCTTCTATGACATAGAACCTGTCATACGTTTCTAAATGAGGATAGTGAAAACCAGTAAGTATGAGTGATCTGTCTAAGGTTCCACAGTTATTCCAAAGCTAGGATTCAGAGTCTGTCTCTTAGCTTTCTTCCAGTGGTCTTGCATTTCGTGGTCTCTCTGGGTCAGTTTAGGTTATAAAAGGCCTCTTCTGAAATTCTCAAGGGGTGTGTAGGGTGAGATGAAGACTAGGAGAGTGTCACATGCTCTGCTCAGGAATCTCAAGCTCAACTTTCAGGAGCTAAGGCAAGTGTTTACTATCCTACTTTCAAGAGCAGCTGTAGGCGCTACTACTTTACATTTTCTAGAATTTCCAGGAGAATGTGGGATGTGTGGGAATACAGAGCACGTTACTGTGCATCATGATTCTGCTCCTTGACACATTGATTAAAGATGCTACCTTTTCTCTGCAAGTTCCCGCTGTGTTCTATTTTTTGGTTTGCAGTTTTTGTTCTAGCTCAGCTATAGCTCTTCTCAGAGCGTCCAAGCTTCTTACTCTTAAAATTCCCCGAGTCCCAAGGCCCATTCTCCTTGCATATTATTAATCCGTAGGCCCTACCTCCATCCTTCACCTTGTGAGTCCTTTCTTCCCAAATTTGCTTTCAGTTTTTACAGCTAGTCTTTTTAACATCATCACTTCCAAACCAATAACTGGTTTTCTGTAGAAAGAAAGAAAGCCCTCTCCTTGTAGCCTCTGACATTCTCCAACTGTCTTCTCTAGACCCTTACTGGATTCTTGCTGCGAATGAAACCCCAACCTATGCAACAATAGCAAATTAGAATTTCATCCATTTCCCTACAAGTCTGGCTCAAATTAACTTTAGCTTCCTTCTTCTCCATTTCTCTTTCTTTGGCATTATAGGAGAAGCACTGGGTTTGAAATCATATCAGTCCAGTGCAGTGATCTAGCAGCCTGAGTTCTTGGGGAAACAGTTCATTTTTATTGAGACTCACTTTCCTCATCTTTGAATGAGAGTGAATTGACAACAGCCTTAGCTACGTCAATGGATGATTATGATGTCAAGTGAAATCATAGATTTCTTTGTTCATCGTTAAACAAATATTGGCATGTATTCATTGTCAAGATGTGGCTAAGTTGGGCGAAACCAACTGTGACCAAACAGATGAGTAATTACCATCTCAGACATGGAAACCATTTGTCACCTGGAAAGCAGCATGCCATTATTATTCTGTACAAATTGCACCTCCTAGAATTTCCTTGCCTCATCAGAGTTATTGATTAAAACCATAGGTTTCTGGACAGACTTGACTGAAGCTCTCAAACAATACACCTTAGAGTCTCAGAACGTTTGACCAGAAGAATGAAGATGCAGAACCAGAGGAGAGAACGTGTACAGGGGGTACCAACCCCTCACCTACTCAGAAAAGGCCGAGAGAGACTTCCCAGAGCGCTTGCAAATGAGCGTGCGGTGGGGTGGGCTGAGGTGGTGGGAGCTGCCGTCTGGCTCTGCGTCTCAGCCAGCCTGGCCCTGGCCTCATGCGCTGTCCTCGGGATCCCACCTTGCTGCATGTCTCAGCTGGCACAGACTCGGGGTGGGGAAGCGGCAGCAGCCATCCTAACCCCTCAATCTGCTTCCCGGACGGTGCCTTTTGGTTTATCTTAGAATACCTCAGAGAGTCTTTCTCTCCTTTCCTGATGGTCCCTGAAAGATTTTTATTTGGAAGTGTGAGCATAAAAGCAGGACTCTCATCTCCTATACCCCAAAAGAGCAAACGAGAGAAAAACAACTTAGTAGCTATCTGTCTATAATGTGCATTCCCCGAGATTTTGTAATCAATGCCAGTTTCCTTGCTGCCAACACAGTCACTATACATTTAGTCACTATATGTTGAAGGATCACTTCCAAAACACAATTTTACAGGTTTTCACTTATTTTCTTCAGCCCAGTTTATAGTCGAACCAATTTGTGTCAGCAGTTTTGGGTACTCAGAAAATATTCAGACTTTGAGAAATATCTTTGCATGGAACTAGTTGTATGTAAGTTAAGGACCTGCTGAACTGACTGACCAATCTTTCTCATTTTCCAGCTTTCTCCAGTGCCAGCAGATTCTGACATAAACATTTAGCTTAATGCTCATTTTGAAGAGGAGACCTCACTGCCATTTAGGGTTTTGCCGTGAGGAAGTCTACACCATTCTTTCTTGTGAGTCAATCAATACTTGCACAATTATCTGAGATCATTCTTAGAGCCCATACAGATGGTAGTGACAACAGCCGATGAAACAAGCTTTTTTTTAAAAGTGGGGATGAAAAGGTGAGAGACGTATTGAAAGCACCCTCATGTTAGAGGCAGTAGTATAGAATCTGATAGTACAAAAAGTCAGTAAGTAGAGGCACATTCCATGCCTCAAGAAAACAACGATCTTTCTGAGTCTTAGAAAAAGGAAAAGTCACTACACCTCCAAGCAGAGGCTTCAAATTGTCTACCTCATTTCTTAACAGAAGGTGTCACCTGCGCTAAGAGCTGAAGTCATCTTATTGTTGATGGGTAGCCAGGAAACCTAAGTTTGTGTGGTGAAGGCCCACCAGGCATGGAATAGACTCCAATGAAACTGGAACTATTCTTTCCAAAGTGCTACTTAGCTACCACATCTCAAGTGAGGAGCCTTAAGAAAAAGAAGTGTAAAGCATTTAAACAACAAAGACTTCCGTTGTATCCACCCTCACTGGGCTGTGTCAAGCTGTGCCAGTGTCAAGGGAAGGGACAAGGTATCAACATCCATACTCTGACCTGGGTCTCCATAGCAGGAAAGATTATCCAAATTTTTCATATTCAGAGTCAGTAAGACATTTCAGAGGAAGGCAATGAACTCTTGCATTGTTTATTGACCTTACTTAAGCATTTCATACCAGTGTGTCTGGCAGCTTTGGGAACTATTGTGTAAGTGGGGTTACCCAGAAGTGATTGCCAACATTCTGAGAATATTTCATGATCAAGGATTTGGCAGATTCACTGAGTGGCATTACCCTTAGCCCTTTCTTTTTATAAACCAGATTTCAACTCTGAAACAGACTTTGGATAATTATCCCTTTTGAAAAGGCAGCCCTGCTTGGCAACTCACGTAACTCACGTCAATGCAAGAACCCATTTCCAACTCTCCAATCAGCTCTCCCATTCCCACAGGCTGCCGTCTCTCACTGATACCTTTGAGAAGAGTAAACCTGGGCTGATGACGAAACAGTCCTTGCACACAAAGGAAAAGCTGCACAATCGACTACCTGTATTGGCTCAGGAAAGCATCAGAGGTTGAAAATTAGGCTAAAGAATGAATATCAAGTATCAAGCTCTATTGGGAAAACCCCAGACACGGACAAGATCCCTTGGCAAGAGCACAGGGCAGAGAGCCTGAGGCTGGGGCTGCCTGAAGGCTGACTGATATTTGATTCTTTAAATAAACAAAGAATTCAAATCCAATCAGCACTCTCCAGACAGACAGAGAGAGCAAGCTGTGTATCTAGGAGCAAGGTGCATCAGGGCAGGTTTCGGGTGGATATCTTTAAGCCTGTTGCCAAAATGTTCAAAGACAGGATTGCTGGCCATCATTCTGGAAGGTGTTTGGGCTCCAGAGGAGAATGCAGGGTAGACTTTGGAATGTTGGCTTTGTGACAAACCAGCTAGGTGACCTTGAGCAAGTTACTTGACCTCTGAACTGCCTCGTTAACAATGAGAGCACCCTCATAGGGTTGTTATGGGGACTAAAGGAAAATTGGCTGTTAAATAGAGTCTCAGAAAAAGAATGGGAAGCTAGAAATGCTCACCCTTCATGTTTTGGCTCTAAGAGTGAGTGATCAAATAGTGTAAAGGTAGCTAATGTATTATGGAAATTACCCTTAAGGTCAGTTCACATCAGCTTGAGGTATACCCACTATCTAAAATATAGCATATGTGGGAAGGTGACTCATGTTATTAACAAGAACAGAGCTGGGAGGGGGTCTCTTCTCCTGAGCTCCAGATGAGGGCTCTGGAGGCTGAAGTGAGCCTTCACACCAGCAACACCAGGGCCAAAGAAAATCTCTGTTTGTGGAGGCATCAGCCGAGACTCAAATATCAATTCATGAAAATCTCTGGTGAAGTAAATTTTAGTTTCTATTTGATGTAAATTACTTTTGAAAACAATCTTATGAAGTTTTTATGGGGCACACATTTTGCATTTATTATAAAGATTTTCTTGTATATGTACATGTATGTAAGAGTTTAATGGATTCCTACTTATCTATTACCTAGATACAACAAATACTAACATTTTGCTATACTTCATCTAGCCCTTCTTTCCCTCTTCTTTGAGCTTTTGATTGCTAGCATTTTAAAGCAAATCCTAACATCATGTTTGAGCAAGGTTGCCCAAATATTTTCCAGGTAGATATAAAAATAAAGATATTTTCTTATATAACCAGGACAGGTTTTTTACCCAGACAAAATTATTAATAATTTTTTATATCATCTATCGGTCCATTTTCATATTTCTCTGTCTAAAAATGTTGTATAGCCATATTTTGGTTTGTATTAGGGTCTAAATAGGGTCCACATATTCAATGTTAATGTATTTTACTCTTCATCTCCATTCTTTTAAATTGAGGCATAATTTATGTACAATGAAAAGCACAAATCTTGAGGGTACAGTTTAATTTTTGACAAATGCATACATTTGTGTGACTCATACCCTGATCAAGACACAGAGCATTTCCATAACTCCAAAGAGTTTTCTGAAGTCCCCTCCCCCTCCATCCCTCCCCTCCCCCTGAGACAGTCGTCATCTGTAGATTGGCTTTCACTGTTCTAGCACGTCATATGAATGGTATGATAGAGTATATACCCCCTTTGTGTCTGGCTTATTTATTATTATTTTTTTGGCTCAGCTTAATGTTTTTGCAATTCACCCATATTTTTGCTTCTATTAGTTATATATTGCTTTTTATTGCTGATTTTTTTCATTACTGTACTGCATGGAATACCATGGTTTGCTTATCCATTTAGCTATTGACTAGGTTGTTTCTAGTTTGAGATTAGTATGAATAAAAGTGCTATAAACATTCTCTTTTAAGTCCTTTTAAGGATATAAGTTTTCATTTTTTCTAAAATAAATGACTGGCATTGAAATTTCTGGTTCATAATATGGTAAAATGTACATAAATGTAATTATATAAAGTTATTAAGGCATTTTCCAAAGGATTTGTACTTTTTATATTCTCATCAGCAGTGCATGAGAGTTTTGGTTGAATCACATTCTTGTCACTATTTTGCATTTTCAGCTTTTTAAAAATTTGTTCATTCTGGTAGGTGTATGGAGGTTATCACTAACTTTTCAAATCATCAGTTCACATTCTAGCCATTGTTTTTTCATTTGTTTTGTTTCTTAAAGAAATTAATTGAGGAGATCTGAAAAATGTTATATATTTGACTGATTGCTTCTCATGGTGTAGTTTAATTTATTCCTGTATCCCCCTCATTTCCTGTAAACATATCTAGTGCATTTTATTATTTTGTGTTTATGCTTTTATATGGTATAATTTTACTTCTGCTTGAAAGACTTATTTGTACATTTCTTATAGGTACTATCTATTGGCAATGAATTATTTCAGCTTTTGGATGTATGAAAATCTTTTATTTTGCCTATATAAGATATTGTAGTGGAATAAAGAATTCTAGACTGACTGTTTTTCTTTCATTACTGTAAAGGTGTTGCTCCGTTGATTCCTACCTTAACGACAAAAAATCAAATAAGATTTGAAAGAAGAAATCTGCTATTATCCTTGCCATTGTTCCTTGGTGTGTGTATAATGCACCTTTCCCCCTCTAAGCACATTTTCATATCACTGGTGCTGAGACATTTGACTGCCATTTGCCACGGTGTAGTTTTCTTTGTGTTTCTTGTGCTTGAATTTGTTGAGCTTCTCAGATTGGTGGGTTATAGTTTTCATCAAATTTAGAAACTCTTTCAGTTCTGGTTTCCTCCGTGTGTATGCCCAGCAGTGCAATTGCTCGGTTGTATGGCAGTTCTATTTCCAGTTTTTAAGCAATCTCCACACTGTTCTCCATAGTGGCTGTACTAGTTTGCATTCCACCAACAGTGTAAGAGGGTTCCCTTTTCTCCACACCCTCTCCAGCATTTATTGCTTGTAGACATTTGGATCGCAGTCATTCTGACTGGTGTGAAATGGTACGTCATTGTGTTTTTCTCTGATAATGAGTGATGTTGAGCATCTTTTCATGTGTTTGTTAGCCATCCGTATGTCTTCTTTGGAGAAATTTCTATTTAGTTCTTTGGCCCATTTTTTGATTGGGTCGTTTATTTTTCTGGAATTGGGCTGCATGAGTTGCTTGTATATTTTTGAGATTAGTTGTTTGTCAGTTGCTTCATTTGCTATTATTTTCTCCCATTCAGAAGGCTGTCTTTTCACCTTACTTATAGTTTCCTTTGTTGTGCAGAAGCTTTTAATTTTAATTAGATCCCATTTGTTTATTTTTGCTTTTATTTCTAGTATTCTGGGAGGTGGGTCATAGAGGATCCTGCTGTGATTTATGTTGAAGAGTATTTTGCCTATGTTCTCCTCTAGGAGTTTTATAGTTTCTGGTCTTACATTTAGATCTTTAATCCATTTTGAGTTTGTTTTTGTGTGTGGTGTTAGAAAGTGATCTAGTTTTATTCTTTTACAAGTGGTTGACCAGTTTTCCCAGCACCACTTGTTAAAGAGATTGTCTTTAATCCATTGTATGTTCTTGCCTCCTTTGTCAAAGATAAGGTGTCCATAGGTGTGTGGATTTATCTCTGGGCTTTCTATTTTGTTCCATTGATCTATATTTCTGTCTTTGTGCTGGTATCATACTGTCTTGATGACTGTGGCTTTGTAGTAGAGCCTGAAGTCAGGCAAGTTGATTCCTCCAGTTCCATTCTTCTTTCCCAAGATTGCTTTGGCTATTCAAAGTTTTTGTATTTCCATACAAATTGTGAAATTATTTGTTTGAGCCTGGAGGGCTGCCACCTATGGGGTCACACAGATTTGGACACGACTGAAGTGACTTAGAAGCAGCAGCAGTAACAGCTCTGTGAAAAAATAGCTTGATAGTGATTGCATTGAATCTGTAGATTGCTTTGGGTAGTATACTCATTTTCACTATATTGATTCTTCCGATCCATCAGTTCAGTTCAGTTCAGTTCAGTCGCTCAGTCGTGTCCGACTCTTTGCGACCTCCGAATCGCAGTACACCAGGCCTCCCTGTTTATTACCATCTCTCGGAGTTCACTAAGACTCACGTCCATCGAGTCTGTAATGCATAATGCCATTCAGCCATCTCATCCTCTGTCGTCCCCTTCTCCTCCTGCCCCCAATCCCTCCCAGCATCAGAGTCTTTTCCAATGAGTCAACTCTTCGCATGAGGTGGCCAAAGTACTGGAGTTTCAGCTTTAGCATCATTCCTTCCAAAGAAATCCCAGGGTTGATCTCCTTCAGAATGGACTGGTTGGATCTCCTTGCAGTCCAAGAGACTCTCAAGAGTCTTCTCCAACACCACAGTTCAAAAGCATCAATTATTTCTCCATCTATTAGTGTCCTCTTTGATTTCTTTCATCAGTGTTTTATAGTTTTTGATATATAGGTCTTTAGTTTCTTTAGGTAAATATAGTCCTAAGTATTTTATTCTTTTCATTGCAATGGTGAATGGAATTGTTTCCTTAATTTATTTTTCTACTTTCTCATTATTAGTGTATAGGAATGCAAGGGATTTCCGTGTGTTCATTTTATATCCTGCAACTTTACTATATTCATTGATTAGCTCTAGTAATTTTCTGGTGGAGTCTTTAGGGTTTTCTATGTAGAGGATCATGTCATCTGCAAACAGTGAGAGTTTTACTTCTTCTTTTCCAATTTGGATTCCTTTAATTTCTTTTTGTGCCCTGATTGCTGTGGCCAAAACTTCCAGAACTATGTTGAATAGTAGCAGTGAAAGTGGGCACCCTTGTCTTGTTCCTGACTTTAGGAGAAATGCTTTCAATTTTTCACCATTGAGGATAATGTTTGCTGTGGGTTTGTCATATATAGCTTTTATTATGTTGAAGGACTAGTTCCAAATAGGAAAGGAGTACGTCAAGGCTATATATTGTCACCGTGCTTATTTAACTTTTATGCAGAGTACATCATGAGAAACGCTTGTCTGGAAGAAACACAAGCTGGAATCAAGATTGCCGGGAGAAATATCAATAACCTCAGATATGCAGATGACACTACCGTTATGGCAGAAAGTGAAGAGGAGCTAAAAAGCATCTTGATGAAAGTGAAAGTGGAGAGTGAAAAAGTTTGCTTAAAGCTCAACATTCAGAAAATGAAGATCATGGCATCCGGTCCCATCACTTCATGGGAAATAGATGGGGAAACAGCAGAAACAGTGTCAGACTTTATTCTTTCGGGCTCCAAAATCACTGTGTATGGTGACTGCAGCCATGAAATTAAAAGACACTCACTCCTTGGAAGAAAAGTTATGACCAACCTAGATAGTATATTCAAAAGCAGAGACATTACTTTGCCAACTAAGGTCCATCTAGTCAAGGCTATGGTTTTTCCAGTGGTCATGTATGGATGTGAGAGTTGGACTGTGAAGAAAGCTGAGGACTGAAAAACTGATGCGTTTGAACTGTGTTGTTGGAGAAGACTCTTAAGAGTCCCTTGGACTGCAAGGAGATCCAACCAGTCCATTCTAAAGGAGATCATTCCTGGGATTTCTTTGGAAGGAATGATGCTGAAACTGAAACTCCAGTACTCTGGCCACCTCATGCGAAGAGTTGACTCATTGGAAAAGACTCTGATGCTGGGAGGGATTGGGGGCAGGAGGAGAAGGGGACGACAGAGGATGAGATGGCTGGATGGCATCACAGACTCGATGGATGTGAGTCTGAGTGAACTCCGGGAGATGGTGATGAACAGGGAGGCCTGGCGTGCTATGATTCATGGGGTCGCAAAGAGTCGGACACGACTGAGCAACTTAACTGAACTGAACTGATGTTCCTTCTATTCCTGCTTTCTGGATCTTCTGCAATGTTAATCAATTTTATCTAGTATATTCTTAACTTCAATCCTTTAAGTTTTCATCTCTAGGATTTTTATTTTTATTTATACTATATCTCTCTTCGTATCTTCAAACTTTTCTCTAGCTGTTGACCATGTGGAATAGTGCTTTGGTAGTTCTATTAATGTCCTTGACTACTAATTGCATCATCTCCATCATTTCTGAGTTAGTTTCAGTGGACTTATTTTCCACCCCCCCGTCTTAATGGGTTATATTTTCCTGCTTCTAAAGATGCCTGGTAACATTAGATTGGATGCCAGACATTGTTAATTTTTCTTTAGTTTCCTAAAAATATTCATGAGCTTTGTTCTGGGACACAATTACTTTACTGGAAACACTTTGTTTATTTAGGTCTTGCTTTTAAGCTTTTTAGTGGGACCCAAGCAACACTTAGTCAAGGAAGAGTTATGTTTCACTACTGAGACAAGACCTTCACTAGTGATATATCCAGTGCCACATGAATTATGAGGTTTTCCATTTTGACTGATGGGAATCAACACTATTTGTAGCCCTCTATGAGCTCCAGACATTATTTCCTTGAATCATGTTAGTGCTTCTTTCTGTAGGCTCAGGTAGTTTTCTTCCATAGATGATTTGATCAGTACTTAACTGAATTCTCAAAGGGGACTCTCTCAGGATCTTGCATTTCTCTCTCTGATTATCTCTCTCTGCTTTTGTACCCTACCGACAGGGAGGCCTGGCGTGCTGTGGTTCATGGGTTCGCAAAGAGTCGGACACGACTGAGCGACTGAACTGAACTGAACTGAATTAACTCCAGCTTGGAATCATTGGCTCCTTCAAACACCCAACTCCATCTCCACAGCTAAGACCACTAACCTCTGCCTGGGTTCGCCCTTGCTGAACTGCAGTCCAGACTTTCTCCAGGCAGTAATTTGCGCAACTATAGAGCTCATTTCATTTGATTTTGCTCCTCAGGCATCATTGTTCTTTGTTGCTCTAGTCAATGCCTAGAGAGACATTTTTCACATATTCTACCCATTTTTTGAATTGTTCAAAGCAGGAGGATAAATCCATGCCTTGCTATACCATCTTGATCAGAAACTAAACTTCTATACAAATTTTTAAAGTCAGCTTTATAGGATGAGCTGATGAGACACAGAGAAGGCAAAAAAACAGACTCCAAACCACACAGGAAGACTGTAAGACAAAATTCTTATCCAGAAAAGTAGCCCCCAAGTACTTTCTCCTACAAAGTGTGAACTTGGAAATAGCATCACACATTTTACTCGAGTCTTTCAGGAGAATTAAGTGAGGGGGTGGAGGATAGGGATATAGTGGTCAGAATTAATTCTCAGTTTAGTTCAGTCACTCAGTCATGTCCGACTCTTTATGACCCCATGAATTGCTGCACTCCAGGCCTCCCTTTTGTCCATCACCAACTCCTGGAGTTACCCAAACTCATGTATATTGAGTCGGTGATGCCATCTAGCCATCTCATCCTCTGTTGTCTCCTTCTCCTCCTGCTGCCAATCCTTCCCAGCATCAGGCTCATTTACAATGAGTCAACTCTTCACATGAGGTGGCCAAAGTATTGGAGTTTCAGCTTTAGCATCAGTCCTTCCAAAGAACACGCAGTACTGATTTCCTTTAGGATGGACTGGTTGGATCTCCTTGCAGTCCAAGGGACTCTCAAGAGTCTTCTCCAACACCACAGTTCAAAGCATCAATTCTTTGGCACTCAGCTTTCTACACAGTCCAACCCCCACATCCATACGTGTCTGCTGGAAAAACCATAGCCTTGACTAGACGGTCCTTTGTTGGCAAAGTAATATCTCTGCTTTTCAATATGCTATCTATGTTGGTCACAAATTTTCTTCCAAGGAGCAAGCATCTTCTAATTTCATGGCTGCAGTCACCATCTGCAGTGATTTTGGAGCCATGCAAAAATGAAGTCTGACATTGTTTCCACTGTTTCCCCATCTATTTCCCATGAAGTGATAGGACCGGATGCCATGATCTTCGTTTTCGGAATGTTGAGCTTTAAGCCAACTTTTTCACTCTCCTCTTTCACCTTCATCAAGAAGTCTCTTTAGTTCCTCTTCACTTTCTGCCATAAGGGTGGTGTCATCTGCATATCTGAGGTTATTGATATTTCTCCGAGAAATCTTGATTCCAGCTTGTGCTTCATCCAGCTCACCATTTCTCATGATGTACTCTGCATATAAGTTAAATAAGCAGGGTGACAATATACAGCCTTGATGTACTCCTTTTCCTATTTGGAACCAGTCTGTTGTTCCTTGTCCAGTTCTAACTGTTGCTTCTTGACCTGCATACAGATTTCTCAAGAGGCAGGTCAGGTGGTCTGGTATTCTCATCTCCTTCAGAATTTTCCGGTTTATTGTGATCCACACAGTCGAAGGCCTTGGCATAGTCAATCAAGCAGAAATAGATGTTTTTCTGGAATTCTCTTCCTTTTTCCATGATCCAGCAGATGTTGTCAATTTGATCACTGGTTCCTCTGCCTTTTCTAAAACCACCTTGAACATCTGGAAGTTCATGGTCCACATATTGCTGAAACCTGGCTTGGAGAATTTTGAGCATTACTTTACTAGCATGTGAGATGAGTGCAATTGTGCAGTAGTTTGAGCATTCTTTGGCATTGCCTTTGTTTGGAATTGGAATGAAAACTGGCCTTTTCCAGTCCTGTGTCCACTGCTGAGCTTTCCAAATTTGCTGGCATATTGAATGCAGCACTTTCACAGCATCCTCCTTCAGGATTTGAAATAGCTCCACTGGAATTCCATCACCCCCACTAGCTTTGTTTGTAGTGATGCTTTCTAAGGCCCACTTGACTTCACATTCCAGGATGTCTGGATCTAGGTGAGTGATCACACCATCGTGATTTCTTGGTGATGAAGATCTTTTTGTATAGTTCTTCTGTGTATTCTTGCCACCTCTTCTTAATATCTTCTGCTTCTGCTAGGTCTATGCCATTTCTGTCCTTTATCGAGCCCATCTTTGCATGAAATGTTCCTTGGTATCTCTAATTTTCTTGAAGAGATCTCTAGTTTTCCCATTCTGTTGTTTTCCTCTATTTCTTTGCATTGATCGCTGAAGAAGGCTTTCTTATCTCTTCTTGCTATTCTTTGGAACTCTGCATTCAGATGCTTATATCTTTCCTTTTCTCCTTTGCTTTTCACCTCTCTTCTTTTCACAGCTACTTGTAAGGCCTCCCCAGACAGCCATTTTGCTTTTTGCATTTCTTTTCCATGGGGATGGTCTTGATCCCTGTCTCCTGTACAATGTCACGCAAACATTGCAAATGTGGCCTTGGAATACGGAATGAAGCAGGGCAAAGGCTAATAGAGTTTTGCCAAGAGAACGTACTAATCATAGGAAACACCCTTTTCCAATAATGCAAGAGAAGACTCTACACATGGACATCACCAGATGGTCAACATTGAAATCAGATTGATTATATTCTTTGCAGCCAAAGATGGAGAAGCTCTATACAGCCAGCAAAAACAAGACCAGGAGCTGACTCTTGCTCAGATCATGAACCACTTATTGCCAAATTCAGGCTTAAATTGAAGAAAATAGGGAAAATCACTAGAGCATTCAGGTATGACCTAAATCAAATTCCTTATGATTATACAGTAGAAGAGAGAAATAGATTTAAGGGACTAGAATTGATAGACAGAGTGCCTGATGAACTGTAGATGGAGGCTCGTGACATTGTGCAGGAGACGGAATGAATCCTAGGGAAGATAAAAGGAAGATGAAAGCAGTGGCGGAGACCTCAGCCTTGGGTTGAGCAGTTTGTGTTTCTACTCTGTCTTTTCTCCGTCTAAAGCCTCTGGAAGCTTATCTTGACTTCTTTGCCTTCTCAGTAAGAACCTAAGGGCATCCCAGTGTGATCTTTCTGTAAATCAGTGTTCATGCAACAATATAGAACATTTATAAAGGCACACGCAGAGGTGTGGTTCTCAGAGCAGATTGTTGGATGACTTGCAAAGTGCACCCAGAGGCATAGTAGATGCTGTTGTAACATTCGATCCAAATCAGGCAATCCATGGCAAATATTTCTATTTCTAAATCTCTGAAAACTAATATTGGCAGTGGCATGACTTGATAACACACTGAACATCAAAAGGTTATTATCTATCCCCAGCCTTCAGAAGGCTCGAGTGCAATTAGTACCACCAAAATCTAGAGATTCAGCCAGGATGGTGTAGAGAGAAAATGAATCAAAAACAAAGGGTAAGAGGTTCCTAGGTGGAAGACTGTTAATAAGCATGATCTTTTACTCACTGGTAGATATTTGTAGGATTTTTAAACTCCATGTTAGTATGCAGATTTATTCATTATTGTTACTATTATCATTAAGTCGACCACAGACAAGTGTTGCCTTCTAGGAGACATGTGTTGGGACACGAGGGTTATCCTGAGTGACCAGGCTGGGATCCCTGGTGTTCAGCAAGGCTGCTATGGGCAGACTGTCTGAGAGTATCCTGCCAGAACATCACCACCCAGGGAAACACAGAGCATCTATCCTCACTTTGAGAAATCTTTTTTGGAATTTTTTATAATGACAAAGTTTTGTACTGTGAGAAAATCAAGTCTTCAAAGTACCCTTTAGCTTACTCAGAAACCATTGTTCATGCAGTGGTAGCTTAGAAAGCTGAAAGAAAAGTAGACCCTCCTGGCAAAAAGCAGTGAGAGAAAGTGATTCTGTTTGAGTGTAGACATGATGCTGATTTTGAGAGGATCAAATAAAACTATGGAGCTAAGGAATTCCCTGGGGACCTTTCTTTGGCCCAGATTCTCAGCTTGATCATGTCTGAAAATGAGAGACAAATGATGCATCATTCAGTTCAGTTCAGTTGCTCAGTCATATCCGACTCTTTGTCACCCCATGAACTGCAGCACGCCGGGCTTCCCTGTCCATCACCAACTCCCGGATCCTGCTCAAACTCATGTCCATCGCATCGGTGATGCCATCCAACCAAGTCTCATCCTCTGTTGTCCCCTTCTCCTCCTGCCTTCAGTCTTTCCCAGCATCAGGGTCTTTTCTCGTGAGTCGGCTCTTCACATTACGTGGCCAAAGTATTGGAGTTTCAGCTTTGTCATAAAATTTCTAATTCTACAGTATCACCATTTATGCAGACAAGGATTTGTTTTTCCCTCTAGAATTGTCAAACTAATCTTCCTAAAACATCTTTTGGATCAAGTCACTCTCCAGTTCAAGATTTTACAGTGACTTGTCTGCTTACTAAATGAAACCTAGGTCATTCTGAGTCTTACTTTCAAAGCTGTGAAGAAGAGGTCTCAGTCCAATCTCTGCCTTACTTATTTCTCACTCGTCCTGAAGAGAAGGAACACAGAAAGCTGTGTTAAAAATCCGCTACATGCAAAGGATTGGTTGACATTTACATTTTTACTTAATTATCCTCATTTGAAAGGTGTCTACATTCAGATGAAGATTGAGAGCCTCAGCAACTTGCCCTAGTTCACAAAGCCAGCAAGAAAAAGCCAGGATTACAGAAACCAAGTTTCCTTAATTCCAAAACTCAGGGTCCTTTAATTGTATCTCACAGCCTGTGCACCATACTTCTTTCTTTCAGTATATAAGTAATGAATGAATACAGCTCATTATAAAACAGTTAAGAAATATATTATTTTGTAGGAAAACATGTGAAAGTCCCCACTCACCCACATGGAAATCTCAAATGCCTCCCACTTGGAAACATTGCTAACAATTTGGTGTTCATCTTTCTAGTTTTGTTTTAGCGTTTATAAATATGTATGTACAAATACACAATGGGATTTTTTTACATAAATGAAAAAAGTCCTCAAACTTCTTTAACCTAATATCGTTTCATGGTGATATAGTCCTAAAGTGTGTATAACTCTATCCCAGTGTTTATAACACTTACATCACATTTCATAGTTTGGATGTTTAACCTTTTTAGTCACTGAGGAGCACTGGGGGTTTTCAAATACGTGTCTTTATAAACATATGTGAATCTTTTAAGGTAGATAACCAAATAGGAAAAGGAGTATGTCAAGGCTGTATATTGTCACCCTGCTTATTTAAATTACATGCATCGTGAGTACATTGTGAGAAACACTGAGCTGGAAGAAGCAGAAGCTGGAATCAAGATTGCTGGCTGGGAGAAATATCAATAACCTCAGATATGCAGATAACACCACCTTATGGCAGAGAGTGAAGAGGAACTAAAGAGCTTCTTGATGAAAGTGAAAGAGGAGAGTGAAAAAGTTGGCCTAAAGCTCAACATTCAGAAAACTGAGATCATGGCATCTGGTCGCATCACTTCATGGCAGATAGATGGGGAAACAATGGAAACAGTGGCTGACTTTATTTTTTGAGCTCCAAAATCACTGCAGATGGTGATTGCAGCCATGAAATTAAAAGACACTTACTCCTTGGAAGGAAAGTTATGACCAAACTAGACAGCATATTAAAAAGCAGAGACATTACTTTGTCAACAAAGGTCTGTCTAGTCAAGGCTATGGTTTTTCCAGTAGTCAAGTATGGATATAAGTTGGACTATAAAGAAAGCTGAGCGCTGAAGAATTGATGCTTTTGAACTGTGGTGTTGGAGAAGACTCTTGAGAGTCCCTTGGAGTGCAAGGAGATCCAACCAGTCCATCCTAAAGGAGATAAGTCCTGGGTGTTCACTGGAAGGACTGATGCTGAAGCTGAAACTCCAATACTTTGGTCACCTCATACGAAGAGCTGACTCATTTGAAAAGACCGTGATGCTGGGGAAAGATTGAAGGTGGGAGGAGAAGGGGACAACAGAGGATAAGGTGGTTGTATGGCATCACAGACTCAATGGACATGAGTTTGGGTGAACTCCAGGAGCTGGTGATGGACAGGGAGGCCTGGTGTGCTGTAGTTCATGGGGTTGCAAAGAGTTAGACATGGCTGAGCAACTGAACTGAACTGAATCAGAGGTAAAATTGTGGCTGAAAGTATACACATGTTTTGCTCTCAGTGAGAGCATAGGCTAGTTCTAGTTAATCTGTAGTCTGGTTTCGCCTCCTGGATTATTATAGAAGTTGATTATATTCTTAACTTTATTCATCACTTGCGTATTTTGCTCTGTGAATTGCTTGTTAATAAGTTTGGGTTGGCTCATTTGAGACAAGGGCCAGGGCTTTGTCATTTTCTTCTCGATTAGTAAGTCCTCCCTTCATATTATGGATATTATTTTTTGTTACTTGGGCCCTAAGTATCTTCTCTCAAGTTGTCTTCTTTTTCTCAACATTCTTTATGTTGTTTTTTGTCAAGTCAATTTAAATTTGCAATTGTGAATTTGTTATGAATTTAATTTAAATTTTAAAAGTTTAAATTGGTATGTGGCCAAGTATATTAATCTTCTGTCTTTATAGCCTCTGGGTTTTGTATCCTGCTTAAAGAAAAATTCTCCTTCTTTCATCCTAACCAGTACTATTGGCCAGGATAATGATATAAAAATTATTAATATTTCCCTCTAATGTGTATTTCACTTATAATTTATATTTGTGTATGATATTCAAGGGTGCAGAAATTTTCCCCAAAACTGTAGATTCCAGAGTCTCTATTTAGAGACTATGTAATCTCACCAACCTTCCTACTGAGGAGGAACCCCCAGGTCAGTAGGTGTCCTACTGGAGATCAGTGGAGAAATAACTCCAGAAAGAATGAAGGGATGGAACCAAAGCAAAAACAATACCCAGTTGTGCATGTGACTGCTGATAGAAGCAAGATCCGATGCTGTAAAGAGCAATATTCCATAGGAACCTGGAATTTCAGGTCCATGAATCAAGGCAAATTGGAAGTGGTCAAACAAGAGATGGCAAGGGTGAATGTCAACATTCTAGGAATCAGCGAACTAAAATGGACTGGAATGGGTGAATTTAACTCAGATGACCATTATATCTACTACTGCGGGAAGGAATCCCTCAGAAGAAATGGAATAGCCATCATGGTCAACAAAAGAGTCTGAAATGCAGTACTTGGATGCAATCTCAAAAACGATAGAATGATCTCTGCTCATTTCCAAGGCAAACCATTCAGTATCACAGTTATCCAAGTCTATGCCCCAACCAGTAGTGCTGAAGAAGCTGAAGTTGAATGGTTTTATGAAGACCTACAAGACCTTTTGGAACTAACACTCAAAAAAGATGTCCTTTTCATTATAGGGGACTGGAATGCTCAAGTAGGAAGTCAAGAAACACCTAGAGTAACAGGCAAATTTGGCCTTGGAATGCAGAATGAAGCAAGGCAAAGACTAATAGAGTTTTGCCAAGAAAATGCACTGGTCATAGCAAATACCCTCTTCCAACAACACAAGAGAAGACTCTACACATGGACATCACCAGATGGTCAACACCGGAATCAGATTGATTATATTCTATGCAGCCAAAGATGGAGAAGCTCTATACTGTCAACAAAAACAAGACCAGGACCTGACTGTGGCTCAGATCATGAACTCCTTATTGCCAAATTCAAACTGAAATTGAAGAAAGTAGGGAAAACCACTAGACCATTCAGGTATGAACTAAATCAAATCCCTTATGATTATACAGTGGAAGGGAGAAATAGATTTAAGGGCCTAGATCTGATAGATAGAGTGCCTGATGAACTATGGAATGAGGTTCATGACACTGTACAGGAGACAGGGATCAAGACCATCCCCATGGAAAAGAAATGCAAAAAAGCAAAATGGCTGTCTGGGGAGGCCTTACAAGTAGCTGTGAAAAGAAGAGAGGTGAAAAGCAAAGGAGAAAAGGAAAGATATAAGCATCTGAATGCAGAGTTCCAAAGAATAGCAAGAAGAGATAAGAAAGCCTTCTTCAGTGATCAATGCAAAGAAATAGAGGGAAAGAACAGAATGGAAAAGACTAGAGATCTCTTCAAGAAAATTAGAGATATCAAAGGAACATTTCATGCAAAGACAGGCTCGATAAAGGACAGAAATGGCATAGACCTAGCAGAAGCAGAAGATATTAAGAAGAGGTGGCAAGAATACACAGAAGAACTATACAAAAAGATTTTCACGACCCAGATAATCATGATGATGTGATCACTCATCTAGAGCCAGACATCTTGGAATGTGAAGTCAAGTGGGACTTGGAAAGCATCACTACAAACAAAGCTAGTGGAGGTGATGGAATTCCAGTGGAACTATTTCAAATCCTGAAGGAGGATGCTGTGAAAGTGCTGCATTCAATATGCCAGCAAATTTGGAAAGCTCAGCAGTGGCCACAGGACTGGAAAAGGTCAGCTTTCATTCCAATTCCGAAGAAAGGCAATGCCAAAGAATGCTCAAACTACCACACAGTTGCACTCATCTCACAGGCTAGTAAAGTAATGCTCAAAATTCTCCAAGCCAGGCTTCAGCAATACGTGAACCGTGAACTCCCTGATGTTCAAGCTGGTTTTAGAAAAGGCAGAGGAACCAGAGATCAAATTGCCAACGTCTGCTGGATCATGGAAAAAGCAAGATAGTTCCAGAAAAACATCTATTTCTTCTTTATTGACTATGCCAAAGCCTTTGACTGTGTGGATCACAATAAACTGTGGAAAATTCTGAAAGAGATGAGAATACCAGACCACCTGACCTGCCTCTTGAGAAATCTGTATGCAGGTCAGGAAGCAAGAGTTAGAACTGGACATGGAACAAAAGACTGGTTCCAAATAGGAAAGGAGTACATCAAGGCTGTATATTGTTCACCCTGCTTATTTAACTTCTATGCAGAGTACATCATGAGAAATGCTGGACTAGAAGAAACACAAGCTGGAATCAAGATTGCTGGGAGAAATATCAATAACCTCAGATATGCAGATGACACCACCCTTATGGCAGAAAGTGAAGAGGAGCTAAAGGGCCTCTTGATGAAGGTGAAAGAGGAGAGTGAAAACGTTGGCTTAAAGCTCAACATTCAGAAGCGAAGATCATGGCATCCGGTCCTATCACTTCATGGCAAATAGATGGGGAAACAGTGGAAACAGTTTTAGACTTTATTTTGGGGGCTCCAATATCACTGCAGATGGTGACTGCAGCCATGAAATTAAAATATGCTTACTCCTTGGAAGAAAAGTTATGACCAACCTAGATATATTCAAAAGCAGAGACATTACTTTGCCAACAAAGGGCTGTCTAGTCAAGGCTATGGTTTTTCCAGTGGTCATGTATGGATGTGAGAGTTGGACTGTGAAGAAGGCTGATGCTGAAGTTTTGATGCTTGAACTGTGGTGTTGGAGAAAACTCTTGAGAGTCCCTTGGACTGCAAGGAGATCCAACCAGTCCATTCTGAAGGAGATCAACCCTCGGATTTCTTTGGAAGGAATGATGCTAAAGCTGAAACTCCAGTACTTTGGCTACCTCATGCGAAGAGTTGACTCATTGGAAAAGACTCTGATGCTGGGAGGGATTGGGGGCAGGAGGAGAAGGGCACGACCAAGGATGAGATGGATGGATGGCACCATGGACTCAATGGACGTGAGTCTGAGTAAATTCTGAGAGATGGTGATGAACAGGGAGGCCTGGCGTGCTGCGATTCATGGGGTCGCAAAGAATCGGACACGACTGAGCGACTTAACTGACCTGAATTGAGAGTAAAATGTTACAGTCTTAAAGGTACCAAACAGCTGTTGAATAGAAGAGAATAGAACTTTCAAACCAATGAAGGAGGGGAAATGGAGTGATAAAACAACGTGAGTTATTATTCATTTCACATATACTTGGAATTGACTTAATATATTATTTAGGACTTCTGTATCTTTGTTCAAGGTAAGATTTGCTTACTTCTTCTTTTCTCCATGTCAGTCTTTTGTGCTATGGACATAAGGGTTTTACTAGCTTTAGTCCAAATTAAGAAACTCTCCATTTTTTTCTATCTTTACAAAAGTGTACAAATTATGTGTTCATGAGAAATTTGGCACCTATAATCTATGGGATAGCAGAAACTGTCTCCTTTTATGGTATAGATCTTAGAGTGTTTTTTCTAATTTTTACAAGTTTGTGTATTTTTCTATTCTTTAGCCAATCTGGAAAATGCTTTCCCATAAAACTTTCATAAGCATTTTCTTGTAATTTAAAAATTTTATCCACAATTATAACTATATCTTTTTCTCATTTCTGCTTTGTTATTCTAGGATCCAATGTGTCAGTGGAACATCTTATGCCAAATTGATTTCTATTTCTTTGAGGTAAGTCTAGCTCTAACTCTAAGAAAATTGTAAGATTCTCCTCTGTGAGTTTTAAGATTTTCTATCATTTATCATTTCTATCATTCTTGCATTTCACCAGAAATGTATAGAAAGAAGACACTTTTCTATTTATCCTACTTAGCACTCAACCTGCTGACCATTGACTGTAAAAATTCTTTTCCCCTTGGATTTTCCCTGGCTCCCATCTTTGTTTTATTCTTTATATTCTCTTTTGGGATGGAAATGTGAAATTTAATCTATCCTTCATACCACTTAGTTTTTTTTTTCATACTTCCCAAATATTTGCCATTTTGAAGTGTTTTCTTATTTTTACTCACTCTCTTTTACCAGTGTATAATCATTTCTTGCTTTTTAAGATCACATTTTAAAAAATTTCCATGGTTTAATAGAGTAACAACTCTTCTTGTTTTCTGAATGTAATACCTTCTTCTCTTAAGTTTCCATAGATGATAGTTATGCTAACTTTAAGATATTCATGTGTTTGTTCTGATAATTATTTAACGTGTTATTTTATCTGCTATGTATCTTTATCTTTTGAACTTAGTTTTCTTCCAGTGTTTTGTGATTATTAGTAACACCCTCATCTTTCCCCTTGAGACCTTTATTTGTGTTTCTATGGACTCTCTTCCTGAAACTCGTGTCTGGTGAGAGAGAAGAATGTGCTGACGGGTGGCAGATGTTGTGGTTTCTTTTTTGGTTCTAGGGCTGGTTTCTTTTCCTTTCTCAGGGCTAGTTTTAGTCCAGGGATTGGCAAGCTAATTCTATAAAAGAACAGATAATAAATATTTCAGCTTTGTGGGCCACATGGACTCTGTCTCCATTATTAAATTCTGTGGTTGTAGCACAAAAACAGCTATAGACACTGTGTAAACTAGGGGGCATGACTGCATTCCAATAAAACATTACTTACAAAATTGATGGCCAGCCTACAAGTTTGGCAGCCCCTGAATTAGACCATGACTTCAAAGATGGCAGTGATGGTTCTTCTGTTAGCTAGTCCTGAGCATGATAAGGTGATGAGCAGTGGTGAAAGCAAATTTTAGCTAAAGAAGCCCCAACATAACTGGGCATTGTTTGTCACTGTGTGACTCTATAATTTGACTCTACTAAGGCCTCCCTGGTGGCTCAGCTGGTAAAGAATCCACCTGTAATGCGGGAGACCTGGGTTTGATCTCTGGATTGGGAAGCTCCCTGGAGAAGGGAAGGGCTACCCACTCCAGTATTCTGGCCTGGAGAATCCTATGGACTATATAGTCCATGAGGTCACAAAGAGTCGGACACGACTGAGCGACTTTCACTTTCACTTTTCCTTCCCTATCCTGGGCTGTGGTTTATATTCCTTCAGAAATTTCTTTTCTGCTTAAAATAGAGTGCAGTCTTTGTTGGAAACTTGAAGTCTGATTTATACTTTGTCCTCCTTACAATACAATAATGCCTCTCAATTTATGTTCAATAAAGGTGCTTACTTTCTTGTACTAGTGTAAATTAGTTCTATCTTTAAAATCGTTTTTTGTCCCATTATGTCCCTTTATCATGTTGCTTCACTCTTACTCAGTTAATTTGTATGGAATTTTACACAGTGAGTGTTTATTCTCTTTAGTTTTCACCTGAGGATCTTGTACCTTCTTGTAGCACATGTTCCTCAATTTCCTCTCTAATGTGTAATGCTCAACTTATATATCCAATATATCTCACGTGTGTACAAAACTGGGCTGAGTGTCACCACCTCCATAAAGCCAGCTCATATTTCATTAATGTGTCTGTGCTCTGAGTTCGCAACATGGCTATCATTACATGAGTTTGTTCTGAATTAACCTACTGTTTAAAGTAGTTAATATAATAACAAGATCTAATATTTACTGAGCCCTTACTATGGCCTTGACATTATTAAAGAAACTTCGAAGTATTGATTCATTGAACCCTCCTTACACTCTGAGGTGGGGCTCCCCAGGTGGGGCTAGTGGTAAAGAACACACCTGCCACTGCAGGCAGACATAAGAGATGTGGGTTCAGTCCCTCGGTTGGGAACGTCCCCTGGAGGAGAGCACGGCAAGCCACTACAGTGTTCTTGCCTACAGAATCCCACGGACAAAGGAGCCTGGTACGCTGTGATTCATAGGGTTGCAAAGAGTTGGACGTGATGGAAGCCACTTAGCATGCACGCACACTCTGAGGCAGCCATCACTATTTGCATCCATGTTTTGTGGACTTTGATGACTCAGAATGGATATAACTTGGTTCTTGCAGATAAATTATCTTACCATGTGTTGGTCATATAGTTACTGTGAAATAACAGTCAAAGTTATTTCAGCCCACCTGGTTCCTCCAAGTCTAAGCAAAACATAGTCACTATCCTCCTGAGAAGTTCCTAAGACATTAAAGTCTTATATGGCTATGTCAGGGAACAACCCATCCGGCTCTGTAGGCATTCAGCAGTTATCAGAGGTGGCCCTTGGTCCCAGGTGAAAGACACAGCTCCTCTTTGACAACTCCATGTGCTAACCAGTTAGTGGGCTTTGGTAGAGACCATGAGCATAAGGTCATGATATTCACCCTGTTTCTGCTCATTTTCAAAAGAATATGAGTGACTTGAAACTAGAAAATAGAGTACTCATTTTCTTTCAACTTTCCACTTTTCATATAAAAATAACAACAGTAAGTATTTAATAAATACTAATAGAAAATGCAAAGAATCTCACTTTATTTCAATGATTACAGAAAGATGAATATAGTTTGAAGAACTAGCTAAAAGCCATAGGTGGCAGAGTGACAGCTGCAAGCCAGGTTTTGATTCACAGGATTGACAGATGTAACAAGCCTCATTTCTAAGTAAACAAATGCAGACAGAGGTGTTTCTGTCAAGAAACATGATTGTTCCCCATTACAGCGTGTAAGGTTGTTTGACACTTTATGAATCATAAATATTAGAGACAAAGGACCAGATCATCCCTTGCTTCACTTGGGAAATTATTAAATTCTTTGCTGCCACTTTATTACCAGATTGCATTTGCTGGCAAGTTGAGGTGTGTGTATGTGGGGAGAAGGAAAGGGAGGTGATCCAGGAACAGAGCATTATAGGGAAGGGTGGAAGGGCAGAGACTGCCTACAGATTTTTGTCTTCTCTTTTTCTAAGGAGTCTTTAACAGTTCCAAATTTGACTCTGATTTGTAAATATTTCACTTTTAAGTCAACATGATGCTTCCTCTTTAATTTCTTTCTGTCTTAGGGGATAACTCTTGCATTATCTTGGTACACATTTATTCTCCTTTACTGTCTCCATTGTCTCCTCATTGCTTTCCCTGAAGTTTTAGAAGGGAAAAGATATGGAGACAGAGGCAGAGGTCCAATAATATAGAATCATCATGGACATCTCTGGTCTTGGGGATGGAGGGAAGTTTGTGATGCTCAGCCATTAAAACTGAGTGCAAACCTCAAGAAGGCAAAAATAGATCCACAGAAACAGAAACAAACATGGCTACTAAAGGGGTAAATTAGGAGTCTGGGATTAATGTAAACACACTACTATATATGCGCTTCCCTGGTGGCTCAGACAGTAAAGCATCTGCCTGCAATGCAGGAGACCGGGGTTCAATCCCTGGGTTGGGAAGATCCCCTGGAGAAGGAAATGGTGACCCACTCCAGTACTCTTGCCTGGAGAGTCCCATGGACAGAAGAGCCTGGTAGGGTATAGCCCACAGGGTTGCAAAGAGTTGAACATGACTGAACATGACTGAACTATAGAGAAAGTATATAATCAACAAGGACCTACTGTATAGTATAAGGAACTATGTTCAATGTGTTGTAATGATTTATAAGAGAAAATAATCTGGAAAAGAATATATGTGTGTATATATATTGGGCCTTTTATGAGTCACTTTGCTGTACACCCAAAGCTAGCACAACACTGTAAATTAAAATTAAAAAAGAATTGCATTACAGTGCCCCCCAGTCCCCCAAAAGATGAAGAGTGATTCTTCTAGGCTGTAAAACCAGAAGACTCAAGGGCATGACTCTGAGCACAGGCTTCTAATAAGTACAATTTTGGAATTATTTCCCAAACCAGTGAAGAAAAATCCATTTCTTTGTCCAGTCTAAGGGAAGCCTTTGAGAAGAAACAAGTTGCCTCATAAAGGCCCAGATGTGCACCCACGTCAAGGGCCCTAGCCTCCTTGTAATCCATAGGTGTGGCTAACGCGTGCCTTGTTTTCAAGATGGAGATTGCTGTTAATCTTGACCTCTGAAGGAAAAGAGAAACAGGAAGCCATCAGGAACACAAGATAATGTGCTGAACTCTGAAATTATAACAGGAAAATTCGCTGCATGAGTTGCCCTCTGAAGGCAACCTCTGAAGTTGCCCTCTGCTTTCATCATCCCTTGTAGAAAACAAAAGGAATCTGTGAAAAATACACTAAGTTGCGTATGTTTGCTCACAATGTTTACAGTAACTTGGGGAGTCTGACTTCAATTGTTCACTCAAGTAAGAGGATCTGGTTTAAAAAAGATGTTTCAAATACCCCTTATTGTTTTTGCTTTTCATTCTCTTACAAATACCTTGTGTTCTGTTGTTCCAAGATGGATAGCAGTGTCTCATAAAGTGTTTCCATAAATATGAGAAGCTACATGTCATGCTTGCCAGTTCAAAGGACTTCTGAAAACTTTTTCATGAGCATAGTTTAATGGCAATGAAACTGAGAGTGTTAGACCTGGGATATTAGCCTTCCTAGGGACTGACTGGGCTTCCCAGGTGGTGCTAGCAGTTAAAGTACCCACCTGCCAGTGCAGGAGACATAACAGATGCGGGCTCAATCCCTGGGTTGGGAAAATCCTCTGCAGGAGGGCACGGCAACCCACTCCAGTATTCTTGCCTGGAGAAACCCATGGACAGAGGAGCCTTTCAGGGCTACAGAACATAGAGTTGCAGAGTCAGAAATGGCTGAAGTGACTTATCACACACAGGGATTGATTATGAGCAAGTAAAGTGATGCTTCTGTTCTAAATTTTATTTTTTAAAAAAGAGAAGGAGTGGACTTCACCAGAAAATATAAAGTCTCTTTCAAATAATCTGATCTCAAAGCTCCTGCTTGTTGATGCTTAAATTACATAACCTGTATTAAAATATAAGCTATGAACACAGGGTCTCTGTTCTGTTGACTACAGGGTCCCTAGAACCTAGAAGAGGGCCTGACTTCTACTAATGATAATGTGTTGAATGGGGGATGGATGAATGGATAAACAGGAGGCATTTGTTCATAAAGAACTGTGATTCAGGCAGAATTATGACATTGAACATGGAGCAAGGAAGACTCAGCTTTGTTCATCTCAAAGCAAAGAGCCCCACAGGAGCCGAGAATTTAAGATGAGGCTCAGTCCAGAGAAACAGGCCCTTCACCTCTGAAAAATACACACTGGCTCTATGGAACAAAAATGGAGAAATGAGTAAGAGGTGCATGGTGAGCAAGAAGACCTCCATTCCAGGGGCCAGATAAGCACCACGTTTAAGGACTGGCATGTAGAGTGGTAAGCATAAATATGGAAAAATAGGAGAGTGATTAACCCAATATAGTCAGTAAAGAATCTGCCTGCAGTGCAGGAGACCCGGGTTCAATCCCTGGGTTGGAAAGATCCCCCGGAGAAGGAAATGGCAATCCACTCCAGTACCCTTGCCTGGAAAGTCTCATGGACACAGGAGCCTGGCAGGCTGCAGTTCATGGGGTTGCAAAGAGTCAGGCATGACTGAGTGACTAACATTTATTACTTACACACAAATATGACACAAAAGATCTGATAGTCAAAGTGACTGTGGCTGTAACTAAGAAAGCAATATGTACTGTCACTGTGAAAGCAGTCTTTTTAATTGCTGGCATTAGTCAGATCCTCTTTAGATCTTTCATTTTTAAATGAAGAAAGAGTGTATAAAGCAGTATGAGAAATAAGAAATTGTCTAAAGGGAAGAAAATAAGTAACTCATTATTGCTTTATTTGGAGGAAATTTTCAATATAGAAATATAGAAAATAAATTTTTAAAAAATTCATTGTAAAAAAAATGGTCACAGAGATAAGTCAAGAAATGTGCAATGAGGAAGCAGGGTGAAATACCTGAACTATACTTTTTCAAAAGTATAAACTCATGTGGAAAACAGTCCAGCAGTTTCTCAAACAATTAAATATAGACTCACTGTATGATCCATCAACTCCATTCCTCGATATGTTTCCAAGAGAAATGGATATACACATCCACAAAAAAACATACATGAATGTTTATGGCAGCATTACTCATAATGACTTAAGAGTAGAAATAACAGAAATAACCCAAATATATATCAGCTGATGAATGGATAACCAAAATGTGGTATATCCATTCAATAGAATATTATTCATCAGTAGAAAAAAATAAAGTATTGACTATGCTACAAATGAATCTACCTTGAAAACCTTATGCAAAGTGAAAGAAGCCAGCCATATAAGGTCACATATTTTATGATTGCACCTACATAAATGTACAGGATAAGCAAATTCAGGGAAAGCAACATAGGTTCGTGCTTGCCTAGGTGTTGACAGGGGGAGGTGGGGAATGGAGAGTGGTGACTAAAGGGTATGAGACTTCTCTCTGGAGTGAGGAAAGATACTTTAAAAATAGATCATGGTGATGGTTGCACAATTCAGTGAATATAATAAAAATTACTGACTTCTACACCTTAGGTAAGTTGTGTGGCATATCATTTCACTAAAGCTACTAATTTTTTCAAAGAATAGATATTCATCTGAAGTGAAAGGGTCCATATGCAGCCAAGTAGAGGCCAAGAAGTTACCACAGGACCTCTTACCAGCTCTAAATATTATTATTCTCTGACTTTGACCCACAGAAATATCAGACTTAGATATGATCCAAAGACTAAGGAAATTGGACTTTTCAAAGGGGTCATGAAGATCTCGTCACATAGGTCACAAGGAAAGATTCTTTACTCTGAAGGCCTGCACTTGGATGCTATTGGAAACCAGTTAAGATTCAACTTGACTGTTGGGAAGTGCAAAGTCCTCTGTTCAGAGTCCAGGTCAGATTCTCTCTTTCCTACATGTCTGTCTTTTACTTCCGTCTACTCTCTCCTCCCACTCTTGCAGTCCACTAGCAGAGAAGACCCTGTGATCTTCTAAAATGTAAATCTTCCTATTTAACTAGAAATCTGAATACCTTGTCCTACAAGTTTCATGTTAGCTGACTCTGCTTCCCTCCCACTCTCTTTTACCCACAAGTCCAGCAGCACTGGCCACTTTCTGGTTTCCTGAGTTGCAAAACTTGTTTCCAGCTTAGAACCTTTGATTAGCTCTGCCCTCTCCCAGGAATGCTCTACCTCCTGACTCTCTGTGATTGGAGGCTTCCTTCTTTCTCCTCAAACTTCAACTTCTCGTTAGCATGTCAGTCTTGTAAGAGGATACTGATTTATCCTTGGGGTTTACTGTGTATTAGACACTTGATAGTATATATTGAAAAAATGAATTGCCAATTTCTTCATTTTGAGGAGCTATGATATTTACCTCCATAAATAGGAGGGTCCTCATTTTATAAAAGAAAAAGCAGAGATGTGGACTATAAGAGACTGCTTAACAAGCAGAGGTGAATTTTATTCTGTGTGAGGATAGATAATGTATTGGGAGAGCAAATTAATGATTCTCCGTGTATTTCCTGTCTTCCACTCTGCCAGGCAGGTGGTCAGGTTTTGCATTTTCGTGTCTCAGAGGTTGCAGTTGGGTTGTTTGAAGGCAGCTGCTTTTCCCATATTTGGATATCCTGTATATCCTGTATTTCTTCCAGTTGAAGAGCTGATGCTGGTGGGCTGGCAGGGTGGGGGAGAAGGGGAATGACTTTGCCAAGACCTGGTCTAAAGAGGAAAATTCCAGCAGACTGAGGATGAGACCTGGAGCCATGGAGAAATGGGTCCAGCGTATTGCAAAGACAGAAGAAATCAAGACTTCAAAGGGATGGGTCCCAAGTATGACTCAGAAGGCCGAGGCTTTCCTGCTTCAGCACAGTTTCACCTCCCTGGGCAGGTTACAAGGGCAGAAAGTTGAATATTAAGAGCTTGCTAGGTTTAGGCCATGATGATCCCAGTGTGCCCATGATGTGCAGGGATAAGAAAGCTTTATTTGGTAAACTATGCTATCATCTCTCCTTGAGGCTGCAAAAATCAAGTGCAAATGAAAACCATCCATTTCTCTGAAGAAAATCACACATTTGGGTAAATATTTGACCAAACGGACACATCCATTAAGAATCTATTCAAACCACTCAGGGCAAAGCAAACACCTGCTCCAGGCATAAAGGAGAGAGACAGTGGAAGTGAGGCGTCCTACAGGAAAATCAGAGCCAGCGCCTTCTACGGAGTGCACTTCGCGAGGACAAACGGGTGTGTATTTTTTTAGTAAGAGGGTAATTTGGTCTTCTTAGCTGTTGCCTCAGATTTGCCCAGCTAAAGATAAATCTTTGCCACTTTCCCAAGTTTACCTGATGGGAACTGGCTGGAGTCAGTTAATGAGCTGTTGAGAATTCAGCACCCTGGGTGATATCTTTTAGGGAAGTTCACTGGACAATTGATGCAGCTCTGTCTGATTCAATGGTTTGTCCTCCCAAGGCATGTGAGGAACTGGTTTAGAGAGCCAGCTCTTTCTCCTCACTCACTGCAGGCTTCCTAGTAGGGGCCACGTGGCCTCACCCAGGAATGTAGAGAGGTTCTACTCACATCACCAGCCCTCTGGAGAAGGCAGCCAATCTCCTTCAATAAGTGGTGGGAAAACAAGACTCTGCCAATATTTAACTGGTGAAACTGCCGAAGTGAAGTCCTAGCTAAGTTACCATGAGAGCAATAAGTACTTAAGCAAGATTTGTGAGGTAGCACATTCCTGGGCAGTCAAGGTTTCTGCTGCCTTCCAGTTATCAGTGAGCTTAAAGCTGCCGATGGTCTCACTCACTCATGAACTGGAACGTCTATAAAAATGGCATTTTCTTGTCTTCAGAATCCCTGATAAGCCCCAAACTTTATCATCAACATGAAAAAACACAGGCTGCTGCTCCTCCCTTGCTGGGTTGGTTGTCTCTGCCTCCTGCTCCACTCAGCATTTTAGTAGAAGGACCCACATCTGCCCTCTCCCAGTGCACCAAGCTTCAAGCAGGACACCAGGTTTGATTATTCTCTAAGCTGGATGCTCAGCCCACCTGAGTGTTAGACTGGCCCTGGAGAACACGCAAGATGCCAGCCCATCTTACAGGCTTTGTCTCTCATCGTTCCCTGAGAGAAGCCTCCAAGTGGGTGTTTTGTAGACACGTCAAATGCAGCCTAGCCAAACCCTGAGCCCTTATTCTCCTCCAGAGGGGTCCTCAAAAGCAGCATCTTTCTCTTAGTGGCACTCACATTCCCATTTGCCTAAAAATTATCACATCACCTGACTCTTTTTACCTTCATTTCCAATATTCATTCTACCTTATCTAAGAGGTTCCCACTATGGACTGCTTTCCTGCTCTCTCTCCTCTCCCACAGTCCCCAATCCAAGAACCTGGGCTTCCAGCTCAGTCTCTTGGATGATTCTGTAGTCTGCAGTCTGTATCTGCCTCATACCTTCAAAGCCCCCTCCCAAGTAATTCTTCTTCATCTATTTTCCATTGTTAAATCATTCAAGCAACAAATATAAGTTCCTATTATGTGCTAGGTACTGTTCTAGGCATTGAGTACACATTGCAAAAATATGCATATGCACAGTCATTATTATTTTGGAGCTCATATTTCTAGTGGAAGGTAAACAAAAGATAATCAGATAGTAAATCAGATAGGGGTGAATGCTGTAGGGGAAAAGGAAAGTCTTTAGTAAGAGGCATAGGGAATGCTAGGGAGGGGGAGTTGTTATATGTAGGATGGTGAAGGAGGTGCTTTTGGGAAGGTGCTATTTTAGGAGAGACCTGAAAAAAAGTGAGTAAATGAGTGCATGGGTCATTTGAACCCCTGAGAAAAGAGCCATCCATGACGCACCATGAAATTAAAAGATGCTTACTCCTTGGAAGAAAAACTATGACAAATTTAGACAACATATTAAAAAGCAGAGACATCACTTTGCCAACAAAAGTCTGTATAGCCAAAGCTATGGTTTTTCCAGTAGTCATGACAGATGTGGAAGTTGGACCATAAAGAAAGTTGAGAGCTGAAGAATGGATGCTTTCAAACTATGGTGTTGGAGAAGACTCTTGAGAGTCCCTTGGACAGCAAGGAGATCAAGCCAGTCAATCCTAAAGGAAATCAATCCTGAATATTCATTGGAAGGACTGATGCTGAAACTGAAGCTCAATGCTTTGGACACCTGATACAAAGAGCTGACTCATTAGAAAAGACCCTGATGTTGGGAAAGATGGAAAACAGGAGGAGAAGGAGGCAGAAGATGAGATGGTTGAATGGCATCAGCGACTCAATGAAAATAAGTCTGTGCAAACTCCAGGAGATGATGAAGGACAGGGAAGCCTGGTGTGTTGCAGTCCATGGGGTCGCAAAGAGTTGGACATGACTTAGCTAGTGAACAACAAACAGAGCAAGAGCTTTCAGTGCCCAAGTCCTGAGGCAGGCTCAGTGTGCTCAAGAAGCAGTTAAGGAAGCCAGCTTGGCTGGAGCAGAATGCGATGTGAAAGAGTAGCAGGTTATGAGGGCTGCAAGGGGGCAGGAGGCAAGGCCAGCTGGAATAATGACTTGTGGATTATTGTAAGGACTTTAGCTTTTATTCTAAGTGAGGAAAAGAGCCATTGAGGGTAGAGTCTGAGCAACAGTCCCATTAGAATTTTAAAAGATATACTCTGGCTACATTATGGAGAACCAAGCTGCTAAGTCGCTTCAGTCGTGTCTGACTCTGTGTGACCCCATAGACGGCAGCCCACCAGGCTCCCCGTCCCTGGGATTCTCCAGGCAAGAATACTGGAGTGGTTTGCCATTTCCTTCTCCAATGCATGAAAGTGAAAAGTGTAAGTGAAGTCGCTCAGTCGTGCCGGACCCTCAGCGACCCCATGGACTGCAGCCTACCAGGCTCCTCCATCCATGGGATTTTCCAGGCAAGGGTACTGGAGTGGGGGTGCCATTGCCTTCTCCTGGAGAACCAAGGAGAAATGGTAAAATGGTGAAGCCCAGTTAAGAAGCCATTACATTCTTACTGGTTGAGAAATGATGGTGGCTTGAACCAAGGCTTAGTGGCAGGGGTACTAGGAAGTAGTTGAATTCTGGAAATAGCTTGAAGGTAGAGTGGTTAGAATTTGCTGACATGTTGAATGTGTGGTGAGAGAGCAGACTCCAGAGTTCTCTACCTAAGTGAGTGAAAGGCTGGAACATCCATGTATTGAGATATGGAAGACTGGGGGAAGAGCAAGTTGGTATTGGTGAATGAGTGAAAACCAGGAGTTTGTTTTTGGACATGTGAAGTGTGAAATGCTTTTTAGATGCCTGTGTGACCATGTCAAGTAAGCACTTGGATGTGTGAATGTGGAGATCAGAGGAGTGGTTATGTCTGGATACCTATATTTGAGAAGTAGTATATTGATGGTAGTGATGAATCTGGATGAGATCGCAAGGGAGTGAGTGTTGGGAGCATTGTGTAGGGTGTGCAGTGTCTCATTGTCTACAGAGAATGAAAGCCCTTTGCACCTTAGGCTGCTCCCAAGGCTGGCTATAGCCCAGCCTGACCTGGCTGTTCAAAAACTTGGACTTTCCTTTTGTGAACCTTCAACATAGCTACTACTTTCATCTCCCGTTCCCTGAGTCCCGGGCATACCTGGCACATTTTTATTCTAAGCCTTAAGTAATACCCACCTGAAGAGGTCCATTTCAAATCCCATCTTCAATTTTTCATTTACCTCCCCAAATATTCTTTGAAAATCTACAGAGTTAGGTGCTGAAGATACAGCAATAGCAAAATACTTTCCAGAAAGCCTTTTCTGACATCGTGTCTCATTGTTTCCTCTATTTGCTATAGAAAACAAATCCAAAATTTTTAATTTTGGCATTATGGTACGGGTTCTATGGAAGGCACTGGGACAAAATTGGAAATAAGAGATGGTCACAGTCTACTGCAGAAGCAGGCAATTAACATGAAATTACAAAAAGTATATCCTTGCTATCATAGGAGAAGGTGTTGTGGTAGGCAGAGTAAGGGCGCCCCCAACCCTCAACCATACCCTAATGCCTGGAACCAATGAATTGTTAGCTTGCAAGGCAAAAGAGGAATTAACATTGCAGATGAAATTAAGTTTGGTACCAGTTTATTTAAGATGGGAATGTTTTCCTGGGCTATCCAGGTAAGCCCAGTGTAATCCCAAGGGTACTTAAAAGTGGATGAGGTAACAGACGGGAAGTGTCAGAGAAAGATACATGATGATGAACCTTATGTTGTTAGCTTTGAAGGTGGAGAAAGGGGGAGGCGCAGCCTGTGGGTGACTTCTAGAAGCTGGAAAGGCCATATCGTGGATCCTCCACTAGAGTCTCCAGGAAGGAACGTAGCCCTGCTGGTACCTTGATTTTAGCTTCATGAGACCTTGATTGAACTTGCGAACTACAAAACTGTAAGGTGTCTTGTTTTAAGGCCTTAATGTTTGTGGTAATCTGTTCTGGTAGCTGTAGAAAACTAACTGAGCAATTGATGGGGACATAAGTCTTTCACAGATGTGTGTTCTCTTCCCCAATTTCTAATTCCCAAAGATTAGAAGCAGTATAAATATCTTTTAAAATTCCCTCTTTTAATCCTTATATTAACCAGGGTTCTTTTGATTGTAAGTAAGAGAAAACTGCAAAAATCTTCTTAATGTGGAAAACGCTCCATCAGCTAAAAGTTCTGGGGTAGGTCTAGCTTAAGACACAGCAGAAGAGATGGTCAAATGATTCTGACTTTGCCAGAAATTCACCTCTCTTCCACGCTATCCTTTCTGTTCCCTTTCTTCTCTAGTTGGCTGTTCTTAAGTGCGGGCAGCTCCAGGCTCACCTTCCACAGGCTTAGTAACCCCCAAGGAAAGAAGGAGCCCTGCCCCTAGCTCTAGGAGCTGAAGCTCATAAGATTTACTCATGCCATCTGCCTGACCCTGCTCTAATCATAATGACCAAGGAAGGACCGTGGTCTCCCCACCCAGTCCACAGTAGTGGGCTCACCCCTGAAGACCAGCGTCAGCCTCCTCTGTCCCCAGAGTGTGGAGAAAGCAGGGGAGGGCCCTCCATGACCCCCCCTTTCCCTGTAATGCCAGAACAGGGAGTAGGTGCCAGGGGCAAACTATCAGGGAAGTGTACAAGGACTTTGAAGTCAAACAGATTCAGTTTCAAATGCCATCCTTGTCATTTCCTAACTGGGTGTTTATCAGCAAAGCTTCCAACCTTTCTGAGCCTCAATTTCAACATAAGTAGTTATATCGTAGCATCTGTCTTATTGAGCAGTCCCCAAGCCAGATTACCTGCATAAAATTGGCTAGCACTGTGCTTGGCATGGGCAAGTTACTCAGGAAACACAGGTCCCTTCCCCTCTTCTCATTCAGTGAAGGTAAAGTCCTGCAGCCTGGCAGCTTCTACCGGACACCCCTACCCTGGCTCACGTTCCTCTGTCTCCAGAAAGTTTTACTTCTCTCCCTGTTGCCACCTTGAATGTGCCAGCTCTGCAAGGAGTTCTTGGTTATCTCAATCCTTCATGCTTCTCTAGCTGAAAGGGAATGCTAGAGAGTTACTTACTGAGAAGCCGTTACCCTCTGCACTCCTGCAAGAGGATCCTTGGCAGGAGATGGCTGCTAGGACCTTAAATTCTGCAGCGGCAGGAAATCACAGATGCTAAACTTGCACACAGAACTGCTTCCACTGCCCTCACAGCCTAAAGCATCCTGGTGCTGTGGTGAGAGGGGGATGCTGCTTTCATCTCACTTCAAGGTGGAGCCAGCAAAAACAGAATTTGCTGGATGTTTAGCAAGTCAGTAGGGAAGCTGGGAGTAGACTTGGGTGGTTCTCAAAATTATCAACTTCAGAAAAAAATATATATCTGGCACTGTCCCCAGAGCCATCGTGTTCACTATCTCACGTCTTACCTAAGCTATCACTACCCACGTCAAGGGCTAAAACAGGATTGGCAGAGCCTTGCCCAGAATTCCAACCACTGCTGGTTCATTTCCATGACTCAGGACAGAAAGACTAGGAAGGAGTAAAGAGAGCATCTCCAGATCCTTAAGACCTGTCATCAGTTCCTTTCTTGCTCAGTTGTTTTAGGGCTGGCCTTGTTTTGTAGACTAGTTTAGACATTCTCGACTCCAGACCTCAACCGTTCCTGGTAGGTAAATATTGTTAGACCTTCTGAGCCTTTCTGATGAAAACAGTTTTCCTTATCACCCACATCCAACCAGAAGATAGAACAACTTTTAAAAATTCCGTTCTACTAGAAACCAAGTGGAAAATCACATTGCAGCCCTGTTTCCAAGCCAATAAAGATGAACAATTCAGTAGTGAGCAGGATAGGGGAAGAGAGAGGGGAGTTTGGAGGAGAATGAATAGAAGGAAAGTGAAAAGAAAACCCTAAAGCTACCTTCAAATGTCAGGGGACAAAATGAAATTAAGTTGCCCAGATGCACAGAATGAAAACATTTAGTCATTCCCCCAAATCTTTAAGCATAAATAATAGGCTTCATATTAACCTACCCAAACTAGGCAAAAATCTCATTAGCAGGTTCATTTTTTAAGAAAAACAACAAAATCTCTGCAAATATGATTAACTTACGCTAAATCTGCTTCCAAAGGAAAATGTCAAGGATTGAAATGAGATTAATTGGAAGATGAGGGGTAAACTAAGAGAGAATAAATGCCATCTTCGAAATCTGAGAGAAGATGATGAAAATGGTTGGTTTTGGTTTCACAGAGACAAATACTCAATTTGCTTACTGCACCAGTCTTCATATTCCACATTTTCCTCCTGAGGTAGCAGAAGGATTTTCAATCTTATTTTGCATTCTCAGCTTCACAGAAGGAAAGCAATATGGTGTACTGTTGAAGAGGGAAATAATGGCAGACCGAATGTTTAAAGCAAAACTTGAATTGAGGTTCTTTCATGTTAGACTTCCATATTAGCAATGATTTTGGGGCAGGGAGAGTCACAGCCTCACTTCTTTCTGAGATAAGCAAAATTTTATAGCAGTCCTTGACATTTCTTGACCTCATATCCTTTGGGGACATTCTTTCCTCTGAGCTTTGCAAACACCACACTCTGTCCCTCTATGTTTTCTAGACAGTAGTCTTAATCTCCTATGGAAGTAACTCTTCTCTTCTTGATGTTCCTCCAGGGTTTGATCCAGGACTCTCCCCTTTACTGTGCTTTCTCTCCTGGGGTTTTGATCTGCTCCTACAACCTCAGTTACCACCCTTGTGTTCAGGCTGTCTTCCCTTCTGTCCAAACTGACATCAGGAGGCAGCAAAGAAGTTAAGAGAACTGTCCCTCAGGCCAGGTTTAAATTACTAGTCTATCTTATATTACTCTTGAGCAAGTTATTTAATTGATTTATCTTTCAGCTTTCTCATCTATAAATTGATATGATAACACAAGTTGGTACAAAAATTACTGACAATACATGTAGAGGACTAAGAAGTGTGCCCAGCATATAGCTCAAGACAATGTTCATTGTGGTTATAACAGTTATTACTGCTATTTTTTTAACTGTAATTATTATTGCACATAACTGATAACTGACTCTCTCACCTAACAACATCTCCTTATATTCACTGATACTATTCTCCAATCCTGCAATTCTACATATACCAATAAGACTTATGCTTTCTAAAGGCAAATTCTATTGTGATTTCCCTCAGGATAAAATCCAAATTCCTGAACATAACTTAAGAGCTTCTTCATTACCTGGATTATCCCTGCAACTCTTTTGCATCAAGTCCATTTGGACATCTCTGACCTTTTTACGTGACAAACGTGTTCTCCTCTCTTCACATGAATAACTTCTGCTCTCCCATAAATTCTCCAGTGGTTTCCCCTTGCTTGTATTGGAGAAATAAAATGGGAAGCAAAATCTGCCAACCCAGAAAACCTTCCCACAAAGGCAATAGAGAAAGAAAACAGCTTTATTATTTAGTAAGTGTGAAACCAGAATGTGATGTGTATCACAGTCAGTCTACCAGAAGATGGTGAAGACAGAAAGAAATCCCTCACCCTTTTATACCCAAGTAGATGCAGCCCATCACATACATGTTTTCAAGACAGATAATAACTAACCTACAAGTAGGAGGACTTGACAACATCATTTCTTACACATAGTTCATGTCTAGTTTACCTAGTAATTGGAGTGACCATCTGAGTTAACTAATTGGCTTTATCCAGGAGAAAACCACACCTCTCATACTTTTATGACAGGAGCAGGTTTTCCAGCTTGGAGTAACATGCCCACCCAAGGTAGGCTCTGACTCTCCCTTAGAAACAGGAAGGCAGACATGCTGTGTCTCTTGATGCTTATGTTTCAAAAGATAGCTCCCAAGTCTTTGAGAAATACATTATCTAAAGCTGACAAAACATCTATCTAGTTTTCAAAAGGGTTTACATATATTTCAAAGAGAGGAGAAAATACTTAACAACTGCAAGTTTTCTATAGCAAATGCTCTGAGTTTAAAAAGGGGGGAGGGGTGGAAATCTCTTCCTATCTTTTCAATAGGGAGAATGGAGCCTCTTAATTTGTATCTATTCTTACATCTGCACCGGAATAGGCTATGAGCCACCGTGCCTGCCTACAGCACCCCTTGTCTTCCCTTGTATTACGCCTGAGCACCGTTCAGGGTTTCGTTTCCTCTTCAGTGAGTGCCCATCCCATGCTGGGCACTGGCTATACTATGGTGAACACGCTGGCATGGTCTTATCTTAATGAAGCTTACAGTTAGTGAGGGAGCTAGACAAAGAAACAACTATGTAATATATTTATTAAGTTGTCCTTTCAAGCAAAAATTCTACTACATCACTTAAATAGTCTTTCTTTTATTAAAAACCTTTAATACAGTTTTTAAAACTTACTTTACATTTATAGTCATTATAGAACATTTGTTCTCTTCCCAGTACGGCACAGTCCCTCCTTGAGCCTGCCTCATGCCCAATAATCTGTGCTTCCCATTCTCCTACCTTATGCTGCCCCTCCCTCCCATCTCCCCATTGAAAACCGCTAGTTTGTTCTCTATATCTGTGAGTCTGCTTCTTTTTGTTGTTATTTCCCCTTGTTTGTTGTGTTTTTAGATTCTACATGTGGAATTTAAAATGAGTGATAGAATTTTAAATGTGATGAGTATAAAATGCATGCATTACTTTTGAATAGAAACATTTTGTTTAATGTAATAAATATATTTCCAGAGGAGACATTTCTTGGACAAATAAAAGGAAAAATGAGGATTGGCATTTGTCTCTAAAGCCCACAGAGAGTGACTGCCTCTCACGGAGGCAGGGTGGGTTGGGAGTCAGGAAAGCGCTTCATGCTGCCATTGTCTGCCCCACTCTGCAGAGGGTAAGAAGATGGTGTAAACAAACTTTCTATGAAGCTGAAATGTTATCAAGGCCGATGCAAGTTCAGACAGCCAAGCTGTACGCTCTAAAACTAGTGTTCTGTTCCCAGGACACTAATTAGGACACATATTCAATTTTCTAGATGTTGGCTAATTGGTAACCTCAACCAGGACCATATATTTCATCTCAGAACTTGTGAGAAAGGGTTGGAAATCAGATTCATGTAAGAGAAAAGAAAGACAACCCATATCCAATCCCAGTGGGCCTGTTTCCAGGAGTCCTGCCCATGTTGGCAACATCTGAGCCTGATTTTCACTCCTATTCTGTATCCCAGCCAGAGATATGTCCCACTGCTCTCCAAGATAAGTTCCATCACTCCATTCTGTGCCCCTAACCTAATATATATTTTTAACATGTTAACTCTGATCCAGTCAAGGAAGCTCCCTCCTTGGAAGACAGATGGGTTGCGTAAACAACTTTGAAGCTGATTTTGGTCATCTGAATGAACATCTTTGTAAACGCCACAGGTATATTGCTCTGAAACTGTTGTTACTGTTTAGTTACTAAGTCATTTATGACTCTTTTGTGACCCCATGGGTCACATGGGGTCAAAAGAGTAGCCTTCCAGGCTCCTTTGTCCATGGGATTTCCCAGGCAAGAATACTAGAGTGGATTGACGTTTCCTTCTCCAAAGGATCTTCCTTATTCAGGGATCAAATCCATGTCTCCTGCATTGGCAGCCAGATTCCTCACCACTGGAGCCACCAGGGAAGCCCCTGAAACTATAATTGTGACCTCTAATTCCCATGTGATGGGCTTGAGAGGGAAGAGTTCAAAGAGCAGCAGTGATTTAGAGAGCATCAGAGTCACCTATAGAGACTGGAGCTTCTCATTCATTAGGCCTGGGTTGGAGGCTGAGAATATGCATTTCTACCAATTTCTCAAGTGTGGCTGATCCTGCTGATCTAGGGGTCAAACTGAAAATTACTGCTTGATGTTAACAGTTGTTAATCTTGACTGTACATTAGAATCATCTGGGAGGCTTTTAAAAAATACAAACGCTGGAGTACTGTATTAGACCAGTGAAGTCAGAATCCCTTCAAATAATGCCCGCCATCTGCATCTTGTAAAGTGTCACAGAGAAACCAGGGTTGAGAACAACTAACTTACATGAGGCCCTGGGAGAGAAAGCAGAGGAATGAGGAGAAGGGAGGGAGGGTAGGGTGTGAGCATGAGTGAACATACTCTCTAAATGTATAGGAAGGTATAGAGATGAATCAGAGGATGGTAGATTATGATTATATGCTGTAAGCCTCTACCTCTGGCAAGTCCTAAAACACTTGTGAGAAATTCCTCCTCAGGGACAGGCAATAAACAGACATGAGAATATGATAAACCCCATGCTATGGGAGCAGGAACCCCAAGGTGGGTGGCTAAGATCAGTCTAGGAAGGTAAAATGAGTTGACACTAACCCAGTAGAGAAACAAGGGCAGTTTAGAGAGAGAATGGTGCAAGCCAAGGTATATAGGTTGGAGAGCTGTAGCACAGAGTGAGAGGCAGGTAGAGCTCAAATCTTGAAGCATTCACATCTTAAAGGAATGAGGCACACAGTGATGGACTTTAAATAGCAGTGTAGAATAATGGGGTAAGATCTCCATTAGAGATAGGTCACTTTGTCAGTGATGAAGAAGTTAGATTTGAGAGCTAACCTGTAGGCAGGGTCACATTTAGGGTGATGTTGAAGTAGTTACAGGGGAAATATATTTATATTTTAAAATTTATTGAAGTATAGTTGATTTGCAGTGTTGTGTTAATTTCTGGTGTAGAGTGAAGTGACTCAGTAATGCATATATATATATATATATACACACACACATACTTTTCTTCAATTCTTTTCCATTGTGATTTATCACAGGATATTGAATATAGTTCCCTGTGCTGCACAGTAGGACTTTTTGTTGCTTATTCATTCTATATAAGAGATTGCATTTGCTAATCCCAAACTCCCAGTCCTTCCCTCCACATCCCCTCCTCCTTGGCAACAACAAATCTACTCTCTGTATCTATGAGTCTGTTCTGGTTTGTAGATATGCTCCTCTGTGTTTTATTTTACATTCCACATGTAAGTGATATCAATGGGATTTGTCTTTATCTGACTGACTTCACTTAGTATGATCATCTCTAGGTCCATCTACATTGCTGCAAATGGCGCTGTTTCATTCTCTTTATGCTGCATCGCTTCAGTCGTGTCTGACTCTGTGCGACCCCGTAGATGGCAGCCCACCAGGCTCCCCCGTCCCTGGGATTCTCCAGGCAAGAACACTGGAGTGGGTTGCCATTTCCTTCTCCAATGCCTGAAAGTGAAAAGTGAAAGTGAGGTCATAACACATGTAGGTAGATCATTCTCTTTATGGCTGAGTAATATTCCACTATCACAACAAACTGTGGAAAATTCTTAAAGAGATGGGAATACCAAGCCACCTTACCTGCCTCCTGAGAAACCTGTATGCATGTCAAGAAGCAACAGTTAGAACCAGACATGGAACACTGTCATGGACTGGTTTCAAATTGGGAAAGGGATATGTCAAGGCTCCTTTGTCATCCTGCTTATTTAGCTTATATGTAGAGTACATCATATGAAATGCCTGGCTGGATGAAACACAAGCTGGAATCAAGATTGCTGGGAGAAATCTGATAATTCTCAGATATGCAGATGACACCACCCTTACAGCATAAAGCAAAGAGGAGCTAAAGAGTCTCTTGATGAAAGTGAAAAAGGAGAGTGAAAAAGCTGGCTTAAAACTCAACATTCAAAATGAAGATCATGGCATCCAGTCCCATCACTTCATGGCAAATAGATGGGAAGCAATGGAAACAGTGACAGGCTTTACTTTCTTGGGCTCCAAAATCACTGCAGATGGTGACTGCAGCCATGCAATTTAAAGACACTTGCTCCTTGGAAGAAAAACTATGACAAACCTAGATAGCATATTAAAAGTAGAGACATTGCTTTGCCGACAAAAGTACATGTAGTCAAAGCTATGGTTTTTCTAGTAGTTATGTATGGATGTGAGAATTGGACCATAAAGAAAACTGAGCGTGGAAGAATTGATGCTTTTGAACTGTGGTGTTGGAGAAGACTTGTGAGAGTCTTGGACTGCAAGGGGATCCAACCAGTACATCCTAAAGGAGACTCAGTCCTGAATATTCAATGGAAGGACTGATGCTAAAGCTGAAACTCCAATACATTTGGCCACCTGATGCGAAGAGCTGACTCACTGGAAATGACCCTGATGCTGGGAACGATTGAAGGAGGGAGGAGAAGGGGATGGCAACAGAGGATTAGGTGGTTGGATGGCATCACCGACTCGATGGACGTGAGCAAGCTCTGGGAGTTGGTGATGGAGGGGGAAGCCTGGCATGCGGCAGTCCATGGAGTTGCAAAGAGTCGGACATGACTGAGTGACTGAACTGAGTTGAATATTCCGTTATATAAACACATATACATACACATATACTACATCTTCATTCATCTGTTGATGAACAATTAGAGTGCTCCTATGTCATGGCTATTTAGTGCCACTATGAACACAGGGGTGCATATATCATTTTGAATTACAGTTTTGTCTGGATGTATGCCCAGAAGTGGGATTGTTATATCATATGGCAACTATACTTTTAGTATTTTGAGAAATCTCCATACTGTTTTCTATAGTGGCTGCACTCATTTATATTCTTTCCAACAGTGTAGGAGGATTCCATTTTCTCCACACCCTCTCCAATATTTGTTATCTGTAGACTTTTTAATAATGGCCAGTCTGACCAGTGTGAGGTGATCTCTCATTGCAGTTTTGATTTGTATTTCTCTAATAATTAGCAATAATTAGCATATTTTCATGTGTCTATTGGCCATCTGTATGTTTTCTTTGGAGAAATATCTATGTAGGCCCATTTTTCATTGGGTTATTTTGTTGTTATTGAGTTGTAGAAGTTTTTTTCTATTGTGGAAATTAAGTCCTTATCGGTCTCATCAGCAAATATTTTCTCCCATTCTGTGAGTTGTCTTTTCATTTTGTTTATGGTCTCCTTTGCTGTGCTTATAAGTTTGACATGGTCCCCATTTGTAAAATTTTTTATTTTATTTCTATTGCCTTGGGAAACTGACCTAAGAAACCATTGGTGTGATTTCTGTCAGAATGTTTTTGCTGATGTTCTCATCTAAGAGTTTTATGGTACCATATCGTATACTTAAGTCTTTAAGCCATTTTGAGTTTATTTTTGTGTATGGTACACGCATGTGCTCTAACCTCATTGACTTGCATATGGCTGTCCAACCTTCCAGCACCACTTGCTGAAGAGACTGTCAGGGGAGATATATTACGGGTATATCTTAGAGCAATGGCAACCCACTCCAGTACTCTTGCCTGGAAAATCCCATGGACATAGGAGCATGTTACTTATGGCTGAGTAATAGTAACAGTAATAGTAACAGTCCACAATGTTGCAAAGAGTCTGACACGACTGAGTGACTTCACTTCACTGGAGCAGAAACACAGAGATGGGGAAAGAGCAATGAATTGGAGAAATTTTTAGAACTGAATAACCCAAGATTTGGTGATTGCTTTGAGATGATGTATGAAAGGTGGGGTAGATCAGTATGGTGCTGAGCTTCCCGCACTGGGCAATGTGGAGTGATTACAAGAACACTGGAGGAGAAGTATATATGGAGATGACAAGTGCTATTTGGATAACACTGAATATTGAGACTTCTGTAGGTTATCCAAGTGGAAATCTCTAGTACATGTTGAGCCAAAGAAAATTATTCACAATTCTCATTCGGGGCGGGGGGGGCAGAATCACAAGAGTGGCTGATAAAAACCAGCAGGGCAGTACAATCTTGGAAACTTGAGGTGATGCCAAAATTTCAGGGGAAGGCAGAGCAAGAGGGGTCAATGAAAGAGCATCAGTGTGTAGTGGAACAAAAGTATTTATGTGTGAGTCATCAACCCTGTATGTTGCTTTTCCTCCACTTCTCATCCATGCCTGAAGAAGAAATGTGCCTTTGGCCCTTGATTTCTTCCTTCTTCCCTCTTCCAAATTAGTAAGGAAAGCAGAGGCAGAAAGGGCAAATAAATCTACATAATAAGGAGACGGGTGGAGGAAGAATGTGGGAGTATAAAGAAGAGTCTTGTCTTTGTAGCTCAGAAAGAGAATTTTGGAGATTGTGGTTTGAGAGGTTCCAGACCAGCTGTGAGGTTTAAGGAAAGTGGTAAATGTTATAGGAAGCTTCGATAAATATGGCTGAATTATAATCCCTCTAATATTCTTAGAGGAATCTAATGTAAGGCTAAATGACTTTTAGTTGTTGTTCTGAACATCTTTGGGAAATTCTTTGAGTAGACTGAGCTCCATGACACAACAGATTTACTAGGGTTCTAAGGAATCACTAGGGATATGGGTAGCACCCAAAGGGAAGTAATGCCACAGAAACCAACAAATGATGGAGTAGTTCACAGTACTGAATGCTACTGAGAGGTCAGATAATCAGGTCAGCTTTTGCTAAGGCAGTTTTAGAAGAAGTTGGGATCCATGAACAAGATAAGGAAGTGGGACAGTTGGTTTGATCTAGTTGAACGAAAAGCTTTACTGATAAAGGAAAGAATTAGGGATAGCTAATGGGAGATAAGACCATTTGCAGTGAGACATCAGTTTACACATGTATTGAATACAAAGTGATTGATCTGAGCAGGTGTTTCAGTTCAAACACTTTCATTTTCTCTTGCCCTTTAGCCAAAGACCTGCTCCTCTTCCCTGATGACTTGATCCCTGAGCCACTTATCTTATTATCGTTGATCTACTGTAGATTACCCTCATGGAATAATGCTACAGGAAGAGTAGCAAATGAGAAGGCATTTGGTTCTTATCCAGGAATATCTGGGATAGAAATTCCCATACTTTCCTGTGTGAAGACTATAACTGGTTTGTTGTTTTCTTCTTCTAGTTTAGATGTTCCCTCAGAAAAAAAGTTATTACAGAAAATGTTAAAAAATGAAAGCATCTGACTGCCATTCTCTCTTTCAATTAAAAAAGTTAATAATATATATTTTGCAATAGTAAAAATTGTGTCTCTACACAGGTTAGAGGCTTCCCAGGTGGTGCAGTGGTAAAGAATCTGCCTGCCAATGCTGTAGGAGTCGCTCAGTCATGTCCAACTCGTGATTCCACGGACTGCAGCCCACCAGGCTCCTCCATCCATGTGGATTCTCCAGGCAAGAATACTGGAGTGGGTTGCCATTTCCTACTCCAGGAGATCTTCCCTAACCCAGGTACTGAACCCAGGTGCAGGAAACATAAGACCCGCAGGTTTGATCCCTGGGTCAGGAAGATCTCCTGGAGTAGGAAATGGCAACCCACTCCAGTATTCTTGCCTGGGAAATCCCCTGGACAGAGGAGCCTGATGGGCTACAGTCCACGGGGTCACAGAGAGTCAGACATGACTGAGTGACCGAAACACACAGGTTAGCTTTTGTACACATGGGAAGCAAAATGTCTCTAGCTTCCTCTGAGTGAAGCAAATGCTTCTTTAAAGAGGAAGATTTGCTTAGGAGGAGAAAAGTTAAATTTATGACCATCCTAACATTCTTACTTGCAAGTTCAAAGCTCTTTTTGGTGACTTCTAGTCCAGATTACCTTGTCTTGAAAGCAGGCTTGGCGGTATTGTGCTAACAAGGTGGCAAAAATATTATTTCAACTATTGTAGTAGATACCATGTTCTGCTCTTAGACCTCCATTCCTTAGGGTTTGGGATTGCCCTATCTCAAAATGTCAGACCAGTGTAACACAAAATGTGATCTGTAGACAAGCAGCAGAAGCAACACCAGGAGTGTGTTAGAAATGCTAATTTTCCCATATCGCTATAGAGCCCCTGAATCAGAACTGCTGGAGGTGGGGTGGTGCAAGGCCGGAGAATCTATATTTCAACACGCCTTCCATGCGAGTCTTGCACCTACAGAAGTGTGGGAAGAACTGCACAGGCTCATGGGAAGGAACCCTGTCTTAAAGCAAGTTAAATGTCTTCCCTTGCCCCTTGAAATGCATTCCCTGCCCCTTGAAATGCATTCCCCTGCATTCTCACCCTGCTGGGTCCTAAGAAGCAGACCCATATTGATGATACCAGCAGTGTCCTAGAAGGATTGATTGATAGCACCAAAAGGAGATGGTGTGAGAAGAGTGTGGTCTGAGATGTTTATTTCTTCCCAAGGCCCTTCCTGCAAGGTCATCAAGGGCTGGTGGCTTCCTTTAACTGAAAGTCACAGCTTCTTATCAGTTGGCTGTCTCCATACAGTGCTCCGTGCCTCAGTTTCCCCCTCCTCTCAACTTTTCTTTGTAGTGCTGCTGATGAATTCCCCACCACTGCTAGTGTTTCCAGGAAGTTATACTGTCCCTGGACCTTTCCCTGGGTTTAACTTCACCTAACAGATAATTGGTAAAAAGTCACTTTTGTAATACTTCCTTTAAATCACCCATCCTAAATATTGCCTTACTTTTCCTTTCAGAACTCAGACACAATCTATATATTGCCAATACCTAGCATGATGATTAAATATTTGTTGTAGGACAGATGAAGGGAAAATATAGATGCTCCTGTCTTATGATGGATCAACTTATGATTTTCTAACTCAACAATAGTACAAAAGCAATATACATTCAGTAGAAATTGTACTTTGAATTTTCATCTTTTCAATGGTCTAGCAACAAGTGGGACAATACATTCTCGTGATGCTGGGCAGTGGCAGCTTCCAGTCAGTCATAAAATTGTGAAGGCAAAGAACTGATACACTTATTATCTGTATCCATATTCTGATTTTCACTTTCAGTATAGTATTCAATAAATTAAATGAGATAGTCAACACTTTATTGTAAGATGGGATTTGCTTTAGATGGTTTTGCCCAACTGCAGGCTGGTATAAGTGCTCTGAGCACACTTAAGATAGGCCAGGCTGCTAAGCTATGATGTTCAGGTTAGGTATATTAAATACATTTTTGTTGTGTTGTTTTGTTTTGTTTTTCTCCTGGCCACACTACATGGCTTGCAGGTTCTTAGTTCCTTGACCAGGGATCAAACCTGTGACCTCAGCAGTGAAAGAATGGAGTCCTAACCACTGGACTTCTAGGGAATTACTTTAAAAGCATTTTTGACTTACAGTATTTTCAGATTATTATGGGTTTATTAGAATGTGGCCTCATCATAAATTAAGGAAGATCTGTATATATGGAAAGGCATAATCCTTGCCAAGAGCAACAGTAATTAGTAGCTTAGAGACTGTATACTTAAAAAAAATGCCAATAGGCTAATTTGAAAATGTACTATGGAAACATGCGATGTGGATTTGGATAGACATGAGATCCAGAGTACTGGCTTTGGAAGGTACTGTCTCAAATACTACCTTAATGCATTAAATGGGAGGTGATTGATTCCAGAGACCATCAAAATTCACTGCCCTCAAAATTTTCAAAAGTGAAATAGGAGAACACAGTTACAAGGAATGGGAAAACTTGATAGGCAATTCAAAAATAATGATTAAACCTTCAGGAGTTAGCAAGTATGGCCGGTGGGAGAAGAGAATTGAGAGTAGTATATTAAATCCCGGCTCTTTGGGGTGGCTCAAGAGTAGTCATGCATGGATGTGAAAGTTGGACTGTGAAGAAAGCTGAGCACCAAAGAATTGATGCTTTTGAACTGTGGTGTTGGAAAAGACTCTTGAGAGTCCCTTGGACTACAAGGAGATCCAACCAGTCCATTCTGAAGGAGATCAGTCCTGGGTGTTCTTTGGAAGGACTGATGCTAAAGCTGAAACTCCAGTACTTTGGCCACCTCATGCGAAGAGTTGACTCATTGGAAAAGACTCTGATGCTGGGAGGGATTGGAGTCAGGAGGAGAAGGGGACGACCAAGGATGAGATGGCTGGATGGCATCACCGACTCGAAGGACAGGAGTTTGGGTGAACTTCAGGAGTTGGTGATGGACAAGGAGGCCTGGTGTGCTGTTATTCATAGGGTCACAAAGAGTCAGACACGACTGAGTGACTGGACTGAACTGAACTGAAGGGTAGTCAGCTGGGTCAGGCTTAGGATGGGGCAATATTAAGGACAAATTTCTAGTTCTTGCCATGGTGCCATGTCTGTATTATTACTCAGCAGACATAGTGAAGCATGGCTATTTTCTTTCTCAAAGAAGAGACCTACCAATATCAATACCCCCATCTTAATACAATCTGCTCATCCCTCTTGTTAACTGATCTATGGCATATCCCTTAGCCTTTGCCAGCAATGAGAAGTACAGTCAATATGAATCAAAAGGACTTGGAAGGCTTGGCATTTGGGGACCTGGTATACAACCCCAACTTGTACTCCACCACCTTATTTTATTTCCCCCAGTTTGAGCTTTCAGGGCCATCTGTAAGCACTGATCACTTTGTAAACAAACACAAATAGATGGACAACTGACATTATTTAGAGTTATGATATCCTGGCTCTGTATTTTATGTATTTTAAAAATTCTTTTCTAAGAGTAACTGAATTTATCCACCAGCCAATCAAAACAAGCAATCCTTGGAAGTTTTTTTAAAAAAGAAAGTTTCCATCTGCAGCATAATGCTGTATATCCAGACCTGCTTCTCTTATCACTTCTTTCACCCAAAGTTCCCTCAACACATCTTGAATCAACTCTTCAAATTTCTATTCTGGCTCACCACATGTCAAATCTTGCTAAGCAAATGAAGAAACAACACTCAACATATCTCTTCCTGTCAACAGCAACATCTGCGTTCGAGTCATTAAAGACGAGATCCTAAATTTTCTCCCACTCTTTACTCTCATATCACACTCAGTAAGGAATGTATACAAGCACTTTCCCTTATTATTATGGATTGCGGTATGCAGGGCTCAGAATCAGTGCTCTTTGCCTTAACATCTTGTGCCTTGATTACTAATTAAAGTAACATCTCCAACTAATTCAACCACATGATGTATGTCCTGCCTGACAGGAGGCAAATTTAACTACTCTGCTGGACACAGGATACCTTCTGCAGATGGTGAAACTGTAGTCACCAGCATGAAATGTCATCTGCTTAAGTCATTTTAACTCCAGAACAGTAGTTTCTGTCTCATTACCTAAGCTTTTGTACTTCAGTTTCTGCAAAGATTGATGACACTGAATGCCAGTAGATCCTAAGTTCTCATAGCGGGAAAGTTACTAAAGCCAAAATAGACATTGTGCCCCCAAAATGCCACCTAGTCCAGGAAGACATGAAAATATGTAGGTAGCTGGTTTTAATGCGGCTCAGCTGGTAAAGAATCCGCCTGCAGTGTGGGAGACCTGGGTTCAGTCCCTGGGTTGGGAAGATCCCCTGGAGAAGGGAAAGGCTACCTGCTCCAGTATTCTGGTCTAGAGAATTCCATGAACTACACAGTCCATGGGGTAACGAAGACTTGGACATGACTGAGTGACTTTCACTTTCACTCTCAAGACCCATCTAAATAAATGGTGAATGAAGAAACTACCCTCTCTGCCTAAAAAGCTTAATAGAACAGTTGTTTTATACACATTTGAAACTAAGCTATTGGGTTTTAAAAATTCAGTAAGGGAAGAAATATGGACAGTAGTTGATTGTATGTGCATGTTTTATTTCCTCCTGCCCACTTAACACCAAGTGTCCAGCATATCAAATTATTCATCACACATCAACAATCTCTCCTAATGGAAGTCCAACAGTCACTTCAGACTTAGCAAGTTAAAAACTGATCTGATGACTTTTCCCCTTATATTATTCTCCTTCTTTTGACTTTGTTATCTCAGTGAATGGCAACCTACTTACCCAGATATCTGAAGCTAAACTCTGGGAGACATTTCCATCTACAACCAATCACCAAGCCCCTTTTTTTCCTCCTTATGTGATATTCCTCAAACCCTTCCTTTTTATTTTCAGCCTCCATTGTCTTCATTTTGTTCCCCAAAATGTTTCACATGAATAGATGACATATCCTTCTAACTAGTCTGACTCCAGACTATTGCCCTTCAATTAATTATCCAATTGTAGGTCAATCTGACTTTCTAAAAATACAGAAATGATCCTTGGGCTTAAACATCTTCAGTACCTCCTATGTCTAAATGTATCTTTTAGAAACCCAACCTCCTTATTATGGCACACAAACTGTTTTATAATCTGGCCCCAGTCTTATGCCTTCACCTAATTTCTTGCCATTTTCAACACTCACTTGATACTCAAACTGTACCCAACTACTTGCAGTTTCTTGAACGAGGACTAACCTCTTTAGCCTTCATGCCCCAGCTTGGATCTCAGGTGGGCCATCTGTGACCCCCAGAGCATACTTGGCAATATCTGGAGACATCCAGATTGTCGGGGCTCAGGGGGTGCTACTGACAGGTGGACAGCACAGTCTCTGCAACAAAGAATAACTCAGCCCCAAATATCAAAGGTTCCAGGATTAAGAAACCCTACCCTGAGTCCCTTGGGCTGGAAGGAGATCCAACCAGTCCATTCTGGAGGAGATCAACCCTGGGATTTCTTTGGAAGGAATGATGCTGAAGCTGAAACTCCAGTACTTTGGCCACCTCATGCGAAGAGTTGACTCATTGGAAAAGACTTTGATGCTGGAAGGGATTGGGGGCAGGAGGAGAAGGGGACGACAGAGGATGAGATGGCTGGATGGCATCACTGACTTGATGGACATAAGTCTGAGTGAACTCCGGGAGTTGGTGATGGACAGGGAGGCCTGGCGTGCTGCGATTCATGGGGTTGCAAAGAGTCGGACACGACTGAGCGACTGAACTGAACTGAACCCTGCTTCCATTCCTTCCCTTGTGTGGCAGAAATTGCTCATTATTCACAGTATCCATTCTCCATTTTCATTTTCTCTTAATCATCAAACCTCCCAAGTTTAGCTGGGCTGCATTCCCCAGCTTCCCTTGCAAGTGTAGAGCTGTGTGCAGTTAAGGGTTATCACAGTAGGCCTGAGAGTTCTATCCTTAAAACTCTGCTTGCAAGACGGATCCTTGGCTGGCATCTGGAAACTCGAATTTTATGAGGATTCCCACCAGTTCCTGATAGGAGTGGATCCCTATGCCTAAATAGTATGGAAATATATAGATTATGTTGACTCTTGCTTTTCTTCTGGGAGTCTGGAATTTGGGCACATTCTCCAGTAGAAAGTGACATGGCCAGTTCCAATAAAAATCCCTGGGACCAGGTCTAATGCGCTCTCCTGGCCCAGTGCATTTCATACATGTTACTACAGTTTGTTCATGGAGGAATTAGGTATATCCTAAGTGACTTGACTGGGGAGTGCTTTTGGAGGCTTGAAACTGGTTACCTCTGTACTTCACCCAATGGGTCTTTTCCTTTTGTTGGTTTCTCTTTTTCTTTTCTTACAGTAAATCTTGGCCATGAATTTAACCACATGCTGAGTTCTGTAAGTATTTCTGTATCAAACTGGAAGAAGTCTGGGAACTCCTTACAAAACATGTGACTAAATTCTGGCCAGGGATAAGTGCACCTAAGTCAACTTCTGGGTTACAGCCTTTAAAAATTGATTCGCTCTCCGTTCTCTTTTCTTTTGTCCTATTCACTGGATTGTAGATGTGTTATTTGCCAGCTTCAGTCAGGTGGATGAGAACCATACCCTGATGCAGAGGTTGGCAGGCTTTTTCTCTAACCAGGATTCTAATCTCTGTTGAAACTACTCATATCAGCCACTGTAGCACTAAAGCCTCCATAGACAAGATGTACACAGATATATATAGCTGTGTTCCTATAAACCTTTACTTACAAACAGCAGAAGTGGGCCAGATTGTCTGCTGTCGTGGTTTGCCAGTCTCTACCCTAGAGGACAGAGAAAGAAGGCAATGAAAGACATTTCTTCTTGGGTTTAACTCCTTTGACGTGATCACCCCCACATGCTGTCCATTCAAATGTCCTCTTGTGTTTCCATCTAGTCACGTATATATCAAAATATCTATCAAAACAAGTACATGTCTGAATTATCTCTCCACTCCATTAGTCTTTAAGCCCTTGAGGGCAAGGGCCATTTATCCCCATATCTTTAGTGTCTATCACAGTGCTCACCATGTATCAGGACTCAAAATAAATTTGTTGATGTGGTTAATTACGTGTACTTTTTTTCTTATGTTCTTTACTATTCATTCCCTGGCAGTGTTGCTGGCAAATGAATGAAGGTAGTATTACTCATCCAGTCAGAACTCTACTCTGTAGCATTCTTGCAAAGACTTCCAGCCTCTAGGCTACATCTCAGAAGGATGCTCAAAGGTGCACATGTCTCACTTCAGAGGTGCACTTGTTCTAAACCTTACAAAGCATTCAATGCGATAGAACTGGGCATACACTGAAAGAATGTTTATATCTCACAGCCAGAATCAGGTTCAGCATTTTTAAATTTTACCCAATGCCCTTTGTATTCATTGATCACGGGACAATGCTTCCTCTTCTGTGAAAACAAAGTACCAGAAACGTCCAAATAATTCAGGTGCTCACTTTTAGGAGTGTTTCCTAAGGCAGCCAAAGGACAAATGATACCAGTGGGACTGGTCTTGCTTGTGAGAGACAAAACTGCTCACTTGTTGGCCAGAATTTCTGGTTCTTCTACATACCTCAAATCCGCTCCACTCTCTACAATGGAGTTCCAAATACCTTCCTATAAACCCTCCTATAGTTTTGGAAACAGCCTCATTGGGTATGTTGAAGCTATAGCATCCTTATCTACATAATTCCTCTTATATTAGTGCTCTACCATCCAAACTTCTGTGAGATAAAGATTTGATTGTAACTGGAAGCCATCAGGTACAGCTCAGAAGATGTGTTAAGGGTAGGCTGTCCAAGTGCAAAGCTTTGGGTGTACTCTCTGCAGGCTGTCAACTCCCTGTGACTTGCCGGGCCAGCCCTTGCAGTTCTGATCTAGCACGTCACTACTCATATAAGGCTTTCTCTGGTTCCAAATGTTCACATGGCTCCCGTCATGGCTGTCTTTCCTGGTACCTCTCTTCACTGGTGAGGTGGCATCAAGCCCTCAGCAGGGACTCCACTGTGGAGTCAATAGACCAGCCTCCTTCTGGCCTCAGTATCTCCTGAGGCTGCTGGGACATATACCTCCTTTGCATGTCACTTATTGGCTGCTTACTGTCTGATAGAACAGCTAATCCAAGGATAGCAAGGCTTTCTGAAATCTAAGATGAATATGAATTACATATTCAGAAATATTTATAAATATTTACAAATTTGAGCTTATCTTGACCATTCATAAGACAAGAGAAGCAAATGTTACATGAAAGTGGGAGGTCAAGGACTGGACAAAGCCTGGGACAGAATGGATCTGATCCCAAATAGATGATGTCCAGCACAATAACACAACATTATGTGTTGAAAGAAAATGGTGTGAAATTGAAAGAGCATATGGTGTTTTGGCCAAAGTTTATGAGAACTCGGAGTGTCATCCTTAAACCCAAAGGGAGAGGTAAGTACATGCCTAGAGATTATCTGAGTCTGTATCAAATAGAAATCAAATTCTTTATCTTGCATCATATAAAAAGGTAATACATGATGATGAAACAACATAAGTCAATCCAATCTGGTCTGTTTTCCTAAGCTTTACTTAATTCACTGTTTCTACCTATCTGAATAAAATCAGATAATTTTTCTTGTGTGAAAGCCTTAGTAGACATCCACCATTCAATTTCTACTAATTCTAGACAGCCTATGACAAATTTGTTTCCACTCAGAAACATCCACTGTTCTCCCTTTAGCCTCTATTTTCACAGAACTTGTCTGCCACTCACAAGAAGACCTTCGTGACACACAGCCTGTGTTACTCAGTGTTCCTTGATATGAATTATTTATTATCTCACCTCAGGGATATGCTTCTTGAGACCAGAAGCCTTCTGATCTCAAGTTAGCAGTTAGCCTAGCACAGCTATGTTGCAGCTACTCAAGGAACCCTTGCTTGATGGGTGGGTTCTTAAGGATTGCAGAAGTGAAGAAAAACCGGACTAACAAAGACCATGCCACAAAACATGAAAGGCGTGAAAGCCAGCTTGTACAGGAACTGGGGCCTCCTGAGGAGTTTCAGGGCTCCTTCCTTGGAAGTCCCCAGATGCCAGGCTGGAGGCAGAGAGTCCCAGGGCAGGAGCTCCCTGGCTGCTTGCTTTCCCAAGTTCTGAAGTCCAGGAGAAAGTACTAGTCCAAGGCCCCAAACTCGCTGTCCAGAAAGAAAACTCAAATCTGTACCATTTGACAGGTCACCTTACGGACAGAGCTCAGACCCCAGCAGATGTTTGCAGTGATCCAGGCACAGCAAGGACATTCTGCAAGGGTTCTTGGGTCCCAGCACAAGGCCAGGAAGTATGAGTCACGTGGGGCCTGAGAAAAACCAGATGCTTGGGAAAGAAATAACAGGAGATGTAGAAATACTGTATGGTCTAGACTGAATGCTTCAGTGGTCTCAAGATAAACAAAGTAGGCCAAGGGTGAAATGTGTGCACTCAGGCAGCTTTCCCCAAAGACTTCCAGCTCCTATCTTCAGGAAACAGCAAAGCCTCACTTCTGTGACCACAGGCAAACTTGGCATGCACGTTCTTGCTTTCTTTCAGCCTCATCAGTGTACTTGAATTTATAGGACGGCACATACCCATCGCAAGCATTTCCCCAGATTCTTGGCCCTGATCTTGGGATATATGGAAAGGAAGTCTCTACAGGCGTTTTCTTCCCACAGGAGGTGCTAACAAAGCTGCCTTCCCTTTCCGAGGAGGGGTCAGTGTTCTGGTGCTCTGCTCTGGCTGTTTGCTCTCCTCACATATTACTTGCAGGTGGATAAGCGCTGGGAGCCACGTATTCACTTTGGATAAGTTTGCAAAGGCTCAGGGAGGACTGGCTGGTCCCAGGAGAGGCTGGAGCCTAATGATGCTTTAGCCAGATGGTGTCAGAGAACACTGTCGTTCACGTGGGCAGGAGAGACAGTCAGCACAAATCTCTCGTTTGACAGGCTAGGAAAACAGTGCTCCAAAATGAGTGCTTGCAAACTTGTCTCTCAGCATTGTTTTCTTCCCATCGGGTTCTGAGGATCCGTCCAGGCTCTGAAACTGTCATAACAAGGGTCCTGTCCAGCTGGGCTCACCCATCTGTGCCTGAGATACGCCAGAGCATTGTCTCAGCTTTCCCAGGGTGAGTTCCTGTGCTGGCTTTGTTTCCAATCATCCTGTTTCTGACCCTTACTTTGATCCTTTGGCTCATGTCCCTCTCCATCCTGATGAACTTTTTGACGTATTATTCTTTTGACTTGACTTAACTGGACTTTTAATCAACTTTCTTCCTCCAGATAGTCCTATGTATGTGCCTGTTGGCGCCCTTCCAGGCCCCCCTCCCACCCTTGCAGATTCTTGTTCAGAGCAGCCCCGACTGGAGCTGAGCTAATTCCATCGTTCCTCCCACATCTGGCTGCCTGGGAGGGCTGTAGGAAGCAGTTCTGCACACACACATGTGTAATCAAATTATACTAGAAAGCCAGAGTCTTTATATTTCAAAGCCCCGCATTCTCCATCAACAGATAGACTATCAAAATATTTAGTCTATTAACTAACCAAATTAATGTTGAAACCACCAAGCTCTTTGAGAAGCACAGGTGGCAAGTGTCAAAGAATTGACCTCAATGGACAAGTAAACTTTTTAAGTCCTTGAAGAAAATACAGGCTTGCGATCCCAGGCTTACAAATTAGGCTTCTCATCTATTAGTACAGTGTCAATATATAGTGGTAGAAAAAAAAATGAAAAGGAAGAAACACAAGTCTTCTGGAGAAAATTGAAAATGTATCCACCTAAACATAATTTAAGTAAATGCTGTGAGTACTAAAGCAATGCCTTTCAGATTGTCAGCTTTTCAGGCAGACATGATGCAAATACCTGAGTCTGCATTCCCGAGATAAATTCTGTTCTGTGCCTTTCAGCCCTAATATGTGAATTTAAGAGCTGTAAGAGGGCAGTAGTGTGATTTATTTATTCATTGGCCACACCACATGGCATGTGGGCTCTTCGTTCCCCAACAAGGGGTTGAACCTGCACCCCTTGATTTGGAAGCATGGAGTTTTAACCACTGGATTGCCAGGGAAGTTCCTCTTTGTTCTGAGTTACTATTTATATTTTAACCCAGCTTTGCCTCTATGATGTTCCAGTCTGCTCAGCGGAGATTAAGCATCTTATAATTTCTTCTTTTGGACTAGTGGTTCCCACTGTCCCTTCTACCCAAGGAATTTCCCCTCATCTCTGTTTTTCCAAACTCAACCATCCTTGAAAGACACAGAAGGTCCTGCCTCTTTCTTGAAGCCTTCTGAGATGGTACCGGACAACCAGGTTTTGTTTTGTCTTTTGAGCTCTTGTGCTGCTTATTGTTCTTCCCACTCTTCTAGCATTGGTTAATTATATGAACCAAATACTAAGGCTCATGAAAATTTACCTGGGGATACAGACCAACACACACATGCTTTCTATAAAAATGCAGTTCCTTAGTTAGGAATCTTAGTTCTAGGATTAAACATAGCTTCCTTTTAGAAAAAGTGAAAGAAAGTGAAGTCGCTCAGTTGTGTCCGACTCTGCAACCCCGTGGACTATAGCCCACCAGGCTCCTCTGTCCATGGGATTCTCCAGGCAAGAATACTGGAGCGGGTTGCCATTTCCTTCTCCAGGGGATCTTCCCGATCCAGGGATCCAACCCAGGTCTCCCACATTGCAGGCAGACGCTTTAACCTCTGAGCCGCCAGGGAAGCTTTCTTTTAGAATGGGTTACAAATTGGCAGCTCAGGGAGCATACTCAACACAAGAAGTCAGGAGTTTGTTTTTGTTTTTGCCCTACACAGTGTTGGGTGGTCCAATGTTTTAGTAAAGTCAAATTGTTATATACTCAATATTTTAAAACTGGGAATTTTCCTCTCTCTCTCTACATATATATATTTCTAGCTTTTCTTCAGTTCTCTGAAGGTTTGCCAGCACTGGAGTCTCCTGACTCCCTGTAGGAGGGCCACTCACCCTGGATGGAGTCAGCACTTTGGTGGCTCCAGTCCTTATGTCCCTCGTGTCCCCACAGCACTGAAGCTAAGGGCCCTCTGTCCCTGCCATCCTCCAAGCATCTCACTTCATTTGCCTTATGTGTCTTGGCTCCTAAGCATCTGAGTTTGCAAGGTCCCTCATCACGAAATTGTTTTTACCTGCAGTTTCACCTAACTCTTTTTGACTTCTTCAGCTTTTAGCAGCCACTTTAAACTTTCTCTTGTCTTCACTTTAGGTATCAGCCTTCTCTTACTTAGCTCATTGGCTGCTGAGAGTCTTCAGAACGTCAAAGCAACTTAATTTCAAAAGCTCTTAACTACATATTTTGAAATAATCTGTCTTAACTCTCTCAGTTATGAAATACTTCTCGTTCACTCTTCCCTCCCTAATTCTTTTCTTAAGAGAAACTGACTTATGATCAACGCTGCCTGTGCCATCAGTTTGGTAATAATTAGAAAGAGCAAGGTGTAGGCATTACCACCCCTGCCCAGGTCCCTGCAGAATGGAGAGTGGCTTATTTTTCATACAAGTGAGAGACATCTTTTACCAGCTTGAGGGTCATGTTGTCATCCACATCGTGGTAAGTCAGCTCCAGGAAGCAAAAACTCATCCCTCCACAGGCCACACAATTCTGAGGATCTGCCCCGTGAATGAGACTCAGGGCACCAACCTGGCTTTGCGGAAATTAAGCCTGGAAATGGGCTATGCAGCTTAGACTGTTCTCTCCCTGATCCAGTCTGTAAATATGCAGTCAAATCTCATGACTCTCCAAGCTAATGGCGTTCAGCTACTGGAAGGTCTTCGGAGGGCAATCAGGTGCTATTAAAAATATGCTAATGGCAGCTTGTGATCTAGCAGCAGGACCCCAGGATTTGGGGTTGGCATGGCAACTGCCAGCAGATAGTTCACGCAGAACAGGAACAACGGAAAGAATTAGAATGAGCTGCTTAAATGCAAGTGTTAATGAGAAATGTGGAACACTGTTGAGGACTAGAGAGAGTTTCTGCCCTCAGCAGCAAAAGCCACACACACACACACACACACACACACACACCCCAGAATACCTGGAAGTGAAATGAAGACATTCCCTTCTGCTGTGGCTGTGGAAAGCGAGTCAGCCATTAGAAAGAATTTTGTATTTAGCCTGATGGTTTTATAGCGACCTATGACCTTGAAAAAATCTGTGTGTTTCATGTGTGGATGAGAGAAATGTCATATGTATACGTGTCTCCCCACCAAGGCTGAAAGAAGAGGTCTGACAGGGAACAGCTTTTAGCAATCTACTGTATCAGAGGCAGTACAGATGGCAAGTTTTTGCTTTTAGCTTAACTGAATGTCAGAGGAAAAGGGGGCTCCCTCACAAACACATATCCAACCTGTAGAAAGAGTTGGAGACGAGGTCTTGCATCCAGGTGCCGATCAGTTACTGTGAAAGCCTACGATGTGTTTAAATATGTGTGCACATGTGTGCACTCCATTATTTTACATGTGCCCTGCACTCTTTCCCCTCTTTGTCTGAAGCTGGAAGTTTTACAGTAAGTCTCTGCCACTGTGGGCTTGGGATCACAAACAAGATTCTTCCCTGCTTTCCCACTGCAAAGAGTCAACAGCATTGGAAATGATTTCCCATGGCGGAGATGGACAGAAAAACAGGCTGAGTTCACTATCTCCATTAGCCTTGCTAGCTGATGTGGTTGGGGGAATGACAGAATAAAATCATGTGGAAGGGAGCTAAGACAGGCAAGGATGGGAATGGCTCCAGGAAAACAGAAGTAATATGTCTGCAGCCATCACAGACATCCCACAAGCTGAAGATGGAAATGAAGCCATTTATTCCAAATCACACATATCTTTGGGGGGCAGAGGGAAAGAAACAGAGAGGTAGACAGACCATGATTTAGGCGTGTTTGGGAATATAGACGGGATCCTGGGAAAATCTGTAAAAGTTCAAAGGACAGTCCGTAGGTAGAAAAGTAGGAACAGGGCAGAAAAGGAATTCAACTCCTCAGAGATTCATGTCTCGATTCACACTGTCCTTCGCTTTGCCTGAAACTTCAGCTTTGGGAAAAGACTGTGTCATTTGACAAATATACTTTTCCAATGACTTAGGCATAACTTCCTTTTCTTAGTCACTTCCTTCCTTTTCTTTGATACAATAGACCCTTAAAGAAAAACCAGGAGAGAAAAGCTGGTGGAAATGCTTGTGACTTGAAACAATTGCTATTGTCCCAGACGTGGTCAATCTAGCAGCCACTGACAGGTGTCCTGCCACTGAAAGGATGGACCTAGATGCGGCTTCATGTAAACAACACCTGGGAATCAAGGTTTTGTGGGGACAGCCTGAAGTTTATATAATTGGGGAAGCCACATTTAAGGAAAAAAAAACAGAATTATGATACAAAATTGCTAGGACCCCTCTAGAGCCTGGGAAAAGGTCTGGGCGAGTGAGGAGCCATGGCAGATGATATTCACTACCTGTTGTATATTTCTATGACATCATCTGTGGGGGCAGGGCCTTTCCATTGAGGGGTCCTTAGGCAAGAAAAAGTAGGGTCTATTTATTCTTTTTAATTTTAGCAGTCAGCCACGATGTAGCCTGGGCTTAAAACACCCGTATTGTCGTCTGTTCATTAGACTAAATTCTACATCCTGTACTGCTAATAGCACTTCCTGAGGAAATGGCCTGGAATTCCAAGATAACATCACTAAGAAACCAAGTGACTTTAAGGTGACATGCTTATCTCTAGAGCTGCCTGCCTGACTATGGTGTGTCACTGCAAATAAGAGGCAGTCTCCTGGTCTTGTAGCAATACTGACGTGTGTGGTGTGAAACTGAAAGAAGCCACAAGGTCCATCTTGAATCCTTCTAGATGCTGAAGGCAGGCAGCTCACTGCTTAGAGGACAAGTGCAGATTTAATCAGCGCTATTATAGCGTGAGCCTCCTGAAGAGGGATGTAGTAAGAAAGCAGAGCCCTAACCTGATAATTTGTTTTTGTTCAGTTGCTCAGTCATGTCCAACTCTTTGTAACCCATGGACTGCAGCACGCCAGGCCTCCCTGTCCATCACCAGCTTCCGGAGCTTGCTCAGACTCAGGTCCATAGAGTCGGTGATGCCATCCAACCAACCCATCCTCTGTCGTCCCCTTCTCCTCCTGCCTTTCCCAGCATCAGGGTCTTTTCCAGTGAGTCAACTCTTTGCATCAGGTGGCAAAAGTACTGGAGTCTCAGCTTCAGCATCAGTCCTACCAATGAATATTCAGAATTGATTTCTTTTAGGATTAACTGGTTTGATCTTGCTCTCCAAAGGACTGCCAAGAGTCTGAGGTGATAATAGGAATCTGTTTTTTGGGGGGTCTCAGGAACACCTGTGGTTCAGTTGCGCAGGAATTTAAAGGGATCAGGGAATTTCTGTCTTCAGCAGGGGATGTCTGTCTTCCCGCGGGGCTTCTCTGAGGGTGCTCATTTCCTCTGTTTGGTGGTGTCAGGCACAAAGGATGTGAATGGATGAGGACTTTCTTTGCAAGGGCGCCCTCTTGTGGGAACCTCATTATCTTGCAAGTGACGGGACTATCCACCCATCCCGCTGCCCTACACAAGGCACAGTTGTGAGGATTTCCAGTGTTTCCTGTAAAGTCCCAAAGACCAAGTCTCATCCAGCATTGATCTCTCCTCTATCTCCCTGCTGTGGCTGAACTGGTGTATTTCTCAATTCTATTGTGCTATGCTTAGTCATTTAGCTGTGTCCGACTCCTTGTGACCCCATGGACTTGTAGTCTGCCAGGCTCCTCTGTCCATGGGATTCTTCAGGAAAGAATACTGGAGTGGGTTGCCATGCCTTCCTCCAAGGAATCCTCCCAACCCAGGGACCGAACCAGGGTCTCCCGCATTGCAGGCGGATTTTTACCTTCTGAGCCACCGGGGAAGTTCAAGAATAGTGGAGTGGGTAGCCTATCCCTTCTCCAGGGGATCTTGCCAACACAGGAATCCAACTGGGGCCTCCTGCATTCCAGGAGGATTCTTTACCAGCTGCGCTACCAGTGTTAGCCTTCTCAGTTCTACTAGAGCCTCCTATACTGATAACCCGGGATTCCCTGGTGGCTCAGATGGTGAAGCGTCTGCCCGCAATGAGGGAGACCTGGGTTCGATCCCTGGGTCAGGAAGATCCCCTGGAGAAGGAAATGGCAACCCACTCCCCGTACTCTTGCCTAGAAAGTTCCATTGATGGAGAAGCCTGGTGGGCTACAGTCCACTGGGTCGCAAAGAGTCAGACACGACTGAACGACTTCACTCACTCTCTCATACTGATAATCCAGTTCCCTGTGAGGCAGAGTGTCCTTAGCACGAACTGCTTGCACCCTTCTCGTTCATTCTCCTAAATTCAGAAAACCCTGAATTAATCTGTCCCTTACTTGTCTATTTCCTGGCGGTCATCCTTCATTTTCCCCAGTCTATCTTCCAACTTACTTTCACTCCCAGGCTCTCTCATACACTATTTTCTTCATCCGAAGCATGTTCCCTCCTAACCTTCTCCAAATCTCAGTGATTCTTCAGATCTCAGTCTAAAAATCTGGAGACACCTGTTTCCCCCTCGAAGCCTGGGGTTGCGGCATGTTCTGCAATTGTGTACAGTGCTCTTTACTGCCCTAACATAGCTCTTACTGGGCTCCATTGTCATCGTATTTTTATTTACCAGCATTTGCCACTAGCCCAGGCTCCCCAACGGCAGAAATTCTGTGTTTCTATGTTTTGTTCCTGGTGGTGATGCCAGAGCCCAGTCTCTTGCCCGTCACTTAGTAGGTGTTAGTGGATGTTGGGTGATGAGTAAATGAGTGGCACCTGGTAAGACCCGATGCTGTAACACCACACACCACCCCTTAACCACCGATGCACACACATTCACTACAATTCCTGAGCAATAATTACCAATTTGGCAAACAACTACCCAGCACCTACTATGTGTCAAACACAGACATGGACACAGTATGGAAGGAATCAACAGAGAAATTAAAAAGAAGTAGAGATAGTAGTGGGTGTGGGTGGGGAGGGGCAGGCGGCGAGGATGGTGTCCACAGAGCCAAAGGACAAAAGGGGCTCACGGGGCAGAGGGCTGATCTGCTGAAACTGCACCTGCTGAGAAGGCAAAATCCTCAAAGGCCTTTACCACTTAGGTGGTCATTGTTCAAACCTTATCAGGAGCCATTTCAGATGAGTGGTGAAAATTACTGACTTGCTACTTTTAATCACATTTCGATGCTCCTGTGAAGAATGAGGGAGGAGCAGGCCCTTTTGTGTCTATTACAAGAAAGGTCCCTGAACAGGTTTCTGTTTTTATTAATACTTGGCCTTCACGTGGCTCCTGTAAAAGGCTCTGATTTGACCGGCCCTCCAGTCAGGACCACCGTGGCCCTGCACGCCCCCAGGTTTCCCAGCCTTCTGTGAACAATTAGCCTCCCTGACTTCTCATCAGGCTCGAGGAACAATCCAAGACTATGAAAGTAGGGTAATTGCCGTGAATGACTAAAGAAGGCTCCCAGCACTGAAGTGTTACCATGAGCTCTAAAACCTGCAGAATCATACGATAATTATTCCTGAAGCGGCTTGGCAGCCCTTAAGTATAATTATCATGTAATCTGCAAGGCATGTAATATTTTCAAAACAAGCATGAATGGGAAAGAAAGCTAATGAGCCTCTCTCTTTTTATTAGCACTGCCCTATCTGAGGTCAAAGGGGCCAAGATGGAGACAGGTCCTGTCCAAGAGCACCTCCCTCTGATGGGAGGGCTGTCACATTGTAACCTATTGTGACAGGCTTGTTTGCCTGTTGGCTCAAAATAGGGATTCCGTTCCTTCCCACTTTGTTTCCTCTACCTGTGGGTGGCTCGCTGCAGTGAAATATGTAAAATATTCAAGAGACTCTTAAGGATTTTAAGGTGAACTCAGAGCAAATTACCTTTGTCAGGCCTGGTGGATGGAGGCTTTTCAGTTTGCTTAGATTGCCACATGGAAAGGGAGCAATCAGGATAAACGGGCCCACAAAGCCTACGGGCTGTGCTCCTGACCCACTAGGACCGGGGACTTCCTCCTAGAGAACAGCACGGCGATTACCCGTCTCCTCTGGGGCCATCAATGCCCCAGTGTGAAATGCGGTAACTAGGTCTAAGAAACAAAGCACAACACAATTTTACAGCTCAGGGCGGGAGACCAAGACAGGCTTACGGTGTGGCTACTTGGGGAGATATTAAGTGAAAGGTAATTTTGAAAACTGCCGCCCGCCTCCAGCCAAGCAAAGCTCATTTAGCTGCAGCGGTGACGAGGGGGCTTGCCCGTGTGGGTGGTGGTGGGAAGCGCTGGATGAGAAGGTCCGACAGGGTAGAGGCTGCGCCTTCGTCCTCTCAGCATTCCAGGACACAGGCAGCTCAAGAGTAAGTGAAACACTTTGATCCATAAAAATCTTGCCTCTTTCCAGAGCTCTTGGCTTGTAGCCAGTTGAGACAGTGGACTGGAGACAGTGAGGGCGGGATTCGCTGGGGGACTACAAGCACTGTCTCGGTGTGTTATCACATGCTCTCCTGCTCGTGCCCAACCCCCACACCCCCGCCCCCAGACCTGGAGAAGCCCCCGTCTAGTCCAGCCAGGCAGCAAGAGCTTTCTGTGCCGGGCAGCCCTCCAGGACAGAGCAGTCAAGATACAGGACAGTGCTTAGTCTCATAACAGAGGCAAAATGTCAAGAATGGATTATTAAGCATAAAATTATATTATTTGGCTTATTTTATAAACCTACCTAGAAAAACAAACATGGAAAAGTTCAGTTCAGTTCAGTCGCTCAGTCATGTCCGATTCTTTGCCACCCCATGAATTGCAGCACGCCAGGCCTCCCTGTCCACCACCATCTCCCGGAGTTCACTCAGACTCACGTTCATCAAGTCAGTGATGCCATCCAGCCACCTCATCCTCGGTCGTCCCCTTCTCCTCCTGCCCCCAATCCCTCCCAGCATCAGAGTCTTTTCCAATGAGTCAACTCTTCGCATGAGGTGGCCAAAGTACTGGAGTTTCAGCTTTAGCATCATTCCTTCCAAAGAAATCCCAGGACTGATCTCCTTTAGAATGGACGGGTTGAATCTCCTTGCAGTCCAAGGGACTCTCAAGAGTCTTCTCCAACACCACAGTTCAAAGTAGACAGAACTTAAAATGTTAACAAGAATCACTGTAGCCTTTGATAATATTTTTAACATATTTCTTTATCTCTTCTTCTATGCAATACTGTGTTTTTTTCTATAATTGTGGCATATGGCACATAGCATTTGTATCTGACTTTAATAGTCATAATTGTTTCCCTGTAAAGTTATTATATACTCTCCATAAATACTTTTTATGGCTATAGTATGACAGGGTCATAATTTATGTACCCATTATTCTATGGTGGCACCATGATAGTATTTCCAGTTTCTCACCATTTACTAATAGTGCCATAAAGAATGTCCTTAGGCATATAGCATTTTCCTTCTTCAAAATTATTTTCTTGGGAAAACTTTTATGACCTAGGGTTGGACAAAGGATTCTTAAAAATGTCACCAACATAGGGTCTGTAAAAGAAAAAGTTAGTAATTCAGACCTCAGCAATTAAAAAAACTTGCTCAGCTTAAGATACCACCAAGAAAATAAAGAGACAAGCTGTAACTGGGGAAACAATGTTTGCAAATCACTTTTCTGACAAAGGTCATGTGTTCAGGATATATTATTTAAAAGATCAGAACTCAACAATAACAACCCATTAAAAAGTGGGCAAAAGACTTGAACAGGATCTTTCCCAGAGAGGATAGAAGAATAGCATATATAAACACATGAAAAATGCTCAGCATCATTACCATTAGGCGAATGTGGATACAAACATCAATTAGATACCAATATCCCTCTATCAGAGTGGTTGAAAGAAAAAATGCGGACAAGGAACTGGAACTCTCATACATCGCTGATAGGAATGCAAAACGGTATAGCCACTCTGAAAAACAGTTTTGTGATTTTGTATGAAGTTAAACAGACTCCAGCCACTGACCCTGAAACTCCACTCCTGAGTATTTACCCTAGAGAAATGAATACTTATATTGTTCTCACAAAAGCCTCTATACAAGTGTTCACAGTAGATTTGTTTGTAATAACTAGTAGCTGGAAATATCCCATATCCTTCTATGAATGAAGGCATAAGCAAATTGTGGTATATCCATACAATGGAGCACAACTAAATTGTCAAAAGGGAAAAAAAAATTAACTACTGATGTATTGGAAAACCTGGAAAACTTTTTGAAAGCATTATGCTGAGAGAAGCCGGTCTCAAAAGCACAAAAGAAGAATGGGAAAAGAAGCAGACTCCCCCAGATTGGTGGTGGCAGTTTTCGTAGGCAAGGAAACTTACAGGAGAGGCTGGTCTTGGGCGCCTGTAAGACTAGTGGACTTTCCAACCTGGAGGCCTCACAGTCACATATACCTTCCACATAATCTCTCGGGGCTGCATGCTTGAAAATGGCTCCAGCTGTGGGAACGGTGGGTGGGCAGAATGTACACTCCAAGGAGGGGAAAGCGATGGGGAGCCTCCATTTGCCTGGGTTCAATTCACAGGTCAACAGACAGTCACGTCCACTTGATGACGCTCTCCAGTAACATCTAGTTTGAATGTGTGTCAAGAAATCTGCTCCAAGATATTAACAAGCTGAAAAGTTCTTAATAACCTTTGCCGTAACTTAGAATGTTAAAAACGCACTTTTCCCCAAATTTATTTAATTATATTCAAATAAGAGTTGAAATAATCGATTTTTTAAAACTGTAAGGCACTTGAAATATTCCTTATTACTTACCACCCTTACAGATGAGAAGACTGAAGCAAGGAGCATCTCGCAGCTAGTTTGTGCAGAACTGTTGTCTGCGGAAAATCCTGCCTCCTTCCTCTTCCCTCTGCTCTTGAATGGTTCTCCTCCTTGGCCCCTAAAATTGTAGAATTTTTTTCTGACTGGTTGGCTGAACTTCCTATTGGTCAGACAGCCTTTTGGTAAAATGGACTGAAAACAAAGAAAAGATATACTTCCTAAATTTTCAGAGCACTGTGTCTTGAGGGACAAGTAAAATCACCCCAGGCTTATCCATTTCACTTTTTATTGTATGTAGAGCTAGAGAAGATCTAGAAGGGAAAAGGTAAGAATTGCTTTGTTTGCCTGCTACACTCTGGATACCTCCATTTTACCCCAAAATGTGGTTTGGAGAAGTAACAGTAAAATGTGATAATGATTCAATTCTAAAATCAACTGAGGGAAGTATTTCAGGAGAGGCAAATAAATTCGTTGTAGGGAAAGAAGTTTTCCAATGAAGTAAGGGGCTTGATGTCGGAAGAAATCAATTATAATTGAGTTACTCCTATCTCTAACTTGGCTGGACCTTGGCTTATGAGTGGGCTCTACTTGTATGAATGCCAGCTGGTAACTGGCAGTTAATGTTCAGTGAATGAATGATACTCTTGCCCTATAAAATGTCAACAAAAACTTTTAAGAGTATTGAGTGATATCTCATTTCAGTATAAAGAAGAATTTTCTTAAAACATTCTTGTTTAAAAGTGGAAAAGGAAAAGATTTTTAAAAAAGAATGGTGTACCTTGCAGAATATTTACTCTTGTATTCCTGTGCTAGCAGAGGCCAGAAAAGCACTGATAGGGAATCTAGTGGGTGGCATGAATATACAAAATCTAGGATCCCTTCCAACTCTAAGATTCAAAGATTCTATGGTAAATATGTTATCTTATATTGTCTCACATATTTAAAGCTATTCAAAATTTATTCTCTTGTTCAAAACTCTATGTCTTCAACTTCTATCTTTCTTAAATAAAAAGATTTCATAATATTGATGAAATTTGATGTAGCTATGCTATATGAATATATATTATCTCTATCTTATTTCTATCTATCTATCCACTACTGCTGCTGCTAAATCGCTTCAGTCGTATCCGACTCTGTGTGACCCCATAGACAGCAGCCCACCTGGCTCCCCCGTCCCTGGGATTCTCCAGGCAAGAACACTGGAGGGGGTTGCCACATCTTTCTCCAATGCATGAAAGTGAAAAGGGAAAGTGAAGTCACTCAGTTGTGTCTGACTCTTCGAGACCCCATGGACTGTAGCCCACCAGGCTCCTCCACCATGGGATTTTCCAGGCAAGAGTACTTGAATGGGATGCCATTGCCTTCTCCGATCTATCTAAGCTAGGATAAATATTCATATATACATCTCGTATATTCATGTACTCCTATGTATGAAGTGATTTTAGAAACTCTAAGATCTCAATTATGTAATCAACTGATTTTGGTCCACCATGGATGATAAGTGCCAAAGAGTGATATGTGGTTATTAACATCAGCAAAATGCCCTAAGTGACTATCTCTTATTCCATTTACTACCATAAGGGACTGGTTATTTGGTGATTCTGTCTACAACTTGGCAATGATTCTGGCTACCTTTTAAATTTATGTAAATATGCATCTATAAACCTCAAGTATATTTCATATTTGAAATTTTTTTCACATTAGCCTTTCTCTCAAGGAAATAATAAGGATAACATGATAAATATTTGTAAAGGAATTTAGAGTTTTTAAAGAAATTCTACATACATATTTGATATAGTGCATTTTATACCTGTTACAGCCTGAATACAGTCCTACTGTGACGTGTGTATATGTGTGCTTAGCTGTGTCTGACTCTTTGCAACCCCATGAACTGTTGCCCTCCAGGCTCCTCTGTCCATGAGGATTATCCAGGCAAGAATAAAGGAGTGGGTTGCCATGCCCTTCTCCAGGGGATCTTCCCAACCCAGGGGTCGAACCCAGGTCTCCTGCATTGCAGGTGGATTCTTACTGTCTGAACCACCAGGAAGCCCTACTATGATTACCACTTTATAGATAAAGACACTTAGAGTCAGTGCAGCTGAGTGTCTTGCCCAAAGTTACCCAAATAGTAATGATTGAGTTGGGACTGAAAAACCAGTTTCCATGATTCGACAATCCTTCCCCACTACACTAATATTGATAAATGTTCTCAGAAATTTCTTCACATAGGTAATTGAGTTAAAATAGGGTTCTTTGATTACTGTTTGAATGCTCTTCATTGTACAATGTAGGAATGTGATAAATCTAAGTACTAGAGAAATAGGCTCTGAAGAAACAGACAGATTTATAGAATTTTTCAAAGCCCCTTTACAAAATTGTAACATGATGTATAACTTTTTAATAAATATGATTAGGAAGCATTTAAATGTTGGCAAGATCTGCTACTATATAATGAAGTGACAAATCAAGCTGTGGTGTAATCTCAAATAGGAATATATAATGATGGTATCTATATAAGTCCAAAATAACTGCTTTTTTAGAAAATGACATTGCAGAGCCTAATTTTTTCCATTCATTGGTCACATTTTTGACATAATAGAGGCAAAGTCTCTATTTAAAAATATAAATACTTGTATGAAAATTGAAGAATTCAGTCCAGCATATCTGGCTTTTCTTGCAGTTATTTTTGTATTTGATTTCAGGGTCTGCTCTTTGATCTTAAGCTTCTTGAGCACAAACTGTATCTAGATTATATTTTTCTCAAGACACTGTTAGGAACAGAGGAGTGGTCTAATGAATGCATACTGAGTTGAAAACATGAAGCAAATGGGCTTCCCCAGTATTCTACTCTATGATCTGTGGTAAATTTCCAAAGCTGTTTAGGTTTCTCGTCAAAATGCGAACCATTGCTTTCAACGTAGACAACCACTCCTTTCTTAAAATCATTTCATCCCAGAACTTGAGAACATTTCTCTCCCGGTTTCCAGCTCTTCCTTTTGTTTTGCCTTTCTCTTTAACGTTGGTGCTTCCCAGGATCCTCTTTTCTACTTCCTTCTGATCTCTTTCCCCATTATCCCTGGGTAACTTCATATACAAATACTCCCCAGATCTATATGAGCAACTCATATCTTTCAGTGGAGTTCTAGATCTATATATCTAGCCTCCCACTGGATAGCTTCACATCTGCACTTGAATACACAAGCATCTAAAACTGAATTTATTCTCTTTCTTCAAGGGTGGCTCCTCTTACCATGTCCATCATTTACTTAGCCTTCCAAGCCAAAAACCCTAGAATCCTTGCCTCCCTCTGCCCCTCACTTCCCATCTTCTATGAGCCCCAATACCATGTCCATGACAGAGTCACAGGTTCTGGGGATTGGTATATGGATATCTTGAGGGCCATCGTTCTGCTTACCACATGATCCATCAGCTTAGCTTTACTAAACTGAAATGGCTATATCTTTCTACCTTTGTCTCAATCATCCCATTGCATCCAACCTGTTGGAAGGAAAGATTGTTGGATTGAAAGATTGTGACCTGGGTGAGCTGTCTGCAGCAGGGTTGGCTCCTGACAGGCTGATGGCTCAGGGTTGTCTGCTGACAGCACTCTTAGAAGCTGGGGCAACAAGCTCCTTTCTTGAAGGAAGAACTGTATGGTGTATCCCCAAGTTCATCAAAGTTCACTCTTTGAGCCATTTGGATTCACTTCTTCACAACTGCTTTGGGAACAGCTCCTCGTGGATTCTGGTGAGTCTTTCTGTCTGGGAGAGTTTCAGAATAAGAGGTGGGGAAAAAGCACAGTTCTGACCACTGCTGCAGATTCCAACTGACTCTCATCTTCTCCCTCCCCCACTAGCAAGTCTAGACCCCTGTCCCCTCTGGCTCATCTCATGGCACAATGCAGATCCTGTTTTTTAATCAAAGCACTTGTTCGTTTAATGTTATAACTGAACAAGGGAGTATGAAAGCGGTGCCCACAGGAATCACTGAACACATTCTTTGCCCCTGGTGTATCCTTGCAGCCCTGCCTCTTCTGAATAACAGGGATCAATTACTTAAGCCAAGATGGTGATTTCTTTCCTTTCCTGCTGATACCTGTATCCCTTGGTGGAAGACTTCTTCCACTGAAGATCAAGATTTCTAACCCTGCAAAGCCAAGAGCCTTATGAACGGGAGGCACCCATTTCTCAAATGAGCCACTGAAGTCAGGGTAGGTGTGGTCACTTCAGTTTCTGCCCCTTGGCTGCTAGAGCTTTTTAGTCTCCGAATGAGGACGCAGCACTAAACGAAGCCTTTGATTCAAGAGATGCCCCGTGTCCTGGAGGGTGGTCCATCATGCTCATGAAGTATCGCCCTCCAGCTGGCCTTCTAGCTGTACTTTCAGGAGGCTATCCTACTTTGTTCCAGAAGCTTCTTAGTGTGGAGTATGAGACGGGACCAGTGAATCCCGTGGTCATGGGCCCTTCCTGTGCTTCAGGTAATACGAGTTCACTGATTTGCCTCAATGTTTTAAGGGGCTCCTGGGTCCACAGAACAAATACACTGCAAGCTCTTGGTTAATAACCCTGGCTGAAGGCCTGCAGGTTGGAAAGGCAAAGCCACGCCAGGAATATGTGTCTAGTATGATCATTTTAGTCTGGCCCTTTCAGACTAAAAAGTGGCCCAATGTAGTCAACTTGCCAGCAGATGGTCAGTTCACCCTCCTCAATGAATGGTGCCATATTGGAGTCCAAGCATTAGTCTCTGTCCATGGCAGGCTGCACATCACGCAGCAGCAGCAGCAGCGCCAGCCTTTGTTGGGGGGGTGCCCGGCTGGCTGGGCCCGGGCACAGCCTCCGTGTCTGTCTCCGTGGCTGCTTCACGCGTGTGTCTGTGGTGTTGGCAGTGGAGTGGCCGATGACCCGGCCTTGCTGGTGCTCCCGGGCTGAGCCACTGTGTCTACTTTGTGGCTGGTGCCTCTTCTGTGTCGCTGGTGCCCTTTGGTGGACTTTGCAATGTGCTAGAATGCTCTGTTTTGCCCACTCCCTTCTGTGCCTTCATATGTCTCCACCTAGTCCTCCTCGTCTCCTCGTTTTTCTAATCTTCCTGCTTTCATGCTCCTGGCCATCTGGCTGGGCCATTGGCTTCTACCTGCGAGTTGCGCATATATTCTAATTTGGGCCATTTCTCTCTGTACAAAGTGGATGATCCCTTGAAGTTTTGCTTATTGGAAAGATTTTTGCTTGCCACAGTTTTGGTTCTCAGGGAAGGTGTGCAGGATATTTATTAGGAGTTTTCTTGATTTCCTTGCAAGGACTGTGGGAAAAAGAGAATGGAAGCAAGATTAGGTAGGCGGAGAAGGACAGCTTGTTATGGGCCTGCTGGCAATCTGATAGGAAACTCTGGAGCTAAAATGATCTTTTAGAGTTGTGCTATGCTGTTCTGTCATGGCTGGGCCTGCATATCTCGGTCTCAATTAGTCACCAGGTCGAGGCTGCTCTGAGAAAGGCATGATTCTGTCAAGGAGTTTCTGTGAGGCTGAGTCAAACCCCTGACCAGTTTGGCAGCTGAAGGCTGCAACTGCTGACACCCTCAGAATCTGGACAACAAGTCTTCTCTTGTAGGAGGATCGGGCGGCACGTTTCTGTGTCCACACAGGATCAGAGAGCCTGAACTCAAATCCTGTCTGTCTTATTACTTCCTGGGTGATCTTGGATAAATTAATTAACTGTTCTATATTTCAGTTTCCTCATCTGTAAACTGAGAGTCACAGTGTTACTTATTTCCTAGGGATATTGTGAACTTCTAGGACATAATTCATGTAAAGCACATTATATGGATCACTAGGAAGAGTCCAGTGAAACTCAACTATTATTTTTTATTAGAAACTAGATCAGGCTGTGCAGCACAGTGCTTCCAGAGCCTTAATTGTTGGATAGTTAGCATCAGACCTTCTCCTTTTAAAATGTGTTCTATTTTTCTTTCTGAGTTTAGACGTAGGGAGTTGTTTTTGTTCAGTTTCTCAGTCATGTCCGACTCTTTGTGACCTCATGCACTGCAGCATACCAGGCTTTCCTGTCCTTCACCATTTCCTGGAGTTTGCGCAAACTCATGAATCGTGGATGCAATACAACCAACTCATCCTCTTTTGTCCCCTTCTCCTCCTGCCTTCAATCTTTCCCAGCATCAGGGTCTTTTCAATGAGTCAGCTCTTTGCATCAGGTGGCCAAAGTACTGGAGCTTCAGCTTCAGCATCAATCCTTTCAATGAATATTCAGAGTTGATTTCCTTTAGGACTGACTGATTTGATCTTCTTGCTTTCCAAGGAACTGTCAAGAGTCTTCTCCAGCACGATAGTTTGAAGGCATCATTTTTGTCACTCAGCTTTTTTTATTGTCTGTTCTCACATCTGTATTTGACTACAAGAAAAACCATAGCTTTGACTAGATGGACTTTTGTCAGCAAAGTAATGTCTCTCCTTTTTAATATGCTGTCTAGGTTGGTCATAGCTTTTCTTCCAAAGAGCAAGCAACATTTAATTCCACAGCTGCAGTCATCATCTGCAGTGATTTTGGAGCCCAACAATATAAAGTCTGTCCCTGCTTCCATTGTTTCCCTATCTATTTACATGAAGTGATGGGACTGGATGCTATGATCTTAGTTTTCTGAATGTTGAGTTTTAAGTCAGCTTTTTCACTCTGCTCATTCACTTTACAGAGGCTCTTTAGTTCCTCTTCATTTTCTGCCATAATGGTGGTGTCATCTGTATATCTGAGGTTATTGATATTTCTCCCAAGACTCTTGATTTCAGCTTGTGCTTTATCCAGCCCAACATTTTGCAAGATGTACTCTACATATTCATCAAATAAGCAAGGTGACAATATATAGCCTTGACATACTCCTTTCCCAATTTTAAACCAGTATGTTTTTCCATGTCTGGTTCTAACTGTTGCTTCCTGACCTGTATACAAGTTTCTCAAGAGGCAGGTTAGGTGGTCTGGCATTCCCATCCCTTTCAGAATTTTCCACATTCCTTGTGATCTACACAGTGCTCAAAACTCTCCAAGCCAGGCTTCAGCAGTACATGAACTGTGATGTACTTCCAGATGTTCAAGCTGGTTTTAGAAAAGGCAGAGGAACCAGAGATCAAATTGCCAACATCTGCTGGATCATGGGAAAAGCAAGAGAGTTCCAGAAAAACATCTATTTCTGCTTGATTGACTATGCCAAAGCCTTTGACTGTGTGGATCACAATACGCTGTGGAAAATTCTTCAAGAGATGGGAATACCAGACCACCTGACCTGCCTCTTGAGAAATCTGTATGCAGGTCAGGAAGTAACAGTTAGAACTGGACATGGAACAACAGACTGGTTCCAAAGAGGAAAAGGAGTACGTCAAGGCTGTATATTGTCACCCTGCCTATTTAACTTGTATGAAGAGTACATTATGAGAAGTCCGGGCTGGATGAAGCCCAGTCTGGAATCAAGAGTGTCAGGAGAAATATCAGTAACCTCAGATATGCAGATGACACCACCCTTATGGCAGAAAGTGAAGAAGAACCAAAGAGCCTCTTGATGAAAGTGAAGAGGAGAGTGAAGAAGTTGGCTTAAAGTTCAACATTCAGAAAATGAAGATCATGGCATCTGGTCCCATCTCTTCGTGGCAAAAGGATGGGGAAACCATGGGAAACAGTGGCTGACTATTTTGGAGGCTCCAAAATCACTGCAGATGGTGACTGCAGCCATGAAATTAAAAGAAGCTCACTCCTTGGAAGGAAAGTTATGGCCAACCTAAACAGCATGTTAAAAAGCAGAGACATTACTTTACTAACAAAGGTCCATCTCATCAAGGATATGGTTTTTCCAGTGGTTGTGTATGGATGTGAGAGTTGGACTATAAAGAAAGCTGAGCGTTGAAGAATTGATGCTTTTGAACTGTGGTGTTGGAGAAGACTCTTGAGAGTCCCTTGGACTGCAAGGAGATCCAACCAGTCCATCCTAAAGAAAATCAATCCTAGGTGTTCATTGGAAGGACTGATGTTGAAGCTGAAACTCCAATATTTTGGCCACCTGAAGTGAAGAGCTGACTCATTTGAAAAGACCTTGATGTTGGGAAAGATTGAAGACGGGAAAAGAGGATGACAGAGAAGAGATGGTTAGATACCATCACTGACTCAATGGACATGAATTTGGGTAAACGCTGGGAGTTGGTGATGGACAGGGAGGCCTGGCATGCTGCAGACCATGAGGTCGCAAAGAGTCGTACACGACTGAGTGACTGAACTGAACTGACACAGTCAAAGTCTTTAGCATAGTCAAGGAAGCTGAAGTAGACGTTTTTTTGGAACTCTCTTGCTCTTTTGATGATCCAACAGATGTTGACAATTTGATCTCTTGTTCCTCAGCCTTTTCTAAATCTAGCTTGAACATCTGAAAGTTCTCAGCTCCTGTACTATTGAAGCATAGCTTGGAGAATTTTGAGGATTACTTTGATAGCATGTGAGATGAGTGCAACTGTACAGCAGTTTGAACATTTTTGGTGCTGAAATGAAAACTGACCTTTTCCAGTCCTTTGGCCACTGCTGAGTTTTCCAAATTTGCTTACATATTGAGTGCAGCGCTTTAACAGCATCTCTTAGGATCTGAAACAGCTCAGCTGGAATTCCATCACTTCCACTAGTGTTGTTCACAGTGATGCTTCCTAAAGCCCACTTAAGCTTACTGCCGGGGTCCAGCCCTGGTGGATCCAGGGGAAATTTGAAGGGCAAAGAACGTAGGTGAGGAAAAAACTTATTTATTTAGAAATATAAAAGAAATTAAGAAGAAATAGTATAGTAGGAAAATTTAGTGGAGAAAAGAGTCTAAATAACTTGGTTTACGTGGAAAGCCAATAAAGTTCCAGACAAGGAACTTGGACCATCTACGTTAGGCCACCTGCATCCTCTTGAATAGTGAGGGTGTCCCACCTTGGGCTCCCTCTCTCGCGGATCTTAGAAGCTGGGGCAAGTAAGTAGACATGGCGAGCCTCCACACCCCAGATGGAAATTCAACCAGAAAATAGAGTAAGAAAGGAAGACATGGGGGAAACGAGTCTTTCCAAATGACTAGCCCCTCCCTCTATTGTCCGGAAAGACCTTATATACCTTTTGATTTTACATAGAGATCAATGGATAATACAGAATTATGTAGTGTCAGCAGCCCTGACTCATCAAGACCAGGCTTTCTCTCTGCATACTTAGTTTTATACACAAGTCTTAGGTGATTTACATTATCTTCTGGCCAGAGGGCCAATTAACATTTTAAAGCCCTTTTCTGATAAGGGTAATAGTGTTGTTCTTCCCAAAGTCTGGTGCCGCTCTCAGAAAGCACTAAATAAAGTTACATTCTTACATAGCAACGATACAACAATTTATAACAAGGAAAAAGAGGTACAGTGATTTATAACAAAGAGAAAAGTAATTAACTCAAAAGTCTAGTGTTGCTAACATCAAAACTACTATATTCTTATTTCTATATCCCAATTACAATGATTAATATCCTCCCAGGTGCCTAAAAGATAAAGGATATGGAGGCCTGGTGGCAAGCATTAACTCAACAAACTCTTCACCAAACTAATTCTTAGCTCTATATCTTTAAGATGTTTTGAGCTTCATGCCTTTCACAGTTGGGAGCTGTGAACAATCCACAAGTTATAAAGCAGACCAGTCAGATAAGTTAGAAAGCCATCAAAGGGGTTAAGCTGAGACATTCTTTTTATATGCAGGAGCTCTGAATTAACTCTCTTCGGAGAAAAGGTGGTAATGTCAGAAGAGTATAGTATAGCAGAGAGTAAACAGACAGATTTTGGTTTCTGGGTAGATGCTCAGACAGAGGACCCCTCGAGACCTGACTCGCCTTGCCCACCAGGCCTCTCCACATGACCTTGTCATGGGTGGGATCTCCCGTGCTGGCTCCCGGCAGCTCACACTTCAGGATGTCTGGTTCTAGTGAGTGATCACACCATGGTGGTCATCTGGGTCATAGGGATCTTTTTTGTACAGTTCTTCTGTGTATTCTTGCCACCTCTTCTTAATATCTTCTGCTTCTGTTAGGTCCATACCATTTCTGTCCTTTATTATTCACTATTAATCTTTGCATGAAATTTTCTCTTGATATCTCTGATTTTCTTGAAGAGATCCCTAGTTTCCCCAATTTTGTTTTTTCCTCTATTTCTTTTCATTGTTCACTTAAAAGGTTTTATTATCTCTCCTTGCTGTTCTTTGGAACTCTGCATTCAAATGGGCATATCTTTCCTTTTCTCCTTTGCCTTTCACTTCTCTCCTTTTCTTGGCTATTTGGAAGGCCTTCTCAGACAAACATTTTGCTTTTTTTTCTTGGGATGGTTTTGATCACTGCCTCCTGTACCATGTTATGAACCTCTGTCCATAGTTCTTTAGGCACTCCAAGAGATCTAATCTCTTGAATCTATTTGTCACTTTCACTGTATAATCATAAGGTATTTGATTTGGTCATGCCTGAGTGGCCTAGTGGTTTTCCCCCTACATTCTTCAATTGAAGTCTGAATTTTACAATAAGGAGTTAGCTATACAGTATTTAGATTCACATGTCTGGAGTAGTCTGGTATTTTCCTTGCACACAACTTCTCTTATATGCAGGAGGCTTGCATTTCTTCTTGCAGCTAAAGGATATGGCAAACACAGTATGGAATCTGGGGCAGGCTGAGTGTGGTGTGGGGATGGCTGGACATCATCATTTTCTCATGACCCCAGATGGTGAATGGCTCTCCAGCAACCTATCTGTGAAGAGGAGCCTTCCATCGGGAATGTACTCAATGTTGGTTGATTATAAATAATCCCTAGCTAAATATCACCTTCTGTAAGGAGCTTAGGCACCTTGGATTTAAGCTGAGTAAGAAAATTAGAGATATCAAGGGAACATTTCATGCAAAGATGAGCTTGATAAAGGACAGAAATGGTCTGGACCTAACAGAAGCAGAAGATATTAAGAAGAGGTGGCAAGAATACACAGAAGAACTGTACAAAAAGATCTTCAAGACCCAGATAATCATGATGATGTGATCACTCATCTAGAGCCAGACACCTTGGAATGTGAAGTCAAGTGGGCCTTAGAAAGCATCACTATGAACAAAGCTTTTGTGTTATTTTGAAGTGTTTGATCTGGATTTAGCAGGTGAAAATCCTTTTCAGTTCCTAAGGTGTAATAGGTCATAAAGCTGGCTTACCCTGCTGCTGGATTTTGGAAATACTGCTTAGTTTGGATTCTTATAATTCAGAGCACACATCATTGAAGACTTCACTGTAAATTTTGTACCTCAGCCCCAATGATAGCAGTGTTCACCATATTGATTGGTTTGTCTATAAATGAAGGAAATTAGGTAAAATTTTCATCTATTAAATATCATTGAAAGAAAATAAAAATAGTGAAATGTGGACTAAAGACATTTATGTACTAACTAATTTAGGTTATTTATGTTTGTTCTTAAATTTAAATTTTTAAATATGAAAAATATTGAATGTGTGAATATTGAATGTGATGAAATTCCAGTGGAGCTGTTTCAAATCCTGAAAGATGATGCTGTGAAAGTGCTGCACTCAATATGCCAGCAAATTTGGAAAACTCAGCAGTGGCCACAGGACTGGAAAAGGTCAGTTTTCATTCCAATCCCAAAGAAAGGCAATGCCAAAGGATGCTCAAACTACCGCACAATTGTACTCATCTCACATGCTAGTAAAGTAATGCTCAAAATTCTCCAAGCCAGGCTTCAGCAATACATGAACTGTGAACTCCCTGATGTTCAAGCTGGTTTTAGAAAAGGCAAAGGAACCAGAGATCAAATTGCCAACATCCACTGGATCATGGAAAAAGCAAGAGAGTTCCAGAAAAACATCTATTTCTGCTTGATTGACTATGCCAAAGCCTTTGACTGTGTGGATCACAATAAACTGTGGAAAATTCTGAAAGAGATGGGAATACCAGACCACTTGACCTGCCTCTTGAGAAATCTGTATGCAGGTCAGGAAGCAACAGTTAGAACTGGACATGGAACAACAGACTGGTTCCAAAGAGGAAAAGGAGTACGTCAAGGCTGTATATTGTCACCCTGCTTATTTTTAACTTATATGCTGAGTACATCATGAGAAATGCTGGACTGGAAGAAACACAAGCTGGAATCAAGATTGCCGGGAGAAATATCAATAACCTCAGATATACAGATGACACCACCCTTACAGCAGAAAGTGAAGAGGAGCTAAAGGGCCTCTTGATGAAAGTGAAAGAGGAGAGTGAAAAAGTTGGCTTAAAGCTCAACATTCAGAAAATGAAGATCATGGCATCTGGTCCCATCACTTCATGGGAAATAGATGGGGAAACAGTGGAAACAGTGTCAGACTTTATTTTTTGGGCTCCAAAATCACTGCAGATGGTGACTGCAGCCATGAAATTAAAAGACGCTTACTCCTTGGAAGAAAAGTTATGACCAACCTAGATAGCATATTCAAAAGCAGAGACATTACTTTGCCGACTAAGGTCCGTCTAGTCAAGGCTATGGTTTTTCCTGTGGTCATGTATGGATGTGAGAGTTGGACTGTGAAGAAGGCTGAGCACCAAAGAATTGATGCTTTTGAACTGTGTTGTTGGAGAAGACTCTTGAGAGTCCTTGGACTGCAAGGAGATCCAACCAGTCCATTCTGAAGGAGATCAGCCCTGGGATTTCTTTGGAAGGAATAATGCTAAAGCTGAAACTCCAGTACTTTGGCCACCTCATGCGAATAGTTGACTCATTGGAAAAGACTCTGATGCTGGGAGGGATTGGGGGCAAGAGGAGAAGGGGATGACCGAGGATGAGATGGCTGGATGGCATCACAGACTCGATGGATGTGAGTCTGAGTGAACTCCGAGAGATGGTGATGAACAGGGAGGCCTGGCGTGCTGTGATTCATGGGGTCGCAAAGAGTTGGACACGACTGAACGACTGAACTGAATTGAACCATACTTTGTTAAGGGATCAGAGTGGCCCCTCGTGAAGGAAACAGTGAGGCCAACGGCCCCAGAGAGGAGCACTCCAATCCAGCATCTTAGGTAAAGCCCTAGGGCAGCGGCTTTAGACTGCAACCCATAAAATGCAAAATCATTTTATTTATTTAAGTGGATGTGACCAGCTTTTTTCCCCCTTTGAATTAGCTAAAGAAATACAAAATATCTGAATGTATTAATATGTAACTTAATAATCTTACATTGTTCTTACATAATCTTACTATTTCAAAAAACTTTTTCATTTGTTCATGTATTGTCTTTTGCTGGAATACAGTGTAGAAAGAGTGTGTGTTTGGTTGTGTCTGGTTGAAATACACAACCTTAGGGAAAGAGACTTATAATAACAATTACCCTGACACTCTTTGTCCAGAAGCCTTACTTTTCTTTCTTTTCTTTCTTTTTTTTTTTTGAGGAAGTGTTTGAGACATTTAACTTAATCCTGTTCTTTTCATTCATCTTCTGTTCATCCTACTTGGGATAATCAAGGAAGAAAACATTTTCTTCTATTCCTCCTATGCTCCTTCTCAATTTCAGGCAGTGCCCAGGTAGGTCTAGAAGGCTGGACTGCTCTATTTCTCTCTCCTCTGGGGCAAAGCAGTCAAGAATGAGGTGTGCTGCTGGCTTCTGGAAAGGGGTTGGAGTAGCCTTCTTACCTGAGATAGATGATATCAGTGGAAAAATTACAAAAAAATCTCCTTTGGATCCTCAAACCTAGGTTGCTAGGCAGAAATCTGGAGCCAATGTGCAGAGACAAACAGTGTTTAAAGCAAAGTAGAGGAGGAAGGGTTGATATTGCAGTCCTGAAGTGGGAAAAGGGGAGGTTAAAGGGGAAGACTTCCGCAAATGAGACACAGCCATAGTAATGCTTCATGATCTGAAAATGAGAAAAACTAGACACCTGTGAGCTCTCTCCTTATCTACATACTTACATATTTTAAATATGACCAGAAGGAGATGATGGAGGTGTGTGTTACATGGGGATATCCATTTCCAAATTATGTAGCTAACTGTGCATTTCAATGCATACACATTTTACTTAAACAAACAAAAAACAACAAAAACCAGTAGATCCCTCCCACCATCTGAGGGTACAGTGAGAAGGCTCCAGCTATGAATCAGGAAGGAGGTTTTCACCAGAGAAGGAGACCATGCTGGTACCTTGATCTTGGACTGTCAGCCTCCAGAACCATGAGAAATAAATTTCTGTTGTCATATATACGTATGTCAAATTTGTGTGTGTGTGTGTGCGGTGTGTGTGTGTGTGTATATATATATATATATATAGAGAGAGAGAGCAACAGAAATTTATTTCTCATAATTCTAGAGAGGACCATGAGAAATAAATTAGACATCAAGAGGTCCTCTTAATAAATTTAGACCTTGAGGTCCTCTGGAAAAGATGTCCTTCATATATATATATATACACATATATATATATATATATGACAACAGAAATATATCTGTAAAATTGAATAAGAGTGGGAAGTATATGGGCCTTCCCTGGTGGCTCAGATGAAGAATCTGCCTTCAATGAAGGAGATCTGGGAAGTATATGGTGGTACATATGGGTCAAGAATGGTTGATTATAAAGGCTGGGTGATGGGTACATGGGGATTCATGATGTGATTCCATTTACTTTGTGTTTGAAAATTTCCACAATATCTCAAAAGCCGTTAGCCGTCTTCCTTGTTATTATTCCATCCAAGGGCTGATATTATGTTTTTCTCTGTAACCTCTAACCAACATGGAAGCAATGAATGGGCTACAATTTTCCACATTCTTAACTGCTCCCAACAGCCAAGTCCTGAAGTCAAGACAGACAAAGCTCTCCAGGAGAGGCATAGCTACCACATTGACACTGGACAATCAGAAGAGATCTAAAAGAGACAATAGATTTGTGTCTGAAAAATTTATTACATCCAGCATTTCTCCATTAACTCTACAGATCTCTTTATGTATTTTAATTGGAGGCTAATTACTTTACAATATTGTATTGGTTTTGCCATACATTGACATGAATCAGCCATGGGTGTACATGTGTCCCCCATCCTGAACCCTCCCTCCCACCTCCCTCCCCATCCCATCCCTCAGGGTCATCCCAGTGCACCAGCCCTGAGCACCCTGGATTGGCCTGAGCATAGAACCTGGACTGGCCTCTTTAATGTCAGACCTTTCCAGAAGTCTGCGGAGGTAAGAAGAGACTTGTGCTTGTTATATCTGTTGTGCCTTGAAAATTAAGGAGGCAATAAGACCTGTAGCTACCTAGCAAGTACCTGATGTTGTAAACGATGACAGAGAAGGTGGGATGGGAACACATGTGGTTTGCTCTAACAGGAAGCCACAAACTAATCCTTGAGACCCAACACAGCATGAAACTTGCAGAATTGCTTTCTCAGCGCTAAGAATATAAAGCCTTGCTAGTGAGGAAGTGGTCCCCCTCATCTACCTCCTCATTCACAGGTCCAGAGTGAGGGGGTGCTGCCAGAGGCCGATCTTGATGTCTAATGAGATGCAGCAGAACTGGAGCACTGATGTGGAATGATGTAGCAGAAAGGCGTTCTAGTCTTGGGTCTTCTAGTAACTGTACACTATTGGACAATCCATTCAGCTAAGTTATACTTTCAGGAGGAAATATGGTTGTATTTTAACAGTCCCTTTTATTTCTAAAATTCCATGATTCATTTGCCATAGTTAAAGTTTCACTCACCCATTACATGGGTAAATTATCAATAAGGCAAAATCGTTTCTCTGCTCATGTGTGACCTAATATTTTTTGTTGATTTATCAGTTCAGTTCAGTTCAGTCACTCAGTCGTGTCCAACTCTGCGACCCCATGAATCACAGCACACCAGGCCTTCCTGTCCATCACCAACTCCCCGGAGTTCACTCAGACTCACGTCCATCGAGTCAGTGATGCCATCCAGCCATCTCATCCTCTGCCATCCCCTTCTCCTCCTGCCCCCAATCCCTCCCAGCATCAGAGTCTTTTCCAATGAGTCAACTCTTGGCATGAGGTGCCCAAAGTACTGGAGTTTCAGCTTTAGCATCATTCCTTCCAAAAAATCCTAGGGCTGATCTTCTTCAGAATGAATTGGTTGGATCTCCTTGCTGTCCAAGGGACTCTCAAGTCTTTTCCAACACTGAAGTTCAAAAGTGTCAATTCTTTGGTGCTCAGCCTTCTTCACAGTCCAACTCTCATATACATACATGACCACAGGAAAAACCATAGCCTTGACTAGACAGACCTTAGTCAGCAAAGTACTAATGTCTCTCCTTTTGAATATGCTATCTAGGTTGGTCATAACTTTTCTTCCAAGGAGTAAGCTGATTTATACTACTTGTTAATCTCAGATAAGAGTCAATCTCACAAGGAGAGAGAATAATAATTACTTCTATGTGGTGATTTAGGGCATAATGAGATGGAATCTGAAGTTTGCAAATCCTCACTATCTGTAGCATTTCCTGATATTACATTAGATTTGTCTCTTTATACTTTGGAGATTCCTCAAGAGTTTGTTATTAAACAGAAATGCACTTGGAAGAATATTCAGGCCTTAACACTGATTTAAAACTTTATGAGAGTAGTCTATTAGGTAGGTCTTTTGGGCAGGAGGAGAGGAAGGAGTGAAGAAGAGTAACACCAGCGTGAATCCAATACACTTCCTGCACTCCACTACTCTGAAGGATGGATTAGTTGTTATTGGAAAGGGAATATAGAGTAATTAAGGTGAGATGGTTGTTTGGGAGTCTTGAACCAGCTGGAGTCAACATGAATTTTAGCACCTAACTCTCGAATTCCTTTCATTTCTGTTATGGACTGAATATTGGTGTCCCCTGAAATTCACATGTTGAAACTCTAACTTCTAATGCTATGGTATTTGGGGATGGGGCCTTTGGGAAGTCATTTGGGTTCAGTGAGGCCATGTAGGATGGGGCCCTCATGATGAAATTAGGAGACTTGAAAGAGTTTACTCTCTACCTCCATACACACTGTTTACTCTCCCTCTCCATATATATCAAGGAAAGGCCACATAAGCATACAGTGAGAAGGTGGATGTCTGCAAACTGCAAAAACAGCTCTCACCAGAACTGGATCCTATTGGATATAGATTCTAGGCTTTCCAGTCACCAGCACTATGAGAAAATAAATTTCTAGCTAAAGCCTCAGTCTGTGCTACTTTGTTTTGTCAGCATGAGCCAGCTAATACAATCTCCTTTCAATCATGTAGCCTCTTTCCCTTCCAGTGTTAGCCATGAACCAATTTGCCAGAGTACACATGAAAGAAATGGCCTTAAGACATCTGTCCAGGATTGTTCTCTAATGTTATTCCTCAAGCAGAGGTTGCCAGGCTAGGCTTCTTGTGGTCCTGTTGCTGACACTGACTGCTTTCAGACAGTCTATTCAAACATGGTGGTTACATTTCTCAGAGAAACTTTTCTCTCTTAACCTGCCCACATGTGAAGTGGGTTTATTAACTTACTATCTGTTGGAACTGAAAAGACTTATAATTATTATTTTTTTTCAAAAATCAGCATTTTCAAACATGTTCCAAAGTAAAGAGAATGGTACAAAGAGAACCCATATACCCATTACCCATATTCAGTGATTACCAGGATTTTGCTGCTGAAGATTTTGAAGAAAAATGCCAATGAGTGACAAAGGATTGTATTTATTTATATTGTATTTAAGCATGATATGGGGGAAAGTAAGCTCAGTATTTTGTGGGATGTGAATATACTATCAAGTTAGAGAAAAAAGCATATATCTAATTCTTCTTCAACTATATGCAAGGGTAAATTTGGCCTAAGCTTTAAAAACTTAGATTCTTTAATAAAATACAAACATTAAAATTCAGTGATAAATCTTTTTTTTTTTTTTTTTTAACTGCACTCTGTAGCTTGAAGGATCTTAGTCCCCTATCCTCAGCAGTGAAAATATGGAAGCATAACCACTAGGTCACCTGGAAATTTCCAAGAAATCTTTTCTCCGTCAGTAGGTTCTTGATATTTTTCCTCTTTAGAAGATCCTAGGAGAGGGTTTCCAGGAGAGGGTTGCACAAATAGATAGGTTCTTTCTCTTCATATCTGAGTTCGTCTGAACACTCTTTTGAGGGAGAAACCTAGGGGCATTCATTCTCCGGCTCTTTGCGACCCTGTGGACTGTAGCCTACCAGGCTCCTCCGTCCATGGGATTTTCCAGGCAAGAATAATGAAGTGGGTTGCCGTTTCCTTCTCCAGGAGCTTTTCTTGATCCAGGGATTGAACCTGGGTCTCCCACACTGCCGGCAGATGCTTTACCCTTTGAGCCACCTGGGAAGTCTCGTTCTCCCACCCTACTGCATTCTCTCATAGATTATATCTGATTCTTTTTATGAAGTGAAGTGAAGTGAAATGAAGTTGCTCAGTCGTGTCCGACTCTTTGCAACCCCATGAACTGTAGCCTACCAGGCTCTTCAGTCCATGGAATTTTCCAGGCAAGAATACTGGAGTGGGTTGCCATTTCCTTCTCCAGGGGATCTTCCCAACCCAGGGATCGAACCATGGTCTTCCACATTGTAGGCAGACGCTTTACCATCTGAGCCACCAGGGAAGCCCCAATTCTTTCTTTTTTTTTTTCACAATCACAACTAAATCCTAGCTTGACTTTTACAGCCTACTCTTACTGGTCCCCTAACAGCATCATTTATTTAAAATTCAACAAAGATGTGTGCCAAGGGACATATTCTTATCACTTCTATCTTCCAAACAGTATAGGGGTTCTACTTCCCGGTAAACTCGATTTCCTCTGCTTCAAGACCACAGATTGGACTCATATGTCTCCCCTTGGCTCACTGCTTTCTTCCCTGCTTCCTTCAACCTGCCTTGCTTCGTTCCCAGAAGGCAGTCTTCAGGGTTGTGACATGGTACTTTCTTCAACACTCCTTTGCTTGGAAAGTTCTTCCCTGTGAGCTTTTCCACACCTCTTCTTCCCCTTTTACTGTCTGTCTCTTTAAAATTACAACTACTTAAAAACTAGTGGTCATATACGGATGTGAGAGTTGGACCATAAAGAAAGCTGAGTGCTGAAGAACGGATGCTTTTGAACTCTGGTATTGGAGAAGACTCTTGAGAGTCCCTTGGACTGCAAGGAGATCCAACCAGTCCATCCTTAAGGAAATCAGTCCTGAATATTAATCGGAAGGACTGATGCTGAAGCTCAGCCTGGGAGAGGTGATCTTCCTCTTCTCCGCAGTCATCCTCAGCATATGCTGTGTGAGTTATACAGTGCATTTACTGGCCTAATGTGTTCACATTTTGGTGCTGAGCTTTAGTGTTTGGGAGAGGTTTAAGGGTGTTCTAGATATTTTGGAGGAATATCCTGTAAAATATTCATTTAAATTTTACACTCTGAGGCCTAAAGTGCCACGCATATTTCAATTTTCTTCCAAGTGCTAAATATATAGTGTTTGATATTTTAGGTAACAGTTGGGATAGTCTACAGTGATATGATAGTAGATAAGAAAAAGAGGAAGAATACAAAATAGTTGCTATCAACTTTATATGAAGAAGAACAAGAATATAAAATAATTGACAGCAGCTTTCATAGAGAGTTTATTTTTATTTTTTAATTTTTAAGTGTGAGCACTGCCTCACATGAACCCAGTGGCTACTCTCAACCTCCGCTCTGGTTACCGCAATGACAGTTGTTCGCGGTTGTATTGGCATGTTGAAGCTAACGACAGTCAAGGAGGGGCTAGGGCGAAAGCTAGTTTTCTAGTACCACCTTGTGGCCAACTTATTGATACACATTTTAAGCTGATTACTATATAGGCAGGAAGGTAGATACATATAGAATTAGCAAAATAAATATTTTTGATGTATATGTAAGTATACTTGTAATAAATGATAGAGCTGGAGGAAATTTCACAATCACTGAATGCTTAGGTATTGGGGACAGATTTCATTACATAGATTTTGACATGCAGGACTTAATCTCTTTGTAATTAACCTAATCTCAGTTAATTCAGTGGCCCCTATTCCACCCCTAGGCTCGCTTTTAAACTCTGGAGGACTTAAGGGGTGTCATGGCATTAGAAAATGTGGGAACAGTTTCTGATCTTTTGTTCTGAGCTGCACTATACCTGCAGGTCTGGTGTATATCTCTGCCAATTCCGGGCTCCTTTTGGACACCAGGCATCTGGTGTTCTGTGACACACTGAGTCTCACCTGCCCTGATATCCTGTACCACCACTCTTTCCCAGGCTGCCTCCCTGGGGCTCCACCTGAGAAAGGAGCACAGGTCAGGCTCGTCTAGGGTTTCCCAGACCATGTGGAGACCATGTTTCTGTTTTGTCCTCCTCTAGGAGGACAGAGCTCAAGATCCTTTTTATTCCTTACATTCTTGTTTTTAAAATTAAAAAAATACTTTTGTCCATGTTGTGCAGCATGCCGGATCTTACTTGCTAGACCAAGGACTGAGCCTGTGCCCGTGGAAGCGTGCAGCCCTAACCACTGGGGCTCCAGGCAGCTCCTTCGGGACCCTTTCCAGTGACCCACTAGCATGCTAGTGCGCGGCTTCTTCCTCCCCCAAGTCTCTCCATCTCTTCCGCCTCCCAGCCCCTAACAACCACCTTTCCACTCTCTGTTTCCTTGAGTTTGACCTTATTTTTTTATATCTTAAAAAAATAGTCACCTTTAAGTGCTTATAATTCCACAGGCAATGTTTGTCTTTCTCCGGCTTTTTTTCACTTAGCATAACGTCTTCCATGTTCATCCATGTTGTTGCAAATGATAGAATCTCCTTATTTAAGAAAAAATTTCCTTACTTTTTAAAAAATGTGAATGACATCCCATTTTGTTTGTATATGTGTGTGTGTGTGTGTGTGTGTGTGTGTGTGTGTATGTACATATACACCAAATTTTCTTAGTTCATTCATCCATCGACAAACATTTAGGTTGTCTCCTATAATGAAGGTTACAGTGAACACGGGAGTACAGACACCTTTTTCAGGGAATAGTTTTGCTTCCTTTGCATTTCTGCTTAGAAGTAGGATTGCTGGATCACATGGTGTGAAAAGTGTGTGAAAGTGCTAGTTGCTCAGTTGTGTCTGACTGCAGCCCCAAGGATGTAGCCCGCCAGGCTCCTGTGTCCGTGGAACTGTCCAGCCAGGAATACGGAGGTGGGTTGCCATTCCCTTCTCCAGGTGAACTTCTCAACCCAGGGATTGAACCTGGGTCTCCTGCATTGCAGGCAGATTCTTTACCATCTGAACCAGCAGGGAAGCCAAACTGGTATTTCTGCTTTTAATTTTTGAGAGGAAACAATTCTCTTGTCCACAGTGGCTATACCAGTTTATATTTCCATTGTTCATGTACCTGCTGGCTGTTTGTATGTCTTCATACAAATGAAGAAATGCTTTTTCAGGTCTTCTGCCCATTTTTACTTGGGTTATTTGTTGTTTTGCTAGTAAGTTATGTGAGCTTCTTATATATTTTGAATATGAACCCTTTATGGAATATATGATTTGCAAATATTTTCTCCCACTTCATAGGTTGCCTTTTCATTTCATTGTTTCCTTTACAGAGAAGAAGATTTTTAGATTGATGTAGTCACATTTATTTTAATTATTATTTTTGCTTTTGTTACCTAATTCAAAAAATCATTGCCAAGGCCAGTGTCAAAGAGATTAGTCCATGTGTTTTATTCCAGGAGGTTTATAGTTTCATGTCTTATGTTTAAATCTTTAATACATTTTGAATTGGTTTTTCTGTATAGCACATGATAGGAATTTAGTTTCTTTGTTTTGCTTGTGGTTGTCCAGTTTTCTCAACACCATTTATAATTATAATACTCCTGTAAGGAAGAGCTGTCCTTTCCCTCATTTATTTATATATTCAATTATATATTAATATTACTTTGGGATTGTGGATGTTTATTTTATGGGTTATATTCTAATACCATCATTATTTTATCAATCAAATTATACCAGCACTAACTCTTAGGAAGGAGCTCCTTGAGGTTGTCTCCTGCGTTCTTTTGATAAGACCCCTGTTTTGAGCAATTCCTTACTTTCTGATACATAAAGATGTTTCAGGTGCATCTTGTTCTGTCTTTCCAAGCCCTAGAATCAAGCATTTTTTTAGGGAGCCTTGGTTCCTTTTACTGGAGAGTGGTATTAAGCATATGGGTGCTAGGTGCACTCAAATACATTGGGATGTCATTGCTTCTAGGCCATCTCAGTGTTTACACTCACACATACACACTTATTTTTTGTCTATCTATCCCTCTGTGTATATATATTAAGAGCCAGATACTGCTAATTTGAATCCAGTACCACAGACCTCATTCTGATTTTCCCTCTTATTTGTAATTTCTTCTTCCAAAATCCAGCTGCAGATTAGAGAAGAGGGAAAATCACAGGGGAGAGAAGGTAAATCACTTCTGTAAAAATTCCACTGGCTAGAACTTAGCCATTTGGCTTCACAATTTCAAGACAAAAATAGAGGCAGACACAGGAGAGGATATGGGAGAAATGGTTTAGTGTTCTTAGAAATAAGAGGAGAAACATGAAAACTTATGAGCATGAACATTCTTTGCCATATACATGGTGCCACACAAATATTGTAATTTTCAACATGTGCTATGAAGTGGAAAAGTTTGGAAAGTACTAATCTAGAGAGACTCAATGATTTGTAAAAATTAAGGACACACTAGATTTCTTCCAGTTAAATGATGTTATCTAATTAGGGCTGAGCACAGCAATTTTACTGTTCAGTCCAGTTCCGTCGCTCAGTCACTCAGTCCTGTCTGCCTCTTTGCGGCCCCATGAATCACAGCATGCCAGGCCTCCCTGTCCATCACCAACTCCCACAGTTCACTCAAACTCATGTCCATCTAGTTGGTGATGCCATCCAGCCATCTCATCCTCTGTCGTCCCCTTCTCCTCCTTCCCACAATCCCTCCAAGCATCAGGGTCTTTTCCAATGAGTCAACTCTTCTCATGAGGTGGCCAAAGTATTGGAGTTTCAGCTTCAGCATCAGTCCCTCCAATGAACACCCAGGTCTGCTCTCCTTTAGAATGGACTGGTTGGATCTCCTTGCAGTCCAAGGGACTCTCGGGAGTCTTCTCCAATACCACAGTTCAAAAGCATCAATTCTTCAACGCTCAGCTTTCTTTATAGTCCAACTCTCACATTCATACATGACCACTGGAAAAACCATAGCCTTATTATTATTATTAGGGAATATTTTTGAAAAGTAAATAATAGAGTTAGTGGAAAAACACTAAAACTTAAGTGTAATAAGTAGCTCAAGGTTTCAATTCAGAACACAAATTTTTACCTTAATCTCTAAGAAAAACAGAAATCTGAGTGTTTATGTATATGTCTATTTGTTGTGTTAGGTTTTGGGGTTTATTTTCTAAAGTATCATTATTTGTGACTCTGTGACATTCTGTGAAATCTGTAAGAAAGTGACTAACATGGTAGAACAATAATTACTCTTTAACAGATACTGGGTTGCCAAGTCAAATTCTACATGGATGTATTAGGAGTTGTGTGGTTTTCCTACTTTAGTGGAGGAGACAGTTACTTTCTGTGGCTTACTTTCTAATTTCTTATGAAGTCTTAATGCACCTTCTGGGAATTAAAATATTCTGCCCTCAAAGATAGCTGTTCTTCCCCTTTTAGTAGAGCCATATCTCTGTTATTTGCTTGTGGAAAACTGGACGTATTTACTTGAGATAAATTAATTATCTGAACTAAACAGACCTGCAAGTTAGTACCTGGTATAAAGGACTATTTAATTGTTAAAGAATATTTGATCATTCAGTTTGAACTGAAATTATATTTCATTTTAAAACATAGAAAATCATATAACAACTCTGTTTATCTGGAGGTCCAAGAATGACTTTTATGAAGAAGGAAAACCAGTATATCTATGCCTTCTGTTATTATGTAGGAAAAAATAGTATTACATTCAAAGCCTTGTAGGTTATTTTTTCAAAAACAGATTTACTGAGGTATAATTGACATACAATAGTACATATATTGACAGAGTATAATTTAAAAGTTTTGATATATGTGTACATAACTGAAGCCATCACCCAAATCAAAGTAATGAATATATCCATCACCCCAGAGTTTCCTCACGTCCCTTTGAAATTCCTTTCTCTCTACGCTATCCCTAGGCAACAACTGATCTGCTTTCTGTCACTGTAGATTAGTTTACACTTTCTAGAGTGTTGCATGAATGAAATTCGATAGCTGTACTCTTTTTGTCTGACTTCTTTTATTTGATATATTTATTTTTATGTTCATCCATGTTGCTGTGTGTAACAATAGCTCATTCTTTTTGTAGTTGGGCAGTATTTCACCGTATGCCTGCATCACCATTTCTTTATCCATACACCTGCAGATGAATATTTGTATTCTTTCCAGTGTTTGGGCTATTATGAACAAAGCTGCTATGAACATTTGTGCTCTTGTCTTTGTACAGATACATGCTTCTGTTTTTCTTGGGTAAATACCTAGGGATAGAATGGCTGGATTTTTGGTAACTATATGTTTTGTGTTCTAGTAAATTAGCTTTTGGCTGTGCTCAGTCTTTGTTGCTATGCATGGGTTTTCTCTAGTTGTAGAGAGTGGGGCTTCCTCTCTGGCTGTGGCATGCGGGCTTCTCACTGTCGTACTTCGGGAGCTGGTGGCTCTCAGGCTCTAAAGCTCAGGCTCAGCAGCTGTGGCACCCAGGCTTAGCTGCTGTGCAGCGTGTGGGATCTTCTGGGATCAGGGCTCGAACTCACGTCTCCTGCATTGGCAGACAGATTCTCTACCACTGAGCCACCAGGGAAACCCTGTGTTTTATTTTTAAAGAAACTGCCATGCTGTTCCAAAGTGGTTTGTTTCCCATCTTAGAATATGAAAATTCCAATTCCTTGGCTTGCTCTCTGGTAATCTGTAAAATCAGTTAATTTTAGATTTAGACATATTGATCAGTATGTAGTGGCATCCCTTGGTGGATTTAAGATGCATTTTTCTAATGATGAATGATATTTAGCATTTTTAATGTATTTATTTGCCACCCATATAACTTCTTTGGTCATGTCTATTCACACTTTGCCCAGCTTAAAATATTTGGTTGTTTGTTTTCTTATATGGTATTTGAGGGTTATTCATACATTCTAGACATATCTTTTATCAGATATATGATTTGTAAATATTTTCCCCCAATCTGCGTTTTATCTTTTAAAAATGTCTTTGAAAGAACAAAAGTTCTTAACTTGGCTGAAATCCAATTTAGCAGTTTTTCCCCCTTTAATGATTTGTGCTTTTTGGTGTTATATCTTAAAAAAATCTTTGTCTCACCCAAGGTCACAACGATTTTCTTTGATGTATCCTTAGAGAAATTCTATGGTTTTAGTGTTTATATTTTGGCAATGCCTATAATCCATTTTGAGTTAATTTTTCATATGGCGTGAGATAAGGTTTGGAATTACTTGCATTTGGCCATTCGGTCTCAGCACCATTTGTTGGAAGCTCAGCTTTCCTCCAGTGTGCCAGCTCTTACCTTTGTCAGGAATCAGTTGTCCAGATATATGTGGGTTTGTTTTGAACTCTGTTTCGCAGCAGTGATCTATTTGTCCACATTTATGTTGGTGTCACACTATCTTGTTTTCACAAGACAGCCTATTGCAGCTTTTTAATGAGTCTGCAAATCAGACTGTGGTAGCCCTCACACACTTTTTCCTACTTAAAGTTGTTATGGATATTTTAGTGCATTCCCATATGAAGCATCAGCTTGTTACTGTTTTAGAAAAAAAAATGTGCTGGGTTCCAGAAAAATGTTTATTTCTGCTTTATTGACTGTGTCAAAGCCTCTGACTATGTGAATCACAACAAACTCTGAAAAATTTTGAAAGAGATGGGAATACCAGAGCTCCTGACCTGCCTCCTGAGAAATCTATATGTAGGTCAGGAAGCAACAGTTAGAAATGGACATGAAACAACAGACTGGTTCCAAGCAGGGAAAAGAGTACATCAAGGCTCTATCTTGTCACTCTGCTTATTTAACTTACATGTGGAGTACATCATGAGAAATGCTGGGCTGGATGAAGCACAAGCTGGAATCAAGATTGCCAGGAGAAATATCAATAACCTCAGATATGCAGATGACAACACCCTTATGGTAGAAAGTGAAGAACTAAAGAGCCTCTTGATGAAAGTGAAAGAGGAGAGTGAAAAAAATTGGCTTAAAGCACAACCTTCAGAAAACGAAGATCATGGCATCTGGTCCCATCACTTCACGGGAAATAGATGGGGAGACAAGGCTGACTTTATTTTGGGGGCTCCCAAATCACTGCAGATGGTGATTGCAGCCATGAAATTAAAAGACGCTTACTCCTTGGAAGGAAAGTTATGACCAACCTAGACAGCATGTTAAAAGGCAGAGACATTACTTTGCCAACAAAGGTCCATCTCGTCAAGGCTATGGTTTTTCCAGTAGTCATGTATGGATGTGAGAGTTGGACTATAAAGAAAGCTGAGTGCCAAAGAATCGATGCTTTTCAACTGTGGTGTTGGAGAAAACTCTTGAGAGTCCCTTGGACTGTGAGGAGATCCAACCAGTCCATCCTAAAGGAAATCAGTCCTGAATATTCATTGGAAGGACTGATGCTGAAACTGAAACTCCAATACTTTGGCCACCTGATGTGAAGCACTGACTCATCTGAAAAGACTCTGATGCTGGGAAAGATTGAAGGCAGGAGAAGGAGATGACAGAGGGTGAGATGGTTGGATGGCATTACCGACTTGACGGACATGAGTTTGAGTAAACTCCAGGAGTTGGTGATGGACAGGGAGGCCTGGCATGCTGCAGTCCATGGGGTCACAAAGATTCAGACATGACTGAGCGACTGAACTGAACTGAACTGATGCTGATAAGAGGAGAATTGCTCTCTTATTTCTACTGAGTTTTCTCATCCCTGAGCACAGTATATGTTTTCATTTGTTTAAGTGTTTATTTTTTTCTCAGAAATATTCTCTCGTAGTGTTAGAGTTTTTAAACAATTTGGAGTAGGATAATTTTCTTTCTTTCTTAGGCATGTTTTTTTCTCAGAAATATTCTCTCGTAGTGTTAGAGTTTTTAAACAATTTGGAGTAGGATAATTTTCTTTCTTTCTTAGGCATGTTTTGTTAGTTGTTTGCAGCTAATTGCAGTGAAAAGTGAGGTCAAAATGAAAATGAGACATAGCACTTCAACTCACCCCTCACTGGCCAGAACTAATCAAATATTCCCAGCCAACCGCAACAGGGCCAGAGAGGACAATTATGAGACATCCCTGGAAAGGAAGGAAACCAGAAATATTTGATGAAATCATTCTTGACTGACATACTATCTTTTGTTGCCCACACAACAGTCATTCTCCACCCTTTTTAGTTGCTACGAGAACATAAATTTAGTCCATTTTCTTCTAGGTGACCACCTTGTTCAACACAGACCAGACCTTTCACGTTCATTGTTCAGTCACTCAGTTGTGTCCTACTCTCCTAACCCCATGACTGCAAAATGCCAGGCTTCCCTGTCCTTCATTATCTCCCAGAGCTTGCTCAAAGTCATGTCTGTTGAATTGGTGATGCCATCCAACCATCTCATCCTTTGCCATGGTAATCCCATTTTTCTTTGCTGGTTATTGGGTTAGCCATGTTGTGACTAGGATACATAAGCATATATATTTCTGAAACTTCTAGGAAAGTTTATCTTAAAAAGAAACATCAGACAGGAGGCACTTATCTTGTCTTTATCTTGGGCATTGTAATGATTTGCTTACTTGGACCTACAACCAAAAGGGTAGTGTCAAGCCCTAAAGAGGCAAGCTGGTAAGGTGAACAGATTCTGCATGACTGACAACACTGGTATACAATGTTAAAATGATCTATCCTGGAACCACCCTATCCTGTGACTTTGTGTTACCTTAGATAAGAAATGTCCTTATGTAGGGCCTTTAAAAAAAAAAACAAAACTTGGGTTTCCTGTTACTTGAAGTTAAAAGCATCTAGCTGTTATTGCTGACTGTTAAGGATGATCCAAGAATTGTACTAAGTACCCTGCTTATTTAACTTAGATGCAGAGTACATCATGAGAAACGCTGGCCTGGAAGAAACACAAGCTGCAATCAAGATTGCTGGGAGAAATATCAATAACCTCAGATATGCGGATAACACCACCCTTATGGCAGAAAGTGAAGAGGAACTAAAAAGCCTCTTGATGAAAGTGAAAGAGGAGAGTGAAAAAGCTGGCTTAAAGCTCAGCATTCAGAAAATGAGGATCATGGCATCTGTTCCCATCACTTCATGGGAAATAGATGGGGAAACAGTGGAAACAGTGTCAAACACTATTTTGGGGGCTCCAAAATCACTGCAGATGGTGACTGTAGCCATGAAATTAAAATATGCTTACTCCTTGGGAGAAAAGTTATGATCAACCTAGATAGCATATTCAAAAGCAGAGACATTACTTTGCGGACTAAGGTCCATCTAGTCAAGGCTATGGTTTTTCCAGTGGTCATGTATGGAGTGGAGAGTTGGACTGTGAAGAAGGCTGAGCGCCAAAGAATTGACGCTTTTGAACTGTGGTGTTGGAGAAGACTCTTGAGAGTCCCTTGGACTGCAAGGAGACCCAACCAGTCCATTCTGAAGAGATCAGCCCTGGGATTTCTTTGGAAGGAATGATGCTGAAGCTGAAACTCCAGTACTTTGGCCACCTCATGCGAAGAGTTGACTCATTGGATAAGACTCTGATGCTGGGAGGGATTGGGGGCAGGAGGAGAAGGGGACAACCAAGGATGAGATTGCTGGATGGCATCACTGACTCGATGGACGTGAGTCTGAGTGAACTCCGGGAGATGGTAATGAATAGGGAGCCCTGGCGTGCTGCGACTCATGGGGTCGCAGAGTCGGACACGACTGAGCGACTGAACTGAACTGAATTGAACTGGTCATAACTTTCCTTCCAAGGAGTAAGCGTCTTTTAATTTCATGGCTACAGTCACCATCTGCAGTGATTTTGGAGCCCCCAAAAATAGTGTTTGACACTGTTTCCACTGTTTCCCCATCTATTTCCCATGAAGTGATGGGAACAGATGCCATGATCTTCATTTTCTGAATGCTGAGCTTTAAGCCAGCTTTTTCACTCTCCTCTTTCACTTTCATCAAGAGGCTTTTTAGTTCCTCTTCACTTTCTGCCATAAGGGTGGTGTTATCCGCATATCTGAGGTTACTGATATTTCTCCCAGCAATCTTGATTCCAGCTTGTGCTTCTTCCAGCGTTTCTCATGATGTACTCTGCATATAAGTTAAATAAGCAGGGTGACAATATATAGCCTTGATATACTCCTTTTCCTATTTGGAACCAGTCTGTTGTTCCAAGTCCAGTTCTAACTCTTGCTTCCTGATCTGCATACAGATTTCTCAAGAGGCAGGTCAGGTGGTCTGTTATTCCCATCTCTCTCAGAATTTTCCACAGTTCATTGTGATCCACACAGTCAAAGGCTTTGGCATAGTCAATCAAGCAGAAATAGATGTTTTTCTGGAACTCTCTTGCTTTTTCCATGATCCAGCGGATGTTGGCAATTTGATCTCTGGTTCCTCTGCCTGTTCTAAAACCAGCTTGAACATCTGGAAGTTCACAGTTCACGTATTGCTGAAGCCTGGCTTGGAGAATTTTGAGCATTACTTTACTAGCGTGTGAGATGAGTGCAATTGTGCAATAGTTTGAACATTCTTTGGCATTGCCTTTCTTTGGGATCAGAATGAAAACTGACCTTTTCCAGTCCTGTGGCCACTGCTGAGTTTTCCCAATTTGCTGGCATACTGAATGCAGCACTTTCACAGCATCATCTTTCGGGATTTGAAATAGCGCCACTGGAATTCCATCACCTCCACTACCTTTGTTTGTAGTGATGTTTTCTAAGGCCCACTTGACTGCACATTCCAGGATGCCTGGCTCTAGGTGAGTGATCACACCATCATGATTATCTTAGTGGTGAAGATCTTTTTGTATAGTTCTTCTGTGTATTCTTGCCACCTCTTCTTAATATCTTCTGCTTCTGTTAGTTCCATATCATTTCTGTCCTTTATCAAGCCCATCTTTATACAAAAATGTTAGATAATGAAGAATCTGATTAACCTTATAATTATTGATATATAATGTAGGTAAATATCCTCTTTTATTTCAACAAACATATTCCATATTCTTACTAGGTACTGCTGCTGCCGCCAAGTTGCTTCAGTCTTTTTGACTCTTTGCAACCCCCTAACTATAGCCCACCAGTTTTCTCTGTCCATGGGATTCTCCAGACAAGAATACTGGGGTGACAACACAGAAATACAAAGGATCATATGAGACTACTATCAGCAATTATATGCCAGTAAAATGGACAACTTGGAAGAAATGAACAAATTATTAGAAAAGTACAACTTTCCAAATCTGAACCAGGAAGAAACAGAAAATCTTAACAGACCCATCACAAGCACAGAAGTTGAAACTGTAATCAGAAATCTTCCAGCAAACAAAAGCCCAGGTCCAGACGGCTTCACAGCTGAATTCTACCAAAAATTTAGAGAAGAGTTAACACCTATCCTACTCAAACTCTTCCAGAAAATTGCAGAGGAAGGTAAACTTCCAAACTCATTCTATGAGGCCACCATCACCCTAATACCAAAACCTGACAAAGACGCCACAATAAAAGAAAACTACAGGCCAATATCACTGATGAACATAGATGCAAAAATCCTTAACAAAATTCTAGCAATCAGAATCCAACAACACATTAAAAAGATCATACACCATGACCAAGTGGGCTTTATCTCAGGGATGCAAAGATTCTTCAATATCCACAAATCAATGTAATTCACCACATTAACAAATTAAAGCCATATGATTATCTCAATAGATGCAGAGAAAGCCTTTGACAAAATTCAACATTCATTTATGATAAAAACTCTCCAGAAAGCAGGAATAGAAGGAACATACTTCAACATAATAAAAGCTATATATGACAAACCAACAGCAAACATTATCCTCAATGGTAAAAATTGAAAGCATTTCCCCTAAAGTCAGGAACAAGACAAGGGTGCCCACTTTCACCACTACTATTCAACATAGTTCTGGAAGTTTTGGCCACAGCAATCAGAGTAGAAAAAGAAATAAAAGGAATCCAAATTGGAAAAGAAGAAGTAAAACTCTCACTGCAGATGACATGATCCTCCACATAGAAAACCCTAAAGACTCCACCAGAAAATTACTAGAGCTAATCAATGAATATAGTAAAGTTGTAGGATATAAAATCAACACACAGAAATCCCTTGCATTCCTGTACACTAATAATGAGAAAGTAGAAAAAGAAATTAGGAAACAATTCCATTCACCATTGAAATGAAAAGACAAAAATACTTAGGAATAAATCTACCTAAAGAAGCTAAAGACTTATATATAGAAAACTATAAAACACTGATGAAAGAAATCAAAGAGGACACTAATAGATGGAGAAACATACCATGTTCATGGATCAGAAGAATCAATATAGTGAAAATGAGTATACCACCCAAAGCAATCTACAGATTCAGTGCAATCCCTATCAAGCTACCAGCTGTATTTTTCACAGAGCTAGAACAAATAATTTCACAATTTGTACGGAAATACAAAAAAACCTCGAATAGCCAAAGCAATCTTGAGACAGAAGAATGGAACTGGAAGAATCAACTTGCCTGACTTCAGGCTCTACTACAAAGTCACAGTCAACAAGACAGTATGGTACTAGCACAAAGACTGAAATATAGATCAATGGAACAAAATAGAAAGCCCAGAGATAAATCCACACACCTATGGACACCTTATCTTCGACAAAGGAGGCAAGAATATACAATGGATTAAAGACAATCTCTTTAACAAGTGGTGCTGGGAAAACTGGTCCACCACTCAGGAAAGAATGAAACTAGAACACTTTGTAACACCATACACAAAAATCAACTCAAAATGGATTAAAGATCTCAATGTAAGACCAGAAACTAGAAAACTCCTAGAGGAGAACATAGGCAAAACTCTTTCTGACATAAATCACAGCAGGATCCTCTATGATCCACCTCCTAAAATACTGGAAATAAAAGCAAAAATAAACAAATGGGATCTAATTAAAATTAAAACCTTCTGCACAACAAAGGAAACTATAAGCAAGGTGAAAAGACAGCCTTCTGAATGGGAGGAAATAATAGCAAATGAAGCAATGGACAAACAAGTAATCTCAAAAATATACAAGTAACTCCTGCAGCTCAATTCCAGAAAAATAAATGACCCAATCAAAGAATGGGCCAAAGAACTAAATAGACATTTCTCCAATGAAGACATACAGATGGCTAACAAACACATGAAAAGAGGCTCAACATCACTCATTATCAGAGAAATGCAAATCAAAACCACAGTGAGGTACCATTTCATGCCAGTCAGAATGGCTGTGATCCAAAAGTCTATGAGCAATAAATGCTGGAGAGTGTGTAGAGAAAAGGGAATCCTCTTACACTTGATGGGAATGCAAACTAGTACAGCCACTATGGAAAACAGTGTGGAGATTCCTTAAAAACTGGAAATAGAACTGCCATATGACCCAGCAATCCCACTGCTGGGCATACACACTGGGGAAACCAAAACTGAAAGAGACACATGTACCCCAATGTTCATCGCAGCACTGTTTGTAATAGCCAGGACATTTAAACAACCTAGATGTCCATCAGCAGATGAATGGATAAGAAAGCTTTGGTTATATATACACAATGGAGTATTACTCAGCCATTAAAAAGAGTACATTTGACTCAGTTCTAATGAGATGGATGAAATTGGAGCCGATTATACAGAGTGCAGTAAGCCAGAAAGAAAAACACCAATACAGTATACTGACACATATATATGGAATTTAGAAAGATGGTAAGGATAACCCTGTATGCGAGACAGCAAAGAGACACAGATGTATAGAACAGTCTTTTGGACTCTGGAGGAGAGGGCGAGGGTGGGATGATTTGGGAGAATGGTATTGAAACATGTATAATACCATAAGAAGAAATGAATCACCAGTCTAGGTTTGATGCAGGATACAGGATGCTTGGGGCTAGTGCACTGGGATGACCCAGAGAAATGGTATGGGGAGGGAGATAAGAGGGGGTTCAGGATTGGGAACACGTGTACACCCGTGGTGGATTCATGTTGATGTATGGCAAAACCAATACAGTATTGTAAAGTAAAATAAAGTTTAAAAAAAGGATTACTGGGGTGGGTTGCCCTTTCCTTCTCCAAGTAGGACTATGAATATTTTGACATTTATTCCAAAAGAAAACAAAGAAAGAAAAAGAAGCACACATCAGATCAATGCTTGATATTTACATCTTACGTCAAACTCACAGCAATCGCATAAAATGAATATTAAACATACCCATTTTATGGATGGGAACATGAAGCTGAGAAGGCAAAATAAGTAGATAAGTCACAAAGCCTGTAAATGATGGAGCCAATAAACAGTGGAATAAAGAAGTTATGGAGGGCAATTAAATCTGTGTCTGACCCCACATAAAATGTTTTCAGTTTCAGCACAATATATTTGGTGAATTCAAATATTATCTTCTATTTATGATTTGTCCTGGAAGGAAGCTAGGCCTCATAATCAGCTGGGCCTAGTTTCCATTACCTCACTGATTATTGCTAGCTTGACGTTGGACCAGTTTTAACCTCATCCAGCCAGTTTTTCTCATTTGTATCTGAGGTAATATAACTGCTTCATATGGTCTCATGAGGATTGGAAAAATAAACAGTGTGCCCCTGGGCACTTAATAAAGTGTGGGCATTGTTATTGCACAGCTAAGGAATTTAGGATACACAGAAATTAACACAGTATTAATAGAAAATGTCCACACAGTTCACCGGTAACTATGCCAGGACCAGGGTGTAGGACCCATTTCTGCTTATCAAGAACTCTTTCTAGTGGCCAAACTGACTCAGTTCAGTTCAGTTCAGTCGCTCAGCTGTGTCTGACTTTGTGATCCCATGGACTGCAGCACGCCAAGCCTCCTGTCCATCACCAACTCCCGGAGTTGACTCAAACTCATGTCCATCAAGTCGGCGATGCCATCCACCATCTCATCCTCTGTTATCCCCTTCTCCTCCTCTGTCATCCCCTTCTCCTCCTGACCTCAATCTTTCCCAGCATCAGGGTCTTTTCAAATGAGTCAGTGCTTTACATCAGATGGCCAAAGTATTGGAGTTTCAGTTTCAGCATCAGTCCTTCCAATGAATATTCAGGACTGATTTCCTTTCATGGACTGGTTGGATTTCCTCGCAGTGCAAGGGACTCTCAAGAGTTTTCTCCAACACCACAGTTCAAAAGCATCAGTTCTTTGGCGTTCAGTTGACTTTATAGTCCAACTCTCACATCCATACATGACTACTGGAAAAACCATAGCATTGACGAGATGGACCTTTGTTGGTAAACTAGTGTCTCTGCTTCTTAACGTGCTGTCTAAGTTGGTCATAACTTTCCTTCTACGGAGTAAGCGTCTTTTAATTACATGGCTGCAGTCACCATCTGCAGTGATTTTGGAGCCCCCAAAATAAAGTCTGACACTGTTTCCACTGTTTCCCTATCTATTTCCCATGAAATGATGGGACCAGATGCCATGATCTTTGTTTTCTGAAGGTTGAGCTTTAAGCCAATTTTTCACTCTCCTCTTTCACTTTCATCAAGAGGGTCTTTAGTTCTTCTTCACTTTCTGCCATAAGGGTGATGTCATCTGCATATCTGAGGTTATTGATATTTCTCCTGGCAATCTTTTCCAGCTTGTGTTTCATCCAGCCCAGGGTTTCTCATGATGTACTCCACATATAAGTTAAATAAGCAGGGTGACAATATACAACTCCTTTCCCTATATAGAACCAGTCTGTTGTTCCATTCCAGTTCTAACTGTTGCTTGCTGATCTGCATACCGATTTCTCAAGTTACTTTGCTAGCGTGTGAGATGAGTGCAACTGTGCAGTAGTTTGAGCATTCTTTGGCATTGCCTTTCTTAGGGATTGGAATGAAAAAGTGATCTTTTCCAGTCCTGTGGCCACTGCTGAGATTTCCGAGTTTGCTGGCATACTGAGTGAAGCACTTTCACAACATCATCTTTTAGGATTTGAAATAGATCAACTGGAATTCCATCATTTCCACTAGCTTTGCTCATAGTGATGCTTCCTAAGGCCCATTTGACTTTGCATTCCAGGATATCTGACTATAGGTGAGTGATCACACCATCGTGATTATCTGGGTCGTGAAAATCTTTTTGTATTTCTTCTGTGTATTCTTGCTACCTCTTCTTACTATCTTCTTCTTCTGTTAGGTCCATACCATTTCTGTCTTTTATTGTGCCCATTTTTTGCATGAAATGCTCCCTTGATATCCCTAATTTTCTTGAAGAGATCTCTAGTTTTTCACATTTGTTTTCCCTATTGTTTTCCTCTATTTCTTTGCATTGATTGCTAAGGAAGGCTTTCTTATCTCTCCTTGCTATTCTTTGGAACTCTGTATTCAAATGGGTATATCTTTCCTTTTCTCCTTTACCTTTTGCTTCTCTTCTATTCATAGCTATGTGTAAGGCCTCCTCACACAACCATTTTGCCCTTTTGCATTTCTTTCCCTTGGGATGATCTTGCCTCCTTGTCCTCCAATGTCTTGTGTTCTATACAATAGACCTGTGTTCTATTCCTGGGTTGGAAAGATGCCCTGGAGAAAAGGAAAGGCTGCCCACTCCAGTATTCTGGCCTGGAGAATCCCATGAACTGTATGTAGTCCATGGGGTCACAAAGAGTCAGATACGACTGAGTGTTTTTCACTTCACTATACAATGTCATGTACCTCTGTCCATAGTTCTTCAGGCACTCTCTCTATCAGATATAATCCCTTGAATCTATTTATCACTTCCAGTGTATAATTGTAAGGGATTTGATTTAGGTCACACCTGAATGGTCTATTGGTTTTCCTTCTTTCTTCAATTTACATCTGAATTTGGCAGTAAGGAGTTCATGATCTGAGCCACAGTCAGCTCCTGGTCTTGTTTTTGTGTTTTTGCTGACTGTATTGAACTTCTCCATCTTTGGCTGCAAAGAATATAATTAATCTGGTTTCAATATTGACCATCTGTTGATGTCCATGTGTAGAGTCTTCTCTTGTGTTGTTGGAAGAGGGTGTCTGCTATGACCAGTGCATTCTCTTGGCAAAACTCTATTAGCCTTTGCCCTGCTTCATACTCCAGCCAAATTTGCCTGTTACTCCAGGTGTTTCTTGACTTTCTACTTTGCATTCCAGTCCCCTATAATGAAAAAGACATCTTTTTTGGGTGTTAGTTCTAGAAGTGTTGCAGGAAGGTGAACCCCTTGCAGGGCCTGAAACTGGGCTCTTGTCTAACATTCAGAAATGAATTGTCCGAGGAGACACATCTGCTGACAAAGCAAAAGATTTTATTGGGAAAGGGCATCCAGGTGGAGAGCAGTAGGGTAAGGGAATCCAAGAGAACTGCTCTGCCACATGGCTCATAATGTTGGGTTTTATGGTGATGGGATTAGTTTCTGGGTGGTCTTTAACCAATCATTCTAATCCAGAGTCTTTCCTGGTGGTGCACTTATCGCTCAGCCAAGATGGATGCTAGCGAGAGGGATTCTGGGAAGTGGGCAGACACGCAGTGTCTCCTTTAGACCTTTCCCGAACTCTTCTGGTTGGTGGTGGCTTATTAATTCCGTATTCCTTATCAGGATCTCCTGTCATAAAACAACTCATGCAAATGGTTACTGTGGTACCTGGCCAGGGTGGGTGTTTCTCAGAGTGCTTCCCCTAACAATTCCTCCCTGAGAGACTTCATACTCAAGATACTTCTTGGGAATTGGGGCAGAGGTCTTTTTCTTCTGTAACTTCTTCCTGCTGTGCATGGGCATAGGCCTGCCTAGTAGAGCAGAAGTCTCTCTCTACGAGATCCAAGTCAAGGCATTTTTTTGCCTGAAACCAGCATCCACCCTTGTAATAACAGCAATTTAGTTTGAAACTGTTGGCCCCCTCAGAAATGAAATAGACAGGGGCCAAACAGGAGACCTAACAGGATGGTCATCTCTGGTCCTCAGAAACAGAAGGCAACATTTGGGGTGAGGGCTGCAGGGTTTGTGACCCTTTTTGTTTGGTTGGTGGTGAGGCAACAGAGCTGCGCTCCAGGAATCTTGTGTTCAGTCTGAAGTTACCATCCTTCACCTGGTGGGGGTGTTCAGTTCTGTAGAAAAACTCAAAGACATTGTTATGCATATTTCTTTGAGTAGGAACCAGGACTCTGTCTGGAGGTTGCACCAACCTTCGATTGTTTCTCCTGTTCCTGTATCCCCTCACTTCCCTGATTAGCAATTGTTTGAATCCACCCTTTGGAACTCAGGGAAGGTCAAGGAGGCTGAATGAAGCCTATATCCTACAGACAAGAAATGGAGAACACAGAACAGATCTCTACTCCAGAGTGCCAGAGTTCTACTCAGTTTTAATTTAGGGAACTAGGCAACTATGACTTGATAACTTCTTGTGAAAATGGAGCATAGGACTGCCTCAGCTTGGAGTGTAGACACTGAATTGGAAGTATTTCTGCGTTCCAAGTTCTAGATCTGAGTCTTGTATGATTAAAATCTCAGTCCCTTGGTCTGCTATTTTGGTGTAACAGACCCAATTAGAAGTAGTTGGAGGAGTGATAAATGGAATTTAGTAGACAAAATAAATCTCATTTCTTTTTAGAAGAATAGGCCCGAAGCCCAGTCTGGACCTGGCTCTTCAGGGAGACTTGTAGCCAGGTAGCCAGTTGCCTAGTTTTATAAAAGTAAGGTTGTAGTTACTAGCTTCCAGCAGACATTGTTTTGAGAATAGTGCCATCCAAGCCTGACACAGCTCAGAAAACTCAAGTGTTTAGCAATACAAGCAATACCTTGTATTGCTAAACACCCATAGCATCACCTAGTTATTTCCCAGGATATCTGAACCATAGCTACTCTATTTTGACTTTTAATTGTGAACTTTTTCCTTAATAGCCAAAGAAGATTTCACCATTAATGACGTCAGTTTCTCTAGGTATGAGAAGATGCAAGAATTGGGACTCATAAAATCTTCTCCTGAAAAGATCTAACTATCTGAAGGCCTGTTTTGCCAGTTTTTCCCAGAGCACAGAGTGCCTCATTCCTGATTTTCACCCTGAACTCCTTTCAGGGGTGTTGAAAGTCAGCAGTTCCAGTGGCCGTGATTTAATCTTTGTAGGTGTAGATGGCAAGTGTCAGTCTTCAGTTGGCAGAGCCCTTTTTGCTCATAAACTTGACCATGATTTTGAGGGTGGCATTTCATGACCATTTTATCCCATGGTGCTGAGAATGTCCATTCTCAGGTTTGGCAAAGATTTTGTTGACAAGCCACTCAATGTGCTGTTACTGGACTAGGCCATAAAACGGTATCCCAAATTCTCTGGACCACCTGTCTTACTGGCCTCTTGGTCCAGGAAAATATTCCCTCTTATTGCTTCTTCCCATATCTAGAGTTACACTGTTACCATCATTGATCTCATATGGGACTATATATTATTCTATTAGAGGCCTCAGACACACATTTGACAGTGTAAGAAATAGCAATATTGTAAAACAGGTGAAATATAAATAACATAGCCAGCAGTATTAGTAAAGTCACAAGTAAGACTTAAGAGCTTCCATTAGATATAGCCCAGTCATCTTAGATGTATCTTAGGTCATCTGACTTAGTCAGCTCTGTAGAATCTTTATCTTCCAGGAAAATTATATATTGGTACCACTGTCTATAAGGCACATAGCCCAGTTTTTAGTGTTACTAGACTGATTATCCTTAGTATGATTTAATTGTTTCCAATACAGAGGAGACTTTAAACCTAAATTACCATAGCCTGGTGTTATCTATATAAACCCATTCCATCATTCTGGGAGATTTTTTCCTCCTTTGCTGAAACTTTTCTTGTTGCTCTGACTGAGCTTGGATAATAGGAAAAAGCTCAAATTTATGGTCAGAGTCAGAGCAGGCATTATTAATTGGCCTGGTGAGGGGATCCCATCTAGTACTATCACAGTGACCTGAATATGCCTATAATTTTTTTTTTTTTTTAAGTAAATTTTCTCAGGGCCAACCAGTTAGAGTCTTGTAGTAGAGAAATTTACCAAGGTAACCCAGAACTAGACACAGGTAATAAACCTAACAATTGAATTGATTTCTAAAACTAGCATATAATCAGGCCTATGATAGAAAAGCATTTGATTTATATGCAAAGATCTAAGAAGTCAAGAAAACATAAATGATCATACGAATCAGGTCCAGCATCTTGGGGAAGCTGTCTACCTCTGATGTAGTCATCTTCTCATCCTGGTGTAGTGTAGTTTCTCCTGATAAAAAGTCCTTCTATCCAGGTTGGAGACAGTCCCTTAATTATGTTTTTTCTAGTCCTGAGACATCCTGATCTTCATCCAAAGATAGATTACTGAGATGAGCTTCAGAAACAAACTTAGGGTGTTCTTTAAGAATTCAATTAATTTTACATTAATATCACATAACAGCAAAGAGCTATCTAACAGATGAGTCTTACTAGATGCACCTTCATTAACAAACTGGGATTTAACATTTTTTGAAATATCTTTTTCTCCCTAAAGTGACCCTCATTTTTATCAAATATAACCAAATTAAGGCTAGTTTGTTTGCAAAATAGGTCTGTTCTCACTAATTTTGGTCTGATGATTTATATAACCATAATTGATTATAGACTTTTTATTTTGCTGAAACATTTATAGAGTCTCAGGCTGAATTTTTAAAATAAAACAGAGCTGGGAAACTCACACCAAAGGCTTATCACAGATTTTGCCTTAAAAATCTAGGTGAATTCTTCCCTTTTTAAGATCTCAAAAGTTTCTTGAGATTTTTGAACCCGTGAGATAACCTTCCTAACTCATTTGATAAACTTACTAGAAACCTAAGAATTTCCAATTTTTGGAGGAAAGAGAAAATATAATTTTTTGTTTATAATGTTTAATTTTACCAAAGTATTGTCATAATTAGTTTGAGAGGAAGGTTTTCCCTACTCCCTGAAAACCTAAGATTCAAACCTGTAATTTTTCAGATAGAAACCATAAAAGTTATAAGCATATTCGCTGGTTCATTCAGTCCTCTTGTTAACTTTTGTGAAGTCATCAGGTTTTCTATTAGAATACCAGTACATATCAGAATGTTAAGAATTCCATATAATTTCTAGGATATCTGTATTAATAATTTTACCATACATTATAACATGAGTGGATTTATTACTCATTTGATAATCTTTTTGTGTAATTTAACCAACCAAATAAACACAGTTTAATATCTCTCTTTGGGAGGTTTCAGGGGCCCTCTGAAACACCTCAAAGTTAGCTAGAGGTCAAAGGAACTTCAAAAGAATTCAATTTAGGAAGTCTTATAAAAAGATCAATTAAAAGCATTTAGAACATTTGGTCAGATTTAGTCAGTGTTGATGGGTGTATCATTTAGCTTGTTGATATGTCAAAATAGGCCTAAATACCAAGGCTCAAGGTATAGTGAAAGTCAACTCCGCCATCTTGGACCTAGTTGACTCTAACCAGTTTTCTTATGGCTGTGTTATTCCTAACAAAATCCATTTATCTAACTGTAATCCAATTTTAGAAAATCCTGATCATGCATAACTCTTTAGTATTTTTCACACCTTCTTCTTTCTTTCTTTTTAATACTGAAAACACACTTCCTACTTTCCTTTAGCAACCAAGAACTAACTTTTATATTAGCACTTTATAGATTGGTGAGCATAAATACCAGTGATAATTTCTAAAACCCTGGCTTTCTTAGAACATTTTAGGATGGCACCAAACATTATTCATTTATAGTCCCAAATCTCTTTAGTTTCTCTATAAAAAGGAAATTAGTGTTTAGTAGTAAATGTTTCAAAATCTTATTTCATTTGGAAATGACCTAACTATTCAATAGACTTACAACACTTAGCACACTTGGCACAACCCTTAGAAATTTAAGTTACGCCAATCTGGAGAGACTATTTTAGACAGATATTTCTAAAGAATAATTATTCTTAATAGAGTTTATATAAAAGCTCATATCTCATTTACATTTTTAAAGAAGTTTCTTCACTTGAGATAATTTCCTTGTTGACAAACTTGTAACAGATATAATATTTAACTTATATTAAACCTAGGTACAATGAAAATATTCTATTTAGTGTTAATTACTCTATGACATGTCTATATTAGATAGGTCAACAAATAAACATTAATATCAGGTATTTAATACTGAATATTTCCCAGTTCACATGAACCTGGAATTTATTGTTTAATTTAAATTATTTGATTTGTATTTTTTAAGCCAAATAAATAGAGCTCATTTACAAATTAACCTCAAAAATATTACCCAGAGACAAAGACATACCAAGACATATTTAGACAGACACAGCGCAAGATCTAGCTTCAAGTCTTTCCCCCTTTTTCCTCAGTGTCAGGAGTTAGAGATGGTCTAGATAAGTGTTCCTGAAAGCCCTGGTCTCAAGGCACAGGGAAAGAAAAATCAAGTTCTAACAAAATGGTGGCAGATCTAAACCAAATGGTGGCTAAACAAAACAAAATGGCCATCAAAAATCACAACACAGAACACAGAGTTAAAAACACACACATATAAACCTGGCAGTCCCCATCAAAGTGAAAGTGAAAGTGAAAGTGAAGTCGTGACCGACTGTTTGTGACCCGTGGACTGTAGCCCACCTAGCTCCTCCATTCATGGAATTCTCTAGGTGAGAATACTGGAATGGGTTGCCATTTCCTTCTCCAGGGGATCTTCCTGACCCAGGGATCAAACCCAGGTCTCCCACATTGCAGGCAGACTCTTTAACCTCTGTGCCACCAGGGAAGCCCTTAAATACAAGAATACAGTCTCTCAGAAGACCTCAGATATTTCAAGGGGAGGAAAGGAAGCCAGGTTGAAAGAAGAAGGGAGAGGAGGCAGAAGGGAGTCAAAGGGGCAGCCTTACAGACATCTCCTGCCACCTACAGATACCCAGGCCTTATGCGACTTTTCCCTGGGCCTCCAGAGAAGGGAGGATTGGAACTCAGCCCTACCAGCTATAAGACCAGACCAGAACCAGAAGTTCTCTGCCAAGAGGTGATCAGTCTCCAATCCTCAGCTCAGGCTGAAGGCCCTTCCGAGCAGATACCTGTGTCCAGGACCGGGGGACTAGAAAAACAGGGAAGGACAGGAAGGGTTAAGGAGAGGAAAGAGAAAGGGAAGGGGAGAGAGGTCAATAAAGTCTGTTGTTCCTTACCCGGTCAGGGCACTCTGGCCAGTTTTCCGTATCAGGGAGGAGACCAAGGACAAAGGGTCCCAGTTGCAGCCCCTGGGTCTGGTCTATTGGCAGGGAAGCTGACCCCTGAGTACCCTGAGTGGTCAGGATGTCAGTCTCAGCGAAGAGGAGTCCCCACCAGAGTTGCCATTTGTTGCAGGAAGGCGGACCCCTTTCCAGGGCCCGAAACTGGGCTCTTGTCTAATACTTGGAAATGAATTGCCTGAGGAGACACATCTGCTGACAAAGTAAGAGATTTTATTGGGAAAGGGCATCCAGGTGGAGAGCAGTAGGGTAAGGGAACCCAGGAGAACTGCTCTGCCACATGGCTTGAAATGTCAGGTTTTATGGTGATGGGATTAGTTTCTGGATGGCCTTTGACCAATCATTCTAATTCAGAGTCTTTCCTGGTGGCGCATGCATGCATCGCTTAGCCAAGAAGGATGCTAGCGAGAGGGATTCTGGGAAGTGGATGGACACTCAGTGTCTCCTTTAGACCTTTCCTGAACTCTTCTGATTGGTGGTGGCTTATTAATTCCATATTCCTTATCAGGATCTCCTGTCATAAAACAAATCATGCAAATGGTTACTGTGGTACCTGGCCAGGGTGGGTGGTTTCAATCAGTGTGCTTCCCCTAACAGAAGGTCTTGTAGATCTTCAGAGAACCGTTCAACTTCAGCTTCTTCAGCATTACTCCTCTGGTCATAGACTTGGTTTAGTGTGACACTGAATGGTTTGCCTTGTAAATGAATAGCAATCATTCTGTCATTTTTGAGATTGCATCCAAGTACTGCATTTCGGATTCTTTTGTTGACTGATGGCTACTCCATTTCTTATAAGGGTTCCTGCCCACAGTAGTAGATGTAATGGTCATCTGAGTTAAATTCACCCATTCCAGTCCATTTTCGTTCACTGATTCCTAAAGTGTCGATGTTCACTCTTGCCATCTCCTGTTTGATTACCTCCAATTTACCTTGATTCATGAACTTAACATTCCAGGTTCCTATGCAATATTCCTCTTTACAGCATCTGACTTTACTTCCATTACCAGTCACATCCACAACTGGGTGGTATTTTTTGCCTTGACTTTGTCTCTTCATTCTTTCTGGAATTATTTCTCAACTGATCTCCAGTACCATATTGGGCACCTACTGATCTGCGAGCTCATCTTTCAGTGTCCTATCTTTTTGTCTTTTCATACTGTTCATGGGGTTCTCAAGGCAAGCATACTGAAGTGGTTTGTCATTCCCTTCCCAGTGAACCACATTTTGTTAGAACTCTCCACCATGACCTGTCCGTCTTGGGTGGCCCTACAGGGCATGGATCACAGTTTCATTGAGTTAGACAAGGCTGTGGTCCTTGTGATCAGATTGGTTAGTTTCCTGTGATTGTGGTTTTTAGTCTATCTGCCCTCTGTTGGAAAAGGATAAGAGGCTTATGGAAGCTTCCTGATGGGAGAGACTGACTGAGGGGAAAATTGGGTCTTGTTCTGATGGCTGGGGCCATGTCCAGTAAATCTTTAATCCAATTTTATGCTGATGGGTGGGGCTGTGTTCCCTCCCTGTTCTTTACCAAACTATGGTGGAGGGAGCGAATGAAGATAATGGCTTCCTCCTTCAAAGGTCCCATGCAGGCTGTGCTACACTCAGTGCCCCCAGCCCTGCAACAGGCCACTGCCCACCCCTGCCCAGTCAATTAAATTGATTAGGATTCCAAGAATTATGAAGAAAATTTCTAGAGGATAGAGATGACAAATCTTAATTACAGATTCTATTATATAATATGGAAAATCAATAAATAATTATTGTATGGCCATACAGTTCTTTCTGCTGACGAAATATTGACAAACAAAATAAACAAGGTTCCTGCTCTTAAAGGCTTATGTTGTAGTGGGAAGAGCAATAATAAATATATAAATAAAGTAATTGCAAACAATAGTAAATGATAGTGCATTACTGCGGGAGAGCCTATCTAGGTAAGGGATAATGATGATGGCTTTAATGATGAGAAGTTCAGTTCAGTCGCTGAGTCGTGTCCGACTTTTGCGACCCCATGAATTGCAGCATGCCAGGCCTCCCTGTCCATCACCAACTCCCGGAGTTCACTCAGACTCATGTCCAACTAGTCAGCGATGCCATCCAGCCATCTCATCCTCTGTCGTCCCCTTCTCCTCCTGCCCCCAATCCCTCCCAGAATCAAAGTCTTTTTCAATGAGTCAACTCTTCGCATGAGGTGGCCAAAGTACTGGAGTTTCAGCTTTAGCATCATTCCTTCCAAAGAACACCCAGGACTGATCTCTTTTAGAATGGACTGGTTGGATCTCCTTGCAGTCCAAGGGACTCTCAAGAGTCTTCTCCAACACCACAGCTCAAAAGCATCAATTCTTCGGTGCTCAGCCTTCTTCACAGTCCAACTCTCACATCCATACATGACTACTGGAGAAACCATAGCCTTGACTAGACAGACCTTAGTCGGCAAAGTAATGTCTCTGCTTTTGAATATGCTATCTAGGTTGGTCATAAGTTTTCTTCCAAGGAGTAAGCATCTTTAAATTTCATGGCTGCAGTCACCATCTGCAATGATTTTGGAGCCCCCAAAATAAAGTCTGACACTGTTTCCACTGTTTCCCCATCTATTTCCCATGGAGTGATGGGACCAGATACCATGATCATTGTTTTCTAAATGGTGAGCTTTAAGCCAATTTTTCTACTCTCCTCTTTTACTTTCATCAAGAGGCTTTTTAGTTCTTCACTTTCTGTCATAAGTGTGGTGTCATCTACATATCTGAGGTTATTGATATTTCTCCTGGCAATCTTGATTCCAGCTTGTGTTTCTTCTAGTCCAGCGTTTCTCATGATGTACTCTGCATATAAGTTAAATAAGCAGGGTGACAATATACAGCCTTGATGTACTCCTTTTCCTATTTGGAACCAGTCTGTTGTTCCATGTCCAGTTCTAACTGTTGCTTCCTGACCTGCATACAGATTTCTCAAGAGGCACGTTAGGTGGTCTGGTATTCCCATCTCTTTCAGAATTTTCCACAGTTTATTGTGATCCACACAGTCAAAGGCTTTGGCATAGTCAATCAAGCAGAAATAGATGTTTTTCTGGAACTCTCTTGCTCTTTACATGATCCAGCAGATGTTGGCAATTTGATCTCTGGTTCCTCTGCCTTTTCTAAAACCAGCTTGAATATCAGGAAGTTCACGGTTTGTGTATTGCTGAAGCCTAGCTTGGAGAATTTTGAGCCTTACTTTACCAGCATGTGAGATGAGTGCAATTGTGCGGTAGTTTGAGCATTCTCTGGCATTGCCTTTGATGAAAAAGAGGCATCCAAATGAAGTATTGGGAAGGAGACTGTCACGTGCAGGAGGAAACTGTTTAAGTGGAAAGTTTCCCTGATAGCAATGAGCTTGATATGTTCAAGGGACAGGAATGAATCACTGAGTTTGAGCACTGTGAGGATGAGAATGGTCACAGATGAGCCTTATGGAGGTAGACAGATGCCAGATCATGCAGTCTTAAGGGTCTTAGTAAGGAAATGAGGGTATTTTAGAGTTGCAGTGGGGACTGATAAGAGTGCTTTGAGTAGGGATGTTATCCTACTTGGCTTGCACAGTTGTGCCTCTGTCTGCAGGGAGTTGGTTCCAGGACACCTTGAGGATACAAAAACCCAAGTCCCTCATATAAAATGGCACCGAGTGAAAGTCGCTAGTCGTGTTTGACTCTTTGTGATCAAAGAGTATTCTGGAATTCTCCAGGTCAGAATACTGGAGTGGGTAGCCTTTCCCTTCTTCAGGGGATCTTCTGGATCCAGGAATCAAACCAGGGTCTCCTGCATAGCAGGAGGATTCTTACCAACTTGAGCTATCAGGGAAGCCCTTATTATTAAAATAATAGTAGTATTTGCATATAAATATACACATCCTGTTACATACTTAGAATCATCTCTAAATCACATATAATACCTAGTAGGATACAAATACTATGTACATAGTTGCAACGCATAGTAAATTCAAGTTTTGCTCTTTGGAACTTTCTGAATTGAAAAAAAAAAATTTGGTTTAGTGTTTGGTTGAAACAGTGGATAAGGAACTCAAAGATACTGAGCACCAAGATCTTTTAAATGTGTTTTTAAAAGATCATTCTAGTTGTTTTCTGAAGAATGCATAATAGGAAGACCAGAGTGGAAGCAGTGTGGCTGGGTTTCGGTTTGTGTTAGTGTAACTGTATAAAGGAGAAGGCAACAGCACCCCACTCCAGTTCTCTTGCCTGGAAAATCCCATGGACGTAGGAGCCTGGAGGGCTGCAGTCCATGGGGTCGCTAAGAGTCGGACACGACTGTTCGACTTCACTTTTTCACTTTCATGCATTGGAGAAGGAAATGGCAACCCACTCCAGTGTTCTTGCCTGGAGAATCCAAGGGACGGGGGAGCCTGGTGGGCTGCCGTCTATGAGATCGCACAGAGTCGGACACGACTGAAGTGACTTAGCAGCAGCAGCAGCAACTGTATAAATGCAAACGGACATTCTCATAATCTTCCTTGACTTCGCAGACTAAAGGTTCCATCTTCCTATTCCATTACCTCACATAGCACTTATAATTATCATTTAATCATTTTTTTGGTTATTGCCTGTTTTTTTTCGCCTAGGGTTGCCAAATAAGGCCGGCAGTTGAATTTGCATTTCAGATACTAATTCTTTACTCCTAGTATTCTTGTGTTCTCAGTTGTGTCCAGCTAAAGACTAGCTGGCCAGGCTCCTTTGTCCCCGGAATTCTACAAGCAAGAATACTGGAGTGGGTAGTTAGTCATTCCCTTCCCCAGGGTATCTTCCCAAGCCAGAAATCAAACCCCCTACATCCCAGGTATATTCTTTACTGTCTGAGCCACTAGGGAAGCCCAGGGAATTTTTAGCCTGTGCCCTCCCAAATACTGCCTGGGAAAGCCATATACTAAAATTTTGTTCTTTATCTGACATTCAAATAAATGGGGCATCTTGTATTTTTATTTACTAAATCTGGCAACACTACCCCCAATAGAACACAAACTCCTTGAGGGCAGGAGCTCCTTCTGTCCCGTTTCCCAATGTATATCTAGGACACAGGTAGGAGCCCACACATGCTTATTAAATGAATTAACAGGATTTAACCACATAGCGATCGAATGAGAGCCCCTCGGTGGAGAGTGTCTCCGAAGACCAGAGACAATGGGGAGAAACACAGCTGTCGAGCTGGAGACCGGTGCGGCGGCCCCGGGCCTGGGCGGCCTGCGCGCTGAGGTCACGGGCGCCGGCTCCGGTGACGTCATCACGGCCGCGCTGTCTGCCGGGCTGGAGCCTCACCGGCGCCGGCACCTCAGTGGCGCCGGCCCCTCGCCGGCTGTTGTGGAGCCCGGGGCTTTCTGGTGCGTCCAGCGCAGTGCAGGCCGCCTGTGAGGCCGTGAGGGCCCGGCCAGGGCCCGAGAGGCCCAGTCCCGCGGCCGTTGGCTGTCAGCCGGCAGGCCTGGCGGCTCTGTCGCGGGAGACCGCCTCCTCAGGGCCATGTCTAGGCCGAGCAGCGTCTCCCCGCGGCCGCCGGCTCCCGGCGCGGGCGGGGGCGGCCCCGCGCCCTGCTGCCCCGGGGGCGCCGGCCGAGCCAAGGGGCTGAAGGACATTCGTATAGACGAGGAGGTGAAGATCGCAGTCAATATCGCTCTGGAGCGCTTCCGCTATGGGGACCAGAGAGGTGAGGCTCCCGCCGGGGACCCCGCCGGCTGCCCCACCTCCCGGAAGCCCGGCCCCCGGGGGCAGGGGCTGCCTCGCGCGTGGGAGGGAGGACGGGCCGGCCCGGCGCGGAGGGCGGGGGCGGGGGCCGCGGCGGCGCCCTCTCCCGGGAGGGGAGGAGCCGCAGAGTCTGGCGGGCCAGCCGGGTTTTGGGACCCTTCGTGGCGTCCGAAAGCGAAAAAATCAGGTTGCTCAGTAGCAGGAGGCATTGCTTTCCCTAGAGAGAGGCCTTCCGGTAGCTTTGCCACAACTTTTAGGTATTGTTTAGCCTGCTTTTTTTTTTTTCTAAATCGAGGTAGGTTTAGTTTGAGTTAAGGAAGTAGAGGAGCGGAAGGAAACTACAGATAAATGAAGTGGCAACATGTAGTCCTTTGCTTAAATCTGGAAGCATCACTTTGTTGAACAGTTTAAAAAAAAAAAAAGGAGTTAAACTCCTGGTGGACAAAGCATCTTCTGCACCTCTTAAGGTTAGAAAGCGACTTGAATCACACAGTGTAGAACCAGCAGTCGACCTGTGATCAGTACAGTTTATATTAAATGCTCATTCTGATTTGCTGGTCTAAATACAAGGGCCAAGCGTCTTAAAAAAAAAAAAAATATATATATATATATATATATGAAGCCCCAGAAATACTAACATATCCACATTTTACTGTCTTAGTAAAATATGAATTCTGTGCAGTTTTGAAGGCAAAGACAATGGAATCTGATGCTGAGCGTTCATAGTTCTTGAGCATACCTCATCATTGAAGGAAATAAGCATTTTGTTGATTAAACAAGAAGTAAGTTAAGATAGTAAACTTCGTCAGTTTTTATAGGAGCTCAAGATTTCAGCACAAGTAAGAGTAGTAATCTTTGGTGAACATCAGAGTCCTTTATCATATTTAGGTTTAACTGATATCAGAATTCTGGTAGACATTAAGTGGTTAATTAGTACAGGTATATCTGATTATTACACTTTATTTTACTTTGCAGATTTTAAAGATAGTTTTTTCTTTTTTAAACAGTTGAAGGTTTGTGGCAATTCTCTGTTGTCAGATGATGGTTAGCATATTTTATCAATAAAGTATTTTTAAATTACTGTGTATACACTGTTTTTTAATACATAATGCTGTTGCACATTTAATAGACTACAGTGTACTGTAACCATAAATAGGCCCAGGAACAAACCAGCATAGGCCTAGGAAACTGAAAATATTGGTATAACTTGCTTTATTATTTTTTATTATTATTTATTATATTTGTTTTTATTGCAAGAGTCTGGAACCAAACCCACAATCTCACTGATGTATACCTGTATCTACTTTTCACATAAACTATGGTAAATGTGCTTATATGATTATATGATTTTTTCAAATTTTACAAATATATATGTACTGGAATACTTTGAAACAGATTTGCCTATCAGCAAGTGATGCTTTATGTTTTTTTTTTTTTTTTTCACATGTAGAAATGGAATTTCCTTCTTCTTTGACCAGTACAGAAAGAGCCTTTATTCATCGATTGAGTCAGTCTCTTGGTTTGGTTTCTAAAAGTAAAGGGTAAGCTGATAACTTTTCTTAATTAAAAACTTTATTGAAAAAGAGAAAAGTTTTTGACTAGTTAAACCGTTTTAGATTCATATCCTTAATTATATTGTATATAGAAGATCTGATTTATGTTTGTACCAAACTCAACTCTTTGCTTTTCTTCCTATCTCCCTTTTTTTTTTTCCTGGTTGGGAGAGGGTGGGAGAAGAAGGCCAATTTTAAGATGTTAGCAGAATGGTTTAAAAGTTGAAGTTGATTGCATTCAGAAAGATATTTTCGTTTTTTAATAGAAACTAAAACTTTTTTTTTTTCTTGAAGAATGAGTAGCCTTAAAATAGTAAACACAATTATTAGCAGAACTTATCTCTTCCAAAGCTACTGTGCTATAATGGTATGCCTTAGAACACATGCTTATTGTTTTCTTTGATGCCAAGTCACAAAGCTAATGATTAGAAATGATTCAATGAAATGGAACTTATGTTCACTCCTGAGTAAAGATCTTTTTTTTAATCTCCTAGAATTAACTTTGTTAATTTAGCAAATTATTCTTTCTCTCTCTCTCTCTCTTTTTTTTTTTTGCTTTTGTGCCTGGTATTATGGTTCCATTATACCTATTTGAGAGGTATGGAGAAAAGGGCAAGAAACCTGGATTCTACTTCCAGTCTCTCACTGCTTCATTCTTTAGTTTGATCATGTCCCTTAACTGTAAATTCCAGTTTTCTTTTTAATGTAAAAAAATGAAAGAGTTAATCTCTTTGTGCTAGTTGAGATTCTGTGATCCTGCAGTTTATTTTGAGCTTTTTACTTAAGTTTTCAAAACAGATTGCAGAATTACTGTGTGATAATTTACAGTTGTTTTTCTGATCACTTTTTTTTTTTAATAGCCTTTCTTTTGAAATGAAGCTATATGTGTTGGATTTTGTTTTTCATCTCCTTTTAGAAAGTTGAATTTACTTTGAATTGATTTTTTTTTTAATAACTGTTCAACTTTTGGTGAAAATACTGTTGTTAGAATAGCATTTGTTTTGTGTTCTTTACTGTGTCCTTATATTTTCTTAGAAATTCCAGTCAAGTATTCCCATACCCCAGATTTTACCTCCTTAATTTGTTTCATTTTTCCTGAACTGATAACACTATGTTTTGGTTCTAAGACTTTTCTGAGTCTTTAATTTATTCATGAATAAGACAAAAGTGTTTCCTATTCGTCTTAGTCCAAGTTAGACAAAATGAAACTTACAAAGTGAACTTGTTAAAAACTTGTAGAGAGAATAGATATAAAGTATATGAAAACAGGTTTTCCAAGTACAGGTTTTTAATCTTGTGATTGCTGAAGGTGCTGCTTAATAGGTATCCAAGTGTTTCACTTGGGCTTCCCAGATGGCTCAGTGGTAAAGAATCTGCCTGCCAGTGCCGGATATACAGGAGACGCTGTTTCGATCCCTGGCTTGGGAAGATCCCCTGGAGGAGGAAATGACAACCCCCTCCAGTATTCCTGCCTGAGAAACCCCTAGGCAGCGGAGCCTGGTGGGACATGGAGTCACAGTAGTCCAACATGATTCAACGGCTGAGCACGCACACATGTAGGCATGCATGCACGTATTTCTGTCACCCTGACCAGGAAGCTGTACCCTACAACAAGACCTCCCTTTCACATTTGAATTATTGCCTCCCTTAACCTTCTGCCCTAAAGATTGAATGCTGCACTCCCCCTCTCTTCCTCTAGCTAAAATAAGGAAATTGGGTTAAAAGTGAGGAACCCTGTTAGTGAAGTTCTGGAAATCCATTAAAACCCTGTGATGTACAGAAATAATAGTAACAGTAGCTGACATTTATTAAGTGCTCTTGTGCGACAGGCATTGTGCTAGGTGCTTTAAGTAAATTATCATTTGATCCTCACAACATTCTTGTATGGTATGATCTACTTTTTTAATACCTGGTTCCTATATAACAGATGAGGCAAGTCAAGCTTGGAGATATTAGTTTTCCCAAAGTTCACATAGCTAGCAAGCGGGAGAGCCAACAATCAAACATAGTAGTGTTTAGCTAATTAATTTTGTTGTTTGTAGTGAATTCATAGCAATGTTTTAGGAACAATGAGTAGTTAAGAGAGAAATATTAGATAATGCTCATTTCTAAGTTGTTTATAATCCATTAAGTCACAAAAGAAAAAGAAATGGTCACGAACATAGTGAGCATGACTTGGAAATAATTGTGTTTAGTGACAAAATTAATTCAGTTTATTATTTCTGAGCTAATCATAAAAAGCATAGATTTGTCTGGTGTAAACTTCAATAAATTTGTGTATTTGTATTGCAGTATTGAAGATAAAATGGTTTGGAGTTAGGTCTTTGCATCTGTCTGCCTGTGCTTAGTCGCTCAGTAGTGTTTGACTCTTTGTCACCCATTGGACTGTAGCCCACCGGGCTCCTCTGTCCATGGGATTTTCCAGGCAAGAATACTGGAGTGAGTTGCCGTTTCCTACTCCACGGGATCTTCCTGACGTGAGGATTGAACTGGCATCTCCTGTGTTTCCTGCACTGCAGGTGGATTCTTTACCTGCTGAGCCATTGGGGAAGCCCCTCTATCTGCCTAGTGGAAGTACAGATTAAAGGGAAATGAAATCAAGTATTTGCTAGACATTAAAGAAATGTGTATTATCTTTGTGAAGTGAAGTGAAAATCACTCAGTCGTGCCCGACTCTTTGTGACTCCCTGGACTATATAGTCCCTGAAATTCTCCAGGCCAGAATACTTGGAGTGGGTAGCCTATCCCTTCTCCAGGGGATCATCCTAACCTGGGAATTGAACCAAGGTCTCCTGCATTGCAGGCAGGTTCTTTACCAACTGAGCTATGAGGGAAGACTTTGAATCTTTGTATAGAGACATTAATTACTTGGTGGCTGAGAACTTTTAAGTAGTGATTTCAGATTTTGGCTCTTCAGCAGATTTTTAAACTGTTCTCAGGTTTGTAAAGTGGGGACTAGCTAGCTGTATGGTTGTATTTGAGGTAAGTTATTCAGTAACATACTGTGTAAATGCAACATTTGTGTCATGGTCCATGTGCGGGTTGGAAAAGAATTTCTAGACATGAGACAGAATGAGAGGGAAATAAAGTTTATTAGAGTGGGGGATGCTGTTAGAACAGCAGGCTGGCCCAAGGGAGAATGGACATTGAACAGGTCCATGGTCTATTTTTATAGCCAGGGCACAAGGAGCAGAATAGGAGTCTTGCAGGTCATTAGCTGATTGGATGAGGCCCATATACTGAGTGGGGGAAGAGTAAGGCAAATACCTTCTCCCTATGGGGTAGAAGGGGAGACAGGTTATACTGCTCAGGAGGACCTGAAATTCGTTCATAGTTACAGCATGGGTGTGTCAGGGAAGGACAATAAGGGTCTGGTTTTTCTGTTCCTACATTCCAAGGCCCTCCTTGGTTTTATCTGCACTTTCATCCTTGGGTCACCACAATTTATTAATATTAAAATTGCATCAAATTTGATTAGTTATATCATCATTTCTTTAAAAGGAAGAAGCTATTGAAATATCAGAACTTCATTATAATGTATGATTACTTTTCCCTTTGAAGTTAGAAGTTGCAATGTTCTTACCTGTACTTTCAGTCTATTTATACTTAAATATGACATATGTGGCTTGCATATTACTATATTTTTAAAACTTCTTGTGAACTTCACTTATCTAGCATCTTTTCCACATTTTGCAGGTAGTTACTAGTTAATTTTGCTTTGTAAAGGGACTACTAGATTTTCACGGTAGTGTGTTACGTTGGAATGAAGTCATGGTGAGATTTCATTGTATTAATTTACCTAGGACAGCTGCTGTATAGAATGTTTTCATCTGCACAATAACAAAGTGAATATTTTGCCAAAATTTCACTAATTTTTGAATTATATATCCGTGCCACTGTGGTGTTGAATGGTATAGGAGCAGAACTAATATTGACAAGTAGAATTTTTACTAAAACATAAAAAACTAGCAAGTTGGTATTATCTTTCTGTCTGCCATCTGTGTTCAAACTGAATTTAGTAAAGTTTAAATGGTAGTGGCTGAGTACTCCCACTGCTTAGTATGAGTTATTTTCATACATTGTTTTGTTGTCTTTTGCAACCCTATGGACTGTAGCCCACCTGGCTCCTCTGTCCATGGAATTTTCAAGGCAAGAATGCTGGAGTAGGTTGTCATTTTCTTCTCCAGGGGATCTTTCTGACCCAGGGATCAGAGTAGCATCTCCTGCATCTCCTCTTTATCACTGAGCCACCAGGGAAGCTCATCCTTATACATTAATTCTGTATGATTATTAGGCAATCTATGTTAGGAAAGTTTCAATCTAACCTATTAGTTTAGTTGTGAGCTTACTGAGGAAAGAGTGTATTCTCAACTTTGTAATCCTGCCTTCTAGCATAGTGCCTGGCATACAGTAGGTATTCAGTATATGATGAATGATTGAATAAAAGAGAATTAAAAGTAAAATCTAGGAAAACTTTGCTGAGATGATTTTTGAGAAAATTAAAACATCTTGGAACTGATAGATATTCGAGATTTTAAAATTAATGGTTCTACTGTGTCAGAGAAATAATTTACTTTTGATCACATCGTTACTTTAAAGATTATTACTAGGTGAACACAGGCCTCCCGACTCTTGCTCTAGTGCTCATTTCAGCACATTTCTGGCCTTCTATAGTTAAAATTTTATGAAGTAAATGGGAGAGAAGGGGAATGAGTGACTGATGGGGAAAGGAACCTACTACGGAGAACATCTCTGCTGCTGCTGCTGCTGCTGCTGCTGCTAAGTCGCCTCAGTCATGTCCGACTCTGTGCGACCCCACAGACGGCAGCCCACCAGGCTCCTCCATCCCAATAATTCTGATTGACTAAAATTTCTAGATAAGATTAAATTTTAATAAGTTCATCTTTATGTCATCATTTAAGCATCACTAAACACTTGTTCAGGAGTAGATGATGGCATAGAAAGGTTATGATTCATTGAGGAATTTTCAGAAATTAAAAATCTTGGTAAATTGAAGACCAAGACTTAGAAGACTTAGATGACTTAGCTAAAACTTTATAGGTTAAACTTCGGTTTCATGTCATTTTATAGTGAAGGTATTGTTGAAAAAATTTTAAATCTAGTGAGAATTAGAAAAATTATACATGTACTTTTCATTGTATTTGTGGCTTTGTTGCTCATTTTTGTAAGGTGATAGTGGCATTAACAAATTGTTAAAATTTTATTATAAAGTTTTGGTTAACTTTTTTGGTATGAGAAATGGTATTTTTTCCTGGCTATAATAATTGCTTTCATTTATTTAGTATGTACACAGTAACAGATACTGCCCTTTATGCATTATCTTATTTAATCATGTTAATAGTTCTTTGAGGCAGGTAAGGTATCATCATCATTATCTTCATCTTAGGCTCATAGCTATTACATAATTTGCTTATGGTCCCACAGCTAGTAAGTGGTAGAGGAAGGATTCAAATCCAAGTCTGTGTGCTTTCAGAGCCTGAGCTCTTTACCAATACTACATTGTACTAGATTATAGACATGTATTATTAAATCCTTCAAGATACATCTGTGGACTTCCTTTGTGTGTGACATTGTACTTAGTACTCTTGAAGCTACAGAAGTCATCAAAAAATATAATTAGGACTTGTTGAAGAATCTAGTAACTTGAGAACAGTTATAAATCATCATTACCTTATAATCAAAAGCTGGAGCTGGAAACTTTGAAAGATTTCTTTTTATTTATTTTTTCCAGTATACATCTGAAAATGCTTATCAATAATGCTGATTTTTTTGTTCAGCCACTAAACTTGGCTTTCTTAACAGGGTTTTTATGGGAGTGTGACATTACCAGCATACTGGGAAAACACTCAGTGGGATAGGTTAGTCTGGATCACTGTCATAACTGGACCACCATGGCATTTTCATTATCATTTTTAGTTCTGTTGTTCAAGTTGATTTCCTCCCTCTGTATATTTCCCAGCATGTATTAGTTGGTGATGTTTCATCCACCATGAAGCCTGCTAAGACAAACTTTGAGGGTAAGTAAGCATTTTTTGCTGATTAAAATTGGATTTGCAGCATTTTGAAATTTTAATTGAAAATGGTCTTGTGGCCTCTTTGGCACTCAGTTCCTCTTTACTGAAATTTTTGGAGATTTTCAGCATCTTATCTCAAAGCATTTTGATCTTTTTCAATGTTTTGCTTGAGACATGTTTTCTAAGTAGCCATACATCATATGTGAACAAATTGACTTATATAGTAAATAAATGATTTTTATTAATATTCAGAAAGGGAGCAAATAGATACCTAACTGTGAAGAAGAAAGATGGATCAGAAACAGCTCATGCAATGATGACCTGTAATTTGACTCATAATACAAAACATGCTGTTAGGAGCCTAATTCAGAGATTTCCTGTCACCAATAAAGAGCGTACTGAACTTCTGCCTAAAACAGAAAGAGGAAATGTGTTTGCTGTTGAAGCTGGTATGTATTTTCTGGGGAGATTCCTTGTTTTTCCTTTTATTGAATGACTATTCTTTTTCCACTTAACATTAAAATTTTTTAACATTTTAAAACAACATTAAATAAGATTTCTCGTTGTGAATAAGTTTGTTTGAAATGATTAGAATTTGTAAAAATTTTGTAATGAAATGCAGTGTTAAGGCATGTCATTAAGTTAGACAGGGTTTTTGTTTCTTTTTTTGCATGTTACAGTAATAGCTAACCATTTATTGAGCACTTACTGTGTGCTGGACAGCATAGTAAACTTGATATAGAGCCTCATGGCAACCCTTCCAAGGTAAGAATTTTCCCTATTTCACACGTGAAGAAACTGGGCTCAGAGAAGTTTAATAATTTGTTCAAGGCCACTCAGTCAGCTAGTAAACTGCAGAGCTGGGGTTTGACTCCAAGGTCTGGACTTTACTATTATATATTACGCTGCCATGATACACTATGAGTGGAATTTTGAATTAGGGCTTCAGCTTCTGGGAAGAGATAGGACAGAGTCATCAGTATATTAACTTGCTCAGAGGTAGATAAATATATGTATTTAGGTTATAAAGTGAAGTTGTAATTTTACTGTTGGGAAAAATAATTTTCCAAAATTTGTTTATTATCTCCAGTGACAGAGTTTCTATTTGTGAAGTAGGTTTGCAGAATGTAGAAAATGCATGGTCCTGGCTATCAAGGAGTTTTATTAATAAAAATACGTTTTGCTGCTGCTAAGTCGCTTCAGTCGTGTCCAACTCTGTGGGACCCCATAGATGGCAGCCCACCAGGCTCCCCCGTCCCTGGGATTCTCCAGGCAAGAACACTGGAGTGGGTTGCCATTGCCTTCTCCTAAAATACATTCACACAAAAATATTTTATGTGAAGAATATAAAATACATCATGCCTTTTTATTACTATCTGCTTAAATATAGATGTTGGCTAAAATGCAAAATTAGGAGATTTGTTAAGCATTAAGGCCTTAAATTTACACATGTTATTCTGTTTGACCATATAATCTTACATGCTAACTTCAAGAGGTGTTTTCATACTACATGTAATAGACCTTACAAAGTATAATGTATATTGTTTCCTACTCTAAAATTTTGTTCTAATTGATAGAAACAAATTTGAGAATCATTTAGGATATCAAAATTGGATTTTATTTTTAATGATTTTTGTTCATTTTAAAACATTATACGCTAGGAATACTTCTGAGAAATTTGCCTTCTAATTGATATTAAAATGTGTAAAATGTTCTCTAAGAATATTGTGTAGGAGTAAAGCAGCTGAGGTATTGTTTGTTAATTTTATGTTGACTGAGTAGAGAAGAAACACTTAAAAGGTATTCATTACTTATGTTTTTAACTGTATTGTTGATATACATTTATTTTTCATTCTCTTATTCATTTTCAAAGAAAATCAGAAATGAGCAAGACAAGTGGGCGACTCAACAACGGCATACCTCAGATTCCAGTAAAGAGGAGAATCTGAATTTGATTCTTTCAGACAATCTCTGCCAGTGTTTGAAAAACAAGAGGAAATTGTTAAAATAATTAAGGAAAATAAAGTAGTTTTGATTGTAGGAGAAACTGGATCTGGAAAGACTACACAGGTTTGTTTCTATTTGTTGTTTATAGAAGAAAAAATATTTTACTTCATGTGATAGTTTTGCATCAAATTTATACTACATATACAAAGTAAACATAATTATAGTTTTTAAACTACTAGTTTGGCTGAAATTTAAACATTCATGAAATCCAGCTTTTGCATAGGTATTGAGAAAACAGCATCTTCTGCTCTTTTGATAAAAGTATAAATTGTTTTGAAGGGCTGATTTAACATTTTTATGAAAATTAAATTTATATACTCTTTAACTCAGCATATTTTTGTCTTTGCAAAAATATTTGAGGATAGATGCTCACTACAGTATTCTTTATAGCAAGCAACAAAATCAGTAACAAACCTAAAAAGCTTCACGTTACTTTGTATGTAGTCATATTTGTTAAATTATAGCATATCCATTAGATGGCATGTGCAGATGTTAAAATGGATTAGATAGATCTGATATGCTGTTAAATGATATCAGCAGAGTACAAACATTAAGTATAATAATGACTATGTGTGAATAAAAACTTGTTTATATACACAAATATTTTGAGTTGTATAAGCATATTTTCCCCCAAAGGAGTTTATGACAAATTTAACAGTAGTTACTTTTGTGGAGAGGACTGTTGGTAATGGTAGGGGTTGGCATGACTTTTACCTTATATTTTAAATCTTTCTGACTTGTTTGAATTTAATTATAGAAGAGTGTTTGCAGTCCTGGTGTTAGGCTATTTCTGATTTCTTTATACTTTTCACTATTTAAAAGATTCCAACAGAATTTTATTTCATTGACTTTATAGGATATTTTGGAGGTAATTGACATTTTTGCAATATTGATTATTCCTGCCCAGGAATATGTCATATTTTTTAGAATATACCCATCTTTTATGTTTTTCACTAGTGTTTTATAATCTTTTTCATGTAAACCTTAGCTGTTTCTTTATACTTTTGATTCTAAGTGTTTTAGTTTCTATTGTGAACAAAATCTTTCTAAGTTACACTTTATAGTTGATTATTAGCAGTTAACATGAAAGGTAGTTTTTTTTTATTTTTATTTTTTATGTTTGGAACCATTACATAACTTTTTAGTTCTAATGATTTTTCAGTTGACATGGATTTTCTGGATATACAGTTATGTCATCTTATAGTACTTTAAAATTTGTTTCAGATTCCTCAGTTCCTTTTAGATGATTGCTTTAAAAATGGTATTCCCTGCCGTATATTTTGTACTCAACCAAGACGATTAGCAGCTATTGCTGTGGCTGAAAGAGTTGCTGCAGAGAGGAGAGAAAGGATTGGTCAAACAATTGGATATCAGATCCGTTTAGAAAGCAGGTAAAGACAATTCACCTGTAACCTTTTATCATTCTTAGAAAAGACTAAATATTTGTATTTCAGTAAACAGAGTGAATATGTTTGGAGAAAGCACTGGTGACCCACTCCAGTACTCTTGCCTAGAAACTTCCATGGATGGAGGACCCTGGTAGGCTGCAGTCCATGGGATCGCTGAGTTGGACACGACTGAGCGACTTTACTTTCACTTTTCATTTTCATGCATTGGAGAAGGAAATGGCAACCCACTCCAGTGTTCTTGCCTGGAGAAACCCAGGGATGGGGAAGCCTGGTGGGCTGCCCTCTATGGGGTCTCACAGAGTCAGACATGACTGACATGACTTAGCAGCAGCAGAGAATGTGTTAGTTGAAAAATGAGGTGGTCATTTTGCTTCAAGTAAGTTTGCGAACAGAACATTGAGGTCATGTCTAAACTAACTGAGGTTTTGAATAAATAAATAGTTTGAAAAGAAATCCTGTTTCATAGTTTCATGATAAAGTGTAAGTTGTATCATCCCTTTGAGCCTGAATTTCCTCATCTGTAGAATGCGGTTAATGAAGGCATCTAGAGCACAAGTTTGATGTGAAGTTTACAAAAGTACTCAATAAGTGCTAGTGACTGAATTATTATTATTGTTATTGATATTAGTACTACTTAGTAGTGCCTGCTTGACAAGTAGTACTGTTTTTTGCTCATAATTATTTGAGTATAATGATTCAAAAAGCTGATCTCATTTATGATATACTCTTATCCTCAAATTAAAAATGTTTAAGATATTAAAAACAATCTCTTTGGACTCTATAACAAAATAATTAATTAATAAAAGGCTGTTAGTAATAATAAATTTGTGATATTATCAAACATAAAATATGTATTTCATATAACGTTGCTAATAAAGCATGTATACCAGTACACTAAATGTATATGTATATCAGCGAACTAAAATGGACTGGAATGGGTGAATTTAACTCAGATGACCATTATATCTACTACTGTGGGCAAGAATCCCTTAAAAGAAATGGAGTAGCCATCATAGTCAACAAAGAGTCCAAAATGCAGTAATGGATGCAACCTCAAAAATGGCAGAAAGATCTCTGTTCGTTTCCAAGGCAAAGCATTCAGTATCACGATAATCCAAGTCTATGACCCAACCAGTAATGCTGAAGAAACTGAAGTTGAATGGTTCTATGAAGACCTACAAGACCTCCTAGAACTAACACCCAAAAAAGATGTCCTTTTCATTATAGGGGACTGGAACGCGAAAGTAGGAAGTCAAGAAACACCTGGAGTAACAGGCAAAGTTGGCCTTGGTGTATGGAATGAAGCAGGGCAAAGGCTAATAGAGTTTTGCCAAGAGAATGCACTGGTCATAACAAACACCCTCTTCCAACAATGCAAGAGAAGACTCTACACATGGGCGTCACCAGATGGCCAACACTGAAATCAGATTGATTATATTCTTTGCCGCCAGAGATGGAGAAGTTCAATACAGTCAGCAAAAACAAGACCAGGAGCTGACTGTGGCTCAGATCATGAACTCTTTATTGCCAAATTCAGGCGTAAATTAAAGAAAGTAGGGAAAACCACTAGACCATTCAGGTATGACCTTAATCAATTCCCTTACAATTATACAGTGGAAGTGATACATAGATTTAAGGGACTTGATCTGCTAGAGTGCCTGAAGAACTATGGACAGAGGTTTGTGACATTGTACAGGAGAAAGGGATCAAGACCATCCCCAAGAAAAGAAATGCTAAAAAGCAAAATGGCTGTCTGAGGAGGCCTTGCAAATAGCTGTGAATAGAAGAGAAGTGAAAGGAAAAGGAGAAAAGGAAAGATACACTCATTTGAATGCAGAGTTCCAAAGAATAGCAAGGAGAGATAAGAAAGCCTTCCTCAGTGATCAATGCAAAGAAATAGAGGAAAACAACAGAATGGGAAAGACTAGAGATCTCTTCAAGAAAATTAGAGATACCAAGGGAACATTTCATGCAAAAATGAGCTCAATAAAGGACAGAACTGTTATGGACCTAACAGGAGCAGAAGATACTAAGAGGTGGCAAGAATATACAGAAGAACTGTACAAAAAAGATATTCACAACCCAGGTAATCACGATGATGTGATTACTCACCTAGAAGCCAGACATCCTGGAATGTGCAGTCAAGTGGGCCTTAGAAAGCATCACTACGAACAAAGCTAGTGGAGGTGATGGAATTCCAGTTGAGCTATTTCAAATCCTGAAAGATGATGCTGTGAAAGTGCTGCATTCAGTATGCCAGCAAATTTGGAAAACTCAGCAGTGGCCACAGGACTGGAAAAGGTCAGTTTTCATTCTGATCCCAAAGAAAGGCAATGCCAAAGAATGCTCAAACTACCGCACAATTGCACTCATCTCACACGCTAGTAAAGTAACGCTCAAAATTCTCCAAGCCAGGCTTCAGCAATACATGAACCATGAGCTTCCAGATGTTCAAGCTGGTTTTAGACAAGGCAGAGGAACCAGAGATCAAATTGCCAACATCCACTGGATCATGGAAAAAGCAAGAGAGTTCCAGAAACACATCTATTTCTGCTTGATTGACTATGCCAAAGCATTTGACTGTGTGGATCACAATAAACTGTGGAAAATTCTGAGAGATGGGAATACCAGACCACCTGACCTGCCTCTTGAGAAAGCTGAATGCAAATCAGGAAGCAACAGTTAAAACTGGACTTGGAACAACAGACTGGTTCCAAATAGGGAAAGAAGTATATCAAGGCTGTATATTGTCACCCTGCTTATTTAACTTATATGCATAGTGCATCATGAGAAATGCTGGACTAGAAGAAGCACAAGCTGGAATCAAGAATGCTGAGAGAAGTATCAATAACCTCAGATATACAGATGACACCACCCTTATGGCAGAACGTGAAGAAGAACTAACGAGCCTTTTGATGAAAGTGAAAGTGGAGAGTGAAAAAGTTGGCTTAAAGCTCAACATTCAGAAAACGAAGATCTTGGCATCTGGTCCCATCACCTCATGGCAAATAGATGGGGAGACAGTGGAAACAGTGACAGACTTTATTTTGGGGGCTTCAAAATAACTGCAGATGGTAACTGCGGCCATGAAATTAAAAGATGCTTACTCCTTGGAAGGAAAGTTATGACCAACCTAGACAGCATGTTAAAAGCAGAGACACTAGTTTGCCAACAAAGGTCCGTCTCATCAATGCTATGGTTTTTTCCAGTAGTCATGTGTGGATGTGAGAGTTGGACTATAAAGAAAGCTGAGTGCTGAAGAATTGATGCTTTTGAACTGTAGTGTTGGAGAAGACTCTTGAGAGTCCTTGTAATGCAAGGAGATCCAACCAGTCCAGACTAAAAGAGATCAGTCCTGAATATTCATTGGAAGGACTGATGTTGAGGCTGAAACTCCAACACTTTGGCCACCTGATGTGAAGAGCTGAGTTGTTTGAAAAGACCCTGATGCTGGGAAAAATTGAGGGCAGGAGGAGAAGAGGACAAGAAATGGTTAGATGGTTGGATGGCATCACTGACTCAGTGGAGATGAGTTTGAGTAAACTCTGGGAATTGATGATGGACAGGGAAGCCTGGCATGCTGTGGTCCGTGGGGTTGTGAAGAGTCAGACATGACTGAGCAACTGAACTGAACCAGTACACTGTTATGTAAGTAATACTTACTAAAATACTAAGGATACTAGCATTTTAATATGGCCATGTTTTAATTGTATAAAAGATTTCTAATTGTACATTTTTTTAAAAAGGGTTTCTCCAAAGACACTTCTGACATTTTGTACAAATGGGGTACTGCTTCGTACACTGATGGCAGGAGATAGTACATTGTCAACTGTGACACATGTTATTGTGGTAAGATATTTAAATTTAAATAGGTAATTAAGATTTTGGAATAGGATATAAGTGAGAACCAATTCTTTTTTAAAACAGGTTGTTCTAATCAAGTTACTTTTTATTTTCCACAATTATTACAAATAAATATTTATATTAAAGATATTCTTTCCATTAGTTTTCATGAGTGAAAATATGTGGCTTTGTAAAAGTGCTTTTTATATATAAAAATGATACATGTATTTTGAGAGTCTCCAGGATAGTGAAAGTTTTCTTTTTTCTCTGTGCTTAGTCATTTTCTCTTCCATATCTTAGGAGAATACTTAAAGTCAGCTAACTTCCTGGTATGCTGCTAAATTAACTAGCTGCTGATGAAACAAGTATACGAATTAGCACCTTATTAAAGAATTCTAAGCTTTTATCCAGTTTGTGTCAGAAAACTTAGATTAAGTTTTATAAGCTTGTGATAAGCAGCTTTTGGAAGGTTATTAGTTCTCTGCATTCAAACCACAATATGCACCTGGTCCTGTGCTAACAGAAGCATATTTAAATAGATCTTATATTTATTAAACGTATATTAAATTAGACTGTACTAAGTCAGAATTGTTTTAGTTTCTGCAGTTTTACATTCTGTGGGAAAAAGAGCAATATGTTACCCATAGAGGATTGTTATTATCTGAGTATTTCTAAATTGTCCATAAAACAAAATTTTCCCTAATTGACTGTTTTCACATTTAACTTGATTTAGTGTGAAACTCAGCAGCTCCACAGTTTTAAAGACTTCACTTATTTTATGTTTTAACTGTTCCATGGTTTGTTTTTGTTTACTGCAGGATGAAGTTCATGAAAGGGATCGATTTAGTGATTTTTTACTTACAAAGTTAAGAGATTTACTGCAGAAGCACCCAACTTTGAAACTAATTCTTTCTAGTGCTGCCTTAGATGTAAATCTTTTTATAAGATATTTTGGGAGCTGTCCAGTGATATATAGTAAGTAAAATGATCAGATTTCTTAAGGATTTTACGAAAGAATTCTTTTTGGCTTGATTTTATTTATTGAAATATAAATATTAAGGGATATTCTGATGTATAGGGCATCCTTTTCTGTTTTCTCTGAGATGTGCTTAATTAGTCATCTCTATATATTTTCATCCTTTCCTTTTTCACTCTTTGGTATTGTGTAGTGAGCCATTTTTCAAGTCTTAAAAGGAGATATGTTTTAATTTTGTGTTCTTCTTTAAATTCTGTCTTACAGCTTCACCTTTATTGCTAGACTCTTTCACAGAGTAGTTGTATTCCCATGTTTACTTCCCATGTACTTCTGAATATGTTGCCCCTGAACCTTTGTCCTTATCCTTTAATCATACCTGATTTTTCCACCAATCTTTAAAAAAATTATTAATTTTATTCTCAAAAATTGAAAAATTTGTGTTTATCTCAGTGTGTTTACCTCAGTTCAAACATGTAGGATGTAGTTCATTATATTGAACAGCTGCTTTTATACTTCCTAATATGAATGTACCATGATTTTTTAACCATTTCTTAATTCTTAGACATTCACGTTGGTCCTGGATCCTTCCTTTTGCCAGCTATAAACCTTGTTGTTATGAACATCCTTACACACATATTCTTTTATATATATATATGTGCTCTTATTTCTGAGAATAGACTCTCAAAAGTGAAATTGTTGAGTAAAAAAGTATGTCAATTTTTAATTTTAGCAATAATATGGTTTTACCATTTTACTTTTCCAAAAGGCTGAAATGATTTACATTTCTGAAGTTTATGGAGCTGTTCATTTATGCATTCTTAATGGTGTTGTTTTGTAACTGATTTAATTGCCAAGCCTGTTATTCAGATTTTATATAAAAATATTACTTGACATTGCTGCAGTATTTCTCATAATCATTCTCCCTTTTTGGTGAAATGCTCATCTGTTTGCCAGCACTGCTTCCTAAGTCTCATTCTCTGTTATAGCCTGTACTTTCTTGGTTTCCTCTGTGGGCTCCCTTTGCATGGTGCTTAAATATTGGTATTTTTGAGGATTATTCCCATGATCCATTCTTTTTCTCTTCCTCTCTTCTTTTCCCTCCCCCTCTCCCTCCTTTCCCTTCCTTTTTGACTTCTTTGCTTTTTCTCTTTCCTGCTCTATGCTGCTCTCTACTTGATAGTGGGAATGCATAGTTTGTTTCCCTGGAAGGTCTCATTCTTGCCCTTGACTTCTACTTCCTCTTATATAGATGACTCCTGAATCTTTATTTCCCAATTCAACTTGTTCTCCAGAGCTTTAGACTTAGGAAGTTTATAAACAGTTCACATCTAATATGCCCTGACTGAATACTAATCCTTTCTAAAAAATATACAAGCAACTCCTTCCACTCAATTCCAGAAAAAATAAATGACCCAATCAAAAAAATGGGCCAAGGAACTAAACAGACAGTTCTCCAAAGAAGACATACAGATGGCTAACAAACACATGAAAAGATGCTCAGCATCACTCATTATCAGAGAAATGTAAATCAAAACCACCATGAGGTACCATCTCACGCTGGTCAGAATGGCTGCTATCCAAAAATCAACAAACAGTAAATACTGGAGAAGGTATGGAGAAAGGGAACCCTCTTACACTGTTGGTGGGAATGCAAACTAGTACAGCCACTATGGAGAACAGTGTGGCGATTCCGTAAAAAACTGGAAATAGAATTGCCATACGACCCAGCAATCCCACTGCTGCGCATACACACCGAGGAAACCAGAATTGAAAGAGACACATGCCCCCTATTGTTCATCGCAGCACTGTTTACAATAGCCAGGACATGGAAGCAACCTAGATGTCCATCAGCAGATGAAGGGATAAGAAAGCTGCGGTACATATACACAATGGAGTATTACTCAGCCATTAAAAAGAATACATTTGAATCAGTTTTGTTGAGGTGGATGAAACTGGAGCCGATTATACAGAGTGAAGTAAGCCAGAAAGAAAAACACCAATACGGTATACTAACATATATATGGAATTTAGAAAGATGGTAACAATAACCCTATATGCGAGACAGCGAAAGAGACACAGATGTATAGAACAGTCTTTTGGACTCTGTGGGAGAAGGCAAGGGTGGAATGATCTGAGAGAACAGCATTGAAACATGTGTATTATCATATATGAACAGATCATCAGTCCAGGTTTGATGCATGAGACAGGGTGCTGAGGGCTGGTGCACTGGGATGACCCTGAGGGATGGGATGGGGAAGGAGGTAGGAAGGGGGGTTCAGGATGGGGAACACATGTACACCCATGGCTGATTCATGTCAATGTATGGCAAAAACCACTACAATATTGTAAAGTAATTAACCTCCAACTAAAATAAATAAATTAAAAAAAAAAGATAATATATTAAAAAAATAAAAAGCTGTTTCTTTTGTGTTGCCTGTTTTAGTTAATCATACCATTGACCAAATGACCTAGGTCACAACCTGTAGGAATTTTTGTTCGTAAGACCAATCTAGACAGCATATTAAAAAGCAGAGACATTACTTTGCCAACAAAGGTCCGTCTAGTCAAGGCTATGGTTTTTCCAGTAGTCATGTGTGGATGTGAGAGTTGGAACATAAAGAAAGCTGGGCACTGAAGAATTGATGCTTTTGAACGCAGGAGTTGGAGAAGACTCTTGAGAGTCCCTTGGGCTGCAAGGAGATCCAACCAGTCCATCCTAAAGGAAATCAATCCTGATTGTTCATTAGAAGGACTGATGCTGAAGCTGCAACTCCAGTACTTTTGCCACCTGATGTGAAGAACTGACTCTTTGGAAAAGACCGTATTCCTGGGAAAGACTAGAGGCAGAAGGAGAAGGAGACGACAGAGGATGAGATAGTTGGAGGGCATCACTGCTTCGATGGACATGAGTTTGAGCAGGCTTCTGGAGTTGGTGATGGACAGGGAAGTCTGGTGTGCTGCAGTCCATGGCATCAGAAAGAGTCGCACAGGACTGAGCAACTGAACTGAAGGCTCATAAAATTAATGCATCTGCTAGGAAGCTCATTTTGGTAACTAACATTTGACATGTATAAAACCAAACCCCAACTCCCATAAGCCAACTTGTTTTTCTTTAGCTTTCCTTGTCAACCTCAGAGAATGACATCTTCTTCTCTCCAGTTTTTTAAGCTAGACTTTTAAGAGCTGTGGTTGACACTTCCTTATCATTCCTCCATATTTAGTCTAATGCTGAGTTCTGTGGATTTTACTTCCTGTCTATCTAGAGTTTGTCTCCTTCCATTTTTACTGTCACCAGTCTTACTCAGGTTATTGTCCTCTTCAGCCTGAACAACTGTAATTGCCCCTACCTGGTCTGTTCCATCTACTCTGCTCTCTTAAATCCATTCCCCAGGTTTCAGCCAGAGTGTTGTTTTCTGAAGTGTAATTTTGATGATTTAAATACTCTCATGAGCTTAAAACTTTGAAAGACCTTTATCTCAGAATAAAGACCTAAACCCTTAATAAGACCTGTTTCTTTGGCCTCATCTTGAACTATAGCCCCCTCTACACACTGCTCCTCACATCATGTTCCAAATAGTTTGGCTTTTTAGTTCCTTGAGAACATCATACTCTTTCACATGACAGGGCCTTTGTGCATACTGGTTTTTTTTTTTCCTTCTTCATATTGCACTCTTTCCTCTCTGTGTAGCTTAATTATTTTGTTTGCCTCCTTCTCTTGGTTCTCATTTTTCTCAGTGAAGATGTTTTTCTCGTCTCATTCCAGTTCTCCTATTATGTACTGTTATGGTATCTTGTACTTCTCTCTCATAGGACTTTTCACTTTATTTTTACATTGTTGTTCTGAATTACTGGATTAAAGTCTGACTCTCCTGCTAGACTGAAGTCTTTAAGCTTCAGGAGAACAGGAGGAACTCTGTTTCTACTTGCCATTTATATTCCTAGTACCGAGTATAATAATGCTAAACACACAAGTGAATAGCAAACATTGGAAAAAACATGCAAATAACAGTTGTCTATCAAAGTTATATTTAAAGGGCAATATGAGGATTACTTGATCTATGGAATTGCCTTTGGATTAATACTCAGATTTATTAGTTTGAGAATCTCATGTTTTTATGCAAATTACCTCTGAGATGCAAGTTGACTGTTTAAAATACTCCTATTATTTAGTACAAGGAAGACCATTTGAAGTAAAAGAAATGTTTTTGGAAGACATTTTAAGAACTACTGGATATACAAACAAAGAAATGTTAAAATACAAAAAGGAAAAACAACGAGGTAAGCTCTTTATCAAACAAATAAAAAGAAAATTACTATTGATACTGACTTTTTAGAGTACTCCAGTCTTATATTGTGCATATACCAAGATACTTGAAAGTATTTCTCTCTGTGTATAGTTGTAGAATATTATATTAGACTACTGTCCCAAGTTTTGATTCCTTTGTTTAGTTAGTATAACTTTGGACAAATAATCTTAAATTCTTTGGATTCTTTGCTTGAAAAAAGCAATTAGCAATTCCTGTTTCACAGTGCAATGTTGAATCACTAATATGTACATTATAAAATTTCTGGCTCTGATTATATAACTTGTATCTCAAACAACTAGCATGGTGGTAGAAGTTCAGTAAATGATTTCCTTCAAAGTGCTATGTGGATATGAGTCATTGGTTTAAACAATATTTGTTACATGGATAAAATACTGTTCATTAAATTTTGTACTTTTATAGAAGTAAACTTCTTACCAGTAGATGAACAGATGAAGTTTCTTAAAGCAGTTTCATGTCTCCTTTTGGTTCAACATAACATGTTTTATTCTTTGGAGGCAATGCCAAAGAATGTTCAAACTATTGCACAATTGCACTCATCTCACATGCTAGTAAAGTGATGCTAAAATTCTCCAAGTCAGGCTTCAGCAATACATGAACCGTGAACTCCCTGATGTTCAAGCTGGTTTTAGAAAAGGCGGAGGAACCAGAAATCAAATTGCCAACATCTGCTGGAACATGGAAAAAGCTAGAGAGTTCCAGAAAAACATCTATTTCTGCTTGATTGACTATGCCAAAGGCTTTGACTGTGTGGATCACAATAAACTGTGGAAAATTCTGAAAGAGATGGGAATACCAGACCACCTGACCTGCCTCTTGAGAAATCTGTATGCAGGTCAGGAAGTAACAGTTAGAACTGGACTTGGAACAACAGACTGGTTCCAAATAGGAAAAGGAGTATGTCAAGGCTGTATATTGTCACCCTGCTTATTTAACTTATATGCAGAGTACAGCATGAGAAACGCTGGTCTGGAAGAAGCACAAGCTGGAATCAAGATCGCCGGGAGGAATATCAATCACCTCAGATATGCAGATGACACCACCCTTATGGCAGAAAGTGAAAAGGACCTAAAAGCCTCTTGATGAAAGTGAAAGAGGAGAGCGTAAAAGTTGGCTTAAAGCACAACATTCAGAAAACGAAGATCATGGCATCTGGTCCCATCAGTTTGTCAAATAGATGAGGAAAGAGTGGAAACAGTGTCAGACTTTATTTTGGGGGGCTCCAAAATCACTGCAGATGGTGATTGCAGCCATGAAATTAAAAGACGCTTACTCCTTGGAAGGAAAGTTATGACCAACCTAGACAGCATATTAAAAGGGAGAGATATAACTTTTCCAACAAAGGTCTGTCTAGTCAAGGCTATGATTTTTCCAGTAGTCATGTATGGATGTGAGGGTTGGACTGAAGAAAGCTGAGTGCTGAAGAATTGATGCTTTTGAACTGTGGTGTTGGCGAAGACTCTTGAGAGTCCCTTGGACTGCAGAGAGACCCAACCAGTCCATCCTAAAGGAGACCTTCATTGGAAGGACTGATGCTAAAGCTGTAACTCCAATACTTTGGCCACCTCATGCAAAGAGTTGACTCATTGGAAAAGACCCTGATGCTGGAAGGGGTTGGGGGCAGGAGGAGAAGGGGTCGACAGAGGACCAGATGGCTGGATGGCATCACCAACTCGATGGACATGAGTTTGGGTAAACCTCGGGAGTTGGTGATGGACAGGGAGGTCTGGCATGCTGCGATTCATGGGCTTGCAGAGAGTCAGACGTGACTGAGCGACTGAACTGAACTGAACTGAACATGTTTTATTGAATGTTTCTGATTAATTTTTTAAAAAGTAACTTTCAAATAAGGCCAACTTTTAGGTATTTTCAAATTCACTTAATTTTTTTAAAGAAATGTATTTCATCAAACAAAGAATGTATCAACTTATTTTCTTTGGTAATTAATTTAGAGGAAAAACAACAAACCACACTTACAGAATGGTACTCTGCTCAAGAGAATACTTTCAAGCCTGAAACTCAGAGACAGAGAGCTATCCCAAATGTGACTGAAGAGTATGATTTATTGGATGATGGTGGTGATGCTGTCTTCAGTCAGCTGGTAAGACCTCAGGGTTTTACACTGATAGTTTGAGTGAAAATTGTGTACTTTAAACAATATTTTATGAGATTATAATTTTTATTGCATTATTAAAGCATAATTCCCTTACTTTATCTTAGACTACAACACATTTTTCAGAATAACTTTCTATAAACTCTTCTTTTCAAATAATGTGACATCTTTTCTTGTTTCATTCTGAGTTAAAATTATTTCAGTATTTTCTATAAATTGTTTCAAGAAAATAGTTATAGTTATTATGTATATACATTATCATTGCTTGATATTTTGTCATGTGAAAAATTTAAGGACCTATGATCTAAGAAATATAAGATTAGCTAAGTTAGGAAAAAACTGAGAAAAGACTGTTGGTATTAAGGCAAGTATAATCAAGACCAGGGTTTCCACCAGAAAGCTATGTGACTGTAAAGTCAGTTACCCATCATAGACCTCAGTTTCTTCTTCTTTTCTCCCTTTTATTTTGCCACAGAATCTTTCACAAAATCTTTTTGTAGACATCCTGCCCGCTTATCCCTCACTCTCCAGCTCTATCCCCTAGGTGGGGCTTGTGCTACTTTGGGTTCCATTGAGTCTATTTGAAAACAAACTAATGAATTTCCTAGGTTCCTTCTGATCTTTGATTGTGGTTTAGAATTCTAAAGGACTTCCCTGGTGGCTCAGATGGTAAAGAATCTGCAGGCAGTGTGGGAGACCTGGGTTCGATCCCTAGGTTGGGAAGATCCCCTGGAGAAGGGCATGACAACTCACTCTAGTATTCTTGCCTGGAGAATCCCCATGGACAGAGGAGCCTCACAGGAATACAAGAGTCGGACACAACTGAGTGACTTTCACTTAGAGTTCTTAAAAAGGCATTGGTGATTAGAGCAATGACTGGGACTGTGTACTTTTTAGAAAAGGAATTAAACTGTACTGAGCATGAGAATGCAAATATGCTTGGCAGTTTTCTTCCATTGTTTAAAGTTCTGATGCATCCAAATGAACTATTCTTGTAAAGAATGTCTACTTTTAAAGAACGTTTAAAAATTGTTATTTAATGAGAATATCCATTTGGTTCAGTGAATAGCATCTTGATCCTGTAAATTAGTGATTCTTAAGCCTGGCTCCATATTCGCATCTCCCGAGGACCATTTAAAGCCCTGTGGAATCCGTCCTTCATCAGAGATTCTGGTGTGCTTGCTCTGGGGCGGGTCTCGGCTTCAGTGTTGACAAGCTCCAGGTGCCATTTCCTCTGTGGCACAGTGGGGAGAAAAGACCACTGATCTGCAGGTATATTTAGTAACATTGTGTCAGAAGCACAGTTAATATTGTGACTAGGTCATACTGCTTTGTTGACAAGCTTATTCTCAGGTAAAAGATGAATGTGAAAAGAAGATACAGTATTGGTAATGATAATGTTTATGATGAAATGACAAACTTTTATGTCAAATCCTTTGATATTACACTGTATGACTAATAGTTCTTATGGTCATTATGGCCATCTTGTGTTTTTGCCAGCAAAGGTTAAGTAATTTATAATCTTTGTTTCTTTTTGAAGACAGAAAAAGATGTGAATTGCCTTGAACCATGGTTAATAAAAGAAATGGATGCTTGTCTTTCTGACATATGGCTGCATAAAGATGTTGATGCCTTTGCTCAGGTCTTTCACCTTATTTTAACTGAAAATGTTAGTGGTAAGTGTAAATTATTTCAGTTTTTTAAATTACTCTTGCAGTTATTTATTATGATAGAGATATATTTTAATTCATAAAATTGAAGATTCACTTTTGTTCACCACCAATAATTTGTTCTTTTGGAGTACTTATTTCAAATGTACAAGTGAGGATTTTTCTTATTAGCGTAGTAGAATAGATATTGTACAATAGAATAGTATTATATTAAGTCAAGGATTCTTAACGTAATGTCTCCAGAAAAGTTTTATGGGGTCTGTGAATATATGATAATTATATTCACTAGTGTTTTTATGTGTATAAGATTTGTGATATAAATATACTCACCCCCAAATCACCCTTCTTCCTCTTTGAAAATCCAAATATCTTGGATTTTCAAAGAGATTTATGATTTCAAAACAGGGAAAAATGTTAATATCTTTTACACTAGATTATTCATTCAATAAGTGAAAAATTTTAGTATACCTTTAGTTATTTAGGCTCAAGTTCTGAATCACATGTACCTGCATTATACCATGTGACATACTTTCATTAATGATTTATTCTGATTTCATTCATTGATTATAATGGATATTAATAATCAGAGGTGAGTTTTAGAACCCTAAAGGCTTTTAGGCAAAAGGTAGAATGATGGTAATGGAAAGTCAGTACTGAAGGAGACTTAGGTGTCAAATAGTTTATCCCCTCACTTGAACTTCTCAGCATTATTATAAGTGACCACTCCCTTCTTGAAACATGTTCTTCAGTTTACTTCTGATATTCCATACTTGATTTATTTTTTTCTCATCTCTCTGACTGGTAGGTCTTGGTTTCCTTGGCAGGATTTTTGTCTTTTTCTTGACCTCCAAATATGGAATGTCCTAGCCCTCAGTCCTTAAACTACTCTTTATGCTTACTCCTGAACTGAATCTCATCTAGTCATAGCTTTATATATATTTAAAATGACTCCTAACTTTATGTTGTCTCCAATCCTGACCTCCCCCCTCACTTCAATATACCTCACTACTTGACATCTCCAGTTGGAAGTCTGTTAGAGGAATAAAAATAGATTTACTCCAAACAACTTGATTTTCTATCTCCTAACCTCTCTCTCAACCTGCTATTTCGTGAATGTTCCTCTAGTGATCATTATCAGTTTTAGCCCCATTAAAAATGCAAGTGCTTGGCCATCCCAGGCATACTGAAGCTAACCTTAGGGTACTACCATTCACCTGGTTGCTAAGATAACAAAATATGAAATCATCCTTGACTTTGCTCTCAGACCTCACGTGTAATCCATTAGCAAATCTTGTTAGTTTTACCTTATAAATGAATCCTGAATCCCACCATATTTTACTGCCTATACTGCTGCCATCCTAGCCCAAGCCAACATTTTTTCCTGGACTGTTACACTGACCTGTTAATAGCTTCTGTTCTTATACTACTTATAGTCTGTTTTCCAGAGAACAGTTGGATTGATCCTTTCAAAAAGGAAATTGGATCATGCCACTTCTCTTCTCTCAACTTTCCGATGGCTTTCAGTTACGCTTTGAATAAAAATCAAAGTCTTTTCCCCTGGTTTAGTCTCTGATATTCTTTTTAAATCTCATTTTCTACTGTTTGCCTTGTTCACTGTAATTTAGCCACTCTTATCTTCTTGCTCTTCATATATGCTGTCTCATTCCCATCTTTGGGCCTTTGCTTTTGTTGTTTTTTTATGCTTGAAATGGTCTAATATGGTCCAATGCCTATTTCATTTAGGTTTCTATCCATAAGTTAGGAAATTTGAATTCTGAGACACATTGCTTTAAAACATTTATGAAACATTTTAAAGTATTTCTGTATTATCTTTGACCCTCTTTTTAGATATTTCTTTTGTGACTACTAGACTGTTACTTTGATAATGGTCATCTCTCCTTTATAGTTTTATTGGACATTTTCCAGAGCCCAGTATTCTAATGTCTTAAGCCACATGTAGTGAACTAAAATGTTAGCATATCTCTATGAACAGTAATTTACTTTCCATATTTTTATTTCTCTTCTAAAATCTCAATGCTTAATTTTAAGGCACCAGAAGTTGAAAATACTTCATGTGATCCAGGAAACTTTGACTTCATATATTTCTTTTTAACTGTATCAATTTTCCTGTGTGATCTTGTGTAGCCAGGTAGTAATTAGCTGGTTTAGTAGGACTAGGCATTCTGTGGAATGCTGGATGCTAGTCATCTATTGCTGCATAAGAAATGATTCCCAAACTTAGCAACCTAAGACATTTATTATTTTACATAGTTATTGAGAGTCAAGAATCTGGGAGTGGCTTAACTGAGTGGTTCTGGCTCCTAGTCACTCGTAGACTGGTAGTTAAGCTGTTGGCAGGGGTTGCAGTCATCTGAAAGTTTACTGAGACTGAGGATCTGTTTCTAAGATGGCTCACTCTCATGGCTGTTGGTCGGAGAACTCAGTTTGTCTCCACTGTTGGCATAAGGCCTCTGTTCTTTGCCATCTGGACCATCCATAGGATTGCCTTGTTCTTCTCAGAATGTGACAGCTGGCTTCTCCCAGAGTGTGTGATTCAAAAGGGAAAAAGGAAAAGCAAGCAAGAAACTGTAGGTACCTTTCATGTTCTAGTCTCCAAAGTTGCACACCATTTTTTCCACGTTTTTCTGTTTGCTAGAATGAGTCACTTAGTCCAGCTCACACTCAAGGAGAGGGGTATTAGGCTCCAGCCTTTGAAGGAAAGAGTATTAGTGAATTTTTGGTTGTTTGCTAACTCCCGTGCTTATCTGTACCCCTAATTGAATATTCCATTGAAGTAGTGATTCTCATATAGTGAACACAAATTATAATCTTTGCAGATCTTTTTAATAATGCATCTGCTTTCTCACCTGAGACTACTGAATCTGAATCTAGAAGTAAGGCATAGCTATCTGTGCTTTCAGAAATAAAAAGTCTGAGGTAATTCTCTTATAAGTCCACCTGCCTACCTTAAGAACCATTGGTTTATATTAATATTTGATACCACGTTTTAGAGGGTTGTTAACCTGTTTTGCTATAGAGGGTACTATAGTAGTGATTTCTTTCTGAAATTACCAATTTTGTACTTTATGAACATTAGTTCTAAGTAATTATAATACATTGCATTGCTTGAAATATATTTTAAGATGGAATTTAAATTCAATAAAAGTTTATTTTTTTGTCATGGAGGGGTTTTATGGGAAGTAAACTTCCTGCCAGTGTTACTCTCTTTAAGCATCTTATAATAAGACCCTGGATTGATGGGGGAATAAAAGCAAAATAAAAGGATGTCAAAAATCATTTAAAATTCTTCATTTGCCCTTTTAACTTTTACTACTAGATTCTGATGATGATTAACTTTTTAATTATATCTTGACATTTGATTAAGGCAGAATGTAGATTTAAGAAGATTACGTAAGAGTTCAACAAAGTTAGTGGCTTTCCTTTCTGCTTTGATTAACACTGTCTTTCCTTCTCCTGCCTTCCAACTTGTGGTGCTTATTTTATCCTGCTTATACTAATGACACATCAGTATCAGATCTTAGATGATCTGAGTTAAGGGTTATACAGTGCTATTATGTATTTAGGTGAATGACCATGTCCTAGGTTAATTCCCCTAACATTCAAAATTTAACATCTACATGTCTTTTCTTTCTTTTAGTTGATTATAGACACAGTGAAACCAGTGCGACAGCTCTGATGGTTGCTGCAGGACGAGGTTTCTCAAGTCAAGTAGAACAGTTAATTAGTATGGGAGCCAATATTCATAGTAAAGCATCAAATGGCTGGTAATTTTTAATTGCATCTGTTCTTTGTATACCTTCATATAGCTACATATATCTTTTTGATTTCTTATATTTGCCTTTATATTAAAAGCTATTGTGAAGGGATTTCCCTGCTGATCAAGTGGTTAAGACTCTGAGCTTCCACTGCAGGGGACATGAGTTTAATACCTGGTTGGCAACTAAGATCCCACAGACCATGCAACACAGACAGTAAATAAATAAAGTTGCTTAAAAAAAGAAAAACTTAAAAAAAAATGAAAGCTGTTGTGTAAAATTGCTCATACATATCTACTTTAATTGATGAATGAATAACTTCAAGTAATTAGTTTCCTAATTTTGAGAACATTATTTGTCTTTTTTAATTTGATACCTTTTAATTTTGTCAGGATGGCTTTAGATTGGGCTAAACACTTTGGCCAGACTGAAATTGTGGATCTTCTAGAATCTTACAGGTAAAACTTTTTGCTATTTTTAATTCTAACTCTTTTTGAAAAAGGTTAGCCATAGAAATCATTGAATGTGACCTATAAAAGCTATTTATAGTCTCTTATCCAGCTATATATATATTTTTGTAGTTCTAAGAACTTTTTCTAATAATAGTTTTCAGTTACTTTGTAGGTTGCTAATAAGATTTCCAAGGCAAAACATTCAGTATCACAGTAATCCAAGTCTATGCCCCAACCAGTAATGCTGAAGAAACTGAAGTTGCATGGTTCTACGAAGACCTACAAGACCTTCTAGAACTAACACCCCCAAAAGATGTCCTTTTCATTACAGGGGACTGGAATGCAAAAGTAGGACATGAAGAGATACCTGGAGTAATAGCCATATTTGGCCTTGGAGTACAAAATGAAACAAGGCAAGGGCTAACAGAATTTTTCTGAGAGAATGCACTGGTAATAGCAAATACCTTTGTCCAACAACACAAGAGATGCTTCTACACATGGACATCACCAGATGGTCAATACCAAAATCAGATTGATTATATTCTTTGTAGCAAAAGGTGGAGAAGCTATATATAGTCAGCAAAAACAAGACCAGGAGCTTTCAGTGGCTCAGATCACGAATTCCTTAGCGCTAAATTCAGACTTAAATTGAAGAAAGTAGGGAAAACCACTAGACCATTCAGGTATGATTTAAATCAGATCCCTTATGATTATACAGTGGAAGTGACAGATAGATTCAGGGATTAGATGATAGGGTATCTGAAGAACAATAGACAGACGTTTGTGACATTGTACAGGAGGCAGTAATGAAGAACATCCCCAAGGAAAAGAAATGCAAAAAGGCAAAATGATTGTCTGAGGAGGCCTTCCAAATAGCTGAGAAAAGAAGAGAAACTAAAGCAAAGGAGAAAAGGAAAGATATAAGCATCTGAATGCAGAGTTCCAAGGAATAGCAAGGAGAGATAAGAAAGCCTTCCTCTGTAATCAGTGCAAACAAATAGAGGAAAACAATAAAATGGGAAAGACTAGAAATCTCTTAAAAGTAACTAGAGATACCAAGAGAACATTTCATGCAAAGATGGGCTCAGTAAAGGACAAAAATGGTATGGACCTAACAGAAGCTGAAGATACTAAGAAGAGGTGGCAAGAATACACATAAGAACTATACAAAAAGATTTTCATGACCCAGATAATCACAATGGTGTGATTACTCACCTAGAGCCAGATATCCTGGAATGTGAAGTCAAGTGGGCCTTAGGAAGTATCCCTACGAACAAAGCTAGGGGAGGTGATGGAATTCCAGTTGAGCTATTTCAAATCCTGAAAGATGATGCTGTGAAAGTGCTGCACTCAGTATGCCAGCACATTTGGAAAATTCAGCAGCTGCCACAGGTTGAAAAGGTCAGTTTTCATTCCAATCCCTAAGAAAGACAATGCCAAAGAATGCTCAAACTACTGCACAATTGCGCTCATCTCACATGCTAGTAAAGTAATGCTCAAAATTCTCCAAGCCAGGCTTCAACAGTATGTGAACCGTGAACTTCCAGATGTTCAGGCTGGTTTTAGAAGAGGCAGAGGAACCAGAGACAAATTGCCAACGTCTGTTGGATCATCAGAAAAGCAAGAGAGTTCCAGAAAATCATCTATTTCTGCTTTATTTACTGTGTCAAAGCCTTTGACTGTGTGGATCACCACAACCTGTGGAAAATTCTTAAAGATGAGAATGCCAGAACATGAAGTTAAAATATATTAAAATGTTTATTATTCAGGAAGACAAAATATTTATTTGACTTGGGTTTTGTATTATATTACATCTATAGATTTAGTCTTGAATATTTGTTGGGAATACCAGATGACCTGACGTGCCTCTTGAGAAATCTGTATGCAGGTCAGGAAGCAACAGTTAGAACTGGACATGGAACAGCAGCCTGGTTCCAAATAGGAAAAGGAGTACGTCAAGGCTGTATATTGTCACCCTGCTTATTTAACTTCTATGCAGAGTACATTATGAAAAACGCTGGGCTGGAGGAAGCACAAGCTGGAATCAAGACTGCTGGGAGAAATATCAATAATCTCAGATATGCAGATGACACCATGCTTATGGCAGAAAGTGAAGAGGAACTCAAAAGCCTCTTGATGAAATGAAAGAGGAGAGTGAAAAAGTTGGCTTAAAGCTCAGCATTCAGAAAATGAAGATCATGGTATCCGGTCCCATCACTTCATGGCGAATAGATGGGTAAACAGTGGAAACAGTGTCAGACTTTATCTTTCTGGGCTCCAAAATTACTGCAGATGATGATTGCAGCCATGAAATTAAAAGACGCTTACTCCTTGGAAGGAAAGTTATGACCAACCTAGACAGCATATTAAAAAACAGACACATTATTTTTTGCAACAAAGGTACATCTAGTCAAGGCTATGGTTTTTCCAGTAGTCATGTATCGATATGAGAGTTGAACTATAAAGAAAGCTGAGCGGTGAAGAATTGATGCTTTTGAACTGTAGTGTTGAAGAAGACTCTTGAGAGTCCCTTGGGCTGCAAGGAGATCCAACCAGTCCATCCTAAAGGAGAGCAGTCCTAGGTGTTCATTGGTAGGACTGATGCTGAAGCTGAAACTCCAGTACTTTGGCCACCTATTTGAAGAGCTGACTCATTTGAAAAGACCCTGGCGCTGGGAAAAATTGAGGGAAGCAGGAGAAGGGGATGACAGAGTATGAGATGGTTGGATGGCATCACCGACTCAATGGACATGGGTTTGGGTGGACTCCAGGAATTGGTTATGGACAGGAAGCCTGGCATGCAGCGGTTTATGGGGAAGCATAGAGTCGGACATGACTGAGCGACTGAACTGAACATCTATAGATTTAGTCTGGAATATTTATTAGATGAAGTAAACATTTGACGTATCAAATTAGTTTTATCATGTTAATTTCATTAAATGATAATGTAGCGTGTCAAAATTCTCTGCAGATCCAAATGCTAATTCTGGTGTGGTAGGTTTTGTCATTTTATTAGTTGTACCCAGAACTTGCAGTCCTTTTAGTGCTAACACTTTGAAAGTTCTGTTCTTACGGTGTTAGGTATAGCTTACTGGATACTACAGATTACCATGTAAAGCAGTTATCTGGATAATATTGTAGTTATCCCAGCTAAGTCAGCTTTCTTTTTGTTCAATAGATCATGATATTACCAATTATCATTTAACATATTTAAATTCATTATGTTTCCTGGATTGATAAATTTTATAGCTTTAAACAGCACAAAAGTAAAACAATGAACTTGAAATGGTTTAAGTTGAACTTTAAAATTTTAAATACTACAGTTTTAAAGTCAAAAAGGTTCATATTTTTCCTATTGAAAGCAGTCTTATTTTTCTCCTAAAGTCTTGAAGAGACATTGAGCTGAACTGAACTTTCTAGAAATCATATTGATAATTTCTAGTGATGGCAGTAGTCTATATTTTTACATACAGCAAGAGGAAATAAGTGGGTTATTCCAGTAATTTCTGCTTACGCTGGCTTTTGGGAAATAGCATAGTCAACCTACTTTCAGTTTGAAGTGAAGTGAACGTTGCTCAGTCATGTCCAACTCTTTGCAACCCCATGGACTAAACAGTCCATGGAATTCTCCAGGCCAGAATACTGAAGTGGGTAGCCTATCCCTTCTCCAGTAGATCTTCCCTACCCAGGAATTGAACCAGGGTCTCCTGCAAATCAGGCAGATTCTTTACCAACTGAGCTATTAGGGAAGCCTACTTTTAGTAAAGGAGAACCAAATTAACAGTCATGTTAAGCTGGTACCGTACAGTTCTTTTATTTTTAATGAGAACTGTTTTTCAGAATATTGTTTATAATAATGAGTAGTTAGAAACAACCTATTAAAATATAAGTGATGACCAAAAGTTTGTGTTTTTTAAGTTTTATTGATATTCAATTCACATATCACCTACATTAAACAGGATGCGATCCCTCAGATCAATTCACATAAATCACCTACATTAGTGTGTATTCCATGGTTTTTAGTGTGTTCAGAGAGTTATGCAGTCCTCACCACAGTCAGTTTTGAAAGAAACCTATGCTCGTTAGAAGTCTCTTCTTATTTTCCTCAACTTTCCCAGCCCTAGGCAACCACTAATCTACCTCCATTTTCTATAGATTACTATTCTGGACAATTCATATAAATGGAATTATATAATCTGTGGTCTTCTATAATTGGCTTCTTTCACTTAGCATAATGTTTTCAAAGGTCATCCATGTTGTAACATCCTTTTAATGACTGAGTAATATTCTGTTTTCTGGGTAGACTACAGTTTGTTTATTCACTCATTAAATGATGAACAGTTCAGTTGTTTCCAGTTTTGGAATGTCATGAATAATCACCAGTATAAATATTTGTGTACAGATTTTTATGTGGACGATATTTTAATTTCTTCTTATACTATATTCCTAGGAATCTAACTGCTGGGGCACATGGTAATACTGTGTTTAACATTTTGAGAAATGGCCACATTGTTGCCCAAAGTGGTTACATCATTTTACATTTCCACTCAGTTCCAGTTTCTTCACATCCTCTCTCACACTTCTTATTATTTGTCGTTTGATGATAGTCATTCTAGTGGGTATGAAGTGGTATTTCACTGTGGTTTTGAATTTCATTTTTCTGATGACTAATGATGTCATGTGCTAGTTGGCTGTTTGTATATTTGCTTTGAAGAAATGTCTTCAGGTTGAGCTTTTTAAAAAGCACCTGTTGCCAGGTTTTACTTTGAATAATATACTTGAAACCAAAATATGAATTATATTATAGCTAGAGCATTAATTGTCACTTGACCTTTTAGAGTATATTGAAAATGTGAAGGTGGACATAATGGGAATAATTGGCAAGGTTTACTGTTTTTAATGGAATTCGACTTGATCAATTTTTTTTTTTTTCTTCTAGTGCTTCTTTGGAATTTGGAAATCTGGATGAAAGCTCTTTGGTTCAAACAAATGGGAGTGATCTCAGTGCAGAAGATAGAGAGCTTCTGAAAGCTTATCACCATAGTTTTGATGATGAAAAAGTAGACTTGGATTTGATTATGCATCTTCTATACAATATCTGCCATAGTTGTGAAGCTGGTAAATGAGTATTGTCTAAAAGAACTGAAACAAAAATATATTCTTTGATTTAGAAATTAATATTTTGTGTATATAAATTTTTATATAATTCCATTGATAATGCACAATCTCTTTAAATGTCATAAGTAATAGAGCTTATCAGTACTTGAAAACACATATATAGTTCATTATATCTAGTTGTTTTGCTTGATTCTTGTTTTACAAGGAGATTTAATGTTTAAAAAATCCTTCTTCTTCAAGGTGCAATATTGATTTTTCTACCTGGATATGATGAAATTGTTGGTCTGAGGGATCGCATCCTGTTTGATGACAAGCGGTTTGCTGATAATGCACATAGGTAAAAGCTAACACTTTGCATTTGTTACTTTTAATAACAGTTAGGTACCACAGTATATTTTCTCTTAATTGTCAACAGATACCAAGTCTTTATGCTTCATTCAAATATGCAAACATCTGATCAAAAGAAGGTATTAAAAAACCCACCTGCAGGTGTTCGAAAAATAGTAAGCTTCATAAAATCTTCATTTTTCCATTTTGTTAGTCATTGGTTTTGTGTTCGTATTAACTATGATATAATATTCCATTGCAGATCCTTTCCACCAATATTGCTGAAACCAGCATCACAGTCAATGATGTTGTCTTTGTTATTGATTCTGGTAAGGTGAAAGAGGTATGTATGAATAAATTGCATTTTTACTTAAATGAAGAAGGTTAAGTTCCATAACAATAAATATTTTTATAAGCAGAATTCATCTTAATGGGGAAACTTCTGGTTCTAGGATGAATTTGACATAGTAAATGTTGGTTTCACTGAAGAGAATATTCTACCTTAAACAATTCAGTTTGTAGAGTTTGTCTTGTTATTCTAACAGTTTAGCTTCTGCAGCTTCCCTGTGGCTCAGATGGTAAAAGAATCTGCCTGCAGTGCAGGAGAACCAGATTTGATCCCTGGGTTAGGAAGATCCCCTGGAGAAGGAAATGACAACCCACTCCTGTATTCTTGCCTTGAAACTCCTATGGGCAGAGGAGTCCATGGGGTTGCAAAGAGTTGGACACAACTGAGTGACTAACACACACACGCACACTAAATATTAGGAAGAAAATGAAGCATTTGGCTAGTAACTGAAGGTTTTGTCAATGTGGAAATTTGATTACATACTTTGTATGTTTTCTTTCTACTTATGGGCATGGACTGTGTCCTTCTTGTTCATTGTTACATTTCCAGTGCTCTGCATGTAGTGTTAATGGGCATTCAAAAAATGTTTAGTTCAAAAAAAGCCTTCTTTAGTTCAAGAAAACAAACATAAAATCAAGCTTCAGCAAATGATGGCTACTAGAAGAATTGGGCCTATCAACTGCTTTTGTAAAAGTAAATTTTATTTGAATAATGCCATGTTCTTGTCCACTTTTGCCCATTGTCTGACTGCTTTCACACTGCAATGGCAGATTTGAGTAGTTGCAACAGAGCCCCTCTGCAAAGGCTAAAGAATTTCTGCTAACACCTGATATAAATAAAAGTCAGTGTGTATTTCCTTGTAGTATTGCTGCTACTGCTGCTGCTGCTAAGTCGCTTCAGTCTTGTCTGACTCTGTGCGACCCCAGAGACGGCAGCTCACCAGGCTCCCCTGACCCTGGGATTCTACAGGCAAGAACACTGTAGTGGGTTGCCATTTCCTTCTCCAAAGCATGAAAGTAAAAAGTGACAGTGAAGTTGCTCAGTGTTGTCCGACTCTAGCGACCCCATGGACTGCAGCCTACCGGCTCCTCCATCCATGGGATTTGCCAGGCAAGAGTACTGGAGTGGCTTGCCATTGCCTTCTCCGTGAAGTATTGCAGTGCCCACCAATTCTCAGTATTCCTAATTTTGGTCAGTCCTTTCATGAAAGAATTGAAAATTTTTGGTTTTCAAGGAAATAAATGCTATCCATGTTGGGAAAACAAATGTCTGCTCTAGTGGATATAAATGATCGTTTTTAATGTGAAAAGAAGTTACCTTTGTGTGTTATTAAGGAAACTGATGGTAGTATCAAAAGTTATTATATACACAAAATTGATAAATGTAATATTAAAAATCAAAATAAGCAGCATCTTTTCTAAAAATGTCATAATAAACTGTTAAGAGAACCCATTTATATTTATCTATGTAGTTATTTTATAAAAGGATGGTATAAAGTCACTAGAGTATATATATATTCTAGTTAAAAATGAATATTTCTCTATAGTAAATTTTCACTTTAGTAGTGAAAATATGGGGTTAGTAGTGGTTCTTTTTTACTTTCTCTTTTGTAACATTCTGGATAGGCTAATACATTAGTAGTTCAGCAAGAGATAAAATGGATGGGGTTGAAAATTCTTCATTTGGGAATAGGATTATTTTAGTGATTATTACTTTTCTCTCCAATCAGCTTCCTGAAAAGTATGTCAGAAAATGTCTTTCCCTGATGACTCCTATTCCCCACAATGATGTAAATCTGATAGAAAATGACCTTAAGAGAATAGATCAGTTCTCTCCAATCTTGATGCTTTATGAGAACTGACTGCCATTTTTCAGGTGTAGTAGAGTAAAATAAATAGCTTAGCAAGGCACAGCATGAGGAAGTTTTACAGCTCTTCAGAGTTTAGTTTTCCTTTTTTTCCCTTAGAATGATTATATCCAGAAATCTGGATTTTTTAAAAAATCAGTACCCTGTGCTAATTAGTCAAAAGGGACTCAGAATTAAATTTGGCATGTTAAAATATATTCATAATGTTTTCTATTTCTTATTAAATACCTTTTATGTATTAACATGAAGGTGATTTAAATATTACAGAAATCCTTTGATGCACTGAATTTTGTTACAATGTTAAAAATGGTATGGATTTCCAAAGCTAGCGCCATACAACGAAAAGGCAGGTAATGTATATTTAATGAACATTCATTCAATTCCCATTCAAATGGGAACATATTTAATGTAAATGTATATTCTACTTTCTATAAAATGTTGAAAATTTCCTGTTTGTCTTGATTTTTATATTATTTTTCAAAGCAGACAATTTTAATACTTATTTTAAAGTCAAATTTAGGTTATGTTAAAAGTGAAAATTTTTGCCTTGTATAACCTACACTCAGAACATGTAAAAAATTTTTAAAAATTAAGATAAAAGCAATATAAGATAAGACTAATTCCTGTACTATACAAAAAACTCAGAATAAATCAAATAAAGATCACTACATTAACTTCATGTATACCACATGTATCTCACATATATGTGAAGAAAGACAAATTAATGAGGTACTAGTTTTTGCTATCAGATTGGCATCAATGAAAATTTTTAAGTTGGAAAAAGCATAGATCAGTAGACTTTCATAGTTTGTTATTGGAAATGTAAATTGGTATGACTTCTTCACAGGATGATTTGAAATTGTTTATCAAGATCTCCCTTTTTGCAGTGGGTTTCACTTCCCATAATTTATCCTGAGTATACTTGCACATGTGTGCAAAGATATATGTTTAAGAATGCTTTTAGCAGTATATTATTAGTAGTGAAAAATCTGGGAACACTGTAATGTCCATAAATAGTGAAGTGGTTAAGCAAATTATATTATTGCCACATAATGTCTTACTAAGTAACTGTTAAAAGGAAATATGTAAATGTATGTGTCTTATGTGGATAAGTTTTCAGAAACTCATATTAATTGAAAAAGTAAGGTATAAAGCATATATCTAGTGTTTTCTTGTGCTAAAAGTATCTGTATATGTTTAAATATGTATTTAGACATACATTGTCAAGACAGAGAACAATATTGAAAAACAGCAGCTGTTGACTGAGAAAGAGGACAAGACAAAAGATTATATTATCTAAACTTAGTTGATAAAGCAGCAGCAGAGTTTGAGAAAATTGACTCCAATTTTGAAAGCAGTTTTGTGGGTAAAGTGGTATCAAATAGCATGGCATGCTTCAGAGAAATCTTTTATGAAAGGAAGAATCCATAAATGTGGCAAACTTCATTGTTGCCTTATTTTAACAAATTGCCATAACTTGCAGCCTTCAGCTGATCAGCAGCCATCAACATCGAGGCATGATCCTCCATCAGCTAATAGATTACGACTTTGAAGGCCCAAATGATGGCTAGGATTTTTTTAGTGATAAAGTATTTTTAAAATTAAGATATACACATTGTTTATTTAGATGTAATGCTATTGCATGTTTAATGTACTACAGTATAGCGTAAAACAACTCTTCTGTGTACTTAGAAACCAAAACATGCTTGTGACTTGCTTTGTTGTGTGTGTTATATTGTTCATTGTTGTTTGTTATTATGTTTATTATGCGTGTGCTTTATTGCCATAGTCTGGAACTGGACCTAAAATGCCTCTGAGGTATGCCTGTGAATAATTCAAGAGGTACTCAGGAGAGTAACATTGGTGATAGTATGTTCAGGGAGTACGGAATAGAGTGGAATGAAGGATGTCTTACAGGTTTCTAAGAAAACTTTGTGGATGGTGATGCTGTTGTCAGGTGAAATGTGAAAAGTGGTGATATGAGGACAGTTAATTTTTGATTGTGTTGAGTTTGAGTTGACTGTGGAAAATCCAGGGGAGCTAAGAGGCTTCTGAAATACAGGTCCAGATTAGGATAATGAGACCTATATGGATGAAGTTTGAAGTTATGAGGATTATTAATATCACTTATGAGAGAGAGTAGAGTAAGGAGAGCAGAGATCAAAGGTCTGACCTCAGAGGAACATCAGCATTTAAGGACTGAGAAAGGATAGGAATTTCTTAGAGGATGCTAGATAGGTGGGAAAACTAATGTGTATGTATGTAGTCAGGGAAATGGTGAAGGAAGGAATGGTCCAACAATGTCAGATTTTCTAACTTGTATCACACTGTGTTATAGTTGTTTGTCTCTCTGGATTGTGAACTTTGTGGTAATAGGGATATTTCTGTATCTCTGTCACTTGGTATTAGCCTTGCTATTAGCTGATATAAGGACATTAAATGAAATTAAAAGTCACTGCTTTTCTTCAAGGTATATTTCTGGTACTTTCCAGAAAATTATGCAAGTCTCTGATGATGGGGTAAATGACACTCCTTTAGAGTTGTGTAAATGCATAACTTCCACAACTCTAATCAGGGGACCTAAACACAGTGCTTGGTAGCAGCTTCATAAAACTGATTAAATTTGAATTGCTATATATTTATTCATACTTTATTTTTATTCACTTTTATTTGTGTGTGTATATATATGTATATGCATTAATTTTTATACTATTTTCTAGAAGTATTACTTGTCAAGTAGATATCATTCATGAATCTTATTTGTAAATCAAATAATTGAATTTCACACCTATGAAATGTCTTTTCAGAGGTTAGGGGATCAGTATCAGAGTACAGACTCAAACTCAGATGTTCTGATACTGATTTATTGTTCTGTCTCCTAAATCACATTGCTTTTACAGTTTCCCTGTTATGGTTTTTATTCCTTGTTTGAGCCTTAATTTTGTGTTTTAATTTTAAGGGCAGGGCGATGCAGACCTGGAATTTGTTTCCGACTGTTCAGTAGACTTCGATTCCAGAATATGTTGGAATTTCAGACTCCAGAACTTTTGAGAATGCCATTACAGGTGGAAATTCACTAAGTTCTAAAATGCTATTTTTGTGGGTGAGGGAGGAGAGGGATCATTTCAACTTAGACCGATTGGACTTAAAAATAAATCAATTTATAAAATAAAATTCTAAAATACATATTATGTAGGGTGATTATATAAACTAATATTTTTTCTATAAGAAAATTTAATTCAGAAACCTCCAAAATTTTAAAGAGCTCCTTGAGTGCATTTCAGTTATGATATAGGTTGTAAATATACTGTTTTTTTACTGTAACATTTTAGGATTCGGTCAACTACATCCATATTCACCTTTTAAATTCTCAATGAGAAGTAGAAAACAAATCATTTAAGGTCCAAAAGATAATACCAAAATCTCAGTTCAAGTTGCTGAGCTTACTTTGTTAGTTTTGGAACTGAGTTCACTGAGGTTTCCTAGTCTATATTAATTATTTTCCTTTCAGTTTTCTGACTTAATAGAACAATCAAACACTGTGTAGTTTGTTGGGAAAACTATCAGAAGTACATTAATTTGATTCTTTGGTGTGCCAAGCTACATGCTGGCTTCCAAATCTTAAAGAGACACTGGATCATATTATTGGCATCCATATACCTGGATTACTTCCCACTTCTCCATGCCTATGTGCCATTTTCTGTTCTTCTTAGGATAAAATGCAGAATTCTTAACTAGAGCCTAAATCATCTCTCTTGCTTGTGTCTCTAGTTTTAATTTTTAATTCATACCTTTCCTCTTCTCTCTACTCATACTAGTAGCTTCAATTTTTCAAACACATTTTGTTTCTTTGTATTTCAGGGCCTTCACACGTGCCATCCCCTCTCCATAGAATCCGCCCTATTATTCCTTTTCTGATTAACTAATCTTTACTTGGGAGTTAATGCAGGGGCCTTAAGAGATGCAGGTTTGATCCCTAGATCAGGAAGATGCTGTGGAGAAAGGCATGGAAGCCCACTCCAGTATCTTTGCCTGGAGAATCCCCTTGGACAGAGGATCCTGGAGGGCTAGAGTACATAGGGTTGCAGAGTCAGGCACGACTGAAGCTACTTAGCACACACAGTCTTTACATCTTAATTTGTGTCATTTCTTTAGAGAATTGTCTTTGACTTCCCATGGCCACCTCCTCTTGCCATTTCTTGAACCTCATGTTTACGTCTTTAGTTCCTTTTATCCTTCATTATCACAACTGTAATTAAGTAATTATATAATTATTCTGTTTTTCACACACAATGAAAATACATGAGGGTAGTGTCTGCTTATGCTCTTTTTTTCCAACTTGATGTGTAGTGCCTAGCATTTATCAAGCACTTAAATATTTGTCAAATGGATAAAAGGTTGTAGAATGCAGTATAAAGGGGAATAAAAGATTTTTGGACAGTGACTATTATTGTTATATATAAGAACTATGTGAGAAGACATTGCCAGCAGGGACAGTAGTAATCTTGATAGACGTTGATGGAAGATTATTATTAAGATTCTCACACTAAAGTATGAGCCCATCTTTCATAGAAAGATCTTTCATGGAATGACATTGTTTACTTTGCTGTTCATTTTAATCAGGGACTCTACTAGTTTCTGTTGGGGATCTATAATTTCTATGATTTTTTTAAAAAGTGAAAATCAGCTATAAATGTCAACATTTCAAAATGGTTTGCTCTTTTTATTTACAGGAACTGTGTTTACATACCAAGCTGTTAGCCCCGGTTAATTGTGCTATTGCTGATTTTCTTATGAAAGCTCCTGAACCTCCACCAGCTTTAATTGTAAGAAATGCTGTACAAATGCTTAAGGTTGGTATCTTTATAGACTTATTTTACCTGGCCATTTTACTTGAAATTTAAACCAATTGATAATATGTATTAACTAATTTTGTACCTTAAAAAATTATCTTAATAATCATGTGTTTTGAATAATTCTTTTGTGGTAATTAAAATAAAACAGTAGGTATAATTCATTTTTACATGATATATTTGAAGCAGAAATTTTTTTATGAGATGTAATAGCAAAAGAAAATTTATGTTCTTGTATCTTGCTTATGGATTTTTAAGTATAGGGTTTGATTAAACAGTTTTGATCATGTCAACTTCTATTTTATATCCTTTTATTTAGACAATAGATGCAATGGATGCATGGGAAGATCTCACTGAACTTGGATATCATTTGGCTGACTTGCCAGTAGAGCCACATCTTGGTAAAATGGTTCTGTGTGCTGTTGTTTTGAAGTGTCTGGATCCCATCCTTACAATTGCCTGCACACTAGCTTATCGAGATCCTTTCGTCATGCCAACTCAGGCCTCTCAGAAACGTGCAGCTATGCTTTGTAGGAAACGTTTCACTGCAGGAACTTTCAGTGACCACATGGCACTTCTCAGAGCATTCCAGGTAATATTGTTGTCATTTTACTTTTGAAATGTTGCTAAACACATCTCTAGAGTAAGTGTGACAAGTTTAAAAAAATAGATATGATTCCATTAATTTTATTTCATTATAAAATCACATTTTATTAATAGCTCAGAAGAATATCTTCCTACTACTGTTAAAATTATCATATTTTTCTCCAGTTTCTTTCATTTTCTCAACTTTCTCCTTGTGGAAATGTGTGTGTGTGTGTGTGTGTGTGTGTGTATATATATATATATATATATATATATGTATGTATTTTACTTTTATGTATATTTATTTTTTATAAGCTCAAATTCCTTATCTTTAATCATATCTTATTCAGGAATGCTGTAAAATTTTAGTTAAGAAACAACTGTATGTTATTCAAAGTATATAGAACAAAACTTAGAAGAAAATTATTTTAAATTTAACATCTACTTATTGATTTTTTTAGAGTATATATCTTTCTTGTGTATTTAGGACAGTATACTAAGAATTTAATTTTATAAAGCAAAATCCAAAAATCACTTACAAATTTTAAGATAATGTGAGAAACTGAAGAAAGTGATAAATGAGAAAGAAAGGATAAGAATAGTGAGCCTGAGAAAAGGAAATGATATTGCAATTAAAAAATAATTGTAAGCTCTTTTGTGGGCATTATTGAACAAGAGTTGATGCATTGTAATTAATTGGGCATATTAGATACTGTATATTATATTTAAGTGATAATATTGTAATCAGAGGAAGATTTGGAGTAGAATTCCTATCTAGTCTGTTTTTTCCCCAGCTTTTCAGTTATATTCTGAAGTAAGAGAACTCATATTCAAAGAGAAGCTTTACTATACTACATGTAGGTAATTTCTAGGAATCTCACTTTCCATTCTCACACAGAGCAGGAAGTTGATATAAGGTTATTTTTAGAGGCCTGGGTGACAGGATTCTTAGATATGATGGTATTCAGTTCAGTTCAGTTCAGTTGCACAGTCATGTCCAACTCTTTGCGACCCCATGAATTGCAGCACACCAGGCCTCCCTGTCCATCACCAACTCCCGGAGTTCACTCAGACTCAGGTCCATCTAGTCAGTGATGCCATCCAGCCATCTCAACCTCTGTCGTCCCCTTCTCCTCCTGCCCTTAATCCCTCCCAGTATCAGAGTCTTTTCCAATGAGTCACCTCTTCGCATGAGGTGGCCAAAGTACTGGAGTTTCAGCCTCAGCATCATTCCTTCCAAAGAAATCCCAGGGCTGATCTCCTTCAGAATGGACTGGTTGGATCTCCTTGCAGTCCAAGGGACTTTGTCTTTTCCAACAACACAGTTCAAAAGCATCAATTCTTCGGTGCTCTGCCTTCTTCACAGTCCAACTCTCACATCCATACATGACCAGAGGAAAAACCATAGCCTTGACTAGACAGACTTTAGTCAGCAAAGTAATGTCTCTGCTTTTTAATATGCTATCTAGGTTGGTCATAAGTTTTCTTCCAAGGAGTAAGCATCTTTTAATTTCATGGCTGCAGTCACCATCTGTAGTGATTTTGGAGCCCCCAAAATAGAGTCTGACACTGTTTCCACTGTTTCCCCATCTATTTCCCATGAAGTGATGGGACCGGATGCCATGATCTTCGTTTTCTGAATGTTGAGCTTTAAGCCAACTTTTTCACTCTCAGTTTCACTTTCATCAAGAGGCTTTTGAGTTCCTCTTCACTTTCTGCCATAAGGGTGTTGTCATCTGCATATCTGAGGTGATTGATATTTTTCCCGGCAATCTTGATTCCAGCTTGTGTTTCTTCCAGTCCAGTGTTTCTCATGATGTACTCTTAGAAGTTAAATAAGCAGGGTGACAATATACAGCCTTGACATACTCCTTTTCCTCTTTGAAATCAGTCTGTTGTTCCATGTCCAGTTCTAACTGTTGCTTCCTGACCTGCATATAGGTTTCTCAAGAGACAGGTTAGGTGGTCTGGTATTCCCATCTCTTTCAGAATTTTCCACAGTTTATTGTGATCCACACAGTCAAAGGCTTTGGCATAGTCAATCAAGCAGAAATAGATGTTTTTCTGGAACTCTCTTGCTTTTTCCATGATCCAGCGGATGTTGGCAATTTGATCTCTGGTTCCTCTGCCTATTCTAAAACCAGCTTGAACATCTGGAAGTTCACGGTTCATGTATTGCTGAAGCCTGGCTTGGAGAATTTTGAGCATTACTTTACTAGCATGTGAGATGAGTGCAATTGTGCGGTAGTTTGAGCTTTCTTTGGCATTGCCTTTCTTTGGAATTGGAATGAAAACTGACCTTGTCCAGTCCTGTGGCCACTGCTGAGTTTTCCAAATTTGCTGGCATATTGAGTGCAGCACTTTCACAGCATCATCTTCAGGATATGAAACAACTGCACTGGAATTCCATCACCTCTACTAGCTTTGTTCGTAGTGATGCTTTCTAAGGCCCACTTGACTTCACATTCCAAGATGTCTGGCTCTAGATTAGTGATCACACCATCATGATTATCTGGGTATTATGATGGCTTATTTGGAAATCTCTCATACTTTAGTGGAGGAAAATTAGCAGGCACATCTGTAAAGGTGAATATTTTTACATAGCTAGGTATTTAGGTTACCTGATACTTCATTCTCGTTCAGACTTTATAAACTCAGTGGCTTTCATAGCATCGTAGCATTTGAGTATAAATTATCTAATGATAATTCTACTTGGTTATAAAATCTTAGATTTTGGATGTGGGGTGGGAGGTGGGAGGGGCTTCGGCATTGGGAGATTGTGTTCACCTATGGCTGATTCGTGTCAATGTATGGCAAAACAAATACAGTATTGTAATTTAAAATAAATAAATAAAAATAAAAAAATAAAGTCTTAGATTTTATTTTTAAACTATTTATTCTTAAAAAATTAGATATAATTGAGATATAACATTATATTAGTTTTAGGTGTAGAGCCTAACGACAGTATTTGTATATATTGTGAAATGATCACCACAATAAGTCTAGTTAAGATCCATCACTATGTTGTTGTTGTTCATTTGCTAAGTCGTGTCTGACTCCTTGTGATCCCACGAACTGCAGCTTGCCAGGACTCTCTGTCCTTCACTGTCTCCTGGAGTTTGCTCAAACTCATGTCGATTGAGTCAGTGATGCCATCCAACTGTCTCATCCTCTGTTACCCCTTTTCCTCTTGCCCTCAATCTTTCCCAGCATCAGGGTCTTTTCTAGAGTCAGCTTTTCGCATCAGGTGCCAAAGTATTGGTGCTTCAGCTTCAACATCAGACCTTCCATTGAACACCCAGGACTGATCTCCTTTAGGACTGCCTGGTTGGATCTCCTTGGAGTCAAGGGACTCTCAAGAGTCTTCTCCAACACCACAGTTCAAAAGCATCAATTCTTCAGCGCTCAGCCTTCTTTATAGTCCAAATCTCCCATCCACACATGACTACTGGAAAAACCATAGCTTTGAGTAGATGGACCTTTGTTGGTAAAGTTATTTCTCTTCTTTTTAATACATTGTCTAGGTTTGTCATAGCTATTCTTCCAAGGAGAAGCTATTCTTTTAATTTCATGGCTCTAGTCACCACAGTGATTTTGAAGCCCAAGAAAATGAAATCTGACAGTCTTTCCCCTTCTATTCGCTATGAAGTGATATGACCGGATGCCATGATCTGTGTTTTTGAATATTGAATTTTAAGCCAGCTTTTTCCTTTTACCTTCATCAAGAGGCTCTTTAGTTACTCTTCACTTTCTGCCGTTAAAGTGGTATCATCTGCATATCTGAGGTTGTTGGTAAATCTCGCAGCAATCTTGATTCCAGCTTGTGCTTCATCCAGCCCAGCATTTCAAATGATGTACTCTGCATACAAGTTAAATAAGCAGGGTGACAGTATACAGTCTTCTGCCCAGTTTTGAACCGATCAATTGTTCCTTGTCCAGTTCTAACTGTTGCTTCTTGATCTTCATACAGGTTTCTCAGGAGGCAGGTAATGGGGTCTTGTATTTCCTTCTCAGAAAGAATATTCCACAGTTTGTTTGTGACCCATACAAAGGTTTTACCATCAATGAAGCAGAAGTAGTTGTTTTATGGGAATTCGCTTGCTTTTCTATGATCCAGTGTATGTTGCCAATTTGATCTCTGGTTCCTTTGCCTTTTCTAAATGCAGTTTGTACCTCTGGAAGTTCTTATTTCACATACTGCTGAAGCCTAGCTTGAAGGATTTTGAGCATTACCTTGCTGGCATGTGAAATGAGTGCAATTGTACAGTAATTTGAACATTCTTTGACATTGCCTTTCTTTGGGATTGGAATGAAAACTGACCTTTTCCAGTCCTGTGGCCACTGCTTAGTTATCCAAATTTGCTGACATAATGAGTGCAGCACTTTCACAGCATCATCTTTGAGGATTTGAAATAGCTCAGCTGGAATTCCATCACCTCCCGTAGCTTTGTTCGTAGTAATGCTTCCTAAGGCCCACTTGACTTCACACTCCAGGATGTCTGGCTCTAGGTGAGTGACCACACCACTGTGGTTATTTCATCATTAAGAGCTTTATTGTACAGTTCTTCTGTGTATTCTTGTCACCTTTTCTTAATCTCTTCTGCTTCTGTTAGGTCATTGCCGTTTTTGTCCTTTATTGTGCCCATCTTTGCATAAAGTGTTTCCTTGGTATCTCCAATTTTCTTAAAGAGATTTCTAGTCTTTCCCATTCTGTTGTTTTCTTTTATTTCTTTGCATTGTTCCCTTAAGAACGCTTTCTTATCTTTCCTTGCTAAAATTTTTTTCTTGTGATAAGAACTGTTAAGATCTACTTTCTAGTCTGTTAACTAAAATTGTGATCATTTCACAATATATACATATATTGAATTATTATATTATGCACCTAAAGCTAATGTTGTTGTAAGTCAATTATGTCTCAATAGAAAAAGTTACTCTTGGGGACTTCCTGGTGGTCCAGTGGTTAAGACTCTGTGCTTCTAGCGTGGGGGAGGTGCAAGTTTGACCCCTCATCAGGGAACTGAGACCCTACATGCTATGTGGTGCAGCCGAAAAACAAAATTACTCTCAGATGAACATTTACAAAAGAGAAATAGAGTCACAGATGTTAAAAACAAGCTTATGGTTATTGAAGGGAGAAGGAGGAGGGAGGGATCAATTGAGAGATTGAGATTGACATGTATACACTACTATAAATAAAATAGATAGCTATTGAGAGCTTACTGTACAGCACGGCGAGCTCTACTTAGTACTCTGTAATGACCTATAGGGACCTATAGGGAAAAGAATCTAAAGAAGAGTGGATATATGTATGCATGTAACTGGCTTACTTTGCTGTGCAGAGAAACTAACACAAATTGTAAATCAACTATATTCTAGTAAAAATTACTTAAAAATAAATGTTCATGTCAAAAATGAAAAAAATTACTCTCTTAGAAACTTTACAATATACCATACAGTGTTATTAACTATAGAGCCTGCTGTACATTACATCCCAGGACTTAGTTATTTTATAACTTTAAGTCTGTACCTTTTAATCCCCTTTGCTTGTTTCACCTATCCTCCACTCCCTTAACCTCCTCTCTCTTGCAGTCATCAATCTGTTCTCTATATTTATGAGTATGTTTTTGTTTGCTTGTTTTCTTTATTTGTAAGAGAGTTAGAAAAAGAAGACTTGACTTTGAATGGTTAATACAATGATTTTCAGTTACTTTGCTTCCTAACTGAGAAGTGATGTGTCTTTTGTGTAATTTTATTTTTATAGGCATGGCAGAAAGCTCGAAGTGATGGGTGGGAGCGAGCCTTTTGTGAAAAGAATTTTCTTTCACAAGCTACCATGGAAATAATCATAGGCATGCGAACTCAGTTGCTTGGTCAACTTAGAGCGTCAGGTAAAGTTTTCCTCCAAAGAACTTATTTCAACTACTGGGAGTACCCTGCCTATGCCTTATAGTACTTTTTATGCTAACTAATGCCATCTTGCATTATCTTTATAACATTATCATATTGTATATCTTTTGTCCATGAACTGCTTTGTATTAACTTTGTAGACTTCTGCATGATATTAACTTTTGTTTGTTGATTAAAAAAATGATAGTGTAGAAGCTGTGGGTGATGAATGATTTTATAATGTTGGCAATAAATAATTTATAATATATTTTTTGGGAAAATAGATTTAGGTATGGTACTTGTTATATTTTATTGCTATTAATAAATAATTAGCTTTATGGAAGAGAAATAGCTAAAAATTAAGTAGATTGATATGAATGCTTTCCTTTATATTTTGGAACATAAAACAACTAGTAAGCACATGAAGGCACTTGATTTTTTTTTTAAGAGAATGCCAGTTGTGCTGTATCATTTTAGAATTGTTTCTTTGAATTTCTTTTTGAGTGAAATTTTATCTTGAGGAAATAGAAGAAAAGTACCTGAGCCTGTATTCCTAGAATAGCTTAGGTGCCAAAGTGATATAAGGCATGAACCAGAGGATTTAGAATTGTTTCAAATATGGGGAGATATGAAGGACTATTGAAATTCAAGCAAGAATACTTTATGTTTATTTGACTTCACTTGCTCTATCACAACCAACATGATATTAATACCATTTAGCAGAGTATTTTCGGTTTTTAGGTATGATTTTAGGATGCTTCTGATAGCTATTTATGGAGAACTTTATTGCAGGAGTATGTTTTTTTTTAAGTCCACAACTTCCCAGTGTATCTACTGCTTGCTTTAGTCTAAGTAAACCTAAACTTTCTTAGAACATTGCTTCTATCTGTTAAACTTTTCAGAAGAAATTTTATGAATTATTGTGAAATTTGAATCATTAAACTTGTATCTATTATACATTATTTTTTTTGTGAAAACCACAAATTTATAAGTATATCTTGTGAAGTAGAAAAAGTTGATGTGGTTTCTTTCGTCTTTCTAGGTTTTGTGAGAGCAAGAGGTGGTGGTGACATTCGAGATGTTAACACAAATTCTGAGAATTGGGCTGTTGTTAAAGCTGCATTGGTTGCAGGCATGTATCCTCATTTGGTTCATGTGGACAGAGAGAATGTAGTATTGGCAGGGCCAAAGGAGAAAAAGTACGGTTTCATCCCACTTCAGTTCTCAGTCAGCCTCAATATAAAAAGGTAAAACTTTTTGAATGCTTTTGGCCTTGAGGTAAAACTTGTCTAATTTAAATAGTTTAAAATCAATGAAAAATGTTCCCAATACCGACATGCTTTGCAAAATTAATTAGTTATAAATATACAATTCAACAGTGGAACAAAATTTTGATAGAATCGAAAGAAGTAATGTGTTAAGTATTAAGGGACTTTTGTGCAAACTATGTGAACAGTGATTTGCTTTAATTATTGTTTGAGTAGTAATATATACATCATCTATTTTGCTGAGGGACTTTGTACATTTTAAAAGAATTACCAATAAGTGATAAATTCAGTTAACGGTTTTAAAATTTATTTTCCTAATAGATTCCTCCAGCTAATGGTCAAACTGCAGCAATCCAGGCACTGCCCACAGATTGGCTTATTTATGATGAAATGACTAGAGCTCATAGGATAGCTAATATTAGATGCTGTTCAGCAGTGACACCTGTCACTGTGTTGGTATTTTGTGGACCAGCTAGGTTGGCAAGTAATGCTCTTCAGGAACCTTCATCTTTTCGTGGTAAATATATTATGATGGAAATACAAATCTATTTGAGAGAAAAATCTGTTTTTTTCTTATTAAACCAAACAAAATTTGAAATTATAGAAATTTATGTGGTGGTAGCTCCCCTTTTGATGTATTAAGACTAATTTAAAAATATTAAAATATACCACTATTCTTGAAATTGATTTCTAAGGTAGCTTGATATTGATTTGTATATTTCTGATTAATCTTGATGATAGGAAGTTTAGTTTTTCTTCCACTTGAATTTAAATGATAGTTTAACATAAATAAAGGTAATTGTTTAATGGAAATGTTACCCATAATCCTACTACCTTTATGCAGACACTTTTTAATATTTAATATTTGAGAAGAAGATTTGAGAAATTCTGATATGTTAGTATATCAGGAGGATTTGTGTAAATGCAGAGTATCTGTATTGGCTTACTTTTTTGCTGTGATGTTAGATAGTAAAAGTGAATTTCTTTTCCTTCCCATACGTGTTTGAGCAGCGGATGGCATTCCTAATGACAGTAGTGACAGTGAGATGGAAGACAGGACTACTGCTCATCTGGCAACTTTAAAACTTGATGAGTGGCTCAGTTTCAAACTAGAGCCAGAGGTAAGTTGCTTTCTAGCAGTGTGATAGATTTTTTTCATTCAGTTGTATGAACTATACATGGTGTGATGAAAATTGTCTCTTTAAAATTGAGCCCTTGGTGTGAGAGAATAGAATACACTTTGTTTTTCAGTTTTCATAGGGCCCTATTACATTCTCTGACATTTACTCCTATAGAGGATTTGAAAAACCTAGGTGTCGCTTAGTATTTGAGCGTGGTGATATTTGAATATGTTTGTGCATATAAGAAAATACTGAGTGCTGGGTACACAAGAAATTCTTTTAATTTATATAACTCTGCATAAAGGGAAAGATATCAGGTCATTTTGTTTTCTTTTTACATGTATCTCTCAAGTAGGAAAGATGAATGTTTGTTATCAAATTAAAATTTTTCTTGACAAAGCCTTCCCTTAATTCTATCTTTACTTTTAAAGGTCATTTTATATCCTTTTGGGGGACAATACGAACTGTCAAAAGTTGATACTGGCTAGAGCCTACTTTTTTACATGCATTCCTTGATCACTTCAACCTACTGCAGTCTCATTTCCATTCCCATCCATTTTTCCCTTCACTGAAACTGTACTTGCCGTGGTCGATGCTGTCTCATCCATGTTGTCAAAGCCAGACTGCTGTTCTTGATAAATGTGGCCTTTCTCTCATAGTTAACACTATTGCCCATACCCTTCCCCATTTTCCTTCCTCACCCCTGTCATCTTCTTTGTCACTAGTTTCTATAATACTACTCTTTGCTGATTCTTCTATCTCGCGAGGCTGTTCCTTCTTAGGTTCTTTTATGTACTCTTTTGTATGTGCTTGCACCTTAAATGTTGGATGTTCACCAGTAATATGTTCTTTACTCTTTACACTGTCTCTGCACAGTTTCTAGGGACCTTACCTCTGTGTGTAGATTTAGTAATCATTTATACATTGATAACTTCCAGGCATATCTTATCTGTATCTCTAGCTTAGGATTTTCTCTGTATGAATTCATCTGCTTTCTGGGCATCATCATTTGGCAGTAAAATAAAGTATGAATGAAGTTAAATGTATTTTTCTTTCTTTACCCTGCTGTTACTTTTCCAGTATTAATCACACTTTACCACACATTGTTTTTCTTTCTCTCTCATTGGACTGTGTAACTTGATTTTGTGTCTCTAGTGCCTCAAAATGGTAAAGAAATTTTATTTTTTTCATGCAACAAAATGAATAAAATTGATAATAAAATGTGAAATGTGTTCTTTGGAAACAATTTCAGACTGAAAAATAATTGTCTTGCAAGTGTGGTATGTATTTTGCTGTTACCGATTTGAACTGAGGGCTTCCCTGATAGCTCAGTTGGTAAAGAATCTGCCTGCAATGCAGGAGACCCTGGTTCGATTCCTGTGTCAGGAAGATCCACTGGAGAAGATCCACTCCGGTATACTTGGGCTTCCCTTGTGGCTCAGCTGGTAAATAATCTGCCCACAATGTGGGAGACCTGGGTTCACTCCTTTGGTTAGGAAGATCCCCTGGAGAAGGGAAAGGCTACCCACTCCAGTATTCTGGCCTGGAGAATTCCATGGACTGTATAGTCTGTAGGGTCGCAAAGAGTTGGACACGACTGAGCGACTTTTACTTTCACTTTCATTTGAACTGAAAAAAAGCTCTTTTATTACAGGCAGCCAGTTTATTGCTGCAACTTAGACAGAAGTGGCACAGCTTATTTTTACGTCGAATGAGAGCTCCATCCAAACCTTGGTCTCAAGTTGATGAAGCTACTATAAGAGCAATTATAGCTGTTTTAAGCACTGAAGAACAATCTGCAGGTTTACAACAGCCATCTGGGATTGGCCAAAGGCCAAGACCTATGTCTTCAGAAGAACTTCCTTTGGCATCATCTTGGAGGTCAAATAATAGTAGAAAAAGTTCAGCAGATACTGAATTTTCTGATGAGTCTACTACTGCAGAAAGGTAAGTTTATAGCATTTTATTAAAATGAGATATTTTCTCTAGGAAATAGTTATTTATCACAGAATCACATGCTTTTATAATATTTAAAAATTACTTTCTAATCTGAGATATGCAGAAAGGTTACAATAAAATGGGAAGAATTTATTTTAAAACATAATTCTTTTAAGTGTTAGATAATATGAAGAATTTCAAGCTCCTGGGGTCTTGAATTATTTAAAAAGGAATTTTTTTTTTTTTTTTTGGTCAGGAAAAGCTCAAAATGTTTAATTTTCAGAATTTACAAATTTAGGGTCTATGAAAAAGATTACAGCATTTTTTATTATGCATTTTAGTTCATATATGTCAAGTCATATCTTTCTTAGATACCTCACAGCAAAAAGTGTTGGCTATGGCTATTTAGAAGAACTGTCTCCTTCCAAATCTTACCTAGATATTAATAAAACTGACTGGTTTTTGTACAGAAAAGTACTTTATTCATTTGTTCATACAGGGACATATTAAATGCTTAGTGTTCTTGGTGTGAGGCATATAGCAATGTATAACAAATAAAAAACAAATCTCTTTTAGAAAGGTTACATTTTGTTGAAGAGAGGAATACATATATTAAAAAGTAAATTTACTGTCTTGGCAAAATTTCTTACAGTTTAGCTAAATTATTTTATCCTTTCTATCATTTGGCAATTAGATGTGAATTTTTTATTATATGATTGTTGAGAGCTCTTATATTGAATAATTTTTCCAAAATGTATTTGGTAATATAGTATTTATAGTGAATGGTTGGCCATGATTTAGAAATATTTCTGGTTGTAAAAATGTTTGTTAGAACCCAATTTGTATTTTTTATATTAGTTAAATTTATTTATTTATTTTTTTACCGTGATAGAATGGATAACAGAGACAGCATTTTTGCCTGGAATGCTAGTTTGAACAATATAGTAAATATTATCTCTGTGCTAAGAATATTATTTCATTGTTAAAAACTGAAAATAGAAATAATGGAGGCATAAAAGATATGTGATGCTTATTGTTTTTCAAGGGTCAGATGGAATGAAGCATAAAGGCATGTTATCAGTTAAGACTTCAGTAAAAAGGAGTAATACATGCTGGATTCCAAGTTTTTCATGTATAACATTTTAGGAATAATTCAGCCAATTGCTTATAATAATGTGTGTCCCTAAACCATTTTCTCTGATGTAGATACTGCCAAGCAAAAAGAAAATAGTAAAAATACATTTCCTATTTACTCCTCTTTTAAAAAGATTTTTGAAAAATTTCCTTGAACAAGAGTGATTTCGAATATGTGAATACATTTGCATAGAAATTATGTGGTAGACTTATTTAGACTCCTCTGTAAAAATATATATATATATATATTCAAAGGGACTATTTATACACGTGTTTATATATATATACATACTATACACATACATTTATGAGGAAAAATTTCCTCTATTTTCTTTATAAAAGTAATATGTATTTAATAAAAATTAGAAATACAGGAGAAAATCATAATTGTAATAAAGTATAATAATAGTTATGCTTTAGAAACTGATTATCTTATAAATTCATTTTTTCTCCTGTGATACCAGTATCTGCCATTTTCCTTTCCTTATAGGTTGTAGCCTTGCTTTCTTTATTCTCTTATCTGTTGAACAGTGAGATAATGAATTTCATATACTTTTAGACTTTGTAGTTTTAATAGACAAGGCCTGAAACTGATATAGCTTGGTGAGGAATAGATTAAGGACTCTTCTGAAGATGTATTTTTGAATGGTGAATAATCTTTCTTTATAATCTTTCTGGGATTGCTTCTTGAAGAAAAGGTATTTATAGTATTTATAGTTAGAGTTTTCACACTAGGATGGCAAAATATAGATCAGATAATTTCTTTTAATAAAAACATTTTATTAAAGTTATTTTAAAAAGTTTAAGAAACTATTAAAACATGGAAAAATGCCCATATCCCATGTTAAAATTAAACCAGTGTTTTTAAATTGCCATTTTTTAATATAATAATTTGCTTACAAAGAACAAACATCTTTCTATAAGAAAAATGAGATATAACTGAATTATCAGAATTCTTTGTTTCTCTTAAATGAAAATGTAGGTGGAAAGATTTATACAAATGATTTGTTTCTACATGCATGAAATTTGAGGGGGAGCCAAAATTTGGGGAGGAAGAGAGAAAAGCTAGAATAGAGCACAGAAACAAAGATCAAATTGGAAACTGCAAAAGTGGGCATTTAGTTCTGTTGGAAGCTTTATTTTTATTTTAATAAGATACTACCCTTAATTAAGTTCTGTTACCTAGTTTTCAGGTAAATAATCTGCTAGGGTAAGAATGATGGAATTTTAGAGGTATAACTTGATAATTCATTGAACTTCAGTTCTTAAAGACAAAAGCCCTGAAAAGTTGGTTTTTTATATTTTTCAAGTTCTTAATAATTATTCACATTTATTAATTATATATTTTTCTTAGTGTTTTTAGGCTTTAGCTATTTTATTTCATTTGTGAATGAAATATTGAATGCAAGATATTTATTGAAAGAGAAGCAAAATGTGGGGATAAGCTATTTTAACTTATTTTGAAGGCTGAGTAATTATAATTGCAAGGCTCAGTGGAAGTTTATGAACTGTTTATGACTTATTCTTCTTATGTTTTGTTTGTATATTATATATCAACACAGCAAAGTAAATGATTGTTGTTCAGTCTCCTGTTTGTGTCCAGCTCTTTGTGACCCCATGGACTGCAGCATTCCATGCCTCTCTGTCCGCCACCATCTCCTGAAGTTTGCCCAAGTTCTTGTCCATTGCATTGGTGATGCCATCCAGCCATCTTATCCTCTGACGATTTTCACCTATTTGCTGTATCTACCCAATTATTTTTTCTTGCTTCCTTTCTTTTTTGTTTACATATCTCAAAATCAGTCTCTCACATCATGTCATTTTACTCCTCTGTATTTAGATTTGAATCTCTTAAAAAATAGAGGCATTTTTCCTCCACAAACAAAATCTGATAATCAGTCCCAGTAAAATAATCATTTCCCCAATTCTCAAATGATATTTATTCGAAACAGCGTTCAGGGAGGACTCACTCATGCACTGTATTAGGGTGTCTTGTTTCTTGAATCTCTTGTGATCTAGAGCAGTTAGTTCCTTTGTTGACTTTTCTTAGGAAGCTAGGTCAGTGGTATTATGACATGTACCACATTCTGGAAATGTCTCTTTTATTGCTATACCCTGCATATTTCATGGATGTGGTTAGCTCTCAAGGCTTGATTAGATCCATATTTTGGCAAGAATATTTTCTTTCTTTTGGCAAGAATATTTATAGATAATGCTGTGAACTTTATATTATACTGCTTTAGGAAGTACTTAATGTCTTCTTTGCTTTTTAATGTCTGGTTTTCCACTGAGATGCATACTTTTAAAAAATTATAAAATTCTTGACTGCCATTTTTGCTGCATTTATTCATAGAATTTTAAAACAGAAGAATCTTAGCGTTTATCTAGTTTCATCCCTTTATTTAACAGCTAAAGGATATTAAAGCTCAGATAAATTAAAAGACTTGCCCAGGATCACCTACCTCATTAGTTGTAAATTTAGTTCTGTCTGAAAATCTTTTCTCCTGACTCCAGTTCAGTATTATTTCCATTTTGCCATGTTGTAATTTTTAGTATGCTTTTGAAATCTGTTTGGTTTTAAGATATATGCAAATGGAAGAGAGGTGGAGTAGGTGATTTTCTAGTAACGGCCATTAGCATAGATGTATTTAAATAATTTTAAAATGTTAAAAGACATTAGGCATCAATATATGACATTGTAATTGTTCAGGATTTCTTCTAGACTGTCATAAAAGAGATTAGGAGTTTTGTAAGGGAAATAATAATTTGGTATCTAAATTAAAAATTTTTATAGGTTGTTTTTAATGTATTTTTGTATTGTTTAAAAAAAATGCTATCTTTGTAAATGTACCCTAATAGTACAACTCTTTCTTCTAAATGTAATAGAAGAATGCAGTTGCCTTTTAAAATGCTATTCCATAAATCACAGAATCATTGAACTTTGGTTTGAAATGGAGTCTGCTTTGTATTATGATCTTATGTGTAACTGATCTTTGCTTCCTCCTTTTCACTCAAGAGTATTGATGAGATCTCCAGCTCCAACACTACACCAACCTCAGAAGTATAAAGATAGAGGAATTTTACATCCTAAACGAAGCACTGAGGACCGGTCAGATCAATCTTCTGTGAAATCTACAGACAGCAGTAATTATCCAAGTCCTTGTGCTAGTCCTTCTCCACCATCCTCAGGAAAGGTAGAGTATCAAGGATTTGTAGCACATCTGGTGTTACATATTTAAACAAAATTATAAATAATTCTGCTTTTAAATCACTAATCCTTGCCTCTGTTCTAGTTACAAATAAAAGTTTGCAAACAGTAAATTTTTAGTTTCTCCTGCTTGCCAGATATTTTTGGTCGGTATGATCCAGGGAAGTTTTCATACTAGTAGACCATTCCCTGATGGCATGTGGCTAAGCAGTTCATGATTCCCTTTCTGTATCTTTAGAACCTTTCTTTTGTTAAATACAAATGACAAGAGTAATTTCTTAAATTAATTTTGATTCATACTTTCAGAATTCAAAACAATGATTTCTTTCATTCTTAATTGATATCTTCAATTCAGTGGATACATTAAAAGTACAACACTAGGTGGGGTTAGGAAGATAAAGAAATGTTGATAAAGAATTGAGAACTATGTATCTTTAAAAAGTTTGTGATATGAATGATTTCAACTATTTAGAATAATTTTAATTTAATACCTGAATAAGTATTTGGTTAGTGTTTTTTAGCTATGTGATGTAGGTCTGGTGAAAATGTCTGCTAAAATACTATTGTTAAATAAAAGGAAAAGAAATGTTTTTGCAGATTTATATTCTTTGGCTTTAAGAGTATTTTTGTTTTTAATTTTAAGTGCCTTTATTAAGGCGTAATTTACATGATAAAATTCACCAATTTAAAATACAGTATTGTAAAGTAAAATAAAGTAAAATTAAAAAAATAAATAAAAATAAAAACTATATAAATTAAAAAAAAAAAACTGTTCAATTCAGTGAATTTTGACAAGTGTATGCAATCATGAGCTGTACTGTAGTTTCATGGAGAGCAGTCCTATTACCCCCGGATTCTGGTAACCACTAAACTGCTCTTTGTTCTTAAACTTTTGCCTTTTTTGGAACTTCCTATAAATGAAATGTATGTAACTTTTAGTGACTGGCTTATTTGACTTTTGAAATTGATTTGTAAATTATTGAGTTTATTATTAGTTATATATAAAACATATAATATTAATATAAAACATTATATAATATACATCATAATATAACATAATATTATAGTCATGTATTATATTAATGTCACTACAATATTAATATAAATATAAATTATTTCATATAAATCATGTTCTTATATAAAATCACATAAAATTATATAAAATTATATTTAATTATATTAATATTTTACACTATTGTAGATATAAATATTAATGTTAATATTATATTAATATATGATATATTGCAATTATATTGATTATATGATTTATAATATAAATATATAGAAATATACTTTATATAATATGTAATATATAATATAAAACAAAATATATCATATATAAATACATGATAATATATAAATATATGTTATATATAATCTATAACAATATATTAATAATATTATATAAATTATGCAAGTGAAAGATAATATATGTGGAAGATTAATTAATATAATTATATATATTAGTTATATATATTATGGGGCTTCCCTGGTGGCTCAGAGGTTAAAGCGTCTGCCTGGAATGCAGGAGACCTGGATTCGATCCCTGGGTTGGGAAGATCCCCTGGAGAAGGAAATGGTATTTTATAATTATTATATTATTAGTTTATTACTTGTTATTGCTGGATAGTAAGTATTCCATTGTGTGGATATATCCTGTTCAGTTCAGTCACTCAGTCATGTCTGACTTTTTGTGACACCATGGACTGCAGCACACCAGGCCTCCCTGTCCATCACCAACTCCCAGAGTTTACCCAAACTCATGTCCCCTGAGTTGATGCTATCCAACCATCTCATCCTCTGTCATCCCCTTCTCCTCCTGTTTTCAATCTTTCCCAGCATCAGGGTCTTTTCAAATGAGTGAGTTCTTCACATCAGGTGGCCAAAGTATTGGAGTTTCAATTTTAGCATCAGTCTTTCCAATGAACACCCAGGACTGATCTCTTTAGGATGGGCTGGTTGGATCTCCTTGCAGTCCAAGGGACTCTCAAGAGTCTTCTCCAGCTTCACAGTTCAAAAGCATCAATTCTTCAGTGCTTAGCTTCCTTCACAGTCCAACTCTCACATCCATACATGACTACTGGAAAAACCACAGTTTGACTAGATGGACCTTTGTTTGCAAAATAGTTCCTGCTTTTTAATATGCTATCTAAGTTGGTCATAAATTTTTTCCAGGGAACAAACATCTTTTAATTTTGTACCTGCAGTTACCATCTGCAGTGATTTTGGAGCCCCCCAAAATAAAGTCTGTCACTGTTTCTATTGTTTCCCCATCAATTTACCATGAAACCAGATGCCATGATCTTAGTTTTCTGAATGTTGAGTTTTAAGCCAACTTTTCACTCTCCTCTTTTGTTCTTATCAAGAGGCTCTTAAGTTCTTCGCTTTGTACCAAAAGGGTGGTGTCATCTGCATATCTGGGGTTATTGATATTTCTCCTGGTAGTCTTGATTCCAGATATATCACAGTATGTATGTTTATCTATTCACCATTCATGGACTTGTGGATTGTTTCTACTTTTTGACTATTATGAATAATATTCAGGTACAAATCTTTATGTATAGATATGTTTTCTGATCTTGGGTACATACCCATGAGTATGATTGTTGGGTTGTGTAGTAAGTGTAACTTTACAAGAAACTACTCAACTGTTTTCCAAAATAGCTGTACTTTTCTCTGTCCCCTTCAATAATCTATGAGGATTCCATTTGCTCAATATTCCTAACAGTTCTTGACATTACTAGACTCTTAATTTTAGCTATTTAGGTGTATAGTGATGCTCCATTGTAGTTTTAACTTGCATTTTCCCATGATTAAGTATTATATTGACCATCATTTCACATGCTTTTTTCCATTTCTGAATCTTTGGTGAAAATCTGTTCAAGTTTTTGTTTAATTTTTTAAAATTGTTTATTGGTTGTCTTTTTAAAATTTAGTTGTAAGAGTTCTCTATACAAGTTTTAATTATCTGTGTTGTAAGCACTTTTTTCAGTAGTCTTTGCTTGCATTTACATTTTATTAATGGTGTCTTTTTTTGTCCTCATTTAACCATCACTTTATTTATTTAAGAGTGTTTTTAACTTTTTTTTAGTTTTTAATTTTTTATTGAGGTATTTAATTATTTATTGAGGTATACTTGATTTATAATATTGTATTAGTTTTAGGTGTACAACATAATGGTTCAGTATTTTTATGGATCATACTCCATTTAAAATTGTTACAAAATAATGGTTATATTTTTCTGTTCTATACAATGTGTCCTTGTAATTTATTTTTAATTTAATTTTTATTTTATATTATAGTTGGTTTACAATATTGTGTTGTTTTCAGTTGTACATCAAAGTGATTCAATTATCTTTTAAAGAAAAATGCTTTTAATTTTGATGGACGTCTATTTAATTTATTTTTTCTATTTTATCTGTATTTTCTATTACACTTCATATTTTTTGTGTCCTAAGAAGCCCTTGCCTAATCAAAGATTCCAGAGATTTTCTGCTGTGCATTCTTCTAGAGATTTTATAGTTGGAACTCTGAGTGCTATACCTCACTTGGTCATGATGTATTACCCTTTTAAAATATTGCTGGATTTGATTTTGTTCCATCATAAATTTTATTAAATGAGGGATCTTTGTGTATGAGGGATATTATTCTCTAGTTATCTTTGTATGATTTTGGTATCAGGGTTGCGTGGTTATTTTATGGTTAGTGGGGAAGTGGTCCTTTAACTTCAATTTTTTGAAACAGGTGTATAAGCTTAATAGTATTTCTTCCTTAAGTGCTTGATGGAATTCACTACTTAAGTCATTTTTACCTTATCCTAATTGTTGGGGTCTTTTAATGGACCGGGACCTGGCGGTCCAGAGGTAACAATAAGAAAAGTGAAAGAAAGAGGCTGATACTCCCTGGTTTACACAGGGTCCTTGACACAGACTTGCGTCTCTCACGAAGGCACAGGGCGCCCTCTCGAGGGGGAGGTGAAGGCACAGGGCGCCCTCTCGAGAGAGTGTTAGAAGCCTGGGAAGGAGAGTGAGCAAGAAGGGTTTCTGTTCTCCAGAGAATTAGCTGAGGGGAGAGAGAGAGACAGAAAGAAAGAGAGAGAGAGAGGGAGAGAGGGAGGGAGGGAGGGAGGGAGGGAGGGAGGAGGAAGGAAGGAAGGAAGAGAGAGAGAGAGAGACAGAGAGACAGACAGAAAGAAAGAAAGAAGGAGAGACAGACACAAAGACCCAAGCTCTGATGGAGCACAGGTGCTTGATTAGCAGAAAGGCAGGCTTGTATGTCTTCAGTAAGATGATTACTCAGCTGTTACACAGGATGAAACTTTATCAGTAGCCACAATATGTATAGCCTAATACATACAACGTCTCGGACACTGAAAAGAGTCACTGCCTGTCTCATCCCATGACCTGAGTCCTGAGAACTGCATGCAGCTTTACTCATTCTTGGAATAGGAACTGATAAGGAACAGAGAATCCTTGAGAAATAGAAAACAGCATGCAGGAATCCTCCTGTTAAATGTTCCCTAATACCTAATGTATCTTGAATCAGTATTATATGCCCTTTCAGTTATAGTTTGAGAACCTTGCAACAGTATGCTTATATTACCCTTCAGTCCTTTGTTGATATTGGTTTCTTACATTTTATTTCTACATGTTACAAATGTCAGAATATATTAGTTTTTATTTTACGCAATTACCTTTTATCAAAAGTCAAGAAAATGTCTTTTATATTTACTCAATGTCTACCATTTCCTGTGCTTTTTATTCTTTTGTGTTGACATGAATTTCTATCTTGGATCATATACTTCTGTCTAAAAACCTCTTTTAACATTTCTTTAGGTACAGATCTGTGGGAAATGAATTATTTTAGCTTTTGTGTAAAAATTTTTTCACTTTTGTTTTTGATAGATATTTTTACTGTGTATATAATTCTAGGTTGACAGATGATTTTCTTTCATTACTATAATTCTATCATGTAGGCTTCCCCTAATAGCTCAGTTGGTAAAGAATCTACCTGCAATGCAGGAAACCCTGCTTTGATTTCTGGATCAGGAAGATGCACTGGAGAAGGGATCGGCTACCCACTCCAGTATTCTTGGGCTTCCCTTGTGGCTCAGCTGGTAAAGAATCCGCCTGCAATGTGGGAGACCTGGGTTCAATCCCTGGGTTGGCAAGATTCCCTGGAGAAGGGAAAGGTTACCCACTCCAGCGTGGGGTTGCAAAGAGTTGGACAGGACTGAGTGAGTGACTTTCACTCTCACATTAGTAGTTTATATAGTTTCTGATAGGACGTCTACTATCATTCCTGTCTTTCTTTTTCCATATATAATTTGTCTTTTTCTGCCTAGCTGCTTGTAAGATTTTCTTTTTATCACTGTTTTTTTTTTGACAATTTGTTTTTTATATGACTTGGCCTGGTCCTTTTTATATTTCTTCCTTAATCCGTGTCTGTATAGTTGCCATTGATTTTGGGAAATTTAACACCATGTATTTTTTATAGCTCACCTCTTCCCCATTTCTTTTCTAGAATTCTAGATATACAAATGTAAGACTATTGGATATTGTTCCACAGGTCACTGATACTCTCTCCATTTTTTTCAGTTCTTTTTGTCTCTGTACTTCATTTGAGATTGGTTCCATTGCTGCCTCTTTAAGTTCATTGATTTTTTGTTTGTAGTGTCTAATCTGATATGCATTCTTTCAGAAAGTGTATTTTTGCTTCAAATACTTTATTTTCATTACCATACCTTCCTTTGAGTCTCTAAAAAAAAAAATACCTTCTATTTCTCCTCTCATCATACGTATGTTTCATCTACCTTCTTAAACATAGTGCCATGTATTGAGAATAGCTTCTTTAAATTCTTGTCTCCTAATTTCATCATCTGTCATATCTCAATTTGTTCCTGTTGATTAATTTTTTTCCTGGTTGTGGTCATAGTCCTGTTTGTTTGCATTCCTTAAAATTATGTTTGGGTGTGAGATTTTTGTTTTATTCATTTAAATAGTGTTAGACATTATTAGTTACAATCAGTGTAATCCTTCCAGGACTTGCTTTTAAGCTGTGTTAGGGTGGGTCTGGGCACAGGGCAGTTTTTATTCTGGTCCTAATTTATTTCCAATACTAAGGTATGATTTCCATCAGCTGATGTGCTAGGTATTACACGTTCTTTCCATTCTGCCTGGGAAAAAGATGAAATATTCCCAGTCATGTGTGAGCTCTAAGAACTCTTTTTCTTTGAATTTTTCCTTGCTTCAATTCATCGTTTCTTACTATGTTCAGGTCTTTACTTAGCCAGAACCTTTTGAGGACCCCTTCTGGAGTCCCCTGTTCTCTTCCTGTGCAGCTCGCTTCTATCTGGTACAGTGCCATGCAAAACATAGTTAATGTGACCTCTAAACTATAAGTTCAGTAAGACCATTGGATTCTGTTTGTGTTTCCTTCCTGCATTGTCACCTGGAAGTTGTATCCAGGCAGTAAGCTGGAGCAGTTTTTGTTTTGTTTTCAGTCTTTGCAAGTTTATTAAGATATTTTCTGAAAGTACATTTGGAGTATAAATCAGAGTTGACTATTCTGAATGCTCTGAAAATCGGTACTTGGTTTTGGTTCTTTGACCTCACTTTGATTGAGCCTTGTGTAAGTTTTCAGCCATGATAGAGCTACCTATATTTGTTGCATATTTGGTAAAATATTTTGGTTTATATATCTATAATATGTTATTTAATTGAGCCTATTGATTTTGAAAGGTCAAGTTTCACTTCTAGAATTTATCCATTTTTTAAAATTTAAATTTATTTTAATTGGAGGCTAATTACTTTACAATATTGTATTGGTTTTGCCATTCATCAACATGAATCCGCCACAGGTGTACACATGTTCCCAATCCTGAACCCCCCTCCCTCCTCCCTCCCCATACCATCCCTCTGGGTCATCCCAGTGCACCAGCCCCAACCATCCTGTATACTGCATCGATTCGTTTCTTATATGATATTATACATGTTTCAATGCCATTATCCCAAATCATCCCACCCTTTCCCTCTCCCACAGAGTCCAAAAGACTGTTCTATACATCTGTGTCTCTTTTGCTGTCTCGCATACAGAATTATTGTTACCATCTTTCTAAATTCCATATATATGCATTAGTATACTGTATTGGTGTTTTTCTTTCTGGCTTACTTCACTCTGTATAATAGGCTCCAGTTTCATCCACTTCATTAGAACTGATTCAAATGTATTCTTTTTAATGGCTGAGTAATACTCCATTGTGTATATGTACCACAGCTTTCTTATCCATTCATCTGCTGATGGACATCTAGGTTGCTTCCATGTCCTGGCTATTATAAACAGCGCTGCAGTGAACATTGGGGTACATGTGTCTCTTTCAATTCTTGTTTCTTCAGTGTGTATGCCCAGCAGTGGGATTGCTGGGTCATATGGCAGTTCTATTTCCAGTTTTTTAAGAAATCTCCACACTGTTCTCCATAGTGGCTGTACTAGTTTGCATTCCCACCAACAGTGTAAGAGGGTTCCCTTTTCTCCACACCCTCTCCAGCATTTATTGCTTGTAGAATTTTGGATCGCAGCCATTCTGACTGGCATGAAATGATACCTCACTGTGGTTTTGATTTGCATTTCTCTGATAATGAATGATGTTGAGCATCTTTTCATGTGTTTGTTAGCCATCTGTATGTCTTCTTTGGAGAAATGTCTATTTAGTTCTTTGGCCCATTTTTTGATTGGGTCGTTTATTTTTCTGGAATTGAGCTGCAGGAGTTGCTTGTATATTTTTGAGATTAGTTGTTTGTCAGTTGCTTCATTTGCTATTATTTTCTCCCATTCCGAAGGCTGTCTTTTCACCTTGCTTATAGTTTCCTTTGTTGTGCAGAAGCTTTTACTTTTAATTAGGTCCCGTTTATTTTTGCTTTTATTTCCAGTATTCTGGGAGGTGGGTCATAGAGGATCCTACTGTGATTTATGTCACAGAGTGTTGAATATCTATTCTTTTTAGGGCTCAAAATCTCCTTCACCAAAACCAAACATGCCTATTCGATACTTCATAATGAAGAGTAGCAATCTGAGAAACCTTGAAATTTCTCAACAGAAGGGTATCTGGTCTACAACTCCTAGTAATGAGCGGAAGCTAAATCGAGCCTTTTGGGAAAGCAGCGTGGTTTACTTGGTATTTTCTGTTCAAGGATCTGGACATTTCCAGGTGAGCCATCCTGAAACAGTAAAAGGGCATTATTCTGGCTGTAGATTAGATCAGTTAAATCATAGAAGTTAAAAAGAAGCTGGGTTTTTATTACATTGGAATGTAAGAATGCACTGTGCTTGACTGAGGATGAGGAATGTATTGCTCCTCTTCAAAGGAATGATACATAGGGATCCCTTTGTTTTTGCCTTGTTTTCCCAGAGTCTCTCCAGATAAATATTTTTTTTCCTCCTGAGGACAATTTAAGATTTCTGGTGGATTAAAAATAATGAGAAGCGTGACTTTTTGATAAAATGTTTAAATAGTGCCAAAGAGATTAGTCTGACCATCAAGAAACTGTGTTTCTTAACTCAAGTTTCTTAACTGTGTTCCTTGACTTGATGTATATCTGAATTTATAAAATAATGGATTTATTATTTGATATAATTATCAATTTTTGAACTAAAAACCTAGAAGTTACATAGTATTCATATGATAATGGAATAAATGTGCGTTTAGAACTATGATACATTATTTAGAAAATATGTGTTTGTATTTAAAATTACATTAGAAAGCTGAAATTGGTCTTTCCTCTAAAATTTTCTAATGCATATTTTTATAAGAAATTCTTAATGAGTAGCTTTCTGGAATTTTGTTAGATATCTATTGTTTTTATATTACATTGTTACCTTAAAAGTACAAAACCTCAGGGCTTTCTCATTTTTCCCTCATTTTACTCACAGGGATTTTCTAGAATGTCTTCTGAGATAGGAAGGGAGAAGAGTCAGGATTGGGGCTCAGCTGGACTAGGGAGGAGTGTTTAAGGTGGAGTGGATACGGAAAGAAAGTCTTCCCTTCCAGTTTGCACACCATTTACTCAATCCTTGGAATGACAACAAGAAAGTCCAGATAAGCAGAGATGGGCAGGTGCATGATGGCATTTAATATTTTTCTTCCACTGTTTGTTTTGTTTGGTTGTTACTCAGTGATTTGTTTGAGGAACAAATGCAAGAATACGTAGTGTATATTCCATGTGCACATGGGAAGATAATGGTTCAAATTTGTAGAAGAGTTAGTTAAAAACCTACTTGCAAATGTGTGCCTGACAGAGCTCTTTTTTTTTTTTTTTTTAACATTTTGTAAACCTGACTTTGCTCTGTCATTGTCTATATAATCTTTCATGTCAGTTCTTAGCGGTTCCTATTGTCGACCTAACTTGACATGATCAAAACCTAGTGTAATTCTAAAGTAATTTTAATAAAGTCTAAGGATAAGAACAGTATCTAAGTTCTTTATGGATTTAACTAATGATATAGATAGCAATTTTATATTTTTGTGGCATGTTTTATTTCTGTTATGCTTTGTCTTCATGATACTGCTGATAGGCATTTTAAACTAGTTAAGGTGATGGGAATTAACATATATATTGATGACTGTGCTAGCTCTTTATATGAGGTAGTTCAATTCTTAAGCTTAAAATAAGTTATTGACCAAGTTTTTGTAGGAAAAACAGATTCAGAGAATCTATTTAGAGAGTTATCTAGTCTTGCTAAGGCTACATCTAATACTTCATCTGAACAAGTGTGACTGTTGAAATAACCAAATGAAAACTGTTAAGGTTCTTTTAAATGCACATGATGCCACAAGAGGACAATAAATGGCATTCTTTTCAATTATGTAAGAATATTTTAATTTTTATTTGATAATAATTTTGAAATAAATTTCATTCCTTAAGTATATTATATAGTATCTAAGATAGTTTCTTAAGGGAAAAACGCAAACATCTAATATGCTAAGTATTAACATAAACCTTTGGAAGTACAAAAGCTGAGTACTTTGCTAAATCTTCATGAAAAGCATTAGAGCAGTGAAGGCATAACACATGATTTAGTAGAAATGTGAAGTTTGATTTTCTTACATTTTTATCAGTATAGGTTTCAATCTAGTTGTTTTTATGTTTATTATGACTTTTGATTTCTCTAGGAACTAGAACCTCAGGTTGGTGAACAGTTGCTCCAGTTATGGGAACGCCTTCCATTGGGAGAAAAAACTGCAACTGATTAAAATTCAGGTTATACCATACTTAACTTTGAGTACAGGCATTATTTGTTATCATTAAGGAAATCTTTCAGATTATTTACATTTTCTTTTTTCTTCTTCTTTGTTTTTAACCTTTCCAGAACTCTTAGCTTCAGAAGAACATCATGCCTCCTTATAACCATTGAATGCACTGACGTTCAAAAACTGAGATGGGGTTGTGTTATGAGTGAGCTTTTCTGGTTGAAAGTGTTGCTTGAGGACCACCATCTACGTATAAAAGAGAAAAGGATAATTTAATTTTTATGGTGATCATAGGGAATGATTATATGTTTGTTAATATGTTTATAATTGAATGAAATAGTTGTTTATTTAACACAGCAGCAGTTAACATATTTAATTTGAAATTGAACATTTGTTTGAAACACTGACTTAGATCTCTAATTGGTGATTTATTTTAATGCAAGATAAATTGTTTACTTTTAAGAAAGGTCTGATTTTATCTGTCCACCTGAGCACCATTATAGAAGAGTCAATTCTAAAGATTTATCATTAAAAACAAGCAAAGAAAAGCAAATGACCAAAATCTAAAAATGTCCCTTTAAAAAAGTGTGTGCTAATTAAGGACTATTCATTCTGCCATTTTTAACCTGAAGTACATTAAGGAAAAAAGAAAAAGAAAGAATCTTCTTTTTCTGCAACTATGTGAAACACAGTAAAAACTGAAGAAAGGCAGAATTCCTTCCTGACTTGAATCAGATCAGATTAAGTGCTTAATAGAGGTGCTACCTCTGTTAACCTGATGTGTCCAAACTGTCCTTTCTCCTACATGACACTCTTCACTTATCTCTGATACAAAAACAGTGATTATGAACTCTTCATTTTGGCTAGAGAAACTTTATTTAGACAAGTTAAAAATTTAAGCAAGTTATAGAAGTTGGAAAAAAAAAATGCTTGTAACAGTTAATGGTAACTTGGTTTCTGTATGTTTTCCAAACTGAAGCTCCCAAACAACACACAATGTTTTCTAGTACTTTTTAATCCTACTTATGTTTCCAGGTAAGATTTCTCTCTCGCTCTTTTTTTTTTTTTTTTTTTGCATTTGTGGTTTAATAAACGGAGAGTAACTCTTTGTAAACTCATGTTAGTGCCAACTCTTGCATTTCTTTGCCATCTCAGAATTATTTGGTTTGAACTCTTACCACAGTTGTCTATAAAATTTCCTTAGAGGCTTTCTGAAGGGAAATGGAAGTTCAAGGAGAAATGAAAGAAATGTCTTGGTTACTGAGTTTTAAGTGAAACAGGTTTGATAGCACTTCTCATGATGCATTAGGTCATTGCTATGTAACAAAAAACCAACATAAATCTAATTTAAACACAAAAAGAGTAGTGCTCTGCTCTTTATTTAAGAATAAAGAAGTGAAAAGTCATTCATCAACATAAAATCTTGGGCACTCTTCTCTACTTTCTCTGGGAAAGCATTGTATGTTGGTGCATTAGTTTAAAATGCCGGCTGTAACTTTTGCCTGTACTTGTAGTTACTGGGATTTTGTTTGTTTTATACTTTGAAACATACTTGTAAATTGAGCCTGTGTGAATTATGTTCCACTATATGTATATTACAGTTCTTTTCCTATTAGAGCAACTTGTGGTTTTCTGATAATGTATACATTTATTTGGGTATATATTTAGCAGTTCACAGTATTCTAATCTGGAAGTAAAAACTTCTAAAAATAGAACTTGTTTCAATTTCCACCTGTTTTCTAATATCTATTCCTGTATGTAAATAATGAGTTTGTTGATATTTAAGATGAACAGAATTTGAATGTAATTAAAATGCTGTTTTTTTGAGAGAGATGAACTTTAAATATACTTATTAAATGAAATTCTGTTAAATCATTTAGATTTTGTTTTTCTGACATTATCAATGATCAACAATTATCCCTTGAGATATTAATGACTTTCATACACTTTGAAGAATACTAAATTGCAGTAGAAGGTGATGGCCTCATATCAGTACCTTTCCCTAGAAAAAATTACCTTATTATGATAGGGGCATGAGAAAAATCCCAAGACAGGTTCTAACATAAAATCTTCTTATTATTAACAGTATATGTCGCCGTCCACCTTCTGCTCTCAAGACAGTGCGCTATGTGCTGTGCCGTTGTGTCCAGCCTCACTCAACCAGTTACAGCAAAGATAGCAATAAGGAAAGAACAGTCTCAACTGAGTGCTTCAAGGAAAGACATGTTCATTTAAGAATTTGTTCTCAGAGACTCATTCTTCATCGCTTAAAATCTTATATCCTGAGACAGAGAAAATGTTGAGAAATAAGTCAAATGAACTTTACACCTGAATCAACACCAGAGTGCAAAACTGGACACATACTTCACAGGTGACCACACGTCTTGGTCTGAGCATGCTTCTCATACACAGATCCTCACTGTGCTGCTGAACTCTCCATGACTGCTGTCTACCCGGAGGCCACACAGTGCAGGCAGGCTGGCCAGGGCCCCTGGATGCATCGTGGTCTTTCTAGCCAACTATGAATTTCTACTCGGCTATCTAATAAAATCTCAGATCTGGTATATTCAAAATTTAGCCACAATTCTTTCACCACAGTCTGTTCCACTTAAAGTTGTCCTGTTTTTGATTAATGCCACTTTCATTCTTTTAGTTGTTCAAACCAGAAAACTTGTAGTTATACGTGATTCCTTTATTTCCCTCAATCCAATCCATCAGAAAATTTTCTTGGGTTCAGTTTCAAAATATATCTAGACTCCAGCTGTTTCTCACCACATGTGTCACAACTACTCTGGACTGAGCCACCTTTACTCCTAAGATGTCTTCCCTTTTCTGCCCCTTCCTCATGCTACCAGTCTATTTTCAACACAGAATCAGTCTTTAAAAACATTGAATCAATTTGTATTATTCTGTTTGCTCAAAACTCTGCAGTGGCTCCCTGATTCACTCAAGCCAAAGTGCTTATAATGGCATAATGATCTGGCCCCTTTATGATCTGGTCCCCTGTTACTTCTCGGATCACCTCTCCTCTGCTCTCCTCCTCTATTGATCCCACTTTAGCCACACTGACCTCTTCACCGTTCCTTCAATATCAGGTACCTTCCAGCATCAGAGACTAGTTTTCTTTCTTCACTCTACCTGGAATGCCTTTCTCAGAATATCTGTTTGGGCAATGAGTTATATCATCATTTAGTGTTAGCTTTACTATAAAGTGTTTGTTTGTTTTTTAAAGAAACTGTATCAATAACTAAATATGCAGATGATACCACCCTTATGGCAGAAAGCGAAGAGGAACTAAATAAAGATGAAGGTGAAAGAGGAGAGTGAAAAAGCTGGCTTAAAACTTAACGTTCAAAAAACTAAGATCATAGCATCCAGTCCCATCACTTCATGGCAAATAGATGGGGGAAAAATGGAAACAGTGGCAGACTTTATTTTCTTGGGCTTCAAAATCACTGTGGATGGTGACTGCAGCCATGAAATTAAAAGACACTTGCTCCTTGGGAAAACTGATGACAAACCCAGACAGTGTATCAGAAAAGCAGAAATATCACTTTGCTAACAAAGGTCCATAGAGTCAAAGCTATAGTTTTTCCAGTAGTCCTGTATGGATGTGAGAGTTGGACCATAAAGAAGACTGAGCACTGGAGAATTGATGCTTTTGAACTGTGGTGTTGGAGAAAACTTGAGAGTCTCTTAGACAGCAAGGAGATCAAATCAGTCAATTCTAACAGAAATCAACCCTGACTATTCATTGGAAGGACTGATGCTGAAGCTGAAGCTTCAATACTTTGGCCACCTGATGCAGAGACAACTCACTGGAAAAGATCCTGATGAAAGATTGAGGACAGAAGGAGAAGGGGATGACAAAGGATGAGATAATTGGACGGCATCACCAACTCAAGGGACATGAATTTGAGCAATCTCCAGGAGATAGTGAAGGACAGGGAACCTGGCATGCTACAGTCCATGGGGTTGCAAAGAGTCTGAATAACAGTTTAACTTTTAAAATTAACAAACAGTAAAATCAAATGTATCTTAGATATATAGCTCTATGAGTTTTCATGCATGTGCAAATATATGTAATCTGTGCCACAAGGAGGATACAGGTCCATCACCTCCAGAACTCCCCTCATGCTATCCTTCTGTAGTTACATACTCCTCCCACCTTTAACCCCTGCCAACTACTGGTCCATTCGCTAACATTCTAGTTTTTTTCCTTTTGGAATATATTAAAAATTATACAATGTGTAACCTTTTGAGTCTGTTTTTTTTTTTCCTACTCAATGCCTTTAAGAATGATTGAAGTTGTGTATATCAAAGTTTATTTCTTTTTATTGTGAGTAGTATTCCATTGCATAGAAAGTGCCACATTTCATTTTTAACCATTTATTTGTCAAAGGGTAGGTAGGTTGTTTTCCATTTTTTATTTCCATTTTTATAAGTAGAACAGCTAAACATTTGTGTACAGTATTTTGTGTGGAATATGTTTCCATTTCTTGAGTAAATACCCAGGACTGGGATTGCTAGATCATATCATGAGAAATGCTGGGTTGGAAGAAGCACAAGCTGGAATCAAGATTGCTGGGAGAAATATCAATAACCTCAGATATGCAGATGACACCACCCTTACAGCAGAAAGTGAAGAGGAACTAAAAAGCCTCTTGATAAAAGTGAAAAAGGAGAGTGAAAAAGTTGGCTTAAAGCTCACCATTCAGAAAATGAAGATCATGGCATCTGGCCCCATCATTCCATGGGAAATAGATGAGGAAACAGTGGAAACAGTGTCAGACTTTATATTTTTGGGCTCCAAAATCACTGCAGATGGTGACTGCAGCCATGAAATTAGAAGACGCTTACTCCTTGAAAAAGTTAAGACCAACATAGCATATTGAAAACCAGAGCCATTACTTTGCCAACAAAGATCTGTCTAGTCAAGGCTATGGTTTTTGCAGTGGTCATGTATGGATGTGAGAGTTGGACTGTGAAGAAGGCTGAGCGCTGAAGAATTGATGCTTTTGAACTGTGGTATTGGAGAAGACTCTTTAGAGTCTCTTGGACTGCAAGGAGATCCAGCCCGTCCATTCTAAAGGAGATCAGCCCTGGCTGTTCTTTGTAAGGAATGATGCTACAGCTGAAACTCCAGTACTTTGGCCACCTCATGTGAAGAGTTGACTCACTGGAGAAGACTTTGATGCTGGGAGGGATTGGGTGCAGGAGGAGAAGGGGATGACAGAGGATGAGATGGCTAGATGGCATCACTGACTCGATGGACGTGAGTTTGAGTGAACTCGGAGATGGTGATGGACAGGGAGGCTTGGCGTGCTGCAGTTCATGGAGTCGCAGAGAGTCAGACATGAGTGAGCGACTGAACTGAACTGAACTGATTGGTAAGTTTATGTTTTGTTTTATAAGAAGCCGCCAAGTATTTTCCAGTGTGGCTATACCATTTTGCATTCCTATAAGAGCTCCTGGTTGCTCTGCATACTTAATAGCACTTAATGTTGCTGATACATTTATTTCTACCATGCTATCTGTAAAGTATCTGATCATCATCTTATGTTGTAGCTCTCTAATGACTGTTAATGTTTGCCATCTTTTCATGTGCTCTCTTAGTCTATTCAAGTTGGTAAAATAAAATATTACAAACTGTGTGGCTTGTAAACAACCAAAATTTATTTCTCACAGTTCTGGAGGCTGGAAGGCCAAGATCAAGGTGCCAAGTGTACAAGGCCTCTTCCTGGTTGCAGGCTGCTGACTACTTGCTGTGTCCTCACATGTTAGAAGGGGATGTGCAAGCTCTCTGGGGCCTCTTTTATTAAAGCACTAATCCTGTTCATGAGGGTTCAGCCTTCATCCACTAACCACCAGCCAAAAGCCACTGAAATATTTCTAGTATGATCACATTGGACATTAGAATTTCAAAAGAAGAATTTTGGGAGCACACAAACATCCAGCCTCTAGCCATCATCCATACATCCTCTTTGGTGAAGTGAGTGTCCAAGTGTGTTGACTATTTAAAAATTAAATCGGTTTGTTTTCTTACTGTTGAGTCTGAGGCTTTCATTATGTTTTTAGAATACAAGTTCTTTGTCAGATATGTGATTAATTTTTTTACTTTATTTGTAGCTTGTCTTAATTCTCTTAACAGTAATGGGTTTTTTTTTTTTAATTGTGATGAACTATTACCAGTTCTTCTTACCAGTTTTTCTTCTCTTATGAATCATGATTTAGGTGTCATTTCTCAGAATTCCTTACCTAATCCTTAGTCATGGAGATTTGCTCTCGTTTCCTCCTAAAAGTTCTGTAGCTTTATATTTAGATGCATGACCCGTTTTGGGTTAATTTTTGTGCAAGTTGTGATATTTAGTTTGAGGTTCATTTTTAATGCATCTGAATGTCCCGTGGTTCCAACACTGTTGTTAAAGACCTTAATCTTTATTGTCTTTGCACCTTTAACAAAAATCACTTTGCCTATTCCTTTGGCTCTATTTCAGAGCTCTCTATTTTTTCCCGTTGGTTTATGCATCTGTCCTGTCACCAGTACTGAAGTCTTGATTATTGGTATTTCAGGGTAATTTTTAGAAATTGGGTAGTGAGGAGTTTCACCTCTAAGATTGGGAGTAACATGGACTTTTACTTTCTTTCCTGAAACATTAAAAAAAAACACAAAATACATGAAGTTGCAGTTTTCAGGACATCAGGTGAAGGACAGTAATCCTGAGACACAGGAAACAAGGTGAGTCCTACAGTTGCCCAAGTTTAACTGCCTCAGAGGGCTTCCAAGTGGTGGCCCAGGGAGGGCAACTGAAGCAGAAGTTGAGCGTTTCCGAGTTGAGGAGACAAGAGGTTAGAGTGGGGAAACCCAAGCAGCTAGAGTTCCTAGAGCAGAACAGCAGAGAGGGCAGAACTGTGCAGCGGGCGAGGCCCGGAAGGCTGCCAGTAGGGCCCCTGCAGTCCTCATCAGAGTGCCCCTCAGGGCATGCACACAGAGATTGCCTGACGCCAAGATCCCTCTCAAAGGACTGGAGGAGCTGGTGCTTGGCCAGGAATATCATCTCTTCCCACTAGCCAGACTTGTAAAAATACAAAAGGCGGAGAAGAGGAAAAAGAACACACAAAAACAGCAAATAGAAAACAATGAGATGATAGAACTAAAAACATCAATAATCATATTGCCTCACAATCCCAGTTAAAAGGGGAAGCTTGTCAGACTGGATTAAGAAAAGACTCAATTACATGATGCCTATAAGAACTGTACTTTAAAGACACAAATAGGTTAAAAGTTTTAAAAAATGAAAGAAGTTATACCATGTTACTATTAGTTAAAACAAATTAGAAGGGCAGTAGTATTCAGAACAAAGACTATAAACAAAGGATAAAGACAGTAATAATAGAATCAATTGACATAATAATGCTAAATATTTAATCACCTAATCGAAAGTTTCAAAATACTTAAGTGAAAGGTGATAAAATGAAAGGGTAAGTTCATAGTATTGTCAGATTTCAATACCTCTCAACACTGGCAACCCACTCCAGTGTTCTTGCCTGGAGAATCCCAGGGATGGCGGAGTCTGGTGGACTACCGTCTATGGGGCCGCACAGAGTCAGACACGACTGAAGCAACTTAGCAGCAGCAGCAGCAGTAACTGATACAGTAGACAAAATCAGCAAATATATTCTAAAGAGCCATATCAACTGACTTGATCTAGTTAGTATTTACAGAACTTATCACCTAACAGCAGCAGAATATACACTGTTCAAGTGCATGCAGAATATCATGATAGACCACTTTATGGGTCATGACACAAATCTCAATACATTTATTTCTTAATTGATTTTATAAATGTGGTAAGAGCATTTAACTTGGGGTCTACCCTCAACAGATTCTTAAATGCACAATGCAATAATGTTAACTACAGGCACAATGTTGTATAGCATATTTGTAGAGCTTATCTAATTCCCATTCCCCACCTAGTCCCTGGCAATCATTGTATTCTCTATGATTTTGTCTACTGTAGATATAAAGTGGAATGATGCAGTATTTGTCTTCCTGTTACTAGTTTATTTTATTTAGCATAATGTTCTCCAGGTTCATTCACGATGTGTTTGGCAGTTTCCCCCTTTTCAAGGCTGAATAATATTTCACTCTAGGATGGACATTTTCTTTATCCATTCATCTGTGGATAGGTTGTTTCTGTATCTTGGCTATTGTGAATAATGACACAGTTATTCATAGACTGCACATATCTCTTTGAGATCCTGATTTCAATTTTTTTAAATATATCAGAAGTGGGATTGCTGGATCATAAGATAGTTTTATCTTTAAAAATCTCAATAAATTTAAAAATGGTTCAAGTCATGCAATGTTCTCTTACCACAATAGACTTAAGTTAGAAATGAGTAATATCCTACTTTAAACCAGCTAGAAAAAAAACCACAATATTTTCTCACTAGCTTCCTCATAAGCTCCAGGATCATTCTCATTGGATCAGTTGGTCATTTGCTTCTCCTTCCACCAATTACTATGCTAATTGGCCAGATCTGTGTCAAATATTCACCCCCAAACACATGGGCCAAGAATAGATGAGAAATGGCTCTCTAAAGGAATATCAAAGTAATGTTACCAGAGTAAGGATTCTGGGGGAAAGCAAAATTATTAGCGATCCACTACCAAAAGCTACTAGAATTAATCAGTTTAATGAGGTTGCAGGGTACAAGGTTAGTATTTAAAATGTATTGCTATTAACAATAAACAATTGTAAATTAAAAGAAATGCCTTAACAATAACATTAAAGATATAAAATACCTAGGAATAACTTGCAAGAGATGTGGGAAATACACACTGAAGAGTACAAAGTAGAAGTGCTGGTAAGTAAATGATAAAATATGTTGCATTGAATGAAAGTTACCTTTTGGGTCACCTCTAAGAATTTGATGTGTGTATCAATCAAAAACATCTATGTAACTTAATTTTAAGTAACACATTCTGCTTATACTGTAAAAGGATTTACAGGATGTCAAAGGGACTTCCCAGGTGGCACTAGTGGTAAAGAACATGCCTGCCAATGCAGGAGACAGGAGATGTGGGTTTGATCCCTGAGTGGGATCCCTTGGAGGAGGGCATGGCAACCCACTCCAGTATTACTGCTTGGATAATCCCTTGGAGCCTGGCTGGCTACAGTGCACAGAGTTGCAAAGAGTCAGATACAACTGAAGCAACTTGGTACACACCCACATCAAAACAAACAGTTTAGAGAATTGATGAGATTGAATAACCAGATATGGTGATGGCCAGGGGAGTGGGTAGATGAATGAGATTGAATAACCAGATATAGAAATGGCCAGGGGAGTGGGTAGATGAATGAGATTGAATAACCAGATATAGAAATGGCCAGGGAGTGGGTAGATAGAGTTCCAGCCAAAGAAAGGTCAGTCCAGGATTTTACTCCTGGCTTTGCTGCTACTGGACACTGACAATATAGATCCCACTTCTTTCTTCAGTGATTTTTCCAGTCTCTCCTGTATCTTTGCCACACCCTCTCAAGAATCAAAGTTTGTGGGATCAAACGACTGGCCAAGTGGGTAACCTTCCTGTCAGAGTACAAAGCAGGAGGTTCTGGCCTCTTTGCCATGGAAAATGGGACCCTGCCTCCTACCAGCCCTAATACAATGAAGTATTCCTCCCAATAACGGAGGTTTGAATTACGGTGGTTTTTTTTTTTTTTTTAGGGAGACATAGATCTGTTATAGCATCTTCTGATTCCTGATGATTACAGTATCGTTTCAAATTTTCCCAGTAGTTGAAATAATGCAAACCGTACAGGCTCTTATTAAACTGTGGCCCTTGCATGACTGGAAAAGTCTGGAGAGGGTCATTATGTTCCCTGAAATTGTATGTAGAATTTTGGTACATGTGGCTTTCTCACTGGGGCGGGGGGAGGAATCTCAAAGGGGCCTACAGTGTATTAAAAAAAAAAAAAACTACGTGGAACATTCTATAAAATTACTTTCTCCTAATTAAATTTTTATTGACTATTCCAAAGCCTTTGACTGTGTGTATCACAAACTGTGGAAAATTCTGAAAGAGATGGAAATACCAGACCACCTAACCTGCCTCTTGAGAAATCTGTATGCAGGCCAGGAAGCAACAGTTAGAACTGGACATGGAACAACAGACTGGTTCCAAATAGGAAAAGGAGTATGTCAAGGCTGTATATTATCACCCTGCTTATTTAACTTTTATGCAGAGTACATCATGAGAAACGCTGCACTGGAAGAAACACAACCTGGAATCAAGATTGCCGGGAGAAATATCAATAGCCTCAGATATGCAGATGACACCACCCTTATGGCAGAAAGTGAAGAGGAGCTAAAAAGCCTCTTGGAAAGTGAAAGAGGAGAGTGAAAAAGTTGGCCTAGAGCTCAACATTCAGAAAATGAAGATCATGGCATCCAGTCTGATCACTTCATGGGAAATAGATGGGGAAAGAGTGGAAACAGTGTCAGACTTTATTTGGGGGGCTCCAAAATCACTGCAGATGGTGACTGCACCCATGAAATTAGAAGACGCTTACTCCTTGGAAGAAAAGTTATGACCAACCTAGATAGCATATTCAAAAGCAGAGACATTACTTTGCCGACTAAGGTCCGTCTAGTCAAGGCTACGGTTTTTCCTGTGGTCATGTATAGATGTGAGAGTTGGACTGTGAAGAATGCAGAGCACCGGAGAATAGATGCTTTTGAACTGTGGTGTTGGAGAAGACTCTTTAGAGTCCCTTGGACTGCAAGGAGATCCCACCAGTCCATTCTGAAGGAGATCAGTCCTGGGATTTCTTTGGAAGAAATGATGCTGAAGCTGAAACTCCAGTACTCTGGCCACCTCATGCGAAGAGTTGACTCCCTGGAAAAGACTCTGATGCTGGGAGGGATTGGGGGCAGGAGGAGAAGGGGACGACCGAGGATGAGATGGCTGGATGGCATCACGGACTCGATAGACATGAGTCTGAGTGAACTACGAGAGATGGTAATGAACAGGGAGGCCTGGCCTGCGATTCATGGGGTCGCAAAGAGTCGGACACGACTGAGCGACTGAACGGAACTGAATGAAATTTCCTTTTGTTTCTATTAATTGTCACTGGTATTACTTCCTTTATCCACTAGATGGCGGTGTTGCATGGCGTTTTCAAACCAAGCTCAAGTATTACAGACACGAAAGAAAAAGTGCATTTAAATGGCACGTTCTCAAGATGATTTTAAGGTTGGAAAGAATTTAAGAAATCATAAAGTTCATGATTCCCCCTCCCCGTCCCCCACAGGTGAAGAACCTGTTGCCCACAGGGTAAGAAAGAGGTCTGACTGAAAACAGATCTTTGGAAAAATCTAAAGAATTCCCTGATGGGAAGGAACGCTTGAAGCTTGGGCCCTTCAATCATAACATACTGTACTACGGATGTGCCTCTGGCCGCTGAGGGACTGGAGTGATACTGGTTGTGGACTTTGACTCTTCGGCACTGAAACATTTGTATATTTTAGTTACATTTGTGACGGAAGCATGTCTTTCTCCCCTGAGGCAGAAGGGATCCTAGTAATGCCTAGAGGCTTTGGTTGAGGAGGGAGTTTGCTCAGAGCCTTCCTTTGACTAAGCTTCTTTACTGCCTTCACGTACCCTGCAGTTATGTGCTTGATGTTCTTTCCACAGCCAAAGGTAACCCAATAAACGTGTGTATACAGAATATTGATGACATATAAAGAACATAGTATATGCTGATGTTTGGATTCCTTCTCAGACACGAAGAGAGAGGAAGCTCAAGTCAAATGGGGAGAGCACTTGGGCAAGCTGGCTGTATAGATTCTCTGTAGTATCCTTTGTGTTCAGTTCAGTCACTCAGTCGTGTCCCACTCTGCAAACCCATGGACTGCAGCACGCCAGGCCTCCCTGTCCATCACCAACTCCCAGAGTCCACCCAAACTCATGTCCATTGAATCGGTGATGCCATCCAGCCATCTCATCCTCTGTCGTGCCCTTCTCCTCCTGCCTTCAATCTTTCCCAGCATCAGGATCTTTTCCAATGAATGAGTCAGTTCTTCACATCGGGTGGCCAAAGAATTGGAGTTTCAGCTTCAACATCAGTCCTTCCAATGAACACCAGGGCTGATCTCCTTCAGAATGGACTGGTTGGATCTCCTTGCAGTCCAAGGGACTCTCAAGAGTCTTCTCCAACTCCACAGTTCAAAAGCATCAGTTCTTCAGCACTCAGCTTTCTTTAGAGTCCAACTCTCACATCCATACATGACTACTGGACATCCTTGTGTACAGACCACTAAACAAATTATGAGGAGGAGCTATGGCATGTGCTCAGGACCCACCTCTGAGCACCACCTGAAATTCTTTTTTTTCCTGACCATGTTGTGAGGCTTACAGGATATTAATAATTTCCCCATCAGGGGTCAAACCCAGGCCCATGGCAATGAAAGCCCTGACTCCTAACCACTGATTGGCCTGGGAACTTCCCTTTCCTCCCAGATTTCTTTAAGTGCCTGTCTCCAAAAGATGTGCTATTTCCCCCTCCACTTCCTTATTTTTTTTTTTCTCTGATCCTTTTTAATTTTGGCAATATCCTGAGCCACACTGTAGCCAAGACCGGAACGAAAGTACTCACCATTTACGCCTCTTTCCACTAAAGCTAATAATATTGAGTCAATAAAGTATCTTTTTAAAAGCGCAATCTTTTCATTTGCCCTGATAAACATATGTAACTAACTATATCTAAAATTCAATGTTGTGTCTTAAATTTCAATAAGCTACTGTGAAGGTCACTATGATGGATCGTTCTTGACTCTACAGATCACTCCCTTTCTGCCCAGGATGCTGGCTTTTATGTCCTCTGACTTCGTGCTGGGTTTGGCCAGTGGGAGGCAACAGCAAGAAATAGGAAAGTGAGAGAATAGAGAGCTGAGAAGTTACTTCCCTATGCCTGTCTTCTTCCAGGTTGCGCAGTGGCAACAAATCTGCCTTTCTGTGCAGGAGACTCAAGAGACGCAGGCTGGATCCCTGGGTCAGGAAGGTCCCCTGGAGGAAGAAATGACAACCCATTCCAGTATTCCTGCCTGCAAAATTCCATGGATAGAGAAGCCTGGTGGGCCCAGTACATGGGGTCACAGAGAGTTGGACACAACTAAGCACACACACACACTCTGCTAGGTCACTAAGTAGGTTCCCTGTGTCCTCGATCCTTTGCTAGAAGTCGTACTTTCTGTCAGATAACTCTCTCCTGCAGTTGGTTAGCTCCTGTAAAATAAGTCTCTCCCGTTGCTGGGACTTTGTGGTTTCCAGCAACTTCTTGTCCCTTTGGGTCTAGGGGTGGCAGTAGCCTCCTGCTCTGCCAAGCCATCAGGTCCTTCATTCTCCCTTGTTTTTTTCTAACTCTGCCTTCTCCTCTGAAACAGACCCTTCAATTCAATCTCTTCAATCTTTTCCTCTGTTTTTACCCCAAAACCCTGACCTGTTCAACGAAACTATTCAATTTCTATAGTATGAGATTCCTTATAAATGTCTGTGATGTTGAATTTATGTGTGAATTTTCAAGTTCAAATTTTAATGGTCAAGTTTTATTAGACTGAGTTTGAAAACATTTATTAATCTTAAACATTATTTAAGGTTAAATAATATCTTTGAGAGACAACATAATTTGAACTAAATTAGAGAGGGATGCTCAGAGCTGTCTTATGTCCTCTGATATTGGGAAAGGGACAGATTTCAAAATATAAAATAGTGGATTAGAAAGAACCCCATTAGTAACTTTACCTTGATGCTATAAGGAATAATCGTATGAGTCAATCAAGGAGAAGTAGCTGACTGCACCACATTTCCAAAAGTGACATATTCCAAAAACAACAAAGCAGATGATGTTGAAAGGTACCAAGTGCCTACAGACTTTATTGTTGAAGATCTGTTGGGATAACTTTCAAAATGACCAGTATCCTAAGAGAATGCTGCTGCTGCTGCTAAGTTGCTTCAGTCATGTCCGACTCTGTGCGACCCCATAGATGGCAGCCCACCAGACTCCCCATCTGTGGGATTCTCAAGGCAAGAACACTGGAGTGGGTTGCCATTTCCTTCTCTAATGCCTGAAAGTGAAAAGTGAAAGTGAAGTCACTCAGTTGTGTCTGACTCTTCGCGACCCCATGGACTGCAGCCCACCAGGCTCCTCTGTCCATGGGATTTTCCAGGCAAGAATACTGGAGTGGGTTGCCATTGCCTTCTCTGCCTAAGAGAATACCAACATGTTTATATAGCAGAGAGTTAATGAGTTTTGTAGGAAAAGAATTTATATTAAGCCTAGGTTTCTATGTAAAGGCCAAAAGAAACCAAAATCTCCAAGAAGGGAAAGTGATTTTGTGTCAAAGATACTCTAAAGCAGGTAGTTTTGACAATAAAATGATTAAGAAGTGAAATAGGATACTAGTCAGTGCTATAATATCTTGAGGAAATGTCTGATTTTGGTTTGAACTTAGAGGAAGAATGAAAAATTTCTGAAGTCATTTTCTTACATGCATCAGTTCAGTTCAGTTCACTCAGTCATGTCTGACTCTTTGCAACCCCATGAATCGCAGCATACCAGGCCTTCCTGTCCATCACCAACTCCTGGAGTTTACTCAAACTCATGTCCATCGAGTCAGTGATGTCATCCAGCCATCTCTCTGTCATCCCCTTCTCCTCCTGCCCCCAATCCCTCCCAGCATCAGGGTCTTTTCCAATGAGTCAACTCTTCACATGAGGTGGCTAAAGTATTGAAATTTCAGCTTTAGCATCAGTCCTTCCAATGAACACTCAGGACTGATCTCCTTAGAACGGACTGGTTGGATCTCCTTGCAGTCCAAGGGACTCTCAAGAGTCTTCTCCAACAACACAGTTCAAAAGCATCAATTCTTTGGCGCTCAGCTTTCTTCACAGTCCAACTCTCACATCCATACATGACCACTGGAAAAGCCATAGCCTTGACTAGATGGACCTTTGTTGGCAAAGTAATGTCTCTGCTTTTTAATATGCTATCTAGGTTGGTCATAACTTTCCTTCCAAGGAGTGAGCATCTTTTAATTTCATGGCTGCAATCACCATCTGCAGTGATTTTGGTGCCAAAAAATAAAATCTGACACTGTTTCCACTGTTTTCCCATCTATTTCCCATGAAGTGATGGGACCGGATGCCATGATCTTTGTTTTCTGAATGTTGAGCTTTAAGCCAACTTTTTCACTCCCCTCTTTCACTTTCATCAAGAAGCTCTTTAGTTCCTCTTCACTTTCAGCCATAAGGGTGGTGTCATCTGCATATCTGAGGTTATTGGTCTTTCTCCCGGCAATCTTGATTCCAGCTTGTGTTTCTTCCAGTCCAGCATTTCTCATGATGTACTCTTCATATAAGTTAAATAAGCAGGGTGACAATATACAGCCTTGACGTACTCCTTTTCCTATTTGGAACCAGTCTGTTGTTCCAAGTCCAGTTCTAACTGTTGCTTCCTGACCTGCATGCAGATTTCTCAAGAGGCAGGCCAGGTGGTCTGGTATTCCCATCTCTTTCAGAATTTTCCACAGTTTATTGTGATCCACACAGTCAAAGGCTTTGGCATAGTCAATCAAGCATAAATGGATGTTTTTCTGGAACTCTCTTGCTTTTTCCATGATCCAGCTGGTGTTGGCAGTTTGATCTCTGGTTCCTCTGCCTTTCCTAAAACCAGCTTGAACATCCGGAAGCTCACGGTTCATGTATTGCTGAAGCCTGGCTTGGAGAATTTTGAGCATTACTGTACTAGCGTGTGAGATGAGTGCCATTGTGCGGTAGTTTGAGCATTCTTTGGCATTGCCTTTTTTTGGGATTGGAATGAAAACTGACTTTTTCCAGTCCTGTGGCCACTGCTGAGTTTTCCAAATTTGCTGGCATATTGAGTGCAGTGCTTTCTGAGTCATCTTCCAGGATTTGAAATAGCTCAACTGGAATTCCATCACCCCCACTAGCTTCGTTCATAGTGATGCTTTCTAAAGCCCACTTGACTTCACATTCCAGAATGTCTGGCTATAGGTGAGTGATCACTCCATCGTGATTATTTTGGTCGTGAAGCCCTTTTTTGTACAGTTCTTCTGTGTATTCTTGCCACCTCTTCTTAATATCTTCTGCTTCTGTTAGGGCCATACCATTTTTGTCCTTTATCAAGCCCATCTTTGCATGAAATATTCCCTCGGTAGCTCTAATTTTCTTGAAGAGATCTCTAGTCTTTCCCATTCTGTTGTTTCCCTCTATTTCTTGCATTGATCACTGAGGAAGGCTTTCTAATCTATCCTTGCTGTTCTTTGGAACTCTGCATTCAGGTGCTTATATCTTTCCTTTTTCATTTGCTTTTCACTTCTCTTCTTTTCACAGCTATTTGTAAGTCCTCCTCAAGCAGCCTTGCTTTTTGCATTTCTTTTCCATGGGGATGGTCTTGACCCCTGTCTCCTGTACAATGTCACGAACCTCCATCCTCCATCCATAGTTCAACAGGCATTCTGTCCATCAGATCTAGTGCCTTAAATCTATTTCTCAATTCCACTTACATGCATTGTTTACTCTAATTCTGTTTGATTAGTTTTCCTTAAACACTTTTTATACTAACTAGGAAAAGGAACTGGTGAATCAAATCTGGAGTTTTTCCATGATTTTCATGGTTTAGATAATTTCTGTTTTCTGTATCCTGAGATGATCAAGAGTTAACTGGAGGTGAAAATCATGTTTCTTTGTTATTGGGTGAGTTCTTTTCATACTTGCGTGATTTCCAATATACAGAAGTTATATAATGTCTTGCCATTATTTCCTACAGAGAATCTGTTGTCCAAAGACAAAGTATTAACCTCTGCCTTTACTTATCTGTGTGACTTGGGGCAATTTCCCAATGTTTTCAGGTTTTTCCTTGTAAAATGCAGATAATGTATACCTCATAAGGTTGTTGTAAGGATTAAATAATATTTCACAGAAAACACCTGATTTAGAGTCTGGGACAGAGAGGGTATCCTAATAATATATTGTTGTTGCTAAGACAATGATGAGAACTCATAAGTAACATGATCATGCCAGAAAGAATGCTTCCTTCACTGAAGGATTTTGTCCATCCTAGGTGCTAGCCCACTCATGACATCTGTTACATTATTCTACATTTTTAAAATTAGCTGGCATACCATTCCGCTGGACACTTTATGGATGGGGATAATTAGAAATTTTATTTTTGGCTCATATAATGGCCTCTGAGCATATGGAAGCCTCCTAATTCACTGGCAATGAGTTCATAAACCCTGCTGGATCTGCATCTGTGAACCTACAGTACACAGCCTCTGGGCATTTAAAACAAACTTTTACTTGGTGATAATTAATAAACTGATAATTGGAACTAAGGGAATGTAACATATCATGCAAGGAGAAGCAGCAAGTCAGAAATTCATGTGGCTGTAGGGGACATGCTATTAGAGCGAAAGGGAAGTTTTAAGGGTGGTTTGACCTTGGCTAACATGCTGGCATGTTAGATTGATTATTCCCACTCCTTTGTGATGATAAAATGAGTCTCCTTCACTAAAGCACTGATCACTGATGCTATGGACGTTATCTTGGTTTATCAGGCTAGTGGTATTATGGGAACTCCTGAATTATTAATGATTAGTGCTTAAGTATTAAATTCATACAGAATACATCCGCAGACTTTTAAGGAAAAGTGATGTTCACATTTTCTTTGAAAAATTGTTACTGTGCAAAGTCTTATTCCTCTATATAATCCCTCTCCTTTAGTAAGGAAGATCTCTGTATATAGTTTCATAATCATTCTCAATAAGTCATCCAGTGTTCAGTACAATTGTATGCACCCAATGGTGAGTTCAATGCATACAGTGACTTTTAAAGGTCTTCTCCAGTTTGTTTTGCGTTAAATATTTTATTACAATAATTATTTTTAATATTCAAGGACCAGGAATCTTTGTTTATCAGAGATTATAGGTTGTAGTGCCCTTCCGAAAGAGTCATGGCTTGAGAGTGAGTCTGTCCTAGTAAGAATAGTACCTCTGGCTTCATTAATTTCTTTTGAAAAATGGAGAAAGGAGTGAGAGAGTTACTTGAAAAGAATGTTGTTTTGATACCTTTTCTTTCTTTTTTTTTTTTCCCTATGATAAATGTCTAAGTGTGATTGGAGGCCATGTAAAAGGCTTAAGGTCCATACTGCCTCCTACCCACTGTTTCCACTGGATGTCTCCAAGGAAACAAACTGCCATGTCTAAAACTACCAAGGTCACCATTTGGATTCCCCCTTCCCCCATGCCTCACCCTCTTCCACTTTTGATTTCCCAGCTTAGCAAATGATACCCCAGTTTATTTAGATGCATATGCCAGGAGCTGGGTGTGATTCTTAATCTGGAGACATCCTTCTGCTTCACCTTCCGCAACCACAGCTGACCGATTGACTTCATATCTTTCAGATGTTTCTCTCCATTGTCACTGTCCTTGATAAGTCATCCTCACATTTTACCTGTACCTCAGCAGCCATCTACTTGGTCTCTCTGCTTCCACTTTTCCATTCCAATCCATTTTATGCCACTCAAGTGATCCTTTAAAACCATGTTGGATTACATCACTGCCCTATTTCAGATCTTTGCTGTGGGCACAAAGTGTATCTGATCTGGCCCCTGCTTGTCTGTCCAGGTTTGCCTGACATCTCCTTTATGCTGGCTGCATGCTGTTTTAAAGTCCTTCAGCTGAGAGGTGTTCTTCCCCACAGCAGGGCTCACCTCAGTCCACATCTTCAGATCTCAGAGCAAAAGTTCCTCCTGGAGCCTCCTCAGATAGTTCAAGCTTGGTCAAATCCCCATTATGTGCTTTTATTGCATCAGATATTTTTCCTTGGACATTTATCAGACATATACCTTGCGTAGTCTTTTTTTCAGTGTTTGCACAATTTCTCCCCTCTCTGCTTGCCTATTTCTAGGATAGTTCTAGGGGCTTCCAAAATAAGAATGTGAATAGTAAGAGACACCATTATCTCATCAGGCATACCCTAACACAATTCTTTATTTGTGCTAAACCTAAAATTAGGAAATAGAAGGAAACAAATTAATGAACCACTTAATCAACTTTAAAGGATAAAAATAGACTCCAGGGTAAAATAAAATCTAGGACAACAGTGATTTAGAAAATAAAATTGAAGATAATAACGCCAAAGGCACACAGTAAATGAAGCCCTTTTGAAGCAAAAAGGTTAAATTAAAAACTTTCAGGCACTTCAGAGAATTTAAGAAGCATATCATCTTGCTGAGCAAGTTGTGACTAGGGGGAATTCAACATCTGTCTGGGAACTTTTTTTTCCATGTAGGTCTCATAAAATTAAGTCCTGTCATTTAAGTTTCAATCTTTTGAAAAAGCAAGCCTTTAACAATAAAGGTGCTTTGCTCTATCAATCTCCTTTCACTTAGGATGGCACTCAGAGTGCAAATGATGTGTAAGGAGGCTGCAGTTCTCTGCTTAAGCTGCTGCTGCTGCTGCTAAGGCATTTCAGTCGTGTCTGACTCTGTGCGACCCCATAGACAGCAGCCTACCAGCCTCCCTCGTCCCTGGGATTCTCCAGGCAAGAACACTGGAGTGAGTTGCCATTTCCTTCTCCAGTGCATGAAAGTGAAAAGTGAAAGTGAAGTCGCTCAGTCGTGTCCGACTCTTTGCAACCCCATGGACTGCAGCCTACCAGGCTCCTCCATCCCTAGGACCCCAGGCAAGAGTACTGGAGTGGGGGTGCCATTGCCGTCTCCACTCCTTAAGCTAGTTGAAGATAATAAATAATGCCAAAGTTGGTTGTGTTTCCATGGGGTCACTAATGTGCTCTTTAGCATTTTTAATTCTATCATGTATCAGACTGGGGAGAAGGAAAGGTAGATTCACTTTTTTTCGTCCTGTTGTCTAAACTTAGATATGTCCCATTTCTGAAGCATTATCATTTTTGGAATTGAGGGAAAAGACCTGAATTGAGTCATCTAAGTTTACTTTCTGTTGGTTGGGTGTAGAAGCCTGGTGCATGCCCGCCCTCGCTCCCACATCCGAGGTCATTATCTGTTTGAGATTAATCCACTCTTACAGGCAGACGAAGCAACCAACAGACAAATGATCATCCCCGTTCAACACTGCTATAAAGTATAGAAAATGCTTCACAACTGGTCTAATAAAAGAAGTTATCACTGTTTTCCAAGTTCAATCAAGTACTGAAATTGCACTGGGCACTGAGGCAGGTGCTGACGCATATATTGTTTCACTTCATTGCTAGTATCATTGTTTCCCCCAAAGTTCCAGTGGGAAATTAAATGATACTGTAAGCCGTTTGTGGGTGAAATTGCTGCCAAATGCTTAGAGGAGAGTCAGAGGTTTAATTCAAGACTGACGTGAACCGACCTCAAATGCCTTTTCATTCCAGTTCACCTTGTGTTGTTTTGCCTCATTCCTTGAATCTTCCACAAAAGGCCTCAGGTCTGAGACTTGTCACTGTGAGCGCTAGAACAATGAACACATATTTGAAATCTACAGACTCTGCAAAGACACCAGGACTGACCTACACTTGTCAAAAAGTCCATTTGTTACATTGATTCAGCTAAGAAGTTTGCATCCCAAGACTTTTGAAATTTACCAACTGTTTATAAAACCCTTAAGAAAGAATAGCCAGATATGAGGATGCACACAGTAATATTTTATGACACTGGAGATGTGCATCTCTGAAGCTTAACTCTTTGTCCGCCATTTAGATGAGACGTTGACAGAGGAGCCAGAAGGAAGATCAGGTGTGTGGGGCTTTCTGGATGACTGGACCCAGTATATATCTCTAGTCATATTCCAATTCCATTAAAAAAAAACAAACAAACACCTTTTTAAGGCTGCAGGTCAGAGGACTTACTGCCTCAGTTTTTAACCTTTACTCCAACTCACTTGGAAAGGCATTTGAGCCAGAGGTGATAATAATACTGCCAAGACAGGTCAGAGGCCAAGGCTGAAGGCACGCATATGATCTGGTGTAAGGACAGGAGATGAAAGTATAACTAGAGGAATCTCTAACATAATCATCAGGTCCTTTCACTCCCCTTCCTCGGTAAGGAGTTGGGGTGAGCACCACGAGATACTGGCTCTTCTCTCTCCCTGCTTCACAGTGTAAAGCTTCAACTTCTTCTGAATGTTTAACACAAGTCCACGTGATACCATCTCACTGTCATGATGTTTTCCGAGAGGGCAAGGAGTTCACCTAGTTCAGCTGGCACCAAGAATGGAACTTATCCCCTGGGGAAAACAGGAGAGCGCCCCAGCGCAGTGGATGTTTCCGTCAGACGTGCTCAGGTCCTCGGGTCCCCTCCGCCTCCTCCAGTCCAGGATGAGGGTCTGGCTGCCCAGTGTGCGTGGCCACAGACCACAACCTCGGGGCGCAGAAGGGGGTTCACAGCTGGAGAAGGTATGCCGCACTTTTTCCAAAAAAGAAAATCAGGTTTTTAGTAGTACAGAATCTAGTATAGGAGTATGGATAAGGAACGTTTCATATTCAGAGCAAGGGCAGCTCCGTTTGTGCGCGCATGCACGTGCGCATGTGTGTTTATGTTGTGCTAAAATAATACAAAACATAAACTTTTCCATTTTAACAGTTTTTCAGTGTACAGTTCAGCGGCACTGGATACATTCACAGTACTGTGCAACCATTACCACAGCTTTTCCTCATCCCAGATTGGCACTCTGAACCCATTGAACGCTGACTGCCTGGTCTTCCCTCTCCTCAGTCCCTGCCAACCAGCATTCTCCGTTCTGTCTATATGAGTCTGAGTCTTCTAGATACGCCATGGAAGTGGAATCAGACAATACTCGTCCTTTTGTGGCTGGCCTGCTTCATGCTTTTAAGTTGTATTCATGTTGTAGCGGGTGTCAAATTTCCTTTGTTTTTAAGGGCAAATAATATTCCAGTTTGTGTATGTGTGTGTGTGTATACAGATATAAACACATATATGTGCATCACCATCATTTGTTAATGCATCTGTCAATAGCTACTTGGTTTGCTTTGGTCTCCCGGCTACTGTGAATACTGCGGCTGTGAATACGAGCGCGCAAATGTCTGTTTGTACCGTGAAAAACTACACGTCTACAATTTGGGGTTGGAGCATAATGTAATCTTATTTGGGTTAGCAGTTTCATCCTTAAAGAATGTCCCAGCACAAGAGAAAGGAGGATATTCTCAACTGTTTGACTAGAAAAAGTGGGCCTGGCCTGGTACTCTGAAGCACTGAGTTCATGAATTAATGCTAGTTCCTAAAGTTTCTCTGATGACAAAATCTTTCTCAGTAGTATGCTGCTTTGGAACGTGTTGGTTGGTTTGACTTTCCTAATCCTAACTGATGTTCTTGACGTTTGTTGGGCGGGGTGGGGTGGGGTGGGGGGAGGAGTTTAATCAAGATAAATTGCCTGCTTCTGGGGACAATGAGGCGGATGCCGCAGGGCAGGCGGCACCACCTGCAGTACCGGAATTGGAGCTTCTTTTCAGATGGTGTTCTTCCTAAGATGCAGGACTCCCTAGACCAGGGCGTTGGCCGCGGTTGGGCAGCTTGGGGTGCAGAGGTCCGCCCGCACGGTGCTGCGGCCCCGCCCCAGGCAGCCGCAGGAGCGGTAGTAGTAGTCGCTTCCGGGGCGCAGCTCCGGTGGACACGACGCCCGGAGCCCTGGCATCTGGTTGCAGACCTGGCCGGGCGCAGTGGCCGTCTCGCTGGTGAGCCTCCCGGGCGGGAGCTGCACGGGGGCTGGCTTGGAGGACCTCGCAGAGGCGGTCTCCTAGCGGAGCGCGGTGTGAGCCTATTTCCTTGGGCAATGGGCTAACGTGTGATAGAGACCTTACATAAATTTAAGGATTTTTGTACATTTTCTCTCTCTGGTTCCAGGAGCACATGATCTTTATTCATCTTCTGATGGGCACTTGGGTTCTATGCCTTTGTTTCTGTGAATAATGTAGTCATTATAGGCGTGGTGGTATCTTTTTGAATTGGTGTTTTCATTTTTCTCTGGATAAGTACTCAGAAGTGAAACTGCTAGATCATAAGCTAGTTCTATTTTTAACTTTTAGAGGAATCTCTATACTCTTTCGGCACAGTGGTTGTGCCGGTTTACGTGGCCATCAGCAGTGTCCCGGGCTCCCCCTTTTCTCCGCGGTTTTGTCCACACTTATGCTTCGCTGTCTTCTGGCCACCAGCCACTCTGACAGCAGGCGGTGGCCTCACTGGGTCTTTATTTGCACTTCCCTGGTTGCGTGGATCACACTGCTTCTGTTGGTGTGTTGTATTCCTTTTTCTGTCTTCAGGAGAGCTGAGATCTTAGGCGTTTGCTTCTGGCTTGCTGTTGTCGCTGACACCAGCAGAAAATGGGAAGATAGTTTATCACGCCTGAATGTCCACACAACTAAACATACTGTAAATTGACAGTGACCATGGTAAAGGTTTCTCAGAAATGAAGTGATACCTCTGCAAACTGTTGCTAAATGGTGGAAATAAAATGAAGAGCACTTTCTGACATTACGGTGATTATCCCCTGTAGTTTTGTCTTAGTACTAAAGCTGTATATATGTGCAATATGTGCTCAGTCACTTCAGTCATGTCTGACTCTTTGTGACCCTATGGACTGTACACCGCCAGGCTCCTCTGTCCTTGGGGTTCTCCAGGCCAGAACATTGGAGGGTTGCCATGCCCTCCACCAGGGTACCTTTCTGACCCAGATCCACTATTAATCAAGAGAAAGGTCAATTTAATAGCTCATGAGTGGCATATGTTATAAAAGGATGTCTTTAAGATTGAATAAGAAAACTTTTTTTTTTTTTAACCTCGGGGCTTTAATGAACTTAATTTATGTATCAGACAGTTTTACATAGGTATTGGAATATAGTTGCTTTACAGTGTTGGGTTAGTTTCTGCTGTGTGGAAACATGTTTTTAAAAAAGTAGAAGCAATATTTGCATGTAAGAATAATGGAAAATATGCACATACTTATTGATGTTAAACATTAGTGCAACTGGGGTAATATTCTTAAAAGTGAGTGAGTGAAGTTGCTCAGTCGTGTCCGACTTTTTGGGACCCCGCGGACTGTAGCCCTCCAGGCTCCTTCGTCCATGGGATTATCCAGGCAAGAATACTGGAGTAGGTTGCCATTTCCTTCTCCGGGGGATCTTCCTGACCCAGGGATGGAACCCAGGTCTCCCGCATTGCAGGCAGACGCTTTAAGCTCTGAGCCACCAGGGAAGCAAGTGTGTTGTATTTTTCTTTTTTGGTCTCCTTGCATGTATTTGTCTTCTACAGCCTGAAGGATTCATATGGCTGATGGTGGGGATGAGCTTATAGGATTGTTACAGTAGGAATGTAAAGAGAAAGAAGGGATTCACATTCAATTTCTGCCATATGAAACAGGATTTCACATTAAGGTAACAGGCTTGTAAGACAAACTTTATTGAAGAAGAGACAATTTTCTCAAATTTAGCACATCAAGAGCAAAACAAGGAGGGGGGTTTGGATTCGAGTATCAGAGTTTCTTCAATAAAGGTGAAGTGAAGTGAAGTCGCTTAGTCGTGTCCGACTCTTTGCGACCCCATGGACTGTAGCCTACCAGGCTCCTCCATCCCTGGGATTCTCCAGGCAGGAATACTGGAGTGGGTTGCCATTTCCTTCTCCAGAAGATCTTCCCAACCCAGGGGTCAAACCTGGGTCTCCTGTATTGCAGGCTTTACCATCTGAGCCACCAACAAAAATAAATGCCCATCTGTGGCTATTCCATGAGGCATATGGCCTCCAGGATGAAACGAAATCCTCTTGTCATGAGGGATTATGGAATAATGATGGAGGAGAGAGGTAGAATAAATAGTGAGAAATGGAGTATTTCCTGCCATATCAGCAAACAAAAGATATCATAGTCATTAGTGGCTGCAGCCACAGCCTGTGGAGAGCTACTGAGCCTGAGAGAATTCAGCAAAGAAGGAACACTTGCCATCTAGCAGACTCCAGACTGCAACCACTCCCAGTGGCTGAACGCTGAGGAACCTCAGGATCTGAAAACAGGATACTGGTCACAAATAGTTGAGATGTATATCAGAGGGATGATTTCAGTAAACCCAGACTCTTGCATCTTCCTATACATAGAAAAGCACTACACTCTTTAACTTGCAATTTCTGGTTTTCTTTAACAGTAATCTATTGATGTTCTGATTACCTGCCCTTTGTTGTGAAACTCATATATATCCTAGCTCCCCCTTCAACTCCTCAGCACAGTTCTCTCAGTGTTACTTGAGATGCTACCTTCCAGGCTTGAAGTCCTAAAAATTCCTGCTGAATGAAATATTACCCTCAACTTTTATGTTGTGAATATTTTTAAGTTGACAGTAGAGAAAGAGACATTCTAGAGGTCAGAGAAACAAGAGGACACCACTCAGAGTATTCGATCCTTTTGTCCGTTGCCATGAGCAGCTCCCCATGTGAGGACAAGGGTGGTGGATGGAGGAGTTCTGAAAGCCTGGCCTTGGCTTGAGCCCATAGTCTACTGGGCCTGAGAGTCCCAGTAGATGTTTGGCTGTATCTCAATATGATCCCAGGAGGAATCGATGAGTTTCTTCAAGAGATACTTTAGAGTATGATCTCAGACGGACAGATTATTAGATTGGACTGGAATGTAAATAAAATGCCTTCCTTCTGCTACTAGCTAGTGGGTGTTTCAGCACTTTTGAATAGTTATATTCAGGATTTTTAAAATGTACATTTTTTTCTGCCTATCTCAACCAAGGGTGGGAAATTGGCAGCCTTAATAAATCAATAAAAACTCTTTAATATATAGTATGACAAATGACAGCCACAACAAGCTGAAGTGAGAAAACCCTGGACATTTTCAAATTTTAGAAATGAATTGTGAAAATGCTGAACACCTTGAGGGTTGATTCTGCCTGCTGGCCACTCGGTAGGGAATATGGGCTACTGTTCCTAAGGGCAGTGGGTGTAGAGGTAAGAGTGCAGGCTTTGGGCTCAAATCCAGACTGCACCATTCCCTGTACTGGAACTTGGCCAGGTTGCATCTGTGTCCCCGTGAACATGGGAAGGATCAAACATCTTCAAAGGATGGCTTTCAGAGACACGGGTTAATATGTGGAATATTTAATAAGGGCTGCACTTTAATAAGTGGCGCAATGGTAAAGAATCCACTTGCCAGTGCTGGAGATGCAAGAGACGTGAGTTCAGTCCTTGAGTCAGGAAGATCCCCTGGAGCAGGAAATGACAGCCCACTCCAGTATTCTTGCCTGGGAAATTTCATGGATAGAAGAGCCTGGCAGGCTATAGTCCATTGGGTTGCAAGGAGTTGGAAGTGACTGAGCATACTTGCATGCACAATAAGTGCTCATAAATATCCACTTTCACTTAAAAATGTGGACTCTATTGCCTTATGTGAAAACAACTTGAGAACTGTCTAGGAATAAGTAAATCATAGAGGTCTTGCTACAGGAGCTTCTCTGTGGGGCATACCTTTTGAGTGTCCTGAGTTTGTATATTTGGCAGCAACTTTATTCTAAGTCTTCAGATTCTTTAGTTGATAGTGAATTATTCTTTTACCCAGTTAAAAAGAGCAGAAAAAAGACTATAATATGAGTAGTTCATTAAGAAGAATTCCATTGTGTTTCATCATATTAAATTCCACTTTCAGAGATCAGAATATGATCATAAGACTTAAGAAACCAGTTACGAATTAGCTTAGCATGTGCATATTTAATGTCACATTAGAGCTCATTTCATGGTTTGGTATACTTTCCCTTAATATTTAAGGGTTCTGTATAACTTATTTTGGGTTTCCCAGGTGGTACGTGGTAAAGAACTCATCTGCCAATGCTGGATACATAAGAGATCCAGGTTCGACCCCTGGCTCAGGGAGATCCCCTGGAGAAGGGCATGGCAGCCCACTCCAGTGTTCTTGCCTGGAGAATCCCATGGACGGAGGAGTTTGGTGGGCTACAGTCCACGGGGTCACAAAGAGTCAGACACAACTGAAGCAACTTAGCACGCATAACTTATTTTGCATTTCTTACCCACGGGTTTTTCTAATCTGAAAAAATTCACTGACATAATTTCTTAAAGGGGATGAGCTCCCTCAGTTTCCCCCACACTGTGTAAAAATTCCTTTTATTTGTAATTAAACCACCTCTCTCAAAAATGTTTCATTTTGTTTTCAGACAAAAAGAATGAGGAAAATGTTGTTTTTGCTTTCATGATGCATACTAATCTTTGAAATGAGATAGTTTGAAAGCAGACTGGCAACTAAGCTAGATTATTTACCAAAGTTCAGAAGACATTGTTCTTTACACACAAGTAAAAAACAGATGATTTCTTAAAATGGCTGTGTACTGTCTATCACTGTGAAATCCAAAGCCCTCTCTCAGCGGTTAGAATTTGGAGATTGTTGTCTTGGACCAACTTTCTCAGTGAGGCTTCTATGCATTTCTGAGTCCTTGTTAAGCATGGCATATAATATGGATATTCTGGTCCTTACTTTTCGCTGGGAAATTAAGGAAACAAGCTCCAGATGACTAGCAGTTTTGAATTGAGTGGTTGCATGTGAACTAACTTACTGGAAAAGACCCTGATGCTGGGAAAGACTGAGGGCAGAAGAAGGGGACGACAGAGGATGAGATGGTTGGATGGCATCACCGACTCAAAGGACATGAGTTTGAGTAAACTCCAGGAGATGGTGATGGACAGGGAGGCCTGGCGTGCTACAGTCCATGGAGTCGCAAAGAGTGGGATACGACTGAGCGACTGAACTGACTGAAGTGATACTCAGTATACTTCTTGAGAAGAATGAACTGAAAAGCAAAAACTGTGTATGTTAGCAGACAGTTCTCCTGTGTCTCATGCATTTCTGTATTTCTTTTGAGCAGAGGCATGGAGTGACTTTGTTTTGCTTTCAGTGTTTGTCTTGACTTAAAGGAAAATCCACAACTTAAGAGTTGTGAATTTTAAATTTAATTATTTTATTATTTTAAATTTTATTCCTGAAGACTGTAGCCCAAGAGGCAATTACTTAGCTCTGAGGAAACTGCTCTGAAAAGGTAGGGGAGAAACCCATTTATGCTTGACTTTTGGCTAGGGAATATGTACAGTCAAGCATACATCTTGACAAAAGATGATTGCTAATCACCAAAACAGATATCTCAAGTGAATGACATTAGTGCTTTTCTATGTATAAGAAGATGCAAGAACCGGGGGTCAGATACACATCTCACCGTATAATGGACCTCCTTGTCCAAAGCACAGAATGGCTCATGCCGTTATCTCAGTTTCCTCTCAGAGTGCACTGCGGGTCAGGAGTGGGTTACCACTTTACCCGAATGGAACTAGGGTGGTGAACATCACACTTTGTTCTTTGTTCACGCTTGTATAGCAAACAGCCTTGGAAGACAGAGACAGTGTCTCCCTCTGAAACAAATGAGAGGCAAGCTTACTATCCTTGTAAAAAAGCTAAGGTCCTCGCAACACACCCTGCTGTATATGCAGGTGTCCCTGGACTCTCTTTGCATTGCCTGCCAGGTACCAGGGCTCAGGGAGCTGACATGAAAAACTGCCAGTACTCTGGCGATTGCTGTTGCTGTGAGTAGCCAAGTGTTTTCACTCTGGCCCAAGAGTCTTGTGTCTTCTGTCAGGATCTGTAAACTGTGGCAGACTGAGAGTGGAAAAGGAGTGAACCTCCAAAAGAAAGGGGGGGTGCAATTAACTACCCAAAGAGGAAAAGGATACTGCACAAAAATGACCTGATGGGTACTTTGGCATCAGCGCTCCTTTCCTCCTGTTGCTTTTCTTACTTAGCAGCTCTCCTTGTCCAAGTCCTAGTCTTCAACCAAGGCCAAGCAAAATCTCTGCAGCCTAGGAATGGCATCAGAACTCTGGTGTCTTATTCCTAGAAAAATGCATTGCATAAAGTAGGCATTCAGTAGATATTTGCTTAATCATTTTGATCTGTGCCCTTCTATGTCTAGGACAGAGAGTATAGTATATGGGATTTATTAAACTCTTTAGCAAATGTGGGTATACCAAGTGAAAAGTATCTTATTAGTCTTAAAATTAACTATGTTGATAAATACCTTATTCTGGGTTCAAACATATCACAGGAAAAAATCACTTGCAGTAATATAAAATAGATAAAGTGTAAACTCTTCCTTTGGTGAAGTACAGGCTGTGTTCTCTGTTCTGAACTTTTGAATCATGCAACTTTTGGCTGTATCCTTGTGGAGAACTTTAAGATTTAGTGTGAAGAGAGATATATACTGGGAAATATTTTTACTTAAAATATTTAACTGGAATTTTGGCAAGTTTGATAAGAAATTAATAATAAAAATGAAAAGATGAATAAAAATGGAAAGTTGGTCTCTGGTTTCAATATCTAAGAGCTAATTTGACCACATATGTGGCTCAAGGTGAACTTCTCTTTGTAAAGATCAACTTAGCATGTCTCAGGACAAATACTATTCTGATCCTCTCTAAAATCATGGACCTCCCTTGAAAGTACTCCAAACCATGAGTACCTCTTTTCCATACTCATATCAAGATTCCATTAAAACCCCATCTCTTCCTTTATTCTCTGAGGTTAATACTTTATAGACCTTAAAGCTCTAAATGTTTAATCATTCTTTTTAGAGCAATTATTTAAAATGATATGGATTTCCAGTGGATACAATGATCTACTCAAAGGAATTAAATCTGAAGCAGCTTGTTTTGGCCTTTGGCAGAAATATGTATTCTGAGGCAAAGACCAGCAGATTTGTGGATCTCTGGGGTAAGAGCAGGTCCTCAGATCTCAGAGCACAATCAATAGGAAAACATAACCATATATTCAATAAAATATTCTTTTGTTTTTATAAAAGCCTTCATTTTAATGCAGATAACCACACGGAAAAGTTCCAGAGTTTTAATAAGCATGCAGAAAAAGTAAAACTGGAGTGTTCTGAACTTGAAGATAGTGAAAACATATAGAAACAAAGAACTGTCATGAAAGCAGTGGTTTCCAAATCTCGTAGCACACTAGCAAGACCTGGGGCATCTTTAGAAGCTGCTGGTGCCTGGTTCTCCTTCTCCAACATTGCAGTGTGTTTGGCCTGGAGGTGCCAGCAGGGTGTTAGGACTTTTCCACGTGACTCTAGTGTGTAAGCAGAGTTTGGAAACCATCATGTCAAAGAGTGTTTCCTCAAGAAGATCTCTTATGATCTGTGACAGGTTTTAAAGGACATTAGTGACCGGTGGTGAGCTCAGTAGTGGCACCCCAAAACATATGTCCATTTCCGATGGTACTTTATTTGGAAAAAAAAAAGTGTCTTTGCAGGTGAAATTAAAGATGATGAGTGAGGAGATCATCTCGGCTTACCTGTGGTTTGGTGGTTTAGTCATAAGTTGTGTCTGACTCTTGTGACCCCATGGACTGTAGCCTGCCAGGCTCCTCTGTCCATGGGATTCTGCAGGCAAGAATACTGGAGTGGGTTGCCATTTCCTTCTCCAGGGGATCTTCCCGACCCAGGTATCGAACCCAGGTCTCCTGCACTGCAGGCAGATTCTTTACCAACTGAGCTATGAGGGAAACCCTGGGTGGGCCTTAAATCCAATGACAAGTGACCTTTTAAGAGGTAGGCAGATTAGACAAAGAAGGGAAAAGAGGCCGTGTGACCTGGAGGCAGAGAGAGGAGTGATGTGCCCACAAGCCCAGGAATGCCCAGAGTCTGGGAGAGGCAAGACCCTTCCAGACCCTCTGGAAGGAGTGTGGCCTGCTGGCATCTTGGTTTTGACTTCTAGAACTGTGAGAGAGTGAATGTCCATTGTTTTTGGTGACTTGTCATGACAGCTCTAGAGAGCAATGCATTCCCTAATGCTGCTGCAGTAGGAGGGTACATGCTGAGACGAGGGCCGCAGCTAACGGGTGACAGCTTCCTGCTGTGTGTGGATTATGGCCACAGGGCAGCTTTGTATCAGGTTCACATGTTCCCACTGTGAGGAGTTCTGCTGGAGTCACAGCTTGGCAGGCCATCGTTTGCTAAAGCAGAACCTCCTCAGCCTCAAATATCTTGTACATGTGTATCATTGAGGAATTTTACAGTTGAGACAGAGAGTTCAACTGACCTCCTCCAAACTGGCAGATAGATGATTGACTGATATGTCCTGGTAGAATGCTCAGTAGCTTATGTTGAGGATTAAATAGTGGAAACGGGACAGAATTCTTTACAGACGGCAGCTCTGTCCACTCCACGTGGGCTGCACTCTTACACAAGCTCAGGCCTTTGGGGGCAGAGAGGAATCACGGCAGACCTGTGTCCTCACGGCAGCAGCTGCCTCTGTCCCAGAAGTGTCAGCAGACCTCTCCCCGCACATCAGCGCAGGCAGCAGTCAGAGGCTTGTCTGCGACGGCTGTGAGCGAGCATGAAGGGCACCCGTCTCTAGACATGCGCGATGTTCCTGCGTGCATGATTCCACTTCAAGGCTAAATTGTAATGACTAGGGGTTCTTATTTACTGTGATTTATTTTTATAAGTGGAATACTTGTATTTTATTAACCTTTACTAATGTTTCCTTCATTTATTTTTCATTTATTTCTGCTTGGATCTTTATGATTTCTTTCCTTCTACTAACATTGTTTTTTCTTCTTCTTCTTTTTCCAGCTGCTCTAGGTGTAAAGGTAGGCTGTCTACGCGATGTTTTTCTTGTTTCTTGAGGCAGGATTGTGCTGCTGTCAACGTCCCCCTTAGGACTGCTTTCGCTGCATCCTGCAGATTTTGAGTTGTCGTGTTCTTGTTGCCATTTGTTTCTAGAAATTTTTTATTTCCCTTTTGATTTCTTCAGTAACCTGTTGGTTATTTAGAAACGTGTTGTGTAATCTCTATGTGTTTGTGTTTCTTACACTTTTTTTTTCTTGTAATTGATATCTAGTCTCATAGCATTGTGGTTCTGAGAAGACGCTTGATACAATTTCAATTGTCTTAACTTTACTGAGGCTTTTCCTCTGATGGGCAAGGCTGAGTCGGGTGGTACTCCTGTCTGCTGATGATTGGGTTTGCATTTTTGTTTAGTTTGTTGTTTAGATGAGGTGTCCTGCACAGGGGGCTACTGGTGGTTGGGTGACTCCAGGTCTTGTAATGAAGCGGCTTCCTTTGTGTGCGTTCTCACTATTTGGTCCTCCCTAGGGTGAGTTCTCTGGTGGTCTAGGGTCTTGGCATCAGTGCTCCCACTCCAAAGGCTCAGGGTTGATCTCTGGTCAGGAACAAAGATTCCAGAATTATTTTTTTATGGCATTAAGAGAGAGTAAAACAAATATCCAAAAATGAGCAATCTAAGATGAACCCCACACAAACGTCAGTTACAAAATCAGGCAGGTAATAATTAAAATAACAGAATCTACACATATACATATACACCCAGGAGTGAAGCGGAAGCAGCCCAACAAAAGAAGGATTGATCCAGCGAACAAGCAAATAAAAACTCGTATTTACCGGTTAAGAACAAAACGAACCTAAGCACAAACTGGAAAGCAAAACTAAAACAAGGTGCCGCGTGGGGAATAAAGCAATGGAAAACAAAACTAGCAAATGTGTTGAGAGGAAAGGAAAGAAAGAAAGACTAGATATTCAAAGTTAAACAGAGGTAGATAAAGAAGATTTATAGACATTAAAGATTAACTGCAAGGGGGAAAGAACAGTAGGAAAGGCAAATGGAGGAATAAATGTAGAAAAAATATAATAGGTTTAAAAAATTAAAAGTATAAAAGAAAAGAAAAAAAATGGAAGAAGAAAGAAAAAAGGGGAAAAAGGGAAAACTTCACAGAACTGCAAAAGCCTAATGTAAAGGCAGAGGTTTACAACAATAGAAAGTGTGACTGAGTAAGCCCACATGCATATATGCTGCTGCTGCTGCTGCTGCTGCTGCTGCTGCTGAGTCGCTTCAGTCGTGTCCGACTCTGCGCGACCCCACGGACAGCAGCCCACCAGGCCCCCCCGTCCCTGGGATTCTCCAGGCAAGAACACTCGAGTAGGTTGCCATTTCCTTCTCCAAATATACATATATACCCATAAGCAAAATCAAAAGAGTCCAACAAAAATTAAATACAACAGACTGACCCAGCGAACAAAGGAAACCAAAAATCATACCTACCAGAACAAAACTAACTAAAGTACAAACTGGAAAACAAAGCTAAAGCAAAGTGCCAGCTGGGGATAAAGCAATGAAAATAAAACTGACAAATATATTGAGAGGAAAGGAGAGAAAGAAAAGAATACATATGCAAAGTTAGACAGAGGCAGATAGAGATCTATATATGTTAAAGATTAACTGCAAGAGGAAAAGAACAGTAGAAAAGGCACATGAAGGAATAAATGTAGGAAAAATATAATGGGTTTTAAAAAATTAAAATTAAACAAAGAGAAAAGAAAAAAAGAGTTAAACTCCATAGAACTGCAAAAACCCAACATAGAGGCAGAGGTTTATGACAAAAATAAAAAATATGACTGGGGGTGGGGAAGCTTAAAAGCTTAACTGGATTTCTTAGCGCCAATAAAATTGACACCTACACCACAGGGGGAAAAAAAGGTTAAAAAAATCCAAAATAATCTACAGAACAAGTCAAAAACTGAAAACAGTAAAGGTTTATCTTGAGTCACTGCTGTCAGAGTCCTTTCCTGTGCTGGGAATCCCAGTCCACCTCACCTCCCTAGGATGCCTTCCAGCACTGTGCTGATCACTGGACCTGCTGTGGGGGCAGCTCAGATTCTCATCTGGTCCTACTCTGCGTGTTCTTGCCTCCAATGTCCACAGCTATCAGAATTAGTGCATTTTCTTTTGTGGGAGTTCTCAGAGGCCTTTTATATATTCCATAGACACAGAATCTGCCTGGTTGATTGTGTGGATGTAATCTGCAGCTTGTACAGCTGGTGGGAAGGTTTTGGCAATTCTTCCTAGCCACACTGCCCCTGGGTTTCAATTGTGGTTTTCTTTCCACCTCTGCATGTGGGTCATCCACTGGGGTTTAGGTCCTGAGGCTGCCCTGGAGGACTTGGGTTTGTCCCTGTGAGGGCCAGGTGTGGAGGTGGTGTAGCTGCTTGGGTTGCAGGGGTTCTGGCAGCACTGGGTACTCAGGGGTTGGTGGCTAGGGCAGCAGGAAATATAGTGCTCTAGGAGGGTGTGGCACCCAGTATTGGCCAATACGCTCCAGTATTCCTGCCTGGATAACCCCCTCTCTGAGACAGCCTGGCAGGCCACAGTCTGCAGGGTCGCAAAGAGTTGGACAGAATCAAAGCGACCCTGCACATATAAACACAAGACTTTTTTTTTGCTTGTGGCAGCTCTGCCCCAGTGAGGGTTGAGCGTGAAGGTGGTGCAGCTGCTTGGCTTGGGGGTGGGGGTGGGGGAGACGCTGGCGGCGCCAGGTGTGCAGGGACACAGACTGCCTCCGCGGCAGGAGTTATGGCCCGATCAGAGGCTTTTTCCAGCCTTGTGTAGCTGGGTGCTCAGGGGGCCTCCTTGGGCAGTTTTTCCCCATAGCTCCCCCCATTCAGGCACTTAGAGGGTCACCCTGGCTGGGGTCCTGCTCTGTAGTTTGGTGCGTCCGTCACTGAAAGGAGCACCCTGGGTGGGGTCCTGCTCTTTAGTTCAGTGTGTCAGGCATTTGATGGGCCAGCCTCTGTTGTTCAGCTGCCGATGCCGGCATGTGGAGAGAGGAGTATCAGCAGTAGCGCCTTGCTTCCATGGCTGCCTGCCTTTCCTCCACAGGCATTTCCCACCATGACCTCCTCCCTCACATCCCCTCGGTCCATCTCTCCACGGTCAACAGCAGCCTTCGCCCTGGGATTGCTCCACAATCCCTACACTCCAGCTCCCAGCCTCTGCCCCTTCCAGGAGACCTGCATTCCTGCCCAGCAGATGTACGGTTGTGTTAGGCACGTAGAGCAGGGAAAAGGAGTCCAAAATGGTGGTGACTGAAAGATAAGGAAGGGAAAAGCCCGCGAAAATAGAACAGAGGAAGGTCAAAGGAAGGTCCGAGGACCGGAGTGAGGACTTCAGGTAGAACAACACTCCTGGCTGAGCCCAATTTGCATAGGGCAGGCCCAGGGGGAGAAAACATAGAAAAGGAGGAGCCAAGCGCTCTCTCTCTGTCTCTCTCTCCGCCCTCCCCTGTGCGCATTCTTCTTCAAGAATGAATTCTCCTGCTATCTTCTAAAGAAAATAGAGCTGTAACACTGATTTGTGTAAGAGCTACAGCACGGTTTGTTCAAGATCCGAGAGCTGTGACGCACGAGGGATTTAATGTCCGTCACTCCAAATCATTGTTGTGGCGAGACGAGAACTGAGAAGCATAGACTCACCTGGCGTCTGTGGTGCCATGACTCGGATTTAACCTGGCTGAAACAACCTCTGCGCAAGAGGCCAAGCACAGCAGGAGGCCACCTCAACGAAACTCCCTGGTAGAAGCGGAATGCAAAGAAAACCCCAGCGCCGGGGAAGGCCCATCGTGCTGGGAACTGGGACAGCGAAAAACGAACTCAGCAGAAAGCTCATGCAGCTCAGCCTCAGATTCCAGAAGACCTCTGGTTAAGGTAGGAGAGCCTCGCTCCTATGGCTGGAGTGACATGCCTAACCAAATCTTAATTCCTTTATAATCTCTCGTTTCTTGTTTCCTTGAACCCCCCCATGAACAGGCGGGCAGCAGTGGGCGCAAGTGAGGGACTCTGGAGAGGCTACTCTTTGGTATGTCCCAAAGGCACTATCTGCTGGGCCCCAGTAGCTGCTACCCAAGCCGGTGGGGGTTCGTCTGTCCTTACTCTTCCCTGTGCCAAGAATCAGGCCAATGAAAACTGTGAGCACTGGTCAGATATTTAGCAAATTTTCTGGCAGGCTATGAAGGGGATTCCTTGGCACGTTTTTCCCACTGCTTTTTCCTCCTGTCCTTCAGCTCTCTCCTGGAACTGGAGCCAGGCTAAAAGTAAGAGGTGGATTTGTTAGGATTCAGAGAAAAGCAGCTCTTCAGGGTGTGAACCATTGCCGAGGGCAAGGGCTGGGGCCATGGAATTAGGCCTGGCTAGGTTTTGCTAGGGACTTCCCTGGTGGCTCAGATGGTAAAGCGTCTGCCTGCAATATGGGAGACCCAGGTGTGATCCCTGGGTTGGGAAGATCTCCTGGAGAAGGAAATGGCAACCCACTCCAGTATTCCTGCCTGGAGAATCCCAGGGATGGAGGAGACTGGTAGGCTACAGTCCATGGGGTTGCAGAGTCGGACAGGACTGAGCGATCTCACTTCACTTCAGGTTTTGCTAGTGGGGTTAATTCATATGCTAATGAGTGGGAGGATCATCCCAGCCATTGGGGAACCACCCACTCCTCCATCTTTTGACTGTGCCTTGGAGCTGTCCTGCCACCTCTGGGTGTGTCTGTTGGCTTATAGATTGGGGATTAAGGTTTATTTGAATTTGACTTGTCATGTTGGACCCAACTGATTTTTAATAATGTTATGCCCTTGTGCTCTGTCATTCTTTCAAAGGTTGTGCTCTGCCTTCTTCCCTCCTGTTTCATGCTCCTTTCCTCACCCTCATCCGGGCCCACAGTGTTGTCTCTACAATCTTCTGGAGAGACAATCAGAAAATAGCTGACCTTGGGAGGGAAATACTGTATAATATCCAATCCCTTAATCCTACCCAGCACTGGTTACACTGGAGATCTTGGGGATGCCCAACTCCAGTCTGAGGGTCCCAGGAGGTCATCACGCCTTGACCTGCCTAGGGATTTGGTCCTCGAAAGGTTGTTATGCCTCAACCTGCTCGGGGATCCTCCAGTCCCAGGGTCCCAGGGGTCCCAGAAGGTCGTCAAGCCTCGACCTGCCCAGGGACCCAATTCTCAGGAAGCCGTCATGCCTCAATCTGCCGCGGGGATTTGATTTCTAGGAGGCTGTCACACCTCAGCCTGCCTGGGGATCTGCACCCTGACCCGGGGACGCCTGGCTCTCAGGTTGCAACAGTACTAGGTAGGATGAGCTTACATCTTGATATCTACTCCAGTCCACGGTGGGCATACTAGCAATTAGTTACAAACCCTTTAATTCTACCCAGCACTGGTCACGCTGGAGACCTTGAGGATGCCCAAACTCCAGTCCAGGGGTCCCAGGAGGTCATCACACCTTGACCTGCCTGGGGATCTGGTCCTCAAAAGATTGTCACGCCTCAACCTGCTTGGGGACCGCCAGTCTCAGGGGTCCCAGGAAGACATCATGCCATGACCTGCCTAGGGATCTGCTCCTCAAAAGGTTGTCACGCCTCACCCTGCTCAGGGACCCAATTCTCTGGAGGCCGTCATGGCTCAACCTGCTCAGGGATTCAATCTCTAGGAGGAAGTCATGCCTCAGCCTGCCTGGGGATTGGCACCCTGACCCAGGGATGCCTGGCTCTCAGGTTGCAACAGTACTGGGTAGAATAAGCTTCAGAAAGACTCACTCCTGAGAAAGTCCACCCATGGAACAGAAGGAAACCTATTACTTGTGGGACTGTCCCCAATCTCAGCAATAACTCAAGAGCCCAACAAGAACCCCATTGACTTTCTGGAAAGGCTAAAAGAAGCCCTCCAAAAGTTTACCAATCTGGCCCTAGACTCTTACAAGGGACACATGATTTTAAAGGACAAATTCCTGTCCCAATGTGCATCAGATATCAGAATTAAGTTACAACAGCTACAGCAGCAGGACCTTGCTGCCTCTTTAGATGAGATGGTCCAGACAGCCACCAATACCTTTTATAACAGAGAACAGGAAAAGGAGGCCAAGGCCAGGATAGGGAGAGAAGGAAAGAGACAAGGCATGCCCAGATGCTGGCCGCCCTCCAGAGAAGCCCTATGGCAAACCCTGAGTCCTTGAAGGACAAGGCACGAGACAAATGCCTAATCTGTAGACAGGTGAGGCATTGGGCCAAAGAGTGTCCCAACCGTGACAAGTCTCCTAGAATGGCTTGCCACAAATGCCATCAACTGGGACACTGGGCGGCACTCTGCCCTCAGGAACAAAGAGCCTCAAGGTCAGGTGCCTCAAGGTCAAGTGCCAAGCCTTCCCTCGTGATGGTTCAAGAGGACTGAAGCAGCCCACTCTAGCCAGCCCGCCTGTTACAGATAACCATCACGGGGCTGGTGCCAAGGGTGTACTGGATGTGGCAGGTAAGTCCAAGAATTTCTTGGTTGACACAGGGGCTACTTACTCTGTTTTGATCTCCTACTCTGGAGCCTTCTCCTCCCAAACCTGTACCATTTTGGGTGCGACAGGAAAAGCAACTACTAAAAGATTCACCCAAGCACTTCTTTGTTGCTGGGATGAACAAATATTTTCCCACCAGTTTCTGGTGGTCCCTGAGGCTTCTACTCCCTTACTGGGAAGAGATATACTCATTAAACTGGGGACCACCCTGTGATGTGAATTTTTTCAGCCCTTAGCACCCTACAGGTCCTGGTTACTACTGAAGAACCCATTATACCTTCTTCAATAGAGAGGGACCAAAAACTATGGGAAGACAAAATTAACCCCCAGGTGTGGGACCAGGGAGTTCCTGGAGGAGCCTCCCAAGCTGAACTGGTCATCATTGTCCTCCGAGATCCCACTTGGTTTCCTAACCGGAAACAATATCCCCTCAAAAGAGAGGCTTGTGAGGGACTACAGCCTTTAATAAATAAATTCCTTGCTTGTAGGCTATTGATCCTCACCAACTCACCATGTAACAACCCAATCCTTTCAGTAAAGAAAAAGGATTGAATCTGGTGAATGATTCAAGATCTCCAGATCATAAATGAATCTGTAGTCCCCCTTCATACCACAGTACCCAATCCCTATGTAATCTTGGGAGAAATCCCACCCAGTGCCAAGTGGTTTACAGTCTTGGATCTCAAGGATGCATTTTTTTTTTTTTTTGGCATACCATTGGCTAAAGAATCCCAATATCTTTTTGCCTTTGAGTGGGAGGAGAAAAACACCAACAGATGACTTGGACAGTATTACCTCAGGGTTCAGAGACAGCCTCCACTTGTTTGGACAGGCCCTTAGCCGGGATCTCCTAGATCTGGACCTGGGACCTAATGGAAAAATATTACAATACGTAGATGACCTACTAATCTGCTCTCCAGATGAGGAAAATGCCCAATAGCATACAATTTGGGTTCCTAAACTTTTGGCAGAAAGGGGATATAAAGTCTCCTGTGCTAAGGCACAGATGGTTGAGACGAAGGTCACTTACCTGGGAGTTCAGATTACACACAAGTCCAGGAGGCTGTCCTCTGATCGGGTACAAGGAATCCTCCAGTTGCCCTCCCCCATGACTTGAAAACATTTGCAAGCTTTCCTGGGGCTAACTGGGTATTGTAGAATCTGGATACCCAGCTATGGTCTAATTGCCCAGCCCTTATATGAATGCTTGACTTCCCTGGTGGCTCAGATGGTAAAGCATCTGCCTGCAATACAGGAGACCCAGGTTCAATCCCTGGGTTGGAAAGATCTCCTGGAGAAGGAAATGGCAACCCACTCCAGTATTCCTGCCTGGAGAATCCCAGGGATGGAGGAGCCTGGCAGGCTACAGTCCATGGGGTCGCAAAGAGTCAGACACGACTGAGCGACTCACTTCATTTCACTTATATGAACGCTTAAAGGGACGGGATGATTCAATCCCACTGATGTGGAGGAACTCCTCAAAATAGGGCAGAGGCTACATTAAAACAAGCCTTAACTCAGGCACCTGCCTTGAGGTTGCCAGACCCAGAAAAAGTATTCCAACTTTATGTCCATGAAAGACAGGGAATAGCCTTAGAGTGTTAATTCAAAGGTTGGGATCTGAGCCCCCAGCCTGTAGCTTACTTATCCAAGAGGTTTGATCCAACTGCCCACAGCTGCCCCCCCTTCCTTCAAAATCTTGCAGCTATTGCAGTCATGATAGAAGATGCTTTAAAACTCTCCTTTGGAGGCAAACTAACTATTTTTACCAGCCACCAAGTAAAACAACTCCTAAATGGGAGAGGTCATTTATGGATGTATGATCAAAGAATCCTCAGATATAAAGTAATGCTGATGGAAAATCCAGGCCTCACTATATCCCCTTGTGAGGTTCTTAACCCAGCCACCCTCCTGCCTACCCCCGAGGGCTCTCTCCCCTTTCAGTTGTCTAGAAACCTTGGACCATTGGACAAAACCCTGAGAGGGATTGTTGGAAGATCCTCTGACCAGTCCTGAGGAAATCTGGTACACTTATGGAAGCAGCTTTCTCTTAAAAGGAAAAAGAAGAGCCGGGTATGCAGTAGTCTCCAATTTTGAGACCATAGAGGCTAAGCCTCTGTTATCAGGTACTTCAGCCCAATTAGCTGAGCTCATAGCCCTGACTCGAGCTTTAGAGCTGGGAAAAGGAAAAAGAATAGCCATTTACACTGACTCCACATAAGCCTTTCTGATGCTACATACACAGGCTGCTATTTGGAAAGGAGGGGCCACTTGACCATCCAAGGGTCCCCAATCAAATATGGTGATCAGATTCTTAGACTCTTGGAGGCAGTCCACCTGCCCACTGAGGTTTCAGTCTCCCACCATAAAGGACACCAAAAGGGAGCATGGAAGTGGCACGAGGGAACCACGCAGCTGATCAGGCAGCTAAGAGAGCAGCATTACAGAACTATGACCTAATAGAGGTTGCTACCCTAGTTCCACAGACTAATTTGCCAGAAATTCCTTCATACACTGAAGGTGAGACTCTTAAAGCTAAGAGTGAGGGCTTTCAAGAAGATCATATGGGGTGGTTCCAAAAGGAGGGACTCTTTTTCCTGCCTGGGAACCTCCAATGGAAGTTGGTTAACTCCTTACTCATTTAGGGAAAAGGCCCTCCAAAAGTTACTAGAAAGGTCCTTCAGAGGAATAGGTTTCCAAACAACTATAAGACAAGTGGTCTCTTCTGGTCCCACTTGCCAATTAAACAACCCCCAAGGAGCTCAGATATGCAGATGATACCACCCTTATGGCAAAAAGTGAAGAGGAACTAAAAAGCCTCTTGATGAAAGTGAAAGAGGAGAGTGAAAAAGTTGGCTTAAAGCTCAACATTCAGAAAACGAAGATCATGGCATCTGGTCCCATCACTTCATGGCAAATAGATGGGGAAACAGTGGAAACAGTGTCAGACTTTATTTTTTGGGCTCCAAAATCACTGCAGATGGTTATTGCAGCCATGAAATTAAAAGACACTTACTCCTTGGAAGGAAAGTTAAGACCAACCTAGATAGCATATTCAAAGCAGAGCCATTACTTTGCCAACAAAGTTCCGTCTAGTCAAGGCTATAGTTTTTCCAGTGGTCATGTATGGATGTGAGAGTTGGACTGTGAAGAAAGCTGGGTGCTGAAGAATTGATGCTTTTGAACTATGGTGTTGGAGAAGACTCTTGAGAGTCCCTTGGACTGCAAGGAGACCCAACCAGTCCATTCTAAAGATCAGCCCTGGGATTTCTTTGGAAGGAATGATGCCACAGCTGAAACTCCAATACTTTGGCCACCTCATGAGAAGAGTTGACTCATTGGAGAAGACTCATGCTGGGAGGGATTGGGTGCAGGAGGAGAAGTGGACGACAGAGGATGAGATGGCTGGATGGCATCGCTGACTCAATGGACATGAGTTTGGGGAAACTCTGGAAGTTGGTGATGGACAGGGAGGCCTGACGTGCTGCAATTCATCGGGTCGCAAAAAGTCGGATATGACTGGGCAACTGAACTGAACTGAACTAAAGGAGCTAGAAGACCCCAGCTGGACCAGCCCATCCAACGATGTGGGTACCTATCCAGGAGAGGACTGACAGATGGACTTCACCCAGATGCCAGTTTCTCAAGAGTATGTATACCTATTAGTCATGATAGATACATTCACAGGATGGTTGAAGGCTTCCCTACCTGGACTGAGAAGGCTGAGGAGGTGGTAAAAAAACTGCTCCATGAAATCATTCCAAGATTTGGTCTACCCACATCATTATAAAGTGACAATAGGACATCATTTACTTCTAAGGTTACCCAAGGGGTCTCTTGGTGACCTCTAAAGCATTGGGCATTACTTATCTCCATTGTGCCTGGAGGCCTCTGTCTGCAGGAAAAGTAGAAAGAGCCAACCAATTCTTAAAATCAGCAGTAAAAAATGATAACCCAGGAGACCTCCCTGGGATGGAAGGAGGCTTTACCAACAGCTCTCCTCTGCACCCATATTGCCCCTAAGGAATGGGTTGGTCTTAGTCCGTATGAGATGCTCTATGGGAGACCTTTTGTTTATGTCAATGACCTCTTCCTAGATCCAGAGGCTCAGACCCTCCAGTCTTATCCCATGGCCGTTGGGCAATTCCAACAGGATATACGCTTATGGGGATATGAATCAGGACCCAAAAGATTCTAAGGAGTCATCACTCTATGCTCCAGGGACTCAAGTCCTAATTAAAGTCTGGAAAGATGGGTCCCCATAGGCTCAACTCCAGTCCACATGGAAGGGCCCCTACCCTGTAGTACTTTTTACCCCTACAGCAATCAAGGTACCAGGACATGACTCCTGTATTCACTACTCACGAGTCAAGCCATGGAAGAAAACAGAAGAGGACAGTCAAAACACTTGTGAGCCCCTGGGAGATATCAGATGCCTCTTCAGAACTACAAATGAGGGCCATTCTAATGAACACCCTCAAAATCTGGTTTCTGGGAATAAGATTTCTCAGGACAGCTCTAAAGAGCCAACACAGCTTGGTAGGGACTGTACTCCAAAACAGGAAGGAGATAAATCTTCTGATCTCTGAACAAGGAGGGACTTGAGCCATCCTAGTGATGTGAATTTGGAATTGGTTAATGCCCCTACTAGTCCTTGTCATGCTGTATTGATGCTGCTTATGATTGTTCCATGTATTATCAATTGTCTAATCTGTTTGTCTCTGCTCAGATCAACAAGCTACAACATGCGGTCCCAGTTCAACAAAGATACAAAAATTACAGCCGACCATGGAAAATACCACTCACCCTTAGATGGACACCACTGTGAGGACTCTGAGGCCTGAGACTAGCAAGAGGGGGAGGCCCCAAACCCCTCACCATTCCAGTTCTGCAGGAATTAGCGAGAAAGACCCTGATGCCCCTATTCCCAGAGAATTGGCCTCCCATCTCTTGAGGCAGGAATGTTTGTTAGGTAGATAGAATAGGGAAGATGAGTTCAAAATGGCGGTGGCTACAAGACAAGGAAGATAAAAACCTGCGAAAATAGAACAGAGGAAGGTCAAAGGAAGGTCCAATGACCAGAGTGAGGACTTTAGGTAGAATAGCACTTTGCATAGGGCAGGCCCAGGGGGAAGAAAACATATAAAAGGAGGAGCCAGGCACTCTCTCTCTCTCTGGTGTGCGTGGGCTCTTTCTCTCTCTACCCTCCCACCCTCACCCCAACCCCATGTGGGCACTGGTGCGCTCCTCCACTCTCTTCTCTTCTTTGAGGATGGATTCTCTTGTTATTTTCTAAATAAAATAGAACCGTAATACTGATTTGTCTAAGAGCTATGACATGGTTTATTCAAGACCTGAGAGCTGTGACGCGCCGAGGGCTTTAATGTCTGTCGCTCCAGAATTTTTTGTGACAAGACAAAGAACCAAGGAACATACACTTGCCTGACAGTTGCGGCAAGGACTGTCTGATTCTCATTCCATCTAGGCTTCCACAGATCAGCTGTTTCACTCTCAGCCTTAAATGTTTATGCTGTGACTGAGATAGTTGCCCTGCTGTAGGGATCAGACCCTGCTTCAGACCCCACCCACCTAGGACAGGTCCAGTCCTACTAACACTCCTGTTTCCCCCTAGTTCTTTCATCCTACTGAGTTTTGCGTGGTTCTGTGCATTCTTTTCCACTGGTCAGGTACTCCTGTCCGCTCTCGGCTGCTGTTCTGCATGCATTTCTGTGTCTGAAGGTGTATTCCTGATGTATCCATGGAGAGAGATGGACTCCACATCCACCTACTCCTCCGCCATCTTGTTCTCCATAGGTTACATTCTTAAGGCATCTGGTACTAGTTAATTATTACTGCACAAGCATGATGTTGCAGTTAGAGGGGTAACATGAAGAGAAGAAAGAAAAGAACTTTAAAATCAAAAGCTGATGCTAGTTAATGAACTGAACTTGATTTTACCAGTACTTTAATTACCTTTCTTTCCTAGTTCCCATTAAAAACATTTTTTTAATTGAAGGATAATTGCTTTACAATATTGTGTTGATTTCAGCGAATCAACCATAAATACATATGTCTCATTTTTAAATGTTTTTCTCTGTTTTCTAGGACATTTCCTCAACTATATTTTCCAAACCTCCACTGATCTTTTTAATTTTGACTATCTTGTTTTTAATTTCCGATTGGAAATTAAAATCCTCTGTTCCTTCAAGTATCCCTCCCTTGTTTCTTGAGGTAATATCAGTTACTTAGGATGGCAATGATAATTTTCTTCTGTTATTTTCTTTTGCTTCATGGCCTTCCTCTCCTCTTGCTTGCTTGTTTTGGCATTATCTTTCACATTAGGAGCTTTCTGCAAATGGTTGGTGACGCTGGGCTGTCCATTCATCTTTAAATGAAGCATTAACAAGCTGGTTTGATGGTGCCCATGGCCAGAGCCTGTCTTTGGTGTCTTCACTGTAGGATGATCCTGGGAGTGTGCAGTCACTTATTAGACTTTTCCCTCAGTTGATTGGTTTCTCCAGAGTAAAATCCTCCTATCTCTTCTCTGGGGTGAGGTGGTATAATCCTTGCTCCTAGATTCTTACATGCTCAATAGGAATAAAGGAAAGAAAGATTTTATAGATCAGTATGTAGACTCTAAATTCTTTCTTTGTTTCATGCCTTATCTTTGCCTTCTGTTATTTAAGATGTTCCCAGATCTGGAGGCTTTCAGGTTCAGTTCTTCAGAGCACTGATTCTCAAACTCTTTGGTCTCAGATACTCTCTACATGACTTTGAACGTTACTGAAATTTCCAAAGAGATTCTGTTTTATGTTGGTTATATCAATTGATATTTACCATGTTGTAGTTTTTTGAAACAACAATAACAAACTTATTGTGTGTAAATATAAACAACACACATTTATGAAAAATATCTAAAATTTCCAAAGCAAGCAATAGTGAGAAGAATAGCATTTTAAAATATTTTTGCAAATCATTTTTATTGATTGACTGAAGTACAGTTGACTTATAATAATGTATGTTTTAGGTGTACAATGTAGTGATTTAATACTTTAATAGACTATGCTCCATTTAAAATTATTACAGAATAATGACTACATTTTCCTGTGCTGAACACTATATCCTTGTTGCTTGTTTATTTCATATATAGTTGTTTGTGTCTCTTAACTTCCTGTCCTTACGTTGTCCCTTCCTTCTACCCTATCCTCATTGGTAACCACTAGTTTGTTCTCTATGTCTGTGAGTCTATTCCTATTTTATTATTTTCATTCATTTGCTTTATTTTTTATTTTATTTTTTTGGCTTTAAAAACATTTTAATGAAGGTATATATTTTTATTTTTATTTTTTATTTTTTAATACTTTATTCTACATTACAGTACTGTATTTGTTTTGCCATACATTGACATGAATCAGCCACAGGTGTACACAAGCTCCCAGTGCCAAAGCCTCCTCCCACCTCCCACCCCATATCATCTCCCTGGATCATCCGTGCACCAGCCCCAAGCATCCTGTATCCTGTATTGAACATAGACTGGCGCTTCATTTCTTACATGATAATATACATGTTTCAATGCCATTCTCCCAAATCATCCCACCCTCTCTCTCTCCCTCAGAGTCCAAAAGTCCGTTCTATACCTCTGTGTCTCTTTTGTTGTCTCACATAGAGGGTCATGATTACTTTCTTTCTAAATTCCATATATATGTGTCAGTATACTGTATTGGTGTTTTTCTTTCTGGCTTACTTCACTCTGTATAATCAGCTCCAGTTTCATCCATCTCATTAGAACTGAGTCAAATTTATTCTTTTAAGGGCTGAGTAATACTCCATTGTATATATGTAGCACAGCTTTCTTATCCATTCATCTGCTGATGGACATCTAGGTTGTTTCCATGTCCTGGCTATTATAAACAGTGCTGCAATGAACACTGGGGTACATGTGTCTCTTTCAATTCTGGTTTCCTCGGTGTGTATGCCCAGCAGTGGGATTGCTGGGTCATAAGGCAGTTCTATTTGCAATTTTTTAAGGAATCTCCACACTGTTTTCCATAGTGGCTGTACTAGTTTGCATTCCCACCAACAGTGTAAGAGGATTCCCTTTTCTCCACATCCTCTCCAGCATTTATTGCTTGTAGACTTTTGGCTCGCAGCCATTCTGACTGGTGTGAAATGGTACCTCATTGTGGTCTTGATTTGCATTTCTCTGATAATGAGTGATGTTGAGCATCTTTTCATGTGTTTGTTAGCCATCAGTATGTCTTCTTTGGAGAAATGCCTATTTAGTTCTTTGGCCCATTTTTTGATTGGGTCATTTATTTTTCTGGAGCTGAGCTGCATAAGTTGCTTGTATATCTTTGAGATTAGTTGTTTGTCAGTTGTTTCATTTGCTATTGTTTTCTCCCATTCAGAAGGCTGTCTTTTCACTTTGCTTATAGTTTCCTTTGTTGTGCAGAAGCTTTTAATTTTAATTAGATCCCACAGCAGGATCCTCTATGATCCACCTCCCAGTATAATGGAAATAACAGCAAAAATAAACAAATGGGATCATTTGCTTTATTTTTTAGATTGCTCATATAAGAGAAAACATGGCATATTTGTCTTTGATTTGTTAATATTTCACCAAGTATAATATCCTCTTGGTCTATCTATGTCTGCAAATGTTTATCCTTGTACCGTTTATTGTAGTTACAGTTAATTTTATAGTTTTTTGTCTTTTAATTTTCATACTTGCTGATTTAAGTGGTTGATCCACAGCCTTTATTATATATTTGCCTTTACTAGTGGGATTTTTCCTTTGCTATAAGTTCTTACTTCTTGTCACAGCCTTTTCTTTTCCACTTAGAGAAGACATTTTCACATTTCTTTCAGGGTTAGTTTAGCTTTGAGGAACTCTTTTAGATTTTGCTCACCTGAACAATTCTTTCAGTTCAATTCAGTCGCTCAGTCATGTCCGACTCTTTGCGACCCCATGAACCACAGCATGCCAGGCCTCCCTGTCCATCACTGACTCCCGGAGTCCACCCATACCCATGTCCTTTGAGTCAATGATGCCATCCAACCATCTCATCCTCTGTCAGTTCTTTGTCTCTTCTTTAATTCTAAATGACAATCTTGCTGAGTAGAATGTCTTAGGTTTCAGGCTTTTCCCTTTCAGCCACTGTAAATATTTCATGCCATTCCCTTCTGGCCTGCAAAGTTTTTCTAGAAAAATCAATCAATAGCTTTATGGGGGTTCTCTTGTATATGACCTTTTCTGTAAAATCTTTCTGCTTTTAGAAATCTTTTTATCTTTAAGTTTGCCATTTTAATTATAATATATCTTGATGTTGGTCTTTTTGAGTTCATCTTGTTTGTGACCCCCTGTGCTTCTTATACCTAGATATCTGTTTCCTTCTTCAGGTTTTTAGCCATACTTTATCAAATACATTTTCAACCCTTTTTCTCTGTCTTCTCCTCTGGGAGAAGTATCCCCTATACTGTGAATACTGGTGTGCTTGATGTTGTTCCAGAGGTCCCTTAAACTGTTATCATTTCTTTTCATTCTGTTCTCTGTTTTCTCAATCTGACTGACCTCCAAGCTTCTTCAGGTCCTTGAGCTTTCTCTGCAGCACTGAGCTGCCCTGGAGAATCTTTGATGGTCTCCCCATACTGCACCGGGCTGTGAGAGCTCAGTGGGGCTGTCTGAAGTTCCCTCTGTCTGGTTATTATTTCTACTCCACCACTGCAGCCGTAGGTAATTTCCAGGACTTAGTTTAGGAAGCAAGGTTCAGATTTTATCTGCTTTCACACCCTTCAAATTATGGTGGGTTCTTTCAGCTGAGAGAGGGCATCAGGGATGCTCACTGGTCTCTGACTCTCCTGCCTCCTTTCTGACTGTTCAGGGGCCTGATGGAGACTCCTCTGTGTGTGGAATATTCTGCTGTAAATCGTCAAAGAATTATTTGAATCCTTTGTGCCCCTGAGTTGCCTCTGACAGTCCCTCTTGTGTCCCTTCACCCCCTGAAAGTGAAGTCGCTCAGCTGTGTCCGACTCTTTGCGACCCGTGGACTGTAGCCCACCAAGCTCCTCTGTCCATGGGATTCTCCAGGCAAGAATACTGGAGTGGGTTGCCATTCTTGTCTTTTTGTCAGGTATTTCCTGTGTGTGGGTGGGAGGAGGCCTGTTGTCCTTATTTTTACAGAGATTTTATTTTTGGAGATACTGGAGTGCCCTTTGAGCTTTTTCTTGCATTTTCTCCTCTGGCTGCCTGTAACTCATACATGACACCAGGAACAAGGTGTCCTTGAGCATGTGAGTCAGATTCTGAGGGTGGAAGAGCAGGAAACTAAGAGGAGCTGGATCCCAGATAACTTCAGGGTGCAAAGCCCCCAGCCCTGGACTCTCTAACCGCAGACCAGCAGCCCTATACTTGAATGCTCTTATGTGACAGAATACGCCCTTTGTGTTTGAGCTACTATACTATTTTTCTTTATATGTGGCTAAACCTATTTCTAATCAGCACTGCTACCCGAGGCATTTCGAACTTGCGTCTTTGAGTGTTGAGCACACAAAAAGGTAGCAGGAGATCATCACTGTTCTAAGGAGCTCATAAGCTGGCACGAAGGGCAAGAACCCATACAACTCACTCTGGCATGAGGTAAAGTAGGAGATGTGCAGGCGAGACTGCAGAATGCTATGGGGGTTCAGAGGAGAAAGACGCATCAAGTTTATCGTGGGGCACATGTGGTGAGAGACTCAGCAAAAGATGGATCTTGAAGGAAAAGAACAGATTTTGTGAAAAGGCTGGAGGCAGGAAGGGAAGGCTTTTGAAGCAGAGTGAACAGCATGAGCAAAGGGGAATACATGGTATCTGCTGAAGGACTGCTCTGTTTAGATCGGTGACGTTTCTGCCTGGAGAGGAGCAGGGAGAGGTGAAGCTGGAGAGTCAGGCTGAGGCGACTTCTAAGGGGCCTGGAATGTCCATGTGTTAGGGTCAATGTATTGACAAATGATAACAAGTTATCTCTTTTTAAATTCTATGTACTTGAGTTTCTCCATCATCAGCCAAAGCATACAACTTCCTTTAGAGCACAGACATTAGAATTAAGTTGAAATGCAAATGAAAACCAAGTATTAATATTTAGCTTATGATATTCAAAATAGGGTTTAGCTGCAAGACAATAAGCTTGGGAACCAAGTTTTTCTTAAAAGGAGGATTGCTTTCTGAATTCCTTTGTCAGGCTGAGAACAGAGCCCAGGGCTTCAGAGGAGGACTTCCGCTAGGTATTTAAAGATTCCCCTGTGTCTTTTGTTGTCTCTGCCTGGAGGCTTGAATCAGGAATCAGGCAGAGCAGGGCTTCCCAGTCCAGTGGGTGAGAGCTTATCTCCTGTCTCTTAGTTTTCAGGAAAGCTTGGCATGACCTGCGGTAGCCATGCCCCTTGGCTACTGGCTGTGGCACCTGGCTGGCAGTTTCTCACACGAACAGTTTTGTATGTGGCTTGAGTAATGGAATCAGGCACTCTGCCTATGCTTCGCTTAGGAGATGCTCTGCAGTTCGGACTCCACCAGCCAGCTGCTGGGCAGGTATGTTGCTACTGATTGTGGCCCCGTGGCTTCCGCCGCAGCAGGGGATTGCATAGGGCCTTGGGGAAGCTCATCTTTCAGGTGCTTGGAGTGTAGGGTGTGACCTGAGGGCCTGTGGTCAAAGTTCAGAGGTGGAGAGTCCTGGCGCAGACTCTCACTAGACCCATTATGGCTGTTTTCCCACAGATGATATATTTTTGCTCACCTGCAGCAACCCGCCCCAGCGTTCTTGCCTGGAGAATCCCAGGGACGGTGGAGCCTGATGGGCTGCCATCTATGGGGTCGCAGAGTCGGACATGACTGAAGCGACTTAGCGGCAGCAGCAGCGGCACTCTTTCATGGTGCCCAAGCTGTGGGTGGAGAGGCCGCTCAACAGCACCTGTGTCCTGTTCAAATTAACTTTACCATTAATGAGTGTGCATACTTGCATTTGAGGTGCTTTTACATAATCACTTAACAATTTCAATATCTCATTTGTCTATGATAGAAAAGAAAGAGCTCATAGAGTCTTTAAATGTCACTATTTCAACTATTATAAAATTTTGAAGTTTTATACAAACCCCAGATTTTGAATAGTTGCAAAATATTTGATGCAAAAAAAAAAATGGTTCTAAATGTATCACATCTTTGTGGGGAAAAAAAAACCCAAACTTTCTTATCAGGGTCACCTTTCTGAATTTGAAGAGCTCACCATTAAAAACTTGGTCACAAATTACTTGTATACTTATTTGAGGGATAAAAACTGATACAGAATTTATGCATAAAGAGTCACAGCCAAGTTTCTTTTAAAAGATTGAAAAATATTTATGTGTTTTATACAAATTCAAATTTAACAACTTTCTTGTTTCCTGTCTATTTATCAAAATTATAATTGCAGTGTAATATATATTTTTAAGCAGGCCACATATAGATGTCCTCCAGTTTCTTCCAGTGTGCAGAACAAAGATGGTGAACTTTTATGATTGTTATGAAAAAGGTCTAGAAGCATTGGCAGAGAGAAAGAAAAGTCTGTGGTCCCTCTGTCCCTTCTCTAAGGCATAGAAAGAAGGGAAAGCCAATGAGGTCAGGCATCAAGGATTACAGAATTAGCCAGATAGGTATGTGGTAGTCTAAGATACTAGTTCTAGTAGTAAACGGTCTCGGTTATGCTAGGAGACACTGCAGGATTTAAAAGCGGCCTTGCAGCTGGCCACTACGAACATGGAAAGTGCAGATGGAGCAATGGTGGAATTCCAGCAATGGTGGAAATGAACAGGCCTGTGGCAGCCCTTCTGGTTTCATGGACTTGGAGTCATGAGCAAAGGATACAGGAATCCCTTTCTGCCCCAGGGAAGGGATGTGGAGGTACCATCTGTGATAAGACCTGATGGAGGCCTGGAGTAAGAACATTGAGCTTACCATCTGTGGGGCCATCTAGACTGGGGACAAGCAGCTGGGACAGTAGACCTAGAGACAGATGCTCTCACATCACCTCCAAGCAGCCAGACTTGGCCAACTATATCACGGAGCAAGGGCTTGCTGCCTGATACATGTAGAAGCCGATGCCGTGGCCCTGGCTTCTGAGAAGAGAAAGAGTTGTATCACAAGGTCCACCAACAAGGAGACAGGAGGGAGGGGCAAATCCATCTCCCTGATTATGGGTTTGGTCAAACTTTATGAATTAGGGTAGGATGGGTTGGTTTGAGGAAGCACTAGCAAGTTAGATTTTGACTGGGAGGATTTTAAGCAAGACAATTTATGATAAAGTCTGAAAAAGGGCTTTACCTGTGGATCTTCCTGAACAGTGGAGCCCTTCCTCCTCCTGAAGAAAGATCTAGCTTTCAAGGTCTGGTTGTGTCCCAGGCCTTTGATTCCCTGGTGGGGAGAAACTTGGGTGCCTGGAGCTATCTCAGGTCAAAATATCCCCTTCTGCACATGCTCCAGTTACATGACTCACAGTTTAGACTCAGTGCCCCTGTAAGATGACTTTGACATCCTGTTATTGATATGATAGGGCCGGACAAGATCAGACCAGTGTGAACTGGTCTGTGATGGTTACAGCTGCACCCGTGGGGTCAGGCAATCCAGCCACTTAGCAGCAAGGGCCACTGGACTCAGAGGATGTTGTTGTGGTCTGACAGTCCCTCCTTGCCGCTACCAGGAGGGCGGGGTAAGTGTCTTTTTCTATACAGTGGCCATCTCAGGGAAGTCGGAAGTAAGGGAGCAAAGGCTAAAAGGCTGAAATTTTGATTATAAGGTCTGTGCCATCCAAAAGAGATCAGGGAAACCAGCTGTTGCTGTGAGGCTAGCTTTGCATAGACTATTTGAATGTAGTCATTTAAACTGACTCTTTAAGATCAAAGACAGTGAAATATTACTAATGGCACATCTAGACTATCCACGCTCCCGAGCTTGGTGGGAGTTTGATGAGGAAGATCAGGTCAGTCTTAACAGAAAGAAACACTAAGCTCTTCAGTCACATTGGATTGCAGTGTGAGTAAGTGAGTATCCACTCTCCCCAGCTGAGGACTTTCACCTCATTTCCGAGGGAGAGGTGACTTTAAGCGTTTGTTGGCCCTAATGTCTCTCTCTGAGCTATAGACTGAAAAGACGCCTTCTCCTTCTGTTCTCCTGAACCTCCAGTCTCTTCCGAGATGGACACACGCTGCTGGAACAAGAGCGTCCTCACTCCTCCCAGCAAACCAAAGGAAAACCTCTTTTAGTTCAAATGATGCATTTTCCTGTTAGGAAATAGTCTGGCCTAATAAATATGCTCATTAGAGCTTTCATTTCAGTTCACATTATCTTTTCTTCCTAAATTCTAAAATATACTAAAATACATTAGGTGGCAGGAGAGTGATGAATCAATCCTCTTATGTAAAGTGGCTATAAGTAGAGATTGTTTGTAAAAAGTTGGCACTGAGACATCACCAAAAGCATCCTCTCAGGTCTGCAGAAAGGATTTTGGAAATGACATGTGATGCATTAATTCTAACTTACTGCTTCCCACATACCATGGAATGGAATAATCACTTTTTAAATGCTGAAAATATTGGATGATTATTTCTAATGTGAAACTTTTAACATCATAAAATATGCATTGTGAAATGCCTGTCATATATATCTGTTGGGTTGGTAATCTCCAGGATAAAGGCAAATAAATAGGAAAGCAGAAAAATGAACGTTGTAAGGGAGCCAGGCCTCTCCCTGAGGTTTCTGGTGGGTCTAGGCCTCTCCCACCAGTGACATGAGGTTTCTGCTGAGGATTCGACCTCTTAACTCTCTTGCTTGCTCTGCTGTCCTCCTTGAGATGCATCTTGCTGTGTGCCCTTTCTCTTGGAACATTCATATTTTATCCCATATTGTATGGGAGACATGTACTAAATATCTATGTGATCTAGAAAATGTGATTGCTAAAAATTTTTTTCTTTTAAAAAGCGAAGTATCCAGTTAAGATGCTCAGATTTCAGTTATATACAGAAAATGTGACTACAGTTTCTTAACCATTCTCTCTTAAACTACACCGCTGATTGAAATGTAATAAGGAATAGCTGGTCCATGAAATATGATTAAGAGTGACAGATCCTTAGATTTTAAGTAAAAAGGTCAGGTCCTTAATGTATCACAGAATCCTAGTTTATAAGGTCCTGTTTTATCAGCCTGCCCGTCTCATTTCTCTCCTGGATTTTCTTTATTTTAAGGACATGACGATGCTGTTGGTTTAGGGCAGGGTCTTCTGCTGTGATAGCAGTAATGGAAGCTTAGGGAGAAGTCTCACATCGACGATGCAGTCTTTCCTTTATTCTGACAGTCTTGTCTTTGAATGGGAAAGGGGTCAGTATGTTCACTATGGAAATTAATGATGAGCCTTTTTTCCCCTAGAAAAGAAAAGGAGAAACATTAAGGTTTCAGATGATAATTGCTCTTTGATTCTGGGCATGAGTCTTTGGAGGAATTCCCTTTGGTAAATGCAGTTCACGGCCATGCACTGGAAAAGGCCATCAGAAGCTTTCATAAAGAAGCTAATAGTGCAGAGTAATAACTGTTTTGCCAGGGCGTTGGGGGAATTCACCAGAGAGGTTCTGTAAAGTGGTTTAGAGATGAAAAGTGCAATATAAATGCTAAGTAGCCACATGTTTTTTCTGGGAAGAGGGGCAGCAAATGTAATCGGGGTTCTGCTCAAGCTGAGCTGCCTGATGGCCACCTCCACGCTCAGAGTTCATGTTGAGAGAATCACCCGCAAAACTTCCAACAGAGCATCTTTTCCCCTGCTACCACAATGTAAGCGTTTTCCTCAAAACTTAGGGCAGCTCAAGTCTCTGAAAGCCTTTGCATGACTGTGAAGAAAAAGCCAGCATAAGATACATAGTAGGCACTCTGTTGATTTTGTTTTGTTTTACGTTGCTTGCTGGAGCCTTTAGTCGGTGCTTCTGTGTCTCCAGGATGCCAGCACTAGATGGCGCTCCGTCACTGCAGAAGACTGGCCCACCGGCGGTGCTGGCAGCGATGGGAATCTCTCATGGAATCTCTCATTTTGTAAACTAGCCAAGGATGCAGATACGCAGAGGTTTATTTTAAGCCATTTTCTTCTCGTTTTCCTTGATAAGAAATCCTGACCTTTTTATTTTGGAGGAGAAGGGGTGACCAGGGACCTACTGTCTGATTTTACCTCTGCATAAACCAAATGCAATTTGCTTTACTTCTCACTTTGAGGGACAGAGTGCCAGGCTGCTGGCAGCTCCGTCTCACGGTGTGTGGTACTGGTTATGGGCTATGATGACAGCCCCCTGCCACTGACTCTGTCTCACGTCGGAAGGTGACTGGCGGTCTGGAGAGACGGAGGTGTGTGACTGATTCTCACCATGAGAACATGTTTACCAGTCTTCCCTTCTCTGAAAGCTACTGACTTTAATTTTCATCAGAATGAAAGTATTGGTTTTCTTATAGTCCTTGGAAATTCCCATAACGGACTGAAACGTTCCTTTGCCCTTTAAAATACCGTTTACAATGATTCAGACTATTAGTATGATTTTTAAGATAACTGAACAGTTAAACCTTATGGTAATGTCTAACAGTAAATGCTTAGCAGAAGAGATTACTGGCTTTCACAATAAGCAGAATTATTTTTGTGGGCACAGGGACTATTCCTTGCAGCTTCCCATTGTCTACAGGTGCTGTGAGGTGATGTGTTTTGATTCGTTCATTGAGTTATGATCAGTTTGGTGTTAAAAACGTTCAGAAGGAGTTAAATCCTTTAAAGAACTTAAGAGGACAAAGGAAATGAGCTCTTCACCCGAATAAAGGCCTCTGCATGAGTGCCTCGTTATTTATACTTTTATCCCTTGTTAAGGCAATCACGGGGCTCCCCTGGCGGCTCAGATGGTAAAGAATCCATCTGCAATGCGGAGACCTGGGTTCAGTCTCTGGGTTGAGAAGATCCCCTGATAAGGGCGTGGCAACCCGCTCCAGAATTCTTGCCTGGAGAATCCCCAGGCGGGCTACAGTCCACGGGGTTGCAAAGAGTCAGACACGACTGAGCGACTAAGCACAGAGGCAAGAGGGCATCCCAGGTGGCTCTGGTGGTAAAGAACCCACAATAAGATTCCTTGTAGCAGATACTCAGAAAGGAAATCGGGGAGGAGAAATTCTTGAAAGAAAAGCCATAGAAGCTACTGAAGAGGCTAGAAGTAGCTTGATCTAAGAGAAGGGGAGAAGCTCAGGTGTATGTTAGCACCACAGATCTTAACCTATGTGCTGGGACACCCCAGGGAACTCCAGCAAACTCACAGAGATGCCCTGTGACTCTGATTTTTGAGAGAAACAGCATCACCTGTCAGAAACCAAGCAAACTACTTCAGAGTTTCAGTACTGAATTGTGCTCATATTCCTTTAAATGACGTATTTCTGCAAAGCTGGTTTAATCAAGGTTAAGGGGATAAAAAGGCAAGCACTATTTTAACACCACCGAAGCAATGGACATGAACTTGGAAAAACTTTGGGAGATGGTGAGGGACAGGAGTGCCTGGCATGCTGCAGTCCATGGGGTTGCAAAGAGTCGGACACAACTGGGTGACTGAAGAACAAAAATTTAAAAATCAGCATGTAATAGTGAGTGTGGCAGTGTCTGATCTGATTCCGACAACTGGGGAATCGTGCAGTGTCCAAAAGGCTCATAGGTGCCTCATTTGTAAGTGACTGTAGTTTACAAGTAAGTGAAACTATTTTTCCCCCTTCAGTTTATGTGTATTATTTTTTCAAATGGTTACTAAAATTGTTAGGCTGTAAATACTTATTTGGTGTTTTGGATCTAACTACTCAATGAAAGGAACTATTAGGTATTTATTTTGGCATGGGGTTCCATGAAAAAAATTGCAGACAACCTTGGGGTACCATGACCTTTGAGAAAGTTTGAGCACTTCTGGGCTAACTTTGAAGTGGCTGCTCCATCTTCCTTAAGGAGTGGCTGACATGCTCCCATCTCCAAGCCTTTGCATTCACTGTATCTCCATGTGGCGTGTGCTTCCCTGAGACACCTGATTGATTGAATCCACCACTTGCGGGAAGTCTGCTCAGATCGCACATATTCACTGAGGCCTCCACTCATCATGCTCACCTCTCCAGCTCTCACCTACCCCTTCTTATTCTATTTTTCCAGCATGCATATCACTTTTTAAGGCACTAAATTATTTAGTTGTTTGTTATTTTGATTATTGTCTACTCTCTCACTAAGCTGTGTCATATGGGAAAAGTTCTTTACTGACTTTTAAATTAAAAAAAAATGTTTGGAAGAGTGCCTGGACACAGTTCTTTGTAAATATTTATTGAACTAGTGAAAAATTGTTGGTGGTATCTCAAGCCTGGTAAAGCCATATTTCCCATATATGTTTTTATACAAAAATTTTAAAAAACTATACAGATAAAAGTCCCTTAAGAATGAACTCTTCCTTGCTCAGAGAGATTTTGTGGTTCGTGTACTGGAAGAAAAGTTAACTGAGTCACCTTGTTGTTGCTACTTAAATAAATTCCTGTGTTTTTACTTTATAGAGTGAGAAAGTAAATGAATCCCAAAGTTCTATTTTTGCTTTCCATAGTTCTTCATTCTTTAAGATTAGCTTAATATGTAACAAACCTATACTTATACAATTCCTTTCATTATCTCCAGTAGATGTGATTTTTAGTTCTGTGAAAGAATTAAGTATCTGTGATGGTCACTTAAAACTTGAGACCTTTCTGAAGTTAAGAAAACCTCACAGAGGTGTCAGGCCCGCTATAGTGACGGTTGGAATCATTACAAAGAAATGAGAGAAGAAGGTCAGCTAAACTTGCTTGGATTCAAGGTGGAAAGATTCCATGTTGACTCAATGTGTCCATTTTCTACACTCATGACACATTACCACAAACTCGGCAGCTTAAAATAACACGCGTGTGTGACCTCGCAGTTGCTGTGGGGTAAAGAGGCTGTGTATGGCTGGCTGGGCCCCCTCCCCAGGCCCTCACAAGGCTTCAGCCAGCATGCCAGCTGGCTCACACTCTCAGGTGAAGGCCTGACCAGAAAGACTGGCTCCAGACCTGAACTCACTCCTGTGACTGTGTGGCTGGGGACCCCTGCTGCTCAGTGGTTCTTAGCTGGAGGCCCTCTTGGATCTTAGAAGCTGTGCGGTTAACGGCCATGTGACTTTCTCCACATCTGGTTTCTGATCCACACTTTCTCCCCTCTTGGGCCAGGCTGCATGGCATGCAGAATCGTAATTCCCTGGCTAGGGATCCAGCCTGTGCCCCTCGAGCAGAGCCTTAACCACTGGACGGCCAGGGAGGTCCCCTCCATAGCTGGTTTCTAACATGGCTGGTTGCTTCTTTAAGGCCAGCCCGGGACTCTCACTAAGACAGAATCATGTTACATGATCGTGGGAGTGACAGCCCATCATGTTTGCTATATTTTACTGGTTAGAACAAGTCATGCATTGTATACTCAAGAGGAAGGGATTTTACAAAGGCATTAGCATCAAGAAGTGGGCATTATTGAGGCCTGCCTGCTACATCAGGTGGCAGAAATGGAGCACTTCTTCATTTTCTGTAAGAATTCTGACTCCTGTTTACCGCGTCAGCTCTGTATTAGACTAATGCCCTTTGCCTTGCCTGTATTCTCCAGCAAGAGCTGTGGAAAAGCCACTAACTGTGCTCCTGGTGCGGGTTCATAGTGATGAAGCCCTTCAGCCCAGGCTGCTCTCTGTGGCCCCTGAGGCCCCCTGACCGCCTCTTCTGAGAGTTGCTAGCCCCCTTATCTGACAGGTGGTTCAGCTTTAGGCTCTTTGCTGCAGGAACTCTGTGTTGGCTAAAAAATAAAGGTTTGAAAATGCATTCCCCTCTGTGAGTTTTAGGCTTCATTATTTTATGTTTATTTTTTTTGAAGGTTAGTTGTTACATTTTTGATCTCATGAAATACTACCTTGGAATCAATGATAACATGTTGTGTCTGGCAAAGCATGTTTAGATATATTTAGATGATGGGACCTAACACATCACATACCTTTTCTTATCACAAATATAAAGAAATTACCTAAAAACTCAATAGCTTACCCTTGCTGCTGCTGCTAAGTCGCTTCAGTCATGTCTGACTCTATGCAACCCCCATAGACGGCAGCCCACTAGGCTCCTCTGTCCCTGGGATTCTCCAGGCAAGAACACTGGAGTGGGTTGCCATTTCCTTCTCCAATGCATGAAAGTGAAAAGTGAAAGTTAAGTCACTCAGACGTGTCCAACTCTTTGTGACCCCATGGACTGCAGCCCATCAGGCTCCTCTGTCCATGGGATTTTCCAGGCAAGAGTACTGGAGTGGGGTGCCATTGCCTTCTCCGAGCTTACCCCTATTCTTATCTAATTTGAACTGCTCATCTATTTTATTGCTAACAAATGATGCTCTCTTTCTATCTAGACAGACTGCAGTAATAGTGGCAAGCAGCATGGTGGAGCTGCCTTGTAACTACACTGGATCACCATGGATACACACTAAATCTTCCTGTCTTTCCTCACTCTTAGAGTTTCTCAATAGTCTCATCCATCAAACAGCCTTCAGTCCTTGGAAGAGTAGAGGAGGGGCAGATTGTTTTGTTCTCACTGGCTTAAGAAAAGTTTGGGCAAAAACGTGACTCAGGACTGCAGGAAGATATTAAATGCATTTTAAATAACTACATTTTACTTAATTTGACATTGCATTTTCACTGAAATACAGTGTGCATTTTATTAAATCTTGTTAACCAGCATCTTCAGAAAAACATAAGGATAGGGTTGCTATTTGGCATTAGAGAAGGAGAAACCAATACTGCTTTCTTGCATGAAGCTCTAAAAAATGGGTTCATCATCTGATAAATTCTACTAATTATAAAACTGAATTTTAGAAAGAAAAGAAAAATACAAAGTAGTGATTTAACAAAATCAATTTGTCATTTTTACAATAAATATATAGTTTCAGTAATAAGAACAATTAAATGTTATTAATACATAAATTAAGCTATCAAAAGACATGTGCAAGCTATTTAGAAGTCAGAAAAAGTCATTTTTTGAGGTATTATGAAGTAAAATTACACTGGGGATGAATACTGGAATGTGTTTCTCAAAGCTCATGAGAATCATAAATCCATGGAAACTGAGGAGTCTCATTTGCATTGGTGAAAAGGAACTGTGAGAAGCTTTGCCCAGGGGTATGAATCTGCATTTATAAAAGCCATAACAATTTCACTGTTTTTAATCATCTTGCCTTTCTGTGGATTTCACTGTGAGTGAACTCTGTACCCATGGAGAGCCTATGATACATAGTTACCCAACAAGATAGTCAGGATTCAGCTATTCTAATAAGTCAATAAGTGTCCTCAAAATATTTATCAAGCACTCTTAGTATCTCGGATGCCATATATAAACACATGGGTATCATGGCGTCTATCCCACCATTGATCGTCAGAATGCAGGACTGCATGTATCTGCACATCCTCTCTAGAGGAATGTTGACTTTAATTTCTGAAGGTTTTGTAGGCTTGATGTAGACTTTATAGGTAAGAACAAATTCTTACAGCCTTTTTAAGGTCGAGATTTCCTGTGCACATGCTGGGGGTGCTTTGAGAAGCCTGTCAGTGTCTGTGAGTTTATTGACAAACAGCTCAGTGGCTGCTCCAAATGGGGACCCACACTGAGAAGGTACCATGTCTGCAAAAGCAGCCCTATAGCAGTGGTTCTCCAACTGAAGCTTCTATCAGAATCACTTGGAGGCCTTGTTAAAGCAGGTTGCTTTCCCATCCCCAGTTTCTGATTAAGTAGATCGGGCTGTGGGGTGTGAGATTCTGGCAATCCACTCGAGGACTATTGCCTGGAAAATCCCGTGGACAGAGGAGCCTGGTAGGCTGCAGTCCATGGGATCGCTAAGAGTCGGACACGACTGAGCAACTTCACTCACTAATCACGTCTTAGATGTTGTGCAGCTGTTCTGAGAACCACATTTTGAGAAGCAGTGACCTGGAGGGTCATCCTAAAGGAACCAGTCCACCCTGAAGGAAATCAGTCCTGAATATTCATCAGAAGGACTGATGCTGAAGCTGAAACTCCAGTACTTTGGCCACCTGATGCGAAGAACTGACTCCTTGGAAAAGACCCTGATGCTGAGAAAGATTGAAGGCGGGAGGAGAAGGGCATGACAGAGGATGAGATAGTTGGATGGCATCACCAACTTGATGGACATGAGTTTGAGTAAACTCTGGGAGAGGGTGATGGACAGGGAGGCTTGGCGTGCTGCGATTCATGGGGTCATGAAGAGTCGGACACAACTGAGCGACTGAACTTACTGACTGCCTGACCTGGAGGGTCAGACCATTAGCTAGTTTGATTAGGAGCTGGCTGCTTGCAGGGAGAACATGAGGGGAGGCAAGCTGTAAGGAAGACCTGAAATGAGAGTGAGGACCCTGAGACTTGATACGAAACACTTTCTTAGGGAGTCCATGGCTGACGGTGATCTTGGGAGCAGTCACTCCCTCCCCTTACCTGCAGCAAGAAACTGGGAACTGCTCATATGGGGAGGCAGTTATTGTGATTAGGGCCATGGGATTTGGAGTTAGCTGAGAACCGAGTCTGAATTCCTGCTCCACCTCATACGCCAGAGTAAGCCATTTCACCTCTTTAAGAGTAGGTTCTCAAGAGCAACAGTGTGGTGGTCATCCGTCCTTCCAAAGCAGAAGGACCCCAGTGAATGTAGCTCCTGCTGTCCTCCCTCTGCCCAGTCCTGGAACCAGGGCAGGGTTCACATAACCTGGCTTGGCCCCATGGCAGGGCAAGACTCTACCTCCGACCACCTTACGTTTTCAGCTTCATTGTTGCTTAGCCATTCAGTGTTGTCCAACTCTATTGTGATACCACCGACAGTAGCCTGCCAGGCTTCTATCCGTGGGATTTCCCAGGCAAGAATACTAGAGTGGGTTGCCATTTCCTCCTCCAGGGGGTCTTCCTGGATTAAGGATCAAACCCGTATTTCCTGCACTGGCAGGTAGATTTTTACCACTTAGGAAGCCAGCCTGGTAAAGAATTTGCCTGCTAGAGCAGGTGACGCAGGAGCCTCGGGTTTGATCCCTGGGAAGGAAAGATCCCCTGGAACAGAAAAATGGCAACCACTCCAATATTCTTGCCTGGAGAATTCCATGGACAGAGGAGCCTGGTGGGCTATAGTCTAGGGGGCTGCAAAGAGTCAGACACTACTGAAATGCACACTCACATGCAGAAAGCTTTTCAGCTGGGGCTCTTTAAAAGAAACAGATTAACAAGAGATAATTGGCTAATGGGCAGTGCGTGTCCATTATAAAGAGTAACTCAGAAGAGGGCTTAGAGTTCCGGCTACATAGTCTTCAGCGAAGAACAGCACATTTGTGGAGAAGTGACAAGACAGAGGAAAGTGATTTTAGGCTTCCAAGGACTGCAAACTGGGAAGGTAAATACCTGGGAGGGAACTAATGAGTAAGGTTTGGCACAGGTTCCTCTGGTGTGGTCTCTGGGCTGGTAAGTTAAAGCAGAATTAAATCCTGCTTTTAGGCAGGAAAGGGGAAGGATACAGGGAGTGTTTCTTGCGTTTGCTGTTGCCCCGTGGCCTTCAGCTTGAAATTATTTTCTATATCAAAGAGGTATATTTTGGGGTGACATATCCCGGTTTCTTTCAGCCATATAGATGTTCTGCTAAGAGTGAGGGGCGAGAACCAGTGGGGAGACAAAAATGAAGGGATGGTTAGAGTTTGTTGGCGTCACAGCCCCATTGGTGCCATCTGCAGTGGTGGCGGCATCCAGGGGTGAAGGCCCCTATCTACAGCCAGAACTGCTCCATGCCTTCACCTCTGCCAGGATTTTGCCCACATGTCAACTTCACATGAAACTGTTCTTATGTAAAGGAGCAGCCCGCCTATCCCAGAACTCCCTCTCCCCATCCTAGCTTTAGTTTTTATTTTAGCATCATCTACCATATTAGCTCTTCCCTGGTGGCTCAGATGGTAAAGCGTCTGCCTACAATGCGGGAGACCTGGGTTCGATCCCTGGGTTGGGAAGATCTCCTGGAAAAGGAAATGGCAACCCACTCCAGTACTCTTGCCTGGAAAATCCTATGGACAGAGGAGCCTGGTAGGCTACCGTCCATGGGGTCACAAAGAGTCGGACACAACTGAGTGACTTCACTCACTACCATCTTTGTCTGCCTCTCCTGTTAGAGGTTGAGTTTTATAAAGGAAGAAAATTTGGCTCTTGTTCACTGTTGTATCCCAATGCCCAGAATAATATCTGACACATAGTAGTGCTTGATAAGTATTTATTGAATGAATGAACACTGTAAGCCTGTGATATTCTCCAGCAAATTCACTCTTTGCCTAAGAGAGCTAAAATTTATTTGTTGCTTGTAGCTTTTGACTCTGACCAATACAGACAGCTGTTATTATGAAATTTTTGGTGGTTTTTAGTTACTTTAAAAATCTTTCCATTCTACTTTCATGTAGAAAAAGTGTCAGCTTGTTATTAACCAGGATTTGGTGAGATGCAAATGTGAAATAGCTTCATTTCTTATCTCGTTTTATCCTTTTTACCATCAAACATGTGTTGCCAAGTCTTTTCCATCCCAGCAGTGTCTTGGGCAGATTTCACTGCTCCCTGGACACTTTTGGGCATAAAATTCCAGGCCAGCTTAATTTAATCAGGCTAAAACCTCAGCCTCATCCCCAGTAGAGAATTCTCCTCTGCCAGGTTTGGCTTGGGTTCCCGAGACCTGTGTTGGTGAGGAGCCTGGCTTGTTCCTTGTTTCATTCTGAGCCCCCTTTCCTTCCCTCTCCTGGGGCTCTCTTCTGGGTTTGGGAGGAAGAATGGAGGAAGGGGCACATGCCTCCTGTCTGAGAATGCTGTTTCATCCTCGGCTGGCCATGTCCTCTGTATGGCTCTCATCAAATGACAATGCTTTTATTGCCCAGCAGGCTGCCTTTGGCCACACAGCTCAAGTCTGCCTGGCTCCCACGGGGTCCGTTTGACTCAGAGGAGGCACACCTAAGGTGGGGGGCAGACCACTACATTGCCACCCCTTTCTTCAGCCATCATCTTCCCACAACTAATTCCCTGTATTCTTTACTGAAAAGGTTGCAGAGGCAGATCAAGAAGTCCATGAATACGTGGCGTCGGCTGGGGAATGGATGTCCGGTGTTCTCTGCAGCCACTGCTCATTTCTCAAATCCTATACCACTTGGCTCTGGGACAGGAGAATAGCCTTGTCTTCAGAGCAGAGTGGAGCAGCCATGGGCCTTGTGCCGGGGTTTCTTTTTTCATGTTTTAAAGCCCTTTGTTTGGCTATGTATTTGTGTGTGTGTGGATTTTTATTGGGGTGGCATTGGTTTATAATTTTATACAAATTTCAGTTGAGCAACATTGTATTTTGGGCTCTTATACACCACAGTGTGCTCACGACCAAAAGTTCAGTTTTCTTCCAGTACCGTAGAGCTGACCCCCTTTGCTCTCTCGTCCTCCATCTACCCACCTTCTTATCAGGTAACCACTACTGTTTTCTCTATCTATGTGTTTATTTTGTTAATTATTATTTTTTATATTCCACAAATGAGTGTTTGTCTTTTCCATCTGGCTTATTTCAATTAACATAATACCCTCAAGGTCCATCTGTAACAAATGGGAAGCGTTCATCTTTTTAAACTTATGCCTATTATTATTATTATTATTTTGGCCTCTCTTTTCATCTTGCAGGATCTTTGTTCTCTGGTTTAAGCTGGACCCCTGATAGTGGAAGCGTGGATCCCTAACCACTGGCCTGCCGAGCAATTCCTGATGCTAGTATTGCTTACTATGAGCACTATTGCTAATTTGGATTGGAAAATTCTTTGCTGTGCAGGGCTCTCTCTTATATTGCATTGATCTTTAACATTCTTGGATCCTGCCCATTAAATGCCAGTAACATTCCCCAAAAGGCCTCCTCACATTTTCAGCCTCTACTTGGCTGGAGAACCACTGCTAGGCCAACAGCTCAGTAACCCGTAGGAATTCTAGGGTCTCCAGTCTGTTGCTTATACAGGATGGTAGGGGTAGTGGGTGATGGCCGCGAGGCTGTTAGTTCTATAGAAGTGTGCCTGGCAGTTCGCTTTAGAATGTGGGGGTTCTTAGTACCTATATCCTCAGCTGTGGGCTTTAGTTGATATTCTGCGAGAAGAGAGAGCCTTTTAATATCGTTTTACAGGCAGCTGGCAGCACGTCTCCAGATCACAGTGTAAGATGTGTTTTATCTTTTATTTCTTTTATGTCTCTGGTCCCCTCCTAGTATGTATGTCCCAGTCAGTCTCAGTCAGAAAAGCTGCCCCTTTACGATCTCCTTCTTCTGAATGTTTCTGGAGTACTCATTCTTTCGCACAGTATAGTTCCTACTCATTTTCTTTAAATGTAAATCTTATCAGAATCCTAGCAAATTATTTGTGATATGTGTAATTAAGGATGTAAAAAGTAAAAGCTAATGGCTTATATTTGGTTGAAACATGGAATGGCCATTCTTGTAAGTTAAAAATGATTGAATATGAGCATTTTGTGTAATTCAGTCTAATTATGGTCGTAAACCACACCCAGTTTGAATGCAATTATGAGGCTTATCATAACGCAGTAGTGACTGTGACAGCAACTGAGACATTACATTACTTACGGGAGAGACGGCCTCAGGTTTTATCCCTGTTTCCTGTGAGTCAGTAGTAGCTGGAAACCACAGAGAACAGAAAGGGAGCAAACCCCTTAGAGGGTTGCGTTCCGCAGGTACAGAGTGTTTTCACGTGTGTACTCTCATTTGCTCAAGCCTGTCCTCTAATGGCATCCTGACTCGATGGGCGTGAGTGTGAGCAAGGTCTGGGAGTCGGTGATGGAGCAGGAAGCCTGGTGTGCCACAGTCCATGGGGCTGCAGAGTCGGACTGAGCAACTGAACCAAACTGATTCTCTAATTAGGCTAAATTCTTAAAACGTTCAAATAATAAGGAAATACCTTGTTATGATAGTAGCATTACATACTTTGGTTTCAGGGATATATATAGTTTTTATGACTTTTGATGTAGGTCATCAAAATGGAGTTGAAATATTGGTGTTGATTTGAAGACAAAAAGAATTTTTGTGCGTAATGATAAAAGAAATTAGTTAATAATTAAAAATCCTCAGACTTATTTTTCAGCATCTACAAATAAGGAGATCTCCCTCATTATTCTTGTAGTGCTAACCCATGGAATTCCATTGACATGGATTTTTGAAGGAAAATCAAGCTCATTCATAATGTGAATGAAAACTTTGTGTCCATGTATGTGAATGTGAAGAATGTGCTCTAGTGAGTAGAACCGTTTGAAGCTGAATGCTATGTAATATGTACATGGTGACTGTTCAGCCTCTCTTCTTGCAGAGAGGAAGGCATGAGAATCCTGCTGCTGTGTCCTTTATTCTCCTCACCCTGGAAGAATCCACCATGTCACATGGATCGGTTTGCTTTGAATCCCGTCTGTTTAATTGTGGCAATCATTTTTGCTGACCCTCTTTCCTGAGTCTCCTTCTTGAGGAGCAGTCTCGGATCTCTGCAACTTTGCCTCAGCCTCAGTCTGCTTTAGTATCTCAATCCTAGATGTTTAGAGGTTATTTAGATAACCCCTAAAACGTCCCGGAAAATGCTGGGGGAAAGAGGTCAAGAAATGTTGGGCTAGTCTCAGCCAGAGACTTATGTTTATCACAGCTTAAAGGAAAACATTACATTTAATTATATTCCCTTTGGCATGCCTCTGTCTCTTGGATGTGATAATTAATGTGTTTGGCACAGAGCAAGCAGTTAATAACTGTTGGTTTTTATCTGTCTGTCTTCAACTAATGACCTTTGACCCACAAAGATGGTTTAGAAAAATATTAGGAAACTCAGTTTTAGCCATTATGATGTTGTAATGACCTGTGCTGACCTAATGTCCTTGCTTTATTTGGTGGCTCAGATAGTATAGCCAAAATATAAATGTGGGAACTCTCTAAATCAAGGCTAATACCGCCAATGACAAGACTATTGTCAAGGTGCTTGGGTGGAAGTGACTTTTATAGTGGTACCTTAACTTGGATTAACTTTCATAATACAGGCCACATCACATGATGTCAATATTAGAGGCAAGGACGCATTGTGATGAAGCTCCCCACCAGTTTTCCAGTGTTTGCCACTTCTCCAAGCTATTTTCTCAGTTTCACTGCTGCTGCAGTTGTTTACCTGGACTTTCTTTTTCTAATTATTTTGATTGGAGGCTAATTACTTTACAGTGCAGTAGTGGTTTTTGCCGTACATTGACGTGAATCAGCCATGGGTGTACATGTGTCCTCCATCCCGAAGCCCCCCTCCCCCCTCCCTCCCCATCCCATCCCTCGGGTTTGTCCCAGTGCACCGGCTGTTTCATGCATCGAGCCTGGACTGGCCCTCTATCTCACATATGGTAATATACATGTTTCATTGCTATTCTTTAAAATCATCTCAGATCAAATCATCCCACCCTCGCCTTCTGCCACCTGGACTTCTTGAAGACATTCTTCTGAAACCCAAGAAATAACTTTTGTATGACTGCATGTAGTCAGGATGGTTGTGATGGTATAAAAGTTTTTGCTCTGAACCAGTTTTCTTCAACAACAAACTGTTCTGTTGCCCCCTTGGAATGGTGAAACTTCTTCATAAATGGTATATTAAACATAAAATAGTTTAGCAACATCAGCTTTCTCAAGGCAGACATGATGATTTCTGATCAACAACTCTGGGGAAGGGCCTTATCAAAATTTATAGCGGAATTTTAGGTTTAAGGTTTTTACAAAAATATTTTTAAGTCCTTGCCAAGTCGAGTGGGTCCCTGGTAAACGTTTGCTGAATTAATGAGGGGATGAATTGTGGAAAGCATCACGGTATGCTAATTGATATTCCATATTTGAAATGGACAGCAGTGCACCGTCTATACTGGACCCTTGACCGGTTTCTGGATGCTGCCTGAACTTGCTTGTCCGCTGTGCCTGTGTCACTCCATTTCCTCCATCTTGGTTGCCCTTTCCATCGCTACTACAGTTCCACCCATCTGTCAGCCTGCATCAAATGCCGTGTTTCCCCAAAGCCTTCTTGGCTTTTTCTATTACCCCAGAGGAAAATATTAGTAACTATATCAAATGGTTGTCATGATACATTTGCTTTGCCGAGGTCCAGCCCCGGTGGATCCAGGGTGATTCGAAGGTGGGGACGGAATAGGTGTCCTAGGAGAAAACTTAATTACAGATATATAGAGAGATTAGAAATGGATAGTGTAGTAGGAAAATTAGTGGAGAAAAAGAGGCTGAATAACTGGTTTACATGGAATACTAATCACCACCTACGTAGGCCACAGGTGTCTTTCCGTTCTCCCGAAGGAGAGGAGGCACTAAGGCCTCCCGGTCTGATCTTAGACCCAGGCAGAGTTAGTAGGCTTGGTGCGTACCCCCATACCAGATGGGAATTCAGCCAGGAAAGCGGGGAGCAAAAAAGAAACGACACAGGGGAATCAGTCTTTCCAGAAACTGATCCCATTTCTTTATTTTTCAGGTTTGTTTTTATACCTTTTGTTACACATAGGGATGAATACAGAGTCATGTGGAGGTCAGCAGACCTGACCCTTGTCACAATCAGGTGCTTCATATAAAATTATACAAAGGTCTTACAAGTTTTTACATCATCTTCTGACCACGAGGTCTGCTGACATTTTATGGCCCTTTTTGATACTGGTCAGTTAACCAGAAAACTTATTTTTCCAGGGGTGATTTTTTCTTAAATCAGGCGCCACCCTCCAAATAAAGTTGCATTCCTATAGGGTGAGGGTGTAGTGAGTTACAATCAAGAAAGGAATTTACTTAACCCAAGGTTAACATGATTAATCTTAAAGGTTAATAGTTATTTCTCCTATATGCTTAAAGGTTAATACTTATTTCTCCTATATGCTAGTTATATTCATTATAAGGGCAGGGAATATGGAGATTTAGCAGCAAACATCAGCCCAACAAATGAAAATCTTTTCACCAATGTTCTCCTTACGATCTATTTAGTCTTAAGACTGTGATAAAGTTACATTTTTGCATAGCAAGGACACACTGATTTATAACAAAGTACAGTGGTCTATAACAAAAGAGAAAATTCATTAATTCAAAAAGCCTAGTAGTGCTAACATCAAAAACTACTATATTTCCTTTTCTATATTCCAAATACATTGATTAATATATTCCCAGGTGCCTAAGGAGATGGAGGCCCGTGGGCAATCAAATGAGAAAAGCCCTATGCTAATACTCCAAACTGTCTGTGCTGTTTATGGTTGAGAGGTTGTCATACAAGCTAGTCTGTCAGCAGAGAGGTTTGACACCTTTGTCACACCCAGGGCAGGGAATTAGCAGTAAGTATTGACAGGACAAATGAAAAAACCTTTCACCAATATAATTCCTAATCAACCCACTAATGATCTTCTAACTTCTCAAAAGAGTCTGTATTTAGAAAGGTTTAAAACGTCCCATGCCTCTCACAGGTGGGGGGTTGTAAACAATCACATGTGGTCAGATGAACCTATACAGGCAGGCTAGATAACCTTCAGAGTTCGTAAGTTGAAACACTTTTGTCACGCCCAGGAATTTTTATTAACTGGAGCTGCAAGTTAACTCCTTCTCCAAGAGAAATGGTTATGGGGGAGAGCTCCCCGTAAAATACTCTGGTTTGGGGGTAGATTCTCAGGAACAGGGGGTTTCCTGAAGCTTGATCACGCCTTTGCGTATGCCAAGCTTCTTTCCTCATGACCTTTGCCATGGGTGGAATTTCTCACGCTGGCCCCCAGCATTGCTTGTTTCTTTTGTCTTCAGTACTTTTCTTGTGTAACAATAAAATGTATACATACATAGAATATCTTTCATTTTAGAACTTACGTTCTCTAAGAATAGACTGTGTTGTGTTTGTCTTTGTACCTCACATACACACACACTTTAGCATAGTGTCATATATGTTAGTTTCTCAATCTTTTTTTGTTATATGAATAAAATTTACAGGGAATTAACTTTTCTTTCTATATTGTAATACCTATCCATTCCCCATCCTTCATAGAAAATTTTGACAAAAATGCTGAAAAATTGAAAAAGCATTAAGACTTGATTTTCACTGAAGTTTTAAAGTCACTGGTAGATATGTAAATGAAGAACAATGGACCAGGCTCTGGGAAAACTAGATTTTTAAAAGACATTGAGCAGATAAACTTGTTTTGATTGGTTGGGTGGTGATGAACAAAATCACCGTAAGAACCATTGACATTTAGTCTAAAAACCTAGAGAGATAACACAGCCGGTTTCTTCTGTCAAGAGTGAAATATTTATTAATATTGTTTTCTAGTTTAGAATTCGGCACGTGGTTCTCAAGTAGTCCCCAGATCATTTATTTAACTCATTAACTCAAAGCAGCAGCAACAGAAATAACATTAGAATATTATTTCTAGTTTGGGTAATAGACAGAACAAAAAATGATGAACAGGGGCTTAGCCTGGAGTGGGGGTGGAACTGTAACCTCAGAAGCTGAAGCAAAGGTGTGGAAGGCTGCAGCTCTTTCTGTTTTACTGTTATTCCAGGCAGGTGGCTGTTTGGGCTGATTATTTATAGATAAATCACAGTGTGATAACCAGTTTCCCGAGTGGAGCCTCAGGCACTGAAGTTGGGATGAAATAGGCCTGACACTGCAGGTTTCCTCGAGCCATGGGAAGGAACTGCAGGGCAGCTGTGCAGTATTACCCCCACCGACTCCTGATTTTCCCTTTCTATACCATTTTCCCAGAGGGGGTTTGCAAAACATTTATTCATTTTAAAAGGTGTTACGGTAAATTCCCTAGTGGAAGCTTCCTTTCTGGCAGAGACAAGTATTATAGCCTGCAGAAATCTGGGTTACTGACTTGGAAACCAAATAATTGAGGATGAATGAATGGACAAGAAGCTGCTCATAAAGGGAATCCTTCTGACTGCATCTTTCATGCTGCAGGGCATTAGGATGCAGGCGAAGCCGCCCATGGGTTTGGGTTGCCAGGTAACCAGAGTATCCACAGATTTCCATTTTTACTTTATTTCTGATTCAGGAAAGCTGTGGTTCTTTATGCAGAAGGTTAAAGGACTTCCCCCACTCTCCAAACACAGACACCCTCCTTCTCATTAAGGTTGAACCAATCACATTCACCTCTTGGTGGCTAATATGTTTCAAGGGACACAATTGTTCTTAAAATCGAACGTGTATGAAAATCAGAGTTTGGTAAGGTAACAGAGTTCCTGCTTGGCAGCCAGAGGGGAACCCCACACTTTCTGGAGGGGGAAAGGAGGAGTAGGGGAGTGGAGGGACAGGGCTTGATCCCAGCCATAGTGGATTCATCCTGCATTTTCAGCAATTCAAGCTCTTCTGCCTGCTTGCTGTGAATTTTCCTTGAAAACACCCAAAACTTAATAAAGTCTCCCAAATTGCTTGATTTTATTTCCCTTAAAAATCTATTCTTTAGCCATCCTTTTCTAAAAGAAGAACCAGCTTTTATAATGGGTAATTTAGCAATATGGTAAAACCAAAAGGGACTGAATTCTCACTCTTTTATAGAAAAGGAATATGGGGATTAAAAGTCTTAGGTTAAGCAGTTTTCTCCCCATTTTGTGGAGAGGTAGCCAAACTGAATGGCTTTTGAAATTTTATGGAGCAAGAGCTAAACAAGCTTGCAGCCCAACATGTGATTTAAAGTGAGCTCTTTGGATAGTTTTTATGCCTTTAGGTTGTATGTGGCTGGGTGTGTGTGTGTGTGTGAGGGTGGTATGTACAGTTGAGGTTCCAGTGTGTGTTAAGCGATATAATCCCTCTCTGAGAATACCTGACAGGAGGCTTACAGTAACACCCTGCTTTGAGGATGGCACTAGCATAAGGCCCAGCGGTGCAAGGTGACTCGGGCCCCGTAGGCAGACAGTGCTCTGGCCCGCGGGTGGAAGGTGACTCGAGTATTTCCCCATAGGCAGACAGTGCTCTAGGAGAGTGGTGGAAGGTGACTCGAGTATTTCCTGTAAGCAGACAGTGCTCTAGGAGAGTGGTGGAAGGTGAATATAGTATTTCCCCGTAAGGAGACAGTGCTCTAGGATATTGGAGGAAGGGGACTCTAGTATTTCCCCGTGAGCAGACAGTGCTCTAGGCCTGCGGTGGAAGGTGACTGAGTATTTCCCCATGAGGAGACAGTGCTCTAGGCCAGCGGTCCTCAAAATTTTGGCACCAGGAACTGGTTTCATGGAGGATTATTTTTTCACTGACTGAGGCTAGGGGCCTAGATTTGGGATGATTTAAGACTTGGCGTGAGGCCCTGGCTTTGAGATGATTCTAAGTTCGTTGCATTTATTGTGTACTTTATTATTATTATATCATCTCATCTCCACCTCAGACCATCAGGCTTTAGAGCCTAGTGGCTGTGGACACCTGCTCTAGCAAACATTCCAGAGAGAAGTTTCTCAAGCTCTACTTCTTGAGAATAAGTAGAGCTGGGAAGACAGATCTTCAGTCGACCCTCTTTTAATGCTTACTGCATGGGAAATTTGTCCTTTAAAATCTCAGTCATTTTTCTAAGCTCTGATGGGATGAAGGCCAAAGCAAAATGAGCCTTGTTCTGACTAGCTGCTTTAGCACTTTGGATAATTAACTGTTGATGGATCAGTGAGAGCATTTTCTGTTAGTAAAAACCCCGACATTTAGAAGATTTGACTAAAATAAGCAGAGCACAATAGCTTAGTGTTTAGTGGAATTCTTCAAGTCTGTAATAACCATCTGTAAATTTCATCTTGTTTGAATTAGCAAAGCCTGCTAACAGACAATAAGTGACACCAGTGGCTGGGCATTTTGAAATGCTTTTTGCCCTTGGTCTTTTAATGTTCGGGATGCTTCTTGGGTTATTTATAAATTACAACTGGGGGAGGGATCCCTGCAACTTCATGATTTTAATATGGGACAAATAACAGTATATTACAAAATGTTATTTCTCCCTCAGCATTTCTGCAGAGATGAAGTCTGACTAAGATGAGCATCAAGAGTCATAGATGGGAAAAAGACAACACAAAAAAGTAAAACACATCCTGAATGGTACTCCAGGCTGGGTACATCACCTAGTCCTCTAGGTAAAGGGAGTGATGAGTGATAACTGTGCTTACTTCTATGTGTCTGTATATATCTGTATGTATGTATTTATACTTGTGGGCACAAATATGAATATGTAATCACATGTACAAATCTCATTTTTAGTGTGAGTGGATCCCACCACATTCTCCTCTACTCTTTTTCAAGGCTTTTGTTCAGTTCAGTTCAATTACTCAGTTGTGTCTGACTCTTTGCGACCCCATGAACTGCAGCATGCCAGGCCTCCCTGTCCATCACCACCCCCGAATTTACTCAAAGTCTTGTCCATTGAGTCGGTGATACCATCCAACCATCTCATCTTCTGTCATCTCCTTCTCCTCCTGCCATCAATTTTCCCCAGCATCAGGGTCTTTTCAAGGCTTGGATTCCATTAAAACCAGGGAACTGGAGTCCCCCAAGTCGGTCCTCCTGTAGTCATGTCTATCTTCTGGAGTGGCTAGGTCAGCTGGTGCATATACTTCTAAGCATCTAGTGTGTTCTCAGTGTGATTTATTGGGATGTGACAGGCAAGGTGAGGGTAGGGAGAAGAGACTCATGGGAGTCAAAGGATGGCTTCTGACGGGAAGTGGACATGCTGCCTTAGAGGGAGGTGAAATGCCAGAATCAGAGTGTGCAGATCTAGAGGCCAGAAAGTGGCTTCTATGCAGACAGACTCCACTGGTCCACTCTGGTTTTCAGAACTCCCCCACTAGACACATAGGAAAGGCTGCTTAGAAAAAGGAGGAGATTTTCCTCTTCTATTCCTCCAGCATCTCACAGTCATCTTTATGGCCACGCTACACTTGCTGTACTGCCTGACACTCTTCTTCCTAAGAGAAAAGAAAGGGTGACTAACATTCGTTCAAGGGTGGGTACCTTGTCAGTTCAATTCAAAGTGTCCCCTCCCCTTTGGGGCTCAAATCAGCAGAGAAATGGTCTTATTTAGAGTTTATTCATAATTCCCGAGAATTTGAATGTACAGTTTCACAGCATGTAGATGTATGCAGGGTGTCAGATCCAGCTATGCTGTGTTCTCAAGGATGCTTTTAAACTTGCACCTGTCTCTTCTGCCAGTAATAGGATTTATATCACAGAACTTTTTGACTTATTTATATATATATTATATTGTTTATGCTGCTAAGTTGCAAAAATGGCATTTACTCTGTAGTGATTTATAATTTCCTGCTGCCTTTTAAAAGCAGTCTCTGGTTTTGATTTAATGTGAGACTTATTATTTAAGAATAAAATCACCAAGAGGAACCAAAGATATTTACAGCATTTTTGTGTGGGTCGCCTTCGTGTCTGGTTTCCTCAGCAAGCTCTTGGTTCAGTGTGAATGCCTGGAGTAGAGACGGATGCTGAAGAAAAGTGCTAATTGAAGGCCCAGTGACTTGGATGATGTCAGAGAGCTCTTTCCTCAAAGAAAAAAAGATTTCTCAACCCGAAAGCTTTCAGAAGCCCTTTATGTACTATGTCCCGTGTGTGCATGAAGGTAGGGAAGGAACAGTGAGGCAAATGAGGCAAGGATCTCTTCTCCCCATGTGCACACAAGGAGCCCTTGTGGGTGGCTTCCGCGTGTGCTTTCTCACAGGCGCAAGTGGGTCAGACCCCTCAGGGATGATCAGGAAGGGGGATCTGCGGAAGAGCCAGAGAACTATGTTCTAGGGAGCATGGTACTTCTCAGAAATCACAAAATCTGTGTCAGAAATTATCATTTATCATTAAACTATTTATAAGGTAGAGAAGAGTATTTTGTGCTTAATTTGAAACTGCAGAAACAAATATAAACAGTCTGAATATTATGTCAACTGGAGTAAAAAAATTCCATTTTCTTATAAATTTACCTCAAGTTTAGGATGAGAGCACATGCTTTAGGGTCTTCAGCAGCTGAATGAGGCTTTTCAGGTTATTAAAAGCAGAAAAAAATATGGTGCATCTCTTTGTATTTAAAGGTGCAGAGTTGATTTTGCAAGAGCAATTGGTCAGTGGTTACCTCTTTAATTAGCCATGGATCCTTAATCTTTCTTCTGCTACTTCCTTCAAAAACAATGACACTGGGTAGTTAGGAGAAGAACCTATGAGAGGGATCTTTCTTATTTTTATGCTTTAAGCTTAGAGAAGGAAGGTGTCAATTTTTAAATAAAAATCATATATTTAATCACAAAATTTTGCAGTCTCATGACTGCGCTATCTAGAGATTTTTCAAAGTCTTGACTGGAGTATATGCAGTGATTAGGAGGTATTACTAGGTTCATTAGAAGCTGCTCCTCTTAATGATTCAAAATTGTTCAGGAGAGAAAATTGCTCGAGAAGGGAGAGTTCAGGGAGAGGATTTGTCTCTGAAAGCTGCTCTCCCATGAAGGTCGTGATATTGTTGTAGCAAGATGTGTCTGTGTTCTTGTTAGGCATGATCATTATGCCTGCTTTATAACAGCTGTGTTATGTGAATGGCAACATATTGAGAAAATTTTCACTAATTGACTAAATTAACGCTAGAATACTAAACCAGCTTTGACCCTGACGTTACTGGTGACTTAGTTCCCTTGGTGTTCAGCCCTGGCCAGTGCTCATTCTGCTTCCTGGACCGATGTCTCCTGGTGCCTTTTGCTGGGCTGGGTGGCTGGGTCTGCATGCCCTCTGCATGGTTTAACACCACTTACATTCTGATGGCTTGAAACCACTTTCCCAGCCCAGACCTTCCTCCTGACCTGCTGATCCATGAATATGACTGATCCCTCATGCACCTCTCAGACTCAGTGTTCCCAGCTTAACTTCGTATTCCCCCACCTTCAGATCTGCTCTCATTTCAGTAGAAATAAGTGGATCAACTTTGGTTTCTCTCCCTTCCACATCCAACAGACCCATGCAGTCGTCACCTCCTGTCGAGTTTGAATCCACATCTCTTTCAGACACGTTCTCCCTCTTCAGTTCTGCCAGTGCTACTGTCCACCCCTTGTCCTTCTGACCCAAGTTGCTTGGAAGGCTGCGAGCCCTGGCCAACCAGTACGGCCCCCTGGAGCACGACTGTTCCTCTGGCCCCTTTCTTGCTTTCCTCCATACAGTGAAAGTAACTAGTACACACAGTCTGGCCTTGCGGATGTGGTTTATTGTCTGTGAACTGGCTTGGAGTCCTCTGGAGAGGCGACAGAGATCCAGGGCCCTGGGGCTTGTCTCACACGTTGGCGGTTCCCATCTGGGGCTTTCCTCTGGGCGGTTCAAGAGTGGCCTGCTTGCCTATGAGTTCTACCTGCAACAGTTGTGTTTCATATTTCATAAAGGCTGTGGCTTTTTCCTTCTTTAGCACCTATACAGCTGTTCCTTGGAGTAACTTTTGATAATCAATAGGGCCAGCTAAGGTCCTTCCAGATGGCTAGCTTCTGTGACCGAAGGGTAAGAAGTAGGTGCTCCCTCCTTACTACATCTCTGTAACATTGGTTGCAGTTGACCAGCCTCTTTTCTTCTTGTCTTCTCTTTCATCCTCTTCTCTTCCTCTTCCCACCTCCCTTCCTCCTTCTTCCTTTCCTCCACCTCCTTCCTCTCCCTTCCTTCCCCTCTCCTCCTGTTGATACTGTTGCCTCTTCACCTTCCCCTCCTCCTCTCTGCCTGCCCTCTCCTCTTCACTTATACTCCATACACTTTTGTTTTATGTTTTTGGCAGAGGCCCTTTTGGAGGGAGTTTGTGTTTACTCATTTCTGAGATGCTTTTAGTTTTTCTTTTTTGTGCATTACTGTAATGTCCATCATTCTCTTACTTACTTTCTTCTGTTAAATACTGTGTACTCGGTAATTTTATGTTTAATTGGCCTCCACTTTTATCTTCTATTATGATTACCTCATCACTTCAGATCCTCTTCTTCTGTGCTGTTAGTAATTTGTCTTCCTGGCTTGAGTTTTGCATCCTCCCCTATTTCATAGCAAAAGTCATCTTTCTGAATTGCAGACTTGCTTCGGAGGCTTTTGTGTGGTATACAAGCACCTTTATCCCTGGGCCCTCCTGACTCTCACCAACATTCTTTGTTGCATTGACTTTCTTTGAAACTTATGCTTCAGCCATGAAGAGATATCTGTGGCTCCTGTGGTTTAACAGCTGGTGTGCTCTTTCTGGAGCTCCTGGTACACAGGCTTTCCCTGTCTCTGCAAAGCTCTTGGCTGTTCTCCACTCCACTCATTTGCCTTAAATACACCTACTTAGTTTTCATAAGTAATCTCAAGTATGAGTTCAAGCATCTTTGTCTTAAAGATTTTCCTGCTTTTGCTTCTCCCATAGTAGAGTTGACCACTTTCCTGTGTAAGTCCCCACTCTACCTTCTTCTCAAGAGTGTTCAGGAGCAGCATTGAACTTAATGAAATCTTAATAGAATCTCTTCATGACCCCTACTATGTCCCAGGCTTCGTTCTGAGCAATTTCCACAAACCGCTTACCTGGTAACTTATGTCTCTTTATATGGACAGGGAATGTCTTAATAACATCTTAAAGTTATTAGCTTTCAATAATATGAATAAAAGATGCAATCAGAGGAGAAATGTCAGTTCTTAACACAAATTTTAGCTACTTGTATAATCTGGATGCCATCTGCTTTTGTTTCTAAGACCCATCCTTCTGGAGCTCTCTCTCACTTTCTCAGGGACTACTTTTTTTTTTTTTTTAAATAATTATTTGCTTTCTTTTGTGCATCTATTTTAGTAGCAGTATTGCCAATTTTCAAATCATAGCTTTCCAACTGACTAACTGTGTATTTGTACTTTAGTAACTTTATTTCTAAAACGTTGATATTTTGATAATTAGAAGAGCAATTCCTCTCCATTGCTTGCCTGCAAATAGGTTCATCAGTACCATCTTGCTAGATTCCATACATGTGTGTTCAATATTTGTCTTTCTGACTCACTTCATTCTCTACAATAGACTCTTGGTTCATCTACCTCCTTAGGACTGACTCAAATGCATTCTTTTTTTAAGGCTGAGTAACATTCCATTGTATATACGTGCCACAACTTCCATATCCACTCATCTGCTGATGGACATCTAGGCTGCTTCCACGTCCTAGCTATTGTAGCAAGTGCTGCAATGAACACTGGGGTACGTTGCTTCTCTGTCAGTTATGGTTTTCTCAGAGTGTGGAGATGTAGACGTAGAGAGTGAACCTGTGGACCCAAAGTGGGAGGGGGCTGCTGCTGCTGCTGCTGCTCAGTCGCGTCAGTCGTGTCTGACTCTGTGCGACCCTACAGATGGCAGCCCACCAGGCTCCCCCATCCCTGGGATTCTCCAGGCAAAAACACTGGAGTGGGTTGCCATTTCTTTAGAGGGAGGGAGAGGGTGAAATAAATTGAGAGAGTAGCATGGAAACATGTATGTTACCATATGTGAAATAGACAGCCAGTGGAAATTGGCTGTGTGACACAGGGAGGTCAACCCAGTGCTCTGTGACAACCTAGAGAAGATGCAGTGGGAGGTGGGAGGCAGGCTCAAGAGGGAAGGGGCATTTGTGTACCTGTGGCTGATTCATGTTGATATATGGCTATGGCAGAGACCAGCACAAAATTGTAAAGCAATTATCTTGCAATAAAAAATTAACAACAAAAAGAGCAATATAAGAAAGTATGTGAAGCAGTCCCTGATATAATGTAAATGCTGAACAAATGTTATTTATCAGATTGTTAAAACTTATTTGCAGCTGCATGAGAAATGCCTTTTCATCATGTATTACCAAATATACTGTGTTCTGTTGTCCCCATCCAGCTACTGGCCCATTTTCATCTGTACTTCCTAACAAATTATTATAAAGAGTTTCCTATATTTGCTGTCTTGCTCTCATTCTCCTTCTTAACTCATTGAAATGAGGCTTTTATCCAAACCACGCTAGTGAAGCAGACCTTATAACATGAATTGAGGTCCCCAGTGATTGACCACATGTCAGTCAGTTGTCAGTTCTCTCTCTTTGTCCTGATTGACTTCTTAAGAGCAGTTGACATGGTTGATGATTCCCTCATTGAACAAGTTTCTTCTTTAAACTTCAGGCACATGGGAAGCCTCATTCCCTCCACTTTGGGGGCCCCTCTCTTTGCTGCTGGCCCCCTCCTGTTCTCTCCTCTACCAGACCCCTGAAAGTGGGCATCCTCCAGGGCTCAGTCTTTGGTCCTGCTCTTTTTATCTGCATTCTCTTCAACCTGATCTGACCTGGTTCCATAGCTTCAGTTCAGTTCAGTCACTCAGTCATGTCTGACTCTTTGCAACCCCATGGACTGCAGCATACCCGGTCTCCCTGTCCATCACCAACTCGCAGAGTTTACTCAGACTCATGTCTTTTGAGATGGTGATGCTATCAAACATCTCATCCTCTGTCAGCCCCTTCTCCTCCACTTTCAATCTTTCCCAACATCAGGATCTTTCAGATTAGTCAGTTCTTCCCAGTAGGTGGCCAATGCATTGAAGTTTCTGCTTCAGCATCAGTCCTTCCAATGGATAGTCAGGACTGATTTCCTTTAGGATGGACTGATTGGGTCTCCTTCCAGTCCAAGAGACTCTCAAGAGTCTTCTCCAACACCACAGTTCAAAAGCATCAATTCTTCAGTGCTCAGCTTTCTTTAGAGTCCAATTCTCATATCCATACATGACTACTGGAAAAACCATAGCTTTGACTAGACAGACCTTTGTTGGCAAAATAATATCTCTCCTTTTTAATATGCTGTAAGAAATGGAGTAACCATCATGGTCAACAAAAGAGTCCAAAATGCACTACTTGGATGCAATCTCAAAAATGACAGAATGATCTCTGTTCATTTCCAAGGCAAACCATTTAATATCACAGTTATCCAAGCCTATGCCAGAACCAGTAACACTGAAGAAGCTGAAGTTGAACGGTTCCATGAAGACCTACAAGACCTTTTAGAACTAACGCCTAAAAAGATGTCCTTTTCATTATAGGGGACTAGAATACAAAAGTAGGAAGTCAAGAAACACCTGGAATAACAGGCAAATTTGGCCTTGGAGTACAGAATGAAGGAGGGCAAAGCTAATAGAGTTTTGCTAAGAAAATGCACTGGTCATAGCAAACACAACAACACAAGAGAAGACTACACATGGACATCACCAGATGGTCAACAATGAAATCAGATTGATTATATTCTTTGCAGCCAAAGATGGAGAAGCTCAAAACAGTCAGCAAAAACAAGTCCAGGAGCTGACTGTGGCTCAGAGCATGAGCTCCTTTTGCCAGATTCAGACTTAAATTGAAGAGAGCAGGGAAAACCACTAGACCATTCAGGTAAGACCTAAATCAAATCCTTATGATTATACAGTGGAAGTGAGAAATAGATTTAAGGGACTAGATCTGATAGAGTCCCTGATGAACTATGGACAGAAGTTCGTGACATTGTACAGGAGACAGGGATCAAGACCATCCCCATGGAAAAGAAATGCAAAAAAGCAAAATGGCCGTCTGAAGAGGCCTTACAAATAGCTGTGAAAAGAAGAGAAGTGAAAAGCAAAGGAGAAAAGGAAAGATATAAGCACCTGAATGCAGAGTTCCAAAGAATAGCAAGAAGAGATAAGATAGACTTCCTCAAAGATCAGTGCAAAGAAATAGAGGAAAACAACAGAATGGGAAAGACTAGAGATCTCTTCAAGAAAATTAGAGATACCAAGGGAACATTTCATGTAAAGATGGGCTTGATAAAGGACAGAAATGGCATGGACCTAACAGAAGCAGAAGATATTAAGAAGCGGTGACAAGAATACACAGAAGAACTGTATGAAAAAGATCTTCACAACCCAGATAATCACGATGGTGTGATCACTCACCGATAGCTAGACTTCCTGGAATGTGAAGTCAACTGGGCCTTAGAAAGCATCACTACGAACAAATCCAGTGGAGGTGATGGAATTCCAGTTGAGCTATTTCAAATCCTGAAAGAGGATGCTGTGAAAGTGCTGCACTCAATATGCCAGCAAATCTGGAAAACTCAGCAGTGGCCATAGGACTGGAAAAGGTCAGTTTTCATTCCAATTCCAAAGAAAGGCAATGCCAGAGAATGCTCAAACTACCACAAGGAGATCCAACCAGTCCATTCTAAAGGAGATCAGTCCTGGTGTTCTTTGGAAGGACTGATGCTGAAGCTGAAACTCCAATACTTTGGCCACCTCATGAGAAGAGCTGACTCATTGGAAAAAACTCTGATGCTGGGAGGAATTGGGGACAGGAGGAGAAGGGGATGATAGAGGATGTGATGGCTGGATGTCATCACTGACTCAATTGACTTGAATTTGGGTGAACTCCGGGAGTTGGTGATGGACAGGGAGGCCTGGTGTGCTGCAATTTATGGGGTTGCAAAGAGTGGGATATGACTGAGTGACTGAACTGAACTGACCACACAATTGGACTCATCTCACACGCTAGTAAAGTAATGCTCAAAATTCTCCAAGCCAGGCTTCAGCAATATGTGAACTGTGAACTTCCAGATGTTCAAGCTGGTTTTAGAAAAGGCAGAGGAACCAGAGATCAAATTGTCAGCATCTGCTGGATCATCAAAAAAGCAAGAGAGTTCCAGAAAAGCATCTATTTCTGCTTTATTGACTATGCGAAAGCCTTGATGGTGTGGATCACAATAAACTGTGGAAAATTCTGAAAGAGATGGGAATAACAGACCACCTGATCTTTCTCTTGAGAAATCTGTATGCAGGTCAGGAAGCAACAGTCAGAACTGGACATGGAACAACAGACCGGTTCCAAATAGGAAAAGGAGTATGTCAAGGCTGTATATTGTCACCCTGCTTATTTAACTTATATGCAGAGTACATCATGAGAAACACTGGACTGGAAGAAACACTAGCTGGAATCAAGATTGCCAGGAGAAATATCAATAACCTCAGATATGCAGATGACACCACCCTTATGGCAGAAAGTGAAGAGGAGCTAAAAAGTCTCTTGATGAAAGTAAAAGAGGAGAGTGAAAGAGTTGGCTTAAAGCTCAACATTCAGAAAACAAAGATCATGGCATCTGGTCCCATCACTTCATGGGGAATAGATGGGGAAACAGTAGAAACAGTATCAGACTTTATTTTTGGGCTCCAAAATCACTGCAAATGGTGATTGCAGCCATGAAATTAAAAGATGTTTACTCCTGGAAAAAAAGTTATGATCAACCTAGATAGCATATTAAAAATGAGAGACATTACTTTGCCAGCCAAGGTCCATCTAGTCAAGGCTATGGTGTTTCCAGTGGTTATGTATGGATGTGAGAGTTGGACTGTGAAGAAAGCTGAGCACTAAAGAACTGATGCTTTTGAACTGTGGTTTTGGAGAAGACTCTTGAGAGTCCCTTGGACTGAAAGGAGGTCCAACCAGTCCATTCTGAAGGAGATCAGCCTTGGGATTTTTGGAAGGAATGATGCTAAAGCTGAAACTCCAGTACTTTGGCCACCTCATGTGAAGAGCTGACTCACTGGAAAAGACTCTGATGCTGGGAGGGATTGGGAGCAGGAGGAGAAGGGAATGACAAAGGATGAGATGGCTGGATGGCATCACTGACTCGATGGACGTGAGTCTGAGTGAACTCCGGGAGTTGGTGATGGACAGGGAGGCCTGGCGTGCTGGGATTTTGGGGTCGCAAAGTTGGACCCGACTGAGCCACTGAACTGTACTGTACTGAGTGACTGAACTGAACTGAGGGTGATCATAACTTGTCCAAGGAATAAATGTCTTTTAGTTTCATGGCTACAGGCACTATCTGCAGTGATTTTGGAGCCCTCTCCCAAAAGTAAAGTCTGTCACTGTTTACACTGTTTCCCCATCTATTTGCTGTGAAGTGATGGGACCAGATGTCATGATCTTAGCTTTCTATGATCCATATTTCAGATAATATCCATATGTTGATGAATCCTCTACTGTATGTTTCTAGCCCTAATTGCTTCCCTGGGATCCTCACTCTGATATTGAACTGGTTAGTGGGCATTACTACAGGGTTGTCTAATACGCAACTGGGATGCAACATGCCCAGACTAGAACTACTAATTCTTCTCCGAAGTTTTCCTTCTCGCCAACCCTACCATGAGTAAGTGGCGCACCATCTGTACTAGGCTGCAGCCTAGGATTCATCCTGGATTGCTTCCTTAATTTTGTTCTCTGTTAGTGAAAAGTCCCCACAGTCTCTCTTTGTAATTCTTCTACAGTTGATGACTCTACTTTTCATCCTTCCTTTAGTTTTCCTGACTTTCCAAAGTAAGTCTGATTAGGTCACCCTTCCCAGAAAGACTCTAAAACTTTCATTATGCTTAGAATGAACATCAGTTTCCTTGACATGGCCTAGAAGGCCTCTCATGAGCTTGTTCTTTTCTGTCTCTGGGATCTTATCTTCTGGTTCTTCCTTGATCCCTTCACTATAAACACATTGGATTTCTTTGATCTTGAGCATACTAAGCCCTTCTCAGTGCCTTCACACTAGTGTTTCCTTCTGTAGTGATATCCTTTTTGCAGATATTTTCATGGATGTTGCCTTCTCATCATGCAAGTATCAATTAAAATATAGTACTGAGTATCAACAGAATGGTCTATATTTATTTAGAATTGTTAATTAAAAATGGCTCTTTTGTTGATATGTATTTTGTTTTTCATAACTGTTAGGAACTAGAGGTTTAACTTAATTTTCTCCAAAAATTTAGCTAATTATTCCAGTACCATTTATTTAATAGGCAGCTATTTTCTCCACTAATTTGAAATGCCAATAGCAGACACCTCAACTGCTTGTACTGGCATTTCTTATGAAGGAATTGGTGAATGCATTTAACCCAGATTTGGATTTCACAGAATGGCTAGCAAGTCTTGTGGATGGTGGCCAAGGTTTATATTTGGTTGAAAATCCTTTGGTCTCCAGGGAATTTTAATTTTATGCTAGCATCTACTATTCAAAGAAATTTATTTGTGGACAACACTCTTGTGAGCATCATAAGAAATGTCCAAGTTAAATGCCTATTAACTACCTCCTTATCTGTAAAATATCTGACCCATATGGTAAAGAGTCTGCCTGCAGTGCAGGAGACCTGGGTTCAATCCCTGGGTCAGGAAGATCTCGTGGAGAAGGTAATGGCAACCCACTCCAGTATCCTTGCCTGGAAAATTCCATGGATGGAGGAGCCTAGCAGGCTACAGTCCACGACGGAGTCACAAAGAGTTGGACATGAGTAAGCAACTTCACTCCTATCTCTAAAATATTTTTCTAGCCCCTTTAGCTGTGAATCTTAGGATTCTAGGGTTGGGTTATTAAAAAACTTTTCTCATATATTTTCAATGAACTCAACCCATATATAGTGATATTTAAGATATTCTGTGTTTCCATACCTTTTTTTTGGTTTGTTTGTTTGCCTTAGAGATTAGAATATAGAAATTCAGCTGTTTCTAGGTATTTCTTTTCTGGAAAAATATTTGTCAACATCAAAGACAGTGCTTGTTGTTAGCATTTTGAGATTCTAAACTTTGCCTCACATCCATCTTTGTTCTCTTTTTAGCTCAGCTGCTGAGTTTTGTTTTTACTATATGACCAGACAAAATGTTAATAATCGTGGGGCCCCTGGAGTATGCTGGAGTTGTGCAGGCTTTACTCTTTCACTCCTGTTAATGCAGGAAATTTCTGATCTTCCAAAGAGACTGAAATGCAGAAATATCAATGTTTGTTCAAGATCTCTTTTTCCCAAATAGTTGTGCTGAATTTATACCTTATTTGGACAGTTTCCATATTGAAAGGCTCAGAATGCTCTACTGACTCCTTTTTTGCCCTCCAAGAAAAAGGTCTAAACATTTAAAATAGAAATAGCGAAGCTATGATGTGGGAAGTGTGGTCATAGGGAAGAATGTCATTTTGATAACAGAAAGCAGGAAAACTCCTGAACAGAGCCTGGCTTCGTTCTTGTCAGGGCTAAATAAATAATGCATTTCTCAAAGCCTGTATCTTTGGATAAAAACCTCGGTTTGGGTAAAGAAGAAAGGCATTTCAACTCTATTATTGGCCTTCAGATTGTTTCTGTTTTCCACCAATTCTGAAATTGCAGTCAATTAGGTACTTTTTCTTGTGACAGATTGGAAACCAGAAGGGAGCTTTATGAATTCAAACAGAGAAATTTGAGCTAAAAATGTCTGTAAAGTACTGCTTTGCACATTTTCTCTTTAGAATTTACATAGTACATTAATTTTTTGATATAAGCAATTATGAGATGTGTTAGGCTTAGCCTTCTGTAAAGGTAATAGAAGACATGCCCTATTTTGATTTTCTAATTTTTAAATGTATTTATTTTAATCATTTGCATTTTGCTACAAAATTGATAGGCTGATTGGAATGGGATCTCATAAACCTGAATCCCCACACTTTCTCCTTGATTATCAATTCTTACGTTTTTAGACTTGATTCTGTGTTGATGATCCATGAGAGCTAAACTTTTTTGAGTTTGTAGCACCATCTGGGCTTCTCATTCTAAGTCTGAGATGAAAATGATATATTTCCTTTTATGGTTGGCCATAAGCTTTTGGTTTCTTAAGAGCAAAGCTTCCCACTCAGGGTTCCAGTGGCCTATCTGTGCTCGTGAGTGGAACTTACAGGAACAAGCCTGGGTCGGCATCTCGTGGTCATGGTTTTTCTCCTGTACGATCCATTCTAAATTTCCCTGCTTTCAGTTAGCATTTCTGCTGGTTTTGGTGCCTTACCTGGTGGTGTGACCCAAGCTCTCATTCCTGAGGGGTTTGAGCCCCTGATAATTCTACCCTTCTCTAGTTATGGCTGTTACACGTGTCCATTTACAGTCGAAATTGGAGAAAGGAGTACCAGAGTTGTTTGAGTGGATCACTTGAATTCCAGATATATTCCTCCTTGTCTACACCTCCACCTGCTAATTAGGGTCAGTTACCCTGCCATGATAATGACCATTCTTTTTGTCTGTTGGCCCCTGGACAAGGGAGTTCAAAGTACCCAAGTTATAGTCTTAGCTTGTAATTCAGTGAGCTCTTTGTTGTGTTCCCTGACAAGACAGTCCCCCATCTTTGGTCCAAGACTTGAACTCTGCAGGGCCCAGAGCTGTGGGAACAGGAAGCACAAAATGCCCCTGTGAGACACTGGGAATGATGATCAATGGGGGCGATTTCTGCTTCTGTGCTTCAGTCCTGGATCCATGGAGGCTTTTTAGTGAGGAACAGAAGTCTCTGATTCAGTGTGTCTGCACCCTAAAGGATGACACACCCATCATCACAGAGTATTGCTTCTGAGCTGGCTTTCTAGCCCAAGTGATACTCAGTGAAGGGCCGGGGTGAAGCTCATTATTGAATTCAGTAGGATTAAAGAAACGACTATATACTGAAAATGGGGTACCCAGTTTCTCCTCTCAGAGTGGACTGATTCTCAGGAAACATGTAACCAGAGAGGAGATCAGAAGTTTTGTGCTTGGATAATAAATGCCCATATCAAATGCATTTGATAACACCACAGTGAATGTCCAGTTCTCTGCTGATGGAGCGATTGCTTTTAAAATCAAATTAACTGAACTGTTCGAACATATGGAAAATAGTAATTGTAGGCATTTTGCAGATATGATGGGCACATGGAGAAAAGTTAAGCATAGTGCATAGAAAACTAAGAAAGCAGATTTTAAAGAAAAAGCCATGTGCTAACTTCTCATTGTATTGATTTGTCACATTTATTGTCTCCTACTGGAATATCAGAGCCAAGGTGCCTGGGAACACTGTTCACAGATATTCCAAACGCTTAGAATGGAGCCTGCCACTTAGGAGAGCTGAAGAAACAACAATTGAAGATAGCCCCGTTGGTGCCTTGGAATATGGTTAAGCAACAGTAAATATTTGTCGAATGGGCTTGAATGATTTGATAAATGCTGCCATTTGATAAATGGCACAGTGGTAAAGAATCTGCTGCTAGTGTAGGAGATGTGAGTTTGATTCCTTGGTTGGGAAGATCCCCTGTAGGAGGAAATGGTAGCCTGCTCCAATATTCTTGCCTGGAAAATCCCATGGACAGGGGAGTCCGTCCTTGTAGATTGTTGAGCTACGGTCCATGGGGTCACAAAGGGTCAGGGATGCCTGAGTATGAACACACGCATGTGCACACACACATGAGGAGTAAACTATACCTCGAGCTTTTATTTGTTCTTTCAGTATCCATTTGACCCTTTAAAAATTAATTTAGTTATCATCATATATATTACAATGAGTATATGCTAAGTCACTTCAGTCATGTCTGACTCCTTGCAACCTATGGACTGTGGTCTGCCAGGGGATTCTTCAGGCAAGAATACTGGAGTAGGTTGCCATTTCCTCCTCCAAGTTATCTTCCCAGCCCAGGGATCAAATCCAGGTCTCCTGTGCCTCCTGTGTGGCAAGCAGATTCTTTACCACTGAGCCACTGGGGAAACCCAATTTATTATAATAATATAACACATTTCATTAATGGGGGCTTCCCTGGTGGCTCAGATGGTAAAAGAATCCACCTGCAATGCAAGAGACCTGGGTTTGGTCCTTCAGTCAGGAAGATCCCCTGGAGAAGGGAATGGCAATCACTCCAGTATTCTTACCTGGAGAGTTCCTTGGACAGAGAGACTATAATAAAATACAATTATATGACAGCAATGGAAAAGGAGATCTTTTCAACCAAGGGTACAGTAGATACATGGTTCAATATAAACACTTATTTTTAAAAGCATCTGTTGTATGAGTTGTTTGCTTGCAGTCAGTGCAGTGATACAGCTTTGAAATTATAGATATACCTTGTTTTATTGCACCTTATTTTTTTTTTTATTGTACTTCACATGTTCTGTGTGTTTTACAAACTGAAATTTTGTGGCAACCCTGCATTGAACAAATTTATTTTTTTTTTCTAACAACATTTGCTCACTTCATGTCACTGTCACATTTTGTTAATTCTTGAAGTATTTCAAGCTTTCTCATTATTATATTTTTAGGGTGATCTATGATCAGTGATCTTTGATGTTACTATTGTAATTGTTATGGGGCACCACAAACCATGTCCATTAAGATAGTAAACTTAATAAATGTGTGTGTTCTGACTGCTTCACCAACCAGCCATTCCCTACCTCTCTCCTTGGGCCCCCCTATTCCCCAAGTCACAGCACTGCTGGAGGTTGACCAGTTAACAATCCTACAGTGGCCTCTAAGTGAAAGAGTTGCAAGTCTTTTCATTTAAAATCAAGAACTAAAAATGTTTAAGCTTAGTGATCACAGCATGTTCAAAGCTAGGCCTCTTGCACCAAGCAGTTAGCAAGGTTGTGAATGCAAAGGCAAGACTCTTGAAGGGAATGAAAGTGCTATTCCAGTGAACACATGAATGATAAGAAAGCAAAACAGCCTTGTTGCCTTTATGATGAAAGTTTTGGTGGCCTGGATAGAAGATCCAATGAACCACAACATCCCCTCAAGCCAAAGCCTAATCCAGAGCAAGGCCCCCGCCTCTCTTCAGTTCAGTGAAGGCTGAAAGAAATGAGGAAGATGCAGAAGATAAGTTTGAAGCTAGCAGAGGTTGGTTCATGAGATTCAAGGAAAAGAAGCCACCTCCAAAACATAAGAGTTCAGGGTGAAGCAGCAAGTGCTGATGAAGAAGCGCCAGTTTCAGAATATCTACCTAAGATAGTGAGAGTGGCTTCACCAAATAAAAGATTTTTCAGTGTAGAAGAAACAGCCTTCTGTTAGAAGAAGAATGCCGTCTAAGACTTTCATCGCTAGAGAGAAGAAACCAATGCCTGACTTCAGTGCTTCAGGGGACAATCTGACTCCTTTGCAGCTGGTGACTTGAAGTTGAAGCCAGTGCCTGAACTCACTGACCACTTGGGAGTCTTAGGGCCCTTAAGAATTATGCTAAATCGCTTCTGGTTGTACTATGGAAGTGGAACCACAAAGCCAGAATGCCAGTACGTCTGTGGCAACATGGTTTATGGACCATTTTAAACCCACTCTTGAGATCTACTGCTCAGAAAAAAGATTCCAGAGATATTACTGCTCATTGACGATGCACCTCATCACCCAAGAACTGTAATGGATGTATACAGTGAGGTTAATGTGGTGTTCGTGCCTGCTGACACAGCTTTCATTCATTCTCCAGCCCGCAGAGCAAGGAGTCATTTGGACTATCAAGTCTTATTCTTTAAGAAGTACATTTTATAAAGCTCTAGATAGTGTCATAGATAGTGATTCCTCTAGTGGATATGGGCAGAGTAAATTGAAAACCTGGAAAGGATTCACAATTCTAGATTCCATTAGGATCATTTTTAATTCATGAGAAGAGGCCAAATATCAACATTAATAGACTTTTTTGAAATAAGTTAATTCTAATCCTCATGGATAACTTTGAGGGGTTCAACTTCAGTGGATAAAGTAACTGCAGATGGGATGGAAATAGCAAGAGAACTGGAAGTAGAGGCTGAAAATGACTGAATTGCTTCAATCACATGATAGATTTTTCATGGATGAGGAGTTCCTTCTTACAGGTAAGCAAATAATTGGTTTCTTGAGATGGAATCTACTCCTGGTGAGATGTCATGAAGGTTGTTGAGTGACAACAAAGGGTTTAGAAAATGACATAAACTTAGTGGGTAAAGCAGAAGCGGGGTTTGAGAAGACTGATGCCCATTTTGTAAGAAGTTTTACTTGGGTAAAGTGCTATCAAACAGCATTGCCTTCTATAGAGAAATCATTTGCAAAAGGAAGAGCCAACTGATGCAGCAGACTTCATTGTTGTTTTATTCTAAGAAATCACCACAGCCACCTCAGCCTTCAGCAACCACCACCCTAATCAGTCACCAACCATCAGCTTCAAGGCAAGAACCTCTGTCAGCATAGAGATTTAAACTCACTGAAGGATTGAACTGTGGTTAACATTTTTTAGCAATAAAATATTTTCAAAATTAAGCTGTGTACATTGTTTTTAGACATAAATCTATTGCACATTTAATGAACTATAACACAACTCAGTATGCCAACAAATTTGGAAAACTCAGCAATGGCCAAGGAGTGGAAAAGGTCAGTTTTCATTCCAATCCCAAAGAAAGGCAACGCCAAAGAATGTTCAAACTACGATACAACTGCACTCATTTCACACGCTAGCAAAGTAATGCTGAAAATTCTCCAAGCTAGACTTTGACAGTATGTTAACCAAGAATTTCCATATTTCAAGCTGGATTTAGAAAAGGCAGAGGAAGGAACCAGAGAGCAAATTGCCAACATCTGTTGGATCATCAAAAAAGCAAGAAAATTCCAGAAAAACATCTACTTCTGCTTCATTGACTACACTAAACCCTCTGGCTGTGTGGATCATAGCAAACTATGGAAAATTCTTAAAGAGATAGGCATACCAGACCACTTTACCTGCCTCCTGGGAAACCTGTATGCAGGTCAAAAAGCAACAGTTAGAACCAGACATGAAACAAAAGGCTGGTTCCAAATTGGGAAAGGAGTCAAGGCTGTATATTGTCACTGTGCTTATTCAACTTATATGCAGAGCACATCATGTGAAATGCCAGACTGGAGGAAGTACAAGCTGGAATCAAGATTGCAGGAGAAATATGAATAACTTCAAATATGCAGATGACACCACCCTTATGGCTTTTTGAAATAAGTTGATTCTAACGCTCATGGATAATTTTGAGGGGTTCAAGACTTCAATGGATGAAGTAACTACAGATCTGATGGAAATAGCAAGAGAACTAGAAGTAGAGGCTGTACTAGAAGTAGAAAGCAAAGAGGAACTAAAGAGCCTCCTGATGAAAATGAAAGAGGAGAGTGAAAAAGCTGGCTTAAAACTCAACATTCAGAAACTAAGATCATGGCATCTGGTCCCATCACTTCATGACAAATAGACGGGGAAATAATGAAACAGTGACAGAGTTTATTTTGGGGGCTCCAAAATCAGTGCAATGGTGACTGCAGCCATGAAATTAAAAGACACTTACTCCTTGGAAGGAAAGTTATAACCAACCTAGATAGCATATTAAAAAGCAGAAATGTTACTTTGCTGAAAAAGGTCCTTATAGTCAAAACTATGTTTCTCTGGTAGTCATGTATGGATGGGAGAGTTGGACCATGAAGAAGACCAAGCACCAAAGAATTGATGCTTTTGAACTGTGGTGTTGAGAAGACTCTTGAGAGTCCTTTGGACTGCAAGGAAATCCAACCAGTCCATCCTAAAGGAGATCAGTCCTGAGTATTCATTGCTGAAGCTGAAGCTCCAATACCTTGGCCAGCTGATGCAAAGAACTGACTCAGGAAAACACCATGATGTTGGGAAACACTAAAGACGTGAGGAGAAGGGGACAACAGAGGATGAGATGATTGGATGGCATCGCCAACTCGATGGGCATGAATTTGAGCAACTCTGGGAGTTGGTGAAGGACAGGGAAGCCTGGTGTGCTGCAGTCCACAGGGTTGCAAAGAGTCAGACATGACTGAGCAACTGAACTGAACTGAGTGTAGCTCCAGCATTCTTGCCTGGAAAACCCCATGGACAGAGGAACCTGGTGGGATACAGTCCATAGGGTTGCAAAGAGTAGGACACGACCTAGCAACTGAACCTGCACACACACACCAAGATAACTTTGGTATGCACTGGGAAACCAGAAAATTTTTATGACTGTATTGCCATACTCAACTTTACTACATTGGTCTGGAACTCCACCATACGTCTGTGGTGTATACATTTTCTACAACAAGTTCAAAGCATTTTCTATGCTTAAAGTTCTCACAACAGAGTGACAAAGGCATTATGTCCCAGAAATCCTTATGCATATTTTTAGTTGGAAAATAGAAAGGCAGAGCCAGGTAGCCATCTAGGCAAGGAGCACTGTGGGAAGATGCTGGTGGGGTTTAGGGCCACGGTTGACTTCTGTGATCCATGTTGTGGCTCTGCTTGCTGGAGAACTTTGCCAAGCCTCTACCCATAGCTTCAAGCAAGTGACTTTTTTTTTTAAATTGTATTGATATTTATTTTATTTGAGTATAATTGGTTTACATTGTTGTATTAGTTCCTGCTGTACAACAAGGTGAATCAGCTCTCTGAATACATATATCTCTTCCCGCTTCAACCTTCCTCCCAAACTCCCGCCCTTCTGTAGGTCATTAAAGAGCACCAAGCTGAGCAAGTGATCTTTACTATTATCACTTTCCAGAGTTTTCTCCTGGTTTTCAGTGGCCCACTTGTTTTATATTCTCTCTAATATTTATCTCTTTGCATTATTTTCTTGGCCTGTTTTTTTTTTTTTTCTACTTTCTTTTCTTTCTTTGGTCTAAAGGATGTCTTATTCAGATTTTAGATCAGCTAAGAATTTCCACTTAGATTAGGTCCAGAGTCATGAAATTGTAATTAAATTGTCAACGCCTATAGTGCCCTAATGTTGTTATTCTGAGAAAGGATACAGGACAGGGGTTGGGTCAGTGACTCCAGATGAGAAATGGGGGTATTGAGTTGTGAAAAAATGTGGTGTTTAGGACACTCTGGGGATAGAAAGGGAATGATAAAGCTAGGGACTTTCAGAGCAAAATACATCTGAAACCTAGCAGGAAACCGATATGAAAAAGTCTCAGCTTCCTCTGGATTCAAAGGGCAGAGAGAAACAGTTCTTGCCTTGCAACAAAGGGTAAACCAACGAGGAATGACAGACCTGCCCAATCACAGTTTATAGCCGAGAATTCCCCAAGTTGTAACAAAGCAGATTGTTTAGTTTAAATAGCTAACTTTCTTCGTTTTACTGGAGGAGAACATAGGCAAATGTGGAAGCAGATAATGCTGTGGGCTATAAGGAAGCACCCTTGTATGCACCTTCTATATTATAGTAGATGAAAGACACCAAAGTGGCAGATTTATTGGATAGTTAAAGATGAATCATGCAGGGAAGTAGCCTGAACTTCGTGAGATGTATGTTGTTTCAAGCAGCTATTAATTCTGTGCTATAATTAGCAGCAGATGATTTTGAGTAGAGCCGATATGATTATCGTTTCTTTGCTACTGCATGTAACAATTTCCAAGTGTGCTAATGCAGATGGGAGCAAGACAGAGGGTAAGATGCAGATGTATAATTGGACAGCCACAGAGACCACTGTTTGGTGATCATTCTATTTGAGTATTATGCTGTTCAATACATACTTTTAAAAAGAGGTCTAACATCCTAACAACCTAATAAATCTACTTCTCAAGGGGTTCATGTTACTGAATACAGTAAGAATCATTGCAAAACAACACCTGAATAGGTTCATTTGTGAAGATTTGCAAATGTGGCAGTAACAGAGAATAATGTAGAATTTCTTTTAACACCCAGAGTGAAGATTCAGTTCAGTTCAGTTGCTCAGTTGTGTCCAACTCTTCACGACTCCATGAACTGCAGCATGCCAGGCCTCCCTGTCCATCACCATCTCTCGGAGTTCACTCAGACTCACGTTCATCAAGTCAGTGATGCCATCCAGCCATCTCATCCTCTGTCGTCCCCTTCTCCTCCTGCCCCCAATCCTTGCCAGCATCAGAGTCTTTTCCAGTGAGTCAACTCTTCACATGAGGTGGCCAAAGTACTGGAGTTTCAGCTTCAGCATCATTCCTTCCAAAGAAATCCCAGGGCTAATCTTCAGAATGGACTGGTTGGATCTCCTTGCAGTCCAAGGGACTCTCAAGAGTCTTCTCCAACACCACAGTTCAAAAGCATCAATTCTTTGGCGCTCAGCCTTCTTCACAGTCCAACTCTCACATCCATACATGACCACAGGAAAAACCATAGCCTTGACTAGACAATTAGCTTCCATTTTACAGCTGCATCTAGTTATATCAGTATATTAATTAATTGTTGCTTATGCATGGAAACAAAGTCTACACTATCGAGAAATGCCAAGGTATATATTCTATTTCACTTAAAATGAATTAGTTCATCCTGGGGCTGAACCCCAGGATGAGTGTAAGGGTAGAGATCAATAAATGTACAAACACCTGCATGGATCCTGTCAGTGCTCTGCCTGTGTCTCCTCGGAGTTAGCTCCATTTCCCTCTGTCCTGTTTCCTTTGTGCTTCCTTTTTGGAAGGAATACCCTTCAGGCTGCTGGAGCTAGCTTTGCTTCTGTGCAAGGAGAGCAGGGAATGTCTGGGCATTTAGTCCCCAGATCCAGCCCGTAACCAGTGATGGACATGTTGAGGTAATACCTCTCAATCTCCCTTGCCCTTGAGGGGACAATGGCCTGCCCTCGAGTCCCAGTGGGATTGAGCTGAAGCTACGTTCTCCAGGACTTGGCTTGAAATCTCAGCCTTGCACGGCTCCCTTCCCTGTCTCCTTTCCCCATGTCCAGGTTGTTTATTTCAGAATACTTCCTAATAAATCAGTTTTACATAATGCATGAATCCACATCTTGGGGTCCCCTCATGGGGAAGCCAACCTGGGCACTTGCCCTATGCAGTTAGAATTGGAATGCCATGGAGTGGCAGACTGTTGTGTTATAATTCCTAATGTTTCCATTCTATTTCCTTTCATTCCATTAATGACTTTCTTCTTACCGTTATTCCTGCTTCTTTTTCCTACAGAAATCCCCCACTGGTCTTCTGTAGGTTTTTAGGATAGGTATGTACTGTTAAAGATTCATATTGTATATAAGTAAGCCTCTACATATGCCTATTAGTAGGTTACCTGAGACTTTAGTTAAATGAGAGACTTCAGTTATTTTTGTACTTGGGAAGGGAATTCCTCTTTAGCATTCAGATCCATGAATCTGCTTTGTAAACAAATTACTTCCTATACCAGTTTATTTCAGTGCATTGGAAGCAGCACTAAAAATTTATCTGGTGTCTGCATAAATCTGTAAATAGAAGAGGGAAAAAGAAAAATGAGAAGTGGGGAAGGTTGCTAATAGTTACTGGGAATCTACTATATACCAGACACTATATGTGACCTGAAGAATGGCAGGTCAAGGCACTTGCCCCAAGGTCACACAATTAATAGCAGTCAGGCAGGAATTTAAACCTGAACAGAAGTGAGGGAACATAAGCTTCTGTGTCATTTGAGGGAAACCTGTACTCGTATGCATTACGATGATTCTGCTTCTGCTGTCTTCACGCAAGCTTGTCAGTCTTCTTGGTTAAATTTACCACTGGCCCTTTTTCCCCATTCTTACAGCCAAGGATCTGTGTCAGGCTTCAGGGGACTGCTGCCACCGGCTCTGCGCACTCCCTTTTGCATAGGAAAGCCAGCATCACCTTTTTTAGAGTGCCATGGCATCTCCAGAACACAGCTGTCATTCCCCAATCCCTCTGTCCATAAAATTAAAAACATTTTTTATTATGGTCTTAGAGACTTTCCATTAGTAGGAGGAAAGTTCTCCTTTCGCCTGTTGCTGTTATTGTCCATTGGCTTTGACACACAGTTCTGTTTTAGCAGGATAAACCAATTTGCTTTTAAGCAATGCACAAGCCAGACATGGGCCTAGGACGTCTAAATTCTTTCTCTCCTGACTGCTGACACGCGTGTCTTTTCCATGTGAGGTCCACCAAGCCCTGGTACCGGAACCCTTACCAGCAGAGAGGAGGCCTCAGTCTTTGTCCATTAGGCCCTCACCTGACTGTGCACACCCCTCCCAGCCCCACTCAGACACTAGCCTGAGGGGCTTCCATATCCTTCAGTGGCCCTGCTCTTTGTTTTCCTGTTGTGAATATTCATGCATTATTATTCATTCTCCTCAAACTTTCCATCTCTTGGTGAAACCTCTGATTTCCTGGTGAACTTTATGCTACTTTGATAACTTTGTGTTTAATTGTGAGATAGCAGAGTTTAGAGCTTAGAACTGAGAGCAACTTTTGAGGCCCTCTAATCCAACCTTCTCAATTTAATTTGTACAATTTATGACCTAAAACATTTCGTAATTTCAGCAGTCATATAATTTTCAGTTCAGGAAACTTTGATGACAGAAGAAAACAAAAAACAAGGATCACATGCAGCATTACTGTCCAATGATAACTGTTACTGATATTTTGATGTATATATTTAAATGAAATATCTTTTATGCTTGTCTTATAAAAATTTAAGTATGACTATTTTATGTGTTTCATATATGTTTTTAAGATATTTTAATTAGGCATGTAATGAGTGCATACTCACTGTTAAAAATTCTAACAATATAGATAAATTGAAATTTCCCCTTGTTCCCTCGTCCCTATTCACCTTCCCAGTCTGTTTTCTCCTCAGACTTAATTGCTATTAATCAATTCAGTGTATGTCTTTTAAAATCTGTTTCATACACACATATACATATAGAAGTATTTCGTTTTTCTTGCATATGTATTTGTATTGATTGTGTCATTATCTGCGTTGGTCTGAAACTTACTTCCTCACTTAGTGATATACTTTAGACATCTATCTGTGTCAGTCTATCATTTCATTCTGGATCCTGAGCAAATAAATAGCTCAAATAAAGTTAAGTAATTTCAAGACAGTTTGGTGAAACCCTGAACTTCATGGCCAGGGTATAGGGAGATTATAGGAGGCAGTGCCGTACTCTGAGGTTAGTAATACGAGGGCATTGTTTTCACCTCTAGACAGGGGCAGAGAAGATATAGGGGGTGAGTGAGATGGGGTGTGGGGAGGGAAGGAGGGAAAGAACGGGGGTAGGGATGGGAAGAGAGAGACTGTGGAATGAGCTGCTCGACCAAGATTCAGCAGGGGGAGCCAAATGTTGAAGCCCTGCCCCCAACCATATCGTATTTGGACATGGTGCCTTTGGGAGGTAATTAGGGCTAGATGACGTCACAGGGTGGGGTCCTCATGGTGGGATTAGTGCCCTCATAATAGAAGACAAAAGAGTGTGCTCATTCTCACTCCACACCCAGGCACTGAGAGAAGGGCCTGCTGGCACATAGTGAGATGGTAGCCATCTGCAAGCTAGGAACAGCACTCTCACAAAACCAAACCCTGCTGGACCTTCATCACGGATTTGACAGCTTCCAGAACTGTGCAGAGAGAAAATTCTGTTGTTTAAGTCACCCAGTCTATGGCTTTTTGTTATGTAACCCCTCTGATCTTGGGGAGAGGGGAGTCTTTCTTGGCTGACTCTGATGGGAACCTGGAGAGCTAGAGAGTTGTTGATGCAGCCCATGTCAGGCTCCCTAGATTCAGCAGGCATGTGCATGAAGATTTAATTTGTTCATAAATTTCCAGTGCCTCTAGATGACAGGCTTTGTTTTAAGGCGATAAGGTAAAAAAAAAGCTACTGTCATTCAGCAGCTCACACCATTGTATTGGAGCTAGTGTTCCATAGACTTCAGAGTGTTTCTTAACTTCCTTGTGTGAGTTTGTTAATGATTTGTTACTGATAGGAATTTATGTCACTTTAACATTTCCTTCTTTAAACAGTGCTTCATGAATATTTATGTTTATGTATCTTTCTGTACATATAATAATATTTCTCTCTGGTAGAGTCTAAGAAGTAGAATTGCTGGATTAAAGGATACAGGCATGAAAGTGTTAGCCAGTTGAGTCTGACTCTGTGCAACCCCATGGACTGTAGCCTCTGCCTATGGAATTCTCCAGGCAAGAATACTGGAATGGGTAAGCCATTCCCTTCTCCAGGGGATCTTCCCAACCCAGGGACTGAACCTGGGTCTCCCACATTGCAGCAAACTCTTTACTGTCTGAGCCACCAGGGTTTACTATTAAATGAGCTGATCTAAGTTATGCTTCTGCAGCTAGGTTATGAGTTATGCTTCTGCAGCTAGGTTATGAGTGTTTATTTCTCCTCCCACAGTGATAGCCACTATCATTCTCCCAAAGTGTGCCAGTCTAATGCAGACCAGACTGGGAACAGACATAGCCATGGTTTGAGTTTCAGTTTTGCTGACTGCTAGTAGGGAGAAGGCAACGGCACCCCACTCCAGTCCTCTTGCCGGGAAAATCCCATGGATGGAGGAGCCTGGTGGGCTGCAGTCCATGGGGTCACTAAGAGTCAGACACGACTGAGCAACTTTATTTTCACTTTTCACTTTCAGGCATTGGAGAAGGAAATGGCAACCCCTCCAGTGTTCTTGCCTGGAGAATCCCAGGGACGGGGGAGCCTGGTGGGCTGCCATCTATGGGGTCGCACAGAGGCGGACACGACTGAAGCCACTTAGCAGCAGCAGCAGGTTTCTTAACCAGCCAACTGCCAGCTGCTCTCTATGCCCTTCTGTGAGCTGGGCTTTCCTTGAAGTGACTCCAATTTCCCATGCTGTCTCTTTCCTTTTTAATTTTTATTTATTTTTTTAAGTAACGGACTTTATTTTTTAGAATAGTTATAAGCTTATAGAAAAATAGACTAGAAGGGACAAAATTTGCATATACATCTCCCCCATCCTTCCTCTCTCCACACATTTTCCTCTGTGTTAAGATCTTGCATTAGTATAGTACATTGGCTACAGAATGATGAACCAATATTGGTATATTATCATTATTAACTAGAATCCTTAGTTTACATTAAGGTTCATTCTTGACATTGTACATGTTCTATTGGTTTTGCCAAATGCAAAAAGCTATACGGAATAGTTTCATTCTGCTAAAACCCTCCTGTACTCCTCTGTTTATTCTGCTTCCCCTAATTTGTGATGACCATTGATATTTTTACTGCCTCTCTACCTTTAAAATTTTTTTTATGGAAATATAGTTGATTTACAGTGTTGTATTAGTTTCAGGTATACAGCAAAGTGATTCAGTTATACATATATAAGTATATTGTTTTATAAAACATTATCTTCCATTATAGATTGTTATAAGATATTGAGCATAGTTCCCTATGATATACAGTAGGTACTTGTTAGTTATATATTTATTTGAGTAGAAAAGGACAACCTGCTCTAGTATTCTTGCCTGGAAAATTCTGTGAACAAGAAGAGCCTGGTGGGCTACAGTGTATCGGGTCTCAAAGAGTTGACATGACTCAGCAACTAAACCGAAGCCATAGTTGATTTATAGTTTGTGTTAGTTTCAGGTGTACCACAAAGTGAATTAGTTATACATACATGTTTATCCACTCTTTTTAGAGTCTTTTCGCAAGTAAGCCATTACATAGTATTGAATAGAGTTCCCTGTGCTATACAGCACATTCTTATTAGTTATTTATCTTATATAGAGTAGTGTGTATGTATCAATCCCGGTCTCCCAATTTAACCCTTCTGGTAGTCATAATTTTTCTACATCCATGACTCTACGTACATTTTGTAAATAAGTTCTTTTGTACTATTTTTTTTTTTTTTTTTTGGATTACACATGGAAGTGATGGCATATGATAGTTGTCTTTCTGTATCTGACAGATGCCTCAGTATTACAATCTCTAGGTCCATCCATGTTGCTGCAAATGGCATTATTTTGCTCTTTCTGTGGCTGAGTAGTATTCCATTATAACAGAGAAGGCGATGGCAACCCACTCCAGTACTCTTGCCTGGAAAATCCCATGGGCGGAGGAGCCTGGTAGGCTATAGTCCATGGAGTCACGAAGAGTCAGACACGACTGAGCAACTTCACTTTCACTTTTCACTTTCATGCATTGGAGAAGGAAATGACAACCCACTCCAGTGTTCTTGCCTGGAGAACCCCAGGGACGGGGGGAGCCTGGTGGGCTGCCGTCTATGGCACAGAGTCAGACACGACTGACATGACTTAGCAGTATTCCATTATATGTGTCTATATCTTCTTTATTTATCTGTCAATGAACATTTAGATTGTTTCCATTTCTTGGCTGTTGTGAATGGTGCTGCTGTGACAAAATGGTGCATATATTTGATTGAATTATAATTTCATCTGAGTATATGTCCAGGAGTGATATTGCTGGATCATGTGGTAATTCTATTTATAATTTTTTGGGAATCTCTGTACTTTTCTCCACGGTGGCGACACCAATTTACTTTCCTGCCAACAGTGTAGGAGGGTTCTCTTTTCTCCATACCCTCTCCAGCTCTTTGTAGACTTTTTGGTGTTGGCCATTCTGCAGCTGTCCCTTTCTTGCATGTTCCATTTTCTTCTACTCCCATTTGCTCTCTGTCCTTCAGGGAGTCCTCAGAAATTTGTGTGCCCAAGAGTACCCTTTCTTGTTTTTCAGGAATATTCCATCCCTTTCTCTAGGGGATCTTCCCAACCCAGGGATTGAACCCAGATCTCCTGCATTGTAGGCAAATTCTTTACCATCTGAGCCACCAGGGAAGCCCATTACAGAATTCAAATATATTTTTCATATTATATTTGTGATTGGAGGTAGAAGACTAGCGCATGAACTATCTTAGGTATTGCCAGACTTTTGCTGTGAAAGGCCATGTACTAAATTGTTCGAGGTTTTGCAGACCAAATGGTATTTCTCACAAGTAGTCTTTTCTGCCTATGCAGAAGAGAGCTATAGATGATAAGTGATGGATGGATTTGGCCATATTCCAACAAGTATGATTCACAAACAGGTGTTAGACAGGATGTGACTCTCAGGCACTGGTTTGTGGCTGCTTGACTTTCTCCCTTTTGTGATTGGTGAAGACTGAGCCATAGATGACGTCAAGAGATTTGCCCAAAGCTATCCTCTAGGGAGTAGAAGAACTCAATTGATCTCCTCATCCACTTACTCATCTGTGATCTTTCCTCTACTTTGCTCTTTTTGCAGTGTTAAAGAATTTCCTAAACATAGCTAAGCTCCCCCAGAGCCTTGGAAATGAGAAAGTTACTTTCAGCTTTTTACTTTTTGTTGTTTGACTTGAGGAAATAAAGCCCAGGCCAAGTTGCCCAACTATGGAACTACTGGGGGATCTGAGGACTGAGGGCTGGTTGGGTTGGTGGCATTAGGACTGTCAACAGGACCACCTTCCATATTTCGATCTTTCCTTTTGTCAGCTATAGAAATATTTGACAAGATTAATGGAGCATAAAGCATTTGAACTCTGCTGAGACAAGGTTCTTTGTTACAATGTGATTCCTTTTGTGTCGTAATTCCTGTTCATCTTGAATGAAACTCATAGGATTTAAGTGTGTTACATAAGTAAAGATGGAGTTGCAGAGGCCAGTGTGAACTCCCATACTAGTTTTGAAACATTTGCTATAGTCAGTTTAGTCCAGTCACTCAGTTTCCTCTGACTCTCTGCAGCACACCAGGCCTCCCTGTCCATCACCAGCTCCTGGAGCTTACTCAAACTTGATGCCATTCAACCATCTCATCCTCTGTCATCATCCCCTTCTCCCACCTTCAGTCTTTCCCAGCATCAGGGTCTTTTCCAATGAGTCAGCTCTTCACGTCAGGTGGCCAAAGTATTGGAGTTTCAGCTTCAGCATCAGTCCTTCCAATGAATATTTAGGACTGATCTCCCTTAGCATTGACTGGTTTGATCTCCTTGCAATCCAAGGGACTCTCAAGAGTCTTCTCCCACACCACAGTTCAAATGCATCAATTCTTAGGTGCTCAGCTTTCTTTATAGTTCACTCTCACATCCATACATGACCACTGGAAAAACCATAGCTTTGACTAGATGGACCTTTGTTGGCAAAGTAATATCTCTGCTTTTTAATATGCTGTCTAGTTTGGTGATAGTTTTTCTTCCAGGGAGCAAGTGTCTTTTAATTTCGTGGCTAAAGTCACCATCTGCAGTGATTTTGGAGCCCCCCCCACCCCCCCAAAAATAAAGTCTCTCGGTAGTCTGTGAGTGATAAATTAAGAGTATTGCTTTAGATAAGGAACTTGTTTGGCAACATCCTACAGAAGATGGAAGATGGAAGGGACAACTGACAGAAACCAGACTCCCCATTGTGTAGCATTTACACCCTACTGGCAGACTCTGTAAAATGAGACCACTGAGCCCTGTGACTTGAAGGCTCTTGGCTGTAGGACTGACTTCAGGCTGCTGGAGCTGTTCCTGGTGGATGTTGCTGGAAGCCTTGTCAGAAAAGAGGGCCACTTCCTGTTCCTGCTTGTGGGGAGACCCAGAGCTGCACCAGGGATCCCTACTCATCTCAAGATGCCTTCTTCCCACACTTTTCTTTGGAGTAGTTCATTGCCCGTGTTCTGTTTTCCCTACTTTGATTACACTATGTTGTCTGATTAGTTTGATTAAACTATTGTAGGCAGTAAGCCAACTGATTTGTGAACTGAATATGAGCTCTGTGTCATATAGCTCCAGTCCCATGGTTCTTACCTAGTTTTACTACTGGGCCCTGCAACAAGCACATTCTCACTTAACCATGAATGTTATCCCTCAGTTTTAGTCAGCAGGTCCCTCATGGGGAGAATTTGATAGGATGAAAGCTGTTTCTCCTTTTGTATAGCTTGAGTGCAACAGGAAAGGGATTGTGCTTGGAGTCTGGATTAAGGGTTGAATGCATATTCTGGCACTTACAAGCTGGGTAAGTTTGAAAGCATTGCTCAAACTCTGTCATTTGATTCATCCTAAAATGAGAATTATAGTGCCCATCTCATAGGGGTTGTTTTGAAGATGACGTGAGATAGTGTATAAGGAGATAATTTATATGTTGAAAAGCATTGTAAAAACTAAAGCTATTATTATCTTGGAGATACTCAGGTTGAAGAATAGAAGCCTTGATACAGATAACAAATTAGTGCCAGTTGCTTTGATTTATTATTTGAAATGCAGGAAATGGGGGAAATCTAACGGAAACACTCAACATGTTAGCTAGCAAACCCATATAACATTTAACAGGAAACTAAATTTTACTTTATTTGTTTAATTTTATTATTCCTGGGAGCTTTATTTCAAGTTAGTGCCTCTACTTTTAATCTTCTTACAATTATCTAGGAGAATAAATTAAACCTGCCTTTCATTGGGGGTGTTTCAATGAAGTGTTCCTTTTAAAAGTGTACTTGTACAAAATACAGTACTGCTTTGATCTGAGGAATGTGATAGTGAGATGAATTTTACCTGTTTGTTTTAAAAGTCATTCTTCACTCTGACATCATTGTCAGAGCACAAAGTTTAGATTTCTTGGTTTGAATTTCATCTTTGACATTTACCAGCTTTGTCACGTTGGACAGATTTCTCACTTTCTCTGCTTCTCACCTACTTCAAACATAAAATTGAGGTAATTATAGTGCATACCATTTTATAACTTGTTTTAAGAATTGAATGATAAGTGTATGTAAACTATTTAGAGCAGTGCTTGGCAGATATAAGGGCTCACTGATTATTAGATATTATTGCTTTTGGCAACTCTGTGCTAAGCATGGTGCCAAGGATATAAGAGAGCTGATCTATGTGTTAAGAGAAAAATGAGCAGATCTGGGATATTGAAAGAATATTCTACTCTGAGTGATGTGGGTGGGAGGGGGTGAGGAGAGTTCAAGGAGCATGGAGGCAAAATGGGGAAATGTTAAAGGAATAAATCTGTTGCTTACTTTTCAGAAAACCTTCTCAACCTTCAAGGCATGTGTCACACTTTGCATTTCTTTTTGCATTTAAGGAGACCAGAGCTTCACAAATGGTGCATGGTAAAGCCTGGTTCTGACCTCAGAAATCTGTCTTCCACTGTGGAAGGCCATTGCCAGGCCTGCTCTATGGAAATATCTGACAGCCCAGTGGTAAGGAGGGAATAAAACACAGCAGTGGCTATGCTGTATAAAGCACTTTGTTAGCGCTAATAGCTGTGTTATGTTACACCACGCAGAGATACATATCGAACCTGTCTGGGTATTAGCTCACTTGATGCATGCTTACCATGCGTCAGGGTATATACCCTTGAGTGCTGGTGCCAATGTGTCCTGTCTACCTCCAGTGCAAGCTCCCTGACTAAAGTAAGACAAAGATGGTGAATCTGGGTTCTTGGCTTTTCTGAAGCCCTGGAGAGCAACCCCTCAGGCTGCTGTGAGACCCCGTAGACTGTAGTCTGCCAGGCTTCTCTATCTGCTAGATTTTCCAGGCAAGTGTGCTGGAGTGGATTGCCACTTCCTCCTCCAGGAGATCTTCCCAATTCAGGTATTGAGCCTACATCTTTTGCGTCTTCTGCACTGGCAGGCCTCACCTGAGGAGCAGGCTGCTGAAAACACTGAACCTCGGAGGCTCCTTCCTGGGAAACAAGAGATCTGCAGGGAAATTGCTCCTGGATACAAGTTATCACAGTTATATACAGAAGAACTGTACAAAAAGATCTTCATGACACGGATAATCACGATGGTGTGACCACTCATCTAGAGCCAGACATCTTGGAATGTGAAGTCAGATGGGCCTTAGAAAGCATCACTATGAACAAAGCTAGTGGAGGTGATGGAATTCCAGTTGAGCTATTTCAAATCCTGAAAGATGATGCTGTGAAAGTGCTGCACTCAATATGCCAGCAAATTTGGAAAACTCAGCAGTGGCCACAGGACTGGAAAAGGTCAGTCTTCATTTCAATCCCAAAGAAAGGCAATGCCAAAGAATGCTCCAACTACCACACAATTGTACTCATCTAACATGCTTGTAAAGTAATGCTCAAAATTCTCCATGCCAGGCTTCAGCAATACGTGAACCATGAACTCCCTGATGTTCAAGCTGGTTTTAGAAAAGGCAGAGCAACCAGAGATCAAATTGCCAACATCTGCTGGATCATGGAAAAAGCAAGAGAGTTCCAGAAAAACATCTATTTCTGCTTTATTGACTATGCCAAAGCATTTGACTGTGTGGATCATGATAAACTGTGGAAAATTCTTTAAGAGATGGGAATATCAGACCACCTGACCTGCCTCTTGAGAAATCTGTATGCAGGCCAGGAAGCAAGAGTTAGAACTGGACATGGAACAACAGACCGGTTCCAAATAGGAAAAGGAGTATGTCAAGGCTGTATATTGTCACCCTGCTTATTTAACTTATATGCAGAGTATATCATGAGAAACACTGGACTGGAAGAAACACAAGCTGGAATCAAGATTGCTGGGAGAAATATCAATAACCTCAGATATGCAGATGACACCACCCTTAGGGTAGAAAGCAAAGAGGAACTAAAAAGCCTCTTGATGAAAGTGAAAGAGGGGAGTGAAAAAGTTGGCTTAAAGCTCAACATTCAGGAAACAAAGAGTATGGCATCTGGTCCCATCACTTCATGGGAAATAGATTGGAAAACAATGGAACAGTGTCAGACTTTATTTTGAGGGGGCTCCAAAATCACTGCAGATGGTGACTGCAGCCATGAAATTAAAAGACACTTACTCCTTGGAAGAAAAGTTATGACCAAGCTAGATAGCATATTGAAAAGCAGAGACATTACTTGGTCGACTAAGGTCTGACTAGTCAAAGTGATGGTTTTTGCAGTGGTCATGTATGGATGTGAGAGTTGGACTGTGAAGAAGGCTGAGCGCTGAAGAATTGGTGCTTTTGAACTGTGGTGTTGGAGAAGACTCTTGAGAGTCCCTTGGACTACAAGGAGATCCAACCAGTCCATTCTGAAGGAGATCAACCCTGGGATTTCTTTGGAAGGAATGATGCTGAAGCTGAAACTCCAGTACTTTGGCCACCTCATGCGAAGAGTTGACTCATTGAAAACGATTCTGATGCTGGGAGGGATTGGGGGCAGGAGGAGAAGGGGACGACAGAGGATGAGATGGCTGGATAGCATCACGGACTCGATGGACATGAGTCTGAGTGAACTCCGAGAGATGGTGATGGACAGGGAGGCCTGGCGTGCTGCGATTCATGGGGTCACAAAGAGTCGGACACGACTGAGCGACTGAACTGAACTGAACACAGTTATCATAACTTCTTGATCTTGCATGTGCTGTTCCATCATTGTTTACTTGTTCAGTGATAAAACAAAGTGAAAGGAATGAAGTTCAGATCCGGTCATTGTTCCCTCCAGTCCTTGGACCCTGAGTTATCTCTGAGCTGGCCTGTTTCCTCCCTTAGGGCCTCGTGCTGCACTGTTACTGAACTTAGACTTTTCCAGGACTCTCCATGATGGGGGCGGGGGAGGGGGGGAGAGAATTCACAGCAGCAAAATGATGAGTTTCACTGCTAGCAGAGTCCAGAAGGACCACCTCACTGTGGGAAAGTGGAATCAGCTGAAGAAGAAACCCAACCCTCTCCACAGTTAACTTTCTCTTTGAAGCTTTCTCTGTGGATCCATTTTAATGATTGGAAAATGCTACCCTTAAGACATGGTACAACTATGAGGAGAACTAACGTTTTTGTTGCTTTGTAGCATAGCTGAGACCAACTAAAATTTTTCTAAAAGTATTAATACTAAGAAATCAAGTGAGATCAGCTTCCAGTTATGGCAGGAGGAAGATCATAGTGATTGCTCTCTGCAAGAATAAGTACAGAACTGGAAAAAGTTGCCCCAGATATGCATTTAAGGGCATTAGAAATTGACCAAAGACAGACAACAAATTGAGGAGAGTTTAATCTTTGAAAATGAGAGAATTTAACATAAGGACAGCAGGCACAGATGACCTTCTTGTGTGAGGTTCCTTCTGTAACCCTAGGGTTGCTAGATAAAATACATTATGCCCAGAAATTTGAATTTCAGATAAACAATAAATAATTTTATTCATAAGTATGTCTAAAATATTGCATGGGGCATACTTATTTAAAAAAATTACTCATTATTTATTTGAATTTCAAATTTAACTGAGCACCCTATCTTATTATTATTATTTTTTTTCCTAAATCACACAGCTTTCCATTTCTCTCCAACCCCATCCCGTCACCCCAACACCTGGAGCAGCAACAATGTAGAGCTGGAGGGGAAAACTGGTTATTTTGCTGCCAGAATGAGTAGATTCAATTTAGGGTGGGAGGTGGGAATTAAAACCTGTGGCTTTGTCATCTTAAAGTGAATAACTTGATTGGGAACAAGAAAAATCATCTACTTTATTGACCTGAGGTTGCAATTCTTATTGGGGTGAGTGTTAGACCAGCCAGAAACTTAATGGAGAGATCCTGGAAATGAGATCAGCTCTTCTTGGAAAGCTACACAGATGCATGGACGAGACTTGAGAGAGCTGAGAGGCAAATGGATCTCAGAGAAGAGCTGACTGACTGGAAATTTGAATATATTCCCAGGCTGCATGCATCAGTCAGCAGAGGGTAGAAACTTTATGGGCTTAAGATGTTTGAGTCTAATCTCCACTCAAAACATTGACTGACCCACTAAGCTATATAAATACAGGGGAAATCACTAAGAAGTCAGAGTAAAAGATAAAAATTAAAATAAAAATATCTGTCCAGAGACATCAGTGATAGTGCAAGTTAGGAAGGAAAGATAAAAATTCTCAGAAAAATGAAGCAATGATGTTATAATGTATTCTTTAAAATGTCCAGTTTTCAGCCAAAAACTGTGAGAGATACAAGGAAACAGGAAAATGTGATCAATATTCAGGGCAAAAAGCAGTCAATAGAAACTGATTCTCTTTGGCCCCAAAGGTCTCAAAACAGCTACTGTAAATATGTTAAAAAATAAAATGTTGTTAAAAAACTGGCACTGATAGCAAATAGTAAATCTCAGTAGAGAAATATAAACTATTAAAAAATTTATCAGGCAGTCTAACAGTAAAAAGTAAGATAACAAGTGAGAAACTCAGTAAATGGGCTTCAGAGCAGGAAAGTGAATAATCCTGAGGAAAGAAATTATCCAGTTCAAAACTAGAAGAGATGAGGAGGAAGATAAGAACCTCAGGAACTTGTGGGACAATGTCAAGTGTCCCAACATTTCTGATATGAGAGTCACAGAGGGAAAGGAGGGAGAAGGAAAAAAATATATGAAGAAGTAGTCACCTGTCAAATTTGCTGAAAACCTGTATTCTACATATTGAAGAAGTTCAATAAACTTAAACAAGGATAAATGCAAGGAAAACTACACCTAGCAATGTCATAATGTAACTACTGAAACACAAAGACAAAAAGCAAGTTTGAAAGCAGCCGCAAAAGAGTGGCTCACATTTATAGACCAAAAACAATGAAAATAGTGCATGCTTTCTCAGAACACGATACAGTCCAGAGGGCAGCGGAATGACACTTTAAAATGTGGAAATGAAGAAAGTTTCATTCAATAATCCTATATCCAACACAACTATTCTTCAGAAAATGACAGTGAAATAAGGCATTCCCAGATTAACAAAAACCAAGTGAAGTTTTTTTCAGAAGAAGAAATGATAGTAATTCAGATCCACATAAGGAATGAGGAACACAAGAAATGATTAAGATGTATAAAAGATTGATATATATATATATACTTCTTATCTTCTAATTTATGTAAACGTATACTACTCTTTAAAGCAATAAATGTAAGACTGTTAGATTTATAACATAAATAGATTTAACATATATGATGATAACAGCCTAAAATATGGAGGAAGAAATGGAATTATGTTGGATCAAATTTGCTATATTTTATCAAAATTAAGTCAATATTAACTTGAATTAGGTTATGATTAGTTAATGAATAATAATTCCTAAATTAACAAGTGCTTTAAGAAAAAAGCTTAAAACCAATAGAAGAATTAAAATGGTATATTAGAAAAAATATATTTAACACAGAGGAAGGCATTAAAAGGAAGAGATTAAGTAGGACATTAAACATAGAAAACAAACGGCAGACTAAGTTCAACCACATCGATAATTACATTAGAAAGTAGAGATGGTCAGACTGCATAAAAGGCAATATCCTACTATATGCTATCTATAAGAGATATACTGTGTTTAAAGACACTAAATTGGCTGAAAGAAAAGACATGGAAAAGATTTACTTTGTAAGCAGTAACCATAAGAGACCTGGAATGGCTGTGTTAATTTCAGGCAAAATAGACTTTATAGTGAAAAGTCAATGAGGATTGTTTTTAATAATAATACTGGAGTGGGTTGCCATTTCCTTCTCCAGGGATCTTCCAAACCCAGGGATCGGAACCCAGGTTTTTCGCATTGCAGGTAGACTCCTTACTGTCTGAACCACCAGGGAAGTCATTTTTTAATAATAAAGAGTCAATATATGAGGGATATATAACATTTATAAATTGTTATAGGAGCAATTTATAACAACAATTGTTATAGGAACAGAGTCTCAAAATACATGAAGCAAGGGACAGAACTGGAAGATATTGACAATTCAGCAATTGTAATCGGAGATTTTAGTAGTTCTCTGAAAGTACTGAATGGAACTTCTAGACAGAGAATCAGTAAGACTAGAAGAAAATCACTGTGAAGCAGCTCGGCTTATCTGACATACACAGAATACATCAACATTAGCAGGATATGCATTCTTCTTTGTGTCATCATTTTGGATGAGTATGGACATTTTGTATAAAAGAGTAGCAGAGCCTGTGCTGAGTAGAGTTTCCACCTGGAAATGGGTATGCCTCTTTTTCTTAGTGATTCACGGGAGGGGATCTCGCCAGTCTAGCTTTTACTTAAGCTAATTTCAGGTCTTGTTGATGTATTTACCATTAACGTATCAGTTTTCAGATCTCTCCAGTGGTGGGTGAACTACTCCTTAATATGAACTCTAGGGTGCTGGCGGGTTTTCCTAGTGTTCCTCATTCACCCTTATGAGAGCCTGTGTCTCAGAAGGGTCTCTTTCTGTGCTCCTACCGTCTCTACACTGTGTACTGCCATTTTTGGTTATTTGGTGGGAGGTGAAAAGTGAGGATGGGCTGTGCCCACTTCTCTTGGTTCTGCTTCATTTAGCCAGAGCCTGGTACAGAGGTCTCAGGGATGGGGACTTTTCATCCGTCTTGTCTGCCATATGGCTTCTGAAGCTCTGCCTAGAATCTGTGGAACGCTGAGGGCCTAGTCCTCCCCAGTGGTAGCTGCCCTCTGAACCTCTGCTCTGTGCCAGCACAGAAGCCTGGCCCTGGGGCTTTCCTGCCCCTTCCGCAGTGGCCGCGGCCATAGCTTTATTCCACCCTTGGCAGCGGCCCTGGACTCGAGAGCACGCAGGTGGTGGCCCGGCCTCCGTGTCCCAGCCCTCGCGGTGGGTTAGCAGTGCTCGTGTTGCCTGGTGCTCGGCTTGGTGGTGCGGTTGCGGGGGCGCTCCCTGATTCCGCCCTCAGAGTTTCCCTTTGCCTGGGGTAAAGACGAGTGATGGCTTCGATTCCAGCCCAGACGCAATGCCTCTTTGCCTGGGCTCTGAGGCGGGAGCACTTCTGCCCCAACAGGAAGTCCCTGTCCCTGTAGACCCCAGGGACCGACACCTCTTGGCTCTCACTTTCAGAGGGTCTTCTTCCGGAAGGGAAAATGCGTGGGGCTTTGTGAGCAGCCCCGGGGACGGGGTGGGAGGGGTAGGAAGACCTGTGAGAGAATGGGGCTTCCTTGTGTTGCAAGCAGCAAGAGGCCTCAGCGTCACTCCAGCCCACACTTACAGGAATGAACAAGTCCTTAAATTTTATGTTTCCTTATTAGCCTCTTTTAAGATGATCGCCTCATCATGCTGTACTTTGCCACCGGTGAAGCAGTTCGTGTGTTTGACCTCTCATGAGATGAATCTATCTTATGAAAATTAGTTCACCTCTCTGCCTTGCAGCCTTGGCTCTCCATAAGCTTAAGGCATTTCATGATTTTGTGAGTTATTCCACTTTTTCTTGCTTCCAAGGTGGGTGGGAGTCACATTTTTGATGTTGCTTTGTAGGTCTAAAGGGCAGAGACACAGGATTCCTCTTTAATTAGTCTTTACTATTTCTGACTTTCTTTTTGGCTCTCCTGTTCCACAAAAGGTAGCAACTCCTCACACTTTTTGGGAGAAGGTATCATTAGGATTCCATGTACCCTTAAAGAAACTGAAGCCATCAAGATACTTCATCTCTTCTTAAAAGTTGAGTAAAGAACTAAAGATTCTAAGGTTCATATTCTCAAGTTTAAAATTTTAATGTTTCAATACTAAGTAGTTAATTGCTTTTAAAAAGGAAGTTATGAAAAAAATGTGGGATGTGGTTACAAATTTTGACTGGTTCTTGCTTTGAATAATTTTAGATTCTTAATAAGTTGCTTACATTTTACAGTCTTATATAGAATATATGTTTTAAAGTGTTAGAACTTTCTGTATGACTTAGACCTACGCACCATAAACATTTGGAAAAGAGTGGATGAAATAGCATTTGGAAGAGACTTTGGCCAGTAGATGAAATTTTATTTGATCTTAATATCAAATAACTTTTAAAATGAAAAGTTTTAGTTTTCCACTTTTCAATTCTTTTGGCAAGATATGATGAAAAGAAATCCAAGAGGAGTGCATTGAGTGGGATGATAGACTATGAGATGCCAAGAACACTAATGACTTAAGAAGAATGGGAAAAAATAGGAAACTGTTTTGAGGCAGAGCAGTTCAAATATTGAGAAAAATATCTCGTTCAATTTGATGAGAGGGAAATTCTGGTGATTTTATTTTTCTTAGTAAAGAATAAGTCAGTTCAGTCCAGTCCAGTCACTCAGTTGTGTCCTGACACTTTGAGACCACATGGACTGTAGCACGCCAGGCCTCCCTATCTTTCACCAACTCCTGGAATTTACTCAGACTCATGTTCATTGAGTCAGTGATGTCATCCAACCATCTCATCCTGTGTTGTCCCCTTCTCCTCCTGCCTTCAATCAGGGTCTTTTCCAGTGAGTTAGTTCTTGGCGTCAGGTGGCCAAAGTATTGGAGTTTCAGCTTCACCATCAGTCCTTCCAATGAACACCCAGGACTGATCTGCTTTATGATGGACTGGTTGGATCTCCTTGCAGTGCAAGGGACTCTCAAGAGTCCAATACCACAGTTCAAAAACATTAATTCTTCGGTGCTCAGCTTTCTTTATAGTCCATCTCTCACATCCATACATGACTACTGGAAAAACCATAGCTTTGACTAGATGGACCTTTGTAGGTAAAGAATAGATTAACTTTAAAAATCTGCATTTCATCTGGGAGTACAGTCCTGCTTAACAGATAAAACAGGCATTTCACATGAACCTCCTACCCATTTGTGAAGCTTTAGATGTCTACAGGAAGAATGATAAACCAAGAAGCAAAAAACTCACAAATTAATCCTAAGAAGTAAATACTTGGTTTAATTGCTTACAAGAGCCTGTGGATGTCTGAGGGACCATTGCACAGTAAGGCAGTTTTTTCTTTTCTGCAAATAAAGAATTTTCATTCAAAATACTCACAGAAGCTCTCGCTCTTCAGTTTTTATGCATGAAGCCAAATTACATCTACCTAAGACTCTACCTAGGTGATGGCTATGTAAAGTTGAACATTGAGGTTTTATTTAGATATAGAATAAACAGAATCTTCACAAAGGAGCTTATTTTAAAAATTGTATGTCTCTTTATTCCCTAGGTTTTATGAAATAATCTAATTTTCTTACCTGCAAATTTTCTAGAGACCTCCTAGAATAGGACTCTTCTTTTGTGTGTGTCACATGTAAAAATTATATAAAATTCAAATTTCAGTGTCATAAATAAGCTTTTATTAGAACACAGCCACCTCATTTGTTACAGGTCATCTTGGTCTGCTTTGCTCTATGATTGCAAAGAATTTGGGTAGTCTTCTCAGAGATCAGGTGGCCCACAAATCCTAAAATGTTTGTTCTCATATTTTATAAATTTTACTGACCTTTACTGTAGTCAGTAAGCCTAAAACTGTAGTGTAATATCAGTCACCCAGGGATCTTATTAAAATGTGGATTCTAATAGTCTGATAAGTGGTATTCTGATAAGTGGAGAAGGTCTGGGAAAGAGTGACAAACTTCATCACCTTCTCTTCTGGATACTGTCAGCCTTCCCTTTCTCTTTTCTGTTCCCGTATTGGCCCCCCTGGCCCAGAGGAACGTGGGTCAGCCAGACAGAAGTAGGCTGCATGCAGCCACATGCAGAGAAAGGCAGCCATCCTGGTGCCCTCTGGCAGCCCAGCTAGCTGAGAGGCCTGGGCAGGGTGGAGTAGGCGTGAGGGAGCGTGTCCTGCTCTGACACACGCCCCCTGCCTTCTTCCTGTGATACCCTCTCCTCCCCGGCCCTCCCTGGCCTATGCCCCCCATCTTTACGTCCCTGTAGACATGGAGAACGATTTGTTTGTGTCTCTGGAGCACAGGCTGACATGTTGAGAACTCCTGCCTTTCTTCTCTCTCACCGCCTTCTTCACTTTATCCTTTTCCTCTCTTCCTTCCAGCTTATTTACTTCCTTTCTTCTCACTGTGTCTTCTCTTCCCAGGCGATGTCACCTGTTTCCATGGCTTCAACTGGTATTTTTATATCAAGAACTTCCAAAATGTTTGACCAGGCTTTCTTCTGAGTATTGGTTTGCCTGCTTGAGATTTCTACTTAGATGTATCAAATTTAATATTTAGGCATCATCAGTTCAAATGGATTATTCCTCCAGATGAGCTCATCAGCTCAAGATTCCTTCTCTTCCAGTGCTCTCTTTAATGGTAAATGACTGGCACCTCCCACTCAGCCATTGATGCCAGAGACCTGGACGTTGGCTTGCTTCACCCTCTTTCTTGACCTCCTCAACCTATCATTATTAGCACTGCCTAACGATCTCTGGAATCCATCCAGTTCTTTCCTTGGTCACTGTCATCATTCTACATCAGCATCATTTGTCACCTGTTCTTCTGCAGTAGTTTTCTGTTGAATTTCCTTATGTATGGTTTTGCCACACTAAAATCCATTGTCTTCACTGTGGCTGGAGTAATCTGTTTAAAATGAAAACAGGATCATATTTCACTTCCTTAGGATAATGTCCAAAGTCCTTATTATCATCTGCAGGTCCTGCATACCTGGCCCCGTCCCAAGCCTCTAGCCTTTCTTATTACTTATTCCCTTGCTTCCTATTCTCCTGCTGTATTAGATTTTCTTTCATGTACTTTTCAGCCAAGTGTTTTAAACATATGTTCCTTGTAATCTAATATCACAACACTGTAGGTAATCCATCTGAACACTCACATTACTATGGCCCCCAGTAGGTAATTCCCATGGGTACACTGTGCAAACCAACGTTAGGTACAGAATTTCCTAGCAGGCAATAAGCTTTCGCTCAGACATATAACAGGTTTTGTATTCAGAGGGAAGAACAGCACAGAGAACTTTCAGATTGCTGTGCCCCTCACATTGCTGAGGAAGTGAGTCCCTAGCTCTAGACACTTTTCTAAATGAGGCTTTGAAAAAACATTCATTCTTAGAAATAATTCCATTGCATATATTTTCCCTTAAAAATTTTTTTTTTTTTTTGAGATTTAGTTGTTCTTCCCAGGGATTAGAGACATTATCTCAAGGTGTCTCAGCTTCAGTGATATATATATTTCCATCCTAATGGAATACAGTGGTATACTCAATATAAGGTGGCAATTTACTGAGAGTTTACTATGGCAGAAAATATTGATCATAATCTTAGATATCAGTAATATCCAAGATTTATTGAATGATTACTATATAATTCTTATCTAATCATATAAGATAAGTACTGTTGTTAACCCCTTTTTGGATGAGGAGATTGAGGTTAAGTAACTTGCTTAGAAACATATAGCTGAAGGATCCTGGATTTGAAAACTTTGAGAAAAACTTATTTTCCTGAGTGTAGGTTTACAGCGTAAAACAATGAGATTTCCCAGCCCTTTTGTCATACATCACCTCCCGCCTCCCTCCCCATCCCATGCTAGGCCAGCCTTTCCTTGTTCTGTAAGCTCCTGTATCTATCCTGTTCATCCCCTCAATACCTGACATCATATAATTCACCATCTGTGTGTTCCATGGTAAAAGTAGAATGCTCTCGCCCTGAGGCACGCCAGTAAGGTGGGTTGCTGCTGCTGCTGCTGCTAAGTCACTTCAGTCGTGTCCGACTCTGTGCGACCCCATAGACGGCAGCCCGCCAGGCTCCCCCATCCCTGGGATTCTCTAGGCAACTGGAGTGGGTTGCCATTTCCTTCTCCAATGCATGAAAGTGAAAAGTGAAAGTGAAGTCGCTCAGTCGTGTCAGACTCTTAGTGACCTCATGGACTGCAGCCTTCCAGGCTCCTCCATCCATGGGATTTTCCAGGCAAGAGTACTGGAGTGGGGTACCATTGCCTTCTCCAAAGGTGGGCTAAGTGTGGATTTGTTTTTGAGAAGTTTTTGCCCATTTAGAAGATTAGCATGGATTGATTGGGTAGAGAGGGGTTTCAAGACCTGGCACATCAAGGGCTGAAGGCAGAAACATCCATCCAAGAGAGTTGTGAGGATTCCCCCAAGTGGGGAAGGAGACAGGTGGGAATCTCTGAGGGCTCAGTGCCACCACAGTGGGAGGGTCATAGCTACATTGTGAGGTCCCCAAGGCCACACTGGACCTCACGTCCCCAAATGGAAGTAGAGCCTGGCTTGGGCCAGCAGCAGATCACTGGTGACCACACAGGCTGAGGAAGCGACCGTTCACTGTGACCCAGCATCCCATAAGCCCTGAGACGTTGAAAGGGACACACTGTGTGGAGAGAGGCTTGGGAATTTACTGATACATCTGTCTTCATGTAGGTCATTGTCTTTCTTCACTGTCTTTCATGGTAGGTCGGAGCGGGAGCAGGCGCAGTTGAGTTGTAGCTGCACATTTGCAATAAAGCGATGTGATATTGCTGGCGTCTCGAGTGGCCAGGGACAACTCGCCCTTGCTGCAGCGGGCTTGGTCACTCACCACCTTGCCAGTTGGCCCCAGTGAGAATCTCAGCCTTCATATGAAAGTTGGCCGACTGGCACTACTGAGTGACCTTATATAGTGAGAGAGGGCAACTTGTGAGGCCATCCTGAGGAAGGATACGCTGAAGGACCTGACCTTTGGTGTTGCAGCTATATGTTTAGGCTCTAAACATTTTGGCTGGAAGTAACACTGTTTTCTCAAAGGCAAAAGTTACTAAATTTAGTTGAAAATACTTCCTGTTATAAATAAAGTGAGAAAACACAACCTTTGAATTTACCTGTGATACAACAGAATGTGATATGAACAACTGTGAAATCTTATTTTTATTTAGCTTTATCTAGTCCATGTGTAATTGTCATCAGACAGAATGCATTCAGTATAATTTCCTGGTGCCGAATTATCTAAAATAAATGATAACTGTACCTTTTAAAATGATATCTAGAAGACAGTTAAGCATTCTTCAGTTTAGGAGATTTTAAAAAAGACACTATTTTTTCCACCAGAGAAGTTTAAATAACAGATGAATTTTTCTTTTAAAAGATGACCTTGAGTTCTTTATGTTTTATCAGTTGAACCTCATCATGTGAATGTGAAATCTTTCATATATTTGTAAAGTATAATTTGCAAAGAGGTACAGTGATGATTTCCAGGTGAAAATCAAATGAATATACATCATTCACTTTATTTATTAGTGAAGGAATCAGTTGGACATTCATACCAGTTGAAAGGAGACTTCCCAGGTGGTGCTAGTGGTGAAGAGCCCACTTGCCGGTGCAGGAGATGCAGGAGATGTGGGCTCACTTTCTAGGTGGGAAAGATCATCTAGAAGAGGAAATGGCAGCCCACTCCAGTATTCTTTTGAATTTAGTTATTTTTAGTTGGAGAATAATTGCTTTATAATACTGTGTTGGTTTCTGCTGTACATCAGCATGAATCAGCCATAGGTGTACACATGTCCCCTCCCTCCTGAATCTTCCTCCCATCTCCCACCCCACTGCACCCCTCTAGGTTGTCACAGAGCACCAGGTTTGAGCGCCCCGTGTCATACAGCAAATCCCCGCTGGTTGTCTGTTCTACATATGGTAATGTACATGTTTCAAGTGCTGTTCTCTCAAGTCGTCCATCCTCTCCTTCCCTCACTGTGTGCACAAGTCTGTTCTCTATGTTTGCATCTCCACTGGTGCCCTACAGAGAGGTCGTTCAGTTCTATCTTTCCAGAGTCCATATATATGCATTAATACATGATGTGTGTTTTTCTCTTTCTAAGTTCACCTTGTATAATAGGCTCTAGGCTCATCCACCTCATTAGAACTAACTCAAATGTGTTCCTTTTTATGACTGAATAATATTCCACTGTGTATATGTACCACAACTTTTAATCCATTCATCTTTTGATTGCTAGGTTGCTTCCATGTTCCAGCTGTTGTAAATAGTGCTACAATGAACATTGGGGTGCATATGTATTTTTGAATTATGGTTTTCTCAGGGTATATGCTCAGTAGTGGGATTGTTGGGTCATGTGGTAGTTTTATTTCTACTTTTTAAAGGAATCTCCATACTATTCTCCATAGTGGCTGTATTGGTGGGAATGTAAATTGATGTATTCCAAAATTCTTTCTGGGAAAGTCCCATGGGCAGAGGAGCCTGGTGGGCTACAGTCCATAGGGTTGCAAAGAGTCAGACATGACTTAGTGACTAAGCATGCACTAGTTGAAAGAACATTTAGGAATCCAGGACATTTATAGGTAACTTGATAAAGAAATATTATCCTAAGATAACTGAATTAGTTATAAAACTATTTAATGTATTGCTTTGGCCACAAAGTTTTTTTTTTTTTTTTTTTAACATCCACTGGTAAAAACCCAATGAACTTTTGGCCATCCCACTATAACAGGCCATAAATCTTTGGGGGTTGTCTGTTCTACTGACTGAAAGTCTACACACTAATAAATAAATTCACTTCATCTAGAACCTTTAGATGGCAAAATGATAGGATACTGAAAGATGAACTCCCCAAGTCAGTAGGTGCCCAATATGCTACTGGAGATCAATGGCGAAATAACTCCAGAAAGAATGAAGGGGATGGAGCCAAAGCAAAAACAACACCCAGTTGTGGATGTGACTGGTGATAGAAGCAAGGTCTGATGCTGTAAAGAGCAACATTGCGCAGGAACCTAGAATGTTAGGTCCATGAGTCAAAGCAAATTGGAAGTGGTCAAAGAGGAGATGGCATGAGTGAAAGTTGACATTCTAGAAATCAGCAAACTAAGATGGAGTGGAATAGGTGGATTTAACTGAGATGGCCATTATGTCTACTACTGTGGGCAGGAATCCCTCAGAAGAAATGGAGTAGCCATCATAGTCAACAGAAGAGTCCAAAATGCAGTACTTGGATGCAGTCTCAAAAATGACAGAATGATCTCTGTTTATTTCCAAGGAAAACTATTCCATATCATGGTAATCTAAGTCTATGCCCCAACAAGTAATGCTGAAGAGCTACAGTTGAACAGTTCTATAAAGACCTACAAGACCTTTTAGAACTAACACACCCCAAAAATGTCCTTTTCATTATAGGGGACTGGAATGCAAAAGTAGGAAGTCAAGAATCACCTGGAGTAACAGGCAAATTTGGCCTTGGAAAACAGAATGAAGCAGGGCAAAGGCTAATAGAGTTTTGCCAATAGAACACACTGGTCATAGCAAACACTCTTTTCCAACAACACAAGAGAAGACTCTTCACATGGACATCACCAGATGGTCAACACCAAAATCAGATTGATATATTCTTTGCAGCCAAAGTTGGAGAAGTTGTATGCAGTTAGCAAAAATAAGACCGGGAGCTGACTATGGCTCAGATCATGAACTCCTTATTGCCTGATTCAGACTTAGGATGCTTGGGGCTGGTGCACAGGAATAATACAGAGAGATGAAATGGGGTGAGAGGTGGGAGGGGTTTCAGGATTGGGAGCTCGTGTACACCTGTGGCTGATTCATGTCAATGTATGGCAAAACCAATACAGTATTGTAAAGTAGAATAAAGTAAAAATTAAAAAAAAAAAAAGAAAAGCTGAGTGCCAAAGAATTGATGCTTTTGAACTGTGTAGTCTTCTCAAGAGAAGACTTGAGAATCCCTTGGACTCCAATGAGATCCAACCAGTCCATCATAAAGGAGATCAGTTCTGAATTTTCATTGGAAGGACTGATGTTGAAGCTGAAACTCCAATACTTTGGCCACCTGATGTGAAGAGCTGAGTCATTTGAAAAGACCCTGTTGCTGGGAAAGATTGAAGGCAGGAGGAGAAGGGGATGACAGAGGATGAGATGTTTGGATGGCATCACTGACTCAAAGGACACGAGTCTGAGTAAACTCCGGGAGTTGGTGATGGACAAGGAGGCCTGACGTGCTGCAGTCCATGGGGTCACAAAGAGTTGGACATGACTGAGTGACTGAACTGAACTGAATCCAGGGAAAACTAAATGACTATATTGAGAAAGTTAAAATCAGTTCCTGTGAACCATATTTTTTGGATAAAATGTGGGCATTAAATTCTTATGCTGCTTTAACAAATTAAAAAAATAAAAAGAAAGTGGAGAAAACCCCTAGACCATTCAGGTATGACCTAAATCCAATCCCTTATGATTATACAGTAGAAGTGAGAAATAGATTTAAGGCAGTAGATCTCATGACAGAATGCCTGATGAACTATGGACAGAGGTTCATGACATTGTACAGGAGACAGGGGCCAAACCATCGCCAAGAAAAAGAAATGCAGAAAAGCAAATGGTTGTCTGAGGAGGCCTTACAGATAACTCTGAAAAGAAGAGAAGTGAAAAGCAAAGGAGAAAAGGAAAGATGTACCCATTTGAATGCAGAGTTCCAAAGAATAGCAAGGAGAGATAAGAAAGCTTTCCTCAGGGATCAATGCAAAAAATAGAGGAAAACAATAGAACAGGAAAAACTACAGATCTCTTCATGAAAATTAGAGATACCAAGGGAACATTGCATGCAAAGATGGGCTCGATAAAGGACATAAATGATATGGACCTCACAGAAGCAGAAGATATTAAGAAGAGGTGACAAGAATACACAGAAGAACTACACAAAAAACGTCTTCACAACCCAGATAATCACGATGGTGTGATCACTCACCTATAGCCAGACATCCTGGAATATGAAGTCAGGTGGGCTTTAGGAAGTATCACTGTGAACAAAGCTAGTGGAGGTGACAAAATTCCAGTTGAGCTATTTCAAATCCTGAAAGATGATGCTGTGAAAGTGCTACACTTGATACGTAGGCAAATTTGGAAAACTCAGCAGTGGCCAGAGGACTGGAAAGGTCAGTTTTCATTCTAGTCCCAAAGAAAGGCAATGCCAGAGAATGCTCAAACTACTGCACAGTTGCACTCGCCCCACACGCTAGTAAAGTAAGGCTCAAAATTCTCCAAGCCAGGCTTCAGCCATACGTGAACCGTGAGCTTCCAGATGTTCAAGCTGGTTTTAGAAAAGGCAGAGGAACCAGAGATCAAATTGCCAACATTCGCTGGATCATGGCAAAAGCAAGAGAGTTCCAGAAAAACATCTATTTCTGCTTTAGTGACTATGCCAAAGCCTTTGGCTGTGTGGATCACAATAAACTGTGGAAAATTCTGAGAGAGATGGCAATACCAGACAAGCTTATCTACCTCCTGGGAAACCCATATGCAGGTCAAGAAGCAACAGTTAGAACCAGACATGGAACAACAGATTGACTCAAAATTGAGAAAGGAGTACGTCAAGGCTGTATATTGTCACTTTGCTTATTTAACTTACATGCAGAGTACCTCATGAGGAAAGCTGGACTGGAAGAAGCACAAGCTGGAATCAAGATTTCCAGGAAAAATATCAATAACCTAGATATGCAAAATACACCATCTTTATGGCAGAAAGTGAAGAGGAGCTAAAGAGCCTCTTGATGAAAGTGAAAGAGGAGCGTGAAAAAGTTGGTTTAAAGCTCAACATTCAGAAAACGAAGATCATGGCCTCTGGTCCCATCATTTCATGGAAAATAGATGGAGAAACAATGAAACAGTGGCTGAGTTTATTTTCTTGGGCTCCAAAATCACTGCAGATGGTGACTGTAGCCATGAAATTAAAAGATGCTTACGTTATGACCAACCTAGACAGCATATTAAAAAGCAGAGACATTACTTTGCCAACAAAGGTCCATCTAGTCAAGGCTATGGTTTTTCCAGTGGTCATGTATGGATGTGAGTGTTGGACTATAAAGAAAGCTGAGCACTGAAGAATTGATGCTTCTGAACTGTGGTGCTGGAGAAGACTCTTGAGTCCCTTGGCCTGCACAGAGACCCAATGAGTCTATCCTAAAGGAAATCAGTCCTGGGTGTTCATTGGAAGAACTGATGTTGAAGCTGAAACTCCAATATTTTGGTCATCTGATGTGAAAAGCTGATTCATTTGAAAAGACCCTGATGTTGGGAAATATTGAAGGCAGGAGGAGAAGGGGAAGACAGAGCATGAGATGGTTAGATGGCATCACCAACTCAAAGGACATGAGTTTGAGTAAACTCCAGTAGTTGATGATGGACAGGGAGGCCTAGCGTGCTGTGATTCATAGGGTTGCAGAGTCAGACTCGACTGAGTGACCGAACTGAACTGAGAACCTTTAACCTGTAGTAAATAGTATATTCTTATGTACAATGCTTGGTTAGTCCTAGCCCTTATATGAATCTGAAGGCATGTGACATGCATCATTTTTTCCAAGTTTCAGATAAATATCCTGACATATTTTTTCAAATGAACTATTGGTTCAGCTTATTTCCATGACTGTAGATCCTTTATGTAACCTGAAGAGGTGATCCACCCATGTACACTTTCCTTATACCTCCCTGGCTTTTCCAGCTGGGTTACCACCTACACAGTTACAAGGGATGGGGATGCTGTCTTGGCTGCAGAATGGGACAGAGTTGATGGCAAACAGCCTCATTCACAGGACACCCTCACAAATGTTCCAGCTTCCCAAAGAGTTCTAGAATCTCACTTTAGTAAACAGATGCACAAGGTAAATACAAAGCCTCTAGCTTATACTTTTGAGTGAATTTTCAACCATTTCAGAATATGGAGCTAATAGTCTTTACCAGAAGACTTGTTAAATGAACATTAATTTCCTAGACTAGGGGTCAGACACCTAGGCACTGGAGTCAGAGAAATCAGAGTTACACTGTCTACTGCTTATGAACTCTGTCATCTTGAGTATTTACTTCTCCTCTCAGGGCCTTGGTCTTCTTACAAGGCTCATTGTGAAGGTTATGGAAAAGAATGGCTATAAATGTTCATTACAGTGCCTTGGACACAGCTGTTCAGTAATACAAAATAAGTCACAAACTACAATTCATCATTGTAGGTTAGATGCTATACTAGGCAGGTCTTGGGTATTTAGGGATGATATGATCCTATACGTTAAGATAATGTTATTGAGCCCAAGCTCATTCTGCTCACTGCACGGCAGGCCAGTAAACTGGGAGATTAGTAGTTGGAGCAAGAAATGATGACTTTATGATAGAGAGGGGGGAGGGGCTTCCAGTGGCATCAATCAGTGGCAGAGCAGGGCTGTCCACTCCTTGCTGGTTGACCATTGCTCACTTGGTGGGGAGGAGGGGCCCCCTAGGGTGCCTGACCAATGGCTGAGTAGGACTGTTCAGTTGGTGTCTGTATCAACGGAGCTTGCAAGCTGGAGCCAGGGAGGGGAAGGCCCTTTATGCCTTGGGTCCCACCTGGGGCCACCACTACAATAAGTGCTCCGGTCAGAAGGAGACAGGCCTGTAGCTGACAGCTATCATATAAAGTATTCGCTGATTTTATAGAGGATGCATAAAGGGCTGTGGACATATTAGTGACAAAGCCATTAATTCAGCCCATCCGAGGGTGGTATATTGAGGAACGTACAAGACCTTCAAGATGGGCTTTGAAGGAATCTGAATGTAATAAAGAGCCCCTGAGCACAGCCCTTAGCACACAGCAGTACTGTGTACACTTACAAACCCCTGCCCCAGTATGTTAAGAGTTACTAGGAACCCTTGGTTGTCCTGCTCAGCCACTGGTTGGTGCCTCAGTGTGCCCTGCCCCCAAGCAACCAGCTGTCAAGGGGCAACCGTCAGTGGGGGCATTTTTAGCCAACAGGTCAGAGAGTAGCGTTCGGTCATCATTAGGTGGAGAATAAGGTAAGAGGCAGACCCTGTCTCCCCGGGGCCCCTCAGCTCATCCTGCCCTGGGCCAGCAGGTGAGCTGGGGGCAGGGGACAGGCTGGGGGCTGTGTCCTGCAGGGCTCCAGAGCCTTCCCCAAGGCTGCCCAGTGGCTGGCGGAGAGTAAGGTTAGAGACAGACCCTGTCTCCTGGGGCCCCCCAGCTCACCTTGGGCCAGGGGGCAGGCTGAGGGTGGTGCCCTGTGTCCTGCAGGGCTCCAGAGCATTCCCCAAGGCTGCCCAGTGGCTGGGCTCAGGCTCGGAGGTAGCAGTGAGCCTCCCCCACATCCCTGTCTCTGCGACCTAATGGCAGGGCCCTCTGCATGGGATACAGCCTGCAAACCTGGCCCACAGGGGCAGTCTGAGGAGCCTGAGGGCCAGTTGGGTCCTGGCTGCCTGGCTCTCGCAGCGATGACAGCTGGTGGCAGGGTCTGGGGACTGGCCTTGAGGGAGCTGCCAGCTGAGAGCTGCCTCCTCTTAGCCAAGACCGGGACCTTGGAGAGTAAACTCATGCCTCAGGACCTCATCCTTTCTTGTCAGAACAGAGAATCATGTCAGTTTGGTAGAGATTTATAGGAATATCATTACCTGACCATGACCGGATTTCTATAGCAAAGGATCTGATGCAAAAATGTTTGCAACAACTAACCACGACCCTCCCTCACCTTTCCTTTCAGCAAAAGGATTTTGCTGAAATCTTTCGGGAGTTGGGGATTTTTAAGGGATGAGCCACCCATCTCCTTTCATGGCCCCCAATAAGCCTGTCTCTGTTCCAAACTCCTAAGTTTTGGTATTGTTTGGCCTCACTGTGTGCTGGGCACAGGGACTTGCATTTCAGTAGCAGGGGTCAGCAAAGCTTTTCTGTACAGGGTCAGATAGCAAATTTTTAGGCTTTTTGAACCCTAAACATGTTTCTGTCACAGCCATTTATCTCTGATGTTGCAGCATGAAAACAGCCCAAACAGAAAACACAAACAAATTTTGTGTGATTCTGTTCCAGTAACTCTTTATTTACAAATCTAGGCAGTGCCTAGATTTGGCCTTTCTGGCTTAGAGGATAAGCTAGAGGGTTATAGCCTATAGTGGTCTCCCCTTATCTGTGGGGGATACAATTCAAGCCCCCACAATGGACTCCTAAAATTGTGGATAGTACTAAACCTTAGGTATACTTTTTCATTTGTATTAATGGGCAGGTAGCATACATACATAGTGTGGATACAGTGGATAAAGGGATGACTCACTTCTGAGGTGAGATAGAGGAGGAGAGTGGAGTTTTCATTATGCTGCTGAGAATGGCATGCAATTTAAAACGCACCAATCATTTATTTCTGGAATTTTCCACTAATATTTCAGATCATAGTTGGCCATGGGTGACTGAAACCATGGAAAGTGAAATGTAGGGGAGTGAGGGGATTACTCTCTTTGTTAGAGGTTAAGGATGGACACGGGGTAAAGTTGTTTGGTGATCTGATAGTGAAGCTCTCAAAAGGGAAATTGACAGAAGGTGGGAGAAGGAGTTTTCATGGTCTTGAATTTTAAGTGACGTAGTTTCTGGCTATGCTCTTCCCTTGAATATTCTTGGGTTGTCAAGTGGAGCACAGGTAGGGCCAGGCCAAGCTTGTCCACAGGCATGCGAGGGCAGGGAGTCATTAGGGTTTTCTATATGGAGCATCATGTCATTGGCACATACTGACGGTTTTCCCTCTTCCATTCCAGTTGGGATCCTTTTCGTTTATTTTTCTCATCTGATTGCTGTGGCTAGGACTGCCAATAGTGTGTTGAATAGAAGTAGTGAGAATGGGTATCCTTGTCTTGTTTGAGATTTTATCAGGAAGGCTGTCAGCTTGTCACTGTTGAGTATTATATTGGCTGTGGGTTTGTCATAAGTAGCTTTTCTTATGTTGACATATATTCCATTTAGACCCACTTGGGTTTAAGAGTTTTTATTGTAAATGAATGTTTAATTTTGTCAAATGCTTTTTCTGCATCTATAGAGATGCTCATGTGGTTTTGTCTTTTGTTGATGTGTATCACACTGGTTTTCACATGTCAAACTATCCTTGTGAATGTGGGATGAATCCCACTTGGTAGTGGTATATGGTTGTTGTTATCATTCTTAGTGACTAAATTCAACTAGTTGTGTTGAGACAATCATGGTGTATATAATCATTACAAGTAGGGAACATTTTTAGGTTTCTAAAAGGAATTGCTTATAAGGATCTGAAATACTGTCGTCACTGTGATATCAGAATATCTACTGGAATACTCACATTGTTTTATATACATACACACACACACACACACACACACACACACACACACCCACATATATATATACACTGAAAGATGAACTCCCCAAGTCAGTAGGTGCCCAATTTGTTACTGGAGAAGAGTGGAGAAATAGTTCCAGCAAGAATGAAGAGGCTGAGTCAAAGCAAAAACAACACTCGGTTGTGGATGTGATTGGTGACAGAACTAAAGTCTGATGCTGTAAAGAACAATATTGCATGGGAACCTGGAATGTTAGGTCCATGAATCAAGGTCAGATAGGAGATGGCAATATCTCCTGTTTGTGAATATCAACATATTAGGAAGCAGTGAACTAAAATGGACCGGAATGACTGAATTTAATTCAGATGGCCATTGCACCTACTACTGTGGGCAAGAATCCCAGAGAAGAAATGGCATAGCCCTCATAGTCGATGAAAGAGTCCAAAATGAGTACTTGGGTACAATCTCAAAAATGACAGAATGATCTCTGTTCATTTCTAGGGCAAGCCATTCAATATCACAGTAATCCAAGTCTATGCCCCAACCACTAATGCTGAAGAAGCTCAAGTTGAACGGCTCTATAAAGACCTACAAGACATTCTAGAACTAACACCCCCAAAAGATATCCTTTTCATCATAAGGGACTGGAATACAAAAGTAGGAAGTCAAGAGATACCCGGAGTAACAGGCAAATTTGAACTTGGAGTACAAATGAAGCAGGGCAAAGGCTACCAGAGTTTTGCCAAGAAAACCCACTGATCATAGCAAACACCTTCTTCCAGCAACAACACAAGAGAAGACTCTACACATGGACATCACCAGATGGTCAATACTGAGATCAGATTAATTATTTTCTTTGCAGCCAAAGATAGAGAAGCTCTATATAGTTAGCAAAAACAAGTCTGGGAGCTGACTGTAGCTCAGATCATGAACTCCTTACTGCCAAATTCAGACTTAAATTGAAGAAAGTAGGAAAAACCACTAGACCATTCAAGTGTCACCTAAATCAAGTCTCCTATAAGTGGAAGTGACAGTGGAAGTAACAAATAGATTCAAGGGATTTGATCTGATAGAGTGCCCGATGAACTATGGATGAAGGTTCGTGACATTGTGCAGGAGGCAGTGATCAAGACCATCCCCAAGAAAAAGAAATGTAAAAAAGCAAAAGAATTGTCTGAGGAGGACTTACAAATAGCTGAGCAAAGAATAGAAGCTAAAGGTAAAGGAGAAAAGGAAAGATATACCCATCTGAATGCAGAATTCCAAAGAAGAGCAAGGAGAGATAAGAAAGCCTTCCTAAATGATTAATGCAAAGAAATAAAGGGAAAAAAGAGAATTGGAAAGATTGGAGATCTCTAAAGAAAATTAGAGATATCAAGGGAATATTTCATGCGAAGATGGGCTCGATAAAGGACAGAAACGGTATGGACCTATCAGAAGCAGAAGATATTAAAAAGAGGTGGCAAGAATAACAGAGGAACTATACAGAAAAGATCTTCATGACCCAGGTAATCACGATGGTGTGATCACTCACCTAGAGCCAGACGTCCTGGAATGGGAAGTCAAGTGGGCCTTAGGAAGCATCACTAAGAGCAAAGCTAGTGGAGGTGATGGAATTCCAGTTGAGCTATTTCAAATCCTAAAAGATGATGCTGTAAAAGTGCTGCACTCAATATGCCAGCACATTTGGAAAACTCAGCAGTGGCCACAGGACTGGAAAAGATCAGTTTTCATTCTAATGCTAAAGAAAGGCAAGGCCAAAGAACATTCAAACTACTGCACAATTGCACTCATCTCACATGCTATGAAACTAATGCTTAAAATTCTCCAAGCTAGGCTTCAACTGTACGTGTGCTGAGAACTTCCAGATGTTCAAGCTGGATTTAGAAAAGGTAGAGGAACCAGAGATCAAGTTGCCAACATCCTCTAGATCATAGAAAGAGCAAGAGAATTCCAGAAATACATCATTTCTGCTTCACTGACTACACTAAAGGCTTTGACTGTGTGGATCACAACAAACGGTGGAAAATTCTTCAAGAGATGGAAATACCAGATCACCTTACCTACCTCCTGAAAAAGCTGTATGCAGGTCAAGAAGCAATAGTTAGAACTGGACATGGAATAGCAGACTGCTTCCAAATAGGAAAAGGAGTATATCAATGCTGTATATTGTCACCCTGCTTATTTAAATTCTATGCAGAGTACATCAGGAGAAACTCTGGGCTGGAAGAAGCACAAGCTGGAATCAAGAGTACTGGGGCAAATATCAATAACCTCAGATATGCAGATGACACCACCCTTATGGCAGAGAGTGAAGAAGAACTAAAGAGCTTCTTGATGAAAGTGAAAGAGGAAAGTGAAAATGTTTGCTTAAAACTCAACATTCAAAAATTGAAATCATTGCATCCAATCTCATCACTTCATGGCTAATAGACTGGTAAAGAATGGAGGCAGTGAGAGACTTTATTTTCTTGGAGTCTCAAATCACAGCAGATGATGACTGCACCCATGAAATTAAAAGGCACTTGCTCCCTGTAAGTAAAGCTATGACAAACATAAACAGCTTATTAAAAACTCGAGACATTACTTTGCTAACAAAGATCCATCTACTCAAGGCTATGGTTTTTCCAGTAGTCATGTATGGATGTGAGAGTTGGGCTACAATAAAAGCTGAGTACCAAAGTATTGATGCTTTTGAACTGTGATGTTGGAGAAAACTCTTGAGAGCTCCTTGGACTGCAAGGGTATAAAAAAAAAAACCAGTCAATCCTAAAGGAAATCAGTCCTGAATATTTATTGGAAGAACTGATGCTGAAGCTGAAACTCCAATACTTTGTCCACCTGATGCGAAGAACTGACTCACTGGAAAAGATCCTCATGCTGGGAAAGATTGAAGGCAGGAGAAGGGGATGACAGAGGATGAGATGGTTGGATGGCATCACTGACTCAATGGACATGAGTTTGAGTAAACTGAGTTGGTGATGCCAGGAAAGCCTGGCATGCTGCAGTCCGAGTGATCACAAAGATTTGGACACGACTGAGCAGCTGAACTGAATTGTGTATGTGTGTGTGTGCTGTGTGCTAAGCTGCCTCAGTTGTGTCCAACTCTGTGCAACCCTATGGACTATAGCCCACCGGGCTCCTCTCTCCCTGGAATTCTCCAGTCAGGAATACTGGAGTGGGTAGTCATTCCCTTCTCCAATCTTCTCGACCCAGGGATTGAACAATCCTGTGTCTCTTATGTTTCCTGCATTGACAGACAGGTTCTTTACCACTAGCATTACCTGGGAAGCCCTTAGGTGTATATGAACAGAACATTTAGAACTGTAAATTCAGATTTTAATCGAATGGAAACCTAAAAGACTCCTTTAGTTGAAAGTGTTATATATTGGTCTAAAGCACTTAAACATACCCTAGGAGATATATATCATTTCTTCTTATAACAGCCTTCAGTCTGATTTTAAGGGAAAACAATTAAAAATGGCTCAGTAAACTCTGAAAGAATTCCATTTTATGGATGATTGCACCACTAAATAAGAAACCATTGCCTGTGAAATAGTCTAATTGAATTTCTGATGCCATGGATTAGCTTTATTATTTTTCAAAAAAAATTATATTTAAGATAGACTGAAGCTTTAAAATGGTTATTAAGCTACCAAATATTTATGTTTTTTTGTATAGTGAACATAAAATATTTGGAAAACTAATAAAATGGTTGGGAACTCAATCTAATAAGAAAATACATTAAAATATTTTAAATGATAGATTAGTAGATTTTTAAATCACCTGTATTATGACAGACTGGAAACATTATCCTTAACCCTTTTCAGTATTTCAATATAATCTGCTTTGAAAATTATTATTGGTTCACTTCCACTGCTATCATGCTACTGATTTTATTCGTGGCTACTGTGAGACACAAAAGATATGACTTTCTTAAAGTGTCAATTCTCAAACTTTTAAAGAAAATTGTTAGCACTTTCCAGTAGAAATTGAACTCACTGATAACAGGGAATCAGTGATGAACAAAATGGTACAAAAGTTCATACCCAATGGGTTTATTAAAGAATTAGTCCTTTGGTAGGATTTGTGGTATATAAAATCAAAGTATTTAGAATTATAGATTATTCTCTTGTAGTGACAAGGAAGGGCTTTCATTTTTAGATTAGTGTTCAGCTCAAAAGAAAGACCCTCATCTCTTCCTAGCAGGTTGTAGGCTGTGATTTTTCAAGTCATTAATTTAAAGGAACAGAAATAATTCCAGTGTCGGACTTGTTCAGTACTGAAAAAGAATGCCAGGATTGAGATGGGAAGGCATACTTCTGTTCCACGAGGACCGTGGCAGTTTGGGGAACATGACTGGAAAGCCCAGGATATAAGACTGCAAGTGAGTACATTATTAAATGGTCTTTAAACATTGATGGCCAAGAATGGTTTCCCTTCTATCCTGTGCTGATTTATTTCTGCATGTGTGGGTTTGGGGAAGAAGGGGGAGGCATTGAGCAGAGGAAGATGGAAGAGATGAGGAGAGGATAAGGAATCTCCAGGGAGACAATCAGATCATTTCTCAATAATAATTTTATCTTCTCTTTTTAAAATTATCATTTATATCTTTCATTTTTAACTTATTTCAGAGGCAAATAACATCAGAGTAAGCATTTTCCTCTAATCCTTGATTGGGAAATGCCTCTGAGTTTTCACCATAAAGTGAAGAAAAATTGCTCTTGCTTTAAGGTAAATATTTTGTATCAAATGACAGAATCATTGTTTATGCAATCATATTATAACTTATTCGATGCTTATATTGTAGGAACTCTGCTTTGGTGCTTGAAATATCCTTTGGGGTCTAGTTTACTAACAGTTTTTAATGTACATATTTTTAATACCATCAGTGAATGCTGTTTTATTAAATATCTTTACTTGTTTCAAAAGATTTCAAGCTTTATTTCAAGTTCCAGTATGTCATACCTTACATGAATGCATCTCATGTTAGAAGTAATTAAAAGTGATGTATATAGAAGCAAATATACATGAGTAATGTACAATTCCCACACAGAGAATATAGCTAATAACCCTATCATAGCTTTACATAGTGATGAGTGATAACTGGTCTTATGGTAGTCTTTTTATGGTGATCATTTATCCTTATACTTATTTCATAATGTATAATTATTGAATCACTGTTTTATTCATCTGAAACTAATATAATACTGTATGTTAATTATAACTTAATTAAAAAGATACCAAAATATATCTCATATTAAACACTCTAACAACAGACTGTTTCCAAATCAGGAAAGGAGTACGTCAAGGGTGTGTATTGTCACCCTGCTTATTTAACTTATATGCAGAGTACATCATGAGAAACACTGGGCTGGAAGAAGTACAAGCTGGAATCAAGATTGCCAGGAGAAATATCAGCCTCAGATATGCAGGTGACACACCCTTATGGCAGAAAATGAAGAAGAACTAAAGAGCCTCTTGATGAAAGTGAAAGAGGAGAGTGAAAAAGTTGGCTTAAAGCTCAACATTCAGAAAACTAAGATCATGGCGTCTGGTCCCATCACTTCATGGGAATAGTGGGTAAACAGTGGAAACAGTGTCAGACTTTATTTTGGGGGCTCCAAAATCACTGCAGATGGTGATTGCAGCCATGAAATTAAAAGATGCTTACTCTTTGAAAGCAAATTTATGACCAACCTAGATAGCATATTCAAAAGCAGAGACATTACTTTGCCAACAAAGTTCTGTCTAGTCAAGGCTATGGTTTTTCCTGTGGTCGTATATCGATGTGAAAGTTGGACTGTGAAGAAAGCTGAGCACCGAAGAATTGATGCTTTTGAACTGTGGTGCTGGAGAAAACTCTTGAGAGTCTCTTGGACTGCAAGGAGATCCAACCAGTCCATTCTAAAGGAGATCAGTCCTGGGTGTTCATTGGAAGGACTGATGGTGAAGCTGAAACTCTAATACTTTGGCCACGTGATGCTAAGAACTGACTTATTTGAAAAGACCGTGATGCTGGGAAAGGTTGAAGGCAAGAGGAGACGGGGACAAGGGTGGATGAGATATTTGGATGGCATTACTGAAATGATGGACATGAGTTTTAGCAGGCTCCGGGAGTTGGTGAAGGACAGGGAAGCCTGGCATGCTGTAGTCCATGGGGTTGCAGAGTCAGACACTACTGAGTGATGGAGCTGAACTGAACTGAAACACTCTAACATTTTTGCAATACATTGATTTGACTAGTTTTTAAAAAATATTGTCCTAGATTTGGCTTGATATATTTTTATTTCAACTTTATGAATTTGGTGAATTATTGAGCTGTAAGTTTGGAACTGTATTTTATTTTTATTGAGATATAATTGACATATAACATTGTATTAGTTTCAGATGTACAATATAATGATTTGTAAAATGATGACCACTGTCAATCTAGTTAACTTCTATCACCACACAGTTACAAATTTTTCTCTTATGATTAGAACCTTTAAGATCTACTCTTTTAGTAGAGTAGTCTACTACTCTTTACTAGACTTTAAAATGCACAGTACATTATTAACTATAGTCACCATGCTGCGCATTACATTCTCATGACTTATTTATTTTATAACCAGAAGTTGTAACTTTTGACTTCTTCACCAATTTCTCACCATGGCTTCCCCGGTGGCTCAGACAGTTAAGAGTCTGCCTGCAGCGTGGGCGATCCCTGGGTCAGGAAGTTCCCTTGGGGAAGGAAATGGCAACCCATTCCAGTGTTCTTGCCTGGAAAATCCCATGGGTGGAGAATCCTGGTGGGCTGTAGGCCATGGGGTCACAGGGAGCAGGACACAGCTGAGTGGCTGCCCCGTACACAACCATTTCATGCACATTTCAACCCCACCTCTAGCAAGCACCAGTTTGTTCTCTGTGAATTGCATTTTTCTTTGTTTATATTATCAATATAACTGAGATAATAAGGTATTTGTCATTCTCTGACTTATTTCACTTAGTGTAATTCCCTCAAGGTCCATTCATGTTGGTGCACATGGCAGCATTTCCTTCTTTCTCATGGCTGCATAATATTTCATCAAATATATATGCCACATTTTCTTTATCCACTTTCCATTGATGGACACTTGCTTCCATGTCTTGGCTTTTGTAAATAATGTTGCCATGAACACCAACTTTATTTTAAATGATTGAACTCATATTTATGGGGAGAGAGGCATAATTTTCTTTTTCATTCAATTTTGTCAGATTTTTCTATCAGCGATTTTCTACTTTTGTAAGGTTCACTGGGGAGTTTTTCATCTTTCCTTGGTGCTGAAGTAATTTATATGGCAAGAGCATTATCCGCTCTTGAAGGAAAAAAAGAGCTTACCTATAAAACTGGGTCTAGTGGCTTTTTATGGAGACAATATTAGAACATAATTTTAATATTTTTGTCTTGTTTGCAAGAAGGCAAAGTGGTTTTTGTTTGAGGAGGCTTTATGAATAGGGGAGGAAAGAAGAGTGGCAAAGGCAAGGGAGAAAGGGAAATGTATACCCAACTGAATGCAGAGTTCCAGAGAATAGCAAGGAGAGGTAAGAAGGCCTTCTTAAATGAACAATGTAAAGAAATGGAAGGAAACAATAAAATGGTAAAGACTAGAGCACTCTTCAAGAAAAGTAGAGATATCAAGGGAATATTTCATGAAAGTATGGGCATAATAAAGGACCTAAATAGTAAGGAGCTGACAGAAGCAGAAGAGATTAAGAAGAGGTGGCAAGAATATACAAAAAGGTCTTAATAACCTGGATAATCATGGTGGTATAGTCACTCACTTAGAGCCAGAAATCCTGGAGTGTAAAGTCAAGTGGGCCTTAGGAAGTATAACTATGAGCAAAGCTAGTGGGCTGGAGGAGTGATAGAATTTTAGCTGAGCTATTTAACACCTAAAATATGAGACTGTTAGAGTGCTGCACTCAATATGCTAGCAAATTTGGAAAATGGAACAGTGGCCACAGGACTAGAAAAGGTCAGATTTCATTCCAGTCCCAAAGAAAGGCAATGCCAGAGAATGTTCAAATTACCACGTAATTGCGCTTATTTCACATGCTAGCAAGGCTATGCTCCAAATCCATCAGGTTAGCCTTCGGCAATATGTGAACTGAAAACTTTCCAGTACAAGCTGGATTTTGAAGAGGCAGAGGAACAAGAGATCAAATTTCTAGCATTTGTTGAATCGTGGAGAAAGCAAGGGAGTTCTACTTCTGCTTCACTGACTACGCTAAAGCCTTTGACCGCATGGATCACAACAAACTGTAAAAAATTCTTAAAGAGATGGGAGTACTAGACCACCTTACTTGTCTCCTGAGAAACCTGTATGCAGGTCAAGAAGCAACCATTAAAACCAGGCATGGAACAACTGACTGGTTCAAAACTGGGAAAGAAGTACATCAAGGCTGTATATTGTCACCGTGCTTATTTAACTTAACATGCAGAGTACATCATACAAACTGCTTGGCTGGATGAAGCACATGCATGAATCAAGATTGTCTGGGAAAGTATCAACAGCTTCAGATGTGAAGATGATCCCACTCTAACGGCAGAAAGCAAAGAGGAACTAAAGAGCCTCTTGAGGAGGGAGAAAGAGGGGAGTGAAAAAGTGGCTTGAAATTCAGTGTGTAAGAAACTAAGATCATGACATCTGGTCCCATCACCTCATGGCAAATAGAAGAGGAAACCGTGGAAGCAGTAACAGATTTCTTTTCTTGGGCTTCAAAATCACTGAGGATGGTGACTGCAAACTTGAAATTAAAGTATGCTTGCTCCTTAGAAGAAAAGCTAAGACAGACCTAGACAATGTATTTAAAAAGCAGAGACATCATTTTGCTGACAAAGGTCTATCTAGTCAAAAATACAGTTTTTCTAGTAGTCATGTACAGATGTGAGAGTTGGACCATAAAGAAGGTTGAGTGCCGAAATATCGATGCTTTAAAGTTGTAGTGCTGGAGAAAACTCTTGAGCATCCCTTGAATAGCAAGGAAATCAAACCAGTCAATCTGAAAAGAAATCAACCCTGAATATTCATTGGAAGGACTGATGATGAAGCCCTCATATTTCGGCCACCTGAAGTCAATAAGCTGTCTCAAATCCTGAAAGATGATGCTGTGAAAGTGCTGCACTCAATATGCCAGCAAATTTGGAAAACTCAGCAGTGGCCACAGCACTGGAAAGGTCAGTTTTCATTCCAATTCCAAAGAAAGAAAATGCAAAAGAGTGCTCAAACTACCACACAATTGTACTCATCTCACATGCTAGTAAAGTAATGCTCAAAATTCTCCAAGCCAGGCTTCAGCAATATGTGAACTGTGAACTTCCTGATGTTCAAGCTAGTTTTAGAAAAGGCAGAGGAACCAAAGATCAAATTGCCAACATCTGCTGGATCATGGAAAAAGCAAGAGAGTTCCAAAAAACATCTAATTCTGCCTTATTGACTATGCCAAAGCCTTTGACTGTGTGGATCACAATAAACTGTGGAAAATTCTGAAAGAGATGGGATACTAGACCACCTGACCTGCCTCTTGAGAAACCTATATGCAGGTCAGGAAGCAACAGTTAGAACTGGACATGGAACAACAGACTGATTCCAAATAGGAAAAGGAGTATGTCAAGGCTGTATATTGTCACCCTGCTTATTTAACTTATATGCAGAGTACATCATGAGAAACACTGAGCTGGAAGAAACACAAGCTGGAATCAAGATTGCTGGGAGAAATATCAATAACCTCAGAAAGTGAAGAGGAGCTCAAAAGCCTCTTGATGAAAGTGAAAGAGGAGAGTGAAAAAGTTGGCTTAAAGCTCAACATTCAGAAAACGAAGATCATGGCATCTGATCCCATCACTTCATGGGAAATAGATGGGGAAACAGTGGAAACAGTGTCAGACTTTATTTTGGGCTCCAAAATCACTGCAGATGGTGACTGCAGCCATGAAATTAAAAGACGGTTGCTCCTTGGAAGAAAAGTGATGACCAACCTAGATAGTATATTCAAAAGCAGTGACATTACTTTGACGAATAAGGTCCATCTTGTCAAGGCTATGGTTTTCCCTGTGGTCATCTATGGATGTGAGAGTTGGACTGTGAAGAAGGCTGAGTGCCGAAGAATTGATGTTTTTGAACTGTGGTGTTGGAGAAGACTCTTGAGAGTCCCTTGGACTGCAAGGAGATCTAACCAGTCCATTCTGAAGGAGATCAGCCCTGGGATTTCTTTGGAAGGAATGATGCTGAAGCTGAAGCTCCAGTACTTTGGCCACCTCATGCAAAGGGTTGACTCATTGGAAAAGACTCTGATGTTGAGAGGGATTGGGGGCAGAAGGAGAAGGGGACAACCGAGGATAAGATGGCTGGATAGCATCACGGACTCGATGGACATGAGTCTGAGTGAACTCTGGGAGTTGGTAATGAACAGGGAGGCCTGGCGTGCTGCGATTCATGGGGTCGCAAAGAATCAGACATGACTGAGTGACTGAACTGAACTGAAGTCAATAACCAACTCATTGAAAAAGACTCTGGTGCTGGGAAAGATTGAAGGTGAAAGGAGAAGGGGGCAACAGAGGATGAGATGGTTAGATACTGTCACCGACTCAGTGGACATGAGCAAACTCTGGGATATAGTGAAGCACAGAAGAGCCTGGCATGCTGCAGTCAATGGGGTTGCAATGAATCGGACACAAATTAGCAACTGAACAACAAGAACATTATTACTGATACATCTTCTTGAAACAATTTTGGTAATTTTTGATTTTTAGAAATTGTTCTGCTCAATGAAAAATTTCAAATTTGTATTCTACATTTGGCCAGAGAGAGAAGAGGGAATTTTTAGAGTAAAATTGATAAGCCTGACTTAGAACTTGGATATATTGCTTTTGCCAGTGGAGTTAAAGATTCTATGAGAGTTTTTTAAATTTAATACTCAGTAAGTTATTATCTGATTTATCAAAATTTGTAAAAAATTTTATACTGCAATATATATCATGCTGTTGTGCAACTTAGCTTCCTTTCCCTCTCTTACTATATCAGGGAATCTTTTTTTGATAGTCCATGTAGAGCATGATTTCTTAAACTTGGCAATAGGAACATTTGGGGCTTGATAATTCTTTACTGCAGGAGGCTATTTGGTGATTATAGGATGTTTATTTGCATCTCTGTCTTCTGCCTACTAAATGTCTGTAGCCCACTGGTTCAATGAACATGAGTTTGAGCAAGCTCTGGGAGATGGTGAAGGACAGGGAAGCCTGACGTGCTGAAGTCCATGGAGTTGCAGAGCCAGAAATGACTGAGTGACTGAACTGAATGATGCTGTAATTAGTTAATACCTACTGATGAAGCTTGATTTCTTTTCAGTTTTCTACTGTTACAAATATGTTGAAATCAATATCCTCTCACTATTTTGTAAGTATTTTTATGGGATAAATCCTAGTACTGAAATTTTGCACACAATTTTCACCTTAATATTGCCAAATACCACCCAAAGAGGTTATTCTAATAACACTGTTATCAACCAAGTATTACATTGTTTTTTCCCTTATACTCTCTATGAAATAAATCATTAATCTTTCCAATTTAAATTAATTTTACTACTTTAATTTGCATTTCTTTGCTTAATGTATGTTGATCAAACTTCTGCATCATTTCCTGTAATGCATCTGTTTTGGTTTTTTGCCCTTTTTATATTAGATTACTAATCAATTTGTTTTTTATTTATAGTAATACTTTATATGAGTGTTAATATGCTCATTTGTTGAATTTTTCTTCAGTTCATTGTCTTTTATTCTTATCAAATTTATTTTTGCATAAATAATTTTGCTCTTTATGTAGTCAAATTGATGTCAATCTTTAATTACTTCCCTGCCATGCTAGGAAAGACTATCCACACCCTAAGATGATTAAAATATTTACTCTTTTTCTTCTAGCACATTTATTCTCCTATTATTTATATTTAAATTTTTGATTACTGTAATTTGTGCTACAAACTGTTATATAAAATAAACTTATTTTTTTCCACAAATCTTACTCCATTTTTCATAGTATTTATTTACTAGTTTTTCCTTCTCTTTCTATTTAAAATATTACCTTTATTATATGCTTAATTCTTTTTTTTTTACTTTAAAACATTTTTATTATAAAAGCAATACCAACAAAGAAAAACTAAAATCTTAAAGAAAGACAAAGCCATCCATTTATTGCCCTGCCCTATTATAACCACAGTTAGGAATTTATTTTGTCCCTTTTTTTATTATATACTTGGTGTGTTATTTACAGCCATAACCATACCCATTCATACACTTTTGTATCTTGCTTTTTTCTTTTTACTAAGCATTTTCTCATGTTTTACAGTATGCTGCTGCTGCTGCTGCTAAGTCACTTCAGTCATGTCTAACTCTGTGTGGCCCCATAGACGGTAGCCCACCAGGCTCCCCCATCCCTGGGATTCTCCAGGCAAGAACACTGGAGTGGGTTGCCATTTCCTTCTCCAATGCATGAAAGTGAAAAGTGAAAGTGAAGTCGCTCAGTCGTGTCCGACTCTTGGCGACCCCATGGACTGCAGCCTACCAGGCTCCTCCGCCCATGGGGTTTTCCTGGCAAGAGTACTGGAGTGGGGTGCCATTGCCTTCTCCGATTATATGCTTAATTCTTAAATAGCTATTCAGTCAGTTCAGTTCAGTCACTCAGTCGTGTCCAGCTCTTTGCGACCCCATGGACTGCAGCACGCCAGGCCTCGCTGTCCATCACCAACTCCTGGAGTTCACTCAGACTCATGTCCATTACATCGATGATGCCATCCAGCCATCTCATCCTCTGTCATTCCCTTTGCCTCCTGCCTTCAATCTTTCCCAGAATCAGGGTCTTTTCCAAAGAGTCAGTTCTTTGCATCAGGTGACCAAAGAATTAGAGCTTCAGCATCAGTCCTTCCAAAGAATATTCAGGACTGGTTTCCTTTAGGATGTTTTGATCTCCTTGCAGTCCAAGGGACTCTCAAGAGTCTTCTCCAACACCACAGTTCAAAAGCATCAATTCTTTGGTGCTTGGCCTTCTTTATGGTCCAACTCTACATCCATACATGACTTCTGGGAAAACCATAGCTTTGACTAGACAGACCTTTGTTGGCAAAGTAACGTCTCTGCTTTTTAATATGCTGTCTAGGCTGGTCACAGCTTTTCTTCCAAGGAGCAAGTGTCTTTTAATTTCATGGCTGCAGTCACCATCTGCAGTGATTTTGGACCCTTCCAAAATAAAGTCTCTCACTGTTTTCACTGTTTCCTCATCTATTTGCCATGAAGTGATGGGACCAGATGCCATGATCTTAGTTTTCTGAATGTTGAGTTTTAAGCATACTTTTTCATTCTCCTCTTTCACTTTCATCAAGAGGCTCTTTAGTTCTTTGCTTTCTGCCATAAGGGTATTGTCATCTGCATATCTGAGGTTACTTATTATCTTCCACTTATTTGTCCATTTCAAATACCATACTGTTTTAACTCCTGAATCTTTAGAGTAAAATTTGGAATTTGGTAGAAAATTTGTCTTTTGGTTTTTTTTTTCCCTTAAATTGTTAGTTAAGAATATTTTTGCACATTTATTCTTCTAAGAATTTTGTGATCAATTTTTATATTCCATGGAAAATTTGTGGGGATTTTATTTGGATTATATATATTGTTTGGGGGAGAACTGAAAGGTTGCAATATCCCCTGCCCTTCCATTATCATGGTTTATCTCCTCACTTGTTCAACTCTTTAAAAACCTTTAGTAGAACTTTTCTTCAGTTGGTTGGATCTCTCTCAGGTTACTTTCTCTAAATGACTGACTATTTTCAGCTTTATATTTATTTTAGTGATGATTATAACAGGCAGCTGATATTTGTATGCTCACCTCAAATACTGACCCTTTGCTCGAGCATGCACACTAGGCGTCGTTGTAGTTGGTACTCTAGATGAGCTTCCCTCTAGTGTGTGTGGAAGGCCCCCTGTACAGGTCCTCTACAGTTGGGTGTGTGTTTCACTCCTGGGGGAGCTGGCTTAGGCTCTAACTAGAAGTACACTAGCCAAGCGCCCCTTCCCTTTGTTTAGGCTTGGGGGTATCAACAGTGCTCAGCACTGTGGCCGAGGGCAGGTGCGGTAGGCCACTTCTCTATCCACTGGGCAGAGGACGGACTGTGGGGTCCAGCTGTCAGAGGTAGTCCTGTGCTTAATTGCCTTGAATGGTGCTTCCCTGCCCATCTGGCTTCTGTTCCTGCCACTTCTGAGCCTGGAGCTTTCCTGGAAGTAATAACCTCTGCTTCTGCTGAAGGCTTGCCCTGTGCTTACTTTGCATTTTGGTTTTCTCTGCTCTGGTTTATCTGCAACTATAATCTGTTGTGCTTTTATCTTTCAGAAAGCCATCCGTATTTCTGATAAAAACAATTCTTACTTTCATAATTGTTATGTTTTATCTTTATTAGTATGGATTCACTGCCTTTTAAATGGAAATTTTGTGTGTATGTATAGTTGGGGAGGGAGCATTCAAATCAGAAATTTGGAATTTAAAAAATTTGTTTTCTAATAAGCTACATTTCCTAACAGGAAAGTGATTTTAGTAGATTATGTAAGTAACTAGGCACATTTCTTGATGTTATTTTTATTTCTAATGACTTTTTAGTTCATTCTTTTGTATTTTTGGAGTTGCTTTCTATTAATTTAGTTATCTGGATCTATAGACTCCAGACTGTCTTCTTCTCAAGAGCATTTTCTTCTGAAACTGCTTCTGTCTCATCTATTCTGTTGCCCCTGTCTGGGGGAAAAAAAAAAAATATATATATATACACACACACACACACACACACACACACACACACACACACATACATACAATACATATAAATGCATACCTATATTTTATACCTTTTATTCTCTTATTATTTTGAACTCTTTTCATATTCTGAGTTCTGGGTACACAACAGACATTTATTGAAAAGAATATGTGAAGTAGCTACCACAGCAATTTTTCCAAGCAGCAACTCATGCAAAATCTTGACTATTTTTCAAAATCAATAAAATCCTAAACATGTAGGTAATTGATTGCTGGGTAATTTGAAAATATCACAGTAATACTTTTTAATATCATTGTTTTATTTCTCTTTTCCATCATAGTCACTTGAAAATAATTTGTTGTTTCAATTATTCAGTCTTCTAGGTTTTCTCAAAAGGATGCAAGAGGATGTTTATTAAATGGTCACTCATAACGCTTTCCAGAAGTGAAAAAACAGGGCAGAGCAAACCCGTCTCTCCTTCAGTCCTACCAGGCATGAATTCTGCCAGACCAAACTGTGTATATATAAAGTACTTTACTGAAGGGTTCGACATACTCAAAGACACACTCAAAAGGGTATTGCACGGTAGGAGAGTCTACAGCTGATGTATTAACTGGACTAAATGCTTCTTTTGGGAAGTGCTGTCTATTTCCGTGGGGCCTGTGCTGTGTCTCCGCTGCATGTGGGCTTTCTCTAGCTATGGTGCGTGGGGCTGCGTGCTGGCTGTGGTGCATAAGCTACTCAATACCATGGCTTCTCTTGTTGCAGAGCATGAGCTTCAGGGCGTATGGGCTTCAGTACTGGGGGCACATTGTCATCGTTGCTCTGCAGCGTGTGGATCTTCCCAGATCAGGGAATCTAACCCATGTCCCCTCCATTTTGCAGGTGAATTATTAACCACTGAGCCACCAGAGAAATCCCCAAATGTTTCTTTTTATTGAAAATGGGAACATATTTTTAGACTTTTGGCTTTCATATGCTCAGTGTTGCTTGCATATTTTTACTATCACTGACCTCACTTCTTTTGTATGTGACCCTCTGCTGTAATACACAGGTTTCTCAGTTAAACAACTTTAATATCCCTGAGGAAATGCTAAGCTATTCCAAGGAAGCCTTTATGCTTTGATGTTTCCTGGCTGAGAGGAGCAACCCCACGTCCAAGAAGTGGCAGAAAACATCTATTTCAGCTTTATTGACTATGCCAAAGCCTTTGAGTGTGTGGATAACAATAAACTGTGGAAAATTCTGAGAGAGATGGGAATACCAGACCACCTGACCTGCCTCTTGAGAAATCTGTATGCAGGTCAGGAAGCAACAGTCAGAACTGGACATGGAACAACAGACTGGTTCCAAATAGGAAAAGTAGTACTTCAAGGCTGTATATTGTCACCCTGCTTATTTAACTTACGTGCCGAGTACATCATGAGAAATGCTGGGCTGGATGAAGTGCAAGCTGGAGTCAAGATTGCTGAGAGAAATATCAATAACCTCAGATATGCAGATGACACCACCCTTATGGCAGAAAACGAAGAGGAACTAAAAAGCCTCTTGATGAAAGTGAAAGAGGAGAGTGAAAAAGTTGGCTTAAAGCTCAACATTCAGAAAACGAAAATCATGGCATCTGGTCCCATCACTTCATGGGAAATAGATGGGGAAACAGTGGAAACAGTGTCAGACTATTTTTCTGGGCTCCAAAATCACTGCAGATGGTGATTTCAGCCATGAAATTAAAAGATGCTTACTCCTTGGAAGGAAAGTTTTGACCAACCTAGATAGCATACTGACAAGCAGAGACATTACTTTGCCAACAAAGGTCCGTCTAGTCAAGGCTATGGTTTTTCCATTGGTCATGTATGGATGAGAGTAGGACTGTGAAGAAAGATGAACAGCGAATTGATGCTTTTGAACTGTGGTGTTGGAGAAGACTCTTGTGAGTCCCTTGTACTGCAAGGAGATGTAACTAGTCCATTCTAAAGGACTGAGATTTCTTTGGAAGGACTGATGCTGAAGCTGAAACTCCAATACTTTGGCCACCTCATGTGAAATGTTGACTCATTGGAAAAGATCCTGATGCTGGGAGGGATTGGGGTCAGGAGAAGAAGGGTACGACAGGATGAGATGGCTGGATGGTGTCATCGACTCAATGGACATGAGTCTGAGTGAACTTTAGAGCTGGTGATGGACAGGGAGGCCTGGTGTGCTGTGATTCATGGGGTCAGGAAGAGTCACACACGACTGAGTGACTGAACTGAACTGAAAGAGCACAGGGCTAGCATAGGTGTTCATCTCTGGGGCTTGTGACCAGGGGCTCCAGTTCCAGGAGAAAGAGTATGTTCTCTTTATCTACTCAGTTCTACTTTATCCTCTCTGTTAACGAGTGCATTAGTCAAAGTCCAGTTAGGCAAATGGCATGACACCTCATATTTTAACAGAATCAAACAACACTGGGAACAAGTATTGGAGAATTGAAGGGTAATATGGGATGTCGTTGTTGTTGTTTTCAGTTGCTCAGTTGTATATGACTCTTTGCAACCCCATGGACTGCAGCATGCTAGGCTTCCCTGTCCTTCACTGTCTCCTGGAGTTGTTCAGACTCATGTCGATTGAGTCGATGATGCCATCCAACCACCTCATTCTCTGTCAACACCCTTTCCTCCTGCTCTCAATCTTTCCCAGCATAAAGGTCTTCTCCAGTGAGTTGGCTCTTCAGATCAGGTGGCCAAAGTATTGGAGCTTCAGCATTAGTCCTTCCAATAAATATTTAGGGTTGATTTCTTTAGAATTTACTGGTTTGATCTCCTTGCTGTCCAAGGGATTCTCAAGAGTTTTCTCTAGTACCACAGCTCCTGGAGTAAACTCACACTCATGCCCATTGAGTCAGTGATACCATCTAACCATCTCATGCTCTGTCGTCCCCTTCTCCTCCTGCCTTCAATCTTTCCCAGCATCAGGGTGTTTTCAAATGAATCAGCTCTTTGCATCATGTGGCCAAAATATTGGAGTTTCAGCTTCACCATCAGTCCTTCCAATGAACACCCAGGACTGATTTCCTTTAGGATTGACTCTGGATCTCCTTGCAGCTCAAGGGACTCTCAAGAGTCTTCTCCAACACCACAGTTCAAAAGCATCAATTCTTCAGCACTCAGCCTTTTTATGGTCCAATTCTCACATCCATACATGACCACTGGAAAAACTACAGCTTTGACTAGATGGACCTTTGTTGCCAAAGAGATGTCTTTGCTTTTTAATATGTTGTCTAGGTTTGTCATAGCTTTACTTCCAGGCTTTTCTTTTAATTTCATGCCTTCAGTCAGTGTCCACAGTGATTTCTTAACTCAAGAGAATAAAGTCTGTCACTATTTCCATTTTTTCCCCATCTATTTTTCATGAAGAGATGGGACTGGATGCCATGATCTTCATTGTTTGAATGTTGAGTTTTAAGTCAGCTTTTTCACTCTCTTTCACCTTCATCAAGAGGCTCTTTAATTCTTCTTTGCTTTCTTCCTTTAGAATGGTGTCATCTGCACATCTGAGGTTATTGATATTTCTCCTGGCAATCTTGATTCCAGCTTGTGCTTCATCCAGCTTGCCATATTGCATGATGTACTCTGCATATAATTTCAATAAGCAGGGTGACAGTATACAGCCTTGATGTACTCCTTTCCCAGTTTTGAACCAGTTCATTTTTCTAACTGTTACTTCCTGACCTACATACAGGTTTCTCAGGAGATAGGTAGAGTGGCTGGGTACTCTAATCTCTTTAAGAATTTTCCTCAGTTTGTTGTGATCTACACAGACAAAGGCTTAAGCATAGTCAATGAAGCAGAAGTAGGTATTTTTCTGGAATTCCCTGATTTTTCTGTGATCCATTAATGTCGGCAATTTGACCTCTGGTTCCTGTGCCTTTTCTAAATCCAGCCTGTTCATCTGGAAGTTCTTGGTTCACGTATGGCTGAAGTCTAGCTTGAGGGATTTTGAGCATTACCTTGCTAGCATGAGAAATGAGCACAATTTTGTAGCTGTTGGAACATTCTTTGGCATTTCCCCTTTTTCTGGATTGGAGTGAAAACTGACCTTTTCCAGTCCTGTGGCCGCTGCCGAGTTTCCCAAATTTGCTGACATATTGGTGTAGCACTTTCACATCATCAATTTTTAGGATGTTAAATAGCTCAGCTGGATGTTAAATAGCTCCATCACCTCACTAGCTTTGTTGGTGGTGATGCTTCCTAGGGCCCACTTGACTTCACACTCCAGAATATCTGGCTCTAGGTGAGTAATCACACTGTCATGATTATATGGGTCATTAAGACCTTTTTTTGTACAGTTCTTATGTATATTCTTGCCACTTCTTAATATTCTCTGTTAGGTCCACACCTTTTCTGTCCTTTATTGTGTCCCTTTTGCATGAAATGTTCCCTTGGTATCTCTAATTTTCTTGAAGAGATCTCTAGACTTTCCCATTCCATTGTTTTCCTATGTTCTTTGCATTGTTCACTTAAGAAGGGTTTCTTATATGGAATGAGTGAGGTGATGCAGTGATAGGAACTTCATGAAGCGACTGTTACCCTAGAGCAGAGGAAGTGGAAGAGTGTGAGGTTAATGAGACGCTGAAGGTTGATGTTGGGGTCCCCCAGAGCTGACACCCACACCTGCAGATGGGAGCTGTTGCCGGGTGCTGGCATCTCTGAGGGAGCGCACTGAAGCCAGCTCTGGGAGTGAGATAAAGGTGCTGTTGCTGCTATTAGGAACCATGGCTGGGCAACGCTGATGGGAATGAAGATGGCAAGTAGGAAGGAGAAAGTTCTTTGATCTTCCTCCAGCTCACAGTCTCCCTGTAGTGACCTCTATTGTCAGAAATTAACAGGAAGCTGCTGGGACAGGAGAGCTGTCTACAGAGTCCCAGTCCTAGCATCACACAGCTGGGCAGAGAAGGAAGGATTTGGAGGTGGAACAGCAGTGGAGTTACTAAGGGTTTATCATGATGTGAGATACCTTGCATTCATCAGAGACACACAAGCTAGTCTTGGCTTGTGGAAATCACATTTTGGTGCAAGAATGGTTGACAAATGGAGTGGTGGAGCAGCTAGGGTCCTGAAATGGAAGGGTGGTACATACATGGCAACATGATTTGATAAAAGTGCCATTTATCAAATGGTACCATTTCACACCAGTCAGAATGGCTGCGATCCAAAAGTCTACAAGCAATAAATGCTGGAGAGGATGTGGAGAAAAGGGAACCCTCTTACACTGTTGGTGGGAATGCAAACTAGTACAGCCATTATGGAAAACAGTGTGGAAATTCCTTAAAAATTGCAAATAGAACTGCCTTAGAACCCAGCAATCCCACTGCTGGGCATACACACTGAGGAAACCAGAATGGAAAGAGACCCATGTACCTCAATGTTCATTGCAGCAGTTTATAATTGCCAGGACATGGAAACAACCTAGATGTCCATCAGCAGATGAATGGATAAGAAAGCTGTGGTACATATACACAACAGAGTATTACTCAGCCCTTAAAAAGAATAAATTTGACTCAGTTCTAATGAGATGGATGAAACTGGAGCCGATTATACAGAGTGAAGTAAGCCAGAAAAAAAAAAAAAAAAACCCAATACAGTATACTGACACATATATATGGAATTTAGAAAGATAGTAATGATGACCCTGTAGGTGAGACAACAAAAGAGATACAGAGGTATAGAATGGAGTTTTGGCCTCTGAGCGAGAGGGAGAGGGTGGGATGATTTGGGAGAATGGCCCTGAAACATGTATACATACTATCATATAAGAAATGAAGCACCAGTCTATGTTCAATACAGGATACAGGATGCTTGGGGCTGGTGTATGGGATGATCCAGAGAGATGGTGTCGGGTGGGAGGTGGGAGGGGGTTTCAGGATTGGGAGATCGTGTACACCTGTGGCTGATTCATGTCAATGTATGGCAGAACCAATACAGTGTTGTAAAGTAGAATAAAGTATTAAAAAAAAATCATTATTGGGAAACCAAAAAAAAAAAAAAAGAATAGATACACAAATTTGTATTACAAACCACTTTTCTGTACGACTGAAACTAAGACAAAATTGTTAATCAACTCTAACCCAATATAAAATAGAAATTAAAAGTAGAATTTTGCCAATACAGATCACTGTGAAGGTAAGGTGTGGGCAATGCTGGCTTTCGGTGGGGAAGAATGGAATGATAGCCATAAGGTGATGAGAATCAAGTGCCTTGTCCTAAATATGGAACAGGAAACGTCCTAAGTGCATGAGTTGTCACAAAACATAGACATTGTTTCCTTTGCAGCTAAATGTGACATTTCAACCATAGCCCTTGGGGCAGGACCAGAGAACTACATAAGAAAAGTACTCTGGGATTTATTAGCCAAATTAATTCTTGGCAAGGTGCAACCAGGGATTTGCATAATTAGGGTTGTTTCAGACATTTGGACTGACTTGGGAATGGTGTGTCCAACATAGATCACTGTGAAGTAACCTCTGCTCAGCTGGGACAATGAGTGAAAAACCAGTACTAAGGGCCAAGAACTCCAAACATGATATGATGATGGGATGTGTAGTGAGATCCAAAACCCTGATGACCCGCCTCTGAAGTGGATAAAGATGTAATCTGAAGACGCCACTCATGACCTGGTGCTGTGAATGATGCCATCTCTTTTCAGGGCTCGTCCCTGAGGGAGTTATGAAGCTTTATAAGATTGTGCAACCTTATGTAAAACAGAGAGCGAGTTGAGCCTGCTGTACAGCACAGGGAGCTCAATGTGGTGCCCTGTGGTGACCTAGAGGGGTGCGGTGCCAGGGCGGGGGTGGATATATGCACACACATGGGTGATTTTTAATGCACAGCAGAACTAACACAACATTGTAAAGCAACTGTACCCCACCTTAAAAAAAATCCAGATTGAATACTCACCTCTCTCACATCTTAATCATTATGTTAAAACAAAAATAAACAGAAACAAATGCAAAAAAAAAAAAAAGAAAAGAAAGAAATCCTAACAACTCTTGGGTTGACCGTTTTGTATCCTGCTAGGAGTGGCATCATTTTCAAATTGAATTCTTTGATTTTAGGACACTTTCTGAGAGAAACCAAGGGGATGGGGAGTTTGTTCCTCACACCCTGTATAGAAAGATGTAAAAGGCTCACTTACAAAGACTTCACAGCACTTGGAGAATCAAGTGCAGAGAGCACCCTGGAGACATAAGGGGAAAGCTGTGAAGTGGTACAGAGGGCAGTGCTAAAGGGCTCAGGTGTGTAGTGAGATAACCTTGCAGAGAAAGCTCTTGACAAGCATTAGCTAGTGATGCAAACCTTAGGCTTTTAATAAAGCCAATAAATAGCATATCTGAGCAGCTGGTGAAGAGTTGTCTGCCTTTTTAAAAATCTTTGAGTGTGTGTATAGAATGTGAGTGTGTGCATGCGTATGTACTCAACTGTACACTGGGAGAAGAGAACCCTCTTTGTATTAAGTCGTTGACCCTTCCCTATGAGTGATCACTTCTGTTGCAATAAACAGCCTGTTTGTATGTATGCCTAACGCTTGTCAGCAAGGAGCCCAGTGGAGTCAAGCCCTTTTGTTGAAGAAGTCATGGGCATTCTGCCAGAGAAAGTCAGGCACTCTGGGGAAAAGGTGATTGTAACTGAAGTGTAATTAAAGAAGCAACAGGACCGAAATGACCATCATTTAGAAGTGAGGGGAAAGTCCAAGAAGGAGCGAATGAAGACTAATGGTGTAATGCTAACCCAAAGCGAAGTTTCTAGCATTGCCTGAATAATACATAAACTTGTAATTAAGATTTAAGATGATCCCCTGTGGGAAATGTACTTTTGGGCCAGAAGAATTCAATATTTCTTGTACCCATTAAAGGCAAAAAAATAAATCATCTTTTTCATTCTCTGTTGGAAGTAGGAGCATGGTAACTTAAATCACAAAGAAAGTGCTGATGCGTTTAGAAGGAAGAACAAGTCTGGGGTGGTGCCAGGAGGATGGAAATTCATAGGAGTATTGGTGAGTCTCATCAGCTAAATGTGGCAAAACTCAGAAGAGTTATGACTTTTTGGTGTAGGTATGGGGTGCAAGGTAAGGGTAGAATTGGCTTGAAATTTGAACTTTTAGGAGTTTTTCTTTTGAGAAGTTGATATGAAGTGAAGTGAAGTGAAGTAAAGATGCTTAGTCATGTCTGACTCTCTGTTACCCCTTGTACTGCACTGCCAGGCTCCTCTGTCCATGGAATTCTCCAGGCCAGAATACTGGAGTAGGTTGCCAACTCCAGGGGAGAAGTTGATATAAAGAGTTTCTAGTCTGTCACTCTGTTGGAGAAGGAAATGTCAAACCACTCCAGTATTCTTGCCTAGAGAATCTCGTGGACAGAAGAGCCTGCTGGGCTGTTGTCCATGGGGTTGTACAGAGTTGGACACGACTGTAGCGACTTAGCACGCATGCATGCATTGAAGAAGGAAATGGCAACCCACTCCAGTATTCTTGCCTGGAGAATCCCAGGGACAGAGGAGCCTGGTGGGCTGCCATCTATGGGGTCACACAGAGTCAGACGCTACTGAAGCGACTTAGCATGCATGCATGCATTGAAGAAGGAAATGGCAACCCACTCCAGTATTCTTGCCTGGAGAATCCCAGGGACAGAGGAGCCTGGTGGGTTGCCATCTATGGGGTCACACAGAGTCAGACATGACTGAAGCAACTTTGCAGCCGCAGCAGTCTGCCACTCTGTATTTGTTCGGCTGAGATTTTCAGTTTGAGATTTTTGCAGTGAAAGTGTGAAACCATCTTGATGGTTGGATGACATTGCCAACTAAATGGGAATGAGTTTGTGCAAACTCAGGGAACTGGTGAAGGACAGGGAGGCCTGGCATACTGTAGTCCATGGGTTTGCAAAGAGTTGGACATTACTGAGTAACTGAACAACAATCTTGATTACATTTTGTGAAATAATCGTGTGTGGTCCTTGAGTAGATGCCAAGTCACATCAGTCAGGAAGGTGCAGGGAGAAATACAGAGAAATGGAAACTGGAGTTGTAAAGGGGAAGAGCTCACTTGCTTCTTTTTATACACAAGAAACCAGAGTAAATTGTCCAAAACCCCGTGGCCACTTTTCAGTAGGGCTGGAACTTGGATGCAGATTTCCTGACTCAGCACCTAAGATTCTGTTCATTTTCCACAAAGGGGTGATTTCCACCAGAGACTCTGCTCAGTGTAGGAGTCATCATTTTGTCATCAGAAGGCATTTTCTGGTATCTTGTTGCCTTCTAATAGGTGGTGAGACTGTTCACGGATGGAGAGAATCATAGACACTTTTAAAACTTTTAGGTTACAGGACTAAGGGCTAGATCTCCAGGCAAGAATACTGGAGTGGGTTGCCATGCCCTCCTCCAGGGGATTTTCCCAACCCAGAGGATGATGCCAGGGGATGATCCTAGGGGTCAAACCCCCTTCTCTCATGTCTGCCTGCATTGGCAGGTGGATTCTTTACCATCAGCACCTCCTGGGAAGCCCCGAAAATGAATTTTGCTCTTTTGAAATTATGGTTTGGCTGCATTTAAACTTTTGGAACGATGGCTCATTTTTCTCAGTACTTGGACGACGTTGAACTGTTCTCTTCTGTTGTCACTGAGAAGTCTGTTGCCAGTCTAAAAGTTAGTGTCCCTTGATAAATAATTGATCATTTTACTCTGGCCTTTTCACTTTTTTATGTTTTCTTGTAGTTTCAGGCTGAGGGCTGATGTATATAGATTTATCTGTATTAATTCTACTTGAGACTCATTAGAGTTCCTGTAACTAAGGATTCTTTTATCAGCTGTGGAAAAGTCACCGCTATTATCTTTTTCAATATTGCCTCTTTGCCATTTCCTCCTTTCCCTCCTGCTGGCCTCTTTAAAGATACATGCTGGACCTTCTAATTCTCTCCTCTGCTCTCCTGAAGCTCACTTTTATGGTTTGTATATCTATTTATATTGGTTTCATCCTTAATCCTTTCTTCACATCCGTCTTCCTCTTCAGTTTTTGCATCTGCCACTCTACCTATGCATTATGTATTCATTTCCTAAAGTTCTGTTACTTCACCAAATAGGTTTGTCCTTTAGGGTGGTTAAAATGGTCTCTTCCTGATCCAGTCTTTCTCAGAAGCGGATCCCTTTGAGGATGCCTTCTTTGTGTGGAGTCTGTTTCAGCACCCTGACTTTCCCAAGCTAAAGTTCATCACTGCATGGCTCTTAATATGCTAATCCTTCTAGAACCACCCCTCATTCTCTATTTCCTGATATCAACAAAGCTTTAGCTGCATTCACCGTTTCAGCATCTACTGAATTTCAGTTTTATAGCTTTCCCCCTCATTTTGGAGCTTTTCTTTTACTTTTAGGTCCTTGGTCATGTGTTTAAATGGAATGTTGTTATCACGCTCCTCTGGATGCTTTGGATGGAAGGGTTTTTAAGGTTATTCAGATCAGGGTTTCTTAAATTTAATATTCATATATATCACCTGGCAACCATGTTAAAATGCCAGCTTTATTTCAGTAGATCTGGGAGAGGGCCTGAGATTTTGCATTTCTCACAAACTCTCAGTTGATACTTTTGTTTCTGCTCCATGGACACCATCTTAGTAGAAGTATCCTAAATCATATGCTTTTATAAACAGAAACCCATAAAAATTTTATCTCTTTTCCAAAGAGGCAAAGGACTAGGAGATAGAGAAAAAAAAATTAATTCTTTTGTTAGTTAGACTTGTTTGCCTGCAAGTTATATCATACAAACACTAGAGAAACTCTTGGGATCCTAGAACAGAAACTTTTTTTTGTCTGCAGAATGACTGGAAACAGGGACTTAAATGTGATCTGCTTTGTCTGTTTCCTGCATTGTTATGTTTTTCTCTCTCTTATGTTCCTTGTTACATGGAGCACATCAGCCATAGAAGAACTCTCTCCTCTTCATCTCTCAAGATCAAAGAAATAGTATAGCACGCTGGACAAAGGAATGGCTTATTGAACTAAACCATCTGGTTTGAGTTATGACTTTGTCATTTACTAGCTGTTTAAGTTTGGGCAAGTAACTTAACCTCTGTGACCCTTAGTACTTTTATGTGTAAAATGGGAGTATCAACAGCTCCTACAGAATGGGATTAAATGAGTTATTATATAGACAACTCTTAGAATAGCCACTGAAACAGAGTAAGCATGCAAAAAATGTCGTAATTTTTATATTTTCTTTTATTTTACTTCTTGTTTGTCTTCTGAAAAATGACTCATTGGTTCAACTTGGTTTCAAGATACAGACTTGGACCTATCAGAGATGGCCGGGAGTTATGATATTTGTTATATTCTATGAAATAGCTTATCTTGCAGAAGTCATGTGATTGAAAGTGGTGGCCAGGAGTTATGATATGTGTTATATTCTATGAAATAGCTAATCTTGCAGTAGTCATGTGATTGAAAGTGGTGGCCATTCTTTGTAAAGAGGAGGGTTTGATCTCAGGGACTATTAGTAGAGCTCAGTCAGTGGTTCATAATACAGTGCTTGTGAGCTAATTTAAACAAGTATTATATTTCTTCTAGGTAAATTTTATTAATTACATAGCCCATCATTTTTAAAAGCTATTAGGAGCTAGTTAACTAGAAACTGAGAATTATTATTGATTTGTTGTTGTTGTTCAGATAGTAGTGTACAGCTTTTGCTAACTCCATGGACTACAGCATGCCAGGCTTCCCTGTTCTTCAATATCTCCCAGAGCTTGCTCAAACCTGTGTCCATTGAGTAGGTAATTCCATCCAACCATCTCTTATTCTGTTGTCCCCTTCTTCTCCAGTCTTTCCTAGCATCCGGGTCTTTTCTAAAGAGTCATCTCTTTGCATTAGGTGGCCAAAGTTTTGGAGCTTCAACTTCAGCATCAGTCTTCCAATGAATATTCAGGATTGATTTCCTTTAGGATTGACTGGTTTGATCTCCTTGAAGTTCAAGGGACTCTCAAGAGTCTTCTCCAACACCACAGTTCAAAAGCATCAATTCTTTGGTGCTCGGCCTTCTTTATGGTCCAACTCTTATATCTATATGTGACTTCTGGAAAAACCATAGCTTTGACTATATGGAATTTTGTTGGCAAAGTAATATCTCTGCTTTTTAATATGCTGTCTAGGTTGGTCACAGCTTTTCTTCCAAGGAACAAGTGTCTTTAAATTTCATGGCTGCAGTCACCATCTGCAGTGATTTTGAAGCCCCCAAAATAAAGTCTGTCACTCTTTCCAATCGTTTTCCCATCTATTTGCCATGAAGTGATGGGACCAGATGCCATGATCTTCGTTTTTTGAATGTTGAGCTTTAAGCCAACTTTTTCACTCTCCTCTTTTACTTTCATCAAGAGGCTCTTTAGTTCTTCACTTTCTGCCTTAAAGGTGGTGTCATCTGCATATGTGAGGTTATTGATATTTCTCCTGGCAATCTTGATTCCAGCTTGTGCTTCATCCAGCTGGGCGTTTTGCATGATGTACTCTGCATATAAGTTAAATAAGCAGGATAACAATATACAGCCTTGATGTACTCCTTTCTCAATTTTGTGTGAAAGTCTGTCCTTGGAAGTCTGTCAGTGGAAGTCTGTCCTTCCATGTCCAGTTCTAACTGTTGCTTCTTGACCTGCATACAGTTTTCTCAGCAGGCAGTAAGATGGTCCAGTATTCCCATCTCTTGAAGAATTTTCCACAGTTTGTTGTGATCCACACAGTCAAAGCCTTTACTGTAGTCAATGAAGCAAAAATGATGTATTTCTGGAATTCTCTTGCTTTTATATGATCCAGTGGATGTTGGCAATTTGATCTCTGGTTCCTCTGCCTTTTCTAAATCCAGCTTAAACACCTGAAAGTTCTTGTCATGTACTGTTGAAGCCTGGCTTGGAGAATTTTGAACATTACTTTGCTAACATGTGAAATGAGTGCAATTATGTGGTAGTTTGAACATTCTTTGGCATTGCCTTTCTTTGGCATTAGAATGAAAATATTTTATTTTTATAATTTAAACTGGCATGTTTCTCAGGGCTAGTTTATATGACATCATAGTTGTGGTCCATGTATATTTCCAGAGGGTGTTATTCATATAACTCCAGTAATGGATGGTCACCTGGACGTCTGCAAAAACTCTGGCATTTCTACAGTTGACTCAGCATGATTTTTCAATATTCTTTAAGAAACTTGAGTCTCATAATGTCTAGCACAGTTGCAAAGGTCCTGTTGCAGAGTGCAAATGCAAACAATTGGATTTTTAAATTTTTTCAGGAGGGACTCTTTTATCAAGGCACCTATCAGTCACCAGTGTGGTCTTGAGTGGTTCACTGCTTTGTATCACTCTTATTCTAGATTTTTAATTGTAAATAATTTTTAGCTTATCTTTGTACATCAGTTAAAATTTTTTGTGGATTTATTGGTTAACCTTAAGTTTGTGTTGATGCAATAATTTTCTAAAAACTAGGTATTTAAGTATGAATATAATTCAGATATAAATCGCCCATAGTCCTATTGCTAATGTAAATTTGTATGTAATTTTCCTAAACTCTATATTCACTCTTATTACTGGCTTCATTTGCCACTTATATATGCGAATAACTGAAGCCAAAGGGCTGTGGTTTCTCTTTAACCTGCTAATGTGGGGCTTGATGAGAAAAAATTAGAGAACTTTGCATTGAACAGAGTGTTATGGATTGAACTGTGTTTCCCCCAAATGTTAAAGTCTTAATCCCTAGTGCCTGTGAATGTGATCTTATTTGGAAATAGGGACTTTACAGATGTCAAGTTAAGATGAAGTCATTAGACTGGACCCTAAACCAATGTCCTTATGAAAAGGAAAAATTTAGACAGAGACAGACACATACAGGGGAGAATGTCATGTGAAGGTGAAATAAGAGATCAAACTGCTGCATCCATAGGTAAAATGCCAGTGATTGTCAGCAAGCCACCAGAAGCTAGGAGAGAGGCAGGTCAGAGTCTCTTTCATAGCCCTCCCAGGGCTCCAGCCCTGCTGAAACCTTGATTTCATACATCTAGCCTCTAGGACTGTGAAAAAAATATATTTGTTCTAAGCCACTTAGTCTTTGGTATGTGTTACAGCATGACTAGGAAACTGATACAGAAAAGAATTTGGGTAAACAGGAATATAGATAGATAGGAGATATGTAGATAAGTGCATGGGGAGAGGGTGAATGGATGAACGGGTGGATAAACTGATGGGTAATTAGGCAGATAGATTGATGATACACAGATAGGTAGATGAAGAATAAATCAGGAGAGATGAAGAAGGGAAGGCCATGTTCTATAAGATAAAAATGAATGCTGAGTCTGTATCATTAGCTATGAGCTGTGGAGTTGTTGTTTGCAAAGTCTGTTGTAAGTCATCCAACTTGCACACAAAGCAGGATAATCACAGTGGCCCTTGATACCAAAAAGACATCTTGTCTGACTTTATTCTGCTAGGGAACTCATGTCTGGTGGTCCAGAAGTTCAGTCAGACCATTTGGACATGCAGAGTGGCAGTTTCTAGCTGGGTGTGAGAACAGCAGATGGTTTCCATTTTCTCAGCAATATTAAGAGTTTGCTACTAAAACATGTTGAACTGGGCTGCCACTGGTTCTGGTTGCTGGTGAGAATGACCGTTCAAGTGCTGCCTTTTGGTATGTGCTCAAGAGCAGGAATGGGCCGTGCTGGAGCAGCAGTGGGAAAGAACGGGTTGTGAGGATAGAAACCTATTCTTTCCAAGTAGGTTGGCTGTCAGAAGACTTTATAAAGCTGGCAGCTCCTGGGGTTGGGATTGCTGCTCTCCTGTGAGGGGGAAGAGGCAGTGCTGGGACTCTCTCTGTTGTTTAGTTTATGGAAATCTCTGGGGGCTTCTTGCAATTTCTAGAGAATTTGGTTGAGTCTACCTTAAGCAGAGAGCTAACCTGCTTTAGGAAATTAAACAGAGAAAAAAAGTGCAAGGTCTCCAGCATAGGTTTTCATCTCATTTAGGTACTGGAATCATTCCAAATCTCACTGATCCCTGTTCCAGTGTTAGTCCAGATTCTGAATCTTGATTCTGTTTCCCGTGTTCATCATGCCATTCCTGGCTTGTGCCTTGCTCACTGTGTGCTGTCTTATTTTTCTGACTTTTTGACTTGGGCCCTTTCAGCACAAGGCCCTTTGGTATCTTTGGCTCATTCTGTTTCAGCATCCTTTGTATAGGACCCCTGACTCTCAGGGGATCAAACCCTGGCCCTCTGACTGGAGACCCAGCTGGCCTTGCCCCGTCTTCTATGTAACTGCACCAAAAGGATGATCCCACTGAACCCCAGGGTAGGGTAAATGTGAAATCCCAGGGTGTGCTGCCACATCATCCTTCAGCAGACTTTCAGAGAAAATGTCTTGAAGCGACTCTGTGGCTCTGGAATCCTTGACCCACTTCAAGGATCGAGAAAGTTGAGGAGGTGGTGGTGGTGGTATGGAATTTTCTTTGGAAAACACCATTACTGTGAATGCTCCTTTTTGTACAAAGCTCCATGAGCATGGATGGCCTCCACAGACGCACTCCTATCCCAGGACTTGGCTGCCCCAGACCTGGTGCCGAGCTGTGGCGTGGAGGAGGTGGAGGCGGGGGTGTGCTCACAGAGAGACGACTGCTGCACACTCCTGCACACTGTCTCACTGTGTGCTCCCTCTGGGCTCTTGGTGTTTCACTTCTGCCAGTGAAGATATCTTTCTGAATCCATGTTTGATGCTGTCAGCGGATGCTATCTTGAGTCATAAGTACTGTCTTGTATAACATTAAAAAATAGTCGGACATGACTAAGTGACTGAACTGAACTGAACTGCAAATGAACACTGGGAAACATGATTTGGAGAATAAATAAGTGGATTTTAGTGAACACACAGTAGTAGTCTCTGCCATACACATATTTTAAGTCTCTAAGAGAGACCCAGGGTATAAAACATGTTTCAGATTTGCTTATCTAAAGAACTCCTTCCCACTCACCATTCTAGTATCCATCTATTCAAGTATTCCATGGACCACACTTGAGAAATACTAATGTAGTGTTCCCTTGGAACCTCCTCTTAAACAGTTGCTGTTGAGTTTTTTGCTTTCCAATCATGTGTAGAAACAGAAAAAGAAATGCTGCAGTTAGAGATGTCTGTGGATCCTAACTCTTTGAGGATCATATTTTCAGATCAAAAGATTATTTTCTTAGCCATTTTATACTTTACTTTCTGTTTGAAAAGACCTTGCTTGTCTTATTTTCCATGTATTTTCCTAGCTCTTAGAAACAGAGTTCAAGCCCAACCAGCAACATTTCCCCTCATGCCAGCTATGACCCAGGATAATTATAACTCCATTTAAATAGAAATGGTGAAACTTTCCATTTGCTTAATTGCCTTCCTTATATTTAAAATTGATAACTGAGAAGGAGCTGCTGTATAGTGCAGGGAACCCTGCTCAATATTATATAACAGCCTAAATGGGAAAATAATTTGAAAAAGAATACATATATGTATAGCTGAATCACTTTGTACACCTGAAACTAACACAAATAAAAAGTTAAAAAAATTTTTTTTAATTTATTTTCAGTGTGTATATGAGATCAGTACAATGCAACTACTCATTGAGTTGCTTTCAAATTATCTTTAAAAGTTTGTTTACAAAAATTTGTTTAATTTGAATTTGTGTTAAATTTATTATTTTCCCTTTTAAAACACAGGCTGTCAGCTGGCCACTATTACACTTTCCAAACAAAGACTGACATAGGTCATGTCAAGTTAATGGAGCAAAGACTATAAAGCTCACCAAATATTGCATTCTTTTCTCATACTTCCCAGCCCCCTTGCAATGAGATGAATTTAAGTGGAGAGTTTTGGCCAATACAATATGGCGGTAGCATTTGTGTCTCTTCCTACCTAAGGTAGGGAAAAGTCTGTGCATGAGTTTGTAGTACTACCTATTGTAGACAAGACCTATTCTACACGGTGCAATTACAGTATAGTGGAGATGCAAGCATCCTAGATTCCTGGGTGACCACATGGAACTGAGGTCTGTGAACCTGTAAGGGACAGGTCGTGTGAGAGAAATAAACGAGTTGTGTCAAGTCACATGGACTTAGGAGCTACTTTATCGTCACAGCATGGCCTTTTCCTCCCTGGCTTAATATAAGTCTTCTCTAAATAAGTAAAATTAAACAAAGAGAGTTACACTGTCATATAAGTCATTGTCTAGACTTGGCTATACAGTCACCCCCATTTTAATAAGGAATAGTTTGAGAATATACCTCACTTTATATTAGACATGTATTGTATGTCTCTTGCTGAAACAGACTGAAGAGCCCTAAATTACCATCTTTTGTCAGTATGCATTTTACTCCAAAATTTATATTGAGATTAATAAAATTTTCAGTGTGTCCACTATTTTTCGTATGGTAATAGTATCAACAGCTGGTTAATATGTCACCTACAGCAGATTTAGTATAGAATCTGAAAAATAATGATCTTTATATTGTTGGCAGTGGAAACCCAGTTTCTTCAGTTCAGTTCAGTTCAGTTCAGTCTCTCAGTCATGTCTGACTCTTTGCAATCCCATGAATCGCAGCACACCAGGCCTCCCTGTCCATCACTAACTCCCAGAGTTCACTCAGACTCATGTCCATCGAATCAGTGATGCCATCCAGCCATCTCATCCTCTGTCGTCCCCTTCTCCTCCTGCCCCCAGTCCCTCCCAGCATCATAGTCTTTTCCAATGAGTCAATTCTTCACATCAGGTGGCCAAAGTACTGGAGTTTCAGCTTTTGCATCATTCCCTCCAAAGAACACCCAGGACTGATCTCCTTCAGAATGGACTGGTTGGATCTCCTTGCAGTCCAAGGGACTCTCAAGAGTCTTCTCCAACACCACAGTTCAAAAGCATCAGTTCTTTAGTGCTCATCTTTCTTCACAGTCCAACTCTCACATCCATATATGACCACTGGAAAAATTGTAGCTTTGACTAGATGGACCTTTGTTGGCAAAGGAATGTCTCTGCTTTTCAATATGCTATCTAGGTTGGTCATAACTTTCCTTCCAAAGAGTAAGCGTCTTTTAATTTCATGGCTGCAGTTACCATCTGCAGTGATTTGGGAGCCCCCAAAATAAAGTCTGACACTGTTTCCGCTGTTTCCCCATCTATTTCCCATGAAGTGATGGGACCATATGCCATGATCTTTGTTTTCTGAATGTTGAGCTTTAAGCCAACTTTTTCACTCTCCACTTTCACTTTCATCAAGAGGCTTTTTAGTTCTTCTTTACTTTCTACCATAAGAGTGGTGTCATCTGCATATCTGAGGTTATTGATATTTCTCTGGGCAATCTTGATTCCAGCTTGTGTTTCTTCCAGCCCAGTGTTTCTCATGATGTACTCTACATATAAGTTAAATAAGCAGGGTGACAATATACAACTTTGAAATACTCCTTTTCCTATTTGGAACCAGTCTGTTGTTCCATGTCCAGTTCTGACTGTTGCTTCCTGACCTGCATATAAATTGCTCAAGAGGCAGGTCAGGTGGTCTGGTATTCCCATCTCTTTCAGAATTTTCCACAGTTTATTATGATCCACATAGTCAAGGCTTTGGTATAGTCAATAAAGCAGAAATAGATGTTTTTCTGGAACTCTGTTATTTTTTAAATGATCCAGCGAATGTTGGCCATTTGATCTCTGATTCCTCTGCCTTTTCTAAAACCAGCTTGAACATCTGGAAGCTCACGGTTCACATATTGCGGAAGCCTGCTTGGAGAATTTTGAGCCTTACTTTACTAGCATGTGAGATGAGTGCAATTGTGTGGTAGTTTGAGCATTCTTTGGCATTGCCTTTCTTTGGGATTGAAAACTAACCTTTTCCAGTCCTGTGGCCACTGCTGAGTTTCCCAAATTTGCTGGCATATCGAGTGCAGCACTTTCACAGCATCATCTTTCAGGATTTGAAATAGCTCAACTGGAATTCCATCACCTCCACTAGCTTTGTTCGTAGTGATGCTATCTAAGGCCCACTTGATTCACATTCCAGGATGTCTAGCTATAGGTGAGTGATCACACCATTGTGATTATCTGGGTCGTGAAGATCTTTTTTGTGCAGTTCTTCTGTGTATTCTTGAAACCTCTTCTTAATATCTTCTGCTTCTGTTAGGTCCATACCATTTCTGTCGTTTATTGAGCCCATCTTTGCATGAAATGTTCCCTTGGTATCTCTAATTTTCTTGAAGAGATCTCTAGTCTTTCCCATTCTGTTGTTTGTCTCTATTTCTTTGCATTGATCACTGAGGAAGGCTTTCTTATCTCTTCTTCCTATTCTTTGGAACTCTGCATTCAGATGCTTACATCTTTCCTTTTCTCCTTTTCTCCTTTGCTTTTTGCTTCTCTTCTTTTCACAGCTATTTGTAAAGCCTCTCCAGATAACCATTTTACTTTTCTGCATTTCTTTTCCATGGGGATGGTCTTGATCCCTGTCTCTTGTACAATGTCACAAACCTCAGTCCATAGTTCATCAAGCACTCTATCTATCAGATCTAGTCCCTTAAATCTATTTCTCCCTTCCACTGTATAATCATAAGGGATTTGATTTAGGTCATACCTGAATGGTCTAGTGGTTTTCCCTACTTTCTTCAATTTCAGTCTGAATTTGGCAATAAGGAGTTCATGATCTGAGCCACAGTCAGCTCCCGGTCTTGTTTTTGCTGACTGTATAGAGCTTCTCCATCTTTGGCTGCAATGAATATAATCAATCTGATTTCGGTGTTGACCATCTGGTGATGTCCATGTGTAGAGTCTTCTCTTGTGTTGTTGGAAGAGGGTATTTGCTATGACCAGTGCATTTTCTTGGCAAAACTCTATTAGTCTTTGCCCTGCTTCATTCCATATTCCAAGGCCAAATACCAAGGCCAAGGACAGACACACTGAAACCATAGTCACAGAAAACTAGTCAATCTTGTCACACCAGGACCACGGCCTTGTCTAACTCAATGAAACTAAGCCATGCCTGGGAGGCCACCCAAGATGAGTGGGTCATGGTGGAAAGGTCTGACAGAATGTGGTCCAGTGGATAAGGGAATGGCAAACCACTTCAGTATTCTTGCCTTGAGAACCCCATGAACAGTATGAAAAGGCAAAATGATAGGATACTGAAAGAGGAATGTCCCAGGTTGGTAGATGCTCAATACGCTACTGGAGATCAGTGGAGAAATAACTCCAGAAAGAATGAAGGGATGAAGCCAAAGCAAAAACAGTACTCGGTTGTGGATGTGACTGGTGATAGAAACAAGGTCCGATGCTGTAAAGAGCAATATTGCATAGGAACCTGGAATGTCAGGTCTATGAATCAAGGCAAATTGGAAGTGGTCAAAGAAGAGATGGCAAGAGTGAACGTTGACATTTTAGGAATCAGTGAACTAAAATGGACTGAAATGGGTGAATTTAATTCAGATGACCATTATATCTACTACTGAGGGCAAGAATGCCTCAGAAGAAATGGAGTAGCCATCATGGTCAACAAAAGAGACCGAAATGCAGTACTTGGATGCAATCTCAAAAACGACAGAATGATCTCTGTTTGTTTCCAAGGCAAACCATTCAATATCACAGTAATCCAAATCTATGCCCCAACCAGTAATGCTGAAGAAGCTGAAGTTGAATGGTTCTATGAAGACCTATAAGACCTTTTAGAACTAACACCCGAAAAAGATATCCTTTCCACTAAAGGGGACTGGAATGCAAAAGTAGGAAGTCAAGAAACACCTGGAATAACAGGCAAATTTGCCCTTGGAAAACAGAATGAAGCAGGGCAAAGACTAATAGAGTTTTGCCAAGACCATTCAGGTATGACCTAAATCAAATCCCTTATGATTATACAGTGGAAGTGAAAAATAGATTTAAGGGACTAGATCTGATAGATAGAGTGCCTGATGAACTATGGACTGAGGTTTGTGACATTGTACAGGAGACAAGGATCAAGACCATCCCCATAGAAAAGAAATGCAGAAAAGCAAAATGGCTGTCTGGGGAGGCCTTGCAAATAGCTGTGAAAAGAAGAGAAGTGAAAAACAGAGAAAAGGAAAGATATAAGCATCTGAATGCAGAATTCCAAAGAACAGGAAGAAGAGATAAGAAAGCCTTCCTCAGTGATCAATGCAAAGAAATAGAGACAAACAACAGAATGGGAAAGACTAGAGATCTCTTCAAGAAAATTAGAGATACCAAGGGAACATTTCATGCAAAGATGGGCTCAATAAACGACAGAAATGGTATGGACCTAACAGAAGCAGAAGATATTAAGAAGAGGTTTCAAGAATACACAGAAGAACTGCACAAAAAGATCTTCACGACCCAGATAATCACAATGGTGTGATCACTCACCTATAGCTAGACATCCTGGAATGTGAATCAAGTGGGCCTTAGATAGCATCACTACGAACAAAGCTAGTGGAGGTGATGGAATTCCAGTTGAGCTATTTCAAATCCTGAAAGATGATGCTGTGAAAGTGCTGCACTCAATATGCCAGCAAATTTGGAAAACTCAGCAGTGGCCCCAGGACTGGAAAGGTCAGTTTTCATTCCAATCTCAAAGTAAGGCAATATCAAAGAGTTTCTTAGGAGGTGTCTGTAACATATACTCAGGTTCATGTAGACTTAGAATTTGATGGTTCAAAAGCTAGAATCAGGATTACAGTAGGCCTGGAAGCAGGCCTGTATGTACCAAGGGCTTCCCTTGGTGGCTCAGTAGCCAAAAAACCCCACCTGACAATGCAGAAGATGAAGGTTTGATCGGACTTGACTTAGCAACTAAACAACAACAACATATGTTCCAAAAACATTGTAGTATCAGATAATACTCCCGCCACATATTAGCAGAATCTCATTTCTCCTAAAAGTATTTACCAATATTTTCCCAGAAGATGCCTCATGTATCTCCCCACAGCAGTTTGTCACCTGTGAGCACCGTGTCACATCTGGGTTCTTTTCCTGCTCTTGTTCTAGCCCTGTCTATTCCTCAGAGCTACTAGCAGAAGGAAGAAGGCCACCCCTGGGATTGCCCATCAGGAAGACAGTTCTGTCTGTACTTGCTGATGGTCTTTGGTCTCTGAAATCCTTAATGATGGATTTGTTTCAGAAGCTCTGAGGCATGTTGTCACTTGAGCCTTGATGCAACTCTGCTTATCTTGAAAATGTCACCAAAAATCTCTAAAGAATATTCTATATTATAATCCTCAGTCTTCTAGTAGGGGGCCAAACCTAGAAGATCTGAAGAGAAGTAGACAGCATAGCATCCTCTTCATGCTCCTTGGCAAATTTTGTTATAAGATCCAAATGAAAAATATGTTCCTTCTTTAATTATAAAATAGAACCTAACATGCCTTTCACCAGACATCAACACATGGTATGTGTGTAGTGTGCATGTACGTAGAAGATGGAAGTGTGCATACCAGCAGAAGAAGTTGTGCCTTGTTATCACTGAGGCCCACTCTACACGTGATTTTCCTCCTCTGTGACTTCCTTTTCATTGATAGAGCATTATATCCATATCAAAGAGGCTGAGGACACTTGAAAAAGACTAATCTGGGTTTCTCAAACTAAACCAAATATAGAGATTGTAGAAATATGAAAAAGATTCCCTTAATAAGAAAAAAAAACAATCAAAAGGTGCAATGACTCAAGTGTCCATTAACAGATGAAAAAAATAAAAAATGCATATGAAGGAATATCACTTGGCTTTAAGAAGGAATGGAATCACAATATATGCTGTAACATAGATAAAACTTGAAAATGTTATGCTAAATGAAAGCAGACAGACACACAGGACAAGTACCATATGATTCCTCTTAGATACCTAAAATAGACAAATTCATAGAGACAGAAAGCAGATGCTGGCAGGCGGGGACTGGAAATTTATCATTTAATGGGTACAGAATTTTCTATTTGGAATGATGAAAAAGTTCTGGAAATGGATAGTGGTGATGGTTGCACAATTCTGTGATTGTTCTTAATGGCACTGAATTGTACATTTAAAAATAATTAAAATGGTAAATTTTGTGCTATATTTGTTTTACTGCAATAGAAAAGGAAAAAAAATCTGCAAAGATTCTAAGAGTACATACATTATACCAGTAAGCTGTGGAATTAAAGGCTGATGATTTAGTTTTGCTAGATTGTAAACTTCTTGACGACAGAAACATTATCTTATTGTAGATGCTACAAGTATCTATTTGAATGTCTTAAACATCTCAAGACTCAATGAATCCTAGATGAATATAATTAGATGATGGCCTACAGGATTTTTTAAATTTAATTTGTCCTCGGAGGAGGGTAATAAGTTAGGATTTCCTGATCAAATACAGGGAAATGCTTTTAAAGGCTTGTTCTCTTAGAATAGTTTATTTAGACCTCCTGGGGTAGGCTGCTGCTCGAAAAGCTTGGCAAAGAGCCAAGCAAAGCAATAAGAGAGGACTGACAGGTTGAGGGGAGAGCGATCAGAATTCAGTCTGATGTGCAGCTCTAGCAAAGGGATGCGCAAAGGTTCATAGCACAAGATACTGGCTTTGAATAAGAACATTCTTTAAAGAATCCATGGGAACAAACTTGATTGGAACTGATTGTACAGAATTTCTACTATGCAGAATGAGGGGTTGAGTAAAAAGCACTTAAGATGGATAATAGTCCTCCTTCATGGCAGCAAAATACAGATGACAAAAGGAGCCAGTGTCTATAGCCACTGAACTTTTCTAAGCATTTATTCAAAAAACTTAGCACCTCTTTTCTTACATTATTCTACTTGATACAACTTATATCTCTACATGCAAAAAGTTTTTTCTGAGAGGTAATATTCTTAGGGGAGTACAATTAAGCATCTAAATTTTGCAGTGTAGACTGAAATTTTATTTTATAATTGAAATTTAACCAGTAAGTTTTATTTTAGATCATTTCTTATAAGTAATATATAAACACATTATCACTTCATTAAATATTTGAAATGAAAAATATCTCTCCCTTCCAATTATCTCATTTCTTTTAACAGAGAAAAATACTGTCAAGTTTCCAGACAGTTCTCTTCTGTTTATATACATATATGTAAATATATACATAGCTTTTATTTCCATTAATTTCTTTAACATAAATTGAATCAGATTGTCTTTTCCTGAAATCTGCTTTTTGCTGGCGTTTTTAAAAGCAGTAGAATGGCTGAAGTTAAGGAGAAGACTAAGAACATGTCATCTACATACCAAAAAAAAATTTGTATAATGAAGAACTGCCCACATTAATTAGATATTTAAAGGAACAAAACCCTACAAGGTGATCATCAAGCTATTTATATGAAAGGTGTGGAAGTTTATGTGGCCATGAAGTAATAGGAAAAGTTTCACACACCACATATAAAAAGTCTCACCACTCCAAAGTCACATCTTTATATTCATGTATGAAGAGTGCAGGCATTTTATCTTTGGTTGGTTGAAACTTCAAGAAATTAACAACTTTTGTATATGTGTTAAATTTTGCATTTTCCTCTGTTCACTAAAGTGAAGAATCACAGCTAGTTGAATTAATTATCCAGGCTAGAAAACGCGTACTATTTGGCCAGATGTTTTGGAGATCTAAAACCTGGAGCAATTTAATTTAGCTACAGAATTCTCATTGAAGTCATAACCCGCAAATTAGAACTGGGCACTATGTCTGGCTTAGTGGGTAAGGAAAAGAGAAGGTGTTTTGCCTCCTGATTTTTCTCTAATTACTCTATATTGGATTAAAAAGTATTTTGTTAGTTGTGCAGGTATTTGTGTTTCATTTGCAATAAATGAGGTCCTTTAGATTGTTGCTCGTTGTGTTGTCAGGACAAGACAATCTCTTTTGAGTATTTGATCTATAGATAGGCAGGCCTCTGTGCCTGCCTCTGCCATGAGATGCCTTCCCCACTTCAGCCATGGAACATCTCTTCATCTTCTGTGTCTCCCTGTATGTCAGTCCTATTCAGGGTTCAAAGGGCTCACTGGAGAGGTTGTGGTCCAGTGGTTAAGACTCCACACTGCCACTGCAGGGGCCATGGGGTCGATCCCTGGGGAGCTGAAATCTCACATACTGCACAGTACAGCCCAAACTGCAGCAATAACAGCAAACAGAGGGCTCACTGGGGATGCTCAGATGGATCTGGGGCCTCCACTCCAACTGAGACCTTTGGAGTCTGGCGAATCAGTCACCAGTCAATCCTCTGCCTTCCCTTTCCCTTCTCCCTGTAATTCTAGTACAGGTGGTTGCCCCAGCTGGAGGTGCCCCATTTTTTAAACAAATGTTCATTGCTAATAATGAGGTGTATAGTCAATTTAAATTGTTTTAAGGACAGACCTTATTACCAGCTGCTACTGCTGCCAAGTCACTTCAGTCGTGTCCGACTCTGTGTGACCCCACAGATGGCAGCCCACCAGGCTCCCCTGTCTCTGGGATTCTCCAGGCAAGAATACTGGAGTGGGTTGCCATTTCCATCTCCAATGCATAAAAGGAAAAGGCAAAGTGAAGTCGCTTAGTCACGCCGGACTCTTAGCAACCCCATGGACTGCAGCCTGCCAGGCTTCTCTGTCCATGGGATTTTCCAGGCAAGAGTACTGGAGTGGGTTGCCATTGCCTTCTTGGGCAAAATATTGACAACGGTTGAATCTAGATTAGTACTATAAATTAGAATATAATGCAGGCTATAGGTATTACCAGCTGCTGCTGCTAAGTCACTTCAGTCATGTCCGACTCTGTGTGACCCCATAGATGGCAGCGCACCAGGCTCCCCCAACCCTGGGATTCTCCAGGCAAGAACACTGGAGTGGGTTACCATTTTCTTCTCCAAGGTATTACCAGCTAACATTTACTAAATGCCTCCTTTATGTAAAACACTCAGTCAGTATTTATTTCTAGTTCTTTTATATCCAGGAGAAATGCATGCTTTGTAACCTTAACTTTGGACTTAGCAGAATCAGATAATCAAAGATGTTTGGATATGGCAGGAGACTGGGTGTTTTATGGCCTTTTTGTTCCTTTAGCCAAATTATTATCAAGGGAGTTGATCCTTGATGAACTGATCTAAAGCAGCCAAGGTTTGGTAGGCCAGACAGAGGCAGATCAAGCAAACAAATAAGCTTGTTAATGATCTATGCATATGGGGTTTTACAGCTTCCGAAATTAATGTAGTGGCTTTAATTTTTGTGAGCTAGAGTATAAAGGATGATGCCAAACTAACCTGGATGGCAGGAGATGGAGACTGCACTAAACCAAGCAGGTTCAAGTCTGAAAATGCAAATTACTACTGCATTTGTTAATGAGGTTGCTATTTTTAAAGACACACACTAATACAGCCAATCTGCCTCATAGCACAAGGTGACTCTTATGTTATTGCTCCTTCGTGGATTTTTCCCCTTATCTTCCACTTAAGCATTTTCCCCCTCTTTCCCTTTTGGTGGGATCCACTTAGTTATTTCAACTGGGTTAGGAGGTGTAGATTAGGAAATGTCCTTGGGGCTTCCCAAACTGGACATTAATCAAGAATTTTCAGAGATCACCCAGTTGGATTCTTGGAGGTCAGCACTGGCCAACCTCATATTCAGAAAAATTCAGGAAAATAGGAACCTTGGAGTGGGATTTATGAGACTTGGGTGTTAGAGCCTCATGTTCATTAACAGGTTGGGTGAACTAAGCAGATGATTTGGTCTTTCTGGGCTGCAGTCTGAGTGTATGAAATGGGAGCTGGTAGGGAGGTGAATTGGTATAAGCCGTAGGGAAATCAACTGAAAATATTTGGCAGAAATTACACATTTATATACATTTAGATCAATCCCATTTCCACAATTTAACCCTTCAGATTGTGAATGAGAGATTCACCAAAGACATCCATTGCTGCATTATTTGTATTATTAGAAGTTTGGCAGCAACCCAGTAGGGGATTGGTCAAATAAATGTTGGTACGTCTGTATGTTGCACAACTGTACTCTCCATTATTGATATGGAAAGTTGTTGAATATATATTAAATCAAAAAGCAAGATTCAGAAGAATGTGTCTAATGCACAATTTTGTTTAAAAGAAGAGGAGATGAACAAGAATGCATACTAATTCTTAAGCTTATTTGCATGCAGAAGCTTTGGAAGGAGACACGAGAAACTAACTGAAACCCAGCCCATCTTTTCCCACACTCTGCCTGGACCCTGAGGTGGAGGCCACACGAGCATGCCTTTGCTTTCCCACTGTTTCCAGTAGCCTTTCTCTCCTCCTCTAGGACACTCATGTTCAAGCAGATGTCTTGGCTGCTCATTACAGGAGCTTGCCCAAAGACTTATCTACTCTTCACTGGAAAACATCAACCATTTGTCCCTTAAGATTCTTTAAATTCTTAGTTCTTAAAATCCTCACCTTGATGATTTCATTAATCCTGGACTGTTGTGTGGAGATTCTTATACAATTCCAATCAAGTCATTGTGTTAAAAGACAAGCCTTAAACTAAGCTTCCAATTTTCATTAAATTTTGACCTTATACTACAAAGTTTTGCAATGTAGAATCCTCTTTTACTGCAGTAAAAGTACACTCAGCTTTGTCTTATCAATAGCTTGTGTTTGTGATTTTAGGGGAACCAGTGTTTGATAGAATAAAAAGTCATTACCTAATGGGGCAGGCATAGTGTGTAAGGAAACTGGAGAGATGATGAAAGGGAGGAAAAGACTCTTTCCAAATTTTTTCATACTGTAAACTCATGAATTCATTATCCATTTAAAATTAAACGGAGTAAAAGTAAATCTTACTTTAGATAAACAAAAATCTAAAATAAAGTCAAGGCTTAACTATTAAATCACTAAGCTTTCTTTCAATGTTCTGTTTCTATTAAAATTTCATAAATTGGTGTGTTATTGAAGAAGGCTGCTCAGTTTATATACCCATTATAATGGGGTAGCTTTCAAACACCCAGTCCGATGATTCACTGATGTTTCCAATGCTGATTTCAATTAACATTTGTCAGAGCTAAAAATACATTTTTTCCCCCTAGAACCCAGGTCTATTTTGACAGAATGATTTTCAACATTGTGACTTTTTAGCATAGGAGACTTTTAGCATAGCATGGTTTTAATTGGAAAACCAACTATTTTAAAAACTATTCAGCTCCTGCCCTTTACCATGATTTATATCAAAAGAGGCCTGCCTATATTTTTGGCAGCAATAATGATTATTAAGATAAGTGACTGGCAGGAAATCCAGTGTCCCAGGGTGAACTGGATCTAACTTCAGAAAACTCTGAAAGTATTCTCAGAGCCTCAGCTGATGAGGGTTTAAAGACTTGTTTTTGAGGAGTCAAAGTAACATTAAAAAGAAAGAAAGAGAGAAAGAAAACTGGCAGAAAAGAAATTTTAAAAGCAGTAAGAATGAGTAGAAAAGCTAACTTTGGCAGGCTTTGGTGGGATTATAGTTTGTTTCATCTTTTTATTCCCTTTAAATAATATGAGGAAGGAGCAAGCTAAATTAAAAGAAGAAGACGAAGACAAAGGAGAAGAAGGAGGAAGAGAGAAGGAGAAAGAGGAAGAAGGAGGAGAAGGGAAAAGGGAATAGGAAGAAGCGGAAATCATACTCTGTGAGGATGTGCTAGGGTTAAGCTTTATGAAAAGTAAATCTAGGTGTTAAAAGAAGGAATGATTAGGCAGAGATAATTAAAAATGACACCGGAACACTTATATTTATTCCTGAGTAGCCACATTCTTTAGGTACTTCCTTTTTACTTTATTAAATCTGACTATAGAAAGAAGTCATTAATTTCCAAAGTATGGTATACATATGGTATACATAGCTTTTACATTTGCATAATAATCTGTTTGTTTGAATGGAATTTACAATTTAACAGAGACTCTAAAATATGTTCTTATTCCTGATATCCTGTTTTTTTCACTATTTTCTATGTATGGCACATTGAACAAAGAATATGTTCTTTCTTTCTATCAATGGTATTTTTTAATTAATGTTATATGATGTTTACTTGCATCTTTCAGACATACGTTATTATGATATTTATCACTCAGTATAAAAACAAATTACATATTCAAGAGACTTTTTGGAAGGTGGTGTCCATTTGTTAAATATAACCTCAGTTGACTGCACCAGTTTGATTATTTGCTTGAGCCTTTTTCTTCACTCATAATCATTTTGTTTTTTTCTCTGTCAGTTGACAAAGGCTGACATTTTTTTGTTGGCATATGGGACTGAAATTTCTAAAACTTGGGTAACAAATTTTTCTTTGTGGTTAGAGAAGAGGTTGGATTGAAATTCTGTTTATCCTGTCACTTGTTCTGAGGAAAACGTGGAGCGCTGCGCTGACTTTAGATGCGAGAATAGCCACTGCTAGTTGGATGTAAGCATGCCTGGGGAACAGGTAGGGCGGCCTGCCAGGAGAGCGTCTGCACAGACAAAGGTTACTCTTGGGAGAGACTCATACTAACGTGGACTTGAATACTCCCTACCATCTGTCTACCAACTCTGCTTCCTCCCTAGCCCCATGAATGTATAGCTGTGTCTTTGTTAATAGGAGAAAGGTTGGTAAGAGCACAGAAAGAGATGCGTGGTACAGCTCTGCTCCTTGGTGGACCTGTGGGGACAGTGGAAGTGACTTGAGAATACCCCAGGTTTCACATACTTAGGTGGCCCTGCCTGGGGGCTACCATGGTCTTGACTAGAAGCTGAAGTAGTATTTATAGGGCACTTGAGACTCAATCTTGAGCCTTGGGAGAAGGCTCACCAGTCCCACAGCAGATTCCATAGCACATGGGATTTCCACTGTATAGAACTACAGCGAGCAGTCGCTGAGATTCTGTGATGAGAGACACTGATTCTAACTAACTTTAGCAAAACTATATGCTTCAAATACTACAAAAATAGCTGCTCCTTTTTAGATTGAAAGACCATAGCATCTCTTTACTATAGACCTTTCTCACTTCACAACTGAAATTTTCAGCTCTTAAAAAAGGCACTTAGCTTTTATATTCTTGAAAAAAAGTATTCAGAGCTCCTAATATTTGATGAGTACATGAATGGCTGTTGATCCCCAAGGGTCTCTTCCAACTTTGTCTGACACAAAATCGTAATTAGAGGCTTATCTTTGCTGGCCTTCTTGTATTAAGTTGCTTTTCCTTAGACTCAAGGTTCTGTATTGGCTGATTTAAGTGTTTCAGTATTTGAAGCTAGGAGGTGAGCTAGAGAACACTGAAATTTATTGTGGTGTTGTAAGTCTATTATTTTCCTAATAAAACCTACTTTCCATGCAACTCTTAATCCCCAGGGTCCAGAGGCTCCTTCCTTTTTAGTAGAGAGTGTTGTGGAATTTTGGCCAATTTTGGGTTCTTTTATTCATGTCTTACTATGGCTGGGAAAAAAATAACTCCAACTTTCATTATGTGTTTATTGAAAATCAATAGAAGTATGGGAGCTGAGAAATTATCATCAAAATAAAAAATAAGAATGGCTAACCAAAGACTTATTTATGATTTCTTGTCTTTCTACTTTCAAGATAATCTTTTTCTTCCTCTTTCGTTTAGCCCTTCAGCAGTTCTTAGCTGAACATCTGCCGTGTCCCAAGAACTGTGCTGTGCGTGTATTTTCTAAGGGTCATATTTATAACTGGAAACAATGGGGAAGTGGTCTCTGATCTCATGGAGTGTTCGGCCTAACAGGTAAGGCAATTAAGGACTTCTCTGCTATCTACTAACCTAAACTTGTGCTTTGGTTTCATTTAGTGCACAAGAGATGAAATAATGCTTACGTTATTATGTTTAGATTACTGTAGCTTTGTAGTATAGTCCAAGCCAGGCTTCAACATTACATAAACCACAAACTTCCAGATGTTCAAGCTGGATTTAGAAAAGGCAGAAGAACCAGAGATCAAATTGCCAACATCCGCTGAATCATAGAAAGGCAAGAGAGTTCCAGAAAAACATCTACTTCTGCTTTATTGACTTTGCCAAAGCCTTTGACTGTGTGGATAACAGCAAACCGTGGAAAATTCTTCAAGATATGGGAATACCAGACCACTGTACCTGCCTCCTGAGAAATCTGTATGCAGGTCAAGAAGCAACAGTTAGAACTATGCATGGAATAACAGACTGATTCCAAATTGGGAAAGGAGTACATCAAGGCTATATATTGTCACCCTGCTTATTTAACTTATATGCAGATTACATCATGTGAAATGATGGGCTGAATGAAGCACAAGCTAGAATCAAGACTGCTGGAAGAAATACCAATAACCTCAGATATGCAGATAGCATCACCCTTATGGCAGAAAGCAAAGAGGAACTAAAGAGCCTCTTGATGAAAGTGAAAGAGGAGAGTGAAAACTCTGGCTTAAAACTCAACATTCAGAAAATGAAGATCATGGCATCTGGTCCCATCACTTCATGGAAAATAGATGGGAAAACAATGGAAACAGTGACAGACTTTATTTTCTTGGGGCAGATGGTGGCTGCAGGCATGAAGTTAAGACAGTTGCTCCTTGGGAGAAAAGCTGTGACCAACCTAGACAGCATATTAAAAAGCAGAGACATTAGTTTGCCAACAAAAGTCCATCTAGTCAAAGCTATGGTTTTTCCAGTAGTCATGTATGGGTGTGAGAGTTGGACTATAAAGAAAGCTGAGCACCGAAGAATTGATGCTTTTGAACTGTGGTATTGGAGAAGACTCTTGAGAGTCCCTTGAACTGCAAGGAGATCCAACCAATCCATTCTTAAAGGAAATCAGTCCTGAATATTCACTGGAAGAACTGATATTAATGCTGAAACTCCAATACTTTGGCCACCTGATGAGAAGAACTGACTCATTGGAAAAGACCCTGATGCTGAGAAAGATTGAAGGTGGGAGGAGAAGGGGATGACAGAGGATGAGATAATTGGGTGGCATCACCGACTCTATGGACATGAGTTTGAGTAAGCTCTAGGAATTGGTGATGGACAGGGAAGCCTGGTGTGCTGCAGTCCATGGGGTCGCAGAGAGTTGGGCACAAGTGAGCTACTGAACTGACTGTTGTCTAGTCTGAAGTTGGTGAACATGATGAGAAAAAGTGTGTTCATAGCTCAGTTGTGCCTGACTCTTTGTGACCAGATGGATCTGCCAGGCTACTCTGTCCATGGAATGCTCCAGGCAAAAATACTGAAGTGAGTAGTCATTTCTTTCTCCAGGGATCTTCCCAACCCAGGGATCAAACATGGGTATCCCACATTGTGGGCAGATTCTTTACCATCTGAACCACTATGGAAGCCCCATGCTTTTATTTTTATTTTTTAAATAATGCCCAACTCATAGAACTGGTGGATGTATAAAAATGAGATAAAACGTATACAGTACTTAGCAAAATGTCAGCGAGAAAGCTCAATAAATGGGGGAAGATCTGTGCATGGTTCCTTTTCTACGTCCTTTGAACCAAAACAAGTTGGAGAGAACAATACCATTATGAGTAAATCTGAGGATAAGTTACTTGGAAATGTTAATAAAGCAGCCCCATTTTCCCGTCATCCTCTTGCAGAGGACTGTCTGTATATTTCTTAAAAAGCCATGATAGTTGGGGTGAAGGAATGAGGAATGACGCATACCCAAGTCGTCCATTGCACAGCTGCAGTCCACTTGTCAGTAATTTCAGGCTCCCCACTGCAGGGCTAAGGAGTGAGTAATAACAATAGCCTCCTACTCGTTGCACGTCTCAGAAGGGACATTTCTCCCCATGTAGCACTTGTTTTTTGTTGTTTTCATTTCCTAGGAAGTTGGTCGTCAGTGATGACTAGTTTAGTTTCTGGTACACAGCAAAGTGGTTCAATTTTATATATGTGCGTGTGTGTACATATGTATCTGTATGTATGTGAAGTGAAGTGTTATTTGGTCAGTTGTGTTTGACTGTTTGAGACCCCATGGACTGTAGCCCGCCAGGCTGCTCGGTCCATGGGATTCTCCAGGCAAGAGTACTGGAGTGAGGAGCCGTTTCCTTCTCCAGGGGATCTTCCCGACCCAAAGATCAAAGCTGAGTCTCCTGCACTGCAGGCAGATTTTTACCATCTCAGCCACCAGGGAAGCCCATGTATGTGTATATACACATAGATACATATTCTTTTCATATCCCCTTTAATTATGATTTATTATAGTATATTGAATATGGTTCCCTGGGCTGTACAGTAGGACCTTGTTCTTGTCCATCCTATAAATAATAGTTTCCCTCTGCTAATCAAAATTCTCAATCAATCCCTCCTCTAAAACATTGTTCTTTAGACTTCTCAACTCAAAGATTTTCCCATTTTTAAAAATGTAACATGCTTGTACCAAAGAACACTAGGACGTGGGGGTTGATTTGTTTACTTATAGAAAAATATATTGTACCTGCAATGATGGAGCTGAAATTTTAAGTTTGTAAAAGAAGGAATTCTATTCTTAGAATGTTTCCTTTAGTGGCATAGAAGGCTGTGTCTATACAGAATCAAATGAAATGAAGATCTGTCCATTATACAACTTCCGATCTGTGTAAATAATCAAAATACTGAAAACCAAAAGGCCCGAAATCCTTCTTGTAGTTTTATTGCTGGAATATCCTGATTGGTTGCTTGAATCAATTAGCTTCAACAGATCAGTAAAAACTCTCCCCCTCTTGTTTTGTGATAGTTACAAACTGGGTTACATGGCTTCTTTCTTTCTGCATCTCATATGGACGTGCGCAAAGGTTTCATTTAGGCACTAGCAAAAGGACTGCTGTCCATCCGGGGCTCCCTCCGGCTTTTCCCCTGCAGTTCTGCCAGTCTGAGAATGGCGGTGCTGCTGCCCTATCCTTGATCCCCTGTTGAAAATGACTTCGCTTAGGGCTTTCCCTCCCCGGCTCATTAAGAGCAATTTGCATCGAGGTAAAGAAGAAAGCAGCGTTCAGCACTGCGACTCAGAACACAAGCCAGTGACTTCTGAAGGTCAGGGACAGCTGCCAGCGTCTTCCTGGCTCCCGTGCCTGGTGTCCCACAGGTTACCAGGTGCCTTGGCTGGGTCACTGTCACTTTTACAGAGAAGCATCACGTACAGGCTTTGGCTGAGGAGGCAAAGCTGATCGCAACAGACTGACAATCTGACCTGTGGAGGCAAACCCAAGGCTGATGAGATACATTTCAGCAAGCTCTCCAGCATTCCCCAAAGCGCAAATCAGGTCAGAGAAAACTTGAATTAACTCTTGAAGCAAAGCACAAGGAAAGCAGCACTTTGCAGGTGGGTGGAGAGATTTCTGTATCCCCAAAGCCAAGCAGTAGGGAATCTAATAGGTGTTTGCACAGAAGCCTTCCAAAACAGGCTAGAGGTACATATGCCTGCTTCTAGGTGATGTCCAAATGTGTCTTGGGTGCCCCAAACCTGAGAGAATTCTGCATTTGTCTCTCTCCAAGGACTCACTTTTGAACCCAAGGGATGCACAAAGCTCTGATGCACTTGGCTCCCTCCTCCTCCTCCCTTCTGGAGCCCGAGGGAGAGGGGAGTCCTCCCTGCCAAGGTGCCCAGAGCCGTCACGTCAGCTCTGGGTCCTTGCAGCCTGGCCCTCAGCGGGACAGGAGACTGTGTCAGCAGCCTAGTCAGCAGCCCTAGGGGTGCTGTTTCTCGGCAGTTCTTGTGTCTCAGTTATCTTTGGAGGCTCTCTGCTTAAGCAAGGAGACAGCTTTGATGAGCTTCCCCATCCCGTGAGCTTGTCCACAAGATGCCATCCTTAGCCATATGTATCTCTGAATCGAGGCAATCATTGCCATTCTAGGGTTAAAATAATAAGAAAAATTTCTGACAACTTCAGAGGCAGACCCTCCTGCTACTTTTAAATCACAGGCGCTGTTCTCTGGAGCAATAAAAACGAAAATTACAAAAGGCAGGCTGGGAAGCAGCGTGCGCTCCCCGCGCGTGGGCAGGATCGTCTGGGGAATGTTTCCAGGGATCTCTGGCAGGAGGCTTCTAGTTCGTGAAGGATTTCCCCGGCACTGTGCCGGGGCAGGATAACAGATGGGCTGCTTGCTGCTGCAGGAGGGAAAATACCTTTGTCATCGCCAGTGCCCTTCACTGCAGGCCAGCAAATAGCAGAGCTATGCAGGCACCTCTTCTGCTCCTGGATGCAGTCATGAGGCTTTGGAGTTTGCTGTATAAGAATAGAAATTTATTTTCACACTGTTCAACTCCTGAAAACTGTCAGCTCTGAAGATTGCCTTGTCCTTCTTCAGAGGCACAGCTTCTGGAATGCTCCAGCGAGTAGCTAAAGGTATTTTTATTTTTAGAGATCATCAGACATTTTCAAAGCCTTCCTGTTTATGACCTCCCCACCCCCACTCCATGCTTTCCTAGGTTGCGCATCTCATTTTTCTCTGTCTTCAGGCTTGTACCATATATGGAGACCAGAAGCCCCAGGATACAGATCACAATTTGAAAAGGTTTCCCTAGTTAGAACCAGACTCTTAGCACCCTAAGCACGCAAATTAAGAAAAACTCAGCCACCGCTGCAGTTCTCTAAAGTAGCCTGCATTTGGCTTGTCATTCTGTTATCATCTTGAGGTGTTTTGTTTGTGACCCCCAATACAGTGGACTGGAAAGAGTAAGCCCATCCAGAATTCTTCCTTGAATTCTCACAAGAACCCAATGAGGTAGACGTTAGTTTCCTAATTTTTTTCCCCAAAAGGCCAAATCAAAGAGGAAATAGTTAGTACAGTTCAGAAAATGCAGACCCTGGCTTGTCTTCCGCTGGGCGAGGCCCCGAGAGGAGCGTTGATTCCTCGTCCTTCTCCTTCCCGCGGCCTCCAGCCTGGCACGGTGCCTTTTCTTCCCGGGGAGGTAGCTCTTGCTCCTCTGATGCTCCTGCGCAGACTCCAGTGAAGAACTCGAGCTGAACCTAGTTGTTCTGAGTGCAGATTCTGGCCTTGTAAGCGTGCTGTGTGCACACAACTTTTGCCACTACTATTTCGTTTGAGAGTTTTGATCCTTTTATGCCTACTCTTCTTCCTTTTCCTCTTTTCTTTCTCTACTTCTGGCTCCTTCTCTTTCTTGTCTATTTCTTTGAGAACAATGGACTATTTTTGATCTATCATATGGGTTTTACAATCAATTTTAAAACTGACTCTTTTATCTCTTGTTGCTAATTTCTGAGAGATGTTTATGCAAATTGGGCCCCCAAATGCTAGGCTGCATTCCCAAACTACCTGATCTTGAGAGTCTTCTAATCTCTAGTGTGAAAAGCAATTTGGCCCTAAAACAGGTGATTAAAAACAGCTTCCCTGTTTTGTCATTTGTTACCAATGCCTTTATGTGCGTACGCCTTTGTGATTGCTGGGTAAACTGCTGAGTTACTGTCTTCTCCTATCCCGCATGCTTCTTGGTGGCGAGGATGATGTCACTCATTCATGGTGCCTAGAACACAGATAGGGATTTCAGCTCATTTAACTTAATCCTTGTAAAAAGTCTGTATGTGTCAGAGAGCTGGAAGAAATGATTCGTGTGCAGCTGAGAAGGGCAAAGCCTTTTCATTATGGATCTCTAACTACTAAACTACTGATTGAAAAAATTAATCTTTCCAGATACTTATAAACTAGATAACTAGATACAGAACATGATCCAGCAAATATATCCAAAATTCTGTTATTTCCACAATGCTGCCAGGCATATTTGGAGAATTTTTAAAAACTCTTGGAAACCTACTAGCTTGTGAAAGGAAAAGCCCAGAAAAATATGTTTTAAACATTTAAAAACTTTTTCTTAACTCTTGTAAAGCCTAAATAGAAAAAAATATGTTTGCTCCAGAAATGTTTACTAGGAACCATGATAACATAAAAGCAATCAACTTGGTTTTTTGAGAGGGACAGAAATAAGAATTCATCTTTGTGAAATTCTATAATTTATATGGAGTTTTTTGATGAAGTGGGGGATTTTTTTTTCCCCAACTTCTTCGGAGGACAATACAGGGCTTCCCTTGTGGCTCAGATGGTGAAGCATTTGCCTACACTGTGGGAGACCTGGGTTCAAGCCCTGGGTCGGGAAGATCCTCTGGAGAAGGAAATGGCAACCCACTCCAGTATTCTTGCCTGGAAAATCCCATGACGGAGGAGCCCGGTAGGCTACAGTCCATGGGGTCACGAAGAGTCGGACACGACTGAGAGACTTCACTTCAGAGGACAAGTTGTTGAGGACCTTGAAGAGAGGTGCTAACAATGATTCATTCACTGTCAGGATTTTATTATGAACATTGTTATTTTATTTAGTAGCAGATTCCTTTCTAGGAAGAGCTGTGTTGGTCAAGTGAACAAGCTGATACACAGTTGGAGCTGAGACAGCAGAGGGCTTGCTCAAGATCTGATGGCCTTTTTTTTTTTTTTTCAAATTACTTTGAGGATGGCAGTATTAGATAACTATAAGGATTTTGTTTTGCTGACTGAAATTTGCAATCTTAGTGCAAGAATTGAGTTGCTTGTGATAATCAAGAAGATTTTAGAAGAATAAAGGAGAGAAGGATGATGAAAGGTTTAGTGACTATAGCGGCAAGTGCAGGAGGGGAAAAACGTCTCAGGAGGAATTGTTTAAAATGAAAATGTGCTGTGTGTTGTTAGTTCTCTTTTCTACTCTCCTACTTTCCCTTCCCCTCTTCAGTTTTCAGTAAATTTTCTGTTATTCATTGATGAAATTGGTTGGGAGTGTGACAAAAGCTTGGGTGTAACCTCACAGTTGGGTTGTGAGCCAAGGCTGCTCAGGGGAGATGAGATTTGTATATTTCATATCTGTATATTCAAAGAAATCAGTTCTTTTAATCCCTTGATATGTATCAGAGATCAGGAGAAAACCAACTTTGATCTATAGTCAGCTACTATTGTATTCCAGTATGCATTCATTACTTGAACCATTCAAAGTTGTCCTAATTTATCGATGCTTTTACAGAGATATGGTAAGCTGAATAATGACTCCCCAAACGTTATCAGGTAATGCCTGGAATCTGTAAATGTTACCTCATATGGAAACAACGTCCTTACAGATGTGATTAAGAATCTTGAGCTGGGGATGTTATCCTGGGTTCTAAATTCTATCACACATATGGCTGTAAGAGGGAGCAGAGAGGGATATTACACAAACACAGAGAAGAAGGTGTAATGGAAACAAGGTAGAGAGATCTGGTTGGAAGAGGTGGTCATGAGCCAAAGAATGCCAGCGGCTGCAGCAAACTGGAAGAGGCAAGAAATAGATTCTCCCCTAGAAACTCTAGAAGGAGCACAGTCCTGCTAACATCTTAAATTGGCCTGATTTCACACTCCTGGCCTCCAGGACTGCGAGAAAATAAATTTCTGTTATTTTAAGCCACTAAATTTGGAGTAATTGTCACTGCAGCCAGACCTTGGTATTTTGATGGTTGGCCTGAATTTAGTGACTTTTTATAATTTTTTACATCTAAATGATGCTCGACTCAGAATGGTGTCAATAATATTAAGTACTGAGATCCAAACATACGCTCTCCCACCAGTGTGGACCATGTGCTGATGGCAGATGGCTTAGTTCAGTTCAAATGTTTAGAAGTATTATGTTAGTTGAAAGTGGCTTTCCTGTGGAGTATAAAGTGTATAAAGTGAGGGGCAGGCAGGGGGAAAAAGGGCCATTTAAAGGGGAGAATTTGAGGCTATTCTACCTCAGTCAGTTCAGTTCAGTCGCTCAGTTGTGTCCGACTCTTTGAGACCCCATGGACTGCAGCACACCAGGCCTCCCTGTCCATCACCAACTCCCAGAGATTACTCAAACTCATGTCCATCGAGTCAGTGATGCCATTCAACTGTTTCATCCTCTGTCATCCCTTTCTCCTCCTGCCTTCAATCTTTCCCAGCATCAAGGTCTTTTCCAATGAGTCAGTTCTTTGCATCAGGTGGCCAAAGTATTGGAGTTTCAGCTTCAGCATCAGTCCTTCCACTGAATATTCAGGACTGATTTCCTTTAGGATGGACTGATCTCCTTGCAGTCCAAGGGACTAGCTGTTTGGTATTTAAAAAGTGTGGTAGTAAATTTACAGCTCTATTGCATATTAATCAAAACATATATCATTTTAGGCAAAAAGAGTTTCAGAGTTCTTTCTTGAGTCTGAAGAGATATTTGGCTTACATTTAGGCAGCACCATAAAATTATACTTTTTAACTTTAGGATCATAGCTGGTAAGAATCGAAATAATGGAGATAGATCGGAAAATCAGGGTAACCTATCTAATGTTATATTTGCTTGTAGGATGTGCTCATTGTGTGAATAATGGCTGGGATCTCATGCCATATGTGCACTGTGGTCTCTATCTTGACTTTTAGCAGGTGTGTCTGATGAATCGGAGTTAAATAAATACTATGAGTTGGGATGCCACATTTTGCCATTTTATTTGTTCATTCCTTCAACATTTACTAACAGCTAGTGGAAAGGGCTTCCCCGGTGACTCAGATGGTAAAGAATATGCCTGGAGTGCAGGAGACCTGGGTTTGATCCCTGGGTTGGGAAGATCCCCGGGAGAAGGGAGTGGCTACCCACTCCAGTATTCTTAACCTGAGAAATCCCATGGTCAGAGGAGCCTTGTGATCTGGAGTCCCTGGGGTTGCAATGGAGTCAGACATGACATGGAGACTGAACAAAAACAACCTGAAGGGTAGGAGTTGAAGTTGTGGGGAAAGGTGGGAATAACTTTCTAGACAGAGATATATTGTGAGGAAGGCACAGAATTCATGTAAACTTCAGGCTTTCTTGGGAGATAGCAGTTTTTAAGAGAGGAGAAGAAATGTTCACCTCTGTTCAAGGTTCAGTAACAGATTATTTGTGTGGTAGACACGTTTCCTTGTTAATGAAATAGATTAATGTTCCCTTCGTTTATTCTTGGCTTCTGCTTCTCTGCAGAATTTTATAAGAAACTGGCCAATGGAGGTGCACTCCAAAGAGGAACATTTAATTTACTAATTTATCAGTCCTGAGGATGATGGCATAGCATTCTCATTTTCTTTTATTATTCCAACTTTACAAGCATGCAAACCATCTGTCTTCACAAGCGAAACTTAATGTAGAGGCCTGAACAATTAGGAAGTAATGAAGATCTTGTAACACAGCTATCAGTAAAACACAAGAGAGGCTGCACTTGTAAAACTGGAATGAATATGAATCAACAAGCCTGCAGATGCGGGCTCTTCAGGCCTGAAGATGCTACTTAGCTAATTTACAGAATTGTTGCCAATTCATTTTGAAAATATTATGGCAGAGAGAGCAGTTTGAAATAGTTTTAAATAGAATGGTTCTTGATAGTAGGTTCTAATAAATCTAACTCCATTGACTATGGAAAGACATGAACAGACATTGAGATAAAAAGAGGTGAGATACAGAAGAGTTAGTTAGAACACAGTTAATCATGAGTCCAGTTTGGCTTTGAGTCCTTCTACTGTCCTTTACTGTGTGATCTTGGTCAATTTATTTAATCTTGCTAAGCCTCAGTTTCCTCCTCTGTAAAATGAAGGCAATAGTATCTACCTCAGAGTGTTATTATTGTAAAGACTCAAGTGGTACTACAAATAAAGCACTTAGCAGAAGCCCTTTAATAAATGTGATCTAATGATTAATGATGGAGAAATCATATAAATCCACATTAACTGATATTTTTGCATGAAATTATACAAATAAAAGATAAAGGGCCTCAAATAGTGTCTCATGTAATTTACTGACATTGAACAATTCACATTCACTTGGTATCTGGCTTTGTTACAGACACCATTATAAGCAGCCTGGAATGGGTAAATCTGTTGGGAATGCTTTCCTTAAATCTTTATTGATTTGTTTTAAAAATTTCATCTTAAAATGCACCCTGTTGGTGAGTAAAGCAGGTGAATGGTCCAATTGTTGGCCAGTAGAGGTTCAGGATATGCTTGTTTGGGCTTGTTTTATTCAAGAGAAATACTTGTACCTGAGGAAGATGAGCCATCATAGGTGCCAGACTGATATTTCACCAGTAAGTTCTACCCAGGCTATGACTACGGAGAAGTGATAATATGAGATTTCTAATGAACAAACAAATCTAGACTACCACCTCTACAAAGATTCAGAATCTACATTTTCATGAGAGAGAACTGAAAAAGAAAACCAGATAGGCCAGAGGACTTGACCTGAGGGGTAGCAGGTAAGTCATCGGTTGTAAATGTCCTGTGGCATGGAAATAGTTAAGTTAGATCTGGCTGGATCTCAATATGATTTTTGGAAGCTGGTATAAAAGCTTCTAAAAATTAGGCTAATTAATTACTTGATATTCCTGGTTATACTTTGCTCTTTAATATGAAATGACATACCTGGCAGTTGAGGGAAGGTCACCTTTGACCTTTCCTATTAGTAATTAAAGAAGGTTCCAAAGTATCACCTTGAATGGAATCAAAAATGACTGCTTGGCAGCTTGCTTCCAATATTTCAGCATGGCTGAAAGGGCTTCTGAGAAAAGCAATGGGATTGGTTGGGAAATTAGGAAATTAGAAAGATTGGCTTGTAAGGACAAAGGAAAAGGATGATCTATTTATAAGTTGTTAACAAAAGATTTATAACTTCTCAAAGTAAGGGAGAGACATGATTTATCTTGCCCAGCACTGAAAAGTAGGAATTCTCAGGAGAAAGCATGGATTCGCAGACCCGAGGCTAACGACGAGAGAGCCTTGGAAATCCGTGACCCAGAGAAAGATGTGCACTTTCAGGAAACCACTCAATTGGTAACAGAACAGGTTTGGCCAAATGGGCTTTGTCAGAGATTTAGTGATGCAGAGAAGTTCATTTTGTCTGAGAGAAGCAGGCTTAGTAAGTCTGCAGTATTGAGGGCTAGAGACTAGGGGTCAGAGAGATTTAAAAAGAGCAGCGCAGGGTCAGGGACGCTGAAATAAAGACCTGCTCTGAAAGCAGAGGCTGTGTCCTGCCTGGCTCCTGTCTACCGCTTCCTGTTGATCATGGGTACTCTGGGCCCACACTGCTGACCATGGCCAGGCCTGGGTCGGGGCCCACAGAAGAACTTCACGCTTTGTCAGTACAGAGGGACAGAGCCACGTCGCTGCCGTCACCTGCAATCCCGGCCTTGCAAACGGCTTCTCCTTCAAGAGCCAGTTAGGGTGTAAGAGTTCAAAGTTCATTCTCCTGTCCTTGTACCTAACTTGAAACCACCTGACCATTTTCAGATCTGGATTTTGGTGTTTGTAGGGGAAGTGGGAAGAAGTATGTATTTGTTTTGAGTTCTAAATTCTCTCTTCTCTGCTTATTATGGTTTTAGGACCCACAGCATTTCTGCTTCACATATGGCACTCTTATTTTCCCATTGCTGTTATTGACTGCTGAAAACTCACCTTTTCCTTCTAATTTCTAGGGATTTTTAGATGGGAAACAAAGTGGGTGCCATTTAATCCAATCTGGCTTAACTACTTGAATAATTTTTTTATTTAGAAATAATTTCAAACTTCAAAAGTTATAGACAGAGTACAAAGAATCGCAGTACACCCTTTACCCGGATTTTAGCCCTATTTGGACCTATTTCTGAAGCGACTTAGCAGCAGCAACAGCTCAATCATTTTTCTCTCTTTCATATATTCTTTCATGGGAACCATTTGAAAGTTGAAAACAATATAATTGTGTACCCCTAAATACTTCAGTGTAGATTTCCAAAGAAGCAGACTATTTTCTTCATGACTTTAATACATTGATCAACCTCAGTAAAGTTAGCATAGGTATAATCTACTTCCTTGTGGACCAGTTTTAGCCCAATTTACTCATTAAGGCCTTTTATAATATTTCTGTACATGTGTGTGAATTTTTCTCTTGTACTGCAGGATCCAATTTAGGATCAAGTATGGCATTAACTATTAGGAGTTTTAGTCTCCCTAATCTGAAATAATTCCCCAGATTAGGGAATTGTTCCAGATTAGGAAAAAAGTTCTTTTCCTTTTATGCCATTGACATTTTTGAACAATGTAATTTCTCTTAAAAGCAGAATGTTCTTCATTTTTGATTTATGTATGTTTTCGTGATGATTTGTTTTTAGTCGTTAGGTTGTATCTGACTCTTTTGTGACCAAGTAGACTGTAGCTCACCAGGCTCCTCTGTCCATGGGATTTTGCAGGCAAAAATACTGGGAGTGGGTTGCCATTCCGTTCTCAGGGCACCTTCCCAACCCAGGGATCGAACCTGAATTTCCTAAGTTGGCTGACGGTTTCTTTACCACTGAGCCACCAGGGAAGCCCCTCTGTGATGATTAGCTATATACCCTCGATCAGAATGGTATTCTACACAAGTGACATTGTATTCTTCCTAGTGTATGTTGTCTGGAGGTATATGATTTCCACTTGCCTGCCTTTTGTAATGTTAATTTTGCCAGATTTCTCCACTGTGTGGATACTGTCATTTTTTCTCGCTACTAATAAACAGCCTGTGGTGAGATGTTTTAAGACCTTGCAAATATCCTGCTCCTTATCAAAGTTTATTCTTCAAATGAAAGTTAAAACTACCATGAGATGTACTACCATCTACCCATTCTGGCTAAAATTATGAAGACTGATCCTAACAAGCATGTGAAGCAACTGTCATTCTCATACTTACTGTGGGAATTGAAAGTGGTGCAGCCACCTTGAACAGTATCTGATAGTTTCTTATGAAGTTAAACACGCACTTCTCATATGACCTAGGAATTTTGCGCTTAGTTGTTAACCCAAGAGAAATGAAAGCGCAAGTCCACACAAAGACTTGTGCATGAATGTACATATCATCCTTATTCACAATAGTCCCAAACTAAAAACAACTCGAATGCCCATCAAGAGGGGACCACATATACAAGTTATAGCATACTGATACCATGGAATACTACTCAGTAGTTTAAAAAATGCCATTCTTATATGAGCAACAGAATGGATGAATCTCAAAAATATGCTCTGAGGAAACCAGGCAAAGAATAGGTATTGTATGATTCCATTTACGTGAGATTCTAGAAAAGGTAAAACTAACATCTAGTAAAAGAAGGCATTATTGGTTGCTAGAGACTAAGGATAGTGGGGATGTATTGACTGAAGGGGGGCAGGTAGGAATTTTGAGGAGATAGAAATGTTTCTAATCTTGATTTTAGTAGTGGCTACAATAGTGAGAAAATCTGTTGAAACTTCTAACTACAGAAAGAAAGGGCGCCTTTTATTAATATTATGTGTAAATTTTGCCTCCCTATAGCTGGCAATTTCCTCCTCCGTTTAGTATCCATTTATGATTTGACCCTGAACCAATCCTTATTGTAATGGTTGCAGAATGGTGATCTGTCAACTCCAGCATTCAGTCCACTTTAGCACTTGGTGCTTGACATTCTCTTGCATCAAATGTGTACCCTGATCCTGTATCTTTCTTTCCTTATTTGTTTTCATTACAGACTCACAGAGTCCCAGTTTTTCCTCAAAGCCTTATAGTTTACTAATCTTTTAATTATTTGGCATTTAAATTGTTTCATATTTGCCTTGGGTAGCCATCTCATGTAACCTGCTAACTGTAGCCTTGTGACATGCCTCATCATTTATTTTTGAGCACTTCCTTGCTCTGAAGCAAACTGAAGCCATTTCTCAAGATGTCCTGGTTTCTATTAATATTAGCAGGAAATCTTAATAGATCCTTTCAGAGCTGATTAGTTTGGTTTTGCCAGAGTCACGCAAATGAAAGGAATAGGGATTCAATTTTTGGAACTGTCTTCAGAGAGTTTGAGGAAGAGGAGTGAGGTTAAGAGGGGAGAAAATTATCCTTTAAAAACTTGTTTTTTTCTTATAAAATAATGCATTCATTCTTAAGGCATGGAAAAATCAGAACTGGAAGTCATCCAAAATCCAAACTTAGAGCAGTAGTCATGTTGTTATTTGTGGGTCTAGATTTGATTTAGCCCATTTCACTAGCTGTCACCACCTTGCATTCCTCATTTATGTTGTAGAATTTTATGTCTATTCTCTTAACCATAAAAAATAGCACATTCCCCCTGGAGCTCTGCCGGTCACTGTGCTTCTCAGGAAGGCAGCCCCATGTGTGGTATGTGTATGTGGGTCTGTGGGTATGTGTGTGTGTGTGTGTGTACAGGCTTGTGTGTATGCTTAGGAAGGAGAAGCAAAGTGAGTTCAAAACTGACACGAGGTCTAGGAGGAGGAGACTTCAGAATTCTATTTCCACATAAAGTTGGGCAGGGCTAGAATCCCTTTTTCTTAAATGACCGTTTATAATTTCACAAGCCTTGACACAGGGTTAGCAAGGCACCATGGCCAGAATATATGAATACTCAAAAGCAGGCCTCAGGCTTTCTCCTTGTCACTGAAAATACCCACATGAGTCTGACTGATAGTGTCGTTCCTGCTAAGCGGAGCCTAGTGCCTGCGGCCTGAGAGAAGGTCCTCAGGCAAGGCCCTGTTAGAACTCAGTGATGAAGTGTATCTTCCCTCACATTTTTAGGAGCCGTTGTCCTCTTATAGATGTAAGAGAACAGTTGGTTTCTGTAATGGGAAACAGATGAAACCCTGACACTTGACTCATTTAATATGAAACTAAAAGAACCCAAGAAAATGCACCACAGGAAACACTGGCAGAAGACAGGAAGGCCTTATCCAGCTCTAATTTCTATTACTGAATAAGAGAAAGGTAGGGATGCCCATTAACTGTTTGGAATGGCTGTCTCATCTCCTGTTTCCTGTTGTAAATCTTGATTTACAGAATTGAAACTCCATTATACTGTTTTCTTTGACTCATTCAACAGACACACCAAAACATTATGGTTATATGATTTTTTTTTCTCCATTTTTCTTATTTCCCCCTATTTTTATTTTGTAAACAATGAACTGTATGGGCTTTGTAGAAAAGTATATAAAATTCCTTTGTAGAAAAGGATATAAGAAATTCAAGTAATAAAAGATACTGGAATCACTCAAAAGTTCATTCAGAAATAACATTCTTAATATTTGATGAACTCTATTCTATAGGTATTTTAATCTATATATTCAAACAGGATAGGTAAAAATAATTTAGAAAACTGAACTCTTATGAAACATGCTAATTTAAATAAAATATATCAAATAGAACTTTCCTTGACTTTCACTTGATTTTTGAAAAAAAAGACACTGAAAATTTTTAAAGTTATAATTGATTTATAATGTTGTATTGGTTTCAGGTATATGGGAAAGTGATTCATATATATATATATATATATATATATTCTTTTCAGATTCCTTCCCTGTTTATGTTATTACAGAATATTGAGTAGAGTTCTATGTGCTATATGTAGGCCTTTCTTATCTATTTTATACATAGAAGCCTTTATGTATAGTAGTGTGTGTATATTAATCTCAAGCTCCTAATTTATCCTGCCCCCTTTTTCCTTTGCTGTGGCCGTTCACTCACCCAGTCATGTGTGTTTGACTCTTTGCAGCCCCGTGGACTGCAGCGTGCCAGACCTCCTTTCCCTCACCATCTCCCGCCCCTTTCTCCTTTGGTAACCTTTTATTTGTTTTCTATGTCTATGAATCTATTTCTATTTAAAAACCCTAAAATTAAACTGAAGGAGTTGCTGAAATACAGTAAATCATTTTCACTGTATATTTGTTCTTAAAAATCCCTCTACAGGTAAGAAAAAAGGATTTAGGAAACAAAATGTGCACATGAGCATGCCTCTGTGCATGCATGTGGTGTGATGTATTTGTATAAATGCCTGTTCTGTATGTGTGCACATCTGTGTGCCAGTGAAGTATTTCTTTGCATGTTGTGTGTGCAGGTACACACACATGTGTATTTGTAAAAATGAGTTTTTGGGATTGGAATCCTTAAATCCTCACTTCAGCTGAGAATGTCAGTCTTGCAAGAGGAAGTCTTGAATCAAACATTTTTTATTTTGGAAATTTGGAGACACCACTGCACTTTTCTTCCTTGAGGTATTATACAACTATTGATTGTGAGTTCCCCAATATGAACCCAGAGATGGGAGTAGCAGATTCTTCTGTAAGTAGTCCTGGTGGCTTAGATGGTGAAGAATCTGCCTGCAGTACAGGAAACCCGGATTTGATCCCTGAGTCGGGAAGATCCCCTGGAGAAGGGAAAGGCTACCTGCTCCAGTATTCTTGCCTGGGCAATTCCATGGACAGAGGAGCCTGGTGAGCTACAGTCTGTGGGGTCTCAAGGAGCTGGACATGACTGAGCAACTTAACATTTTCACTTTCATTGTTTTAAAGAAATCTAAGAAAACTCTGATTTTTTTGCCCCACATGACTTACTTTATTGGTGGAAATGTCTATATTTTTAAAATATACTCAAAGCTCAGTAACTTCTTTAATATACATTTTGGGGTTGATCAGTCTTTTTCATATCATAATGGCATTCATTGCCTTTTGAGTTTCCTAAAAGAACTGCCTGCATTCCTCTAAAGAAATACTTCTTGGTCATGGTGTGTTATTTTTTCAATATACTATGCATTTAACTTGCCAATATTTTATTTTGAATTTTTGTATCTATATTCATGAATGAAATTTGCATACTTTAATTAGTATTAGTGTTAAGGTAATATTAACTTTGTAAATAACTCTCCTTTTTGCTGATAGCAGTTTAACTTTCATATGACTTGGAACTATCTGTTTTATATTGACTTGTCTGTAAAGCCCACAATAAAAATGTCTGGGGAAAGTGTCTTTTAAGATGACAGATTAAAAAAATTTTTTTGTAATATTTACTACCAATTTTTTACCTGAACACAAGTTTGGCTTCTATTGGATATGGTTTAATGTGTGGCTTATCCTTTACCTATTTTATCTTTTTTTCTTTTATTTCTTAAATTCTGCCTGTTTAATTTTCATTCATTCATTCATAATAATGCATAATCTCTCCTTTGAACCATTGACTCTCTGAGATTTTTTAAGATAATTAATCAGCTTTCTGTGGTTTCTTTGAGGCCACAGATGACTGGGACTGGGAATTCTTCCTGTTTCTTTTGACAGTTCCCCTTTGCAATGTGTTGTCTCCTTGCCCATTGCTCGTATTTTATTATACTTCCCTCTTTTTTTGTAGATGTTTATGCATATGTTTTAAATTGTTGCTTATCTTGGAGTTTGCTTGGCCACCTTATAGAATGTGGGATGGAATGAATTGGTGGAAAAGAGGAGAAAGAGTGATCATGATCATCCTAAACTTCTGCTTTGGTTTTCTGTCTTAAATCTCTTCCCTTGAATTTGTTAGTTCCTTTTCCTCATGAGTCCTGATTCATAATTTGGCAGTTCCCTACTGGTGCCCCTCTTCCCCCAGCCTTACCAGGGGGAGCTTGCTTGGTTCAGATACTCATCACAGGTTTCAGGAGCAGCCTGGCAACATGGTTCTCCTACAGCCCACCTCCCCTGCCTTGTTTTGCATTGTTGGGACAATCTATATAGGACCACTCCAAGTTCTCCAGGATACCGCATGACCCTACATCTTAGCAGGCAGTCACAGGGTCAGTAGCAACACATCTGATGTCTGTAGACTTTGGAGGAAGTCTGTGTCCTGCCCAAGGCATGAAGCAAGGGCTTTGCATACCCCCAGACTTCACAGAGTCTGGCTACAGGGCCTCAGAGTTTGTTACCTGGTTCTATGTTCTTTCCCTTGAAACTCTGAGAAAACAGTGGAGAGAGCAGCTGAATGAGTTCACTGGAAATTCACTGAGTGGATTCACTGGAAGTTCACTGCTGCATTTCCTTTCTAGAGGAAGTGCTGAAGAGAAAGGAACCAGGGAGAAGAAAGGAAAAAAAAAAAACAACAACACAAAAATCTATCAAGAAGCCCTTCAATCCTTGGCTTACTGAGAAATCCACATTCACTTTACTTTATTTTTATTTTTACTTTATTTTGCTTTACAATACTGTATTGGTTTTGCCATACATTGACATGAATCAGCCACGGGTGTACATGAGTTCCCAATCTTGAACCCCCTCCCCCTCCCACACCATATCATCTCTCCCGGTCATCCCCATGCACTAGCCCCAAGCATCCTGTATCCTGTATCAAACATAGACTGGTGCTTCGTTTCTTACATGATAGTATACATGTTTCAATGCTATTCTCCCAAATCATCCCACCCTCTCCCTCTCCCACAGAGTCCAAAAGTCCATTCTAGACATCTGTGTCTCTTTTGCTGTCTCGCATACAGGGTCATCATTACCATCTTTCTAAATTCCATATATATGTGTCAGTATACTTTTTGGTGTTTTTCTTTCTGGCTTACTTCACTCTGTATAATCGGCTCCAGTTTCATACATCTCATTAGAACTGATTCAAATGTATTCTTTTTAATGGCTGAGTAATACTCCATTGTGTATATGTACCACAGCTTTCTTATCCATTCATCTGCTGATGGACATCTAGGTTGTTTCCATGTCCTGGTTATTATAAACAGTGCTGCAATGAACATTGGGTACATGTGTCTCTTTCAATTCTGGTTTCCTCGGTGTGTATGCCCAGCAGGGGATTGCTGGGTCATAAGGCAGTTCTATTTGCAATCTTTTAAGGAATCATTCACTTTAGAATAGAGAGGAGAAGCAGACCAGTGTATTCGGATAAAATGACTTATGAGGATTGATTTTCTTATTCTCAGAGATTTTGGGCCAAATTATATTTATATTTCACCAGTTAAGATGTTTCACATGATCAAGGTTGCGTTTATTCATCTCTGGCATCAGTTTCATTGCTTCTATTAGTGGAGATTTAGTGGGTGACTTGTGTGCTCTGTTTCAACATTAATAACAAAAACCCTTGTCTGTTTCTAGAAGAATTTTTCAAATTCCTCTCTTTAGATGCTCTTCACCTGGTTGTGATACAAATGCGGTGAATAAAAGTTTTTAATATATATATATTTAATTAATATATTTGCTGATAGCTACTAACAATTGTATGGTTGGCTTCTTGGCTTATATTTGATGATGTGTGTGTGCTGTGTACTCAGTTGCTCAGTCATGTCCTACTCTCTGTGGCCCCATGGGCTATAGCCCACCAGGCTCCACTGTCCATGAAAATTTCCAGGCAAGAATACTGCAGTGGGTTGCCGTTTCCTACTCCAGGGGATCTTCCAAACCCAGGGATCTAACCCAGGTCTCTTGTGTCTCCTGCATTGGTAGGCAGATTCTTTACCACTGCACCACCTGGGAAGCTGTTAATTCAGTTCAGTCATTCAGTCATGTCCAACTCTCTGTGACCCCATGGACTGTAGCACGCCAGGCTTCCATGTCCATCACCAACTCCTGGAGCTTACTCAAACTGGTAATGCCATCCAACCATCTCATCCTCTGTTGTCCACTTCTTCTCTTGCCTTCAATCTTTCCCAGCATCAGGGTCTTTTCCAGTGAGTCAGTTCTTCGCATCAGGTGGCCAAAGTGTTGGAGCTTCACCTTCAGCATCAGACCTTCCATTGAATATTCAGGAATATTTAGGATTGACTGGTTTGATCTCCTTGCAGTCCAAGGGACTCTCAAGAGTCTTCTCCAACACCACAATTCAAAAGCATCAATTCTTCGGTGCTCAGCTTTCTTTATAGTCCAACTCTCACATCCATACATGACTACTGGAAAAACCATAGCTTTGACTAGACAACCATTGCTGACAAAGTAATGTCTCCGCTTTTAATATTCTGTCAAGTTTGGTCATAGATTTTCTTCCAAGGAGCAAGTGTCTTTTAATTTCATGGCTGCAATCACCATCTGCAGTGATTTTGGAGCCAAAGAAAATAATGTTGGTTGCTGTTTCCATTATTTTCCCATCTATTTGCCATGAAGTGATGGGACCAGATGCCATGATCTTTGTTTTTTGGATGTTGAGCTTTAAGCCAGCTTTTTCACTCTCCTCTTTCACTTTCATCAAGAGGCTCTTTAGTTCTTCTTCACTTTCTGCCATAAGGGTGGTGTCACTGCATATCTGAGATTATTGACATTTCTTCTAGCAATTTTGATTCCAGCTTGTGCTTCATCCAGCCTGGCATTTCACATGATGTGCTCTGCATGTAAGTTAAATAAGCAGAGTGACAATATACAGCCTTCATGTACTTTCCCCCAATTTTGAACCAGTCCATTGTTCCATGTCCAATTCTGTTGCTTCTTGACATGCATACAGATTTCTCAGGAGGCAGGTAAAGTGATCTGCTATTCCCATCTTCTTAAGAATGTTCCACAGTTTGTTATGATCCACACAAAGCCTTTAGTGTAGTCAATAAAGCAGAAGTAGATGATTTTCTGGAACTCTCTTGCTTTTTTCGATGATCCAACAGATGTTGGCAATTTGATCTCTGGTTCCTCTGCCTTTTGTAAATCCAGCTTGAACATCTGGAAGTTCACAGGTCACATACTGTTGAAGGCTTGGAGGATTTTTAATGTTTCTTTACTAGCATATGAGATGAATGCAATAGTGTTAGTTTGAACATTCTTTGGCATTGCCTTTCTTTGGGATTGGAACTAAAAAGGACTTTTTCCAGTCCTGTGGCCACTGCTGAGTTTTCCAAATTTCCTAGCATACTGAGTGAAGCATTTTAACAGCATCATCTTTTAGGATATGAAACAGCTCATCTGAGATCACCTCCACTAGCTTTGGTGGAAGCTATTATGTTTGATTATATTCTGAAATAAATGCAGCATTACAGCTGAAGGTGAGTGCAAACTGACTGAGAGGAAAAGGATCAAGATTTGGAAACAAAACCCTCATGTACTAAAAATATGAAAAGCATCAGTAATTTCACAGGTTGACCCCCATGCATGCAAGACTTGACTAAGACTCTAGAGTCCTAGATCATGCTTCCCTGGGAAGCACCTGGGTAGCAAATGTCATCACTTTGTGGTGCGTCTGACCATCCTGTGACTCACATCCATGATGCCAGCGGCAAAAACAGGCAGGTGAGCTGAAGGACCTTATGTGCCTTAGAGTTTAAATTATTATTTATACTTTTAAAAACATTTTAAGCATTATTTTTTATAAGCCAGTTCTTTTTTCTTAAACTTCCAACTTATGTGAATTTGACAACTTTATAAACCTAGACTTTGTTTTTGCTTTTCTCTAGTAACTGGAGTATAGAGCTTTTTATTTTAAATATTGAAGTTTATTAGATGATAGGGTTAGGCTTTCATATAATTGGTGTATATTTTCTTTCAGTATCTAGACTGCAGTTGTACTGCAGTGTTGTGTAATAACTTGGAAATGCTTTACTCTTGGACATATATAGGTGTGTATATATATATATATATATATATATATTAATTTAATGTTCAGTTGATGAGTTTTCCAATTGCCTTCCTTTGTCAATACATTGTTATTATTTAACTTTCCCTCAAGATGTATTGTTTACAGAAGTCTTTAGAATAGTTTCAACTTTATTTCTTTATAATTTCCACTTGGTGGAAATGATTTATAAGATGTTCACTTTTGCAAAGAGCATACAAATTCAATTTATGCTGATACAGAAGGGGGACTGTTTTATGTTATTTTGCTAGATCAACTTGTAAAAACACAGACACACTACCTTTCTCTGGCAAACTAGGTTATTTGTATGGTGTATTCAATAACGTCAGTGTATCAGCTAATTTCCATGTCTTGCTCCTTTCCTAGTTTAGGAGCTGATACTTTGGCTTCTGTATATTGACTCAGGTCATGTGATTACATTTGAAATTTCTGGAAGAAATAGTTTGAATGATCTCTGCTTGTGGAAAATGTCCTGCTCATATGGACTTCTTTTTTAGTTATTTTTTTTAATTGAAGGATAATTGCTTTACAGAATTGTGTTGTTTTCTGTCAAACCGCAACATGAATCAGCCATAGGTACACATATATCCCCTCCCTTTTGAACCTCCCTCATCTTCCTCTCCATCCCACCCCTCTAGGTTGATACAGAGCCCCTGTGTGAGTTTCCTGAGCCATACAGCAAATTCCCATTGGCTATCTATTTTACATATGGTAATGTACGTTTCCATGATACTCTTTCCATACATCTCACCCTCTCCTCCCCTCTCCCCATGTCCATAAGTCTGTTCTCTGTGTCTGTTTCTCTATTGCTGCTCTGCAAATAAATTCTTCAGTGCCATTTTCCTAGATTCTTCCTTCATTAATGCAACAAATGTGGTCAGTCACTGTCGCACGCCAGGTACTGTGAGGCTCTGGCAGCAGTCAACAACTGCAGATAAGATTCCTGTGCTCGGGGAGCTAGCCTTCTAGTGGGGAAAGACAGACAATACGTAAAAAGCGTACTGGAAAGATTAATGATAATTGCAAAAGGTGCGCAGAGGGAAAGGAAATGGGCTCATGTGAAATCACTGGTGTGGAGGTGAGAAGTGGTCTAGGAGGTTTCTTCAAAAGGTGGCACTTGAGCTGAGGCCTGAGAATAAGAGTCAGCCATGCTGCAAAAACTTAGGGAAGAGTGCTCTAGTTTGGGCTGAAGAGTGAGTGCCAAGGCACTGCAAAAAGAAAGAGGTTGGGATGCTTGAATGACAGAGAGGAACTTAGGGACAGGGAGCCCAGGGAGCCCAGGGAGCCAGGAGGAGCAGGGGAAATAACAACCATCACGGAGGGACTTTAATTTTTATTATTAATTTTTACTTTATATGAATATTTTATTGAGTGAGAGAGAAGCTGTTTGCAAAAAGGAATACTTCAAACTTAAAATATTGTAAGTAGTAAAAGATGAGAGGCATGATGTCACAAGATGGCTTATAAAGTGAAAATGAAGAAGCTGTTTAACCTTGACAGGGGATGGGGGATAGTTGTCTAGACAGCAGGGAATATGTTAAAAGTAATTTTCTTATACCATTTTAGATAGATGACTTAACTTTAATTTATGACTATCAGAGGCAGTTACAAGAAATAACCTAAGTTAAGTTTTGCTTACATAGTTTGACTGATTATATATACTCAGAAGATCAAGTTTTGTCTCCATTTTATTTTAACAATTTTAACACATTTATTATCTCAGATTTGGAGGGGCAAGATTTACTCACATTATTGGTATTTAAAAAATAATTATTTTGCCTAGATGGATCTTTAGAAATTTAGATTTTATTCATAGTGCAGTAAGATGCTGATAAAGGAGTTTAAGCTGATAAAAGACTAATCTAATATATAGTAGTTGTTACATTCCTAATCAAAGTAGAAATGGTATAAGGTGGATATTTGTCTCTTTTTACATAATCTAGTAAATAACTCTTTAAATTTCTATTTCCTAAAAAGTGCTTAAGATTATTATCATTACATTTAAAACCTAAAATTAGATTAAATGCCATCTTGGACAATTTAGAATTGCAGGTAATACATTAATTGATTTTTTTTCACCTCATATTCTGTCTTTTATAAAGAGAAAAATTTATTATAGAGCAATCATTTCTAATGCTCAGTAATCATGAATCTGATGAGGACCTCAGGGACTCATATATTTGAAGCCTTGGAAGAATCTAGAATAATCTAGTTTACCTGTGGGTTGAGTGGGAGGGTGGGAAATGACAAGTTTATCTGCTCACTGGCCTCTGCCGTGGCCTCAGAGTGTCCCACTGAAGTGTCCCACTGACGTGACTTGTAGGACTTTGGATCAGGATGTTATGTCCTTATATCAGCACCTCCTTTCTTTCTTCCTTCTTCTTCTACTAGGTGATAGCCCCCCTTGGACTGCAACCCTTGAACCGATGTTGCAGTGTGGAATGTCAGGCAAGAGGGACATGATATTGTCCCAAAACAGCCTCCCAAGAATCTTGTAAAAGGAAGCTTATTCCCTGTTCATAGCTGTCAGGCACATAAATAAGGACACTGGGGCCAGGTTGTATTAGGGAATTAGATTGTACTGGGGAGTTAGGAAAGGAAAGAATGTGACTAGCAGTCTACCACCCAGCTTTGGCAATAGGACAGCATAATTGCTTTATGGAATATATTTTCATTTTGAAAAACCTAAAAGGTAAACATTTCCAGCATATTAGGGGGATGCTGAAGAGAGGAACAGCGTACTGATTGTTTTAGAGCAGGGCATCTCAGCCTTGACACTATTATTTCGGGCCATAAAATTCTTTATGGGGGTGAAGCTGTCTTATGCATAGAATATTCGGCAGCATCTTTGGCTTGTGCCCTCTAGATGGCTGTAGCATTCACTTCACTTGGAACAATCAGAAATGTCTCCAGGCACTGTCAAATGTCCTCTGGAAGCCCACATCCCAGTTCATGGAGAACCACTGCTTTCCATTCTCAGCCAGATTATCCTTAGGCCCACCCTTCTTTACTCTTTACTCTTTACTTGCTTCTTTACTCCTTGAGTCGTCACTTTTATGTTGGTAAACACCCGGAATCTTTCAACTTTTTTCATCTGTCCCTTTCCTATCTTCAGTTAACATTTTAAAATGTGAAATGTGTCTGTGCACTTGAATTTCTTCCTATTTAGCTTGTTTTAGATGTTCAAAGACCTGAATTTGCTCTGATTATCAGCTCAGAGGACTTAGGAGAGATTGCTTAGAAAGATGTTGAGTGTTATCTGTGGTAAACACAAGGGGACGGCAAAGATACGATCAAGAAAATAGGTAGGGATGAGTCCTTTTCATCTTATCATATAGAGCTAACATTTGGTCAAGTAATTTCTCAGGATGAATAGAACCAAAATTTTATTCTAATAGACTTAAGTTCACCAAGGGAGAGAGGAAACAAACAACTTAAAAGACATGGTATTTGAAAGTTCTAAACTATGTTGATAAAACTTCCTAATTTAATAGCAACAGCAAAAATTAGTCTATGAATATGTTTAGAAATTTATGGTATTCAACCAAGGACCTTAAATTTGTGATTTGAGCTTAGTAGCTGTGTGACTTTGGGCTTTCATTCTTTGATTTAGGGAAAAATTATCCATTAGCTATATATATACATATACACACACACACACACACACACACACCACACACACACACACACACACACACACACACACACACACACACACACACACACACACACACACACCACACACACACACACACACACACACACACACACACACACACACACACACACACACACACACACACACACACACACACACACACACACACACACACACACACACACACACACACACACACACACACACACACACACACACACACACACACACACACACACACACACACACACACACACACACACACACACACACACACACACAGTGGAAATCATATATATGACCCAAATGAACTCTTTGGCCAACCTGGTAATAAGATGGAGAGAAATATACCTCCTTTGTATTTCAGAAGAAGTCCAAGGATTTAGTATCTCAACAGATTTAACCAAAATCAAATATTCCTGATATCATAGACACAAGTCTTATTGGATCAACTCAATCAGATCAAACTAGTTTTTCAATCACATAATTTTTTAACTTAGTATCTTAACAGGTGTATAGATTTGACTGATAAGCAATTCAGGTGAAAGCGATGATTTTTGCTGGTTTTAAATTAGATAAAGAAAGTGAAAATTGCTCAGTTGTGTTCAACTCTTTGTGACCCCATGGTCTGCAGGAGGGAGTCTGACATTCCACAAAGGAAATGGATATATAAAACCGCCCCATTCAGAAGCCCTGGGATATCAAGGTGTCCTGAAGGGAGGAATGTGAAGAGTTGGGGAATGTCCAAGGCCAATCTCATAAAACAGAGCTCAGGTGAGAAGAACTGTGGAGCCTCAGACAATGCACAGGAACAGAGGTAGGACTCTAATTATTTCATATTTCCTAGTTTTGAATTGTTCGTGTTAAAAAAAAACAACAAACTGTTTCATTAACTAAATAGACACCTGATTTTATAAAATGTGGAAATGACTTATAGAAGCCCATGATTTTTAATGTTCAGTGTTGGAAGAGGTTCAAGTTAACAGGCCCTCATTATAGGAGAAATTACAGCTAGAGTCAGAGACCTAGGAAGTAAATACAAATTCTGTCCATGATATTGCCTGAAATCAATGGGAAAACATAGTGTTTGCGGGATGCTTTCAAATTTATTAACAGAGAAATCATTCTTTGTTATGAACATAGACCTGAGTGTCATAGCATGAAAGAACTACAGCTTGACCAACTCTCATAGTGACGGCAAGGATCACATAATCCCCAGAGCTCTAGCCCATGACCCTAAACATTAGGTGACTCCTCAGATAAGCTGCACAGTTTTTAAAACAGTCTCCCATACACCTGGAGAACTGTTTGGACACAGGACATAATCAGGCTCATGACACAGTGCCCTTACTGACAGTACTTTAAATTCTAAGGTGCATGAGCATGGCCTGGATATAGTATCCCAGAAACGAAATGATGAGATTCTCCCTTGGAGGCAAAGAAAAGTTCAAAGTCAGTGGATAGGTTTGGTCTCTCATTTCCTTTTTACATCTGAGTACTTACACCTGTGGCTGATTCATGTCAATGTATGGCAAAACCAATACAGTATTGTAACGTAGAATAAAGTAAAAATAAAGTTTAAAAAAATAAAAAAATAAAATGGGCAACTGGTGCTGGCCCTCGTTCTCACCATCTCCTCCTTGCTCAGCCCTGATTTTGGGGGAAAGAGAGGGCAGCTGGCCCACTGGTTCCTCTGGACTTTCACCTGAGCATTGCTCCTTTACTGACTCCTCCTTGGAGCGAGAAGTCCCAGTCTCTTGGGAATCAAAGTAATTCAAAATCTTCTCTGTGCCTCTTTTCTTTTGTTCACCAGGGCCCAGGCAACCTCCGGTTGTCTAGCTGACCAGTGCTGTGCTCTGTGGTTCTCGTGCCCTGCACCTTCTTGCTTTCCTGTTCCCTCTCCTATTTTAACCTCCTGTTAAAATTCAGGTCTGCCAGTCAATTCCTTTCCAACTTACTCTATCAGTCAGCTATTCTCTTCTGTAGTCTGGATGAAATCTAATTTGTGTCTGAATGCAGATCTTGTAGAACATGTATTTTAAGGACCCTCCTCTTTCTTTCTGTAAACCAGATCCTGGAAACGCCAATTATCTATAGCACTCATTTATCTATTTACAGTCTGAACCAAGAGGAGCCAATATGCCGTATCATAGTTGTTTTCAAGAAAATGATGTATCAGTAGCTTGGTGGAAAAGTAGTTTCCCATCCTGTTAGTTCAGTTTTCTGATGAAGGTTTGGATTTACATTTCCTGAACTCTTATTTACAAATTTAATTGCAAATAAACCCTGTATTATTTTCTTTGTCTTGCTTGTAGAAGAGTGATGTTTGCTGTATGCAGCCATAAAATCACAGGAGAATTTTTCTCTGCTTTGAACAGCAGCCAGATTAGGAAAGGAACCCACAGGTTTCTCCTATTTCAGGAAAGAGAAAAAGGGAAATTTTACCAGATGAAGCTTTTAAATTAACGTTGGTATGGTATTCATTAGAAAAAAAGGGATTTTTAGTGGCGTTTTTGAAGTTATTTTCCTCCTAGTATAATGTTGAGGAAGATATCATGCACACAGGAGCCTGGCTTCTTCCTCCTCAGGGTTTTAAGCTATGCTAGTTGCTGTGATAGTGATCTTAACAACATTTCCCAATATGTAGACTATTAGATGATGTCATGTGGGAAATCAGCTGTCAAGAGACTATTTCTGGCATAGCTTTTTAGGCCATAGTGTAGAAAGAGCAAATGACAGAGAAGATCGGAAAAGCAGTCTCTATCTTACATCTGTCACTAAAATGCTATGTAACCTTGGGCAAGATATTTAACTTATCTAAGACACAGGTTTTGTATGTGTATGAAATTCAAGATTCCCAAGAATTCCAAAATTGCTATGACATTTAAAGAGTTAAATTTGTTGTTCATATCATTTATGGAGTCTTGTTTGTTCAGCAGACTTCAACATGGTAACTACCTTCAAATAAAAATGCCTATCTAAATATATATGTTGCTCAAATTTGGGAGAACCCCTCCCTTCCCTGGTGGCTCAGATGGTAAAGAATCTGCTTGCAGTGTGGGAGATCCGGGTTCAATCCCTGGTCAGGAGGATCCCCTGGAGAAGGAAACGGCAACCTACTCCAGGATTCTTGCCTGGAGAATCCTATGGACAGAGGAGCCTGATGGGGTACTGTCCATGGGGTCACAGAGTCGAACACAACTGAGCAACTGACATACCTCTCCCTGTGTCAGACTGCTCCAGCTTTTAAAAATTCCATTGGAAATAAACTTTCTTCTTTAGTAGTGGAACACCTAAACAGTAGTTAGGTATTATTTCCTTGCTTTCGGTCCTTATCCAAAGTGGGAAGCTTGAATGCTCTCAGCTGCTAGCTGAGCCTCTGCAGAGTGTCTCTCTCTTTCTCCTTTTATTTATTTAATTTTTCCATGGAAAGGCATTTTATTTTAAATAATAGCAGTGTGTACATGTTAATCCCAAGTGAAAGTGAAAATCCTTCAGTTGTGTCTCTTTGTGACCCCATGGACTGTACAGTCCAGAATGCTGGAGTGAGTGGCCATTCCCTTCTCCAGGGGATCTTCTCATCCCAGGGATCAAACCCAGGTCTCCCACATTGCAGGCGGATTCTTTACCAGCTGAGCCTCCAGGGAAGCCCAAACTCCCAATCTATCCCTCCACCCAACCCTTCCCCCAATAACAATAAGTTTGTTCTCTAAGTCTCTGAGTTGGTTTCTATTTTGTCAATAAGTTCATTTGTATCATTTTTTGATTCCATTTTTTTTGGATTCTATCATAAGTGACACCATACAATATTTGACTCTCTCTCTGACTTACTTCACTTAGTATGATAATTTCCAGGGCCATCCCTGTTGCTGTAAATGGGATTTTTCCAGTTTTGATGGCTGACTAATATTCCATTATATATATGTACCATTATCTTCTTTATCTGGGTGTTTCTGATCATGGGTCCTCGTGTCTTTTCACGATCTTTCTGGGCATCAGAAGGCAGGGTTGGCAGTTTAAAGCTGAAATCTATTACTGCTTTCTTGGGCTTAAACCTGTTAGACAAACCTTATTCAAGGCAATCTTATTTAAGAAATAAAGGAACATACCTTTTCCTAAATAGTGTAGGAAGGAATGTTCACTAGGGCATTAGTTTCAAACATTTTATTCTTCCATACCTACTCAAGGAATTTTGAAAATTATGTAATTCACCCCTCAAAAATTAAAAGTGGGTAACTATTTTTCAATAAGTTAAAAATATTTGCAAAGAATGATAATTTTGTTGCACTTAATTGTGTATATTGGTCTCTCAAATGTTTCAAGGGGAATCCAAATGCCATTTAGATTTGATACCCTACATCATCAGCTTACAAGATAAGTTTCTTGAACAGAAATTTTGTCACTCCATTTATTCTTGGACTTAAATTTGCATGCCAGATAACTATGCTTAGAATTCTTTTTCTGATCATGACCATATGTCTGTGCAACAGAAATATTTAGGTAAATTGAAATTTATTTTTTCTAAGTTTGGCCTTACCATGATACTCTTTCTAAATTATTTTTGAAAGAAGCTATTTTCAGATTGAGTTATCATCATAATGACTTTTTATGCACAATTAATTAAAATAAAATAGATAATTAAAATTTTTGATGAATGACTTTTAAACATGATGTAAAATTTTAAGGAAATTTATCACCTAATAAAACTAATGGATTTTTTTTCTGTCCAGTTAATTTGTGAGTCCATGAATACATGTTGCTCATTGCTAGAATAAAATAGGACTGAGCACCACTTTAGGGCTTCCCTGGTGGTGGGTGGCTTAGGTGTAAAGAATCCACCTGCAATGCAGGAGCCACAGGAGACATGGGTTCATTCCATGGGTTGGGAAGATCTCCTAGAGGAAGGCATGGCAACCCACTCCAGTTCTTGCCTGGAGAATCCCCATGGACAGAGGAGCCTAGTGGGCTACCGTCCATGGGGTTGCAAAGAATCTGACCCAACTGAAGTAACTTAGCATGCATGCGTGCATGAGCATCACTTTTATTTATATTTTTACTTTCTAGATATAAGCACCCAAAGTCATGTTCCCTTGTAAATATGTAAGAATGGAAGGAGTTTTGTTATATCAGTGACAATGAATTTTTGAAATTCTTCCAAGTTATACCTCCAAATCATACCCTTGTCAAATATTTGATAACATAGTTTTGTGTTATCACAAATGATTTTTAATAACATCTTAGCTAATAACTTCAATTATGTTGAAAGTAAGGAATGGAAAACTACCTGATTACCAAATAAATTTATTATCTAGTCAGTAGAGCAATTTTCTTTCCCAGTTTCTGGAATGTATTTCAGAAAAGCTTTATCAAAACTTGCCAGGGGATAATTAATTATTCCCATCACTTTTTACTTTTGTGGATTTTGTTGAATATGATATATTTAGACAGGGTTGGAAAACAAAAATATCATTAATTTTAAAGTTCTTTTGTTAACTCAATACTTTTTATTAAAATGCTTTAATTTCTTCCCCTCACATTTGTGTGTACAGATAGAGATGGATATGGATATAGATATAGATATGTATGTCACAACTTTGGAGCTCCTGCTATTTATGGAAAATGTGTTGACTGTCAAATTTGCAAAGCCAGTGTTGACTGTTAAACCTGTCCAAGGAGGCTTTTTCTCACTAAAAATCTTTGGTTCTTTCATTCAGATACCCATCCTAGGGACAACTGTCTTCTCTCTACCTTCTACTTGTGAAACATATAGGTGTTTAAGGCATGAAGTCTTGCCAAAGGTTAGTGCTCAGATGAAATAAGGCTCTGGGCTTTGCCATCTCCTGTACCATTATGCTCCTGGCTTTGATCTCTAGGGATTCTCATTTAGGAGTGATGATTATGCAGAATGGAAATGATGATGTCCTTTGGCATCCTAGAGCTTTATAAATCCTGAGACAGTGCACCATAGTAGGATTAGGGTAAGTGGAAGTTGATCTTTCTTTCTTTAAAAATTTTCTTTTATATTGGAGCATAGTTGATTAAAAATGTGTTAGTTTCAGATGTACAGTAAAATGGTTCAGTTTTACATGTATGTGTATCATTTTTTTCCAAATTCTTTCCCCCTTTAGATTATTACATAATATTGAGCAGAGTTTCTTGTGCTATACAGTAGGTCCTTGCTGATAATTCTAAATATAGCAGTGTGTACATGTCATTCCTAAAGTCCCAATCTATCTCTCCCACCCACCTGTTTCCCCTGGTAACCATGAATTTGTTGTTTAAGTCTGTGAGTTTCTTTCTGTTTTGTAAATAATTCATTTATATCATTTTTTTAGCTTCTGTACATAAATAATATATTTGTCTTTCTCTGTTTGACTCACTTTACTTAGTATCAGTTCAGTTCGGTCACTCAGTCATAACTGACTCTTTGCAATCCCATGGACTGCAGGACACCAGGTTTCCCTGTCCATCAACAAACAAGCCCCAGAACTTGCTCAAATTCATGTGTATAGAGTCGGTGATGCCATCCAACAATCTCATCCTGTGTTGTCCCCTTCTCCTCTTCCTCCAATCTTTCCCAGCATCAGAGTCTTTTCAAATGAGGCAGATCTTCACATCAGGTGGCCAAAGTATTGGAGTTTCAGCTTCAGCATCAGTCCTTCCAACGAATACCTAGGACTGATCTCCTTAAGGATGGACTGGTTGGATCTCCTTACAGTCCAAGGGACTCTCAAGAATCTTCTCCAAACATCACAGGTCAAAAGAATCAATACTTCAGCACTCAGCTTTCTTTATAGTCCAACTCTCTCATCCATACGTGACTACTGGAAAAACCATAGCTTTGACTAGATGGACCTTTGTTGGCAAAGTAATGTCTCTGCATTTTCATGTGCTGTCTAGGTTGGTCATAACTTTTCCAAGGGGCAAGCGTCTTTTAATTTCATGGCTGCAGTCACCATGTGCAGTGATTTTGGAGCCCCCCAAAATAAAGTCTGTCACTGTTTCCCTTGTTTCCCCATCTATTTGCCATGAAGTGATGGGGCCAGATGCCATGATCTTAGTTTTCTGAATGTTGCATTTTAAGCCAACTTTTACTTAGTATGGTAATCTCCAAATTCATTCATGTTGGAGCAAATGGCATTATTTCATTCTTTTTACTGTCTGAGTAATATTCCAATGTATATGTACCACATCTTTATCAGCGCATCTGTTTAGGCTGCTTCCACATCTTGGCTGTTGTAAACAGCACTACACTGGAGAAGAGAACAAAAGGAGAATCAGCATGATGTCTCTCTGTCAATGACATTCTCAGCTGGCGTATATTTTTTTATTGAGTTGTAACTGACATATAATGTGTTAGTTTCCCATATTCAATATAATTCATTATTTGTATATGATGTGGTCAGCTGGTCTATTTTTGAAGAAAGAGTTGAGCCTGAAATTGATTCCCTCAAAACCAACCGAGCTTTTATTTTTGGAAAACTTGGTAGACCCTCTGGAAGTATGCATTTTTAAATTTGGAGGCTACTGCCCTAAACCAAGCCACCAATATCCTTAGTGTCTTTATTATTATGTGTTTTCCTCAGTGTAAATATGTAATTGTCTTTCATAAAATGTTTTGTGTGAGTGACCTTGGGCATACTTTGCTTTGGAACAATGACCAGTGCCTACAGAATTTGTTTTATGGGAAGGAAAAATGGTCATATTCCTGGTACCAGAGGGATTTCAGGTTTCTAGGGGGTAATTCACCCTGAAAATGCCCCCATAACAACATTTGAGCCTGCTCCTGGATGAATGACCACAGTTATAGACATGAATCTCTAACCACTCTCTTTCCAACAACTCTGATCCTCAACTTTATTAGCTCCTCTAGCCATTCTCAAATGCCCCTGACAACATTTTAGCCAAGTTTATTTCAATAAACTCCTAACTCAGGATTGTCAAAACTGTTCATTTTAGAGCAATAAAAACTTTTTCTTTCTTTTTTAAATGACTGTTTGAAAAGATAAAAGCATAACTGCTTTATTGTCATTATGGAAGTAAGAGTCTTGCCTCCTTGTCGGTCCTTGAGTTCTAGGAAACCAGGTTTGAGAATCACCATCTCAATTAGCCTCTCACTTGCCTCCAGCACTATCATCACAGATCACCAATTGGATACCTTTTGAAACCACCTATCAGTTTTAAAAAATGCTAATACCCAGGTCTACCTGCAAGAGTTTTTTTACTTGCTTTGATATCTTCAGACCTAGGTCATTTCAATGTGCAGCCAAAGTTGAAAACCACTGCAGGTTTCCTTTAGTGTAGATTTGATCGTGTCACATTTATTCTTAACATTTTTAAGCTTCTCAGTGGTTCTCAAGTGTGTACCCCAGACCAGCAATTTCAGCAGCACCTAGAAACTTGGAAATACAAATGATCTAGCTTACACCCAGACCTCAGAAATGCTGGGAGTAGGACTCAGCAATCTGTATCTTAACACATCTTCCAGGGGACTCTGATTCATGCTTACATTTGAGAAACACTGACCTACAGAGTAAAGTCCAAACTTGGGAGCCTAGTGTGTAAGAATTTTCCCTGTCTGAATGTTGCCAGTTCTCACTTTACCCTACTCATACTGATACAGTACCTACTCTCTAGTCTCTGTGTTATGTTAATGATTTCATGTTTATTATAAAAATATTTAAAATCAGATAATTTTATGTAATGACATTTCAATATATCCACTGACTAGGAATTCTAATACAGTGTTAAGTAGGAGAGGTGACAGCAGGCATCATCCTCTTTCTGCTCTTATGGGAAGAGTATTCAGTCTTTCACCATTAAGTATGTTAGCTATAAGTTTGTGTGTGTGTGTTTCTGTAAGTTTTTTTTTTTTAATCAGATTGAGATAGTTCCCTTCTGTTCCTACTATGCTGAGTGATTTTTTACCACTAATGGATATTGAAGTTTGTCAAATGCTTTTTCTGCATCTTTTGAGATGATCATATATTTTTCAGTGTATATATATTTACTGCTGGTATTGATCTAGCAACTTTATTTGGGTAATGTGGTGAAATGTTAAAACCTAAACTATCATTTATGATTTAAAAACACCCTCTGTGTCTTAGGGTATTTCCCTCTCATATGTGTCATGGCATTAGACTATTGCAATGAGTAGAGAAATAGTTTATTTTTCCTTTCACCTATGCTAATCCTTGAGCTTCCCAGGTGGCTTAGTGGTAAAGAATCCACCTCTCAGTGAAGGAGATGCAGGAGACATAGGTTTGATCCCTGGGTCAGGAAGATTCCCTAGGAGGAAGAAATGGCAACCTACTACAGTATTCTTGCCTGTAAAATCTCATGAATAGAGAAGCCTGGCGGGCTAGAGTCCATGGGATTGCAAAGAGTCAGATGTGACTGAGCACATACACACACATGCTAATGCTTCCCATTAGGTATCAATGCATCTGGATTATACAAATTCAGTACTCGACATTTTTCTAGCCAAAATTATAACATGGCATCTTTCTTAGGAAAGGAAAAGATAATTAATGTTGATTAAGAATTCACTGTTCTTTGACTGTGTGCAGTTTATTATTTAACATTTTTCTTACATATATCTCATTGCTAAGAGTCATCTTCATTTTTCAAATGAGATAGACTCAGAATTTATTTACTTCTACAATGAATCTTATTCATGCATTTTTAGTTTCAAAAACAATATTTCCACATTACAGAATGAGAAAATGGAGGCGTGAATCTCTCATCATCCCAGCACTCTCTGCAATAAGCAGTTTGGAGAATTAGATGTTGGTCATTTTTGTCTAAACGTCTATGACATCGTTAAGAAGAGCCGTTCTATTAAGTGCTCTTATATACTCTTAATACTTGCCACTTCCCTTAGTGAGCACAGAGGAGAATGTAGATGAGTAACTGCTACAATCTCTAGATACGCGCTTCATACGCACCAAGAGGTGACAGTGGTTGTTATCGTTATAGCATTGCCACTTGGGTCCTGACCACAGTGTGGTCTCCCAAGGGTGCAGATCCTGTTCTCAGTGCTTTCTGTAATCCCCAGTGCTAGTCATCAGAGTGGTAAACATGAGCAAGGGTTTTAAGAAAACTTAGGGGTTGATGGCCTAATCCAGGACCTTAGTCTGGTCGAGTGGGAACTTAGTCTGTCCAGGCTAAGCATTAAGGAGGAGGAGGAAGAAGGGGGTGGGGGTTAAGAAAGAACGATGATGGCAACACACAGAATTTTGGAGCACACAGCATCATCTCTTTTTCCAAATGTCAAATTCAGGACAAGGGAAATGGCCAGCTGGCTGTAGGAACAGAGCATTAGAGTGTGGCTTCACACCCTCACCTCATTCTGAGACCTTACATTCTTCCACACCACAGGCATCATCCCTGCTCTGCTTCAGAGTAAATTCCCAATCTTGACCTATCAGTGAGAGTCCTATTTGTTCCAAGGAGAAAGAAGAGTAACGTTGGTCAGTAGGAAAGCAAGTGGAACCCAAAATCTGAAGGCTTGCATCTGAATTACAGTTCTGTGTTTCAGGGTACTTTCGGGATGCTTTTAGTGATGTCAAAATAAAAACCAGAACACACCTGAGTCCTCTTAATTGGTTCTACCAGCAAGTTAACTCCATGTCTCACATGATGGAGCTTTTAGAATAAGATGGGCTTCTGAAGTGATTATTAGCTCCTCAAAGATGGGTAGAAGAATAGATGGCAGACTCTTCCTGACTGCATCTTTAAGGAGCTAACAACCACCTAGAAATCACAAACCCTTTTTCAGGAGCCCCTAATAGGCATCACAACATAACTGGATCAAATTGGGTAAAGAGTCTGTTCCTAATTTAACTGCCCGCAAGAGAAATGGGTTTCCTGCAAACCTCTGGTCTACCTTGCACCTGGGGTGAGGCTGGATTTCCGTAAGGCCCATCTATGCACAAAATCCTGGTTTTAAACAAAAAGTGGCCAGTGAATGCTGGATAGGAATCCTGTGTGTTTACCATATATTTCCTCTTCTGATCTAGGTGTACTCAGGCTACATTCAGAGTCCTAAGGGCTTTTGAGTTTCAGTTTATCACCTCACTGCGGATAATGATACACCTCTCACAGGATCCTGTGTAGGTTAACAGAGGCTACGTATGTAAAAGAGCTAGGATTAGAATTTTTATTATTGTCTGATCTCTTTAGCTCACACTGGCTTCCTATGGAGATTAATAATTCAGTAATGATTTTATGTGCATTAGTCATACCTCCAAGTAATCTGTAAACATTTTGTAGGTAAGAACCATGATACTTCTTTGGATTTTTATATTCTCTAGAACATTGGGCACATAGTGTGTTCTATATGTTTAATTGACTGTAGTGCTCTATTTGAAAAACGTGTTGCAGATTTTTTTGAAGTTATTCTTGTTTTAAAAAATCACTTATTCTGGAGTATTTTTTTTTCTTTTTTTTCCTTATGTTTCCTAGCATATTGATCCATTTACTAGCACTTTTGCAAATAAATTTAAAATAAATTTCATTTTTCCATGATTTTAATGGCTCTGTATAATTTCTACTATGAACAGCAACAAAGTACTAGATGGAAGTGACAATCTATCAATAAAATAATTAGGTTCAAGGCCTGATATGTTATCCAGCCTCTTCTCTAACATTTTAATCCTGGTAAAATTAATGATAAATATGATTAATGGTAAACCTGATACGTAGCAGTGGAGGGAAAGTGAACTTATGTGGAAATCCACCTGGTAGGGGAATGTATGTGGTAACTGAGTTGGTTGTGAAACTCAATTTATTTCTTGTATTCAAGAAGTACTTGAGTAAAATTTTTAGGCCTTATCTCTTAAGCTTTTTGTATCGGTGGAAGCATTTCTTATCCCTACCCTCAGAGTTACTATCCTAGTCTCGAGTCACCACCTCATTTCAGTTTATCTAGTATCTTCTCAACTTCGGATCTTTTAAAAATATCTGAATTATTTTTAATCTAATATTATACTTATTTTTCATGGCTACTTCATGATACCTAGTGAGTTACTAGGCACATGTAATAATAACTGACATCATAATTAGTGGAGATTCTGTGCCAGGCTTGAGGTTTAATATTTATATACACTTTGAAATGCCTTTCAAGTTGACTTCTATTAATCCCATCTTATAGGTGAGGAAACTGAAGCTGAAAGCTTTTAAGTAACTTGCTTAGGCTAAGTGTTAGGTGAAGGATTTGAATCCATGTACTTTTGGGTTTAAAGCTTCTGCTTTCATTTAACTATATCTCAGATGAGATCTTCCAGATCTGTCCATGTCCTTTTATGTTAAACTAAAGTTGGACAACATGATACCAAGATTTTTCATGCCTTAAGTTTTTGTAAATGTTATGAATCCTAAGATTAAAATCTTACAGGGAATTATAGTTATTGATATTCATATTCTCAATTCAAATACACTGATCAATGTAGATATCTTTGGAAGATGAAAGGCTTTATTTACACATGTTTTGTGCATAGATGTGTATATGAATATAGATAAATATATCTTCTTTAGTGTTTAATATTTAGAAAATTAACAAAGATTTTAGAAGTTGTGAGATAACAGAAAACCCCTCAAATGTACCATTAACAGTAGCTTTCCTTGAAAATAAAATATTTTGACTCTTGTTTGATAACTGACCTTACAAATATTAGGTACATTTTCTAAGTGCTAGGACTCTCATTAATGATTATTTCTATTAATTGAGTAGATGGAGTTTCCTAAGGGCCAAAATTTAAATTCTCATAATTAAAATATTTTTGTCAACAAACCACTATTAAATGAACCTGAGTTTTTCTGGAGTTTGCATAAAACATTGTCACGAGCTGTTGCATTTACTTTGGTGGTGGAAGGCAGTATATCCTGCTAACCCAGAACCTTATCTTTAATTTTGAAAAGTAAGTTGGTGAGCAAAGCCCAATTTAAGCTGGAATAACTTCTGTAGTCAATGAAGAAGAAAATACAAATCCTATCTAGGAGGAAAGTATATTTAGTGATGACTCAGACGAATGCTGGGGCCTGATAAGAGCACTCCTTCAGGTTTTTAATTGAAATGTGACTACAACAAGGGATTGACAGAAATCACCTCTGATTTCCAGATAAATGCACAAATCTAATGTCACTGAAAGCTGATAAGATAGATTTCCAGAAAGCGATTTTGAAAGTACCTCCCGCCCTGCTTATTTCAAAATAGGACAACTCTAATGCAACTTCGTTTATCTGACAACTGAATTTTTAATGGCTGTCTGGGTGTCACTGGCAGTAAAGTAGGATTATTTCCATTTTCTCAGACTTTTTAAAGCCTCTTTGCTTCCTGTAGCTATCTAAATGCCAAGTAATAAGATAATATCAATAGCTGGCATAAGGGTTTTACATTTTAGTTATTACAGCAGAATGTTCACCTCTAAGGTTGTTAGTTTCCTAGTGTGCTAAGAATGTATCTTTCTGAGCAAGATATTTGCATGCATCTCACCCTAACCCCTACACCTCAGGGCAAATGTTGCACAGCATGACACACACATTAAAAAGGAAATAGAATGGGTTTCTCTACTTACTAATTTATTCCACATGAAAGAAGCTTCTGGTTCTTGCTGCAAATCAGTACTAAGTATATCCATATTTGTCACTTCCTCTATTTATTGTGGCCACTGAGATTACTTTGTTTGCAGCTGCAGGAAGGAAAATACCCAGTGGGATTTAGTGGGATGAGCTAATTAACTATGGAGGCCTAAAAGAGGGTCTTATATTGGGAAAAGAAGGCCCAATGCCTGCAGAGCCATCTTCTTCTACTATAAATTGGATTCTTCACCCATGTCTCAGCAGATTCTCAGATCAGTATTGTTATGTGGGAGTTTCTTAGGGAATACTCTCAGGATCAACATCTGGGGAAGGGAAGGGAAAGGAAAAGAGAGAACCAGGACTGATCAGAGGAAGTTGGGTAGTCTCAAGGATATTCTCAAATAACTTGATGGAAAGTTCTGAAACTGGTATTACCCCACACTGCAACAAGGGAACTTGATTTTTATGTTCTTGTGTGGATTGTCACTGGATGCAGGCTGCCCCCAGGAAGGATGTGCAGCCTGGGGTAAGAAGCTGTCTTCAGCTGAAACAATTTCTGGAGAGAGTGACAATTGAGAGCTGTCAGCCACGGTGATCCCCAGAGGATCAGATCCTTCAGTCCTGGAGGAATACCTGTGGAGCACACCACAGTGTGTAGTACTCCAGGTGATGGGGGCCCCAGAGCCATGAGTTTTGGATTGAGCCTCAGTGTGGGAGCAGTGGGTGAGAAGACTATATTTTTTCCAGAAGATTCTACAAGAAAAATCTGGAGATAAGTATATATATATATATAGTGTGTGTGTGTGTGTGTGTGTGTGTGTGTGTGTGTGCATAAAATTATATCTATATATTACTCCTAATTGTATTCTATATTGAAATTATGGAACTGCTTTTTCTTGTTTCTTACCTATTGGATGGCATATTATTATCCTTTTGGACTTCCCTTGTGGCTCAGATGGTAAAGCGTCCGTCTACAACACGGGAGACCTGGGTTCCATCCCTGGGTTGGGAAGATCCGCTGGAGAAGGAAATGGCAATCCATTCCAGCACTATTGCTTGGAAAATCCCATGGACAGAGGAGCCTGGTAGGCTATAGTCCATGGGGTCACAAAGAGTTGGAAATGACTAAGCAACTTCACTTTCCTTTCCTTTATTATTCTTTTATGACTTCTTTACTTTTTCAAGTCTAAGCTTGATGGTTTTTTTTTGTTTGTTTTTTTTTAACCCTAGCTTTACCTTTATGAAAATATTGAGAAAACAGAAAGGTTTCTGTTGGGCTTCCCTCCAATCGTTAGAGATGTTCTGAGGCCCCTTTGAAGACACTTAGAAGATCTTGGAGTAGTTTCTCAAAAATTTATCGTTAAATCACCAGAATCAGAAATGGTAGCCGATAATGCTAGGGGCTTGTGCATGTTATTGGCTTGTGAGTTAACACATTTTATAGAGAAATCTTATATGTGGTAAAGTTTGTAAGCCTAAAACAATATTGTGTCCTTATGCATGTAATGGCTGATTTTGTTTCAACTGGGGTATGCCAAGGTACCCAGATATTTGGTTGAACATTTCTCTAGATGTTTCTGTGAAGATAATTTTTTGATATGGTTAAATAAGTTAGCTTTCCCTGGAGCAGATTACCATTCATATTATGGGCAGAACTAATTTAGTTTATCAAAGGCCTTAATAGAGGAAAAACTGGCCTCCCCAATGAAAAGTGAATTCTGCCAGCAGACTGCCTTTAGATTGGAACTGTAATTGTTCTCTCGTGTGTGTTTCTGTACCTCTTGTCTTTGTACATTCATCTGTTGATGGGCAATTATATGGCTTACATATTTTGGGCTACTGATATTTTCTGTTGTGTTTTTCCCCTATTTTGTCTGTTCTTTATTATTTCCTTCCTCCTACTGACTTTGGACTTGGTTTCTTCTAGTTCCTTTACATGGTAGGTTAGTTGTCTATTAAATAGTCCTATGTCACTATATAGGCAGGGGCACCCCACTCCAGTGTTCTTGCCTGGAAGGTCCCAGGGACAGAGGAGCCTGGTGGGCTGCCGTCTGTGGGGTCGCACAGAGTCAGACACGACTGACGCGACTTAGCAGCAGCAGCAGCGTGTCACTATAAACTTCCACTTTAGAACTGCTTTCACTGTGTCCCATAGAGTTGAGACAGTTGTGTTTCCTTTTGTTATCTCAAAGTTTTATGATTTGCTTTTTTGACTTCTTCACTGACCCGTTAGTGTTTTAGTAGCATGTTGTTTACTCTCTGCCTGTTGGTGTTTTTCCCATTTTTCTTCCATAATTGATTTCTAGTTTCACTCCATCTTAGGTGGAAAATGGCTTGATTCAATTTCTATCCTTTAAATTTTGTTTGAACTTGTTTTGTGGCCTAGGATGGGATCTATTCTGGACAACGTCCATGTACAGCTGTAAAGAGTGTTTTCTGCTGTTTTGGATAGAATGTCCTGTATCTGAACTTAACGTCTCTTAAGTTCAGCTGACCTTTTCTGTCATTTAAGACAACTGTTTTCTTGTTGATTTTCTGTCTGGCTGATCTGTCCATTGATGCAAATGGATGTTAAAGTTCCCTACTATGATTGTATTATGTCAAGTTCTTATTTTATGTCTGTTACTATCTCTGTGTTATATTTAGGTACTCCTATACGATATGCTTCTATATCATGCATATGTACATATGTTACAATACGCTGAGTTGGTCAAAAAGTTCATTTGGATTTTTCTGTAGCATCTTATGGAACCCAATATACCAATATATATTATGCACATATATGTTATACTATAATAACAGATAATAGATGTTAATGAATGTTGTTATATTCTCCTAGTATTCAGTCCTACATCTCTTGATTGGGGCATTTAGTCCATTATTATTTTGGGGGCAGAGGTAGTTTTTTTTTTTTTTTTTGGTAGGATTATTGGTTTACAATATTGTGAGGTTTCTGCAATACATCATCATGAACCAAGCACAAGTATATGCATGTCCTGTCCCTCTTGAACCTCTCTCCCATCTCCCACCCCATCCCACCCCTCTAGGTTGTCACAGAGCATGAGGCTGAGCTCCCTGCATTGCACAGCAACCTCCTACTGGCCATCTGCTTTACACAGGGTAATGTTTATATTTCCATGCTGCTCTCTCGATTAGTCCCTCCCTCTCTTTCCCACCCTGTGTCCACAAGTCTGCTCTCTATGTCTGCATCTCCACTGCTGCCCTGCAGACAGGTTCATCACACCACCTTTCTAGATTCCACACGCATGCATTACTATGCAGTGCTCGTTTCTCTTTCTGACGCACTTCACTCTATATAATAAGCTCTTCGGCTCTTTTTTATAGCTGAGTAATATTCCATTGTATGTATGAGAGAAAATTTCTGTATCTATTCATCTGTCCATGGACATCTAGGTTGCTTCCATGTCCTACACATTGTAAAGACTGCTGCAGCAAACACTGGGGAACATGCATCTCTTTCAGTTATGGTTTTCTCAGGGTATATGCCTAGTAGTGGGTTTATTGGGCCATATGGCGGTTCTATTCTTAGTTTCTTAAAGAATCTCCGGAATGTCTTCCATAGTGGTTATGTCAATCTACATTCCTCCCAGCAGTGCGAGAGAGTTCACCTTTCCTCCACAGCCTCCCCAGCATTTATTATATGGAGATATTTTAATGATGACCGTTCTGACCGGTGTGAGGTGATACCTCATTGTAGTTTTTTTTTTTAATACTTTATTCTACATTAGAATACTGTATTTGTTTTGCCATACATTGACATGAATCAGCCACAGGTGTACACGATTTCCCAATGCCGAGGTCCCCTCCCACCTCCCACCCCATATCGTCCCCCTGGATCATCCCGTGCACCAGCCCCAAGCATCCTGTATCCTGCATTGAACATAGACTGGTGCTTCGTTTCTTACATGATAGTATACCTGTTTCAATGCCATTCTCCCAAATCATCCCACCCTCTCCCTCTCCCTCAGAGTCCAAAAGTCCATTCTATAGTCAGCAATGTTGAGCATCTTTTAATGTCTTTGTTGGCCATCTGCATGTCTTCTTTGGAGAAATGTCTGTTTATGTCTTCAGCCCATTTCTGATTGGATCATTTGTTTTTCTGCTATTGAGCTGCTTATATATTTTGGAGATTAACCCTTTGTCAGTTGTTTCATCTGCAACTATTTTCTCCCATTCTGAGGATTGTCTCTTAATCTTATTTATTGTTTCTTTTGCTGTTTTGAGTTTAATTTAGTCCCATTTGCTTACTTTTGTTTTTATTTCCATTACTCTAGGAGGTGGCTCAAAGAGGATCTTGCTCTGATGTATGTCAAAGTATGTACTGCCTATCTTTTCCTCTAAGAGCTTTATAGTTTCTGGCCTTACATTTAAATCTTTAATAGTTTTTTTGCATTTTTAAAAAGTTTATTTTTTGTGTGATGTTAGAAACTGTTTTAGAAACTGATGTTAGAAACTGTTTTAGATTATTCTTTTACATGTAGCTGTGAAGTTTTCCCAGCACCACTTATTAATGAGTCTGTCTTTTCTCCATTGTATATTCTTGCCTCCTTTGTCAAAAGTAAAGTAAAGTGTCCATAGATGTGTGGGTTTAGTCCATTGATTTTTAAAGTGATAATTGATAGGTACATAGGCACATGCTCACTGCTGTTTTGTTCCTGGTTGTTTTCGTAGCCCTCTGTCTGTCTCTTCTGTTTGCTTTTCCTTTCGTGGTTTGATAATTCTATTTAGCAGTGCCCTTGTGTTCCTTTCTCTCTAGCTTTTGTGTATCTGTTTTGGGTCTTCGACCTGTGCTTACCATGTGTTTCATATATGTTCAGTTCAGTCGCTCAGTCGTGTCCGGCTCTTTGGGACCCCATGAATCGCACCACACCAGGCCCCCCGTCCATCACCAACTCCCGGAGTTCACTCAGACTCACGTCCATGGAGTCAGTGATGCCATCCAGCCATCTCATCCTTGGTCGTCCCTTCTCCTCCTGCCCCCAATCCCTCCCAGCAGCAGAATCTTTTCCAATGAATCAGCTCTTCGCATGAGGTGGCCAAAGTACTGGAGTTTCAGCCTTAGCGTTAACCTACAACTATATCCAGTTTTAAAAACTGTCATTTAAGTTCAAACACACTCTAAAAGACCTACGTTCTGAACTCTTCTCTCCTGTGTTTTTCCTATTATTACTTATGTCTCCTACATGTCTATTTCTTAACTATTAAGAACATACAATGCAGTGTATTTTATAATTTTCTTCATTTACTCTTCATTTTCAATTATTTAAGTGTTTGATCCAGACTTTACCATATACTTGCCTTTACTAGTGGAAGTTTTCATTTCCTGTAAATTCTTGCTTCTGTTGTAGCCTTTTCCACTTGGAGAAGACTCTTTATCAATTCATGTAGGAGTGGTTTATTATTGATGAAGTCTTTTCTTGTTTCCTTGTCTGAAAAGTTCTTTATCTCTCCTTCATTCTCCTTCTAAATGACAACCTTGCTGAGTAGAGTTCCCTAGTTTGTAAGATTTTCCCTTTTGTTACTTTAAATATATCATGCCAGTCCCTTTTGACCTAAATTCTAAATTTTTTTCTGCAAAAACTCAACTAACAGACTTATGGGGAATCCCTTCTATATGACTCTGTGTTTTTCTTTTGCTTCCTTTAGAATTCTCTCTTCATCATAAATTTTCCATTTTATGATAATTTTATATCTTAGTGTGTATTTCTTTGGCTTCATCTTTTTGGAACTCTCTTTTCTTTCAGTACCTGTATATCTGTTTCCTTCTTTATGTTTGGGAAGTTTTCAGTCATAATTTCATCAAATATATTTTTTATCATTTCCACTTCTCTTCTTCTGGAACTCCTGTAATACAAATGTTAGTATGCTTGATTTTTTTCTTAGAGGTCCCTTAATCTATTCTCATTTTTAAATTTTATTTTTCCTCTTGGCTTTCTGATTAGGTGATTTCTATGATTCTATCTTCCAGATCACTTATGTGTTCTTATGTATCACTAAATCTGCTTTTAATTTCTTCTAGTGTGTTTTTCATTTCAGTTATTATTCTTCACATCTGACTGATTCTTTTTATGGTTTCTAGTTCCTTGATAAAAATTTCACTCTATGCATCTTTTCTTTCCCCTAGTTCAGTTAGCATTCCTTTTACTAATGATTTGAACCCTTTTTCTGGTAACTTATTTATCTCTGTCTCATTAGTTGCCTTTTCAGATATTTTTATTGTTCTTTCATTTGAAACAAGCTCTTCTATTCAGCTTGCTTGCCTTTCTCTATGAAATAAGGTAAAATAGTCCGCTATCCCATTCTTGAAGGGATGTCCTTGTATGGGAGCATTCATTTGCAGTCTCTGTGTGCCCAGTGGCTTTGGTGGGAGAGGTGGATCTGAGATGAATACAGGTTATGTCTTCCCCAGGCTGTGCTGGAAGCTATTTTCTTGGTGAGAAGTGGAGCTGGAGATGGAGGTGATGGGTCATGAACCAGTTGTGAACTGGGGCTTCTCTGAATCCCAGTGGCCAGCACTGCCCTATTGATGGGTAGAATTGTGTTACAAGGTTCTAGGGTAGAAGCCCTGAGGATTGGGTCCAAGCTGCTCCTGTTCCTTTTAAGTGTGCACTCTGCCCCATCCCAGAAATGGCACATTCGCCCCAAAGGGGAACAGCAGTTCAGCCACAGTGGCTGGAACAAGTACTTGGCATGGGCCAGGCTGCATTCTGGGACAGTCCTGGCACCCCAGCCAGAGCTCCAGACCTCTCTCAGTCAGCTGACCCTGCAAGCACCATCTGAGCACCCTCCTTGGCAGTGTAGGCTTTCACCCTAGTCAGGGGCTTCCTTGCACAGCAAGAGGGTCTGGAGTAGTTGTTTGGTGTGGACCAGTGTGTATGCTTGGTAGGCTGCAGGAAATTAACCAGAGTCCCAGGTAGTTTCAATTTACTTTTTTGCTTTGTCCCAGGAGTAACCAAGTGCACACTCTTCATGAGTGAAATTTTTGATTTTCTCCAGCCCTCCTATTAGTCCCACTGTTTTTCAAACCAGCTAAAGGACTTGTCTTGCCAGTACTTTTCTCCAGGCTGTGGGGTCCAGTGTGTGGTTTGAGCTGCTCAGTCTTCAGGGAGAATCTCTGTGCCTATGTAATCCCCTCCTCTTCTGGGTCCCCTTCAGGTGTACAAGTCCCAAAGCCATCACTTCTGTTTTCTTCCCATCTGATTCCAGATGAATCTTTACTTACAGCCTTGGTTGTATAAATCTGTCTGCCAGTTTCCTGTTTATTTTTAATGAGAATTGTAACACACTGTAGATGTATTTTTGATGTCTTTGAGGGTGGGGGTGGGGGAAGTGAACTCAATTTTCTTCTACTCTGCCATGTTGATCCCTAAGTAGCTGTAAACTTTTAACAAAAAAGAAAGAATAGAAATAAATTAAGAATTAAACTCAAGAAATTTGGGAAAATATACCATGAGTGTCTGAGCCCCTTGTGCCCTTGAAGCTGTGGATGGTTGACTCTGGCATGGCAGCCCTGTTGTTGCGTGTGGTAACTGCCACATTTTCCCTAATCATAATTCTCTTAATCATATTTTCTCGATCCTTGTTGACTATGACCTTAGCTGTCATTTTGTTACCTTAATTTTGAAGATTTTATCTTCAAAGCATTGCTTCTGTGGTTTCCTGATGCTTTTCCAGAAGGCTGAATGGAGCCTGGGTGGTGTAGGTACAGAGCCAGGCTTTAGCCCTCCTAGCGATTTGGTGGGTGGCCTCCTACTTGTAGGGGAGGTTGCTCCTATCTTTGTACTTAGAAATACTTAATTTTTAAATGAATAAAACTAAATGTACCCAACTTAAAATTAGCCAAGATTATTCTTTTAGAGTAACACTTCACAGAAATGAAATTCTGAGAGACAGTTATAACTTGTACCATGCTCCAGCCAAAACAGATTTTTATTTTTTCTAATATTTGTTATTGCTTATTATTAAAATTAAAGTTATTTTATTATTATGCTAATATCTTAAATGAATTAATAAAATGATCAATTATTTCATTCATAGCCTTTTATATTTGTCTATGTAATAGCTGAAAAGGGAAGCTAGTAGGTCTTTTGTTCCTTCACCCATGAAATCTCTTTTAGCACTGCATTTATCTAGCTAGGTTTCTGGGCAAAGCAGGCATAAGAAATAATTCTTCTGATACATGTCTACTCTGTCTTCCAGAAAGGGACTCTGTCAAGGCATTTTACCTACATATGCCTTAGCCATTCATCGTCTGTTCCCCTGGAAGATGAGTAAAGTCCTCAGGATCATATTAGAGGTGACCAGAAATCTCCAGAGTCCTCTGTGAATCCTAACAAAGAATTTTACTCTGTTGTCATAAATCCTTTTTATCTCTTTGAAAGGAAATCATTCTCAATCTGTACAGTCTGGTATTTTACTCATTTGTTTACTTATTTAACATATATTTTCCAGAGCTTATTAAATGTCAAAGCTGTGCTGGATGCCAAGTATTTATTAATAATAATACAAGGTGATGAGACTGGATACTGTGGGATCTAACAGACTGTTCGTGAGCTAAACTATGTTGTGTTGAAAAACCTCAAGTTTTCAGTGGCTTAATTCCACACAGTTTCATTTCTCACTCATGTTATAGTCTTACAAGTCTACCATCATGAAATTCTCTGCTTTCAGCTGCGTAAGCAAGTGAGAGAATTTGGAGATGTTCTACTCAGTTGTAAATCCTTCAGATGAGAGTTATGTCATTACCCCTAGCAAGTGGACTGAAGTTAGTCACAAAACCCTGTCTTACAGCAGGAAATTCTGGAAAAATACTGATGAGCACTGGGAGTATGTAGTGGTTACTCTTGTCTTTGCCGCACTCAGTGCAGGGATCAGGAGATATTTTTTCAGGAGACATTTATTCCAGCTAATGCATTAGACAAGAGTAACAGTAATCAGAAAAATAGGTGGGAAAACATTTTAGGCAAAGGGAGCTATGCATATGGAGACTATGAGATGGGAAAGAGCCTGATACATTTGAGAAACTGAAGGATGACAGTGTGGCTGTAATGTAGAAAGAAGAAGGGCAGTGAGAGCTCATGTTAGAAAACAGACAGAAGGTAGATCAGGCGGGATTAGGGCTTGCAGACACTGTTAAACATTTCTGATCCTTCATACTAAATGTAATAGAAATCCACTGCAGAATGTGAAGCAAGGGAGTGACACTGTGACCTTTGTATTTTAAAACATCACCCTGACTGCAAAGTGAAGAGATTATTGGAGAGGATAAGAATAGGGCTGGGAGAACATTTAGGGGTTTTTCAGAAGTCCAGGAGAGAGGCAGTACTGACTGGGATAAAGAAAGGAGCCATGAAAGTCAAAACACATGCATTTGAGAAGTCTAGGAATTAGAGGTGGGTGACTGAATGTGGAGGATGAAGAAGGTCTTAGTGATGGCAGTAGGTTTCTTTCAAGAGCAACTATTGAGCCAAGAAATATAGGGATCACAACAAGCAGATTTTTCAGGTGTAGGAGTAAGCAGTGGGAAGTGAGTAATTGTATATTCAGTCCTAGACACAAGGAGTTGGAGTTGCTTGTTAGACGTATAAAAGGAGATATTGATGAGTAAATTAGATATATTTTAATGAAGTTTCAAATAAAGGTCTGGACTGGAATTCCACATTGGAAGTCCTTGATTTATAAGTGGTAATTAAAACCATAAAGGATGCTTAGGAGTGCTTCAAAGGAGACAAGATGTCTTGAGATGACTCTGAGAAACTTTAGGAGTTAAACGTTAGGAAGAGGAGGAATAGGCCAAAGAGTGAGAAGCAATAGTAGAGAAAGAAGCAGAAAACCAGAGGGTGAGGCTGTGCAAAGAAAGGGGAGAGCACTTTTCAAAGGAGGATTCCTTTGTGAGGCCGGTTGATTGAGGCTCAAGTCTGATGTCAGCAAATGTGATTTGGTCAGGCAGATAGAGGTCCTTAATGACCTGATCAGGAAAAGAATGGCTTTGATGGAAAATAACTGTTTTCAAGTGTCGAGGTGAACTTTCAGCCATGCCTGGTAGACTCCTGAGTAACTCCTCTAATAACTGGATTTTTAAACTAAATGTTTTAGAAATCTTTCAGTAGAGCAAAGCACTGTTTAACAGAATTGAAAATGTCACTGCTTCAGCACACAGCAGATTGACACAATGGATACAGGTTTCCAAAGTTGAGTGCATAATGACATTTTAGAGAAAGTTTCAAAATGACTATGCCATCAGTACAATTATGATATGAAAGTGAAGTCATCCATCTTCTAAGTCTGCTTTTGTTAGTCTTAAATGTACTGTTCCTGATTTGCTTTTCAATTTAACATGAAGGTGCAGAAAGCCAGAGAAGCTAAAACAGTAGAAACTGTGAAGGGAATGAATTGGAGAAATGGTCCAGGAGGCAAAATTAGTGTTGTCTGCCCTGTGTGAGAAAATGAGAAGGGTCACGCTGTGACTCTTGAGTCACAGCTGTAGAAAAGTTCAGAGAGTGCTGGCTAGTGGCTCTTCTTTTCCATGGAGAGTCAGTGGAAGATGGATTGAGCTAGGATTGCTGTACGAGATAATTGGTTTGATGATAAGAGCTTTTTGACTGGAAGTGATTTAAAAACTGGAGAAGGCTATGAAAAGAAGTACCAGATTTCCCATCTTGAATGACATTTAGCAGAAAAGTTGATAACCCTTTGGGTTTCTGTCATGAATTTTCTCTGGGAATGGGAGGTCTTCAAGCATCTCTGAGGACACCCCTGATATGAGAAATAAACAGGAAAATGAAGCTCCCGACTAGGATTGTTGAACTTTGCTGATTTTCTTCTCATAGCATCTTTCAACCATGCCTTTATGAAGGTCGAAGACCTTTAGAAACTCTCTTTGGGGAGGGAGGCCTGGGATTTGGGACCTTTTGAGTTTTTGCTTATGCCCTATTAAATGAAGTAGATTCAGTATGCAGTAGATTGCATTCTGACCTGCTCTTATAAACCTGGCTCATTTTCTTCTGTAAGAGCTTTCCTTGTGTGCCAATTTCCCCAGAAACAATCATCTGAGTCTGTAGCTCTTGTGAGTCTAGGAAGTTGACTCCTCCTTGTAAGGATGGAGCTGCTGGGGGACGCTGGGTCTCCTTGTTGGCCACACTTCCCTGTGAACCACTGCTCCAGGCTTCTCTGCCTTTTCTTGCTTGCCTGCCTGCAGGAAGCTTTTCCACACTGTTGAGATGCTCCCCTACTCCTCTTCACCCTGTGCTTGGCTATAGCCCTGCCTTTATATATTCTTCACCTAATGGGTGCAGAATGTTTTAAATAGACTTTACTGAGTTTTAGGGAGACAAAGAGGGTGAGAGAAGTGGATTATACTGCAGAAAAGGCAAACAACTCTGGAAGCATATGTTGCTGCCTCTGGGGTCTATCCATAAGCAACATCTGTACCACATACCAACTCTGTTTTCTTCTTGACTCTGGGCTGCAGCCATGTTACTAGGAGGTACTGATCTTCCAGTATAAACTTTTCCTTTCCTATCTTTGCTTTCTCATCCCTATTTTCCCAGATCTCACAACCCTACCGCCTTTCCTTATGTGCCTTATAAGGACACAGTAAGCAAGTCATCTCCTAACTGTTAACATTTTACATTATTTTTGCAGAACAATTTTAAGTTGAGTTGCTTGTTGACTCAACTGTGCAGTTCCGGAAAAGCCTTTGCTTTCCTTTGCAGAGTAAAGCACATTCAGTGATGCTATTTTGTATTTTTCATCAGTAGAACCCTGGCTCTTAAAAAGATCTTCATAACTTTGAGATGAAAAATTATTCTTAAAGACTCTGAAGGTCCCAAATCACCTTATTAATCTTGTATTTATGTACCTAAGTTTTGCTTTCCATGAATCAGTTTCTGCCTATTTCAGCTAGAAAATTTTTTTCGAAAAAAAAAAAAAATTCCATGAAAATACATGTGTGTGTGTGTCTGTGTATTTTCAGAAGCTAAAAATGTCTCCCCATTATGTTAATACTCCTGATGTTGCATAGTCTACCTTATAGTGGTGCTTGGTAGAGAGAATATTCAGACAAAAGCATATTCATACACAACCTTTTAAAGGAACTTGGGGGGAATTTAAGAGTGAACTTTATTCCTAGCCTGCCACATCCATCAGTCTCAAGTCCTGTCGATGTTGACTCCTTAATGTCTTTCAAATATGAAAGACATTTTTTTGATCCATCCTGCAGACCTGTTTGAAGGCAGTTTCTGCTATTTTTGTATTCCCAGCTCCTAACCCAGATTGGCAAATAAGAGATGGTCATTCAAAGATTGTTGCATAATTGGAGGAACAGAGGACTGAATGAGAAGGAACTAATGATGCTAGAAATTTGAGGGTGGACTCCTAGGAAAGTAGAACTCAAAGGACTGCCTTTTTTCCTCTACAGGAAGATTGGAGAGAATGAAGGAAATACATGCAGAACTCAAGAGAACAAAGTAAAACTGAAAAAGGTAGAATACAAAGACTGTAATGGATTTTTATAAATCAGTTGAGCAGGAGAGGGGAAATGTGGTTCAAGTTCCTGTGTAAAGATAGATTTATGTATAAGCTAAACTTGAGCTATTAGCAGAATGAGGGACTAAATATAACCAGAGCCATACTCTTTGCAAATCCATGGACTCTAGCCCACCAGGCTCCTCTGTTCATGAAATTCTCCAGTAAAGAATACTGGAGTGAGTAGCCATTCCCTTCTCAAGGGGATCTTCCCCACCCAGGATGAAACCCAGGTCTTCCACACTGCAGACAGATTCTTTACCATCTGAGCTCCCAGAGAAGCCCATTAGATGCTCACTTTAACATAATACTAACCATGTCATGAACATTTTAGTCTTTGCCTGAACTCTGTACAGGTAGTTATTAGCATTATCCCCATTTTATAGATGGAAAATTTGAGACATAGAGAAATGAATTAACTTTCCTAGGGTCATGTTACTAGAGAAGGATGGAATCAGGATTTGAACCCAGATCTGTCTGAATCTAGACTTTGTGCTCTCAGCTTCTATAGCATGTTGAATATAAATACTGCTAATACTCTGTATCTCCCTAATCTTAGTTTGGCTAAGTTATGCTTGGGAGAAGGAAATAGCATAAAGGAAGGGGTGTAAGTTTAAAGAAAAGTAAAAAATGCGGGGAGAGAAGGGACTCTAGGCAGTCTCAACTCATTTCACAACCTTGCCTAGGGATGTCTTAATTTTTGTGTGTAGGCTAAATGTTTTACAGTTGACTGTATACCAAGTAAACACTTAATCCTCCCCTCTTGTCACTAAATTCATTTTATAGATGAAGAAGCTATGGTTCAGAGAGCTAGAACTTTGTAAAAGACTCATGCAGCTAATACCTTAAAACTGAGATTCAACCCCTGACCTAAGACTACATTCTTGCCTTAACTTGAGTGTAATAGCAAACATTTATCATAGGTATGGTGATCATAGATCTAGTCAAAGCTATACTAGGAGCCATTGTTCTTGAGTTTCCTTGAGTATTCTTTTTGCCACCAGAATAAACTTCCTTTTTATATTTCGGGACATTCTTTGAGCAAGGCTATCTCCATACCTGTACCCATTCAAGGGTGAGCCTTAGGGCTGCTCTGTCTTCTGGGGAAAGAGCATCACAAAGTTCCCCACCTTGGACTCTGATCCATTTTCTTTGGTGGTGCCAGGTGTGTGGACCTGGGCATTGCTGACTTGCCTGCAGGCTTTCTGTGAGACTTTTGGAAAACTGCCTGTCAGTTGCATGAAGTCTAATTATTCTCCATTCTGCTGTGACAGACATCACAGTGATGGTATATTTGCATTTAAATACTGCAAATATTTAACATGAATTACATACTAAATATTTGAATTTGTGCATGCAAAATGTCTGTCTCTGGGATAGCTCATATCTGCTGAATTGTAGAATTCTGGGGTTTTATGAAACATAGGAAACACTGACGAAATTAAACTAACTTGGGAACAACAGTCAGACTGTCTAAATTATATGTATATATTATTGTCCCTCATTTGCATGACCAATTATAGGGAAGTTCCTTATTGTGAGATGTAATAATTTTATATAATTGCAGCAGCTTCAGCAGTTTTGAAGGAGGTTTCCCTAGCAGAACACAATCTCAGGGAAAACAAATTATGTTGATTTACTAGCAATTCTGCAAATGGGTTGTCTGGGGGAATCAGGGGGAGTCTTTATGGAGCACAGAAAAATGGCTCACTGTTTGACATTTTAAATGCTTGCTTGGAATATGCAGAACTGCAGACATCTAATTGCATGTTGTCGCCTCTGAGGAGCCACCGTTTTTGCACTTGGATTTGGAGACTTGCTGTGTGATGATTAAGAGGGGAAAATAGTACCCATTTACCCAAGTTGTAGAGGGCAGGGCTCTCTGAACATCCAGGAAAAGCGAAGAAGAGTGAGTCTGTAGTAAATCCCTATTTAAGACAGCACTACCAGCTCCACAGTTTTGCTGAGATTAGCTTATGTGAGTGTTCTCATTACATGAGCAGCATGGCACTTGGCAGCTTAGAAATCTCTTCGTCTCATAAAATCCGGGACGAGATGGGCTCTAGAGATAATCTCAGCTGTGCTGCTGTTCACTGTGCAGGCAGGAACCCTGAGAAGTGAAATTCCTGTCCAGGAGGCCCCAGTTGTGTGCTGGAAGAACTGAGGCTGAATCTCCCTGGCCAGGGCGTCAGGTTCCACCAGCAGGGGTGATTCCTGGCTGTTGGATGATGCTGAATAGGGCTTTGTAGCTCTGGATGGCATTTTGTTTCTTTTCTGTTAGGTCCAAGAAACTGAGAATGGCATTTTGGGGGTGGCTAGTTGTGACCAGCTGCTGAAGCATCGTATGCCTCTCAAACGATCTTGTGTTCCCAGCACTGAGAGTGCCCTTCTTCTGTTTTACGCTGAAGACGTAAATGGGGATGACAGGCTTGGGACTGCTTTTTCTCTGACTAAACTTTTGAGAAAACCTTACCGTCTTCAGGGAATTCCCGGCCTGGAGTCAGGAAGGGCTAGTGCTCGTGGGTGGTCTTAGCTTGCAGCAGTGTCCAGCGTGATTCTGGCCAGATACTGAGGTCAGGCCGTATAGTGAGACTGCTGAACCCTAGCTGCGAGAGCACGGCGAGCTGTGGACCAGTGACGAGGACCGGTGGGCAGTGACGAGGCCCTTCCTGCCAGCTATGTGATGAATTTCCCCACTGAGATGGAAAGTTAGTGTGAAATAAGGAAAGTGTCTGTTAGGAGGGAAAAGGGCACATGTGGATAGACCCCTGGGAGGGATCAGAGAGAGCCGTGCCCGCCGAGCAGTTTGAATCACTTCTGTGGGACACTTTCTGGGTTTCTGGTTCTGAAGTGATATTTGGTTTATCTCAGGATCCTCCCATGTATGCGTGTGCATCTCGTAGCCAAGGTGGACTCTAGTGAAAAGGCCTGAGGGTAGGTTGGCATCACTTACTTGTGGGGGGGATGCCCCCTCTCTTTTGACTTCCAGCAGGTCTTTCTGTGCATGTGTAGTCAGAAGGGTCTTCTTGACTTTGAGAAAGAGAAATCCATGGTCTTTTTACCTGTTATTTGGGCAGGGTCCAGCTCCTTTCTCGATTCTGCTGTTACAGGGTTTTTGTCCACAGGGAACACACTCCAGGGATTCGCTCTAGGGCCCACCCATCTCCTGCCTAACTGGTAATAGACTTTTACTTATTTCTTTAACCAGAAGTAGGTTTTTAAAAACTCAAAAACATTTTTTTTCTATCTCCTAGATGTGTTTATTTTTTTACTGTTTTACTCATGTGGGACTTTGACGTGACATTTCATCCTATTTTTGTTTTATACCAGATTAGAAAATTTTAGAGGATAGAGGATTCATCTGAAGTAGTGCTCATCTCCTTCCCTGCTCAGCACAGCAATGCCTTCCATGAAGAGCGCTCTCAAGGAACATTGCTGAATGAGTGGACACAACCCGACCATCTCTACCCTCCTCTCCCCCGCGCGTTTCCCAGTGTGTGTGGCTCTGGGAGTAGCTTTCTGCTCCCAGTTTCTGTCCCTCATGGATGTTGTGGGTAATGGCATGGAGATCTCTGCTTTGTCCCTACCATCCCTTTACTCCCTGGTTTCTTTTTCCAAGACTTGTATAATAAAGAGAAATTTTTAAGATATCCTCTAGAGTTGAGTGCACGTCAATTTTCTATTTCTAAATTCAGAAACTCAGTTTAAAAAAACCTTTTTTCCCCCCCACTGTTCACATAGTGCTATTTCTAGTGAGTTTACTAAATGAGAAATACAGTTATCATTAATTTTAGAGAATTAGCCCCTTTTTACGACCCTGCAATTTTTTTTATTGATACTATTTTTTCAAGAATCTTGTCAGAAGAACGAACCATTTTTAGTTTTTCTGGAACTACATCTTTCTTCTGGGGCTACCCAGGTGGTGCTAGTGATAAAGAACCTGCCTGTCAACGCAGGAGACCCAACAGAAGCAGACTGGATCCCTGCATTGGGAAGATCCCCTAAGAGAGGAAAATGGCAACTCATTCCAATATTCCTGCCTGGAAAATTCCTTGGGCAAGAGCAACCTGGGGTCCTACAGTCCATGGGGTCACATGACTGAGTGACTGAGCCCACCATTCTTCTACCCCAAGTTTAAACTTTTGTAGAACCATTATTATTTGTTTTTGGCATTTTTTCGGTTAGGTAGATTTAAGGCCAGTATTCTGAAGGCCAATTTTGTTATTTTTATTCTTCATAAAACTTTGTCTCAGATTCATAAATAAATTTTATAATGTAAAAGATCCTCCCAAATTCTGTGTATATACTGTGTGTGCTCCCATTTGAGATCAGAGTCATCTGAGCATACCCTTACTTTGTAACTCAAGACAGGATTGTAGTAAGTCATTCCAGTGCTCATGGAGGAGGAGGAATTTGAGGAGGTAGAGCCAAACACCAAACTAGATTAACATGTTACCAAAAGGAGGGAAGTGAAGCAAAAGCTTAAGATGGAGAAGAAGTGAGAATAGGAAGAAAGATGACTGTGTAGAGACTGATTCTGACTGTGTGCTTAGGATACATTAGGAATTACAGCTACTATAAGACATGTTATCTGGGAGAGGGGAGGAGCAAATTTGTCTTAGATAACTACTGAGAGGTGCAGCTGGACTGGAATCTGGGGTTCTGTCCAGAGGTAGCCAAAAGGGACCTGGCATCCTATTAGGTCCTTAAAAACAGTGCCGAACTGTTGAAACTCCTTATTCTCTAGGCATCAAAAAGGCTGAAATCATTTCATCCTAATAATTTTACAAACTAGAATACATAGGAATCCCAAGGAACAAATATTTATCCTTAAAGATAAACTCATGTTTAAAAACTACATATTACATAGCAAGATTGAGCAGATACAACGAACAGAATACTTAGTATTCTAAGATCTAAGCATTTTAAATTAGAAAGAAACTATAAAATAAGAAAATTTAACATAATTGGGGAGATAAAGAATAAATACATAGCACAATGTAAAAATAAAATTGTATAAAAATATCAGATAGAAAAGAGCAAAGCAGACATCTGTGAATAAAGAATATAATCCTTGAAATTATAGGCATGAGAGATGAGTGTAATAGATTATTAGACATAGAAGAGAATTCATTGAACTAATATTGTTAAAGTAAAATTCCTAGGGATTCTAATAGATAATAAATTGGAAAGATTCAGTTCAGTTCAGTCGTTCAGTCGTGCCCAACTCTTTCCGACCCCATGAATTACAGCACACCAGGCTTCCCTGTCCATCACCAACTCTTGGAGTTCACTCAGACTCATGTCCATCGAGTCAGTGATGCCATCCAGCCATCTCATCCTCTTTCGTCACCTTCTCCTCCTGCCCCCAGACTCTGCCAGCATCAGGGTCTTTTCCAATGAGTCAACTCTTTGCATGAGGTGGCCAAAGTATTGGAGTTTCAGCTTCAACATCAGTCCTTCCAAAGAACACCCAGGACTGATCTCCTTTAGGATGGACTGGTTGCATCTCCTTGCAGTCCAAGGGACTCTCAAGAGTCTTCTCCAACACCACAGTTCAAAAGCATCAATTCTTTGGTGCTCAGCTTTATTGACAGTCCAACTCTCACATCCATACATGACCACTGAAAAACCATAGCCTTGACTAGACAGACCTTTGTTGGCAAAGTAATGTCTCTGCTTTTGAATATGCTATCTAGGTTGGTCATAACTTTCCTTCCAATGAGTAAGCATCTTTTAATTTCATGGCTGCAATCACCATCTGCAGTGATTTGGGAGCCCCCAAAAATAAAGTCTGACACTGTTTCCACTGTTTCCCCATCTATTTCCCATGAAGTGATGGGACCGGATGCCATGTTTGAAGGGATAAGAATTTTGTATAACTGAGGGAAGATATGAGTTCTTATATTGAAGAAGAATCACAGTGTATTCCAAGTAAAATTTAAAAATCTCCTTGCTCTTCAGTTCAATTCAGTTGCTCAGTTGTGTCCGACTCTTTGCAACCTTATGTACTTCAACACACCAGGCTTCTCTCACCAACTCCCAGAGCTTACTCAAACTTGTGTCCATCGAGTTGGTGATGCCATCCAACCATCTCATCCTCTGTTGTCCCCTTTTCTTCCTGCCTTCAATCTTTCCCATCCTCAGGGTCTTTCCCAATGAGTTAGTTCTTTGCATCAAGTGGCCAAAGTATTAGAGTTTCAGTTTCAGCATCAGTCCTTCCAATGAATATCCAGGACTGATTTCCTTTACGATTGACTAGTTTGATGTCCTTGCAGTCCAAGGGACTCATAAGAGTTCTCTCCAACACCACAGTTCAAAAGCATTAATTCTTTAGCACTCAGATTTCTTTATTGTCCATCTCTCACATCCATGCATGACTACTGGAAAAACCGTAGCTTTGACTAGACAGACTTGTCAGCAAAGTAATGTCTTTGCTTTTTAATATGCTATCTAGATTGGTCATAGCTTTTCTTCCAAGGAGCAAGTGTCTTTCAGTTTCCTGGCTGCAGTCACCATCTGCAGTGATTTTGGAGCCCAAAAAAATAAAGTCTGTCACTGTTTCCATTATTTCCCCATCTATTTGCCATTAAATGATGGGACCAGGTGCCATGATCTTAGTTTTCTGAATGAGCTTTAAGCCAACTTTTTCACTCTCCTCTTTCATTTTCATCAAGAGGCTCTTTATTTCTTTTTGCTTTCTGCTATAAGGGTGGTATCATCTGCATATCTGAGGTTATTGATATTTCTCCAGGAATCTTGATTCCAGCTTGTGTTTCTTCCAGCCCAGCGTTTCTCATGATGTACTCTGCATATAACTTAAATAAGCAGGGTGACAATATACAGCCTTGACGTACTTCTTTCCCTCTTTGGAGCCAGTCTGTTGTTCCATGTCCAGTTCTAAATGTTGCTTCCTGACCTGTATATAGATTTCTCAGGAGGCAGGTCAGGTGGTCTGGTATTCCCATTTCTTGAAGAATTCTCCATAGTTTGTTGCGATCTACAGACAAAGTCTCTGGCATAGTCAATAAAGCAGAAATAGATGTTTTTGTGTAACTCTCATGCTCTTTTGATGATCCAACGGATGTTGGCAGTTTGATCTCTGGCTCCTCTGTCTTTTATAAATCCAGCTTAAACATCTGAAAGTTCATAGTTCACATACTGTTGAAGCCTGGCTTGGAGAATTTTGAGCATTTGCTGTGTGTGAGATGAATGCAATTGTGTGGTAGTTTGAGCATTCTTTGGCATTGCCTTTCTTTGGGATTGGAAAACTGACCTTTTCCAGTCCTGTGGCCACTTCTGAATTTTCCAGATTTGCTGGCTTAATGAGTGCAGTATTTTCACATCTTTTAGGATTTGGAAAATCCTCCCTGCTCTACTCATTATCTAATATTATCCTCATCATCATGAAACTCACCTTCAAAATATATCCATGATATTGTAAATAATGTGCCATGAATAAAATATGGACTAAAATAGCCTCATCCTTGAGAAGTTTACAGTCATCATCAGTATTCACAGCCATCCTCAGTGTTATTTGTTATATAACATATATCAAGGGTCAGAAACCAAACTAAGTATTACAGGTCAATTACTTCCTTTACCATTAAAGTTTACTCTGTGACTTTACTCAGCTAACTTGAAGATGGCATCCTATATGTCTTGTTTTGAATAAATAAAGGCCAAATTAATTTTTCTGTGAAATCTTTAATCTTTTCTGACATTTTGTTAGAAAAGCTTTTTGCAAATATACAATTCAAATGGATGACCAGCACAATTAGATTTAATTTAATTTATTAAATAACTCACTAAACATTTATTGGTCACCTACTGTGCAGGCTAAGGTGTGTAGTTGTTCTAAAGTCTTAAGAGTTGTGCCAATTATAGTTTATTATCTACCAGTGTAGCCCAAGAATGAGTGCCTCAAAACAACATCCATTTATTTGCTCATAATTCTTTACTCTGGCAGTATGGGTGGGACTCATACGTGCATCTGGGCTTTGGCTGCTGCTGCTGCTGCTAAGTCGCTTCAGTCGTGTCTGACTCTGCAACCCCATAGTGGCAGGCCACCAGGCTACCCATCCCTGGGATTCTCCAGGCAAGAACACTGGAGTGGGTTGCCATTTCCTTCTCCAATGCATGAAAGTGAAAAGGGAAAGAAGTTGTTCAGTTGTGCCTGACTCCTAGCGACCCCATGAACTGCAGCCTAGGCTTTGGCTAGGATGTCTTAAATAGCTGGGGTGGCTGAAACAGCAGGGACTTGACTCCATAAGCTCTCATATCCTCCCAGACCTATTTGGGCTTTTCCACATAAAGATGGAATATTTCCCATTAGGCTAGTGCTTTACAAGCCTTTGTTGTAATGTTTGATAATGTTCTGTCACCCAAAGCAAGTCATATGGTGTCACCCAAAGCAAGTCATATGGCCAAGCTCAGAAACTGTGCGTGTGTGTGTGTGTGTGGTGGTGGTGGTTTAGTTGTTAAGTCATTAAATTAAGTCTGACTCTTGTGACCCCAGGGGCTGTATGTAGCCTGTCAGGCTCCTCTGCGGATGAGATTTCTCAGGCAAGAATATTGGAGTGGGTTGCCATTTCCTTCTCCAGGGCATCTGGCTGACACAGTGATCGAACCCAGGACTCCTGCATTTCAGGCGGACTCCCATCTTGCAGGTGAATTCTTTACCAACTGAGCTGCCAGTGTGTGTGTGTGTGTCTGTCTGTGTGTGTGTGTGTGTGTGTGTAATACCCAATGTGCATGGATACTGAAAGACATAATTCCCTGGGGTCATTACTACAGCGGTTTACTTCAAGGGTAATTAAAAATCTAACTGGAGTTGAAATCTGAGTTAACTAAAAATTCTATGACAAAATTTTAGTCTTATTATCTCTTTAAGATAAGAAACCTTTAGTCATTTTTTAGATAATAATAGCCGATCTGATTTAGTCCGTAGGGGAATTTAGTTTAAATAGGTAGCCAATCTGAATTCTTCAGGTAAAAGCAGGTGTTCATTAAAACAGCTTCTAAGAATCTGTCCATTTTAGATGAGAGGACTGGTTTTATATAGTCCCTCAAATGTGCTTCCTTGGAGAGCTCTTCTTGGAGGCAGTGAATTATTGCTTCTGTGGAAAGATCAAGTGACTAACCTTCCATTCATATCTCACTGCCACAGGCAAAGAATCTTTTGGACTCTTTAGAAACTAGAAGAAAGATGATGCCCTCTAGTATTAGTACATTGGACAGTTCAAGCTGAAAGAATATAATTAATCATTACTTTCTGGGTCAGCTCTTGAAACAGCTCCTTTATCATCATCCATCTTTTTCTAGAAGAGATCTTTAAATTCTACTTTGTTAAAGAAAGAATAATGTGACTGCTTTTTGTGGGGGTGGAATAAGAGTTTGGGAAGGTATCATTTTCTTTAGGAGAGAGAAAGATTTTAAAATAACCATATTTTTGAAAGTCCTAATGTTTTTGAGAATACTTATAACTTCAGAAAAGGATCACTTGTACAGAATGTAGTGGGTGTTTGTGCCAACAATTGCTACTGCTCTATTTCTTTGCACCAACCCTACAGTTCCATGTGGGAATTTATGTGTTTCCTGGAAAGTGGACTCTGTGTTCTAGCTTCAGTATTAGAACTTAAGATTGTAATTAGTCATTCCATTTTATTCCACTAGCCTCGGTTCAGATGTGGTGAGGTAACCTAAACTATTATTAGATTGAATTTGTGGGAATGAAGGAAAAATTATGTTCTTTTTGAACTATGAAGAATAAAAAGCAGCTAGTGTGTGGAGATGCTGATAGCTCTTTCTCAAGATCATGAAACGGACCAGTGCTGGATGAATAAAACCACACTAAAGGCAGGACAAAATAAGGAGAAATCAGGTTCAAAATGGCATCAGTGAACTATTGAGTCAAGCTTTAGCTGAGAAACTTTTCAGTTACATAAATCAATGAATTACTTTTTTGTTTAATTGAGTTTGAGTTGCACGCCTATTATTTATAACCTAAACAATGGCACCCCACTCCAGTACTCTTGCCTGGAAAATCCCGTGGACGGAGGAGCCTGGTAGGCTGCAGTGCATGGGGTCGCAAAGAGTTGGACACGACTGAAGCGACTTAGCAGCAGCAGCAGCAAACCATCCTAACTAATGACCACAAAAAGCAGGTGAAAAGCTCATTTTGTAAAAATCCCTGGAAGGTTACACAGAAGAGGATGCCTTTAAAGTGTGCTTTGTTGCTCAGTTATGTCCAGCCCTTTGTGACCCCATGGGCTGTAGCACACCAGGCTCTTCTGTCCATGGGATTCTCCAGGTAAGAATACTGGAGTGGGTTGCCATGCCCACCCCCAGGGGATCTTCCCAACCCAGGAATCGGTCCCAGGTCTGCCGCATTGCAGGAGGATTCTTTACCATCTGAGCCACCAGGGAAGCTCACGACTTTAAAGGATGATGATAAAGGAGAGGATGATTATAACCGAGGGGAACATTGCTTGCCATTTTGTTCAGCACCTTGTGTGGGAAGTGTCTCACAGGTGACATTATATGGTGCAGGAAATATCAATAATAAAAAACATCTGGAAATGGAGCTATGCTTATGCTCAGTTGTGTCCAACTCTTTGTGGACCCATGGACTGCAGCCCACCAGACTCCTCAGGCCATTGGATTTTCCAGACAGGAATACTTGAGTGGGGTTGCCATTTCCTACTCCAGGAAATCTTCCTGACCCAGGGATTCAAACTGCAACTCTTGTGTCTCATGCAGTGGCAGCTGATTCTTTAACCAGAATGATAAGGAAGATTTTGGGGACTGGTCTGCCTTGGCATACCTTCTACATGCAGAGTCATTTGTATGAATATTAATTTAGCAGATATTCATTGAGCACCTTTGATGTACCAGATCTTAGAATATGGAGAATAATAATGATAATCCCTATACTCAAAAATTCAAAACTCAATGAGAAGAGAGTAAAAGAGATTCAGTAAAATAGTGTTAACTCAGTATAGCAAATCTGTATGAAGTACTGGGTTGGCCAAAATATTAATTGGGTTTTTCATAAGGTGTTATGGAAAAAACTGAAGGAACTTTTGATCAGTCCAATATTAGAAGATAATTAATGAAATAATTCTACCTGCAGTCTCGGACAGTTCCCAAATGTGAGTCCATGGCTTATTTTTTTGGTTTGTTTACCTGTGGCAAATGAGAAAATTAAGAAAAACCTCCTGAGTGAAATTTTTATAGAAACAAAATTTATTAACTTGCAAAGGTGTCACTTATTCTGAGATTATATGCTTCATTTTTGTTTCTAACTTGCCCTGTATATTGCGATAGGGGTGTGTGTGTGTGTGTTCTTACTTGACAAAGTAAAACTGAGCAGTCCAATATTAAGACTCCTGTATTTATGTTTGTATTTCAAAACGTGGTAGTCACTTGCCTAGGCTGGAGAAGGCTTTAATGTATAGATTATTCTGAAATGCATCTTCAATAATAAATACAATTTGGAGGCATAGTGAACAAGACAGGGGCCTCAGTGTAAGCCCTAGACTGGACAAGGTGAGGACTGTTTGGGGCACGACACCTCTTTTTGGCCTATTTTAAAGGATAGATCATGCAGGAAATGGCAAGCACTGAAGATGAAATAATTGGCCTGATTCAGATATTAAAAGGCCTTAAATATCATCTTAGAGAACTCAGATTTGATCTACTAGGTGGTTGGAACTACTGAAGCATTTTATTTTTTTAATTACTATTTTTTAATATAAATTTATTTATTATAATTGTAAGCTAATTACTTTACAATATTGTATTGGTTTTGCCATACATCAACATGAATCTGCCACAGGTGTATACGTGTTCCCCATCGTGACCCCCCGCTCCAACCTCCCTCCCCGTATCATCCCTCTGGGTCATTCCAGTGCACCTGCCCCGAGCATCCTGTATCCTGCATCGAACCTGGACTGGCGATTCGTTTCACATATGATATTATACATGTTTCAGTGCCATTCTCCCATATCATCCCACCCTCGCCCTCTGAAGCATTTTAAAGTAGGGGAATAACATGACCAGATATGTGATTTTGAAAGATAATAGAAGTAATAGGGAAATGGATCCACTCTTTGACAGTAACATTTTTCAGTGGAGCTAAAAGTAAAAAGAAGCTACTTTTAAAGAGACACGTGCACCCCAATGTTCATCACAGCACTGTTTACAATAGCCAGGACATGGAAGCAACCTAGATGTCCATCAGTAGATGAATGGATAAGAAAGCTGTGGTACCTATACACAATGGGGTATTACTCAGCCATTAAACAGAATACATTTGAATCAGTTCTAATGAGGTGGATGAAACTGGAGCTGATTATACAGAGTGAAGTAAGCCAGAAAGAAAAACACCAATACAGTATATTAACGCATATATTTGGAATTTAGAAAGATGGTAACAATAACCCTGTATGTGAGGCAGCAAAAGAGACACAGATGTATATAATAGTCTTTTGAACTCTGTGGGAGAGGGAGAGGGTGGGATGATTTGGGAGAATGGCATTGAAACATGTATAATATCATATAAGAAATGAACCACCAGTCCAGGTTCAGTGTATGATACAGGATGCTTGGGGCTAGTGCACTAGGATGACCCAGAGGGATGGTACGGGGAGGGAGGAGGGAGGGGTTTCAGGATGGGGAACACGTGTATACCTGTGGTGGATTCATGCTGATGTATGGCAAAACCAATACAATATTGTAAAGTAATTAACCACCAATTAAAATTAATAAATTTATATTAAAAATATGAAGAATAAAACTCTTAAGAAGTTCTGATATTTGTCAGCAGAAGGAATTTGTTCACAAGCTTGGCTTTTGCTGGTGGTCTTTGAACAGTAAAAGGAATGCCTGCTCTCTCTCTCTCTCTCTCTCTCTCCACACACACACACACACACACACACACACACACACACACACACACATGACTCCCCATCAGCAGTTTGCTTTTCCTCCATTTTATCTCTGAGTGAGGAACAGTTTTGTCCTCCTGATTTGCAGCACTGAAAGACTATCTGTTGGTATTCCCAGAAGCCAAAGGAGCTTCAAAGGAGCACCTTGGGATCCTTGGGAGAGCATCTCATTACTATTACAAGGAACTTAGAAAAGACATGCTCATAGAGTCTGGGTCTCTCCAAGGAGACACTGCTTGGATAAGGAGGCAGTTGTTGGTTCATTTTCCCCATTCTAAATGAAAACGAAAGTGAAGAGCAGCTAAGCTGCCATTTTACCTGCATCAACACTGGATTAAATTGAGGCATAACTAGTGGAAAGAAAATGCTTTGTGGTTGGAAAGATTTTGTTGGATTTCCAGGCCCTTGCTTATTAGCTATGTGATCTTGGCCAAAGATGTTTACTTTTCTGATCCGCAGTTTGTTCATATACCTGTTTAACCTCATAAAATCGCTGGGAGGTTTAAGTAAAATGACAAAAGTAGAGTCAGTTTCTGGCCCATCTTGGATGCTCACACATTGGCACTTGACTTCTTCCACAGGAGAATGCCTGGATATTCTCACTTTATATTTCCAGGGTCCAGGCAAGAGTGCAAATGGAGGCCTATGTACCATATATATAAATGCTTATTATTAATATAAATCAGACCAACAGACTTTCAAATAAATATTCTTCTGGATTAGCAAATATACCTTCATAGTGGAGAGTTCAAAACTATGTGTAAAGCAACAGTTCATAACAATTAACTGTGGATAGTACATGATCAGATTCACATATCTGCCAGAGATCATGGTTCTCTCCATAAACTCTCACTGGAAGTGGCCACTGGTCTGGGCAGGAGGAGACAGTGTCTTTTCTGAAGGCACAGCCAGGGCTTTACCATTTTCCTGCCTGAAAAAGTCAGTTTATCTAATTCTATAACATGTCAAGAGAAAATTAGAAATGACTATTAACTTTTTACCTTATCCTTAAATTTTAAGTTTTCTTTGTTTTTAACAGAAATCATAATAAATTAAGGGGCTTCCCTGGTGGCTCAGTAGTAAAGAACCCACCTGCCAGTGCAAGAGCCATGAGTTGAGGGTTCGATCCCTGAGTCAGAAAGGTCCTCTGGAGGAGGGCATGGCAACCCACCCCAGTATTCTTGTCTGTAAAATCCCACTGACAGAGAAGCCTGGTGGGCTACAGTCCGAAGGGTGGCAAAGAATCGGATATGCCTGAGTGACTGAGCATGCACACACATAGTACATTAAATATGCCAATTAAAGGTACAGGGTTTTTTTGAGGTAACCACTGATTTAAGGAGACATTTGTTGGCCTGAACCCTTAGAATCCATTAAGTGGTAATTCAGCATTGGCCTACCACAGAGGAAAATCTTACAGTTTTCCACAAACTTTTTGGAAATAATGTATACCTGTTGAGGAGGTGAGTGGGAAAGAGTTATCTATTTGTTCCAAAACATTAGATGGCTTGCTTGTTATTGTTTAAAATGTAAACCTTTACTTCTGGAACCTTTTCTTATGATTCTGTAATGTTTCTGAACTGAGAGGGACTGGTGGAGTGCTTGGGGGAACAGTTCTCCCTGGTGTGGCACTTCCCGGGTATCACAGTGGGGTTAGCATCCCCGACCTCTACCCATTGAAAGGCAGGAGGGCACACCCATTTTGAGGGATAACTCAAGTTCCCCAAGTATTTTCTCAGGCTCTTGAGGAACATCATTATCTTCCCTTTTAAGAACAATTTTTCCTGATGCTTTATCTGCCCTTTTGGACATTTTACAACCACTTGAATTTCCCAAATCTCCATCATGATCTTCCCTCCCCTTGCCACCATATTCCAACCCACAAAGATTTCTCCCTCCTGTGAATGTACAATATCATATTATTTGCCCATATATATAATCTTGTGATATATTGTTGTCTTATGTCATTATTTAATATTCATATGCTTTATAAACTTTTATAGTTCTATATATTACTTTCCTGATTAGCTTATAAGCTGGGAGACCTGAAAAGTGGGAGAGGGGTAAGAAAAATCCTCTACAATATTCCCTGTGCTGATCAATGCCTCTCTTTAACTGGGTTCCAATAAAAAGCCTGGAATATTGTCCCCAAGCAATTTAGGAATGACAGTAGACATTTCATCATGAATTATGAGCTTTACATGTCTACTGGGGACTTGAGTTTAGCTTTGGACCATTTTGGTAATATGACCTTCAATGAATATGGTTTGGATGAATGAATTAAAAGTTAGAGTGATCAATGACTTGTGAGAACTTGGTCAGAACAACTTCCTTCTCTCACTAGGGTAATTGGAAAATTTCCATTCTCATGACAAGAGAAAAAGACTATTCTCTCCTGAAATGGCTGTCTTACCACTGAAAATCACCCAGGATTTTGGTAGCATTTTGCTACCAACAAAAGCTCTTTGTCCTAATTTGATAAGTGAAGAGAAATGCAGTGATAATTCACCCACTCCATCTCCTTTCCCCAAAAGGAGCATCTTGGAGGAACCTGGCCTTGCTTTAAATGACCTTTCTACAACTTTATGGTTGTTACTTTGTCTAACAGCCAATTAAATTTGCATGCGGAAAGAGTCTATGGAGATCTTCTGGTTGAAAGAACAGAAATGCTAAGGAATATTTTAAGTTGTCAGTATATAAATCATTACAGACCTGGCTTGAGAGCTTGTTAAGCTTAAAGCAGAATCAGCAAGATTCTGCAGGACCTAGCACCTGTATGTATACGAAAGGCAAGGATCTGAATTGATAAAGGTATAGCAACAAAGTGGTAGGATTTTGTTTTCCATTCTGCTTGTATAAGGAACCAGAAATGTGCTACCCTCAAATATGCTATTTGGCATGAAGGTTATTTTGAGCTGGAGGCAAATGAAAATCAACACACATCCAGAGAGGCATCTTCCTGGAACTTCCTTTATCTTTCTAAAGGCAAAAACTTCTGAAAAATGAGAACTGATGACTGCCCCAGTACCACTGCATTTTTGCTGTTTCTCAGTGTCACAGTCATACTGTCCCTCAGGGACTTTGCGCTTCTTGTTTTCTCTGCCTTGATGCATACGCCCCAACTATTTGTTTCTTTCTGATCTTTACTAAAATGGCACTTGCTTAGTGAGGGCACCTCTGGACACTGCATCTAAAATTGCCATCTTTGCTATTTTTCTACTAAGTATGTTGATTACTTAACAGATTGTAAAATGTGCCCATTATTCTCTTTTTACCACTCTGCACTCTAGCCCACAACATTAGCAGCCTAAAAGGGAAGTTTTTGTCTGCTTTGCTCACTGCTCTATTCATCATGCCTAGAATGGCACTGTGCACCTGTAGGGTCTCAGTAAATGCTGGTGGGAGGAGCTGAGGGACTGGAGCTCTGTGTGGTTCCCCACTGGCCCAGTGTTCATGCTGCAAGCCTGAAGCTCAGCCTCCACCTTCTCCTCACATCCTCCTTGCCCCCTCTATCACCTGGGTTCTCAGCTCACCACATTGACCTCTTTGACTTAAGATGCATGTTCTCCAGCTCTCCTACCTGTTTGTCCACTTTAAAGAAACTTGGCTGCAGGTAACTACACAGAGCAGACAGGGTTAGCTAAAGAAACTGAAGTCACCAGTTACAGCAAATCTCATAGAGGATAAACAAATATTACCCCTGGTTTCCAGCAAAATTTAGAGGATCAAGGCTTGCATCTGTTTTTCTGTCTTCCTATATTTCCTTATTAGAGGAGCCTATAAAAATCTGCATCCAGTCCCATCACTTCATGGCAAATAGATAGGGAAACAATGGAAATAGTAACAGACTTTACTTTCTTAGGCTCAAAAATGACTGCAGATGGTGACTTCAGCCATGAAATTTAAAGACACTTGCTCCTTGGAAGAAAAGCTATGACCAACCTAGACAGCATATTACAAAGCAGAGATATTACTTTGCTGACAAGTTCCATTTAGTCAAAGCTATGGTTATTCTAGTAGTCATGTACAGATGTGAGAGCTGAACTATAAAGAAAGCCAAGGGCAGAAGAATTGATGCGCTTTTTAAAAAATTTTATTTTCACTTTATTCTACTTTACAATACTGTATTGGTTTTGCCATACATTGACATGAATCAGCCACAGGTGTACACGATCTCCCAATTCTGAAACCCCCCTCCCACCTCCCACCCCATATCATCTCCCTGGATCATCCCTGTGCACCAGCCCCAAGCATCCTGTATCCTGTATTGAACATAGACTGGCGCTTCATTTCTTACATGATAGTATACATGTTTCAATGCCATTCTCCCAAATCATCCCACCCTCTCCCTCTCCCTCAGAGGCCAAAAATCCGTTCTGTACCTCTGTGTCCCTTTTGTTGTCTCACATACAGGGTCATCATTGCTCTTTCTAAATTCCATATATATGTGTCAGTATACTGTACTGGTGGTTTTTTTTTTTGGCTTACTTCACTCTGTATAATCGGCTCCAGTTTCATCCATCTCATTAGAACTGATTCAAATTTATTCTTTTTAATGGCTGAGTAATACTCCATTGTGTATATGTACCACAGCTTTCTTATCCATTCATCTGCTGATGGACATCTAGGTTGTTTCCATGTCCTGGCTATTATAAACAGTGCTGCAATGAACATTGGGGTACATGTGTCTCTTTCAATTCTGGTTTCCTCAGTGTGTATGCCCAGCAGTGGGATTGCTGGGTCATAAGGCAGTCCAAAAAATGAGCTAAAGAACTAAATAGGCATTTCTCCAGCACCACTTGTTAAAGAGATTGTCTTTATTCCATTGTATATTCTTGCTTCCTTTGTCGAAGATAAGGTGTCCATAGGTGTGTGGATTTATCTCTGGGCTTTCTATTTTGTTCCACTGATCTATATTTCTGTCTTTGTGCCAGTACCATACTGTCTTAATGACTGTGGCTTTGTAGTAGAGCCTGAAGTCAGGCAGGTTGATTCCTTCAGTTCCATTCTTCTTTCTCAAGATTGCTTTGGCTATTTGAGGTTTTTTGTATTTCCATACAAATCTTGAAATTATTTGTTCTAGTTCTGTGAAAAATACTGCTGGTAGCTTGATAGGGATTGCATCGAATCTGTAGATTGCTTTGGGTAGTATACTCATTTTCACTATATTGATTCTTCCAATACATGAACATGGAATATTTCTCCATCTATTAGTGTCCTCTTTGATTTCTTTCATCAGTGTTTTATAGTTTTCGATATATAGGTCTTGGTTTCTTTAGGTAGGTATATTCCTAAGTATTTTATTCTTTTTTGTTGCAATGGTGAATGGAATTGTTTCCTTAACTTCTTTTTCTACTTTCTCATTATTAGTGTATAGGAATGCAAGGGATTTATGAGTATTGATTTTATATCCTGCAACTTTACTATATTCATTGATTAGCTCTAGTAGTTTTCTGGTGGAATCTTTAGGATTTTCTATGTAGAGGATCATGTCATCTGCAAACAGTAAGAGTTTTACTTCTTCTTTTCCAATTTGGATTCCTTTTATTTCTTTTTCTGCTCTGATCGCTGTGGCCCAAACTTCCAGTACGATGTTGAAGAGTAGCGGTGAAAGTGGGCACCCTTGTCTTGTTCCTGACTTTAGGGGAAATGCTTTCAATTTTTCACCATTGAGGATAATATTTGCTGTGGGTTTGTCATATATAGCTTTTATTATGTTGAGGTATGTTCCTTCTATTCCTGCTTTCTGGAGAGTTTTTATCATAAATGGATGTTGAATTTTGTCAAAATCCTTCTCTGCATCTATTGAGATAATCATATGGCTTTTATTTTTCAAATTGTTAATGTGGTGAATTACATTGATTGATTTGTGGATACTGAAAATCCTTGTATCCCTGGGATAAAGGCCACTTGGTCATGGTGTATGATCTTTTTAATGTGTTGTTGGATTCTGATTGCTAGAATTTTGTTAAGGATTTTTGCATTTATGTTCTTCAGTGATATTGGCCTGTAGTTTTCTTTTTTGTGGCGTCTTTGTCAGGTTTTGGTATTAGGGTGATGGTGGCCTCATAGAATGAGTGTGGAAGTTTACCTTCCTCTGCAATTTTCTGGAAGAGGTTGAGTAGGATAGGTGTTAGCTCTTCTCAAAATTTTTGGTAGAATTCAGCTATGAAGCCGTCTGGACCAGGGCTTTTGTTTGCTGGAAGATTTCTGATTACAGTTTCAATTTCCATGCTTGTGATGGGTCTGTTAAGATTTTCTATTTCTTCCTGGTTCAGTTTTGGAAAGTTGTACTTTTCTAAGAATTTGTCAGTTTCTTCCACGTTGTCCATTTTATTGGCATATAATGGCTGATAGTAGCCTCTTATGATTCTTTGTATTTCTGTGTTGTCTGTTGTGATCTCTCCATTTTCATTTCTAATTTTATTGATTTGATTTTTTTCTCTTTGTTTCGTGATGAGTCTGGCTAATGGTTTGTCAATTTTATTTATCCTTTCAAAGAACCAGCTTTTTGCTTTGTTGACTTTTGCTATGGTCTCTTTTGTTTCTTTTGCATTTATTTCTGCCCTAATTTTTAAGACTTCTTTCCTTATACTAACTCTGGAGTTCTCTATTTCTTCCTTTTCTAGTTGATTTAGGTGTAGAGTTAGGTTGTTTATTTGAATTTTTCTTGTTTCTTGAGGTATGCCTATATTGCTATGAACTTTCCTCTTAGCACTGCTTTTATAGTGTCCCACAGGTTTTGGGTAGTTGTGTTTTCATTTTCATTCATTTCCATGCATATTTTGATTTCTTTTTGATTTCTTCTGTGATTTGTTGGTTATTCAGAAGGGTGTTATTCAGCCTCCAAATGTTGGAATTTTTAATAGTTTTTCTCCTGTAATTGAGATCTGATCTTACTGCATTATGGTCAGAAAAAATGCTTAGAATGACTTCAATTTTTTGAATTTATCAAGGTTAAATTTATGGCCCAGGATGTGATCTATCCTGGATAAGGTTCTGTGAGCACTTGAGAAAAAGGTGAAATTCATTGTTTTGGGGTGAAATGTCCTATAGATATCAATTAGGTCTAACTGGTCTATTGTATCATTTAAAGTTTGCATTTCTTTGTTAATTTTCTGCTTAGTTGATCTGTCCATAGGTGTGAGTGGGGTGTTAGTCTCCCACTATTATTGTGTTATTATTAATTTCCCTTTCATGCTTGTTAGCATTTGTCTTACATATTGCGGTGCTCCTATGTTGGGTGCATATATATTTATAATTGTTATATATTCTTCTTGTATTGATCCTTTAATCATTATGTAGTGGCCTTCTTTGTCTCTTTTCACAGCCTTTGTTTTAAAGTCTATTTTATCAGATATCAGTATTGCTACTCCTGCTTTCTTTTGGTCTCTATTTGCGTGGAATATCTTTTTCCAGCCCTTCACTTTCAGTCTGTATGTGTCCGTTGTTTTGAGGTGGGTCTCTTGTAGGCAGCATATATAGGGATCTTGTTTTTGTATCCATTCAGCCAGTCTCTGCCTTTTGGTTGGGGCATTGAACCCATTTTCATTTAAGGTAATTATTGATAAGTATGCTCCCATTGCCATTTACTTTATTGTTTTGGGTTCGGGTTTATACACCCTTTTTGTATTTCCTGTCTAAAGTCTATCCTTTAGCATTTGTTGGAAAGCTGGTTGGGTGGCACTGAATTCTCTCAGCTTTTGCTTGTCTGTAAAACTTTTATTTCTCCTTCATACTTGAATGAGATCCTTGCTGGGCACAATAGTCTGGGCTGTAGGTTATTTTCTTTCATCACTTTAAGTATGTCTTGCCATTCCCTCCTGGCCTGAAGAGTTTCTATTGAAAGATCTGCAGTTATTCTTATGGGGATCCCCTTGTGTGTTATTTGTTGTTTTTCACTTGCTGCTTTTAATATTTGTTCTTTGTGTTTGGTCTTTGTTAATTTGATTAATATATGTCTTGGGGTGTTTTCGCCTTTGGTTTATCCTGTTTGGAACTCTCTGGGTTTCCTGGACTTGGGTGATTATTTCCTTCCCCATTTTAGGGAAGTTTTCAACTATTATCTCCTCAAGTATTTTCTCATGGTCTTTCTTTTTGTCTTCTTCTTCTGGGACTCCTATAATTCGAATGTTGGAGCGTTTCATATTGTCCTGGAGGTCTCTGAGGTTGTCCTTATTTCTTTTAATTCGTCTTTCTTTTTCCTTTGCTGATTCATTTATTTCTACCATTCTATCTTCTATTTCACTAATCCTATCTTCTGCATCCATTATTCTACTATTTGTAGCCTCCAGAGTGTTTCTGATCTCATTTATTGCATTATTCATTATATGTTGACTATTTCTTCTAGGTCCTTGTTAAACCTTTCTTGCATCTTCTCAATCCTTGTCTCCAGGCTATTTATCTGTGATTCCATTTTGATTTCAAGATTTTGGATCATTTTCACTATCAATATTCGGAATTCTTTCTCAGGTAGGTTCCCTATCTCTTCCTCTTTTGCTTGGTTTGGTGGGCATTTCTCCTGTTCCTTTACCTGCTGGGTATTCCTCTGTCTCTTCATCTTAGTTATATTGTTGTGTTTGGGGTGGCCTTTCTATATTCTGGGAAACTGTGGAGTTCTCTTTATTATGGAGCTTCCTCACTGTGTGTGGGGTTGTATCAGTGGCTTGTCAAGGTTTCTTGATTGGGGAGGCTTGTGTTGGAGTTCTGGTGGGTGGAGCTGGATTTCTTCTCTCTGGAGTGCTGTGACTTGTCCAGTAATGGGTTATGAGATGTCAGTGGTTTTGGAGTAGTTTTGCCTGTATATTGAAGCTCAGGAGTGTGTTCTTAGGTTGCTGGAGAATTTGCGTGGTATGTCTTGCTCTGGAATTTGTTGGCCCTTGGGTGGTGCTCAGTTTCAGTGTAGGTATGGAGGTGTTTGATGAGCTCCTATCAAATAATGTTCCCTGTATTCAGGATTTCTCTGATGTTCTCGGGATTTGGACTTAAACCTCCTGATTCTGGTTTTCAGTTTTATTTTTACAATAGCCTCAGGACTTCTCCATCTATACAGCACTGATGTTCAAACATCTAGGTTAAAGATGAAAGGTTTCTCCACATTGAGGGTCACCCAGAGAGGTTCACTGAGTTACATGGAAAAGAGAAGAGGGAGGGGGTAGTTAGAGGTGACTGGAATGAGATGAGGTGGAATCAAAAGGGGAGAGAGCAAGCTAGCCAGTAATCACTTCCTTATGTGCGCTCCACAGTCTGGACCACTCAGAGGTGTTCACAGAGTTATACAGGGAAGAGGAGAGGGAGGAAGTAGACAGAGGTGGCCAGGGGGATAAAAGAGGGAGATGAAAAGGAGGGAGGCCGATCCTGTTCCTTGAGTGTTTTCCACCTTCTGGACCACACAGAGATTCACAGAGTTGGGTGGAGAAGAGAAGGGGGAGGGAGGAGACAGAGGCCACCTGGTGGAGAAAAAGGAGAGTCCAAAGGAGCAGAGAGTGGTCAAGCCAGTAATCTCACTCTCAGGTAAAATTAGGTACTGAAGATTGGGTTTTTAAATGTACAAAGTTGACAACAAATACCAAAACGCAAAGATTAAAAATCTGGAGTAGAGATTGGATTTTCAAAAATGCAATATTAAAGAAACGAAGAAGGAGAAAAAAAAGCCACAAAAATTATTAAATAACAACATCCACCACTAAAAGACTATATGCAGCATTTGCTTTAAAAATAGGGGTTTTTTTGAAAAGTAATAATAGGTTATAAAAATAATAATTAGAGAAATAGAGGACTTACAAATTTTAAAAAGTTAAAAAAGAAGACGAAAAAGAAAAGAAGAAAAATTAAAAAAAAGATAAAACAATCCCACATCTACATTAACTCAAAAAAAAAATGATCATAAAAGTAGTAAAGGTATATCTGGCCCTTTCTCTGGCACTGTGGGCTGTGTGGGGTCACTACCAAGGCAGTTCCCTCTGTTTAAGTTCCTCTGTTTGCTGGTCTCTTCAGTGTCTGATTTCCGTCTTGACACAGGGAGGGTGGTGTTGGACTCTGCGCTGGGCTTGCCCTTCTCGTGGATAACGAGTCTGGGGCCTGCCCTAGGCTTCATGCACCTCCCTGGTCTAAGCCACTCAGGTTCGGTGCTCAGGAAGCCCTCCAAGGCGCAGATTTGGTTGGGCCTGCGTTTTGTGCCCTTCCCAGGTCCAAGTAGCTAGGGAGTTTGGTGAGCGCAATCGCTGCGACTTATGGCCTTTCCATGCTGCTCAGTTTTCTGGGTGTACCGCTGGGGCTCCTTCTCAGGTGGATGATGACTGTCCAGCACCCCCAGAAGTCTTAGTTAGCAAAGAAACCTGCTTGCAATTTGGTAGGTAATGTCTCTCTTGGGCTGCAATTGCCCCCTTCCAGCCCTTAGGGCTCTGGCTGCCTGTCACCGGAGGGGGGATGGTCTGCCCCTGGCTATTTCCAATCCCTCCTTTGTTCTGTGCAGGTCCTGGAGAAGTCTTATGTTCGAGCATTTTGTGTGGTAGCTATCCCACAGTCCAGTTTGCTGGCCCAAGTTAGTTCGCACTGGCCATGCATGGGGCCTTATGGCCCGATTTTCGAAAAAGCACTGCAGCCCGTGTCTCCCGTGGCCCAATTCTTAAATAGCACTGCCGCTTGCGCCTCCTGCTCCTCCTTGCCCAACCTCCACTTGCTAGAGTTGGACGCAGGCGTCTGCGCTGCTTTTCCGCTGGGGGATTTACTGTTGGGCTCGTAATCTGTTAGTTTTAATTATTTATTTATTTTTCCTTCCTGTTTTGCTGCCCTCTGTGCTTCCAAGGCTCGCCATAGACTCGGCTGTGAGAATGTTTCCTGGTGTTTGGAAACCTCTCCTTTTAAGAGTCTCTTCCCAGGACCGGATTCCCTTCCCGGGACAGAGCCTCCCTCCCTACGTCCTTTGTCTCTTTTTTTCATCTTTTATATTTTTTCCTACCTGTTTTTGAAGCCAATGATCTGCTTTACTGGATGCCTGATGTCCTCTGCCAGCATTCAGAAGTTGTTTTATGGGATTTGCTCAGCGTTGACATGTTCTTTTGATGAATTAGTGAGGGAGAAAGTGGTCTCCCCGTCCTATTCCTCTGCCATCTTTGGACCGCCCTGAATTGATGCTTTTGAACTGCAGTATTGGAGAAGACTCTTGAGATTCCCTTGGACTGTGAGGAGATCCAACCACTCAATTCTAAAGGCAATCAGTCTTGAATATTCATTGGAAGGACTGATGCTGAAGCTGAAACTCCAATACTTTGGCCATCTGATGCAAAGAACTGAGTCATTAGAAAAGACCCTGATACTGGGAAAGATTGAGGGCAGGGGGAGAAGGGGATGACAGAAAATGAGAAGGTTGAATGGCATCACTGACTCAATGGACATGAGTTTGAATAAACTCTGGGAGTTGATGATGGACAGGGAAGCCTGGAGTGTTGCAGTCCACGGGGTCACAAAGAGTCAGACATGACTGAGTGACTGAACTGAACTGATGAAAAATCTTTGTCCTTTTAATCTATGTTAGTTTTATATTTTATATTCCCAGTTTGGTTTCCCATTCTCCCTTCTACACAATCCCTGATAGATTTCTGATTATCTTGTCAGGTGAGAATACTAGATGAGAACAGCTCGGTGAAATGTTCCTAGTAGTCGTCTCTAATGTAAACCCCTGCTTCTTATCCACCTTCTTGGAGCCAGCAATTTGACTTCTTGGAATTTGACCCGAGAAAGAAATAACACAAGGACATGGTTGAATGCACAAGGATACTTACAGTTGCAAAAACCTAGAAATAATCTAAATGTCCATTAAGAGAAACTGATGAAATAAATGATGCTACATTATAGAAATCTATGTCTGCTTGAACAATGAAGCAAATTTTCAAGGACTAGTTAAATATCTGGTCTCATAGACCTGTATCTGCAGAGAACAGGTCTGGAAAGTTGGCAGGTGGGGGTGCTTTGCCTCTGAGGAAGAGTACTAAGTGGTTGCTAGTTCACTGCACAATGCTTTTATTCATCTTCTTTTATATCCTTTGAGATACTTTTGCAAATTTCTTAATAAAAGTTTGTGGCTCAGGCGGTAAAGAGCCTGTCTGCAATGTGGGAGACCTGAGTTCTATCCCTAGGTTGGGAAGATGCCCTGGAGAAGGAAATGGCAACCCAATCCAATATTCTTACCTGGAGAATTCTGTGAATGGAGGAAACTGGAGGGCTATAGTCTCAAAGAGTTGGACACGACTGAGTGACTCACAGTAATAAAAGTTTGTACATGGATTCTTAGGTTTATGTTTAAGTTCCTAGGATTTTTTTATTCTTTTGTGAATATCATATATTTTCCTTTTATCTTTTATTATCGGTGGACTGTTATATAAGAATGTTATTGTATAAATTTGGTTGGTCTTTAATTCAGCACCTTTGCTGAACCTGGTTCTTAATTCTGATAGATTAGCTATAATGGAATACATGATATTCTTGTAGTCAGAGTCTGTTAAATTTTGAATGTAGCCAATCATATTGTGTGTAAGTGATAATTTAACCACTTTTTTTTCTCAATCCTTCTTTTCCTTTAGTACTTTTTATTTTCTATTTTGGGGCTGAATTGATCAAGTCTTCCATAGCCCCTATACCTTTTCCCTTTGTTGGCCTGGAAGCAGTTATTGGTAAGGTTTTAATCTGTATACTTTATTACAAAATTCCCTTTTTAAAAAAAAAAGAAACCCAAATATATTTAATATTTTCTTTACAATGGCGCAGAGATTTAATTTTAAAACAGAAACAAATAAAAATGGCACTACACCTTAAGACAGAGAATCCTGTACAGAAATCAAGGAAAGGACTGACAAATGAGAAACTGATAAAACTGACAAATGAGAAATGATAAAATGATAAAATCATAAAAATGATAAAAATGATAATGAGAGAGGCTGGGCAGCTGGTGCCAGGGTTCTTGGAGAATCTGCTTCAACTGGATTTTGTTGCAGGTACCTAAAGGTTTTATGGGTGTTTCTAGAACTTAGCAGTGTGTGTGTCTGTTCAGAGGGCTGTTGCTGGATGTTGATTTCTAGCAGGCAGTGCATGGAGAGCAGGTGGTCCTGATGTCACACGGGTGAGCCCACTCGCCCTCTAAGACGTCCAGGCCAACAAGCTGCAGTGCCCATGTGCTGCTGGGGGAGCCACAGGGCCCTGAGACTTCAGGTCTTCACAGGCTGTTCCCACCGCACTGTGGATGAGCTCTACCCTTTAGGCATGGTCTGGATGCAAGGTATGCAGAAACTCCCTTGTCTCCAGGTGTCCTGGGGTCACCAGGCCCTGCTCAAGCCCTTGCCCGTGGGCCATCAGCACCCCCTCTAGGTCCCACTCCCTTAAGGGTGGGAGCCAGTTATGGTTGTGAGAGGCCATAACGGATGCTGGCAGAGAGACAGGAACCTGCAACTCTTTGTTACATATTTTCTAATACAATCTAAAATTATTTTGTTCAAAATAATAGGGATTCAGAGGCAACAGTGGAACGAAGGGAGCCTCCATTAAAGAGATAGGCTTTAAAGAAAAAAAAAATTTGGTTTCTGCACTTTGCACTCTTAAACATCATTTAGGAGGGTAAGTCTCTTTAGGAAAGATATTACTAAGGAGGAACAAACTCATCTGGATGGGTCGATGAACGTGGGGAAACCAAATGAAGTAGCTGAGGGAGGACACAGCTGAAGCCCCTCTTTTCCACCTCGTCTGCCAGAAGGGTCCCTTTACTCTGATGGCCTAGTTAACTCAGGGCTCCACAGTTAAATCCTTGGCTGACTTCTCATTGTCTTAAATATATCAGTTTTTTTTTTTTTTTCCAGAGCTTATTAAGTTTAGGGAACAAATCCTGAGCCAGTATCTGTTTGGGATACAGAATCAGAATCTGTGGAATCAGAAAGTGGATTGTCTTTTCTTTCAGAAGAAAACTGGAAAATGAAATTGTATATAAATCTCTTCTTACTTAGCCCTGACTAGAAGCCAGTATAGGTCTTGAGATTTGCAAAGAAAGCAATGCCCTTGGGCTCCATCGCTTTGTGTATTCAGATTATGGGCTGTAAATTATCTTTCTGTGCACTGATAAGGATGGGGAAGGTTGAAGGGTGTCTTTGACTTAGTAAGCTAAACCCAGAATCATATTAATTGATTAATTAGACTGACAAAGACTTAGATAAGTTTAAATTTGTCTTCTCTGTGATGTTTACCTGACATTCAGTGCAAAGACATAAAGACTCTTAAGGTCAAATTGAGATCCTGTCTCAGCTAGAGAATCTAGCTCTTAATCCCGGTTCGGTTCAGTTCAGTCGCTCAGTCGCGTCCAACTCTTTGCGACCCTATAAATCACAGCACGCCAGGCCTCTCTGTCCATCACCAACTCCCAGAGTTCACTCAACTCACGTCCATTGTGTCGGTGATGCCATCCAGCCATCTCATCCTCTGTCGTCCCCTTCTCCTCCTGCCTCCAATCCCTCCCAGCATCAGTCTTTTCCAATGAGTCAACTCTTTGCATGAGGTGGCCAAAGTACTGGAGTTTCAGCTTTAGCATCAGTCTTTCCAAAGAAATCCCAGGACTGATCTCCTTCAGAATGGACTGGTTGGATCTCCTTGCAGTCCAAGGGACTCTCAAGAGTCTTCTCCAACACCACAGTTCAAAAGCATCAATTCTTTGGTGCTCAGCTTTATTGACAGTCCAACTCTCACATCCATACATGACCACTGAAAAACCATAGCCTTGACTAGACGGACCTTTGTTGGCAAAGTAATGTCTCTGCTTTTGAATATGCTATTTAGGTTGGTCATAACTTTCCTTCTAAGGAGTAAGCGTCTTTTAATTTCATGGCTGCAATCACCGTCTGCAGTAATTTTGTTGCCCAAAAACTTATTTTAAAGCTAAAAGTTTGCAGAACATATGAGGTTAACTTGGATTTTGGATTAATAATATATGTTTTTTATGAGAAATAGTATAATGATAGTATAATAATACAGATGCCATATTACATGTAAGCTGTAAACAACCTACCTCTCTAGCTTTTTCCCCTTTCCCTTTGTTCTCCTAATATATAACTATATTCCATAATACTCTGGGAGGAAAGAAATCAGTTCTGCTTGCTGTTTTCCCCTGCAGCTGCTAGTATTGGAATAAAGATGGCCCTGGCTCAAATCCAACTCAATGCTTTGTTTCTCCCAAATCCTCATGTTTGATACAAAGCAGATGTTTAATTCATACTTGTTGACTGACTGCATGGAAATTGATTAACTCTAATAGGAAACCCGGAGACCTGTAGGCATATTCCTCTGTGTTTTACATGAGAATGTGCCTACCCCTGCATTTGGGATCATCATCTCTGCTGGATGCAAATTCTGAAGCATGTGGTGAAGATACAGTTTCTTGCCCCCTCCCCTGCCATAGTATATGCTATATATGGTTCCATGGTTCTCATTAAACTCTTTTATGAGTTGAAATTAAAGCGAATTAAATTCAGGTGGTTAAAAAAATTAAAAGTGATTACCTTACAGGCTTTTTTTTTAACATGAAGTTTTAGCCAATAATCTTATGAGAAAGAATGCCACTGAAATGGAGGCAGCTGCCGCCTCTGCTCTCCAGATTCTTGTTTGTTTCCTTAGGGGTGACATTTGGTGTGGCCTGGAGTCACTCTTGACAGCAGGATCCTTCAGGGCAGCAGGGGACTGTCTGACTTGTTTTGTCCTAAAATTATTCTATACCCCTGAAGACTGACAGCAAATAGACTTCTGGCTGAATAACAAGCGAGGGTTGGGTGACAGGCTGACATTCTTCAGAATTTCTGCAGTAACCGGTCAATCTGCTGTACCTTGGGCACTGCTCAGCCTGCACTGAAACATTTAGGAAAACTGCAGATGCCTCAATCCATGCCCAAATGAAGCAGAAAATCTTGCTTTCAGGACTGGCAGACAGTTAAAAATTCTCCCCCAAAGAGGTACTTTTGTAAAGTGTGTATACAAAAGCAGCTAATGTCCATTACTGAAATGAGTATGTGAAGGAACCAATTTGTTTCTGTTTAGAAAACACTTTCTCTTTAGAGTTTTAAAATTAAGCCTGGGAAGTTAAAAGAGTTTTCTCTCTCTCTCTTTTTAAGAGCTAGATATGTCAAAGTTTTTGGTTATAAACCCAGGAAAAGGTAATTCATTGATTTGGATGGAGTTAAATAGAATTCCCGGGAGAAATATCAATAACCTCAGATACGCAGATGACACCACCCTTATGGCAGAAAGTGAAGAGGAACTAAAAAGCCTCTTGATGAAAGTGAAAGAGGAGAGTGAAAAGGTTGGTTAAAGCTCAACATTCAGAAAACGAAGATCATGGCATCTGGTCCAATCACTTCATGGGAAATAGATGGGGAAACAGTGGAAACAGTGTCAGACTTTATTTTTTGGGGCTCCAAAATCACTGAAGATGGTGATTGCAGCCATGAAATTAAAAGACGCTTACTCCTTGGAAGGAAAGTTATGACCAACCTAAATAGCATATTCAAAAGCAGAGACATTACTTTGCCAACAAAGGTCCGTCTAGTCAAGGCTATGGTTTTTCAGTGGTCATGTATGGGTGTGAGAGCTGGACTATGAAGAAAGCTGAGCACTGAAGAATTGATGCTTTTGAACTGTGGTGTTGGAGAAGACTCTTGAGAGTCCCTTGGACTGCAAGGAGATCCAACCAGTCCATTCTGAAGGAGATCAGCCCTGGGATTTCTTTGGAAGGAATGATGCTAAAGCTGAAACTCCAGTACTTTGCCCACCTCATGCCAAGAGTTGAATCATTGGAAAAGACTCTGATGCTGGGAGGGATTGGGGGCAGGAGGAGAAGGGGACGACAGAGGATGAGATGGTTGGATGGCATCATCGACACAATGGACGTGAGTTGAGTGAACTCTGGGAGTTGGTGATGGACAGGGAGGCCTGGCGTGCTATGATTCATGGGGTCGCAAAGAGTTGGACACGACTGAGCGACTGAACTGAATTGAACTGAAATAGAATTTATTTGAAGTTGCTAAGATGTAAATTAGTTGAATCAATCTTGTATCATATACTCAGTCATATAGTTAAATTAGTGCTAGTGGTAAAGAATTTGCCTTTCAATATAGGAGATGTAAGAGATGTAGGTTCAGTCCCTGGGTAGGAAAGATTGCCTGGGAGGGCACGGCAGCCCACTCCAGTATTCTTCCCTGGAGAATCCCGTGAATAGAGGAGCCTGGCAGGCGGCAGTCCATAGGGTTGCACAGAGTTCAACATGACTGAAGTGACTTAGCATGCACGCATATATATATGAATGAAATCATATATATAGTTTTGATCATGGAGGGGTAGCAAAGAAAGGCACCAGGTGAAGAGAGTGTACCCCTGGTTTCGAGAAGAAGCACCTGTTGATGAATATCACCTAGACTGCACTGTGGCTAGGGAATACTAGCTCTCAGAAAGGAAGGAGCTGCCCTGTGTCTCTTTCCATTTCCTGCCCTTCTTTGTGTATGCTCAAAGAATGGAGAGACGGCAGCAAGAAGGTTCTGAGAGTCGCGCTCCAGGGGAACACTGATGAATGAATGGAGGAGCCCTAGGGAATGCCCAGCATGGGAAAAAGGAAATCATTGGTAATGTCATGTATTTCAAAGAACTTCTCCAGAGGTGATAGCATTTTTTTCCAGGTTTTTTTTTTTTTTTTTAGTATTTAGTGAGAATTTATTGCGCATACAAAACAGTTCACAAACTGAGAGCTCTCAAACAAAGAGTTAATGAAGTACAGAGATATTTTGTTATGAAACAGCTTATATAGTGCAAATGCAGAGGCTATTAATTCTTTACAACGATTGGTTATAGCATTAGAGTTCCTGATGATAGAGGATTGGTTACAAGTCATTACTTTATGCCACTTTAGGGGAGCAACTTAAGTTTTGATTATGATTTTCAACGACCAAATTAAGTTCCACTTGTTTTAAAGAGTAGGCTAAATTGTTTCACCTATTTGCTTTAAACAGTTTTGTCTGCCCAGGGAATTTTGAGATTTGGTCTGTTTGCATTTAACGTCAACACTGTGTATATACTGTATTTTGTTTAGCCATTCATCTGTCAATGGACATTTGAACACTTGGTTTTTTTTTTTTTTTTCTTTTTGACTGTTGTGAACAGTGCTGCTATTAACATGGGTCTGCAAATATCTTCTTGTGATCCTTCTTTCAGTTCTTTTGGGTATATACCTAAGTCAAATTGTTGGATCATATGGTAATTTTATGTTTAGTTTTTTGAGGAACTGCCGTACTGTTTCCATAGTGGCTGCACCGTTTTACATTCCTTCCAACAGTGCACCAGGGTTGCAGTTTCTCTACATCCTTGCCAATACTTATTTTCCATTTTTATTTTTATTTTGATAGTGGCCATTCTAATAGATGTAAAGTGTTTCTTGTAAAATGGATCCATTTAAGCAATTCAGGGCAAGAAAGCGATAAGTAAAAATTTATTTTAAAAGTCTCATCACCTAAATAAAATAACTGATTTGTCATTGTTAGAAATGGTAGATATCAGAGCATGTTTATATGCTGGGATTGACCTAGTAGAGGGGGAGAAATTGGGCAGTTCATCTGCAAAGACAGAGGTATATAGTAGTCCACCTATAAGATACTGTCAAATAATCAGCAGTGTGTTTCTTGTTCATACCACAATCCTCTGAAGACAGACCTCTGTCCTGGGCAGCACTCTTCCAAGTGGTGATTCTGGAATTGGAGCTTCTCCTGTGGTGTGGCTCTGCAGTCCTGGACTCCAGCATTTCCAATCATGCAAGGGTCAGAAGGAGTGTGAGCCAAGAATCTCAAGGAAGACCTTAGGGGCCAAATGGAGAAATGGCTTTCATTAATTTCATCCCTATTCCTTTCATTTCCATTCATGCTGCAACCCAGTGAGAAGGAAGGCTGAGAAATGCAGTTTTGTGCTTTTAGGAAGGAAAAAGAATGGATGAACTTCTAGCCCATCTTTGTCATCAAAAGGAAGGATGATCTTTTATTAGATATAGTTATGTGGACTTGTGGAAGTTCTCTCACTTCTCAGTGAAACAGGAAGTGAGGGGGGGAGAGAGGCAGGAGAGTTCAGGGTTTGAGGAAAGAGGGAGTGATGTAGAATGGTCATCTAAGTGGTGGAGAGTAAAAATGCTCAGGGGGTAGGAGTAGAATGCCTCCAGGGCATTGTGGTGCAGTGCTGGTGCTTGGGTCATGGCTACTGTCTGTCTGCAGGTCCAGCAGAGGGCTGACAAGCTGGAAGCTGCAGCCTACAGGTATGCGTACATCTGCCAGGCACTGTGGCAGCCATGGCCTTTGGAAAGTATTGGCTGCTGCTTTCTTTCTGCCTCCTAAACATCATTCAGGTTCCCTTTCAGGTCTGCTATTAACCAGTGACCCTAGAGGGAAAGGCATTCTGGGAAATGTAACTCTTACCCTCAGTCAAGGTGGCAAGAGTGCAATCCAGCATACTTGGCTTTATTTCTCATCAAAGCACCTGTTCACCACTATTTGAAATATTTTCTGTGTGCTTCCTTTATTTGTTTTTGTTTTCTTGTTAGTATAAAATTTAACTCCATGAAGATGCTGATTTTGTTTGTCATCTGTAATTATTGTCAGCACATAGAACAGTGTCTGGCATAGAAAGCATTTGTTGAATGAATGAGTTTTTGGACATCCTTTTGGATGTCTTTCTATACACGTGTACACACAGCCACATACAAACAAGTGAAATTTTATAAGAATGGGATCATACTCTCCAATTACAGCTCTATAACTTTATTTTTTAACATTGGAAAACCATAGGCAATAATTCAGTGGCAATAATTGTTGGTCACTATCACACCTTAAAATTGCTATAAAGAATTCCTCCATGCCTATTGCAATATAATTAATGAATTGCATTAATGTAATTAATTGGTCGCTGATTGGTAGGCATTGTGCTTGCCTGGCTCTGGATTAATAAGGCAGGCTTGATGAAAATCACAGAAGGGATTCTTTGAAATAGAATCAATACAGTATGACTTTTTCAGTATAATTTCAGACTCATTTATCCATACTCATTTATCTATAATTTGAACTTTTTCCCAACCATGGAGTGCTCTTCAAGGGTTGCTTGTGGGCTAGTGTCTAGGGTGGGTAGAATATGGAATATACTTTCCAGAAGGTCCTTTCCAAATGCTACACTAGGCAGAGAGAGTGAGACAACTTGTGCTTACTTAGCAATATGATACATGAAACTTAAAACTTGGTGTGCTCAGACTCACAAATCCTCAGAGGTCTGTGAGCTTTATTCTTATTCTTTTAGTACTAGGATATAAAAGCAGTAGAATGATAAATAAAAGGCAATAGAACAAAACATGCTTATGGTATGTTTTGGAGTAACCTTTGAAGCCCAACCATACCCAGTCCCCTACTGGGGCTCCAGGCTGGAGATCTAAATTGGGGGAGTGATGATATATGTAAGCTCAAGGAGGGTATATGTGAGATGCTCTGAATCCAGGCCTGGGAAAATGCAGAATGTATTTAGTTAGAATGCAGAATGTAATTAAGTTAGAAAGGTAACATGAAAATATGAACATTCTTCAAAATCAAGGAGTTTTTCTTATAACCCTTAACATGTATATGAACCAGCTAATCCTCACCATAGACCATTTAGAACAAGTCTTTAGGAAGAGAACCCAGATGTTGGCCTTTGCATAATCTGAATAAAGTGAGCATGAAATTCACAAGTGGATACATTGCTCCAATTTCTGTCTGTGCTTATAATCAGGAGCCTGGATACCTGTGACTATGTGAGGCAGAGGAGAGCTGTTTAAACACACAGTCAAAAGCAGTGTAAGCAGCAGCCTGACCAGAGGGTCTAGTTATCACCTACCAACGGGGACCTGTGTCACTCACAGCAGGCAAAGCGTGAACCCCACAGTGTAGTGTGGCCTGGGGCTCGTGACTGTGGTGCCATCCACTTAGACTCGGAAGAGTCTCATATTTCCACTGTCAACAGATGGCAACTGGGACTTAAATTTTCCAAGGTTTCTAGCAGATAATACATTATATGCATGGTGCTTATTCTCTAGCTGGAAGCCACTGAGAGATTTTGTGAAGCTCATCTTGTAATGAGTTTACAGGAATATAATTATTTGTATGTTTCTATGTAATTGTTCTAAGGCTTCTTTTTATGATTTTGTTCCCTTAAGTGAGAAAAATACATTGTAGTAAATATATATAGTGAAAGTGAAAGTTGCTCAGTCGTGTCTGACTCTTTGCGACACCAGAGACTATACAGTCCATGGAATTCTCCAGGCCAGAATACAGGAGTGAGTGGCCTTTCCCTTCTCCAGGGGATCTTTCCAACCCAGGGATTGAGCCCAGGTCTCCTGCAGTGCAAGCAGATTCTTTACCAACTGAGCCACAAGGAAAGAGCAGTATGTATCATATGATCTTATTTTTTAAAAACTAAGATTACCAATGCTTAGAAGATTACTATCTCCCTGCATTTTCATGGGGAAAATATGGAAAAAGACACATCACTTTTAAACTTCGATGTCTTGACTTAGGGGCATGAAGTGAGAGTGAGATTGTAGAGGGATAACATTAATTTTTAAAAATTCTATTATTCACAAAGAGCACATTAATGTTGTAATTTTAAAACAAATACAATATTGTAATTAAAAAAATAAATAAATTAAAATTAAAAAAAAAAAAGGAATTTCTAACCAAAGTGTTTAAATATACAATCAGAGAGATTTTATTAATCCCTTTGTGCTGAATGCAAAACTTAAATGGGAGGAAGTCTCCTTAAAGAAAAAGATGATGGAATCTTGCTACTGATGTTACTGCAAAACCAGAAGCATTCCATTTGTCTGTTCATTCATTCATTGAATGTTAACTGAGCCACTACCACAGCCCAGGTACTGTTCTGGCATTATCCTATGTCCAGAAACTAATGCAGCAATTTGTTACCTTCTCTCGCAGAAGAGACATAAACAAATGATACGTAAGTTTACTAGTGAAAAGTGATGGTGACGATAGCTAACGAACGATACAGAGGTAGGGTGGGATGTGGATGGTGTGTCAGGGAAGATCTTACTGAGAGGTGACACTTCACTAGACAAGTCAAGCAAGGAAGCAAGCCATAGAAAGATTGGAGCGGGGGCAATAAATTTGCAGAAAAATGGAACAACGTGTTCAAAGAACAGCAAGAAGGTGGAGTGACTCAGGAGGAATGAAGGAGAAAGACAAGGAAGCTGATCATGGCCCAGATGATACAGATCTTATTGGCCAGTGGTAAGCACTTGAGGTTTTATTGAGAATGTAGTGGGACCAGTCATTAGAGGCTTGTGAGTGGGACAGCATGGTCTGGTACACACTTGAAAATGATCCCTTTGGATGTAGTGTGAATAGATTATTGGGGGGTGAAAGTAGAAGTCATGGGGCAAGTAGGAGACAGCTTCATTAGACTAAACAAGAGGATCTGGGAGAACGTTGACCTCTTTAACTTTCTGGTGCATACTATCATTTGTTTAGGTTCCTTTAGTTGTTGTTGCTCTTGGCTACAAGGAAAACAAATTCAAAGGGAAGCCCTCTGAGGTCGTCAGTTTGGACTGAGTGAAGCCATTGCAACTGAAATAGATTGCTTAAGAGTCTGAGCCACTCAGTCATGTAACTGACCCTTGCCTTCTAAACCCGTTTAGCTCTGAATGCATCACTTCTCTGGTACTTTGGAATGCTACTGACCTTATGACTTGATGTAGCAGATAACGCAAAACATTTAATGAACAGCTCAAGTTGTGTACTTAGTGATGTCCAGTGCTCAGGACCACAATCTCTGTTGGGGCGTGTTAGCTCTTCAGAAGCTTTTGTTGAGTGGTGAGTAGTCCTTTGCTGTAAGGGCAAAGCCCCTGCTCTAAAATCACAGGAACTGTACTGAAAGTCTTCTATTGGAGCTTTTTAGAGACTATATAGCAACTTCATCATCCACAGAGAACTGTGATAGCGCCAGACCTGCTGGGTCAAACAGCCCAAGGAAATAAAGCCCTTGTACTCATTTTGGATCTGCTGCAGAGCTTTCTTTAGAACTGGACCCTACAAGGAACTGGTAGCCTTTAGTTGCTTACTTGATTGTTACGTGGGATCCGTTTTCCAAAGTCCAACATATCTTGCCTCCAAAATCCAAAGAGCCCTACTAAGTGCTGAGTGTTGTGCTTAGTGGTAGGAGGTATAAGGTACAATAAGTTTTATCTTTTAATTTAGAAGGAGTACCCTAGGCTTTTGGATCCCTGAAAACTTTATACAGAAGTGGCAGTTCCCTGCTGTCAGGCTTGTTGACAATCCTCTGGCATACATCTCTTACTAGAGCATCTTGGGTACATGACCTGTCTGCCCATCAAATTCAGATCGCATGATGTTGTCAGTACAGTGAATCAGTATGATGACACATAGGCTGTGAGGATGCTGAAGTTCTTTAGAGACTATACCTTAGATTAATATAGCCCTGAAGAAAGAAATGCATTCTGGAATACTTGCTTGACAAAGTTGATCTTTATGCCTTCAGAATATTAGAGAATGGGGTATCTTTGGGGAAACATTATTCTTCTTTTGACGATCCTAATCCAGAGACTTCTAGCTAAGAGCATTTCACAGATAAGGAATGTCTTCCTCATCAGTTCAGGTCAGGTCAGTTCAGTCCAGTCACTCAGTCATGTCTGACTCTTTGCGACCCCATAGACTACAGCACACCAGACTTCCTTGTCATTCACCAACTCCCAGAGCTTGCTCAAACTCATGTCCATTGAGTGGGTAATGCCATCCAAGCATCTCATCCTCTGTCATTCCATTTTCTTCCTGCCTTCAATCTTTCCCAGCATCAGGGTCTTTTCCGATGAGCCAGCTCTTTGCATCAGCTGGCCAAAGTAATGGAGCTTCAGCTTTGGCATCAGTCCTTCCAATGAATAGTCACGATTCATTTCCTTTAGGATTGGCAGGTTTGATCTCCTTGCAGTCCAAGCAATTCTCAAGAGTCTTCTCCAACACCACAGTTCAAAGGCATCAGTTCTTCAGGATTCACCCTTCTTCATGGTCCAACTCTCACACATGTCCATGACTACTGAAAAAACCATAGCTTTGACTATATGGAATTTTGTTTGCAAAGTAATGCCTCTTCTTTTTAATATGCTGTCTAGGTTGGTCATAACTTTCCTTCCAAGGAGCAAGCATCTTTTAATTTCATGGCTGCAGTCACCATTTGCAGTGATTTTGGAGCCCAAGAAAATAAAATCTGTCAATGTTTCCATTATTTCCCCATCTATTTGCCATGAAGTGATGGAACCAGATGCCATGATGTTAGTATTTGAATGCTGAGTTTTAAGCCAGTTTTTCACTCTCCTCTTTCACTTTCATCAAGAGGCTCTTTAGTTCTTCTTTGCTTTCTGCCATAGGGTGGTATCATCTGCATATCTGAGGTTATTGGTATTTTTCCCTGAAATCTTGATTCCAGTTTGTGTTTCATCTAGCCCAGCATTTCTCATGATGCATGTAAGTTAAATAAGCACGATGACAATATATAGCCTTGACATACTCCTTTCTCAGTTTTGAGGCAGTCTGTTGTTCCATGTCTGGTTCTAACTGTTGCTTCTTGACCTGCATATGGGTTTCCCAGGAGGCAGATAAGCTCATCTGGTATTCCCATCTCTTGAAGAATTTTCTAGTTTGTTGGTGATCCACACACTCAAAAGCTTTAGCATAGTCAATGAAGCAGAAGTAGATGTTTTTCTGGAATTCTCTTGCTTTTTCTATGATACAGCTGAGGTTGGCAATTTGATCTCTGCTTCCTTTTCCTTTTCTAAATCCAGCTTGAACATCTGGAAGTTCACCATTCATGTACTATGGAAGCCTGACTTGGAGAATTTTGAGCATTACTTTGCTAGTGTGTGAGATAGAGCAATAGTGCAGTAGTTTGAACATTCTTTGGCATTGTCTTTCTTTGGGACTGGAATGAAAGCTGACCTTTTCCAGTCTTGTGGCCACCACTAAGTTTCCCAAATTTGCTGGCATATTGAGTGAAGCACTTTCACTGTAACATCTTTTAGGATTTGAAATAGCTCAACTGGAATTCCATCACCTCCACTATTTTTGCTTGTAGTGATGCTTTCTAAGGCCCACTTGACTTCACATTCTAGGATATCTGACTCTAGGTGAGTGATCACACCATCATGGTTATCTGGGTTGTGAAGATCTTTATTGAATAGTTCTTCTGTGTATTCTTGACATCTCTTAATATCTTCTGCTTCTGTTAGGTCCATACCATTTCTGTCCTTTATCGAGCCCATCTTTGCATGCAATGTTCCCTTGGTATCTCTAATTTTCTTGAAGAGACCTCTAGTCTTTCCCATTCTGTTCTTTTCCTCTATTACTTTGCATTGATTGCTGAAGAAAGCTTTCTTATCTTTCCTTGCTATTCTTTGAAACTCTACATTCAGATGGGTATATCTTTCCTTTTATCCTTGCCTTTAGCTTCTCTTCTTTTCTCAGCTGTGTGTAAGGCCTCCTCAGAGAGCCATTTTGTCTTTTTGCATTTCTTCCTGAGGATGGTTTTGATCTCTGCCTCATATACAATGTTACCAACCTCCTTCCATAGTTCTTCAGGCACTTTGTCAGTTCTAATCTCTTGAATCTATTTGTCACTTCCACTGTGTAATTATAAGTGCTTTGATTTAAGTAATTACTGAATGCTCTAGTGGTTTCCCCTACTTTCTTCAATTTAAGTCTGAATTTGGCAAGAAGGAGTTCATGATCTGAGTCACAGTCTGCCCCTGGCTTTGTTTTTGCTGACTGTATAGAGGTTCTCCATCTTTGGCTGCAAAGAATATAATCAATTTGATTTCGGTGTTGACCATCTGGTGATGTCCATGTGTAGAGTTGTCTCTTGTGCTGTTGGAAAAGGCTATATTCTATGACCAGTGCATTCTCTTGGCAAAACTCTGTTAGCTTTGCCCTGCTTCATTGTGTACTCCAAAGCCAAACTTGCCTGTTACCCAAAGCATCTCCTACTTCTTACTTTTGCATCCAGTCCCCTATGATGGAAGCGACATCGTTCTGTTGTTGTTGAGTTTTCAGTGTCATATCTGTTTGCCTTTTCATCCTGTTCATGAGGTTCTCAAGGCAAGAATACTGAAGTGGTTTCCCATTCCCCTTCCTAGTGGACCGCATTTTGTTCAACTATCCACCATGAACCATCCATTTTGGATGGCCCTGCACAGCATGGCTCATAGTTTCATTGAGTTAGACAAGGCTGTGATCCATATAGTATTCCTCACAGAAGATAATGTTCGTCTCTACCAGAAAGATGGTCATCAGCATGAGTACAGTTATTCTGGGTACCTGTCTTCTTTCATTCCAGTAACGAAGATGAAGCGAGCTGCTGTAACTCCTTCCCTCCCTAGATTGCTTAGCTGTTCTTCATATAAACCAGAAACCGGGGACTTAGCTCTCAGTTGAGGCATCTGAGTCTTTCTGTTGCATCCGTTACTTCTCTTCTCTATAAATCTATTAACCCATCCATCATCTCTTCATCCATCCACCCATCCACTCTGTGCTGTGCTTAGTCGCTCGGTTGTGTATGACTCTTTGCCTGCTGGGTTCCTTTTGTCCATCTATCCATACATCTACATAAACTTACATTTGAAAATTATTTATATGGATGCAAAATATACCAAAAATAGAATTAAAATATACAAAAAAATTTAGCTCAAATATGGCATAATATATCCATAAAGTTAAATAAAACCTGTCAAGAGAGGCAAGATGGTGTGCAGAGAAGTTCCAGAAGGGATGAGGGAACGGTGAGGGAGCTCCATCCCTGGAGAGACTCTGACGGCTGGGACTGGCGGGGTCCTGGTCTGTCCCCTGTGGTCAGAGTGCACCTCATGGAGGGATGAAAGCAAGGAGTGCTCACCCTCCCACTTCCGTGACGAGCACCTGTGCTGCTTTGCTGTACCCTGCAGATGTGAGGTGCTCTTGCCGTTTGTGAGTCTCCATCTTTCCATCTAAGAACCATGCAAACTGGGCTTTGCCTTCCTCTTTCTTTCTTCATCTCTTTTATAATTTCTGTTGCTTTTCAGGTAAACACAGATATAGGAAGAATGAATAAATCAACTTTGTTAAAGGCCTTTCCTTTGTGTTTATTTTTGTTCTTTTGGCAATTTCATTTGGGAAATTTGTTTATTAAAAAGAAAATAATTAAGAACTTTCAAATAAGAAAATTTGACATTAAAACTTTATATATTGATTCCAGGCTCCTTTAAACATTAATTTCACTAATGGACTATTTCAATATATGAAAGTCAAAAGAAATATGGTACATACAACATGCTTAGTTACTTAGCCATATACAGCTCTGTTACCCTTTGGACTATAGCCCACCAGGCTCCTCTGTCCATGGGATTTTTCAGGCAAGAGTATTCCACTGGGTTGCCATTTCTTCTCCAAGGGATCTTCCTGACCCAGAAATCATATCCACATCTCCTGTGTTTCCTGCATTGCAGGCAGATTCTTAACCCACTGAGCCAAAAGATGCCCTTCTATACCATATACCCATCACTAAAATTAAACAAATATTAAACTTCTGCTGTTTTCCTTCAACTTTCTCTTCTAGTTTTTACTTTGTAGAAAATAAAGCTTTATGAATGGATAAAAAAATCTACCCCTTCACTTTCTATCTTCCTCTTACTCCAGAAGTGTATTTTTATTATTCCTAAGCATGTTCTTGTGCGTTTATTATACCATATATATTTATGAATACTGATTTTTGTTAGTATTTTATGCATCTCACATCATTAATAAAATAAATGCATAAAAATTTTAAGTCTGTTCTTGTTGACTCATGGAGTTCTCTTTTAAACATTTTTAGCTATTAGAATTTATTGTACCCTTGAATTAATTTGTCACCCTCCTTATTTAACTTATATGCAGAGTACATCATGAGAAATGCTGGGCTGGAAGAAGCACAATCTGGAATCAAGATTGCCCAGAGAAATATCAGTAACCTCAGATATGTAGATGACACCACCCTTATGGCAGAAAGTGAAGAGGAACTAAAAGCCTCTTGATGGAAGTGAAAGAGGAGAGTGAAAACGTTGGCTTAAAGCTCAACATTCAGAAAATGAAGATCATGGCATCTGGTTCCATCACTTCATGGGAAATAGATGGGGAAACAGTGGAAACAGTATCAGACTTTATTTTGGGGGTCCAAAATCACTGTAGATGATGACTGTAGCCATGAAATTAAAAGACACTTACTCTTTGGAAGGAAAGTTATGACCAACCTAGACAGCATATTGAAAAGCAGAGACATTCCTTTGCGAACAAAGTTCCATCTAGTCAAGGCTATGGTTTTTACAGTGGTCACATATGGATGTGAGAGTTGGACTGTGAAGAAAGGTGAGAGCCGAAGAATTGATGCTTTTGAACTGTGGTGTTGGAGGAGACTCTTGAGAATCCCTTGGACTGCAAGGAGGTCCAACCAGTTCATCCTAAAGGAGATCAGTCCTGGGTGCTTTGGAAGGACTAATGCTAAAGCTGAAACTCTAGTACTTTGGCCACCTCATGTGAAGAGTTGACTCACTGGAAAAGACTCTGATGCTGGGAGGGATTGGGGACAGGAGGAGAAGGGGACGACAGAGGATGAGATGGCTGGATGGCATCACCTACTCAATGGATATGAATTTGAGTGAATTCCGGGAGTTGGTGGTGGACGGGGAGGCCTGGCATGCTGCTATTCATGGGGTCGCAAAGAGTTGGACATGACTGAGTGACTGAACTAAACTGAATTAGTTCATCTGTTCTTTGGTTTATTGACATTTAAAAGTCTCCAGTTTTTCTATTATAAGCAGTACTGTGATGAGTATAAAGAGCCCATTTCTTTGTGAATATTTGCAAACAGTTTTCTACGATAGACAGTAGGAGTATATTTCTGCTCATTGTGGATCATAATCTATTTATCAATCTATCATCTATCTATCTAGACATACATATTCAACTTTGTTAAATATTATCCAGTTCTTTTTCAAGGCAGTTTTACCAATTTACACTTCATTGATAGCATAAAAGAGTTGTTCTTATAAACCAGGTAAGTAGTTTGTATCTAACCATATAGAATGTGTGATAGGCCAAATTTGTCTGCCAGTGGCGACTCTTTGGAGAATTTCCATTTTCTCAGCAATCACACTTTTTGAAGTGTGTAAAACCCTCTGTATGTGCTAAGTTGCTTCAGTCGAGTCTGACTCTGTGAGAGTGCATGGACTGCAGCCCTCCAAACTCCTCTGTCCATGGGGATTCTCCAGGGAAGAATACTGGAATGGGTTGCCATGCCCTCCTCTAGGGGATCTTCCCAATCTAGGGATCGAACCAGCATCTCTTTTGTCTATCCTTCATTGGCAGGTGGGTCTTTAACACTAGTGCCACCTGGGAAGCCTCTAAATCACTCAGGGAATGATGTTATGAAGTTATACCTCATGAAAATTTTTCCTACCTTCTTTCACATCCATCACTATACTTATTTGGCATTTTAATATTTTGCCACTCTGATACATACAAATTGTATTTCACATTGCCATTTAATTCATTTCAATAACTACATGCAATTTTCAGTGAATAAAATTTTCTCTTATTAGTGAGGTTAATCATTGTCATATACATTCATTGGCCATTTGGATGTTTGTGATTTCTCAGTTCTTATCAATTTTATACATCTTTCTCTTGGATTGTGTGTCTTTTTTCACAAATGTTTATTTGATTTATGCATTATTTAAGTCTTCTTACAGCCTGTGATTTGCTTTTTTTACGTTGCTGTGCCTTTTGTAATAGTTTTTAATTTTAATGTAGTCAAATAATAATTTATCTTATGGTTTTGGGGTTTTGTGTCATGTTTCAGAAATTAATTTTTATCTTGAAATCAGAAATTAATTTATATATTGAAGTTATAAAAATATTTCCCCAAATTTTAGAGATTTGTTTCTTACACTAAAGATATTAATTTTTTATGCACAGGTTGGAGACTTGCTTTTGTGTTTTGCTATGTGGATTACCAAAATGTTTGGCACCAATTATTCAAGTGTATTTTTTTCACCTTTTGATTTGTTGTATCTGCTCTGTCAAACCCCATATATATATATATATATATATATATATATATATATATATGGGCTTGGTGAGCCAATATAGCACACTGTTTATTATAGTCTTAAAGTAAGTCTATACCTATGAAATGAACACTTGGTATATATACACAATGGAGTATTACTCAGCCATTAAAAAGAATACATTTGAATCAGTTCTAATGGAGTGGATGAAACTGGATCCTATTATACAGAGTGAAGTAAGCCAGGAAGAAAAACACCAATACAGTATACTAACACATATATATGGAATTTAGAAAGACGGTAACAATAACCCTGTATACGAGAGAGCAAAAGAGACATAGATGTATAGAACAGTCTTTTGGACTCTGTGGGAGAGGAAGAGGGTAGGATGATTTGGGAGAATAGCATTGAAACATGTATAATATCATATAAGAAATGAATCACCAGTCCAGGTTCAATGCAGGATACAGGATGCTTGGGGCTGGTGCACTGGGATGACCCAGAGGGATGGGATGGGGAGGGAGGTGGGAAGGGGGTCCAGGGTGGGGAACATGTGTACACCCGTGGCAGATTCATGTTGATGTATGGCAAAACCAATACAATATTGTGAAGTAAAATAAAATAAAATAAAATAAAAAGTTTAAAAAAAAAAAGGATAGCTTTGGCTATTCCTGGTCTAATGAGTGAATTCGAGTATCAACATGACAAGTGGCTTAAGAAGCTATTGAGTTTTTGATTAAAATTGTACTAAATGAATTAATAGATGGTCTAAGTTAGATGAATTTTTAACTCCTGGGACAGTCCTTATTTCATCATGTTGCATTATCACTTTTCTATATTGTTATAGTCAGCTTAGTAATATTTTATGTAGGATTTTTACTTCTGTATTCACAAATAGCATTGACTTTTCTTTTTTTTTACTTTTCCATGTGTGATTTTGGTACTCAGGTAATAGTAGTCTCATTAAATTAATTGATGAGATTTTCCCCCTTTTTCTATTGTCTGGAATAGGCATTGGCAAACTATGGCCTGTTTGCTGAATTTGGTCCATTGCCTGTTTTTGTAGGTATAGTTTTGTTGAAACATAGTTATGCACATTTGTCTGTGTATTGTCTGCTTCTATGCTATAAAACAGGAGTGCATCAGAGATCATATGGCCTGTATATAAAAATAGAAAAGCAGCTGCTGCTGCTAAGTCACTTCAGTCGTGCCAGACTCTGTGTGACCCCATAGACAGCAGCCCACCAGGCTCCCCCCGTCCCTGGGATTCTCCAGGCAAGAACACTGGAGTGGGTTGCCATTTCCTTCTCCAATGCATGAAAGTGAAAAGTGAAAGTCAAGTCGTTCAGTCGTGTCCAACTCTTAGCGACCCCATGGACTGCAGCCCACCAGGCTCCTCCATCCATGGGATTTTCTAGGCAAGAGTACAGGAGTGGGGTGCCATTGCCTTCTCCATAGAGAGGCAGATTAAACCCCAAATAAGTAGGAGGAAGGAAATTAAATCAAAAGCCCAAATCCTTGAAATAAGAAAGAGAAAATAGAGAACTCCAGAAGAGCCAAGAGCTAATTCTTGAAAAATATTAATAAAAAACAAACTTTTAGTAAAATTAACCATAAAAATGAGGGGGAAGACTCTTTGCAACCCCATGAATCGCAGCACGCCAGGCCTCCCTGTCTGTCACCAACTCCCAGAGTTCACTCAAACTCGCATCCATCTAGTCAGTGATGCCATCCAGCCATCTCATCCTCAGTTGTCCCCTTCTCCTCCTGCCCCCAATCCCTCCCAGCATCAAAGTCTTTTCCAGTGAGTCAACTCTTCACATGAGGTGGCCAAAGTACTGGAGTTTCAGCTTTAGCATCATTCCTTCCAAAGAAATCCCAGGGCTTATCTCCTTCAGAATGGACTGGCTGGATCTCCTTGCAGTCCAAGGGACTCTCTGAACTGAACTGAACTGAACTGAAAGATGGAACAGGGGGCATAAAAATGAATGCTTCAGTTCAGGGATAAAAAATTATAGTAGAATATAAACAATAGAATTCTATTCAAATCTGAAAACTTGAATATATATTTTATTTAGAGGAAAAATTAACTGAAAATATTGGTTTTGACTCAAGAATGAATTTATTGTTGTTGTTCAGTCACTCAGTCATGTCCAACTCTTTGAGACTCCATGGATTGCAACATGCCAGGCCTCTCTGTCCTCAGCAATCCCAGAGCTTTCTCAAACTCACCCGGTGAGTGAATCAGTGATACCATCCAACTGTGTCATCCTCCATTGTCCCCTTCTCCTCCTGCCTTCAGTCTTTCCCAGCGTCAGGGTCTTTTCCAATGAGTCAGCTCTTCACATCAGGTGGCCAAGGTATTGGAGCTTCAGCTTCAGCATCAGTCCTTCCAATTAGTATTCAGGAATGATTTCCTTTAGGATTGATTGGTTTGATGCTGCAGTCCAAGGGACACTCAAGAGTCTTCTCCAACACCACAGTTCAAAAGTTCCAGTCTTTGGAGCTCAGCCTTCTTCTTTTCCAACTCCCACATCCATACATGACTACTGGAAGAACCAGAAGCTTTGACTAGATGGACTTTGTTGGCAAAGTAGTATCTCTGCTTTTTAATATGCCGTCTAGATTGGTCATAGCTTTTCTTCTAAGGAGCAAGCGTCTTTTAATTACATGGCTGCAGTCACCATCTGCAGTGATTTTGGAGCCCAAGAAAATCAAGCCTGTCAGTGTTTTCATTGCTTCCCCATCTATTTGTCATGAAGTGATGGGACCAGATGCCATGATTTTAGTGTTGTGAATGCTGAGTTTTAAGTCAGCTTTTTCACTTTCCTCTTTTACTTTCATCAAGAGGCTCTTTAGTTCCTCTTCACTTTCTGCCATAAGGGTGGTGTCATCTGCATATCTGAAGTTGTTGATATTTCTTTCGGGAATCTTGATTTCAGTTTGTCTTCATCCAGCCAGGCATTTCACATGATGTACTCTGAATAGATGCTGAATAAGCAAGGTGACAGTATGCAGCCTTGACATACTCCTTTCCCAATTTTGAACCAGTCCATTGTTTCACATTCTGTTCTGACAGTTGCTTCTTGATCTGCATAGAGATTTCTCAGGAGACAGGTAAGGGGGTCTGGTATTTCCATCTCTTGAAGAATTTTCCATTTTGTTGTGATCCACACAGTTGAAGGCTTTGGTGTAGTCAATGAAGTAGAAGTAGATCTGGACATCTAATATATATATAGCCATTAATGAAATTGATGAGATGGCTGGATGGCATCACTGACTCTAGGGATGTGAGTCTGAGTGAACTCCGGGAGTTGGTGATGGACGGGGAGGCCTGGCGTGCTGCGATTCATGGGGTCGCAAAGAGTTGGACATGACTGAGCAACTGAACTAAACTGAACTGAATGAAATTGAAACTGTAAAACTGTACCCAACCCATGCACACACACACAAACACACAGGGATCAGATGATTTTATAAGCAAGATCTTCCTAGTTTAAGGAGCAATCTTATATAATGTGTTCTAGACGATGTGTTAGTCACTCAGTCATGTCTGACTCCAGAGACCCCGTGGACTATGTTTAGGCTCCTCTGTCCATAAAATTCTCCTGGCAAGAATACTGGAGTGGGTAACCATTCCCTTTTCCAGGGGATCTTCCCAACCCAAGGACAGAACCCAGGTCTCTTGCATTGCAGGCAGATTCTTTATAGTCTGAGCCACCAGGGAAGACCTGTGTTCTAGACTAGAGATTGACAAATTAATGGTATTCATTATCCAATCACTTTTCAAAACATTATTATTATTAATTTTAAGTTATCTGCTTTTATGCTCTAGCACAAAAATTAGTAGCTTAATTCCTAAGCTCAAAGCTTCTCAGGTCATACTGCTGCTGCTGCTGCTAAGTCACTTCAGTCGTGTCTGACTCTGTGCAATCCCATAGATGGCAGCCCATGAGGCTCCTCCGTCCCTGGGATTCTCCAGGCAAGAACAATGTAGTAGCTTGCCATTTCCTTCTCCAATGCATGAAAGTGAAAAGTGAAAGTGAAGTCGCTCAGTCATGTCTGACTCTTAGCGACCCCATGGACTGCAGCCCACTAGGCTCCTCCATCCATGGGATTTTCCAGGCAAGAGTGCTGGAGTGGGGTGCCATTGCCTTCTCCGCAGGTCATACTAAGATTATCAAATTTCTCTCCACACCAGTCTGAGGTTCTGGGTTTCCCTGGTGGCTCAGGTGGTAAAGAACCCACCTGCCAGTGCAGGAGACACAAGAGATCTGGGTTCAGTCCCTGGGTCAGGAAGATCCCCTGGAGAAGGCAATGGCAACCCGCTCCAGTATTCTTGCCTGGGTAATCCTAGAGTCTGGTGGGCTGCAGTCTGTGCAGGTTGCACAGAGTCAGACATGGCTGAGCACACATGCACGCATGCACAGCTTGAGGTCTGACTCCTGGTTACACGTCCTTATGAAGCCATCCCTTCCCTTAGCCCCCCAAAATCCAGGTTGAGCTGAGCTTCCTTGTCACCAAGTGATATTGAGTGGATCATTTAGAGCCCCTGTTCTTACTGAGGGTGCAGGCATTTGAAGACATTGGTTCTAACACTTTGTCTTGCTGAGGCTCAAAACCTTATCTCTTGTCTCCAATGGGGGGCTCAAGTGCTTTGTTGCTGAGACAGTCGTTCCTCCAGCCTGCTCAAGGCATCTACCACAACAGCTCAAACACACCAACAATTATCAGTTCATCTCTCGTTAGTTTTGGAAACTAGTAAATCACTGTTGGGGGCTGCATTTCACCCACCACCTCCACATCTCACAGTCATGTTGAAGTCCTAGTCCTCCAGTCTTCACACTGTGATTGTATTTGGGTTTAGAGTCTTCAATAAAGTGATTAAGTGAAAATGATAGGGTCCATTGGGCTGGACCCTGTCTACTAAGAGCTAGTGTCCTTGTAAGATGAGGAAATTTGGACATGAATACCTACAGAGCAAAGACCATGTGAGGATGTGGTGAATAGGTGGTCTTTCTTGAACCAAGGAGAGGGGTCTCAGAAGAAACCAACCCTACCAGCTCCTTGGTCTTTGACTGCCTTCAGAACTGTGAGAAAATGAACTTCTATTACTTAAGCCACCCAGCCTGTGTCACCTTGTTGTGGCAGGCCTAACAAACTAAAGATTTCACTGTTTGTTGTGAGCTCAACTTTGCACTTAAAACAATATTTGCTATATCCTACCCAGCATTTCTAATTGTAGCTGCAGGGGTGTTTAGGTTAGCTGGAAAATGTATTATGGGAACTCAATTCCCAGGCTCATTTTAAAGAGCCAGACTGTGCCTTCCGAAGTCTGCCAGTCTTCATTAAAGCCATCACCTGGTGTCTAACAATGATCATTAGACCAGAGGTCAATTGCCCTATGTTCATCACAGCTTTCCGTTAACTAGCTGAAAGCCAGTTAATTACTCCCTCTCAGCTTCAGGGCTGTCGTCTGTAAAAGAATGGTTTCCAAATGGTTCTAAATCTCCACCTCCTCAAAGCCCCCTCAGGAGCTCCTGAGGCGTGAACGAGGAGGAGGAGGACAGGTAGGTTCTGTGCTGTCAGCCCATTTATTCTGTGTGTTTTTGCCTTTGCATTCTGAAAAATACCTCTTGGACAAAGCATTGTGGGACCAAAATAAGCTTAAACCAGCTTTTTAAAAGATAAAATCTTCAGTTCCTGTCACATCCTGGTAGCCTGTTATTTTCCAACAGTGGCCTCACGTCCACTGTCTGTAGATAAAACAAGGAACCAAGCCCCAGAGGTCAAATACTTTTTCTGGATCTTGCCGTGAGTCAGTGGCAGACTTGACACAAGATGCGGCCCCTGATTCCTGGGCTTTACCTCTTGGATACAGAACAGCGGGCACGTGTGCCTGAGGGCATTGTCTGCAAGACAGTGATGGACATAACCCCGCGACCTGTTCAGGGCTTCCGTGAGAACTGTGGAGAGTATGATACTGATTCTTTTAAAAGTGCTGCGTGTTTTTCATCCATTCACTTTTCTCTCACTTGCCTGCACTTGTGTCGGCTGGCAGGGTATCTGTCAATGGCTTAACAAGTCACTGGAAAAAGAAATGGTATCTGGCCACCCACAGGGAAAGGAGGCTGTATGATCACAGTGGATCAGGATCACAGTGGACATTCATTGTGCATCAGAGACGTCATGGTGCAGGCATTTCCCTGACCACATCTCCAGCTGTGCCCTCAAGTGATTTCTATGTATTGATTTTGTATCCTGCAACTTTGCTAAATTCACTGATTAGCTTTAGTAATTTTCTGATAGTAGTTTTAGGGCGTTCTATGCACAGTTTCATGTCATCAGCAAACAGTGAGAGCTTTACTTCTTTTCTGATCTGGATTCCTTTTATTTATTTTTCTTTTCTCATTGCTGTAAGGCAATGGCACCCCACTCTACTACTGTTGCCTGGAAAATCCCATGGATGGAGGAGCCTGGTGGGCTGCAGTCCATGGGGTCACTAAGAGTCAGACATGACTGAATGACTCGACTTTCACTTTTCACTTTCATGCATTGGAGAAGGAAATGGCAACCCACTCCAGTGTTCTTGCCTGGAGAATCCCAGGGATCGGGGAGCCTGGTGCGCTGCTGTCTGTGGGGTCACACAGAGTCGGACATGACTGAAGCAACTTAGCAGCAGCAGCAGCAGCAGTAGTTAGAACTTCCAAAACTACGTTGAATAATAGTTGTGAAAGTGGGCACCCTTGTCTTGTTCCTGATTTTAGGAGGAATGCTTTCAGTTTTTCACCGTTGAGAATAATGTTTGCTGAAGGCTTATCATATATGGCCTTTACTATGTTGAGGTAGATTCCTTCTATGTCCATTTTTTGAAGAGTTTTAATCATAAATCAGTGCTGAATTTTGTCAAAGACTTTTTCTGCATCTATTGAAATTATTATATGGTTTTTATCTTTCAATTTGTTAACACAGTGTATCACATTGATTGATTTGAGTATATTGAAGAATCCTTGGATCCCTGGAATAAACCCAACTTGATCATGGTGTATGAGCTTTTTGATGTGTTGTTGAATTCTGTTTGCTAAAATTTTGTTGAGGATTTTTGTATCTGTGTTCATCAGTGATACTGGCCTGTAGTTTTTTTTTTGTGTGTTGTCATTGTCTAGTTTTGGTATCAAAGTGATGGTGGGCTCATAGAATGAGTTTGGAAGTGTTCCCTTCCTCTGAAGTTTTTGGAAAGAGTTTTAAAAGGATGGACCTTAGCTCTTCTCTAAATGTTTGATAGAATTCTCCTGTGAAGTCTTCTGGTCCTAGGCTTTTGGTTTTGGGGAGATTTTTGATCACAGCTTTGATTTCAGTGCTTGTCATTGGGTTATTCAGTCCCTATTTCTTCCTGGTTCAGTCTTGGAAAATTGAACTTCTCTAAGAATTGGTCCATTTCTTCCAGGTTATCCATTTTATTACCATATAGTTGTCCATAATAGTCTCTTATAATCTTTTGCATTTCTGTATTGTCTGTTGCAACCTCTCCTTTTTCATTTCTGATTTTGTTGATTTGATTATTGTCTTTTTTTTTTTTTTCTTGGTGAGTCTGGCTAAAGGTTTGTCAATATTATCTTCTCAGAGAACCACCTTTTGTTTTATTAATCCTTATTATTGTTTCTTTCATTACTTTTTCAGTTATTTCTGCTTGGATCTTCATGGTTTCTTTCCTTTTGCTAATTTTGGTGTTTTTGGGTCTTCTTTTTCCAGTCGTTTTCGGTGTAAAGTTAGGTTGTCTATACAATGTTTTTTTATGTTTCTTGAGGTAGGATTGTATTGCTATAAACTTCCCTCTTAGGACTGCTTTTGCTGCATCCCGTCGGTTTTCAGTTGTGTTCTCATTGCCATTTGTTTCTAGAAATTTTTTTAAATTTCCCATTTGATTTCTTCAGTAAACCGGTTGATTATTTAGAAATGTATTGTTTATTCTCCATGTGCTTGTGTTCTTTACAGTTTTTTTTTCCTTCTGTGATTGATATCTAGTCTCATAGCATTATGGTTGGAAAAGATGCTTGATATAATTTCATTTTTCTTAAATTTACTGAGGTTTGATTTGTGACCCAAGATGTGGTCTATCCTGGAGAATGTTCCATGTGCACTTGAGAAGAAGATGTATTCTTCTGCATTTGGATGAAATGCCCTGAAGGTATCAGTGAGATCCGTCTCATCTAATGTATCATTTAAGACTTGTGTTTCCTTATTAATTTTGTTTTGATGATCTGTCCATTGGTGTGAGTAAGGTGTTCAAGTCTCCTACTATTACTGTGTTACTTTTAACTTCTCCTTTTATGTCTGCTAGTGTTTATCTTATGTATTGAGGTGCTCCTATGTTGGGTGCATAGATATTTACAATTGTTATGTCTTCCTCTTGGGATCATTCTGTAGTGTCCTTCCTTATCTATTGTAATTTTCTTTATTTTAAGGTCTATTTTGACTAATCTGAGGATTGTTACTCCAGCTTTCTTTTGCTTCCCATTTGCAAGTAATATATTTTTCTATCCTCTCACTTTCAGTCTATATGTATCTTGAGGTCTGAAGTGGGTTTCTTATAGACAGTATATATATATATGCACAGTATATATATAATTTTTGTATCCATTCAGCCAGTCTGTGTCATTTGGTTGGAAAGTTTAATCTGTTTACATTTAAAGTAATTATTTTTATATATGTTCCTATTGCCATTTTCTTAATTGTTTGGTGTTTTATTTTATACATCTTTTTTCTTCTCTTGTATTTCTAGACTATAGAAGTCCCTTTAACATTTGTTGTAAAGCTAGTTTGGTGGTACTGATTTTTTTTAATTTTTACTTGTCTGAAAATCTTTTGATTTCTCCATCAGTTTTGAATGATCCTTGCTGGGTACAGTAATCTTGGCTGTAGATTTTTCTCTTTCTGTACTTTAAATATATCCTGCCATTCCCTCCTGGCCTGCAGAGTTACTGCTGAAAGGTCATCTGTTAAGCTTATGGGGTTTCTCTTGTATATTATTTGTTGCTTTTCCCTTGCTGCGTTTCATATTCTTTATTTGTGTTTTATCTTTGTTCATTTGATTAGTATGTGTTTTGGCATGTTTCTCTTTGGGTTTATCTTGTATGGAACTCTTTGCATCTCTTGGACTTGATTGACTATTTCCTTTTCCATGTTGGGAAAATTTTCAACTATAATCGCTTCAAAAATATTCTCATCTCCTTTCTTTTTTCTCTTCTTCTTCTGGAACCCCTATAATTTGAATGTTGGTGCATTTGATATTGTCCCAAAGGTCTCCAAGGCTATCTTCAGTTCTTTTCATTCTTTATACTTTATTCTGCTCTTCAGAAGTTATTTCCACCGATTTATCTTCCAGCTCACTGATTCAGTCCTCTGCTTCAGATATTCTGCTATTGATTCCCTCTAGAGATTTTTTTTTTTTTTTTTTTTTACAATATTGTATTGGTTTTGCCACACATCAGCATGAATCCACCACGGGTGTACACATGTTCCCCATCCTGAACCCCCTCCCACCTCCCTCCCCATATCATCCCTCTGGGTCATCCCAGTGCACCAGCCCCAAGCATCCTGTACCCTGCATCAAACCTGGACTGGCGATTCATTTCTTATATGATATTATACATATTTCAGTGCCATTCTCCCAAATCGTCCCACCCTCTCCCTCTCCCACAGAGAGACTCCCCAGAGTCCAAAAAACTGTTCTATACATCTGTGTCTCTTTTGCTCTCTTGCATACAGGATTATCATTACCATCTTTCTAAATTCCATATATATGCATTAGTATACTGTATTGGTGTTTTTCTTTCTGGCTTACTTCACTCTGTATAATCGGCTCCAGTTTCATGCACCTCATTAGAAATGATTCAAATGTATTCTTTTTAATGACTGAGTAATACTCCATTGTGTATATGTACCACTGCTTTCTTATCCATTCATCTGCTGATGGACATCTAGGTTGCTTCCATGTCCTGGCTATTATAAACAGTGCTATGATGAACATTGGGGTACACATGTGTCTTTCAATTCTGGTTTCCTCAGTGTGTATGCCCAGCAGTGGGATTGCTGGGTCATAAGGCAGTTCTATTTCCAGTTTTTAAGGAATCTCCACACTGTTCTCCATAGTGGCTGTACTAGTTTGCATTCCCACAAACAGTCTAAGAGAGTTCCCCTTTCTCCACACCCTCTCCAGCATTTATTGCTTGTAGACTTTTGGATCACAGCCATTCTGACTGGTGTGAAATGGTACCTCATTGTGGTTTTGATGTGCATTTCTCTGATAATGAGTGATGCTGAGCATCTTTTCATGTGTTTGTTAGCCATCTGTATGTCTTCTTTGGAGAAATGTCTGTTTAGTTCTTTGGCCCATATTTTTGATTGGGTTTATTTTTCTGGAATTGAGCTGCAGGAGTTGCTTGTATATTTTTGAGATTAGTTGTTTGTCAGTTGCTTCATTTGCTATTTTTTCTCCCATTCTGAAGCCTGTCTTTTCACCTTGCTTATAGTTTCCTTTGTTGTACAGAAGCTTTTAATTTTAATTAGGTCCCATTTGTTTATTTTTGCTTTTATTTCCAGCATTCTTGGAGGTGGGTCAAAGAGGATCCTGCTGTGATTTATGTCAGAGAGTGTTTTGCCGATGTTCTCCTCTAGGAGTTTTATAGTTTCTGGTCTTACATTTAGATCTTTAATCCATTTTGAGTTTATTTTTGTGTATGGTGTTAGAAAGAGTTTGACCAGTTTCCCTAGCACCACTTGTTAAAGAGATTATCTTTAATCCATTGTATATTCTTGCCTCCTTTGTCAAAGATAAGGTATCCATAGGTGTGTGGATTTATCCCTGGGCTTTCTATTTTGTTCCATTGATCTATATTTCTGTCTTTGTGCCAGTACCATACTGTCTTGATGACTGTGGCTTTGTAGCAGAGCCTGAAGTCAGGCAGGTTGATTCCTCCAGTTGAGTCTTCTTTCTCAAGATTGCTTTGGCTATTTGAGGTTTTTTTTGTATTTCCATACAAATCTTGAAATTATTTGTTCTAGTTCTGTGAAAAATACCGCTGGTAGCTTGATAGGGATTGCACTGAATCTATAGATTGCTTTGGGTAGTATACTCATTTTCACTGTATTGATTCTTCTGATCCATGAGCATGGAATATTTTTTCATTAGTGTCCTCTTTGATTTCTTTCACCACTGTTTTATAGTTTTCTATCTATAGGTCTTCAGTTTCTTTAGGTAGATATATTCCTAAGTATTTTATTCTTTTCATTGCAATGGTAAATGGAATTGTTTCCTTAATTTCTCTTTCTATTTTCTCATTATTAGTGTATAGGAATGCAAGGGATTTCTATGTGTTGATTTTATATCCTACAATTTACTATATTCATTGATTAGCTCTAGTATTTTTAATTTCAGTAATTGTATTGCTTGTCTCTATATGTTTATTCTTTCATTCTTCTAGGCCTTTGTTAATTGATTCTTGCATTTTTCTCCATTATGTTTTCAAGGTTATTGATCATCTTTACTATCATTATTCTGAATTCTTTTTCAGGTGGTTTGCCTATTTGCTTGTCTCTATATGTTTATTCTTTCATTCTTCTAGGCCTTTGTTAATTGATTCTTGCATTTTCTCCATTATGTTTTCAAGGTTATTGGTCATCTTTACTATCATTATTCTGAATTCTTTTTCAGGTGGTTTGCCTATTTGCTCTTCATTTATTTGGACTTCTGTGTTTCTAGTTTTTCCTTCATTTGTTCAGTATTTCTTTGCCTTTTCTTTTTTTTTTTTTAAATATAATTTATCATGTTTGAGGTTGTTTTTTCCAAGGCTTCAGGGTTGGAGTCTTCCTTCCGTTTGGCCTCTGCCCTCCTAAGGTTGGTGCAGTGGGTTTTATAAGCGTCATATAGGGTGAGATTTCTGCTGCTGTTGTCTTTGTTGTTTTCTTTCCCTCTGATGGGCAAGGCTGAGTGAGGTGATAATCCTGAATGCTGATGACTGGGTTTGTATTTTCGTTTTGTTTGTTGTTTGGATGAGGCATCCTGCGACAGGGTGCTACAGGGTGCTGGTGGTTGGGTGATGCTGGGTCTTGTATTCAGGTGGTTTCCTTTGTGGGAATTCTCACTATTTGCTACTCCCTAGGGTTAGTTCTCTTAGTCTAGGGTCGTGGAGTTAGTGCTCCCACTCCAAAGATGGTGCAGGGCTTGATCTTGAGTTTTGTGTGGTTCTGTATATTATTTTCCACTGGGCAGGTACTCCTGTCTGCTCTCCGCTGGTGTTCTGCATGTACTTCTGTGTCTGATGGTATGTTCCTGATGTATCTGTGAAGAGAGATGTACTCCATGTCCAATTACTACTCTTCCATTTTGTCAGCTTCTCTTTCTCTTTTCAAAAAAAGTGACTTAAAAATTTTAAATTTCAGAAGCTAGTGTTTCTAGGATATAGACATTAGAGTAACCCTAGAAAGTTTAAGCTATTTATTCCTCATTAGCCTCAGGAATTGGGAACATGGCAAAAAAAGAAGAAGAAGAAAAGAAAGAAAGGGTGAATTGGTGTTTTCCTCTAGTTCATCCACTAGCAGGGTAATTAATCATATCCTGAGGCCATCTGAGGTCAAGGATATTTTCTGTGTTCCTCTACCCAACATTGAAACACATACACACACACACTAAAAGTGACTAAAATCTTTTCTGAATAATCAAACATCTTTGCAAAGAATTATGTTTTATGAAAATGAGAGAAATTCATAACATATAAGATAATAGTTTCTAGCATAATTCAGTTCCTGTGTGTGTATATTGCACTATTGGGAAGGGTACACATTTCTTACATAGAGATTTATTCATATCAGCAATTAGAAAGGAATTTTTTCTTTGCCAGCTATGTGACTCAGTGGTTACCCATATTCTGTGGACTTTATTAGATTTGGTTTTGCTCTCATGAGATTTGCAGTCTGGTTTATTTATAGCTTAGTCTCTTTTTCAGGTATATAATATGGATTGAATAGATGAAATCGGTAAATAAACACATGAAAAACTCAGTTAATAAAACTAGTAAGTGAATAAGATGAAATATTTACAGGCAACATAGTATATCAGTTGGTAAACTCATTAGTGAGGTAGTAATTGTAAGAAGAATTAATGTGATTTCCAAATTTAGACAATGGAAGAATGGAAGAATTTATACATGGTAATTTTTTTCTTTATTATTTGTATAATTTTGGGATAATTGGTTAGAAAAATCTTTACTGCTCTATATCTCATTTCAGAATTTCTTAGTTACATTTGTTCATAATTTGTGTCTTTGTTGAATCTTATTAAATATTAGAGCACAAATGGGTATGCAATCTGTTCTTGATCATAACATCTGTTCAATAGTAAATCTTTGTATTCTGCTGCCCTCACCAAAGGGAATATTGACATTTACTGAGCACCTGTGTTTCACATACATTATTTAACAAAATCATCACGGTTACCCGGTGGGGCATGCATGTGTGTGCAATCATTATTCCTATTTTAGAAATGTGAAAACTTTGATGTGAATGGTTCAGAAAAGATGTGTTGAGTCGTAAAACTAAAGGATGATATCATTAGAACTTAGAACTTGATCTGACTGCTAACAACATGCTTCACAGCACAAAATAATGTAACCACTCTAAAAGGCTGAAGTTGGTGATACTCTCAGTTAATGGCCTAATAATTCTTTTTACTTCTCTATTGATACTCACTTAACCACTGTAGAATCCTCTATTGCGTCTTCACTGGAAAAGAGAAAAAACCAAAATGGTCTAAATTAGGTGTAATATTTCCATATAGTGTTCAAGCTCTGGGAAATGTTTTTAAACTGACAACTTTTCATTAAAGTCCATCTTCTGGAACTTTGGTGAAAGCTCCATGATTGAAAAAAAGAGCTCCACAATAGAAACATGACTTCATCTTGCATTATTATTTGAACAGAGGCCCTTCAGTGCCTGGCACTTATAAATATAGCTGATAATTTCAAGGAGAATACCTACTTTGTACCAGGCATCATACTTCACATTTGTATCATAATATTAGTCATAATAATACCTACTTATTAGGTACTAATAAAAACAAACTTATTATTTAGGTAAAAATAAATTTATTATTTAGTTAAAAATAAATCATCTTTTATTTATTTCAATATTTCAATGATGTAGAAATATTATCTCCATTTTACATATGAGGAAACATCTTCAGTGAGGTTGTCTAAACTCACATAGCTAGTTAACAGCAGAAACTAGAATTTATTTTCCAGCTAGGTGACTTATCAAAACTGGAATATCACAACTGAAAGACTTTAATTGTCATCTAAAAGGAAGGGAATGGGGATAGTCCTGTTGAATGTTTTTACCAGATGAAATCTCACAGGCATTATTCCACCTCCTTCCCAAGTAATTTCTTAGCATCCCTTCTATGTGAAAAAGCTCTCTGCCAGTGAAGGACATTGGAAGATAGACAGTAACCTTGCTGTAAGGGAGCTTTGAGCCTGCACAGTAGAGATTGGACAAGCACACAATAGCCACATTACAACCTAAACAAGACCCAGGGGAGAACACAGTGGGAGTCCAAGGAGAAGGTCTTTCCTTTCTCTCACTGGCATCTAGCCAATTAAAAAAAAAGGAACTATAAAAATTTTTGGGGGAATGAGTAAAACAAAATGGCAAAAGCTTTTGAAAACTAGTTTAAGATTCTTATTAAGTATTTTTCTCTGGATTAAAAAAAAAAAAAGCCAAATGCTTTACAAGCTATTTTTCCAAAAAAAAAAAAGGAAATGTGAGAGGTTCTGAATAAGACAGAAACGGAAAAGAAAATAAGAAAAGGTAGGAGAAAAGGAGATAGGTTGGTGACAATAATAGGAAAGATCACAGCTATTGTCCCTAGTTTTAGAAGCAGCAGAGATAGAAACAATTTAGCATTCTGAAGGGCATACTCTCAGAATGGCTAGTTTCCTGTGAACAGTAGGTGGCAGTCTTAATATCTTCTGCCGTAACTCTAAAGCACGGCTCAAGAGATGGACTGTAGCCTTGGAGAAAAGGTCATGATATTTGGAAACTGGAAACCGACCATGTTAACAGTTGACCTGCAAGATCCAGTGCTACTTTTTTTTACATTCAACTATCAAATAACAACTGATGTCTGTCTGATTTTGTTGTCAGTCTTCTGTGTTTCAAAGTACAGAACTTGAGGGTGGTAATAAGACAGAAACAGAGTTTTGAGTCTAGCTCTCTGCCTTAGTTTCTGTGACATGTGGAAAGAGAGCAGGTTGTTTTGGGTAGAGTCATCCAAGCACACTTAAAATTTGGACTGACATAATTAAAATCACATGTGTATGCATAACCATGTATATAAATATGTTTATATTTTATATATCTATCAATATACTCCATAGACAGAGTTGGAGAATTCCCAAGGCTTATTGATTCCAAATTCCATAACATCCCAGTTAGTGTTATGAATTGCTTTATCTCATCTTCACATGAAAATTTCCATTTCAGAAAGCTAGCATGTTATACACTTCTCTACCAAAGTTGCATTGTTAATGATATTCAGAGTCTTCAGAAGATGGCCAGTCCTTTCAGTAGTTTCAGTGATGAGTGACTGAGCATTGACTATTTACTTAATTGACTTTTGTCTTGATTTCATGTTGAAAAAAGTGATCATTTTTGAGGTCTTTGCGTTATCATGGTTGAGATCTTTGCTAACAGCAGCAGTGTCATAGTGGTGTGGACTTATTATTTGTGTTACAAGGCGTCTATGTGTTGGTTTAGAGGGTGGATTTCTAAGTCCTTAACAGTCAAAATCCATTGAACCTTGTAAATACATGAGGGTAGCATCAGGACAGATATCTAATAGCATAGGACCTGGAGCGTGAATAGTTTGGGCAGCTGTTCTTAATAAAAAGTGTGCACAAGTATTTTAATTTTGTCACCCACAGAAGCTGTGTTCCTGGGAACATGTTGCTGAGCCCCTCCCTCCTCAGAAGGGCCTGTGGACGCAGAAGCCTGGGTCTCATCACCATCGCACTGAATTTGCCTCTGATCAATATTCTCCACACTACCTCCAAAATGCCTTTTCCCATTTCTCTTGATTTCACTTAACTCAGGTCTTTGGGGGCAAGACCTTGGGTCTTTTTAATCAGCATATATTTAAGTTGTTGTAAAAATGCTTGTTAAAATGAGCAGAACTAGAAATTGCATTAGAAACTGGCACCTTTGATATGTTCACACCTCGTCCTGCAGAAACTAGATCAAAAGATCTTAGTTATGTGAAGAATCCTCACTCATTAGCCTTGCTGTGTTTCTTCCTTTGACAATGTAGGGCATGATCTTTTTCTGTGAGGTGTTGTGGATAAAAATGTAACAGTGATTATTGTCATAGCAGTGGTTAACATTCATGTAGAAGCCGAATTGTGAGGATGCTAGCAGAGTAATTATTTTACACATAAGAAGTAACTGTTAGTTGGCATTTGCTGGTGAAACTATTAGGAGGAGTAGAATAGAGAGGAAGAAGGATATGATTTATGAAGAGCTGGGGCTTGCTCGTGTGTAGTCATCTCTAGCTAAAGCCTGAAAACCCAATGGGCTTTTAGAGAATTGGGGCACCAGTCCAGGATGAAGCAGATGTTCAGTTAGGCTGCACATAAAGGCCTTTTCCTCCTCCCCATGGGTTTTATGTTGATCTCACTTTCTGGGCCTTTTGGATTTTGATCCATGGAAGGGTAACCTGGCTATGAAGTTCTAAAGGTAAAAAGGCTCTTTACTTTAGAAAAATCAGATGGTCTATATCCCAAGATTAAAAGCCCCCAAACCTTATTAGACTTGCACATCTTTGCTTATTGATCAGTTAACAAGTTATTGAAGGAAGATAGGAAACAAATCAAGTGTACAATCAAACTTGCTTAGCTGTTTAAAAGGATTCTGAATCTGGAACCTCCTGAAGATACTTTGGTAAAACCACAGAATGTGAAGATGCTTTCTGTAAAAAGACCAATGTGGACTCACTCTGAATAGATTTAGCTGAACTATGAATTTTTAAGAAGGTTTGTAGATGTAGATGAGTATATGAAAATAAAAGCTCACATTAATTAATGCATATGTTGGAAAGTAGAGCCTCATGTCCTACAATATTTAGTCTTTGTCCATAATCAGTCAGTTCAGTTCAGTTGCTCAGTCCTGTTTGACTCTTTGCAACCCCATGGACCGCTGCTCCCCAGGCCTCCCTGTCTATCACCAGCTATTGGAGCTTACTCACACTCATGTCTGTCATGTTGGTGATGCCATCCAACCATCTCATCCTCTTTCATCCCATTCTCCTCCTGCCTTCAATCTTTCCTAGGATCCGGGGCTTTTCAAATGCATCAGTTCTTAGCATCAGGTGGCCAAAGTATTGGAGTTTTGGTTTCAGCATCAGTCCTTCCAATGAGTATATCAGGACTGATTTCTTTAGGATGGACTGGTTTGATCTCCTTGCAATCCAAGGGACTCTCAAGAGTCTTCTCCAACACCACAGTTCAAAAGCATCAATTCTTTAGTGCTCAGTTTTCTTTATGGTCCAAGTCTCACATCCATACACGACTACTCGAAAAACTATAGCTTTGTCAAGATGGACATTTGTTGGCAAAGTAAGGTCTCTGCTTTTTAATATGCTATCTAGGTTGCTCATAAGTTTTCTTCCAAGAGGCAAGTGTCTTTTAATTTCATGATGTGGTCACCATCTGCAGTGATTCTGAAGCCCCTCAAAATAAAGTCTGTTACTGTCTCCATTGTTTCCCCATCTATTTGCCATGAAGTGATGTGACCAGATGTCATGATCTTAGTTTTCTGGATGTTTAGTTTTAGGCCAGCTTTTTCACTCTCCTCTTTCTGTAGGAGGCTCTTTCATCAAGAGGCTCTTTATTTCTTCTCTGCATTCTACCATAATGGTGGTATCATCTGTATACAGATGTGAGGTTATTGATATTTCTCCTGGCAATCTTGATTCCAGCTTATGCTTCATCCAGCCCAGCATTTGTCCATAATAGTTATTCCTTTAAATTTGGCACACCATTTTTGAGCTTTGCTCTCTCTTTTTCTGCTTTGATCTGATTTAATGATCTAAGCACACATAAGATATATTAGAGGTGATTTTTCAAAGTCAAGTTGGAGGGTGCAAGGTAAGAAACAATGCTTTTCCTCTACTCTCTTTGTTCAGTCATTCAATTCAGTTCAGTCACTCAGTCATGTCCGACTCTTTGTGACTCCATGAATCACAGTCATTAGGACCTGCTGCTAATTAAATTGATGAAAACCAGATTAACAAGAGAAAGGGCATATAGTTTTTGTGTTTATATTTTAATGTTTATGTGCATGGAGGTCTTCGTAGATAAGAAATGAAGACCTTCAAAGAGGTGGTTAGTTTCAGGGGCTTATATACCATTCTAACAAATTTAAGAGGCAAGAAAAAGAAAAGGGTATAGACTTCAAAGGGTGGTCAGTTGTGGGAAGGTAGATACATGGGAGAAACTAATGAAAGATAAGGGTAATTTTAGTAAAGTTTATTCTTGCATATCTACCTTAGTACTGATTTTCTATGACATAAAGTAAGGAGCCTTGTCTGGAAATCTAGAGGTATAAGTTCCAGCCCATCATTCTTCCTTCAGCCACGTGAAAAGGAAAATTGCATTATTTGGCTTGTGTGTTGGTGGTAGGGTGGAGATCAGGATAGACTGTTGTTGTTGCTGCTGCTGCTGCTAAGTCGCATCAGTCATGTCCAACTCTATGCGACCCCATAGATGGCAGCCCACCAGGCTCCTCCGTCCCTGGGATTCTCCAGGCAAGAACACTGGAGTGGGTTGCCATTTCCTTCTCCAATGCATGAAAGTGAAAAGTGAAAGTGAAGTTGCTCAGTTGCATCTGACTCTTAGCGACCCCATGGACTACAGCCTACCAGGCTCCCCATCCATGGAATTTTCCAGGCAAGAGTACTGGAGTGGGTCACCAGTGCCTTCTCCGAAGGATAGATTATCATTCTTTAATATATATTCCATGGAACATTAGTCTTGGGAACAGTTACTTTCCAATGATTCCATGGACAATTCAGGAAGCAACATCTCCTTATCGGAGATTCACAAAGCATAGGAACTGTGAGAATTGCTACATTAAAGAAATCTGCCACATACCATTTTATTTAGCATTGCCAAAAATTATCTGACCAAAAGAACTTTCCATTTTGCTTTTATTTTATTTTTAAACATAAATTTATTTATTTTAATTGGAGGTTAATTAGTTTCAATATTGTGTTGGTTTTGCCATACATCAACATGAATTTGCCACAGGTACACACGTGTTCCCCATCCTGAACCCCCCTCCCTCCTCCCTCCCTCTACCATCCCTCTGGGCCATCCCAGTGCACCAGCCCCAAGAATCTAGTATCATGCACTGAACCTGGACTGGCAATTCATTTCATATATGATATTATACATGTTTCAATGCCATTCTCCATTTTGCTTTTAAAAAATAGCAACTTTTAAGTACTCTTGGAAATATAGGTGTGTAAAAAATACTTTAGTAAAAACTTGAGCTTAATGCTCTTTAGGATACATTATTGGTCTTATCCTTTATAATTTTAATATTTAGTTCATTGTAAGACTCCATTTGTAATATTTTGAGTGCTGTACAGAAGGCATCAAAATTCATTTGCTTTTTAAGACTTATATATACTTACACACAAAAGTAAATAACACACCTGGCAATATACAGGGAAGACTAGTAATATAGGTTGAAAAGTACATTCAGCTTATAAGCAAGATATATGCATATGTGTGCAATTGGCATGAAATGGGTATTTCAAAGGGAAGAATCATGAGAGAATTATAGTTGCGAGGTGTGTGGAATGTCAGTGGAAATATGCAGCGTTATGTGGGAGAAACTAATGGAAGATGAAAATGTGTGAGGAAACTAGGGAACACATTAAAGAGGCTGGGAGGACCGTCAGTGAAGGGATGAGTCCAGACAGTACAGTGGGCAGGAGGCGTGGGAGTCTGCTTGAAGACGTGTAGTAAAGACAGAGGTCATTTATGTCACTAAGGACTTCCCTGTCCTGAGATAGAGACTTCTGTGGAGATGGATGCAGGCAACATGGTGGGATAGGGTATGTATTAGAAATAATGGATCAAGAGGAGTTGGAATGGTCCAAAAGCTAAGTCCCCTGATGCCAGCCAAAGGACTTCCTACCAAGGTGTCCCTTCTAAAGAGAACAACCTTGGTCCTACTAGGTTAACCATTTTCCCCAGTGGAGTATCTCATTCTATTTGGCTGATGGTTAAAATTAGCTCATGGGGAATAGATGAGGAAACAGTGGAAACAGTGTCAGACTTTATTTTTTGGGGCTACAAAATCACTGCAGATGGTGATTGCAGCCATGGAATTAAAAGACACTTACTCCTTGGAAGGAAAGTTATGACCAACCTAGATAGCATATTCAAAAGCTGAGACATTACTTTGCCAGCAAAGGTCCATCGAGTCAAAGTTATTGTTTTTCCAGTAGTCATGTATGGATGTTAGAATTGGACTGTGAAGAAAGCTGAGCGCCGAAGAATTGATGCTTTTGAACTGTGGTGTTGGAGAAGACTCTTGAGAATTGCTTGGACTGCAAGGAGATCCAACCAGTCCACCCTAAAGGAAATCAGTCCTGGGTGTTCATTGGAAGGACTATACTAAAGCTGAAACTCTGATACTTTGGCCACATCATGTAAAGAGTTGACTCACTGGAAAAGACTCTGATGTTGGGAGGGTTTGGAGGCAGGAAGAGAAGGGGACAACAGAGGATGAGATGGTTGGATGGCAACAGCAACTGGACTGAACTGAACTAAAATTAGAAGCTCTTGGTAGTTATGGAAATTCTTCATATACTTTTTTGGCATAAGTCATGCATCAGTCAGTTCAGTTCAGTTGCTCAGTTGTGTCCGACTCTTTGTGACCCCATGAATTGCAGCATGCCAGGCCTCCCTGTCCATCACCAACTCAAGGAGTTCACCCAAACTCATGTCCATCGAGTCAGTGATGCCATCCAACCATCTTATCCTCTGTCATCCCCTTCTCCTCCTGCCCCCAATCCCTCCCAGCATCAGAGTCTTTTCCAATGAGTCAAGATAAAGAAGAACAAAAACACAATTAAGCATACTGAATGAACATGTGAAAACTGCTTTCCTAGGAGTTCTTGCTTTTTGGAGTGTGTGTTCTTTTTTTTTTTTTTTAAATGTGGTAATTTGTCTGGTACAGTGAAATTTAGGACTGATTATCTACCAAAATCAACTTTGCACTTCCCTGCTTTCTCAGTTCGGAGAAGGCAATGGCACCCCACTCCAGTACTTTTGCCTGGAAAATCCCATAGACAGTGGAGCCTGGTGGGCTGCAGTCCATGGGGTCGCTAAGAGTTGGATACGACTGAGCGTCTTCACTTTCACTTTTCACTTTCATGCATCAGAGAAGGAAATGGCAAGCCACTCCAGTGTTCTTGCCTGGAGAATCCCAGGGACAGGAGAGCCTGGTGGGCTGCCATCTATGCGGTCGCACAGAGTCGGACACGAGTGAAGTGACTTAGCAGCAGCAGCAGCAGCAGCAGCAGCAGCAGCAGCAGCAGCTTTCTCAGTTGTTCCCAGGCAGAAATAATGATCAGTGGCTTTTCTCTTCCTGGCCTTTCACTTCTGCACTGATACAGGTCCTGTTATTTTGGCAAATCTGTGTCTCGTGAGACTTAAGTTCTCTTAGGGCAAAGGGCATGCCTCAGTCATTCTCTTATTCCTCCAGCTCTTTGTAGCATAATAGCCAGCAGTTAGTCATGTATGGATGTGAGAGTTGAACTATAAGGAAAGCTGAGTGCTGAAGAACTGATACTTTTGAACTGTGGTGTTGGAGAAAACTCTTGAGAGTCCCTTGGGCTGCAAGGAGATCAAACCAGTAAATCCTAAAGGAAATCAGTCATGAATATTCATTGGAAGGACTGATGCTGAAGTTGAAGCTCCAATACTTTGGCCACCTGATGTGAAGAACTGACTCATTTGAAAAGCCTGGGATGCTAGGGAAGATTGAAGGCAGGAGAAAAGGGGGCTGACAGAGGATGAGATGGTTGGATGGCATCACTGATTCTATGAACATGAGTCTGAGCAAACTCTGGGAGTTGGTGATGGACAGGGAAGCCTGGTGTGCTACAGTCCATGGGATTGCAAAGAGCTGGACATAACTAAGCAACTGAACTGAACTGAACTGATAGAAATATTTAAGTGAATTAAATGAAAGCCACATAAATTTTACTGGACATATTTTATAAAAATTTAAAATTCAATTTTTATTAAAGTAACAATATAGAAGTTATTCAGTTTTGAACTTCTCACTATATGCCTTTGGGATATTAAACATCTGACAAAATATTATGCACAGACAGGAATAATTGCTATTACTGAATTGATTAAGGGCATTGTTAAAAATATGTGATCATTATTTAAACTATAATAAACTCACAAACATTACGTATCTAATTTCCTTAAAACTTGAACACCAATTCATCAAAATATTCTTAAATATTTCAATAAAGTTACAAATCCCAGAAGATGATTTTTCTTAAATGTTTTATTCACCTCTAAAACACATATCATTATGGCAGTAATTACAGAAGATATGATTAAAATAATTTTAACAATTATTTTAAAATATCCATACTGTGAGTGTTGTTCATTGGTTCATTATTTGTGAATCTATTTCTATGGCTAACATTAGCTAATTACATTTGCTCTCAAGGGAAGCCAGCCACATACCAGAGCGGAAAATGCCCTTTCTGGATTGATGCTCTGTGCGGTACAGGACCTGTTGCATCTGCCATGGTCATTTGAACGAGCATATTTTGGAGTGGGTTCTCTCTGTGTTAAGGTTCCCCTGCTGTAAGGCTTATGAAGCCATATTTTTCCATGCAACCTGGCACTATCCCTTTTGCCCCCATGTTCATCGTGCCTTAGTATCAGGGTGTTACTCCTGGTTCCCTGTTTACTTCATTATGTGGTATTAGTATTAGACTTTTTATTTTTCTGTGATTGGTGAGCAGAATTGCCTGTTTCTACATACCATCACCCTCTTTCTGAAATCCCTTCCCATGGAGAGATGACTAGGATTTCAGGATATGCTCCACATCACTGGTAACTCTTATTTCTGGGACAATCTTATTTATTCCTCTAACTTCAGAGAGACAGTTTTTTTTTTTTTTTCAAAGCCTCAAGAGATTAAAAACTGTGAGTTGCACAAGCTGTTTTGCTTCCGATTACATGCAGCTTCAGGACATAGCCTGCACAGCCTTCAGCCCTCCTCAAGTGGGAAGCATCTCTCACTCCAAGGTGCTGCCTCTGTGTTGGCAGAGTGACAGCAGGACACAGGAGATCCTGTTGGCTCTGCTCAACAAGCTGTCTTGGTTACTTTCTGTAAATTAAGTATAAAGTTTGTAGCTGAATGGTGAAATGTACTCACAGACATACTGGACCTGGCTGGCAAAGCGCATACCAGGATGATACCTTTCTCTTTAAATAAAGAAATGATGTGAAAAGTCAAGGCAGCAGGATCCTTAAACAAGTCTTGGTGTTTGCAGGTGTCATTTCCTTCCCTAATAAAAACATATAGAAGTGATTTATTCAAAAGGCTGTTACTACCTTTGCTGTATCTCTCTTAGAAACAATTATAAGAACTGCTAACATTTTCTATCACAATAAAAACGGAATGTGTTACATTGCTAGCTTCAGGGGAATTCCAGACCTCGCTGGGAGCAGAAGAGTGGGAGCTTCCTGAGATTCACCACAACATCAGATATTCTGCATGTTTGTCCCTTACTTGCCTTTTTAAAAGGATTTCTGTTAGAGACCTCCAGAGGCTTCTCTTAACTTCCTATCTCACTCGGTCATTTATCCCTTTGTTTGTTTATTCATTGTTTCAGTCTATCAGTATGCAACCAAAATTTATAGAGTGGAATCTAGGTACTAGATATAGTACTAATAAAAGAACAAAATGTAATCAGTTTAAAACAAAACTTTTCCTTTTAAATGTTTCGTCTGTTATCCAAGAGGGGGATTACAAAGCTTGGCCTCAGTATTACTGATCTTGGGACCAAAAGGAAATTCATAATGGCCTCTAGGTTTAGGAGACAGAAAAGAGCCTGAGGTTAAACACATGAGCAATTTACCATTAGCAACAGGGCAGCAGACACCAGTCATCCCGTGATTGTTTCAACTAGCCTCTAATCACCAAAACATTGAGGGCTGCCGCCTATGGGGTCGCACAGAGTCTACATGACTGAAGTGACTTAGCAGCAGCAGCAGCAGTGCTGGACTGACTTTATGACAATAAAAGCAATTAAAGTTAAAATGCTTTTATCAGTATGCACGTTGTCAGCCTGACAGGCTTGTTTTCTTTTCAAGAAGATTCTTTTCACAACTATATAAGCAAAGAGTTAAGGAAGCTCAAGAATAAACTAGCACAGAAAGACATGTGATGTACATATTACTTAGTCTTTAATGAGTCAAGTAAGCCTTAGAATGAATTGTTCCATATTGATAATTAATGATGTTAACAGTAGATGTGTCACATGGGTGATGTGTGGGAATGCAGGGTGATGACAACATACTGTCTTTATCAGATGATCAGTTTAATAAGAGTATAATCTGCCTTGGAGTATGTCTTTGAGCTTTCATGGAGAACCATCTTGAGTCCAGGCCTAATTACATCATTTGTGGGACTTTTTCATTTTGCACCAGTGCAAAATAAAGTTGTGAGATCTCTTTTCAAAAAAAAAAAAAAAACCAGGAAAAAATGTACAATTAAAAGTGCTAAAATATAATGAAATATATAAAGTGCTTAATAAAGAAAAATTAAATTTTAAATTATTAGCTTGAATTTTAACATTCATTTTATATCATACAAAATGCCAGGTTTAAATAGAAGCCTTTAACTTTACGCAGAATCATTGAAGTTACACAATTTGTATTTTGCATTTTAATCCTGCATATGTATAAAAATAATTGCTTCTGACACTTGGATTGGGTCTGATATTTTCTGAAGAAAGTTCACATATATAACTTTATATGCAAATTAAGATAGTAGCTACTATCATCGTTTTATGGGCTGTACTAACTCTTTGTTATAGGCTATATCACATGTTTAATGAGTCTATCAAAATAGAGAGTCTTTGTTAAGATAATCTCTTCTACTTGTGCTATATTTCTACCTCTTAAATTATGTTGCTATTACAAAAATGTTGAAATCTGTAAACAGTCGTTTTCCTTTATTTCGCACTCACCCAGATCTTCTTTTCTTGTGGGGAAGCAGAAAGCACGGGAGTTTTTCTGATGAGGACTAGTAGTATGGTAAGAGCGCTGTGCACTCCAGTTTTCAGCTCTGCTGTTCACTAGCTGCAAAGCTTGGACAAATCATTGAACACGGGGATAATGAAAACACCTAACCTCTTCATGAGGATGAAATGAAGCTCTGCATGTCAAGCACTTAGAACAGTGCCTGCCGGTGTTATGCAATCAGTGCAGAAAACCTGTTATTACTCTGTGTGTGTGTGTGTGTGTGTGTGTGTGTGTGTGGGTGGGTGGGTGGGTGCGGGTGTGGGTGTGGGTGTTAGTTGCTCAGTCATGTCTGACTCTTTGCAATCCCATGGCCTGTAGCCCACCAGGCTTCTCTCTCCAAGGAATTCTCCAGGCAAGAATACTGGAGTGAGTTTCCATTCCCTTCTCCAGATATTTCTCTTTAGGGGGTTCATTTTGTTGTTCATTAGCACTTGTGTGGCAGAAGGAAGATGAGGCAAAGGAAACATATCCCGTGTTTGTTAGCTTTTACACTTTCCTAAAATACGGTGAAAGATTTAATTTGGGGTCTGATTGAAATAAAAGAATATGAGACCTTGTTTCAGTAATTAAAAACTGCATCTCCCTGCTTGAAACATCACAGGTTAGGCAGATGCATCTGTTGCAATGTCCTCAACTATACCCCAGTTCATCTGGTAGTTAGTGTACCTCTAAGTAGAAGATTAGCTGCCTGCGAACTCTGAGTGGCAGGAGATCAAAAAAGAGCCCGTTAGTGAAAATCTCTCCTCCCTGGCAAAGAGACAGTGACTTTAAGTGTTTGTAGCCCTAGAATGAATGGTTAAGCTCCCCCTGTGCAGTTTGGGAGATTTAGAAAGAGACCCAGCTCTACTTCCAAGCCCCACCCAAATCCCTTAACCTGAAATCATAAATTCTAAAATCTGCCTTCGTGCTTCAAAGCTCCTGTTTTATAATGCAGACACCCGGGGGAGCTGTGACACTTTTAGCTGCTAATTTACTCTTCAAAGAAATGAGTTCCTGAGCTGCTTTTCTTTCAAGCTGAAGGGGTTCTGTGCTTGATCATGGAGAAGGGCTTAGAGCATGGGGTAGGGTACAAAATAGGAAATGTACAGTTTGAGGGAGAGCAGAAGACAGGTTTTACTCTGCTCCAGGAGAGTCGGGGCAGGGGAAGATCAGCTGGCAGAGTCTGGAGAGCTGGATCTGCTCTTGTATTGCCTCTGGGTGGCTGAGCAGCCTCGGGAGGTCAGAGGGCAAGCTCTCTGAGCCTAAGCCCTGCTCTGATACTTTGTGATCCCCTGTCCCTTCTGTATTTGCTCTGCTAGCTGGTTTGTCTCAGTCCTTAACTGAAGAACAAAAGATAGATCTTAAGAGGAGAACAATTTCAAACCTTCCCAAATGTTCTGGAAGGTTTCCTTTGCATGCTGTCTATGCATTGGGGCCCTCAGCATTTTCATCATAGTTTATTTCTGAATTCTCAGTCTGATAATTCCAGCATCTCCACCTTGTATGGCTCTGATACTTGCTCTGTCTTTTCACAGTGTTTTCCTTTTGACATGTCTTGTAATTTTATTAATAGCCAGACATGATGACTGGGTAAAGGCACCACTGTGTGCAGGCCTGGATTGATGTGGGGGGGTGGGTGGAGGTGTGCGGGAAGGGGAACGTTCTCTAGCCCCACGAGCAGGTCTCTATCAGGGAGCCTGTGCCTCTTGACTGTGAATTTCACAGGTGTTTCTGTTATATGTCTCCTATTTTAGGTGGGGCAGGATGGTTCAAGGGGGCTGGAATTGGTAGGTGGGTTCTGAAAATACCCCAGCAGCTTAGGCTCTGGTTCACTCGTTTCTCCTGAGGACAGGCCTTACTCAGAACAGAATGCTCTGGTTCGTTTATTAATTTAGTTTCTGACTGTGCCAAGTTTTAGTTGCAGCACACAGGCTCTTTAGTTGCAGCACGTGGGATCTAGTTCCCTGGTCAGGGATTGAACCTGGCCCTCCTGCTTTGGGAGTGCAGCATCTCAACCCCTGTCAACTCCTGGACCATCAGGGCAGTCCTGCTCTTCAGGGTGAAAAAAAAGAGGTGCATTAAGAATGCTTCCTTTTCCTCTCCTCCTATTGGAGGCATAAGGAGATTTTTCTCCAGCATTCACTGTGAGAACCAGGTCGAGCTTCTAGAGGTACAAGTCACAAAGATGTGCCTCTCTCTGACTGGACCCTCCTGGAATTTTTATCTCTCAGACTTGTCCACACTGAGCCTCTAGCAGCTAGTTAATTGTAGTTCGGGTTTTCCTGCCCCAGCACTGGTTCCCATGGAGTCTTCTGCTCTGATGTGTTATGATTCTTTGTATTTATTTGCCGGTCTGTTTCTTCAGTGTAGGGTCAGTAGTTTGCCCTGTGACCTTAGTTCTCTTACAGGTCTAGGAAGAGTTGATAATTTTTCAGTTTGTTCAGCTTTTTACTTGTGAAGATGGAGTGATGACTTCTAAGCACCTTACATGTGGAACCAAAGACCAGAAGTCTGAAAGGTTTACTTTTACATACCTGGTATCTGAAAGTGTTACTTGCTCAGTCGTGTCTGACTCTTTGCAACCCCATGGATTGTAGCCCTCCAGGCTCCTTTGTCTGTGGAATTCTCCAGGCAAGAATTCTGGAGTGGGTAGCCTTTCTCTTCTCCAAGAGGATCTTTCTGACTCAGGGACTGAACCCAGGTCTCCTGCATTGCAGGCAGATTCTTCACTGTTTGAGCCACCAAGGCATTGTATTTCTAGAAGAATCTGCCACTCCCATCTCTGGGTTGTTGTTGGAGAACTCAAAATTTTTAGTTTTACAGTATCTCAGGGAATCTCTAGTTTCTTGAGGGGCTATAACTAATTTTTCAAATTTTTAAACAAATACAATAATATTCAGTTTCATGTTCTGAAAATAGTATTTGTGGGTATCACTAACCACAACTTTGTTATAGGTCTTAAACTAACTTGCTTCAGCCCTTCAAGAGCAGATATAGGGTTGTCCTTTGATGATCTCTAGGCTTACAGCTATTTGGGGGCATTTAGGGATATTTTCTTGACATTGAACAGGTTCAGGACAGGCCCAGGACTTGTGAATAGATGAAACATTGCTACCTCCAAGTGTGAGCTGCTGATGTACTGGTGCAGATGAGCAGAAGCAGAGTAGACAGTCAGTCTTCTGGGGGCCTGTGGATGGTTGCACGAAAGTGCTCAGTGTGACAGCTCAGTGGTTGGCAGTCCAGGGCTGGGGAAGGCTTGAATTTTGCTGCTCACCAGGATTTCCCAGGCGTGCTCCAACCTTATTCTCAGTGCCAGGCAGGGAAGGGCCGGTACAGGTACCAGACCTCACAAAGCCATTGCTTGGGTGAACTCCTCTCAGTCTTCCCAAGATCCTCTAACACAGCCTCCCTCCCCAGAAGCCTTCTTCATTCTTTCCCTCAAAAACTTTGATGTTTCACAGCAGAGCTTCGCAGTCCATTAAAACTGGAGCTGGAATCATCAGTAAAGAAAAACCAGTCATCCTTTCCCTTTCTTGAAGAGAGAAAGGGCACAGACTCTTCAATCATTCCTAAAGGGGAGTATGGGTGATTTACTTACATTTTAGGTCTCTTCTCCATGATTTCAGGTCTCCCAATAAAGAGGGGGAGGGAAATTAACTATTTGTAGTGAAGTGATTAAAATTAAAAACTCTTGTCACTCACTGCCTCAAGGAGTCACAAAAGTCAAGAAGAACTAATATGTGGTTAGAATATTTTAAATATTGAGAATTATTGCTCAAAGACCCACTTATCTCTTTTGTACTTCTGGTATTCCCCACTTACTCATGGGGTGACTTCTGTCTTCCAAGAATTGGTAGAAGGAAAACGAGGTTGCATTTTCAGCTATCCAGTATATATTTTACCTATATTTAGTTCAATAAATAGCTATTAAGCATCACTAAAGCTAGATTGTATTGGGTAACTGGAAAATGGAAAGATAAATAGAACATAGTTCTTGTCCTTAGGCTTATAGGCTAAAAGATAAAATAGACTGTAAAAATACATGCAGCATGGAAAGAATAGAACAGAGATGGGAAACATTATACTTTACTTAATGAATAAGAAAAGACTGTGTGAAAAGAGGTAGCATCTGAAGGAGTAAACAATGAAAAATATTTTTGACAACTATTGATACAGTCCATGGGGATGCAAAGAATCAAACACGACTGAGCATACAGCATACACACACACACACACTTAGTATATGTTATGAATTTCTCCTTAGCATCCATCCAATATGTCGGTTAGGTCACAGCAAAGTAGTGTGAATGATATTGACCATATGTCTTCTCCCTGGAGAATTTTGAGCATTACTTTTTAGTGTGTAAGAACTGTGGTGTTGGAGAAGACTCTTGAGAGTCCCTTAGACTGTAAGGAGATCCAACCAGTCCATTCTAAAGATCAGTCCTGGGTGTCCTTTGGAAGGAATGATGCTAAAGCTGAAACTCCAGTACTTTGGCCACCTCATGCGAAGAGTTGACTCAATGGAAAAGACTCTGATGCTGGGAGGGATTGGGGGCAGGAGGAGAAGGGGACGACAGAGGATGAGATGGCTGGATGGCATCACCGACTTGATGGATGTGAGTTTGAGTGAACTCCGGGAGTTGGTGATGGACAGAGAGGCCTGGCATGCTGCAATTCATGGGGTTTCAAAGAGTCAGACATGACTGAGCAACTGAACTGAACTGAACTGAAAATGAGTGTAATTGTGTGGTAGTTTGAACATTCTTTGGCATTGGAATGAAAACTGACCTTTTCCAGCCCTGTGGCCACTGCTGAGTTTTCCAAATTCTCTGGCATAATGAGTGTAGCAGTTAAACAGAATCATCTTTTAGGATCTGAAATAGCTCAACTGGAATTCCTTCAACTCCACTAGCTTTGTTTATAGTGATGCTTCCTAAGGTCCACTTGACTTCACATTCCAGGATATCTGGCTCTAGGTGAGTGATCACACCATGATGGTTATCTGAGTCATGAACATATTTTTTGTATAGTTATGTGTATTCTTGCCACCTCTTCTTAATATCTTTTGCTTATGTTAGGTCCATACTATTTCTGTCCTTTATTGTGCCCATCTTTGCATGAAATGTTCCCTTGATATCTCTAATATTCTTGAAGAGAGCTCTAGTCTTTCCCATTCTATTGTTTTCCTCTATTTCTTTGCAAGAAATAATTCCTCAAGCCAGGCTACAACAGTACGTGTTCAGGCTGTATTTACAAAAGCCAGAGGAAACAGAGATCAAATTGCCAACATCTGTTGGATTATCAAAACAGCAAGAGAGTTCCAGAAAAAAAAAATCTACTTCTGCTTTATTGACTACTCCAAAGTCTTTGGCAGAGTGGATCACAACTAACTGTGGAAAATTCTGAAAGAGATGGGAATACCAGACCACCTTACCTGCCTCCTAAGAAATGTGTATGCAGGTCAAGAAGCAACAGTTAGAACTGGACATGGAACAACAGACTAGTTCCAAATCAGGAAATGAGTATGTCAAGGCTGTGTATTGTCACCCTGCTTGTGTAAGTTATATGTAGAGCATATCATCCAAAATGCCAGGCTGAATAAAACCCAAGCTGGAATCAAGATTGCTGGGAGAAAAATCAATAACCTCAGATATTCAGATGATACCACCCTTATTGCAGAAAGTAAAAAAGAACTAAAGAGACTCTTCATGAAAACAGAAAGAGGAGAGTGGAAGAGTTGGCTTAAAACTCAACATTCAGAAAACTGAGATCATGGCATCCAGTACAATCACTTCATGGAAAATAGATGGGGAAACAGTGGAAACAGTGACAGACTTTATATTTTGGGCTCCAAAATGACTACAGATGGTGACTGCAGCCATGAAATTAAAAGATGCTTGCCCCTTGGAAGAAAAGCCATGACCAACCTAGATAGCATATTCAAAAGCAGAGACATTAATTTGCTAACAAAGGTCCATCTAGTCAAAGCTATGGTTTTTCCAGTAGTCATGTATGGTTGTGAGAGTTGGACTATAAAGAAAGCTGAGTGCTGAAGAATTGATGCTTTTGAACTGTGGTGCTTCAGAAGACTCTTTAGAGTCCCTTGGTTTGTGAGGAGATCAACTCAGTCCATCCCAAAGGAAACCAGTCCTGAATATTCATTGGAAGGACTGATGCTGAATCTGAAACTCCAATACTTTGGCCACCTGATGCAAAGAACTGACTCATTGGAAAAGATCCTGATGCTGGGAAAGATTTAAGGCAGGAAGAGAAGGGAATGACAGAAGATGAGATGGTTGGATGACATCACTGACTCAATGGACATGAATTTTAGCAAGCTCTGGGAGTTGGTGATGGACAGGGAAGCCTGGCATGTTCCACTTCATGGGGTGGCAAAGAGTCAGACGTGGCTGAGTTACTGAATTGAACTGATCTTCTCCCTGGATATGCCTTAATTGGTCCAGTCTATTTAGGGACTCCTGCTTCCTTTCCATTGTAATTAATTCAGGTAATCCAGGCTTAATTCATTTTGCCAGACCACAGATATCTGTCAAATTTTCTGGGAATTCCATGACATTTGTACTGTCTTTCCTTCTAGTTGCTAGTTTCTGTAGTGTATGGATATGAAACGGTGTTGTTGTCCTCTGAGATCCCACTCAGTTTCCTAACCAGAAACAATATCCCCTCAGAAGAGAGGCTCAGGAGGGACTACAGTCTTTAATAAATAAATTCCTTGCTTGTGGGCTATTGGTCCCCATCAATTCGCCATGTAACATCCCAGTCCTCTCAGTAAAGAAAAAGGATGGAACCTGGCGAATGGTTCAAGATCTCCAGATCATAAATGAAGCTGTAGTCCCCTTCCATCCCACAGTACCCAATCCCTGTGTAATCTTGGGAGAAATCCCACCCAGTGCCAATCCCACCCAGTCTTGGATCTCAAAGATGCTTTTTTTTTTTTTTTGCATACCATTGGCTAAAGAATCCCAATATCTTTTTGCCTTTGAGTGGGAGGCCCCAGGAGAAAAACAACAGATGGCTTGGACAGTATTACCTCAGGGATTCAGAGATAGCCCCCACTTGTTTTGATAGGCCTTTAGCCAGGATCTCCTAGATCTGGACCTTGGACCTAATGGGAAAATATTACAATATGTAGATGACCTATTAATCTGCTCTCCAGATGAGGAAAATGCCCACAACATGCAATTCAGGTTCTAAACTTTTTGGCAGAAAGGGGCTATAAAGTCTCTCATGCTAAGGCACAGATAGTTGAGTCACTTACCTGGGAGTTCAGATTACACATGGGTCCAGGAGGCTGTCCTCTGCTTGGGTAGAGAGGACAGTCCCTATTGCTGTCCCCCACAACTCAAAAACAATTGCGAGCTTTCCTGGGGCTAAATGGGTATTGTAGAATCTGGATACCCAACTCTGGTCTAATTGCCCTGCCCTTATATGAAGGCTTAAAGGGACGAGATTCAATCTCACTCCTCAAAAGAAGGCACAGGCTACATTAAAATGAGCCTTAACTCAGGCACCTGCCTTGAGGTTGCCAGACCCAGAGAAAGCATTCCAACTTTATGTCCATAAAAGAGAGGGAATGAGTTCTTGGAGCAGTTTCTTTACCACCTCCTCAGCCTTCTCAGTCCAGGTGGGAAAACCTCCAATCCATCCTGTGAATGTATCTATCATAACTAATAGGTATTTATACCCTTGAGAAACTGGCATCTGGGTGAAGTCCATCTGCCAGTCCTCTCCTGGATAGGTCCCACATTGTTGGACGAGCTGGGCCAGTTGGGGTCTTTGAGCTCCTTGGGGGTTGTTTAATTGGCAACGGGGACAAGAGGAGACCACCTGTCTTAGAGTTGTTTGGAAGCCTGCTCCTTTGAAGGATCTTTCTAGTAATTTTGAGGGCTTTTTGGGAGTGTTAACTCAAAGGTTGGGATCTGAGCCCCAGCCTGTAGCTTATCCAAGAGACTCAATCCAACTGCCCGAGGCTGGCCCCCTGCCTTTGAAATCTGAAAGCTATTGCAATCACGATAGAAGACGCTTTAAAACTCTCCTTTGCCAGCCACCAAGTAAAACAGTCCTAAATGGGAGAGGCCATTTATGAATGTCTTATCAACAATTCTCAGATATCAAGTAATGCTGATGGAAAATCCAGGCCTCACTATATCCCCTTGTGAGGTTCTTAACCCAGCCACCCTCCTGCCTTCCCCCGAGGGCCTCTCTCCCCTTTCACTTTTGTCTAGAAACCTTGGACCACTGGACAAAACCCCAAGAGGGATTGTCAGAAGATCCTCTGACCAATTCTAAGGAAATCTGGTACACCGATGGAAGCAGTTTTGTCTTAGATGGAAAAAGAAGAGCCAGATATGCAGTAGTCTCTGATTTTGAGATCATAGAGGCTAAGCCTCTGCTATCAGGTACTTCAGCCCAATTAGCTGAGCTCATAGCCCTGACTCGAGCTTTAGAGCTGGGAAAAGGAAAAAGAATAGCCATTTACATTGACTCCAAGTATGCCTTTCTGGTGCTACATACACAGGCTGCTATTTGGAAAGGGGCCACTTGACCACCGGAGGGTCTCCAATCAAATATGGTGATCAGATTCTTAGACTCTTGGGAGGCAGTCCACCTGCCCACTGAGGTTTCAGTCTCCCACCATAACAAAAAAGGGAGCATGGAAGTGGCATGAGGGAACCACGCAGCTGAACAGGCAGCTAAGAGAGCAGCATTACAGAACTATGACCTAATAGAGGTTGCTACTCTAGTTCCACAGACTAATTTGCCAGAAACTCCTTCATATATTGAAGATGAGATTCTTAAAGCTAAGAGTGAGGCTTTTCAAGAAGATCATATGGGGTGATTCCAAAAGGAGGGACTCTTTTTTCTGCCTGGGAACTTCCAATGGAAGTTGGTTAACTCCTTAAATGCCACCACTCATTTAGGGGAAAAGGCCCTCCAAAGATTACTAGAAAGGTCCTTCAGAGGAACAGGTTTCCAAACAACTATAAGACAGGTAGTCTCCCTCTTATCCCTGTTGCCAATTAAACAACCCCCAAGGAGCTCGAAGACCCCAACTGGCCCAGCCCTGTCCAACAATGTGGGACCTATCCAGGAGAGGACTGGCAGGTGGACTTCACCCAGATGCCAGTTTCTCAAGGGTATAAATACCTATTAGTCATGATAGATACATTCACAGGATGGATTGGAGGTTTTCCCACCTGGACTGAGAAGGCTGAGGGAGGTGGTAAAGAAACTGTTTCATGAAATCTTTCCAAGATTTGGTCTGCCCAGGTCATTACAATGTGACAATGGGACATCATTTACTTCTAAGGTTACCCAGACCCACTTCTAGGGGTCTCTTGGTGACCTCTAAAGCATTGGGCATTACTTATTATCTCCATTGTGCATAGGGGCCTCAATCTTCAGGAAAAGTAGAAAAAGCCAACCAATTCTTAAAATCAGCAATAAAAAAGGTAAACTAGGAGACCTCCCTGGGATGGAAGGAGGCTTTCCCAATAGCCCTCCTCTGTACCCGAATTGCCCCTAAAGAACAGGTTGGTCTTAGTCCTTATGAGATGCTATATGGGAGTCCTTTCGTTTATGTCAATGACCTCTTCCTAGATCCAGAGGCTCAGACCCTCCAGTCTTATACCATGGCCATTGGGCAATTCCAACAGGATATACAATTGTGGGGCATGAACCAGGACCCAAAAGATTCTAAGGAGTCACCACTATATGCTCCAGTGACTCAAGTCCTAATTAAAGTATGGAAAGATGGGTCCCCAAAGGCTCAACTCCAGCCCACAGGGAAGGGGCCCCACCCTGTAATACTTTCTACCCCCACAGCAGTCAAGGTACCAGGACATGACTCCTGGATTCACTACTCATGAGTCAAGGCGTGGAAGAAAACAAAAGAGGACACTCAATACACCTGTGAGCCCCTGGGAGATCTCAGATACCTATTCAGAACTACAAAGGAGTGCCATTCTAATGAACACCTCCAAAATTTGGTTTCTGGGGATAAGATTTCTCAGGAAAGTTCTAAAGAGCCAGCACAGCTTGGCAGGGATTGTACTTCAAAATAGGCAGGAGATAAATCTTCTGATCCCTGAACAAGGAGGGGCTTGAGCCATCCTGGCAATGTAAATTTGGAATTGGCTAATTCCCCTACTAGTCCTTGTTTTGCCGTATTGATGCTGTTTATGATTGTTCCATGCATTATCAATTGTCTAACTTGTTTGTCTCTGCTCAGGTCAACAAGCCACAACATATGGTCCCAGTTCAACAAAGATACAAAACTACAGCCAACCATGGAAAATATCACTCACCCTTAGATGAACACTGCTATGAGGACTCTGAGGCCTGAGACTAGCAAGAGGGGGAGGCCCAATACCCCCTCGCTGTCCCAGTTCAGCAGAAAGTAGCCAGAAAGACCTTGATACCCTATTCCTAAAGAATTAGGCCTCCCATCTCTTGAGGGGGAATGTTAGGTGGTTAGAATAGGGAAAAGGAGTCCCAAGTGCGGTGGCTAAAAGAAAAGGAAGGGAAAATCCCACAAAAATAGAACAAAGGAAGGACAAAGAAAGGTCTGAGGACTGGAGTGAGGATTTCAGGTAGAACAGCGCTCCTGCCTGAGCCCAATTTACATAGGGCAGGCCCAGGGGGAAGAAAACATAGCAAAGGAGGAGCCAAAGAGCTCGCTCACTCTCTCTCTCTCTCTCTCTCTCTCCTGCGTGTGTACGCTTCCTCTGCGCCCCCCTCCCCCCGCCCCCAAGTGCATGCTGGTGTGCTCCTCCATTCTCTTCTCTTCTTCGAGGATGGATTCTCCTGCTAGCTTCTAAATAAAATAGAGCTTTAACACTGATTTGTCTAAGAACTATGACATGGTTTGTTCAAGACCCAAGAGCTGTAATGCACCGAGGGCTTTAATGTCCATCGCTCCAAATCATTGTTGTGATGAGACAAGAACCGAGAAGCACACACGCGCCTGACAGTTTGCTTGACTATGATGACTCAGCCAAAGTCCCACGCAGTGCACAGCCTCTGATGGCTACGCTCAGAGGCTTCCCCCTAGTTTTTATATTTTAGTTTGTCTACCCAGAGTTCAGTATATTGGTCAATGTCCCTTAGCCAGTTGGATTTTGAGCCTTTACTAGTGTGTAAGGCTTTCTGCTATCCAATTAAGGGAATTTATGCTGTTTCTTTTGTTTGTTTTGCCCCATGTTTGGATTAGAAGCAGTAGCTCTCCTTCTCCAATGGCTCCTGAGAGGGTACAGCTTGGATACACACACAATCTTCTGTCTGCAGGGAAGGGAATGGTTGTGTTTACAAATGATATGTAAGCCTGGCTTCCTAGGAGTCATCCCAAAAAGCAAGAACTAGGAAAGCAGTTTTCACATGTTCAGTATGCTTCACTGTGTTTTTGTTCTCCTTTATCTTGACTCATTGAAAAAGACCCTGATGCTGGGAGGGATTGGGGGCAGGAGGAGAAGGGGAGACAGAGTATAAGATGGCTGGATGGCATCACCGACTTGATGGATGTGAGTTTGAGTGAACTCTGGGAGTTGGTGATGAACAGGGAGGCCTGGCATGCTGCAATTCAGGGGTAACAAAGAATTGAGCAACTGAACTGAACTGAATTGATATAACATTATGTGTCCTGCTTGAGGACAGCTTCTGGAAAAAATCTTCTGGATAATCCTGTTATCTTAAAATGTAAATTATGGGAGTGGGTCTAGTAAGGTCTTTAAAAACTCCAGATACTCTTTTGATGCACTGTAATAAGTAAATAAAAAGTATATAACTCCATTGTTAATACTAGAGAGGGGCACTCTTTCTGCCCCCTTCTGATGTCTATGTCAGTAGCGTTCTCTCAACCTTTTATACTTTAATAAAACTTTATTACACAAAAGCTCTGAGCAATCAAGGCTTGTCTCTGGCCGCAGATTGAATTCTTCTTCTCCGGAAGCCAAGAATCCTGGTGTCTTGCATGGTTCAGCAACAACCTTTCATCTTGGGGGGCTTGTCCAGGATTCTTAGGACAAGGTAAGGATGCTTGGAGCTCTAATTCTTTGTTCTAGCGAACAAGTTTTCTACTGTACTTTACTAACTTTACAGTGTGCTTGTGTGAATGAATGATATGCCCTACATGAAACAAGTGACGAGCCCTGCTGTACAGTTCCATGGTGACCTCATATGGCTTATGGCGGAATTCTGCCAATGCTAAGAGGCACTCAGTGTCTCCTTCAGGGACCGACCAGAAATAGGCAAAATGTGTGGACCAAACTCTCCTTTCTTGGTCAAATTTTGCAGTCTCTTTGACCATTTCATAACTTCTTGGGAATTCGAACTGCTAACCTGTCTGTTGGATCATAGACTTTCAAGGGACTTGTGATCTATGCTATTACTGTGTGCTGTTACTTAGGTCCCACACTTGGACTGATAGTCAGGAAGCACCTAGCCTCACTAGGAGTCAGAGGTTTGGAAGCTAGATGGAGCTCTAACTCCAAGAGCATCTCTGAGGTTAAAGGTTACTCAGATTGGAAGTACAATGAGTTTCTTCCTTTGGTAAAGCTAGCTCTTAGTGGACCAGAGGAGGCTTTCCAGTGGCTTTTGTCCCAACTCCTCAGATATTCTTTCTGTGGAATCTGTGGGAATGAACTGGAAGGAGTGGACCTAATAACTCAAGGACAAAAATTACTTTTTCCTCACTGGCCAGCCCTTCACCATCTCTTTTGCTATCGCTTATACTGGTCTGGTGACGCTTGGAAGGAACATCTTAGTTTTATGTTCTTATGGTGGTCAGGAATATACTCAGGGTCGTGCACAGGCACTCAGTTGACGAATGCTTCCCCCAGCAGTCTTAGCTTGGGAGGCATTCTGGAAGGTTATTCTGATTGCACCCTGGGTGGCATTAGAGGCAAGCGAGGTTTTAACGGTGAGGAACTGGACATCAGTCTGGGATGCCATCAGGTCTACCCCTGGTGCATTTCCACCCTGTCTCAGTGGTAGAACAGGAAGGGACAAGGTCAGCACCTGTGTCAGTAAGGGACAGACTAAGTTCGACCAGGAAAGGAAAGCTTCGGTGTAAAGTCTGTCTACACCCCCATTTAGAGCAAGGAGGGACACCTCTGTTAGAAAGATGGCGCTTGTTGCTTTTTTTTTCTCTCTTACAGATGGGAGCTAACAATTCCAGCCTCATTCCTTTGAACTATATCCTAAAAAACTGGGATATACTTGATCCACAGAGCTTAAAGAAGACACACCTGATCTTCCTATGTGATACTCCATGGCCAGGGTGTCCATTGGAGGGTGGCGAATGGTGGCTGGTTGGAGGATCTCAATTATTACTGTTTTACAGTTGGGCCAGTTCTCTGGAAAACAAGGGAAATGGATAGAAGTAACATATGGGAATTCCCCATTGGGAATTAGGCTGTCCCAACTATAGAACCAGACTGGTACTATAATACAGCTAAAGGAAGATGGAATCAGAGTCATTTTGTCAGATGTATTCTTGAAGGATGTATTCTTAGCAAGTGCGTGCTAAGACTTTAAATTATGCCAAATTGGCAAACATAGAATAGGAGGAGAAGGAAGCTCCTGGTAAATTCCTAGATAGACTGAGAAAAGCCTTTCACAGATTCACTGAGATTGATCCCCAAAGTGAAGAGGGAAGAGTGATCTTGAAAGATAGATTTCTCACTCAGTTGGCTCCAGATATCTGCTGTAAGCTATTGAAACAGGCATATGGGCCAAATCAGTCTTTAGATAATCTGTTGCAACTGGCTCAACAATCTATTATGGTAGGGAATATAAGGAAAAGAAAGAAAGGCAGAAAAAGACAAAGGAACAGGCAGAAGCCCTTGTAATGGGTGTCAGAATCGTTCTTAAACAGCCTGAGAAAAATGCCCAGAGGGACCCAGGTGAAAAAGGATGGGCTTGGTATTACTGTGGAAAGGAGGGGCACTTCAAGCAAGATGGCCCTCAGGCATCTAAGCCGCCCCCCAGCCCATGTCTGGTCTCCAAGGGACCGCACTAGAGGAGAGACTGCCCTAAAGTGTAGGTTTCAGGGATTAGACTCTCAAGACAATCAGGACTGAAGGTGCCTGGGGGTCCCCACACGAGCTCCCATCCTAATTACACCTGAGGAACCCCAGGTATTAATAACTGTGGGAGACCAGTCCATTGATTTTCTTTTTAGATACTGGGGCAACTTACTCTGGGCTTACTGAAGCCCCTGGCCCACTTTCTTCCGATCTGCTTCCATAGTAAACTGTCTAGATGAGCTGAAAGGTATTACTTCAGTTGTTCTTTAAGCTATAACTGGGACTCTGGGCTATTTTCACACGACTTTCTAATCATGCCAGAGTCTCCCTTACCGCTTTTGGGGAGGGATATACTGAGTAAGGCCCATGCCTCTGTTTTCATGAATATGGAGCGCTCCCTTTCTCTCCCTTTAACTGAACAAACTGTAAATCTTACAGTGTGGGCTGATGGAAAATCTGTGGGCCAAGCACAAAATGCTGTTCCTGTAGTTTTCAAGCTCAAAGGCCCACACTTATTTCCACATAAGAAGCAGTATCTACTGAAACCTGAGATTAAGGACAGGTTAAAGCCCATCATTGAGAATTTAAAGGAGCAAGGGCTATTAATTCCCTGTAACAGTTCATACAACACTCCTATTTTGGGTATAAAGAAATCAAATGGTAAATGGAGATTCAAGATTTACAAATATAAATGAAGGCTTGGACTGCCACCCAAAAAGGAGAGACTGTCCCCTTTGAATGAATTTATGGAAGGCCTTTCTTATGCACAGACATAAGACATGAAGCCTTAGAATTAACTATTTATGTAACTCAGCTCTCAGCTTTTCAATAGGCATTAATGGAACTCCAGGAGGTGACTCCTGACCCCGCCTCTAAGTAAAGGAAGTCTCTATTTGAGCCAGGAAGTGAGGTCCTGACAAAAACATTGGGATCTGGAGGCCAATCTCTCGAGCCCCCTCTGGAAAGGCCCTACCAGGTTATTCTATCTTCTGCCACAGCTGTCAAAGTGCCAGGAATTGATTTGTGGGTGCATCACTCTCGAGTTAAGAGGTGGCACCCTGACCAGAACTAAGCAGCGCCATTTTGTGTCTTGACTTTCTATGCTCTGACTTTGTACTTTTCGAATGGGCCTAATAATCTGTGTGAGCCTACTTCTGCACACTCCAAAATCCTGAGTCTGCTGTTTGACTCTCAAGACAATGCCTTCCTGTCCTGGGCTCATTCCTATGCCACATTCCACAGCTGGTCTAATTGCTGGGTTTGTAGAGCACTCCCCTCCTCAAGTGGAAGACTTCCCATGGTGGGTTTCTCCACTTCAAGGAAAGGACTCTCTTCAACTCTGTGATGACATCTAACAACCATAAGATGGACTGGTGCAACACTTTGTACTTTAACTATGGAGATAATGTGACTTTTAGTTTTGATTATACACTGTCTTGATTTAATGACTGTTTTGCCTTACATCTGTAACTGTAGAACAGGGTTTGTTTCTAACCGTCTGAAAGCTTTTAAGTTACAAATGGTTGTCCAAGCTACTAGGAGTAGCACAGCCTCCTCCAACTATTACTTGGGGCCCCTGGATCAGAGACCCTCAAAATGAGGGTTAGGAGAATATGTTGCCTCAATAATTTAGAGACCACACCCCTAAATAGCAGGAAGTAGTTAGGGAATGAAAACAATACCCCTTTCCCTTGGCAACTTAATTCTCCTCAAAGAAAAGGGAGGAATGAGAGAGTCAATTCCTAGGAGGTTGATAACAAGTCCGGGGGTCCCCAGGGAGAGAGGGGTCTGGAATTCTCAAGGAGGAAAGGACAAATGGGTTTTTTCCTCTACATTCCTTAGGATTATGCAACAATAATGTATCCTGCTTGAGGACAGTTTCAGGAATAAACTTTCTGGCTAATAGTTTTACCTTAAAATGTAAATTATGGCAGTGGGTCTAATAAGGTCTTTACAACCTCCAGAAATTCTTTTGATTCACTGTAATAAGTAATTTAAAAGTATGTAACTCCATTGCTAATACTAGTGAGGGGGCACTCTTTCTGCCCGCTTTTGATGTCTAGGTCAGAAGCGTTCGCTATCCCTTTTATGCTTTAAAACTTTGTTACACAAAAGCTCTGAGTGATCAAGCCTCACCTCTGGCCCTGGATTGAATTCTTCTCCTCTGGAGGCCAAGAATCCTGCGTCTTGCATGGTTCAGCAACAACTTTTCAGTAGGACCCAGAGACCAGCAGATGTGATTTTTGCTACTCTCTGCGGGTCTCAGAGGACCAAAGTTTCCAGTTTTCCAAAGCAGAGCTTCACTGCATATTCTATGACTTTATACATTCCCAATTCCAGGCAGCTCTAGATGAGCAGGAGGAGTTAAACATCAGGCAGGTCAATACTGCCTGGACATGGACCATTTTTGTTGAATTCCAACCCTTCTGAGACTTTGGTGTCTACTCTGCATGCTCTGGTAATCCTTTTTCTTTAGAGGTCTAATGCTGCCCTTGAAGGAAAAGGAAGAGCTCTTCTTTTCCCCATGTTGCATTTTTTATTCCTTTTGCTAATAAAGTGTTTGTGGATCCTTTTCATCCCAACATACACCTGAAAAGCCTCTTACAAATGAGCTGAAGTAGAGGTGATGATCAGGGTGCAGCATTCTGTTTCTGTTGTGCTTGGGATATGGTATCTACCCCAGAGATGGGGCTGGACTGGGGAGGAGAGACTTCGTTTTCTTGGCCTAGAATAGAGTTTCTGCTTCAAGGGGTTGGGGGTGAAAACAAACCACAGGTAGGCTATTCCTTCCAGGATAAAAGCATAGCCACAGACTGCTACAAGCTGGAGGAAGGAGTAGCCCCAAACCTGTCCCCCATCTTGGCTGCACACATCTGGGGTAGAACTCTCATGACATGAAACTGATTGGGGATGGGTGGGAATGGAGTGGCCGTGGCTCAAATGCCACAGTTTTTACTGAAACACAGTTCTTAGTAGAGTTTTTGAATGATTTTTTAAAAATTTGTTGTATCTCCATAAGACAGTTTTCAAGCCCTGTAAAAGATTTTTAACATATATATTTTTTCAATAGTTAATTGTCTATGTGTGAGTAGGCTCACTACACTCCTTATTCTATCATTCCAGAAACTTCACTATTCATTTTTAACATCCCCAAATTGTAAAAATATGAAACTAACTTAGTTCTGTCTCAACTTTTGAGAGACCCTGGTTGGCCCTGGTTGGTATGTTATGGAAACTCAATTTTTAATTAATGAGCAAATGAACAAGTGGGAACTGATGGTATTATGGAAGATGGAAGCAGAAATTTAGAAGACTATTGTGGTAGTTGAGTGGACAGTGTCCTCTTTTTCTGCTAACTTCTCCTCCATTTTCTTTTCAACCAGAGACTTTAGAAATTTAGGCAATTTAGGAATACGGGATTTTCAAAATCTTAAATCTCTGGGCACTAGAATCAGTAGCTTTTCTCCCAAAGGGGCCAAGATTAAAAGAATAGGAAGTGTAAATCTAATCTACCTCTGAACCCCAACTTTTATTTCAATCCATTGTTCACAGACTTTTTCAGTATAACTGCAATGACTTAGTGTCTTTGTATTAACCCTGTGTCCCATAAGAAGACAACAAGATTGGAAATGCATGGAATGAGAACAAGCGAAAATACCCTACCAAATATGAAAATTACAGGCCTTTGTAGGTACTTGAAACGGAAAGTGAAGTCACTCAGTCGTGTCCAACTCTTTGTGACCCCACGGACTGTAACCTATGAGGCTCCTCCATCCATGGAATTTTCCAGGCAAGAGTACTAGAGTGGGTTGCCATTTCATTCTATTAATCTCTGCCCTGGCATGGATGGAGGAAAAGATGGATGGCAAAAGGATCCCATTGAACTTTATAGAAACTCTATTGCAGACAAATATACAGTTGATATGTATATCTATTTAATATGGCTTGATCCTATTCCAGTTGTCCCTGATGCACAAGGGAAGTGTGTGATATATGCATCATTTTCCCTAACTAAAACCACCAAATTAATTAATCATCACATAGCAATCTGTTACAAAACTAATGGTTTGTTCATTTTTATTTTATACCAGTTATAGATGTTGAGAGACATTTATATGTGACTATAATGGACTAATATTACTATTGGAAAACATTCAAAACTCTTCCTTCCTCCCTCCCCCCACTCCAGCTAATTTCCTCTCTTTCACTGTTACTCATTGAATAGTGAAGATGAAGAGTGAATGTGTAGGATTCACATGTGGAAATTATTGTCAGAATTGAAAATGATCATTTGCTCATGACTGAAAAATTGCACAATTTATTTTTTCAGTTATTTACCTCCTGTGGAAATCTGGACCTACTAGTTGCCTTTTAATATCTATTCTCCCTCTCTTTCTCACTAATGACACATCAGATTTTAGCTGGCCCTAATGGCATCTAGAGGAAAGACTGCATTTCCCAGCTTCCCTTGCAGGTATATGTGGCCTTGTGACTTACTTTGGGTCTATCAAATGTAGGTAAAAGTGTCCAGTTTTATTTGTGGGAAATATCCTTAAAGGGAAAAGCATATTTGTCCCTGTGTTTTTCCTGCTACTTCTTGTTCGGTCGCTCAGTCATTTCTGACATTTTGAGACCCCATGGACTGCAACATGCTAGGATTTCCTGTCCATCACCATCTCCCAGAGCTTGCTAAAATTCATGTCCATTGAGTCTGTGATGCCATCCAGCCATCTCATCCTCTGTCATCCCCTTCTCTTCCTGCCTTGAATCTTTCCCAGCATCAGGATATTTTCTAATGAGTTGCCACTTCACATCAGGTAGCCAAAGTATTGGAGCTTCAGTATCAGTCCTGGCAATAAATATTCAGGGTTGATTTCCTTTAGAATTGACTGGTTTGATCTCTTCAGTCCAGCGGACTCTCAAGAGTTTTCTCCAACATAGTAGTTCAAAAGCATCAATTCTTTACCACTAAGTCTTCTTTATGGTCCAACTCTCACATCCCTACATGACTCCTGGAAAAACCATAGATTTGACTATATGGATCTTTGTCAGCAAAGTAATGTCTCTGCTTTTTAATATGCTGTCTGGATTTGTCACAGTTTTTTTCCAAGGAGCAAGTGTCTTAATTTCATGACTGCAGTCACCATCTGCAGATGAGTGCAATTGTGCAGTAGTTTGAACATTCTTTGGGCTTGTCCTTCTTTGGATTGGAATGAAAACTGATCTTTTCCAGTCCTGTGGCCACTGTTGAGTTTTCCAAATTTTGCTGGCATAATGAGTGCAGCACTTTCACAGCATCATCTTTTAGAATTTGAAATAAATCATCTGGAATTCCATCACCTCCACTAGCCTGTAAGTGAGTTATTACACCATTATGGTTATCTGAGTCATTATGATCTTTTTATATTGTCTTCTGTGTATTCTTGCCTGGAGAATTCCATGGATAGAAGAGCCTGGCAAGCTACAGTCCATGGGGTCACAAAGAGTGAGACATGACTGAGCAACTAACGCTTTCTGTGTATTCTCACCACCTCTTCTTAGTATCTTTTGCTTCTGTTAGATACATACCATTTTGGTATTTTATTGTGCCCATCTCTGCATGAAATGTTACCTTTGTATCTCTAATTTTCTAGGAGAGATCTCTAGTCTTTCCCATTCTATTGTTCATTTCTTTGCATTGATCACATAGGAAGGTTTTCTTATCTCTTCTTGCTATTCTCTGGAGCTCTGCATTCAGATGGGTATATCTTTCCCTTTCTTCTTTGCCTTTTGCTTCTCTTCTTTTCTAAGCGATTTGTAAGACCTTCTCAGACAAACATTTTGCTTTTTTGCATTTCTTTTTCTTGGGGATGACTTCCCTGGTGGCTCAGATGGTAAAGCATCTGCCTGCAATATAGGAGTCCCAGGTTCAATCCCTGGGTTGGGAAGATCTCCTGGAGAAGGAAATGGCAACCCACTCCAGTATTCCTGCCTGGAGAATCCCAGGGATGGAGGAGCCTGGTAGGCTACAGTCCATGGGATCGCAAAGTGTTGGACACGACTGAGCGACTTCACTTCACTTCACTTCTTGGTGATGGTTTTGGTCATCACCTCTTACACAGTGTTATGAAATCCCATCTATAGTTGTAGCGGCACTCATCAGATCGTAGTTCCTTGGATCTGTTTGTCACTTTCACTGTGTAATTGCAAGGGTTTTGATTCCTGCTGCTGGAATGACTTTAATAATGCTTATTCTTAAAGAGCTACCTTAACCTATGATGCAGTCAAAGTTATAGAATTCTGGGTTCCTGACAACTCTATAAAACTGCTATTCTTCCCTGGACTGCCCATGTGTGAGCACTTTAAATGAGAACATAAAATTGTATTTTTAAGCCAATATTATTTTGCCTTTACTTTCATGAGTTTCTGAATCTATTACAAATTTAATCTCATCTGTTCATCAGTAAATCAGTTTTTAGTTAGAAAGTGATAAATGTGGTATTAGGCGATGTTTGTAAAAGCACTATGCGTATTTGTGATGAGAGTGGATAATCAAAAATCACTGATATACTGCCTAATAAAACAGATTTGAGGTATAATTAACATAGAATTTAAAACTCTATGTATTTACGTTGTTCAGTTTATTGAAGTTTGACATATGTGCACACCTTTGAAACTATGATCTAAATTAAGATATTAAATATCTCCAACACATCCAGATTTCCTTTTGCTCCTTAACTTTCCCCTTTCTCCTGCTTCTTCCTGTACATACCTAACTCCAACCACAGGCAATCACTGATCTTCTTTCTTACACCGTGGAATACTGCTGACTTATAATTATTGATGAGTAGTATTGCATTCGGGGAAGGCAATGGCACCCCACTCCAGTACTCTTGCCTGGAAAATCCAATGGATGGAGGAGCCTGGTGGCCTGCAGTCCATGGGGTCCCTGAGAGTCCGACAGGACTGAGCAAATTCACTTTCACTTTTCACTTTCATGCATTGGAGAAGGAAATGGCCACCCAGTCCAGTGTTCTTGCCTGGAGAATCCCAGGGATGGGGGAGCCTGGTGGGCTGCCGTCTCTGGGGTCGCACAGAGGCGGACATGACTGAAGCGACTTAGCAGCAGCAGCAGCAGCGGCAGTATTGCATTGTAAAGGTGAATCTATCATAATTTGTTTATCCATTCACTGGTTAATATATGTTTAGGTAGTTTTCAGTTTGGGGTATTATCAGTTCAGTTTAGTTCAGTCACTCAGTCGTGTCCGACTCTTTCTACAGCTCGCCAGGCTTTCCTGTCCATGACTAACTCCCGGATTTCACTCAAACTCACATCCACTGAGTCTGTGATGCCATCCAGCCATCTCATCCTCAGTCGTCCCCTTCTCCTCCTGCCCCTAATCCCTCCCAGCATCAGTCTTTTCCAATGAGTCAACTCTTTGCATGAGGTGGCTAAATTACTGAACTTGGCCATGAATGTTGGAAAGGCCCAAGGCTTCTTCAAGAAGGGAGATGTGGTCATTGTGCTGACCGGGTGGCGCCCTGGTTCTGGCTTCACCAACACCATGTGTGTGGTTCCTGTGCCGTGATGGACTCCGAAGCCCCTCCTCCAGCCCCTGTCCCACCTCTCTTCCCCAAACCATCCATTAGGCCAGCGTTGCTTGTAGTGCTCACTTGAGGCTGTAGTGTGGCACTGGTGGGCTGGGACGCCAGGGAAGAAGATGAATACCTCTGTGAAACCTGGCTGGTTTTAAGACTCTGCTTGGGTGGGGTAGTTCAGAGCTGGGCCACCCCTCACATGGCTGCATCCAAGCAAGGGATAAAGGAGGGATGCAGGCATGACTGGAGGCCCCAGAGCTTCACACAGAGGGCAACAGCTCCTGCTTCCTTTCCTTTGTGTACCTGATTCAGTTCCTGTAGAAAATGGATATTCAGAGAATTCCCAGCCCTGGTCCGGGATCAAGAGTAGGGGCCTTACTGGAGTTTCAATTTTAGCATCATTCCTTCCAAAGAACACCCAGGACTGATCTCCTTTAGGATGGACTGGTTGGATCTCCTTGCATTCCAAGGAACTTTCAAGAGTCTTCAACAGCACAGTTCAAAAGCATCAATTCTTCGCTCTCAGCTTTCTTCACAGTCCAACTCTCACAACCATACATGACTACTGAGAAAACCATATCCTTGACTAGATGGAACTTTGTTGGCAAAGTAATGTCTCTGCTTTTGAATATGCTATCTAGGTTGATCATAACTTTTCTTCCAAGGAGTAAGTGTCTTTTAATTTCACGGCTACAGTCACCATCTGCAGTGATTTTGGAGCCCCCAAAATAAAGTCAGCCACTGTTTCCACTATTTCCCCATCTATTTCCCATGAAGTGATGGGACCAGATGCCATGATTTTAGTTTTCTGAATGTTGAGCTTTAAGACAACTTTTCCACTCTCCTCTTTCACTTTCATCAAGAGGCTTTTTAGTTCCTCTTCACTTTCTGACATAAGGGTGGTGTTATCTTATGGCAGAAATACTAACTCTTGTGTGTAAAATTTTTGTGAACATCTACTTTCACCTCTCATAAGTAAATAACTAGGAGTAGAGTGGCTGGTCATGGTAGGTTTATGTTTAACATTTTAAGAAACTGCCAAACAATATTCCAGAGTTTTGCCCATTTTGTCTTCCCATTAGAAGTATAGAAGAGTTCAGCTCCTCCACATCCTAGCACTTAATATGGTTAGTTTTTATTTTTTTTTAATTTTAGGCATTATAATAGATTCTAATAGATGTGTATTTGTATCTCACCGTGGTTTCTGTTTGCATCTCCTTCATAGTAATAATGTTGAGAATCTTTTCGTACTTTTCCTTGATATATGTTTCTTTGGTGAAATTTATGCTCAGATTTCTTGCCTGTTTTTGGTTTGATTTGCTTTTTCCTACTATTGAGTTTTAGGGTTGTTTTGAGATTTTGTTTACAATTCCTCTGTCAGGTATGTGAGTTGCAGATTATTTTCTCAGGTCTGTGACTTGTTTTATTCTTCTCTTAACAGCATCTTTCAAAAAACAGAAGTTACTAATTTTGATGAAGTTCATCTTATCAATTTTTTAAAAGAGATCTTTGTCTAACCAAAGGTCACAAAGATTTTCCCCTGTACTTTTAAAATGATTTTAATGGCTTTAGGGTTGTTAACTTAGGTCTTTGGTTCATATTGACTTAATTTTTATATTATTAAGGTTTGTATATGGTTAATTGAAGTTCTTTTTCCTTTTCCTTTTTTTTTCCTTTCTTCAAGTATCTCTGTATCACATTTAGATCTAATAAACTCTCAATCTGTTCACCAGGAAGCTCTTGCCCAAAGATTGCTTGATAGAGTAGTCTTGGAAATAGCTGTATCTGCTTTCATGGTGTGAAGGCTGCTTGGGAAGAACATGCCCTTGGTAGAAAACTTAAGGCAGACCCTGAAGATTCTAGGCATTATAGGCTTTGAAGATAAGAAGGAAGTTCTTTTTCTAAGGGAGATCAAAACAGCACACCTCTATGACTGTCAGTTATATTCTGCATAGGTAACTACAGCCTTTATTAGTGAATAGTTAATGTAATAATTATCATAACGTATAAACTGAGTTTCAGTGGTGACATAATGTATGTTCTTTGTTGATTAAACCAAATAACACTTATCCAGTAAAGATTTATTGAGTGCCTATAATATGTTCAACACTGTTTTAGACTATGGGAATACTGTGTCGAATGGATATTGTACCTCTTTTCATGGAGCTGACATTCCTGTGGGGATATATTCAGTTGAGCTGTGAAGTTATTGACTTTAGATAGACACAAGCTAACAAATTACACACACTAAATTGGGCCTTCTGCGGACTTGATGTCATTCAGCCTACCGATAGGTAGGCTAGCAAAGACTGCTGGCAGCAAATATGTGTTACTTCTTTATCCCTCATTTTGCTGCTCTCAACCCCACAGCTGAAGAGTTGCCTCTGAAAAATAAAACCCACCAGAAACTGGAGGCTTCCATTCCTGGATCATGAAGAAAGGCATTCTGGCATTTGCTAATGTAAGCTTGGCCCCTCTGAGAATCTATACTTGTGGTCTTAGAACAAATCCTAGGTCCTGTCCCATAGGCTAGGATGAGTTTTTTTAACAAGTACCAGATGCCAATATCTTAAGAGGTCAGCCTGGGCCCACACTCCTCCTATTCTCTGGTATATATTGCTTTATAATGTCAAGCTGCCTCTAATTCCAATCCAAAAGGCAAACATTTAATGATTTCTTATATTCCTGACCCAATCATATACACACTAAGTCTGTGGTTTAATCAAATTGTTCTATTTGTTAAAAAAAAACAGTATGACTAGAAATTATAGATAAAAACTTATAAAAAGGTACATGAAAGCATGGAAAAGGGCTTTGTAGTTTCATATTGCTACTAATTGTCCAACTCACTATAAAGTAAGGCACAAAAGGAATTGCCTATCTGAGAGGACAAAGTTCTTTAAGAATGGGAAGCTATTTTCAGGAACTAAACATATAAAATCATTACCATGAAAATCAGCTTTTGAGGGATAGGATAAGTTGGGGACTAATTTCTAGTGGTAAGAGCTAGTAAAGCCTAAGGGATGTGTTCCTCTCCTTAAGTCTTGAGTGAGGAGTCACTCACCTCCCTAGAAAGAGATGTCAGTGGACGATAAAAGCTCTAGCAAGGCAATTTTCTACCAAAATCTAGTTGTACACCATTCACAGCAGAGAGAATATAACATCACCGGAGGACTGGAGATAGTCTGGGCTCGGTGGAGAGGCAGGTGCTCTAAGATCTTCAGCAGAATCAGGAATAACTCAGGATCTGGAATAATCAAGTGAAAAGATCTCTACCTCACCTGGGCATTTATCTCCCATTCCTCCCCCACACCCCCAGACAATAATGCGAATATTGATTTGCCCCATTCTTCATGCAGCTTGGGGGCACTGCTACCGAATCATAGCTTAGTTTTCAAAAGAAGGCTGAACCCCTGGACTAGCAAACCTATGAGGAAATTTTAGTCTCCAAACAAACTGCTAAGGCAGAAGAATTTATTCTCTGTCCTCCAGACCTCTCCTTGTAGTTTGACATGATTTGTATTATTTTAAAGTGTATTCATTTATGAGGATAACAGATTTCAGGTTATTTTTGGGTCTTCAGCAGGAAGATAACCTTCTATAACATTAATATAATAAAACACAGCAGGTCCTGACAGATTTATGGATTCCATTAGCCAGAACATATAATAGGGAAACCTAACCTTGTATGGCTTGTGTGAGTGGGTTTGGAAGGTTTCACTGAAGAACAGATAATTTATTTTATTTTGTAATTGAAGCATGGTTGATTTATAAGGTTGTGTTAATTTCTGCTGCAGCAAAGTGATTCAGTTATACATACATGTACATTCTTTTTTAATGTTCTTTTCCACTGTGTTTTTTGATAGGGTATTGAATATAGAGGGCTTGTATGTACAGATCCTCTGCTACACAGTAGGACCTTGTTGTTTATCCATTCTCTCTATAAAAGCATACACCTGCTAACCCCAGCCTCCTACTTCTTCCCTCTCCCAACCTTCTGCCCTTTGGCAACCACAAGTCTGAAGAAGAGATACTTTAAATATAACTTATGGTAGTGGTGCCTTGTGCTGAGAGCAGTTCAGGTGGAAGGAAAACTTTGTCAAAGGCTCTCAAACTACAGAAACCTGACATTTTGAAGAACTAAATAAAGAGCAACATAACTGTGAATGAATAGAACAGGACAAGGTGAAAGTGAAGAGGTCATTCAGGTATGACCTAAATCAAATCCTTTACAATTAAACAGTAGAAGTGACAAATAGATTCAAGGGACTAGATCTGATAGACAGAGGGTCTGAAGAACTATGGATGGAAGTTTGTGACATTGTACAGGAGGCAGTGATCAAGACCATCCCCAAGAAAAAGAAATGCAAAACAACCAAAATGACTGTCTGAGAAGGCCTTACAAATAGCTGTGCAAAGAAGAGAAGCAAAAGACAAAGGAGAAAAGGAAAGGTATACGCATTTGAATGCAGAGATTCAAAGAAAAACAAGGAGAGATAAGAAAGCCTTCCTCAGTGATCAATGCTAAGAAAAAGAGGAAAACAATAGAATGAGGAAGACTAGAGATCTCTTCAAGAAAATTAGAGATAGCAAGGGAACATTTTATGCAAACATGGGCTCAATAAAGGACAGAAATGGTATGGACCTACCAGAAGCAGAAGATATTAAGATGTAGCAAGAATACACAAAAGAACTGTACAAAATGATCTTCACAACCCATATAATCATGATAGTATGATTACTCACCTGTAGCCAGACATCCTGGAATGCAAAGTCAAGTGAGCCTTAGGAAGCATCACTATGAATAAAGCTAGATGATCTGTTCTTTAGTATTTTATTCCCCACAAAATCTCTCTCTCTCTCTCTCCTTTTTTTCTCTCTCTCTCTTCCTGTCTTTTACTCTATGGAGCCAGTCACCATTCTGAGCAGCTGATAAATATTAACTTACCTATTTCCCACATGGTCTGATGAGATTGATGTTGCTATTTTTCCCATTTTACAGAGAAAGAAACTTAGATCAGAAAAACCAAATAACTTGTTCACAGTTAAGAGTCTCCTGAATGTTAGAGCCAGGTTTCCAATTCAAAACTATTCTTCCTCCCAAGAACAATTGGATGTAGTAAAGAAATTTGAAGAGAGGAAAGAAAGCATTAGTTCTGTTTTTATTTGCTTATTTATTTAGTAATTCTCTATGCATTTGGCTGTGCCAGGTCTTAGTTGCTGCACATGGGATCTTTGATCCTCATCCTGGCAAGCAGGACTTTTCAGCTGTGGCATGCGGGATCTTTAGTTGCGGCACAGGAACTCTTAGTTGTGGCACGTAGGATCTATTTCCCTGACCAGGGATCAAGCCCAAGTCCCTCTGCATCGGGATCATGAAGCCTTAGCCACTGAGCTACCAGAGAGGTAGCTTAAGAGACTGTTCTAGCCAAAATGTGGAGAAAAGATGGAAAGAGCAGGTAGACCAGTCTGGGATATACTATGATATTCTAGATGAAGCATGATGGTACCTTGAAGCACAGCAGTGATTGAAGGTAAGAGATACTTAAGACTTACACTAGACAGGAGAGGAAGGGTCAAGAATGAGACCGATCATACTGGACAAACCAAGTAGGGAGTTGGGGGTGTCATTTAAGAACTAGGGTACACTTCAGTTTTTCATGTGTTGAGTTTAGAAATAGAAATATGGAATAGGCATTTTAGTGGGTGGGCAATCTGAAGGAGATCAGCCCTGGGATTTCTTTGGAAGGAATGATGCTAAAGCTGAAACTCCAGTACTCTGGCCACCTGATGTAAAGAACTGACTCATTGGAAAAGACCCTGATGCTGGGAGGGATTGGGGGCAGGAGGAGAAGGGGACGACCGAGGATGAGATGGCTGGATGGCATCACGGACTCGATGGACGTGAGTCTGAGTGAACTCCGGCAGTTGGTGATGGACAGGGAGGGCTGGCGTGCTGCGATTCATGGGGTCACAAAGAGTCGGACACGACTGAGCGACTGAACTGAACTGAACTGATAGAGCAGATGAGTAAAGTCTGGTTGGATATAGGAACTTCAGATTCATCTTCACATAGCTACTATAGATATTAACTAAAGCCATGGTAAGAGTTGAAATTGCCTAAAGGGAGTGTAGAGAAGAGAATGCCAATGACTCAATTATTAAATAATTTATTTACTAAATTTACTTTTAGTAATTAAAAGAATTGCTAAATAAATAAATGGAAATAAGCCTAATTATTCCTTTGATGAATCCACAAAGTTGCCTTATTGTTCTGTAATATATTTTTTAAATTATGAAATAATGTTTTCAGTTTGTGAGAACTAGGTTTATAATTAGAAATTTAATTTAAATTTTGGATTTATGACACCTCAAGAAGTAAATAAGACTACTTGTGCTTTCTGTGGTTATGCCTTGAATTTCTGAGAAGCTAGTCTTATCTACCATGCTTCTTGCCATCCTAGAATAAGGGCTAATTTTGCACTGTACTCTGGGATAACCCTGGAAGATGATAAAGACAGATCATCAGAGAGTAAGTAATAGGCCTGTTAAAAAGGAAATACTTTCAATTTTTTTACTTGTTTGTTTCACTTTTCATAAGTAAACCTGCCTCTCTTCTGGAAAATGTCCTCCCATTCACAACATGAAATTTTGCATTCCAAGACACCATGTATCTACTTCATTCTTTTACATTTATTGTGTTGTACACACACATGTCAGGGAAAGGAGGTTTGAGAAGAGATGACCCCAGATGCAGAGATGACCTATGCTGGATCATATTACTAGTATTGTTTGGTATGGGCAGCCACAGATGCTCTATAAATACCTTTAGATTTGACTAATAGATCAAATGATACAAGTCTTGTGTTTTTACAAATTATATTCACCATCCATTCATTAACTGATTTACCATCATTCATTAAGGCTTATAATAAACATCTGCCTTGTTATGGATATTTGTCTTTTAAGCTTTATAAATGCTCAGTATGATATATATATAACACACGTAAATAGGGCCTCCCTGGTGGCTTAGCAGTAAAGAATATGCCTGCAGTGCAGGAGACTTGCAGGAGATGCAGGTTTGATCCCTGGGTTGGGAAGATCTCCTGGAGGAGGAAATGGCAACCCACTCCAGTAATCTTGCCTGGAAATCCTCATGGACAGAGGAAACTGGTAGGCTACAGTCCACAGGGTTGCAAAGAGTTGGACATGACTGAGCAGTTAAATAGCAACAACAATGCACCTAAATAGGAATAAATCCTGAATAAGATGTTTAAACAAATAGCCACCTGTATTGCTAAAATCCTGTGATAAGCAATATGCAAAGATATGATACACATACTTTAAAAACTGTTTGTGTGCACTGCCAATATGCATATTCCTGTGACGTATCTGTTATGCTGGCTCTCAACAGAGGTGTGTACATATGTTCACCAAAAGATATAAGCTAGAAAGTGCACGACAGCAGTATTGATTGCAGCCATAAGCTAGAGACTAACCGAATGCCATCAGTGCTCAAAGGAAGACAGAATGCTGTACACCGAAGAGAGTGAGCACTGCAGACACACAATGGGCAATTGCTTTCTGACAGAGGCAGCGAGGTCTTTCTATGGAAAAGGAATAGTCTTTTCAAAAAATGGTGATGGAACAGCTATAAAAATATTAAAGACTGAGTGTTGAAAAAGACCTTATACAATTTGCAAAAATGATTTGAAGTTAATCATAGACCTAAACATTTAAGCCAAGACTACAATGTTTTTAGGAAAAAAATTGATAACATTTTCATACCTTTGGCATAGGAAAGGTCTTCTTACATAGGACACAAAAAACACCATAAAACAAATCGTACAGTGGGCTTCATAAACTTATAGTCTTGTGCTTTTCAAAAATCACTGTTGAGAAAATTAAAATGTGAGTCAGATTAGGACTATTAAATTCACATATCTGTCAAAGGACTTATATCCAGAATATATAAGGAACCTCTATGAAATAATAATTAAAATATTAATAACCTAATTTAGTAATGGGCAAGAGATTGCAATAGACATTTTACAAAAGAAAATAAGCTCATGGCAAGCCAATGTAATTAATCATATTGGAAATGCAAATAAAAATCACACTCACACCCATTAAAATGACTACGGTTAAGAAAACTGATAACACTAAGTGTAGGTGGGGTACGAGCAATGGGCATGCTCATTCAGCTGGCTGGAGTGAAGAGCACTGGAACCACTTTGGAATAGTTGTCAGTTTCTAATAAAAATTAAACATATATCTCCTTTCTCTCTTTCCGTATCTAATTTTCCAGAGCCTCTATCTTGAGCTAGACTGAAATTATTATTATGGTCTGCCTTGTAGTGTTTGAATCTTAGGTGAATACATCCCAAATTTCTCCATTAAGTATAATTTTGATTGTATGTTTTTGGATACATCTTTTACCATCTTAAGTGTTCTCTTCTAACTATATTTTGATGAGATTTTTTTTTAATCATTGTTAGGGGTTGAATTTTATCTAATATACATTGTATATCAAAGTCTGGTAGCTCAGTTGGTAAAGAATCTGCCTTCAGTGCAGGAGACCCAGGTTTGATCCCTGAGTTGGGAAGATCCCCTGGAGAAGGAAATGGCAAACCACTCCAGTATTCTTGCCTGGAAAACCCCATGGACAGAGGAGCCTGGTGGGCTGTAGTTCTTGGGCTCATAAGAGTCGGACACAATTTAGCAACTAAACCACCACCAGCTGTAGGATTTTCTCTTCTTATCCTCCAAAATAGTGAACTATATTAAAAGATTTGCTTGAATTCAGCTCTTTTTGCACTCCTGAATTAAACCAACTTGATATATTATTATTTTAAATTTCTATTCAGATAGCTAATATTTCATTTCTGATATTTACATATATTCATAAGTGAAATATGAAGGAATCTGAAGAAAATTTGAAGGAAAAGAATAAACTTTTATTATTTTCAAATGATAGTATTATGTACTGAGAACAACTAAAAGTTCAACATGAAATAAGAAAGTTTGGCACAGTTGCTGAATATAAGATCTTCCTATAAAAATAAAGGAAATTATGCCAAAATAACCATCTAGAAAATCTGTTAGCTACTCCATTCATAATAGTATCAGAATGGTAAAGATATTGAAATTTAAAAACTCAAGACATCTACACATAAAGTTTTAAACTCTAACAAACTATAGTATGAAGATACACACTGAACTTTTTGATAAGACTAATATAAATGTTGGTTTCCCCAAATTCTCTGTAAATTAAAAGCTATCAGTCAAAATTTTAGTTGAAGCTATTGAGGAATTTTGTTGACTATGATGTCACTCCATTCTAAGGGATTCTTGGCCACAGTAGTAGATATAATGATCATCTGAGTTAAATTCACCCATTCCAGTCCATTTTAGTTCACTGATTCCTAAAATGTCGACAGTCACTCTTGCCATCTCCTGTTTGAACACTTCCAATTTGCCTTGATTCATGGACCTAACATTCCAGGTTCCTATGCACTCTTGCTCTTTACAGCACTGGACTTTACTTCCAGCACCAGTCCTATTCACAACTGGATGTTGTTTTTGCTTTGGCTCCATCCCTTCATTCTTTCTGGAGTTATTTCTCCACTGATCTCCAGTAGCATATTGGGCACCTACTGACATGGGGAGTTTGTCTTTCAGTGTCCTATCTTTTTGCCTTTTCCATGGGGTTCTCAAGGCAGGATACTGAAGTCATTTGTCTTTCCATTCTCCATTGGACCACATTTTGTTAGACCTCTCCACTATGGCCCATACATCTTGGGTGGCCCTACATGGACTGGCTCTTAGTTTCATTGAGTTAGACAAGGCTGTGGTCCATGTGATCAGAATGGTTAGTTTTCTGTGATTGTGGTTTTCAGTCTGTCTGCCCTCTGATGGAAAAGGATAAGAGGCTTATGGAAGCTTCCTGATGGAAGAGACTGTCTGAGGGAAAAACTGGGTCTTGTTCTCATGGGCAGGACCATGCTCAGTAAATCTCTAATCCAATTTTCTATTGATGAGCGGGGCTGTGTTCTCTCCCCTGCTATTTACCTGGGGCCAAACTGTGGTGGAGGTAATGAAAATAATGGCCACCTCCTTCAAAGGGTCCCATGCACACATTGCTACACTCAGTGCCCCTGACCATACAGCAGGCCACCACCAACCCACGCCTCCACCAGAGACTCCTGGACACTCACGGGCAAGTCTGGGTCAGGCTGTTGTGGGGTGCTGCTCCTTTCTCCTGGGTCATGGTGTGCACAAGCTTTTGTTTGTGCCCTCCAAGAGTCTGCTTACCCAGTCCTGTGTAACTTCTGGCATCTCTATGGTGGGGTTAATGGTGACCTCCTCCAAGAGGGCTTATGCCATACCCAAGTCTGCTGTACTGAGAGCCCCTGCCCCTGCAGCAGTCCACTGCTGACTGGTACCTCCACAGGAGTCACTCAAACACCATCGTGTCTCAGTCTCTGTGGGGTCTCTATATTCTGGTGTGCACAAGGTGTTTTTTTGAGCCCTCTGAGCATCTCTGGCAGGTATGGGGTTTTATTCTAAACGTGATTTCCCCCCCTCCTACCATCTTGCTGGATCTTCTCCTTTGCCCTTGGACGTGGGTTATCTCCTCACAGTCACTCCAGTGCCACACAGCCATCACTTCTTTTTCTTCTTAGCCATCATAGTCAACAGAAGAGTCCAAAATGTAGTCCTTGGGAGCAATTTCAAAAATGATAGAATGACCTCTCTTTGTTCCAAGGAAAACCAGTATCATGGTAATCCAAGTCTATGCCCCGACCAGTAATGCTAAAGAAGCTGAAGTTGAATGGTTCTATGAAGACCTACAAGACCTTTTAGAACACTCCCCCTCCCCCAAAAAAGTCCTTTTCATTATAGGGGACTGGAATGCAAAAGTAGGAAGTCAAGAAATACCTGGAGTAACAGGCAAATTTGGCCTTGGAGTACAGGATGCAGCAGGGCAAAGGCTAATAGAGTTTTGCCAAGAAAATACACTGGTCACAGCAAATACCCTCTTCCAATAACACAAGAGAAGACTCTACACATGGACATCACTAGATGGTCAATACTGAAATCAGATTGGTTATATTCTTTGCAGCCAAAGAAGGAGAACCTCTATTCGGTCAGCAAAAACAAGACCAGGAGCCGACTGTGGCACAGACCATGAACTCTTTATTGCCAAATTCAGACTTAAATTGAAGAAAGTAGGGAAAATCACTAGACCATTCAGGTATGACCTAAATCAAATCCCTTATGATTATACAGTGGAAGTGACAAATAGATTCAAGGGATTAGATCTGATAGACCCAGAGTGCCTAAAGAACTATGGATGGAGGTTCATGACATTGTATGGGAGGCACTGATCAAGACCATACCCAAGAAAAAGAAATGCAAAAGGCAAAATGGTTGTCTGAGGGAGCCTTACAAATAGCTGTGAAAAGAAGAGAAGCAAAAGACAAAAGAGAAAAAGAAAGACATACCTATTTGAATGCAGAGTTTCAAAGAATATCAAGGAGAGATAAGAAAGCCTTCCTCAGTGATCAATGCAAAGAAAAAGAGGAAAACAATACAATGAGAAAGACTAGAGATCTCTTCAAGAACATTAGAGATACCAAGGGAATATTTCATGTGAAGATGGGCTCAATAAAGAACAGAAATGATATGGACCAAGACTTCCCTGTCACTCAAATGGTAAAGAATCTGCCTGCGATTCAGGAGACCAGGGTTCGATCCCTGGGTTGGGAAGTTCCTCTGGAAAAGGGAAGGGCAACCCACTCCAGTATTCTTGCCTGGAGAATCCCATGGACAGAGGAGCCTGTCACAAAGAGTCAGACACGACTGAGCGACTAATACACACACAACAGAAGCAGAGGATATTAAGAGGTGGCAAGAATACACTAAAGAACTAGAGAAAAGGACCTTCACCACCCAGATAATCATGGTATGATCGCTTACCTATAGCCCAACGTCCTGGACTGCAAAGTTAAGCGGGCCTTAGGAAGCATCACTATGAACAAAGCTAGTGGAGTTGATGGAATTCCAGTTGAGCTTTTGCAAAATTTAAAAGATGATGTTGTGAAAGTGCCGCACTCAATATGACAGCAAATTTGGAAAATTCAACAGTGGCCACAGGACTGGAAAAGGTCAGTATTCATTCCAATCCCAAAGAAAGGCAATAACAAAGAATGCTCAAACTACTGCACAGTTGCACTCATCTCACATGCTAAAAATGTAATGCTCAAAATTCTTCAAGCCAGGCTTCAACAGTATGTGAACTGTGAACTTGCAGATGTTCAAGCTGGATTTACAAAAGGAAATCCAGAGGAACCAGAGATCAAATTGCCAACATTCTTTGGAGCATTGAAAAAGCAAGAGAGTTTCAGAAAAACATCTACTTCTGCTTTATTGACTGTGCCAAAGGCTTTGACTGTGTGGATCACAACAAACTGGGAAATTCTGAAAGATATGGGTATACCAAACCACCTGACCTTCCTCCTAAGAAATCTATATGCAGATCAGGAAGCAACAGTTAGAACTGGATATGGAACAACAGACTGATTACAAATTGAGAAAGGAGTATGTTAAAGCTGTATATTGTCACCCTGCTTATATAATTTATATGCAGAGTACATCATGAGAAATTCTGGGCTGGATGAAGCACAAGCTGGAATCAAGATTGCTGGGAGAAACATCAATAACCTCACATATACAGATGACACTACCCTTATGGCAGAAAGCAAAGAACTAAAGAGCCTCTTGATGAAAGTGAAAGAGGTGAGTGAAAAAGTTGACTTGAAACTCAATATTCAGAAAACTAAGATCATGGCATCTGGTCCCATCACTTCATGGGAAATAGATGGGGAAATAGTGGAAACAGTGGCTGACTTTATTTTGGGGGGCTCCAAAATTACTGCAGATGCTGATTGCAGTCATGAAATTAAAAGACATTTACCCCTTAGAAGGTAAGTTATGACCAACCTAGACAGCATATTAAAAAGCAGAGACATTGCTTTGCCAACAAAGGAATATCTAGTCAAGACTATGGTTTTTCTAGTGCTCATGCATGGTTGTGAGAGTTGGACTATAAAGAAAGCTAAACACTGAATAACTGATGCTTTTGAAATGTGATGTTGGAGAAGACTTTTGAGAGTTCTTTGGTCTGCAAAGAGATCCAACTAGTCCATCCTAGAGGAAATCAGCCCTGAATATTCATTGGAAGGGCCAATGCTGAAGCTGAAACTCCAATACTTTGGCCATCTGATGTTAAGAACTGACTCTTTTGCAAAGACCCTGATTCTGGGAAAGATTGAAGGCAGGAGGAGAAGGGGAAAACAGAGGATGAGATGATTGGATGGCATCACCAACTCAATGGACATGAGTTTGAGTAAACTCTGGGAGTTTATGACGGACAGGGAAGCCTGGGGTGCTGCAGTCCATGGGGTTACAAAGTCAGACATATTGAGTGACTGAACTGAACTGATTGAAGAATTTCATAAACTTGCTCTAAAATTCATGTGCATGTGACTAAGTTATTAAAAAGAAGAAAACTCTAAGGAAGAACGAGGCCTACCAGATATTATTGCTATAAAGCTACCACAATAAAATATTTAGATGTTGACAAAAAGAGACAAAGCAGGCTGAGAGAAGAGAAGGGAGGACTGAGATTCAGAACTCAGTCCCCAGGGCTGCGACCCTCCAGCCTGAGTCTGCACTGATCTGGCTCTTCCTCCTGGAGCTGCTCGTGTGTTCTGTGTGTCCTTGCTATTCTCTTGTCCTTTCCTGGGCTAGACTTCAGCAGATTCTCTATGTCTAAGCCAGCTTGCTCTGCCTGTGAGTGCTTGTTTGGTGATCTCTAAAATGAGGCTTTGTTTCCCAGCAATGGTTTCTAGAAGATGTCTGCCACGCTTGTTACCTTGGGTGCAGCAGGTCCTTAGCCTGGATGCTTACATATCTAAGCATCTGTGAAAGACAGAGCACACTTCAGAACTGTTCTGCCCTGGAGACAAAGAAGCTGGGGTGTTTACCTACCAATTCAGGTCACCGTCGGATGAGGGAGGCTCCCTGTCCTTTCCTCTCATGCGTGTATTTAGTTACTTCTGTGTGGGCTGTGTGCTGTGCTGAGTCACTTTCGTCACGTCTGGCTCTTCACACCCCTATGGACTATAGCTCACCAGGCTCCTCTGTCCATGGGGTTCTCCAGGCAAGAATACTGGCGTGGGTTGCCATGCCTTCCTGCAGGGGATCTCCCTGACCCAGGGATCGAGCCCGCCTCTGTTACATCCCCTGCATTGGCAGGTGGCTTCTTTATTACCACTAGCACCACCTGGGAAGCTCAACCACTTCTGCAGCCTGGGCATTTGTTATTCAGTTGGTTAGTGGTGTCCCATTCTGTGACCCCATGGACTGCAGCACGCCAGGCTTCCCTGTCCTTCACTATCTCCCAGAGTTTGCTCAGACTCATGTCCATTGAGTCAGTGATGCCATCCAGTCATCTCATCCTGTATCTCCCCCTTCTCCTCCTGCCTGTGATCTTATGCTCCCACTGTTGGAGAAAACCCTTAGTCTGAGAGTCATCATTGTTGGTTGTAAAATGCTGTCTGTTAGCTCATACGGGAAGGCTGGGCACCAGAGCTATTATGTTATGTTTCTGCCATCTTTTTGCATATATAGGGAACTTACAAAGTCTTAAGGTTTTAAAGAAACTGGTTAGAAAAACCAAAGCTATATTTAAGTAGTGGTGGTATACTTCTATTACTTGAAACTCTCTGAAAATATCTTGATTTGGGGCTGTCTCTAAGCTAAAAATACAAATTGCTTTAAAAGTAGAGCATAGTGGTTTTTCTTTGTAGAAACACCTCATAAATGATCACCACAAGCTTTAAAGTAATTAATCTTGTCACTGTGTTGAGGCTGAATTAATCAGCTTTTCAGAAAACTCTTGTCTTCCTGTTTTAGAGATCAAGTTCCTACTCAGTTGCCAACATCTCTTATCCAGGTGAAACAAAGCACATCACCCAAACTCCTAGGAGAATGGTCAGCCTCACAGTTATCTCTTGACCAAGGAGAGTCGCTGCAGCCAGAGCTGCTTGCAGAAGAATGCTGATGGCTAGAGGAAGTGTATTGCTTTTCCCCTGGGGACCTAGTGCCTGAAATAATGGCCTCAGTTTGCAAACAAATAGCTTAGTGTTAAACCCCTGTATCCAGTGGAAGGCAGTACAAGTACTGGAAAATGTATTAGACTGCCAGAAGAGTAAGACTCAAAATTCCATCTGGCTATTTATTAGTTGTGTAATATTAGATGTGTAATATCAGATGTGTAATATCAGATGTGTAATTTAACCTCCCAAGTATCAGTTTCTCCTTGTGTAAAATGCAGGTTAACTTAATTCCCAGGGCCATTTTGAGAATTTAATAGAATAAAAATAAGCAATACTGGTATCATAAAAGATATTATTGATACAATAATAAGAAAAAAGTTATTTTTACAGGAAACAGAATTTATTTGGTTAGGAAATTTGTTAGTTATTGGTTTTGACTTTTTCTGTGGGAACTCCAGAATGTGCTAATTTAATTCCAGGTTACTTCTGTTTTGGGCATCCCCAGTAGCTCAGCTGGAAAGAATCTGCCTGCAATGCAGAAGACCCTAGTTCAATTCCTGGGTCAGAAAGTTCCCCTGGAGAAGAGATAGGCTACTACTGGGGTCCAGCCCCAGTTGGATCCAGGGTAATCAAAGTGTGGACGGTGTCACTGACTGAGATTTAGAGATATATAGAGAGATAAAGAAAGACTGTTGCAGTTAAGAAAATAGAGGAGAGAAAGAGCCTAATATTCTTCTGTTTACACAGAAATCCAATAAAGCCCCAGGACAAAGGACTTGCACCATTCACATAGGCTGCATGCTCCCTCCTGGTCTCTTGAGGAAGTGAAGATGCAGAGCACCTTCCTGTTCAGGTCTTAGAAGCTCAGGCAGATAAGTGAACATGGAGGGCCCCTGTGCTCCAAGGGATCAGCCTGAAAAAGAGAATAAGAGAGAAAGAAAGAAAGAAAGAATTGACATGGGGGAACCAAGCGTTGGTGAGTGAGGCCCATCACTTTATTTACAGAGGGAGCTTTTATACCTTGAGTTGTACATTGAGCAAAGTGAAAAATGCAGAGTCAACTCAACATTCCATCAGTATTAACTTTTGTCAATACCAGGTTCCTTCCTGCAAGAGTCTTATTTGTTTGTACATTATCTTCTGGCCCGGAGGCCTGTTGATATTTTATGACCTCTTTATTATAAAGGTTGGTGAGCTAAAACACTTACTTTCCCTTGAAATGTTTTTTTTCTTAAATTCTTTAGCCTGCATCACTCTTAAAGTACAGAGTTAACATTTTTATGGAGCAAAGATTCAGTGAGTTACAGCAAAGAAAGAACTTATTAACTCAAAGTCTAATGCTGCTAATGCTAAGGCTATTACTTGTTTCTTCAACACCTAACTATATGCATTCCCAGGAACACAATGGATAAGGGATGTGGGAACTTGGCAGCAAGCATTGGCTCAACAATGTTGCAAGAGTCTGGATAAACCTGCCAAGTAAGCTAGAATGCTAACAGGAGGTTTGAATTGAAATACTCTTTTCATGCCTAGGAGATTTACCAACTAGAGCCCTGTGTTAATTTTTTTCCAGAAAAAGGTGGTTGGGGATAGCCCCCTGTTAATGTCAGAAGAGTTGGTGAAAGGCATAAAATAGTAAGACAGATTCTGATTTGGGGTAGATGCTCAAGCAGGTCCAGGGGGTCCCTCAAGTCCTGATCTGCCTTGCCCGTCAGGTCTCTCCACATGATCTTGTCATGGGTGGGATTGGCCAGGGAGTCCCTCGAGTCCTGCATGACCTTGTCATGGGTGGGATCTCACATGCTGGCTCCCAGCAGGCTACCCTTTCCAGTACTCTTGGGCTTCCCTGGTGGCTCAGATAGTAAAGAATCTGCCTGCAGTGAGGGAGATGTGGGTTTGATCCCTGGGTAGGGAAGCTCCCCTGCAGGAGGTACAGCTGTTTCATGTGGTCTTAGGGGTGGCTATATCCCAATTTATATTATAAATGTTCATTGGCTTTTTAGGACATTAGGAAAAAATTTCCTTGTCTCCTTCATTGCAGGCTTCTATACTCTTTGTAAAATCATCACAGAGAACTAATAATATTTTTTGAAGCATTATGATATTAGTTAAAAATACATTTAAGTGATAGGAAATCCTTATTGAGTTATTAAGACTTGGAAAAAGACCAGTTCAGAATGCCTTTGGCACAAAGATTAAATAAGAAATGCATTTCCAAACTTCTAGGAAGGTGAAACAGACTGCCCAGGGTCGAGTCCACTTTGAATGGATGGTGTAGTGATGCCAGCAGCAAATACAAAGGATTAGGAATGGTCAGGGTTTCAACAGGAAGACTGCTGGCTCTGTGAGCAGGTTGAATCTTGCTAAAACTGTAACCAAGCATGTTCAAAAAGAACAAGAGAAAGATTCTATTGCTGCATAATAAATAAAGAATAAAGAAATACCTATTGCTGCATAATATGAATCAAATAGGAATACAGACATTGCAGGCTGCAGTGTTTGGGAAAGGCATTTGGAAGTGGATCTTGTGTTGTCTTGAAGATGGTAGGGGTCAAAAAGCCCAAGGAGAGAGATGAGAAATTTAGAGACAAGGGAAACGGGGCCCCAGAACTGAATTCTTGGATGAGCAGGGCATGAGGCAGAACAGCTTGGCAGAAGCTAAAGCTGTTTGCTGGGGGCAGTGGGAAACTAGGTTTTGGAGGAGGAGGTGGGAGAAGAGGTTGACGTAGCAGTTTGCTTCCTTGGAAAGCACACATTGAGACAGATATACTTGCAGGAAATTTATAGGAGGATGTTTTTGGAATGAACATCTGTTGGGAATTGAAACCAACAAGATTGAACAGAGGGAAGAGATGCACTGCTCTAGCTTTCATTAAAGTTACATTCACTGGTATAGTTACTTTTACTTTTTAGCAAATACAACTTGCATTTTTCACTTGTCAATCTTCTTAAATATCTGTTAGTATTAGTACCCATGTAATTAAAAAAAAACAAAACTGCCACATGTATTCCATGATATGGTTGCTTTCTTAAGAGCAAATTTAATTTAAACATACATACTTGATGGACATTTGTTTTTGCTTTTTTTCAAGTTTTTCAGTACTGCAAACTATACTGCAGTGAGCACAGTTGTATTTGTTTCTGTACACTGGAGAATAATATGAAACAAACATAGATCAAGAGAGCAAATATTTATTTGAATAAATAAATTTGTTTCAATATCTTAGTATCTGAATTCTTTTTCTCAAAAGGATAAATTTCATAATACCAATGATTAAAGTATATTATTTCCCCCATGAAGTGAAATGGTAACTTTTTCATAAATTATATTTTTATATGCAATTATGTCTACATCAGGATTGTTAACATTATTAAAGTCATCAATATTATAATATTTTACCTCCTTTTAATATGCTTTATATCTGTAAAAATAAACTTTCAAACTTCTTCACACAATCTGTTCTCATATTTTCAGAATTTATTTAACTCTAGCTTATTTACTATTCCTTATGAATTTTAGAATCAACTTGTCAAGCTCCATGTAACATTTTTTTTGAGATGACATTGATCTTAGATGAATTTGGAGAAAATGTCATTTTCTTCAAGACTTCTTTTATGTCCTTCATTAAAACTTTGGCCTTTACTCTATAAAGATCTTGTCTTGCTTATAGTGTTTAATTCTGTTTTAGTTTCTATTTTGAAAGGTATCACTTTTTTTTCTTACTACATTTCTAATTGGTTTTGATAGTGGATATTGATTTTCATAGATTGGCTTCCTAACTGGAAACATTGCTAAACTCTCTTAAGATATAATGTGACCCGCAGTTCTATGAATTTGCCTCTTCTTTGAGATCTGAGCATTCTCCGTTCTTCCTGGATATTTATAACCCCTATGGAGACCCTCTCTCCAAACTGAGCTCTTGTAATCTGTTATCCTGGCTGATGGCAAACACTTTCATTGTAGCTTAGTCTAGTTGGGGGTGAGAGGGAAATGTGTGGGCATCTTCTCACCCAGATGATCCTGCTACAGCATGGCAACTAAGAATTCTGTCAGATGCCTCAGCTCCTTCTTCTTGTATTTATCATCTCTAAAGGTGAAATACTCTTGGTAACTCTTCAACCTTTTTTTTTTTTTTTTGATATGAACGGATTTATATTTATTGACATAGGAAGATATGAAATACTGTATTCAGTTCAGTTTAGTCGCGCAGTCATGTCTGACTCCTTGGGACCCCATGAATCACAGCACGCCAGGCCTCCCTGTCCATCACCATCTCCTGGAGTTCACTCAGACTCATCTCCATTGAGTCAGTAATGCCATCCAGCCATCTCATCCTCCGTCGTCCCCTTCTCCTCCTGCCCCCAATCCCTCCCAGCATCAAAGTCTTTCCAATGAGTCAACTCTTTGCATAAGGTGGCCAAAGTACTGGAGTTTCAGCTTTAGCATCATTCCTTCCAAAGAAATCCCAGGGCTGATCTCCTTCAGAATGGACTGGTTGGATCTCCTTGCAGTCCAAGGGACTCTCAAGAGTCTTCTCCAACACCACAGTTCAAAAGCATCAGTTCTTCACTTCAGCACTCAACTTTCTTCACAGTCCAACTCTCACATCCGTATATGACCACAGGAAAAACCATAGCCTTGACTTAGATGGGCCTTAGTCGGCAAAGTAATGTCTCTGCTTTTGAAGATGCTATCTAGGTTGGTCATAACTTTTCTTCCAAGGAGTAAGTGTCTTTTAATTTCATGGCTGCAGTCACCATCTGCAGTGATTTTGGAGGCCCACCTCTCAAAAAAATAAAGTCTGACACTGTTTCCACTGTTTCCCCATCTCTTTCCCATGAAGTGATGGGACCGGATGCCATGATCTTCAATTTCTGAATGTTGAGCTTTAAGCCAACTTTTTCACTCTCCTCTTTCACTTTCCTCAAGAGGCTTTTAGTTCCTCTTCACTTTCTGCCATAAGGGTGATGTCACCTGCATATCTGAGGTTATTGATATTTCTCCCGGCAATCTTGAATTCAGCTTGTGCTTCTTCCAGCCCAGCGTTTCTCATGATGTACTCTGCATGGAAGTTAAATAAGCAGGGTGACAATATACAGCCTTGATTTACTCCTTTTCCTATTTGGAAATAGTCTGTTGTTCCATGTCCAGTTCTAACTGTTGCTTCCTGACCTGCATACAGGTTTCTCAAGAGGCAGATCAGGTGGTCTGGTATTCCCATCTCTCTCAGAATTTTCCACAGTTTATTTTGATCCACACAGTCAAAGGCTTTGGCATAGTCAATAAAGCAGAAATCGATGTTTTTCTAGAACTCTCTTGCTTTTTTGATGATCCAGTGGATGTTGGCAATTTGATCTCCGGTTCCTCTGCCTTTTCTAAAACCAGCTTGAACTCAGGAAGTTCATGGTTCACATAAGCTGAAGCATGGCTTAAAGAATTTTGAGCATTACTTTACTAGTATGTGAGATGAGTGCAATTGTGCGGTAGTTTGAACATTCTTTGGCACTGCCTTTCTTTGGGATTGGAATGAAAACTGACCTTTTCCAGTCCTGTGGCCACTGCTGAGTTTTCCAAATTGGTGGCATATTGAGTGCAGCACTTTCACAGCATCATCTTTCAGGATTTAAAACAGCTCAGCTGGAATTCCATCACCTCCACTAGCTTTGTTCGTAGTGATGCTTTCTAAGGCCAACTTGACTTCACATTCCAGGATTTCTGGCTCTAGATGAGTGATCACACCATTGTGATTATCTGGGTCATGAAGATTTTTTGTACAGTTCTTCTGTGTATTCTTGCCACCTCTTCCTAATTCTTCTGCTTCTCTTAGGTCCATACCATTTCTGTCCTTCAAACATTGAAGCCTGTTTTTTCCCAAATGGATAGTCAATTTTTCCACTACTGTTCATTAAATCCTTCATACTTTCTCACTATTTTTTAAAGATTTTTTTCATAGATTTTTTTGTATATATAGATTAATTTCAGAATTTAAAAATTTAGTATTATAATATTAATTCTAAATCCTAGTGCCTCTAGCCATGGGCATGATATATATCTCACCATCTATTTTTGCCTTTTTTATTCTCTGATAAATTCTTATGTCTTTCTCCACAGTTCTTGCAAATTTCTTCTATGGTTTATCCCTACATGATTTATTATTTATGTTTTGATATAAATGGGATCTTTAAAAACCTACTTTTTCTAATCAGTTATTGATATTAAATAGAAAGTTAATTATTTTTTCCCACTCCCTTTTCTTGTTGCAGTTCAGTTTGGGTATCTTTATTGTTTTCAAGTTCAGTAATCTTTCTTCTACTAGATTCAATTTTTCATTAAACTTATCTATTTAATTATTTTTTCCATTCTAGGATGTCATTTTGATTCTGCTGACTCCAGGACCTGGATCATCGATGAGTTTTCTTCAATTGGATATTTTTTTCTTGGTATGTGTCATATGGGTCCTGTGCCATGTCATGCCTAGTAATTAGTTACTTAATGAAGGACTTGTTTAAAGAAAAAAAAAGAGAGAGTTACCAGATGACGCTATTTCCACCAGAGTTTCACCCTTTCCTCAATAGAGAATGGAAGTGAAGTGAAGTGACTCAGTTGTGTCCCATTCTTTGTGACCCCATGGATTGTAGCCTACCAGGTTCCTCCCTCCATGGGATTCTCCAGGCAAGAGTACTGGAGTGGGTTGCCACTTCCTTCTCCAGGGGATCTTCCTGACCCAGGGATCGAATCCCGGTCTCCTGCACTGCAGGCAGACACTTTAACCTCTGAGCCACCAGGAAAGCCATGGAGTATGGAGATAATCCTTAATTCAAGGGAGATAATCCCTTGATTTAGCCAGAAAGGAAATGATTCACACCTGAGCTGCACTTTAAGTGAGATCCAGTCTACCTGCTTTACCCTGATTCCAAGGCTTTCACTATTCTTGCCTTTCTCTTGAGAGTGTACCAGTTATTTGTACTTCTGTTCTACTTTTAGAGATTTAAAGCTTAGCTTTCTCCCCTTCTATTCAGTATAATGATAGACTGTAATAATTATTCTAAGGGGAGACCAGTAGTGTGTTTGTGTCCCTTCAAATATCCACTTGTGTCACTCTAGCCTCCGTATAGCTGGCCCAAACTCTGGGTTCTGTTTGTTTGTTTGTTTATTGTTCCTATACTGGGAACGAGATCTGGCTTCTGGATTCCAATCCTCTATGCAGCCCAAGTTGGCATATTCTCCTTACCAAAAATAAATGAATAAATAAATAAATAAATACCAGTTGCAGCTCATCAATGTGAATGATTTATTCCATCTAGAGATATTTAACCTTAGGGGCTCCTCTTGTTGGCAGCTATTTTTCTCTAAAGCGTCACAAGAATGCCGAAAATTATAGTTTGCCTTCAGATTTTAGTCTCCGCCCCAGCCCAGCCTTGGAATTCTGCAGATGTTGGGGGAAATTATCCATGTGTTTGAAGCTCCTCGAGTTCGCAGCTTTGTCGCCACTTCACTGTACACTCTGCTGGCTTCTCTGCTCCCCCTCCGTGGATCCTCTGCCAGGGACAAGCGCTGATTCTCCAACCTGGGCTGTAGTCAGAGTCAGCCACTGCCCATTACTGTTCTTTAGTTCACCCTGAAATTATCTCTTCTCTCTAGAATTTTAGTCCCTGTAGTTCCAAAGCCTGGGATATTAAAATTATTTTTAGTGTGAATGTCAAGCTACTTACTGTATCTTACTCAGTAGTAGGAATGTCAGGCCATTTATTTGTATATTTTGGCCTTGATTTCAGCATGTTTTCTTTACTTGCCATCCCACCACTGCCATCCCTAAGATCAGTGTTTCTCAGAATCTTAGGTTTGGTGGAGAAACCAGACATATGTGAGTAACCTTGGGTTGTGAAGTGACCAATATCCCTGGATATGAGTATTTCCACAGTTGAGACTTGGCCCACTAGAATTTACTTTCAACAGTAGAGAAACTGTAGGTATTTTTATACAGTATCTTTCCAATTGGTGAACTCTCAGTGCAAATGCATTTATTGATTATCTAAACTATTCTTGGGGTTTAAATCATTTGGAATATTTAGTATATTTTATACATGATGTATTTTCTGAGTCCTGTGCATTTGAATTTTTCTGTTGCCTTCATTCATGAGCGGTTTGATATCAAACGCTTGAATAATAAATGCTTTATCCCTTTCCCAGGACTCGGGAAATTTTTCTTCCTCGGAAGGAAATCTGTTTTTTCTTCCTAGATGTTGAGGCTTATAGACATTTTCTATATACTTCAACTGTTTCTATCTTCTGGATCCAGAATATTTCTCTAACTTTGCCTATTTGACTTTAGAAGTGCAGGCACACCTCAGAGATATTTTGATTCAGTTCCAGACCACTGCAATAAAGTGAATATCACAGTAAAGCAAGTTACACACACTTTTGGTTTCCCAGTGCATGTAAAAGTTGTGTTTACACTGTACTGTGCTCTGTTAAGTGTGCGACAGCATTAATGTCTAAAAAGATTACCAATCATAATGTAAAATATTTTACTGCTAAAAATGCTAGCCATCCTCTCAGCCATCAAGTAGTTGTGGTAGTAATATCAAACATCACTGCTCACATGTCACCATGACTAATATGATAGTAATGAAAAGCATGAAATATTCTGAGAATTACCAAAATGTGACAGAGACGCAAAGTGAGGAAATGCTGTTGGAAAAGAAATATCAGTAGACTTGCTCTATGCAGAGTTGCCACAAACTTTCAATTTGTTAAAAAAAAAAATCTGCCAAATAAAATGAGGTATGCTGTAATATCTTACTTTTTAAATTAAATAGGACACATGTTTGCTACAAAAGTTTTCCAGCACAATTTCAGGAATATTAAAAATCATAACAATCACCCTAAATCCCACCGTCCTGAACAAATATTAACATCTTTTGATCATCAGTCCAGACTCAGTGTATATACACAAATATAAAGATGGACAGATAGATAAGTAAATGTAAATAATTTCATAAGAATAACATTGTATTCTTATTCAAAACTAATTATTAGATTTTATTGTATTTTAACTTAACAGAATAAAAGAAAACTAAAGGAAAACAAAATGAATTATTAAACTTCAGAATAATGTGTCTTTACTTCAAGACATATTTATTTCTAAAACATTCCTCTAATATTAAGAAAAAAACCATAATAGACATGTTTCTGTTTTATTCACTGACTCCTAGTTATGAGTCAGTGCTAACAGTGAGTCAGTTAACACTGTTTTATTATTCCTTTTCATTTCCTGTCACCTCTGCATTTTCTGTTGTTCAATTTTGTTTAGCATTTGTAACATTCAAAGTTTTTTACCACCATATTCCTTCATTCTTTGTTGTCTGAGTGAATTCACCATTTTACACCAGGCCTTCTGTCACAGTTTCTGGCTTGCTCTAAACATCACTGCTACTCTTTTCTTGTATGCAGCAATTTTTCAAAAGTTCTTTGGGAATTATTATCATCCCTGGATGTTTTCACATTTGGTTGTGTCTTCCTCTTCCTTTTATAATTGAATTTTCATGTGTCTGAGTCGGGCACTGCTCGTTTCTGCTTGTTTTCCCCTGGCCATGTAGACATGTCTCCTAACCCTCAGCACTGTCACTGCTGTGGGGAAAGCTGAAGCTGGAGTGGTTTCTTACCCTTCTTGGTACCTCTTTGTCTGGATGTCTAAAGAAGTGTTTTTATTATTAAAGTTTATCTCCCAGAAATCTTGATATTGATCCATTTAAGTCAAAAGATGACATTTTTATTTGCAGTTTCGGTTCTGCCTAAATACTTAAAAATATTCTTGGTGTCAGTTTTGGGGTTCTTCAAAGATTTTGATTATCCTTGTATTGTATTGTATTTGTCTTCCATGTACCTCATTTCCTATCTAATTGCTTTAGACTATAGTCTTTCTTTTGTCTTCTTTCTCAATGTCATTGTTTTGCTTGTCAACTCCATTCTATTTTTTGCTATTTAATTTTCATGTTAGTATATTGTGCTGCTGCTGCTGCTGCTAAGCCACTTCAGTCGTGTCCGACTCTGTGTGACCCCATAGACGGCAGCCCGCCAGCCTCCCCCGTCCCTGGGATTCTCCAGGCAAGAACACTGGAGTGGGCTGCCATTGCCTTCTCCGATAGTATATTGCATTGGTTATCATTTTGTTGCATTCTTTCTGTAATCTCCTTTCAAATTTTATTCTTTACTCCATTTTTTTTTTTTTGAGCTCTTACTAGTTGAATTAAATTCAACAATTCTTTGCAAAACTATGTAAGGAATCTTGTTACACAAATTATGTTTTCTTCAGTTCTGAGCTGTTTCTCTTACTTTGTTTTACTTTATTTATTACAAGATATGTTTCAGTTAAGGTCCTGGCAGGAAGTAGATGGTACATGAAAACCTGGATTACTGAGGAAAGTTTAATAAAGAAACTTTACAAAGGTACTGGCAGGCTTCCAGGCTGCCCAAATCAGCAGCATCCCTAGGCCAGCAACACCTGGGAACCATTACCACCCTCAAGCCTAAAGAGGTGAAGAGATGGTTTACCTCCTGGAGCCTAGGGAAGGCAGCTACAGAGAAGGCTACCTGATAGAAACTGTGTCCTTTTAAGAAAGGGTCAGGGCTTCTCCATGGTCACATGAAGACAGATGACAGAGAATAAACTCCCCAGCCTCATTCCTCTCCTTTCTTCTAACCTTTTGCAAGTGTCTTCCAGTAGGAAGCCAGCAGATAAATGGTGATCATCAGCCTTCCAGGGTGTTAGTGTAGGAGGGAGATGTGTGGAAAGGGGCTGGAGAAAAGGGCCGATGGGAGCCACCCAGTATTCAGAATACCAGCAGAGGTGCCATCTCTCTGCTTTTCCTCTTGCTTATGATTCAGTGGTTCTGCCCAGATCTTCTTATACTCTAACATAATGTGGGTTAATTCTCTGTAATGTTCGTCACAGCTAGTCTGAGTCTGTTTTCTCTTTCCCTCCAAGTCATTCTTTGAGAATGAGGTTGCTTCCCTTTTACTTTCCTGGTGTTGGAGGCTATAGTTATAAATATGGGCATATGGGGAATGGTAGAGTTTAGGTAAGATATGTGATCTGGATTTTACTCTCTTTGATTTTCGTTAAGTTTCTGGTTTCAGTGCTCCACCAAAAGTTATTCATGAGTTTTGGACTCATTTCCCCAAGATATTTTTCTACATCTATGATTTTAAATTCTGATATAACATGTTTGCTTTTCTTTCTTTCCTTTAAACTTTATCTAGTAAAATTTTCATTTCTTTATACTCTTTTGCAATGCATTTAGGCTCACTTTTAATCTTAATTTAATATCTTTGCAACTTGTCCTGTTATATTTTTACCTTGCCATTAACTTCTTGTGATTTTCTTTATATATAGACAGTTGCTTCTTGGGTCCTTGAGGGACACATGTTTTCCAAAATACTTATTTCTTGTAAGAAGTGATTTCACTCACCTGCTATTACTCTGAATGTGTAGGATTATGTTCCTTTCTCCTTATTCTGCAAGTACTCTCATAGGGCCAAAGCTTTTCTCTCACTTTGATTGAAATAAGGCAGGAAATATCTATACACTCTCTTTGTCAAAGGACTGGATGTATGGAATCCCCTGGGCTTTTCTCAGTGTCAGCTTGGGTATTGGTCAAATCCCCTGTCAAGTCTACTGTTTAGAGGCAAGATTGAGGTGGACAGCATCCAGACAACTTCCTCGTATTCAGCAGGCGTTTGTCTAACACATCTTGGCTGTACTGAGGTGGGAGCTTCCCCTGCTCCCTCTTTTGGCAATCTGACATTTTGAACAGATGTGATCCATGAGAAGCTATAATTATAGTACAAACCACTGCCAGGGTTTTTTTCTGCTGGGGAATTTCTATGCCCAGCTACAGTACCTCTTGGTGTGGTCTGTATATCCTAGACTAGACTGTGGCACAGTCAGTACAGGCCTGCTTGGTTTACTGCCTCTTGATGGATACAGAGAAACTACAGAGAAAGGGAGGCATGATCTGCTTACTTGAGGAGCACCAATCAAGAACTGACAGATTATATTTGAAAATTGTTTCCTGAGTTAGAGTTTCTGCGTGGGGACTCAGTGGGTGGAGGAGGAACACAATATCCTTCTACCTGCTTTCAGACAGGTGGCAAATCAGAATAGCTTTTCTCAGTCTTACTCTATAACCTTTCAGAGTTCTTGGAAAGTCCTCAGCTTCTGCAGTGGTTCCTGTGAAAATCTGAGGCTTCATCTTTCAGGGGCTCTTCACCATGGGAAGTTTTGAGTGTACATCTCCGTGGCTGGAACGATACCATTTTTGATTGGGAGCCATACTCTCCTGGTTCCTGAAAATACAGAACATGTGAGAAAATTGGACATAAGGTATGTAATCATTCTTTCTTGGTTTCATTAAGTCTCAGAAGTTTCCTCCTCATCTAGACTGACTTTTCTTCGATGTTGTTGCTGTTTTTAGTTGAAAGATAGTGTGTAATTTTATTTAAATTTGCTTCATGTGTGAGTTTAGAGGCATTATTTACTATGTGCAAAAGCATGCTGAGTAAATTTAGTTTAATAATAAATTACTGCTAACCAAATGAATCAGTAAAGAGAAGTATAAGAAGCAACTCTGAAATTCCTTGCTTGGCTGTTTGGTAATAATGAGATGGAAGTACCTGCTTAGATTCTCTGTAGTGTGACTGACAGGAGCAGATTCTAGTAATTGTGGGGCTTCTGTGACCTTTGATTGACTCCCCTGCTAACAGATGTTGAATACACTAACCAGAGATACCAGAGTGGCTCCCCAGAGAACTATCCGGAGATTGCAGTCAGCCCTCAGGATCCATGGGGAACTGATTCCAGAACCACCAGAGATGCTGAAGTTTGCAGATGCACGAGTCCCTTATATAAAACATAGTGTTTGCACAAAGCCAGATGCATCTTCCCATACAGTTTAAATCATCTTTAGTTTACTTATAATCCCTGATACCATGTAAATGCTATGTAAATATCACCAGCATGGGACAAATTTCAAGTTTCACTTTTTGGAACTTCCTGGAATTAAAAAAAATTTTTTTCAGTCTGTACTGGTTGAATCCATGGACACTGAACTCATAGATACAAAGGCCCATATGTTATTCTTTTTTTTCTGTTTCTTTCTGCCAATAAACGTTTAGCTAAGTTTCACCAATAATTTTTCTTTTGCAAGCTAATTTATCTTTATTTCTGTGAAACTAAAAATGCAATTTTCCCTCTCAACCTCCATATGTATCTATGTATGTGCCTGTCCTTTCCTTTTGCCTATATAACACAGGCCTAGTCCCCTCATTTTCTTCAAGTCTTACTTTTTCAATAATCTCTACTTTATAATGCAATGAAAAAAGTTTACTTCAGTCTCCCATTTGATTCTCTCAGTCTCCCTTACCTACCCCACCAAATGCTGTCTTTTTTACTCTGTGGCATTTGTCACCTTCTAACAAACCTTAATTTATGTATTTATTATGTTCTTTGTTCTATTACATCCCCCCACCCATCAATTTTTCTAGAATATAAACTCCATAAGGGCAGGTTCTTTGTTTGTTTTCTTCATATGTATATATCCCAACGATCTGGAACAGTGCCTAGCATATAATAGATGCTCAGTAAATATGTTTTTTGGTGTGAATGGTATGTCTTTTTCTCTTCTATGTCATTTTCTCATTCTATACTTTAGAGCTTCATCTTCTCTGAGGTTTTGCTTATTTTTCTTTTTGTACCCTCTATAATATCTTAGCTATTATCATTCCTTCTTTGGACCCTAAAAACACAATCAAATCTCTTGATTTTAAAAGAAAATGTGTACCAATCCTGCCTTGATCCTTAATGTCCTATTTCTCCTTCCTGACATCACAGGACTTCTGGAAAGGGTGCATCTGTCTTAACTTTACTTCTGTATTCACTGTTTTGCTATTTGATTTATCTTGGCTACTAGGTCAAAAGGACTAATGGAAACCATCAATTGTCTTCTTTTAGTTCTCATCTTATTTCATTTCTTTGTGAACTTTGGTGGTAATAACTAATCCCTTCATCTTGAAGATTTATTCCCATTGGTTTCGGATATTATGTTGGTTTTCTTCTTGTCCACTGAGCATAGTTTTTCTAGCTCTGCTATATCAGCGTCTCCATCTGCCTCTTGACTTGTGTCTCCAGAATTTAGGATTGTTCTTTCCTCTTTCTTAACATACTCTCTAGCCAGTTTCATTCACCATGTTTGTTACTGAAGTTCACCCATCACACATGCCCCAGGCCCAGCTTCACACGTGGTTTGCAAATTACTATTATTTTCAACTCAATGTGCAAAAACACTTCAGTAAAACAGACCTAAAATGTATCTCACTAGTTTTTCAGTCTCTACTTTTTTTCAGCCTCATCCTTCTGCTTTCATTATATTAGCTAATGACAATCCCATCTACATATTTTCCAAACCTAGAAACATTAAGGTCATTAGTGAATCCTACCTTATACCTAAATTGTTCATCCAATTCTTGTCCCTCTAAGTGAAACTTAGCTATGCAATTAGCTCCTTTATCTCCATTCAGTGTGCATTGGTTCCTATCATGTGCACTGGTTCCTATCATCTCTATCTGGATTGTTGAAATATTTCTTGATTTCACTTTCTTACTATCTACACCAAATTCAACCCAATTAAAACCTTCAAAAATAATTTCTATGCCAATAAACACTTTTTAAGTACCTACTTCAGTCTTATCAGGAAGAAATAATGGTCCCTGCTCATAGAAGATCATGTATTTACAAGAGGCCCATGTATTATAAACAGAATGCAGTGTGGTTGAGTGATAAATACAATACTAAACAGAGGAACAAAATGAAATGAAGTGGATGGTCTCAGAGTCACTTGCATCTGTCAGAGCAGACGCCTCCTTCTCTTGATTCCTAGTGCAGCACACTGTTCACTGTGGCAGTTTAGTTCAGTCACTCAGTCATGTCTGACTCTGCAACCCATGGGCTTCCCTGTCCATCACCAACTCCCAGAGCTTGTTGAAATTCATGTCCATAGAGTCAGTGATGCCATCTCATCCTCTGTGATCCCCTTCTCCTGCCTTCAGTCTTTCCCAGAAATAGGGTCTTTTCCAGTGAGTCAGTTCTTCACATCAGGTGGCCAAAGTATTGCAGTTTCAGCTTCAGCATCAGTCCTTTCAATGAATAGTCAGGACTAATTTCCTTTAGGATGGACTGGTTGGATCTCCTTGCAGTCCAAGGGACTCTCAAGCATCTTCTCCAACACCACAGTTCAAAAGCATCAATTCTTCGGCGCTCAGCCTTCTTCATAGTCCAGCTCCCACATCCACACACGAGCACAGGAAACACCACAGCTGTGGAAGTGTCATCGCCATTTCCTGCACACCAGCCACAGCACAGATAGTATTTCCCTTTTGTTTTGGTGATAGCAGAAGGTGTTTATTGAACTGTAGCTTATTTTTCTCTGATATTTGTGGATAGTAAAGCTCAGATTAGGGTGGCAGTGATAAATGATAGTTTGGCATGTATTTTGAAGGTAGAACCAATAGATTTTGCTAATTCGTTGGATTTAAAAGCTTGAGAGAAAGAGTTGAATGAAAGATGATACTATGATGTTGGACCTGACTCCAGCAGGAAGGGGCAGAGTTGTTATTGATTAAGATGCAGAAGGTCATAGGAAAAAAAGCTGGGCATCAAGGTGGGTGTGGGGTTGGAATCAAGAATTCAGTTTATGATATATAAAGTCTGAGACACCTACTGGATATCCAGAATCACTGCAGATGGTGATTGCAGCCATGAAATTAAAAGACGCTTACTCCTTGGAAGGAAAGTTATGACCAGCCTAGATAGCATATTCAAAAAGAGAAACATTACTTTGCTGACAAAGGTCCATCTAGTCAAGGCTATGGTTTCTCCAGTAGTCATGTATGGATGTGAGAGTTGGACTGTGAAGAAAGCTGAGAGCTGAAGACTTGATGCTTTTGAACTGTGGTGTTGGAGAAGACTCTTCAGAGTCTCTTGGACTGCAAGAAGATCCAACCAGTCCATCCTAAAGGAGATCAGCCCTGGGTGTTCTTTGGAAGGAATGATGCTAAAGCTGAAACTCCAGTACTTTGGCCACCTCATGCAAAGAGTTGACTCATTGGAAAAGACTCTGATGCTGGGAGGGATTGGGGGCAGGAGGAGAAGGGAGCGACAGTGGATGAGATGGCTGATGGCATCACCGACTCAATGGATGTGAGTCTGAGTGAACTCCGGGAGTTGGTGATGGACAGGGAGGCCTGGCGTACTGCAATTCATGGGGTCGCAAAGAGTCGGACATGACTGAGCACTGAACTGAACTGAACTGAAATATCTTGTTTATATTCAAAACGTTAGAATTAGATGTGATCACCTAGAAGGGAGTGCAGAAAGAGCATGTTTCTGAGAAATTATTCTCAAAGACTCCAATCTTTAGAGACCCAGAAGGTAAGAAGAATGCAATAAAGGAGAGAGAGAAGGAATGGCTATCGAGGGAAAGGAGATCTTGGAGAACATGGCATCCCAAAGTGAAAAAGTGTTAGTTGCTCAGTCATGTCTGACTCTGTGACCACAAGGATTGTACCCTCTCAGACTCCTGTTCATGGGATTCTCCAGGCAAGAATACTGGCATGGGTAGCCATTCCCTTCTCCAGGGATCTTCCCAACCCAGGGAATGAATCTGGATCTCTTGCATTGCAGGAGGACTCTTTACCATCTGAGCCACCATGGCATCCCAAAGGGCAAGAATAAAGTGTTTTAAGGAAAAGGCTGGGGTCATATATGCACCTGCTATTCAGTTTCAGTGGAGGACTGAAAGCAGAAAGCACAGTTGGAGGAGGTTCAAGAGATAGTAACTGGAAAGACAACAGATAACGCTCTCAAGGACTTATGTTATAAAAAGTATCCAAGAGCTGATCAGTAGCTGAAGGGACAGGGTTTAGAGGAGAAAGGGAACAACCCCAGGAATCATGTTTTTGAGCTAACAATTGAAAACAGGATCTAGTGCCCAAGAAACAGAGTTGGCCTGAATAGGAGTCCAGAAACTTAGAAAACCTGGTGAATGAAATGATATAAAGTTGTAAAGTCATACCTTTTCATGAAGGGCTTTGGATGATACATTTTTTTTTTTAAGTTTTGAGTTCATCATATAGGATATAAGGTATTGTATAGGATATTGAGTATTTTGAGCAAGAGAAACATGATTAGAGAATGACATGCTTCTGACAATGAATGGCTCTCAGGCTAAAAGCTCTAGAAATGAGCAACTCACACTGCTGGTCCCTTCCTCCAAGTGATTTGCCTCCAGACTCAGTCTTCTTTTACTCATCCTATGGTGGTAGAACATTTCTGATTTGCTTTATGTTGTTTTTGTCCCAAGTTCATAGTGTTGTCTGCAAAGATAAGATTCAGAATGTATTTCACGGCTATACTGGAAGTAAAAGTTGAAACTTTCATATTCTTGGCAAAATATTCAATTGTATGAATTGTTCCACCAAAAGCACAGTTAGACTCTTTGGCATGTCCTATGGCCTTCCTCCACATGTCAGCTGTTAATGGCCCTCCCATGTTGGAGTGCTTCAATTAGAACAGATTATCCAGGGACGGGGGAGCCTGGTGGGCTGCCATCTAAGGGGTCACACAGAGTCGGACACAAATGAAGTGACTTAGCAGCAGCAGCAGCAGCAGCATCCTGGTGGTATCACACTTCCCAACCAGATGGCATTATCAGAAATTTTACTGTACTCTTACGAGTAGATTAGACATTGAAAGGAAGGTCCTAGGTAGTGAAAATAAATGTTTTTTCTAAACCATCTGGTCTAAGATAGGGCTTGGCTCTGATACTTCATTATATCACTTTAAAATTCCACAGTACTTGATGTTTCATTTGCTATTTGACAAGGTCACTTTGTTCACACACATTAGATAACCAGTAATTCTCCAATGAGTATGATATTGCTTCAGTTCTGTTTCCTGGTTTCTCTCCATAATGGCTATAGATATAAGCCACATAGAGATCTAAATGATCAAAGCATTATTCACGAAAAAAATCAATTTATATTTACTCAGCTTTCTCAATCAGTGTTAAATTAAACTAAGTCATGACATAGAAAATGAAACTTGGATCATACCAAGCTACTGACTCATTCAAGGCAAGGCTATTTAAGTCCTTCTTTAATGAGAGAGTAATTTTTAGTGTTAGATACTCAAATGATAGCTTGAGAATCATGTTGTTCATTATACAATTTTCTGAGCTTCCTGAATGTTTAACATAGCATGAATACAAAGCATCAAGTCTGTGTAGGTTTTGACAATAATAGACTAGGCTTTCCAGAATATGCTGAGTAAAGAATTGAATAATTATTAACTAAGAACTCAAGAGAGAGATAAAAATGATAAGCTCATTATTAGAGGACTTAATTTGACTATATGGAGAGCTTGAAAGCATTATCTTAATATATTAGGAAGTCAGCAGTGAGGCTGAAGCACCAGTCAAACCTCAGCTCCACACTTCCGAACAAACAGAGCCTTTATTGGCATTATCAGCTGAGCAACATAGTGTGCTTGTTTGGGGTCATAACAAGGGACAGAATGTAAAGTGTGTCCTTCTGGGGAAACTGACTCATTAGTCATTCACTTCTAAAAATGTGTGTATCAGACCATGGGCTAAGATGGGTAAGACATGATCTCTGGTATTAAGGAGACTTAGTTGGAAGTGACAAAATATTAACAAAACATGCCATCAAATATTACAAGTAGCTCCACAGCAGTGTGTACAGCCTATCGTGGGCTATTTAGGGAGAGGCCAGTGTACCTGCAGGAGCATCAGGACAGGCAGAAGTTCAGGAAGATCATAGGATTAGAATATAATTGAGATGAGTAACTGTTTATGAGGCGTAAATGGGAAGAGAGGGCTTTACAGGCACAAGGAGTCATTAGAACAGAGCCGGGATGACTTCTCTGAGGACATGCCAATAGTTTGGGATAATAGAATATTGGTGGCAAGAAATGAGACTAGAGGAAAAAATAAGGGTTGTATCAGGTGGCATTATTTAAGTCATAGAGAGACTGGAATGCGAAGGACACCACAGGATGAGCACTGCCGTGGTTGAAAGTAGGGACTCTGGAGTAACCAGAGTCTAGACTCGGCCACTTCACCCATGTGTGAATTTGGTCTACCTACCGAGCTTGTTCAAGTTTTAATTTTACAATTGAGCAGAGATATAATGTGATCCCCGAGCCTGCTCACTTCTTGTCATCTCACTCTTCCCTCAGTCACTAGGCTCTCACTAGACCAGCTGTCTTATCTGACCTCCAAGGAATGAAACTTACTCCTGTATTCAAGCTTTTGCCTGTGTTGTTCTTCGGCTTAGTATGCTCTTTATCCAGCTCTTCGGATTGCTGGCTCCTACTCATCACTGAGTTTCCAGCTCAAATGTCCCCTCCCTCGAAGGGCTTGTCCTGTCTGTTGTCGGTGAAATAGTGCCTCCCACACTCCCTCTCATACAGTCAGTTCTATCTCAGAACTCTGGCTCATTTCTTTCTTGATTTTTATCATCATCAGAAATTATCTCGATTTATGATGTACTTGTGTACTGTTTATTTCATGCCACTGGAATATAAGATGCAGAACTCTGTCTCTGTCTCTACATATTTATTTTGTGGGGGATGCTTTCCACAACTTTCATTCAAATCTTACATATGTATTCTTAATATAAGACAGAAGTCACTGATTAAATCCTGATTATCCACTCTTTTATCCAAATAGATTCCTAATGACACAGACATTTGGATATTTTAGAAAGTAAAAATAAAGATTTTATAATTGCATTATCCAATGTAGTAGCCATCATCACTTGTAACTATTTACATTAAAATTAAATAAAATTGAAAAATCAACTCCTGTGTTTTACTAACTGCATTTCAAGCACTCAGCCCCTTGGGGCTAGGTGGCTACCATATTGAATAGTGCAGATATAGAACATTTATACCACTGAGAAAGTTCTACAAGTCAACTGGGTGGATTTACTTATAATGTTACAGAAAAAAAGCCTTTCAAAGCAGGTTATAAGAGCTAGAAAGGGTGAATTTGACAAATTTTATTATATGAAAATTAGAAAGTTCTGCATAGTCAAGTATATTATCAACAAAGTAAAACAAAATAACAAAGATGGAAAATATTTGCAACTGTAGTGACAGGTTAAAAGGTAATTTCCTTGGGTCTATATAGATCTGTACAATTGAGTAAGTAAAAGAAACACAACTTGACTGAAAATGTTAAAGAAAATAAAGTCAAATGTCAAAAGAACATGAAGACATGTTTAATCTCACTTGTTAAAAAATATATCTAAATAGTGACAGCCCTTTTAAAATCTATTATATTGGCAAAAATGTATATGTTTGGTACTAGTGAAGGTATAGGAACTTGCCCTATTCATCAAATAAATGTGTATTTTTTTAATAAAATAGAGATTTTAAAGGAAATGATGAAAAACAAGGAATTAGAATATACTGTTTTGGTCAGTTTGAGCTGCTTTAACAAAAATACTGTAGACTAGAAGCTTAAACAATAAATATTTATTTCCCACATTTCTGGAAGCTGAGAAGTCTAAGAGGAAAGCACCAGCAGATTCAGTGTGTAGAGTGGGTCTGTTTCTGGCATATGTATGGTTGGGTACTACCCTCATGACCTAATTACCTCCCAGACTCCTTATCCTCTAATACCAACACCTTGGGGCTTAGAATTTCAGTGTGAGTTTTGAGGGGACTCAAACATTCAGTTCATAACATGAATATTGCTTGTTATCCTTTTGAAAAATCTTCCCAATAAGCATTATGTTATATATATAGGTTTCTGTAACTTGTTTTTCCATTTATATTTTTGAGGGTTTTTTATCAGCCCATAAATATCTAGCTCATTTTTGTGGCTGTATGAGATCTCGTAGTCTGTGTGTGCATTGATTTAACTCTTACTTACAGCCATCCATTCTTTTGAAACCTCTGGAGTTGATCATGCTTGGTCTACGTCAATCATGGTGGTTCCATTCCTGCATTCCTCTCCCCCACCCCGATACCCCCTCCATCTCCCCTAGCCCCAGCATTTGCTTTAGGAGTTGGCTTGTGACCCTGCCAATGAGACATGAACAGGAGCTATCAGAAGGGCTTCTGGAAAATATTTACCTCTATGATTATTAATAAAAGAGATACTAATAGGAAATAGTCCCTCTACTACTGGATGTAATAACTTTTAACTTTGATAGCCATCTTGGGGCCATGATACAAGCTAGCCTAAGGACCACACTTATTTGCTGATGATGACAGAGCAGGACTATAGAAACATCCTGTATTCTTGATGATTTTGATGAACACTTAATTACTTAGTCCCAGAGCTAACCTATCTCCACATTTCTTGTTGGATTAGATAGTAAGATATATTTCTATTTTTAAGCCAATTGAATTAGAATTTTCTACTACCTGTAGCACCACCCTTATAGCAGAAAGTGAAAAAGAACTAAAGAGCCTCTAGATGAGGGTGAAAGAGGAGAGTGAGAAAGTTGGCTTAAAGCTCAACACTCAGAAAACTAAGATCATGGTATCCAGTCCCATCACTTCAGGCAAATAGATGGGAAACAGTGGAAACAGTGGTTGATTTTATTTTGGGGGGCTCCAAAGTCAAAGCAGATGGTGACTGCAGCTGTAAAATTAAAAAACACTTACTCCTTGGAAAGAAAGTTATGTCCAACCTAGACAGCATATTAAAAAGCAGAGACGTTTTTACCAAAAAGATCTGACTAGTCAAGGCTGTGGTTTTTCCAGTAGTCATGTATGGATGTGAGTTGGACTATAAAGAAAGCTGAGTGCTGAAGAAATGATGCTTTTGAACTGTGGTGCTGGAGAAGACTCTTGAAAGTCCCCTGGACTGCAAGGGAGATCCAACCAGTCCATCCTAAAGGAGATCAGTCCTGGGTGTTCATTGGAAAGACTGATGCTGAAGCTGGAACTCCAATACTTTGGCCACCTGATGCGAAGAGCTGACTCATTAGAAAAGACCCTGATGCTGGGAAAGATTGAAGGCAGGAGGAGAAGGGGATGATAGAGGATGAGATGGTTGGATGGCATCACTGAGTCAATGGACATGGGTTTGGGTGGACTCTGGGAGCTGATGATGGACAGGGAGGCCTGGCATGCTGTGGTACATGGGGTCACGAAGAATCAGACATGGCTGAGTGACTGAGCTGAACTGAACTACTTGTCGCCAAAAGTATCCTAATTTTACAGCTGGTATATCTGTAACCTAAAACACAGACACACGTTTTTATGTTGAAATCATCATAGACTCACAAGAGGCTGTAAAAATAGTGTAGAAATAGCTGCCTATATTTCATCTTGCATCCCTCAAGAGATAATAACTTGTATAAGCACAGTACGTTATCAAAACTGCAAAACTGGCTTTGGTGCCGCACTGCAGGTCTCCCTGAGCGTTCGCTGTTCCCATGCATTCCTCTGTGTGTGTGAGTCTGTGCTCTCACTGAGCGTTCGCTGTTCCCATGCATCCCTCCGTGTGTGTGAGTCTCTGCATTTGTGTCCATAGAGAGAGTTCTGTAGGTGCCGCCACAGTCAAGAACTGCCCCATCAGCCCCCAGGAGCTCCTTTCTGCTCTCCTTTTATGTGCCACCCACTCTAACAGCCACTAGCTAACAACTCCTGGTAGCCTAGAATTTTCTCATTTTTAAGATGTTATTTAAATGGAATTACTTTTGAGACTGATTTTTTTTCCCTAAGCACAATGTCCTTAAGAACAGTCTGTTTACATATATAAGTAGTTTGTCCTTTTTTATTAATGAGTATGTTCATGATAAGGACGTGCTAGAATCTGTTTAACCATTCCCTAAAGGACATTTGGGTTGTTTGCAGTTTTTACTTTTATAAATAAAGCTTCCATGAACATTTACACACAGCTTTTATTTTATTTAATTTTTTGGTGTGTGTTAATAGAAGTTTTCATTTCTGTGGATTAAATGCCCAAGGATGTGATTTCTGGTTCATATAGTTAATGCTTAACTTTTTAAAGAGACACCAAACAACTTTCCAGAGTGGCTGCACCATTTTATATTCTGACCAGCAGTGTACAAGAGTTAGTTTCTCTGTAACCACCAGCATTTAGGATTATACTACATTTTCAAGCTCTTCTAATAAGTTTATTAGAAAGTTCTTCTAGTAAGTGCACTGGTATCTCATTGAAATATCACATTTTCAAAGGATGCATAGAAATGATGAACAAGGGTTATATTGAGGAAAACAATATGAAAGCAAGAGGAAAAATAGACATTTTCCTTGTAACTCTCTATTTTGTATTTCTTAGGTGTATATGTTCCATTTAACAGATCAGCAGGATTATGGGTCATTGTCTTATTTTTATCTTTATATTTTTGTTTTCAAATCCATAATAATGTTTAACAATTCTGATTTTCTTTTACATTGTTGATAAACGTCAGCATACCTGTCTCTGTGTTATCATCAGAATTAATGTCGAGGAAATGCTGCAGGCTTCTAACAATGTTGGATGTCCTGGTTTTACATTTCAGTGGCTTAACCCTCATTTACCCAAACTGAATATAATCATTCCCTTGTGCCTACAAATTTGCCAGACTACATCCTGTACTAAACATGACTCCATTTGTTGTCTTCTGAAGTCACACAAAACAGAATATATTTTCCTGTTAAATGCCATGCTTAATAGCATTTTGAATTTAATTGCTTGTCTTTTGTGCAACTAAAAGAGAATGTCGAAAACAAAAATCATACATTGCCTTCCTTGAAGTCTGTTTGTTTTCCTCACAACAATATTTTTACTTTCAATTTGATCATTTTAGGAGGAACTGGCTTTTTCAGTAAGGTCACATAAGAGTAAATGTGTAGACACTGGTTATTTGCTTTCTGAATGACAACTCTCAGGGAGGCCTGCAAACCCTCTCCATCATCAGAGATAGAAAAAAATAAAAATGCCTATTCAAGAATGTGAAAGGAACAGAAATAGAATGAAGTAGAGCCTAACCCTGCAGGAAAAGTGTGTTCTGCTCAGCAGAATCATTTCAGCCACCTTCAGCACCTTTTGACTTGAATGGATTGATTGTGTGGTAAACCATGCTGACTGTTCACCTGTCAGTGCCCTTTGGGCAAAGACCAGCAGGAACACACCTACAGTGAAGAGAGAGTTCATTACCCATTGTGACAATGGAGAGCAGTCACCACAGAGAACTACTGGTGTAAGAGGACACTGTTGGTCAGTCACTCAGTCATATCTGGCACTTTGCAACCCCATGCACTGCAGCACCACAGGCCTCCCTGTCCATCACCAAGTCCCGGAGCTTGCTCAAACTCATGTCCATCAAGTCAGTGATGCCATCCAACCATCTCATCCTCTGTTGTCCCTTCTCCTCCTGCCTTCAGTCTTTCCCAGCATCAGGGTCTTTTCCAGTGAGTCAGCTCTTCACATCAGGTGGCCAAAGCATTGGAGTTTCAGCTTCAGCATCAATGCTTCCAATGAATATTCAGGATTGATCTCCTTTAGGATGGACTGGTTGGATCTCCTTGCACTCCAAGGGACTCTCAAGAGTCTTCTCCAACACCACAGTTCAAAAGCATCAATTCTCCAGCACTTAGCCTTCCTTATGATCCAACTCTCACATCCACACACAACAAGAACCATAGCTTTGACAAGACAGACCTTTGTTGGCAAAGTAATGTTTCTGCTTTTGAATATTCTATCTAGGTTTGTCATAGCTTTTTTTTTTCCCCAAGGGACAAATGTCTTTTGGTATCATGGCTGCAGTCACCATCTGCAGTAATTTTGGAGCCCAAGAAAATAAAGTCTGTCACTGTTTCCATTGTTTCCCCATCTATTTGCTATGAAGTGATGGGACCGGATGCCATGATCGTAGTTTTTTGAAAGTTGATTTTCCAGCCAGCTTTTTCACTCTCCTCTTTCACCCTCATCAAGAGGCTCTTTAGTTCTTCTTTGCTTTCTGAAGTGTTCTGACACCATAAAGGTGGTGTCATCTGTATATCTGAGGTTATTGATATTTCTCCTGGCAATTTTGATTCCAGCTTGTGCTTCATCCAGCCTGGCATTTCACATATTCTGCATAATTTAAATAAGCAAGGTGACAATATACAGCTTGATGTACTCCTTTCCCAGTTTTGAACTAGTCTGTTGTTTCATGTCAGGTTCTAACTGTTGCTTCTTGACCAGTATACAGGTTTCTCAGGAGGAAGGTAAGGTGGTCTGGTATTCCCATCTCCTGGATAATTTTCCAGTTTGTTGTGATCCACACAGTCAAAGGATTTGGCATAGTCAGTGAAGCAGAAGTAGATGTTCTGGAATTCCTATGCGTTTTCTATGATCCTATGGATGTTGGCAATTTGCTCTCTGGTTCCTCTGCCTTTTCTAAATCCAGCTTGAACATCTGGATGTTCTCAGTTCATGTCCTGTTGAAGCCTACCTTGGTTATTAGAAAGAACATCTTTACGAAAAGGTTTGGAAGAGGGTCTAAGGAAGCTGGGCTTTTCTCTAAGCTGGCTGTCAGAAAGCAGAGACAATTCTATGGATATCTAAATCTTATCTGTGGGGAGGGGGAAATAGAATGAGCACAGAGATCTGACTGGTAAAGTAGCCATCACTCAACTTAACCAAGAAATGAAAGTGTTTGACATTTTATAGGTGACACTTAATTTTGCCCAGCATCAGGATCTTTTCCACTGAGTCAGCTCTTCCCATCAGGTGGCCAAATTGACCTTGATTTTTGTTTCTGCTTTCTGCCTCCCTGTCCCTCACTATCTCCTAAAGTTTTCCCAAGTTCAAATCCATTGAATTGGTGATGCTATCCAACCATCTCATCCTCTGCTGCTTTCTTCTCCTTTTGCCTTCAATCTTTCCCAGCCTCAGGGTCTTTTCTAATGAGTCACTTCTTTGTATCAGGTGGCCAAAGTATTGGCGCTTCAGCTTCAGCATCAGTCCTTCCATTGAGTGTTCCGAGTTGGTTTCCTTTAGGATTGACTGGTTTGATGTCTTTGCTGTCCAAAGGACTCTCAGGAGTTTTCTCCAGCACCGCATTTCAAAAGCATCAATTCTTCAGCACTCAAGCTTCTTAGAGTAATCTTGTCTGAGGATTATGACATTTTGAGATTGTTAATATTCAGTGAATCAATATATAAACTAGTTGTGGGTACCAGAGCAGCTTCTGAATGTCTATGATTGCTCCTCTGCTTTCTTTCTCACATTATTGAAAAAGTTATGTCCCCATATCATCATTTGCCATAGGTACCATAGCTTGTTATATATGTAATACTCCTATGCTCTAAATGGATTTCATTTACATGCCATAGCTTTTTACCTGATTTTCAAATATGTTGTCATTATTCCAAGGTAAAATGCAGACATAACTTTCCCATCAACCTGAAAGTCAGTCTCTAGAGTCTGTGTGATCTAGCCTTCTGCCTCCAGGCTAAGCTACTCATGATGACTGTGAAAATCTGATGCCTTTTAAGCTTCTAATGATCTAACTGAAAGGAAGAAAACTTCCCTGTTGCTCTCAGAAGTCCATAGCCTTCACTCTGATCCACTGAAAATGTTTTCTACTTTATTCCCCATGGAGACACTCTCTCTTGTGCAACTGAACTCATTTCCTGAAGCAGGCTTTAGAACTGAGCACTCAAAACCAGAAAAATTTGACCAGAACCTGGCCACCTAACTTGTTTTATTTTGTATGCATTATGTTTTACAAAGAGGAGGAATTTTGTATAAAATTCTCCTTTCACCTGCTCGATGAATCAGAATATTTGGGCACCCTGGGCAACAGACTAACTGAATGTGAGTAGCAACTGCTGCTTCAGATTATCCAGAGATTGTCATGTTCCCCACCACAGTCTATTACACTACTGTCCTGAATCACTCATCATGTTTCCTGCTCAGCTTCCTAACATCTGAGGTGTCAGCCTTGGCATAGAGAAGTTTTTTTTTTCTGCGGGTGGTATTTATTTCTCAAAACAGGATATGGATTATAAGGTGGTCTGTGGGGTGTATTGTGTCATTCAATAATCATAATAGACCTTGCTAGAGTGTGAATTGTGCCTTAAGTTTTATAAAACATACTATTTTTATATTAAGGGCAAGTTAGATATATTATGAAATGCAATGTGGGGTGGATTTAAAGATCAATCTAGAAATTTAAAAAAATCCTGCTTCATGTAGCTTCCTCAGGCTACACCCAAGACCAACTCATGAGGTAGTTATGGAGACCTTGATATTCCCCATTGGAGTCACTTTGGTGGAAAAGTTACAGAAAAGCAGTACTAATATAATCATTTCAAGTTTATATTTTCACATTTTTTGCAGACTTTCAGAATGTCATAGAGTTTCTGAAATGTAAGGAAATTATTAGATAACCTTTAGTTAACTAGTTTATTAGGGGTATGAAAAATACTAATACATAAGCAACTCGGAGCAGACAGAACCCAAACAACCAGATTTCCAGTTTTGTTCTATTTGAAGTGTATAATTGCTGACCATAGCAGCAAAAGAATTAGAGCTAAATTATATAATATTGCTACCTCTTTGGTTTAATACTTCTCTTGTTACTTACAGAATAGCAGACTGAAAACATTCTCTCAAAGAAATTTCAAAAGTCTTCCCTGCAGCTGCTGCTGCTAACTCGCTTCAGTCGTGTCCAACTCTGTGCGACCCCAGAGACGGCAGCCCACCAGGCTCCCCATCCCTGGGATTCTCCAGGAAAGAACACTGGAGTGGGTTGCCATTTCCTTCTGCAATGCATGAAAGTGAAAAGTGAAAATGAGGTTGCTCAGTCGTGTCTGACTCCTAGAAACCCCATGGACTGCAGCCCACCAGGCTCCTCCATCCATGGGATTTTCCAGGCAAGAGTACTGGAGTGGGGTGCCATTGCCTTCTCTGAAAGTCTTCCCTAATGTAATATAAAAATAGTTTCTAATGACATAGAAGATAAATAATCTCAGGTAAGACTCAAATGAAATTTGCAGGCTACACTAGTTTTTATAGATTGACACCTTTAGACAGTTATAACTCTGCAATGATTTGAAGCACAGCAGCTATGGGAGATGGAGAGAAACAAAATATTACAAGTCAAAAATGAATCTGAGTTTTCAAATGTAGTTTGTGATATTCCTCATCTTTGTATTTCCTCATCTTTGTATAATGAAAATGGCATATTTACAGATCAAACGTCATGCTTCTGATTTAATGCATCTGTGTTTCCCTCTGTTAATAGTTCCTCTTTTTGCTTTTAATTGAAGTATAGTTTATAGAGGCTTCCCTTGTGGCTCAGGCGGTAAAACATCTGCCTACAATGCAGGAGACCTGGGTTCTATCCCTGGGTCGGGAAGTTCCCCTGGAGAAGGAAATGGCAACTCACCCTAGTATTCTTGCCTGGAAAATCCCATGGATGGAGGAGCCTGGTAGGCTACAATCCGTGGGGTCACAAAGAGTCAGACACGACTGAGCCACTCACTTCATAGTTTACATATCATACCATATTAGTTTCAGGTGTATAACTGTGAGTCAACATTTATAAACATTACAAATGACCACCACAATCAATTTAGTAACCATCTGTCACAATACAAAGTTATTAGAATATTACTGACTGTATTCCTTTACTTTACATTAGATCCCCGTGACCTATTTATTTTATAACTGTGGGTTTATACCTCTTATGCTCCACCTATTTCACCCAAGTCCTCAGACTGCCTCTTCTGCAACCCCCAGTTATTCTGTGAGTCTTTTTGTGTTTTGTTTGTTCTGTATTTTAGATTTCACAGATTAGTAAGATCACATGGTATTTGTCTTTCTCTGGCTTTTATTTCACTTAACATAACGCCCTCTGTAAGTCCATCCATGCTGTTGCTGTTGGAAAGATTTCATTGCTTTTTATGACTGAGTAAATATTCCATTGTATAATGTAACCGCATACTCTATCCATTCATCCATCTGTGGACACTTGGGTTGCTTCTGTATCTTGGCTATAGTAAATATACTGCAGTGAACTGGAGGGTGTACATGTCATTTCCAATTAATGTTAGGGGTCTTACTCTGTGTGGGCTGCCTGCACACCTGTTGTGGTTGGACCATGACTGCTGCCGGTAGACTTGATCGGCTCCCGGGTCAGCAGGCTTTGAAGCTTGCCTGCGACTGCGGTGGGTGTCCTGGTGGGCAGGACTTGTCCTGGGTCTGGCTAGCTAGGAGGCCTGGCCAGCACTGCTGCAGGCGCAGGGATGCACAGGGCCGCTCCTCCGTGTGAGTGGCTGTGATGCCTGGCTGCAGCTGCTGTAGCGGCCTTGCTGGAGTGCGAGGCTGGGCCCCCGAAGTGAAAGCTGTTTTAGAGGCAGTGCTGGTCAGGACCACCTGCTGGGTCAGGCAGAGCAAGTTTGGAGGAAACTTGGTGCTGGCTGAGATGCCCTGCTGAGTGGGGCTAGGTGGAGGTTGCTTTGGAGGGGTTAGCCCAGGTGGATGGGTTAAACTTGGGTTAACCAACTGGATGGGTTACATCCAGCTTTCCTGGATGTAAGCTCTGCTAACTTTCATAGCCAGACATTGTGGGGGCTCATCTTCCTGGTGCAGGTACCCTAAGCTGGGAGCCTGACATGGGGCTCAGACTCCTCACTCCTCAGTGGGGACCTCCAAGGTTGTGATATCCATCTAGTGTATGGGTCACCACACCATGGGTGTCAGTTCAAACAAGACCACATCTCTGCCTGGTCCTACCCCTCTCAATATAGCCTTTTATTTATACCCTTAGTTGTAGAATTGTTTTGGTAGTCTCCAGGTCATTTGGGCTTCCCTGGTGGCTCAGTGGTAAAGAATCCACCTGCCAATGCAGGAGATGTGGGTTCAAGCCCTGTTTCGGGAAGATCCTCTGGAGTAGGAAATGGCAACCTCTTCCAGTGTTCTTGCCTGGAGAATCTGATGGACAGAGAAGTGTGGCAGGCTACTGTCCACAGGGTTGCAAAGAGTCGGACACAACTGAGCAACTGGGCATACACACATGCAATCATTCACAGATATGGTTGTTCTCTGTGTAGTTGTAGTTCGGTGTGTCCATGGCAGAAGGTACGCTCAGGATCTTCCTATTCTTGCATTATTTTTCTTTTAACTGAAGTAGAATTGATGTCAGTACCTCAGATATGCAGATGACACCACCCTTATGGCAGAAAGTGAAGAGGAACAAAAGAGCCTCTTGATGAAAGTGAAAGAGGAACATGAAAACGCTGGCTGAAAACTCAGCATTCAGAAAACAAAGATCATGGCATCTGGTCCCATCACTTCATGGCAAATAGATGGGGAAACAATGAAAACAGTGACAGGCTCTATTTTCTTGGGCTCCAAAATCATTGCAGATGGTTACTGCAGCCATGAAATTAAAAGACTCTTTGGAAGAAAGGTTATGACCAACATAGACAGCATATTAAAAAGCAAAGACGTTACGTTGCTGACAAAGATCCATAGTCAAAGCTATGGTTTTTCCACTAGTCATGGATGGATCTAAGAGTTGGACCAAAAAGAAAGCTGAGCATTGAAGAACTGATGCTTTTGAACTGTGATGTTGGAGAAGACTCTTGAGAGTCCCTTGGACAGAAAGGTGATCCAACCAGCCCATCCTAAAGGAAATCAGTCCTAAATATTCATTAGAAGGACTGATGCTGAAGCTCCAATGCTTTGGCCACCTGATGCGGAGAGCTGACACATTAGAAAAGACCCTGATGCTGGGAAAGATTGAAGGCAGGAGGAGAAGGGGTGACAGAGGATGAGATGATTGGATAGCATCATCGACTTGATGGACGTGCGTTTCAGCATGCTCCAGGTATTGGTGATGGACAGGGAAGCCTGGCATGTTGCAGTCCATGGGGTCGCGAAGAGTTGAATACGACTGAGCAACTGAACTGAATCACTTTGCTGAACAGCAGAAATTAACACAGCATTGTACACCAATTTTCAGTTCAGTTCAGTCATATATATTTGTGCTTTTGTGTTTGTGTATGCTAAGTTGCTTCAGTCATGTCTGACTCTGTGACCCTATGCACTGTAACCGATGAGGCTCCTCTGTTCAAGGGATTCTCCAAGCAAGAATACTGGAGTGGGTTGCCACACTCGCCTCCAAGGAATCTTCCTGACCCATGGATCAAACCTGAGTCTGTTACATCTCCTGCACAGTCAGGCAGGTTCTTTACCACTAATGCCACCTTGGAAGCCCTACACACACACACACACACACACACACACTTATGTGTACATATATATATATATGACAACATATAGTATATGTGTGTATATATGTTTTATATATATATATATATATATATATATTCTTTTTCATATTCTTTCATATTGATTGGGAACCTATTAGTTATCTCCTGAAACCTATTCCTGTTACAGTTGGTGATTAGATTGCATTTTCTTACCTACAGTTGAATAGTAATTGGTAAAATTTTGCACAAATATTACAACAGAAGGAATTTTAAAGCATATTTGAGTCTTTGGAATCTGAAGTTTGACTTATAGAAGGAGTTAACTGATATGTAAGTATAATTCACATCATATGCAACTTTGAAACTTACATATCAGTTAACTGTGAGGAGCACCTGTAAGCCATACTTGAATAATTTATTTTTCAAAAAAATTCAATGGTGGCTTCTTTTCCAAAAGCCTTTAGTTATTTATATCAGCTTCTGTGGTGGATCATAATTACTTTAATTTGTTTTGAAATAAAATGATTAATTACTGCCAAAATATATTTCACATTGTATGCAACTTTGAAACTTATATATTTGTTACTGGTTCTACATTAAAAAGTATAGTTGCTATAATAATTTTGCTTGAAGAATAGTCAGTGTTCGCTTAAAAAAAAAAAAAAAGAAGGCAATGGTATCACTCTTGGCTGGATAGGAGCTCTAGGAACTTACTAGATACAAACATAGGAGTTACCTTTTATAGGTCACAGTGGTTGAATACTAGTATTTTTGTATGGTTTTTTATTTTTATATGGTAACCTCAACTCTCCAATTGCCTTATTTGTCATATTTGTAGCACCTGGAGGAAAATTTTTATCCCACATATATAAGCACAACCTCATGGTCTTCTCTTGCAAAGCTGCTTTCCCTTGTTAGGAGATGTACCTTGTCCATTCCATTCAGTAAGCTGGAAACCTGCGCCCCCTCTTTTACACCTGATGCTGTGAAGTTTTTGTTTGTGTCTTTGGGCACTGCGTTCTGTGCCCAGCCACTGTGGCTTACTGTCATTTTCCCAGATCAGGGTGGGCTGTATTTCTTGCTACCATCAGTCCTCTGTGCGTACTTCCCTCTCTGCTGCAAACACTCTGTGTACGTAAGCTCTTCTCTCCTTTACCACTAATCATTCAGTTTTAGTACCTTGGGAAAGCCTTTATGTTTGCATTAACATATCAGACTCCTTTTAATATCTCTCTGGGAACTGTGTGTGTGTTTTTTTAATTTCTGTTTGCCTCAAATTTTAAAAGGTATTTAGTGGTATTCTTCACATAAAATAAAATTTGTTCTTCTCATTTGACTGGCTTGGTGAGTTTTGTCAAATGTATAACCACCACCGTAATCAAAATATGTAATGTTTTCATCAACACAAAAAGTGACCCCTTGGCAGTCAGTCTCCTCTCCTGTCCTTCAGCCTCTGATATTCATTGGTATGATTTCCATCCCTATGATTTTGGTTTTTCCAGAATGTCACATGGAGAAAGCATACAGTATATCACTTTTACTGTCTAGCTTCTTTTACTTAGCATAATAGTCTTGAGATTCATTTGCACTTCTGCATGTATCAATATTTCATCCTTTTATTTCTGAGTAAAATTCCATTGTATGGAATACTACAGTTTGGTTATCCATTCAATTCATTTATTTGTTGTTATACATTTGCATTGTTTATAGATTCCAACTGTTAGAATCAAGCTGCTGTAAGCATTCACATAGAAGTCTCTGTGTGAACATATGTTTTCATTTCTCTTGGATAAATACCCACAAGAGGAATTGTTGACTCATATGGTAAATGTATATTCATCCTCATGTGAAACTAGCAATCTCTTTTCCATATAGGTTATACTATTTTCCTATTTTGTACTTCTACCAACAGTAGATGAGAATTATAGTTGCTCTGCACCCTTACCAGTGATTGGCATCATAGTTCTTTTAAAAATTTAGCCATTTTAGTGGTATAGTGATATTTTGTTATGGTTATTAATTTGTGTTTTCCTAATGAGTAATGCTGTTCATTAATTTTCATGTACTTATTGGCCTTTGTATACTTTCTTTGGTTAAGTATTTGTTCAGATCTTCTGTTCATTTTTCAGTTGTTGTTTTTTTTACTGATGCATTGTAAGAGTTTTAGAAAATATATTCTGGGTACAGGTTTATATTTCCAAGTTAGATATCTATTTTTTCAAACTCTTTTACAAAGTTGACTATTTTACATCACTGCCAGTAGTATATAAGAGAGCTAATAACTCAGTGTCTTCATCGAAACTTGCTATAGTCACTCTTTTAATTTTAACCATTCTAATAGTTGTGTGTGTGTGTTTAATAGGCTTAAATTTTTAGAACAGCTTTTGATTGACTGAAAAATTTTGATTTACTGAAATATAGGAAGTTTCCATATATTGTACACCCAGTTTCTCCTATTAGTAATCTCTTATACTAGTATAGCACATTTGCTACAATAATGAATCTATATTGAATATATTATCATTAACCAAGGTCCATACTTTATGTAGATTTCCTTATTTAGATTTATTTATTTATTATCCCTTTATTAGAATTTTCTAGACTCTTTCCCAGATTCTAGTATGCTATGTAGAGTAACAAATTATATTTAGTTGTCATAAACCCTTAGGTTCCTTTTGGTTGTGAACTTTTTTTCCATTGTGTTTTTAGTTTGCATTACTCTAATAATTAGTGATATTGAACATATTTTCATATGTGTATCTTCTTTGATAAAGTGTCTATTCAAATCTTTTCTAATTTTTGTTATTTTTCTACAGTTTTGAGAGTTTTTGCTAAATATATATATGCTGCTTTAAATATATGTATGCTGCTTAGTCACTTTAGTTATTTCTAACTCTGGGCTCCTCTATCCATGGAGATTCTCCAGGCCAAGAATACTGGAGTGGGTTACCATACCATCTTCCAGGGGATCTTCCCTACCCAGGAATTGAACCCAAGTCTCCTGCATTGCAGGCAGATTCTTTACCACCTTCAGTTCAGTTCAGTTCAGTTCAGTAGCTCAGTCGTGTCTGACTCTTTATGACCCCATGAACCACAGTATGCCAGGACTCCCTGTCTATCACCAACTCCCAGAATCCATGCAAACCCATGTCCATTGAGTCGGTGATGACATCCAGCTATCTCATCCTCTATCATCCCCTTCTACTCCCGCCCTTTATCTTTCCCAGCATCATGGTCTTTTCAAATGAGTCAGCTCTTCGCATGAGGTGGCCAAAGTATTGGAGTTTCAGCCTCAGCATCAATCCTTCCAATGAACACCCAGGACTGATCTTTAGGACGAACTGGTTGGATCTCCTTGTAGTCCAAGGGACTCTCAAGAGTCTTCTCCAACACCACAGTTGAAAAGAATCAATTCTTCGGAGCTCAGCTTTCTTTATAGTCCAATTCTCACATCCATACATGACTACTGGAAAAACCATTGCTTTGACTAGATGGACCTTTGTTGGCACAATAATGTCTCTGCTTTTTAATATGCTGTCTAGGTTGGTCATAACTTTCCTTCCAAGGAGTAAGCGTCTTTTAATATCATGGCTGCAGTCACCATCTGCAGCAATCTCGGAGCCGAGAAAAATAAAGTCAGCCACTGTTTCCACTGTTTCACAATCTATTTGCCAGGAAGTGATGAGACCAGATGCCATGATCTTAGTTTTCTGAATGTTGAGCTTTAAGCCAACTTTTCCACTCTCCTCTTTCACTTTCATCATTACTTCTTCTTCATTTTCTACCATAAAGGTGGTGTCATCTGTATATCTGAGGTTATTGATATTCTCCCAAGAATCTTGATTCCATCTTGTGCTTCCTCCAGCCCAGCATTTCTCATGATATACTTACTCTGATAAAAGTTAAATAAGCGAGGTGAAAATATACAGCCTTGACGTACTCCTTTTCCTATTTGGAACCAGTCTATTGTTCCATGTCCAGTTTTAACTGGACTGTTCTAACTGTTGCTTCCTGACCTGCATACAGGTTTCTCAAGAGGCAAGTCAGGTGGTCTGGTATTTCCCATCTCTTTCAGAATTTTCCACAGTTTATTGTGATCCACACAGTCAAAGGCTTTTGCATAGTCAATAAAGCAGAAATAGATGTTTTTCTGGAACTCTCTTGCTTTTTCTATGATCCAGCAAATGTTGGCAATGTGATCTCTGGTTTCTCTGCCTTTTCTAAAAACAGCTTGAACATCTGGAAGTTCACGGTTCACATATTGCTGAAGCCTGGCTTGGAGAATTTTGAGCATTACTTAACTAGCGTGTGGAATGAGTTCAGTTGTTTAGTAATTTGAGCATTCTTTGGCATTGCCTTTCTTTGAGATTGGAATGAAAACTGACCTTTTCCAGACCTGTGGCCACTGCTGAGTTTTCCAAATTTGCTGGCATATTGAGTGCAGCACTTTCACAGCATCATCTTTCAGGATGTGAAATAGCTCAACTGAAATTCCATCACCTCCACTAGCTTTGTTTGTAGTGATGCTTCCTAAAGCCCACTTAACTTCACATTCCAGGATATCTGGTTCTAGGTGAGTGATCACACCATTGTGATTATCTGGATTGTGAAGATCTTTTTGTGCAGTTCTTCTGTGTGTTCTTGTCACCTCTTCTTAATATCTTCTGCTTCTCTTAGGTCCTTACCATTTCTGTTCTTTACTGAGCCCACCTTTGCATGAAATGTTTCCTTGGTATCTCTACTATTCTTGAAATGATCTCTAGTTTTTCCCATTCTATTGTTTTAATCTATTTATTTGCATTGATCACTGAGGAAGACTTTCTTATCTCTCCTTGCTATTCTTTGGAACTTTGCATTCAAATGGGTGTATCTTTCCTTTTGTCCTTTGCTTTCTGCTTCCGTTCTTATTGTAGTTATTTGTAAGACCTCCTCAGATAGCCATTTTGCTTTTTTGCATTTCTTTTTCTTGGGAATGGTCTTGATTCCTGTCTCCTGTACAGTGCCACGTACCTCTAACCATAGTTCATCAGGCACTCTGTCTATCAGATCTGATCCCTTAAATTGATTTCCTCAGTACAGTTAAGTTCAGTTCAGTCACTCAGTCATGTCCAACTCTTTGCAAACTCATGAATCGCAGCACGCCAGGCCTCCCTGTCCATCACCAACTCCTGGAGTTCATTCAGACTCACGTCCATCAAGTCAGTGATGCCATCCAGCCATCTCATCTTCTGTCGTCCCCTTCTCCTCCTGCCCCCAATCCTTCCCAGCATCAGAATCTTTTCCTGAGTCAATTCTTCGCATGAGGTGGCCAAGGTACTGGAGTTTAGCTTTAGCATCATTTCTTCCAAAGAAATCCCAGGGCTGATCTCCTTCAGAATGGACTGGTGGGATCTCCTTGCAGTCCAAGGGACTCTCAAGAGGCTTCTCCAGCACCGCAGTTCAAAAAGCATCAATTCTTCAGTGCTCAGCTTTCTTGACAGTCCAACTCTCACAACCATACATAACCACTGAAAAACCATAGCCTTGACTAGACGGACCTTAGTTGGCAAAGTAATGTCTCTGCTTTTTAATATGTATCTAGGTTGGTCATAACTTTTCTTCAAAGGAGTAAGCATCTTTTAATTTGATGGCTGCAGTAACATCTGCAGTGATTTTGGAGCCCAAGAAAATAAAGTCTGACACTGTTTCCACTGTTCCCCATCTATTTCCCATGAAGTGATGGGACCAGATGTCATGATCTTCATTTTCTGAATGTTGAGCTTTAAGCCAACTTCTTCAGTCTCCACTTTCAATTTCATCAAGAGGCTTCTTAGTTCCTCTTCACTTTCTGCTGTAAGGGTATTTCAGTTCAATTCAGTTTAGTTCAGTTCAGTGACTCAGTCAAGTCCGATTCTTTGCGACCCCATGAATCACAGCACGCCAGGCCTCCCTGTCCATCACCAACTCCCGGAGTTCACTCAGACTTCAGTCCATCAAGTCAGTGATGCCATCCAGCCATCTCATCCTCTGTCGTCCCCTTCTCCTCCTGCCCCCAATCCCTCCCAGCATCAAAGTCTTTCCAATGAGTCAACTCTTTGCATAAGGTGGCCAAAGTACTGGAGTTTCAAAATCAGCATCATTCCTTCCAAAGAAATTCCAGGGTTGATCTCCTTCAGAACAGACTGATTGGATCTCCTTGCAGTCCAAGGGACTCTCAAAAGTCTTCTTCAATACCACAGTTCAAAAGCATCAATTCTTCAGCACTCAGCCTTCTTCACAGTACAACTTTCACATCCATACATGACAACAGGAAAAACCATAGCCTTGACTAGATGGACCTTAGTTGTCAAAGTAATGTCTCTACTTTTAAATTTGATATCTAGGTTGGTCATAACTTTTCTTCCAAGGAGTAAATGGCTTTTTATTTCATGGCTGAAATCACCATATGCAGTGATTTTGGAACCCCAAAATAAAATCTGACACTGTTTCCACTGTTTCCCCATATATTTCCCATGGAGTGATGGGATCTGATGCCATGATCTTCGTTTTCTGAATGTTGAGCTTTAAGCCAACTTTTTCACTCTCCTCTTTCACTTTCATCAAGAGGCTTTTTAGTTCCTCTTCACTTTCTGCCATAATGGTGGTATCATCTGCGTATCTTTGGTTATTGATATTTCTCCAAGCAATCTTGATTCCAGCTTGTATTTCTTCCAGTCCAGCGTTTCTCATGATGTACTCTGCATAGAAGTTATATAAGCAGGGTGACAATATACAGCCTTGACGTATTCCTTTTCCTATTTGGAACCAGTCTGTTGTTCCATGTCCAGTTCTAAATGTTGCTTCCTGACCTGCATACAGATTTCTCAAGAGCCAGGTCAGGTGGTCTGGTATTCCCATCTCTTTCAGAATTTTCCACAGTTTATTATGATCCACACAAAGGCTTTGGCATAGTCAATAAAGCAGAAATAGAATGTTTTTCTGGAACTCTAATTGAAGAAAGTAGGGACAACCACTAGACCATTCAGGTATGACCTTAATCAAATCCTTTATGATTATACAGTGGAAGTGAGAAATACATTTAAGGGACTAGGTATGGTAGATAGAGCGCCTGATGAACTATGGAATGAGGTTTGTGACACTGTACAGGAGACAGGGATCAAGACCATCCCCATGGAAAAGAAATTCAAAAAAGCAAAATGGCTGTCCAGGGAGGCCTTACAAATAGCTGTGAAAAGAAGAGAGGCAAAAAGCAAAGGAGAAAAGGAAAGATATAAATATCTGAATGCAGAGTTCCAAAGAATAGCAAGAAGAGATAAGAAAGCCTTCTTCAGGGATCAATGCAAAGAAATAGAGGAAAGGAACAGAATGGGAAAGACTAGAGATCTCTTCAAGAAAATTAGAGATACCAAGGGAACATCTCATGCAAAGATGGGCTCGATAAATGACAGAAATGGTCTGGACCTAACAGAAGCAGAAGAAGAGGTGGCAAGAATACACAGAAGAACTGTACAAAAAAAAATCTTCATGACCTGGATAATCATGATGATGTGATCACTCATCTAGAGGCAGACATCCTGGAATGTGAAGTCAAGTGGGCCTTAGAAAGCATCGCTACGAACAAGGCTAGTGGAGGTGATGGAATTCCAGTTGAGCTATTTCAAATCCTGAAAGATGATGTTGTGAAAGTGCTGCACTCAATACGCCAGCGAATTTGGAAAACTCAGCAGTGGTCACAGGACTGGAAAAGGTCAGTTTTTATGCCAATCCCAAGGAAAGGCAATGGCAAAGAAGGCTCAAACTACCGCACAATTGCACTCATCTCACATGCTAGTAAAGTAATACTCAAAATTTTCCAAGCCAGGCTTCAGCAATACATGAACTGTGAACTTCCTGATGTTCAAGCTGTTTTTAGAAAAGGCAGAAGAACCTGAGATCAAATTGCCAACATGATGTACTCTGCATATAAGTTAAATAAACAGGGTGACAATATACATCCTTGACGTAGTCCTTTTCCTATTTGGAATCAATTTGTTGTTCCATAAGAATCTGCCTACCAGTGCAGGAGACACAATAGACATAAGTTCGATCCCTGGGTAGGGAAGGTCCCTTGGAAGAGGAAATAGCAACCCACTACAATATTCTTGCCTGGAAAATCCTATGGAAAAGGATCCTCGTGGACTATAGCCCTTGGGATCACAAATAGTTGGACATGACTTAGCGACTGAGTACATGGGCTAATACACACACACACACACACATGTATATATACATATATTTATATGTGTATATACTTTTTTTACAGATCTTTACTCCCAGTCTGCAGTTTGTGGTTTATCTTTCCACTTCCTGAACAGTATCTTCTAAAGAGCAAAATTTACAGTATTGGTGAGGACCAGTTTATTACTATTTTCTTTGTATGGTTTATGTTTTTGTGACTTTACAAGGAATCTTGGCCTAATTCAAGGTAAAAACAATTTTCTCCTATGTTTGTTCTATATCTTTTTGGTTCAAATTTTTACATTTAAATTTTTGAAAGTTTATTAATAATCTATATAACAGTTTGATTTTGACTTTTTGCAACTGAACGTTTTAGATTAATTTTAAAATCACTCAAATAAAATATAATATATAAATTTAATATATTTAAATTTTTCAGTGACTCAGTTTTCTTTCTTTTGCACTTCTCAGTTATTGGATTGCCTATAATGCTAAAAGTTCTCTGCATATCAAAATTACAATTCAATTTCTTTTTGAAATGTGCATATAGTGTTTCTTAATCACAGTTCCTTGGTTGAAAGCAATAGAAGCCAGAAGCCAACTCTACTTCTATTAGCTAAACTGGTAACTTTTGGAAGACTATGAAAGAGCTGAAGAACCTGGCTTTATACAGAGGAACTAATTAGCTTTAAAAGGTCTTGGAAATAAGAACTGCTCCATTGTCTTACTTCATCATTTCCACTGTAACAAAGGACCTGAAATCATCTCATTGTCTGGGTAGGGTAGGGTTGGCGGAATCATTCTTTGGCTACTGCTGCTGCTGCTAAGTTGCTTCAGTCATGTCCAACTCTGTGCGATCCCATAGACAGCAGGCCACCAGGCTCCCCTGATCCTGGGATTCTCCACGCAAGAATACTTGAGTGGGTTGCCATTTCCTTCTTCAGTGCGTGAAAGTGAAAAGTGAAAGTGAAGCTGCTCAGTTGCGTCAGACTCCTAGCAACTCCATGGACTGCAGCCTACCAGGCTCCTCCATCCATGAGATTTTCCAGGCAAGAGTACTGGAGTTGAGTGCCATTGCCTTCTCAGATCCCTTGGCTACTTGCCTCACAATTAAAACTGAAGTCTAGCAGAGGTCTGGGAATGAAAACTGTCAACTGGCTTAGCTTGTTGAGTGGGTCATATGTTCACTTAATGACTGGGAAAGATGTTCCAATCAATAGCTCTATCAGACTGTATTCAGTGGGCTAAAGTCCTTTCCTAAAATGAATTTTGGAAAATATTTAAAGGAGGCATGGATTCTGGGAAGCCTCCAGCAACAGATGTTCTTTGTGTATGGTACGTTGCCTTGAAACTCTCCTTGCAGCTGTGTATGTGTTTGTGTATATTTAGCCCATATGCAGAAACAAAAATGATGCATAAATAGGTGTATCTGTCTTAATGAAGTCAGCAGTCTAGCCCAATCAGTAGTTCAGGCTTAAGAGAGAAAATATATAGTGTTAGAAAGAAATGGAATCCAGGACAACTGTATTCTAGTTCTTTCTCTGAATATTAACTAGCTGTGGGATCTTGACAAATCATTTAATTTGTTTGCATCTCAGTTTAATTATAGAATAAAATTATTAAACTACATTATGTCTATTGATCTTCCTGCTTTAAACTCTGTAGTTCTAAGATATGATCTATGTAAATATTAGCCATTCTTGTGTTAAAAAAAAAAAAAGTAGTTATAACAAGACAGCTGCATACACAGGGACATACATACACAGGCATGCTAGTTTGCCAAAGTATAGGAAACGAAGTTAAATTTGAATTTCAGATAAACAATAGATAATTTTACACATAATAAATTTTACCTGTTTTTATATGAAATTCAGGTTTTACTGGGTGTTCTGTATTTTTACTTGCTAAATCTGGCTGCCCTAAGACAGACACACACATACACACAGAATAACGAACAGGAGGAATTACTTGGATTAGCATTATCTACACAGCTCATTCTTAGTTGAATCTATAACAGCTTCAGTGTATTTTTTTCAACTGAACTCAAGAGGTTTTCTAGATGAGATAAAACCCTGTTCCTCCATTAAATGAAAATGTTGACTTAGTTGCTTTCGAAAAATAATTTTTTTAACCAAGAAAATACTTATCGAACATCATGAATTAATTTGTTAAATGTGCTATCATCTACAAGCTCAGGCTAGTTTTTCACCTGAAGCAGAGATGTATTTTTCTAAGCAGCCTACTGGGTTGCTGATTAAATGAGTATTTTCCCTTGTTGAGAGTTAAGGTTGACTCTATCAATAAAACCTACTGGCTTTTTTTTAACTCCTTTGTTTTGTACTCCTATAACTATTAATCACACAGAAGTTGCTTATCCGTCATCATCGTGGCTTTGATAGATACTTTATGTAATAAGTCTGGACCTTCAGCACTGAGTAATCACTTGGGAATTCCTGCTTATGAAGGTTCCATAACTATACAACAGTGATACTGTTGATATATGATCTCTTTTGCTTTCATACTTTCCCCACTACATGTACCAAAATGACAGGATATCTTTATTGTGTCTTTGTAATTTGCAATTGCTTATTTTAACTTTGACATACGATGCATGCAGCTTAATCTGAACAAGGACTTCTCATTTGTAAGCCCTATTCCAGGGATCTCAGGGTATGCATGCTTTTAAAGGCAAAATTTACTGATGAGAGTACTTTCTCTTTTGTTATAGCTCCAATATAGAAAATTAGAAGGAAATGGTACCCCACTCCAGTGTTCTTGCCTGGAGAATCCCAGGGATGGAGGAGCCCGGTGGGCTGCCATCTATGGGGTCGCACAGAGTCGGACACGACTGAAGTGACTTAGCAGCAGCAGCAGCAGCAGCAGCAGCAGTCTCTCTTAACAATCTGTGGCTTTGCTGTCAGAAAAGTACTAATGTAAAACTAAAGTGGTAGAATGAAAAACACCAGATTGATTGCTTAAGGTAAAAGAAATGACTACAAAAGAAAATCACTTGCTTGTATTGAAACTCAAGTGAAAAATAAATAAACTTTGGTAAAGTGATGTGAAGATTTTATGAATCATATAAAATAAAATTTCCTAGTAGTTTGGTAGGTAAATTGAAAATCCTACAATTCTGTCATTACATTTGTTTCTGAAAATCATTCCTGGGGTAAAATGCTGAGACTCATATTCATAAATTTCCTAAATATATTGAGTAAAATAGATTTCCTACTTATCTAAACTTCTTCCCAATCTATGAAGAGCTTTTTATTACATATTCTCTGGAGGCCCAATTTTTTTCCTGCTCAGTTAGTAATGTCTACTTAAGTCTACTTTTTCTTAACTTTAACACTAAACTTTAATTAGTTCAGTTCAGTTCAGTCACTCAGTCGTGTCCGACTCTTTGAGACCCCATGAAGCACAGTATGCCAGGCCTCCCTGTCCATCACCAACTCCCAGGGTCCACCCAAACCCATGTCCATTGAGTCAGTGATGCCATCCAACCATCTCATCCTCTATCATCCCATTTTCCTCCTGCCCTTAATCTTTCCCAGCATCATGGTCTTTTCCAATGAGTCAAGTCTTCGCAGGAAGTGGCCAAAGTGTTGGAGTTTCAGCTTCAACATCAGTCCTTCCAATGAGCACCCAGGACCAAGGACTGATATGCTTTGGGATGGACTTGTTGGATCTCCTTGCAGTCCAAGGGACTCTCGAGTGTCTTCTACGACACAGTTCAAAAGCACCAATTCTTCAGCACTCAGCTTTCTTCACAGTCCAACTCTCACATCCATACATGACTACTGGAAAAACAATTGCCTTGACTAGATGGACCTTTGTTGACAAAGTAATGTCTCTGCTCTTGAATATGTTACCTAGGTTGGTCATATCTTTCCTCCAAGGAGTAAGCATCAGTTAATTTCATGGCTGCAATCACCATCTACAGTGATTTTGGAGCCCAGAAAAATAAAGTTAGCCACTGTTTCCACTGATTCCCCATTTATTTTCCATGAAGTGATGGGACTGGATGCCATGATCTTATTTTCCCGAATGTTGAGCCAAAAGAATGCTGGCTTTAAAGCCAACATTTGGAAGTTCATGATTCACGTATTGCTGAAGGCTGGCTTGGGAATTTTAAGCATCACTTTACTAGCGTGTGAAATGAGTGCAATTGTGTGGTAGTCTGAGCATTCTTTGGCATTGCCTTTCTTTGGGATGGGAATGAAAACAGACTTCTCCAGTCCTGTGTCCACTGCTGAGTTTTCCAAATTTGCTGGCATATTGAGTGCAGCACTTTCACAGCATCATATTTCAGGATTTGAAACAGCTCCACTGGAATTCCATCACCTCCACTAGCTTTGTTAGTAGTGATGCTTCCTAAGGCCAACTTGACTTCACATTCCAGAATGTCTGGCTCTAGGTGACCAATCACACCATCATGATTATCAGGGTTGTGAAGATCTTTTTGTGCAGTTCTTCTGTGTATTCCTGTCACCTCTTCTTAATATCTTCTGTTTCTATTAGGTTCATGCCATTTCTGACCTTTACTGAACCCATCTTTGCATGAAATGTTACCTTGATATCTTTAATTATCTTGAAGTGATCTCTAGCCTTTCCCATTCTATTGTTTTCCTCTATTTTTTAATTTAAATTTATTTCTTTTAATTGGAGGCTAATTATTGACAATATTGTATTGGCCCTGCTACACATCAATATGAATCTGCCACGGGTGTACACGTATTACCCATCCTGAACCCCCTCCCACCTCCCTCCCTGTATCATCCCTGTGGGTCATCCAAGTGCATCGGCCCCAAGCATCCTGTATCCTGCATTGAACCTGGATGGGTGATTCATTTCTTATATGATGTTATACATGTTTTGATGCCATTCTCCCCAATCATCCCACCCTCTCCCTCTACCACAGAGTCCAAAAGACTGTCCTATACATGTGTGTCTTTTGCTGTCTCACATACAGGGTTATTGTTCAGTTTAGTTCAGTTGCTCAGTCGTGTCTGACTCTTTGTGACCCCATGAACTGCAGCACGCTGGCCTCCCTGTCCATCACCAACACCCAGAGTTCACTCAGACTCACGTCCATTGAGTCAGTGATGCCATCCAGCCATCTCATCCTCTGTCGTTCGCTTCTCCTCCTGCTGCCAATCCCTCCCAGCATCAGAGTCTTTTCTAATGAGTCAGCTCATTAGAGGTGGCCAAAGTACTGGAGTTTCAGCTTTAGCATCATTCCTTCCAAAGAAATCCCAGAGTTGATCTCCATCAAAATGGACTGGTTGGATCTCCTTGCAGTCCAAGGGACTCTCAAGAGTCTTCTCCAACACCACAGTTCCAAAGCATCAATTCTTTGGTGCTCAGCCTTCTTCAGAGTCCAACTCTCACATCCGTACATGACAACTGGAAAAACCATAGCCTTGACTAGACGGACCGGAGTCGGTTAAGTAATGTCTCTGCTTTTGAATATGCTATCTAGGTTGGGCATAACTTTCCTTCCAAGGAGTAAGCATCTTTTAATTTCATGGCTGCAGTCACCATCTGCAGTGATTTTGGAGACCCCCAAAAATAAAGTCTGACACTGTTTCCACTGTTTCTCCATCCATTTCCCATGAAGTGATGGAACCAGATGCCATGATCTTCATTTACTGAATGCTGAGCTTTAAGCCAACTTTTTCACTTTCCTCTTTCACTTTCATCAAGAGACTTTTTAGTTCCTCTTCACTTTCTGCCATAAGGGTGGTGTCATCTGCATATCTGAGGTTATTGATATTTCTCCCGGCAATCTTGATTCCAGCTTGTGTTTCTTCCAGTCCAGCGTTTCTCATGAGGTACTCTGCATAGAAGTTAAATAAGCAGGGTGACAATATACAGCCTTGATGTACTCCTTTTCCTATTTGGAACTAGTCTATTGTTCCATGTCCAGTTCTAACTGCTGCTTCCTGACCTGTGTACAGACTTCTCAAGAGGCCGGTTAGGTTGTCTGGTATTCCCATCTCTTTCAGATTTTTCCACAGTTTATTGTGATCCACACAATCAAAAGCTTTGGCATAGTCAATCAAGCAGAAATAGATGTGTTTCTGGAACTCTCTTGCTTTTTCCATGATCCAGTGGATGTTGGCAATTTGATATCTGGTTCCTCTGCCTTTTATAAAACCAGCTTGAACATCAGGAAGTTCATGGTTCATGTATTGCTGAAGCCTGGCTTGGAGAATTTTGAACATTACTTTACTAGCATGTGAGATGAGTGAAACTGTGTGGTAGTCTGAGCATTCTTTGGCATTGCCTTTCTTTAGAATTGGAATGAAAACGGACCTTCTCCAGTCCTGTGTCCACTGCTGAGTTTTCCAAATTTGCTGGCATATTGAGTGCAGCACTTTCACAGCATCATATTTCAGGATTTGAAACAGCTCAACTGGAATTCCATCACCTCCTCTAGCTTTGTTCGTAGCAATACTTTCCAAGGCCCACTTGACTTCACATTCCAGGATGTCTGTTTCTAGATTAATGATCACACCATCATGATTATCTGGGTCATGAAGATCTTTTTGTACAGTTCTTCCATATATTCTTGCCACCTCTTCTTAATATCTTCTACTTCTGTTAGGTCCAGACCATTTCTGTTGATTATCGCGCCCATCTTTGCATGAAATGTTCCCTTGGTATCTCTAATTTTCTCGAAGAGATCTCTAGTCTTTCCCATTCTGTTCTTTCCCTCTATTTCTTTGCATTGATCCCTGCAGAAGGCTTTCTGATCTCTTCTTGCTATTCTTTGGAAGTCTGCATTCAGATGCTTATATCTTTCCTTTTCTCCTTTGCTTTTCACCTCTCTTCTTTTCACAGCTATTTGTAAGGCTTCCCCAGACAGCCATTTTGCTTTTTGCATTTCTTTTCCATGGAGTTGGTCTTGACCCCTGTCTCCTGTACAGTGTCGTGAACCTAATTCCATAGTTCCTCAGGCATTCTATCTATCAGATCTAGTCCCTTAAATCTATTTCTCACTTCCACTGTATAATCATAAAGGATTTGATTTAGGTCATACCTGAATGGTCTAGAGGTTTTCCCTACTTTCTTCAATTTGAGTCTGAATTTGGTAATAAGGAGTTCATGATCTGAGCCACAGTCAGCTCCTGGTCTTGTTTTTGTTGACTGTGTGGAGCTTCTACATCTTTGGCTGCAAAGAATATAATCAATCTGATTTTGGTGTTGACCATCTTGTGATGTCCAAGTGTAGAGTCTTCTCTTGTGTCGTGGGAAGAGGGTGTTTGCTATGACCAGTGCATTTTCTTCATTTGCTATGACCAGTGCAAAACTCTATTAGTCTTTGCCCTGCTTCCTTCTGCATTCCAAGGCCAAATTTGCCTGTTACTGCAGGTGTTCCTTGACTTCCTACTTTTGCATTCCAGTCCCCTATAATGAAAAGGACATCTTTTATGGGTGTTAGTTCTAAAAGGTCTTGTAGGTCTTCATATAACTATTCAACTTCAGCTTCTTCAGCATTACTGGTTGGGTCATAGACTTGGATAACTATGATATTAAATGATTTGCCTTGGAGACGATCAGAGATCATTCTGTTGTTTTTGAGACTGCATCCAAGTACTGCATTTCGGACTCTTTTGTTGACCATGATGGCTACTCCATTTCTTCTGAGGGATTCCTGCCCACAGTAGTAGATATAATGGTCATCTGAGTTAAATTCACCCATTCCAGTCCATTTTAGCTCGCTGATTCCTAGAATGTTGATGTTCACTCTTGCCATCTCCTGTTTGACCACTTCCAATTTCCCTTGATTCATGGACCTGACGTTCCAGGTTCCTATGCAATATTGCTCTTTACAGCATCGGACCTTGCTTCTATCACCAGTCACATCCACAGCTGGGTATTGTTTTTGCTTTGGTTTCCTCCCTTCATTCTTTCTGGAGTTATATCTCCAGTGATCTCCATTAGCATATTGGGCACCTAATGACCTGGGGAGTTCCTTTTCCGTATCCTATCATTTTGCCTTTTCATACTGTCCATGGGGTTCTCAAGGCAAGAATACTGAAGTGGTTTGCCATTCCCTTCTCCAGTGGACCACATTCTGTCAGACCTCTCCACCATGACCCGCCCGTCTTGGGTTGCTCCCCTTAAGCATGGCTTAGTTTCATTGAGTTAGACAAGGCTATGATCTGCATATAAGTTAAATAAGCAAGGTGACAATATACAGCCTTGACTTACTCCTCTTCCTGTTTGGAACCAGTCTGTTGTTCCATGTCCAGTTCTTACTGTTGCTTCCTGACCTTTATACAGATTTCTCAAGAGGCAGGTCAGGTGGTCTGGTATTCCCATCTCTTTCAGAATTTTCTGTTACCATCTTCTAAATTCCATATATATGTGTTAGTATACTGTATTGATGTTTTTCTTTCTGGCTTACTTCACTCTGTATAATCGGCTCCAGTTTCATCCACCTCATTAGAACTGATTCAAATGCATTCTTTTTAATGGCTGAGTAGTACTCCATGTATATGTACCATTGCTTTCTTATCCATTCATCTGCTGATGGACATCTAGGTTGCTTCCATGTCCTGGCTATTATCAACAGTGCTGTGATGAACATTGGGGTACATGAGTCTCTTTCAATTCTGGTTTCCTCAGTGTGTATGCCCAGCAGTAGGATTGCTGGGTCATAAGGCAGTTCTATGTCCAGTTTTTTAAGGAATCTCCACACTGTTCTCCATAATGGCTGTACTAGTTTGCATTCCCACCCACAGTGTAAGAGGGTTCCCTTTTCTCCCACACCCTCTCCAGCATTTATTGCTTGTAGACTTTTGGATCGCAGCTATTCTGACTGGTGTGAAATGGTACCTCATTGTAGTTTTGATTTGCATTTCTCTAATAATGAGTGATGTTGAGCATCTCTTCATGTGTTTGTTAGCTATCTGTATGTCTTCTTTGGAGAAATATCTGTTTTGTTCTTTGGCCCATTTTTTGTTTGGGTCATTTATTTTTTCTGGAATTGAGTTGCAGGAGTTGCTTGTATATTTTTGAGATTAGTTGTGTGTCAGTTGCTTCATTTGCTATTATTTTCTCCCATTCTGAAGGCTGTCTTTTCACCTTGGTTATAGTTTCCTTTGTTGTGCAGAAACTTTTAATTTTAATTAGGTCTCATTTGTTTATTTTTGCTTTTATTTCCAATATTCTGAGAGGTGGGTCATAGAGGATCTTGCTGTGATTTATATCAAGAGTGTTTTGCCTATGTTCTCCTCTTAAGAGTTTTATAGTTTCTGGTCTTACGTTTAGATCTTTAATCCTTTTTTGTTTATTTTTTATATGGTGTTAGAAAGTATTCTAGTTTCATTCTTTTACAAGTGGTTGTCCAGTTTTCCCAGCACCACTTGTTAAAAAAGCTGACTTTTCTCCATTGTATATTCTTGTCTCCTTTGTCAAAGATAAGGTGTTCATAGGTGCGTGGATTTATCTCTGGGCTTCCTATTTTGTTCCATTCATCTATATTTCTGTCTTCATGCCAGTACCATACTGTCTTGTTTGCACTGATCGCTGAGGAAATCTTTCTTATCTCTCCTTGCTATTCTTTGGAACTCTGCATTCAAATGGGTATATTTTTCTTTTTCTCCTTTGCTTTTTGCTTCCCTTCTTTTCACAGCTATTTGTAAGGCCTCCTTAGACAGCCATTTTGCTTTTTGCATTTCTTTTCTTGGGGATGGTCTTGATTCCTGTCTCCTGTGCAATGTCACATACCTCTGTCCACAGTTCATCAGGCACTCTGTCTATCAGATCTAGTCCCTTAAATCTATTTCTCACTTCTATTGTATAGACATAAGGGATTTGATTTAGGTCATACCTGAATTATCTAGTGGTTTTCTCCACTTTCTTCAATTTCAGTCTGAATTTGGCAATGAAGAGTTCATGATCTGAGCCATAGTCAGCTCCAGGTCTTGTTTTTGCTGACTGTATAGAGCTTCTCCAGCTTTGGCTGCAAAGAATATAATCAGTCTCATTTTGGTGTCAACCATCTGGTAATGTCCATGTGTAGAACTTTAATAGGTATGCTCTTTCTACTCTTTACAAAGTTAAATTTTTATAAATTTATATATTTTCCTTTTATTATATCAATTTATCTGAACATTATTTCATGTAGGACTGATTGAAAAAAGCAAGAACCTTATTTATCATCTTAAGAAGGTATGTTGTTTTATGTCCTACAAAATGGTCTTATACTCTGGGTTTTCCTTCTGATATATTCATGATCTGATAGAATTATTTCTTGACATTTCTCTTTTTTTCAACTGTGCTATTCACATATCGAAACTTACCTGCTACCATGAATCCTATTAAATCAAAGTCTCAAAGTCTCACTAAATAGCTGGTTGAAAGTTTATTCTGAACTTTATCTATTTCTTTCTGTCTCCACAGAATCCCCCTCTTCTGTCTGACTTCATCTCTCGCTTGCCCTAGTGCACTAGGCTTCTAGCAGTCTCTCTGTTACTGCTGTTCCTCCTTCATACTCGTTCTCTAAAAAGCATCCAACAGTCATTTTAAGGTGTATAAGCCACATATGAGCAGCTCTTTCCTATCTTTGCAACTGCAAAAGTATAATTTTCAAACAATTATGTAATTCATTAATGAGGAAAACCGTAAGATGAAAAAGTTGGTTTGGAAAAGGATGTAAGACATAAATATATAGAGGATCAATAGAAAAATTAATAGCGAAGGAAGTTGGAGTAATAATATTGAGTTAGGTAGAACATGGGTTAAAACTACAGAGAAATAAAAGCATAGCCTTTGGGATTATTCACCAGGAAAAAATTAGTTTATTGATTTCCTGTAAATTAATATATACCTCTACAGGGATACAAAATCCCTGACTTTAATCAATGGTAAATAGTGAGTTATAACCCCCAAGAGTCAGAGTATTCTTAGGCATCTTCTTAGATAATACACTAGCATGGCTAGAAACATTATATAGCCATCTTCTTGCCTTACATTCTCAACTGCCAAGACTTGTCTCCCAGTCCTCTCCCCTTTGGTTACCAGGGCTCTTGCTACACTGATCTCCTTCCCATTTCTTCAGGCTCTGGTGCGTATCATTCCCTGTTCCCAAAATATCTGGCTACCTCATTCTTCCAAGTCACACCTCTCAGATGGTGCTTATCTCCATGTCCATGGGGTCGCAAAGAGTCAGACATCCCCGAGAAATTGAATAACAAAAATAACAAAGGAGTTTTAGTACCAGATAAATTAGACTTGAAGGTCAGGGCTTCAGATCAGCATGGTCTAAGCCTGAAATCCTTCCTGAAAATATATATCTGAAAGTCCCATCCCACAATCAAAATATTGTGTCCTTGGTTATCACACACACACACCACACACACATCACACACACACACATATATACACATACTCATATATAACTGTCAATTATCACAATGGCTTATAGTCTTATTTAAAAGTAAGTTTTCTGTCCTCCCCCCACCCTCAGGAGAGAGCCCAATGCCATAGTTTGCCTGAAACTCTGGAATCTTCATTTTAAGTAACATCTAGACATTCTGACATTGTTGACCTGTGGATCACATGTTGAGAAATACTGGTCTGGGAAATCCAGATACCAGTTTTATGCCTGGGTATTTATATGCAACTTAAAGGTTAGCCAAACCGAAACCTGGGGAAACCTACCTTGGGAGTCTGGCTCCTAAGCATAAGGTCTTAAAGTAATTAGTCACTCATTCTAGCAGGATCATTAGAGGCTGTGGATTACTTAGAGTAGGATGAGAGGTTAGCATAGTTTGCAAAACTTAGCTAAAAGTGCACTGGTAATAAGCTAGTGACTATAAAAATGAAAGAGTTTTAAAATTTGAAACTACTCAAGGGACTTTCTTTATATCTACAGATTGTACCCTCATGGATTTTAGTATCCATTGTGAAGATTTCAGGGCATTTCTGTAATACATTTTGGTAAAACATGGTAAGTCCTTTGAATAGCCACTTGCAAAGTTTCCTTTTTTGTTGTTCCTGTCTTGGTTCACCCAAGTTCAGATGGCCAGATAGCCCAGAATCATTTACTAGCCTGAGAGAGTCATTTCCGAGGCAGGTTGATAAGAAGTCTAGGGGTCCCCAAGGAGAGAGGGGGTCTGGAATTCTCAAGGAGGAAGAAAGGACAAACTTATTTCTCTACATTCCTTAGGATTATATAACAACAATGTATTCTGCCTGAGGGCAGTCTCTGGATTAAACCTTCTCTTTACAAGGATTATATAACAGCAATGTATTATGTATTCTGCCTGAGGACAATCTCTGGATTAAACCTTCTGGCTAATTCTGTTATCTTAAAATGTAAATTATGGGAGTAGGTCTGGTGAGGTCTTTACAACCTCCAGACCTTCATTGGATTAGTTGGAGAATATATAAACTCATTGCTAAAATTAACAAGCGGGTACTCTTTCTACCCCCTTCTGATGCCTATGTCAGAAGCTTTCTCTGTCTCCTTTATACTTTAATAAAACTTTATTACACAAAAGCTCTGAGCGATCCAGCCTCGTCTCTGGCCCTGGATTGAATTCTTCTCCTCCGGGGGCCAAGAATCCCGGCGTCGTGATTCAACAACAACCTTTCAAGCCCTAGATGAACCCTGTGATTTTCTTGCTGGGAAAAGCACAGACAGAGGAAAAGAAACCACACACATACTCATATCTCTGTTTCCACACAGACTATATGGTGTCTCAGCTGATGTGATAGGAAAAACTAAAGGAATTTATAACCCAACTCGAAGGAGACTTTATTTTTGATTAGCAGTGTCTAATATAAAATAAAAAGAGGCCAAAAAAATTACCTATTGAGCCTAGAACAATCTGGAATTGGAAAAGAAGACACTGGATGCTCAGAGGGAAGTACAAAGTCCCAAGGGACAGCCTGTGAGCATCTCCTGTCCTTCAGGTACTTACTTCACTTCCTGTTCAGCCAGTGAACGACTCAGCTTGCCGTTTGTCGTTCACTAGCTACTTCTGTGAGTTGTTATTGAAACACCAATTTTGGCTAGTTAGGCTATTTAGGCAAACAACCAGTGCAGATAACTTTGATTCACTGGATTGACTTGATGTTTTACCAACTTTGTATAAATCTGGTAGCTATCTTGTGCCTTGAGGACAAACTTTAAAAAGGAGGAAGTTGCATTATGCAGTTGAAATGGGACTCTATGGGGGTATGCAGATCATTGTCTTAGTTTTGATACTGAATTGATTAATGATTTCAACTGGAACTGAACCATGGCCATTAGGTAAAACCTATAGAAATGTGGAACTCCCTTGGTGGTCCAGTGGTTAAGACTCCACCCTTCCAATGCAGAGGGTGCCAGCTCCATCCCTGGCCAGGGAATTAAGATCCCACATGCTGTGTGGCATGGTCAAAAAAAAAAAAAAAAAAAAACCACAGGAAATCTGAATAAGGACTGGACTTCAGTTAAAAACAGTTTATTAATATTGGCTTATTAGTCATGACAAATGTGCCATACTAATGTCAAATGTTGGAATCAGGGGAAATTGAGCTCGAAGTATACAAAAACTCTCTATAAATATTCATGACTCCTCTATAAATTTAAAATGATTCTTAAATTTTTTATTTAAAAATGCATGTACATGGTTAAGGAGAGCATTTCTTAAAATCTAGGTAATATGGTGTTTAGGTTTCTACTTGGTTCTGTTCATTTGGCAAAGACAAGCAGTTCATTCTAAATTTATTAAATGATCTTAAGACAGCACTTTAATAAGTTCTATCTTCTCAGGAGACTGTTTTTGTGTTTTCTTCCAATCTGCCAATAATCTAAGAGCAGGATGAATTTGCTTTGTGCTCAGGTAGACAGAATTAGAAACATGATCAATGTGGTGGTTACTGAAATAAAACTTGACTTTTCTTTCCTCAGAATAATAGCCTACATTCTCTTGACTTGGAAGGAAATATTTCCTCAAGAAATAAGGAAGTTTTTATGCCTTATAAAATCTGGAGAATTGAAATAAAAGGTAGAAATAAAACATTTTCATCATTCTAATAAAAATTAACCGTTAGGAGCAATTCAACATATTAAAAATGTTTGTAGCAAATTAAATGAAAGCAAATGTAAAAACAGAAATAATGTCAGAAAACCAGGGAGATGTAAAAACCATGGTGCATTATTGCAAAATAACTCCAAACAGGGGATGTGCTTAGTTAAGATGATGAATAGTCAGCAATACCCTATCCTCTTACTTATTTCCCCTTCTTTATAATTTCTTTCCTTCCGAGTTTATGGGTTCCATCACAAAGTAATCAAGTTTTAAGTCTCTAATACTTTTAACTTTTGGTAGGAAGACACAGAAATTAGCTATTTCGCTTTGTGTTCGTGCTTTTGGTAATATCACTACAGTGAAACCAGAAAGATTTTATAGAAATTCTAAAAAAAAATACTGTGCACACACACACACATATGCACACATGCCATACTGTAAAATACACACCACACATGCTTGCATATGTTAGTAGGCTAGCTGGAGGTCCTCAGCGTGCTAAGGGCACAAGCGGGAATGGACCATGCCAGTTAATCTGGATAGTCAGCTAAGTGGAGATAGGTTAAGAAACCTCATGTATATAGGTAGATTCAACAGATTTTCAGCCAAATGTTTGCTGAGACTTTGAGCAAATAGCAGATTCCCTGGTGGCTCAGACTGTAGTCTGCCTGCAATGCAGGAGACCCGGATTCAATCTCTGGATCATGAAGATCCCCTGGAGAAGGAATGGCAACCCACTTTCATATTCTTGCTTGGAAAATCCCATGGACGGAGGAGCCTGGTGGGCTACAGTCCATAGGATCACAAAGAGTTGGACACAAATGAGTGACTTCAGTTTCTTTGAGAGAATAGAGCACAGGACAGATACTTAGTTTAAGAGAGATGGATTGTGAGCAGGCTTAGGGAGTTTCCCAAGGGGGAAATTTAGGATAGAAAGTTAGCATGAGAACCCCTGAAGAATCAGGGGCTGCAGGGCAGGTCTTTATAACAAACCATCCATAGGGAAGAATAAAATGCTATTTCCCAGTTTCATCCCAAGGAAATCTTCATAGGAAAACACCAATGTAGCCTTGTAACCAGAATGACTGGTTTGAGACTTGGGAGTAGGATATTTCATTGTCCCTTGTCACATACACAGAAAAAAAATGTCGTTGCACAGGGGTCAAGACCTGCATCTAGTCTCAGCTTTCCTTCTAATTTAACTTACAACCCTGGGGAAAACATCTTACTGCTCTGGTTTTAGTTTTCCTAAGATGAAGTTACTGGACTAGAAACTTTCTAAGTCCCTTTCAAACCTACTTTCTGAGAGGCTAGGACAGTGGTATAACTATGTGATCAAATTTCCCAGAGAGCTTCCCCAGAAAACTGGCACATTAAGAAAATAGCTTTAGAAGAAGTATACAGAATTCAGATTCTATAATAGATGAATTTTAGCGTTTTGTCATTCCCATGTCCATTTTCTTCTCTGTTCTGGTTGTGAATATAAAAGTTATTTTATATTCAGTCATTTGCTGTCTGTCCCTCTGTTGTTTGTTCATACTTTCCTCTTTTCTTCAATATTTGTAATCAGGAGTACAGACTCCAGGACTTGAGGACTTCCAAGCAATGAGGGAATGTTCCTATTTCTAGCAAGCATGGATAACTTCTGCCTCCCTTACATCAGGTGCATGTTGCTCCCAGAAGGTCTTGGGAAGAACCTTTACTGTTCACTGAATCAATATGACCCATATACATGCTAACTTCCTAGAAATGATTTTATGCCCAAATTGTGTTTCTGACTCTGGTATTTTGAGTTCAGTAGGAATAGTCCAAAATGTCAATTCTGCGTGAAACATGTTTTCATTTACAGTCTCTGGCATGGATCCCTGGCCCACATGGCAGTAATGTCCTTACTCACAGCTTTGGGCTCCCTGGGACCATAGCAGGCTGCAAGCTGTTGGTCTTTCTATGCCTGTTGTTCACCAGCCTTGTCACTGGAGCATGGCTAGGCATTGACAAGAGTCCTTTTTCATAGGAAGCAGTAATTCCAGAAGGGAGGGAGAGAATTTCTACCTGTTAGCTATTTCCAGGGTTTTTAGATGACAGTTTGTAGAGTGGGATTCAAGTCATATTCTTTATGAAGCTCCTAGCCACTGAGACTTCAGCTGATAAATTAACTAGGGGATTTTTTCAGTCATTAACTGCTTGACTGGTTGTCTGAGAGTACTAACTATCTCAGACTGATTCTTAGTGACAGTATAGTTAAGCTGTGACTCATCATGTCTCTAATGTCTTCATTCTAGTATAAAATGCTCAATGATGTCTGTACAAATAAAATGTCTTTGGATGAAGAAATAGTATTTCAGCAGTCAACTTAAAATCTGCTTTCATGTATAACACATGGCATGATATTAAATACAAAAGAGAAGGAAATACTAATATATTAATCAAATAAAATAGACCTGTTCCCATAAGGACAAACTTAAAACTTGGAATGATAAAATCCTTAAAAGACTGAAATCTGATGGTTCATTTACACCTTATATTTAACCATAGTGATGAGAAAAAGAAGACAAAATTTTGATCTCAGAGCTAGAGGATGAGAGGTGTGGTAGCTTGAACCAGGACCTTGGCCTTGTCTTCTTTGAAGAAAGAATTCAACAAAGAGACAGAGATTATGAAACAGATAAAGAAACAGATAAAGTATATGGGCATATGCTCATGCTGATATTTGGTCTGATTCAGGGAGCTCCTTGATATATATGTGCATCTTTCAGCCAAGATGGATTCCAGGACAAGTGTTTCTGGGAGGTTAGCAGAACATATTATAGGCTGGTGCCCCCTCCATCTGTTGACCCCTGAGGACCTTCTCTGCTCATGAATGGGCTGGGAAATCCCCTTGAACACAAAAATGAGGAAAGCCCTGCCTTTGCTGTTGTTCAGTTGCTCAGTCATATCTGACTCTTTGCAACTCCATGGACTGCAGCATGCCAGGCTTCCCTGTCCTTCACTATCCCCCAGAGTTTGCTCAAACTCATGTCTATTGAGTCAATGATGCCATCCAACCATCTCACCCTCTGTCATGACCTTCTCCTCCTACCCTCAACCTTTCCCATACATAAGGGCTTTTTCAATGAGTCAGCTCTTCTCATCAGGTGGCCAAACTATTGGAGCTCTAGTTTCAGCATCAGTCCTTCCGGGGAGTATTCAGGACTGATTTCCTTTAGAATTGACTGGTTTGATCTTCTTGCAGTCCAAGGGACTCTCAAGAGTCTTTTCTAGCACCACAGTTTGAAGGCGTCAATTCTTTAGTGCTCAGCCTTCTTTATGGTCCAACTCTCACATCCACTCTTGACTACTGGAAAAACCATAGCTTCGACTAGGCAGACCTTTGTCAGCAAAGTAATGTCTCTGCTTTTTAATAACGCTGTCTAGGTTTGTCATAGGTCTTTTTTCCCAAGGAACAAGCGTCTTTTAATTTCATGGCTGCAGTCACCATCTGCAGTGATTTTGGACTCCAAGAAAATAAAGCCTTTCACTGTTTCCATTGTTTCCCCACCTGTTTGCTATGAAGTGATGGGACGAGATGCCATGATTGTAGTTTTTTGAATGTTGAGTTTTTAGCCATCATTTTCACTTTCCTCTTTCACCCTCATAAAGAGAGAGGCTCTTTAGTTCCTCTTCACTTTCTTCCATAAGGGTGGTGTCATCTGCATATCTGAGGTTGTTGATATTTCTCCCAGCAATCTTGATTCCAGCTTGTGCTTCATCCAGCCCAGCATTTCACATGATGTACTCTGCATATAAGTTAAATAAGCAGGGTGACAATATACAACCTTGACATACTCCTTTCCCAGTTCTGAACCAGTCTATTGTTCCATGTTTGGTTCTAACTGTTGCTTCTTGACTTGCACACAGGTTTCACAGGAGGTAGGCAAGATGGTCTGGTATTCCCATCTCTTTATGAAGATCCCACAGTTTGTTGTGATCCACACAGTCAAAGGCTTTAGCGTAGTCAATGAAGCAGAAGTAGATGTTTTTTCTGGAATTACCTTGCTTTTTCTATGATTCAGTGGATGTTAGCAATTTGATCTCTGGTTCTTCTGCCTTTTTAAAATCCAGCTTGAATTATTGTTTTTTAATATACCAACTTTTAATATAACAATTACAGTTGAATTATTGGTTTTAAGTACTATCTGAAGACAATACAACCCTTAGGCTCTACATCTGAACGGCATTCTCACATCACCTCCCCTCCCCTTCATGAACTTCCCTTCCTTGGTCATGCAGGAGACATAGTTTTGAGAAGTAGTGTAATTTAAGCATAGATTTATTCTATAAGATACTTCCTAATATGCTTTAAAAAAAGAGCCCAATTCCTCAGAAAGATCAGTTGGAATTTTTAAAGTGAGATTCAAAGAGATTAAATAACATTCTCAAAGTCAAATCACTAGAAAGCAGTAGAATTTAGATTGAAAGAAGATCTGTTTGACTCGTGACTACTGTTGTGAATTTACAGAATAATGTTAGTTTTCTCTGAAGTCTAATGACATATGTTAATGTTATACATTATTGAGCATTTACTCTGTACCAATACTGGTGTTAAGTATTTCATGTATATTATTCTGCATAATTCTCATGGCAACTGCCTGTAGCAATATAAAGACTTCATTTAATAGGTTAAGTGACTTTTCTATGGTCACATGGGTAGGAAATGATAATGCTTTAGAGCAGTGCCATGGAGTCATGTACCAAAGCTGCTGAATTTGAGGCCAATTTTCTGGGATAAATTTCATGCACAAAACTAGACATTCTCATACATGATCCTCACTACTGTCAAGACTAAGGAACAAAAGTGAAATCACTCAGTCATGTCCGACTCTTTGCGACCCCGTGGACTGTAGCCTACCAGGCTTCTCTGTCCATGGGATTCTCTACCATTTCCTTCTCCAGGGGATCTTCCTGACCCAGGGATCGAACCCGGGTCTCCCGCATCGGGGGCAGATGCTTTAACCTCTGAGCCACCAGGGAAGCACAAAGGACAGCAGCAAATGTATACACTGTGTTCTTTAAAAAACTGTGTACTTCCTGTTTTAGTTGTTTTTTAAAAAGGCCCCATGTGTGTGTGTGTGTGCTCAGCCATATCCAACTCTGTGACACCAGGAACTGTAACCTGCCAGACTCTTCTTCTCATGGGGTTCCCCAGGCAAGAATACTGGAGTGAGTTTCCATTTCCTACTCCACAGGATCTTCCCAACCTGACCCAGGTATCAAACCTGCATCTCTTGTGTGTTCTGCACTAGCAGGGGGATTCTTTACCACTTGAGCCACCAGGGAGTCCCGAAAGGGCCTTAGTTGTATTCAGAATTTCAGTTTATTGAGTGACTGGCTAGGTCTGGCTTGCCATGGGGTAAAAACAAGACTACAGTAGCCAAGATATTTGAAAACCAAATGTGGATTCTTCCAATTTAGTCATCTGCTAATTGATATTTTCCTACCAGCCAGAATCTGGCTAGGAGTTTCCATCTATATTTAAACAATACTTGCTGATCTGATAATTTCTGTAGATCCTGCTATCTTATGATTATAAAGAAGTATTTGTACATTTTTAAATGATGAATTTTTGGGTCACAGGGCAATAATAGCTGCTTTCAGGGAGCTAAATCTCATTGGTTTAAAGAAATAGATGGAGGCAGATAAAACTGTGACAATTACAATCTAGAACTTTGCAAAATCAAATGTATATTGAACATGTTAACTGTGGGTTTCTTTGGAAAGCAATTTGCAACTAGAATTGAAATCCCAGCTGTCTCATGCACTTCTTCATGTGGAAAAATGCTTTGCACTACTCTTGATCTTGCTCCAAAAGTTATTTTTTAAACTGGCAACTGAATAGTAGAAAAACTTTGGGTCCAATTGGGCTGATCTTAAATTATAGATGGACTTAACCAAGCATGGCTCATCTATATTATACTTGCTTTTAGTGAATTGCTGAACAGTAGGAAGCCTACCAATGTTCTTAATAATCAGATAGTGATCCCCACAGGAAAAGGTGCTGGAGTTCCACAGCACAGTAAAATCTCACACAGAACTGTGTACGACTCAGCTGCACACAGCTACCACCCACGCAGCTCATTCCAGCTTTCATTGCCTCACAGTCCATTTATGGGCAAGCCATTCCTGTGGCCCCTGGGAGACTGGCAGTCACTGAATCTCACAGCTGGAGATGCTCCTATCTAGGCTAACATCTGGGATTGAATCTTTGCTGTACCATTTATCAGTTCTCTGACCATGGCCAGGTAATTTAGCCTCTCTAAACTTATTTGTTCCCCAATGAAAGGGGATATGAATATTTATGGGATTATTATACAGATATAGCACAGTACTGGACAAGTAGCAATTATAGCAATAGCAATAATTGGTAACTATTATTATGAAAGTGAAGTTGCTCAGTCATGTCTGACTCTTTGCGACCCCATGGACTGTAGCCCACCAGGCTCCTCCGTCCATGGGATTCTCCAGGCAAGAATACTGGAATGGGTTGCCATTTCCTTCCCCAGGGGATCTTCCCGACCCAGGTCTCCTGCATTGCAGGCAGATGCTTTAACCTCTGAGCAACCAGGGAAGCCCATTATTATTGTCCCTAGGTAGAATTCCTCTTTACTCTAACTCTATATTGTTCCAATACGAAATATCTTTTGAGAAGGAGATTCCATTCATCTCTAGATAGTTCATTTCCATTTTTAACATATGTTTGTGTTTGTTTTATTATGCTGCTGCTGCTGCTGCTGCTGCTAAGTCGTGTCAGTTGTGTCCAACTCTGTGTGATCCCATAGACAGCAGCCCACCAGGCTCCCCTGTCCCTGGGATTCTCCAGGCAAGAACACTGGAGTGGGTTGTCATTTCCTTCTCCAATGCATGAAAGTGAAAAGTAGAAGTGAAGTCGCTCAGTTGTGTCCAGCTCCTAGCGACCCCATGGACTGCAGCCTACCAGGCTCCTCTGTCCATGGGATTTTCCAGGCAAGGGTACTGGAGTCGATTTAAGACAAATTATCAATACTCTTGAGCAAATCTCAAAGGCTAATTACTTATTATAGTTAAAATGTTAAATTCTACTCTGGAAAAATTTCTCAAGCAGTTTTTAAATGCCCACAAACAACTTTTTAAGAGTTTGACCTACAACAGCTCTGAAGATCTGGAATGGCACACTTGGCCTGTGGCACGTAGAGCTGAGGAATGTTAGAAATAAACATTGTTGATGAAAGCCTGACTCTGCACCAGTCTGTGTGCTCAGTAATGTGGATACAAAAATAAACTGAAGACAGTTCTTGACTGCTGTTGGGCTAGCTGACAGTCCCTTTTCTTTCTTTCTTTTTTTTTTTTTGTTCTGGAGTCTTTATAACTTTAGCTTTTATTTATTTATTTATTTACTTTTATTTTACTTTACAATACTATATTGGTTTTGCCGTACATCAACATGAATCCGCCATGGGTGCACACGTGTTCCCAACCCTGAACCCCCTCCCACCTTCCTCCCCATACCATCTCTCTGGGTCATCCCAGTGCACCAGCCCCAAGCATCCTGTATCCTGCATCGAACCTAGACTGGTGATTCGTTTCTTAGATGATATTATACATATTTCAATTCCATTGTCCCAAATCATCCCACCCTCTCCCTCTCCCACAGAGTCCAAAAGTCTGTTCTATACATCTGTGTCTCTTTTGCTATCTCACATACAGGGTTATTGTTATCATTCTTCTAAATTCCATATATATGCATTAGTATACTGTACAGGTGTTTTTCTTTCTGGCTTACTTCACTCTGTTTAATCAGCTCCAGTTTCATCCACCTCATTAGAACTGATTCAAATGTATTCTTTTTAATGGCTGAGTAATACTCCATTGTGTATATGTACCACTGCTTTCTTATCCATTCATCTGCTGATGGACATCTAGGTTGCTTCCATGTCCTGGCTATTATAAACAATGCTGCGATGAACATTGGGGTACACGTGTCTCTTTCAGTTCTGGTTTCCTCGGTGTGTATGCCCAGCAGTGGGATTGCTGGGTCATAAGGCAGTTCTATGTCCAGTTTTTTAAGGAATCTCCACACTGTTTTCCATAGTGGCTGTACTAGTTTGCATTCCCACCAGCAGTGTAAGAGGGTTCCCTTTCCTCCACATCCTCTCCAGCATTTATTGCTTGTGGACTTTTGGATCACAGCCATTCTGACTGGTGTGAAAGGGTACCTCATTGTGGTCTTGATTTGCATTTCTCTGATAATGAGTGATGTTGAGCATCTTTTCATGTGTTTGTTAGCCATCTGTATGTCTTCTTTGGAGAAATCTCTATTTAGTTCTTTGGCCCATTTTTTGATTGGGTGGTTTATTTTTATGGATTTGAGCTGCAGGTGTTACTTGTATATTTTTGAGATTAGTTGTTTGTCAGTTGCTTCATTTGCTATTATTTTCTCCCATTCTGAAGGCTGTCTTTTCACCTTGCTTATAGTTTCCTTTATTGTGCAGAAGCTTTTCATTTTAATTAGATCCTATTTGTTTATTTTTGCTTTTATTTCCCAGCCAACTTTTGTATTCTGGGAGGTGGGTCATAGAGAAACCTGCTGTAATTTATGCTGGAAAGTTTTTTGCCGATGTTCTCCTCTATATCCAGGCTCCTCAAGGCCTAGAAGAAACTGGACTTTCCCTTTTACTCCACTCTCTTACCTCACCCTCTCGCATCCCTTTTGCATCCCAGAGAACTTGAAGGCAGGGAGAGAACACATCCATGAAACTAGCTGACCAGTGCTTATGGGTCTAAAATACTACTCCATTCAATTTCTAGTGATTAATTTCTAACTTCTCAGATGACCAGACCAACAACCATTATTTGACACTGATCCTAAGAAGTCCCATTCCCATATACAAGGCCCATAGATCTGGTTAGAACTGGACATGGAACAGATTGGTTTCAAATAGGAAAAGGAGTACATCAAGGCTGTATATTGTCACCCTGATTATTTAACTTATATGCAGAGTACATCATTATAAACACTGGGCTGGATGAAGCACAAGCTGGAATCAAGATTGCCAGGAGAAATATCAATAACCTCAGATATGCAGATGACACCACCCTTATGGCAGAAAGTGAAGAGGAACTAAAAAGCCTCTTGATGAAAATGAAAGAGGAGAGTGAAAAAGTTGGCTTAAAGCTCAATTCAGAAAACGAAGATCATGACATCTGGTCCCATCACGTCATGGGAAATAGATGGGGAAACAGTGGAAATGGTGTCAGACTTTATTTTGGGGGGCTCCCAAATCACTGCAGATGGTGATTGCAGCCATGAAATTAAAAGACACCTGCTCCTTGGAAGAAAAGTAATGACCAACCTAGATAGCATATTGAAAAGCAGAAACATTACTTTGCCAACAAAGGTCCATCTAGTCAGGCTATGGCTTTTCCTGTGGTCATGTATGGATGTGAGAGTTGGACTGTGAAGAAAGCTGAGCCAAAGAATTGATACTTTTGAACTGTGGTGTTGGAGAAGACTCTTGAGAGTCCCTTGGACTGCAAAGAGATCCAACCAGTCCATTCTAAAGGAGATCAGTCCTGGGTGTTCATTGGAAGGACTGATGCTGAGGCTGAAACTCCAATACTTTGGCCACCTCATGTGAAGGGTTGACTCATTGGAAAAGACTCTGATGCTGGGAGGGATTGGGGGCAAGAGGAGAAGGGGACGACAGAGGATGAGATGGCTGGATGGCATCACCGACTCGATGGACATAAGTGTGTGTAAACTCCGGGAGTTGGTGATGGACAGGGAAGCCTGGCGTCTGCAGTTCTTGGGGTCGCAAAGAGTCTGACACGACTGAGCGACTGAACTGAACGGAATAGATCTGGTGACACAAAGACTTCCTGTCCCTAGGTACTAATGAAGGGCAATATAAGGCTGAATAAAATAGACAAAGTATTTAGGACCTCTTTGTGTTGAAAGTCAATTATTAATCATCATTTTCTGAAATTGTTATGGTAATAAAGACTGACCTTTTAGTAAAAATCCTTTAAAATGTATTATTCTGATTATTTCTTGTTACAGATTCTTATGTTTCCATCATAAAGACTAAAGAAAAGAAACTTCTCTTGCCAGTGCTAGACTTTAAAAGACTGGGAGTCCTTTGCTTTGAGCCCAGAATAGGCTTTTAAAAATTACTGCTATTCCTTTTTGTGTATGAACTGTGGTTTTGTATTCTGTCTTTAGTAGTGTATGTGAGTAAAGATCTATTTGTAACAGTTAACTCAGAGTTCTCTGCCTGGGCAATCAGAAACTTTCCAGTGGGCAGAGTTCCACACTCTGTAGATCCGCACAGAGATCTTATGTTCTCAAACAAAAACAAATGCCCCAAATCCACACAATACTTGCACTATATTATAAAGCCTTAAACTGGCAAATTGGAAAAGAGAACAGCAAGGTTTAGAAATATGCCAACTCGGTCGCCTTCAAATTTTACCTCAGTTCAGTTCAGTCACTCAGTCATGTCCAACTCTTTGTGACTCCATGGACTGCAGCAGGCCAGGCTACCACGAGTTGTCCATCTCCAACTCCCAGAACTTGCTCAAACTCATGTCCATCGAGTCGCTGATGCCATCCAATCGTCTCATCCCCTATCATCCCCATCTTCATCTGCCTTTAATCTTTTCCAGCATCAGGGTCTTTTCCAATGAGTCAGTTCTGCACATCAAGTGGCCAAAGTATTGGAGCTTCAGCTTTAGCGTCAGTCCTTCCAATGAATATTCAGGACTGATTTCCTTTAGGAAGGACTGGCTGGATCTCCTTGCAGTTCAAGGGACTCTCAAGAGTCTTCTCCAACACCACAGTTCAAAAGCATCAGTTCTTCAGTGCTCAGCTTTCTTTATGGTCCAAATCTCACATCCATACATGAATACTGGAAAAACCATAGCTTTGACTAGAAGGATTTTTGTCGGCAAAGTAACGTCTTTGCTTTTTTTTAATATGCTATCTAGGTTGGTCATAGCTTTTCTTCCAAGTAAAAATTGTCTTTTAATTTCATGGCTGCAGTCACCATCCCCACCAATTTTACCTCATGCCTGGGGTAAAGGGTCAATTCAAATGGTAAAATTTACCAAACATCCCCTAAACGAATTTTGAAAGACATTCACCTTTTAAATTTTTAAACATTATAATAAATTTACCATTTTGTTTTAACTGTTCAGAAAAATTTATGATCTCTGTGTTCACTGACAGTGTTCTGAGTAGTATACAGTTATTGGAAGTGTAAGAAACACAATCCTCATGCCTGGCTGCCCTAAAATAGTCCATATCAGAATGGTATTATTTAAATAAATCAACTTTTTGATAATATATAATGAAATGTGTCAGTATTTAAAAGATCTGAATAATTCATGAACCAGTATTTTCCCAATGAATATAGCATAATTTTGCTAACTCATGCCTGGGTAAAAGATCAATTCAAAAGGTAAAATTTACCAAAAGATTTTAATGTAACAAGTACAAAAAGCTCATTGATGTGGGTTCAGATTCCACATTGTAGCCATCCTTTAAGAAATTATCATTTGTTCAATTTTAATGTAATATCAAAGAAGAAGATCCACAGTTGTCTGAAAAAGTATTAATTAAAATACTTCTTCCTTTTCCAACTATGTACCTGAGGGAGACCAGGTTTTCTTCATCTACTTCTATTAAAGTAGAATATTAAAATAGAATGAAGGCAGAAGCAGACATGGCGTCTCTATGTCTCCTAGGTCAGACATTACATAAATTTGCAAAATTGTAAAGCACTGCTACTCTTCCCACTAAGTATTTTGGTTTGAGAAAATAGTTTTTTCATAAATATGTGTTATTTATGCTAACGTGCATTTATTGTTATTATTTTAAATGAATTAATAGGTTCATTTTTTAAAAATTTTAGTTTTAATAAAAATATCAATAAATAGAACTCATCTAAAGAGAAGCTCCTTGGAGTCCTCAGTAACCTTTAAGAATGTGGAAAGACCTTGAGAATGCCTGGTGCCTCAGTGGGCGGTGCTTGCACTGCCGTGGGCCTGGGGAAACAGCCCCTGCAAGCCACACTGCAGGGTCAATTTTTTTTTTTTTTTTAATATGAGAAAATCTTGAAACCAAAATATTTGAGAATACCTTTATTATTCTCCCTTTATGCGATGGTTCTCAATCATTGCCGCACAACTGAGTCGACTGGGGACCTTTAAACAATTCTCACCCTTAGATCCCAGCCTCAGAAATTCTAATTAAGTGATGTGTATTGCAGCCTGGATGAAAAGATTTTAAAATCTGTTCTGGTGGATCTAATGTGTAGCCAAGGTGAAAACTACTGTCAGAGACGACATGCCGAGTGCCACCTGAGGCGTAAACACCGACACACTCACTAGAACACATTTTCCATCTCTGTTTCTAGAGGATAAAGATGGAAGGTCGCCCCTTCTGGTATCCAGGAAATTCTTGTTCTCTGTTGCTCCTGGAAAGCTGTGTTTCAGAGGTTGTTTACTTCTGTTCTCCATCAGTTGTTGTCATATTTCCTTAAACCATTCTGGTTTCCATTTGTTTGACCTTGTTCATTCACTTCCACATGTATGTATTTAATAGACACTTTAAAATAGGCTCTTTCTTTGGTCTGGGTTTTAACTGATAAAAGATAAGAAGATAGTTACAGTGATCGGAAATAACTCAGTTATGCTAAGAAATATTAATAAATGGGGTTTCAATTTAAGCCCAGGAAGAATGATCAGTTCAGGGTGTAAGGATGAGTGACCAAGTTCTGTGCAGTGGCAGATAATTACTTTATTTACAGTTGTTATTTATCACATGAGGTTTTGCCCAGACTCTTAACAGTTGTCTAAATTCCACCCCTACCCCCACCGGGAATGTTCTTTGGACACACTGACTTCTGTTTATGCACAAAAGCAGCAATGTGGTATCATTTCTGATAGTTAGCATCTACCCAGAGCAAGAGTGATACTATTCTTGTACAAATGAGTCTTGTTTCACTGTGAACAGCAGAGTTCTTTCCTGCCTTCAAAACTCCGGGACAAGTTCCCTGAGAATATTTCTTATGGTACGGTCCTTTGCGATGCCTTGCACTGACCACCAAGTGTCACTCTTGCTCTTTTGCTATTGAAAAAAAAAAGTTTTTACTGACAAAAGGACATTTATTCTTTGACCTAATCCTGATTCATAAATTCTAGTTCAAATTATGAGTGGTTGCATCTTAACTTTCTTGTTTGATGCCACTTTAGCAACTTAAGGTTGGTAGTCTGGGTCCTGCTGTTTGGGTTAACGGCAGGAAGAGAAAATAACAATATCTTGCAGAAATCACTCTGACAACACTCTGTACAGATGACCATTCAGTCACTTGAAGATTCCTATTGATAGAGGTGAAATCCTGGTTACTTATAAGAGCAGAACTGTTTAATTTCAAAGGATGAAAGATGATTGTAAACTCAGTTTTACTTGTGTAAGGCCAATTACCAAGCAAAATATAGACTATCTACTGGAACAATGAATGGAATGTGATATGAAGAAAAACTTTTCCAGAATCTGAGTGACAAAATCCTATAGTGTGTGGTATTATCAGTTCAGTTCCTCAGCCGTGTCCAACTCTTTGTGACTCCACAGACTGCAGCATGACAGGCTTCCCTGTCCATCACCAACTCCCGGAGCTTGCACAAACTCATGTCCATTGAGTCGGTGATGCCATCCAACCATCTCATCCTCTGTCTTCCCCTTCTCCTCCTGCTTTCAATCTTTCCCAGCATCAGGGTCTTTTCCAGTGTGTCAGGTCTTCACATCAAGTGGCCAAATTAATGGAGCTTCAGCTTTAGCATCAGTCCTTCCAGTGAATATTCAGGACTAATTTCCTTTAGGATGGACTGGTTTGATCTTCTTGCAGCCCAAGGGACTCTGAAGAGTCTTTTCCAACACCATAGTTCAAAAGCATCAGTTCTTTAGTGCTCAGCTTTCTTTATGGTCCAACTCTTACATCCATACATGAATACTGGAAAAACCATAACTTTGATTAGACAGACCTTTATAAGCAAAGTAATGTCTCTGCTTTTTAATATGCTATCTAGATTGATCATAGCTTTTCTTCCAAGGAGTACAGTTCAGTCACTCAGTCGTGTCTGACTCTTTGCAACTCCATGAATTGCAGAATGCCAGGCCTCCCTGTCCATCACCAACTCCCAGAGTCTATCCAAACCCATGTCCATTGAGTTGGTGATGCCATACAACCATCTCATCCTCTGTCATCCCCTTCTCCTGCCTCAATCTTTCCCAGCATCATGGTCTTTTCAAATGAGTCAGCACTTCGTATCAGGTGGCCAAAGTACTGGAGTTTTAGCTTCAACATCAGTCCTGCCAATGAACACCCAGGACTGATCTCCTTCAGAATGGACTGGTTGGATCTCCTTGCAGTCCAAGGGACTCTCAAGAGTCTTCTCCAACACCACAGTTCAAAAGCATCAGTTCTTTGGCACTCAGCCTTCTTCACAGTCCAACTCTCACATCCATACATAACCTCTGGAAAAACCATAACCTTGACTAAACAGACTTTTGTTGGCAAAGTAACATCTCTGCTTTTTAATATGCTATCTAAGTTGGTCATAACTTTCCTTCCAAGGAGTAAGCATCTTTTAATTTCATGGCTGCAATCACCATCTGCGGTGATTTTGGAGCCCGAAAAACAATGTTTCCATTGTTTCCCCACCTATTTGCCATGAAATGATAGGACCCAATGCCATGATCTTCATTTTTTAATATCCAGTTTTAAGCTAGCTTTTTCACTCTCCTCCTTCACCTTCTTCAAGAGGCTGTTCAGTTGCTCCTCGATTATTGCCCTAGGGTAATCTGCATATCTGATGGTATTGATATTTCTCCTGGCATGCTTGATTCCAGCTTGTGCTTCATCCAGCCTGCATCTTGTACTCTGCTAAATAAGCAAGTTGGCAGTATACAGCCGCGACATACTCCTTTCCTCATTTTGAACCAGTCTGTTGATCCACATCCGGTTCTAACTTTTGTTTCTTGACCTGCATACAAATATTTTTCAGTGCGGGGGTCGGGGGTCGGGGGGTGGGGGGCGGGGGACCGCAAAAGAGAGAGGCCGTGGAACTTCCCTCAGCAAGGCCGAGGGGTCCGGAGGAGAGGTGAGCCTGCTGACCGCCAACCCAGCCCCCGGGGAGCAAAAGACAATCAGACGCAACAGGGATTCTGTCTGAGCAGTTCTGCTTTATTGTCGTAAGCTCTTGGTTTATAAAGGCAAGCAGGGGGTTTTTCGAGGGACTTTCCATAGTTCTACCAATCAAGTTAAAGGTCAGATTACCCCGTGCTTACATCATGACAGGGGTCTATGGTGATCATGCGTTGTCCATGAGCACGGAAATCAAGAGGGCCAATCAAAAATCCTGACAAACAACATAGACCGTGTCTTCAGTCCTTCCTGCAGGCGCCATCTTAGCTTCTAACCTCGATGCATGTGTTTTCTTTAAGCCCAAGCTTAGCATGTTACTCTTATGCCCATAGAGGTTTCTCCACTTGGGGCCCCACATCTCAAGAGGCAGGTAAGGTGGTCTGGTATTCCTATCTTTTAAAGAATTTTCCACAGTTTGTTGTGATCCACACTGTCAAAGGCTTTAGGATAGTCAATGAAGCAGATTTTTGTGTGGAATTCCCTTGCTTTTTCTGTGTTACAATGGATGTTGGCAATTTGATCTCTTTTTCCTCTGCCTTTTCTAAATCCAGCTTGAACATCTGGAAGTTCTTGGTTCATGTACTATTGAGGCTGAGATGAAACCATCTCATCCTCTATCTTCCCCCTTCTCCTCCTACCTTCAGTTTTTCCCAGCATCAAGGTCTTTTCCAACATCTGTTATTCCCAGTTAGGTGGCCACAGTATTCGAGCTTCAGCTTCAGCATCAGTCCTTCCAATGATTATTCAGGACTGATTTTGTTCTTTAAAATTTTATCTTATAAATGTTGTGGAAGGAGAAGCCAATAAAATAGAATGTTGTAAAACAGATTTTCACAGTTGATGTCCATGTTGATACTAACTTGATGTCCATCTGGGCCCATAGGTGAGAATATATTTTTGATAAATATGTATACCAGTTTTTCTAGAGTGTACATCTCAAATTTCATGGTCTGTAGAAATAAAGTGACATTCTTAACCCCTGTCAATGAGTTAATACCATTTCAATTTTTTTTCACTTATCGTCTGATGCTCTGAAGCTCTTAAAGCAGGGCCAAAAGCCCCAGGACTAAATGCAACCTGCTTTACTATGATCCAGGGCTGTGATTGAGAGATTAGTTTCTGTACTTGCTTACTGTACCCTCTGGTTCCTTCAAAGTTCCTCTTTATTGGGGCAAGCTGAGGTCAGTTGAAACAAAATGCTGGAATAAAAATGAGACACTACACTCACTGACACCCTCTCCTCTCAAATCTTACGCAGTAGGCGTTGATTTCTATTCCTACATACACAGCTCTTTCATGCTACACTAAAGTGAGGACGAGCTTGATGCTTAGAGTGTAATGTTGTTGTGATGGAAGCCAGGCTGCATCATGAAATGGACATGGACTTGGAATTCTAGGAGTTGGCCTCTGGGCCTGTGTTGGGTGTGTTAGTCGCTCAGTCCTGTCTGACTCTGCAACCCCTTGACTGTAGCCCACCAGGCTCTTCTGTCCATGGAATTCTCCAGGCAAAAATACTGGAGTGGGTTGCTGTTTCCTTCTCCAGGGGATCTTTCTGACCTGCGGATCAAACCCAGGTCTTCCGCATTGCAGGCAGATTCTTTACTATCTGAGCTACAGGTAAGTCCTGACTTCTGGTCCTGGCACATATTAACTACATGATCTTAAGCAGGTATCTAAACCATGCCAAGACTATATCTAGTTTTTAAATTAACAAACAAACAAACAAAAAAAAAGCACTAATTTTCCAGAGTAATCATTTCCAGGGTTATAAGTAAAAGTAGTGTGTGTATTTTTTTAAGGAGCATTCAATAAAAATGTAAACAAGTGAGTGATAATATTCTTTTGTTGTCCTTCTGAATTTTCTGTATTATATCTCCGCCAAATAAAAGGAAAAGGAAAAAAATTACATTGTCCCAACATTGTCCCATGGATTTAGAAAAGGCAGAGGAACCAGAGATCAAATTGCCAACATCCGCTGGATCATCAAAAAGGAAGAGTGTTCCAGAAAAACATCTATTTCTGTTTTATTGACTATGCAAAAGCCTTTGACTGTGTGGATCACAATAAACTGTGGAAAATTCTGAAAAAGATGGGAATACCAGACAACCTGACCTGCCTCCTGAGAAAACTGTATGCAGGTAAAGAAGCAACAGTTAGAACTAGACATGGAACAACAGACTGGTTCCAAATAGGGAAGGAGTATGTCAAGGCTGTATATTGTCACCCTGCTTATTTAACTTATATGCAGAGTACATCAGGAGAAACGCTGGGCTGGAAGAAGCACAAGCTGGAATCAAGATTGCTGGGAGAAATATCAATAACCTCAGATATGCAGATGACACCACCCTTGTGGCAGAAAGTGAAGAGGAACTAAAAGCCTCTTGATGAAAGTAAAAGAGGAGAGTGAAAAAAGTTGGCTTAAAGCTCAACATTAAGTAAACAAAGATCATGGCATCTGGTCTCATCACTTCATGGGAAAGAGATGGGGAAACAGTGGAAACAGTATCAGACTTTATTTTTTGGGCTCCCAAATCACTGCAGATGGTGACTGCAGCCATGAAATTAAGATGCTTACTCCTTGGAAGGAAAGTTTTGACCAACCTAGATAGTATATTGAAAAGTAGAGACATTACTTTGCCAACAAAGGTCCGTGTAGTCAAGGCTATGGTTTTTCCAGTGGTCATGTATGGATGTGAGAGTTGGACTGTGAAGAAAGTTGAATGATGAAGAATTGATGCTTTTGAACTGTGGTGTTGGAGAAGACTCTTGAGAGTCCCTTGGACTGCAAGGAGATCCAACCAGTCCATCCTAAAGGAGATCAGTCCTCGGTGTTCATTGGAAGGACTGATGCTAAAGCTGAAACTCCAATACTTTGGCCACCTCATGCTAAGGTTTGACTCATTGGAAAAGACCCTGATACTGGGAGGGATTGGGGGCAGGAAGAGAAGGGGACAACAGAGGATGAGATGGCTGGATGGCATCACTGACTCAATGCACATAAGTGTGAGTAAACTCCAGGAGTTGGTGATGAACAGGGAGGCCTGGCGGGCTGTGATTCATGGGGTCGCAAAGAGTCGGACACGACTGAGCAACTGAACTGAACTGAACTGATGGAGTATAGAGTAGCCATCAGAGTCAGCAGGAGAGTTCCAAGTGCAGTATTTGGTTGCAGTCTCAGAAACCACAGACTAATCTTGGTTCATTTCCAAGCAAATCATTCAGCATTACAGTAATCCAAGTCTATGTCCCAACCACTGATGCTGAGAAAGCAAAACCATCTCAAAGAAAAAGAAATGCAAGAGGGAAAAGTGGTTGTCCTAGGAGGCTTTACAAATAGCTGAGGAAAGCAGAGAAGTGCAAGGCAAAAGGAGAAAGGGAAAGATATACTCAACTGAATGCAGAGATCCAGAGAAGAGCAATGAGGGATAAGAAGCACTACTTAAATGAACAATGCAAAGAAATAGACACAAACAATAGAATGGGAAAGAGTAGAGATCTCTTCAAGAAAACTTGAACTATCAGGGGTATATTTCATCCAAGGATGGGCACTACAAAGGACAGAAATGGTAAAGACCTGACAGAGGCAGAAGAGATTTTTTTAAAAGGGGGTGAGAAAGCACAGAAGAACTCTACAAGAAAGGTCTTAATGACTCAGCTAACCACAATGATGTGGTCACTCACCTAGAGCTAGACATCCTGGAGTATGAGGTCAAGTGGGCCTTAAGAAGCATTACTATGAACAAATCTAGTGGAAGTGATAAAATTCAAGCTGAGCTGTTTCAAATCCTAAACCATGATGCTGTTGAAGTGTGGCATTCAATGTGTCAGCAAATTTGAAAACTCAACAGTGGCCACAGGACTGAAAAGGGGTCAATTTTCATTACATTCCAAGGAAGAGAAATGCCAAAGAATGTTCAAACTACCATACAATTGTGCTCATTTCACATGCTAGCAAAGTTATGCTAAAAATCCTTCAAGCTAGGCTTCAGTAGTACATGAACTGAGAACTTCCAGATATACAAGCTGGGTTTTAAAAAGGGCAGAAGAACCAGAGATCTAATTGCTAACATTCCTTGGATCATGGAAGAAGCAAGGGAGCTCCAGAAAAAGTTCTATTTCTTCCTCATTGACTAATCTAAAGCCTTTGATTGTGTGGATCACAACAAAAGATGGAAAATTCTTAACGAGATGGGAGTACCAGACCACCTTACCTGCCTCCTGAGAAACTTGTGTATGGGTCAAAAAACAACAGTTAGAACTGGACATGGAACAACTAACTGGTTCAAAAGTGGGAAAGGAGCACAACAAAGCTGTTTATTGTTACCCTGATTATTTTACTTACATTCAGAGTAAATCATGCAAAATGCCAGGCTGGATGAATCACAAGCTGGAATTAAGATTGCTGGGAGAAATACCAACAGCCACAAATATGTAGATGATATCACTCTAATGGCAGAAAGTGAAGAGTAACTAAAGAGCCTGATGAGGCTGAAAGAGGAGAGTGAAAAAGTTGCCTTAAAACTCAACATGCAAATAACCAAGATTCATGACATCTGGTCCCATCACTCCATGGCAAATAAAAGGGGAAAAAGTGGAAACAGTGACATCTTTCCTTTACTTAGTCTCCAAAATCACTGTGGATAGTGACTGTAGCCATGAAATTAAAAGACTCTTGCTCCTTGGAAGGAAAGCTATGATAAACTGAGATAATGTATTAAAAAACAGAGATGTCTATTTTCAGAGAAAGGTCTGAATAGGCAAAGCTATGGTAGGCTGCAGTCCATGGGGTCGCTGAGAGTTGGACACGACTCAATGACTTCACTTTCACTTTTCACTTTCATGCATCAGAGAAGGAAATGGCAACCCACTCCAGTGTTCTTGCCTGGAGAATCCCAGGGACGGGGGAGCCTGGTGGGCTGCCATCTATGGGGTCTCACAGAGTCGGACACGACTCAAGTGACTTAGCAGCAGCAGCAGCACCATGGTTTTTCCAGTAGTCATGTATGGAAGTGAGAGTTGGACCATAAAGAAGACTGAGTGCTGAAGAATTTATGGTTTCAAGCTATGGTGCTGGAAAAGATTCTTGAGAGTCTCTCAGACTACAAGGAGATCAAATCCATCAATTGCAAAAAAATCAACCCTGGATATTCACTGGACTGATGGTGAAGCTCTAATACTTTTGCCACCTGATGGGAAGAGCTGACTCATTAGAAAAGACCCTGATGTTGGGAAAGATAGAGGCAAAAATAGAAGAGGGAGGCAGAGCATGAGATGATTAGATAGCTCACCTACTCAATGGACATAAATCTGAGCAAGTTCCAGCGGACAGGGAAGGACAGGGGAGCCTCGCATGCTGCAGTCTGTGAGGTCACAAAGAGTCGGACGCAACTATGGGACTGAACGACGACGAGGTAACTAAACTCTATCCCTTAAGTAAAATAAAGGAAGGTGGATGTCCTGAAATAGCAATTGTTATTTGATGTGTTTGTGTCTTTTTTCTGCTGTAACAAATAACTGTTTTTAGTGACTTAAAACAGCACAGTATTTTAGTAACTCGAACAGGATTTAATTAAAATGGCTCATGAACAGATCCTCAGAGTCACATTCCTGGATGACATTTCTCATATGTTCAAGGATTATAACCTCCTGGAATAGGGGACTAGAGGAGCAAGGATCAGAGTAGCCCATAGCAAGCAGTAGAATCACAGTTACTTGGGTTCTCACTGTAGAATGGAATACAGGGGAAAGTTAAATGTTGTCACCATAGCAACGAAGTGATTATAAAGATGATGGAATCATCAGCCTTCTTAATATGGTTCTGATGAGCATACATCGGGAAACTTAAAGGCCATGGGCTTCCAGTGAACACACTTGGAAAACTGGAAGATCTCAATGATAGCTTTGAAAGAATGCTTTGTCTCCTAAAGTTTCAGGGTTCATCCTGTAATAGGACTATGGATAGGACTATAGGTCAACCCCAGGACAGATTATAGGGTTGCAGATGGAAGTCTTGGTAAGCCTCTTACACTACTATAAAGACACTACTAGGGAAGAAGTAGGACCCTGAAAAATAGAATAGAGACCTTTGGACTGACCTTGGCCAGATGAAAATGTCTTGAGCTTCTCCTAAATTCCCTTTGACTACTGAGGGACCTCTATAAAAGCTTTTCCGTGACTATACTTCAGGCATTAGCCTCCCAAACTGATGTCAGTGCTCTTCAGCTGCAGTCCCTATGACCTCTTACTATGTTCAGGGCAGTTACATGTTTTAAATAGAAGGGCTGGAAGGATTGAATAGAAGGGTTCCTTAGAGTTTGGTCTGTAGACCAAAAATTCATTAAGACCTCAGCAGTCCATATGAACAGGAGCCTGGGGAGCATGTGGCAGTGGATTCTAGGGTGCTGGAACAAGGGGTTTGAACAAGGGCAGGGGGAGATGAGATATACAGCTCAGATGGCCAAATGCATTGCTATGGGCTTACCACGAAAGACCCAGGATCTGATGTGCTGGTTCAGGAAGTAGAACCCTGAGAGACTTACCCTCTGCAGGCCTACCAAATCTAAGCATAATCTTAGTAATGCCCTAGATTTTTAAAAGTTGAAAAACTGAAATTTCCCTGAAACACTGGAGAGCTGTGAGTCTAAAGATTTGGAGAAATTGGAATGTTGGAACGATCTATTATTTGCAACCCACTAAGAAAGTCTTGATTGTACTCCCTGGTAAAACCTGAAGGACATTCTCTTCACCAGGAGATTAATTGCATGTGTCTTCGACAATAAAAGGACATTTTTAGTTTTTAAACATAAAATTTTATAACTGTAAAAATTCCTTCCTGAGTCCTCTTGTAAAATCTTCAAATAGTGTTTGTTAGGACATTTCTCAGAGCAAGCTGTGGAAATAATATTATAATGCATGGGAATTATTTAGAATAACAGATAAGACAAGATTTAGAATTGATGTTCATAAGTTATGATACAAGCCAGCAGCCTTATATAAAAATAAGATGTCATTATTGTAATGTTATCCTCAAAAATAGATCCTTGGTAATGTCTTTTGACAGGATGAACTTCAACAGTTCAGATTCCAAAAGCCATATATATTTGGATTTGGTCACTATAAATGAAAAGATTACTGTGAAAGCTCTGCTCTCTTCATTTCACTTAATATAAAAATGTTGAACAGTTGTATATCAATTTACTTTCCAAAAGTATTTTTGATATATATTATTCATGTTATATCACACCTTTATTTGCACATGAATAAGCATATAGTTATAATTTAATGAATATTCATCATGGAAATCCTTATGCATCCATCACTCAGGTCAAGAAATAGTACACTGCCAGCATCCTAAGCCTCCTTGTTGGCACCGAATTGATTACAGTCATAACCCTTTCCTCAAAGTTAACCACTGCCCTAAATTTACCTTCTATTATTTCAAGGCTTACTAGTGATGTATGCAGGTTTTTTGCTGTTTAGTCACTCACCCATGTCTGACTCTTTGTGACCCCAGGGACTGCAGCACACCGGGCTTCCCTGTCTGCTATTTCCCTGAGTTACTCAAGCTCATGTCCACTGAGATGATGATGCCATCCAACCATCTCATCTTCTGTCACCCCCTTCTCTTCCTGCCCTCAATCTTTGCCAGCATCAAAGTCTTTTCCAATGAGTCCGCTTTTCCCAGCAGGTGGCCAGAGTATTGGAGCTTCAGCTTCAAAATCAGTCGTTCCAATGAATGTTCAGGGTTGATTTCCTTTAGGATTGACTGCTTTGCTCTGCTTGCTAGCCAAGGGGCTCTCAAGAGTCTTCTCCAGTATCACAGTTCAAAAACATCCTTTCTAAAACTGATGCAATTTTAGGCAGTCTAATTTAATTTTGTCTGATTTTTCACTTTTTTTCTCTACAATTGACATTTTTAAAATATCCAGCTAAGAAATATTGCAAGTGTAGTAACTTAATGAAAAGATATGTCCCATAATTAAATAAATTTAAATAGGGATTTAATTTTGTTAAGTACAATGTACATAACAAGTACTTAAATATTTTGGCTAAGTAGGAGAGTATCTTTAATTTTAGAAGTGCATACTAAGATATTTGCAGGCATATTATCAAGATGTCATTAATTTACTATGAAACATTATATATATTTATATATAAATAAATATTTATTAAATATATACTTACATATTTTATATCACATATATATTTATATTTTATTTTTACAAATCACAGTAGAGGAATAAAAGGTTTTAGAGTAAATCTTTGTCATCTTTGCCAACAGCTATTTTCTGCCTAAAACAGAGCCTCTGTTTGGCTACTGCATCCTCCTGGGGACTGAGGGAATGGCTGTGGAGCACCAGACGAGTCTGTGACCTCAGACACCAGTTATGAATTGGCATTATCTGGAGGCAATGGCACCCCACTCCAGTACTCTTGCCTGGAAAATCCCACGGATGGAGGAGCCTGGAAGGCTGCAGTCCATGGGGTCCCTGCGAGTCGGACACGACTGAGCGACTTCACTTTCACTTTTCCCTTTCATGCATTGGAGAAGGAAATGGCAACCCACTCCAGTGTTCTTGCCTGGAGAATCCCAGGGACGGGGGAGCCTGGTGGGCTGCCATCTATGGGGTCGCACAGAGTCAGACACGACTGAAGCAACTTAGCAGCAGCAGCAGCAGCAATACACTGAACCATAACATTGGACGTGCACAGCACAGTCTATTATAAAGTGAAAGTTGAATATAGGGACCAGGTCTGAGCAGATCCAGGAGACAGATTAAATGGCATGATTGAGTGGCTCAGACCCCCAAGGTGCCTGTCCCTCTTACTCAGCTCCCTTGCCTTCTGTCTACACCAGTGCCTTCCTGATGGGTTCCCTCTGGCTGGTGAAAGGAAGAAGGAAAAGCAAGAGCCTGGTTACAGGTTTATCTTCCATATGCCAGGGCAAAACAGCCACTAGACTACCCTCTCACTGGGGGTGGGGTGCAATGGTAAGGGGAAATTCTCCCAGTGGGCAGAATTTATGGCAGTGCATCTGTTAGCCACTTGGCATTCGAGGAGAGATGGTCTAAGGTGCAAATATACGTTTACTCACAGACAGGAGCAAACACATTGACTTGCTACTCATGGAGAGCAACAAACTGGCCTATTGTCAACAAAGATTTCTGGGGAAAAGAGATATGGATGCTCTTCTCAAAGTGGTACAGGATACAGAGTTACTCAGGTCAGGTAGATGCCATTGTACCTGGCAACCACTTAAGAAGAGACCCTCAATAATCAGGTGGACAAGACAGGTCTTTGTCTAGGTGTCAGCCTCTTTTCTCAGCCACCTTGGGATCTACCTAACTAGATCTACATACCATGTGGTCATAGCAGCAGGAATTGAGGCTGTAATAGTTTTTCCCTTATCTGGTTACTGCTGTGCTGAATGTCTGGTCTTCTCAGACCAAACACTGATGCTGATCCTCTGTGGTACCATTTACCCAGAGGCAAGCTGACTACCTAGTGCAGATTAATTCTGCTCCACTATTCCCATCATGTAGAGTATATCACTTTATCCTTATAGGGAAGATGCATATTTCACAAGGAATTTGTCTTCTCTACCTGTAAGTTTCTGCTGGCATTACCATTTGCAGAATAACAGAATGCATGCTTTATTCACGGCCATGGTGTCCCATGCAACATCATTTCTGACCAGGAGTACCTTTCATGGTAACGGAAGCCTGTTCTTGCGAAATGCATTGGATTTACCCTACCACCTTGTAGTATCTGGCTTAAAAGAATGATGAAGAGCCTGATAAAAACTAATTTGGGGTACCAGCTGAAATAGAGTATCTTGGACAACTGAGGAGTTGTCCTGTAGGATAAGATTATTGCCTTAAACTATAAAGCCGGTATATGATGCTTTCTCCAGTCAGAATGCATCAAGGCAAGGAAGTGGAAGTGGCCCCTCTCACTATTATCACCTGTAACTCACTTGATTTTTGTTTTGTTTTGTTTCAATCCCCATAAATGGTGAATTTGGAGGTCCAGTGCCCAAGGGAGGAATGCTTTCATGAGGAAACATAGTCATAGTTCTGATGAGCTGAAAAATGAGACTACCCTATGACCATTTCTGGTTTTAATGCTGATGACCCAACAGAGAAATGAGTCACTGTATGGGCTGGGGTAACTGACTGTAGTTTCAAGGAGAAACTGTACCTCTGCTACAGAGTATGGACAAAGATGATTGTGTTTGGAACCTAAGAGAATGACTAGAGTGTCTCTTAATATTCCATGGCCCAGTAGTAGAGGGCAGTGGAAATTCAGGACAGTCTGATGAATGATAGTGATTGAGCACACTTCTTTCCTTAAAAAACTGCTTTCAGATGAGGTCCTAATAGAAGGTGAGTGAAGCATGGCATGGATGATTAAAAAATTGAAAGGTAGTCATAATGACCAATTTTGGTCTTGACTCCTGACACAAAGGTAAGGACTATAATTATTTCTTTTCCCTTCCCCTCACCCTCTTGTCTTATACAAAGAATGCTAATAATACTAATATTTTAGATTTCAGATGGAAGTGTGAATAAATTAGTATCACTTTGTGATATTATGGGAACTAAACGAAATGTGTATTCCTTGTGTTCAGTTCGGTTCAGTCACTCAGTCATGTCCGACTCTTTGCGACCCCATGAATTGCAGCACACCAGGCCTCCCTGTCTATCACAAACTCCCGGAGTTCACTCAAACTCATGTCCATCGAGTCGGTGATGCCATCCAACCATCTCATCCTCTGTCGTCCCCTTCTCCTCCTGCCCCCAATCCTTCCCAGCATCAGAGTCTTTTCCAATGAGTCAACTCTTCGTATGAGGTGGCCAAAGTATTGGAGTTTCAGCTTTAGCATCAGTCCTCCCAGTGAACACCCAGGGCTGATCTCCTTTAGAATGGACTGGTTGGATCTCCTTGCAGTCCAAGGGACTCTGAAGAGTCTTCTCCAACACCACAGTTCAAAAGCATCAATTCTTTAGCACTCAGCTTTCTTCACAGTCCAACTCTCACATCCATACATGACCACAGGAAAAACCATAGCCTTGACTAGATGGACCTTAGTTGGCAAAGTAATGTCTCTGCTTTTCAATATGCTGTCTAGGTTGGTCATTACTTTCCTTCCAAGGAGTAAACATCTTTTAATTTCATGGCTGCAGTCACCATCTGCAGTGATTTGGGAGCCCCAAAAAATAAAGTCTGATACTGTTTCCACTGTTTCCCCATCTGTTTCCCATGAAGTGATGAGACCAGATGCCATGATCTTTGTTTTCTGAATGTTGAGCTTTAAGCCATCATTTATACTCTCCTCTTTCATCAAGAGGCTCTTTAGTTCCTCTTCACTTTCTGCCACAAGGGTGGTGTCATCTGCATATCTGAGGTTATTGGTATTTCTCCCAGCAATCTTGATTCCAGCTTGTGCTTCTTCCAGCCCAGCGTTTCTCATGATGTACTCTGCATATAAGTTAAATAAGCAGGGTGACAATATACAGCCTTGATGTACTCCTTTTCCTATTTGGAACCAGTCTGTTGTTCCATGTCCAGTTCTAACTGTTGCTTCCTGGCCTGCATATAGGTTTCTCAAGAGGCAGGTCAGGTGGTCTGGTATTCCCATCTCTTTCAGAATTTTCCACAGTTTATTGTGATCCACACAGTCAAAGGCTTTGGCATAGTTAATAAAGCAGAAGTAGATGTTTTTCTGGAACTCTCTTGCTTTTTCCATGATCCAGCAGATGTTGGCAATCTGATCTCTGGTTCCTCTGCCTTTTCTAAAACCAGCTTGAACATCAGGAAGTCTACGGTTCACGTATTGCTGAAGCCTGGCTTGGAGAATTTTGAGCATTACTTTACTAGCGTGTGAGATTCCTTGTGTTAAGGGACACAAACGTCTCACCCATTTGAAAAATAAGAACTGACCAAGAGGGGTGAAGAGCTGGACTCTGCAATCTACTTGTCATTTGCCATTCAGAACTGTCTATCCTTCCCCACCCTTCTCTGTGCCACGGGAAGCTTATCTATAAGAATTACATAAACAAAGGACTGCTTAACCTCTAGCTTCCAAATCAGTTTGACCAGGGGGAAACCAGTAAGTGAACTGAGAACTTCCAGATGTTCAAGCTGGATTTAGAAAGGGCAGAGGAATCAGAGATCAAATTGCCAACATCTGTTGGATTACAGAGAAACAAGGGAATCCTGGAAGAACATCTACTTTGGCTTCACTGACTATGCCTTTAACTGTGTGGATCACAACAAACTGTGGAAAATTCTTAAAGATATTGGAATACCAGACCACCTTACCTGTCTCCTGAGAAAGCTGCACACAGTCAATGCTAAAGGAAATCAAACTTGAATATTCATTGGAATAACTGATGCTGAAGCCCCAATACTTTGTCCACTTGATACAAAGAACTGACTCCTTGGAAAAGACCCTGCTGCTGGGAAAGATTAAAAACAAAAGGAGAAGGAGGAGGCAGAGGATGAGATGGTTATTAGATAGCATCACTAACTCAATGGACATGAATCTGTAGAAACTCTAGGAGCAGTGAAGAACAGAGAAGCCTGGAATGCTGTAGTCCATGGAATCACGAATAGATGGATGTAAGGACAATGGAGAATCCCAGTTGGAGACTGGAGGAGAAGAGGAAAGTATGTTCATGATATTTATTCCTCCAGTCGTTCATGCAGGAGGGAGCTATCTTGTTCCCTTTACTACTTTTCTCAGTAGTGGGTCTGCCTGCTTGTCTCTTTGTGAATGCTAGTAATCTCTTTCTCTACTAGGGATCTAGACTTGGCTGCAGTGTCATTGGACAAATCATGTCATAATCCAGAGTTTTCATGCTTTCCCTACATCCTGTCCTTGCCTTTGTAAATGGCCATTTTATAAATCCTCCTCACATCGTCCTAGTTTGGTGCCATCTACTTATTGCTGGCTTCTTGCAATGGGTGATATCACAGCGTGTTTGCATACTGATGAGTATGATCTGGTAGAGAAGGAAAACTTGATGATGAAGAAGAGAAAAAAGCTACTGGCAAGAGAGAAGATTGTAGATAAGCATGGAAGAGAAGCAGCGACAAGTTTGGCCTTACTAAGGAGCAGGGAAAATTTATCCTTTGTAGTGGGGCAAGAGTGGGCTTCCCAGGTGGCTCAGTGGTAAAGAATCCACCTGCCAATACAAGAGGTGCAAGAGATGGGGGTTCAATCCCTGTGTCAGGAAGATCCCCTGGAGTAAGAAATGGCAACCCACTCCAGTATTCTTGGCTGGAAAATTCCATGAACAAAGGAACCTGGTGGGCTGCAATTCATGGGGTCGCAAAGTGTTGGACAAGACTGAATGACAAAGCACACACACAGAAGGATGAAGAGCAGCATTTGTGAGAGGAAGGGTAGGTAAGCTGATGGATTTGTTGTTGGGCAGGGTACAGGAGCTCTCTTTTGGTTGTTTCTAATCTCTCAGTGAATTCATAAATCTTAAGTTCATTCCCAAAGACTTCTTACACAGGACAAAAAGCAAACATTAACCATAAAGGAAAAGTAATAACTTGAACATCATTAAAATTAGACTGGGAGAAAACTCTTAAATATATATATATATACTTCAAAAGATATATATCTAGAATATATGAAATAAGAAAAAGACAAATAATTCATTGAAAAATGGACAGAATTCTTGAACTGTTACTTGACAGAAAATGATATTTAAATGGGTAAATACACATGGGAAAGTGCTCAATATTATTATTCTTCAAAGAAGTGAAAATTAAAATCACAGTGAAATACCACTACACTCAAATAATGATGGCTAAAATTTAAAAATGATAAGTGTCAGTGGAGAGTTGAGTTCAACCTGGTAGAGTTTAGCTGGTTGAGTATTGCAGAAGGATAGAGGTAGGTGAATTCAGGATGTGGACCAGAAAGTGACTGTAGCAACCTCATGGAGTCTATGCAAGCGAGGTGGGTCGTGAGCCCATGAGGGAGGTGATGGAGCAGGAACAGGCCAGCGGTGGGACTTCCTGCACCTAAAAATGTTTGGAGTCTTAACACACTGCTTGTACTAGGTATTAAGAAATCTTCATCTCCTCATCTTGTCTCCATGAACTGCACCTCAGTGAGATGATGCCTTTAGTCCAATGTTTCCAGGATGTGTAGGAGGAGATATCCACAAAACGTTTTCTAGCTTTTGAGTAGATGCCTACCTTTGTGATAGGTAGTCAGATAGTCAGTGCAAACACAACATTAATCTTCTTGTGCGATCACAAATCTATCTAAGTTACAGATGCTCACTTTGCAGGAAAGCAGATGCACGGGGTTTCACTTCATGATGAAAGTGTGGCAAGCTAATGGGGGTGACTCTTGGAATGGTGAAACTGCCTTCAGTATTCATTCTTTATAACTAAACATTCACCTGATGTTAAAAGTGAATGAATAATTTATGTAATAAAGAAAGAGCTACTTTAATTATTGTTCTGAAGAGAGTCTCATGGTTGTTAGACAAGCTGCCAGACTAACATATTGGCTTTTAAATTATTTCACCCATTCAGCCAGGAAAATGGTTTTATGTGGCCTTTTTTTTTCTCTTTAATACAATAAAAAATGAAAGATAGCCAGCCTGGCTCATGAATACATAATGAACAGTGACTAGTAGAGATGGGTCTGGTACCACCTCAAAGAGTAAATCAGCTATAAACTATCCCCAAGTTAATTTTCTGCTCAGGAAGGTGCCGCAGTTGTGAGTCTGAGGCCACATAGAAAGATGCTCACTCTTTGGGAAAGCTGGTGCCCGGGCAACCCACAGGGCAGGTGCAAATGGTGCTGTCTCATCAGGTGTCTCCTTGGAGGACAGGTGCCCTGGCTGCAGTGTTTTGATTATTTTCTGATTTCTTGAGTTATTTTGCTCTCTCCCTCTAACAAATTGTATAGTGTGTGTGTGTGTGTGTGTGTGTGTGTGTGTGTGTGTGTGTGTGTGTGTTTAGCAGTGCTGCAAAAGTTGGTTTTTTTGCACTTGTTTTGTTGTTTAATCACTAAGTTGTGTCCAACTCTTTGTGACCCCACGGACTGTAGCCAGCCAGGCTCCTCTGTCCGTGGGATTTCTCAGGCAAGAATACTGGAGTGGGCTGCCATTTCCTTCTTCAGGGGATCATCCTGACCCAGGGATCGAACCTGTATCTCCTGCATTGGCAGGAAGATTGTTTGCCACTGGGTCATGAGGGACGTTCAACATCTCATGAATACAATTTTAAAGAAGAAAAAAGAAAAAAATATTTTTCTCATTGTGATAAGTACTCCTAGGATTAACTCTCAGCATCTTCCCTACATACCATATAGCAGTGTTAACTGCAGTCATCATGTTGAGTGATGACTCAGTATTACCTCCCTAATAATCATTTATCTTCTAACAAAGTTTGTGCCATTTGACCACCTTCCTCTAACCTTTCTCCCCATACTCTCATTTTCTGAGGGTTTTTTTTTTTGCAGATTCCACATATAAGTGAGGTCATACAATATTTGTCTTGTATGGATTTAAGTCTCTGTTGGAATTATTTCACCATAATGCCTTTAAATTCCATATGTGCTGTCACAAGTGGTAGGATTTCCTCAGTTTTATGGCCGAGTAATACTTCATTTTATGTATATATCACAACTTCTTTATCCATTCATCCATCCATGGACACTTAGTGGTGTTTCCATTTGTTGGATATGGTAAATAATGCTGCTATGAATATGGCGCTGTAGATATCTTTTCAAATTAGTGGTTCCCCCTCCCCTTTGGATACATTCCCAGAAGTGGAAGTATTTACTAAGTCATATGATAGTTCTATTTTTACTTTTTGAGAAATATCCATACTGTTTCTATAGTGGATCCACCAATTTACATTCCCAGTTAAAGTACACAAGGGTTCCCTTTTCTATACATCCTTCCTAGGATTTGTTATCTCTTGTCTTTTTAATGATGGCCATTCCAACACATGTGAGGTGATACACCATTGCGGTTTTATACATTGTGAGGTCCGTGTGCTGTGCTTAGTTGCTCAGTCACGCCTGACTCTTGCAACCTCATGGACTGTAGCCCACCAGTCTTCTCTGTCTATGGGGATTCTTCAGGCCAGAATACTGGAGTGGGTAGCCTTTCCCTTCTCCAGGGGATCTTCCCCAACCCAGGGATGGAACTTAAGTCTCCTGCATTGCGGGCAGATTCTTTACTGTCTGAGTCACTCATCATATGTTATGCAGCAATACAAAATTAATACAAAGATATTTTCAACCACATATGTTTTCAGAGAGCATTCTACCATATATCATATTTTGAAGGAAGCACTAAAGAGAGTAATCCCTTTGAGTCAAAACAGAAATCTCCAGATAGAAGAGAGTAAACCTAGAGTCAACAGGGATGAGCACTGAGCCTCTCGTTGCAGGCGATGTAGATGAAGGTTAATACAGTGTTACTGAGTTAGCCTGCTCCATACAAATCTAAATGATCTCAGCAAAATATCAATCTGTCTTCCTAAATGCTCACTTAGTCAAGAAGGTAGGGATAGGAAAGCAAAGGAAAAAGTCACCCAGGACTTTAGCTGAGGAGGCAGAATGAAGACACAGTTCACTCAGTCAGCAAAAAGTGGGGAAAGGAGAAAAGACGGAACAACTAAGCTTATTATATAGTAAAAGTAAGATGGAGGAAAGAAATCCATGTATATATTGGCCATTGTAATAAACGAGAAGTGTTGAATCCCCCATCGAAAGACGGTCAGATTAGGTTAAAAATCTAGTACTTCTTTCATTTGTGATACATTTAAAACAAAATGATAGAGAAGTGTAAGATTAAACAACGATATATAAAACAAATGCATACTCAAAGAAAATGAAACACACCTGATGTTATAAAAGGACCTTCAAACCCAAAGGCATTTGGTGAGACAAAGAGGGATGTTCAGTTCAGTTCAGTCGCTCAGTCGTGTCCGACTCTTTGCGACCCCATGAATCGCAGCACACCAGGCTGCGATTATCACCAACTCCCAGAGTTCACTCAAACTCGTGTCCATCGAGTCGGTGATGCCATCCAGCCATCTCATCCTCTGTCGTCCCCTTCTCCTCCTGCCCCCAATCCCTCCCAGCATCAGGGTCTTTTCCAATGAGAGAGATGTTATGTGGTGATAAACGTTACAGTCCACAAAGAATATAAAATCACTACAAAACTGAATCATCAAATAAGAACTGTTAAGTGTATAAAGCAAAAATTCTTCAAAATACAAAGATGTGAAGATGGAAATAAACAATATCTCTTAATGTGTGTCCCTTTGAATTTAATGAATCAAAGAGGGGAATAATTTCAATTTTACAAAAAAGATGTATATCTACATGTTCATAATTATTGAAGAGATAACATAGGATAGATATAGGACTTTGTACAGCAAAATAAAATATACTTTAATTTTCACGCTCATGTTTCATGCTGACTTTTTAGACTAATTGTGTACTTGGTCAAATAAAGCTTAATAAATTTTAGAATTTTGAAATTTTATAGACTCTATTATTTAAACATAATTCAGTAAAACCAACCATCAGATTTTTAACTATGAGAAAAGTAAAAATTCACTGTTAAAATGTCTGTATCAAATAGGAAATCAAAGCTGAAGTCAAATATTATCTATAGATTTTCCAAAAAAAGTTTTTCAACTAAGACTAGTAAAACATAACTAAAGCTACACACAGAAGAAATTTTATGGCCTTAAAACATTTATATTAACTGGAGAGACTGAAAATAAACTAATAGATTATCTAATGATTAAACATCTTTCCACTTCTGGGATAGCACAACTTCATCATAATGTATTTTTATGTTGTTTCTTTGGTTAATTAATATTTTGTTTAGAATACTTATATATATTTTATTATTAAATATGAGAAATTTTTATAGTATGTCACATTTTATATCAGATTTATACTTGTCTTATAAAATGAGTTGGATTGTATTCTTTCTTTTTTTCTCTTTGTTAAAAGTTTAAGCTTGTTATTATTATTTCTGTAACTTTTTCTATTAACTATAGTGTTTAGTAGCACTTGAGCAAAAAGCTATGCAGGTTTGATGCTGTCTTTGTGGGAAAATATTTACTGCTGATTCAATTTCTCAAGCAATTAATGATTTTTAATTTTCTTCTTAAATAAGTTTGGTAATTTATATTTTCCTGGGAATGTGTGCATTTCATTTATATCTTTAATGTGTTGATGTAAAGTTGTTCATAATATGCTTGTATCTTTTAAATCTCTTCCATCTAGAGTTCTCTCTCCCCTTTCCTTACTAATATTGTCAATTCATATCTCCCTTTTTCTTGATTAATCTTGACAAATAATTTTTTAAAGTAGGCTTTTCAAAGCACAGACTTTGATTTTGTTGATCCTTTCTATTATATGTTAGTATGTCCTTTTATTTATTCCTGATATTATTATTTCACTTCTACATCATTTGGGTTTTTTGTATTTTCTTTTTCTAACTATGTGAAATCTTAGAAAAGGCTTCACTTCCAGTATAAGCAATTACAGGTGTGATTTTCATCTGAGCATCACTCTATCTGTAACTGCAGCTACAGCCCGTGGTATTTTTTGACATTATGCTGTATTTGTACTCTTTTCCTCTCTCCCCCAGCCATACAGACACAGTCTTGTACACATACATATATCTGCATACACAAAACCCTCAGTTTCTTATGGTTCAATCATAATATGTAAAAATATATCATATCTTTATAGAAAATTTTAATTTTGTATTGAAATTAGTGAAAAGTCTATTTAATTGGGTGTCAGTGTATATGTCCTTTATTTAAGCTCATGTCCTTCTATAATGATTGCACAGTGATAAAATGTTTTTTTCTGCTTGCCCTGGTTTTAATTTTGTTGTTGGAATTGATACATTGTTTTACTAATTTTGATTTTAGATCAGTTTCTGATTTTATAAAAGAATATTTCACAACATTCAACATTCACATCTTCTTTGCTTTGCATTCCCTCTAATGCTAGCCTATAGTGAATAATTCAAACGGTAGAAAAACCAAGCAACCTTTACTGGGTATTTTTAAAAAATGTAGTGTTCCAATATCCTAGCCAGATTAACACTACTTCACAGAATCACCTGCCAACATTGCCAATTTAAAGACTTATTTTGCTAGCAAAAATTATGTTTTAAAATGCTGCTTAAAGGATTTGTATGGAGTATATTATGTATATACATTTCTTTCTTAATTTCATTTGCAAGAATGATTCATTGACGGCAACAGATAGGACCACAGAGATACACTTACAACATGGTAGTGTAACACGCAGGATGAATTAGATAGTGGTGACTTCTCCCTTCCATATCCCAGGCACCTGCTAGTGTTTCCTGACCTTGCTTGCAGTGGGTGGCTTCCTTTGAGCCTATTTTGTAGCAAAACTGTAATATAATTTCTTATAAACATCTGAAGCTAACACGTGCCAGTTGCATTTCCTTAAATAATAACATAATCATGACAACTCTGTGTTGATTAAACCCTAAGCCTCAGAGCAGAATCATACGTTTCCAAATTTTCTCAAGTTTCTCAACTGATTTTCTTGGGATTTGACATTTGGAGAAATTGTCACACCCTCCTGGAAATGCTGCAGAATGAGTGCTCTGCGGACACGCTGCCTTTGTGTTTACCACGCTGGACATTCTGTCCCTTCTGCATGTCTGGCCTTCCTCCTGAGATCATTATTCCTCTGTCATGGGGCTTCTTTTCTCTAGTGAAAGATTGCTGATAAGGAAACTGTCTTTATTCAAGCTCGTTCTCCTCCCCTCCGCAGCCCACCTCAAGTTTTGCCAAATAGTTTTTTTTTTTCCCCCTTGATTTTTGGGACCAAGTTTCAGTATTTTTGTGTTTTTTTTTTGGGGGGTTGGGGAGGCTTGAATGATAATGTTAATAGGCATTCAATTCCAGCTTGATGGTTACTTTAAAAAAAAAAAATTTATTTTTATTCCCACCAGCAGTGTAAGAGGGTTCCCTTTTCTCCACATCCTTTCCAGCATTTATTGCTTGTAGACTTTTGGATCACAGCCATTCTGACTGGTGTGAAATGATACCTCATTGTGGTCTTGATTTGCATTTCTCTGATAATAAGTGATGTTGAGCATCTTTTCATGTGTTTGTTAGCCATCCGTATGTCTTCTTTGGAGAAATGCCTAAACCAGAATTGAAAGAGACACATGTACCCCAATGTTCATTGCAGCACTGTTTATAATAGCCAGGACATGGAAACAACCTAGATGTCCATCAGCAGATGAATGGATAAGAAAGCTGTGGTACATATACACAATGGAATACTACTCAGCCCTTAAAAAGAATAAATTCGACTCAGTTCTAATGAGATGGATGAAATTGGAGCCAATTATACAGAGTGAAGTAAGCCAGAAAGAAAAACACCAATACAGTATACTGACACATATATATGGAATTTAGAAGGATAGTAATGAAGACCCTTTATGTGAGACAACAAAAGAGACACAGAGGTATAGAACGGACTTTTGGACTCTGAGGGAGAGGGAGAGGGAGAGGGAGAGGGTGGGATGATTTGGGAGAACAGCATTGAAACATGTATACTATCTTGTAAGAATGAAGCGCCAGTCTATGTTCAATACAGGATGCAGGACGCATGGGGCTGGTGCACGGGATGATTCAGGGAGAGGATGTGGGGTGGGAGGTGGGAGGGGGCTTCGGCATTGGGAGATCGTGAACACCTGTGGCTGATTCATGTCAATGTATGGCAAAACAAATACAGTATTGTAATTAAAAATAAATAAATAAATAAATAAAATTTGTTTTTTAAAAAAATATATTTATTTTTTGTCGTGCTGCGTCTTCATCGCCGCGCGGGCTTTTCCCCAGCTGCAGTGCGGGCCGAGGGGCTACCCGCTAGCTGCAGCGGGCGGCTTCTCCCTGCTGCTGCCCTCTCGCTGTGGAGCGCAGGCTCCAGGGCACTTGGGTTCAGTAGCGGCGGTAAGTGGGCTCAGTGCTGGCCCGGGCATCCCGCACAGGCTCACGAGCTGTGCTGCACGGGCTTTATTGCTCCACGGCGGGTGAGATCTTCCCGGATCGGGGATCGAACCCGCCTGTCATGCATCGTCAGGAGGACTCCTTACCACCGAGCTACCTGGGAAGTCTGACGGCTGCTTTCCTGTCACCATTTTAAAGCCATCTTTTCTTGCATTGCTTTTGGGGAAATCAGCTCCTCAGTGTTGATTTCTCTGGGTGGATAGTAACTTGTGCTGGTTAGACAGGGTGGAGGTTACAGCACAGCTGTAGCTGACTAAAAGAATGACTGTTGGCCTTGGGTCCGGTCCCGGAAAAATGAAAAGGATCCCATATATCTGAGTTTTACCTCATTGTAAGGAGCAAACTGTAGGAGCCCAGAAGTTTGGATTCACTATTACACAAAAAATTCGGAGTGTTATTATTTAAGGAAATAGAACTAGCAAATGTTAGCTTCAGATATTTATAAGAAATTATATTAGTTTTGCTATAATATAGGTACTAATTGTCAGAGAAGGCAATGGCACCCCACTCCAGTACTCTTGCCTGGAAAATCCCTATGGAGGAGCCTGGTGGGCTGCAGTCCATGGGGTCGCCAAGGGTCGGACACAACTGAGCGACTTCAATTTCACTTTTCACTTTCATGCTTTGGAGAAGGAAATGGCAACCCACTCCAGTGTTCTTGCCTGGAGAATCCAAGGGGTGGGGGAGCCTGGCGGGCTGCCCTCTATGGGGTCCCACAGAGTCCAACAGGACTGAAGTGACTTAGCAGCAGCAGCAGCAGCAGCAGGTACTAATTACATATGTTAGAGAAGGGTTTTTATTCTTTTTGTTTTAAAATTCTGTGTTCTTTACTTCTTTAGTCAGAGTACATAAAAAAGAACTTGAATAAAATTCTCTATCAAAATTAAAGAAAATATATGGCAAATTTTCTTAAAATTTCATGTAAATTATCTTGGAAAACGAAGATTCAAAGTCTACTTGGCTTAATATGATACTGTATCATAATAGATCTAGGAATGGCTCAAAAAATTGAATTCAGTTATCAAAATACAAGTTGACCAACAAGCTAATAAAACTTAACCTTGTCAAAGCAATTTCTTTAAGTATAAATTAAATATCTACTGACTCCCTACTTTAATCACTTATCAAAGACTACATTTTAGAGGAAACATTCATAGAATTATAAATTAATAACGTTTCCTGTGTCAGTGTAGCAGAGCTTCTGTTAGTCTTACTGTAACCATACATTAAAAAAAATCATTGCTGTCTAGAAAGTATACTTTTTTATATGTGTTAGTATTTTATATTCTGCAAAATATCATTTATACTATATTTTTCATGTTTACTAGGAATAAGTATTTAGCTCTTTTGGAAAGGGTGAAAAATGTAGTTTTATTTCATCATCTATCCATTTTTGAAGAGAATAAATTTTGTGTGTGTGTGGTAAGTTTAGTTTTTATTTGCAGGATTGGCTAAGTATCTAAAATGAAAAATATTGGTATGACGAGCGTTTTCTCTTTTTAAGATATGGATGATTCTGAGGCACAAAAGCGGCAGTAATATCACTACTTATGTGACTGTGGAAACAGAATCAAGTTGTCCTAAGATGATGAAGTGGAGTGTCATAGCAGTAATTTGTTGTGGTCCAGCTCATACTTACTCATTTTTAAGCTAGGTGTTGGGAACCCACTTTACCTGCATTTACCTAATGCATTTACCTGATGCTAAAGCTGGAACTCCAATACTTTGGCCACCTCATATGAAGAGTTGACTCACTGGAAAAGACTCTGATGCTGGGTAAAGACTCCTAGTGCAGGTAAAGTGGGGGACATGGCAATTAACAAGAGCACCCTTACCCTCGTAAAGTCTGTAGCTTATCAGGGAAGGTGAATAATGAACCAGTATTAACTGTTGCATTTCATATAGGTATATCTTCTAGAGCTGGTATTAAAGTTTCCAAACAATTCAGATTCTACAGAATCACTTAATAAACCAGCATTTCTTGGGATAAGCTAAGTTATGATGAGTTAACAATAACAAGAACAACAAATGTTCCTCAGTGACTTGAAACAGCAAATTTGTGTTTCTCACTTAAGTAATACCCACAGTTGGCTGGCAAATGCATCAGTTCATTTTCGCTTGATGGAGGCAAAACCATCTTATGATGCTGCTATTTCAACTGTGGTTATTTAGGGTGCAATTTAGTAGAGGGAGAGAGAGCCTGTGCGGGATGCCCGGAGCCAGCACTGAGCCCACTTACCACCACTACTAAACCCAAGTGTCCTGGAGGCAGAAATTTCTTGCTCTGGCAATTAATGCTTCTGCCCCAAAGGGACATATTTTCACTCACATTTCACATGGCCACATAATTTCATGGGATGGACTGCATTCAGTGGACCGTTAGCAAGTGAAATAATCTCAAATTCTCAATCAATCATGGCATTAAGATCAAAGTCTAGGATTTCTGAATGATACAAAGTATTATTCCTATCAAAGGGTAAGTGGTTGTCAGATTCAGCTGTGATTACTATTGATTCTAAGAATTCTAAAATAAAAGCACAAGTTATCTACCCTGGCCTCATGCACCATACTCAATATATCAGTCAGTTCAGTTCAGTTCAGTTTCTCAGTCGTGTCCAACACTTTGTGACCCCATGAATTGCAGCATGCTAGGCCTTTCTGTCCATCACCAACTCCCAGAGTTCACTCAAACTCATGTCCATCGAGTCGGTGATGCCATCCAGTCATCTCATCCTCTATCACCCCCTTCTCCTCCTGCCCCCAATCCCTCCCAGCATCAGAGTCTTTTCCAATGAGTCAACTCTTCGTATGAGGTGGCCAAAGTATTGGAGTTTCAGCTTTAGCATCAGTCCTTCCAGTGAACACCCAGGGCTGATCTCCTTTAGAATGGACTGGTTGGATCTCCTTGCAGTCCAAGGGACTCTCAAGAGTCTTTTCCAACACCACAGTTCAAAAGCATCAATTCTTTCGCACTCAGCTTTCTTCACAGTCCAACTCTCACATCCATACATGACCACTGGAAAAACCATAGGTTTAACTAGACAGACCTTTGTTGGCAAAGTAATGTCTCTGTTTTTTAATATGCTGTCTAGGTTGGTCATACTGTTTCTTCCAATGAGCAAGCATCTTTTAATTTCATGGCTAAAGTCACCATCTCCAGTGATTTTGGAGTCCCAAAAATAGTCTCTCACTATTCCCGTTATTTCCTCATCTGTTTGCCATGAAGTGATAGGACCAGATGCCAAGATCAGCCTAGAATTAAAATAAATAAATTTAAATTAAAAAAGAAACCTTATAATTCAAAATAATAAAAAAAACATTAAAAATGGGGAAAAAAATCTTAGTTTTCTGAATGCTGAGTTTTAAGCCAATTTTTTCACTTTCCTCTTTCACTTTCAACAAGAGGCTCTTTAGTTCTTTGCTTTCTGCCATAAGGGTGGTGTCATCTGCATATCTGAGGTTATTAATATTTCCCCTAGCAATCTTGAATCCAGCATATGCTTCATCCAGCCCCTGATTTTGCATGATGCATTCTACATATAAGTTAAATAATAGGGTGACAATATATAGCCTTAATGTACTCCTTTCCTGATTTGGAATCAGTCTGTTGTTCCATGTCCAGTTCTAACTGCTGCTTCTAACTGCTGCATACAGATTTCTCAGGAGCCATCTTTTGAAGACTCTTCCACAGTTTGTTTTGATCCACACAGTCGAAGGCTTTTGCATAGTCAATAACACAGAAGTAGATGTTTTTCTGGAACTTTCTTGCTTTTTCAATGATCCAGTAGATGTTGGCAATTTGATCTCTGGTTCCTCTGCCTTTTGTAAATCCAGCTTAAACATCTGGAAGTTCATGGTTCACATACTGATGAAGCCTGGTTTGGAGAATTTTGAACATTACTTTGCTAGAATGTGAGATGAGTACAATTGTGCAGTAGTTTGAACATTCTTTGACACTGCCTTTTTTGAGACTGGAATGAAAACTGACCTTTTCCAATCCTGTGGCCACTGCTGAGTTTTCCAAATTTGTTGGCATATTGAGTGCAGCACTTTCACAGCATCATCTTTCAGGATTTAAATAGCTCAACTGGAATTCCATCTCCTCCACTAGCTTTGTTCATAGTCATGCTTTCTAAGGCCCACTTGACTTCACATTCCAGGATGTCTGGCTCTAGGTGAGTGATAACAGCCTTGTGGTTACCTGGGTCATGAAGATATTTTTGTATAGTTCTATGTATTCTTGCCACCTCTTCTTAATATCTTCTGCTTCTGTTAGATCCATACAATTTCTATCCTTTATTGTGCCCGTTTTTGCATGAAATATTTCTTTGGCATCTCTGATTTTCTTGAAGAGGTTTCTAGTCTTTCCCATTCTATCATTTTCCTCTATTTCTTTGCATTGATCACTGAGGAAGGCTTTCTTATCTCTCCTTGTTATTCTTTGGAACTCTGCACTCAGATGCCTATGTCTTTCCATTTTCCTTTGCATTTAGCTTCTCTTCTTTTCTCAGCTATTTGTAAGAGCTCCTCAGACTACCATTTTGCCTTTCTTTTTCTTGGGGATGGTCTTGATCCCTGCCTCCTGTACAATGTTCCAAATGTCCATCCATAGTTCTTGACACACTCTGTCTATCAGATCTAATCCCTTGAATCTATTTGTCTCTTCTTCCACTGTTTAATTGTAAGGAATTTAGGTCATATCTGAATGGTCTAGTGGTTTTCCCTACTTTGTTCAATTTAAGTCTGAATTTGGCAATAAGGAGTACATGATCTGAGCCATAGTCAGCTCCCAGTCTTATTTTTGCTGACTGTATAGAGCTTCTCCATCTTTGGCTGCAAAGAATATAATCAATCTGATTTCAGTGTTGACCATCTGGTGATGTCCATGTGTAGAGTCATCTGTTGAGTTGTTGGAAGAGGGTGTTTGCTATGACCAGTGCATTGTCTTGGCAAAACTCTGTTAGCCTTTGACCTGCTTTATTTTGTACTCCAAGGCCAAAATGCTTGTTACCTCAGGTATCTCTTGACTTCCTACTTTTGCTTTCCAGTCCCTTATGAATAGTACATCTTTTTTGGGTATTAGTTCTAGAAGGTCTTGTAGGTCTTCATAGAACCATTCAACTTCAGCTTCTTTAGCATTACTGGTCAAGGCATAGATTTGAATTACCATGATACTGAATGGTTGCCTTGGAAATAAACAGAGATCATTCTGTCATTTTTGAGATTGTGCCCGAGTATTGCATTTCAGACTCTTCTGTTGACTATGATGCTACTCTATTTCTTCTAAGGGATTTTTGCCCACTATAGTAGATATAATGGTCATCTCAGTTAAATTCACCCATTTCAGTCCACCAGTTCACCAGTTCACTGATTCCTCTCTGACAATTTTCCCTTTTTCTTCTTTCTGGCTATCCCAAGATTCCTGAGTAAGCTAGCTGATCAAGAGGGTAATATTAATACTTTGATTGGCTAGTTGACCCATGTTCAAATATTGTGCCTAAATATGAATAATAACTTTTTATAACAATAACATTTAGTGTTTTATATATATTCAATACATATTAATGAGTGCATGCTAAGTCACTTTAGTCATGTCTAACTCTTTGTGACCCTGTGAACTATAGCCCACCAGGTTCCTCTGTCCATGAAATTTTTCAGGCAAAAATATTGGAGTCAGTTATCATTCACTTCTCTAGGGGATCTTCCTCATCCAGGGACTGAGCACAGGTCTTCTGCATTGCAGGCAGACTCTTAACCATCTGAGCCACCAGGTAAGCCACGTACAGGGAGGGCTCAGGGTGGGTGTGGATAATTCATGTAAAACAGTTTGCATAGGTTTTCTGGAAAGAAAATTTCCTACCTGACAGGTAAAAATTTCTGTGTAGTTCCCCTTGCCGTTCTGACAAACAGTATTTCTATCCTGGTAAGCACCCCTTTCCTCTGGGTGTCCTGTTCTCAGTTGATACCACAGACATCAGATCTGTAAGTATACTGGAAAGCATCTAGTACAGATGTCTTATTTTGCAGACATGACAGTTGAGGGCTGGAAATTTAAAGAAGCTTGGTTTATGTCTTCAGAGTGACTGACTGCCTTTGTCAGATGTAAGATTAACTGTAACAGGTTTCGCCTGAAAAGCAGATGAAAATAAAATAAAATCATTCCTTGACTTCCCTTCCCCCTACCTCAGTGCATGATGTTCCAACACTTGAGTCTTCCAGCTGATGTTTACTGGCGGTATATCTCTCCATGGAAGATGTAGCACTTACTCCAGTCAGAAACGGCTTTGTTGAAAGCAATAGTAAACATCAACAGCAGTGACTTAAAACAGACACTGATTTCTCTCTCCGATAAAAGACATGCAGAGATAGGCTGCTCAGGGGTGGTGAGCCCGCAATCTGCATGTTTCAGGTCCTTCTTGCCCAGCTCTCCACCATCCCTGGAGCATGGCCCTTGTCCTCCTGTCCAGGTTGGCTTGTCTGTCCATTATATTTGTATTCTAGATAGCAGGATGTGCAGTCAGGTGTGATCAGAAAAGCAGGACTAATGAGAGTGAAGTAGAATAAGGGATTTATTTGAGGGACCTGACCTTCCAAACTGTGAGTGTGGGCTAGCCTGTTTCTGCTCTGCCGTGCTGGCTTTGTGTGCGGGTGCTGAGCCTGGCAGCAGGGCAGGCCATCTGAAAGGTGGGCGTGTTCACGGTCAGTTTCACCTGTCACCTTGGTAAGGCTGCCACCCCCTGTCATTCAGCCAGGTGCTCTGTAGGGATTTTGTATTTGTGGCTGAAGTCTATAATCAGTTTAAGTAAGGAAGATTATCCTTGGTAATCTGGGTAGGACTGATTCAGTCCTTCGAAAGGCAGAACCGAGGCTGTCCAGAAGAAGAAATTCCACCTCTGGACTGCAGCTTCCCCTCATGTCTGCAAGGTCCAGCCTGCTCTTCCTGATGGCCTGCCTAACAGACTTGAGACTTAACCGAGCCAGCTTTCAGTGGAAGACGGTTCCTCGTAATGACTCTCTTAATTTGTATCTCCTGCTGGTTCTGTGTCTCTGGCAGAACCCTGATGGCACAGACTTGGGGAGAGGGAAACAAGGATGCCCTGGAAGCCACGCGGAGGAAGTAGAAGCTGCATTCATCTTTAACTGCCTCCAAGCCTCCAGCTCCAAGGAGGCTGGTGGAAAGCTGGCACCCGTTGCCATGCAGTTAACCCACCTTGTCCAGGAGCTAGAGAAGCAGCAGGATCCGGCAGGGAGGGGACTGCGGCAGGCCCAGCTGCTCTGTCACGCTGATAGGACAGGACGAGCCAGCAAATCTGTGACACGGTGCGCCAGCTGCAAGGGCCCCCAACTTCCCTGTGACCTTCCCAGCGTAGCCACGGCTGGCGCTGCGCTTCTGCCTTCCTGACCTTGTGGGAATGTCTCCTGTGCCCGTCCTAGTCCAGGACCAAACCAGAGGAGGGCAGCCTGGGAAACACTGCTCCAGTTGAGCTAGGCTGACATGGTACAAAACCACCACCACCAAGGTATCTCTGGGGAGGTTTCTTGGAAGCTTCCAGATGCCGATTTATTTTACAACTGCTTGGCTGGATCATGCAGAGCGTATTTGGCTGTGTGTGTCAAAATGACAGGTTCTCTGCCTTTGAAAGGGAGGATGAACTTGGGGTTGCCAACTAATCCTTTCAGTCAGAGGACTACTCTTTACAGGAAGCAGTTCCTATCTTCTGAAGCTTAATTTTCAGGAGGGGAAATAATATATTGTACAAACCTGTGTTTTAAGCTTCATAAACAGAAATACTTCACCTTCATCAGTTCAGTTCAGTCACTCAGTCGTGTCTGACTCTTTGTGACCCCATGGACTGCAGCACACCAGGCTTCCCTGTCCATCACCACCTCCTGGAGACTGCTCATGTGTCCATAGGGTCGGTGATGCCATCCAACTATCTCATCCTCGGTCCTCCCCTTCTCCTCCTGTCGTCAGTCTTTCCCAGCATCAGGGTCTTTAACACTGAGTCAGTTCTTTACATCAAGAAGCCAAAGTATTGGAGCTTCAGCATCAGTCATTTCAATGAATATTCAGGACTTCCCCTTCATGGTCCCTTAGAAAACCTCATGGGGTGTTTTTATGTTAAAAACAACAACAACAACAAAAACCCGTTCATATATAAAGTATGATTCCCAGGACAGCAGTGAAGCACTTATAAGCGGGTGACTCTTTACCTTAGGTGTCAGAGGGTATCTCCTATAGATTAGCAGCAGCAGTTCTTAAAAGCCTTGAGGGGATGCTTTCTTTCTCAGGAAGAAGAAAATGCAGGGTCAGTGACCAGGGACTTCAGTAAACGGAATGCCTTTGGGGATCTGCTTTAGTACAATGCAAAGGAAATCATGGATTTACGTAGACAAAATGCCTCTTTGTGCATACAAATTCAACCAAATCAACTCCAGTACATATATTATGTAAGACATATATTATGTCTATACATACATTGGAGAAGCAAATGGCAACCTACTCCAATGTTCTTGCCGGGAGAATCCCAGGGACGGGGGAGCCTGGTGGGCTGCCATCTATGGGGTCACACAGAATCGGACACGACTGAAGCGACTTAGCAGCAGCATATTATGTCTGTGGAGCTTTATCACAGACCAGGCACTGGTCTAAGCAATGTAAGTAGATTAGCACATGAAAACTCACCAGAACCCCATAGAGTATTTACTCTCACTGTTATTCATATTTTACAGATAAGGAAGTGTAGCACACAAATAAAGTAAATTCAACAATAGGTTGAACTCAAGACTGATACTCTGGAGGTGAACCCAAGACTGATACTCTGGAGCCCTTCTCTTACATTTCTGCGATTCACTCCTGAGTCCTGACTCATCCCAGAAATAATACATCCAGTACCCTCTCTGTTCTAACTAAGGCAGGAAAGTGAGTAGAGGAAAAAGTGTTTCAACAAAAACAAACACTTCAAGCAAGAGTTTCCCCTCAGCCTACAGATAACTGTAAAATTAATTATATGCCCTATTTTAGGATTGTTCTGATTAAACAGTGAAATAAATAGTAACCTCTTACTATTTTGGGATCAGTTTTAAAGGAAAAACCCCGAAAGTGAAAGGGAAGAAGAGGTGAGGCTGGATGGGCTTAGCACCCCCAGTCAGACCTGGAGGAGTGCCCTGTGATGGGGTCCACGCTCCCCCACACCGAGTGGACAGACAGAGCCCTCCTAGTTAAGGTCTGTGAGGGCAGATGTTTGACCCTCCTCTGAAGCACCCAGGAGTCCTTTGCGGGGTTGCACAGCCCCGGGGGCTCAAGAACTATTTTGGGAAGGAGTACTTGAAAGAAGGGGCTTGGGAGGCAGGTATCAGTTTAGGGCCGTCCAGACTGTTGCACTGTGCTCCACGCTATGCTAAAGGTAGGACTCAGATGTTTTCTCCTGTGTCAGTATCCACTGGCGCCAGGAACCCATATATGACCCCGTAACTGGCCTGTTTTTTAATGGGGGGAGGGATGTCATTGTGGGATTTGACCCCGAAACCAGCCAGAGGTGTGTATTATGCTGACAACCAGCTCTGAGACCCCTGGTAAGCAGGCAATTAGATAGCAAAGGACAGGATTCTTCATTGCCCTTGAAGTCACTTCGAACCTGTGATGACCATGTGACTGACAGATTAAAAACCCAGACAGGTTGAGTGTTGCAGAAAATATGAAATGAGCCTGAACCCTGTAAATCCATGGAGGATTTTTTTTTTCTAGCCAGCTGATAACAAAAGGTCCCCAGCATGATAAACTGCCTGCCTGCAATTCAACTGCACAAGATCCTTTTGGCTCTCTTAAAAATAAATAAAATTGGAAATGGAAACGTGTGAAGACATACTGAACAGCAGCAATCAAGATTCCGAAGGCAAGAGACATTTATGCCATTCACAGAATTCAGGAAAACAGCCTGTCTGTGGAAGGCTCTCCCGGCTCTAAAGGCTGAGCGCGGCTCGGTGAGTTCCCCGCCGCTGCTGGAAGCGAGCTATAAATAGAGCGGGCGGGAAGCGCCCCGCGCAGGGGGCGGGCGGGAGATCCCGGCTCTCCGCTCCCCACCCTCCGCCCGCGGCGCGCGCTCCGGGCCGGGGAAGCCTGCGCGGCAGGCCGGCCGCCTTAACCCTCGCCACTCCGGGCAGCTACGGGAAGCAGCTGCCGGCGGGGAGGGCGTGACGGCGAACCGGCTGGGAAGGGAAACGGAGACACGCTTCCGACCTGGGGCTGGCAGCCCTCCACCGGGGATCTCTCCACCCCCGCTCTTTCCCTTCGAGCTTTGGTTAACCCTTGAAATCCGGCCTTGAAATACACAAGGGGGTTTGTTCCCTGACTTGAAGTCGAGCTGCTGAAATCCAGATCTTTTCAAACCATCCCAAATTTGGTGTGAGGACTCATGCTGGCCGTCCTATTTCCGCGCGGCGTACCCCCCCGTGCGGCTCTGGACAGCTCCTTTCCTCGGGAGGGAACTGTCAAGCGAGGGGGTGTGTGTGCGCGCGCGTGTGTTGTTTTCGGCGCATGCACACCCCTCGGTAGCCTCAAGGTCGGCAATACCCCGAGCATTCCCGGCCCCCCGCCGTCCGGGCTCGGCCCTGCCAGGCACGGACGGAGAGAGAGGGAGTCCCCCGTCCGGCAGGGCGTTCTGCGAGCGGTTTCAGCGTCCAGCAAGGTCGGTGCTGAAGCAGGGCCGGGCGCGGGGAAGCTGGGCTCCGGAGGGTGGACCCCGAGCAGCCGCCACTGGGCGGCAGGGACCCGGCCGGGCGGCTCGGCGCGCCAGGACTCCCCGGGGGGTGCTCGGAGGCCCCGGAGAGGAGGAGCGGGGAGGGGCGCGGGGCTCTCCCAGGCGGCGAGCTGCCCGGAATTTGAAGACCGGAGAGGCAGCTGGTTCCTGGCCAGGACTCCTGATCTCTTCTCAGATGGAAACAGTTTCTCCAGGTGAACCTGCTGGAATTCTCAGTGGAGTCTCACTCGGGTTTAGCCTCCTGGTACATTTAACCGAGGCCGCATTTATCCCCGTGAGAGGAGGAAGGTGCCAAATGGAGCGGGGCTCTCGGTTGCAGAACACGGTAAGCTGGAGACGAAGGTGACATTGCCCGGGGCTGGGGTGAGGTGGTGGGGCACAGATTTAATGGGACCCTCCTCTCCCAGCCAAGATGGTGAAAGGAAGTTTGCCTTGGTCTTCCACTCCCGTTTACCCTCCCCAGGCCTTCTCTGCTCTATCTTTTCCCTGCCTCCACTCCTAAGTTAAAAGAAACATTCCCCTGGGTGGGTGGGTGGTGGAGAGACTCCCTTATGTTCTTATTTTCGGCGTGTTCAGGGTCTATGCTAGTCGCAGATGCCACAGTGCGACCTGAAATTTCCCATCGCCCCCTCCTCTTTCCCCTCTCCTCCCTTCTCCCTTGACTGAATTCCCTGCTCCCCTCTCTCCTGATACAGCCTACTTTTCTTTCTTTATCATCCTCCTTTCTAAGTTTCCTTTTCTCTCTTCAAAAATTTGAACCATAAGGCAAATGGGAGGCGGGAATGTTGTGACTGTAATGTACTGCTGGAGTGATAGGGTGATGGGTTGACGGTTTATGAAGCATTTATTCTTCAAGCATTGTTGAATACTCACTCTGCCCACTTCTTCCTGTATTCAATGACCAGACCATTTTCTCAAGAATAAACTGCCCCCAGCTTTTCCCTGAGAACCTCTCTGCTTTCCTCTAGGCTGCAGGAGTGGACATCTGCAGGACATGAGGAAGAGGAGGGAGTGTCTTAGATCCAGGCTAGTTGGGTGCCTCTATGCTCTCACTCCTTGGAGTCCTGATAATTAATCACACATTAATCATGTTAACCATTTATCAAGCACTCACTGTGTTTGTGGAATTGTTCTAAGAACTTTACAAGAATTGTTCTAAGAACTTTACAAGTATTCACTCATTTAAACCTCGTAACAACCCCATGAAGTAATGACTATAATTATTTTTAACAAATGAGATAGGAATGAAAGAGTTAAATAATTTGTTCATGTTCACACAACTATTGAGTGAGGGAGCTGCGACTGGAACACAGAACATCAGACTCTGGATCACAACTCTTAATCTATTATATATCTGTGTCGTTAGATATTTGTCCATCTATCCGAGATGGATGCGTGAACAAGGCGACCCAAATCCTTGGAGTCTGGATTTTAGTTAAGGGAAACAGACAATATGTTCAGCAGATAGACTGGATAACTTCAGGCAGTGGTAGATGCCACAAAGAGAACGGAGTTTGTAGTAGGGAGTGGCGACCGTCACGTGGAGAGTAGAGAGGGACATTCTCTTTGTGGGGGGAACTGTCAGGCTGAGACTTTAAAGCACTGAGGAAAGGAAGTACAAAGAGCTAGTGAATGTGTACTAGTTATTAACTTTAGTAATTACAGGAAAGCAAATCAAAGTCACGTTGAGTGTCCCTTTGCACCCATCTGGTTGGCCTTGAATTAAGAAGTTTGAAAACATCAAGTGACTTAAGAGGGTGTAGATCCTCAGGACCTTCCAGCATGGCTGATGGGAATGTAAACTGGCACAGTGACTTTGGGAAATGTTTGGCATTGTGCCCTAATTTGAACATTTGTACACCTGTGATCCAATTGTTCAACTCACTCCTAGATTTATATATAGTAAAAACTCTTGCATTTGTTCAACAGGAGACATGTATATGAACATTCATAAGTCTGGTTTTAATGAAAGTCTGGAGAGAACTTCGATGCCCATCACCAGGGAATAGATAAACAGTGTGATATTTTCACAAAGAGGAATATTATACAGCAGTCAAAATGAATTAACTGGGTGACACATAACAATATATTGCATACCAGCTATATAATATTAAGTGAAAATTGGCTGAAAGATTACATACAGCAAGACAATTTCATAATGCTGAAAATTAACGAAAAACCCTACCACTTAGGAATATATGTAGATGCATATACGAAAATAGGAAATTTATGTAAATACAAAAGCAAGAGAATAAGACTCTGAGATTTGGACTTGTGGTTACCTTAGATGGGGAGAAGCCAGGTGACCCACCTGGTTCCTTAGGGGTGAGTCAGTGGCAGGGTCTCACCTGAGTTTTGACTGGGAGGGCCAGGTCTGCTTATTACATTGTTAAAAATAACATGTAAATAATGAAAGGTGACAGGCCACGCATGCAACTAATGAAAGTAAATGATGAATTAAACATTAAGACTAACTGTGTTCTGTGTTGGAAAGGTAGGAAAGAACAGAAGCAGACACCTCAGTCTGGCAAAGGGAGGCTGATGTTTCTCAGAATGGGGAGTGTAGCCAGAGTCAGGGTTGGTCTGCGGATCAGACGGGTGGTCTGGAACCAGATCTTGCAGAGCCTTGTAGGTCAAGGTAAAGATTGAAGAGTTTTAAGCAGAGAGTGAAATAGAATTGGATTTAAGGTTTTCAAAGGCTCCTCTGTGGCTGTGTGGAGAATAGACAATGGGAAGGACACTTGAGAAGCCTCTGTAGTAAGCAAGGAGAGGAGATGGTGGCGTGGGTGCAGCTGTGTTTTTGCATGCTGCTTACTGCATCGTGCACTAGCCTGGAGGTCAAGTGGAGGTCAAAATCTAGTTCTTGCTCCCTTGTCAGGAAATGTCCTATCACAGGGCTTTGAAGGCCTGGAGGAAGGGCACGGGTTTGAGATTTGCCCTCAGGGCTCTGTGGGTCAGCAGCAGCCCAGGGGGAATCAGTGCCATGAGCGTGGACTTGAAGAGAAGTTGATGGGTTCGGGACACATGTAGAAGGTAGAATGGACAGGGCCTATTGAGGGATAAGAGATGGGTGTTAGAGAAAGAGAGGAGTCAAAAGTGACACCTGAATTATTTTTTAATTTGACTGTGAGGATATTGATGCTGTTTACAGTGAATGGAAAAAAATAATATTTTAAGTATATTAATTTTGAAATGCTGTTAGACGGTCAGGTGTACATGTCAGGTAGGGAGTTTGTTTGAGTTTGTGAACCTTGAAGGACAATCTGTGGCAAGAGACTTTAGTGTGGAAAGTATAAGCCTGTAGATGGTATAGTCCAAATTCCTTCACTTAAGTTGTCACTGTCAGATTGTGAATTCTCTGGGGGCAGAGGAATTTTGTCTTTTTAATCCTCAGAGGAGGGTAAAGTAGAATAGGTTATGCATAAATATTGGTTGAATAGATACCAGAAGGATGCATCAACAGTGCAGAGGTGGAGAAATTGAGGGACCGTAGAGGAAATGTCCTAGATGACTGGACCCTACCAGTGTCTAAAAGCTGAGGCTGTGTCCTTTCCAGTTCCTCCTGAGGCTGAAGCAAGTCTAATGGAGATGCTAACTCTTTAGGAATATGTGACCCAGGGTCTTGGAGCCACTGTGGTACCCAGAGCTATTCAGAGCAGCCCCAAATGGCACAGACTAGAGAGTGAAGGAAAAGGATGGCCGGGAGAGCCCTGAGGGTCAGGAAGGCCGAAGCACGGAGCTGGCACAGGTGCTCAACCAGGAATGCAGCAGAGTTTGTTGGGGCGGGGACAGGTGAAATCAGCAAGAGGAGAGAGGACCCAGAGGCTGAACCAAAGGAAAGGCAAGGGAGTTGTTACCATTGGAGCCGTAGATTTGGTGTCAAGTCCAGTGTATATTATAGGCACATTGATAATTCCCAGCTACCTATCTTGGGGCTGGCCACTATCTTCTCATATGCCCCAGGTCCACAGCTGCGCTGTCCTTAGAGGCCTGCCCATCTCAGATGCCCCATCCCGTCATCCTGCGGGGCCTCCTGAACAGCACTGGGCCCCACAATACCCTCCACAGCTGGGCTTGAGCTGGCCTCCCCGACTACGTTTGTGCCTGACAAGGTTCTCCCATGCTGCCATTCCATCACTGTCTGCCATCTAGTTCCCCAGCCACCACCCTTGCACATTGCAGTTCACGTCTCTTTACTTATCTGTCTCCTTCCTTTTGGCAATGCCCTTGTGTCTGTTCACTGGTGTATCTCTGCTCCAAGCACAGAGACTTGCTTAAGGGACAGTGCACAGGGGCTGTGAAAAGAAGGAGGAAGAGGAAGAATTCCCCTTTCTGTTTGACTTTAAGATTATCAGGATGAGACCACCCCCTTCTCACTAAAGATAAACACACACAATCCTCTCTTTCCTTGGACAGCCAGATACAGTATTGCTTAAGAATGTAAACTTTGGAATAAAATCAACTGGAATTCATTTCAGGGTGTAAAGCAAATAGCTAAGGGGGTCAGTTTTCTAAGACTCAGTTTTTTTCATCTGTCAAATGCAGAAAATAACAAAACCTCCATTATGTTGTCATTGTGAGTTTTAAAGAAGGTGATGATGTGAAGCTTCTAAGCACAGTGCCCAGCATAAGATAGAGTCACTGTACAGTTTAGGTATTGGGCTTCCTTGATAGCTCCATTGGTAAAGAATCCGCCTGCAAAGCTGCTGCTGTTGCTAAGTCACTTCAGTTGTGCCCAACTCTGCGACCCCATACATGGCAGCCCACCAGGCTCCTCCATCCCTGGGCTTCTCCAGGCAAGAACACTGGAGTGGGTTGCCCTTTTCTTCTCCAATGCATCAAAGTGAAAAGTGAAAGTGAAGTTGCTCAGTCGTGTCCGACTCGCAGGGACCCCATGGACTGCAGCCCACCAGGCTCCTCCGTCCATGGGATTTTCCCAGGCAAAAGTACTGGAGTGGGGTGCCATTGCCTTCTCCGGCCTGCAATGCAGGAGACCCCAGTTCAGTTCCTGGGTTGGGAAGATCCATTGCAGAAGGGATAGGCTACCAACTCCAGTACTCTTGGGCTTCTCTGGTGGCTCAGCTGGTAAAGAGAATTCCATGGACTGTAGAGTCCTTGCAGGTCACAAAGAATTGGATATGACTGAGTGACTTTCACAGTTTAGATATTCTTATTTTCTAAGACGTTTAATTGTCAATGCCTCCTTTATTGACCAACTTCAAAGAAATACGTCTAATTCTGAGAATCTAGGCTCCTTATCCAGAGGCGCCTGTGCTCTGGCAGTGAGGTAGTAGGCATTTTTGGCAAAGGAAACATTTCCTGGGCATATGGGCATTTGCTGTCTCATTCCTCACATTATGCCATGTAGTATTCCACTGTACGTAATTCTTGGCCAGCCAGGAGTCTGAATAACAGTGAGGATTCAGAATTTATTCATTCAGCAGTTGATTGAATGTCTTACTATGTAAATGGAGATGCAGTGATGACTAAGACACAGCCCCTGCTTTCAAGGAAATCACAGTCTAGTTAGGAAGGCAGACAAATAAACTGACAATGGCATTCACCTATGCACAGGACTGCTTCTGGTCCAGACCTCCCCCACCCTCACTTCTGCCCAGCTCTGGCAAGATTGGTGTGAACATAGTAATGTCACCAATCTGGGTCTTTGGACTCCTTAGTCAATAGAAATTGAGAAGAGGCCAGATGAGAATTTCAAGCAAGGCTTTGTTGCGGTTCATTCTGCAGTACAAGGGAATGAGAACAAGTAACAGGTGCCCTTGCTGGCTCCCCAGGAGGACGGGCTGGCTCCTTACGTGGGGTGAGGGGGAGGGCAGGTCCGTGGCGCGGGCTGGGCGGGTGGCTTAGGTGGCCTGCCCACACCCTTGGTGGCACTTTGTGCAGACATCATGTCCACTATGCTGTTTGTTCCTCCCACCTCAGAAATGGCAGTTGGTTTGTGGCATTTGTACCTTACTGTCTGTGATTTTCTCTGACTGCACAAGCCACAGTTATTTTTAGTCCCTTATAGTTTCTTTGTATTCTGCTGCTGGAGAAGCCCTTTGTCCAGGTGCAAACAGATAAAGGGTCCCAGGTCCCAAGCTGTCTTAGTAATAATGATGGTATTTGCAGATATATTTACAATGTGCAAATCAGGTTCTGGCTTCCCAGATAACTCCATTTGCAATGCAGGAGACCCCAGTTCAGTTCCTGGGTCAGGAAGATCAACTGGAGAAGGGATAGGATACGACTCCAGTATTCTTGGGCTTCTCTGGTGGCTCAGCTGGTAAAGAATCTGCCTGCATATGAGGGAGACCTGGGTTTGATCCCTGGGTTGAGAAGATCCTCTGGAGAAGGGAAAGGCTACCGATTCCAGTATTCTGGCCTGGAGAATTCCATGGACTGAATAGTCCATGGGGTCGCAAAGAGTCAGACACAACTGAGTGACTTTCACAAATGAGGTTCACTTTGAATTCTTTCATGTGCTTTTTGTAACAACTGTATAAGGTAGGTGGTGATCACTACTCATCTTATAAATGCAACCTAAGACTCCTTTGAACAGTTGTGTCTGCATAAGTCAGGCTGTCGTGGGCCATGATCTGTCCTTCCAGCCTCTCCCATTGTCCCCATGCAGAGGTCTGTCAAGTTCACCACCCTTCTAGACCGGGGTTTAGTCATGATTCTGAGTTTTTCTCCTTGGGTTTGACGGGCAGGTTTAGTTTCCCTGTTGGGACCTGTGTCCTCTATAGACTTACGCTGATGACTGATCCCACTCAGCCTCGTGCCACCCTTCTGATCTCTAGGACTCCATCGTGGTACTGGCCACTGGCCAAGAGGCAAAGTCCAGGGGAGGGTTGTAACAGCATCCCTGAGAAAGGGACAGGCACTGTGTTCATTAACTGTGCCTTTGCAATGGGGAAGTGGAGAAAGTGACAGAGGAATCTTTTTGTTTCCCAGTTCCACAGTGCTTTGATTCAGTCAGTTGTATTCCTGGATGTTTCTCTTAAAAAGGGAAAGAATATAGGAGTCACTTGGACCTCTTTAAAGAGGGAATGACTTATTTACACTTTCTCAGAGATGTTTTCACTGCAGTTAAGTCATTTATGAAATTTGTAGGAGTCTTCCGATACAGGTTACATCATTGATTGAAATCTGCTTATGGTTATTTACACAAATAATTTTATGTGTTTAAATTTACTTTGGGAAAGTAAAATCTCACAGCCTGGTCCTGTGACTGTAACATGGAAGAGTGAATCTGTTGCTGAGAAAACGTGTTTTTCAAATCTATTGTGTTTCCATCTTTGTGAAAGATGTTATTCGTTGTTTTTGCTGCCCACAGACTGTGTGGGTGGGGCATCTCAGACACCTCCTGCCAGGCCTGCAGTGCAGCAGGAGGATGGTTTTGCCTGTAGCAGTTCAGAAATACTGAAGGAACAATCTCCTCCCCAGATCTCTAACCAGGATAACTTGGATTAGATTATCTTGTGTTGGGGAGGGGGTTTGGTTAATTGGTCATTTTTTAAAAATTTAAATATGATGTTTGTAAAACACATGATAAATAAAAACCCTAATTTATCAAAGGTGAGTTTTCAAAAGGGATTTCAAAATTCCATTTGCTTCAGTGTATTGAGGATCAAGCTATATGTTAATCGGGAAAGAAATACTACTAAAATTTTTGTTCTACATTCAGGGAGACTGGTCTGAATTTGTGAAAGGTCTGAGCCACAGTGTGAGTGCTTTAGGACACATCTCTGTTATACTTCCAGTTCACGCAGTAGCATTACCAGCAGAGCAAACTGGATGAGAACTTCCTCACGTGCAGGTAAAACTCATACGGACTTGTTAAAATCAGTTGAGTATAAACAGGTTAGTCCTTGCAACAAATCTCCTTTTGTTTCAAAGTGTTTAACATTTTAGGGTGTTAATTTGCTCAGCAGAACTTGTCATTGTTCCTAAATAACTTCAGTTCAAGATAATTCAACAGAACCTACTTTCTAAATTACTGAAACCTAAATGATTTTTACTGTAAATTCAAATTGAAAACCAAGCATCCAGTCCCAGATAAGGCTGATTTTCTGCTTAACTTTAAGGAAAAGACTTTTTCCTTTCAGGTTGGAGAAAAAATTATCACCTGACTTGGAACCGATGGTTTTGATGTGTTCTAGAAGAGAAGAGCTGTGCCAACTCCAAACAGCTGTGCTCAGCACACCCCTCATTCCAGACCCCAGCCTCTATTGTTAATATAAACAATTTTTATACAGCCTCTCAGATAAATGGCTGGCAAAAATTATGCCCAAAATGTGATTATCATGTATATGTCTGAAGATACTGGCTGCCCTTGGTCAAGGCATCTCTGGCAAATTAGCATTGAATCTTTCTGGTTTGTATTTTATAATTTTACTGAAAAATAGAAACTTATCTTGCCTCATGTGGAATGCTACAGACGGAGATGAAAGCATGACAAGCCAGACCAGTGCTTCTCAAATTCCTGTTTTTCAAAACAGATTTCTAGGTCCTAACTTCAAAGGTCCATCTAGTCAAGGCTATGGTTTTTCCAGTAGTCATGTATGGATGTGAGAGTTGGACTGTGAAGAAAGCTGAGTGCCGAAGAATTGATGCTTTTGAACTGTGGTGCTGGAGAAGACTCTTGAGAGTCTCTTGGACTGCAAGGAGATCCAACCAGTCCATCCTAGAGGAGATCAGTCCTGGGTGTTCATTGGAATGACTGATGCTAAAGCTGAAACTCCAGTACTTTGGCCACTTCATGCAACGAGTTGACTCATTGGAAAAGACTCTGATGCTGGGAGGGGTTAGGGGCAGGAGGAGAAGGGGACAACAGAGGATGAGATGGCTGGATGGCATCACTGACTCGATGCACATGAGTTTGAGTGAACTCCAGGAGTTGGTGATGGACAGGGAGGCCTGGCGTGCTGCAATTCATGGGGTCGCAGAGTCGGACACGACTGAGCGACTGAACTGAACTAAATCTCAGATACTGTCTGTTAGAATTTTTCAAGATCCCATTTTTAACAAGGAGAAGGCAATGGCACCCCACTCCAGTACTCTTGCCTGGGAAAATCCCATGGACGGAGGAGCCTGGTAGGCTGCAGTTCATGGGGTCGAGAAGAGTCAGACACGACTGAATCACTTCACTTTCGCTTTTCAGTTTCATGCATTGGAGAAGGAAATGGCAACCCACTCCAGTGTTCTTGCCTGGAGAACCCCAGGGATGATGGAGCCTGGTGGGCTGCTGTTCCTGGGGTTGCACAGAGTCGGACACAATTGAAGCGACTTAGCAGCAGCAGCATTTTCTAACAAGCTCTCAGGGGATGCAAATGCTTGCAGGTTCATGGACCACACTTCAGGCAGCACTGGCCTACATCATTAATTTCAAGGAAGCAGAGGTGTTAACACTGAGAATGCACTTCAGAAACAAAACTCACAAGAACACAACTCTCCTTGCAGAGAGAGGAAGGCAATGCTAGTATGACCAGCTATCCAGTTGGGCCCCGACTGTCTTGGTTTCTAAACTGAAAGTCTTAAACTTTCAGGCCAACTAGAAAGATTGGTCATCTTCCAAAGCAGACTGGGCTGGTGTATCACGGTAGCTTTGTGGTACTTTGAAGTGATGGGTGTTTGGCTTAAATTTTAAACCCAGGAAAACCCAAACAATGCTGTGAATTGACATGTAATCACATGCAACTAAGGATTGCCAGTCAGCATCTTCAGCTTTTCTAAATCTCTTATAAGTTGTAGTGGGTTGGGTGTTTCCAAACTTGTGTGCACGTTGAAATCACCTGGGGAACTTAAAAAAAAAAAAAAAGAGGATACCCGTGTTCTACCCTCTCCTACCTTGTGAATTAATTGGTTTAAGATGTGAACTGGGTGTTTCTGGGTTTGAAAGGTTCCCAGGTGATCCCCATCCGTAGGCCAGTGGGGGCATCACTGGGGTAGAGTCTTCGTGATGGCTGCCAGCGACATGCCTCCTTTCTGCTCTCGACCTGGTTGTCAGGAGGTACGTGAGTTTTCCGTCTTTTGACTTGCTTTGAGCAATGAAATTTAATGACAGTGAGATCTGGGGCTTGTAGCCTGGTAACACTGGGTTCCTCTCTCTTGGAAGCCAGCCTCCTTGTGAGAGGTCTGACTGTCCTGAATCTGCTGTGAGGAAGCCCCAGCTTGCCTTGGGGAGAGCAAGTCGCTGTGTGAAGGAGCTGGGCACATGTGTGTGGGAGGAGCTTTCTTGGACCTTCTAGTCTGGTCCAACTAACAGCTAAATTTGGCCAAGTGAGTGACCCCAGTTGGTGTTACCAGGATTTTGAAACTGTGCCAGCAAGCTCCCCTCATCTTTGCCTTCAGTCGTGTCTGACTCTTTGCAACCCCATGAATCGCAGCTCACCAGGCCTCCCTGTCCATCACCAACTCCCGGAGTTCACTCTGATTCACGTTCATCGAGTCAGTGATGCCATCCAGCCATCTCATCCTTGGTCGTCCCCCTTCTCCTCCTGCCCCCAACTCCTCCCAGCATTAGAGTCTTTTCCAGTGAGTCAACTCTTTGCATGAGGTGGCTAAAGCTCTGGAGTTTCAGCTTCAGCATCATTCCTTCCAAAGAAATCCCAGGGCTGATCTCCTTGCAGTCCAAGGGACTCTCAAGAGTCTTCTCCAACACCACAGTTCAAAAGCATCAATTCGTCAGCGCTCAGCCTTCTTCACAGTCCAACTCTCACATCCATACATGACTACTGGAAAAACTATAGCCTTAACTAGATGGACCTTAGTTGGCAAAGTAATGTCTCTGCTTTTGAATATGCTATCTAGGTTAGTCATAGCTTTTCTTCCAAGGAATAAGCGTCTTTTAATTTCATGGCTGCAGTCACCATCTGCAGTGATTTTGGAGCCCCAAAAATAGTCTGACACTGTTTCCACTGTTTCCCTATCTATTTCCCATGAAGTGATGGGACCAGATGCCATGATCTTCGTTTTCTGAATGTTGAGCTTTAAGCCAACTTTTTCACTGTCCTCTTTCACTTTCCCATTTTTCAGTTTATTGTGATCCACACAGTCAAAGGCTTTGGCATAGTCAATAAAGCAGAAATATATTTTTCTGGAATTCTCTTGGTTTTCCCATGATCCAGCGGATGTTGGCAATTTGATCTCTGGTTCCTCTGCCTTTTCTAAAACCAGCTTGAACATCTGGAAGTTCACAATACCTGTATTGCTGAAGCCTGGCTTGGAGAATTTTGAGCATTACTTTACTAGCATGTGAGATGAGTGCAATTGTGCAGTAGTTTGAGCATTCTTTGGTATTGCCTTTCTTTGGGATTGGAATGAAAACTGACCTTTTCCAGTCCTGTGGCCATGTCTGAGTTTTCCAAATGTGCTGACATATTGAGTGCAGCACTTTCACAGAATCATCTTTGCCTTAAGTCATTTCATTTTGGGTGATTGGTATTGGAATAATATATAGCTGAAACACAAGTGTATTTCTTGTACTTATTGCTAGTAATAATGCAAAGGAGGCATTTTGGAAGGTTCTGTGTGAATGAGGAACGACTTATTTGTCATCCTGATCAAAGTACGATGCAAACTGAAACCATATTGCTGAATATTTGAAGGGGAAATAAAAATTACCATGTTAATAAAATTATTAGTGATATGACAAAGATTTCACTGTTGTTATCATAGTAGCTTCAACCTTCTCGTAGGTTTTCTGAAAAGCAGAGCCCAAGGCAGTGCTTAGAGCGCTATCAATTGTTCTGGGCTGTGCAATCCAGAGAATGAGGGTGATGAGGCACAAGAGTGCGTGATGTGATTCTGTGTAATGCTGTGTATCGCCACACCGGCTGCAGTCTAAAAAAGGAGCTGTGCTAAGACAAATTGTCACTCTGCACTGTCTCCGTGTTTGGGCCCCCCTGGAAGCATTGCAGAAAGGAACAAAACCTTCGTGTAGTGCACAGAAGAGAAAAAGAGAAACAGCTTCCCGGCTCCTTCTAATTTCATTTCTCACTGATGAAATTTGACTCCCTAGGAAGTTAATTCTCTGTACTCCCGCCTTTCTGTGGCTGCTCAGGAATCTGGGCACCATGTCATACAGTACATTATTTTTCCTAGGTCTAAAAGTGGAGGTGCCCTGCTTGTATGTGAATGAGATGCTCACTGAGAGAGAGGGGAGGAAGGGGTTGAGGGAGTTGGAGAAAGTGCATAGTCTTTTTCTGTATTTTTCATTTGTTCACTTGTTTTTATATGAGGTATCTGACTTTGATACTATTTTTGCAAATTACAAAATATAATTTGTTTTGGCAAATTATGGGCTTCCCTTGTGGCTCAGTGTTAAAGAATCTGCCTGCAATAAAGGAGACTCTGGTTTGATTCCTGGGTTAGGAAGATCCACTGGAGAAGGGATAGGCTACCCTCTCCAGTATTCTTGGGCTTCCCTTGTGGCTCAGCTGGTAAAGAATCAGCCTGAAATGCAGGAGACCGGGGTTCTATCTCTGGGTTGGGAAGATCCACTGGAGAAGGGAAAGGCTACCCACTCCAGTATTCTCTCCTAGAGAATTCCATGGACTGTATAGTCCATGGGGTCGCAAAGAGTCAGACAGGACTGAGCAACTTTCACTTCACTTCACACTTGCAAATTACATTCTGAGGCTGAAATGATCCATTAATGTAGATCGTCATCCTGCTTTTAGCCATGTGCTCAGTATCAATGCCAATATAAATACAATATTAGTCTTGACTGCTCTTCTCTTTCAATAATCTTACTGAACACCACCATATCCCTGGACATTTGCAAAAGTCAACTCCAAGAAGTTTGTTTTTATTTTACTGTTAGGCAGATCCCAGTCTTTTCTCATATAGAATGGAGTGTGCATGCTTTCTAATGCTGAGAGAAGCAGGACGCCAATGAGCTGTCACTTCTGGATACCTATCCTTTTTGATGAGCCGTTAACTCTTTTTCTAGTCAAGTCTTTTTGCAATAGGGGAAAGAGATGAGGAGCAAAAACATGCCATGTTTAGTTATTTCATGAGGCTAGTAGTTCCTGAACATCGAGGGCTTTATGTAACTGATATCACTGTATTTTGCAACCCAGTCCCACTCTAGTTGAAGGAGCCATAATGTAGGAGAATCAAAAGCCTGTTGAACAGATTGAAGGATTTATTGTCAGTGTATGATTGGGGTGGGGGCTTGTTTTCACTAGTTTCTCATCAGTTTGCTGCTGATTTTGTTTTCCTTTCAATTGTTCTTATGTATGTAAGTAGCGAAGATCATCTAACTTCAAAAGGTAGGCAAATAAATCTTGTCTATAATTAAAGTCTGTGAAGTTAATCTGGCCATTGCCTTTCCTGTGGACAGGAAATCTCCCCTCCTATTTCTCATGACTGAGGTGATTGATTGACTAGATCTGGTTGTCAATTTTTCTTCTTTACTTGGAGCACAGAGAGGTGGACTTCCTCTCATTTTTATAGAAATATTACTAAGTACTGAGCATGGGAAGACTCATGTGCCATCAATCATGTTATAGAAATTGTAGAACATCTCATTTCTTTGTTCCCCTCTCCCTGTTGCAAAGTCCTAAGCCTATGGCATCATTGTTTTCCAGTGACAATTCCTAGGTTCACCTTATTCACAAATGAAGGAGATTTGGCATGCATTTAATGTCCAGATAGTCTATGCTTCCTATGAGAATGGATTTTCCAAATGATCCCCTCAGCAAGTGGTAGATCTTTGGACTTATTTTTTCTCTTGAATGGAAGGCATACTCTGTCTGTGGACACAGAGAGGTGTTGTTTTATTTAAGACTCTTAAGTGAGTGAAAGATGTTAGTTCAAACTGGCTCAAATAAAAAATAATTTCTCGGCTCACATAAGACAAAAGGTGTAGATAGGACCAACCTTATCTAGGAGTCAAGCAACGGTATTATAAAAAGCTCTCCTTTTTCCCTTTTTCTAGTTTTATCACTAACTCTTGATTCTTTGTGTGTGTGTACCAAGGCGTGGAGGCTTCATGCCATGCACCAACAGATCTAAGCTTTACCTCTAAAGTTTAGTTTTGTTTAACACAAATTTTAAGATTGAGTTTAAAAGGATGCTGCTACTGCTGCTGCTGCTAAGTCACTTCAGTCGTGTCCGACTCTGTGCGACCCCCATAGATGGCAGCCCACCAGGCTCCACCATCCCTGGGATTCTCCAGGCAAGAACACTGGAGTGGGGTGCCATTTCCTTCTCCAATGCACGAAAGTGAAAAGTGAAAGTGAAGTCGCTCAGTTGTGTCTGACTCTTCGCGACCCCATGGACTGCAGCCCACCAGGCTCCTCCGTCCATGGGATTTTCCAGCAAGAGTACTGGAGTGGGGTGCCATCATTGGGAGGAATTTGAGAATGTAAGAGAAGTGATTTCCCAGGGAAATTCAAGAAGCTGTACTGGAAAAATGGAAAAGTAGGCCATTCTAGTAAAAAGAAAGGAAAAAAAAAGTCACTTCTTCAGGAAAGGGACCAAGTACCTCCTAGATGTAAGACTTTAGCTTTGAGAACTCATTTGCCAAATTTTGTCAGTTATCTGAGAATGGACCCGTTTCAGGAATAGCCTCATATTAACTGCCAGAGAGACTGTATTCTCCTGTAAGCTCACTGAATCCTCTTGACAGTCTTTATTCTAATAGGATATAAATGATCAGATTTCTGCTTAATAAATTATGAACAGTTTGGTTTTGATTACCCATCATAGTGCTCAATTTACAGTATTTTTAGATTCACTTTAATTATAAAATTTTGGTTAGAAAGTATTAATGTAGAAAATTGGGAATGAATGGAAATATATAATTCATTTAGTTAAAATCAGCTGTAATTTGACTACTTTTTCTTGTCTTTCTATGTGTGGATGTCTATATCCTATTCCTCCAGCATGGGAGTCTGAGTATATTGTATGTAACAGTTGATTCTTGCTTTATTTACTGCTGTTTAATTTGAAAGCATCTTTCCATATCATTTCTCTTCACTTTGTAATTGTTGTTCAGTCATTAGGTTGTGTCCTGTCTCTTGTGACTCCATGCACTTACATGATATTAATGGCTGTTCTCAAAATTTTCATTCACTTATTTTATAGACAGAATTTTATTCTCACAGATCCTTAATTGTATATTGTGTGTACTTTTTACAAATGTAAAAGAATGAGATGTGTTTTACTTTAAACGGATAGAACCACATTTACTTTACAAACAAAAGGTAACTTCTTCTAGAAGGGAAATTTTTAGATACATTCTTAATTAGGAAATATTATAACCAAGTCACACAGAACATGGTTGGATGATTAATTATCACAATATTGTTAAATACATTTAGCTTCCTGTTATTGAAATTGTTTATAAGTTTAGTTGAAAAAATTTTACATGAAATATTCTAATGAATGTATTTTGTATAACAAATATACTTAGCCTCAGGGACAATCATCCTTGAAAGATAGCTATAAACTACATCTCTGAACATTGCTTGCAAGATTTTATCCCTTTTAGAAGACAGACTTGTGCAGAAACTCAACTTTAGCTTTTAAGATGGAGAAGACAGAAAATTTATGATCACAGAAAAATGTTATGACTACCTGTGGTTTGCAGTCATAGCAGACTCTACTGATTCACTGTTCCAGGTCAGCCCTAGCCCTGCGGGCACCCTGGGCCACAGACTTGCAACCAGAACTGACCAGGTTTTACCCTGTTTCCATGGGTGAAGGCTCAGGGTGCTGTCACTTCTGCTGTTTCACATTCCAGTCCCCCTGCCCCGCTGCCCCTCATACAGGATAGACTGACAGGAGAGACTTCAGAGACTCTGCCTTGCTCTGGGATGCCGGAGGGGCTGGTGACAATCCAGAGGAGTGGAGAGGAACTTAATATATTATGAAATAGACGCTGACCAAAGAGAGATAGGAGAGGAGGAGCCTGTGGATAAACTGCTTGCCTTATTTTTATTTAAACAAGAAGGAGACCCAAGTTTATTCTCAGACAGTAAAGCGTCTGTCTACCATGTGGGAGACCCGGGTTCGATCCCTGGGTCGGGAAGATCCCCTGGAGAAGGAAATGGCAATCCACTCCAGTACTATTGCCTGGAAGATCCCATGGACAGAGGAGCCTGGTAGGCTACAGTCCATGGGGTCATAAAAGAGTCGGACACGACTGAGCGACTTCACTTCACATATTAGAGTTCACAAAAAAGTAGTAAATGGCTTAACTTAGAAGCTTTTGTATTAATAAAACAAAGGAAAAGAAAAGGGAGAAGAAGTTTCTTTAGGATGAAGAAATTGATTTCTAAGGGAATAAAGAGGAGATAGAATAGCTTGTGATAACCACTGCTTATGGTTATCATCAGTGGTATTTTCCACCTTTTCGAGACTATATGAAGACTCTCAGACCAGACAATCCTTCTCTTGCCTGCAGACAGGTTCTAAGATGCAGGAGTCTGCCCTCCTGTGGAGGCGGGTGGAGGCGTCCGTAGTGGGGGCATTGCGGGCTCCCCTGCTTGCTCCCTCGTGCTTGCTCTCCCTTCCTCAAGATTAAGCCACTGCCTCCCACCCCCACCAGGAAAATTTGCATGCACTTTGTTGTCTCTCATCTTTTTATGGTAAATACATTAACAGGTAGTTTCCTTCTCGAAGTACTTTTGCCAAAATTTTCTCTCCAGTTTTTAAATACTGTTGAAGATGAAAACCTTCAACTATAGATTTCCAAGACTTTAAAACCATTTAATAGGATTCATGGTAATATTTTTTTCTTTTCTTTTTTTTAAATTTTGCTTATAGGATTCTGAGGCCAGCCTTATTTTCCTTTTCCCTAAGTTCTTTTGGGTCTCCATAATGACCATTTATATCTCAAGCTGTAAAAATTTTCAGTTATAGGGTGGAAATCTCAAAATCACTGCACATTGTTTTGGACCACAAAGCCTAATTCCCTTTTTCTGCCTGTAGAGGTCGTGAATTGGCTTTTGGGCCAGCCCCTGAGTGACACTGGCTTCTAGGGTACACACCATCATGGATCCAATCCCTGCATGTTGTCATTCCCTCTCAGTTAATCTCAGCTAAAGTCAGAGATACAGCAGAGAGAGTGCAGGTGACCATGGGTGTGCCCCAAAGAAATTAGTAAGAGAACGCTTCATAGGGTTATAACTAGATTTATTGAAAGCGTGATTTATTAAGAGTACAAATGCATCCTACTTTACCCAGTTATTTATTTCTGAGTGAATTCTGGAGAGGCACCTCAAACATTTTACCCAGATACCTTTTATTTTCACTGGGTTGCTGATAATTTTGGGGAACAACCATCAAACTAGGCTCCTTTTCCTTAATAGTCTGCATATTTACTTTTATCTCTGCTTTCTTCTGATAGTTTAGGCTATCATTAATCATCTCAACCTTGTTGTTTCTGTTCAGTCGCTCAGTCATGTCTGACTCTTTGTGACCCTATGGACTGCATCACGCCAGGCTTTCCTGTCCTTCACCATCTCCTGGAGCTTGTTCAGACTCATGTCCATTGAGTCAACGATGCCATCCTACCATCTCATGCTTGTCGTCCCCTTCTTCTGCCCTCAATCTTTCCCAGCATCAGGGTCTTTTCCATTGAGTGGGCTCTTCACATTAGGTGGCCAAAGTATTGGAGCTTCAGTATTAGTCCCTCCAAGGAATATTCAAGATTGATTTCCTTTAGGATTGACTGGTTTGATCTCCTTGCAGTCCAAGGGACTCTCAAGAATCTTCTCCAACATCGCAATTCAAAAGCATCAATTTTTTGGCGCTCAGCCTTCTTTATGGTCAAACTTTCACATCTGTACATGACTACTGATCCTCAACCTTAGACTCTAGTTATCATCTGCTGACTAGTCTTCCTACCAGTCTCACCAGCCTTCCATCCCTGGGGCATCATGCGCTCATGACTTCTTTTGGAATGGAATGTGCACTCTCTGTTTCAAGCTTTCAGATGTCCCCTTGGCCTCTGTGCTAACTCACCAGCAGGGCATATGAGGCTCTCATGTGTTCCTTTCTGCTGCTCTCTAGCCTTCTCTTTCACTGCTCAACTAGAAAGATTTTCATGTTTCTGCTGCACTTCATTGCTTATTATTTGCCCAATGAGCTCTGCTTTCACCTATACTATTCTTTCTCTCCTGTTTTCCTCTTTTCAGTAATGCCCACACTTCCTTCAAGAGCTAGTTTCAGCATCTTCTCAGAGGAGTTTTTCTGCTTCTTAAAGGGGCCAGTTGGCACGTAAGTGAAAGTTAGCTTGGTGAATTGCCATACACCAGGAGCCAGCACTAGTTTCAGCACGTCCTGAAACTTCTATTTTGCCAGTGTCTTCTGCAATGGACAGTATCCTCAGAACTGGTGCTGACTAATCAAACTCATGGAGACTAATCAGACTCATGTGAGCTCTGGTGGTAATTCATTAGTTTTATTTGTCAGCTAGAACTACAGCCGAGTGTGATGCTACACGTATGTGTCCCTGAGTGAGACAGACTGGAGTTCATGATTACTAGTGTGTGACATTAGGCAGGGCACCAAACCTCTCTAAGTGTTAGTGTATTTGCATGTAGGATTGTGGAAATTATACTTCTTATTTCTGAGAAGTGTGGAGAATTAATGCCCTTTTCTAAATTCTAGTCATTCACACAGAAGTTAATGAGATTTTCCAAGTTCAAAGACTCCGTCAAGGGTAGACCCAGGTTTGGAACTCAATTAGTATGACTCAAATCCATGTGCATCACCACCTATCCTAAATAGTTTTCTTAACTACTTCTTTTAACATTAACTTTGTGTAATGATTTTTTTAATCATAAATTTTGATTCACTAGCCAGATGCATGTCTCTTATAGCATGTCTGTATTATACATATTATGTATGTAAAGATAATGTACGGAGAGAGTAACATGGAAACATACATTATCATATGTAAAGTAGATAGCCAATGGGACTTTGTGGTATGACTCCGGGAACTTAAACCAGGGCTCTGTAACAACCTAGAGGGGTGGGATGGGGAGGGAGGTTCAAGAGGGAGGGCACATAGGTATACCTATGGCTGATTTCATGTTGATGTTTGGCAGGAACCAACACAATAGTATAAAGCAATTATCATTATTTAAAAATAAATAAATTTTAAAAATTGAAAAAATAATTGGTTACAAACAATGGTATCTAACGTGTTTAACTGGGAATAATTGTTATTAAAGCATGTTAGGTAGCTCCAAGTGTTTTTAGAAGGCCAGGAGAATCAGCCTGGGGGATACTAATGCAGGGTTATTGGTACCAAGAAGCACACAGACAAGAGATACACCCCAAACCACCAAGAAATACTATTTGGCAGAAGCACCATTGTTCCATTACAACTGCCCCAGAAGTATCTTCACCACCCTCAATCTTGTCAGGAAATCTGAACTCCCACTCTGAGATGAAAAAGAAAATAACATTGTTCATTCCCACAGTGGAATTTTGTGAAGGTTTCTCTGAAAAAAACTTAGGTCACATGCTTGCATCACGATTGCAGGAGATTGCAAGAAATGATTTTTGGTTCTCTGACCTCTAGGAGACTGAAATAGGGGTTAAGTCAAATTTGCACTGTCTGGCACAGTAAAAAAAAAAAAAAAAAAAGTTCATTGATTTAGCACCTAAAATCTTTATAGACAGAGTATATGTATTGTATTTTCAAAAAAAAAAAAATGTTTCCATGGTGTTAGGTATGCAGAGCTCTGAATAAGTGGTGATGTGACGTCACTGTTGCTCTTCTGTTGGCGTTCCAGCCTCTTCTCTGAGAGGCCCCAGCACACCGGTGGCCCAGGTTCTCCTTAATATATTCACACCCATAAGTCATAGTCTGTAAGATGGGATGATTTCTTCATGAAGCACATGGACTTTGGAGCCCAAGTGCATGGGTTCCAGTCCAGAGTCTCTCATTGCCTGGCTCCTTGAACTTGAACCAGTAACTTCTCAGTTTACTCATCTGTATCCTGGAGGTGATGGTACATTAGGTAGCAGCAAAGACAAATAAGTTGGTATTTTCAATGTATTTAAAATAGTGCTTAAAAATAAGAGGTGTATAAGCTTTCTTAGCTAAATTGCATGCTGCTAATAATGTCTATGTTCAGATCATTAGAGCAATTTGGATCCTCTGCCTGTGATCTTATATGCAGATGATGAATGGTGACCATTGCTCAGTCACAGTAATCTTTCTCTGGTCACTCATGAGAGGAGGCGACTTTTGTTACAGTTTATATGCATTGGCCCTCCGATATACAATTTTACAAATAGGAAATCAAAATGACCTTACTGGAATATTCTCATCAGTTGTGTCCCAGAGGTTTAGTCTGAGGAGTACAGCATTCTCTCTCCTGAAGACCAGGGATGAGCATGTGGATTATCTTTAACTGGCTTGATCATGGTGACCATCATTCATTTTCAAAATGTGTTTATTTTGAGTAACTTGTCGTCTGCGTAGTCTCTTGATACAGTCACTCTCTCCCTATAAATCGTCATTGCAGGCTTTATCCTGATTGTTCAACTAGCATAGACCATCGATGGCTCCTCGTTACTGTCCCTGCTGTTATAACCTCCTGTTACAATAACCTCTTTTGGGAACCTGATTCAATGTGGATTCAAAAGAGCCTTACCATTTCCAGTCCCACAAAGCTGATAGCACTCAAATCTAAAGTTCTGCCCACCCTTACCTTTCTATCGCCACTGCCTCTCCTGTAGAAAATAGACATGTGTTGGCTGAACAGCCAGAGAAGGCAGTGGCACCCCACTCCAGTACTCATGCCTGGAAAATCCCATGGACGGAGGAGTCTGGTGGGCTGCAGTCCATGGGGTCACATAGAGTCGGATGTGACTGAAGCGACTTAGCAGCAGCAGCTGAGCAGCACATATAAGACTCTTCACTCCTTATATTTGCCTTTGAGATCCCTTGAGCTCAGGTCTTTTCAGCATTGTGTTCCTATTTTCTGGCACAGTGCCTGACCCATGGTAGATGTTCAATAATTTTTTATAACTAGGATATTGATAACTAGTACCAGGATCTTTATAACTAGTATATACAGATAAAGCTGTTCTTACCGGAGAGTCCCATGGATGGGGGAGCCTGGTGGGCTGCAGTTCATGGGGTCACAGGGAGTGGGACACGACTGAAGTGACTTAGCACACACCCACGCATACTCCAATGAAACAAAATATTTTAAAAAGACTACTGTGCTTAAAAACTGATTGTTCCCATAATAGAAGACAAAACCCAACAGTCTCTTTAAAAAATAAAAAGTACAAGATTCACATATAGAAATATAATAACTGAAAATTTAAAATATTCAGTCAATGGAAACTATTCATATAAACATTTGTAAATAACTTTCACTAAGCCATTTTAAAGCAGGAATCTAATTCTTCAGCTTTGTAGAAAGAAGGTACACTTACTCTGTGCACAGATTCAAGAGATACTGCCCTAAAGAAGGAATCTCTGCCTTCAGACAAAAATTGATGCCAAGCCCTCCTTGGAGGCAAGTGAAGAGCAGAGAAAATTGTCATGCACAACTAATGTGTCTGTTGCTCATAGTGGCCATCAATGTTTTCTCTAGTGGGAACTCATAATTATTTGGCTTTTCATAAAAAAGAAAAGGGTTCAAAAAATTAGATATGATGACATGATTAGTACTGAAGAAAATATATTTAGTATAAAATATCTAGTTGTGTTAAACTGCATTCAACACTTAAGTGCATAGATAGCAACATCATGCCAAGATCATAGTATCTGATTCCATCACTTCATGGAAAATAGAAGGGGAAAAATTCAAAAGAGTGATGAATTTTATCTTCTTGCTCCTAAATCACTGCAGACTGTGACTGCAGCCATGAAATTAAAAGACACTTTCTCCTTAGAAGAAAAGCTATGACAAACCTAGATGGTATATTGAAAAGCAGAGGCAACACTTTGCCAACAAAAATGCGTATATTCAAAACTATGATTTTTCCAGTAGTTATGTACAGATGTGAGAGTTGGACTGTAAAGAAGACTGAGTGCCAAAGAACTGATACTTTTAAACTGTGGTGCTAAAAAGACTCGAGAGTTCCTTGGACAGCAAGGAGATCAAACCAGTCAATCCTAAAGGAAATGAAACCCGAATATTCATTGGAAGGACTGATGTTAAAGCTGAAGTTCCATTACTTTCGCCACCTTTGCATCAGCTGGCCCAAACCCCTGATGCTGGGAGACTGAGAGCAGGAAGAGAAGGAGTCAACAGAGGATGAAACGGTTGGATAGCATTGCTGACTCAATGGACATAAGTTTGAGCAAACTCCGGGAGATGGTGAAGGACAGGGAAGCCTGGTGTGCTGCAGTCCATGGGGCCACAAAGAGCCAGACACGACTTACTGACTGAACAACAGCAACAAATCCAGAGAACTTGAGGAATGCTGAGTAATGGGGAAGGGGATTTATACATTGCCTGGTTTTTCATTCAAGAACAAACACGAAAAGAAAACGTTATATTAACCTGGTGAAACAATCACTGGCACTTCTATATTTGGGGTGGATTTGAAGCATAGTACATGGCTAAAGTAAAATTAAAAAGCACCAAATTATGCTGAGCTTCAAAGAAGAACTTTGAGCAGGTAGCAGGACCAAAACTTATCACAGCTATCACTACAGTTTCTACAGGAGAAAATTGAGATTCAGGCATATTAAGTTTCTATGTTTAAAATCAGGTTGATTTAAGAGATGAGTAAGACTAGACCATGTATGTTACCATTACGCTGCTTTTATCATTATGCTTTCCTTTAAGTTCACACCATACGTTCACATTCTCACTTTGTGAGAAAAAAGTTTCATCTTTTTTTGTCTAAGAAGCTAGAGTATTAAAATCTGTCTAGATGCTGTGGAATTCAATAAATCAAACATATTAACTGATAGATCCCCATCTTTCCTGTGGATTCCAATCATTTAGGATTATGTAGAGATAAGTAATGTAAATGTCAAATAAAAGTAGAAGAGAGAAATTTTTTTAAAAAAGGGAAACATTTATTGAGTATTCATTTAATATTTGTCTCAGTAAACAGTCACTAAATCAGACAACTTAGTTCTTCCCTTTATACAGTATAATGTAGGATTTCATTTGAACACATTCTGGTGGTAGGAAGGAATTGTTTTTCTTTCAAGTTTCTCAGGATGCCATTTTACCAAAGTCTTTGACTGTGTGGATCACAATAAACTGTGGAAAATTCTGAAAGAGATGGGAATACCAGACCACCTGACCTGCCTCTTGAGAAACCTATATGCAGGTCAGGAGGCAACAGTTAGAACTGGACACAGACTGGTCTGGCACAACAGACTGGTTCCAAATAGGAAAAGGAGTACATCAAGGCTGTATATTGTCAGCCTGCTTATTTAACTTCTATGCAGAGTACATCATGAGAAACGCTGGGCTGGAGGAAGCACAAGCTGGAATCAAGATTGCCGGGAGAAATATCAATAACTTCAGATACGTAGATAACACCACCCTTATGACAGAAAGTGAAGAACTACAGAGCTTCTTGATGAAAGTGAAAGAGGAGAGTGAAAAAGTTGCCTTAAAGCTCAACATTCAGAAAACGAAGATCATGGCATCTGGTCCAATCATTTCATGGGAAATAGATGGGGAAACAGTGAAAACAGTGTCAGACTTTATTTTGGGATGCTCCAAAATCACTGCTGATGGTGACTGCAGCCATGAAATTAAAAGATGCTTACTCCTTGAAAGCCAAGTTATGACCAACCTAGATAGCATATTAAAAGGAGAAACATTACTTTGCCAACAAAGGTCCATCTAGTCAAGGCTATGGTTTTTCCAGTGGTCATGTATGGATGTGAGAGTTGGACTGTGAAGAAAGCTGAGCACCAAAGAACTGATGCTTTTGAACTGTGGTGTTGGAGAAGACTCTTGAGAGTCCCTTGGATTGCAAGGAGATCCAACCAGTCCCTTCTAAAGTAGATCAGTCCGGGGTGTTCATTGGTAGGAATGATGCTGAAGCTGAAACTCCAGTACTTTGGCCACCTCATGCAAAGAGTTGACTCACTGGAAAAGACTCTGATGCTGGGAGGGATTGGGGGCAGGAGGAGAAGGGGATGACAGAGGATAAGATGGCTGGATGGCATCACAGACTCGATGGATGTGAGTTTGAGTGAACTCCGGGAGTTGGTGATGGACAGGGAGGCCTGGTGTGCTGCGATTCATGGGGTTGCAAAGAGTCAGACATGACTGAGTGACTGAACTGAACTATCAACTTTCAGAATTTTTCCTGGATTTTATTAGAATGTCTACTTAATGTCCATATATTTTTCGAGGAAAAATTATGTATTTAAAAAATTTCTTAAGTGATTTTTCCCCAGTGATTTCCTCAGTTTTCTGTGGGGATGTAAGGAAGGAATTGTTATTGAGCTTTAATTGGCATAAAATATTATGTTGGTTTCAGGTGTACATCATAATGATTTGATGTTTGTTTGCATATAGTGGAATGATTGCCATGGTAAGTCTAGTTAACATGGGTCACCTCACAGTGAGAGTTTTTTTCTTGTGATAAATAAAAACTTTCACTCTCTTATCAACTTCCACGTATCCAATGAAGCATTACTAACTTTAGGCACCCTGCTGTACATTGTACCCCATGACTTATTTAATTTTTAATGGGAAGTTTGTACCTTTTACCCCTTCATCTGTTTCACCCACCACAGCTCCTACCAATCTGTTCTATGAATTTGGTGTCTTTTTAACTTTTTTTTAGATTTTATATAAGTGGGATCATGTCCTGTTTGTCTTTCTCTGACCTCCTTCACTGAGTGTAACACCCTGAAAGTCCGTTAGTGTTGTCACAAATGGCAAGATTTCTTTCTTTTTACGGCTGAATAATATTCCACCGTACATTTTCTCTATCCATTCATCCATTGGTGGACGCTTAAGCTGTGCTTTTGTCTAATCTATTGTACATAACACTGCAGTGAGCACGGGGCTGCTCGTGTCTTTTCACAGGAGTGTTGCCATTTCCTCCTGATAAATAATCCAGAAGTGGAATTGCTGTATCATATAGCGGTTATGTTTTTAACTTTCGGGGAACATCTACACTTTTTCCATAGAGGTTGTATCAACTTAGTTTTCCACCAATAGTACACAGGATTCCCTTTCTCCATACTTGCTATTACTTCTCCTCACCAGTACTTGCTATTTGTTGTCTTTTTGATATTAGCCATCTTGGCAGGTGTGCGGTGATACTTTATTGTGATTTTGATTTGCATTTCCCTGATGGTTAGTGATGTTGAGCATCTTTTCATGTACCTGTTGGCTGTCTTTATGTCTTACTTGGAAAATAACTGATTAGGAAAGCTAGGTAAAACTGATGTGCTCTGGGCTTCTGAGTGATGGGACCTGTCTTGAGACCAGGCACCTCTTTCTGTATTATCTAAAATTTCATCAACAGAGTTAATCTCTCATGAATTTTAAAGGCTGTGGTATATGAGAGAGAGAAGGAAAGGGAGGATCTTTAAGGTAACCTATTAAAAATGAAAACTTCCAAGGAGACAAATAAGTTATAGTTAAAATAGCGACAAAAATCTCTATAGTTTATACAGTTAAAATAGAGAGGAAAACATCAGGAAGAACTTTTGAAAGTATAAATAGATCAGGGGCCAAAAGTGTACTTTGCTTGTTTTAAATTTGTTGAGAGCCAGCCTTTGTGGGTTTGTAAAGAAAAGTACTGGGGTAATGACACTGGCCCGTGCCCTCAGCCCTCTCCATGCAGCTCCAGTCCTGTCTCTAGTCCAGCAAGCTTCCTTTGAAGTATTCTCTAAGTGGGAGACTGGTTCTGTGTAAGATGAAATCGACTCAGAAGTTTTTTCAACTGCCCAAAGAAATTAATACCTTCAGAAGGAGTTTGAGGACACTGTCAGAATTAAAGAGAACTTGGTGACAATTCAGCGATGAAAAGTCACCTTTGAAACATCAGAAGAGCCAGACGCTATGAAAATTTAAAGTGATCCACTGGAGGTTGTTTAAAATGCAAAATTCACTTTAATTTTGAAAATGAATTGAAGTTCTTCAACTGTGTTCCTTGTAAAAGGCATTGATTTGCATCCTACTGAACCCCAAGATACAACAAGGCCAATTTATTTCTTCTCTGCCTTCCTTCCTGTCACTATTATATCTAAACCCTTAGCACAGTATCTAGTACATGGTTAATTGGTATGAAATAGACATTAAATAAGTACTGTAACAATGCTCTGTTTAATTGCCAAACACAGATTGGAGATTGGAAAAAGTAGTATACATTACACAGTCATGTACTTCAGAGATTTAAAAATTCTAAATAACTGTGATTACTCATGAATTTCTTAAAAGTGTCATTGAGGGACTTGCCTGAAGGCATGAGCTCAGAGGGTTGGATTTTGGAAGGCCAAGGATAATATGAGATACAGGAGCAAGCCATCCATGAGGAATTTATTACATTTGCATTTCCACGTATAACTTTAGATGGAGTCCTAAACGTTAAGCTAGGCTGACAATTTGCGAAAAAAAAAAAAAGAAATCTCCAAATTTTTCTTTGATCTGCAGGCTCACAAATTTCATTTATTATTGATATTTTACTGTAAAATGTGCTGTTGAGTAAAATTCAAGAGTAATTTCACTTATTTACTTGGCAACATGAATTTGAGAGTAAAAATAACGTCATATCATATATAAAGTTGCTTAGTTTTGTCTGACTCTTTGTGACTCCATTGGCCCCAGAGAGTCCATGGGATTCTCCAGGCCAGAACACTGGAGTGGGCAGCCTTTCCCTTCTCCAGGGGATCTTCCCAACCCAGGGATCAAACCCAGGTCTCCCACATTGCAGGAGGATTCTTTACCAGCTGAGCCACAGGGGAAGCCCATGGTCACATTAACAGGCACACATCTGTATTTCTGCTTACGGTAGGTTGTGTGAATGGCCCCAAATCCTTTCTCTCTTTTCACTCATACACATAGAACGTGATGGTAGCAGTCCTGTTATCAACAGGTGGAGTCCTTGTCCTTAACCCCTTCAGTCTGGGTTGGCCGTGTGACTGACTTTAGCCAGTGGGGCATTAGCACATGTGCCTCAGGAAGAGTCTTGGAAACTGCTTGCCTATCGGGCTTGTGCTTTGCAGCGCAGGGCTCCCCACGGGAGGACGCCTTCCCCCGCCCCTGCAGTGGGTGAGGGCAGGACACACAGCACAGCTTGGCAAATAGTTGCTTTCAGCGACTCAGGAATGATTTGTTATGCAGCGATAGATAACTACCACATTCTGGCCCTGCTGTGCGCGCATTCCACCCTTTTTAAATTCCTCCTCACTAGTTCTCTGGGTCCCCAGTGGATACTGCTAGTGTTCTCTGAGGTCTAATACTCTTGACCACCGTGACTCACCTGGGCTCCTCCTCTCTGACTCAGGGTTCCTTTGGTGCTGGTGTCTCTGATGTGGTGGTCTGTGCCCAGAGGGGGCAGCGCTTCTGCTCGTGACGCTGCTGGCATCTCCCAGAGAAGTCCACACTGTAATTTGAGTCCAAGTCATTTGGGGACCTCTGTGGTTTCATAATTAGGGCAAAGGTTGGGGGATAATTGGATCAAAATCAGGGGAGATAGCATTTGAGAGCTGGCAGCACCTTAGAGATTTTTCCATCTTCTCATTTTACAAAAGAGGATCCTTGCACAGAAATCTTTGTCACTGGCCCAAGGTCCCATGATATATGAGTGCCAGATCTGGGACTGGAACAAGTCTTTTCATTCCAGATCTGGGGATTATTTCCATTCCATTCTCATCAGGTTTGCTTTTCTCACATCATTTAAGATCTTTCAAAAGTGGAAGGTAGATCTGGGGAAAACTTAACCAAGAGGATAAATAAATATCTGGGGTGTGCTGAAGTATCCCTAGGAAATAATTTGATTGTAGTGTGAGACAGCTGCCCATTTTCCCTTTAAAATTTGTGTCATCCTGTTTAAGTGACTGTTGCATTTGAGAAGTGCTTTGGAGATGGAGCTACAACTTAGGCATTCCTGGTGATGTTTGGAGGCCTAGACGTCTTCCCCAGTCAGCCAGGGTGGCAGGCAGTTGGAGAGGGGGTGCTCTGTGGGAACTTACACCTCTACGTGCAGGGTCTGCCTTAGTTCAGACACTGATGGCACCATGGAGCACGCCTGGTCCACATGAGGGACTCCAGAACCCACCACCCCACCCGCACATTACTCAGACCTCACCTCAGGGCGAGGCTCAGTTCAGCAGAGAGGTCTGGGGTGCCGACAGCCACAGTTGCTAGACTGGATCCTGTGTTGTGGGGGTCCTGCTGTACTGTGGCAGTAACAGGGCGTGCAGCATGCAAGACATTACATGTGCGAGGGTGCTCATATCCCAGGATCAGCCCTGCCCTGGACCCCAAGGCGCTGCAGCTCTTCTCTGTTCGGGTGACAGCTGGCCCCTTTGAAGTATCCCTTTCCAGTTGACCTTCACGAAGATCACTGAGACTGGCTGTCGTGTGCAAAGCTCAGGATGGAGAAGCGGCGGGGGGGAGGGGGGGAGGGGGATGTAGCCCTGGAGGAGAAGCGGGGGCCCGTAGCCGTGGAGGAGAAGCGGGGGCCCGTAGCCCTGGAGGAGAAGCGGGGGCTGTAGCCCTGGAGGAGAAGCGGGGGCCCGTAGCCGTGGAGGAGAAACGGGGCCGGAGCCGTGGAGGAGAAGCGGGGCTGTAGCCCTGGAGGAGAATCGAGGGGCCGTAGCCGTGGAGGAGAAGCGGGGGCGGCCCGGAGGAAGCGGGGGCCCGAGCCGTGGAGGAGAAGCGGGGGCGTAGCCCTGAGGAGAAGCGGGGCGAGCCCTGGAGGAGGGCGTGGAGGAGAAGGGGGGGCCCGACCGTGGAGGAGAAGGGGGGGCCGTAACCGGTAGGAGAAGCGGGGGACTGTAGCCCTGGAGGAGAAGCGGGGGCTGTAGCCGTGGAGGAGAAGCGGGGGACTGTAGCCGTGGAGGAGAGGGGAGCGAGGGGGCTGTAGCCGTGGAGGAGAAGCGGGGGGGGGGGGGCCGTAGCCGTGGAGGAGAAGCGGGGGCCCGTAGCCGTGGAGGAGAAGCGGGGGGCCTGTAGCCGTGAGAGAGGAGCGGGGCTGTAGCCCTGGAGGAGAAGCGGGGCGAGCGGGGGGGGGGGGACCGTAGCCGTGGAGGAGAAGCGGGGGGCCGTAGCCGTGGAGGAGAAGCGGGGGGCCGTAGCCCTGGAGGAGAATCGAGGGGCCGAGCTGGAGGAGAAGCGGGGGCCGTAGCCCTGGAGGAGAAGCGGGGGCCGTAGCCGTGGAGGGGGGGGGGGGGCTGTAGCCCTGGAGGAGAATCGAGGGGCCGTAGCCGTGGAGGAGAAGCGGGGGCCCGTAGCCGTGGAGGGAGGGAAGGCGTGGAGGGGGGGGGGACCGTAGCCGTGGAGGAGAAGCGGGGGGCCTGTAGCCGTGGAGGAGAAGCGGGGCGGCGTAACCGTGGAGGAGAAGCGGGGGGGCCGTCGTGAACCACGGCGGGAGGACACACGTGTGTTCTCCGAAGGCCTCTGGCCCACCCGGCACCTGGGCAGATGGGCCGTCATGTCGAGGCATCATCCATAACGCACTGCCAGACATAAAGCAGCGGGGGTGGAATGGGGAAACTCGACTCTCCTCCAGCCAGCGGGGGGGCCTCTCTGTGACCAAGGATCAGGGAGGGCTGGCGGAGGCCTGCTGCCCTCCCCGCTAGCCACTCTGTGATCAGACGTGGCCATCAGGAGAGACATCACTTGCTGAGGCAGATGTATTTGTCTTCGATGTATTTTTAAAACATTCCCAAGCCTTTCTTTCTGGGCATGTTCTTTTATCTCTGATGTTGGTTTAATAGTGCTGCTTCCAGTAAGGAAAAGAAACATGAGGAAAATGATCTGTACATTTACAGGGCAGATCTGGAGAACATTCATTAGCAGAAGGAAAATGAGGGCAGTCTAGTCATAACATTTCAATTTCAAGCTTCTGGTGGGTATTAAAAAGTGATTAAAAGGGATTTAAAAAAATAATGGAAAATACCTTAAGGGTCTTGCTTTAAATTGGAAATCCAAATTGAAAATCATATCGATGATTTAAGGTAAATTAGAATATGGAACACATGGGCCCAACAAAGCAGTGAACTGAGAATGGGGGCTGACTCACCTCTGTCCTGGTGACATATGGACTAGGAGAGCTTTTCTTTCTTGGCTTGATATTCCTTTGCATACATGAATTAACGTATTTGGTCTTTATTCAGTTCGTAACTCGGGTTATGACTGAGCTGGTCACTAGGAAGACAGGAGTCAGGATCTTAGAGGGTTGGGCATATTTGAGGCTGGGAATAGTAAGAAAGCAGGAGTGTCTAGGAAGAAAGGACAATCCATCCGGGCTCCTTTCCCCATGCCCCTCACCCTGATAAGGACACATGATAAGCCGGGCATCAGACGATCGTGCAGCTTTCCCAGACAAGCAAATGGAAAGAGATCAGTTCCCATGGGGATGAGATTTTACGAAAGAAAAGGTAGTTGAGCCTCCCAGGCTGCTCAAAGATGAAGAGTGTTTGGAGGTCTAGAGGAATCTTCAGAAAGCGGCTTGCTTTCTGTTGTAGTTGAGGTGTGGACAAGAAAATGTGGAGTCTAGCTATATTGCCAGGGGTTTGGGACTTCAAATGAGGAACTGGGACTTGATGCCTCATTCTCTATTACCGCTGCGAGCAGGGAAACTGCTCATATCACGTGCAGAGGAGGTATTTGTCAGAATTATTAGCAAGAAAGGATATGATATTTTTTGGCATATGTCTATCAGTCTTATGGTCTGGCATCAGAAATTGACATGAAAGTTCCTTTGCATTGCAAGGTTTGCATTAGGACTTGATTTTTGTAGCCTGAGTATAATCACACTTCCGTAACTACCCCTGGCTTCAAATATAACCAAACACCTAACTGCCTGTGTAAAAACCTTTGCAGAGACTCCCACTCACTAAGCTTCTGGGTGAGGTCAAGGACTCTCTCTGCTAAGTTGCTTATTTCTACTTTATGATTAAGAGAAAAAGTGTATTTAAGAATTTTTGCATTTCCACCTAGCAGAATTTTAAATGTATTCTCATAAAAACTTCAAATCCAAAATTAGTCATTCAGAAATGTAATGGAGATACAGTAAATATAATACAGCATAATGCAGCACCATTAGCCATGATAAAATAAATATCAATTATAATCAGAACCAAGTGAAGCTTTTTCTAAATTAAGCAGCATGACAGAGAGGAAATAGCAAGGGCAGGACTAGTCACACGGTAATGTTCTGATTTTGCTACCAAAGGAACCCAAGCCACATAAAGAGTTGAGAGATTTTGTTCTCTGTTTTCAGAAAGAATCTATGCAATATCTTACATATATTTTAACAGAATATACTAGTGAAGCCTTTTGGGCCTGTGGGTATCTTTGTGAGAAGATTTTTATTTACACAATCAATTTCTTTAGACAGGGGACTATTAAGATTATAATTTCTTTTTTTTAAAATTAATTAATTTATTTATTTTTTAAAAAAATTACAATACTGTATTTGTTTTGCCATACATTGACACGAATCAGCCATAGGTGAACACAATCTCCCAATGCCTAAGCCCCCTCCCACCTCCCACCCCACGTCCTCTACTTGAATCATCCCGTGCATCAGCCCCATGCATCCTGCATCCTACATTGAACATAGATTGGCGCTTCGTTTCTTACAGGAAAATATACATGTTTCATTGCCATTCTCCCAAACCATCCCACCCTTTCCCTCTCCCTCAGAGTACAAAAGTCCACTCTATACCTCTGTGTCTCTTGTTGTCTCACATAGAGGGTCATCACCACTGTCTTCTAAATTCCATATATATGTGTCAGTATACTGTGTTGGTGTTTTTCTTTCTGGCTTACTTCACTCTGTATAATCAGTTCCAATTTCATCCATCTCATTAGAACTGAGTCGAATTTATTCTTTTTAAGGGCTGAGTAGTATTCCATAGTGTATATGTACCACAGCTTTCTTATCCATTCATCTGCTGACGGACATCTAGGTTGCTTCCATGACCTGGCTATTATAAACAGCGCTGCAATGAACATTGGGGTACATGTGTCTCTTTCAACTCTGGTTTCCTCGGTGTGTATGCCCAGCAGTGTCTTCCATGGAATTTGTTCACTACCTATTTTAATAGATCTGTCAGTATAAAATTATTTATAATGTAATCCCTTATTGATTTTCTGTATGATTCTGTAGGGGCCCAAGTGCTGTTTTGTCTTTTACTTTTGATTACCTAGAGGGTTTTTTTTTTAAATAACTTTTTATTTGATTTTTTTCATTTTTTTGATATGTTTCTCATTTCTTAATTATATCTCCTTTCTACTTAGTATTCAGTTAGCCATTTGACTTTTTGAGAGAGAAGCTGACATAATTAACTTTAGACACTTCTTTTCCTTTATTGAATAAGGGTTTGGAACTGTAAGTTTCTCTCTAAGCAATACTTTAGTTGAATCTCATAAGTTTTGAAATTTATGTTTTTATTTTCATTTAGTTCAGATATTTTCTAATTTTCTTTATTTCCTTGTTGACCTATTTTTAAAAGTGGGTTTTAAAATTCATAGACTATTTTAGACTAATTTTAGTTTTACAGAAAATTGAGCAGAAAGTACAGATCATTCCCATATACCCCCTCTCTCTCTTGCTCACAGTTTCCCCAGATATTAACATGAGTGTGGGATCTGTGTTATAATTGCTGAACCGATAGTGATACAATATTATTAAAGTATATAGTTTACATTACAGTTCCCTCTTTGATTTCTACAGTTCTGTGGGTTTTCATAAAAGAGTAATGTCCTATATCCATCATAACAGTATCATACAGAAAAGTTTCACAGCCCTAAAAATCCCTTGTGGTCCACCAACTCATCCCTTTCTCTCCACTCCAATCACTGGCAACGATTCACATTTTTGTGTCTATAGTTTTGCTTTTCCCAGAATGTTGAAATCATAGAGTCTGTAGCACTTTTTCAGACTGACTTCTTTCTCTCAGTAATATGCATTTAAGATTCCTCTTTCTTTTCGTGGTTTGATAACTCATGTCCTTTTATTGCTGATTGATACTCCATCATGTGGATCTGCCAATCTGTCTGTCCTCTCACCTTTTGAAGGATATTGTGGTTGCTTCCTGTTTTTGGCAATGATGAATAAAGCTGCTACACACTCTTCATATGCAGGTTTTTGTGTGGATGTGTTTTCAGATCAGTTTTGTAAATAGGTTCATGAGTGCTGAATCATGTAATAAGACTATGCTTCATTTTGGGGAAAACAAACACACATTAAAACTGTCTTTCAGAGTGGCTCTCATTTTGCATCCTCACCAGCAATGAATGAAATTATTTCTGCTTCACATCCTTGTTTTGTCAATTTTTCATTTTTTTTTCTTTCTTTTTTTATTATTATTTTTTAATACTTTATTCTACATTACAGTACTGTATTTGTTTTGCCATACATCAACATGAATCAGCCACAGGTGTTCACGATCTCCCAATGCCAAAGCCCCCTCCCACCTCCCACCCCATATCATCTCCCTGAATCATCCCGTGCACCAGCCCCATGCATCCTGCATCCTGTATTGAACATAGACTGACGCTTCGTTCTTACAAGATAGTATACATGTTTCAATGTCATTCTCCCAAATCATCCCCCTCTCCCTCTCCCTCAGAGTCCAAAAGTCCGTTCTATACCTCTGAGTCTCTTTTGTTGTCTCACATAGAGGGTCATCATTACTATCCTTCTAAATTCCATATATATGTGTCAGTATACTGTATTGGTGTTTTTCTTTCTGGCTTACTTCACTCTGTATAATCGGCTCCAATTTCATCCATCTCATTAGAACTGAGTCGAATTTATTCTTTTAAGGGCTGAGTAGTACTCCATTGTGTATATGTACCACAGCTTTCTTATCCATTCATCTGCTGACGGACATCTAGGTTGCTTCCATGACCTGGCTATTATAAACAGTGCTGCAATGAACATTGGGGTACATGTGTCTCTTTCAATTCTGGTTTCCTCGGTGTGTATGCCCAGCAGTGGGTCAATTTTTCATTTTAGCCATTCTTAGAGGTATGTAGTTATATCTCGTTGCTTTGATTTGCAATCCCTTAGTGACGTGATGTGAAGCTTCATATGTTTATTTTTCTTCTGTATATCTTTGAGTTGTTTATATCTTTTGCTTACCTTCAAATTTTGGGGGTTTTCCCCTTATCACTGAGTTTTAAGGGTTTTTGTATACTGTAGGTACAAATCCATTATGAGATGTAGTTTGCAAATATTTTCTCTGAGTCTGTGGCTTAGCTTTATATTCTCGTAAAATGTTATTCATAGAGCAGAAAATTTTAACTTTTATTAGGCCCTACTTAACCAGTTTTTTTTTTCTGTGATGTATCTTGCTTTAGGTATTTTTCTAAAAATTATGAAACCTAAGCTCATCTATGGAGAAGGCAATGGCACCCTACTCCAGTACTCTTGCCTGGCAAATCCCATGGACAGAGGAGCCTGGTAGGCTGCAGTCCATGGGGCCGCGAAGAGTCAGATACGACTGAGCGACTTCACTTTCACTTTTCACTTTCATACATTGGAGAAGGAAATGGCAATTAACTCTGCTGTTCTTGCCTGGAGAATCCCAGGGGTGGGGAGCCTGGTGGGCTGCTGTCTATGGGGTCGCACAGAGTTGGACACTACTGAAGTGACTTAGCAGCAGCAGCAGCAGCAGCAGCAAGCTTATCTAGGTTTTCTCTTCGATTATATTTTCAGAAATTTTCTAATTTTGTGTTTTACATTGAGGTCTGCAATCCATTTTGATTTAATTTTTGTGAAAGCTATAGAGTCTGTGTCTAGAGGTTGGTTTTTTTTTTTTTTTTTTTTGCTTGTGAGTATCAAATTTTCTGGCACCATTTGTTGAAAGTATTATGCTGTTTCTATTGAATTGCCTTTGCACATTTGTCAACCATCAGTTGACCCTGTGTGGGTGTATCTCTGGGCTTTCTATTCCTTTCCATGATAAATGTGTCTGTTTTCCTCCAATATCATGCTGTCTTGGTTAATGTAGCTTTATAGTAGGTCCTGAAGTCACTTGTGTCTGTTCTTCAGCTTTGTTCTTCCTCTTCAGTATTATTTTGGCTGTTACGGGTCTTTTTCCTTTTCACATAAACCTTACAATCAGTTTATTGATTTTTACGAAATAAATTGCTGAGATTTCGATTGGGATTGTGTTGAATCTATAGGTCGAGTTGGGAAGAACTGACATGTTAACAATAACAAATCTTCAGATCCATGCACATGAAATTTCTCTCCATTTATATAGATCTTTTAAAATTGCTTTTCATTGGCATTCTGAAGTTTTCTCCATAGAGATCATGCACATTTTACTAGACTTATATATTTCATTTTTGGGCATTCCTGTTATAAGTGATATTATGTTTTGAATTTCAAATCCCAATTGCTTATTGCAGGAATATGTAGAAAAGCAATTCACTCTTTTATATTAATCTTGTATCTTCAATTTTATTGTAATCCTAGATTTAAAAATTGATTTCTGGTTAAATTCTGTTGTATAAGAGAATTCAGTCTATAAAATTTCAATCCTTCTAAATTTCAGATGTGTTTTATAACCCAGCATGTGATCAAACTTTGTAAATGTTCCAAGTGCACTTGAAAATAATTTTATTTTGCAGTTCTTGAGTAGATTGTTCTATAAATGCCTTTAAGTTCGTTGGTTGATTAAAATCTTCTGCATCTTACTGAATTTTATCTTTTATTCCACTAGTTGCTGAAAAAGTATTATTGAAACCTCTCACGATAATTATTGATACTAGCTTGTGCTTACTTGGGCATAATATGTGTTAAAACACTGTCTTAGATAATTGAGTATTTGGAAACTTGTTTGAGAGAACTTCTAGAATTTTTCAGTCTCTACTTCCATATTTGAAGTACAAATAAGGGATATAATGTTTCTTTAATTTTTTTCTTAATGCTTTTATTGTTTTTTCAGTTCAGTTCAGTTGCTCAGTTGTGTCCGACTCTTTGCGACCCCCATGAACCGCAGCACGCCAGGCCTCCCTGTCCTTCACCAACTCACGGAGTCCACCCAAACTCATGTCCATTGAATCGCTGATACCATCCAGCCATCTCATCCTCTGTCTTCCCCCTTCTCTTCCTGCCCCCAATCCTTCCCAGCATCATGGTCTTTTCAAACAAGTCAGCTCTTCGCATCAGGTGGCCAAAGTATTGGAGTTTCAGCTTCAACATCAGTCCTTCCAGTGAACACCCAGGACTGGTCTCCTTTATGATGGACTGGTTGGATCATCTTGCAGTCCAAGGGACTCTCAAGAGTCTTCTCCAACACCATGGTTCAAAAGCATTAAAATCTTAATTAATTAATGTAAATCTTAAAGTGGTACAAAACCTGACTTTTTGGTTCTCTAAGAGGACACAGTTTTCTTAAAACATTGAACTGCTTTTGGTAACTGTTTCTTTAAGTGATCTGTATTTGCACTGGTCTTTTATCACGGGTTAACATTTTTTGATATTTTTACAAACTTCCCAAAGATCAAGTAGGATTCATCTGACCTCTAGCTAACTTTTGGGTTTGCCAGAGAGTCCCTGGAACACCTCAAATTATTTGTTTTCTTTCTATCTCTGAGGAATATTAAACTATTGGGCTTACTGGGTGTGTCTTAATTGCATGTCAAAGGCACTGTCAAATGAGTGGTGATAAAACATCCTCCAGTTTTATAGTTTTATAGTATTTTCTTTTTGAGGTTGGAGATTGACTATTTATTCTCGTTGGGTCTCAGGAAAAACTGAAGGGCTTGAATCAGTGTTTTGGAGTGTAAACTATGCTGACTATCCTGCCTTGTCACTTCAGGTCTTTTCATGTATTTAGAAAAAGGCAATTTCATAGATTTTCAATGATCTAAAATCTGAGAGGTGGGTATATCTTGTAGTGCTATATAAATTGACAGGTAAAAATTCAGGAAAATCTTAACAGTTTACAGTGGTTGATAACCCTTAAGAGAGAGAGAAAAATATCAGGATACTTTGATTCTCTTAAGTTTTCTTCTAAGGCATACCCAGATATCACAACAATGAGCTAAAATTCCCAGGAGAAAAAATGCACTGGTACTTGTATAACCTAAAGGGGAGAACTGGTTCTATTGCTTTGCAGAGAACTGGCATGGGTAATTATCTAAAATTGGAAGGCTAGATAAAGTCTTCCCAGCTTCATGTATCCTACAGGGAAGACTTCATCTGTAACTAGTACTGTATAGGTTACCTCTTATTAAATTCCTTGAGTAAAGAGAGGCTATAATTTATCATATTCTTTTTCAGCTTTCTCTCAGAAGGAATCTTCCTTTAGTCAGACTGGAACTAGCATTGTGATACTTTAGACCTCAAATCTTATGATCAGTTGAGAACCAGCCAATAATCTTCACAGTCTGGTGCTGTGACAAAATCCAAATAAAGTCTGACAACAGTATGTCTTTGCAGTTCTGAATTTTGAGGGGATACAAACACAAGTTGAATAAAGACATCTGAATAGAGCTTTGTGGATTGCAAAATATTTTTCACATTAGTTTAGTCCTCTTATTACCTATTTGGAGAAAGAGAGTGTAGAAGTTCATGATACTTGTGGTGTTCTTTGCTCAGCACTTTTTCCAGTTTCCTCTCTTCTGACACCAGTAACCATCTTCCAGCTCCCTTAGGGAATGCCGGCTCTGCTAACGAGGCTCCTAGTAAGGCTGTTAGTCATGGTCCTGTCTGTAGCTGTTCCCTAGCTGCAGTGTCTGGTCAGGATCACCACCTGCACCTTCCTATTCACAGCCACTGGTTGAGAAATTGCATGTGGTTTATAGGGCCTTATGTGAGCTCTCCCTGGCACTTTGCTGCTGAAATGAATATAGAGAAAATGTCTTCTTGCTTTTTGGGCTTTTGTTCCTAGATCCATGTGAATTTGGAGATGCTTTGAAAGTCCAAGTTGTCACTGGCGGTCCTAAGATGGTGGAGGAATAGGATGGGGAGACCACTTTCTCCCTCACAAATTTATCAAAAGAACATTTAAACACTGAGTAAATGCTACAAAACAACTTCTGAATGCCGGCAGAGGACATCAGACACCCAGAAAAGCAGCCCATTGTCTTTGAAAATCCATGTTGTCTAGAATAGGAGAGAATTGGAGTTAACTTTGAGATGAGAACAGATGAAATAAAAAGATAATTACTCAATGGATTGAACCCTGGGTCCAGCCATATTTGACCATGTTTCGTGAGCTAATAAATGCCTTTTTTCTTAAGGTGGTTTAAGATGATTTTCCCCTTACTTAGTTCATTCAGGCTTCTATAACAAAGTAGGTGGCTTATAAACAAAAGAAATCTATTTCTCAGAATTCTGGAGACTGGAAATCAGGATGTTGGCATGGTTGACTTTTGGTGACAGCCCACTTCCAGGCTGTAGACTGTCGACTTCTCCTGTACCCTCATACAGCAGAGAGAAGCAGCAAACTCTGACGACTCGTATAAGGGCACTGATGTGACACATGAGGGATTCACCCTTAAGTCCTCCTCTAGACCAAAGGGTCACTTCCAAATGCCGTCACAGTGGGGAGTAGGGTTTCAGCATCTGAACCTGTGGGCAGGGGACACAGCCATGCCGTTCACGATAGCAGATTATTTCATTTGCAACCTAAAGCATTTTCTCTATTGCAGTTACTTTTGCCACACTTCACAGATGGAAAGCTGCGCCTCTGTGAGGTTAAGTGACCCATATATACATAGTTTCCCCACTATGTATAGTGGGAAAACTTGATAAAACTTATTCTCATTTCAGCTACTCATTCTGTCTGCCCATTACCACACTGCTTCATAACAAATATCTCGTGGTGGTTTTTTTTGTTTGTGTGCATGGCTGATCCTTTTTTTCCCTAAAGAAGGTTTGCTGATCTGACTATATAAGCTTTTCTGCTCGAGGGATGATGTCTGTGTGACCGATGGTTCTACTGACACTCTCTGCCTGTCCTGCCGCCTCACGACCAGATTTCTGTGCTCCTAGTCTTTCTCTCAGAAGAGACTGTCTAACAAACCACATCTACCAGGCTTGCGTCATTTGAAATCTGATTCTGATCCAATCCATCTATGCTGACCATTTTATCTCAGAATGGGTCTCCACTATTGCAGGATCTTTCTGAAGCCACCCTGGAGTGGGTTGGTGAAGATAAAAGAAAACATTCTCCTTGTTTGTTTCAACCTGTGTCGACTGGCCTGCCTGTCCCTAGACAGTCCCCAGCCATCCCTGTGAGCCCTAATGGCAGAAAAATGGGCTGCGGCTTGAGGAAAAATACTTCTACATTTTGTGAACAATAAAAAAGGAAAGAACAAGTAATGTGATTCTTTAAAGGTTAGATACAGTAATACTTCCCAATTCAGCTTGCTGGAGAAAAAGCTGCTCCATAAGTTAATTTTAAAGGAACACTTTAAGCACCAAAAACTTTAGAGAAAATATTTTGAACATTATAAGGTTGAAATTTTTCTAACATTTGCTGTGTACACTCTTGCTTGGCGTTTTGAATCACATTTCTCCTAATAGAAACTATTTCCTTAGAGCCTTAGAGGTTTTGTTGTTTCTGGATGACCTCTCAGTGGAGTACTCATTGCTTTTTAATAATTCCATTCTATTTTTAAATACATTTTCCTATATATTGTAATTTTATTTACTAATTGCTCCTTTTTATGGTTGTTAATATATTCTTTGCTGTTGCTTTGAATCTTCTTCTTTTATATATAGTCTGTGTGACACATGCCTCCTACACGCTCTTCTGGAGTAGAGGGTGAAGAATCTGTGGCTGTTTTTTCCTCTCTTAACATGTAGATAACTCTTCCATTTACATCTGTTGTTTTCAGGCAGGCTTGGACACGAAGCGTCACTGGGTCTCAGGGAGAGAGGAAGCGGGACTTGGCCAAAGCCCTAGTTGTCACTGGCACTTTGCTGACCACTTGTGAGGTGTCAGTGCTATGCCTTATCTAACTGAAACCTCATGATGAAGCTTAGAGCGAGATTCCCAGGCACTGTACTAAATGCGTTACACATATTATCTCCCTTAGCACTCAAAAGATCTCTATGTATCTCATAAGAGGAAGGCAACTTGGAGGTAAAACAGAGCACAAACTTTGACCTAGGTACACTGAATCCAGGGGCAGATTTGGCAACGTGATGGAATTACAGATTTTCTCCTAAAAGGTTCTATTTAACATGTTCTATTTCCCTGGGTCGCAAAGCACATGGCAAAACTGAGATACAGTTCTGATTCTTTCCAGACGTCATGTCCTTAACTACCATCCATGTGGCCTTAATTCCTTATTTTCATCTTCTACTTTATTTCTCTGCTTAGTTCAGCAGACTTCCTCTAGGGCTTGGTTTGCTTAACTCCTGTCTTGTCCTCTCCGGGATTAATTCTTCTCCTTATATATTCTACTCATCTGTACACTTATGTCCCCAATATTTCCTGGGCTTGTATTTCCTTCATTGCTTTAAAATTGGGCCCTGTATTATACCTCCTGTATCTTTTCCATGTAGTGCTTAAAACAGGTGATTTAAATCTGCAGTTTATGTGAGTGAGCCTGTCTTTTATTAAGCACATCAACACTACATATATTTGAAAATGGACTGAGGGGGCTCTCATCACTCAGTCATGTCCGACTCTTTGTGACCCTATGTACTGTAGCCTGCCAGGTTCCTCTGTCCGTGGGATTTTCCCAGCAAGGACACTTGCCATTGTGGGTTGCCATTTCTTTCTCCAGGGAATCTTCTCTACTCAAGGATCAAACCAATGTCTCCCACAATGGCAGGCAGATTCTTTTACCACTATGCTACCTTGGAAGCCCTAGTATGTATTTGGTCTACGGAAAACCCACATATAGATTTTCAGACCCCCTTGCTATAACTTGACAGTCTCCTGGGTCTGAGTCCACAGGTTGAGATAACTGCCTTGAATAGCATCATTTAATGACAGAGAGCCAATTCAGCCGTCTAACAGACTCTGCAGCTCCCAAGCTTTCATGATCTTGGTCATGAATCTCAACCATCACACAACAAGACTGCCTTTTCTTAGGCCCCATTGTCCCATTTAGATGAGGTCAGGCATTTAAAGTACTTAACACAGTATCAAGGCAGCATCCTACTCCTGTCCATGGTTTGGATGTTAAAAGACATAAAACAGAGTGGTAAACCAACTTTGACCAGGGCAAACTGGGTTCTGGGCTGATCTGGTAACACAGTCTGGAGTTACAAGTTGTGTTACACAGTGAAATCAAAATAAGGGCTTGCCCTGTCCAGTTGATAAAGAAGTTTGTAACCAAGTTGGCTTCCCTGGTGGTTCAGAGTGGTAAAGAATCTGCCTGCAATGCAGGAGACCTGGCTTTCATCCCTGGGTTGGAAAGATCCCCTGGAGAATGGAATGGCTACCCACTCCAGTCTTCTTGCCTAGTAAATCCCATGGACAGAGGAGCCTGGTGGGTGACAGCCCACGGGGTCACAAAGAGTCAGAAGCAGCTGAGTGACCAACACTTTCACCCTTTCTGCATAATGACAGGGCCATTCTATGGGGTATCATTGCCCCGCCCCTCTCTGTCGCTGGATATTGCTCAGAATTCAGGCTTCAGCCTTTCCCCTTTTCTCCATGTGAGCTGCACCATGGAACCTCGGGACAGCCTCTCTCTCCCGCCTCACACTGCCAAGCTCTGCCCTTTCCCATAGACCTTCTCCTCTCTGTCCTTCCACAGCGCCTCCTGATTCCGGTTCTCCTGGGGGCTGAGGCTTCTGTTACAGACGCCAGGATGCAGGGTCTTCCCTGGTGGTCAAGTGACTTAAGACACAATGCTCCCAGTGCAGGGAGCCTGGGTTTGGTCCCTGGTCAGCAAATGAGAATCCCACAGGATGCAACTAAAGATCCACACGGTGCAACTAAGACCTGGCACAGCCAGATAAATAAAAATAAAACAAAACACCAGGAAGCACTCACAGGTATTTCCATTTGGGACTCTGTACAAACTGATAAAAGGAGAAGGAGAATATGATGGGGATGTGTGCTTGACGTAGATGGGAACAGGGAAGAAATGACAGGGAGGGAAATTCTCCCGTATTGTATGCATAGAAGGATTATTGAGCCTCTCTTTCGGACTAACATGTATCAGCTCTAATGAAGTTGATGGGGGCTGTTGGGGGGACCCACAGCCCTGAAGGTTTCATTCTTCTTCAGCAGGAAGTCGCCAGAGACTTTGCCACGGAAAATCTAAGGGTCCACCAAGCTGAATGAAAACCAGCCCAAAGACAGAACTTCATTTTTAATCCTTTAGAGGGTAACCGCAAATAATAGCAGCTGAGCCAAGAATACTTTCTCTACCATATCCCATGTAATCATTTCATAATGCTATTGAAGTAGGTTCTGCTGTTACTTCCATTTTATAGGTGAGGAAATTGACTCAGAGAAACCTAGTGACTGCAAATAACTGGCCCAGCATTACCCAGCTAGTATAAACTGTGGAAAATTCTTCAAGAGATGGGAATACCAGACCACCTGACCTGCCTCTTGAGAAACCTATATGCAGGTCAGGAAGCAACAGTTAGCACTGGACATGGAACAACAGACTGGTTCCAAATAGGAAAAGGAGTGCGTCAAGGCTATATATTGTCACCCTGCCTATTTAACTTCTATGCAGAGTACATCATGAGAAACGCTGGGTTGGAGGAAGCACAAGCTGGAATCAAGAATGCCGGGAGAAATATCAATAACTTCAGATATACAGATGACACCACTCTTATGACAGAAGTGAAGAGGAACTAAAAAGCCTCTTGATGAAAGTGAAAGAGGAGAGTGAAAAAGTTGGCTTAAAGCTCAACATTCAGAAAACTAAGATCATGGCATCTGGTCCCATCACTTCATGGGAAATAAATGGGGAAACAGTAGAAACAGTGTCAGACTTTATTTTGGGGGCTCCAAAATCACTGCAGATGGTGACTGCAGCCATGAAATTAAAAGATGCTTACTCCTTGGAAGAAAAGTTATGACCAAACTAGATAGCATATTCAAAAGCAGAGACATTACTTTGCCAACAAAGGTCTGTCTAGTCAAGGCTATGGTTTTTCCAATGGTCATGTATGGATGTGAGAGTTGGACTGTAAAGAAGGCTGAGTGCTGAAGAATTGATGCTTTTGAACTGTGGTGTTGGAGAAGCCTCTTGAGAGTCCCTTGGACTGCAAGGAGATCCAACCAGTCCATTCTGAAGGAGATCAGCCCTGGGTACTCATTGGAAGGACTGATGCTAAAGCTGAAACTCCAGTACTTTGGCCACCTCGAGTGAAGAGTTGACTCTTTGGAAAAGACTCTGATGCTGGGAGGGATTGGGGGCAGGAGGAGAAGGAGACAACAGAGGATGGGATGGCTGGATGGCATCACTGACTAGATGGATGTGAGTCTGAGTGAACTCTGGGAGTTGGTGATGGACAGGGAGGCCTGGTGTGCTGCGATTCATGGAGTCGCAAAGAGTCAAACACGACTGAGCGACTAAGCTGAAGTATATGAGCATTGATGTGAAAACAGGTCTGTCTGATTCTGTGCTCTGGGTCTTAAATCTCTTGCTACAAAGGGATTCTGAATGTATTCCTTCTAAAGGGTGGTGGTGGTGGTAGTAGTTTAGTCGCCAAGTCATGTCCAACTCTTGCAACCCCTGCCAGGCTCCTCTGTCTGTGGGATTCTCCAGGCAAAAATACTGGAGTAGGTTGCCATTTCCTTCTCCAGTTCTAAAGAGTAAACATAGTTTAATGCCTATGGTAAGAATTTCCTTTTGCAATAAACTGCTAAGAAAGCTCCCCCGCCAACCCCCAGTTGACCCTGCCAGTTAAATATTGGTGTACCTTAGTTTTCACATGATAGGAAGTAGCTGTGGTTGGGCAGGTGATCCCCCATAGAGTCCAATCAATTTCAGTGTTCAGATTACAAACTGACCTGTAAATGAGTTCTAGCATCTCAAGGGAAAATAAAAGCAGAGTGTTGCATTATCTGTGAAAATTCATTAGCAATGCTGGAAAACTGTGTCCTGTAGTTGGTGAGTCACAAGTGTCACTTAAGTATCTAACATTTATCCATGCCTCACAGACAAAACAGGTAAATTTCCCATCCATTTCAAGTATTGGAATACAAATTCTTTAATTAGAACCTCTGTTCTGCCTTAAACTCTGGGTCTGGCCACCAGCTCACCCAGATCTATCAAGTGAGTCACCTTTGTCAGTTGCCACCACTTCCCTGGGGGTGGTGGTTCAGTCGCTCAGTCATGTTTGACTCTTGACGACTCATGGCCTGCGATTTTATGCTAATTGTGCCTTAGGCTTCCTCCAGCTTCCTATATTGTTTTTTTGTTTTTGTTTTTTTTTTTTTGCTACTCTAACACAGTACCGTAAGCTTCAATTCAGTTTAGTTCAGTCGCTCAGTTGTATTCAACTCTTTGCAACCCCATGAATCGCAGCACACCAGGCCTCCCTGTCCATCACCAACTCTGGAGTTCACCCAAACTCACATCCATCGAGTAGGTGATGCCATCCAGCCATCTCATCATCCTCTCATTCCCTTCTCCTCCTGCCCCCAATCCCTCCCAGCATCAGAGTCTTTTCCAGTGAGTCAACTCTTCCCATGAGGTGGCCAAAGTACTGGAGTTTCAGCTTTAGCATCATTCCTTCCAAAGAAATCCCAGGGCTGATCTCCTTCAGAATGGACTGGTTGGATCTCCTTGCACTCCAAGGGACTCTCAAGAGGCTTCTCCAGCACCACAGTTCAAAAGCATCAATTCTTCGGTGCTCAGCTTAGGGGCTTAAAATAACACAAGTTTGTTATGTTACAGTTCAGAAGTCAAAAATAAATTTTACAGAGATACAAGCAAATCAATGGTAGCCTAGCTACCTAACTTATGTTAGGAAGCCTAACTAATTGCAGCCTGATTTCTTCCGGATGATCTAGAGAATCCATTTCCTTGCTTTTTCCAGTTTCTAGACACTGTCTTCATTGCTTAGCTGTTAAGCTTTTCTTTCTCTGCTTCATTTCTGGGCCTTCCTTGACTTTGCTGCCTCCCTTTTTTAAGGAACCTTGTGATTTACATTGGCCCCACTCTGGATAATTTCACCATCTCAAGGTCTTTAATCATAACTTCAAGGCTCCTTTTTACCATGTAAGATAATATCCATAGGTTCCAGTGTCCACATAGCTTTGGAGGCCATTGTTCGGTCTTGCATAGCTCTTCCTTCTGGAGGCCATCTCAGAGAAGAAGAAAGGTTCTGTGGCATCATGAATCTGACCTGAAACATGAAGCAGGAATTTGATTCCAATCTTGAATTGGACATTACATCCATTGTCAGATCATACACAAAGCATTTTATGTCCCAGATAACATTCTGTAATTGAAATCTTCCACCAGTTCACTAATATCTCTCCTAGCTAGGAAATTTCCCAACTAGACAAATTCATTTATATTAAAATATAAATGACTTGAAATTTTACTGTGGATTAGACTTTTCTTCAAAGAACTAAATTTACTGTACAAATAATCGTTCATCTGTGGTGACCTAGAGGGGTGAGATGGGGGTGATTGTACAGTAAAACTGAATGTACCTATAAATTTTGTGTGGTTTTTTTAAATTTTTATTTATTTATTTATTTTTTTAAATTACAATACTGGATTTGTTTTGCCATACATTGAGATGAATCAGCCACAGGTGAACACAGTATCATTTGTATGTGTGAGTTTTGTGGATACAATTGGCAGTTTTTGTAATTTATACTGGGATCTATTTTGCAAATGTCATGAATAGTTGTAGAATTTTAGAACTGAAAGCGTTTTAGGGAAACGTTGGTTCACTGTTCATCCATCCCACATATGTGTATTAAGACTTCGACAGGACAGGATTATACTGGTGACAGTGCAGGTCGTTCCCACACGTCTCTAGGTGTCATCGTTCATATGACCGTTTATGGAATGGCACCACCTGTGGTTTGCAAAGCAGAAGTGAAAACATACCTGTTTGCAACACCCTGGTTCCTTGAGATAAAATAGTCAAGAAGACAAAACATTCCTAGACCTCTGAGACTTCTCAGTCTGGAGAGGACAGTCCACATCCAAAGAGGCAGAGACACAGTTGATAAAGGCAACATGACAGGTTGCTGTAGGAGAATGCAGGAGGGTCTGGAGCACATGGGAGGTTTCCTAGGAACATACTTCACCTATCCTGATGCCAGGGTCCAGCCCTGGGTGGATCCAGGGTGATTCGAAGGTGGAGATGGCGTCGGCGTCCTTGGAAAAATACATATTTAGTTACAGATATATAGAGAGATTAGAAACGGATAGTATAGTAGGAAAATTAGTGGAGAAAAAGAGACTGAATAACTTGGTTCACATGGAATAGCATCCATGGTCCAGATGGGATTTCAGCCAGAAAAACGGGGAGCAAGAAAGAATGACATGGGGGAGTCAGTCTTTCCAGGAACTGAACCCATTTCTTTATTTTTCCAGTTTTTTTATGTATCTTTTGTTACATATAGGGATGAATACAGAGCCACATGGGGTCAGTAGTCCTGACCTTTATCAAAATCAGGTACTTTACATTAAAAAAAAAAAAAAGTCAGGGGTTTTTACATCATCTTCAGGCCATTTCTGCCTGCTGACATTTACAACCCTTTCTTTCTGATAACCAAAAATCTTATTTTTTCCAAGGGTGTTTTTTTCTTAAACCAGGCACCACCCTCCAAATAAAGTTGCATTCCTATAGGGTGAGGGGTGTAGTGAGTTACAATCAAGAAAGGAATTTATTTAACCCAAGGTTAACATGATCAATCTTAAAGGTTAATACTTATTTCTCCTATATGCTAATTATATTCATTATAAGGGCAGGGAATATGGAGATTTAGCAGCAAACATCAGCCCAACAAGTGAAAACCTTTCACCAGTGTTTCCATTAAGATCTATTTAGTCTTAAGATAGTGATAAAGTTACATTTTTGCATAGCAAGGACACAGTGATTTATAACAAAATTCAGTGATCTATAAAAAAAGAGAAAATTCATTAATTCAAAAAGTGTAGTATTGATAACATCAAAAACTGCTACATTTCCTTTTCTATATTCCAAATACATTGATTAATATACTCCCAGGTGCCTAAGGATATGGAGGCCTGGCGGCAATCATTGACTCAATAATGAGAAAAGCCCTATGCTAATTAAGACTTTCAAAATCCTCCAAAACTCTCTGTGCTGTTTACGGTTGAGAGGCTGTCACATAAGCTAGTCGGTCAGCAAAGAGGTTTGACCTGAGACAAGGGTCACACCCAGGGCAGTGAATTAGTTATTATTGACAAAACAAATGAAAAAAACCCTTCAATATAATTCCCAACCAAACCACTACACTAATAATTTCTAACTTCCCACAAGAATTTTCCTTTAGTAAGTCAAAAACATCTCATGCCTCTCAAGGTTGGAGGGCTGTTGTGGCCGGAGGAACCTATACAGGCAGGCTAGATAACCTTCAGAGGAGTCCCGTAAGTTGAAACACTCTAGTCACGCCCGGGAATTTTTATTGCCTTGGAGCTGCACGTTTACTCCTTCTCCAAGAGAAATGGCTATGAGGGAGAGCCCCCTGTAAAGTACTCTGGTTTTGGGGTAGATGCTTAGGAACAGGGGGTTTCCTGAGGCTTGATCACGCCTTTGTGTATGCCAAGCTTCCTTCCTCATGACCTTTGCCATGGGCGGAGTTCCTCACGCCGGCCCGGCACCCTGAGACCCGAATGAAAATGACAGGCTAAAGAAAGCAAAGGCAGAGGAAAGAGATGAATGAAGATTGTTCAGGCCAACTTAATCGCAATCTCAAAGATTAGAAATAGTTCTGCTGCAGAAAAAAGAAATGGCCAGAAAAACTAGAGGCTGCTAAAGGTTAAGTAACTTGTGTGGTATCACCTACCCGATCTTCTCCTCTGGTTCATTAAGGGACACCTTAAGTTACAGTAGATCATTCATCACAAGCGTAGTTGTGCACCCTGGGAACTGTTCTGCTGGCAGCCGCATTGCAGTGCAGTCTCAGGCCATCGTTGCCCTGGACCGAAGCTTGCCACTTGCAGAGGGCAGCAGCTGTGTCCTCCTTGTCTCTGCACACCCGCAAAATCCACCGATTGCCCGCAGTTCATCTTCAGAGATGTTCTGGTTATTGAAGTCTCCGTCAATATATATAACTGAAATTTAGATAATTGTTACGGAAAGATGTTTGGATATGATATCCCTGCTTATGCAAAAGCTAAAGGCAAAACAGAGGAGCTAAGAGCAAAAGCATACCATTTTCTCTGACAGGGCCCTGTTTGCTTCTGTTATGGTTTGCTTCTAGTTAGCAGTCATTGTCTATAAGGCAAACAACATTGCATTGATAAAATGACATGAATCCATCATGAGTTTTAAAAAAATCAAGATAAATTATGTTCCCATTTATAACAATGTTTATGTAATACTGCTTTCATCTAATCAAATTATTTTCAAATTTTATTTTAAAATATCAAATATATTTCACATTAATTTGGCTGTCCAAATACCAGGGTAATTTGTTGCTAATGGGTTATCATAGTTGCTTTCTTCCTCTTTTTTGTTATGTTCATGAAATTTTCAGGAATTAAAGATAGCCCTGGAGGAAGTTCATGAATGTCTAAGTAAATCTCAGTTCTCAACTGGTTTTGCTCGGTAGTGTATATTTAGTTCCTTTGCCTGAGTTGGATAAAAATTTAAAAATCTTCTTTTAGGTTTTTGTTTGTTTGTTTGTTGTTGTGGTTATGGTTATTCTCAGAGATTTTATGTATATTTTTAGTCAAATATGATCTTTTATTTTTCCAAAGTTGTTACTGTGTTTATAGTGTAGTTGTTCAACCAGTGATATTCTTTTGAACTTAACCTGCTGCTGAAATATATTATTAGGTCTAATCTTTCTCTTCTAATACTTTACTATGAAAAGTTTCAAACATACTGAAAAATTGAAAGCATTTTTCAGTGAACATCCATGTACCTAGTCTCTAGTTTCTTGTGTCAGTAGTTTACTATGACTGCTAATCCTTTTCATTTGATTTTTTTAAGACAATTGGATTATCTAGATAAATAAGCAATAATTATTACTACAAATAAACTATTTGCAAATAATTTCCTCCTACTTATCAATATTATACCTCTTCTTTCTTGGCTTAATTCAAGAAATGCTTTATAATTAATAGCTATCGTTGAGACATATATATATATATGTTGTTGATATATATATATATAGTATTGATATATATGTATATTAATAGCTATTGTTGACTTGATCTCATGAGAAGAATATGTTCAGAAATCTTTTGTTAAGTGTGATATTGCTGATGATTTGGCTTAGATGCTCTTTTTCAAACTCCTTTGATTTTTTTATTAACTTATTAAGTAATTGATCCATTACTTTATGAAATATTTATTGGAATCCTGTTTTGTCCCAGGCACTGTGCTTGGCACTAAATGTACTTATAGGGATTTAAAAAAAAAAAAAAAACAAACCACCAAGATCCTGGATCCTGCCTTCTTGGGAATTAGAGTCTAGTGGGGTTTGTATGATAAGCTATGATAATAAATGTCCTACTAATAAAACACTTTGTAATTCATTGAGTAAAACCTAATTAGTCTTAGTTTTTTATTCCTTCAGCATATGGATAAGTTAGCTTTTTTACATAACTTTGTTTCTGTTTGAGTTTGCCAAATTCTCATACACCGATTATACTTAGTTTATAATTTGTCTTTTTCTGTGATCTGGTAATTCACATGACGGAACATGAGAATTGTTGCTAAGTCATGTTAGACTCTTTTCCAACCCATGGACTATAGCCTGCCAGGCTCCTCTGTCCACAGGATTTCCCAGGCAAGAATACTGGAGTGGGTTGCTATTTCCTTCTCCAGGGGATATTCCCAACTCAGGAATTGAAAGCAGGTGGGTTCCTTACCACTGAGTAACCAGAGAAGTTCTAACATGAGAATTATCTTTTCCTTAATAACTGGAAAGAAACATAAACAGGCAAACATTTATGGTAATTCCTTTTAATTCAACTTGTTTTCCCATAAATGCACCAATTTCACTTTTATTTTTGGATTCCTTCATTGGCTATTCAGGTTTTTTTGTGTTTGTGTTTTAAAAGTGTTTTTCTACTTTTGTTAAAAAAAAAAAAGCCATTGAAATCATGTTAGGGATTGCTTTAAATCTACAGGTGGCTTTGGTAATATTACCATTTTAGCCAATATTAATTCTTCCAATCCATGAATGTGAGGTTCTTTTCTATTTGTTTCTTTGAATTCTTTCATTATTATCTTGAAATTTTCCAAATAGAGATCTTACACCTCTTTAGTTAGATTTATTCTTAAAGTATTTTGTTGTTTTTGATGCTATTGTAAATGGGTTCAATTTTTGAGTTTTCAGAAAATATTATTTTTTATTTTTCAGAGTTGTATAGAAGCTGTGTTAATTTTGCATATTATTTTTGTATTCTGCAAGTCTCCTGAACTCATTGATTAGATCTAAGGAATTTTGTTATTGTTGAATCTATAAGATTTTTATATATAAAATCATGTTGTGCAAATAGAGACAATTTTACTACTGCTTTTCCGATTTTGTTGCCTTTTATTACTTTTTCTTGCCTGATTATTCTAGCTAGGACTTCTAGTACTATATTGAACAGGAGTGGTGAGCACCTTGTCTTGTTTCTCATCTTAGAGGAAAAGCCTTCAGCTTCACCATTGAACATAACATTAGCTGTGGGTTTGTCATAGATGGCCTTTACTATGTTGAAATATGTTCATTCTATTCCTAGTATAAGAGTTTTTATTAATAACAGATGTTGAATTTGTCAAATATTTTTTCTGTGTCCATTGAGATGATCATACCGATCTTTTCTTTCATTTTGCTAATGTGATTTATCACAGTGATTGTATTGTATGTATTGGATTTTTGATCATAGTAAATGATCCTTTTAGTATACTGATGAATTCAGTTTGCTAGTATTTTATTGAGAATTTTCGTGTCTATATTCATTAGGGATATTGGTCTGTAGTTTTCTATTGTGTCCTTTTCTAACCTCATAAAATGTGCTTGGGAGTGTTCCTTCCTCTTTGATTATTTTGCAAAGAGTTTGAGAAGGATTGATGTTAATTATTTAAATGTTTGTTAAAATTCACCAGCGAAGCCATGTGGTCCTGGGCTTTTCTTTGTTGGAGGCTTTTGACTACTGAGCCAGCCTCTACTAGTAATGATCTGTTTGAATTTTCTATTTGTTCTTGATTCAGTCTTGGTAGGTTATATGTTTCTAAGAATTTTTCCATTTCACACTGAATTGCATAGAAAAATTTCTTAAAATACTTATTTTTAAGTCCCTTTTATCGGTTCTGTCTCCTTTTTCATTTCTAATATTTGTAAAATTGAAGTTCTGTCTGCTTCTGTACTAGATAAATGCTATATCTTTTGAGGGGACTGGTGATATGTTTTAAATAGTCTGCCAAGAGTATACATAATATGATTCCCCTTATATAAACAAAAGGTATGTTACTTTTTCCTGAAACTATACATGTTGATTTGTTGACAGTGGCTAAGTTTGTAGGAAAAGAGCAGTGACTTTTAATTTTAAACTTTTCAGTGCTTTTAGTTTTGTTTTTTACTGTATGCATTAGTTTCTAGTTTATAAAAAGTGAGTTGATTGAATAACAAGATAGATTGTTAATGATCATAGGTCATGGTGCTTTATTTGTACTTTTCTGTATTTTAATAATTTAAACAAATTTTATTTTAAATTTTAACAATTTTTAAATCCAGAAGGAAAAGAGCATAATATTAGACAAACAACTAATCTCAAAGATATACAAGCTCAACTTATTCAGCTCAACTCCAGAAATATAAATGAACCAATAAAAAAATGGGCCAAAGAACTAAATAGGCATTTCTCCAAAGAAGACATACGGATGGCTAACAAACACATGAAAAGATGCTCAACATCACTCATTATCAGAGAAATGCAAATCAAGACCACAGTGAGGTACCATTTCACACCAGTCAGAATGGCTGTGATCCAAAACTCTACAAGCAATAAATGCTGGAGAGGATGTGGAGAAAAGGGAACCCTCTTACACTGCTGGTGGGAATGCAAACTCGTACAGCCACTATGGAAAACAGTGTGAAGATTCCTTTAAAAATTGCAAATAGAACTGCCTTATGACCCAGCAATCCCACTGCTGGGCATACACACCGAGGAAACCAGAATTGAAAGAGACACATGTACCCCAATGTTCATTGCAGCACTGTTTATAATAGCCAGGACATGGAAGCAACCTAGATGTCCATCAGCAGACAAATGGATAAGAAAGCAGTGGTACATATACACAATGGAGTATTACTCAGCCATTAAAAAGAATAAATTTGACTCAGGTCTAATGAGATGGATGAAATTGGAACCGATTATACAGAGTGAAGTAAGCCAGAAAGAAAAACACCAATACAGTATACTGACACATATATATGGAATTTAGAAGGATAGTAATGATGACCCTCTATGTGAGACAACAAAAGAGACTCAGAGGTATAGAACGGACTTTTGGACTCTGAGGGAGAGGGAGAGGGGGGGATGATTTGGGAGAATGACATTGAAACATGTATACTATCTTGTAAGAACGAAGCGTCAGTCTATGTTCAATACAGGATGCAGGATGCATGGGGCTGGTGCACGGGATGATTCAGGGAGATGATATGGGGTGGGAGGTGGGAGGGGGCTTTGGCATTGGGAGATCGTGTTCACCTGTGGCTGATTCATGTCAATGTATGGCAAAACAAATACAGTACTGTAATGTAGAATAAAGTATTAAAAATAAATTAATTAATTAAAAAATAAAAAGAAATAGGACAGTGCTTAGCAGAAACATCTAAATTCCTGAGTATGTCCCTCTGTATCCTTTTGGTGATAATATCAATCCTTATTTGTCCAGCAGAAGAGTAGATTTAGAAGTATGGTTGCCAATGAATTCTTCTCCAAATCAAGAAGAAACTGTTACAGAGGTTTGCAGTCTCAAGGAATCATTTCATTACTTTTGTTGTTCTGTCTCCTAAAAATGTAGGGATGAATTCTTAGGGACAGGCAGTTTAGAACACCAGAGGTCGAATGTAGACTTAATCTTCAGAATGAAAGAAAGTAATTTTTTTTCTTGAATCAACTGAAGCTCTCTAGAACACAGAGAAATAATGGTCTTGGGAAAGCAATTGTATGTACTTTGTAGTAAATTATAAGCAGGCGATTAAAGGTCAAAGCACAGCTTCTCTCTCCATCTCTACAGTGTTAGGAGTGAAACATGCACATTTCTGAAAGCAGTTCCATGGAACTCTTTACCAAGTACCAGGAATCACTGGTACTGGGAAACTCAGGGCCAAGAATCATTTCTGGCTGTTTGCGGTGTGTGCCTGTGCTCTGCCTTCTGAAGGGCGTCCTCTGGCAAGGGAAACATGTGAATACAGTGGCAGTGCAGCCCAGTAACGAGTGGAGAGGAAGCAGTTGGGACCATCTTTTAGGGCCATGGTCTGTAACCTTAGTATGTACCAAAATACCAGAAAGCCTGTTAGAACACATTTCTGAACCTCATCCCCACAGGTTCCCCACGGGTTCTGACTGAGTAGCTCTGGGAGGGGCGTACGAGCTCTTCAGTGATGTTGCTTTTGGGGGTCTGGAGACCACAGTTGAGGAATTAGGCCTTCATAAAGGGCCTAAGCAGCAGCTGGAGACCTTGATTAATAGATTATGGTTTGCCCCTCTGGTATGTGGTTGCAAACCTCTGCTGAAACCTCTGCTGCTGCATCACTTCAGTCGTGTCTGACTCTGTGCGACCCCATAGACAGCAGCCCACCAGGCTCCCCCGTCCCTGGGATTCTCCAGGCAAGAACACTGGAGTGGGGGTGCCATTTCCTTCTCCAATGCATGAAAGTGAAAAGTGAAAGTGAAGTCACTCAGTCATGTCTGACTCCTAGCGACCCCATGGACTGCAGCCCACCAGGCCCTTCTGTCCATGGGATTTTCCAGGCAAGAGAACTGGAGTGGGGGTGCCATCGCCTTCTCTGTACAAACCTCTAATAAGACCCAAAAAAGTGATTCTCAAACTTTAGTGGCAATAAGAATAAGAATCACCCGAAGATTTGTTGAGTTTTAGGTTCCCAGGGCCTGTCTCCATGGCACTGGGAAGAGTTGCCTTCACAGTTAGTATCATAGATGTTTTGGTGCAATGGTCCAGGGACCATGGTTTAAAAACTACATTGTTGATTCCTCCAGTTCCATTTTTCTTTCTCAAGATTGCTTTGGCTATTCGAGGTTGGCTCTACTACAAAGCCACAGTCATTAAGACAGTATGGTACTGGCACAAAGACAGAAATATAGATCAATGGAACAAAATAGAAAGCCTGAGATTAACCCACACAGCTATGGGCACCTTATCTTCGACAAAGGAGGCAAGAATATACAATGGAGTAAAGACAGTCTCTTTAATAGGTGGTGCTGGGAAAACTGGTCAACCACTTGTAAAAGAATGAAACTAGACCCCTTTCTAACACCATACACAAAAATAAACTCAAAACGGATTAAAGATCTAAATGTAAGACCAGAAACTATAAAACTCCTAGAGGAGAACATAGGCAAAACACTCTCCGACATAAATCACAGCAGGATCCTCTATGATCCAACTCCCAGTATACTGGAAATAAAAGCAAAGATAAACAAATGGGATCTAATTAAAATTAAAAGCTTCTGCACAACAAAGGAAACTATAAGCAAGGTGAAAAGACAGCCTTCTGAATGGGAGAAAACAATAGCAAATGAAACAACTGACAAACAACTAATCTCAAAGATATATAAGCAACTTATGCAGCTCAACTCCAGAAAAATAAATGATCCAATAAAAAAATGAGCCAAAGAACTAAACAGGCATTTCTCCAAAGAAGACATACAGATGGCTAACAAACACATGAAAAGATGTTCAACATCACTCATTATCAGAGAAATGCAAATCAAGACCACAATGAGGTACCATTTCACACCAGTCAAAATGGCTGCAATCCAAAAGTCTACAAGCAATAAATGCTGGAGAGGATGTGGAGAAAAGGGAACCCTCTTACACTGCTGGTGGGAATGCAAACTAGTACAGCCATTATGGAAAACAGTGTGGAGATTCCTTAAAAATTGCAAATAGAACTGCCTTATGACCCAGCAATCCCACTGCTGGGCATACACACCGAGGAAACCAGAATTGAAAGAGACACATGTACCCCAATGTTCATTGCAGCACTGTTTATAATAGCCAGGACATGGAAGCAACCTAGATGTCCATCAGCAGATGATTGGATAAGAAAGCAGTGGTACATATACACAATGGAGTATTACTCAGCCCTTAAAAAGAATAAATTTGACTCAGTTCTAATGAGATGGATGAAACTGGAGCTGATTATATAGAGTGAAGTAAGCCAGAAAGAAAAACACCAATACAGTATACTGACACATATATATGGAATTTAGAAGACAGTAATGATGACCCTATATGTGAGACAACAAAGAGACACAGAGGTATAGAGTGGACTTTTGGACTCTGAGGGAGAGGGAGAGGGTGGGATGGTTTGGGAGAATGGCAAGGAAACATGTATATTTTCTTGTAAGAAATGAAGCGCCAATCTATGTTCAATGTAGGATGCAGGATGCATGGGGCTGATGCACAAGATGATTCAAGTAGAGGATGTGGGGTGGGAGGTGGGAGGGGGCTTCGGCATTGGGAGATTGTGTTCACCTATGGCTGATTCGTGTCAATGTAGGGCAAAAAAAAATACAGTATGGTAATTAAAAAAATAAATAAATTTAAAAAAAAACTACATTGTTGGCATATTTAGAGGTTGCTATTTCTTAACATCTTCCTCTAAAATGATTAAGCCCTAATGTCAGTAGCACTTAGGTGAAGACTGATGATGCTGATATGTGAATAAAGAGTAGCAATTTTATTAAGAAAAGGAAGATTTGAAGTGAGTGCGCCTCTCTGCTACCCTTACCTGGTAAAGCCGAGCTAATTATTTTCTACATTTCTGTCCCAGAACATCACTGTTCAGCTGGTAGTCATGCTAGAAATAAAGCAACAGTATTGTAGAAAGCATTGAGTTTATGTGGCTGATCTTGTAAGACCAAATTTGTAGAGAAAATACAACTTGGAAGGTATTGACAGGTAGGAAAAAAAAGAAGAATAAATCACCATTTCTATGTATATATGTAAACGTAGATGTAGGGAATCAACATAAAAATCAGAATCCATTTCCAAGGAATACAAAGACAAGGTTGAGACTTTCTTTTATTTTATCAAGTAAATATTTCAAAAGTTTTGAGTTTAAAATCTTTACTTAGTTCCTTTCAGTACTGCTAAGTCACGTCAGTCATGTCCAACTCTGTGCGATCCCATAGACGGCAGCCCACCAGGCTCCCATCCCTTGGATTCTCCAGGCAAGCATACTGGAGTGGGTTGCCATTTCCTTCTCCAGTGCATGAAAGTGAAAAATGAAAGTGAGGTTACTCAGTCCTGTCCAACTCTTTGCGACCCCATGGACTGCAGCCCACCAGGCTCCTCTGTCCATGGAATTTCCCAGGGAAGAGTACTGGAGTGGGTTGCCATTGCCTTCTCCAACAGTAAACCTTAAAAACCATGATGTTTTAGGCCTTTACTTTAAAACATCTGTGGTCTGATGGTCAAAATTCAAAATTAGATCTAAGTCATCACAAAATAACCAATAGTAAGAAAGTTAAGTTGAATCAGTGATAATTTTGTCACAGTATAATCATTGCGAAGGTTAATAGCGTAACAGCTGAGTACAGGAGTGACCTCCTATTTGTGTCATTTAGTATTCAGTTATGATATTATCTTCATGGAGTAACTTGCCACAAACTTCTCGAGACAAGGTAGGGATATTGGAAATTGCTTTAATGGCAGTTCTTGTCTCTGAAGTTGTTTGATCATTCATCCTCTTGGAAAATACTGGGTTTCAGGTGTTGGTTTGAAAATGGAACATAAACTGTGCCAGGATTCTAGGCATTGACAATGTACCAGTCATATATATCTGGCTTCTGGGATGATTTATACAGTTTTCTGGTATATGTTTTAATTGAAGCAAAATATAATACTGCACAAAAATATGTTTTTATGTGCGTAGAATCAGCGTCACCACCACTCATATCAAGAAAAGGAATGAAGACCTCCATGGCCCTCCCCCTTGTTCCCTCCAGTCAGCAACCCCTGCAAAAGGAATCACTATTCTGAGAACTTATATCAACATGAATTGGTTTGTTGGTTTTAGAACTTAATATAAATGGAATGTTAGAAAATGGACTGTACTATTTTTGCCCTTTTTAGCTCAGGATTATGTCTGTGAGATTTATAGATGTTGTTTCATGTTGCGGTGCTTTGATCTCTTTCATTGCCATGTGATATTCCAGTGCTTGAACTGATTTTTTTTTACAATTTATCCATTCTACAGTTCTCAGTTCAGTCCAGTCGCTCAGTCGTGTCCGACTCTTTGCGACCCCCTGTACTGCAGCACATCAGGCCTCCAGTTCTCAGTTTTTTAAATTAGAAAGAATGCTGAAATAAGGATTCTTTTACAAGTATTTTGTTGTACATGTACATTCATTGATGTAGAGTATATCTCTGGGAATGGAATTGTTAGCACATAGGATTTACATATGTACAGTTTTGGTCTATACTGAGTTACCAAAAAGTTTTCCCAAGTGATAATGTGAATTTCAAAATTATTGTAGTAATTTAAAATCATAAGCAATATATGAGAGTTGTTGGTACTCCACATCCTCACAAACACGTTTCTGTTTTATTTTAAACTGTTTTGGCAGGTGCATAACAGATTTTATTGTTAGTTTATTTTAAATTTCCTGGATGACTAACAAAATTAAGTATTTTATATTTGTTTATTCATCATTTGAATGTCTTTTTGGGGGTGAAATTCCTGTTCGATACTTTAACTCTTTAAAAATTCCTGCTTTCTTTGACTGATTTATACAATATCTTTATGTTTTCTGTAAGTCTTTATTCAGATATTTGTATGGAAAGCATCTACTTTGTGGTATACTTTTTATTCTCTTAACAGGAACTTTTGATGAACAGAAGTTTTATATTTTAATGGAGTCCAACTTATCAACCTTTTTGTTTGTGCTTGATGCTACTTCTCTCTTGTTTAAGAATCTTTCACAGGTCAGGAAGCAACAGTTAGAACTGGACATGGAACAACAGACTGATTCCAAATATGAAAAGGAGTACATCAAGGCTGTATATTGTCATTCTGCATGTTTAACTTATATGCAGCCTCCTGGGAAACCCATATGCACATCAAGAAGCAACAGTTAGAACCAGATATGGAGCAACAAACTGGCTCAAAATTGAGGAACGAGTATGTCAAGGCTATATATTGTCACCCTACTTATTTAACTTATATACAGAGTACATCATGAGAAACACGGGGTTGGAGGAAGAAGCACAAACTGGAATCAAGATTGCCAGGAGAAATATCAATAACCTCAGATATGCAGATGACACCATCCTTATGGCAGAAAGTGAAGAAGAACTAAAGAGGCTCTTGATGAAAATGAAAGAGGAGAGTGAAAAAGTTGACTTTAAAGCCAACATTTTTTGGCTCAGCATTCAGAAAATGAAGATCATGGCATCTGGTCCCATCACTTTGTGGAAAATAGATGGGGAAACAGTGGAATAGTGGCTGATTTTATTTTTCTGGGCTCCAAAATTGCTGTAGATGGTGACTGTAGCCATGAAATTAACAGATGCTTACTCCTTGGAAGAAAAGTTATGACCAACCTAGACAGCATATTAAAAAGAAGAGACATTACGTTGTCAACAAAGGTCCGTCTAGTCAAGGCTATGGTTTTACCAGTGGTCATGTATGGATGTGAGAGTTGGACGGTGAAGAAAGCTGAGCACTGAAAAGTTAATGATTTTGAACTGTGGTATTGGAGAAGACTCTTGAGAGTCCCTTGGATTGCAAGGAGGTCCAACTAGTCCATCCTAAAGGATATTAGTCCTGAGTGTTCATTGGAAGGTCTGATGTTGAAGCTGAAACTCCAAAACTTTGGCCACCTGATGCAAAGAGCAGACTCATTGGAAAAGACCCTGATGCTGGGAAAGACTGAGGGCAGGAGAAGGGGTTGACAGAGGATGAGATGGTTGGATGGCATCACCGACTCAATGGACATGGGGTTTGGGTGGACTCCGGGAGTTGGTGATGGACAGGGAGGCCTGACATGCTGTGGTTCATGAGGTCGCAAAGAGTCAGATATGACTGAGCGACTGAACTGACTGATGCCAATAAAGCAGTGTTTTGGGTTTGTTCTCTCATATCTCCTTTTCTAGTATTCATAGTTTGTGCTATTTGCATTTTAGAATGAGCTTGCCAATTTCCACCCAAAATAAAACTGCTGGAATTTTGTTTAGAATTGAATGTGGACTTTCCTGGTGGAAGAATCTGCCTGCAGGACACATGGGCTCAATCCCTGGGTCAGAAGGATCCCTTGGAGGAGGAAATGGCAACCCACTCTAGTATTCATGCCTGGGAAATCCCAGGGACAGAGGCTGGCAGGCTATAGTCCATAGGGGTGTTAAGAGTCAAACACCACTTAGCAACTAAGCCACTACCATCACATTGAATGTATGTATCAATTGGTATCAGATAAAAATAACAATATTGAGTTTTCTTATCCTTGAATGTAATATGATATAATATAAAATACTTCATTTATCTAGGTCTTCAATTTCTCTCAGTGATATTTTACAGTATTATCTCCATTTTTTTCATTAGATTTATTATAAATTATTTAAGGAAACTTAAAGCTATTAGATATTATATTGTTTTGATATTTTATTTTCTAATATTGTATATAGAGTATCCAACAGCCTTAGTCTTTATACATTGTATTTTCTTTTCTAGATAGGCTCTCCAGGGTAGTGTTGAATAGACCTGGTTTTTAGCAGAACTTCTTGTTGTAAATATGGTAATAGGGGAAAAGTCAAAGGGAAAGGTTTTTATATTACACCAGTAAGATGTTTTCTGGTTGTTTGTTAACAGCACTTGTTAGATTTGTGGTTTGCCACTATTCGTGGTTTGCTAAGGGTTCTTTTCCAGATGAAAGAAATTAATTTCATCTATATTGTCCAATTTATCTCCATGAAATTGTTCATAGTGGCTCTTGTATTTTTAAATTGAGGCAAAATATGTGCACAGTGAACTGTACAGAAGTTAAGTTTATAATTTGGTAAGTTTTGCCCAAGTATTCAACAACAACATCAAGATTTAGAATATTTTCATTACACTAAAAGTTCCCTTGTGCCCTCTTCCAATCAATGTCCAGCACATTTTTTATCTCTTTAACAGATTGCTTTCTCCTTTTTCTTGAACTTGCTGTTAAAGGAATAATTATATTTTTGGAGGGGTATTCCATTTTCTGTGTCTCAATATAATGTTTGTGAGATTCACTGACCTTGTGGCATGCATCAGGAGTTTATTCTTTTATTTGTTTGTTGTTTTTAAAATTGTTGAGCAATATGTCATTGAATGAATAGACCAAAATTTGTTCATCAGTTCTATCAGCTGACAGATTATTTTTACTCTGGGGCCTTTTTAGTTAAAACTTCAATCAACAGTCTTATTTGCTTAGAAATCTTGTAAAATATTTTGTGGACATTTGTCTTCATTCACTTGGGTAAACTGGAGTGAAACTACTGCATCATAAAATTGTTGGTGTTGAGTGTCTAAGTCGTGTCTGACTCTGCGACCCCATGAAATGCAGAATGCCAGGCTCCCCTGTCCTCACTTGCTCAGACTCATGTCCATTGAGTTGGTAATGCCATCCAACCATCCTATCCTCTGTTGTCGCCTTCTCATCCTGCCCTCAATCTTTCCCAGCAACGGGTGTTTTCCAATGAGTCAGCTATTCGCATCAGATGGCCAAAGTATTGGAAATTCATTTTCAGTATCAGTCCTTCCAATGAATATTCAGGTTTATTTTCCTTTAGGATTGTTTAGTTTGATCTTGCTGTCCAAGGGACTCTCAACAGTCTTTTCCAGCACTACAGTTTGAAGGCATCAATTCTTTAGTTCTCAGCCTTCTTTATGGTCCAGCTCTCACATCCATGCATGACTACTAGAAAAACCATAGCTTTGACTACACAGACTTTTGTCAACAAAGTGATATCTCTGTTTTTTTATACACTGTCTAGGTTTGTCATAGCTTTTCTTCCAAGGAGCAAGCATCTTTTAATTTTGTGGCTGTAGTCACTGTCCATAGTGACTCTGGAGCCCAAGAAAATAAAATCTGTCACCGTTTCCACTTTTTTTCCCTTCTATTTACCATGAAGTGATGGGACCAGATGCCATGTTGTTACATCTTTGAATGTTGAGTTTTAAGCCAGCTCTTCACCCTGCTCTTTCATTCTCATCAAGAGGCTCTTTAGTTCCTGTTTGCATTCTGCCATTAGATCATGAGGCAGCTATCCATTTAAAGTTATAATAAGTTGTCAAAGAGCTTTCCCAAGCGGTCTATCTTACCCTCCCATCATCAGTGGCCGGGCGTTGCACTTGCCTCACATCCTCGTCAGTACTTGGCGGTGGTTTCTCCCTTTGACCTATCCCAGGGCTGTGGAGCACGATCTCCTGATAGCTTTAACTTGCATCCCTCCTGTGCTTTCTGGCCACTCACATACTTTCTTTTTTTCTGTAGTGTCTGTTCAAGATTTTAGACCATTTAAAAATTAAATTGTTTTTAACTGTTGAATTTTAGAGTTCTTAAAATATTGTGAATAACTTCTTTATCACACATATACACTACTAGTATTTTCTGCCAGTGTCTGGCTTATCTTGTTTTGAAATTATCTTTTTATGTGAGAAGCAATTTAGATTTACAGAGACATTGCAGAGATAATACAGTTTCCGTAGACCCCACACTCAGTTTCTTATGTTAGTAATATCTTATGTTCGTATAGTGCATTTGTCATAATTAACGAACCAGTACTGATGCAGTATCATTAATTAAGTCCATATGTTACTGACATTTTCTTGGTTTTTACCTAATGTGTTTTTTTTTTTCCTGTCCCAGAGCCCATCCAAGATATCATACTTAGTTGCTCTATACCCTTAAGCTTCTCTTGACTATGACCATTTCTCAGAATTTGTCATGTTTTTGATGCCTTTGGTAGTTTTGAGGAGTACTAGACCAGTGTTTTGTAGGCATTTCTTTTTATGAGTTAGATTGTGTTTATGGGATTTAGGGAGGATGATCACAAAGGCAAAGTGCCCATCTTAACACCTCATATCAAAGGCATGTCCTGTTAACAGGACTTCTGTTGATGTTAATCTTAACCGTGTGACTTAAGGTGCTGTTTGTCAGGTTTCTCCACTATAGTCATTCCCCTCTCTTTTGCCTACCATACTCATTGGAAGAAAGTTGCTTTGTCAGTTCACACTTCAGGGGCTGTAAGGTCATCCTCCCGTCTCCTTAAGGGTAGAGTGTCCACCTTGATTATTTGGAATCTTCTGCACAGTTGGTTTGATTGTCATATATTCATTCAATTATATCAATATAGCCTCCTGTATGTTTATGTTTGTTTACTGTATCTTTTGGTTTATAATCCAGTACTACTCTTGATATTTTGCTCTTAATTATTCCAGTTTTAGTCATTGGGCACTCCTTCCAGTTGCCTCCTGTCCCCCAGCTGCTGCTGCTGCTAAGTTGCTTCAGTCGTGTCCACCTCTGTGCGACCCCATAGATAGCAGCCCATCAGGCTCCCCCATTCCTGGGACTCTCCAGGCAAGAACACTGGAGTGGGTTGCCATTTCCTTCTCCAGTGCATGAAAGTGAAAAGTAAAAGTGAAGTCGCTCAGTCGTGTCCGACTCTTAGCGACCCCATGGACTGCAGCCCACCAGGCTCCTCCACCCATGGGATTTTCCAGGCAAGAGTACTGGAGTGGGGTGCCATTGCCTTCCTAGTGTACTCCTATTATGTAATAGTCATTGTTACTATTATTTAGCAATTCCTTACATTCTGGCATCATAAAATGCTCATCTTGCATGTTTCCATCTCCACTCCATCTCCATTTCTTCAGGGAGCCCTGGTTCCTTTTATTGGAGAATGTAATTAGAATCTATAGCTGATGTTTTGTTATTGCTATCAGATCCATTTAGTAGACAAAACAATATAGTATCTCTGTGTATAGGAACGCGTGAATATACACATACCTCAGTCTAGATATCCAGCTATATCTCTATTAAGCTAAACATGAGTTCATTCCTATGCATCCAAATGTAACTCAGTATCACATGGATCAGTCTAGGCTTTTCTTAGTACTTTTCTGTGATCTCTCACTTAAGCAGTGAGAAGCCTGGCTTCTATCATCAGCTATTCATTTACTTAAGCGTTTGATTCTGGTATACATTAATAGTGATTTCAGATGTGTTTGTCTATATCCTTAGACTAGAGGACAGTGGTTATCTGTAGTTCCTTTTGTCTTTAGTCTTACAAATTCTGCTTGTTTCCAAAGTTACTTATTTTCTTGCCCTAATTCCCATAGTTGTATACACTTGGAAAGCATATTCTTTTGTCACAGTCTGCATTTCCATTCTGGGATTCTTTAGAGTCCTAAATGACTTTAAAAAATCTGCATACTTTAAAATTCAGTCCCCTCTAAAATTCCATGGGTTTTGACAAATGTGTAGGATCATGTATACACCATTACAGTATAATACAATATAATTGAATTGCACCCAAAAAATCTCTTCTGCTTCACTTATACAGCCCCCTCTAAGTCTTCACCTATCACTGACCTGTTCACTGTCTCAGTTTTGTGTTTGTGATAATGTTATACAAATGGATTTATACAGTATGTAGCTTTTGAGACTGACTTCTTTCACTCACCAATACTGAATGCAATTAAGAATCTCCCGTCTTTAAGTGAGTTGATACCTCATCATCTTTTTTTTCTTTTGACTTTTTTTTTTCTTTAATGCAAACCACGATTTTGAAGTACATTTTGCTTGGCAACTTAGTACACGTATACTAATATACACATATATTTATTTTTGACTTTTAATATTAATCTGCCGAAATCTGCTGATGGTATTTCATAGTGATAAATTAAAAAAGAAAAAGTAAAATAATAAAAAAATCTTATGAAAACATTAAAAATAGTTTAACACAATTAAATTTAGTTAATTAAAGTGGAGTTTTGGACTTTGTACTTGTAAATTAAAGTTTTTAACATTTTTATGTGACTAAAGCTTTTTTTTTTGGCCACTGGACTTGTGGGATTTGCTGAATTGTTTTCTATCATATGGATATATTAGAATTTGTTTATCCATTTCCTTATTGAAGAATATCAGCTCCTTGCTGACTGTTAGCCGAAGGCTTCCCTGAGTTCTTTGTCATGTAGGGTACTGCATTGGGCAGTTTACTTACTCAAAACCAACTGTGAGTAAATCAATGGATAGGATAGAATAAGTAGAGAAAGTTATCCGACAAGAAGGAAGTTACAGTTGCCTGTAACATAATCAAGGAAATGACTTCTCATCTACTTTGCCTTTTCTCCCTGCTTAGAAACAAATCACAGGTTCTGCCAACACGCAGGCTAAGGAGATTGTACAGGACATGGGATATCGGGAGGTGGGGTTAACTGGGGCCATCCTAGCATCTCTTCTCCAAAGAAGCACTTTTTCAATCTTCTTATCCTAGAGAGTGATGCTATAACTGAATAGGACAAATAAAATCAATGATGTGTGACAAATAGGAATCAGGATTTGATATTAGACCTGCACATTCATGTGGAGCAGAGACTGTCAGGAAGAAGGATTTGAGTAATAGACAGCCGTCTGATAACAGTCCAGTTATGGTCCAAAAAGGACCTCCTTAATGTCCTGATGAGTGCATTCTCTTGGCAAAACTCTATTAGCCTTTGCCCTGCTTCATTCTCTACTCAAGACCAAATTTGCTGCTGCTGCTAAGTCGCTTCAGTGGTGTCTGATTCTGTGCGACCTCATAGATGGCAGCCCACCAGTATCCCCCATCCCTGGGATTCTCCAGGCAAGAACACTGGAGTGGAGTGTTCTTGCCTTCCTGTCAAGGCAAGGAAATGGCAACCCACACCAGTGTTCTTGCCATTTCCTTCTCTGATGCATGAAAATGAAAAGTGAAAGTGAAGTCACTCAGTTGTGTCTGACTCTTAGCGACCCCATGGACTGCAGCCCACCAGGCTCCTCCGTCCATGGGATTTTCCAGGCAAGAGTACTGGAGTGGGGTGCCATTGCCTTTGCTGAAATGTGCCTGTTACTCAAGGTATTTCTTAACTTCCTGCTTTTGCATTCCAGTCCCCTATAATGAAAAGGACATCTCTCTTGGGTGTTAGTTCTAGAAGGTCTTATAGGTCTTCATGGAACCGTTCAACTTCAGCTTCCTCAGCATTATTGGTTGGTGCATTGCTTGGATTACTGTGATATTGAATGGTTTGCCTTTGAAATGAACAGAGATCATTCCATTGTCTCTGAGATTGCATCCAAGTACTGTATTTTGGACTCTGGTGTTGACTATGATAGCTACTCCATTTCTTCTAAGGGATTCTTGCCCACAGTAGTAGATATAATGGTCATCTGAGTTAAATTCACCCATTCCAGTCCATTTTAAGTTGCTGATTCCTAGAATGTTGATATTCACTCTTGCCATCTTCTATTTGACCATTTCCAATTTGCCTTGATTCATAGACCTAACATTCCAGGTTCCTATGCAATATTGCTCTTTACAGCATTGGGCTTTACTTCCATCACCAGTGACATCCATATCTCGGTGTTGTTTTTGCTTTGGCTCCCTATCCCTTCATTATTTCTGGAGTTATTTATCCACTGATTTATGGTAGCATACTGGGCACCTACAGTCCTGGGGAGTTCATCTTTCAGTGTCCAATCTTTTGCCTTTTCATATTGTTCATGGGATTCTCAAGGCAAGAGTATTGAAGTGGTTTGCCATTTCCTTCTGCAGTGGACCACATTCTGTCAATAACTTTAGTACTTTCTTTCAAAATATAGTACTTCTAGTATGTCAAGTTAAACCATTCTGAGATTTGAGAACGTCTTTAAAGGAAAATTATAGAGGTCATTTTGATGAAATTGTGTTTTGAAGTTTGTGGATTAGTTAAATATCATTTATTGTCTTATGTGTCTTTCATGTAAGTTTTTTTCATAAGGAAAATATTGACTTTCTTTGCTGTTATCTGGGAGCTCCTCAGTATGGAAATCTTTGTTTAAAACCTCCCATCCTTTGATCAGTGGTTTAGGAATAGGGATTGGCTTTACAGGTACACAGTTCAAATTAATCAGACAGTCCTTGTTTTTAATATACAGATGGCTGAGTTGGGGTAAGGGAAGAAACTGTGTTAATGGTTTATACCTAAATTTCACAGTACCACTTAACAGGCCTCAGCAGTTATAATTTATGTTGTTAAACAGAGTCTTATTTGCGATATATTGCTTTATTTTTCAATTAAGCATGGTTTTCTCCTAAAAAGAAAAAAGAAGAATCATAGATCTTATGCTTGAGTTACAAGGTCCAAAACAAGCTTAGCTGAATTCTGGAGTGTCCGAGATTCCCAAGTCCTTCTCTTGCCCTTAGACAGCATTGAGTCTGGAAACTGGAATGAAATTAAATCCACAGTTATAAGGAGAAGGAGCTTTAGAAACACCCTGATCTGTTGTCTGTAACTCCTCTGAGGCCTCAGGGAGATTGCGAGGGAAGCAGCCTTCCTTTTAGTTCCCTTTTTTCTCTCTTTGACATACTGTCTCCAGGGCCTAAATATATTTCCCCCAGCTCCCAAGGGCTTTTCTATTTTAAGCCTTCTTTCAAATAGTGGAATAAAAGGCCTTGTGCCTTAGTCTTGGAATTTCAAATATTCTGGGAGAGGTAGAAGAGTTCCATAGGAAAGTAATATCCTGAATCTATATCTTTCTGAAATTGTATCTCCAGAGGGCTACTTACCCTTCAATAAAAGGTCGCCTGTTCATCACCCACTGAAGAGTTATTTGTGGGACATCTATTGGTGCTATGAACTGTGTTACTTCTAGAATAAAACTGAGAAAAATGCACATTATTCCTGCCTTTAAGATTGTTTAGTCTAGTGAAGCGTCAGACTTATCAGTGATTCATGGACACATAGCAAACTTAGGGCTCTAATTAGGGTGCAGAAAAGGAGACACATATCCTGATTATGGGTCATAGCAGAGGAACGGGCTTGATCATGAAGACTGTTTTATGCCTGGTTGAGGATTTTATCATTCCTAAAACATTTTCAGGATGGAAGAGACATTTTAGTTTCAGAAGATCGCTTTGCCTACAGAGTCAAGAACGGACTGAAGAGGAGGCAAGCGTGAATTCAGGGCGAGCAGTAGGATGGATATTGCAGAAACAGATAACGTAGGCTGGACTAGAGTGGAGCCACTGGAAACACAGAGAACAAGTGTGAAAGATATTTTAGGGCTGCAGATCAGCAGGCCCTAATGGGACAGTGCTTTGTGGTTTGCACAGCAGAATGGATGGGAGTTCTCGTCGCTGAGACAGACATCCCTGGAGGAGGCCATGTGTTTTAGCAGAGGACGATATAGGAGTTAAAGTCTGAATGGGTGGATTTTGAGAAGCATTTGAAATGTCCAAAAGGAAATATCAGGTTGCAGTTGCTAGATGAGTCCAGCATTCAGAGTAAAGGCTGTAGGTCTTCTTGATAATACTTGACAGTTCCTGGGCATGGATGATATATGCTCGCCCAGAGATGAGCACAGAATGAGAAATACAGAGCAATAGATGAACACAGTGCCACGTATAGCTAAAAAAAAGCTCCGGGCCACATGGGCTTGGGCAAAAGCACATTGATCTAATTTGATCTTTTTTTCCCACTAATTATTTACAGTGACTTTGGGCCTGGACCATTTCTCTGTAAATATATAAACTAAAGAAAGCAGTTCATCTCAAAGGACTATACATTTAAAGAGCATTTTTTTTATATATTACAAACCTAGAAACTGAAAATGCAAATGAGTATGTGGATGGAGAAAGCAAAAGTATCTATATTAAAAGTTTTTCCAGAACTGGATTAAAATAATTTTTGAAAAGATGAGTAATACCAGTTTTGTGCCTGAGAGTGAGGGCATATTGCTTTGCAGTGCGTATGTGGCGATGGCACCTCGCTCCATCCTTAGCTCAGAGAAAATAATTCCTCTTATTGGATATTTTTTTAATACCTGAAAATTGGAAAGGCAGAATTTAATTAATCAACATCTGAATTGCTTGATATTTTGATTTCAAATTCTGAGACAGGGAATTCACTCTTAAGGATGCAGAGAGAATCAGGACTCAGTGAGGTCTCAGCAAACAGGCAGAAACCTTATAGAATCAGTGAAGATAGTCTCCTTGGAGGATTTTGTAAAAGTTTAAAAGTTTTTCTCTGCCTTGAAGGTATCTGATAAGACCATTTTATGACCATGACTTGGAATACTCTCAAGATCTAATCAATTTGAAGTTCTTTCTCATGTCTAGTACAGTTCTTTCTTGCTTCCCTTTAAGGAGTTTCTTTGTTTTCAGAATGACCAGCAGCTGCTTAGAACCTTTCATTTAGTAATTCTCCGAATAAGTAAGGAGATTAATGAAGTCAACTCTCAGTCTCATCATCTGAGTTAAAATCACCAATTGAACGAGTGGTGTGCCATTGCACACTTAATGTGGTATGCAAGGTGTGAATTTACTCAGTTGTGTCTGACTCCTTGTGACCCCATGGACTGTAGTCCACCAGGCTCCTTTGCCCATGGGATTCTCTGGTCAAGAATACTGGAGTGGGTTGCCATTTCTTCTTCCAAGGGGTCTTCCCGACCAACCCATGGATCAAACACATGTCTCCTATTGAGGCAGGTGGATTCTTTACCACTCAATCCTCTTTACCACCTGGGATGAGAAAAAGTAAAGATACCGAGACAACCAATGCTGGTACAAGGGGAAACAACTTCAGCCATCCAACTCAACTCTTTTCTCAAAAGTCCCTTTTCCAAGCCCTCAGTCTCAGTATATATTTTTTGTCTTCCGGTTTTTCTATTGATTTGAGGGGATTAGAAATAGAAATGAAGAAGGATGGTTCTGTCTGTATATGCAAAGTTAAATTGATGCAGACCCTTCCTGTTATTCTTGACTACATTGGTGGAATTCATTTGCTCCCTTAACAGATGCTTATCCAGCCCCTAGATTGTACCAGGCACTGTTAAGTTCTAAAGCTATAACTGAGAAAGTAAAACAAACTGAAACCTACTTTTCCTCATGGATCATGAATACGATGGAGTGACTGCAGGGGTGAATCTAAGAATTGGAAACTGGATGATTCCTTGCTGATTGCATCTTCAGTTGACCCATCACTGTTGTTGGTTTTATAATCAGTTGTTCAAACAAAATTAACTGAGTCTACTCATGCTAGGCGTAGGGCTCTCATGGAACTTGTAATTTGCTAAGAAGAAGTAAGTCAAAACATAGATCATTGCATGACAACCTAAGACAATCGAGATTTTTGCAAGGCAGCACAAAATTGACAGCTGAATGCATGGCTCGGATTCTAAGGAGGTATTTGCTAAATTATGCCATTAAATATTTTGTTTTCCTTCACAATGTTAGTTGGTGGAATATACATAATGTAAAAGTAATTTGATGTCTGCTTTTATTCCTATCAACTAATAGGATCTCTGGGGTAACATGACATGGAGTTCTAATTCTCCTTCATTTGGGGAATCTCTGCTCTGAATCCATTTAGTTGTGTGTCAAGCTTTCATTAAACTCACTGAACCTAGTGATTATTCCATATGGCTGTTTATTAAATGTATGCTTCCAGCAGCAGAGTTTGGACAATGATCTAGATGTTCCAGGATACTTCATGCTTTTATAATTTATGCAAATAATCCTTTTCTTTGTTAACTTGCCCTTGAAACAAATCACCCATTTGTCACCTGTGTGATGCTTGTATTATTCCTCAGACTATGGCTGACATTAGGCAAATTATGAAGATAACAGATTAACTGTCTTTGCTGTGGGTTAGCTACTGGGAATCTTGCATGGAGACGTCTGAATATATGAGGCTGATGATAAAGCCTTTGTGAAAAACATACCTAATGACTTGGGTAACTTCCATCATCCTTTATAGAAGATGACATTGATGCTGATGTTACCTTGGAAACGTTAGATTCTCTTTATAACTGTTGTTGACAGCCAGACTTCAAAAATGTTGCCTTGTTTGAATCATGGTATGCTATCATTTGGGAATGTTGGTACATTGTGGAGAAGAAAAAAAGGTGTTATTAAAAGTGAAGATTATAGTAGATAGCTTTTGGGTGGGGTGCCACCAACTGATGAACCCACCCTGTCTTTTGTGTTTGATCCTATATTTTTGAGGAATGGGCCACACAACTTTCTACCAATGTAAGCCCCTGTGCTCATGGCAATATCTGTTTCATCAAGTAGTAGAGAAATGTGTGCTCATTGCAATCTTGGTCCTTTGGAACTAGATAGGGGCTGTAAAAACAAAACATGCTATATTCTGCCATGGGAATGAGGAAATGGAGAATGTAGACCTGTGGAGAATGAGAGAAATGAAGCAGAAGGCAACAAATAGAGGAGACAGTGGATAGGGGACAGTCTTATCGATCCCATTTCCTTCCAGTTGAAGTGACTATGAAACGATCACCAGGAGCCAAGATTGGAAGTCAGTCTTCCCACAAATCAGGAAATTAGCGGCTTCATTGCTAGAGAAAGGGAGAATGAATATTAAGGAAACTAAATGATGGATTTCCTCTACAGTCAGAGAGATGAAAGGAGAGTTCTTGAACGATTGGAAGTTCTCTTAAAATTTTTTTTTCTTGTAGGCTGTTTGCTCTACAGTATTGTGCCATGCCTCAGCGTGAACCAGTCACAGCTATACACGTGTTCCTTCCTCCAGAACCTCCCCTCCCATCTCCTACCCCGTCCTCGCCCCAGCCCTCTAGGCTGTCACAGAGCCCTGGGCTGAGCTCCCTGCGTCCCACAGCAGATTCCTCCTGGCTGTTTACGGGCGGCAGAGCGCGCGTGCCCATGCGCTCTCGGTGCACCCCCGCTGCCTCCCACCTGAGCCAGCAGGCCCGCTTTTATATCTTGTCTCCACCGCTGCCCTGCAAATAGGGTCACTAGTACCAGCTTTCTGATCTGATGAAAGTGTTGCTGCTGCTGCTGAGTCGCTTCAGTCGTGTCCGACTCTGTGCGACCCCTCAGATGGCAGCCCACCAGGCTCCCCCATCCCTGGGATTCTCCAGGCAAGAACACTGGAGTCGGTTGCCATTTCCTTCTCCAAAGCATGAAAGTGGAAAGTGAAAGTGAAGTCGCTCAGTCGTGTCCGACTCTTAGCGACCCCATGGACTGCAGCCCACCAGGCTCCTCCGTCCATGGGATTTGCCAGGCAAGAGAACTGGAGTGGGGTGCCGTTGCCTTCTCTGATGAAAGTGACACACACATAATAAGAGGAATCATTGTAAAATTTTTATATTTTAACGAATTTTTAAATGTAAAGAATAAGGCAAATCATTATTTTCCTTATCACTGTTAATTTCTTGATCACTTGACCAGAATCAGGTTGAAATTTGGTTCATATGGTATGCAAAGAAAAGGCTCACTGAGAAATGATATTAGAAGAGAGTTGGTATTTACCTGCTTGAGTAAATACTTTAGGGGGCAGTTTAGTGGTATGTTAATTCCTACAAATATAACTAATACATATAAATGTGTCTTTCTGTTACATTTTGAAACTTAAAATGATATTTAGTAAATCAAACTTACTGGCATTCCTCTCCTCCCCAGTTATTTGAATTTGGTAAATTTCTACATGGACTTCATCCAGTTTTCACCCTCTGGCAAGTTGTAGTGAAACTGAGTCCTTGTTAAAAACAGAGTTCCTCTACTGAGTTTATGGTTAACATCTCTGTCCAAAACATTCTTCCTTTTCTTGAACTGTACCTGTTTCTGTCAAGATTGAAGAGTATCGGGGGAAAAGGGGAGTTTGAAACCTTATAGGTCTCTCCTGAGTACAAAAGCCCCACTCAGCGTAAAAGATGCCCAGTGTGAGTATTGTGATTTAAGTTTTAGTTGAGGCAAAATGAGGACTGCAGCCTGGGACAGGGCAGCTCAGATTGCTTTGAGAAACTGCTCCAAAGAGGCTGAGGGGTTTTGGTGATGGGGGAGTTCGTGCAGTCACGAAAAATGCAGTCTTACAGAAGGTTTTCTGCTAGTCACAAGAAGCTGATGTCACCAGGAAGGCGTTTCGTGCTCTTCTAGATGGAGGAGGTGCAAGGATCGGGCTCATAAAATCAGTTCTTGAAAACATCTAATTATCTAAAGACCTGCTCTGCCAGTTTTCTTGAAGCATAAAGTGCCTCATTCTTCCCCACCCTCCCCTGAACTTCTTTCAGGGCACGGTGAAGGTCAGCAGCTGCAGCATCCGAGGCTTCATCCCTGCGGAGGCAGATGGCAAATGCCCTTGGCAAATGCCAGTTTGTCATCGACACCCCCCGTTTTTTGTTTGTAGAAGTGAAAGACCTTAGTCTCCTGGGCCTTCCCTGAGTTCATGTGCTGAAGCCAAGCAAACCAAAACATCGGAGTCTTGGGTACAGAAAGATTTATTGCAAAGGGCAAGCAAGGAGAATGGGCAGCTTGTGCTCAGAAGACCCCAAATGTCCAACAGCTTTTAGATAAGGATTAAAGTCTAAATTAGTGAAGAGGGTGGTAGGGTGTGTGATGTTTCTGGACTCTCAACCTTCTGGTTCTGACTAGTCTGAGTTATGTGTGCTTGTGGTCAGCATGTCATCCCCATCCTCCACCTGCTTGGGAGTTTTAGTTTCTGCAGAACAACTCAAAAGTATACAGCAGATTGTTGTGTAGTCCTTTAGAAGGAACTAGAAGCCCTCGAACTCTATCGTCCTGATAATTAACCTCTTGAATCTGCTCTTTGGAATTCTGGGAAGGCTGTGGAGGCTGAAGGTTTATTTATTTATTTATTTTGCCTCCTACAAATAAGAAGCAGGGCATACACAGGAACTTTGGTTCTGGGGAGGATCCCACAGGGTTCTGCTTTTTCAGTAGGTGACTTTGGTTTTGAACAACTGTTGATTTACTTGTACTGCTTAAAGAATTTTTCTTGGATTTTAGAGATGAGGATATGTCTTCATCTTTTGCTTTCCCGGACAGTTACTCGCCAGTTCGTTTGATTCATCATAAAATCGCCACCTGCTTTTGTGAGTATGAGGTCCTGTAAGGAGAGGGGCAGACAGCTCTTGCTTAATAATAGTCTCTTATTACCGTCTCTGCTTCTAAGCGGACTAGGAGGGTTCTGTGACCTTCACAGTGGTAGACATTCAGCCTGAGAAACAGTGGGGTTATAAAGCACGAGCACATGCTGCTAAGAGGGGAATTTACTTTCTGGCTTGATTTGTATAGGAGAGGCTGGGACTTGACTGGGGCATGTTAGAAAAGCTTCCTTAAAAGTAGCTGTCAAGCTGCATGTCTAGGACCCAACTGGTGACTTTCTAACCTGGTTACTTCATGCTTGTGCTGGCTGTGACCACTCTGACAGCTTCAGGAGCAGTTTGAACAAGGCTTAGGCAGGGCATCCTGAATCTTAGCCCTTAACCTAACCCACTCTGACAGCTTTGGCAACCCTCTGAATGCCTCAGACTTTTTCTTTTTCTTGTAGTAAATAAATGGCGAGTGTCCCAACCATCTGACACTTGGAAGTAGCCAGCGCCAGTGCTTGGGGCGCTGTTTCTTCCATAGCAGCAACATGCTTTTGGGGGACAACAACCTGCCTATGAGACGACTGGACACCACTGAAGCATCTGCACCTGTGGGACTATCTGTTAGCCTGTGTGGACCCAGGCATCCAGAAGAGAGACAACCCCGGGGGCTGGAGGAAAGGAGTGGGAACATTGAGAGATGTCACTGTGAAGAGGAAGGGAAGCTTTCTGCCTTGGAAGCCCCACAGGAACCAAAACTGGAAATAGCAACATTGTAGGCGTTCACTGAGGCCTCCTGCTGTGCAAGGCACTCTGCCCCATGTTTGCCACGTGGTGCCTCATTTCGCCTCTGTAGATGGGTGCTGTTGCACCATTACCATCCTCAGTGCTGAGGAAAGAGCTGGGGGGTGGGGCAGTGAAGGGACCTGCCTGAAGCCCAAGCTAGCCAGTGGCAGAGGCTGGAGCAGATCAAAGAGATGTGTCTGCCATGAGGAGGGGGGCTGGTCCTGCGCCGTGACACACAGAGCTGCTCAACACTCTTAGCCAAGCTGGCACAGTTGTGCAGTTGTGGAGCTAGAGAGCCGTCAAAGGCAGGGCTTGCTTCGTAGAGTTTCCCCAGCCTGGTAAAAAGGCAAACCATCAACTCACAATTTCCAGGAGCCTGGACGCTGTGGGGCGATCCTTGGAGTTCATCCCCCACCTCCCCCATCTTCGCCAGCCAATCGCAGCACATTAATATACCCACAGTAACACTCAAATCGACATGCACATACTTATGATGCTAGAAACGCAGATATGTGAAACAAAGTCATCCATCCATACCTACTGTATGAACTTGGTCTGTCAAGCAAAATCTGGACCAGCTTTTCCAGGCTCTGGATGATGGTGTCTTTCTCACTTTCCCTACGGGAACATCTGGCTTCCCATCCCTCAGGGCCCCTCTATTTTCCACTTCTGTGCTTTGGGCATTCTAATCCCCCATTCTTCCTCCTCTATGACCAGTCAGGTCATATCTCCCTCCCTTCTGCTCAAGGCTCAATTTAATATAGGCATATTCTAAAAAGCTCTTGGTATGGATTGAGGTCCCTTTTCCTCTCCAATCTTTCTGAACAGCATACATTTGCTCCAGTTTTTGAGAATAGCAGAAATCGTCCTTGAAATCTATAAAGCTCCAAAAGCCTTCGACATGAAGCAAAATGATAGGTGTCCATGCTGATGGAGAGGTGGAGGTGTTTGGTATAGGGTTTGAGGACAGTTGAGCTGCTGCAGATAATTGTCATAATTTCCATTTCCATTGGAAAATGGAAAGTCCCCAGAAGCAAAAACATGTACACAGTGGCAAAGCTGTTTGTTTATTCAAGAAAGAGTATATAAGGACTCCATGCCAGGAAAGGTCAAAAGTAGCTACTTTAAAATGAACTTCATTTAGGGTAGCACTGTGGTCTTTGATCATCATTTAGTCAGGGAATTGTGGAGTTTTAAAATACTCAAATATTATGGAAATGAACCTGTGTTCTGAGGTTTCACTAAACTATGTTTAAGTTCGTTTTTCATGTGGAAAATGAGCTTCAGGCTTCGGTATGATGAATTATTCCCTCCTGTTGACAGTGCTGGAGGAGCGTAATTTAGGGGGCCTGCTGCAGTCCTCATGGTTTCCTCCTCTTTTTATTCTGGGCTGCTGTGATTAATAGGATTACATTCGAGTGATCACAGCTGCCTGTTTGTTTATCCCATCACTGAGGTCAGTGCTGAGGCTCTGATTTCAGGGTTCTTTAGGTTTTTAGATGTAGTTTTTCATGTCCATAATGTCATAAATTTTTGCTGTATCATCACCACTGTGCAATGTTGACCTGAGCTAAGTGAACTCTCAGAGTCATAGCCATGTTATGGAAATTTGATCATTTATCTGGAAAGTATTGCCTGAGCACTGCTGGTGAGCGATACCTTACACTGTGCTGAGGAAATCAAGGCTATTTCACAGGGTCTAGTTGAGAATGCAGTCCAGGAGGTCACAGAGAGTCAGACAAGACTGAGAGCCTGAACCACCACCACCACCACCACCTTATATTTGGGAACCTGATTAGTGGTATAGAGTGAGTGCTGGGGTGAAGAAGTGGAGGTGAAATGGCAAGTGAGTGGCTTTGGTTTCATCAGTAATGAAGTAAAACAGACTAAGTGATAACTATTTTCCATGTTTAGATTGTGAAACATCTTGCCATTTGGTGGAGTGTCAAGAAACACGTATGAATTAAATTTAGTTTGGCATCAACTAGGAGATACAGGTTATTGGTGTGGGTACAGTGTATCATTTTGGATGTGTGATAGTTGAAAGTATTAATTGCTGCATCTGGGGCAATACTGTCCTTACATTTGAGCAAGTGGGGTCCTTGTCCCAGGCCCCTGTGCCCTGACTGCACTTTCCTTGAAATTGTCTAAACCTTAAATGTTTGGCCCTGTTTTGGGGGCTTTGAGTGCTGCCTAGCCAGAGCACCCTGAGCCTGGTTTGGCACACCAGTGAGCCCCAGTCTCATTTTCTCTCAGGTGGAGTACTTGCAGCTCTCTACCGTATATGACAGGTTGACCAGATATCCAGAGACACTGTGGAACTTGCACCTGTGGAATCATCTCAGGACTTCATGGTAGCAGGGCTCATATGGATGGGCCCTGATCCAGAAGGGTAGCCTGGGGGATGATTATTCCTGCTGGCCAGTGCAATGTAGTATATTTTTGTTAGCTCACACAAGATTGGGCTGTCTGAATGGAGCTCACATAGAAATCATTTTGAAGAGCTTGAAAGCTACATGTTGGACATAGAACAAGTTTAGGTCTTGGGAGTACCTTCAGGCCACCTGTGTCTCTTGAGCTTGAGTCATGTATCTAGACCCATGTGTTGGCTCTTGCTTGTCCATGCAATGGCTAAAGGGTCACTTCCAGTCTCCAGCACCCAGTACACAGGTTTGGAGGCAGATATTTTTCATCCTGACCCCTTCCTTGTGGCACCCAGAAAGTTGCTCCACCCCTCCACAGGCTCCCCACTACATAGTGGTTTGCCCTAGAGGAAGCTGTGCCTTTATCCTCTTGGGCACTTTGAGGCTGTTGCTCTGTAGTGCCAGTGAACCCTTCCATATGGTATCCACTCCCTGTCTCTGATCAAAGAGGATGATGTCATGCTCTCCCAGGCTGCTGGACAAGGAGAGGCCTTCCTTACCCTAAGGCAGATACTTCTGTTGTCTTCCCCACTTGTGACAGTGTGCAAAAGACAAAGGGTGAGATCAGTACATTCTAGGAAAGCTCTGGTGCTGTTTTAAAAAAGTTCAGAGTAGGAATGGGATTGGAGGATGCATTGTTCTATATTTATATCATACAGTTATGTACAGTAAATTTAATATGCGCTGTGTTATGCTTAGTCGTTCAGTTGTCTCTGACTGTTTGCAACCCTATGGACTGCAGCCCACCAGGCTCCTCTGTCTGTGGGAATTCTCCAGGCAAGAATACTGGAATGGGTTGCCATGCCCTCCTTCCCTACGCAGTGATCAAACCCAGGTCTCCTGCATTGCAGGTGGATTCTTTACGTCTGAGCCATGAGGGAAGCCCAGGAATACTGGAGTGGGTAGCCTATCCCTTCTCCAGGGAACTTCCAACCAGGAATCGAACTGGGGTCTCCTGTGTGCAGGCAGATTCTTTACCAGCTGAGCTACCTAGGAGGCCTCAGATTACATGACCAGAAAACAAATTATCATTTGCATTTCTCTGCATCTTTTATGAAGACTTCTTCTTGTGGACATTATGAGTGAAGCACTATAAAAATTTCTGTGAGAGTCATCAGGAGCCAGTATTCATGGGCAGCACAATGGATGATATCGTGTCAGGAGTAATGGAAGTGACCAGCATTAAAAAAGTGAAAGTAGGAAACTTCAGAGGCAAGAAGCCCTGCATTGAAAAAAAATATAAAGGTTCTGAAGAGCCATGGCACGGTGAGTAATAATAGCATTCTGCCTTTTTCTCCAGTAAGTGATATGAAATTAGCCAGGAATGATGCATGTGACAGTAAAGAACACGTGTTGGTGATTCTTCCTGTGGCTCATAGGGTAAAGATTATGCTTGCAACGGGAGACCCAGGTTCACTCCTGGGTCGGGAAGATCTCCTGGGGAAGGAAATGGCACCCACTCCAGTATTCTTGCCTGGAGAATCTCATGGATGGGGGAGCCTGGCGGGCTACAGTCCATAGGGTCTCAAACAGCTGGACACGACTGAGTGACAGACACACACATTGATGATTCCTGGGCACTAAGCAAATAAACCAATATGCATCTTTACTCCACCCATTATCTATCTCTTCACCAAAAAGTCTTATGGCTGAGCCCATAAGTTCTGTTTTACACCTTAGAAATAAATTTGCCAGTGTTAACCATTTTAGAGAAAGATCCCACAAAATTATTTGCCAAGAGCCTCTCATGCCCTAGGGATGGCCCTCTTGAGCAGGGTAATTTATTGGTGGGTGGTACACAGGAAATAAGCTCTCTGCACTGCCCAGTGGAGGATTTGTATTGAGCTTATGGGATTCCCTGGTGGCTCAGGTGGTATAGCATCTGCCTGCAGTGCAGGAGACCTAGGTTCAATCCCTGGATCGGGAAGATCCCCTGGAGAAGGAGATGGCAACCCACTCCAGTATTCTTGCCTGGAGAATTCTTGCTATGCATGGAGGAGCCTCGTCTACAGTCCAGGGGTCACAAAGATTCGGACACGATGGAGAGACTTCACTTTTAGACTCAAAGCTGGAATTTACCCTCCCCAATAAAAAGAAGAGAAATAAGAAGCATCCTACTTCTCAACAATCAACCCTGAATATTCTTTGGAAGGACTGATGCTGAAGCTACCCTACTTCGGCCACCTGATGTGAAGAGCCAACTCACTGGAAAAGACCCCGATGCTGGGACAGATTGAGGACAGGAGGAGAAGGGGACGACAGAGGATGAGATGGTTGGATGGCATCATTGACTCAATGAATATGAGTTTGAGCAAATTCTGGAAGGACAGGGAAGCCTGGAATGCTGCACTCCATAGGGTCTCAAAAAGCCAGACATAACTGAACGATTGAACAATTACAACAACTTCTCAGCAAGGAGAGGAAAAAAGTGAGAGCAGTGAGGGAGCATAGAAGAGAAGCTTGCTGGGCACAGATATTGAAAGAGGAATTGCCCCTGGGATGAGAAGTTACTGGAAGCAGCTATTTAAGAATGTTAGATAAAATTAAGCTTTTAAATGGAAGGTAAAGTTCCTGTTTTTAAAAATACAGGTGCATTTGGAAACACAGCATTTTATGCAACTAGTAATAAGAACTTTTGAGGAGGATGTGTCCATCCATTGCAGAGCAGACTTATGAAACAGAGAACAATGTGAGAGAGATGGCTTAAAATCAACAATGCAATACAAAGATAAATTTAGATTATAAGTGAACCAGGCAGCACTCTTTTTAATTGAGGCCATGTTTTCTTTTGTCTAGAGATATGTTATATCTCTAATTCTTTGTAAGTTTCCTAATAATTATTGAAAGATTTTTAAATCACATTTGCAAGCTCTTGTTATCCTGTTCATTGTGCCTCTGTGCTTGGAGGTCTGCATATACTCAAAGGAAGCAGATGCATTCTTCTCACAGCTTCACCTATACTGAGTTGCAGTACTTAAGGAGTTAGGTCTTTTTCTCAAATCAAAATACCCTCCTGTTGTTTTAGGCCTTGTTCTTTTTAGTCTTTGCTTTCTGAACACTCAGAGATTCCTGCCACTCTGCTGTGTTTCTTCTAGTGTATGCACGCCTACTTCCTGTTTGTGATAAATACCTGTAAAACGTTGCCCTGTTAGGGGTTCCCTATGCAGTTACCCTGCTTCTTTATTTTCTACTCATTCTTACTAATCAGAATTTTTGACCATGCCAGGTCTTGTCAGTCACAAAGCTGGTTGTTCAAGTCATCAAATCCTTATCTGCATTCTTTCCTTCCCAAGTTTTTGCAATGAAAGTGTTCTTTTATACTGAAAAGTCTGTATATGGTAGTTAAGATGTCATACTTCATGCATATTGTAGTTTGGGAACTACACGCTGTAGGTATATATTCCTTCATTTACTGTTAGTTTGATCTGCTAAGATGCTTGTCATAAAAAAGGACAAAGAGGACACATGGGTCATAGCAAACATTCTTTTCCAACAACACAAGAGAAGACTCTACACATGGACATCACGAGATAGTCAATACTGAAGTCACATTGATTATATTCTTTGCAGCCAAAGATGGAGAAGCTCTATACAGTCAGCAAAAACAAGACCAGGAGCTGACTGTGGCTCAGATCATAAACTCCTTATCACTAAATTCAGACTTAAACTGAAGAAAGAAGGAAACCACTAGACATTCAGGTATGACCCTAAACCAGTCCATCCTAAAGGAGGTCAGTCCTGGGTATTCATCAGAAGGACTGATGTTGAAGCTGAAATTCCAATGCTTTGGCCACCTGATGTGAAGAGCTGACTCATTTGAAAAGATGCTGAGGCTGGGAAAGATTGAGGGCAGAAGGAGAAGGGGATAACAGAGGATGAGATGGTTGGATGGCATCACCAACTCAATGGACATAAGTTTGGGTAAACTCTGGGAGTTGGTGATGGACAGGGAGGCCTGGTGTGCTATGGTTCATGGGGTTGGAAAGAGTCAGACACGACTGAGTGACTGAACTGAACTGAACTGAAAGGCAAAGGAGAAAAGGAAAGATATACCCATTTGAATGCAGAGTTCCAAAGAATAGCAAGGAGAGATAAGAAAGCCTTCCTCAGTGATCAATGCAAATAAATAGAAGAAAACAATAGAATGGGAAAGACTAGAGATCTCTTCAAGAAAATTAGAGATGCCAAGGGAACTTTCCATGCAAAGATGGGCTCAATAAAGGACAGAAATGGTATGGGCATAATAGAAGCAGAACATATTAAGAAGAGGCAGCAAGAATACTCACTAAAGAACCATATAAAAGATGTTCAGGACCCAGATAGCCACGATGATGTGACCCCTGGACTAGAGCCAGCCACCCTGGAGTGTGAAGTCAAGCGGGCCTTAGGAAGCATCACTATGAACAAAGCTAGTGGAGGTGATGGAATTCTAGTTGAGCTGTTTCAAATCCTAAAATATGATGCTGTGAAAGTGCTGCACTCAATTTGCAGGCAAATTTGGGAAAACTCAGCAGTGGCCATAGGACTGGAAAAGTTCAGTTTTCATTCCAGTCCCAAAGAAAGGCAAAGCCAAAGAATGTTCAAACTACCACACATTGCACTCATCTCACACACTAGTAATGCTCAAAATTCTCCAAGCCAGGCTTCAACAGTACATGATCTGTGAACTTCCAGATGTTCAAGCAGGTTTTAGAAAAGGCAGAGGAACCAGAGATCAAACTGCCAACATCTGCTGGGTCATCAAATACACAAGAGAGTTCCAGAAAAACATCTGCTTTATTGACTATGCCAAAGCCTTTGACTGTGTGGATCACAATAAACTGTGGAAAATTCTGAAAGAGATGGGAATACTAGACCACCTGACCTGCCTCTTGAGAAATCTGTATGCAGGTCAGGAAGCAACAGTTAGAACTGGACATGGAACAACAGACTGGTTCCAAATAGGAAAAGGAGTACGTCAAGGCTGTATATTGTCAGCCTGCTTATTTAACTTCTATGCAGAGTACATCATGAGGAATGCTGGGCTGGATGAAGCACAAGCTGGAATCAAGATTGCCAGGAGAAAGATCAATAACCTCAGATATGCAGATGATGCCACCCTTATGGCAGAAAGTGAAGAAGAACTAAAGAGCCTCTTGTTGAAAATGAAAGAGGAGAGTGAAAAAGTACACTTAAAACTCAGCATCAGAAAATGAAGATCATGGCATCCGGTCCCATCACTTCATGGAAATAGATGGAGAAACAGTAGAAACCGTGACAGGTTTTTATTTTGGGGGGCTCCCAAATCACTGCAGATGGTGACTGCAGCCATGAAATTAAAATATGCTTGCTCCTTGGAAGAAAAGTTATGACCAACCTAGACAGCATATTAAAAAGCAGAGACATTGCTTTGCCCACAAAGATCCATCTAGTCAAAACTATGGTTTTTCCAGTAGTCATGTATGGATGTGAGAGTTGGACTATAAAGAAAGCTGAACGCTGAAGAATTGATGCTTATGAACTATGGTGTTGGAGAAGACCTTTGAGAGTCTCTTAGACTGCAAGGGGATTCAACCAGTCAATGTTAAAGGAAATCAGTCCTGAATATTCATTGGACGGAATGATGCTGAGGCTGAAGCTCCAATACTTTGCCCACCTGATGCCAAGAACTGATTCATTGGAAAAGACCCTGATGCTGTGAAGGATTGAAGGTGGAAGGAGAAGGGGACGACAGAGAATGATGAGATGGTTGGATGGCATCATCAACTCGATGGACATGAGTTTGCGTAAGCTCCGAGAGTTGGTGATGGACAGGGAAGCCTGGGGTGCTGCAGTCCGAATCCAAAGATTTGGACAAGACTGAGAGACTGAATTCAGTTGAGGCAAGATGGTAAGTAAATTGAAATTACCAAAGGGATAACTTCATATAGTTGTTTGATGTTCAAATAAAAGAAAAAGATAACGACCTTCAAATGACTCTTCATAAAAGAAGTTTTGCCCCAAGATCAAAAGTAATTATTGAACAGTGACAACTTTTTTTTCAGAAACCCTGGACAGAAAAACCACACGACAAGTTTAAATTTCTGTCAGTTTAAACCAGGTTTATAGTTTTAGCTCAACAAATATAATCTCTATCATAGTCACAGTTAAAAAACCTGCAATAGATACAAAAAAGCTAGAGAGAAAGGAAGATAAACATAACACAGCAAAGGAAACATCAAAAAAATGTAAAAATAAACTCCTAAATGGGAGAACAGATTTGGAAAGTATATGTCTGACAAGGAGTTAGTATTCAAAATATACAAAGAGTTCTGGCATCTCAATATCAAAAGGTCAGTTCAATTGCCAAATGGGCAGAAAATCTGATATTTTTCCAAGGAAGATATACAGATAAGAAGACAGCCACATGGAAAGATGCTGAACATGACTAATCATCAGGGAAGTGCAAAGCAGAGTCACAGTGATATATCATCCACACCTGTCAGGATAAAATAAATGTTTTCAAGGATGTGGAGAAACGGGAACCGCAGTACGCTGGTGGTGTGAATGTAAATTGGTGAAATTACTGTGGAAAACAGCGTTGGAGCTTCCTTTAGGAGTTAAAAACAGAACTATCATATGATCCAGCAATTTGGAATCTGGGTTTCTGTCTGACAAAAATGAATATATCCATTCAAAAAAATTCACACACCCCAGTGTTCACTGTAGGATTATATATAATAGCCGAAATATGGTAGAAATGGAAGCGTCCATCCAACAAATGAATGGATAACGGAGAAGCTTAACACACACAGAGAGAGAGAGAGAGAGAGAGGAGAGAGAGAGAGAGAGAGAGAGAGAGAGAGAATGGAATACTACTCAGCCTTAAAAAGAATGACATTTTGCCATTTGTGACAACATGAATAGACCTGGAGGGTGTTATCTTTAGTGAAATAAGAGAATGACAAATACTGTATGTTTTCAGTTGCATGTGGAATCTTAAAAATAACATGAGTGTGTATAGCATAATAGAAATGGACTCATATAAAAACCAAACCAGTGGTCACCACTGGAGAGGGATTGGGGGGGGAAACTTAGAAGAAGAAGATTAAGAGGTACAAACTATTCATATAAAATAGACACAAGGATGTAATGTACAGAACATAGAATACTGCAAGTATTTTGTAATAATTTTAAATTGATTATAACCTATGAAAAATATAAAATCACTATTGTACACCTGAAACTAATACAGCTTTATATATCAAAGCACATGTGTGCGCTCAGTTGTGTCTCACTCTTTGTGACCCCATGGATTATAGCCCACCAGGTTCCTCTGTCTGTGGAATTTTGCAGGCAAAAACACTGAAATGGGTTGGCATTTCCTTCTCTAGAGGATCTTCTCAATTCAGAGATCGAACCAGAGTGTCCTGAAAGACTCCTTCTTTGGCAGGCATATTCTGTGACCACGGTGAACTGGGAAACTGTAAATCAGTTACATGTCAATTTAAAAAACATACATATTCATCTTCCCCCTGGAATTTACTATGAATAGTGAAGTAAGGGACTTGATAAGTGTCATTCCTTTCTCCAGGGGATCTTCTGACCCAGGCATTGAACCTGGATCTCCAGCATTGCAGGAAGATTCTTTAATCTCTGAGCTACCAGGGAAGCCCCTAAGAGTATATAGATTATTGCACATAGAAACTATAAGATCCAAATGCCATGTGGCATGGCCAAAAAAATTATTTTTATCTTTTATAAAAAAATTTATATAAAAATTTGTGTCTTCAAAGAAATCCCTTGCCTCATGCACAGTTACCTTTGGGACTCATAGCCTACTGTTCTCCACCTTACTCTCTCTGTCCCAGTCACAGCGGCCTCCTCTCTGATCCTCAGCAAACACTTGGGGACTCTGTAATCACCGTCTCCCATGTTCTGGATGTCTTTCTCAGAGTTTGACTGCTTACTTCCTTTCAATCTCTCCAGTGCAATGTGGCTTTTCTTCTCTGGTTGCCAAAAATGGCACACACCTCCAACACACACACACAATTTCTATTTGTTTTCCTCTGCTTCATTTTTCTCTTCGGCATTCCCGCATTATCATATTTCATTTATATATCTTGTTTTTTATCTTTCCCTTCCACGAGCTTTAAGCTTCGGAAGAGGAAGTTTTTTTCTGTTCTGACTACTGCTGTATCCCCAGTGCTGGAATAGGACCTGGGGCACAGTGAGCCCTGAGTAGGTATTTGCTGAATGAATAAATGAGACTGCAACTGAAAGGGCCCTTGGGTACCTAGAATCTTGCTCTAATTTATTTATACTGGAGAAGTAGTGTCTTAACAGAATATGTTAACCTCAGGAATTAAAAAAATTTTTTTTTTGGCCATGCCACATGTCATTTGGGAACTTAGTTCCCCAACCAAGGATTGAAGCCCTGCTCCCTGAATTGGATGCATGGAGTCTAAACCGCTGCACTGGCAGGGAAGTCCTGGGATTTGTTATTTTTAAGAAAAACCCAAATGAAGCTTTTTATACTTTCATCATAGATAATAGGCAGACAACAAACAGCTGTTAGCTACTCTTTAAAACTCCTGATAAGTGATCTGGCATCTTTCCTGAGAGGATAGGACCTCTTTCCTCTGTGTTGTCTCTGGATCTTAGCTGCAGCTGAGATCGATACTCCCCATTTCTATATCCTTTACATTAGGATTAATGTATTTTAAAATTTGTTCTCATGAACATTGCTAGTGTAAAGCTGAATGAAACAGTGAAAATGGGATTGTAGGTGTGGACTACAGGACTTCCCTGCCAGTATATTTCAAATATACTTTGAAATAAATAGCAAAGATGTTCATTTCTCTTCCCTATGTCTTCTACTCTACAGCTTCCCGTAAAGGGAAGGACGCACTCCTCTGATGGTTTCTCTGTTTCTCTGCATTTGCAGTATAATCAACTGCAGAGTCTTGAAGTCAACCCAGAGTCTGCATGGGCTCATCTTAATAGTGGTTTGCCGTCTTAGAACAATTACCATGTGATCGCTCTGGTTTTAAATCCGTTGTGTATAATGAAAAGAAATCATATATGAATCCTGTGAGTTTGGAAATGTTATCACTTCACTCTTCAAAAGGATTCTGAGGTTCAGAGAACTTAAATCACTTGTTGAAGTCATAGATTCATCCAGAAGAGCCAGGGCAAACTCCAAACAGCAGTGGAAAAGGTACAATGTTATGAGCCAGCGTGTCTGGTTCAAATCCTACTTCTGCATCTGTGGACATGAAGAGATATTTATAACTTCCCCAGACTGGAGAGGTGGGCTCAGTTCGGTCACTCAGTCTCGTCTGACTCTTTGCGACCCCATGGACTGCAGCACGCCAGGCCTCCCTGTCCATCACCAACTCCCAGAGCTTACTCAAACTCATCTCCATTGAGTCAGTGATGCCATCTAGCCATCTCATCTCTGTATCCCCTTCTCCTCCTGCCTTCAGTCTTTCCCATCATCAAGGTCTTTTCAAATGAGTCAGTTCTTCACATCAGGTGGCCAAAGTACTGGAGTTTTGGCTTTAGCATCATTCCTTCCAAAGAAATCCCAGGGCTGATCTCCTTCAGAATGGGCTGGTTGGATCTCCTTGGAGTCCAAGGGACTCTCAAGAGTCTTCTCCAACACCATAGTTCAAAGCACCAATTCTTCGGTGCTCAGCTTTCTTTATAGCCCAAATCTCACATCCATACATGACCACAGGAAAAACCATAGCCTTGACTAGATAGACCCTTGTTGGCAAACTGTCTGCTTTTAATATGCTGTCTAGATTGGTCATGACTTTCCTTCTGAGGAGTCTTTTAATTTCATGGCTGCAGTCACCATCTGCTGTGATTTTGGAGCCCCCAAAAATGAAGTCTGACACTGTTTCTACTGTTTCCCCGTCTATTTGCCATGAAGTGATGGGACCAGATGCCATGTTTTTAATTTTCTGAATATTGAGCTTTAAGCCAGCTTTTTCACTCTTTTCTTTCACTTTCATTAAGAGGCTGTTTAGATTTCTTCAGTTTCTGCCATAATGGTGGTGTCATCTGCATATCTGTGATTACTGATATTTCTCCTGGCAATCTTGATTCCATCTGGTGCTTCGTCCAGCCCAGTGTTTCTCATGATGTGCTCTGCATAGAAGTTAAATAAGCAGGGTGACAATATACAGCCTTGACGTACTCCTTTTCCTATTTGGAACCAGTCTGTTGTTCCATCTTCAGTTCTAACTGTTGCTTCCTGACCTGCATACAGATTTCTCAAGAGGCAGGTGAGGTGGGCTGGTATTCCCATCTCTTTCAGAATTTTCCACAGTTTCTTGTGATCCACACAGTCAAAGGCTTTGGCATAGTCAATCAAGCAGAAATAGATGTTTTTCTGGAACTCTCTTGCTTTTTCCATGATCCAGTGGATGTTGGCAATTTGATCTCTGATTCCTCTGCCTTTTCTAAAACCAGCTTGAACATTTGGAAGTTCAAGTAGCAATTCAAGTGTATTTACAAACCCAGTTAAAATTGTCTGTTGGATATGTAGACTGGGTAATTCAGGTACAGTCTTGTTATTTTTCTAATTAAAATTCAGAACTTGTTCTGCTAGAACTCTCAACACAGAAAATGAGAAATGATTGTATCAGTCTCCTAGAGCTGCTGTAACAAAGTACCACAAATCAAGTGGCTTAGAGCAGCAGCTTATTGTCTCTTCATTTTGTGGACAGAAGTCTAAAATCAAGGTGCTTGCAGGGCCATTCTCCTTCTGACACCTTGTGGTGAAATGCTTCCTTGTCTCTGCAGGCTTCTGGTGGCCCCGGCATTCCTTGGCGGGTGCCACGCCCCTCCCGCCCTCTGTCTTCACGTGCCCCTTCCCCGTGGAGTCTCATCACACCAACCTCCCCTGAGTGTGTTGGCCTCCGTGTACAGATTTCTCCAAACTTTATAAGGACACCAGTCATATTTGATTAGGGCATACTCTAATTACTTAATTTAACTTCACATCCCGAAGCACTGGGGATTACAGTTTCAACATTTCATTTGGAGAGACACAATTTAACCCATAACAGTGATTCTATTGATTCATGTTCTCTTTGGGACTCATGTCAAGTTTAAGCCTCTGTGCTTTGTCTAAAATCTGCCTGCTTTCCCTCAAAGGGATACTTAACATTAAATCTGCCTGGATTCCTTACTAAGGTTATTTTTTGTCTAATACTTAAAAATAGAAAATCAAATGAAAAAAAACCTCAAAGACGATTCTAGTAAATCTAAGTTTTATTTGAACTTTCTTACGTTAAATAATTCCCCCAAGTCTACTCCAGATACAGAGTAATACTTAATTTCCCTCCTTTGTAAAGTAATAATGCAGTTTTCTAGTTAAATAAAAAGTGTCTTTGATTGTGCTATCTTGCTGTTATTAGACAGGGTCTAAAACATCTGAAAATAGCTGGCACATTCAAAGTCAAGTAATTCAAGGGGAATTTAATGGCAGGAAAACCTGCAAAGATGTGAGTTTGGTGTCCTAGCTTAACAGTAGCAGATCAGTGCTTCTACTAGATGTGAAGGAAGAAGATGAAGGAGCCATTAATGGAAAGAGTGGCAATACCCTTTGATTATGGGACATGGAGGGGAACAAGGAAAATGGGTACCTTGACCTTAGTCTCCTTGTTCTTTCCTAATTTCTGCTGTGGCTCTCCATTAGCCAAGCTCAGTTAGAATCTAGAGTAAAAGAGAGCCCTTTGAACTAGTCCATACATGTCAGGTCAGCACAGAGACTGGAGAAGGATGGAGAGCAGATAAGGATGCCTCAGAAGGTATCCAGCACAGCTAGACCCTTCTACCTCTCAGCATCCACTCTTGTGCCTTCCTCTGAACAAAACCTAACAAAGCTGATGCAAGAAATTCCCTCAGTTCTCTTACTCAGGGATGATGCCAGTGGTCATACTCCCACCTGAAACATTAGGTGCCACTGATGCTCTTCATGTAAAATCGCAAGAAGAGAAAGGGAAAGAGGACTAGAGATACGATTTAATAACATAAAATGTAGCTGCTAAAGTCCCTGAGCCTGGTAGCTGGTTACGCAAAGTTCTTCCTTCCTAATCATAGCTGTCTTTTCCTCCCATCCATTTCATGTTTCTCCTACTCTGCTACAAACGCAGCTGGATGATCAGTTCAGTTCAGTCGCTCAGTCGTGTCTGACTTTGCAACCCCATGAATCACAGCACGCCAGGCCTCCCTGTCCATCACCAACTCCCAGAGTTCATTCAGATTCACATCCATCGAGTCAGTGATGCCATCTAGCCATCTCATCCTTGGTCATCCCCTTCTCCTCCTGCCCCCAATCCCTCCCAGCATTAGAGTCTTTTCCAATGACTCAACTCTTCACATGAGGTGGCCAAAGTACTGGAGTTTCAGCTTTAGCATCATTCCTTCCAAAGAAATCCCAGGGCTGATCTTCAGAATGGACTGGTTGGATCTCCTTGAGGTCCAAGGGACTCTCAAGAGTTCTCCAACACCACAGTTCAAAAGCATCAATTCTTTGGCTCTCAGCCTTCTTCACAGTCCAACTCTCACATCCATACATGACCACTGGAAAAACCATAGCCTTGACTAGACACACCTTAGTCGGCAAAGTAATGTCTATGCTTTTGAATATGCTTTCTAGGTTGGTCATAACTTTTCTTCCAAGGAATAAGTGTCTTTTAATTTCATGGCTGCAGTCACCATCTGCAGTAATTTTGGAGCCCAAAAATAAAGTCTGACACTGTTTCTACTGTTTCCTATCTATTTCCCATGAAGTGATGGGACCAGATGCCATGATCTTCGTTTTCTGAATGTTGAGCTTTAAGCCAACTTTTTCACTCTCCTCTTTCACTTTCCTCAAGAGGCTTTTGAGTTCCTCTTCATGTTCTGCCATAAGGGTGGTATCATCTGCATATCTGAGGTTATTGGTATTTCTCCTGGCAATCTTGATTCCAGCTTGTGTTTCTTCCAGTCCAGCGTTTCTCATGATGTACTCTGCATATAAGTTAAATAAGCAGGGTGACAATATACAGCCTTGACGTACTCCTTTTCCTATTTGGAACCCAATCTGTTGTTCCATGTCCAGTTCTAACTGTTGCTTCCTGACCTGCATACAGGTTTCTCAAGAGGCAAGTCAGGTGGTCTGGTATTCCCATTTCTTTCAGAATTTTCCACAGTTTATTGTGATCCACACAGTCAAAGGCTTTGGCATAGTCAATAAAGCAGAAATAGATGGTTTTTGGAACTCTCTTGCTTTTTTCATGATCCAACGGATGTTGGCAATTTGATCTCTGGTTCCTCTGCCTTTTCTAAAACCAGCTTGAACATCAGGAAGTTCATGGTTCACATATTGCTGAAGCCTGGCTAGGAGAATTTTGAGCATTACTTTACTAGCATGTGAGATGAGTGCAATTGTGCGGTAGTTTGAGCATTCTTTGGGACTGGCTTTCTTTTGGATTGCAATGAAAAGGGACCTTTTCCAGTCCTGTGGCCACTGCTGAGTTTTCCAAATTTGCTGGCATACTGAGTGCAGCACTTCCACAGCATCATCTTTCAGGATTTGAAATAGCTCAACTGGAATGCCATCACCTCCACTAGCTTTGTTCGTAGTGATGCTTTCTAAGGCCCACTTGACTTCACACTCCAGGATGTCTGGCTCTAGGTGAGTGATCACACCACTGTGATTATCTGGGTCATGAAGATCTTTTTTGTACAGTTCTTCTGTGTATTCTTGCCACCTCTTCTTAATATCTTCTTCTTCTGTTAGGTCCATACCCTTTCTGTCCTTTATCGAGCCCATCTTTGCATGAATTATTACCGTGGTATCCCTAATTTTCTTGAAGAGATCTCTAGTCTTTCCCATTCTGTTCTTTTCCTCTATTTCTTTGCATTGATCACTGAAGAAGGCTTTCTTATCTCTTCCTGCTATTCTTTAGAATTCTTTACCTATTCAGTGGCCCAGTTCTTTATTCTTGTAGTGTTTGAGTTTTCCATGGTCTTATTTATATTAAATGGTTCTGGTTTTTCCGTGACCAGTACATACTTGAGAAGGAGAAACTCATGTGATCTGGTGAATCCCGTTGTGTGGTAGTCCTCCAGTGTGTGTAGTAACCCACTAGTCATGGCCAGTGTGGACACCTGCTTCTCAGAGTGTTGTCTTGGTAGCATGAGGGACCCAAGATGAAGGGGACATTCTGTTTCCATTTTGTTTTACATAGGTTGGTTCCTTGTAGAATCACTGCTTCTATGGACCCTAGGACTTCCAAATGCATCACGTGCAAACTTGTTTAATTAGATAAATAGATGTAATGGTGAGAGAAGTCATTACCACCTCCACTCTTGTTCTCAGCCCATTCATTCTGGCAGCTGGTGGTGGGGAGACAGCACTAAGTATTAGCTGTTGATTTATGCCATATCCATCATATTGATAAATCACATGGGGCATCCCTCTGGCCTTCTTGTCTAGTATACCAGCTTCTGCCATCATTTAAGAATGCAAGTTTGTTGCTGCTTACACTTGTTATTTTTCTGATATAAAGTTTACTAAATATTTGTTTTACATGCTATGGTTTTTCTTTTGTTTTATAGTTATATGAGTCACTCTATTTTTGTTGTTCATGCTTAATTGGTGTAAATATCCTCAAATCTATAGTCTCTTTAAGAATAGAGTGGTATATACTCCTTAAATTTCTTTCCTGGTTACTTAGGTGCTAATAGAACTTAAGCAGGATGAGAAATGTGAGCTCATGCATTTGTTAAATTCGTTCATGAAACTGAGGCCCATGGGAGGAAATGAAGGCAGTGGTTCTGCCTGTCAGAGCTCCTCAGACAGGATCCAGGATTCTCTTCTTTGTCTACCAAAATTTAAGGTTACTGCTCACTTCTGGTGGATTGTCGTCCTATAATTCTCATTCTTTGGCAGTATGCCACATTGTTTTGCCATCTCAGCTTTGTAGATTTGTTGCCACTTCTGACTGGCAGAGGTGGGTGCAGATTTAGTCTGTTTCTGGGCCTGTGGCCCACCTGGATCCTCTCATCTAGCTTTGCTTCCCTTCATCTCTACCCACTATGTAAGAAAGCAATATACTTTGCAGAATTTGTCTTTCACAATCCAGAACTAACACAGTTGCTGCAGGCATATTAACCAGTGTCTACTTGGTTATATAGTTATAACCAAGCATAAATTCAGAGAACCTCGATTCCCTGCATGTGAAAGACAGACATTGTGTATTTGTAGAGGCACAGGTTTTCATATAAGTTCATGTACAGCAGTCATTCAGAAAGCTCAGTGCTTTGATACAACTACTCTAGTCGCCTTGAATAGATCAGAGAGTTTGACCTCAGTTTGGAAGAAGCAAGTGAGTGACTAATTTTCTGGGTCAAAAATAATACTGTTAACATCCAGAAATAAATGGAAAAACCTATATGGTTTCCTAAGCAGTATTCTTACAATGACATATTTATATTCTGCCCAATGTACTTAATTTTTCACCTTATAAAAATAAGGGACTAGGTATGGATAATATACCTCTGTAATTCTTAATGTCTAGCATCTTGATTTTAGAGAAGCATATTCTCCATTTCATTATTATTTTGAATTGTCTTTATGGAGCCTGGCAGCCTAGATTGAAATAGTGAAAGTGAAAGTCACTCATTTGTGTCCAACTCTCTGTGACCCCATGGACTATACAGTCCATGGAATTTTCCAGGCTAGAATACTCAAGTGGGTAGCCATTCCCTATTCCAGGGGATCTTCCCAACCTAGGGATCAAACCCAGGTCTCCCACATTGCAGGCAGATTCTTTACCAGCTGAATCAGAAGGGAAGCCCAAGAATATTTGAGAGGGTAACCTATCCCTTCTCCAGCACATCTTCCTGACCCAGGAATTGAACCAGGGTCTCCTGCATTACAGGTGGATTCTTTACCAACTAAACAAGCAGGGAAATAGCTAAAGGACCAGAAATAAAGCATAGTGATTAACAGCAAAGCATCCTATGCAGTGCCATAAAAATTAGTCTTAGATAAGGTCTTGTTTAATATCTCTTTTTTATTAAGTTTATTTATTTTTTAATTACAATACTGTATTTGTTTTGCCATACATTGACACAAATCAGCCATAGGTGAACACAATCTCCCAATGCCGAAGCCCCCTCCCACCTCCCACCCCACATCCTCTACTTGAATCATCCTGTGCATCAGCCCCATGCATCCTGCATCCTACATTGAACATAGATTGGCGCTTCATTTCTTACAGGAAAATATACATGTTTCATTGCCATTCTCCCAAACCATCCCACCCTCTCCCTCTCCCTCAGAGTCCAAAAGTCCACTCTATACCTCTGTGTCTCTTTGTTGTCTCACATATAGGGTCATCATTACTGTCTTTTAAATTCCACATATATGTGTCAGTATACTGTATTGGTGTTTTTCTTTCTGGCTTACTTCACTCTGTATAATCGGTTCCAATTTCCTCCATCTCATTAGAACTGAGTCAAATTTATTCTTTTTAAGGGCTGAGTAGTATTCCATTGTGTATATGTACCACAGCTTTCTTATCCATTCATCTGCTGATGGACATCTAGGTTGCTTCCATGTCCTGGCTATTATAAACAGCGCTGCAATGAACATTGGGGTACATGTGTCTCTTTCAATTCTGGTTTCCTCGGTGTGTATGCCCAGCAGTGGGATTGCTGGGTCATAAGGCAGTTCTATTTGCAATTTTTAAGGAATCTCCACACTGTTTTCCATAATGGCTGTACTAGTTTGCATTCCCACCAGCAGTGTAAGAGGGTTCCCTTTTCTCCACATCCTCTCCAGCATTTATTGCTTGTAGACTTTTGGATCACAGCCATTCTGACTGGTGTGAAATGGTACCTCATTGTGGTCTTGATTTGCATTTCTCTGATAATGAGTGATGTTGAACATCTTTTCATGTGTTTGTTAGCCATCCGTATGTCTTCTTTGGAGAAATGCCTATTTAGTTCTTTGGCCCATTTTTTTATTGGATCATTTATTTTTCTGGAGTTGAGCTGCATATGTTGCTTATATATCTTTGAGACTAGTTGTTTGTCGGTTGTTTCATTTGCTATTGTTTTCTCCCATTCAGAAGGCTGTCTTTTCACCTTGCTTATAGTTTCCTTTGTTGTGCAGAAGCTTTTAATTTTAATTAGATCCCGTTTGTTTATCTTTGCTTTTATTTCCAGTATACTGGGAGTTGGATCATAGAGGATCCTGCTGTGATTTATGTCGGAGAGTGTTTTGCCTATGTTCTCCTCTAGGAGTTTTATAGTTTCTGGTCTTACATTTAGATCTTTAATCCATTTTGAGTTTATTTTTGTGTATGGTGTTAGAAAGGGGTCTAGTTTCATTCTTTTACAAGTGGTTGACCAGTTTTCCCAGCACCACCTGTTAAAGAGACTGTCTTTACTCCATTGTGTATTCTTGCCTCCTTTGTCGAAGATAAGGTGTCCATAGGTGTGTGGGTTAATCTCAGGGCTTTCTATTTTGTTCCACTGATCTATATTTCTGTCTTTGTGCCAGTACCATACTGTCTTAATGACTGTGGCTTTGTAGTAGAGCCTGTAGTCAGGCATGTTGATGCCTCCAGTTCCATTTTCTTTCTCAAGATTGCTTTGGCTATTCGAGGTTTTTTGTATATCCATACAAATCTTGAGATTATTTGATCTAGTTCTGTGAAAAATACTGCTGGTAGCTTGATGGGAACTGCATTGAATCTGTAGATTGCTTTAGGTAGTATACTCATTTTCACTATATTGACTCTTCTGATCCATGAGCATGGTATATTCCTCCATCTATTAGTGTCCTCTTTGATTTCTTTCATCAGTGTTTTATAGTTTTCGATATATAGGTCTTTAGTTTCTTTAGGTAGGAATATTCCTAAGTATTTTATTCTTTTCGTTGCAATGGTGAATGGAATTGTTTCCTTAACTTCTTTTTCTGCTTTCTCATTATTAGTGTATAGGAATGCAAGGGATTTCTGAGTGTTGATTTTATATCCTGCAACTTTACTATATTCATTAATTAGCTCTAGTAGTTTTCTGGTTGAGTCTTTAGGATTTTCTATGTAGAGGATCATGTCATCTGCAAACAGTGAGAGTTTTACTTCTTCTTTTCCAATTTGGATTCCTTGTATTTCTTTTTCTGCTCTGATTGCTGTGGCCAAAACTTCCAGTACGATGTTGAAGACTAGTGGTGAAAGTGGACACCCTTGTCTTGTTCCTGACTTTAGGGGAAATGGTTTCAATTTTTCGCCATTGAGGATAATGTGAGCTGTGGGTTTGTCATATATAGCTTTTATTATGTTGAGGTATGTTCCTTCTATTCCTGCTTTCTGGAGAGTTTTTATCATAAATGGATGCTGAATTTTGTCAAAGGCTTTTTCTGCATCTATTGAGATAATCATATGATTTTATTTCTCAGTTTGTTAATGTGATGAATTACATTGATTGACTTGCGGATATTGAAGAATCCTTGCATCCCTGGTATAAAGCCCACTTGGTCATGGTGTATGATCTTTTTAATGTGTTGCTGGATTCTGATTGCTAGGATTTTGTTGAGGATTTTTGCATCTATGTTCATCAGTGATATTGGCCTGCAGTTTTCTTTTTTGTGGTGTCTTTGTCAGGTTTTGGTATTAGGGTGATGGTGGCCTCATAGAATGAGTTTGGAAGTTTACCTTCCTCTGCAATTTTCTGGAATAGCTTCAGTAAGATAGGTGTTAGCTCTTCTCAGAATTTTTGGTAGAATTCAGCTGTGAAGCCGTCTGGACCTGGGGTTTTGTTTAATATCTTAATCTATAAGTTATTAAGCAAGATAAATGGCTTGCTAGAGAAATTCACATGAGTTGGCATATTTTGTATCACAAATTGGTCTAAGAATTGACCATAACTGTAGAAGGTCATACTTGGTTCACTTGTGATCAGACTATTCTAAAAGATGCATGAGTGCTGATGATCTATTGAAAGGGACCTTTATATACCTTGATTCAAGTGAGAAAGCAAGATTCTTTTATTCATAATCCCTTGATGTCCAGTACTAATCAGGATATTTCAAAACTTAAAAAAAAAAATTCTTTGTGGTTTTACTCTCTGCCTAAATTTAAGAAGCTGATGAACTGATGAACTTCTATCTCATCTGGGCATTATTTGGAGTCTGATTATTATCTTAGCCTCTTATTTATAATCTAACTGATTCTAATTATACAGTTTCATTTCTGGAATAGATTCCTCTATCATTATTTTAGAGCCACTAGAGGTATAACAGACCCTTGAGAATAGACTAATACAGCCCAGGGTATTTTATTTTTATGATTCTTTCTGTATCATGTGATTTATCTGCCATTTTACTTTTCACCTATCTTCTTGAATATTATGATCACAATAGGACTAGGAATTTTACTTTGCACAGGCATTGACTAGGTTTGATTTGCTATTTTGGTCAAAATGAGAAAATTAGATAAACTGCTTTTGATTGTTAGTGTTCCTTGTAATGACTTGTTTGTGGAATACAGCGTTGGGGGAACTCAATGCCGTATGTTGTCTGGCCTATTAAGAATTCCTCTAACCCCAGAGAAGTGCAGGAAAGCAAGTGCCATGTTTGCTCACTTCTCTGTGAGCCTTTGTTATTGAGATACGAGTCCCATAGCTTCCAAAGGGGCCATGGGAGGCTTCATCCTTTGGTAACCTCACTGGGGTCGCTTTATGATCTCTGAAATCTCCACTGTGCTGTGCTTAGTCACTCAGTCATGTCCGACTCTTTGCAGCCCCATGGACTATACAGGTTAACTCAAAGAAATTTGGATCTCTGTATGGAGAATTAGATTATAAATGAATGAGTGAAGATCTTACCAGTTATAGAAAAAACAAGCATTTAACACCACTATTACCATATTTCTTCAGGTTATCAATGCCTATTCTCATCATGTGTGTCTTTACTCTGTGAGGTGCCTGTTGGTATCTTGCTGATGGTTAAAAATGCATACTGATTCTATTTTTAAATCATTTCTTAAGGAGGTAACCAATATATTTCCAGTTTGTTATTACACAGAAGCAGTTTATCTAATTTTCTCACTTTGACTCCATTAAGGACTATATCTGCCTAACTATACAACTTTCTTGCCCCTGCCCTGTATTGGATGTACATAATCCAGTACTCTTGCCTGGAAAATCCCATGGATGGAGGAGCCTGGTGGGTTGCAGTCCATGGGGTCGATAAGAGTTGGACACGACTGAGTGACTTCACTTTCACTTTTCACTTTCATGCATTGGAGAAGGAAATGGCAACCCACTCCAGTGTTCTTGCCTGGAGAATCCCAGGGATGGGGGAGCCTGGCGGGCTGCCGTCTATGGGATTGCACAGAGTCGGACGCGACTGAAGCGACTTAGCAGCAGCAGCAATCCATAAGGAGGTCTTTGCTCACATTCCATATGGCAGGGAGCCACCTGTATGTTGCTCACGGATTGCCAAATTCCTTTTGAGACACTCTGTTACCAGTGTCTCTTCCCACACAGTACTGAGAGAGGCTTCCTCTTTCTTTTCTCCTCTTTCTCCAAGCCAGTTACTCTACCCTGGGAAGAAAGTTTTATATCATCTTATACAGCAGGAATTTCATATCCAGTGAGTTTACATAGGATGTTAAATTTACATAAAAAGCAGTGCTCGGTACTTTAAACTTTGGTCCTTAGCATTTATTGGGAAATTTTTGTGTCTAGAGACCTATTTTTTTCTCTCTTAAGTACAAAATATGGCTCTTATAAGGGAAAGCTTGTCTTTTCAGGTGTGTGTGTTTTTGTTTTTTTTTTTTTTGAAATGAGCCTATTTTGCAACACTTTTCCTTTGCACTCCAGCCATGGAGACCTGGGTCAAGAAGATACCCTGGAGGAGGAAATGATAACCCACTCCAGTTTTCTTGCTGGAAGAACCCCATAGGCAGAGGAGCCTGGTGGGTTATAGTCCATGGGATCACAAAGAGTTGGACACGACTGAGCATCTGAGCATATGGTAATCCTAATCTTCCTCAAAGTAATGCCTGTCTCTTGCTGAATAGAGGGAAAGCCAAAAACAAGGAAATGTGAAAAATTATAGTATTAATACACTTTAATATTTCCTACCCTGGAATAGTGGGGAAAGCATGAAATTTGAGGACCTCTGGTTAAAGACAGGCGATGGACACATTTGAACTTCCCAAGTGGATCCACGGTAAAGAATCCACCTGCAAATGCAGGAGACTCAGGAAACATGGGTTCGATCCTCAGGTTGGGAAGATCCTCTGAAGGAGGTCATGACAACCCACTCCAGTATTCTTGCCTGGAAAATTCCATAGACAGGGGCCTGGCAGGCTACAGCCATGGCGTTGCAAAGTTGAACATGAGTTAGTGGTAAGCATGTGATGAACACATTTATTTGCCACACATGAATACACTTCCCAGATTATTTCCTAAACAGCCTAGCAGCAATTTAGCACACACACACACACACACACACACACACACACACACACACACACATATGCATATATATATGTATATATATGAATTTTTAAAGGTATAAGGTAGATGGAAAAGAGAGACAACAACATCAGGAATGTTTTAGAAATGATAGAAAGACTCAGTAGATCTGAGAGAGCTGAGTCATGGAGAAACGATTAAAATACCTCAGTTTGCACAGCAAACCTTGAATATGCTCACAGATTGGCAGTCCCAGATAGCTGAGACAGTGGCGGTGAAGCTGGGGCTGGCTCAAGAGGGCTGACTGAGAGACCCTGAAAGGAACAGCTTCCTCCTTCCCTTCAGCGCTTGCCCCTATTGCAGCCCAACAGTAAACTGAAGGTTTTTCTCTGTAGATAATAAAGCATATTTTTCTCAGTAGGTAATAAGCTGAATTGGACACGTGTAAGAAAGAGAACCACACTGAAACAGGGGTGTTAAATGAAAGGTTACACCTGAATATTAAGACCTTCCTACTCCTGCCCTCTTTTCTCACTGTGCTTCCACAATGTGAGTGAGTGGAAGATGAGTTTTGGGGATTTCAAACAAGTCTAAGAGAAAGTATTTAAAGATACTGATAATGGGATTTCTTAAATGAAAAGATTAGCCACATTGCCCCATGGAAAGGCTGTGATCAAGTAGCCCACAGAATTTACAGTCAGTGTTTTAGATATAAGTGATTAGGTAACAATGAACAATATTTGATGAAGTGTCTAACACAGAGGAGATTAAAGCAAGCAAAACAGATTTATGAAAATGAAACCTTTAAAAAATTAATCATTAATATTCTCAGAAAAATGTGAAATAAGAGCAAGATGCATTTTATGGAATATTCAGAGAAAGACTCTTGAAAATTAATATATACACATGGAAAATTGAAAAGAGAAGTAAGTTTGGAAATTCAGTAGTAAAGAGATATAGTATCTGAATAATAAAACTTCCAGAAAGAGAGAACAGAGAACATGGAAGGAAGGAAAACATTTGTGAATTTATTTGAGAAAAACCCCCAAATTGAAGAAATGACTTTTTAGATTGAAAGGGCCAATAGAGTTCCCAGAACAATGGATGATAGTAAACTCAAATTAAGGCATGAAACGTTAGAAGCAGAACTCTAGACAAACAAGAGATCCTAGAAGCATCAAGAACAGTGGGGTGGTGACTGCACCGTGCAAAGGATCAGAAGTCAGAATATCCTCAGAGTTCCTCACAGCAGCACCAAAAGTAGCAAAGTGGCAGAGTGAAGTCTTCCAAATTTTGAGGATAAACAATATCCAATCTAAAATTGTATGTGTAGCAGAATCATCAATTAGGTATGAAGGAAGTCTAAAATATATTCAGACATACAAAAATCTCAAAAACGTAGCTCCTAAAAACTCTTTCTTGGGAAGCTACAAGAGGGATAGCTTTGCTAAAATAAGGGGATGCACACAAAAAAAGAGGAATTAATGGGATTCAGGAAATAAGGACGCCACCTCAAGGAAGAGATTGTGAAAAGAATGCGCAGGATGAGAACTGTGCTCTAGCACAAAGGGCAAGCATCTCAGGGTGAAACAAGTTGGAGAAGTCTAGGAGAAATGTCGCCAATAAGAAAACATTTTTAAAAATGCCTAGTATGTTTAAATACATTGAAAGATGTAGCAAATTGGAGAAGAGATTGGAAACACATTAACATTAAGCACACTGGGAACCAGAACAGTTACTAAATCTGAAGGAAACAAGTTGTGCAAGAAAAGAAATCAAATTCTACTTAGCTGCAAATATGAAATAGACATAATAAAGTCAGTCCTGAATGCAGTATACTGTTATTAGGAGGGGATGGAAGGAGAGGGCAGAATGGAATGGATGGCCATACAGAAATGATGAAAGGGTGCTTCAGTCTCGTCTTTCATTGTGGAAAGCCGATAGTTCATCTGTCCCTCCTGCCCACCCCTTGTCCCCACCCTGATCTAGTGGAACACTGTAAATAGGAATATTTGGTAACGTGGAGGTAAATATCCAAAGAAACAGCTCAAAAGACTTACAGGAAGTTCACTCTGAGGAGCTGGACATGGTGAAAAGTAGAGCTGTGAAGACTAATAGCTTTCATAATGAGCCCTTTCATGTTCGTGTTAGTTGCTCAGCCATGTCTGACTCTGCAACCCTGTGGGCTGCAGCCTGCACGGCCCCTCTCTGTCCATGGAATTCTCCAGGCAAGACTACCGGAAGGGTTGCCATTTCCTTCTCCAGGGGAATCTTCCTGACCCAGGGATCAAACCCAGATTTCCTGCATTGTAGGCAGATTCTTTACCGTCTGAGCCATGAGAGAAGCCCAGATAACTCTATGTCTATCATTGATTAAGACAAACTTGAATTGAGACAGAAAGAAATGGTGTGAAATTGGAAGTGAAACTATTTTCCAGTCACAAATCTCTCTGTCTCTATCTCGTTCTCTCTCTCTCTCTTTAAACTGTTTGACTTAACCCCTCAGAACCTCTCTTTCTTCACAAGGAAAGTCATGACTGAATGAAATAATTCATATAAAGCACTTAATTATAGTAAGTGCTAGCCTTAGGTAAGCTTCAGCAAATGGCAGGCCTTAACTCCTCTTTATATGTGTTTCCAAGCCTCTATAGAGAAGGGTTAGGGTTACCAAGATTCAAAAACTGTTTCACACAGCTAAAACAATAAGTCACATTCGCCTGAGAGTCTCAGCTCTGAACCCACATTTCACCACGGCCTTGTCTGTTACCTACCTACTGTACCAACTATCTTTACTTGTAGATGGAAACTGCTTTTTATCCTTATTCCAAACAGTGCCAGATTCATAATAGACACTTACCATTTGAATTAATGTTATTAGACTGTTACATCAACATGTCTAAATTTACATAATAGAAATAAAAATGTTTTCAAAGTATACTATAATACAGTTTATTTTTAAAATAAAGTGACAGTCAACCTGATCCAAGCTTGTTAATCATTGTTTTTGTTCAGTTGCTCAGTTGTGTCTGACTCTTTGCAGCCCCATGGACTGCAGCCCACCAGACTTCCCTGTTCTTCACCATCTCCCAGAGGTTGCTCAAACTCATGTCCATCAAGTCAGCGATGCCTTCCACCATCTCAGCCTCTGTTGTCCCTTTCTTCTCCTGTCTTCAATCTTCCCCAGCATCAGAGTCTTTCTTTTCCAATGAGTCAGTTCTTCACATCAAGTGGCCAAAGTATTGGAGCTTCAACTTCAGCATCCGTCCTTCCAATGAATATTCAGGGCTGATTTCCTTTAGGATTGACTGGTTAGATCTTCTTGCAGACCAAGGGACTCTCAAAAATCTTTTCCAACACCACAATTCAAAAGCATCAATTCTTCCAGGCTCAGCCTTCTTTATGGTCCAACTCTCACACCCATACATGACTATTGGAAAAAACCATAACTTTGACTATATGGAACTTTGTTAGCAAAGTAACGTCTCTGCTTTTTATTTATTTATTTTTTTGCATATTAATTTTTATTTTATTTTATTTTATTTTTTTAATTATAATACTGTATTTGTTTTGCCATACATTGACACAAATCAGCCATAGGTGAACACAATCTCCCAATGCCGAAGCCCCCTCCCACCTCCCACCCCACATCCTCTACTTGAATCATCCTGTGCATCAGCCCCATGCATCCTGCATCCTACATTGAACATAGATTGGCGCTTCGTTTCTTACAAGAAAATATACATGTTTCATTGCCATTCTCCCAAACCATCCCACCCTCTCCCTCTCCCTCAGAGTCCAAAAGTCCACTCTATACCTCTGTGTCTCTTTGTTGTCTCACATATAGGGTCATCATTACTGTCTTCTAAATTCCATATATATGTGTCAGTATACTGTACTGGTGTTTTTCTTTCTGGCTTACTTCACTCTGTATAATCGGTTCCAATTTCCTCCATCTCATTAGAACTGAGTCAAATTTATTCTTTTTAAGGGCTGAGTAGTATTCCATTGTGTATATGTACCACAGCTTTCTTATCCAATCATCTGCTGATGGACATCTAGGTTGCTTCCATGTCCTGGCTATTATAAACAGCGCTGCAATGAACATTGGGGTACATGTGTCTCTTTCAATTCTGGTTTCCTCAGTGTGTATGCCCAGCAGTGGGATTGCTGGGTCATAAGGCAGTTCTATTTGCAATTTTTTAAGGAATCTCCACACTGTTTTCCATAATGGCTATACTAGTTTGCATTCCCACCAGCAGTGTAAGAGGGTTCCCTTTTCTCCACATCCTCTCCAGCATTTATTGCTTGTAGACTTTTGGATCGCAGCCATTCTGACTGGTGTGAAATGGTACCTTACTGTGGTCTTGATTTGCATTTCTCTGATAATGAGTGATGTTGAACATCTTTCATGTGTTTGTTAGCCATCCGTATGTCTTCTTTGGAGAAATGCCTATTTAGTTCTTTGGCTCATTTTTTTTTTATTGGATCATTTATTTTTCTGGAGTTGAGCTGCATAAGTTGCTTATATATCTTTGAGATTAGTTGTTTGTCAGTTGTTTCATTTGCTATTGTTTTCTCCCATTCAGAAGGCTGTCTTTTCACCTTGCTTATAGTTTCCTTTGTTGTGCAGAAGCTTTTAATTTTAATTAGATCCCATTTGTTTATCTTTGCTTTTATTTCCAGTATACTGGGAGTTGGATCATAGAGGATCCTGCTGTGATTTATGTCGGAGAGTGTTTTGCCTATGTTCTCCTCTAGGAGTTTTATAGTTTCTGGTCTTACATTTAGATCTTTAATCCATTTTGAGTTTATTTTTGTGTATGGTGTTAGAAAGGGGTCTAGTTTCATTCTTTTACAAGTGGTTGACCAGTTTTCCCAGCACCACCTGTTAAAGAGACTGTCTTTACTCCATTGTGTATTCTTGCCTCCTTTGTCGAAGATAAGGTGTCCATAGGTGTGTGGGTTAATCTCAGGGCTTTCTATTTTGTTCCACTGATCTATATTTCTGTCTTTGTGCCAGTACCATACTGTCTTAATGACTGTGGCTTTGTAGTAGAGCCTGTAGTCAGGCATGTTGATGCCTCCAGTTCCATTTTTCTTTCTCAAGATTTCTTTGGCTATTCGAGGTTTTTTTGTATATCCATACAAATCTTGAGATTATTTGATCTAGTTCTGTGAAAAATACTGCTGGTAGCTTGATGGGAACTGCATTGAATCTGTAGATTGCTTTAATATGCTGTCTGTGTTGGTTATAGCTTTTCTTCTAAGGAGCAAGCATCTTTTAATTTCATGGATGTGGTCACCATCTGAAGTGATTTTTGGAGACCAAGAAAACAAACTCTGTCACTGTTTCCATTATTTCCCCATTTATTTGCCATGAAGTGATGGGACCGTATGCCATAATCTGAGTTTTTTGAATGTTGAGTTTTAAGCCAGCTTTTTCACTCTCCTCTTTCACCTCATCAAGCGGATCTTTGGTTCTCCTTCACTTTCTGCAATAAAGGTGGTGTCATCTGCATATCTAAAGTTATTGATATTTTCCTGGCAATCTTGATTCCAGCTTGTGCTTCATTCATTCCAGCATTTCACATGGCATACTGTGCATATAAGTTAAATAAGCAGGGTGACAATATACAGCCTTGACGTACTCCTTTTCCTATCTGGAACCAGTCTGTCGTTCCATGTCCAGTTCTAACTGTTGCTTCCTGACCTGCATACAGATTTCTCAGGAGGCAGGTCAGGTGGTCTGGTATTCCCATCTCTTTCAGAATTTTCCACACTTTGTTGTAATTCACACAGTCAAAGGCTTTACTATAGTCAGTGAAGCAGAGTTTTTGTTAATGTATGTCAGAAATATCTATTTTTAAAATTCTGTGGCAATTCTTCTTCAGTTTGAGTTCCATAATGTCCATGGCCTTATTGCCCCATTTCTTCTCTGGATACAAGGTGTCCTTCATACACATACCACAGAGAGGAGTGGAGAGTAGACACTAGATGCATAATTTTGTACTGACTTGAAATAAAGCCATTGTGAGATATTTTCCTGAATGAGAAAGTTGTCAAAAAGAACCTAAGAGTAGATGAAATAATAAATCCTTTGCATAATATTTTGAAGTCTAAATAAAATGTGATAGTTTGGTTTGTATATATAAATAATATAACATAGGACAAGATGGTAATAATCCTTATCTAATTCTCAGAGAAAAACAGCTTGATAAGTACTGTTAAATTCTCATCACTTCATTAAGTGTAGAAATCTAGAAGGTATCATAAAAGACAAGGATGATAAGCAGCTGGTGAATCATTTGTGAGGAAAGATTAAGGTAATTAAGCAAAAAAAAGTTGGATGAATAGTAATGAAGAAATGTAACAATATTGCATATCTGGAAAATGAGCACATTAGAAAAAAATTGAGAAACAGTAAGATGAACAGTTATAATGACAACTCATGCAAGTTTGGTTGGCATTTTAAATCAATTGGTATAGTGTGTTTGTGGCAGTGTTATTTTAAATGGAACCATGTTAAATGTAATCTTCCAAAGAACAGAATTCCAGGAAAATCAATTTATTAGTTCTGTCTTCGTTGTTTGCTATAGATGGTCAAGATTTGCAATAATCCTCCTGGTTTACTTTCATTAATTTTTTTCATCTTGTTAATATTTAGCTAAATTTATTTCAAAATATTTATTTTTTAGACATGTGGAAAAAATTTCAAATTAATTATTTAAACTTTGCAGCTTATTGTTAGGAAACAGATTGACATTGAATCCAACATACATTCTGTTAAGCTTTTTTTCCCTTTAAAAGAAAAAGAAAGATTGTTAACATACTCTGTTTCTCAAGAGAATATTTTATATTTGTTGTCTTTAGTGACTTTTCTTATCTATGCAAATTATGACAAAGAATCTGAGTAGTGGAGGGCAGGACCTTCCTACTATAAATGAAATACTATAAATGAAACATATTTTCATTTATAGTAGTGGAGGGCAGGACCTGCCTACTATAAATGAAATATATTTTTCATTATATCTTCAGTATCTAGCACAGTTCTTGGTACCTCTATGTATCCAATAAATATTTTTAAGTAAATGAATATGTGTATGTCTATAATGGACATTCTATCTGTACATTTCTAGCAAATCAGAAAATAAAGTTTCCTTAAGGTTGTGTATCTGGGTTTCCCAGGTAACAGCAGTGGTAAAGAACCCACCTGCCGATGCAGGGGACATACGAGTTGTGGGTTTGATCCCTGGGTCGGGAAAATCCCCTGGAGGAGGGGATGGCGACCCACTCCAGGATTCTTGCCTGAAGAACACCATGGACAGAGCAGCTTGGTGGGCTAGGTCCATGGGGTTGCAAAGAGCTGGACATGACTGAAATGACTTAGCACTGCACAAGGTTACATATGCTTCTCTTCTAACTGGGTGGAGGTCATAGGTTTAGTAGCCAAATGTGGAATCCAAATTGTTGTTGCCCCTTGGAGTGAGAAGTTGGGGCATATATTTTTAGATGAATAGCCAATAATGCTATTATTATCTTGATCTATTTATCCATTCTGCATCCATGTAGAGCAGTGGTTCTCTCAACCTGAAATAAGAGACTTAAGAAATATAGTGAAGAAAGAGAGCCAGAGGAATTCGACAGATGAGGTTAAGCAGGAAGAGAAACACAGGTCAGAAGCTACCAGTTTTCAGTTTTATTTCTACATTTTTATTTCTGAACTTTGATTCATTGGAAAGGTTTTTACTTGATTTCTGGACACAATTTGTGACAGTTTTACTACCAGGAGGGAAAGTTCTCAAAGCAAAGGAAATAAATACTACAGGTTCTACATCAGTTCTGCTTGCCCCTGAATCTATTCTGTGTGCTTAGTTCAGGTTATCGGGCTGCTGTTGAAACCTACAATATCCTATGGTAGACACAGCATATTTAATAACTGGTCCTTTTACATGGTAGTCTCCTTATTCACCACTTTTTAACTTGGAATTTTCTCTTTTATCTGGCTGCAGTACATCTTAAAGTAATTTTTAAGGGGACATGTACATGGTGTTTCTTCTGCATCCTTTGCTTATCTGAAAATTTTGTGTTGTTTTCACATATTAATCAATGATTTGGTAGATAGGAAATTTTGAGTAAAACTATTTTCACTGAGGACTCTATAAATTTTCCAGTGTCTTCTGGCACTACTTGTTGCAAAGAAGTCTGAGACTTGCCTGGCTTCCTATCCAAATCCCACTTTTAAAATTTGCAAAACAATGAAACTCACACACATGCAAATCCCACAGGAAAGTAAAACCTACCCACAATTCATTTGTCATTTTTGGGGGCCACAAACCTCGAGAGCTTATTGGTAGAGGTTAAATAGATGTTATAGCAATAACACAATAAATCATTTATATCTATACCCTAAATTAATGTATTATAGAGGTTAAATAGCACATTGTTTATGTTTCATGAACTTTCCCTATGCTGTGTCATATCTACACATAACATGTATATATTTGTACATTTATTTTTTGAATCAGAAGTCATTCTACATATTGATCAACTAGTTGCTTTTTAAATCTAGTAATATGTCATTTACTTCATTTTATATCAGTTCATTTAGCTGTTCATGTAGAATATCCAAAATTTAATGAAAACACTCCTGTCTTCCAACTATATATCTAGATGAGACCAGATTTTGTTTGAAAAGCTACAGTCAAAGCAACACTATTTCAACAGAATAAATAGGTAAACATAAAGGAAAATACTTGTTTTCTATTTAAGCCAGACACTGAGATTTGCAAAACATATAAAACAATTCTACTCTCTTTGCTAAATAATTTTTGTTTTATGAAGCAATTATTTTACATATAAATGTTATCTTCTCATAAGATAGTTTTCTTATTGTTATTTTAAAATTAATGCATATTTAAATGATTTCTCTGGTTTAATTTCCTACATAGTATTAATAGTAGATATAACCCATCTGGAAGAGACTTTCTGGAGACCCTCAAATTTTTTTTTTAATTGCAAAGAGATTCTGAGACTAAAATTTGTAGGTTTGTTGGCATATAGGATGAGATTTGTTTTCAGCTACCAGTTCATTCAGTTCAGTTGCTCAGTCGTGTCTGACTCTTTGTGATTCCACAGACCATAGCATGCCAGGCCTCCCCTGTCCATCACCAACGACTGGAGTCCACTCAAACCCATGTCCACTGAGTCGGTGATGCCATCCAACCATCTCATCCACTGGCGTACCCTTCCCCTTCCATCTTCAGTCTTTCCCAGAATCAGGGTCTTTTCCAGTGAGTCAGCTCTTTGCATCAGGTGGCCAAAGTATTGGAGTTTCAGCTTCAGCATCAATCCTTCCAATGAACACTCAGGACTGATCTCCTTTAGGATGGATTGGTTAGATCTCCTTGCAGTCCAAGGAATTCTCGAGAGTCTTCTCCAACACCACAGTTCAAAAGCATCAATTCTTCACTCAGCTTTCTCAACTCTCACATCCATATATGACTACTAGAAAAGCCATAGCCTTGACTAGTTGGACCTTTATTGGCAAAGTAATGTCTCTACTTTTTAAAATGCTGTCTAGGTTGGTCATAACTTTCCTTTCAAGGAGTCAATGTCCTTTAATTTCATGGCTGCAGTCACCATTTGCAGTGATTTTGAAGCCCCCCAAATAAAGTCAGCCAATGTTGCCACTGTTTCCCCATCTATTTCCCATGAAGTGATGGGACCAGATGCCATGATCTTCGTTTTTTATTGTTGAGCTTTAAGCCATCTTTTTCCACTCTCCTTTTTCACTTTGATGTAGAGACTCTTTAGTTCTTCTTCACTTTCAGCCATAAGGGTGGCATCATCTGCATATCTGAGGTTATTGATATTTCTCCTGGGAATCTTGATTCCAGCTTGTGTTTCTTCCAGTCCAGCATTTCTCATGATGTACTCTGCATAGAAATTAAATAAGCAGGGTGACAATATACAGCCTTGACGTACTCCTTTTCCTATTTGGAACCAGTCTGTCATTCCATGTCCAGTTCTAACTGTGGCTTCCTGACCTGCATACAGATTTCTCAAGAGGCAGGTCAGGTGCTCTGGTATTCCCATCTCTTGCAGAATTTTCCACAGTTTATTGTGATCCACATAGTCAAAGACTTTGACATAGTCAATAAAGCAGAATTATATGTTTTTTCTGGAATTCTCCTGCTTTTTCAGTGATCCACAGGATGTTGGTCATTTGACCTCTGGATTCTCTGCCTTTTCTAAAACCAGCTTGAACATCTGGAAGTTCATGGGTCATGTATTGTTGAATCCTTGCTTGAAGAATTTTGAGCATTACTTTAATAGCGTGTGAGATGAGTGCAATTGTGTGTGGTAGTTTGAGCATTCTTTGGCATTGCCTTTGGGACTGGAATGAAAACTGACCTTCTCCAGCCCTGTGGCCACTGCTGAGTTTTCCAGATTTTCTGACATATTGAGTGCAGCACTTTCACAGCATCATCTTTCAGGATTTGAAATAGTTCAACTGGAATTTCATCACCTCCACTAGCTTTGTTCATAGTGATGCTTCCTGAGGCACATTTGACTTCACGTTCCAGGATGTCTGGCTCTAGGTGAGTGATCACACCATTGTTATCTGGGTCATGAAGATCTTTTTGTATAGTTCTTCTGTGTATTCTTGCTACCTGTTCTTAATATTTTCTCCTTCTGTCAGGTCCATACCATTTATCGAGCCCATCTTTGAATTAAATTTTCCCTTGGTATCTCTAACTTTCTTGATGAGATCTCTAGTCTTTCCCATTCTATTTTTTTTTCTCTGTTTCTTTGCTGAGGAAGGTTTTCTTATCTCTCCTTGCTCTTCTTTGGAACTCTGCATTCAAATGGGTATATCTTTCCTTTTCTCCTTTGCTTTTTGCTTTTCCTCTTTTCACAGCAATTTTAAGGCCTCCTCAGACAGACAGTTTGCTTTTTTGCCTTTCTTTTTCTAGGGGGTGGTCTTGATCCCTTTCTCCTGTAGAATGTCACAAACCTCTATCCATAGTTCATCAGGGACTATTTTATCAGATGTAATCCCTTAAGTCTATTTCTTAATTCCCACTATATAGTCATAAGGGATTTGATTTGGGTCATACCTGAATGGTCTAGTGGTTTTCCCCACTTTCTTCAATTTAAGTCTGAATTTGGCAGTAAACAGTTCATGATCTGGCCACAGTCAGCTCCCAGGCTTGTTGTTGCTGACTGTATAGAGCTTCTCCTTTGGCTGCAAAGGATAAAATCAATCTGATTTCAGTGTTGACCATCCGGTGATGTCCATGTGTAGAGCCTTCTCTTGTGTTGTTGGAAGGGGTGTTTGCTATAACCAGTGTGTTCTCTTGGCAAAACTCTATTAGCCTTTGCCCTGCTTCATTCTGTGCTCCAAAGCCAAATCTGTTATTCCAGGTGATATAGCCCCTCAATAAACCTTTGGTTGAAGCTACACCTGGAATGCCTCTAGCTGCTTGCTAAGTGATTTATGTGCTAGCCTTACACCCTCTGTGGATCTTACTGAGAGAGGGGCTGTGATGCATTGCTTCCACACCCTATATTCAACATGTGCTTTCTCAGCTATTTGCCTCAGAAATACTTCAGTATAAAAATAGTGTCTAGAAATGGAATGGTTAACTTCTGAAAGATGCTGTGAGAGTCAGGTCTTTGTTGCCATCTATATACATATGCGAGGGCTTCCCAGGTGGCACTAGTGGTAAGAACCGGCCTGCCAATGCAGCTTAGACATGAGAGATGTGGGCTTGATCACTGGGTTGGCAACATCCCCTGGAGTAGGAAATGGCAGCACATTCCAGTATTCTTGCCTGGAGAATTTCATGGACAGAGGAACCTTGCAGGCTGCAGTCCATGGGGTTGCACAAAGTTGGAGATAATTGAAGCAACTTAGCACATTTTTGGTTTTATTTCTGAATAGCCATTGATAAATACACACACATATAAATGTACTTAGCATTTTACTATCTAAATTTTAGATAGAAATTTCTGCCTTACTGATGAACCTATCTGCAGGGCAGCAGTGGAGGTACAGACATAGAGAACAGACTCGTGGACACAGTGAGGGAAGGAGAGGAAGGGAGGAGCTGAAAAAGTAGCATGAAACATACACATTGTCACATGTAAAATTGACCCAAGTGGGAATTTGCTGTGTGACACAGGGAGCTCAACCTAGTGCTGTGTGACAGCCTAGAGGGGGTGGGAGATGGAAAGGCGGTCAGGAGGAAGGGGACAGATGTATCCCTGCAGTTGATTCATATTTATGTATGGCAGATGCCAATGCAATTATAATCCAATTTAGAAAATTAAATGTAACTTTCCAATTTGCTAATAAGCAAATTGACTCAAGGACACAAAATTATGCAGATAACTCAAATTCCCTAAATTGATGTTAGTTCCAAATAGGAAAAGGAGTACATCAAGGCTGTATATTGTCTCACTGCTTATTTAAAATACATGCAGAGTACATCATGAGAAACGCTGGGCTGGAAGAAACACAAGCTGGAATCAAGATTGCCAGGAGAAATATCAATAACCTCAGATATGCAGATGACACCACCCTTATGGCAGAAAGTGAAGAAGAACTAAAGAGCCTCTTGAAGAAAGTGAAAGAGGAGAGTGAAAAAGTTGGCTTAAAGCTCAACATTCAGAAAATGAAGATCATGGCATCCGGTCCCATCACTTCATGGGAAATAGATGGAGAAACAGTGGAAACAGAGTCAGACTTTATTTTTGGGGGGCTCCAAAATTACTGCAGATGGTGATTGCAGCCATGAAATTAAAAGACACTTACTCCTTGGAAGCAAATTTATGACCAACCTAGATAGCATATTCAAAAGCAGAGACATTGCTTTACTGACTAAGGTTTGTCTAGTCAAGGCTATGGTTTTTCCAGTGGTCATGTATGGATGTGAGAGTTTGACTGTGAAGAAGGCTGAGGGCCAAAGAATTGATGCTTTTGAACTGTGGTGTTGGAGAAGACTCTTGAGAGTCCCTTGGACTGCAAGGAGATCCAGCCAGTCCATTCTGAAGGAGACCAGCCCTGGGATTTCTTTGGAAGGAATGATGCTAAAGCTGAAACTCCAGTACTTTGGCACCTCATGTGAAGAGTTGACTCACTGGAAAAGACTTTGATGCTGGGAGGGATTGGGGGCAGGAGGAGAGGGGGATGACAGAGGATGAGGTGGCTGGATGGCATCACTGACTTGATGGACGTGAATCTGAGTGAACTCTGGGAGTTGGTGATGGACAGGGAGGCCTGGCGTGCTGCGATTCATGGGGTCGCAAAGAGTTGGACACAACTGAGCGACTGAACTGAACTGAGACCCAAGAATTCTGGCCTTACACCCCTACTCTGTCTCCTCAGTCCCAGTAATACTCCCAAGGGGGATATTATACATACATACATGCATGCATACAAACAAGGAACAGTGTTAAATGGGAACTTTCTCATTGGAACCCAGATCACTTGACCAGAAAATCCAAAGATTTTATGTGGGGAATCTTGATCTTTCTCAAACAAAATTCAAGATTCCAAGGGAAGTTAGAGTCAAAGTGAGAAAGTAGAACAAGGTATATGAAAAATAATGCTGAATCTCTCATAAGGGAAAAGATGTTCTGACTTGCAGGATAAGAGCAGAGACAAATGGGAGGAATGAGTTGATGTGCTCAGAAGATTAGATTGTGGCAAGATGCTTGCTCCTTGGAAGAAAAACTATGACCAACCTAGACAGCGTATTAAAAAGCAGAGACATTACTTTGCTGACAAAGGTCTATCTAGTCAAAGCTGTGGTTTTTCTAGTAGTCATGTATGGATGTGAGGATTGGACCATGAAGAAAGCTGAGCACCGAAGAATTAATGCTTTTGAACTGTGGTGTTGGAGAAGACTCTTGAGAGTCCCTTGGACTGTAAGAAGATCCAACCAGTCCACCCTAAAGGAGATCAGTCCTGAACATTCATTGGAAGGACTGATGCTGAAGCTGAAGATCCAACACTTTGGCCTCCTGATGCAAAGATCTGACTCATTGGAAAAGACTCTACTGCTGGGAAAGATTGAAGGTGAGAGGAGAAGGGGATGACAGAGAATGAGATGGTTGGATGGTATCACCGACTCAATGGACATGAGTTTGAGCAAGCTCCAGGAGTTGGTGATGGACAGGGAGGCCTGGCATGCTGCAGTCCATGGGGTTGCAAAGAGTTGGACAGGACTGAGCGACTGAACTGAACTGCAGCTTGTGAACAAGATAGGAAGAATGCCAAAGAGCTATTATCACATGCTTCATCTCCTAGTGCACTTTAACCTCTCCTGCTTGCCATATGGCCGAGTAAGGGCCTTGGAATCTGACCAATCAGATTCATGTTTACCCTTCCTAGTGAGAAGTGAGATGGAAAGAGATATTGAACAGGGACATAGATATTCTCCTTTCCTCTATTCTAGGGACACTTGGGCTAAGTTATAAGAGCTTAGTATGGATCCCAGGTTACTGATGTTCTAATAGAATCCACTACTTAATATGTCAAGGACAATAAGGACTGGTGACATCTTTTCAAATAAGTGTTGTTTCATGTTAAATAGCAGTATAGTTTAAACCCCTTTCATATTAATATTCACCTTATTAACTTGAATTATTTTCTAGACTAGTTATAGGCACATGTTCCTGGTATTTTGAATAAAAAGGTGATTCTTCTTCTTTCCCACTTAGTATGTTATGTTGTCAGGTACCAGAAGCAACCTAAATAGAAAATTGATTATATCATTTAATAATTGTCAAAGCTTTGGCTTGAAATCAGCTATCCTAATCCCAAAGCATTATATTTTTGGCAGTGATTCTTTATCACTTAATTAACTTCCATGCAACACTCTGACAGAGCAGGTCAAGTCATTCAATTACCTGACAATATATTTTATAACTAATCGATCTTGAAGGATTCCCAAAGAAGCTACTTTGCATTAAATGAGATCTTATATGGGCTTTATTGAAAATTTATTAAGTCAGTAGTAGGATAATGTTAAAAACCATATTGAAATTTTCCCATGGTCACATAATTTTGGCTACACTCTTTGGGGCAGAGCAGTGAGCCTTCTTCATATGTGTATTGGAAAGAATAGAACTTTTCCAAAGTCCAAATTCAGCCTACCTATAGATGCCTGTCTGACACACCTTATGAAATGAGAGTGGCTACACTTTTATGTCCACGTCTGGACATATTACCTGGAGTAACAGGCAAATTTGGCCTTGGAGTGCAGACTGAAGCAGGGCAAAGGCTAATATAGTTTTGCCAAGAGAACGCACTGATCATAGCAAACACTCCTCCAACAAGAGAAGACTACACATGGACATTACCAGGTGGTCAATACTGAAATCAGATTCATTATATTGTTTGCTGCCAAAGATGGAGAAGCTCTATACAGTCATCAAAAACAAGACCAGGAGCTGACTGTGGCTCAGATCATGAGCTCATTAGTGCCAAATTCAGACTTTAACTGAAGAAAGTAGGGAAAACCACTAGACCATTCGGGTATGACCTAAATCAAATCCCTTATGATTATACAGTGGAAATGACAAAAAGATTCAAGGGATTAGGTCTGATAGACAAAGTACCTGAACAACTATGGAGGGAGGTTCGTGACATTGTACAAGAGACAGTGATCAAGACCATCCCCAAGAAAAATGCAAAAAGGCAAAATGGTTGTCTGAGGAGGCCTTAAGAATGGCTATGAAAAGGGAAGTGAAAGGCAAAGAGAAAAGGAAAGATATACCCATTTGAATGCAGAGTTCTAAAGAATAGCAAGGAGAGATAAGAAAGCCTTCCTCAGCGATCAATGCAAAGAAATAGAGGATAACAATAGGATGGGAAAGACTAGAGATCTCTTTAAGAAAATTAGAGACATTAGAGGAAATTTTCATGCAAAGATAGGCATAATAAAGGACAGAAATGGTATGGACCTAACAGAAAGCAGAAGATATGAAGAAGAGGTGAAAGGAATACACAGAAGAACTGTAAAAAGATCTTCATGACCCAGATAATCATGATGGTGTGATCACTCACCTAGAGCCAGACGACATGGAATGCAAAGTAAACTGGCCCTTAGGAAGCATCACTACAAACAGAGCTAGTGGAGATAATGGAATTCCAGTTGAGCTATTTCACATCTTAAAAGATGATGCTGTGAAAGTGTTGCACTCAATATGCCAGCACATTTGGAAAACTCAGCAGTGGACGCAGGACTGGAAAAGGTCAGTTTTCATTCCAACCCCAAAGAAAGGCAATGCCAAAGAATGCTAAAACTACCACATAATTGCACTCATCTCACATGCCAGTAAAGTAATGCTCAAAATTCTCCAAGCCAGGCTTCAGCAATACAGGTATTGTGAACTTCCAGATGTTCAAGCTGGTTTTAGAAAAGGCAGAGGAACCAGAGATCAAACTGCCAACATCCACTGGATCATTGAAAAAGCAAGAGAGCTCCAGAAAAACATCTACTTCTGATTTATTGACTATGCAGAAGCCTTTGACTGTGTGGGTCACTGCAAACTGTGGAAAATTCTGAAGGAGATGGGAATACCAGACCACCTGACCTGCCTCCTGAGTAATCTGTAGGCAGGTCAAGAAGAACAGTTAGAACTGGATGTGGAACAACAGACTGGTTCCAAATAGGAAAAGGAGTACATCAAGGCCATATGGTGTCTTACTGTTTATTTATTTATTTTTAAATTTTTAATTTTTTTTTACTTTACAATATGGTGTTTGTTTAACTTACATGCAGAGTATATCATGTGAAATGCTGAGGTGGATGAATCTCAAGCTGGAATCAAGATTGCCAAGGGAAATATCAATAACCTCAGATATGCAGATGACACCACCCTTATGGCAGGCAGGAAAGAGGAACTGAAGAGCCTTTTGATGAAGGTGAAAGAGGAGAGTGAAAAAGTTTACTTAAAACCCAACATTCAAATAATAAAGATCATGGCATCCAGTCCTATCACTTCAGGCAAAATAAATGGGAAAAAATGGAAGCAGTAACCAACTTTTTTTTTTTTTTGGCTACAAAATTACTGTAGATGGTAACTACAGCCTTGAAATTAAAAGACTTGCTTCTTGGAAGAAAAACTAAGACAATCTAGGCATTATAAACAGCGGAAACATCACTTTGCCAACAAAGTTTCATCTGTTCAAAGCTACAGTTTTTCCAGTAGTCATGTATGGATGTCAGCTGGACCATAAAGAAGGCTGAGGGCTGATGCTTTCAAACTGTGGGGTTGGAGAAGACTCTCTTGAGAATCCCTTGGAAAGTAAGGAGATCCAACCAGTCCATGCTAAAGGAAATCAGTCCTGAATTTTCATTGGAAGGACTGATGCTGAAGCTACTTTGGCCATCTGATGCAAAGAGCTGACTCACTGGAAAAGACCCTGATGCTGGGAAAGATTGATGGTGGGAAGTAAAGGGAGGACAGAGAGTGGGATGGTTTGATGGCATCATCGACTCACTGGACATGAGTTTGAGCAAACCTCCAGATATAGCGAGGGCCAGGGAAGCCTGGCATGCTGCAGTCCATGGAGTTGCAGAGTTAGACATGACTGAGTTAGTGAAGAGCAGCACCTCTAGAATACAGAGCCTTTCTCTTCTCTCATGCCTCTGGATGTTCATGTTCTCTGTCCCTTCTTACTTTCCCCCTGGTGCCTAAACCTAATTATGAATCTAGTACCTTGTGGTCTGCTCACTGACTTTGCATGGTGATCATAAATGCAGTCTTTGACCTATGAAAAAAACATTTTATGGCTGATTCATCATGTCTTGATGACTTTGAATCCTGTAACTTGAAACTGTGGAGGGGAGAAAACATCAGTATAATTGGCTAAATTCATTGGGTTTATAGCATTGTTCCCTTTCATTGCGTCAAAGCAGCGAAAATAAACTGCATGGAATCTGTTATGGGTCTTGGGAATTAGGAAAGTTTATTGAGCTTATGATGCCGTCCCATGCCAGGCTTGACAAAGGAAATGTGAACAAAGACTAGTGGATAGGCACTTGGTGATGACCGTGATGACTGCTCCAGGGGTGTTCAACTCTGCAAAACTCTGCCTTTTCATCCCAGCATAATGCTTCACACTTTAAAGTACCAGCACCTTTCATTAATTCAGCAAATGTTTATTTCATGCTCATTAAGGGCAAGGCATCGTACTTAATAAATTAACAAAAGAGGTAGAAAAGAAGTTTCCATTTCTAAGTAGCTTATCACTTTAAAAAAATTCTAAGACTTATAATTTTGCCTAATAAGCCACGATAAAAGCATCTGCCTACAATGCAGGAGACCCGGGTTCAATCCCTGGGTTGGGAAGATCCCCTGGAGAAGGAAATGGCAACCCACTCCAGTACTCTTGCCTGGAAAATCCCATGGATGGAGGAGCCTGGTGGGCTGCAGTCCGTGGGGTTGCAAAGAGTTGGACACGACTGAGGGACTTCACTTTCACTTTTCAGTTATTCCAACCTTCTTACCACTCACCAATATAGTTTAATTCTGAATTCTCCCAGTAACCAATATGCATCAAAATCGGTAAATTGAATACATTTTTATAGAGCAAAGAATAGCCTTGAGCCCCCTCACCTCTTTTTAAATCTGTTTGGGATATTCTGTTTTTAACACCACAAAGACTGACTCTAGTCTTCTGGAGATTAAGAGAAATATAGTGAGTGATAAAGCTATACTTCATCACAGAAACCTTCAGCTGGGGAAAATGGCAAGAGACGACTGATACGTAGTTCTAGTTTACATTGCATGTTATATACATGGTGTGTGTGTGAGTAAAAAGACACTCCACTTAATTAGTTCACTTCAGCATATATTAAGATTTTTTTCTGTTAGTACATGAATATTTGGTTTTCATGGGTGTTTCAATGACTTTCTCAGTTTATGATATCATCTCTTTAAACATTCTCTTATTATCACTTAAGTCGTTGCCAGTTTTTCATATTGTAATCCCTACTGCAGTTAACAAGTTATGCATTCTCTTGCTGAACATGTGCAAGGACAAGCAGCATCTATAGGCAGAATCAGAAGATTCAAGTCCTACCTATACATACTAGTGTATTTTGTATGAAGTTCAAATTTTGCACTGACTTATCTCTGAAATTGTAGCACACTGATTTTCAGGGATTGATATTTAACATGCTACAAATTTGAAAGAGGGACTTCAAAGAATTCCCATAGAAACACTGTCTCCTTTTCAAAAGAGAGATTTTAAATTTATTTTCTTTGCATTACACTTTACCTCGTACGATTGATGTATGTTCATAATGTGTAAAATATTTTTGTATAAAATATTTTATTATTCATTTTCCATCAGTGACCATGCCTAAAAGTACCAAATCAAAAAATGTCATGTTACTGGCAATAAGATGGTGAATTCAGTTAGAATATAGTTATGAAATAAGGTATTTTTTTGTAAGTCTTCTGAAATGTCTCTATGACTGAGTTCATAAGAAAGGAGCATTTATTTCGATCAATAGATTTCACAAACAAGTTCTAAATGGGTACATTTCCCCAAAATTGCCTTTTAGTCAAATATTTCTTACAGTGCCAATGTGATTTCTTAATCTCATCACGGGGCTTAAATTAAGGACAACTGAAATAAAAGTGCTAAAGAGAAAATTAATGTAGAAAACCCAAGGGCAACTGGAAAATTTTATGCCCCTAGTATAGCCTGGGCTTCGCAGGTATAGGAATTCTACTGGGAGCTTAGTCCTGTCTTAGAACAGAACACCAAAGAGGTTTCCAAGGATTGCCTCCTGCGATGTTTGCTTTCTAGGCAAGCAGTGACACAAAAAGACCCACCACGGATGTGTAACGGCTGCCTGTAGAGTTTAGAATAGTCTAGGTGGGATCACTTAGAGTAGATGATAGGAACTGACCTGTCTGTTGTCTCATTTTGACTTTGTAAAGCATACGTTTTGTAGTATTTTTGAACGGACCTTTGCTTAAAGTGGAAGATCTGTGCCACAAGGCTGGAGGAATTTATTCTGTATTGCACGTGATGTATATTTCATAGAGTTCGGCTACCATCAGATGACTCATTGTCTGAACGGAACGAGCACAGACAGTGCTGTGCTTGATCAGATGCAGTGGAAAGCCTCTGTCTGGCTTGCTCTTGCAGATGAATTCGTCTATTTCCCTTCACGATGAAACAGCATTTCATGAAATCAAATTCCTGATTAGTTCCAAAAGGCCTACTTCCTCCACTCTTGGATTAATTTTCAGAATTCCATTCTTGGGATAATTTTGGTTGCCCTGAAAACTGCCAAACATCAACCAAATGAACCGGCTCTTGTGTCCAGGGCAAGGCAGGAAGCAGGGTTATCATGTGACCCCTCAGTATATGCAATCAAAGCCTTCTCAATGGGCTGTATAAGTTTTGCTGTTTCTTCACTTCAGGAAATAATTAAAATTCTCAGCTTCCTCTAGCATCATTTTTCTTTTGACATCTGATACTATTTATTGCTGGGGACTTTGCATTTTTTTCTCAGCATGTAGTATCAGCTTGGGCATGTTTGGAGAGAGGTAGTTTATAAGCTGTGGTTTTAGGAATGTTTTTCTAAAACAGCTAAGGTGATTATTGATGCCATTTTAACAACTGTTCTCTCTTTAGGTTAGGATTATGGAAAATTGTTACTTTAATATTCTTGTCACAAATAAAGAAAATGTTATATCCTGTCTCTTATATGTATCATGGCATTTAATCTCCCTAAGGACTGGAGATCAGTTTCTGCCAGTAATTGTACTTATACAGATTTTGAGTCTCTGCCACGTTATTTTGCTCAACATAGAGGTTTTTGTTTCCTTTCTCGAAAATAATGTGCTTATGAATCTCTGAATATATGCATATAGTCAGTTGTAGGCATCAGAGGTTAATAAGATCCATAACTGGGTATGATGGAATCTGCATAGCTTTTGAAAGGGTCTGCAAAGCTTTTGATTTTGTTGATGTGTCCAAAGGGAAGAGCCTGGTAGGATTCTTTTTGCTGTGAAAATCCTAGTTAAAAAATATGTAGTTCTGTAAATGAAATAATTACTCAGTTCCAATAATAAATATTGAAAGGAGATCTAATGTGCAGGCATATTCACGGACATATATTTTCCAGAGGAAAAATAGATGATTTTGTCCCAAAATACATGCGGTAAATGACCAAAGATGAAAATAAATCTATGAAATATTTTTTGAGAATTAACATAGCCCATTAACCTAATAGCCATTTTACTTTAGTTGAATTGCTGTATGATTTACCATTTGGCCAAAGTTATTATGAGACATGAAAAGAATTTGCTATTCTTAGTGTTCTACTTCCATTCTGAAATGAATCACAAGTTGTATTATCTGAAAACAGAGTGAGTTTCACAGGTAACTGCTGTACTTTGATTTCTTAGGCTAATATATTCTCAGGCATAATTTTTGGAGAGAACCACGTTTCATCTGTCATTGTCTTCCCCTTTGCTTTTGCCTGATGATTCCTCAGCTCATTTTTCCACTGTAGACCCGTGTTTCTTAAGCTTGGCACTACTAACATTTTCAGCTGGGCAATTCTTTGTCGGACATGTCTGGTGCAATGTAGCCTCTAGCATCATCCCTGGCTTCTGATCGCAAGACGTCAGTAGCACCTTCCCCCTGGTTGTTGTAACCAAATATGTCATCAGGTGTTCCCTGGATTGTCAAATTGCCTCTTAGGGAGAACTGGAGACAAAGCAATATACCATGTCTATTCTTTTCAGTCCCTTAACTACTTTTTCACTTATAAATAATTTGTCATTTATTCATGTCAAGGAAAATTGTGAACATGAGCCTGTGGTTCCCAGGGCTTGAAAATCTTTGATAAGGTTAAGAGGTAAGCTAGTTTATACAACATTTTACTCACGGCTAAAGAAGGCATCATGTGAATGACTGAGAAGAATGGAATTGCTTATGGTGATACATATAATAAGGCAGAGCTGTTATTATTACTAGAAGCTATTAGTCTTTAGTCACGACTTTCATTTAATTATAAAGTTAACGTATGTTAAACATTTCTTTCACTAACATGTGAATTAATGTGGGAATCAGTAAGATGTTAAACTATTCATGGATCAGTTCAGTTCAGTCACTCAGTTGTGTCCGACTCTTTGCAACCCCATGAATCGCAGCACGCCAGGCCTCCCTGTCCATCACCAACTCCCTGAGTTCACTCAGACTCGCGTCCATCAAGTCAGTGATGCCATCCAGCCATCTCATCCTCGATCGTCCCCTTCTCCTCCTGCCCCCAATCCCTCCCAGCATCAGGGTCTTTTCCAATGAGCCAACTTTTCACATGAGGTGGCCAAAGTACTGGAGTTTCAGGATATTCATGGACAATTTCATCAAAAATAATCTTAGACCCAGAACTGATTAATGTCTGAGGAAGTAAAGAATAACTTTTGGGGATCCATTTTCCATCAAATAGAAATGACTTGCATCTTTACAAGGTAAAAGTCTACAGATTAACATAGAACTTTGCTAATTTGTGGACTTTTAATCAGATTTCTTAATAGTGTCTGAACTCATATGCAATAACAATATTTACCCCTTTAAAGGTAAATCCTCCCAGATCCAGAACATCTGTCTCCCCTGTGGGCAATCTCTTCTCCATTTCACCCGTGGTGGATTCATGTCAATGTATGCCCAAACCAACACAGTATTGTAAAGTAAAATAAAGTAAAAATAAAATTTTAAAAAAATCAACTTTGATCAACATTAAAAAAAAATAAATAAAGGCCTTTCAAAAAATAGATTTGAGGTCTTTGTAAAGCAGCATATGTTATGACCCCTCTGCAGGATGGGTCATTTTAGATAAGCCTATCTTAAACTTAGATGCCTTTGCAGTTTTAATGCATGCCATTGTGTCTCATTCAGCCCTAAAATACAATAAACCTCACCATAAATGTCAATCCTTTTGCAGCCTTTCTATTCACTACCCATCCCCCTCGACAAAGGAAGAAAATGAAGATAATAGTCATACCAAAATCAATCAGTAAAGATTTTTACACTTCTGTCTGGCGACCTTTATTTTTTTATTATTATTTCTTTTGCTTTTTTTTTTAATTTTAAATTTATTTATTTCTTAATTACAATACTGTATTTGTTTTGCCATACATTGACACGAATCAGCCATAGGTGAACACAATCTCCCAATGCCGAAGCCCCCTCCCACCTCCCACCCCACATCCTCTACTTGAATCATCCTGTGCATCAGCCCCATGCATCCTGCATCCTACATTGAACATAGATTGGCGCTTCGTTTCTTACAAGAAAATATACATGTTTCATTGCCATTCTCCCAAACCATCCCACCCTCTCCCTCTCCCTCAGAGTCCAAAAGTCCACTCTATACCTCTGTGTCTCTTTGTTGTCTCACATATAGGGTCATCATTACTGTCTTCTAAATTCCATATATATGTGTCAGTATACTGTATTGGTGTTTTTCTTTCTGGCTTACTTCACTCTGTATAATCGGTGACCTTTAAATAAGAAATACACAGACTTCTAGATGTGTGTGTGTGTGTGTGTGTGTGTGTTATGACTTCTACAGAGGCTCATATTTTTCCATAAGTTAAAAATTATAATATGTGGAAAGTGGTCAAATGATAATTCCATAAATTATTTTCTGTCTGACAATTGCCTTTCACTTTGATCTGATTTGCCTCATCTAATAGTAGAATGTGTCTGTCTGAAGATAAATGAATTAACACATAGGTCAAGCTATATAATCATGTTACATTTCAGGAGAAACTGTATGTGGTCAAACATGTTGAAGACAGTTTCTATGGAAGTAGAATAACTTTCAAAGCCTTTAGAAAATTATCAGAAAGTATTGGTGAAAAATTCCCGATACAATCACCTTTTCCCTCCAAAGCCTAATCTAAAGTATATTAAATGCCTAAACTTTTCACTTCAGTTAATTTATTGTTTTAGGAGGCTCCTCTTGGTTTTATAAAACACTATTCTTTTGAAAAATTTAAGTGCTTCCTTTTAACAATTCCAAGAAAACAACAGTTAATTTCCCATTACATTTTATTTCACTCTAAAAGTTAGGCTAGTCATGGAGTTAGAGTTTCATCTGTCATTTTGTTAAGGAGGTCACATCATGTGGCTGTATTAAATTTAGGTTGTACTTTGATGTTCTGTATTGTATTTTCAGAGTTAAGACCAGAAGTACTTGGCAAATGAACTGTCTTTCCTGCTTCTTTCTTTTCTATGATCTTTCATCTTCTCTAATTCTGGTGGTAGTTTAAGAAGGACTATGAAAGTATATTAGCCCTTGGAGACAATGCAAAAACAATAGCATCTGTAAGTTTGTTGAGATTCCTCCAAGGCAATTCATCTGAAAGAACATAGGTATAAGGAACTGTTTTAGTTATCCATTGCTATGTAACAAATTACCCCTCAAATTTAGCAAGTTAAATGTAAACATTTATTATCTCAGAGTTTCCGAGGGTCAGAAATCTGGCCAGGGCTGAACCAGATGGTTCTGGCTCCAGCTCTCTCATAACATTTTAGGGAAACTGTTGGCTAGGACTGCGGTTCTCATCACTCAACTGGAGCTGGTGAGCCTGTGTGCACAGCCATGCCAGTGGCTGTCAGCACGCCTCAGTTCCTTGCTGCCTGTTGGCCTGAGGTTTTGGTTTCATGTGTGCATTGCCACAAGGCTGATCATAGTCTGAAACTTGGTTTTCCCAAAGAGATACAAGAGAGAGGCAGTGCCCAAGAGAGACACCAGTCTTTATAAGAATTTGTCTATTTCCTGTAGCTATCCATTTCATTGGCATATAGCTGCTAATAGTGATCTCTTATAAGCATTTGTATTATTTATGTTGTGTTGATTGTAACTTCTCCATTTTCACTTCTGATTTTATTCATTTGGGCGCTCTTTCTTTTTCTTAATGAGTCTGACTTAAGGTTAATCAACTTTATTTACCTGAGAAGTAAATAAAACAACAAAAATTGTTGCGTGGGACCAGAATTTGGTAGTAATGACCCAAGCGAGATGTCTGCTTCAAGGAGAGTTCAGGACTCCCCGAAGTGTCTAGCAGCAGCGTTTCTGACTGCAGAGTGAGACGTGGGCACCCTCTGCCTGCCCAGGAGATCCCCCAAGTCCAGGCTGCTGTGAAGTCACCATTTTTGCCTTTGGTCCCAGTGCACGTGAGTTTCTGTTGACTTCTTTTAAGAATTAACAGGGGCCTCCCCCCACTCTCTCCAGTTTCCCGAGTACCTGGAGATCCTGAAATCAAGCTCCACTGGTAGTCAAATCCAAATACTCCGGGGCTCCTCCTCCTGATGCCAGACCCCTAGGCTGGGGAGTCTCGTATGGGATTCACATTCTCACTACTGTGGGAGAGTCTCTGCAATAGAATTCTCCAGTTTGTGCATCACCCACTCGGAGGGTAGGGGATTTGACTAAATCACAAGTGTACCCCCCATCCTACTATCTCGTGGTTTCTTCTTTATGTTTTTAGATATACAAATCTCTTTGGTCGATCCAGTCTTTATTAATCCATGGTTGTTCAGCAGTAGGCTGTGATTTTGGTGTGTGTGAGAGGAGGTAAGCTGAAGGTTCTACTCTACCATCTTAAAAGCCAGCATATAGACTTGGCTTGTCTCTGTGATAGGGATAGGTACACTCCTTCAAAAAAAAAAAAAAAAAAAAAACAGGAATGAGAAGAATTCTATGAAGCAGCCTCTTCAGGTTTTTTGATGTAGTTCAGTTCAGTTCAGTCACTCAGTGGTGTCCAACTCTTTGTGACTCCATGAGCCACAGCATGCCTGGCCTCCCTATACACCACCAGCTCCTGGAGTCCACCTAAACCCATGTCCATTGTGTCAATGATGCCATCCAACCATTTCATCCTCTATCGTCCCCTTCTTCTCCTGCCTTCTATCTTTCCCAGCATGAGGGTCTTTTCCAGTGAGTCAGCTCTTCACATCAGGTGGCCAAAGTATTGGAGTTTCAGCTTCAGCATCAATCCTTCCAATGAACACACAGGAGTGATCTCCTCTAGGATGGACTGGTTGGATCTCCCTGCAGTCCAGGGGACTTTCAAGAGTCTTCTCCAACACCACAGTTCAAAAGCATCAATTCTTCACCACTCAGCTTTCTTTATAGTACAACTCTCACATCCATACATGACTACTGGAAAAACAATAGCCTTGACTAGTTGGCCTTTTGTTGGTAACGTAATGTCTCTGCTTTTTAATATGTTGTCTAGGATGGTCATAACTTTCCTTCCAAGGAACGAGCATCATTTAAGTTCATGGCTGCAATCACCATGCACTGTGATTTTGGAGCCCCCCAAAATAAAGTCAACCACCATTTCCCCATCTATTTCCCATGAAGTGATGGGACTGGATGCCGCGATCTTCGTTTTCTGAATGTTGAGCTTTAAGCCAACATTTTCACTCTCCCCCTTCACTTTCATCAAGAGGCTTTTTAGCTCCTCTTCACTTTCTGCCTTAAGGGTGGTGTCATCTGCATATCTGAGGTTACTGATATTTCTCCCGGCAATCTTGATTCCAGCTTCTGCTTCTTCAGCCCAGCGTTTCTCATGATGTACTCTGCATAGAAGTTAAATAAGCAAGGTGACAATATACAGCCTTGATGTACTGCTTTTCCTATTTGGAACCAGTCTGTTGTTCCATGTCCAGTTCTAACTGTTGCTTCCTGGCCTGCATATAGGTTTCTCAAGAGGCAGGTCAGGTGGTCTGATATTCCCATCTCTTTCAGAATTTTCCACAGTTTATTGTGATCTACACAGTCAAAGGCTTTGGCATAGTCAATAAAGCAGAAATAGATGTTTTTCTGGCGCTCTCTTGCTTTTCGATGATCCAGAGGATGCTGGCAATTTGATCTCTGGTTCCTCTGCCTTTTCTAAAACCAGCTTGAACATCTGGAAGTTCAAGGTTCACATATTGTTGAAGCCTGGCTTGGAGAATTTTGAGCATCACTTTACCAGTATGTGAGATGAGTGTAATGGTGTGGTAGTTTGAGCATTCTTTGGCATTGCCTTTCTTTGGGATTGGGATGAAAACTGACCTTTTCCAGTCCTGTGGCCACTGCTGAGTTTTCCCAATTTGCTGACATATCAAGTGCAGCACTTTCACAGATTCATCTGTGAGGATTTGAAATAGCTCAACTAGAATTATATCACCTCCACTATCTTTGTTTGTAGTGAAGCTTCCCTAAGGCCCACCTGACTTCACATTCCAGGATGTCTGGCTCTAGGTGAGTGTGAGTGATCACACGTTAGTGATTAGCTGGGTCGTGAAGATCTGTTTTCTACACTTCTGTGTATTCTTGCTGACTCTTTTTAATATCTTCTGCTTCTGTTAGGTCCATACCATTTCTGTCCTTTATTGAACCCATCTTTGCATAAAATATTCCCTTTATCTCTCATTTTCTTGAAGTCATCTCTAATCTTTCCCATTCTATTGTTTTTCTCTATTTCTTTGCATTGATCCCTAAGGAAGGCTTTCGTATCTCTCCTTACTATTCTTTGGAACTCTGCATTCAAATGGGTATATCTTTCCTTTTCTCCTTTGCCTTTTGCTTCTCTTCTTTTCTCAGCTATTTGTAAGGGCTCCTCAGACCTCCATTTTGCCTTTTGCATTTCTTTTTCTTGGGGATGGTCTTGCTCCTGGTCTCCTGTACAATGTCACAAACCTCCGTCCATAGTTCACCAGGCAGCTGTCTACCCATCTAGTCCCTTACCAATCTAGTCCCTCTACCAATCTATTTCTCACTTCCACTGTATAATCATAAAGGATTTGATTTAGGTCATACCTGAATGGTCTAGTGGTTTTCCCCACTTTCTTCAATTTAAGTCTGAATTTCACAATAAGGAGTTCATGATCTGAGCCACAGGTCAGCTCCTGATCTTGCTTTTGCTGACTGTATAGAGCTTCTCCATCTTTGGCTGCAAAGAATATAATCAATCTGATTTTGGTGTTGACCATCTGGTGATGTCCATGTGTAGAGTCTTCTCTTGTGTTGTTGGAAGAGGGTGTTTGCTATGACCAGAGCGTTCTCTTGGCAGAACTCTGTTAGCCTTTGCCCTGCTTCATGCTGTACTCCAAGGCCAAATTTGCCTGTTACTCCAGGTGTTTCTTGACTTCCTACTTTTGCATTCCAGTCCCCTATAATGAAAAGGACATTTTTGCATGTTAGTCCTGGAAGGTCTTGTAAGTTTTCATAGAATCATTCAACTTCAGCTTCTTCAGCATTACTGGTTGAGGCATAGACTTGGATTACCATGATATTGAGTGGTTTGCCTTAGAAACGAACAGAGATCATTCTGTCATTTTTGAGATTGCATCCAAGTACTGCATTTGATGTGGTACAACCAGAGTAAGGTTTCTCGATATGTGTTATCTGAGGTCAAATTATCTGAGAAGAGCACAGCTGGCCCAACCTTGTCCATTTGCCCAGTGCACAGTGAACCAAACGCTGAGATGCTGGTCAGGGTTTGCAGTTGAAAAAGAACTGATTGACAAAGCATTCAAGCATGGAGACAAGAGAATAAACCTCAGACCCATCTCTGACATATGTTTTTCTATTATTTTGGATGAATATCTAGTTCTCAAACTTCTTGGTTGGAGATTAGGTATATATTTACTTTTTATTTTTACTGTATTTTTTTTTTTGAAACTGCCAAATGTTTCTCTGAAGTAGTTATATGTATAGAAGTTTCAGGGGATTCACTTCCCTCCCAGTATTTGATTTTTGTGAGTTTTTAATTTTACTCATTTTGCTTTGTAGGTACTGGTATCTCCTTATAGTTTAATTTGGATTTTCCTACTGAATAAATATATGCAGCATTTTCAAATGTGTAAGGGCTCTTAATATATCTTCTTTTGTGAAATCTTTTCATTTAATTTCCCTTTTGTTAGATTGTGTATCTTTTTATTACTGGTTTGTAAATGCTCTTCATTTTCCCAGTGATGCCCTTTCATAAGCCCAGATGTTCACTTGTGATAAAATCTGATTCATCGATGTTTTCTTTTATTATTATTGCTTTCTCCCTTCTAGTTAAGACATTTTTGTTTACCTCTAAGTTTAAAAGATGCCATTCTGTGTTTTCTTCCAAAACCTTTAGTTTTTACCTTTTATGTTTAGGTCCCTGGTCCACTACAATTTAATTTGTGTGTGAGTAGGGCAGGAGTAATCGTTGCTGTTGTTATTTTAATATGACTATCCATTTATTCTAGGACGTTTATTGAAAACGTTCTTTTCCCTGATTGAGTGACTTTAGCCTTGTATTTAAATCAAATGACCTTAGAAATATGGGTCTACTTCTGGATTCCCTATTTTTATTATTAATACATTGATCTAGTTATTAATTTTGTCTGTTGATCTCCCTTTATTACTCGAGTTTATAGTAACCCTAGAAATCAAGTGGTGTAACTGATTGTTTCTTTTTATTCTTATTTTAAACATGCTATGAGTTCATGGCTATTTATATACCTATATAATATTCAGAATCATCTCTTCAGTTTCATAAAAATGACCGCAAGATTATCATGAAACTGCTTTGGCCCTACAGAGGGGAATTATGTTGCAACAATATTGACATTGCCAATCATTAGCATTGTTTCTTTATTTAGTTTCTCTTTAATTTATTCCAGGAATATTTTATAGTTTTAAGAATCAGTTGAGTTCAATTTAGTCGCTCAGTCATGTCCGACTCTTTACGACCCCATGAATCGCAGCACGCCAGGCCTCCCTGTCCATCGCCAACTCCCGGAGTTCACTCAGACTCACGTCCATCAAGTCAGTGATGCCATCCAGCCATCTCATCCTCAGTCGTCCCCTTCTCCTCCTGCCCCCAATCCCTTCCAGCATCAGAGTCTTTTCCAATGAGTCAACTCTTTGCATGAGGTGACCAGAGTACTGGAATTTTAGCTTTAGCATCATTCCCTCGAAAGAAATCCCAGGGCTGATCTCCTTCAGAATGGACTGGCTGGATCTCCTTGCAGTCCAAGGGACTCTCAAAAGTCTTCTCCAACACGACAGTTCAAAAGCATCAATTCTTCAGCTCTCAGCTTTCTTCACAGTCCAACTCTCACATCCATACATGACCACTGGAAAAACCATAGCCTTGATTAGACAGACCTTTGTTGGCAAAGTAATATATCTGTTTTTGAATATGCTGTCTAGGTTGGTCATAACTTTCCTTCCAAGGAGTAAGCGTCTTCTAATTTCATGGCTGCAGTCACCATCTGCAGTGATTTTGGAGCCCCCAAAAATAAAGTCTGACACTGTTTCCACTGTTTCCCCATTTATTTCCCATGAAGTGATGGGACCGGATGCCATGATTTTCGTTTTCTGAATGTTGAACATTAAGTCAACTTTTTCACCCTCCTGTTTCACTTTCATCGAGAGGCTTTTAGTTTCTCTTCACTTTCTGCCATAAGGGTGGTGTCATCTGCATATCTGAGGTTGTTGATATTTCTGTCGGCAATCTTGATTCCAGCTTGTGTTTCTTCCAGTCCAGCATTTCTCATGATGTTCTTTGCATTTAAGTTTATAGGTGATTTTAATATTCTCTTTTAAGCTTAAACATTTTATGTGTTTTTGCACAATTGTAAAAAATGTTTTTCTAATCATATTTTCAATTGTTAGCTGCTATAATATGATTATACAGTTGATATTTATATTAACCATGTATCTCCCAAACTTACTAAACTAGCTTATTAATTTCTAGTAGTTTTTAAATTTTATAGGATGTTCTATGTGAACATAGGATGTTATACTGTCAGAATGTAGTGATAATATTACTTCTTTGTTTCTGTTTGTTATGCTTATTCCTTTTTCTTACCTTATTTCAATGTCTATAGCTTTCAGTACAATGTTGAATAGAAATTTTGAAAGTGGGCATTATTACCTTGTTTTATAACTTAAGGAGAAAGCATAAATACTTAACCATTAAATATAATGTTAGCTGTAATTATTTCCCAGATACTCTTCATAAGAATTAGAACTTTCTTTTTCTTGGTTTGTTGAGAGCATTTTTTTCATAAATGTATGCTGAATTTGTTTAAAAATTTTCTGCATATATTGAAATGGCCATTTTTTTCTTCCTTATAGTATTCAGAGAATGAATCACATTGATTTAATTTTTTAGTTTTTCCAACATTCTTTCATTTCTAAAACAAACTTTACTTGATTTGATGTATTATTGTTTTGATGTAAGTCTAGACAACTGAAAAATATACCTAAAACTTGTTATAAGATTATGAATATTATTGAATTATAGTTTTCTTTTTAAGAATATCTTTGTCATTTTTAATATCAGAATTTTGCTACCTTCATAAATAAGTTTGGAATGTTTATTCTTTCCCTTTTTCAGGGTTTGTGTAAGATTAGTATTATTCCTTCCTTAAATATTAGAGAAAATTATTCAATAAAATAACTTTGCAAAAAATTTTCTCCATAGAATAGTTGTAAATTTTGAATTCCTTTGATGAATATAAAAATATTTATCTTTTCTGCTTCATCTTTTGTTCTTTTACTAAGTTCTGTTTTTTTAAGAATTTGTCCTTTTCATCTAGCTTGAATTTGTTGTATAAAATAGTTCATAACATTCTCTTACTATCCTGTTATTTCTCTGGAATCTATAGCTGCAACTGCATTTTCATTCTTATTGTTGATAATTTGTGTGCACCACATTTTCCCCCTTGATCAGACTACCTAGGTGCTTATAAATTTTGTGATTTTTTTCAAAACATTAACTTCTAGGTTTTTAAGCTTTTTCTGTGTTTGCTTGTTTTACATTTCATTGATTTTGTTGTTGTTCTGATATCCTTCTGATATCTGATACTATCTTCTACTTTTTGAATTTACACTTCTTTTTACAAATTTTGAAGGTGAAAGATCAGGCCATTTATTTTAAACCTTCCTTATTTTCTAATATAAAGATTAAGTCCTAGAAAAATAAAGTAGCATATCAAAGGATACATACCCTAATAATGATAGTTAGGAGTTCAGTCCAGTTCAGTTGCTCAGTCGAGTTCGATTCTTTGTGACCCCATGGACTGCAGCACGCCATGCTTCCCTGTCCATCACCAACTCCCAGAGTTTACTTAGACTCATGTCCATTGAGTTGGTGATGCCATCCAACCATCTCATCCACTGTCAAACCATTCTCGTCCCTCCTTCAGCGCTTCCCAGCATTAGGGTCTTTTACAATGAGTCAACTCTTCGCATCACATGGCCAAAGTATTGGAGTTTCATCTTCAACATCATCTTGAACACTCAGGACTGACCTCCTTTAGGATGGACTTATCTCCTTGCAGTCCAAGGGACTCTCAAGAGTCTTCTCCAACACCACAGTTCAAAAGTACCAATTCTTCAGTGCTCAGCTTTCTTTATAGTTCAACTCTCACATCCATACATGACTACTGGAGAAACCATAGCCTTGACTAGACAGACCTTTGTTGGCAAAGCAATATCTCTGCTTTTTAACATGTTGTCTATGTTGGTCATAACATTTCTTCCAAGGAGTAAGCGTCTTCTAATTTCATGGCTGCAGTCACCATCTGCAATGATTTTGGAGCCCCCAAAATAAAGTCTGACACTGTTTCCACTGTTTCCCCATCTATTTGCCATGAAGTGATGGGACCAGATACCATGATCTTAGTTTTCTGAATGTTGAGCTTTAAGCCAACTTTTTCACTCTCCTCTTTGACTTTCATCAAGAGGCTTTTTAGTTCTTCTTCACTTTCTGCCGTAGGGTGGTATCATCTGCATATCTGAGGTTATTGATATTTCTCCCAGCAATCTTGATTCTCACTTGTGCTTCATCCAGCCCAGCGTTTCTCATCATATACTCTTCATATAAGTTAAATAAGTTAAATGTACTCTGCATATAAGTTGAGTACATCAAGATACAGCCTTGATGTACTCCTTTTACTATTTGGAACCAGTCTGTTGTTCCATTGGAGAAGGAAATGGCAACTCACTCCAGTATCCTTGCCTAGAGAATCCTGTGGACAGAGGAGCCTGGTGGGCTGCTGTCCATAGGGTCGCACAGAGTTGGACACAACAAAAGTGACTTAGCATGCATGGATGCATTGGAGAAAGATATGGCAACCCACTCTGGTATTCTTGCCTAGAGAATCCCAGGGACAGAGGAGCCTGGTGGGCTGCTATTTATGGGGTCACAAAAAGTTGGACACGACTGAAGCGATTCAGTATGCATGCATTTTGTTTCATTTCCAGTTCTAACTGTTGCTTCCTGACCTGCATACAGATTTCTCAAGAGACAGATGAGGTGGTCTGGTATTCTCATCTCTTGAAGACTTTTCCACAGTTTGTTGTGATCCACACAGTCAAAGGTTTCGACATAGTCAGTAAAACAGAAATAGATGTTTTTCTGGAATTCTCTTGGTTTTTGATGATCGAACAGATGTTGGCAATTTGGTATCTGGTTCCCCTGCCTTTTCTAAAACCAGCTTGAACATCTGGAAGTTCACGGTTCACATTTTGTTGAAGCCTGGCCTAGAGAATTTTGGGCATTATTTTACTAGCATGTGAGATGAGTGCAATTGTACAGTAGTCTGAGCATTCTTTGGCATTGCCTTTCTTTGGGATTGGAAAGAATACTGACCTTTTCCAGTACTGTGGCTGCTGCTGAGTTTTCTAAATTTGCTGACATATTGAGTGCAGCACTTTTACAGCATCATCTTTTAGGATTTGAAATGGCTCAGCTGGAATTCCATCTCCTCCACTAGCTTGTTCGTAGTGATGCTTTCTAAGACCCACTTGACTTCACATTCCAGGATGTCTGGCTGTAGGTGAGTGATCACACCATCATGGTTATCTGGGTGGTGAAGATATTTTTTGTACTGTTCTTCTGTGTATTCTTGCCACCTCTTCTTAATATCTTCTGCTTCTGTTAGGTCCATACCAGTTCTGTCCTTTATTGAGCCCATCGTTGCATGAAATGTTCCCTTGGTGTCTCTGATTTTCTTGAACAGACTTCTAATCTTTCCCATTCTGTTGTTTTCCTCTATTTTTGTACTGATCACTGAGGAAGGCTTTCTTATCTCTCCTTTAGATCTTAGACATGATCTAATAGCTTTTAGTCTAGTGTTTCTTCCACTAGTTCACACTGTTCACGTCCTAATCTCTGCCTTTATATCTATAGCATTCTGAGTACTTAGATGTTTTAGTTTGTTCTATGGATGATGAAATGTGAAAAGCTTGTGTTTACTGCAAAAACTTGGGGTACAATGCCTAGCTGATAAATAAACACTATAAATGATCAGGACTGCCCAAGAGCATTTGGAAATGCTTTGATTGGTGATGAATTCACAAGGGATGACTTAACTGGTAAAACCCCAAAGCGTTATCAGCTTGGTAACAATGTTGATAAACTCCTCACAGTACTGGGCAATTAAAGCAAGTGAGCCAGATCAAAATATAAAGATATCTAAAGAAATAAAAGTTTCTGAAACTGAGTTTTTGATTTCATATTCTACAATCATGAAGAAACTATATGCCATGATTTCAGAATTATTGAGAAAGTTTATAATTTTGAGTATGAGTTACCCTTTACAATATTATTTTTTAAGATTTATGGCTGCACTGGATCGTCATTGCTATGCATGGACCATCTCCAGTTGCAGCGTGAGGGCTACTCTCTAGCTACAGAATGTGGGTTGCTCATTATAGTGGTTTCTCTTGCAGAGCGTAGGCTCTAGGCACATGGGGTTCTGCAGTTGGCATTTGTCGGCCAGTAGTTGCTGCTCATGGGCTCTGGAGCACTGGCTCAGTAGCTGTGGTGCGTGGGCTTAGCTGCACCGCAGCATGTGGAATCTTCCTGGATCAAGGATCAAACCTGTGTCCTGTGCACTGACAGTTCTTTATCAGTGAGCCACCAAGGAAGCCCTCTTTAGAATATATTATCATATGGCCCTGTGCTGTGATGTTTTTAGCAAATTTACCTTGGCCACAAGGTTAAGAATGCATGCTTGCATTTAAGAATATGTGCTGATGTTTTGAAAATTATTCAGAATAACTAGCTAGTGAAGTTCTAGTGATTCCCTTTTCTTGGAATTTAGAAAGAGAGTAATGATGACCCTCTATGTGAGACAACAAAAGAGACTCAGGGGTATAGAAAGGACTTTTGGACTCTGAGGGAGAGGGAGAGAGTGGGATGATTTGGGAGAATGGCATTGAAACATGTATACTATCTTGTAAGAATGAAGCACCAGTCTATGTTCAATACAGGATACAGGATGCATGGGGCTGGTGCACAGGATGATTCAGGGAGATGATGTGGGGTGGGAGGTGGGAGGGGGCTCGGCATTGGGAGATCGTGGACACCTGTGGCTGATTCATGTCAATGTATGGCAGAACAAATACAGTAATGTAGAATAAAGTATTAAAAAAATAAAGATAACGTAATCAGTAAAAAAAAAAAAAAAAGATTAGTTGAGATAAACAATGGAAAATGCTTGCCATTTTCCTATCTCCATTACCACGCAGATGTTAGAAATCTGATCCCTTTCTCCTTACCCTCAGTTCAGTTCAGTTCAGTTCAGTCGCTCAGTCATGCCCAACTCTTTGCGACCCCGTGAATCGCAGCACACCAGGCCTCCCTGTTCATCACCATCTCTCGGAGTTCACTCAGATTCACCTCCATCAGGTCCGTGATGCCATCCAGCCATCTCATCCTCGATCGTCCCCTTCTCCTCCTGCCCCCAATCCCTCCCAGCATCAAAGTCTTTTCCAGTGAGTCAACTCTTCTCATGAGGTGGCCAAAGTACTAGAGTTTCAACTTTAGCATCATTCCTTCCAAAGAAATCCCAGGGTTGATCTCCATCAAAATGGACTGGTTGGATCTCCTAGCAGTCCAAGGGACTCTCAAGAGTCTTCTCCAACACCACAGTTCAAAAGTATCAATTCTTCAATGCTCAGCCTTCTTCACAGTCCAACTCTCACATCCATACATGACCACAGGAAAAACCATAGCCTTGATTAGATGGACCTCAGTCGGCAAAGTAATGTCTTGGCTTTTGAATATACTGTCTAGGTTGGTCATAACTTTTCTTCCAAGGAGTAAGCATCTTCTAATTTCATGGCTGAAGTCACCATCTGCAGTGATTTTGGAGCCCCCAAAATAAAGTCTGACACTGTTTCCACTGTTTCCCCATCTATTTCCCATGAAGTGATGGGGTCGGATGCCATGATCTTCGTTTTCTGAATGTTGAGCTTTAAGTCAACTTTTTCACTCTCCTTTTTCACTTTCGTCAAGTGGCTTTTTAGTTCCTCTTCACTTTCTGCCATAAGGGTGGTGTCATCTGCATATCTGAGGTTATTGACATTTCTCCTGGCAATCTTGGTTCTAGTTTATGTTTTTTCCAGTCCAGCGTTGCTCATGATGTACTCTGCATATAAGTTAAATAAGCTGGGCGACAATAAACAGCCTTGATGTACTCCTTTTCCTATTTGGAACCAATCTGTTGTTCCATGTCCAGTTCTAACTGTTGCTTCCTGACCTGCATACAGATTTCTCAAGAGGCAGGTTAGGTGGTCTGGTATTCCCATCTCTTTCAGAATTTTCCAGTTTATTGTGATCCACAAAGACAAAGGCTTTGGCATAGTCAATAAAACAGAAATAGATGTTTTTCTCGAACTCTCCTGCTTTTCCCATGATCCAGCGGATGTTGGCAGTTTGATCTCTGGTTCCTCTGCTTTTTCTAAAAGCAGCTTGAACATCAGGAAGTTCACGGTACCTGTATTGCTGAAGCCTGGCTTGGAGAATTTTGAGCATTACTTTACTAGCATGTGAGATGAGTGCAATTGTGCAGTAGTTTGAGCATTCTTTGGCATTGCCTTTCTTTAGAATTGAAATGAAAACTGACCTTTTCCAGTCCTGTGGCCACTGCTGAGTTTTCCAAATTTGCTGGCATATTGAGTGCAGCACTTTCACAGCATCATCTTTCAGGATTTGAAACAGCTCAACTGGAATTCCATCACCTCCACTAGCTTTGTTCGTAGTGATTCTTTCTAAGGCCCACTTGACTTCACCTTCCAAGATGTCTGGCTCTAGATTAGTGATCACATCATCATGATTATCTGGGTCGTGAAGATCTTTTTTGTACAGTTCTTCTGTGTATTCTTGCCACCTCTTCTCCATGTCTTCTGCTTCTGTTAGGTCCATACCATTTCTGTCCTTTATTGAGCCCATCTTTGCATGAAATGTTCCCTTGGTATCCCTAATTTTCTTGAAGAGATCTCTAGTCTTCCCCATTCTGTTCTTTTCCTCTATTTCTTTGCATTGATCACTGAAGAAGGCTTTCTTATCTCTTCTTTGGAATTCTGAGGTTTCAGATTGTCCTTAAAATGATTCTTTTGGGAACTGATTTTGTAATTTTATTGAATCTAAGGAGTTTTTCAGTTTTATTTTTGTAATGTGTGTTTGTGCATTATTTAATAGCAGTCAATTTTTCTCACTTGCTTATAACAGAAAATTTTAACTATAAGGAGCAATAAGTCTACTAGTCTAGTGAGACCATTTTTAGTACTTAAATGCTGCAATATAAGCCTTTATTTCATTTTTTAGAAAGGTTGGTGGTGGATGATGAATAAGTATGGCTCTTAGTTCTCATGAGCATCTTGTACTATCTTCTAGGTGATTCAGGATGCTGGAGTTAAAAATGGGAAAAAGGAAAGAGGGGAAAACATGAAAGAGTGGAGAATGCACAGGACTAGGAGTAAGTAGAATGAAGTTCAAGGCCTGCTCTAACATTATCTACATGTACTTGTCCTAGTGCAAGCTTTTTAACCTTTCTTGGTCTAAATCTCCTCTTTCAAAAATGTTAAGAATACTTTTTAGATGTAAGACTCTATCCATCCGTATATGTGAGTATTATTTTAGACCATCTGGCAATCTTATAAAATAAGACAGTGATTGATTCAGCAGGGGAAATGGGACTTTCATTTTATCCATCAGCAAAAGTTGGATGATAACTCAAAATTCAAGGAATCTGGCTAATGACAAGGAGGGAGCCAAAGCCAAAAATCATGCTAAGAGGTGCTCATCAGCTGATTTGGGTAAAACATTTGGTGTGACCTGGTTGAAGACAGTTGTGTTGGGAGCAGGCTGAAATATAATGGTGACTACATTAAGGAGACAGTTGAATATTTCTTTGTGGTAATAGTTGAGATGAACTCTGTAGCTGAGGCCAAAGCCTTTAGAGCTGAATGAGAGCAGCTTGATTTATATTGTTCATTTCTCTATATTTTTCATGTTATTGATTATTTAATTTCTAGAAAATTTAAATGTCAGTTTCCTTCCTCTTTGTTTGACTAAGGAATTGTGGAATATCTGCAATCTTAGACACCATCTGTTAGTGGAAAATTATAATTTAGTCCTATGACCAAATACACTAAATAAGTACATGTGTATAAGTGGTTTTTTTGCTGCACAATTTGGTGTCATCAGATAGTCCTAGAAACTTGGCTACAATATGGCAACCCCCAATAATCCCAGATGAGAAAGTGCTGGATTGTATTTGATAGTATTTACAAAAGTGTATTCTCAGATTAACCCATCACAGATTAGAATGAAGAGCTGAGAAAAGGGTAAAAACGGCCACTGAGAGAAGAAAATGGAATGCAGTTTTGTGGGCAATATGAAAGACTGAGCTGACAAAAGAGATTTCATTCATACTGAACAAAGTGTAATCAATCAATCATCTAAGTGTAAAAGCAAAGAAGATACAAAAATTAATGCATAGCCAGGGAGATGCTTGTGTGTTGAAAGTCAACAGAAGATAATATCAGCCTTAAGACCTACTATAAAACTTAATTTTGAAAGCATAAGTGAAATGCATAATTTATTTAGAAATTATAAATATTCATTTGAGAAGAAATAAACTATCAAGCAGTAAATATTTGGAATCAGTTGCCCTCCCCGCTCCCCCATTAAGATGCCAGGCTCAGATGGTGTTATAGGATATATTAAATAATCCTTCAAGGCTTATAAGTTTTATTTAAGGGCAAATTATTTTTACTTCATGCAAGCTGTCACAGAGAAAGAAGCTAAACCACCTACCCAGCTTTTAAGCTCTTAAAATAGTAATAACAAACTTGATAGAAAAAGGTAATAAAATCACAAGAGTCTCAGTATGAATGTTGATACAGAAGTTCATGTGATACACCCATCATTAAAAAGTGTTTAAAATTACATTATCATCGATTGGGGTTTGTCTCAGGAAGGCAGAAATGTTTAACATTAGAAAAATCTAATATGGTGAGTTGTTAATATTCATGTTTATTAAGTTGGTACTGTGTGACTTATGAGGCATTCTCAGTAAGAATGTGTGTGTTATTATGAATTGTCTTTAGTAAACAATAACCATATCGCCTCTCCTAACCACTTCATTCCAAGCCTTACTTTGTTTTAATGCAATAAAAGCCAAATGGAAAAATCTACAAGACTGTCTGACACTAGGTGAGGGTTGGAGAATAATGAGTTTAATCTTTTTAAATACAGGAGAGAGACAGCCACCTCCTTCCCTCATGAAAGAGAAGACATACATTTATTTATTTGAGATGGGATAGAAAGGATCCTGGATTCTCAGTCTAACATTTAGAAATGTATATACATCTTTCCAACAGCCTGATCAATGGCTGCTGCCTGGGCCTTAAGAGCTAGAGATGTGTTCACAGTCTGGCCTAGGGGAGTAGGGCTTCGGTCTTCCTGGCACCTTGGGGGTTTAACCTAGAGACCTAGTGCAGCCTGTAACCATTTGACCCTCTTGATCCTTTTAGATCAGAGCAATTAACTAGGCAAATGGCCACAGCGCTACTTCTTACAGCATGTTTCCACAGACAGTGAAGGCAAACCCTCTCTTTATACCACATACGTTCCTGTGTCTCAGAATGCTGGCACATTAATAATAAGCCAGTGTAAAAGCTTTATTCTAAGTCTTAGTACAAAAGATAAGAATGATAAAAATATACAGATTAGAAAGTGCAATCCTGGTGTCAACTGCAGCTGCAGTCTTAACAGTGTGTACACAGAGCATTCAAGGTGCCACACAAGTTTTTAATACTGAAACAAATACAGCAAGTTTATTGAATGTATATATAAAATATATTGATCTATATATAAAACTTGACAGAAGCCCTATTCTCTAACAGATTGAAACTGAATTTATACAATAAAATTTTATTCATTATTGTAAAAAAAAATAGTAGGAGTTAACCTTATGAAACTGTAGAAGTTCATCAAGTGAAAAAATGAAATATTTAATTGGAAAAAAAGAAGACGATGAAGATGAGGTATGAATATAACCTACTCATGAAAGTCAGACTCAGCATTGTGAAATCTCTGTTCTCCCAAATCCATGAGCTCACTTCATTTCTAACTCAAATCCTCAAGGAGTTTTTTTGAGGAATCAGAAAAGCGGATTCCACAAGTCATATGAAAAAGTAAAGGTCTAAGGAAGTGAGGAAAATTCTGAAGAGTAAAGAGAAATTTACTCTACCAATGTGTGTGATTTTATTCTTAAATATTTCTTAAATAACTTTATTGAGATATAATTCACATGCTATACCATTCACCCATTTAAAGTGTAAAATTTATTGTTTTTAGTGTATCCACAGCATTGTGCATCCTTCACACAGTATTTCAACCCCCTAAAAGAAACCTATATCCATTAGCGATCACTCCACATTCCTACCCTTTTCCCACTGCTCCTGCTCGAGGCAACCACCAGTGTAGTTTCAGTCTCCATGGATTCGTCTGTTCTGGGTATTCCATCTAAATGGAATCAGACAACATGAGACCTTTCATAACTCGCTTGTTTCATTTAGCGTGTTTTCAAGTTTCATCTGTATCGTAGCTGGTGTCAGTATCGTATTCCTTCTTATGGCTGAATAATGTTTCATGATATGAATATAGCTCATTTTATTTATCCTTTCATCTGTTGATGATCACTTTTTGCTTTGTGTGAATGATACTGCTATGAATATTCATGCGCAAGTTTTGTGTAAACATGTGTTTTCATTTCTCTTGAGTTGATACCTGGGAGTGGAATGGGCATTCTGTTAACCACCTGAAGAGCTGCTAAATTGTTCACCAACGTGACTGCATCATTTTACAGATGAGGAGGCCAACATGTGAGCTGTCTTTCCATTTGTTTAGAAATTGCTCAATTTCTTCTAATAATACTTTATAGTTTTATTGTATGTTAGCAATTCTTCTGTAGAATGCACATCTAAGTATTTTTTCTCTTTGCCATTATCAATGAAATTTTCTTTATTTTTGTGTTACTGCTGGTGTATAAAAATTCAATGGGTTTTTGTAATTTATTTACCCTAGGGTTTGCTGAATTTCTTAGTTTTAATAATATTTCCATTAATTCCTGTGTATAAGATCATTTCGTCTATGAATAGATATAGTTCATCTATCCCTTTCAGTCTACATCTTTTATATCTTTTGCTGGTTATTTACTATAATTAAAACCTCTATGTTCAATGCAGGATGCAGGATGCATGGGGCTGGTGCACAGGATGATTCAGGTAGATGATGTGGGGTGGGAGGTGGGAGGGGGCTTCGGCATTGGGAGATTGTGTTCACCTGTGGCTGATTCATGTCAATGTATGGCAAAACAAATACAGTATTGTAATTAAAAATAATAATAAATAAATAAAAATTTAAAAAAAAACCCTCTAGTACAATGCAAAACAGAAGTGATGAGAACAAACATCCTTATCCTGTTCTTGATCTTAAGGGAAAGAAAGCATTTTTTTTTTCACCATTAAATATGATATTGTCATTCAGTCACTGAGATGTGTCCGACTCTTTGCAGCCCCATGGACTGCAGCATGCCAGGCTTCCCTGTCCATCGCCAACTCCTGGAGCTTGCTCAAACTCATGTCCATTGATCAAGTCAGTGATGCCATCCAACCATCTCATCCTCTGTCATCCCCTTCTCCTTCTGCCTTTATTCTTGTTCCTGCCTTTAGTTTTGTCCAGCATCAGGGTCTTTTCTAATGAATCAGTTCTTCATATTAGGTGGTCAAAGTATTGAAGCTTCTGCATCAGTCCTTCCAATGAATATTCAGGATAGATTTCCTTTAGAATATACTTGTTTGATCTTCTTGCAATCCAGGGGACTCTCAAGAGTCTTCTCCAGCACTAAATATGATATTACCTGAAGGTTTTTCGTAGATACCTTATATCAGGTTAAGTAGATACTTAGCTGCTCCTAGTTGGGTGGGCACTTCTATTATAAGCAGTGTTGGACTTTTCAAAGTACTTTTCATGTTTCTGTTGTGATGATTATATAATTTTCCCCAATATTCTATTAATATGGTGAGTATATTAACTGATTTTCAGATGTTAAACCAGTCTTCCTGGTGTAATTCCCTCTTAGTATCTAACATTTTTTATATGTTGTGGAATTCAATTTTGTTTAGGATCTTTTTCTGCACTCATGAGTGGCATTATTTTACAGTTTTCATTTCTTGTCATGTCTTTTGCAGCAGGGCAGTTGTTCCATTACTAAGTGCTGTCCCACTCTTTGTGACCCCATGGACTGCAGCATACCAGGCTCCTCTGTCCTTTACTGTCTCCCAGAGTTTGCCCAAATCCATGTCCATTGAGTCAGTGGTATTATCCAGCAGGGCAGTACTTGTATCATAAACTGAGCTGGGAAATGCCTCTTCCTCTTCTACTTTTTGCATGAGTTTGTAAAGGATTGGTATTCATTCTTTCTTGAAAACTGAGTGGAATTCACCAGTGGGCCAGCTGGGGCCTGGACTTTGTGGGAAGTTTGTAAATGATTGATTCAATCTTTGTATTCATGATTTGCCTACTAAGATTTTCTGTTTATTCGTGAGTCAATTTTGTTAGTTTTATGTCTTTCTAGGAATTTGTCAGCTTCATCTAAGTTATCTAACTTGTTTGCATACAGTTGTCATGGCACCATCTTCTAATCCTTTCTATTGCTCTTCTTTAACCAGCAGGATATTAGTGTGTTTAACTTCCAGATATTTGTCAATTTCCCAAATTCCCTTCAGTAATTGATTTCTAATTTAATTCCTCTGTGGTCTGGAAATATACATTTTATTATTTCAGTTGTTTTAAATATGTTTTGATTTGTTTTGTGGCTTAGCACTTTGTCTACTCTGGAGAATGTTGTGTGTGCTTGAGAAAAAGGTATATTCTACTGTTCAGTGGTGTTTTTCTAGAGAGATTTGTTCTAGTTGGTTTCTAGAATTTTTCAGGTCTTCTGTTTCCTGTTAATCTTCTGTCAGTTTGTTCTATCTATTATTGGGCTATTAAAGTCTCCAGATGGTAGGTGTTGCAAGAGGGCATCAGAGGGCAGACACACTGAAACCATACTGCAGAAAACTAGTCAATCTTATGACACTAGGACCACAGCCTTGTCTAACTCAATGAAACTAAGCCATGCCCGCGGGGCAACCCAAGATGGGTGGGTCATGGTGGAGAGGTCTGACAGAATGTGGTCCACTGGAGAAGGGAATGGAAAACCAGTTCAGTATTCTTGCCTTGAGAACCCCATGAACAGTATGAAAAGGCAAAATGATAGGATACTGAAAGAGGAACTCCCCAGGTCAGTAGGTGCCCAACACACTACTGGAGATCAGTGGAGAAATAACTCATCAACTTGATGGACATGAGTCTGAGTGAACTCCAGGAGTTGGTGATGGACAGGAGGCCTGGCGTGCTGCAGTTCATGGGGTCACAAAGAGTCAGACACGACTGAGAGAATGAACTGAATGAAAGTCTCCAGCTATCATTGTTGAATTGCTTATTTTCCCCTACAATTCTGTTGGTTTTGCTTCTTTTCACCTTGTATCTCAGTGTGGAATTTTCATCCTTTGAGCGAGTGGAGGCAGAGGTGATCAGGGCCCAGTATTCTCAGATTATACCATTGCAGGCAAGTCTCCTGAACTGTACGTTGTAACTGTGGGGGGAATACAAACCCAGTTGTTCTGGACTTGCCTGGAGTAGCACTTTTGCAACATGGGGCTTGCAGGAAGGGGAGATGAGAAATGCAGAAGCCTCCTTTTCCCATAGTGAAACTATGATTTCAGAGTGGGAGCTGGAGGAAGAGAGGGCTCCTGCCTTGGCTGCACAAGCCTGGGATAGAGTTTCCCAGGAGCTGGGGAAATGGGTGTAATGGACTGGATTATGGGTCAGATGCCACAGACTCTCACTCTTCCTATTAAGACTTAATGATTTTCTTGAATGAATATTCATCCATTTGTTACATGCATTTAGGGCAATTTATAGAGACTATGAATTATTAATGATTTTTTTTAAAAAATTTGCACCTGTTAAATTGTTTTTCTTGGGAGAGAGTCTGCCAGTTCTCACTCCTTCCTTCCCCAAGTCCACTCCCTTCTTTTTGAAGATTCTGAAATATAATGAGATGTGTATATATATATCGCTTCCTTATATTTCCTCCCCCACTTTTGGTTTGTTTAACTAATTATTTTATAAGGATCATTTCACTATTAATAACATGAAATTGTAGAAAGTTTATTCAGTAAACTGTTTCCTATCTGTGGAATCTGTATCTGCCATTTGTTAGCTAATTCATGAACACAGATGGCTTCATTGAATTTGAATCCAGTAAAAATCACTGTGTCTGTTCTGGTTCCAATAAAACTTAGATGTACTATAGTCAGTGAGCTTCCTCACATGGCACTGTGGGGACAGAATCTTAGAAGTTTATCCAGGCAGATCATCATGTCCTTAGGTTTGCTTGGGCAGTGACTTCTTGTTGTTTTTCAGTCTCTCAGTCGTGCCCAACTCTTTGTGACCCCATGGTCTGTAGCCCGCCGGGCTCCTCTGTCAGTGACTTGTTACCTGGCATTAAATTTCAGTCCAAACCTGACATTGGTCTCTGCTTTTACTTAGATTTAAGACTGGAGCTAAGGTATTACCCCTACTGTGAGCACAGTATACAGCTTCATAATTGTAATAGCTTACTGATTATATTTCCTCCTAGTAGCCATGGCCCCTGTAGCCCTGATATAATTCAATTTAAGGTAGAAATCATTGCATGACAAAATTGGCTTCACTGGACACAGGCTTTCTCCTTATTGTGAGAGTCAAGCAACAACCTAGATAACTGTGCTTCAGAGAAAGAATATTCTTAAATATTTTATAAACCCCCAAATTAAAACAATTTTCTAGATCCTTCCCATCAAGCCCAATCATTTTATAATATAGTACTTTACCCATATTCGTATAATGGTAGCAGATATGGTAGGAAGCTTAGAAAACTTACTAAGTGAAATAGCATGAGTAGAGCTCCCTTTCCTTCTTATTCTGAGAGTTGTAGCAGATCTTGTCATTGTGCGTTCCCAGTGTTATATGATACTCAGTTTCCATCACCAAAATTTGAAGAATCCTTATTTTATATATCTTGTTTGATATTAAAATCATAAATATCAGATATTATGTATCAAATGAGGAAGAGATATTTATTACCTTCAGCTGGGTTCAACTCTGGAAGCATCCTTGTTTAACAGAGGAATTCCAATTTAATAGTAAAGGAAAGCCATTCTATTTTTGCCCCACCATGCAAGGCTGTTTTGCTGGGTAGAAGATGCTCCAGACGGTGAAGGAAGGAGGGAGGAGACTTTTAAGTTTTTGGCCCCTTTGGATTTAATGTCTACCATTAATTTGAGTAAACTCTAGGGGATAGTGGAGGAGCCTGGCATGCTATAGTCCGTGGGATCACAACAAATTGGACATGACTTGACAACTGAACAACAGCAACAGATCTATTTCAGTATTAAGACCTCTTTTGTTTAATATTGGGAGAAAATTCTTACAATGTGATGAAACTTACCACCTAAAGCCTTGAGCCTTCTGTGTTAGGACAAAAGTTTCTAACATCCTAATGTTCCTCTTCCCCTAAATTTCTCACTTTTCAAGTTAAAGTCCAGAAAAATGGAATTATCTTGTCCAAATTAGACTGGTTTCTTGTCACCAAGCCTAGAAATTTTCTGTGCCCATGGTGCTGCCTCTAAAAGAGGTACCTTCTCAGGGCATAAGGATAGCTCTTAGTGTCCAGCAGTTCTTTTTCTCCCCCTGGGTTTCCTAGGCAACTTTGCCAAGTGAGCAGACGTGAGAATGAGGTCGGCAGTTCTCCATGTTCTGCCTTCCTTGTCACAGTGCACGCGTTTTGAAATGGCAGTGTCATCTGATATCAGCGCCCCCAAAACCCTGAGTGGCTTCATGGAACACATTGTGGGCTTACCAGTTTTAGACAGGAAGAAGGAGAAAGGCGTATACTTTGTTGTGTTAATCCCCTGAGATTTTCAGGTCAATGTGTTACCGTAGTATAACCTGCTATTTCCTTATTAGTGTAAACTCCAGAACTTTGTAGTCATCGCCTCAAGCCAGTGTTGCATAAAAGACAGCTTGATGGCATCACCGACTCAATGGGCATGAGTATGACTAAACTCCGGGAGTTGATGATGGACAGGGCGGTCTGGCATGCTGCAGTCCATGGGGTCTCAGAGTCAGACACGACTGAGTGACTGACCTGACTGAACACTGAATCTGTAGATTGTCTTTGATAGTATCATTTTAATAATATTGATTCTTCTAATCCAATACGTTAAATCTTAAAAAAAAAAAAAGACAGTTTGAAAGCATTGTACTGAGTTCTTTGAGAATGAGGAGAACTGAGAATGATATAGCCTCTGGCCAGCCGGCTGAGGAATAGTAGGATGAAGGAAACCAAAATGAAGGCAGAAGAAGGGAAGGCTTCTACAGTTTCTGTAAAAGAATTCAGTAGGCCATGCCTGTCTTTTGGTGAAACACTGTGTATAGGTAAAACTGACTGAGTTTTGGTTGTTGTTGTGTGTAACACAGCCCGTAGGACATGCACTTAAACTTAAGGTTCTTCTCTTTAAAAAATACATATATGTATTTTTAAACATATTTGAGAATAGTCTGGTTAAAATCACACAGTGTGGGAAACACTGGCTAAATGACTTTGCAGTGGCTCCTTATGACACTGAAGTATTTACCAGTAATCTGATTTCTTTCTACACTGCACAGTTCTTTTTATGTTACAGTAACTTCATTTTGTGTTTTTGGATCATTCTCATGCTGCTTAGAGTGCACTGGGTTGTGGCCTAATTGCCTAGTTATTATGCAGTATTAAGTAATCTATAAAAATGAGGAGAAATGTGAATTAAAAGGAATCAGCCTTGGTCACTGTAGGTGGTATAGGAGAACAAAATGGTATTATCATTACAAATGTGAATGGAACATTAAGCAGAATTTATCACTAGACTAAAGATATTTCAGATGTTTTGGCAAAGAAATCCCCCAAAACACACTTATGGTGACTTATTTAAACCTTAATGAAATGAAGAATAAATATAATTCACTTAAAGATAGTCTCTATTTTAAAAATAGTATTTGTTTCTCAATATTTTACTTCTAATTTAAAATGTCCAGATCCAAACTGCTCTAAGAGTATATAGTATTAGAAACCACAATCTTAAAAAAAAATTACCTAAGTCATTCCTTTCCAAAGACATCTGCTTCCTACTAAAATTAGATAGGGAGGGTGTGAAAAAGACAGATTTATCCTTTTATTTTTTAAAAATACAATTGTTAATGTGCATGCAAACGAAGATACATGTTTCTGTGACTTCATGTATGGACTTCAAATCCATGAACTCCCGTATCTACAGCACTTAAGATTTTGTCCTGTCTTTTACTATAAGTTCTAATCTCCATCCCTTCACTGAGTATTTCCATTTGAAATTTTAAGATATACCTTATTTCAGGCAAGTTGATTCCTCCAGTTTCATTCTTCTTTCTCAAGATTGCTTTTTGCTATTCAAGGATTTTTGTATTTCCATACAGATCTTGAAATTATTTGTTCTAGTTATGTGAAAAATACTGCTGGTAGCTTGATAGGGATTGCATTGAATCTGTAGATTGCTTTGGGTAGTATACTCATTTTCACTATGTTGACTCTTCTGATCCATGAACATGGTATATTTCTCCATCTATTAGTGTTCTCTTTGATTTCTTTCATCAGTGTTTTATAGTTTTTGATATATAGGTCTTTAGTTTCTTTATGTAGGTATATTCCTAAGTATTTTATTCTTTTCATTGCAATGGTGAATGGAATTGTTTCCTTAACTTCTTTTTCTACTTTCTCATTATTAGTGTATAGGAATGCAAGGGATTTCTGAATGTTGATTTTATATCCTGCAACTTTACTATATTCATTGATTAGCTCTAGCAGTTTTCTGGTGGAGTCTTCAGGATTTTCTATGTAGAGGATCATGTCATCTGCAAACAGTGAGAGTTTTACTTCTTCTTTTCCAATTTGGATTCCTTGTATTTCTTTTTCTGCTCTGATTGCTGTGGCCAAAACTTCCAAAACTATGTTGAAGAGTAGTGGTGAAAGTGGGCACCCTTGTCTAGTTCCTGACTTTAGAAGAAATGCTTTCAATTTTTCACCATTGAGGATAATGTTTTCTGTGGGTTTGTCATATATAGCTTTTATTATGTTGAGGTACGTTCCTTCTATTCCTGCTTTCTGGAGAGTTTTTATCATAAGTGGATGTTGAATTTTGTCAAAGGCCTTCTCTGCATCTATTGAGATAATCATATGACTTTTATTTTTCAATTCATTAACGTGATGAATTACATTGATTGATTTGTGGATATTGAAGAATCCTTGCATCCCTGGGATAAAGCCCACTTGGTCATGGTGTATGATCTTTTTAATGTGTTCTTGGATTCCGATTGCTAGAATTTTGTTAAGGATTTTTGCATCTATGTTCATCAGTGATATTCACAATCTCTTTAACAGGTGGTGCTGGGAAAACTGGTCAACCACTTGTAAAAATAAACTCAAAGAGGATTAAAGATCTAAATGTAAGACCAGAAACTATAAACCTCCTAGAGGAGAACATAGGCAAAACACTCTCTGACATAAATCACAGCAGGATCCTCTATGATCCACCTCCCAGAATACTAGAAATAAAAGCAAAAATAAACAAATGGGATCTAATTAAAACTAAAAGCTTCTACAGAACAAAGGAAACTATAAGTAAGGTGAAAAGACAGCCTTCTGAATGGGAGAAAACAATAGCAAATGAAGCAACTGACAAACAACTAATCTCAAAAATATACAAGCAACTTATGCAGCTCAACTCCAGAAAAATAAACGATCCAATCAAAAAATGGGCCAAAGAACTAAATAAGCATTTCTCCAAAGAAAACATACGGATGGCTAACAAACACATGAAAAGATGCTCAACATCACTCATTATCAGAGAAATGCAAATCAAGATCACAGTGAGGTACCATTTCACACCAATCAGAATGGCTGCGATCCAAAAGTCTACAAGCAATAAATGCTGGAGAGGGTGTGGAGAAAAGGGAACCGTCTTACACTGTTGGTGGGAATGCAAACTCGTACAGCCATTATGGAAAACAGTGTGGAGATTCCTTAAAAAATTGCAAATAGAACTGCCTTATGACCCAGCAATCCCACTGCTGGGCATACACACCGAGGAAACCAGAATTGAAAGAGACATATGTACCCCAATGTTCATTGCAGCACTGTTTATAATAGCCAGGACATGGAGGCAACCTAGATGTCCATCAGCAGACGAATGGATAAGAAAGCTGTGGTACATATACACAATGGAGTATTACTCAGCCCTTAAAAAGAATACATTTGTATCAGTTCTAATGAGATGGATGAAACTGGAGCCGATTATACAGAGTGAAGTAAGCCAGAAAGAAAAACACTAATACAGTATACTGACACATATATATGGAATTTAGAAGATAGTAATGATGACCCTCTATGTGAGACAACAAAAGAGACACAGAGGTATAGAACGGACTTTTTGGCCCCTGAGGGAGAGGAAGAGGGTGGGATGATTTGGGAGAATGGCATTGAAACATGTATACTATCATGTAAGAAACGAAGCGCCGGTCTATGTTCAATACAGGATACAGGATGCTTGGGGCTGGTGCACGAGATGATCCAGAGAGATGATATGGGGTGGGAGGTGGGAGGGGGCTTCGGCATTGAGAGATCGTGTACACCTGTGGCTGATCCATGTCAATGTATGGCAAAACCAATACAGTATTGTAACATAGAATAAAGTAAAAATGAAATAAAAAAATAAGATATACCTTATTTCAATGTTTCTAAAACCAATTTTAGATTTTTTTTCTTCAGAAGAAGTAAAGAGAAGTCGCTCGGTCATGTCTGACTCTCTGCGACCCCATGGACTATAGCCTACCAGGCTCCTTCGTCCCTGGGATACTCCAGGCAGGAATACTGGAGTGGGTTGCCATTTCCTTCTCCAGGAGATCTTCCCAACCCAGGGATCAAACCTGGGTCTCCCGTATTGCAGGCAGACACTTTACCATCTGAGCCACCAGGGAAGTCCCTTTTCCTTCAGAAGTAGATCTTAAATTCATCATTTCCGTCTGCAACACCAAATTTCTTCACTAGCACAGGCCTGGATCCTTCAAATCACCTTTCTACCTCTCTTTCCTTTACTTCCTTTCTACCCCATGTTTTTTTCAAGACCACGTCATCCTGTGAATTTCTCTCAAGTAGCTTTTTCTTTCTCTTACCACCTTCACCTTTCTCATGTATCACTTGATACAATTCCATGATTCTGGCCATTGCACATATGTTTTCTATAACCATGAATTGTCAGCCAACTTTCTATGTCCATACCTAATGTATTGCATTATCTTTGTGAACCATCTATGAATTCTCAGTTGATGTGTGTTACTTGATTTTCAACCTCGTAAGCCTTTTAATTTAGATAGTGTTTGGAAACATTATTGTCTGCCCTCCCACCCTCAACCTTTTTAAAATCATTGTAGGAGTTTTTCCTTGTCCTTGAAAGGAAGGCAAACAGGAACACTCCTAATACGCTGTCTCTCTCTTAGGATGACTTTCAGAAAATTAAGTCTTCTTATATTTATCTCTTGAGGACAGTTTAGGAAAGAAAACATTATACTCTTTTCTTAAGTGATATTCATCTCTCCAGTGTTACCCAGCACACTAGTTACCCAGTCCCAATGTTTACATGCTGAGAGACATGTTAGAACAAAATGAAGATGTCTTATCTCAAGGAATCAAAGTGATATCAAATTCAGTTGTTTAATTAAAAGCCCCATCTCAGTCAGAAGTATTTTAAAGATGTATGAACCAAGAAGAGGCAGTGCATGTCAGAACTAAATTCCACGGTGGAGACTTAGGTGGTGGGCTGGAACCAGCACTACATTCCAGATCTGTTATACCACTTACCAAGTCTACACAGATCAACATTACTGCCGCCACATCATGGACTCAGAGTAGAAACAAAGGTGAGAGGAATTCACATGCTGACAGGATGAAACACACACTCCTCTCCATCTACGATAGAAGTCAGACACAGATACAAATCATTGCTGCTACACATTCAAGGTTTCTTACTTCATCTGGGTCCTCAGATCTTACAGAAAATATACATGGGTCAACTGTCTCCCAGTTCTTGAGATAAACAATCTCTTTCTTAAATCTTTCTGTCTTCACTCTCAGTAGAAGATTTTACCTTTAACTTCATAGAGAGTAAGGGAGATGAAATATAATTCCTCTAAATTCCAACTTTTCATCCATTCAGTGCTAACTTCTTTCAGTACACAAGGACGATGTCAAAGGTCAGATCTACTATATGGTTCCAATGTGTATTGATCAGCCTGTCCATCTTTCTAGAACAGTAGCTCTCAAACCTTGTTACCCATAGGAATGACCTGGCATCTTTTACAAAACTGATGCTCAGGTCCTGATGATGGCCAATGAAATTTGAGTCTCTCTGAGAGTGAAACTCATGTATCAATAGTTTCTAAAAGTTCCCTGAATGAGTCCATGAGCAGGCAAGCTTACAAAGAGGTCCTTAGCTTAAAACCTCCTCAAGGGAGGTTTTAAAACACAAGCATCTTTTGTGTTGAAACAGATCCATTGAACTCTATACAGAGGACGTCTCCATCTAGTAATAAGCATGGTGTAGTGTTTTTCTTCACATGCATACCGTATTACTATAACTGACTTGAGTGAATTTTACTATTCTTATAACCAAAGTGGGAAAAAAAAAAACCTCTATAATGCTACAGTAATTTTAAATTTTAAACTCTCAAGAAGGTTTTAAATATCCATCAAACAAAAATGTAGTTACTAGTAGTAGTGAGAAGCACAGGGAGTAGATAGTTTATACCTTGAAGACTAGAATTGATATGTGCACTATTTCTCCAGCACATACTTGACCTCAGGAATTTTAACCATTTCTCACTAAGAAAACTAACCACTCAGTGCTTTGTTCATTGAATGATAGGGCCCTTTGCTTTGAAAAAACTGTTATTTTAAGGTGTTATAGTGATTGGCCCACTAAAGGATGACTTTATTGAGAATGCTATTTCCCATATAGATAGGAAAAAAATCCATGAAATTTCCTTTTTCCTTCCCACTTGTATATATGCCTGGATGTTGAACAGGGTTGATTTCTCCTCTATACTGATAATCATGTTTGTACTTAGTTTCATGACCTACTCAGCATTTTAATTCAAGTAAGTATTGAATTTTTATTAAAATTATTAAAATATAAAATACTTTCTACTTGTATTAAGTTTATTTTTATATTAAATATATTTTCTACTTGTTAAGTATATATTAACTACATATCATACTTAATATGATAACTAGATCAACTGTAATGCTGATAGAGAAAAAAAAATTCAGTCAAACCATTTCTTTACAACTTTGTCAACTCTTTTTCATTGAAACGTTAATTTTGCTTGAGTATGCATATATAGTAGAATATTATTCAGCCATGAAAGGGAATGAAGTACTGATACCTGCTATAAAATTGCTAAATCTTGGTAACATTATACTAAATACATGAAACCAGCTACAAAAGACTGTATAATGCATTCAGTTCAGTTCAGTCACTCAGTCGCGTCTAACTCATTACGACCCCATGGACTGCAGCACGCCAGGCCTCCCTATCTATCACCAACTCCCAGAGTTTACTCAAACTCATGTCCATTGAGTCAGTGATCCCATCCAGCCCTCTCATCCTCTGTCGTCCCTTTATCCTCCCACCTTCAATCTTTTACAGCATCAGGGTTTTTCCAAGGAGTCAATTTTTTGCATCAAATGGCCAAAGTATTGGAGTTTCAGCTTCAGCATCAGTCCTTCCAAAGAATATTCAGGGCTGATTTTCTTTAGAATGGACAGGCTGTATCTCCTTGCAGTCCAAGGGACTCTCAAGAGTCTTCTCCAACACCACAGTTCAAAAGCACCAATTCTTTGGCACTCAGCTTTCTTTATAGTTCAGCTCTCACATCCATACATGACCACTGGAAAAACCACACCTTTGACTAGATGGACCTTTGTTGGCAAAGTAATGTCTCTGCTTTTTAACATGCTGTCTAGGTTGGTCATAACTTTACTTCCAAGGAGTAAGTGTCTTTTAATTTCATGGCTGTGGTCGCCATCTGCAGTGATTTTGGAGCCCCCAAAATTAAAGTCTGTCACTGTTTCCATTGCTTCCCCATCTATTTGCCATGAAGTGATGGGACCAGATGCTATGATCTTAGTTTTCTGAATGTTGTTTTAAGCCACCTTTTCACCCTCCTCTTTCACTTTCTGCTTTCTGCCATAAGGGTGGTGTCATCTGCATATCTGAGGTTATTGATATTTCTCTCGGCAATCTTGATTCCAGCTTGTGCTTCTTCCAGTCCAGCGTTTCTCATGATGTACTCTGCATAGAAGTTAAATAAGCAGGGTGACAATATACAGCCTTGCTGTACTCCTTTCCTAATTTGGAACATGTTTGCTGTTCCATGTCCAGATCTAACTGTTGCTTCCTGACCTACATACAGATTTCTCAGGAAGCATGTCAGGTGGTCTAGTATTCCCATCTCTTTCAGAATTTTTCACAGTTTATTGTGAACAACCTTGGTAGTATACTAACAACCTTTGAATTGTGACTTTAAGTGGGTAAATTCCATTAAATGTGAATGATATCTCAATCAAGCTGTTATAAAAATTTACCAACAGGAAATATGAATCACTTTTCACCTTTAGACTATGTGAATTTTAAGTATCAAGGCTAAATAGACTCCTATGAACATTCAGAGTCAAGGCATACTGCCCTCATGAACTCTTTGTGCAGAATGTACTAGACAATGACCTTCATGAGGCCAAAGTAGAAAAATATCAGTGTAAGGACAGGTAATAAGTATTAAGCATGTATTTACCTGTAGTAGTAAGGCTAAATGGTTGTTACAAATAGAACGATCACATGTCCAGTTTGCTAGTATAGACCAGTTTATACCTCTGTCTTGGCCCAATTAACTTGATCCCCTTCACTCTTAACACTTTTTTTTTTTAATAACTTTGAAAAACTGTTTGTTTTATTACTTACTTATTTTATTACATATTTATTTGACCATGCTAAGTCTTAGTTGTGGCATGTAGGATCTTTTAGTTGCGTCCTGTAAACTCCTAATTGAGGCATGTGAGATCTAGTTGCCGGACCAGGGATTGAATCCAGGTCCCCTGCATTCGGAGCTCAGAGTCTTAGCCACTGGACTACCAGAGAAGTCCCTCAAAACGTTTTGACTTGGTAAATTACATGAATGTTCTCAAGTTATGGGATTATGGTAGCTTTTTAAAGCCTGGTGCTCTAACAATGTAGATAACGTGATTTTCTAATGAGGGGAGAGAAGTGAGTAAGTATGAAAAAGTAGCATAAGCCTAATAATTGCCTTTGAAGCATTCCTGAGAGTACAGAGATACTCCTTTGAATCAGATGCTAAGGAAGAGGAAGAGGGAGAGGAAGTTACTAACAAATTTTAGACTAGGAAACAAATAGAAACTTTGAGTGCTGGTTCTTCTGGTTCTCAAGGCAACTAGAAATTCCGTACCTCTCCCACCTCACCTCACTTTCCAGTGTGTTCCATCCCACATCGCTGTTGACAAAGCTCAGGTTTTACTACTCCGCTGATCCTTCCCCACCCATTCGTTTTTCTTGATGGTGGAAGATGCATTGTGGGGTTAGTTGTAGGTTTTGCCCATTCCATTAGTTTTTGTTTCATTTATTTTATTGGATTTTTCTTTAGGGGTAATTCAGGAAAATTTAAAATCTGTTATGCAACCTCTATCTTCTTCCCAGAGCTCTCCTGAAAGCCCATCACCCTCTTTTATTGTTTCTTCTTTTCATTTTTTTTTCCTGTGTGTCGTGTCCTCCAATAAATTGCCAAGAAAGAACTTAGGAGAAGTTTGTTTTGGTTTTGTGTTTTTAAATTTGAATTCCTGAAATGTCTTTACCCTTGCATTTAGATGACAGTTTGTCTAAGGAGAGAATTCTGGTGAAAAATCCATTTCCTCCAAGATGTTGGAAGCATGTCTTCAGTTTCCTTTTAGCTCCCAGCATTGTTGGTTGCTCAGTGGTAAAGGCTCCCTCTGCCAAGCAGGAGACGCAAGCTCCATTCCTCTGTCGGGAGGCTCCCCTGGAGGAGAAAACTGCAACCCACTCCAGTATTCTTGCCTGGGAAATCCCGTGGACACAGAAGCCTGGCAGACTGTAGTCCATGGGGTTGCAAAATAGTTGGACAGGATTTAGTGACCAAACAACAGCAACAATAAACTGTTGTTGAGAAGCCTGTTGTTATGATCTTCCATCAACCTTGGTCATCTGTCTCCTTACCACTGATGGTCTTGATGTTCACTAGGCACGTCAAGGATTTCCCTTGTTTCTGGTGTTCTGAAATTTCATCGTGTTGTGTCTCAGCATAAAGACTTTCTTCATTCATCTTGCTAGGGATTTACTAGGTCTTCCATTTCATTCTGGGAAATTTCCAAGTGTTATTTCCTTTGAATTTTCCTCCTTTCAATTATCTGTTATTTTTCCTCAGACACCTAGTCAGGTAATGACTCTTTCCAAATTCATCTTCTAATTCTGATTCTTCTCTTAAATTTTTCACAATTTTTTTCTGTCCTATAAAAGTTATCTTATTTTCCAATACTTCTTTTGGTTTTTAAATTTTTATTAAAGTATAGCTGGTATTCTTTTAATTTTTAAATGTTTTTCCATCATATATTGAGTTTCTAGGAACTATTATTTTCATACCTATGTCTTTTTTCTTAATAGCATACTCTTTTATCTTAATGGCTGTGCTAAAATTAAATATCAGTACAAAACAGAGATGGGACTTGAGTATTCCCTGACCAGATGATACTATTTAAGTCATGTAAGCAAAACTAAATCTAACTTGTTTCACGAACATAAGTGAAACTTAGGCTATTTCTTGTAAATGCCTCTGATAGTCATAAAAGAAACTTAAGTCACCTTCCTAAAGTTGGCATAGGATAATGACTTTTCACCAAATTCCCTGCTGCCTGGAGATACCCATTGTAATACCCAACGTCCTCATTTTCACATTATAGGTAATTCTGTGGCATCATCCCCTGAGCTTTATATCAGTTTTTAATTTGAAAGTTTGAGTTCATGAGCTGTTCTTACATGCAAAATGAACACTTTGAATGCTATTCATTGTTTTGGAGGCTTGCATTTTGCTAATTCTGGGTCTTTGATAGGTATAAGTATATTTCTTTTCTTGCCAAGGATACTAATTAAGAGTAGTTTTGGAGTCTTCTCTGGTAGCTTTGGTTTTTTGTTTCTTTGAAATGTTGTTTCTACCATGCTCTTTAACTTTTGTCTGTCTTGGTGTTGTTGGTGTGAGACATTTTATTTCTACGTCTTTGGGCATTTGCTGTTTGTTCTTATTTGAGCACAAGGTACTAGGAATCCCACTGGAGGTCTGGTTGGTTGCTGAGCCACAGAGCAGCATAACAATGTGCAATCATACCCCCTATGTTTCTTGAGTCAGGATGTATGTCTACGGAGTTCTTTGCTCCCCTCCTAGGGAACTAAGACTGCCATTGATGCTTCTCAGAGCCAAGGAGGAAAGGAGGGTGAGACTCTTCCGAGGTACATGGACACTTGTACTTAATCCCCCTGTTTTCAGCATGACAGCCTCTCCTTGTGAACATCACTGCTGTATACTGAGCTCAGAGTCCCTCCGGATCAGTTGTTCCAGACTTCAGTCTTAGGACAGAACAGGAGAGGTGAAATAGTGCCCTAACTGCTTCTTGAACAAGCACTGTCTATCTGTGAGATCCTTCGTTCCTCCCTTCCCTAGTCCTTTAATGTTCTTGCAGTGTGTGGCTTGGCTTCTTTTTATCTTCCATCACTATGCACATTTTGGGGTCTTCCTCGATAGCCCAGTTGGTAAAGAATCCTTCTGCAATGCAGGAGACCCTTGTTTGATTCCTGGGTCAGGAAGACTCCCTGGATAAGAACATGGGAACCCACTCCAGTATTCTTGCCTGAGGAATCCCATGGACAGAGGAGCCTGGGGACTACAGTCCCGCCTGCTGCCACCGCTAAGTCGCTTCAGTCGTGTCCGACTCTGTGTGACCCCATAGACAGTAGCTCACCAGGCTCCCCCATCCCTGGGATTCTCCAGGCAAGAACACTGGAGTGGGCTGCCATTTCCTTTTCCAATGCATGAAAGTGAAAAGTGAGTCCACAGGGTCGTAAAAAGTGAGACAGGACTGAGTGACTTTCACTTCTTCACACTGTCCACATTCAGCCTGTAGATTTTTCTAACCAGTTCACGCTTAAGGTTCTGCTTTCTGGCTTGCTAATAGTTCTTGGCATTTCTCACTTGCTTCATGTTTTCACTGACACTCTGACTTTGTAGAATTTGGGCTTTTACTTTGCTGTCTTTTTAGTTGGACATTAGGAGACATTGGAAGGGCATATTTGCCATGTGTACAACAACCTTCTGTGATAGTTTTTATTATTTCTATGATATACGTAGAATAAAAAAGGTACAGTAACTTGCTTAATATAGTATAAATAATAACCTGTGCTATATGGATGGAACTTAGATTTGAAAGCTCTTATTCTCTGCATGAACTGATTCACAAAAACTAGTTCAAATTGGTAACTTTAAGTAAGACAGCAAATCTCAACAATACTAACAGTTACTGAATATTTCCATGCAGCACCTAGTTTCCTCACACTCCTGTGAGTGAGGTCTATTTCTGTCCCCAATTTACAGATGAGAAAACTGAGTTGTCAAAAGGTCACCTGGAAAGTAAGAGAAAACCCTAAATGGCATCAGTACCCTTAATCAGGAGTCTGTGAACATTTTTATAAAGACACAGTAAATATTTTAACTTCTGTTTACCGTATGGTCTCTATTGCAATTACTTAACTCTGCTATTGTCACAAGAAAACAGCTCTAGGAAAATGCGTAAAGAATGAGCGTGGTTGTGTTCCAGTAAAGCTGTTTACATAAATAGGTGGTGGCCTGAATTTGGCCTGTGGGCAGTAGTTTGTTCATCCTTGCCTTATATTAGCGGTCCTCATCCTTTTTGGCAGCAGGGACCAGTTTCATGGCAGAGAATTTTTCCATGGATCTGGTGGGGGGGGATGGTTTCGGGATGATTCAGACACATTACATTTATTGTGCTCTTTATTTCTATTACTATTACATCAACTCCACTTCAGATCATCAGGCACTAGATCCTGGAGGTTGGGGATCCCTGCCTTAGATAATTTTTAAAAAGTAGAAATAATGAACACATTGTAATGAAATTAAGTTCTGCTGCAGCCAGAGAGATTATTACACTCTTGCTATGAGGCAGAGAGTCAAAAATGCATGGTCATTTCAAAGCCTCAGATGAGTTGGTTGGATACTAGAAGTTGGCTAAAAGGAAATGGAGAGTGACAGAAGTAAGGGCCAACACTAGAAGCAACGGTGCTTGAAGAAGAGATGAGGGATCCCCACAGGAGGGGCAGTGGCAAAGAATCCACTGGCAGTGCAGTAACCGTGGAGACCTGGGTTCAGTCCCTGAGTTGGGAAGATGCCCTGGAGAAGGAAATGGCAACCCACTCCAGTATTCTTGCCCGGAGAATCCCATGGACAGAGGAGCCTGATGGGCTACAGTCCCTGGTGTCTCAAAGAGTCGGACACAATTGAGTGACTAAGCCCAACCACAGCCTGGGCAGGCTTTTTCAGTGCTTGTTGCTCTGTCCCCTCAGATGCTTACTTTCAAGGATGAATCATAAAAACGGACTAACGGCACCAAAATCACCAGCTGTCATTTGCATGAGGTGAAGCTCCACCTGAGAGCTTTGCAGGCCTCTAACACCTCAAAAACAAACACAGAAACATGCACACAAAGTTTATCTGGAAAAATTAAGAGCAACCTCAATGGTAATCAAAAGGAGTTAGTAAAATCATCAGCGACTTTTAGGCTATAGCCTTGTGATTTTGGTAACGAGAAACAGGTGGCATCGTCATTTCCAGATGACTAACACCAGACATCATGGCTCCTGTTTTTCATTTGAAACCAAGATCAGAGGGAAGTCTTACTTATTGCCTCCGTATAACCCAGAGCCTGAGAAGGAGGAGAAATGTCCTTGTTTGGTGACAGGACAGTTTTGCTTTGCCAAGATTCTAACTTGGATAGAGTTAATGAAATATTTCAGTTTTTCTAAATAACTAGGTTCATGGTTTGTGTTGTATAGGAAACCAGCAAGGCAACAATCATTTAAGAGTTTATTTCTACTGGAGTACAGACTTGTCAGGTGTAACTAGGATCCCAGCCTCAGGATAGAAATTCTAATCACTTTTTATCTTCTCTGCCACAATGAATAAAAATAAAATTTCTAACAGGTGATTTTTTTAAAGTGGAAAATATATTTTATATTCAGCTGTGAGAGAGAAATTGGTAGCTAGATAAAGAATAGCAAAGAGAGTTACTTTTCTTTCTTCATTGTGAAACATACTCCTTATGTTCTGTAACACAAAACACTTTCAGCATGAAAGTAAGACTGAGACTAAGACAGGAAGGGATCATGCTGTCTCCAGGCTTTGAAAAATAGTCAGGTGCTGTCACTATATTTGTATCAACAAATCAGATTAGAACCCCAGACAGGAAACTGTTATGAGACCTCCTTTTACATTCCTTCCTTGAGCCACTCTCTCTGTGTATGAAAATTTCCACCTGTGTTCCTGCACAGTTAGTTCCTGGGGGCTGGGAAAACACACACCCTGTCCCCATACCCTCAAGCCCCACCCTGTCTCCAAGGAGAGAAAGGCATTAAGGATGTTTTCTCATCACCAACTAAAAGTCACCCATGGCCTTCCATATTTGAAAACTAGCTCTGTAAGCAATTTTAGAAGCTTTCTTGCCCCTTTCTGCTTTATTGACAATGCCAAAGCCTTTGAGTGTGTGGATCACAATAAACTGTGGAAAATTCTGAAAGAAATGGGAATACCAGACCATCTGACCTGCCTCTTGAGAAATCTGTATGCAGGTCAGGAAGCAACAGTTAGAACTGGACATGGAACAGACTGGTTTCAAATAGGAAAAGGAGTATGTCAAGGCTGTATATTGTCACCTGCTTATTTAACTTCCATGCAGAGTACATCATGAGAAACGCTGGGCTGGAAGAAACACAAGCTGGAATTAAGATTTCCGGGAGAAATATCAATAACTTCAGATATGCAGATGACACCTCCCTTATGGCAGAAAGTGAAGAGGAACTAAAAAGCCTCTTGATGAAAGTGAAAGAGGAGAGTGAAAAAGTTGGCTTAAACCTCAACATTCAGAAAACGAAGATCATGGCATCCAGTCCCATCACTTCATGGCAAATAGATGGGGAAACAGTGGAAACAGTGTCAGACTTTATTTTGGGGGCTCCCAAATCACTGCAGATGGTGACTGCAGCCATGAAATTAAGAGACGCTTACTCCTTGGAAGAAAAGTTATGACCAACCTAGACAGCATATTCAAAAGCAGAGACATTACTTTGCCAACAAAGGTCCATGTAGTCAAGGCTATGGTTTTTCCAGTGGTCATGTATGGGTGTGAGAGTTGGACTGTGAAGAAAGCTGAGCACTAAAGAATTGATGCTTTTGACCTGTGGTGTTGGAGAAGACTCTTGAGAGTCCCTTGGACTGCAAGGAGATCAGCCCTAGGATTTCTTTGGAAGGAATGATGCTAAAGCTGAAACTCCAATACTTCGGCCACCTCATTCGAGGAGTTGACTCATTGGAAAAGACTCTGATGCTGGGTGGGATTGGGGGCAGGAGGAGAAGGGGACGACAGAGGATGAGATGGCTGGATGGCATCACTGACTCAATGGATGTGAGTCTGAGTGAACTCCGGGATTTGGTGATGGACAGGGAGGCCTGGCATGCTGCGATTCATGGGGTCACAAAGAGTCGAACACGCCTGAGCGACTGAATTGAACTGAACTTATGTTAGAAAAGGGATATAAATTTGCCCTGAAATACTTCTGTTTGGGCTGAAAATTTTAAGGAGTTTTTAGTGCCTAGAATTAGACTAAGAAATAAACAAGTTTCAGGGCTCCATCATATAGAATTGGAAGCATGTTTATTAACTAGGCTGCTATCCAAGCTATAACTGGGCAAATGTAGCTTTTGGTTCTTTTTAATTTTAATATAGAACTTAGTTATTTTATTGAAAGGAATGTTGAGTTAGGTCTAATGGATTCACTTCAACTGGGATTCTCCTGCCTGTGGTTTTCAAACATTCTTGATTTGGTGACTCATTCATTTCGGCAAGTAACTTCCCTTTCTCTCTTCAGTCTACTATTGCTACACCCAGAAAAGAAAATCGTTTAAAATTTCAACAGTGTGAGAAAAATGAAAAACAGTAACTTATTTCCTTAGTTTTGGTCAAGGGAAAGAGACTGCACCTATATATAGGGAATGCTTGACTATTAGCACATGACTCTGTAATCCATGACAATGCTCAGCTGATTAGATTCAGTTGTAATCATTTTGGGAAGATTTAATTTGGTGGCTCTCGAAGTGTCCCTAAAGCCAGTATGATGTATTAACTCCTTAGGACAGGGAATCTCAGAGGAATCAGAATGATTTGAAGTTCTAATGAAAAAGATAAATTCCTGAGCATCACTCCAGATTTTTTAAATAAAATCATTAAGGTGGCATCAGTAGATGCAGAACAAACTTAGACAATATCCAACATCAACTCATAATAAATTTCTGATTAAATTCGGAAAAGAGGAAAACTTCCTCAATTTAATAAAGACTATCCAGAACCACTTACAACACCTAAATTAGTGAGCAAGGTTGTAGAATACAAGGTTGATATACAAAAGTAAATTGCTTTTCTATATACCTGCAGTGAAAAAGTAGAATTTGAAATTAAAAACTAAATACCATATAGCTCCCCAATATTAAATACTTAGAAATAAGTATTTAGAAATTATTATACTTTACATTTTATTATTATAATATATTATATGTATATAATTAGAAATAATAGAATAAAATGTGTGCAATATCTGTATGAAGAAAACTAAAAACTCTGATGAAAGAAGTCAAAGAATAAATTTAGAAAGAATCAATGCTTATTGGTGGGAAAACTCAGTATTGTGAAGATGTCAGTTCTTCCTAACTTGATTTTTGGATTCAGTGTAATTCTAATAAAAATCCTAGCAAGTTACTTTGTGGATATTGACAAACTGACTCTAAAGCTTATACAGAAAGGTAAAAGACCCAGAATAGTCAACATAACATTGAAGGAAAAGATCAAAGTCGAAGAAATGACATTACCTGGCTTCAAGAATTTCCTATAAGCTACAGTGATTGAGAAAGAGTGATATTGGTGAAAGAATTGACAAATAGATCAATTGAACATAATAGAGAGCCCAGAAATAGCCCCGCTATAATCAGTCAACTGACCTTTTACAAAAGAGCAAAGGTAATATAATGGAGAAAAGACAGTCTTTCAACAAAAGTTACTAGAACAACTGGACATCCACAGGCAAAAAATAAATCTAGACATGTCCTTATATCCCTCACAAAATTAATTCAAAATGGATCATAGACCTAAATGTAAAATGCAAAACTATAAATATCCTAGAGATAGCATATGAAAATCTAGATGACTTTAAGTTTTAGATATAATATCAAAGGAAAATTCATAAAGAATTGATAAATTGGATGTCATTGAAATTAAATTTTTTCCTGCTCTGTGAAAGACACTATGAAGAGAATGAAAAGATAAGCCACAAACCAGGAGAAAATATCTGCAAAGGACATGTCTGATAAACAAATATTACCCAAAATGTCTCTGCTCGGTCTCTGAGTCGTGTCTGATACTCTGTGACCCTCTTGACTGTACCTGCTGGGCTCCTCTGTCCGTGGGATTTTCCAGGCAAGAATACTGGAGTGGGTTGCCATTTCCTACTTCAAGGGCTCTTCCCAACCCAGGTTTCAAACCCACATATCTTGGATCTCCTTCATTGGCAGGTGGATTTTTTTACCACTGTTCCACCTGGGAAGCCACCCATAACATACAAAGTATATTAAAATTTAACAATAAGATCCAACAACCTGATTTTTAAAAAGACTTTAATAGATACCTTACCAAAGAAGGAACAGATGTCAACTAAGCATGTGAAAAAAATATTCAACATCATGTGTCATCAGGGAAATGCGTATTAAAACAATGAAATATCATTTCACATCTGTTAAATGGTCAAAATCCAGAACCTAAAGCTGGACACCTAAATCTGGAGAGGACATAGAGCAACCAGAATTCTCATGCACTGCTGGTCGGAATGCAAACTAGTGCAGCAACTTTGGAAGACAGTTTGGTGGTTCCTTACAGAAAACTAAATATACTTGTACCATGTGATTCAGCAGTTACACTCCTTGGTAGTTACCCAAAGGAGCTGAAAACATGTCCACACAAAATCCTGCACACAGGTGTTCAGGGCAGTTTTAGAATTGCTGAAACTTTGAAGCAACCTAGAGGTCCTTCCAAAGTGAATGGATAAATAAATTGTGGTTCTTACAATAGAATATTATTCAGTGCTACAAATAAATGAACTATCAAGCCATGAAAAGAAATGGAGGAACCCTAAAGGTATATTACTAAGTGAAATAAGCAAGTCTGAAAAGGCTGCATAATGTAGGAGTCCAGCTATGTGACATTCTGGAAAAGGCAAAACTATGGAGACGGTAAAAGATCAGTGGTTCCTAGTGGGAAGAGAGGGATAAATAGGTAGAGCATAGAAGATTTTTAGGGCAGTGAAACTACTCTGTATAATCCTGTGATGATGAATGCGTATCACTGTACACTTGTCCACCACTCCAGTGAGTATGTTGGTATTAAGGGAGACTGTGCATGTGTTGGAAGAAGGCAATGGCACCCCACTCCAGTACTCTTGCCTGGAAAATCCCATGGGCGGAGGAGCCTGGAAGGCTGCAGTCCATGGGGTCCCTGCGAGTCGGACACGACTGAGCGACTTCACTTTCACTTTTCACTTTCATGCATTGGAGAAGGAAATGGCAACCCACTCCAGTGTTCTTGCCTGGAGAATCCCAGGGATGGCGGAGCCTGGTGGGCTGCCGTCTATGGGGTCACACAGAGTTGGACACGACTGAAGTGACTTAGCAGCAGCAGCAGCATGTATATGTTGGGGTGGGAAATCTATGGAAAATATCTGTACCTTCCATTCAATTTTCCTGTGAACCTAAAATTCTAAATTGTGTCTTTAAAAAAATAATTGGGGAACAAAATCATAGGGTTGGCATCAAAGATAGACTGTATCAGGGTCAGCAAACATTTTCTGTAAAGGGTAAAGTATGTAAAGTATGGTCTTTAGTGCACATTTTTTTTTTTTTTTTGACAATTCCTCAAAAATGTGAAAACAATTGCCAGCTGATGATCCTTAAAAATGAAGTGGCAGTTTGGATTAGGCCACAGCTTGCCAATCTCTGAACTGTATAATTAGAAACATTGGTCTTTCAGAAAAATTTCCGAATGCTAACTTTGCAAATAGATAAAATATTTTTGAGTACCTCCTGGCCTAACAAATAATAGATTAGAAATCTATATTCTGATTAAAATGATGTTGTTGAGTGATGTATTATCCACCTTCCTCAATCTAACAATATTGAAAAAATATTTTAAACATATATTTGAAGTATATGGAGCTTCCCTGGTGGCTCAGTTGGTAAAGATTCCACCTGCAATGCGGGAGACCTGGCTTGACCCCTGGGATGGGAGGATCCCCTGGAGAAGGGAAAGGCTACCCTCTCTAGTATTCAGATGTAGTATTTAGATGCTCTATCACTATGACAATGAGCAAAAGGAGAGAGGAGTCTTACCCAAGAAGAGGAAAACAAAACTTCATGAAAGATGGCTGATAAACTCAGTAAGCAGGTGAACTGGCATTCAGTGAAATACATATATTAAGGCAATCTTCCAAAACAGATTTTAAAAACAAGTATCTTTGAAATCTTAAAAGAGATTCAGGGATTCGTGTGTGCGTGCATGCTAAGTCAATTCAGTCATGTCTGACTCTGTGCAATCCCTGTCCGTGGGATTCTCCAGGCAAGAATACTAGAGTGGGTGGCCATGACCTTCTCCAGGAGATCTTCCAGACTCAGGGATTGACCCTGTGTCTCTTACATCTCATGTATTGGCCTACAGGTTCTTTACCACTTGTGCCACCTGGGAGGCCTGATAAAGGAATAAGTAATATTTATAAGATAACAAAAGGTAATTATGAATTACAGACAGATGTGACTTAAGAATAGGGAAAAAAAAACCAGAACAAATTAGAGATTCTGGAATTTAAAATTACTGTCATATTTTAATTAATAGATGAACATAATCGAAGTGATAATCAGTTGAAGACCAGAGCAAAACTCTGAAAGTTCGAGAACAAAATGAAAATGAAATTAAAGACCTAAATCATAAAATAGATTGAGAAATTCTAACATATGCATAATATATGTTCCAAAAATAAAAAATGTGGCAATGGGAAAGAGGCTAGATTTTAAGAAATAAAACAGTGTCTTCTGAATCAAAGAAAGACTTAGATCCTCACATAGTGACCTAAGTTGTAAATATTAGATATAAAAATTCAGTCAGTCCCAAATACATTGTAGCAACACTACCACCCTGTATGACACTTTTGGGTGAAATAGAAAACACTTGCTTCTGTCCATACTGTCCATTAATTTCATACTTGGGTGAGGAGCCCATGGCCTAGGTTTTGCCTCTAGTTGCCGCCTAGCCGTATTCCTTTGAACAGGGCAAGAACACCCTGTTCAAACACCCTGTTCTCCAACACCACAGTTTAAAAGCATCAATTCTTCAGCGCTCAGCTTTCTTTATAGTTCAACTCTCACATCTATATATGACTACTGGAAAAACCATAGCCTAGACTGTCAGACAGACTTTTGTTGGCAAAGTAGTGTCTCTGCTTTTTAATATGCTGTCTAAATTGGTCATAGCTTTTCTTCCAAGGAGTAAGCGTCTTTTAACTTCATGGCTGCAGTCACCAACTGCAGTGATTCTGGAGCCCCCAAAATAAATTCTGACACTGTTTCCATTGTTCCCCCATCTATTTGCCATCACCAGATGCCATATTAGTTTTCTGAATGTTGAGCTTTAAGCCAACTTTTTCACTCTCCTCTTTCACTTTCATCAATAGGCTCTTTAGTTATTTGCTTTCTACCATAAGTGTGGTGTCATCTGCATATCTGAGGTTACTGATATTTCTCCCAGCAATCTTGATTCCAGCTTGTGCTTCATCCAACCCCACATTTTGCATGATGTACTCTGCATATAAGTTAAATAAGCAGGATGACAATATGCAGCCTTGATGTACTCCTTTCCTGATTTGGAACCAGTCTGTTGTTCCATGTCCAGATCTAACTGTTGCTTCTTGACCTGCATACAGATTTCTCAGGCGCAGGTCAGGTGGTCTGGTATTCCCATCCCTTGAAGAATTTTCCACAGTTTGTTGTGAACCACACAGTCAAAGGCTTTGGCATAGTCATAAAGCAGAAGTAGATGTTTTTCTGGAACTCTCTCTTTTTTTTTAATTTTATTTTTACTTTATTCTACTTTACAGTACTCTATTGGTTTTGCCATACATTGACATGAATAAGCCACAGTTGTACACGAGCTCCCAATGCCGAAACCCCCTCCCACTTCTCACCGCATATCATCTCTCTGGATCATCCCATGCACCAGCCCCAAGCATCCTATATCCTGTATCGAACATAGACTGGCACTTCATTTCTTACATGATAGTATACATGTTTCAATGCCTTTCTCCCAAATCATCCCACCCTCTCCCTCTCCCTCAGAGGCCAAAGGTTCATTCTATACATCTGTGTCTCTTTTGTTTTCTCACATACAGGGTCAACATTACTATCTTTCTAAATTCCATATATATGTGTCAGTATACTGCATGGTGTTTTTCTTTCTGGCTTACTTCACTCTGTATAATTGGCTCCAGTTTCATCCATCTCATTAGAACTGATTCAAATTTATTCTTTTTAAGAGCTGAGTAATACTCCATTGTGTATATATACCACAGCTTTCTTATCCATTCATCTGCTGATGGACATCTAGGTTGTTTCCATGTCCTGGCTATTATAAACAGTGCTGCAGTGAACATTGGGGTACATGTGTCTCTTTCAATTCTGGTTCCTTGGTGTGTATGCCCAGCAATGGGATTGCTGGGTCATAAGGCAGATCTATTTGTAATTTTTTAAGGAATCTCCACACTGTTTTCCATAGTGGCTGTACTAGTTTGCATTCCCACCAACAGTGTAAGAGAGTTTCCTTTTCTCCACACCCTCTCCAGCATTTATTGCTTGTAGACTTTTAGATTGCAGCCATTCTGACTGATGTGAAATGGTACCTCATTGTGATTTTGATTTGCTAGCCATCCGTATGTCTTCTTTGGAGAAATGCCTATTTAGTTCTGTGGCCCATTTTTTGATTGGGTCATTTATTTTTCTGGAGTTGAGCTGCAGAAGTTGCTTGTATATTTTTGAGATTAGTTGTTTGTCAGCTGCTTCATTTGCTATTGTTTTCTCCCATTCAGAATGATCCAACAGATATTGCCAATTTGACCTCCAACCCAGCTTGAACATCTGGAATTTTATAGTTCACTTACTGTTGAAGCTCGACTTGGAGGATTATGAGCATTACTTTGCTAGCAGGTGAGATGAGTGCAATTGTGCAGTAGTTTTGTTTTGATTTTTGTTCCATATGTGTATGATAATGTGTGCTTGAAGTCAGTGGAATAAAACTCTTTAAATGCTGAGGGAAAAGGATTCACATCCTGAGGCATGGTACAGCACTAAAATTGTCACTCAGAAGTAAGGATGGAATAGTTTTAGTGTTAGTTGCTCAGCTGTATCTGACTCTTTGTGACCCCATGGCCTTTAGCCTGCCAGGCTCCTCTGCCCGTAAGATTTCCCTGGCAAGAACACTGGAGTGGGTTGCCATTTTTTTCTCCTGGGGATCTTCCTGAGCCAGCAATTGAACCCAGGAATCCTACATATAAAGGCTGACTCTTTACCATCTGAGCCACCATGGAAGCCCATAAACAGTTTTGGACAACATCTAATAGAATTTATCTCTTACAGATTCTTGCTGAGAGAACTACGAAAGGATGGCCTCCAGCAAAATAATAAGTGGATCTAAGGAATGGAGTGGGATATAAGCAATAACGGTGAGCAAAACCTGTACATTTAGTTCTAATGAAACACAGTGATTTTATTGAGGAAAAAAAATGTTAAACTTAGCTGAGTTTACTTCAGTTATACCCTCCTCTCTGCCTGTGTTTCAACTATTTTAAGTATAGTGACTTGCTCTTTATTGACCATTACGTGTCTGTTTCTCCTGCTAGCTAACTACCACTACACTAAGAAAAGGAAAACAGTTGCTATTTAAATAATATAAAAGAATGAAAACCAGAAAGTATTTCTCTTTATAAGCCTTGGGTAGGCTCACCTAGTGCTTAGATAAGTGCCTCTCATGTAAAAAGTGATCAATATATTTATTGAGTGAATAATATATTATCTTTTCCAGCCTGTGGTAAGATTAGTGATCAGAAGTTCATATCCTTGGTTTGTTTTTCTCAGAAGACAATGATAAAAATTGTCTATAATTAAAACATGTTACAAAGTCTACATTTTCAAGAACTTTTGGCAAAGAATAATTTTGGGGGAGATAGTTTTCTGAGAGTTCTCTTTTAGGTCTTAAATAAATCTTAGGTTTAAAAAAATCTTGACTTTTATCTGAGCAACAATGAAAATCTGGTTCTTGATTGGAAAGGAGATAGGTATTTTAAAGATAAATTCTTATTCTTTCAGGATATGTCACCCAGTTATTTTTCCATTAAAAAAGGCAGACAAGGTCCTCCTCATCATTCCAGAGCACTTCCTGTCCAGGCTGTGTGCTGTCCTAGTATTTCTTTAGGGAAATCTCTGAAATGGCCTGGCAGCTGCAACCTGGTGGTGAGATCATCATCTTTCAGAGTGACGGTCATTTCCTTACACTTTTGCTCCATACCCAGCTTGCCAATCAGTAGTTGTGTATATTTAAGGTCTCATCACTAGCAGTCAAGATCCCTTACTTAACTTTATGATTACCTTAGAAAGGGCTTTTGCCATATACTCATGTTTGCCAAGGATGTGTGACACATTGTTAAAAGCCAGACTTTTCATGAGGCAGGTGTGTCTAGTCCCCAAATCTGTATTATTTGGTACTTCTTGGTCAGTCAGCTATGGAAAAGTCCAGGTCTTGTATATGTTGTGTAGTTTCATCATCTGGGGTTTTGATTCTTAAAACTGGTGATGTGGCTACCAGCTAAGATTGAGCTGCTGATCTGGCATCAGGATAAAAGCCAGGCCTCATCCACATTGAAGTCTTCTCTGTTTTCACACCTACCATCTTTCAGACTGCTAATAGCTAGTTAGTATCCATTGATTTTTAACAAAAATAAAACAGAAACCTATTGTTGTTCAGTTGCTATGCTGTGTCTGACTCTTTGCGACCCCATAGATTGCAGCCCACCAGACCTCCCTGTCCCTCACCATCTCCTAGAGTTTGCCCAAGTTCATATCCATTGAACATACACCTGTTAAATATCTAATCAGTTTTGCTCTCTTTTCACTACCTATTTAAAAGAAAATTTATAATATAGATCAAGAGTTAAAGAAATATAAAAACAATTATACTTCAATTGATAGCATCCATTTGACATTAACATTTTCCTAGTTTAGGATAGAAAAATAACTCTTATTTACTGTGATGAAAAGATTTCCAAAGACTTTTAGTAAAAGATTTCCAAAGAGTTTGATGCTTTGGGGCTTCAGAAAAACTTTAGAGAAAAATTTTATGGAAATGCTTTTGTTTACCTTTTCAAACTCATTTCTCTGAAACTGTGAGAGAGAGGGGACCATGTCCATTTTTCTTTAAATGTATTTTTCAGTGTTTCAATTAAGCACATAGCATACAATATTTTTCACATGTAATGAAATCAGTGGTTATTTTAACAGTAAGACAGAAGGCTCACTAAGCATTTGAAAACAGCCGTGGTAGGTAGGGAAGTATATTATTCAGAGTCTACTTAGGTGATAGAAGTAATTTTAACAGGAGAATTTTATATAAAACATCGCCATCCAGGAACTGGACATCCGGCAAAAGGAACACTAAGATTTCACAGACTGTCCCTAGAGCTGAGAAAGTTAAGAGAACAGCTTAGAATTATCAGAAATTAGAATTTTGGCTGAGGGACACAGAGCTTGGGCTCAGACTTCTGAGAGGGCGGGGCCGAGCCGTGTTAGAGCCTCGGGAAGGCACCGGGGTGCTGCAGGGGTGTGGGAGCCCGACCTTTACGGAGGGGGTACCAGCTGGCCGCATCTGGGACCAGCGAGAAACCACAGTGAGGTGGGCCCTGTCAGTGCTGGGGAAAGTGCTACTGGAATCAGCTATACTACTGGAATAACCAGCCAAAGGTGCCTCTTTGTTGGATGGTAATGAGAATAAAGGGAATCAAAACAAGAACAGGAAATAACCTAGAAGGACAGTGTCCATCCTTTATCCTTTATCCTTCCTTTACCCTGTCTACTCTCTCTCTACTGCCCCCTATCGTCAGAACCTAACACTGATCCCACTAGCGAAAGAGAAATGGTTTGCACCACCTCCCTGCCCCTTCCAGAATCACAAAAAGTGAAGAATGCAAGAGTGGACCTGAGGCTAAGAGGTGACAGTTTAATAATGAGCATAGGATAAAACAAAATAAAATAAAACAGACCTGTCTCGCTTACCATCTATATCATTATTTCATGAAAAATAAGACTTTTGACCTTTGTATTTTAGGTAAAACTAATCTTTTTCCAGAAAATATTTTTCTTTGTCAATTAACTAACTGGAGTTTGAAAAGAAGTTAGTTGGATAAAGATGGTTGGCTCAACATATGTATGTGCTTTCCCAAATTTCTTAAAATAGCTGAAGAGGTATTTTTAAAATCTTGATTATGTTATAAAATAATAATAATTCATGACAGAAAGAAAGAGGGGAAAAAAGAATTCTGATGAAAAGGCACATCCCAAAAGAAAGCTGGAGAATGTCACTGCAGATGTGGGAGTGGTTCCCAGGGAGCTGGAACCTAAACGTCAATGAATATGAGAAGCAGATCAGGCTTCTGAATATTGGGATGAATAAAAGGGTAATTTCTTTCTGAGGAAGAAAACCTGATCAGCCCCCTTTTATCTGCAAAGGGGCTATCGGGGACAATAGCAGTTTGCTGTCAACATAAAGGGATCGGTGTAGGCTGTGGGCAACGGAGGAAGCCCCTCCTGTGGTTAATGACCCCTGGAAGGGGCATTGGGCCAGAGAGTAGAAGAATAGCTACAAAATCACCTACAAAACGCCCTGTTCTTTTCCTACAAACACCCGAGGTAACTATCCAAGAAAGAAACAGGTCAGACAGTGACTCTGAAATACAAAGATGAAGAGACAGTAAAGAATTGCGTGAGAAGGTCTGTCACTATGAAAGAGAGTCATCAAATTCACAAAGAAGATGATTACTTTACCCCTGAAAATTTAGTTATTTGAGTAGACAAAAAATAATAATAAAGGAACTATAATTGATATTGAAGAGATAATATCTATTTTTTAAGGCTGTTATCAGAAGAAAAACAAATGCCTTGGTAATTATAAATCATTGATAATTTTAAAATAATCTTAATTGTTTCATAAAACTGTAATTCAGGATAATGCATATGGGGGAAAAGAAAGCAGATGAATATAATTCATACAAAACAACATGAATCAGCAACAGTATTTATACAAATGTAAGTATTTTGGTAGAAATCTTAAGATCTCATTAGTTATCTTTAAGGCTGAATAGACACAGCTAAAGAATGAGTTAATGCTGAGATGCATGTATCATTACATAAAGTAGAATTTTCTTCTATTCTGAGGAAATATGCCCAGGGCTGGGATTATAAGATCATATGGTAACTCTATTTTTATGTGTTTTTTTTTCTTTCCCCCTCAATTTAAGGAACCCTCGTGACTGTTCCCTGTAGTGGCTGTACTAATTTACATTCCCACCAACAATGTAGGAGGGTTCCCTTTTCTCCACACCCCTCTCCAGCATTTATCATTTGCAGACTTTTGGATGATAACCATTCTGAGCAGTGGTAGGTGATACCTCATGGTGGTTTTGATTTACACTTCTCTGATAATGAGCAGTGTTGAGTATCTTCTCCTGTGCCTGTTCACCATCTGTATATCTTCTCTGTAGACATGTCTATTCAGATGTTCCCATTTTTGATTGAGTTGTCTGTTTTCTTGATATTGAGTTGTATGAGCTGTTTGTTTATTTTGGATATTGACTCCTTGTCAGTTGCAGCTTTTGCAAATATTTTCTCCCATTCCATATGTCATCTTTTCATTTTGTTGATGGTTTCCTTTGATGTCTGAAAGCTTTTAAGTTTGATTAGTTCCCATTTGTTTATTTTTTATCTTGGAGACAGATCTAAGATTTTGCTGTGATATGTCCAAAAATGTTTTGACTATGTTCTCGGAATTTTATGATGTCATATCTTATATTTAGATATTTAAATCACTTAGAGTTTATTTTCATGTATGGTGTGAGGGAGTTTTTCAGTTTCATTGATTTACATGTAGTTGTCCATCTTTCCATACACCACTTGTTGAAGAGAATGTCTTTTCTCCATTGTATAGGTTTGCCTCCTTTATCATAGATTAACTGAATGTAGATATGTAGGTTTATTTCTGGGCTCTCTGTTCTGTTCCAGTGATTTATTTATATGTCTGCTTTTGTGCCAATACTATACTCTTTTAATTATTGTAGCTTTGTAGTGTTGTCTGAAGTCTGGAATGGTTATGCTTCCACCTTTGTTCTTTTCCCTCAGGGGCACTTTACCAATTCCAGGTCTTTGTGGTTCCATATAAATTTTAGGATACTTTGTTCTAGTTCTATGATAAATGTCATGGGTATTTTGATAATGATTGCATTAAATCTGTGGATTGCTTAGGTAGTATGGTCATTTTAACTATATTAATTCTTCTAGTCCAAAAGCATGAGATATCATTCCATTTCTTTGAATCATCTTCAAAATTATTTATCAGTGTTTAATAGTTCCCAGTATGTAAGTTGGAGAAGGCAATGGCACCCCACTCCAGTACTCTTGCCTGGAAAATCCCACGGATGGAGGAGCCTGGTAGGCTGCAGTCCATGACGTTGCTAAGAGTCTGACACGACTGAGTGACTTCTCTTTCACATTTCACTTTCATGCATTGGAGAAGGAAATGGCAACCCCCTCCAGTGCTCTTGCCTGGAGAATCCCAGGGATGGGGGAGCCTGGTGGGCTGCTGTCTCTGGGGTCGCACAGAGTCGGACACGACTGAAGCGACTCAGCAGCAGCAGCAGTATGTATGTCTTTCATCTCTTTGGTCAGGTTTTTTCTGAGTATTTTATTTTTTGATGTGATTTTATACTTTTTTTTTGCATTCTCTTGCTGATATTTCATTGAAATCTGTTGCATTTTATTACAGCAAAGAAATGCAGCAGATTTCTGTATGGTAAGTTTATATCCTGCTACCTTACTGAATTCATTTATCAGTTCTAGTAGTTTTGCCCAATGTTCATAGCAAGACCATTTACAGTAGGCAAGACATGAAAGCAACCCAAGTGCTCATCAGCAGCTGAATGAATAAAGAAGAGGTAGTATATATGCACACACAGTGGATATTCCTCAGCCACAAAAAGGATGAAATAATGTATATATAGCAGCATGGGTGGAACTAGAGATTATAATGCTAATTATTTTAAGTCAGACTGAGAAAAACAAATATCATATGATATCACTTTTATGTGGAATCCAAAAAAATGTGATATAAATGAATTAATTTACAAAAGAAATAGATTCACAAACTTAGAAAACAAATTCATGGCTGTGAAAGGGAAAAGGGAAGGAGGAATAAATTAGGACTTTGGGATTAACATATACACCCTACTATATAGAAAACAGATAAACAATGAGGACCTGCTGTGTAGCACAGGGAGCTATATTCAATATCTTACAGTAGCCTATAATAGAATATAATCTGAAAAAGAACATGTTTATCATATATATGACATGTATATCATAAAGAATCACTTTATTATACACCTGAAACTAATACAACATTGTAAATCAATTATACTCCAATAAAAGAAGACATAACACAGCAACATGAATCAACAATAATATCTATGCCAATATAAATTCCTTGGTAGAAATTTAAAGATTAGTGGGTTTAAAAGCAGAATGGATGCAGCTAAAGAACAAGTTAACAAGTCAAGGTTTCTCTCCATGGAGGAAAAACAGATTAAAAGTGACAAAAGGTTGTTATGTGGAAAATGGGTCCAAAAGGCATGATATTTTTGTCTCCCAAACATTTCAAGCATATAGAAAAGAGGATGCAGGGACTGCTTGGTGGCCCAGTGGCTGAGACTAGGCGCTTCCAATGCAGGGGCAGGGGCTTGTTCCCTGGTCAGGGAACTAAGATTCCACATGCCATGTGGCCAGAGAAAACAAAAATCTAAAAAGAAGAGAGGTGGAATGGAAGAAACTACCAAATAAATTATTTATAAAGCATTTTCTGTGTGTACTACTATACTAATTTGAAAGGGCCCACCAAGCTACAGTGGATTAAATAATAAAAGACACATAATTGCCTGTTGTGTTCACAGTCACATGCCTAGAAAACTAAACAAGTGCTTGGCACATAGTAGGTGCTCAAAAAGATTTATCAAATGAATGAAGGAATCTAAGTGTAAAATGGTAAATTTTGAGAACACCAAGATTAAAGAAAAAAAAAAGATTCCAAGTGTCTACAAAGAAAAAAATGTAAATTAGATTTGCATTATATGTGATGAGAAATACCAAGTGGGGCAAAATTTCAAATTCTGAGGGAAATTGGTTTTGAAAATAAAATCTTATATCTAGCCATATTAACATTTAAGTGTGAGTATAAAATAAGACATTTACAAGTATGCAAAGACTCAGAAACATACTAATCTGTAGATCCTCTATAAAGTATTTCAGCTTGTGCCCTGGCAAAACAAATATGAATTGAAAGAGGACATAGACCGGGGAACAAATGAACCAGGAAAGCTAGTAGCAAAGCTTATGTAATTATGCTTCACTGAAAAATAACAACCTGGGACTAAAATTCCCAAAGATCTCAACAGAGGAGTTAGTTGGTCAGTTAGCTGGTCAGGAGCTGGGGATTACGCGATAGGAGGAAGAAGACATCTTTCCTGCTCTGTTCAGTAAGTAAATATAGAGGTATATTAAATTTTTTGAAAAGTATGTTTTAACATAATGGAAACCATAGATTAAATCTTCTTAAAACTCAAGAGTATAGAAGAATCTTTTAGAGTGTTTCATTTAAAAAAATGTTTGGTCAAGTTATATGAGCATTCTTAATGTTGATTGTTGTACAGTAGCTAAGTGGTATCTAAATCTTTGTGACCCCATGAACTAGAGCAACACTGTCAAATTCTCTGTAGTAAATTTGCCAATTTATACTCTGTCAACAGTACTTAAAAGTACTTTTTCCTATACCTTCACAACACTTGATATAATCGAATGACTTTTTCTTCAATCTGATCATATTTTTAAACTTAGTCTTTATTCTAGCAGTGTATCACAGTTATCCCTTGAGACCCGTAAAAGAGAGCTCTAATTTGTTCTTTTAAATATCTGTATAATGTTTCATAGTGGTTGGTACTTCTTAAGATTATGCCTGTTTTGCTCTTGTTGCTGTTGTTAAAAATAAATATTTTTCACCAAGTATTCTTGTGTAGGGAAAGACTGCAAGGCCAAATGTGAGAATCTAATTTTAGCAGATGCTATTAAATTTCTTTGACTTTAAACTTTTCCTGACCACTCAGTCCAAAACACTTTAAATTCAGTCAAAATTCTTACTACTCTGAAAAGTTTCATTCACTTATTTGTTTATCTGATATTTTACTCTGTTTACTTCGAGAATGTAAGCCCTTTTAGACAGGGACTTTGTCTAACTTGCTGTACGCCCAGCGTTTATAGCAGTCAAGAAGTTACTGATGAATGAATGCAAGTGCGAGGATAAACCCACAGTGTCTTGCTACTTCCTCACTTTTGTTCCTGCTATTCCCTCTACTGGAAATATTGTTAGCTGTCAAACTATACTTACTCTTCAAGACCTAGTTCCATTGCTTCTGGATTCATGAAGGAGCCTTTGAGTTCCTTCCTTGGAAGTGACTCTGTCTTTGCTCCTGCCTCTGCAGTAGCCTATAGTACAGTCCACACTCACTCCATCTTGCTTCGATCATAACAGCATCCTTTGTTGTTTACACAGCTGTCTTCTCAGTGGATCAGAGACTCCTGAGAACAGAGGCCATGTCCATTTTTCTTTCTGTTCTCCAGCACTCTGATCATTGTGCCTTGAACTTGACAGAATTCTTATTTTAATGACAGTATTACCATAGGTACCTTAATACACTAATAGGCTTAGTAGAAGAATATTCAAATTTGAAACCAAAAATAAAATAAAGAAGTCTATCATTCTAAATTGTATGATACTCTTTTTATTCTTCTTTATTGGAGGAGAATTGATTTACAGTGTTGTGTTAGTTTTTCTGCTGTACAACAGTGTGTATCAGCAATCCGTATACATATATCCCCTTCCTCTTGAGCCTCCCACCCACTCCCCACCCTCATCCTAGCCCTCTACATCATCACAGAGCCCCAAGCTGAACTCCCTGTCTTATACAGCAGGTTCCCACTAGCTCTCTGTTTTATGCATGGTAGTGTATATATGTCAATGCTGTGCTCTCAGTTCTTCCCACCTTGTCCTTAACCCACTGTGTCCATAAGTCTCTTCTCCATGTCTGCATCTCTATTTCTGCCCTACAAATACATTCATCAGTACCATTTTTCTAGATCCTCTATACGTGGTTAATATAAAATTTTTATTTTTGTTTTCTGACTTATTTTACCCTAAATGATAGGCTCTAGGTTCATCTACATCACTACAAATGACCCAATTTTGTTCCTTTTTATGGCTGAGTAATATTCCATTGTAATATGTACCACTGCTCTTTATCCATTCATCTGTCAGTGGACATCTAGATCATTTCCACACCCTGGCAGTTGTGTATAGTGCTGCAATGAACGTTAGGGTACATGTGTCTTTTGAATTATTATTTTCTCAGGGGATATGCCCAGTAGTAGGACTGCTGGCTCACAGGTGGCAGCAGTGGCCGGCACACTAGGTGCAGGTGACGGCGGTGGCCGAGAGCTACCCCACGTCCGAGGTCAGGGACAGCGGCCGAGAGTGCCAGGCTGCGATGGCACAGGAATGGCCAAAGGAGCTACCACACGTCCGAGGTCAGGGGCTGCGGCCGAGAGAAGCCACCCTGCATCCGAGGCCAGGGGCAGCACCCGAGACCAGGGGCGGCAGCTAGAAGGAACAACCCCGCACCCAAGGCCAGGGCGTCGACCAGGAGGACAATCCCATGCCCAAGGAGTGGTGGCTGCCCGGGCACAGGAGGGCCTACAGAGTTATCCCACGATGAAGGTCAGGAAGGGCAATGGGAGGAGATACCCCTCATCCAAGGTAAGGAGCAGTACCTGTGCTTTGCTAGAGCAGCCATGAAGAGATATCCCAAGCCCAAGGTAAGAGAAACCCAAGTAAAATTGTAGGTGTTGCAAGAGTGCATCAGAGGAGAGACACACTGAAACCATACTCATAGAAATCTAGTCAATCTAATCACAGTAGGGCCACAGTTCAGTTCAGTTCAGTTCAGTCGCTCAGTCGTGTCTGACTCTTTGCGACCAAATGAATCACAGCACGCCAGGCCTCCCTGTTCACCACCATCTCTCAGAGTTCACTCAGACTCATGTCCATTGAGTCCGTGATGCTATCCAGCCATCTCATCTTCAGTTGTCCCCCTTCTCCTCCTGCACCCAATCCCTCCCAGCGTCAGAGTCTTTTCTAGTGAGTCAACTCTTTTCATGAGGTGGCCAAAGTACTGAAGTTTTAGCTTTAGCATCATTCCTTCCAAAGAAATCCCAGGGTTGATCTCCTTCAGAATGGACTGGTAGGATCTCCTTGCAGTCCAAGAGACTCTCAAGAGTCTTCTCCAACACCACATTTAAAAGTCAATTCCTCAGTGCTCAGCCTTCTTCACAGTCCAACTCTCACATCCATACATGACCACAGGAAAAACCATAGCCTTGACTAGAAGGACCTTAGTCGGCAAAGTAATATCTCTGCTTTTGAATATGCTATCTAGGTTGGTCAAAACTTTTCTTCCAAGGAGTAATTGTCTTTTAATTTCATGGCTGCAGTCACCATCTGCAGTGATTTTGGAGCCCCCAAAAATAAAGTCTGACACTGTTTCCACTGTTTCCCCATCTATTTCCCATGAAGTGATGGGACCGGATGCCATGATCTTCATCTTCTGAATGTTGAGCTTTACTAGGACCACAGCCTTGTCTAACTCAGTGAAACTAAACCATGCTCGTGGGGCAACCCAAGATGGGAGGGTCTTGGTGGAGAGGTCTGACAGAATGTAGTCCACTGGAAAAGGAATGGCAAACTACTTCAGTATTCTTGCCTTGAGAACCCCATGAAGAGTATGAAAAGGCAAAATGATAGGATACTGAAACAGGTACTCCCCAGGTCATTAGGTGCCCAATATGCTACTGGAGGTCAGTGGAGAAATAAATCCAGAAAGAATGAAGGGATGGAGCCAAAGCAAAAACAATACCCAGCTGTGGATGTGACTGGTCATAGAAGCAAGGTCTGATGCTGTAAAGAGCAATATTGCATAGGAACCTGGAATGTTAGGTCTATGAATCAAGGCAAATTGGAAGTAGTCGAACAGGAGATGGCAAGAGTGAAGGTCGACATTCTAGGAATCAGCAAACTAAAATGGACTGGAATTGGTGAATTTAACTTAGATGACCATTATATCTACTACTGCCAGCAGGAAACCCTCAGAAGAAATGGAGTAGCCATCATGGTTAACAAAAGAGTCCGAAATGCAATACTTAGATGCAATCTCAAAAATGACAGAATGATCTCTGTTCGTTTCCAAAGCAAACCATTCAATATCACAGTAATCCAAGTCTATGCCCCAACCAGTAACGCTGAAGAAGCTGAAGTTGAACAGTTCTATGAAGACCTACAAGACCCTTTAGAACTAACACCCCCAAAAAATGTCCTTTTCATTATAGGGGACTGGAATGCAAAAGTAGGAAGTCAAGAAACACCTGGAGTAACAGGCAAATTTGTCCTTGGAAAACAGAATGAAGCAGGGTAAAGACTAATAGAGTTTTGCCAAGATAATGCACTGGTCATAGCAAACACCCTCTTCTAACAACACAAGAGAAGACTCTACACATGGACATCACCAGATGGTCAAGACTGAAATCAGATTGATTATATTCTATGCAGGCAAAGATGGAGAAGCTCTATACAGTCAACAAACACAAGACCAGGAGCTGACTGTGGCTCAGATCATGAACTCCTTATTAGCAAATTCAGACTTAAATCGAAGAAAGTAGGGAAAACCACTAGACCATTCAGGTATGACCTAAGTCAAATCCCTTATGATTATACAGTAGAAGTGAGAAATAGATTGAAGGGCCTAGATCTGATAGATAGATGAACTATGAACTATGGAATGAGGTTCATGACATTGCGCAGGAGACAGGTATCAAGACCATGCCCATGGAAAAGAAATGCAAAAAAGCAAAATGGCTGTCTGGTGAGGCCTCACAAATAGCTGTGAAAAGAAGAGAGGTGAAAAGCAAAGGAGAAAAGGAAAGATATAAGCATCTGAATGCAGACTTCCAGAGAATAGCAAGAAGAGATAAGAAAGCCTTCCTCAGCGATCAATGCAAAGAAATAGAGGAAAAGAACAGAATGGGAAAGACTAGAGATCTCCTCTAGAAAATTAGAGATATCAAGGGAACATTTCATGCAAAGATGGGCTCGATAAAAGACAGAAATGGTATGGACCTAACAGAAGCAGAAGATATTAAGAAGAGATGGCAAGAATACACAGAAGAACTGTACAAAAAGGATCTTCACGACCCGAAGAATCATGATGGTGTGATCACTCCTCCAGAACCAGACATCTTAGAATGTGAAGTCAAGTGGGCCTTAGAAAGCATCACTACGAACAAAGCTAGTGGAGGTGATGGCATTCCAGTTGAGCTGTTTCAAATCCTGAAAGATGATTGTGTGAAAATGCTGCACTCAATATGTCAGCAAATTTGGAAAACTCAGCAGTGGCCACAGGACTGGAAAAGGTCAGTTTTCATTCCAATCCCAAAGAAAAGCAATGCCAAAGAATGCTCAAACTACCACACAATTGCACTCATCTCACACGCTAGTAGAGTAATGCTCAAAATTCTCCAAGCCAAGCTTCAGCAATACGTGAACTGTGAACATCCTGATGTTCAAGCTGGTTGTAGAAAAGGCAGAGGAACCAGAGATCTTATTGCCAACATCTGCTGGATCATGGGAAGAGAAAGAGTTCCAGAAAATATCTATTTCTGCTTTATTGACTATGCCAAAGCCTTTGTCTTTGTGGATCACAATGAAGCATGTGTATTTTCCTGTAAGAAACGAAGCGCTGATCTATGTTTGGTGTAGGATGCAGGATGCATGGGGCTGATGCACAGGATGATTCAGGTAGAGGATGTGGGGTGGGAGGTGGGAGGGGGCTTCGGCATTGGGCGATTGTGTTCACCTATGGCTGATTCGTGTCAATGTATGGCAAAACAAATACAGTATTGTAATTAAAAAAATAAATAAATTTAATTTAAAAAAATAAAAATAAACTTTGAATAAATAGAAGAAAAAAAAATAAACTATGGAAAATTCTGAAAGCAATGGGAATACCAGACCGTCTGACCTGCCTCTTGAGAAATCTGTATGCAGGCCAGGAAGCCACAGTTAGAACTAGACATGGAACAACAGACTGGTTCCAAATAGGAAAAGGAATACATCAAGGCTGTATATTGTCACCCTGCTTATTTAATTTGTATGCAGAATACATCATGAGAAATGCTGGACTGGAAGAAACACAAGCTGGAATCAGATTGCTGGGAGAAATATCAATAACCTCAGATATGCAGATGACACCACCCTTGTGGCAGAAAGTGAAGAAGAACTAAAAAGCCTCTTAATGAAAGTACAAGCAGAGAGTGAAAAAGTTGGCTTAAATCTCAACATTCAGAAAACGAAGATCATGACATCCGGTCCCATCACTCCATGGGAAATAGATGGAGAAACAGTGGAAACAGTGTCAGATTTTATTTTGGGGGCTCCAAAATCACTGCAGATGGTGATTGCAGCCATGAAATTAAAAGACGCTTACTCCTTGGAAGAAAAGTTATGACCAACCTAGATAGCATATTGAAAAGCTGAGACATTACTTTGCCAACTAAGGTCTATCTAGTCAAGGCTATGGTTTTTCCTGTGGTCATGTATGGATGTGAGAGTTGGACTGTGAAGAAAGTTGAGTGCGGAAGAATTGATGCTTTTGAACTGTGTTGTTGGAGAAGACCCTTGAGAGTCCCTTGGACTGCAAGGAGATCCAACCAGTCCATTCTGAAGGAGATCAGCCCTGGGATTTCTTTGGAAGGAATGATGCTGAAGCTAAAACTCCAGTACTTTGGCCACCTCATGTGAAGAGTTGACTCACTGGAAAAGACTCTGATGCTGGGAGGACTGGGGGCGGGAGGAGAAGGGGATGACAGAGGATCAGATGGCTGGATGGCATCACAGACTCGATGGACGTCAGTCTGAGTGAACTCCGGGGAGTTGATGATGGACAGAAAGTGTCGGACATGACTGAACAACTGAACTGAACTGAACTGAACTGTGGTAGCTTTAGTCCTACTTTCTTAAGGAATCCTCATACTGTGTTCCATAATGGCTGTTATCAATTTATATTACCATCAACAGCGCAAGAGAGTTCCCTTTTCTCCATGTCCTCTCAGCATTTGTTTGTAGATTTTTGATGATGGCCATTCTGACTGTTGTAGGGTGTACCTCACTGTAGTTTTGATTTGTATTTCTCTAATAATGAGCAATATTGAGCATCATTTCATGTGTTTGTTGGCCATTTGTATGATATCCATTTTGAATTAACCTCCACATACCTTTTCCCTTTTTGTAAATGAGGATTATAATTCCTAACTTGCAAGGTTACAGTGAAACCTTTACATGTGCAACAAAACATGTATGTGTGAGGTTTGCAAGCAGCCATATATGAAGCATAGTTCTTGGAACATAGCAGACGGGTGTTTGATGATTCATTTATTTGCTCTGTAAACACCTAGTGCTTGCTCTCTGACAGACACTTATGACAATGATTATGATTTTAAAAAGTCCCAAACCTTAGAATTTTCATTGATAGATGTTTGTAATTTGGGGAAGGATGAAAAACAAGGAAATACATTTTTATTTAAGTGATTAAGAAGTTTAAAGCTCAGGTATACACTATGCTGGAACAAAAGAATCCCTGTCTTGAGATGTTTGTTTAATGAATCTGAGATCAAATTCTACTTCATTAAAAAATTATTAAACATAGAGACTCCTCTCAATTTAAGTCAAGATAAGTTGAAGAACTTATGAATTATTTTTGAATCTCTTAGTTGAAATAAGCAAAATCTATTTATATAAACTTTATTAGCATATGGAGTACAAGAAACAACTTTGAATATTGCATTTACCAAAACAGAACAGTAAAACTAAATTTAGTGACTGTATTTCAAATTTTTAAAATGTCAACCAAATTCATTTAACAAGCAGCTTAAAATGTGTGGCCTTTAGCTGCCTATTTGAGTCTTCAAAAGAAAATCATGGTCATGTATTCTGCTTTCTAGGTGGAATAATTTCTTTTTAAAAACATAAACCAAATAGCAGTATAATGTCTGAAGTTTAAATTTTGATAATTTACTGTGTCACTCCATTTCTGATGTGTAAAATGAGCTTTCTTCTTAGCTACTTACTTGAAAAGTGTGCTTTCATGAGTTTCATACTGTCTCTTCTTCATTATTTAATTTGGGGCTCAGAAATTTTAAAATGCTGTCAATTATATACAAGAAATAAGTAATTTGAGGGCTTATATAATTTAAACTTTATATTTTGGCTTTCTTTTTTGACATATAAAATCTGTCATTTTAATTTTCTCTTTACACGTATTATGACTTTTACTTTCAAAAGTAAAAGACAACAGCAGCAAAGTCATTATAGCTTAATCATAATAAATATTTCATGATATACTGCCTAAGGCCCCTAATATTTAAAAAACAGTAGAAAAAATTCCTGAAGATAGCAATTAAAATAGCTCAAGGAGAAATTAATTTGATTTCCTTAATTATTTCAATTATTACAATGATACTTTAACTAGTTTCACTAAATAATAGAAAAGGTAAATCTTCAAAAATACATGATGGCCTAGAAGTTAAAAAGAAAAAAGATTCACTGATCCCTTTTCAGTACTTCAGATAAAGCTATTTTCTTTTATATCACTCAGTGTTCATTTTCACAACGATTCATGCAATAATGATTTCTTCTTAGAATTTTGATTCCTGGGAAATATGAATTATTAGCTTGTTTTCTTCTCCCATCTACTAAGATTTCTGCCATTACTTTTTGGATTTCCTTTTTGCCTTTATTGGTTAGGAACTTTCTGCTGAACTTAAGTTGTATTCAAACAATGCAAATATGCGCTCACTGGTATAGTTGCCACCTCCTTTTTCCTGAAAGGCTTTCTTTTTATCGTTATGTTAATTACCTTGTGTACTCATGTGTTTCACATGCAAATCCATGAAACTCTTTCAAATGTTATAAATTTATAAAAGGCTTTTCCTTAAAAATTATATTGTATTTGTGATTCTTTGATGTAGTAGTTGAAGAAATGGAAGCAACAATTAAATCTCTCTGTGTGCACATACACACACGACACACACACAGGTTTGTTTGTTTGTTTTTTAAACAAAGTAAAGATAACCTAAGTTTACTTAATGGACTCTGATGTTGAAGCTGAAACTGCAATACTTTGGCCACCTGATGTGAAGAGCTGACTCACTGGAAAAGACCCTGATGCTGGGAAGGATTGAGGGCAGGAGGAGAAGGGGCTGACAGAGGATGAGATGGTTGGATGGCATCACCGACTCAATGGACATGGGTTTGGGGGGCTCCAGGAGTTTGTGATGGACGGGGAGGCTTGGCACGCTGTGGTTCATGGGGTCACAAAGAGCTGGACATAACTGAGGGACTGAACTGAACTGGAAAAAAATTATTATTGTGGTGCCACTGAGAAAAATGAAAGCAACTGGATCTTTGAAAACATTTGGAAGTCTGGGGAAGATAAGACAGAGAAATAAGTCCCCATTTTAAAGCCAGAAACAAAGGCAAAGCATAGAGGCTGACAGAGAGTTGAGTCCAGAGACTGAACTTGAGCCTATACAGAGTACATCCTCACAGATGGAGAACACCTCACAAAATCTTTTCTTTTTGTTTGTATTGAATGCCAGGTATTTTAGATAGATATAACAAATTGCTATAACAGACTTAAAAGTGAAAAGTGTCTCAAGTACAAGAGAAGTTAAAACAGTTTGACTAAAACTAAGAGATTGTGATGTGAGAGTTGGACCATAAAGAAGGCTGAGCACCAAAAACTGATGCTTTGAATTGGGATGCTGGAGAAGACTCTTGAGAGTCCCTTGGACTGTAAGGCGATCAAGCCAGTCAATCCTAAAGAAAATCAACCTTGAATATTCATTGCAAGGACTGATGCTGAAGCTAAAACTCCAGTACTTTGACCACCTGATGCAAAGACTGACTCATTGGAAAAACCCTGATGCTGGGAAAGATTGAAGGCAGGAGGAGAGGATGAGATGGTTGGATGGCATCATCGACTCAATGCACATGATTTTGAGTAAGCTCTGGGAGATGGTGAAGGACTGGGAAGCCTGACATGCTGCAGTCCTTGGAGTCGCAAAAAGTCAGACAGGACGAAGTAACTGAAAAACAACAGCAAGAGATTGCATTTGTTTTGAGATTCGTTGGAAATTAATTTTGTCCTTTAAATGTATTTACAAGCCCGAATTGTGAAAGGTAAATTTAAATACTCCGTGGGGTCGCAGATTGGACACGAGTGAGTGAGTGAACTGAACTGAAATTTAAACACTAAAGTAGGATTCATTTCCCAGAATTATTGACAAAAGTAGACCCAAGGAGTAGTGGTGTCTTTATTTTAAAGTTGCCTGGGGAACCTGGTTTATTCTTTGATTTTCAGTCTCTTATTACATGTGCGATAGTGGATGACATTATGACCAATTCTGCTAAAATAGTGACACCCAGAGTCACATCTATTAGTCATCTGCTTCTAGTGTTTTTCTAATCCAGATGTAAACTAAGTTTGCCAGTTATGGTTTAAAAACTGTGACAGTCAAATAAAGAGAAATTTTAGGTTGATTTGGTTGGTTAAATTGTGTGTAAATAGGAAAAGTGAATCTTCCAGTTTCCCGGTCATCACTGGATGACTTAATCACTTATCCTCTTTTCTAATTTTTACCATTCCACAAAATTCCTTGGGTTTTTGTTCATTTGTTTAAACCTTTTACTTGGCATTAGATTGCTATGGGTACACAGATCTGTAAGATAATTGGATCTGAGATTACTAGCATCTGAATTGGCAAAAAATATGTTTAAATGAATGGAATTCAATTTAAAAACATAATTCTAGTCCACTAATTTCATTCTTTTTTTTTTCTTTTAAAACATATACTGATAGCCCAAAGATAAGTAATGTTGCAAAAATTGTGAGAGTCCCGGTAAATTTATATTCCACTGAGAATCTGTGATTTGGCCACACATCTTATTGTTTTGAATTAGAGTAGAACATGGCACATTGGAATAAATTTTTAAGGAAGACGCTCCATGGAATAGAGAATTGATGGTGCTGTCTGAATTGAAAGTAGAATCAGAACACATGTCATCAATCCTATTTAGTCTGCCAGGTATTATATTAAATTTAATACTAAATTAGTGTTATAAAAATTAAAGGTCCATCCTAAATCATTCAGTATTTCCTTCTCTTCCTTTATATATTATTAAAAATTTTATTAAAAGAAAAACTAAACAGTCACTGGTAGACATCAATAATCTTTGCAGATTTGCATATTGCCTTCCAATCTGTCCCCATGTACTCCAGCCTTGTAATTTCCTGTTTATAGCAGGTCTTGTTACATATTCATGAGGATGCTTTGCTATAGTCTCAGTAAGGAATACATCACAATAAATCAGTCTTAACTAAAAGTTGTGTTTTTTTTTTTGCAGTTTCTTTGTTATCTTTAGATGATCTTGATTGTTGAAACTTTTAAGAAAGAATTCCCTTTGGATTATATTCTCTAGCTTGAAAAGTTCAAGCCTTTAATCCTGTGATGTCACATAGTCTTATCTTAAAAGCCAATTCTAATAAATCGATAATGAAGACTCAGAACACTGTGTTGAGTAGGAATATGAGTTTTCATAAGGTCTCTCAGTAAATGATTGATTAGCAGTGATGTTCATGGAGGCAGTAGGGTGCTTTTGAAGGAAAGAATATTTATTACTGATTTTCAGAAATATTTATTATATTCTATTTAGTAATTTTACCAAATACAAAAATAATTTAGTTTTTTTTTTTTAGTTAAAAATGCATTCTTCTTTATAAAATTTTCTGTTCCATGCTTATGATGACAAAACTTCAAATACTTTTATGAGAAAAATCTTGTTTACATTATAATATATAATACTTAAGCCAATACTTCAATGTAATGGAATGTCAAATGACTATACGATCACTTGATGGTAATTAGGCAAATTACTTCTTGTTGAAAAATTTAAAACAGATTTTTACTGTTTAAGTTAGTCATTTTTAAGGGGATAGGCACTTTTCAATTCTCTGTTTCTGTGTTAAGGTACCTCTTCATGTACCTCAACATACATATACCAGATGTCATGTCTGAGGACGAGTTTCTGCCTTAGCTTGTGAAAAATAGATTTCATAGATTTTTAAAAATTGGGCCACAATCTTCTCTTATCATTATTTGCATGTTTTTTCCTTAGCTCATATTCTATATGATAGTGAAAAAGTTTGGAGTCAGCCTAGTTTGAATACTTTTGGGGAAACCATTTCCTTTTTCTGAATTAATCAATGCAGAATTTATTTCTTCATTCTGATAGCTTAATGAATACAAGAATTCGCTTTTTCTTATAGTTCAGAAATTTATCAATAGATATATTTTAATCAGTCATACTTAGAACACAAAGAGACTTCAATTTGCTCAGAAAATGTTGATTGTTCTTTTCTCTGATTGCTTGGGTTCTGATTCTTCTGTTCTTTCCCTTAAGAGAACTGTTTGCTGACTTTGTTCTGTTTTCGATCCTCTACATCAGTCATCTCCTTTTGCATTTAATTTTGTCCCATTCTTCTGAGTTAGCCCTTGAGTTTTTAATACACTTGTCTGATATACATCTTTTTAGAATTGATTCTTCCTCTTACAACACAAATTTTAACTTGTGTATAGCATTATTTTTAGCAATTCTTCCTTATCTCATTCATTTGATGTTTTGCCTCAACTGTTTATAACAACCTCCTTTTATTTAATAGCAGCCGTGCCTCTTAAACTTTATGGACTGTCAAACAGTTCCTGAAGTTTTCCTCTGATTTCTACTCAGAAGAAAACTGAGCGTCAGCAGTGTCATTTTCAGAAGTGTTATTTATCTTACTTGACAACATTTTTCATAGGCCACATGAAATTTGGAAAAAGATAATTTTTTTCTTTCTCTCTCCTCAAATATAAGATCAGAACTTTCAGTAAACAGAAATAGAAGACTGACTTCGATTTTTCATTTCGTCCACAGGTGTGATGTAGAGTTTCTCTTCTCAAATAAACAAATTGGGCTGTTGTTGTTTAGTTGCTAAGTCATGTCTGACTCTTTGTAACTCCATGAACAGTGGCACACCAGGCTTCTGTTTTTCACTATCTCCTGGAGGTTGGTCAAACTCATGTCCATTGAGTTGATGATGCTATTCAGCTATCTCATCCTGAGTTGGCCTCTTTTCCTCCTGCCTTCAATCTTTACAAGCATCAGGGTCTTTTTCAGTGAGTCAGTCTTTGCATCAGGTGGCCAAAGTATTGGAACTTCAGCTTCAGCATCAGTCCTTCCAATGAATATTCAGGATTGATTTCCTTTTGGATTGATTGGTTTGATCTCCTTGTTGTCCAAAGGACACTGAAGAGTCTCCACCAGCACCATAATTGAAAAGGATAATTTCTCTGATGCTCAGCCTTCTTTATAGTCTGCCTCTTATATCGGTATGTGACTACTGGAAAAGCCGTAGCTTTGACTGTATGTTTCTTTGTAGGCAAAGTGATGTCTCTGCTTTTAATATGCTGTCTAGGTTTGTCATAACTTTTCTTCCAAGAAGCTAGTGTCTTTTAATTTCATGGCTGCAGTTAATGTCTGTGGGGATTTTGGAGCCTAAGAAAATAAAATTGGTCACTATTTTCACTTTTTCCCTTCTATTAGCCATAGAGTGATAGGACCAGATTCCATGATCTTAGTTTTTGAATGTAGAGTTTTAAGCCAGCCTTTTCCCTTTCCTCTTTCGCCCTTGTGACGAGGCTCTTTAGTTCCTCTTCTCTTTCTGCCATACTATCTGCATGTCTGATATTATTGTTCTCCCAGCAATCTTGATTCCTGCGTGTGATTCATCCAGCCCAGCGTTTTGCATGATGTACTCTGAGGCAGGCAAAGTAGTGTCTACTTAAATTCCAAGTTTCTGTCAGATTTTCATAAAGTATACTCTGTTCTGCTCAGATGCCTCTTTTCTTTCTTTTTTTTTTCCTCCAAGGCCTTGTAATCTCTATGATGTTGAACTACTGTAGCATATCAAATAATACAATTTGTAGAAGAATTAGAGTGTTTCTTTATTCATAGATTCTTCACCCAATAAAATATCATTTGGAGAAATACTGATCCAAAAGCACACCATGCTACTTACATCACAGTTGTCAGGGATGTGCAGTCTCAGTTGTGTGTGTGTAAGAGGGAAGTGAGGAAGAGTAGCCAAGGAAACCTTCTACTTACCTGGAAAGGTGGGAGCTAGCAACTGGAGCAGGATGGCTACCAACCTGGTGAGCAGTGGGCCTTTCTGGAACTAATGAGCAAAGATGCATCAGCCTCTTCCACTTTTTTTTTTTTAATAATAATCTTTATATCATGAAGCAAGCTCAGAACATTTCATAAGATATAGGCTTGAAAGGATTTTCCAAGTCTAGATTTTCACTCAATAAATGAATCATATTTATGTCCCACATGGGGGGCAATGAAAAAACTGCTTCATGTTAGATAATTAACTTCCATATAAATATGAATATTTCTGAACACCTTATTTTCTCCTCTCCCATATGAGAGCAGAGGAGGACCCCAGGACATCATTTCAAAATCACCTTTTCTTCGCCCTTTCCTCCCCCAAGGAAATTGGGCTCTGTCTTTCATCAACACATGATTAACCTAACTACCATTCCACACAAAATAGCACAGTTACTTCCTGAGCATGTTTATAAAATATGCAAGTCTCACTTGTCCTTTGCTTCATTATTGCATCCATTATTTAGTTTCATTATAAAACATTTGAGGTTAAGAAAGGATAATTAATGCAATTAAGTTCCCATGGTTTAAAAATTACCTAATTTTAGTAAATGTTTTAATGGAATTCTAGCACAAAAATGAAGATGAAATTCATTACCTTCATTATAACAACACCAAATAGAACAAAATAATTACTCTGAAACTCAAAATATGCTATAAATGAATATCTATTATTTAATAGAAAGCCACTAAACTATACCTGTAGATTACCAATATATGAATATTTTTCTTTTTCTATGTTGCTAGATGAATAGTTTAAGGAAAGTGGGAGTAATGAGACTTAGCTATTTATTTTTAAAGGACTTACATCTGTTTTATCAGATTACAGCATGCTTAAAACATCACTGAATATGCATCTCAACAACTTTCCTTTTGGTCTACTTTGAGATTAAAATATTTAATCAACATTTTTGAAAACATGTTAAATATTAGACCCTGTATTAATGATTTTTGCATTTCAAATGCTCGTGTCAGAGAGGAAGAAATTTTCCTCTGGCTGATCTAAAAATTAAATTGACTTGAGATAGATTAACAAGAGAAAAGTCAAACAAAATTTTAATAACATGTATACATGGGAGAGACTCAGGAAACTAAATAAGTTGCTGAAATGGCCAAAGACCTTACCTTAAATATCATCTTTGGCTAAAGGCAAAAGAAAATGTTGCAGATAGTGGTTTGGGACTTCAGAGGGGATGGAGGCAATTCACATAAAGATAGAAAAGTAAGTAAATGTTTACTGTGCCACATAGAGACAACAGGACACAAAGAGGACTCTGATCTCTAGGTCCTGTGGAGTTTCCTCTACAACTTTAGCAGATGTTCTTGGCAGATACCTCTGGTGACAGCTCTATTCCAGAAACAGGCCTGAAATCTAAATTTTTAGGCAGCTAAGGGAGAGGTAAAAAGAAAAATTTTCTAAGTCTTCTGCTTCTTAAAAATTATCAGCTTGAATTAATCCTCATGCCAAAGAGACATAATTTGGGGTGGAAAATTTTGCTCCCTTGCACTCACAAGGACCAATGGTGAAGTTGATCAGAATGCTCTAGGTAACCTGCCTGGTCAGAGAGTAAAACTAGGCAGAGTGGAAGTACAGTATGCTAGTTTTGGGGATATAAAAAGAGAAGTAATCAACTAAACAGGAAATTAGCAAGGAAACACAAACTTTAAATGATACAATGGACCAGTTAGACCTAATTGATATCTATAGGACATTTCACCCTAAAACAATAAATTTCACCTTTTTCTCAAGTGCACACAGAACCTTCTCTAGGATAGATCACATCCTGGGCCATAAATCCAGCCTTGGTAAGTTCAAAAAATTGAAATCATCTCAAACATTTTTTTCTGATCACAATGTGGTAAGATTAGATGTCAACTACATGAGAAAAAGCTATTAAAATTCAAACATATGGAGGCTAAACAGCACACTTCTGAATAACCAACAAGTCACAGAAGAAAAAAAATATATATATATACATAGAAATGAATGAAAATGAAAACCAACAACCCAAAGCCTATGGGAGTCAGTAAAAGCAGTGCTAAGGGAAAGGTTCATAGCAATATAAGTTTATCTCAAGAAACAAGAGAGAAATCAAATAAATAACCTAACTCTACACCTAAAGCAACTAGACAAAGAAGAAATGAACCACCCCAGGGTTAGTAGAAGGAAATAAATCATAAAAATTAGGGCAGAAAAAAGTGCAAAAGGAGACCACAGCCAAAAGCAACAAAGCTAAAAGCTAGTTCTTTGAGAAGGTAAATAAAATAGATAGACCTTTAGCCAGACCCATCAAGAAAAAAAGGGAGAAGAACCAAATCAACAAATTAGAAATGAAAATGGAGAAATCACAACAGACAACACAGAAATACAGAGGATCATAAGAGACTACTATCAGCAACTATATGCCAATAAAATGGACAACTTGGAAGAAATGGACAAATTCTTAGAAAAGTACAACGTGCCAAAACTGAACCAGGAAGAAATAGAAAATCTTAACAGATCCATATCAAGCATGGAAATCGAAAATGTAATCAGAAATCTGGCAAACAAAATCCCAGGACCAGATAGCTTCACAGCTGAATTCTATCAAAAATCTAGAGAAGAGCTAACACCTATCCAACTCAAACTCTTCCAGAAAATTGCAGAGAAGGTAAACTTCTAAACTCACTCTATGAGGTCACCATTACCGTAATACCAAAAGCAGACAAAGATGCCACAAAAAAGAAAACTACAGGCCAATATCACTGATGACCATATATGCAAAAGTCCTTAACAAAATTCTAGCAAACAGAATCCAACAACATATTAAGAAGATCACACATCATGACCAACTGGGCTTTATACCAGGAAACAAGGATTCTTCAATATTTACAAATCAATCAATGTAATACGCCACATTAACAAATTGAAAGATAAAAACCACATGATTATCTCAATATATTCAGAGAAAGCCTTTGACAAAATTCAACATCCATTTATGAGGAAAGCCCTCCAGAAAGCAGGCATAGAAGGAACATACCTCAACATAATAAAAGCCATATATGATAAACCCACAGCAAACATTATCCTCAATGGTGAAAAATTGAAAGTATTTCTCCTAAAATCAGGAACAAGACAAGGATGCCTACTCTCACCACTATTATTCAACATAGTTTTGGAAATTTTAGCCATAGCAATCCAGATTGGAAAAGAAGAAGTAAAACTCTCACTGTTTGCAGATGACATGAAAACCCTAAAGACTCCACCAGAAAATTAGTAGAGCTAATCAAAGAATATAGTAAAGTTGCAGGATATAAAATCAACACACAGAAATCCCTTACATTCCTATACACTAACAATGAGAAAACAGACAGAAAAATTAAGGAAACGATTCCATTCACCATTGCAATGAAAATAATAAAATATTTAGGAATAAATCTACCTAAATAAACAAAAGACATATATAGAAAACTATAAAACACTGATGAAAGAAATCAAAGATGACACAAATAGATGGAGAAATATACCATGTTCATGGATCAAAAGAATCAATATAGTGAAAATGAGTATACTACCCAAAGCAATCTATAGATTCAATGCAATCCCTATCAAGCTACCAACGGTATTTTTCAGAGAATTAGAACAAATAATTTGACAATTTGTATGGACATACCAAAAACCTTGAATAGCCAAAGAAATCTTGAGAAAGAATAATGGAACTGGAGGAATCAACCTGCGTGACTTCAGGTTATACTACAAAGCAACAGTCATCAAGATAGTATGGTACTGGCACAAAGACAGAAATATAGATCAGTGGAACCAAATAGAAAGCCCAGAGACAAATCCACACACCTATGGACAACTTATCTTTGAAAAGGGAGGCAAGAATATACAGTAGAGAAAAGACAATCTCTTTAACAGGTGGTGCTGGGGAAACTGGTCAACCACTTGTAAAAGAATGAAACTAGAACACTGTCTAACACCATACACAAAAGTAAACTCAAAATGAATTAAAGATCTAAATATAAGACCAGAAACTATAAAACTCCTAGAGAAGAACATAGGTAAAACCCTCTCACATAAATCATAGCTGGATCCTCTATGACCCACCTCCCAGAATATTGGAAATAAAAGCAAAAATAAACAAATGGTATCTATAAACTTAAAAGATTTTGCACAATGAAGGAAACTATAAGCAAGGTGAAAAGACAGAAAATAATAGCAAATGAAGCAACTGACAAATAATTAATCTCAAAAATATACAAGCAACTCCTACAGCTCAATTCCAGAAAAATAAGCAAACTAATCAAAAAAATGGGTCAAAGAACCAAAGAGACATTTCTCCAAAGAAGACACAGATTGCTAGCAAACACATGAAAAGATGCTCAACATCACTCATTGTCAGAGAAATGCACATCAAAACCATAGTGAGGTACCAACTCACACCGGTCAAAATGGCTGCTATCAAAAAGTCTACAAACAGTAAATGCTGGAGAGGATGTGGAGAAAAAGGAACCCTCTTACACTGTTGGTGGGAATGCAAACTAAAAGCCACTAAGGAGAACAATGTGGAGATTCCTTAAAAAACTGGAAATTGAACTGCCATACGACCCAGCAATTCCACTGCTGGGCATACACACCAAGGAAACCAGAATTGAAAGAGACACGTGTACCCCAATGTTCATCACAGCACTGTTTACAATAGCCAGCACACGGAAACAACCTAGATGTCCATCAGCATACAAATGGATAAGAAAGCTGTGTTACATATAAACAATGGAATATTACTCAGCTATTAAAAAGAATGCATTTGAATCAGTTCTAATGAGGTGGATGAAACTGGAGCCTATTATACAGAGTGAAGTCAGAAGGAAAACCACCAATACAGTATATTAACACATATATATGGAATTTAGAAAGATGGTAATGATGACCTTATATGTGAGACAGCAAAAGAGACACAGATGTAAAGAACAGACTTTTGGACTCTGAGAGAAGGCGAGAGTGGGATGATTTGAGAGAATAACATTTGAAACATGTGTATTACCATATGTGATATAGATCGCCAGTCCAGGTTTGATGCAAGAAACAAGGTGCTCAGGGCTGGTGCACTGGGATGTCCTTGAGGGATGGTATGGGGAGGGAGGTGGGAGCGGGGTTCAGGATGAGAAACACATGTACACCCATGGCTGATTCATGTGACTGTATGGCAAAACTACCACAATATTGTAAAGTAATTAGCCTTCAATTAAAATTTAAAAAATAAAATTACAATAAATAAAAGAGAAGTAGAATGCATTCAAAGTCTGTTTGAAGTTTCCTGGTGTCACTTTATCCTTCTTTGGTGAGCATTTGTATATAGGTCAACATTCATAATTTAATGGATATCATATATGTATGTGTGTGTGTGTGTGTATATGTATTTTCCCCCCTTGAGGCATTAAAGTCCATTATTACTCTTAAATTGGCTATCATTTACCATTTGTACTCTGTTAGTCAGCTAGAATAGTTATTTTTCTGTCTTTCCAAAAGCTACTGATATTTTCAGATAATTGCTAATTTTCCCTTCAATGTTTAAACCAAGAGTAGCCAAATCTGTGTTTCTAGTAGTCATGTATGGGCGTGAGAGTTGGATCATAAAGAAAGCTGAGTGCTGAAAAATTGATTCTTTCAAACTACAGTGCTGGAAAAGACTCTTGAGAGTCCTTGCACTGCAAGGAGATCAAACCAGTCTATCCTAAAGAAAACCAAGCCTGTGCATTCATTGGAAGGACTGATGCTGAAGCTGAAGCTCTAATACTTTGACCACCTGATACAAAGAGCCTACTCATTGGAATAGACCCTGATGCTGGGGAAGACTGACGGCAGGAGGAGAAGGAGGAGAAAGAGGATGAGATGGTTAGATGCCATCACCAACTCAATGGACATGAGTTTGAATAAACTCTGGGAGATAGTGAGGGACAGGGAAGCCTGGAGTTCTGCAGTCTATGGGGTCAGAAAGAGTCAGACACGACTTAGCAACCAAACAACAAGCCAAGGCTGTGTTGGGTGTGCTTATGGAGAGGTGAGGAAACAAATTTTGCTTCTTTTTTTTTTTTTTTTGGTCCTAAAATCTGCTGGAGTATTTTTAACATTATTACTTTTTCCTTTAGATCAAAGGCCCAGAGCTATATTAATCATTCTTGGTTCAAATCACATACTCAGTGTTGGCCCACATATATCTATGGCAAGGGTGGGATGATTTGAGAGAATAGCATTGAAACATGTATATTACCATATGTGAAATGAATCGCCAGTCCAGGTTTGATGCATGAGGCAGGGTGCTCAGGGCTGGTGCACTGGGATGACCCTGAGGGATGGGATGGGGAGGGAGGTGGGCCTGGGGTTAAGGATGGGGAACACATGTACACCCATGGCTGATTCATGTCAGTGTATGGAAAAATCCACTACAGTATTGCAAAGTAATTAGCCTCCAATTAAAGTAAATAAATTTTAAAAATTAAAATCACAATGCTGAATATTCAAAAATAATAATAATGATAAGCAAATGTGAACACAAACCTAAAGCCAGAGCTAACACCTTGGAAATAATGACTGGCATCTAACCACATGTTTCCCTCATAGTTCAGTTGGTAGACCCCGGTTCGATTCCTGGGTTGGGGATATCTGCTGGAGAAGGGATTGGCTACCCACTCCAGTATTCTTTGGCTTCCCTTGTGGCTCAGCTGGAAAAAAATCTGCCTGTAATGCAGGAGATCTGGATTCGATCCCTGGATTGGGAAGATCCCCTAGAGAAGGGAAAGGCTACCCACTCCAGTATTCTGGCCTGGAGAATATCATGGACTGTGTAGTCCATGGGGTTGCAAAGAGTCAGACACAACTGAGTGATTTTCCCTTCGTCTAACCATATAACCTTGGTTCCGCTGTCTTTCTTAATCTAGGCTAAATATTATCCTTCCTTTTTATGTGTGAAATCTGTGTCTGTTGTTTCCATGTATACTACACATATTCATTTACATACATATACTCACACACTTATTGTTTAAACCTATAAAAAAGAATATCATACAATATTTAGTCTTTTGGAATTAATTTTTTAATATTAAATTGCCCAGATTCATCTATATTTTATAGGCCACTACAGTTTGTTCATTTTAACTTTTGTGAAATATACCACATCACAGTCGTGAGCTCTCCCATGGAAGATCACTATTCACAATAGGTTCTTCTGGTAGTGAATAGCGCTGCTAAACTATCCTTGAACAGAAATTCTGTTGGTGCATGTGCATGTGTTTCTCTTCAGCATATATTCATGAAATTGAAATGTCTGAATCACAGAAGTTTTGTGGTTCATCTCTAGGTATAATATCAGACTCATTTTCAGTGTGCTTGCAGCATTTCCCATTTACATTTTAAATTTTTATTGGTACCTTGGATATACACAAACATTGATGCATCTTTTGATAAATTTTGAACCAATGAATATTCATTCAGCAACACCAGGTAGTTAATGGATGGGACTTCACCCTAGAGGCAAACCAATAGATCATCATCACAAACTCTCTTCTCAAAAATTTCTTTCTGTCTCTCTTGTGTGCACACACACAAAGAAATAGCCCTGGTGTTGCTCTCTGAAGCTCCTAGAATGTCTGTAAACTGAGGAAGTTGGGCTAGATTAGCACCTTTCAAACTATGTCCTATGACAACTTTGCTTTGTATGTCTATGAATGTGTGGATGTTGAAGATATTTTGGTAGATGAAGGTGGAGTAGAGGAAAAGAAGATGAGGCCAGGCTAGAAATCTAGGAGATCTACCAATGCTATGAACAAAGAAGTTTCACTTTCATCTCTATCTTTTTGTATTTCATGTGAAAAAGTTTTCCTGTTGATAAGTCAAATCAAAAGTTAGAAATTTGCTGGAACAGATGATCTCTTAAGTCCCTTTCTGCCCTAATGTCTGTGATTATGCACTGTATCATTTAGGGCAATTCATGCTAGCTAATACAACTGATAACACCCAAAATCTCAGTGGCTTAGCCAGCAGATTTTTTTTAACTCACACAAAGCTTGCTACAATTTGGCAGAGGCTCTCCTCCATCAGGTAACACAGATACATGGTTTTCTCAGTCTTGTAATGCTGTGTTCTCACCTGTGGCCTCTTAGGTTGTAGCAGCATAAGGAAGAGGAGAACGGGGTGAGCACATCCAGCTTTAACTGACTCAGCTCAGAAGTGATACTTGAGTTCACAGCCCATTGGCTAACCGAAGTCACCACAAGGATGGCTGGAACATGTCCGGGAACACATGGAACATTTGGTCCACAGTTGACTCTAGCTCATGTACCAAATACAAGAAGCATAATTCAGATGTAAGGTGGCAGGTTGTCAGAATCAAGGTGACATACAGTTAAATAGTGGAGATTTTCTCAGAAAGGTACCTTGTGATCCTCAAGTTAATCTTTTCAAAAGATTTCCAGTATAATCTTTTGTGTTTTAAAAAATATCCAGTGTTTCTGTTAGGATCCATAATTTTCGTGCTTTTAAGGTTGAAAGATAAAATATAAAATTTGGGTTACCAGTCTTTATTGTACTAAAATTTAATTTTAAAAATGTCTGGTTTCTATCACATGGAGTATGTGCAGTAGTAGGTCAGACTGAGCAATCTATTTCCTTCTATGCAAATCAAAATGCATGGCCCTTTCCTCATAAAATGCCTGGTTTGTTTTTGTTTTTGCTTTTTTTCATACGTTGCTGTGAGATGAAGGAGAACACAGAGTACAAACGGTCTTTCTGACTATCTTCATGTGACTTAATTTTATTTTTGAGCTTGTCGATATCTCCTTTAACAGCTCATTCTGCATCTCATCTCCCAGTGGTACAGCATGCTCAATATGATTCACTTTCTAAAACAATCGATTTAACTTGGACATTGCTAATGATCAGGAGAAGTCCAGATATTGAGTCAGAAGCAATTAAATCATTTTGGGAAGGGACCACTGCCGAGTTAGTGTGTTCTTTGGAGGTTGATTCTGGTGACTCAGAGCAACAATAAAAGCATGGTGGAAAGAAGCCCTTGCCTGATGTGGGGGTGTAGCTGGCAGGAAGGTTGAGAAGATAGTTCACTCAGGGAAGCAAAGATAAAATTATAAACAGAGTGATGTAGGAAACGCCTGGCATTAGGGGACATGCTTAAGCTGCCTGATAAAAAGACACTGAAAACTATGCGAAGAAAGAGGGGAAAGTTAACTAGTATGAGGAAGAGAGGCCAGAGAGCAAAGGCTTATTGAAATATTTAGAGAAATGCCTTTAGAAGCTTAAACAATTAGTTCTGCAATGAAAATGACCACTTTATTTCCTGACTGTTTTAAAATGTTTTAAAATCTAACTGGGATAAAGCAGGTTTGGGAACAAAGAAAATAGGCTAGAACTTTGAGCACCCACCCCCCATTGGTTGAAGGAACAATCAACAAAGGAGCAAATAAAGCTTCTTGTTTGGGTTCAACAATTTGGATCATTTGATTGTTCTACTGCTTCCAGAGGTTACTCAAATCCAAGTAGGAGAGGTGGTTCTTTGCAGTGTAAGCTAATAAAGCAACTCCCCAGTGGTTTTCTGGTAGGACTTTGCTCTTCCCAACCAAGCATTTTACCAGTTTTCTTGAGGAAGCTTTCTGAAATCGTCCTTTAATGTCCCAGGTGTTAAAGCCTTTGAATCATCAACTGTAAACACCAAACCAGCAATGGCCATAGGAGATTTCAAAAGATAATTAGAAATCTAAACTTTTTGAGCCTTAGACTGAGATAATTTTATAGCTGACTTCTGACTGAACATTTTTCAAATGTAATTCCTGTAATTACTTAAATAATTAAAGTAAAAATGGAAGCTTCCTAATTCATTTTAAGAAAGCAAAAAACTCTAAATCAAACCTTACAGAGATCTCTAAGAACTAAAGATGATTTCATTTATGAAAAATGTTGTGAAGATAACATTTATGTTGTTATGTGATGATATGTCAATTTATCTAATCCAGGCATATATTAAAAGAATAATAATCTATGAGTAAGTAAAATTAACTTTTAGGTATGCAAGATAGTTCAACATAAGTAAATTAAATACAAACTGTGTTATATCAATACCTTTAGAATTAAAATTAATTATACTGTAATATCCCACAATAAATATTTATATATATATATATGTCATGGAGACATTGTGTGTTAGTCGCTCATTCATGTCTGACTCTTTGCAACCCTATTGACTGTAGCATATCAGACGCCCCTGTCCTTCTATCTCCTGGAGTTTGCTCAAACTTGTGTCCATTAAGTTTATGATGCCATCCAACCATCTCATCCTATGTTGCCCTCTTCTCCTCCTGCGCTCAATCTTTCCCAGCATCTGGGTCATTTCTAAAGGGTTGGTCTTTGTATCAATTGGCCCATTCATTAGAGTTTCAGCCTCAGCATCAGTCCTTCTAATGAATATTCAGGTTTGGTTTCCTTTAGGATTGACTGGTTTGATCTCCTTGCAGTACAAGGGACTCTCAATAGTCTTCCCCAACATCACAGTACAAAAGCATCAGTTCTTCCCCATTCAGCCTTCTTAATGGTACAACTCTCATATTTCTTCATGACTACTGGAAAAACCATAGCTTTGACTATATGGACTTTGTAGGCAAAGTGATGTTTCTGTTTTTTAATACTTTGTCTAGGTTTGTCATAGTTTTTCTTCCAAAGAGCAAATATCTTTTTGAATTTCATTGCTGCAGTCACTGTCCATAGTGATTTTGGAGTCCAAGAAAACAGAATCTGTCACTGTTTCCACTTTTTGCCCATCTGTTTGCCATGAATAAAATGGTATGGACCTAACATAAGCAGACGATATTAAGAAGAGATGGCAAGAATACACAGAAGAACTATACAAAAAGATCTTCACAACCCAGATAATCACGATGGTGTGATCACTCATGTGGAGCCAGACATCATGGAATGTGAAGTCAAGTGGGCCTTAGAAAGCATCACTACAAACAAAGCTAGTGGAGGTGATGGCATTTCAGTAGAGCTATTTCAAATACTGAAAGATGACACTGTGAAAGTGCTGCACTCAATATGCCAGCAAATTTGGAAAACTCAGCAGTGGCCACAGGACTGGAAAAGGTCGATTTTCATTCCAATCCCTAAGAAAGGCAATGCTAAAGAATGCTCAGACTACCACACAATCGCACTCATCTCACATGCTAGTAAAGTAATGTTCAAAATTCTCCAAGGCAGACTTCAGCAGTATGTGAACTGTGAGCTTCCTGATGTTCAAGCTGGTTTTAGAAAAGGCAGAGGAACCAGAGATCAAATTGCCAGCATCCTCTGGATCATGGAAAAAGCAAGAGAGTTCCAGAAAAACATCTATTTCTGCTTTATTAACTATGGTAAAGCCTTTGACTGTGTGGATCACAATAAACTGTGGAAAATTCTGAAAGAGATGGGAATACCAGACCACCTGACCTGCCTCTTGAGAAATCTGTATGCAGGTCAGGAAGCCACAGTTAGAACTGGACATGGAACAACAGACTGGTTCCAAATAGGAAAAGGAGTACGTCAAGGCTGTATATTATCACCCTGCTTATTTAACTTCTATGCAGAGTACATCATGAGAAACGCTGGACTGGAAGAAACCCAAGCTGGAATCAAGATTGCCGGGAGAAATATCAATAACCTCAGATATGCAGATGACACCACCCTTATGGCAGAAAGTAAAGAGGAACTAAAGAACCTCTTGATGAAAGTGAAAGAGGAGAGTGAAAAAGTTGGCTTAAAGCTCAACATTCAGAAAACGAAGATCATGGCATCCTGTCCCATCACTTCATGGGAAATAGATGGGGAAACAGTGGAAACAGTGTCAGACTTTATTTTGGGGGCTGCAGATGGTGATTGCAGCCATGAAATTAAAAGACGCTTACTCCTTGGAAGAAAAGTTATGACCAACCTAGATAGCATATTCATAAGCAGAGACATTACTTTGCTGACTAAGGTCCATCTAATCAAGGCTATGGTTTTTCCTGTGGTCATGTATGGATGTGAGAGAAGGCTGAGCACCGAAGAATTGATGTATTTGAACTGTGGTGTTGGAGAAGACTCTTGAGAGTCCCTTGGACTGCAAGGAGATCCAACTAGTCCATTCTGAAGGAGATCAGCCCTGGGATTTCTTTGGAAGGACTGATGCTAAAGCTGAAATTCCAGTACTCTGGCCACCTCATGAGAAGAGTTGACTCATTGGAAAAGACTCTGATGCTGGGAGGGAGTGGGGGCAGGAGGAGAAGGGGACGACCGAGGATGAGATGGCTGGATAGCATCACTGACTCGATGGACGTGAGTCTGTGTGAACTCTGGGAGTTGGTGATGGACAGGGAGGCCTGGCGTGCTGCGATTCATGGGGTCGCAAAGAGTCAGACACAACTGAGTGACTGAACTGAACTGAACTGAATGCGACTGGATAGCATGATCTTGGTTTTTAATGTTGAGTTTGAAGCCAGCTTTTTCACTCTCTTCTTTCAACTTCATCAAGAGGCTCTTTAGTTCCTCTTCACTTTCTGCCATTACAGTGGTATCATCTGTATGTCTGAAGTTGTTGATGTTTCTCCCAGCATTCTTGATTCCAGCTTGTAATTCATCCAGCCTGGCATTCATATGATGTCCTCTTTATGTAAGTTAAATAATCAGGGTGACAATATACAGCCTTGACGTACTCCTTCCTCAATTTTTGACCAGCTCATTGTTCCATAACTGGTTCTAACTGTTGCTTCTTGGCATACATACAGGTTTCTCAGGAGACAGATAAGGTGGTTTGGTGTTCTCATCTCCTGAAGAATTTTGTACAGTTTGTTGTGATCCACAAGGCCAAAGGGTTTAGTGTAGTTAATGAAGCAGAAATAGATGTTTTTCTGGAATTCCCTTGCTTTTTCTATGATCCAGTGGATTTTGGCAATTTGACCTCTGGTTCTTCTGCCTTTTCTAAACCCAGCTTGTACATCTGAAAGTTCTCAGTTTACGTACTGCTTAGCCTAGCTTGAAGGATTTTGAGCATAACCCTGCTATGATGTGAAATGAGCACAGTTGTACACTAGCTTGAGCATTCTTTGGCATAGCCCTTCTTTGACCTTTTCTAGTCATGTGTTCACTGCTCTTTTCCAAATTTACTGACATATTGAGTGCAGTATTTCAACAGGATCATCTTTTAGGATTTGAAATGGCCCAGGTGGAATTCTATGACCTCCATTACCTTTGTTTATAGTGATGCTTCCCAAGGGCCACTTGACTCACACTCCAGGATGTCTGGCTCTAGGTGAATGACCACACCATGGTGGTTTTCTAGGTCATTAAGACCTTTCTTTTAGAATTTTTCTGTGTATTCTTTCCACCTCTTAATCTCTTCTGCTTCTGTTAGGTCTTTTCTTTTTCTGTTCTTTTGTGCCTATCTTCACATAAAATTCTCCCTTGGTGTCTCCCATTTTCTTGGAGAGATCCCAAGTCATTCCCATTCTGTTGTTTTCCTCTATTTCTTTGCATTGTTCACTTAAGAAGACGTTCTTATCTCTCCTTGCTATTCTCTGGAGCTCTGCATCCAGCTGGGTATATCCTTTCTTTCTCCTTTGCCTTTCTCTTCTTTTCTTTACTTGGTTACATGTAAAGCCTCTTCTGGCAACCACTTTGCCTTCTTGCATTTCTTTGGGATGATTTTGGTCATCACCTCCTGTAATTGTTACAAACCTCCATCCATAGTTCTTCAGATACTTTGCCTACCGGATCTAATCCCTTGAATCTATTTGTCACCTCCATTGTATAAGGGATTTGATTTAGGTCATACCTGAATGGCCTAGTATTTTTCCCTACTTTCTTCACTTTGAGTCTGAAGTTTGTAATAATGAGCTGATGATCTGAGCCACAGTCAGCTCCAGTTTTGGTTTCTGCTGACTGTATAAAGCCTTCGGCATCTTTGGCTGCAAATAATATTATCAGTCTGATTTCAGTACTGACCATCTGGTGATGTCCATGTGTAGAGCTTGTTGGAAGAGGGTTTTTGCTATGACCAGTGTGTTCTCTTGACAAAACTCTTCTAGCCTTTGCCCTGCTTCATTTTGTACTCGAAGGCCAAACTTCCCTGTCTGATATCTCTTGATTTCCTACTTTTGCATTCTAATCCCTTTTGATGAAAAGGACATTTGTTGTTGTTGTTGTTGTGTTAGTTCTAGAAGATCTTGTAGGTCTTCATAGAACCATTCGACTCCAGCTTCTTTGGGATTAGTGGTTGGGGCATAGACTTGGATTACTGTGATATTGAATGGTTTGCCTTGGAAACGAACAGAGATCATTCTGCTGTTTTTGAGATTTCACTCAAGCACTGCATTTCAGACTCTTTTGTTGACTCTGAAGGCTACTCTGTTTCTTCTAAGGGATTCTTGCCCACAGTCATAGATACAATGGTTTTCTGAATTAAATTCACCCATTCCAGATAAGAAAGCTGTGGTACATATACACAATGGAGTATTACTCAGCCATTAAACAGAATACATTTGAATCAGTTCTAATGAAGTGGATGAAGCTGGAGCCTATTATACAGAGTGAAGTAAGCCAGAAAGAAAGACACCAATACAGTATACTAACACATATATATGGGATTTAGAAAGATGGTAATGATGACCCTGTATGTGAGACAGCAAAAGAGACACAGATCTATAGAACAGACTTTGGACTCTGTGGGAGAGGGAGAGGGTGGGATGATTTGGGAGAATGGCATTGAAACATGTATACTATCATGTAAGAAATGAATCGCTAGCCTAGGTTTAATACAGGATACAGGATGCTTGGGGCTGGTGCACTGGGATGACCCAGAGAGATGATATGGGGAGGGTGGTGGGAGAGGGGTTCAGGGTTGGGAACTCATGTACACCTGTGGTGGATTCATGTCAATGTATGGCAAAACCAATACATATTATAAAGTAAAAAAATAAAATTAAAAAAATAAATTCACCCATTCCTGTTGATTCCTAAAATACAGCTGTGCATTCTTGCCATCTCCTGCTTCACCACATCCAATTTGCCTTGATTCATGGACCTAATATTCCAGGTTCCATTGTGATATTGTTCTTTACAGCCTCAGACTTTATTTTCACCACCACACACATCTGGAATGAAGCATTGTTTGTGCTTTGGCCTAGCCTCTTCATTCTCTCTGGAGCTATTTCTCTGTTCTTCCCCAGTAACATACTGGACACCTACTGACCTGGGGGCTCATCTTCTGGTGTTATATCTTTTTGTCTTTTCATACTGCTCATGGAGTTCTCAAGGCAAGAATACTGGAGTGGTTTGCTATTCCCTTCCCCAATACAAATTTCTTACACATAGTATATTTCATCAGAGAAGGCAGTGACACCCCACTCCAGTACTCTTGCCTGGAAAATCCCATGGATGAAGGAGCCTGTGGGCTGCCATCTGGTGGGTGGGGTCACACAGAGTTGGACACGACTGAAGCAACTTAGCAGCAGCAGTATATTTCATACTGAAAACAAACAAACAAACACCTACATCTAATTATATTTTAGTTGTAGCTTGGACAAAAGGTATTGTAAATTCTTACAGTTAAGTGGAGAGGAAAAACCTACAGTGACATATAGTGTCAACCCCATACCAACAATTCAGTGTCTACTTAGGTTACGTGTGTGTGGTAGTCACTCAGTTACGCCCGACTGTGGCCTCATGGACTATAGTATGCCAGGTTCCTCTGTCCATATAATTCTTGAAGCAAGTATGGTGGAGTAGGTTGCTGTGCCCTTCTCCAGGGAATCTTCCTGACATAGGATCAAACCTAGGTCTCCTGCATTGTAGGCAGACTCTTTACCCTCTGAATCACCAAGGACCAAAGGAAGTTTCACTTTGGGCAGGACATGCAGCTACTGCTGCTAAGTCACTTCAGCTGTGTCTAACTCTGTGCGACCCCATAGACAGCAGCCCACCAGGCTCCACCGTCCCTGGGATTCTCCAGGCAAAAACACTGGAGTGGGTTGCCATTCCCTTCTCCAATGCATGAAAGTGAAAAGTGAAAGTGAAGTCGCTCAGTCATGTCCGACTCTTTGTGACCCCATTTACTGCAGCCTACCAGGTTCCTCCATCCATAGGATTTTCCAGGCAAGAGTACTGGAGTTGGGTGCCATTGTCTTCTCCATTGGGCAGGAGATGAGCAGACTTCTATCCAGAGTCCTTTAAAAGCACTCTTAAATGGCTGTCCTCAACCACTGCAGAGTATAAGTACAGGATCCCAAAAGGAAAGACTCACCAAAAATAGATACAGGATGAATATAGTTAATGTTGAGTTTCAGTGACAGCTGGCAAACCTAGCCTCAGTTGTTGGTCCACTAATATACAAGAGTATATGAGGGTGTTCCTGAGTAGTGTGGTTATGCAAGTCAAGAATGAAAAGGCAGCCTCTAAAGACATTTCATTCATATCTACTTAGCCCTGTTCCTAAATTCCAGAACTTCCTGAACTTCTGAATGGGAAGTTAAAGAAACTGCACTATTTTTCTTTTGCAGCAAGTAGTGAACAGAATTCAGACAGAACCATCAGTAGAAAAATTGGACCTGATAGCTAGAAAGATTGTTTGCTTGTTTCTTTAAACACACACACACACACACACACACACACACACACACAAAGAGGGATAGGAAAGTAAGTGTGTGGATTTTTCCAGACACTAGCTCAGACATATTTCTTTGCTGAAGTTCGGGACAATAGCAAGTTTCTTGGTTTTATATTTATGTCTTTGATTAACTGTGCTATCTACAGCTTTGCTCAATGAGTCTAGTAGCACAGGTTATGGGCCCCCTAAAGTCGTAAATTCAAATTCATTTTCTTAGTGAGATTGCTTATCACTTAAAATGGTGCTTTCATTTTGGAACTCCTAAAACTGCTCGACTGTTCTATAACTCAATGATAAGCATGCAGGTGAAAGCCTTAAATAAAATAAAGCCAAAAAATGTTAATGGCTGTCAAATTACTCAGCATAAAACCCAAGAACTGATGGGTTTACAATGCATTAGCTGTTTCAAAAGAATTGCCTTAAAGTGCTCAGCCAGTTGCAAACAAATTCATCAAGCAAAGCAGGTACTGATAAAATATTTAAATCCTTGAAATAATAAAGGCTGATTAAGGTGTCAAAGTTAATGAAAATAATTATCCCAATGGAAAATCTGGATCATTTTCTTCCTTAATCCAAAACTCTGAACCTGCAGTCAGAGAGTGCACTCAGTATGCAGCTAGGGGAGGTGGAGAAGAATTTGGGTGCCTGGTCAGATTTAAAGTGGCCCAAATGTTAGCAGGATTATTGATGGATGTGATATCTCTCTAGACTCATAATAAAACACCTTGTATTTGTTTAGCATTTCATACTTCACCAAGTGCTTTCACCTATATTATTTCACTTAATCTTCTCAAGGCTGTTGTTACTAACGTGAAATTCAGAGAGGAAAGATGAATTGCCTAAGTTTACATGGAAACCATACCAAAAGCTGCTTTTCTAATTTCTTTCACAGCGTGCTTTCATCCACAGCATAGCTGTCTTTTTGGTTAAGGCAGCTCTGATGAGCTGCTTGCCTGTCTGCTCTAGTGCAATCTATATGACTGTAAAATAACAATATAAGCAATTTTCTTGAGAAATTTCAATATTCTTTCTGAAGAAAATGAAAGAGAAAAACACACAGAGCTGCATGAGGTGATCTAGTTCAAGCCATTCATTTTACAGATGGGGAAAGCAAGGTCCATGATGGTTAAACAACTCTGCCAAGGCCGTTGAGTGAGTTGGAGATGAGTTGAAAAGCTGGGTATGAGCCAGCAAGCCTTACACACAAAGCCAAGAAGTGCTTTCTTGAGCTGCCTGCACCTTGTTCTTTCCCTCCCTTGCTCATGCCACCTCCACTAAAACTTATGGAGAATTCACTCTGAAGGAAAGTACTTACTGTAGCCTCACAGCCCTTGGGAATATTAAGATATACAAATGGATTTCCTAAAATGGAAATAACTTCCTGCTACATCAGGATAGTCTTCAGGCTTTAGGGTAGTGTCATGATTTTGATTTCTGCTTTCCTCTAGTCTGTTGGTTGAATTGTCCCTAATTTGACTTCCTGCCTTTATAAGTGCGAATAGCATCTCTGTAAAGTCGTTCCAGTAAATTCTCAAATAGTTTAAGGTAAAAAAGTTGTGTCTACTACTAAAAAGGCCAAGAAACACTGTCTCTTAAAATTTTGCACTCATAAAAAGCACCTACTGAATGTAACTTGGGGTGATTATCTGTCCTGTTTGATAAAAATTATTCTGATTGCTTCAGGCAGCAAGAGTGGTCTAAACTTTAATGTAGAGATAAATTGTGTTCTTGAGATTTTTAGAAGAGAAACAATGTCAAGGTCATTTTTCATGTCTATGAAATTCTACCTATTGTAATGATATATTTTGGCCTCTGAACTGAATTGTTTATAGAGGAGAATAAATCACTGAAAATCCAGAAAGGCTATACAGTGATCAATAATTGTGCCAAGTTAAGTCAACATTATCATCATATAAAACTAAAAATTCTAACACTTTGTGTCATATGACTGACTCTTATATTATTTTAAGGCTGATTAAACAGGAAAGCATTTGTGATTGTCGTGCACCTGAAGATATTTCCACAACCAGTTGGTTTTAAACTTTCAAATGAAGAATCCAATGTTACTCTTACTTCATTTATAGGCTTCAATGAATAATGCTTTTATCATCTAAGATAATTTAATAGGAATTTCTAAAATATAAATTGATGAATTACTGGAATGCTTTTAATTGATACAGAAGAAAATAATACTTTTGTTAGAATATACTTGCTTTAATCTGCCTCATCATTCCAAGAATGAAAATCACGCAAAACCTAGGTTGCCTGGAAATGTTAAGATTACATCATTGTCTAGAGAGTAGGATCAGTGATGCCAAAGGAGTGAGGAAGAGCTGGTGCCCCCGCCCTGCCTGTCAGGGACCGTGCCCTCCGCCTGCCTGATCCTCTTGTGCTTCACTTGAGTGATGGATCTCCGTCACTGTCGACCCATAAAAATTCCAGGTAGACTAAAAGATCCCAACAAGGCACTCTAAAGTTTAATTATTTAGATTTAAGCTGGCTCTTATTGCGTGCTTAGTTGCTCGGAGTCTTTTTGACTGCATGGACTGTAGCCCACCAAGAATACTGGAGTGGGTTGCCATTTTCCTCTCCAGCAGATCTTCTTAATCTAAGGATCAAAGCCACATCTCCTGTATCTCCTGCATTGCAGGCAGATTCTTTACTTGCCACACCATTGGAGAAGCCTGGCTTTTATTGACAAGTATTAAGAAGCTAGCAAAATGCTGAAAATAGGGGCCCAAATTTTCTTCTTGAGTAACTTCTGAACACTTTTAAATAAAAGACCAGAATTGAAAGCAGATTTCAGATTCTCTTTCAAGTGATGGACTGAGTAATTTGATCAACAGCAGAAAGTCATTAATTCATCTGATCTTTTTCAGTATACTGAACTTGCTAAGAATGTGTTCATACAGGCCTTACCACAATAGGATCTGGCAGACTATTGTGAGTTCTTTGAGGAGTATTGAGGTAATTCTTCTCGACTGTCCTCAAGCAGGAATGTCTGGAGCAATGCCTCCAGGTGTGGTGCAGGTATATAGAAAGGATAGTGATTGATGGGCATGGGACTAAGTGTAGAACATCTCAAGTCATTTGCGATCTGAAAGGGACTGATCACTTAAGCTTGATCAGAATACAGTGTGTTGGTTTGGAAATGAAGGACAAAAAGAAAGAGTGCTAGTATAGATTTTGTCATATAGAGATCCTCTAATCTAAGGACAAAGTGCTATAATAATATAGCAAACTACTCAAAGAGTATTCACTATGGCAAGAAGTGCAGAACCATGGTTATGACTGTGAAAACAGAAAATGTACAAAATGACCTTAATGGTCAATGAGAAAAATTTGGATTGTCCTGTGAACTTAAAAATTTTTTTGTCAAATATTAAAAATATTTTATGGTTGGATATAAAGACAGAGAAAAAATTTTAAAATAGCAAAACTAATGTCTGTTTTCAGTTCAGTTCAGTGTCCAACTCTTAGCGATCCCATGAATCGCAGCACAATAGGCCTCCTTGTCCAGCACCAACTCCCAGAGTTTACTCAAACTCATGTCCATTGAGTTGGTGATGCCATCAGCTATCTCATCCTCTGTCGTCCCCTTCTCCTCCTGCCTGCAATCCCTCCCACCATAAGGGTCTTTTCCAATGAGTCAACACTTCCCATGAGTTGGCCAAAGTATTGGAGTTTCAGCTTTAGCATCAGTCCTTCCAATGAACACCTAGGACTGATCTCCTTTAGAATGGACTGGTTGGATCTCTTTGCAGTCCAAGGGGCTCTCAAGAATATTCTCCAACACCACAGTTCAAAAGCATCAATTCTAAATTCCATATATATGTGTCAGTATACTGTATTAGTGTTTTTCTTTCTGGCTTACTTCACTCTGTATAATCGGCTCCAGTTTCATCCATCTCATTAGAACTGAGTCAAATTTATTCTTTTTAAGGGCTGAGTAATACTCCATTGTGTATATGTACCACAGCTTTCTTATCCATTCATCTGCTGATGGACATCTAGGTTGTTTCCAAGACCTGGCTATTATAAACAGTGCTGCAGTGAACATTGGGGTACATGTGTCTCTTTCGATTCTGGTTTCCTCCGTGTGTATGCCCAGCAGTGGGATTGCTGGGTCATAAGGCAGTTCTATTTGCAATTTTTAAGGAATCTCCACACTGTTTTCCATAGTGGCTGTACTAGTTTGGATTCCCACCAGCAGTGTAAGAAGGTTCCCTTTTCTCCACATCCTCTTCAGCATTTATTGCTTGTAGACATTTGGATCGCAGCCATTCTGACTGGTGTGAAATGGTACCTCACTGTGGTCTTGATTTGCATTTCTCTGATAATGAGTGATGTTGAGCATCTTTTCATGTGTTTGTTAGCCATCCGTATGTCTTCTTTGGAGAAATGCCTATTTAGTTCTTTGGCCCATTTTTTGACTGGTTCGTTTATTTTTCTGGAGTTGAGCTGCATAAGTTGCTTGTATATCTTTGAGATTAGTTGTTTGTCAGTTGTTTCATTTGCTATTGTTTTCTCCCATTCAGATAGTAATGATGACCCTCTATGTGAGACAACAAAAGAGACACAGAGGTATAGAACGGACTTTTGGACTCTGAGGGAGAGGGAGAGGGTGGGATGATTCGGGAGAATGGCATTGAAACATGCATACTATCATGTAAGAAACGAAGCGCCAGTCTATGTTCAATACAGGATACAGGATGCTTGGGGCTGGTGCAGGGAGAGGATCCAGGGAGATGATATGGGGGGAGGTGGGAGGGGCTTTGGCATTGGGAGATCGTGTTCACCTGTGGCTGATTCATGTCAATGTATGGCAAAACAAATACAGTACTGTAATGTAGAAAAAAAAAAAAAGCATCAATTCTTTGGCACTCAGCTCTCTTCACAGTCCAACTCTCATATCCATACATGACCACTGGAAAAGCCATAGCCTTGACTAGACGGAACTTTGTTGGCAAAGTAATGTCTCTGCTTTTGAATATGCTGTCTAGGTTGGTCATAACTTTCCTTCCAAGGAGTGAGTGTCTTTTAATTTCATGGTTGCAATCACCATCTGCAGTGATTTTGGTACCCCCCAAAATAAAGCCAGCCACTGTTTCCACTATTTCCCCATCTATTTCCCATGAAGTGATGGGACCAGATGCCATGATCTTCGTTTTCTGAATGTTGAGCTTTAAGGCAACTTTTTCACTCTCCTCTTTCATTTTCATCAAGAAGCTCTTTGCTTCTTCTTCACTTTCTGCCATAAGGGTGGTGTCATCTGCATATCTGAGGTTATTGATATTTCTCCCAGCAATCTTGATTCCACCTTGTGATTCTTCCAGCCCAGCATTTCTCATGATGTACTCTGCATATAAGTTAAATGAGCAGGGTGTAGGTTTTGGATCACAGCCATTCTGACTGGTGTGAAATGGTACCTCATTGTGGTCTTGATTTGCATTTCTCTGATAATGAGTGATGTTGAGCATCTTTTCATGTGTTTGTTAGCCATCCGTATGTCTTCTTTGGAGAAATGTCTATTTAGTTCTTTGGCCCATTTTTTTGATTGGATGTGGGAGAATGGCATTGAAACATGTATACTATCATGTAAGAAACGAATCGCCAGTCTATGTTTGATACAGGATATAGGATGCTTGGGTCTGGTGCACGGGGATGATCCAGAGAGATGATATGGGGTGGGAGGTGGGAGGGGGTTCAGGATTGGGAACTCATGTACACCTGAGGCGGATTCATGTCAATGTACAGCAAAACCAATACAATATTATAAAGTAAAATAAAGTAAAAATAAAAATTAAAAAAAAATGAGCAGAGTGACAATATACAGCTTTGACGTATTCCTTTTTCTATTTGGAAACAGTCTGTTGTTCCATGTCCAGTTCTAACTGTTGCTTCCTGATCTGCCTATAGGTTTCTCAAGAGGCAGGTCAGGTGGTCTGGTATTCTCATCTCTTTCAGAATTTTCCACAGTTTATTGTGATCCACACAGTCAAAGGCTTTGGCATAGTCTGTTTAGTACACTATAATTTAAAATATTAGAAACATTGAGAATTAAAGTCTTTTACAGTCTTATAAAAAACTTACTAGGAATAATTTGAACAATGCTTTGTACCTTGCTCTCATCAAATACTTTACCATATGGGGAAGAAATTTTTTCTATGCCTTGATGAATTGTCACACTCCTTTCTAACTGTGGATTACCTTCCAATATTTTATTTTTTGCAAATGTCATGAGATAGTTCCAAAACCTCCTTTAATGTGATTTTTTTTTTTTTGCTCACAACGGTTCTTTTAAAACATCTCCATTTTTCAGTCATAAATTCATCTTCACTAAATTTCTCTGGCTGCATATCACAGTCTCTTGAATGTTCGCACCCCACCATTCTCATGATTAGCTACCTTCTACAACTCCATTTACTTTCTATTCCAAATTTGCTTCCAGAAACCTTTTGTTTCTTTGTTACAGTTTCATTGTTGTTGATTGTTTCCCTCCATTAAACACAATTTTTACAATATTTCATGTGGGTTTATCACTGAGGGATAAGTAGGCAGTACAATTATCTATATGCTTTGCTGTCTGTGTGTGAACTGAATGAAGATAGACAGTAACCAATCAAGGATAAGCTTTGGAACAAGAAATCTGTAGAGTGAAGAGCTAGCTTCAAAGTTTGTGTCTCATGTACTTTCTCCTGGTTTATATATGTTGGTAACTGAAATTTCAACACTGCCTTTTTATGGAGGCTGGCGTTATTTGACTAAATCATGGTAACTGAAATGCATGCATGTCTGAACCATGCAAAGCAAAGACTGCTTGCATTTCACTGTAATGTTCATAAAATATATTGAAAGTGAGGAGTACCTGTTATAGCAAAGAATAACTCTTGAGACAGGGAACACTTTGGGGCACACCTGCTTGAGTAGCTGACAGACGAGTCCATATCCGTGTTGCAGAAGAAATTGGGATAAATCAACTGGAGATTGTCCAAGGACAATCAAGGAAGAGAGAGAGAAGACAAGAGGAAAGTTACAGACCTTGAGTATTGCTTGAGAGAGTAGTGTTTATAAGCACAGGTGAGGTAATCCTTGGGAACATCCTAAATTAAATATGTAGAGGTCTCTTGTGAAGGGGGATATAAAAGAAAGATCCTGAAATGGCAACTGGGGGCAGGACGGGGGAAAACTAGTTTCCGGCATTGTGACCCAATTGTCCACATCTGTTAGTGTGGATTTCTTACGTAAGAGTCAGAAAGAAAGTCTAGTCTTAAAAAAATACACTTGAGATATCTTGGAGAGTATCTTTGGAGAGCTTCTAAGGGTCTTCTGACTCCTAAATCGGATGTTTTTCAACCGGAGAAATTTTTAGTTTCTTGTTGAGGTGTCAAGAGGCTATCTCGGGCCATTAAGAGACAATTCTAGAAAAAGTAGCAAGAACATGTAGGGAACTTTCTGAACAGTATCATGAGAGACTACCTCTCAGCTGCTTCTGGAGAGCCATATTTCTGTTACTTTCCCAGAGGGATACAGATTAAGGAGTAACAAGTACCTTTGAGCTTCAGCAAGTAGTCCATGTATTGATCATCTGTGATATTCACAAACATTGCCAGTTTCATGTAAACTCTGACAGGCCCTATATGCCACAGTTACTGCAGTGTCTGTATCTGTGGACACACCTGGTATACCAGTTCTGCCTTATGAATTGGACCAGAAGGGTGAATTTTGTTGTTATTAGTTACTTTAATCACATCCTACTCTTTTGTGACCAATGGACTGTAGCCCACCAGGCTCCTCTGTGCGTGGGATTTTTCCAGGCAAGAATACTTGATTGGGTTACCATTTCGTTCCCCAGGGGATCTTCCCAACCCGGGAATTGAACCAGGGTCTCCCTGCATTGGCAGGCAGATTCTTAACCAATGGGCTACCTGGGAGGCCCACAGACATAGAATGAGTTCAGTTCAGTTCAGTCGCTCAGTCGTGTCTGACTCTTTGCAACCCCATGAATTGCAGCACACCAGGCCTCCCTGTCCATCACCAACTCCCAGAGTTCACTCAGACTCACATCCATCGAGTCCGTGATGCCATCCAGCCATTTCATCCTCTGTCGTCCCCTTCTCCTCCTGCCCCCAATCCCTCCAAGCATCAGAGTCTTTTCCAATGAGTCAACTCTTCGCATGAGGTGGCCAAAATACTGGAGTGTCAGCTTTAGCATCATTCCTTCCAAAGAAATCCCAGGGTTGATCCCCTTCAGAATAGACTGGTTGGATCTCCTTGCAGTCCAAGGGACTCTCAAGAGTCTTCTCCAACAAAAGCATCAATTCTTCAGCACTCAGCCTTCTTTACAGTCCAACTATCACATCCATACATGACCACAGGAAAAACCATAGCCTTGACTAGACGGACCTTAGTCAGTAAAGTAATGTCTCTGCTTTTGAATATTCTATCTAGTTTGGTCATAACTTTTCTTCCAAGAAGTAAGCGTCTTTTAATTTCATGGCTGAAGTCACCATCTGCAATGATTTTGGAGCCCAAAACAATAAAGTCTGACACTGTTTCTACTGTTTCTCCATCTATTTCCCATGAAGTGATGGGCCTGGATGCCATGATTTTCATTTTCTGAATGCTGAACTTTAAGCCAACTTTTTCACTCTCCTCTTTCACTTTCATCAAGAGGCTTTTTAGCTCCTCTTCACTTTCTGCCATAAGGGTGGTGTCATCTGCATATCTGAGGTTATTGATATTTCTCCAGGCAATCTTGTCTCCACCTTGTGTTTCTTCCAGTCCAGCGTTTCTCATGATGTACTCTGCATATAAGTAAAATAAGCAGAGTGACAATATACAGCCTTGACATACTCCTTTTCCTATTTGGAACCAGTCTGTTGTTCCATGTCCAGTTCTAACTGTTGCTTCCTGACCTGCATACAGGTTTCTCAAGAGGCAGGTGAGGTGGTCTGGTATTCCTATCTGTTTCAGAATTTTCCACAGTTTATTGTGATACACACTGTCAAAGGCTTTGCCATAGTCAATAAAGCAGAAATAGATGTTTTTCTGGAACTCCCTTGTTTTTTTCATGATCCAGCGGATGTTGGCAATTTGATCTCTGGTTCCTCTGCCTTTTCTACAACCAGCTTGAACATCAGGAAGTTCATGGTTCACATCTTGCTGAAGCCTGGCTTGTGTTTTGGCTACAGCGGGCAGCATGTGGGATCTTAGTTCCCTGACTAGGGATCGAACCCGTGTGATTCGGGTTAGAGTCTTAATCACTGGACCACCAGGAACCCCCGAAAGAGTGAATAGAGGTTCCTTACTATCTACAGGGTGAGGAAAGGAAGCTGTCAATTTTCTTTGTTAATGCTACATCCTTTACCACTTCAACTCCTAAAAGAGAGCTTTCCAACTCTGGTGAGTTTAAGTGGCTCCAAACTGCATCCCCTAAGCCTTCTGTGGCAGTGTATTCCTTTATAAATCTTTATCAAATTGCCAGAGATCAGATCATAGGTCAAATTGACAGAGACCTGATCAGAGATCAAATTGCCAACATTTGCTGGATCACCAAAAAAGCAAGACATTTCAGAAAAACATCCATTTCTGCTTTATTGACTATGCCAAAGCCTTTGACTGTGTGGATCACAATAAACTGTGGAAAATTCTGAAAGAGATGGGAATACCAGACCACCTGACCTGCCTTTTGAGAAACCTATATGCAGATCAGGAAGTAACAGTTAGAACTGAACATGGAACAACAGACTGGTTCCAAATAGGAAAAAGAGTACGTCAAGGCAGTATATTGTCACCCTGCTTATTTAACTTATATGCATAGTACATCATGAGAAACGCTGGGCTGGAAGAAACACAAGGTGGAATCAAGATTGCCTGGAGAAATATCAATAACCTCAGATATGCAGATGACACCACCCTTATGGCAGAAAGTGAAGAAGAAGCAAAAGCTTCTTGATGAAAGTGAAAGAGGAGAGTGAAAAAGTTGCCTTAAAGCTCAACATTCAGAAAGCGAAGATCATGGCATCTGGTCCCATCACTTCACGGGAAATAGATGGGGAAACAGTGGAAACAGTGTCAGACTTTATTTGGGGGGCTCTAAAATCACTGCAGATAATGACTGCAGCCATGAAAGTAAAAGATGCTTACTTCTTAGAGGAAAAGTTATGACCAACCTAGACAGTATATTCAAAAGCAGAGACATTACTTTGCCAACAAAGGTCCGTCTTGTTAAGGCTATGGTTTTTTCTGTGGTCATGTATGGATGTGAGAGTTGGACTGTGAAGAGAGCTGAGCGCTGAAGAATTGATGCTTTTGAACTGTGGTGTTGGAGAAGACTCTTGAGAGTCCCTTGGACTGCAAGGAGATCCAACCAGTCCATCCTAAAGGAGGTCAGCCCTGGGATCTCTTTGGAAGGATTGATGCTGAAGCTGAAACTCCAGTCCTTTGGCCACCTCATGCAAAAGGTTGACTCATTGGAAAAGACTCTGAAGCTTGGAGGGATTGGGGGCAGGAGGAGAAGGCGACAACAGAGGATGAGATGGCTGGATGGCATCACGGACTCGATGGCTGTGAGTCTGAGTGAACTCCGGGAGTTAGTGATGGACAGCAAGGCCTGGCGTGCTGCGATTCAAAGAGTCGGACACGATTGAGCGACTGAACTGAACTGCAGATGGCTTCTTCCCCTCAACCAGGAACAGATGCTGGCTAGGCTGGACTGCTGCTGCAAGGCTTCAGTTGGCCAGCGGTAATGTGCTGGGCTCCATCACTTCCTTCTGAGGTAGCAGGGGCTGGGAAAGTCAAGGAGAGAGGAGGAGATGAAGTCAAATGCATTTCCTGAAATCCTATGTGACATTGAAGATGTCAAGATTCAAAAGAGAACAAGATGCTGGTGCCAGGAGCCAGTGTGACTTTGTTCAGTACCTTTGTGCAAGCCATTCCCAGGAAGGTTTGGGATGGAGAGTTTCACTGGGTCATTACCTAGTGACAGTAAATCAGCTCAAGAGTGGAAAATTCCCACACAAACGCACTCAGGCAGATTCTCTATGGCAACATTTTTTTTAAATTTATTTTTAATACTTTATTCTACATTACAATACTACATTTGTTTTGCCATACATTGACATGAATCAGCCACAGGTGAACACGATCTCCCAATGCCTAAGCCCCCTCCCACCTCTCACCCCACATCATCTCTCTGAATCATCCTGTGCACCAGCCCCATGCATCCTGCATCCTGCATTGAACATAGACTGGCGCTTCGCTTCTTACAAGATAGTATACATGTTTCAATGCCATTCTCCCAAACCATCCCACCCTCTCCCTCTCCCTCAGAGTCCAAAAGTCCGTTCTATACCTCTGTGTCTCTTTTGCTGTCTCACATAGAGGGTCATCATTACTATCTTTCTAAATTCCATATATATGTGTCAGTATGCTGTATTGGTGTTTTTCTTTCTGGCTTACTTCACTCTGTATAATCAGCTCCAGTTTCATCCATCTCATTAGAACTGAGTCAAATTTATTCTTTTTAAGGGCTGAGTAGTACTCCATTGTGTATATGTACCACAGCTTTCTTATCCATTCATCTGCTGATGGACATCTAGGTTGCTTCCATGTCCTGGCTATTATAAACAGTGCTGCAATGAACATTGGGGTACATGTGTCTCTTTCGATTCTGGTTTCCTCAGTGTGTATGCCCAGCAGGGGATTGCTGGGTCATAAGGCAGTTCTATTTGCAATTTTTAAGGAATCTCCACACTGTTTTCCATAGTGGCTGTACTAGTTTGCATTCCCACCAACAGTGTAAGAGGGTTCCCTTTTCTCCACACCCTCTCCAGCATTTATTGCTTGTATACTTTTGGATCGCAGCCATTCTGACTGGTGTGAAATGGTACCTCACTGTGGTCTTGATTTGCATTTCTCTGATAATGAGTGATGTTGAGCATCTTTTCATGTGTTTGTTAGCCATCTGTATGTCTTCTTTGGAGAAATGCCTATTTAGTTCTTTGGTATGGCAACATATTTTAATATTACCACCTCACCCTTCTCTCCATCTAACTCCCAGGTCAAGCTTTGTTTCTGAAGAGGAGGAAAAGCTTCCATCTACCCTGTTAGGCTCTGTAATTAAGCCTAAGAATTAAACTGATATAAGAAAAATGAACAGAAAAAAAGAACATACAAGTTTATTTCATGTTTTTACTTGTACATGGAGGTTTTAGAGGCAAATGAAGACCCAAAGACACTGTTAGGACCATAAATTTATATACCTTTTTTTATACGAAGAATGCTAAATTGTGGGGATATAACAAGACAGAAGAACATGGGCTAGGGGCAGTAAACTGTGGAACAGTGATTAGGAAATATACAATAGAAACCAACACAGCATAAGTTTCCCTGGTGGCCCAGTGGTAAAGAATCTGCTGCCGAGCAGATGCAGGCTCAATCCCTGAGTCTAGAAGATCCCCTGGAGAAGGAAATAGCAACCCACTCTAGTATCCTTGCCTGGAAAATCCCTGGACAGAGAAGCCAGACAGGTTACAGTCCATGGAGTTGCAAAACAGTCAGCTACAACTTGGCAACTAAACAACAACTGCAGATGAAGCCTATTTTAGAAGGTTTGTAAAGGTCCATTTTGCCACTGACTTCCAGGCTCTGGTGATAAGAATGTGCTTTTCTTCCTCAAACAAGGAGGGCACCTTTCTCATGGGAAATTTGGTGACCTAATTTCAGGTGGGAAGAGGGAAGTCAGAGAGTTCTTCATGCATCTGCTCTTTCTCATGTGCTTTCAGTTCAGAACAATCAGTTTGCCAAGGGGATATATTCTGAGGTAGCATGTTCTGAATTTCTTCAGTTCCAAATGCCACTGTGGGGCAGTCATGGTTCATCTCTCCAGTGTGAACACAGCAGAGGTGCTGCCAAAGGGTCACTCCACCCCCGTAAACAGATCGGGTCCAGAACCTCAAACAGTGACCTTTTTCTCAGTCAGATTTGATGCTAGAACTGCTGTAAGGTTGGACACGGAGTGCTAATCCGCAGACTACAGAAAGCATGACAAGCGTATTGAAGTTCAGGTGAGTCAAGAGGCTGTGATCCATTGGGGAGATGTGCCCACCAAGACATTGCAATGATACTCACTACATAGGTTGTTAAAATGGCAAAATGATGTCTTTTATGAATCTTTCTGAAAATATCTGGCTTGTAGCCCCACTGTAGACCTGCAAAATCAGAAGCTTATGACAAAGGCCCCACAGACTCTATCTTTAACAGAAGATGGGTGAGAGTTTGATATATTTATCTCAGTGTGTTACTTGGCCAGCACTTAGGGACCCCTTCTAGAATTTTGTTAGGCATTTGGTATCCCACCTGGCATGTAAATGGTGGCTACTGATGCTACTGTTGTTGTTCTTATCATTATTCAGTTAAGTAAAGAAAAATAATATTCTAACCCTAAGTATGGATGTGAGAGTTGGACTGTGAAGAAGGCTGAGTGCTGAAGAATTGATGCTTTTGAACTGTGGTGTTGGAGAAGACTCTTGAGAGTCCCTTGGACTGCAAGGAGATCCAACCTAAAGGAGATCAGTCCTGGGACTTCTTTGGAAGGAATGATGCTAAAGCTGAAACTCCAGTTCTTTGGCCACCTCAGGCAAAGAGTTGACTCATTGGAAAAGACTCTGATGCTGGGAGGCATTGGGGGCAGGAGAAGGGGATGACAGAGGATGAGATGGCTGGGTGGCATCACGGACTCGATGGACGTGAGTCTGGGTGAACTCCGGGAGATGGTGATGAAAAGGGAGGGCTGGTGTGCTGTGATTCATGGGGTCACAAAGAGTTGGACATGACTGAGCAATTGAACTGAACTGAACTGAACTGAAGAATTATTCAAAGAATAATGGGCTCTTTGAAAGTACTGCTGTCACTGTCATGGAAACTGAAATATGAATGGTTCTATAGCTTGCTGAGGAGAAGGTAATGGCACCCCAGTCCAGTACTCTTGCCTGGAAAATCCCATGGACAGAGGAGCCTGGTAGGCTGCAGTCCATGGGGTCGCTGAGAGTTGGACACGACTCAGTGACTTCACTTTCACTTTTCACTTTCATGCATTGGAGAAGGAATTGGCAACCCACTCCAGTGTTCTTGCCTGGAGAATCCCAGGGACGAGGGAGCCTGGTGGGCTGCCATCTATGGGGTCGCACAGAGTTGGACACGACTGGGAAAGCGACTTAGCTAGCTTAGCTATAGCTTGCTGGTTGATAGCACAGTCTCTGGAGCCAAAGTGTATAGGTTTGAATGCTAATTTTTCTACTCACTCTTTCCTTAACCTTGGGCAAATGACAGTGATAGAGTGTCCTCATTACCTCAGTCAGAGATAATAGATAGTACCTATATGCATAATATAGTTGGAACAATGACCCTCTATCATATTTAAAATTTTTAAAAATGTATTTAAGCCATATTTTACAGTCACTGAAATTAGAGTAATCTAGTCAAGGCTATGGTTTTTCTAGTGGTCATGTATGGATGTGAGAATTGGACTGTGAAGAAAGCTGAGCGCCAAACTGATGCTTTTGAACTGTGGTGTTGGAGAAGACTCTTAAGAGTCCCTTGGACTGCAAGGAGATCCAACCAGTCCATCCTAAAGGAGATCAGTCCTGGATGATCATGGGATGCTAAAGCCGAAACTCCAATACTTTGGCCACCCCATGTGAAGAGTTGACTCACTGGAAAAGACTCTGATGCTGGGAGGGATTGAGGGCAGGAGGAGAAGGGGACGACAGAGGATGAGATGACTGGATGGCAGCACTGACTTGATGGACATGACTTTGAGTAAACTCAGGGGTTGGTGAGGACAGGGAGGCCCGGCGTGCTGTGATTCATGGGGTCACAAAGAGTTGGACACTACTGAGTGACTGAACTGAACTGAACAAGGCTGTATATTGTCACACTTCTTATTTAACTTACATGCAGAGTACATCATGTGAAATGCCAGGCTGAATGAAGCACAGGCTCGAATCAAGATTGCCGGGAGAAATATCAATAACCTCAGATACGCAGATGACAGCACCCTTATGGCAGAAAGTGAAGAACTAAAGAGCCTCTTGATGAAAGTGAAAGAGGAAAGTGAAAAAGTTGGCTTGAAACTCAACATTCAGAAAACTAAGATCATGGCATCTGGTCCCGTCACTTCATGACAAATAGATGGGGAAGCAATGAAAACAGTGAGATAGTTTATTTTTGGGGGGAGGGGCCTCTAAAATCACTGCAGATGGTGATTGCAGCCATGACATTAAAAATGCTTGCTCCTTGGAAGAAAAGCTATGACCAACCTAGACAGCATATGAAAAAGCAGAGACATTACTTTGCCATCAAAGGTCCCTCTAGTCAAAGCTATGGTTTTTCCAGTAGTCATGTATGAATGTCAGAGTTGGACTATAAAGAAAGCTGAGCACCAAAGAAATGGTGCTTTTGAACTGTGGTGTTGGAGAAGACTCTTGAGAGTCGCTTGTACTGCAAGGAGTCCAACCAGTCCATCCTAAAGGAAATCAATCCTGAATATTCATTGGAAGGACTGATGCTGAAGCTGAAACTCCAATTCTTTGGCCACCTGATGTGAAGACTGACTCCTTGGGAAAGACCCTGATGCTGGGAAAGACTGAAGGCAGGAAGAAAAGGGAGACTACAGAGAATGAAATGGTTGTATGAGTCATGAGTTTGAGCAAGCTCTGGGAGTTGGTGATGAACAGGGAGTCCAGGCATGCTGCAGTCCATGGAGTTGCAAAGAGTCCAGACACAACAGCGATTGAACTGAACTGAACTGATGTAATCAATAGTATGTCATAATATCCATGACATTATTCTTTCTTAGTGGCACACAAGATAATGATTCTTTTTAAAATAAATATTTCTTTTTTTTTTTCAGTCAATAAATCATGTCCAATTCTTTGTAACCCCATGGAATGTAGCACACTGGGCTCCTCTCTCCTCCACTGTATCCTAGATTTTGCTCAAATTCGTGTCCATTGAGACAGTGATACGATCTAACCATTTCATCCTCTGTATCCCCTCTTCTTCTTTTGACTTCAGTCTTTTGCAGCACCAGGGTCTTTTCCAATGAGTTGGCTCTTCAAATCAAGTGGCCAAAGTACTGGAGCTTTAGTTTCTACATCAGTCATTCAACGAATATTAAAGGTTGATTTCCTTTAGGATTTACAGTTTTGATCTCTTTACAGTCCAAGGGACTCTCAAGAGTCTTTTCCAGCACCACAAATAAAACCTATCAGTTCTTCAGCACTCAGCCTTCTTTATGGTACAACTCTCATCCATACATGATTACATAGCTTTGACTATACAGTCCTCTGTCAGCAAAATGATGTCTTAGTTTTACAATACATTGTCTAGCTTTGTCACAGTTTTCCTTCCAAGGAGCAAACATCTGTTTGCTTCATGGCTGCAGGTAAAGTCCACAGTGATTTGGGAGCCCAGGAAAATAAAGTCAGTCATTGTCTCTACTTTCCCCCATGAAGTGATGGGACTAGATGCCATGATCTTAGCTTTTTTTTTTTTTAATGTTGAGTTTCAAGCCAACTTTCACTCTCCTCTTTCAACCTCATCAAGAAGCTATTCAGTTCCTCTACACTTTTTGCCATTAGTTCTTGCCTGGAGAACTCAATAGACAATTAACAGTAGCTTAGATGTAATCAATTACGGTAAATTTCTTAATCCATGAAAACTGCTAGCAAGATTGTCTGGCACATAACCAGTACTCAAAAGGGTATCTATTAACGATTTAAGTGTGATTTTTCAGGAGAGGAGTTGTTTTTAGTAGGTACCTGGATTTGGTAGTATTTACTTCTTTCAAATTTAATTGGTAGCCCTGGCTTAGTTCTCTCAGCATAATTATTTTCAAAATTCCATATTAATTGTCTTTATGTTTTTCCACTTAAGACTCTGGACTTCCTCTTTCCATTTGCTTTCCATCTTGATTTAGAGCAAGACTCCAGGTGCTACATCAGTTGAATTACTGCTGTAGAAGTTTTGCCATGATTTCTTCATTATTAGGGTTGGCTGCGAGCAGGCGGCGCACTGAGCACAGGCGGCTGCGAGCCAGCGGCGCACTCAGCATGGCCAAGAAGAGCTACCCCACGTCTGAGGTCAGGGGCAGCAGCCGGGAGGAGCTACCCCCCCGTCCAGGGCCAGTGGCCACCGGGAGGAGACACCTCGCGTTCGAGGGCAGGTCGGCAGCCCAGAGGAGCTACCTCGTGTCCGAGGTCAGGGGCGCCCGGGAGGAGACACCCCGCATCCGAGGTCAGGGTTGGCCAGGAGAAGCCACCTTGACCCAGGCCCAAGGGTGGTGACCCTGAGGAGCCACCCAAGCCCGAGGCCAAGAGAGGCGGCTGGAAGGAGCCACCTACGCCTGAGACCAGGGCTGGCAGCTGGGAGGAGCAACCCGAGGAGTGGTGGCTGCGCAGGCACTAGAGGGCCTAGAGGAGCTATCTCACGTTGAAGGTCAGGAACGGTGGCGGTAAGGAGATACCCCTCGTCCAAGGTAAGGAGCACCAGCTATGTTTTGATGGATCAGCCGTGAAGAGATACCCCACGCCCAAGATAAGAGAAACCCAACAAGATGGTAGGGGTTGCAAGAGGGCATCAGAGGGCAGACACACTGAAACCATACTCAGAAAACTAGTCAATCTAATCATACTAGGACCACACCTTGGTCTAACTCAATGAAACCAAGCCATGCCTGCGGGGCATCCCAAGACAGGCAGGTCATGGTGGAGAGGGCTGACAGAATGTGGTTCACTGGAGAAGGGAATGGCAAACCACTTCAGTATTCTTGCCTTGAGAACCCCATGAACAGTATGAAAAGGCAAAATGATAGGATACCAAAAGAGGAACTTCCCAGGTCAGAAGGTGCCCTATATGCTACTGGAGGTCAGTGGAGAAATAACTCCAGAAAGAATAAAGGGATGGAGCCAAAGCAAAAACAATACCCAGGTATGCATGTGACTGGTGATAGAAGCAAGATCTGATGCTGTAAGAGCAATATTGCATAGGAACCTGGAATGTCAGGTCCATGAATCAAGGCAAATTGGAAGTGGTCAAACAAGAGATGGCAAGGATGAACTTCAACATTCTAGGAATCAGCAAACTAAAATGGACTGGAATGGGTGAATTTAACTCAGATGACCATTATATCTACTACTGCGGGCAGGAATCCCTCATAAGAAATGGAGTAGCCATCATGGTCAACAAAAGAGGCAGAAATGCAATACTTGAATGCAATCTCAAAAATGACAGAATGCTCTCTGTTCACCTCCAAGGCAAACCATTCAATACCACAGTAATCCAAGTCTATGCCCCACACCAGTAACCCTGAGGAAGCTGAAGTTGAACGGTTCTATGATGACCTACAAGACCTTTTAGAACTAACACCCAAAATGATGTCATTTTCATTATAGGGGACTGGAATGCTAAAGTAGGAAGTCAAGAAACACCTGGAGTAACAGGCAAATTTGGCCTTGGAATGTGGAATGAAGCAGGGCAAAGACTCATAGAGTTTTTCCAAGAAAATGCACAAGTCTTAGCAAACACCCTCTTCCAGCAACACAAGAGAAGACTCTACACATGGACATCACCAGATGGTCAACACTGAAATCAGATTGATTATATTCTATGCAGCCAAAGATGGAGAAGCTCTATACAGTCAATGAACACAAGACCAGGAGCTGACTGTGGCTCAGATCATGAACTCCTTATTACCAAATTTAGACTTAAATTGAAGAAAGTAGGGAAAACCGCTAGACCATTCAAGTATGACCTAAATCAAATCCCTTATGATTATACAGTGGAAGTGAGAAATAGATTTAAGGGCCTAGATCTGATAGATAGAGTGCCTGATGAACTATGGAATGAAGTTCGTGACATTGTACAGGAGACAGAGATCAAGACCATCCCCATTGAAAAGAAATGCGAAAAAGCAAAATGGCTGTCTGGGGAGGCCTTACAAATAGCTGTGAAGCGAAGAGAGGTGAAAAGCAAAGGAGAAAAGGAAGGATATAAGCATCTGAATGCAGACTTCCAAAGAATAGCAAGAAAAGATAAGAAAACCTTCTTCAGCGATCAATGCAAAGAAATAGAGGAAAAGAACAGAATGGGAAAGACTAGGGATCTCTTCAAGAAAATTAGAGCTATCAAGGGAACATTTCATGCAAAGATGGGCTCGATAAAGGACAGAAATGGTCTAGACCTAACAGAAGCAGAAGATATTAAGAAGAGATGGCAAGAATACACGGAAGAACTGTACAAAAAGATCTTCACGACTCAGATAATCATGATGATGTGATCACTGATCTAGAGCCAGACACCTTGGAATGTGAAGTCAAGTGGGCCCACTATAAACAAAGCTAGTGGAGGTGATGGAATTCCAGTTGAGCTGTTTCAAATCCTGAAAGATGATGCTGTGAAAGTGCTGCACTCAATATGCCAGCAAATTTGGAAAACTCAGCAGTGGCCACAGGACTGGAAAAGATCAGTTTTCATTCCAATCCCAAAGAAAGGCAATGCCAAAGAAGGGTCAAACTATCACACAATTGCACTCATCTCACATGCTAGTGAAGTAATCCTCAAAATTCTCCAAGCCAGGCTTCAGCAATAAGTGAACCGTGAACTCCCTGATGTTCAAGCTGGTTTTAGAAAAGGCAGAGGAACCAGAGATCAAATTGCCAACATCTGCTGGATCATGGAAAAAGCAGGAGAGTTCCAGAAAAACATCTATTTCTGCCTATTGACTATGCCAAAGCCTTTGACTGTGTGGATCACAATAAACTGTGGAAAATTCTGAAAGAGATGGGAATACTAGACCACCTGACCTGCCTCTTGGGAAATCTGTATGCAGGTCAGGAAGCAACAGTTAGAACTGGACATGGAACAAGAGAATGGTTCCAAATAGGAAAAGGAGTACATCAAGGCTGTATATTATCACCCTGCTTATTTAACTTATATGCAGAGTACATCATGAGAAATGCTGGACTGGAAGAAACACAAGCTGGAATTTAGATTGCCTGGAGAAATATCAATAACCTCAGATATGCAGATGACACCACCCTTATGGCAGAACGTGAAGAATGACTTCAGTGATTACACCATGAAAACAGATGAAAACCAGGACTGTCCTGGAAAAAGCTGAAACATTTGGTCACCTCATAAGAGGCTTTCTATACGATCCCTTTCAGATATCAATTGGAAGGAAATTTTTAAGAGTAAAGATAATAGTGTCCGACCCTCAGCGACCTCATGGACTGCAGCCTTCCAGGGTCCTCCGTTCATAGGATTTTCCAGGCAAGAGTGCTGGAGTGGATTGCCAGTTCCTTCTCCAGGAGATCTTCCCGACCCAGGAATTGAACCCGGGTCTCCCACACTGCAGGCAGATGCTTTACCGTCTGAGCCACCAGGGAAGACCCAGAAGATAATAGATACAAAGTTATGTAAAATAAATCATGAATAAAAGTGGGTTGTTGTTGTTGTTTTATTGCTTTGTAAAATAAAGCATGAAAAAAAAAACCACACATCTTCTATGCTGAGTTGTGTCCAACTAATTGTGACCCCATGTGCTGTAGAATGACAGGCTCCTTAGTCCTCCATTATCTCTCAGATTTTACTCAAATTCATGTCCGTTCAGTCGGTGATGCTACCTAAGCAGCTCATCCTTTGTGTCCCCACTCTCTTTTTGCCTTCAGTCTTTCCAGCACCATGGTCTTTTCCAGTGAGTTAGTTCTTCCAATCAGGTGGCCAGAGAATTGGAGCTTTAGCTTCAGCAACAGTACTTCCAATGAATATTAAAGGTTGGTTTACTCTAGGGTTGACTGCTTTGATCTCCTTGTTGCCCAAGGGAGTCTCAAGCCTCTTCTCTCACACCGTAGTTCAAAAGCATCAGTTCTTCAGTGTTCTGCCTTCTTCATGTTCTAACTCTCACATCCATACATGACTACTGGAAAAACCATAGCTTTGACTATATGGATTTTTGCCACCAAAGTGCTGTCTCTGTTTTTTGATATGTTGTCTAGGTTTGTCATAGCTTTATTTCCAAGGAGCAAGTGTCTTTTAATTTCATGGCTGCAGTTACTGTCTACAGTGATTTTGAAAGTAAAAGGGACAGTCACTCAGTCGTGTCCAACTCTTTGCAGCCCCATGGATTGTAGCTCTCCAGGCTCCTCTGTCCATGGAATTCTCCAGGCAAGAATACTGGGGTGGGTAGCTATTCCCTTCTTCAGAGGATATTCCCAACCCAGGGATTGAACCCAGGCCTCCTCCATTGCAGGTGGATTCTTTACTATCTGAGCCACCAGGGAAGCCCAAGAATACTGGAGTGGGTAGCCTCCCTTCTCTAAGGGAACTTGCCGACCGAGGAAACAAACCAGGGTCTCCTGCATTGCAGGCAGATTCTTTACCAGCTGAGCTATCAGGGAAGCCTGTGATTTTTAGCCCAAGAAAATAAAATCTCACTGTTTCTGTTTTACCCATCAATTTGCCATGAAGTGATGGGGAGTAGGGGGTACAATGAGCTCACTTTTGTTAATGTTGAGTTTCAAGCCAAATTTTCACTGTCCTGTTTCACATGCATCAACAGGATTTTAGTTCCTCTTTGCTTTCTGACATTAGAGTGGTATCATCTGCCTATGTGAGACTGTTGATATTTCTCCCAACAATCTTAGTTCCAGCTTGTGATTCATCCCGCCTGGCATTTTGTGTGATATACTCTGCATAGAAGTTAAATAAGCAGATTGACATTATACAGCCTTGTTGTACTCCTTTCCTAATTTTGAACCAGCCGGTTGTTCCATGTCCAGTTCTAACTCTTGCTTCTTGACCCACATACAAGTTTCTCAGGAGACAGGTAAGGTGGTCTAGTATTCCCATCTCTAAAAATTTTCCAGTTCGTTGTGATCCAACAACTAAGCTAAAGGCTTTAGTGTAGTCAATGAAACAGAAGTAGATGTTTTGGGGAACTCCCTTGCTTTCTCCATGATCCAATAACTGTTCACAATTTGATCTGTGGTTCCTCTGCCTTTTGTAAACCCAGCTTGTACGTCTGAAAGTTCTTGATTTACATATTGCTGAAGCCTACCTTGAAGGATTTTGAGCATAACCTTACTAGCATGTGAAATAAGCACAATTGCATGGCAGTTTGAACACTTTTTTTTTTTTTTTGCATTTCCCTTCTTTGGTATTGAAATGAAAACTGACCTTTTCAGTGGCCACTGCTGACTTTTCCAAATTTGCTGGCATATTGAGCTCAGCACTTTCATAGCATCATCTTTCAGGATTTGAAATCCTCAGCTGGAATCGTGTCACCTCGATCAGCTTTGTTTGTAGTGATGCTTCCTAAGTCCCACTTGACTTCACACTGCCAGATTTTTGACTCTAGGTGAGTGACCACACTCTCATGTTTATCATGTTTATATCAAGGCCTTTTTGTAGAGTTCTTTTGTGTCTTCTTGCCACCTCTTCTTAATCTCTTCTCAGTTAGGTCCATACCATTTCTGTCCTTCTTCATGCCCATCCTTACATGAAATGTTCCCTTGGTATCTCTAATTTTCTTGAAGAGATCTCTAGTATTTGCCATTCTATTGTTTTCCTCTATTTCTTTGCGTTGTTCACTTAAGAAGTCTTTCTTATCTCTCCTTGCTATTCTCTGGAACTCTGCATTCAGTTGGGTATATCTTTCCTTTTCTCCCTTGCCTTTCACTTCTTTTCTTTCCACAGCTATCTGTAAAGTCTCTTCACACAACCACTTTGCCTTCTTGCATTTCTTTTTCTTTAGGATGGTTTTGGTCATCACCTCCTATAAATGTTACAGACCTCCATCCACAGTCCTTTACACACTCTACCAGATCCAATCCATTTAATGTATCTGTCATCTGCACTGTATAATCGTGAGGGATTTGATTTAGGTCATACCTGAATGGCCTCATAGTCTTTTCCCTACTTTCTTCAATTTGAGCCTGAATTTTGCAGTAAGGAGGTCATAATCTGAACCATAGTCAGACCCAGGTCTTGTTTCTGCTGACTGAAAAGAGCTTCTCTCTCTTCGGCTGCAAAGAATATAATTGATCAGATTCTGGTATTGACTATCTGGTGATGTCCATGTGTAGAATCATCTCTTGTGCTGTGGGCAAAGGGTGTTTGCTGTGACCAGCATATTCTCTTGACAAAACTGTTAACCTTCTCCCTGCTTTTTTTATACTCCAATGCCAAACTTGCCTGTTATTTTGGGTATCTTTTGACTTCCTACTTTTGCATTCCAATCCCCTATGATGAAAAGGACATCATTTTGGCATATTCTAGAAGAAAGTATACAATCAAATTAGCTGGGCATTTTGTGAGTCCTGCTGATAATTGCTAGTTTATGAAACCTAGTTTTTCTTTCTTTTTTTTTTTAAATCTGAAGGTTTAAGTGCTATGGACCACATATGTGGAGGACACAGACAGGATATCCTTCAAACTCTTAGTAGATCCCTTAAAGGAATTTTTCACCAACAATATTGTAATATATTCAGATTTATAGCAATCATTTGAGCTATTAAAATAAGCATAAATTGGAGTTAGACTGAATGAATAACAAGCTAAACACGTAAGGACTTTTAAAACATTTTCTAGCTTCCAAAAAAGTGAATGGGAGGCACTTTTTTCTCAACAAGAGGTATGCAAAGTTGTTTCTCTGCAAAAATGTAGTGGATCGGACTTCAGAGAGGAGAATCGCAGGTAACAAAATGCTGAATTTCGTACCCCACTTGATGTGACCCAAGAGTGGCTTAGTATCTTGGCGACTTAGGATACATGAAGGTTTTCCTTACATGAGCTCTTCTGATAACGTGTATAGATCTGCCTGGATTCCCTGGTTCCTTGTACTTTTCATCATGCTATATACACAAAATTAAAGATGTACATTTCTAGTGAGATCCTGATAAGAGTCTAGGAAAATTGGAAGGAATCTTTTAATGACAGTGTGAATCTATATCTTCATTTTCATTTGTCTTGTAAAGAGGCTTGAAATAACAAAACTAGTGTGAACATTTCAGGTGAACCTTTAGTCAAAGGGATAGTATATTTATATTATGAACAAGGCCCACTATTGTTTTAATAAATGCCCCTCCCCAAAGGCAGCATGGTTCTCTGTCATCTTAGCATGTTTGGATTTAGGATTGGGGAGCTGGCCAGAGCCACTTCATCACAACTTCATCACGAACCCAGTCTTGCTGGGTTTCTAAGCCCACGCACATAGGGTCTCTGGAGGACGAAGTGTCTCCTTTTAAGGAGCAAAAGAGAGCTTGCTTAGTATTGAGCTCATTATCAAAGGTTCTCCGAAGCCAGAGATTTAGAAATGAAAGCCTGCTGTGTCTGCTTTGAAGTGTCCAGAACAACATTAGAGACATTTCCGGTACTTGGATGGAAATATCAGCTGATCATATGAAAATGTAAAGTGCACATACCTCAGCAAGACTGAAAAAATTGGCATCCGGGAGATGCTGGTGATTGGATCATGTAAACGATACAGTGGAGTCTATGGCCTCTGAAGGAATGCAGGCAGAAGACTGAAATGAGCAAGTGGGATTTAGAGGAAGCTAGGCCATGGTCTATTTTGGGTCACACTTAGAGCCACATGGGTGTGACCGGCTTGCTCCTACTGCCTGCGTCTAGCCTGGTACTAATTGAAAGGTCCTGAATTCGTCTCTCCAGCTGTCCAGAGACCATTCCTTGCCCACCCACGGGACTGAGTATAATTCTTTGATCACACACACACACACACACACACACACACACACACACAAAAGCAGGTCAACTCTGGCTTTAAGGGTTTAAAGACATATCCTGGCACCAGATGGTGCTGAAAATGCTATTGTGGCTTGATCAGCAGGCCTCATTAGCACCAATATTTAAAAGGAGAGTGATTTCAAGCAAAAATACATAGACTTTTAAATTATCTGGATAATTGAAAGCTCCTGTAATGCCAGTTCCACACTGCATCTGGCAAAGGTCAGCTAGACTCCCTGCAGAAGTACGCAAGTGATCTCTGGAGGCCTTGGTCCAACGCTGAACTCTGCTGCCAGGTGCCTTTACAACCTGCCCGCTTCTCCCATTTTTATTGCTGTTGAGTCTTTTGAGATATTTGTTTTTTAACATTGTAACCCTGACTGAGACTGATGGGAAGTCACCATGGCTTAATGGAAGGCTCAAAGGCTTAAGAATCTTTCTGTGATATTTATTGGGCTTCCCTGATGGCTCAGCTGGTAAAGATTCTGCCTGCAGTGCAGGAGACCTGAGCTTGATCCCTGGGTCAGGAAGATCCCCTGGAGAAGGAAATGGCAACCCACTCCAGTATTCTTGTCTGGAGAATCCCATAGACAGAGGAGCCTGGTGGGCCACAGTTCCTGGGGTCACAAAGAGCTGGACACAGCTGAGTGCCTAACGCTTTCACTTCACACATGACATTTATTAGATGGATAATTTTAAGCAAATTACTTCCCTGAAAAAGAAACTTTGCAAATGTATATATTTGAAAATGGAAATATCAATGCCTACCTTGCAAAGCTGTTTAGGGAGTCAAGAAAAATATATAGTAAAAGAGAGTTTTAAGATAATTGAGTAGATATAGTTTAATACCTGACAGAAAACAAGAGTAAGTAAAACCAACTGTTATTATTCTTATTTGTTTCTTTCTACACTGCTATTTAATAAAATCAGTTCCTCAGTATGTCTTTAATAACATTCAAAGAACTCTTAATTAAAAATAAAATAGCTTTGCAGTGTATATGGTAATATGTGCCTTATGCCTGTTGCTGTTGTATTTTGCATCTCACAGAAACTACATAGTGCTTATTTTAGGTTTTTCCTCACAAAATATAGATACTTTGACTTCTTCTTTACTTGGAATTTATTTTCATACATTTAACAGGAGAAATATAATATATAATATATATTAAAATAATAGCATAGGTTATTTGTGGGTTTATACACTTTTTTGCTGTCACATGCACCTCTTTTATAAGCAAACCCTTCCCCCTGGCTTGTTAAAAACTGCATTCATCCCCCAAATCCCTGCTTCTCTTTGGTGGGTAGCACTTCGTGAATAGTCTTTCTGTCCACTGCCAGTGGCCAGTGTAAGATCCTTGCAATTTTTGCTCAACAGTATAGGTTCCCTCTACTAGATGTTTTTCCTAATGCCCTAAATGGGGAGTGTCTGTAATTAATAATTAGAAGGGAGACAAGGCTGCCTTGCAGAATGTGCATCCGCTGGGAGGAGCAGGGCACGTGGTGGCCTCCCCGTGAGCCTGGAACCAGCCTCCCACCTGGGCAGAGCCGAAGCAGGGAAAGGAGGGCCGCGGGCGCGCTGAGGTTGTATCTGGACTGCACATGTGAAACTAACAGAAATAAACACTGACAATGCAGGTTTTTCCGTTGTGGGAAAGGTTGTTGGAAATGAGACTTTAAGAAGGAAGACGAGATCTCTATTTTCACTCTAGTTTCTTTCATTACAGCTATTTCCTCTCTATCCTGTTTGCACCATGATGGGCTTTTACAGGTTATGAATCTTTTATAATTATTTTTGAGAAAGAGTTTCCTGATTTTATTAGATTGTTGGATGCTTATTAAATCTTTATTGAGTCCCTATTATGCAATTAATCCATGAGTCTTGGCACTCCACTTTAAAGACCTTTATTTCATAAACAAAGCTTTGTCATTGAGGAAGGCTCAGCAGGAGAAACTTGACAGCACACAGAGTTTTTGCTTAATTATAAAGTTTACAGATCTTTTTATTCAGAGATTCACTGACTAAAAAAAAAAAAAATCAAATGAAAATATTTGTGAAAAAATGAAACCCTGAGACTATATTGCAGTATTTTGCTTTAGACTCTTCAGAAGATGCTCCATTTTACTGAAAAAAATATACCCTGTATTTCTTTCCATTTTTTGTGAAATAAACAAATGTATTATAAAAGACCTTTAAATGCTTCTGCTACTGCTAAGTCACTTCACTTGTGTCCAACTCTGTGCGACCCCATAGACGGCAGCCCACCAGGCCCCCCGTCCCTGGGGTTCTCCAGGCAAGAACACTGGAGTGGGTTGCCATTTCCTTCTCCAATGCAGGAAAGTGAAATGTGAAAGAGAAGTCACTCAGTCGTGTCCGACTCTCAGCAACCCCATGGACTGCAGCCTACCACACTCCTCCATCCATGGGGTTTTCCAGGCAAGGGTACTGGAGTGGGGTGCCATTGCCTTCTACATGAAGGAAAAAATGATCTTCCAAAGTGCAATGTCTGAATCCTGTGTATGGGCATATTAGAAACATTTATTTTACTGATCTTGAGATTGGTGAGCAGATATCAGCATCTCTGAAATGACAAACAGTCTTCATTTCTTTAAAACTGATATTTAGCCAGATATATCTAAAATATACCCTAGTAGAGGTCATCTAATTTCTACAGAAGGGGCTTTCTCAACATCTCTTTGAGAGAGCAAGGTTGTTGAGCTAAAGCAGCCCCCACTCTGTAGGATGGGGCTCACAAAGAAGTTATCACAGTAAATGTTTCAGAAAAAAATAAGCAATCATCATAGGTATTAGGTCTTATGAGCTTATAGTGTGTGTGTGTGTTTTCCTGTATTTTAATATAGTGCTTGGATTAAGCCTTTTCTTTTTCGTATCTGTGCTTCAAAACAATTATTTTCTGGCCTTATTTTCCAGTGTCCATCCTTATATCCCTTAATCTCCTAAAACTGTATCCTTAAAAAAATGCCTATTTTCATGAAATATATTCATTTACTTGGAGGAAGAAAGTGATTGGCAGTGCTTTTAGTTAACTCTAGAAAATCCCCAGCATGTGGTATAGCTCAGATGGTAGAGAATCTGCTTGCAACACAATTGACCCTGGTTTGATCCTTAGGTTGGGAAGATTCTCTGCAGAAGGGAATGGCAACCCATTCCAGTATCTTGCTTAGGACAAGATGCTGCCTAGATCTTCCTATGGACAGAGGACCCTGGCAGGCTACAATCCGTGGAGTCACAAAGAGTTGAACACAACTAGCTACTAACACTACTACTACTCGAAAATCCAAAGATAATTTTGGTGAATGTTCTGATTTTGCTACCCAGACACTATCTATAGGCTTGACTTTACCAAAAATAAATATTCAGTAATCTGATGAATGTATGAAGTTTGATTTACTCATTTTGGTAAATCAATAAGAATTCATTGACGTGTCCCTCATGTAAATGGTTTGTTTCCATAGCATTGCTTGGTGAGTTAGAGAGCTCTAAAGTAGGAAAACCATTTGCTTCACGTCAGCCTTGTCCTTTTTATTTGGTTGGGAGTGAAGGTGGTGGTAGAGTTGAAGGGGAGGAGATGGGAAGGGCTGGCTGGAGAGATACCACTCGTAGGAACCCAGATGAACAGGGGGGCTGCTGAAGTTTCCCGACAGTGACTGGAAGGTCTGATACGTGGCTCTCTAGCATATGTCATGCTGCTGCTGCTGCTGCTGCTAAGTCACTTCAGTCGTGTCCGACTCTGTGCGACCCCATAGACGGCAGCCCACCAGGCTCCCCCATCCCTGGGATTCTCCAGGCAAGAACACTGGAGTGGGTTGCCATTTCCTTCTCCAGTGCACGAAAGTGAAAAGGGAAAGTGAAGCCGCTTGGTCGTGTCTGACTCTTAGCGACCCCATGGACTGCAGCGGACCAGGCTCCTCCGTCCATGGGATTTTGGAGTGGGGTGCCGTTGCCTTCTCCAGCATATGTCATAGACCTGCACTATTCTAGGGCTTCCCTAGTGACTCAGATGGTGAAGAATCTGCTTTTAGTCCTGGAGAACCTAGTTTTGATCCCTGGGTTGGGAAGATCCCCTGGAGAAGGGAATGGCTACCCACTCCAGTATTCTGGCCTGGGGACTCCTATGGGCAGAAGAACCTTGTAGGTAATGGTCCATGATGTCCCAAAGAGTTGGACATGACTGAGCAACTAACACTTCACATTTCTCTTATGCTATTTTTAAGATCACTTCCATGGGTATCTGCATTCATTAAAAACCAAAACTAAATGGCCCAAATTGAGAAATATCTTTAGCAAATTCCAAACCCTGCTTTTTTTCCCCCACTCTAATTAGGTTTCACATTAGCACATTCATTGTTTCCTTAGTATAATTCCCCAGTTGAAAGAGGAGCCTTTGATATTCAAATGGCTTATAAAATACAGAAGTACTTTAATTCACTAATCACCAATAGCAAGATCAAAGTAAATTCTGTTTTAAAATTTAAAAATCTAAATATATCCTTTTTCTCTCTAAAGAATACCTAGGCCTAGATTGAACCATGGCTGACCCTTGTGGGCTTACTGCTGTTTAATGAATTCATTGGTTAATTCAAACATAGAAGCTCTGGGAGTAGATGGAAAGGAGAAAGTAAAGATAAGAAATTGGATGCAGCAGAGAGAGCTCCTGAATGATGGGGTGACTTTAATGAGAGGAATTTATTACAGTGAAAGTGAAGTCTTGCTCTTAGCTTCAATAAATCTGTGACAGAAGTACAGGATCATCTCTGTGTTAATGAAAAGTTCACTAGATATTCACAGGGTCCTGTGGCTTCCGGAAAGGCTAATGTGATTGTGGCGCCTAAGAGGAGAGCTTTGTCTAGGCTGAGCGAGGGACCAGTCTGCCTAACTCAGACACTCCTGAATCATGCCTGGAACGTTCTAGGAACCCTGACCTAGAAAGGCTGACCAGGGCTGGTAGGGGATCCCATTGTATCCATAAACAAGAACTGGATGTTTGTCTTGGCAATAAGCTGATTCAGGTATATGGACAGTTTCCCCATCTCTTAATATTGGCTCTACTTCCAGAAGGTCTTAGGGCTTCCCTGGTTGCTCAGATGGTAAAGCATCTGCCTGCAACGGGGGACACCCGGGTTTGATTGCCTGGGTTGGGAAGATCCGCTGGAGAAGGAAATGGCAATCCACTCCAGTATGCCTGCCTGGAATATTCCATGGACAGAGGAGCCTGGTAGGCTACAGTCCATGGGGTTGCATGAGTTGGATATGACTGAGCAACTTCACTTCAGTTCCAGAAGGTCTCCACATTTCTTCACTTCTCTCTGCTTTACTATTACTCTTTACTTTCACAAATGCAGTCTCTTTACAATAGCCCAAATGCCTTTGTAAAATAATTACATTTTTAAAATTGAGGTCTGGTCAGTTTACAATGTTGTGTTACATTCAAGGGTACAGTAAAGTGATTAAGTTTAGAAAGATAGGTAGATCTTTTCTAGATTCTTTTCCATTGTAGGCTATTACAAGACTTGAGTAGGCCCTTGTTGTTTACCTGTTTGATATGTAGTGGTGTGTATATGTTAATCCCAAACTCTTAGCTTTTTAAAGTATCCTTTGAAACAGGTGGTGCAGGTCATGCCACTGTCCTGATTCCAGTCCTCCATGTGTGTTCCACGGCACTTAGGTTAGAATGCAAGCACCATCCCATGCCTCCAGCATGCTCTGTGACCTGGCTTCTGCCCATTCTTCTATACCCACCTCTGCCACTCTTTCTGTGGCTTATGATCTTCTAACCACATCACTCCCAAATCACTGCAGATGGTGACTGCAGCCATGAAATTAAAAGACACTTACTCCTTGGAAGGGAAAGTTATGACCAACCTAATAAATACCATATTGAAAAGCAGTGACATTACTTTGCCAACAAAGGTCCATCTAGTCAAGGTTATGGTTTTTCCAGTGGTCATGTATGGATGTGAGAGTTGAGCTGTGAAGAAGGCTGAGTGCTGAAGAATTGATGTTTTTGAACTGTGGTGTTGGAGAAGACCCTTGAGAGTCCCTTGGACTGCAAGGAGATCCAACCAGTCCATCCTAAAGGAGATCAGCCCTGGGATTTCTTTGGAAGGAATGATGCTAAAGCTGAAACTCCAGTACTTTGGCACCTCATACAAAGAGTTGACTCATTGGAAAAGACTCTGATGCTGGGAGGGATTGGGGGCAGGAGGAGAAGGGGACAACCGAGGATGAGATGGCTGGATGGCATCACAGACTTGATGGACATGAGTCTGAGTGAACTCTGGGAGTTGGTGATGGACAGGGAGGCCTGGCATGTTGTGATTCATGGGGTCGCAAAGAGTCAGACACGACTGAGTGACTGAACTGAACTGAACCGCATCACACCTCCATTTCCTGAACTCCCTGGAGCACGTTCCTGCCTTAGAGCCCTTGAAGTGGCTGCCCCTTCTGTGTGGAGCCAGCTAGCCCCAATTTTCTCAAGATTGGAGCCTTAAAAAAAAATCAAATGTCAGTTTAAATGTCACTTCCTCAAAGAGCTACTCCTGAATCACCCAGTTTAAGCACCCCTGTTCCGCATGTAAGATTTTTTTGCAACTGACCACACTTAATTTCCTTACTTATATTTTGTCACACTCTCTTTCCTCTAGAATATAATATCATGAAAATAGAGATCCTATCTAGTTGGTTGGCTCCTTGACCTCTGGCATCTAAAAATATGTGAAAAAAATTTAAAATAGAAGGAAGTCCTAGGAATGGAACATGTCTACTTAGTTCATAGTCAGTAAAGATAATACACAGGCTAGATGACTGCTTGATGGAAATGATGTACAGGGTTTCCATTTAATTGTTCAGTTAATATTTATTGATGATCTGGTATATATGAGTCACTATGAAAGGCACACAGCTGTACAAAGAGGAGAATATCAGTGACTCCCTGTCCCTGCCCTTCAGGTGTTTACACTCCAGAGAGGAGGAAGATACAGGATGGAGACCTTATGGGTGCAAAGCAGTGTAGTGTTAGAGCCGTACACAGGGGACCTTGCCAACTACAATTGGACTGAAAGAGAGAGGGTAGAGGGAAACTCTAGAAAGAGAAGGAGGCATTTTCCCAGTATATTAGGTGTTAAGAAAGTGTTCTAATAAGACGGTAATGTACAGAGAGTATGGTATGTTCTGAAAGTGTAAAGAGCCTTGTTATTGGTGTTCAGTCACTAAGTCGTGTCAACCCTTTGCAACCCCATGGACTGCAGCACACCAGGCTCCTCTGTCCTTCAGTCTCTCCTGGAGTTTGTTCAGATTCACATGCATTGAGTCAGTGATGCCATCTAATCGTCTCCCACCCCCTTTGCCTTTTGCTTTCAGTCTTTCCCAGCATCAGGGTCTTTTCCATTGAGTTGGTCTTCACATTGGGTGGCCAAAGTATTGGAGCTTTGGCATCAGTCCTTCCAATGAATAGTCTGGGTTGATTTCTTTTAGGGTTAACTGGTTTGATCTCCCTGCTGTTCAGGGGATGCTCATGAGTCTTCTCCAGCACCAGAATTTGAAAGCATCAATTCTTTGGTGCTCAGCCTTTTTCTGGTCCAACTCTCATATCTGTACATGACTACTGGAAAAACCCTAGCTTTGACCATATGGACTTCTGTCAGCAAAATGATGTCTCTCCTTTTTAGTATGCTGACTAAGTCTGTCATAGTTTCCTTCCAAGGAACAAACATCTTTTAATTTCATGATGCAGTCACCATAAAGAGCCTACTGTGGCCCTTAATGAAGGATATGCAGAGGTGGAGGAAGTGAGAAACACACCGTGAGAGACAAGAGAGTAAGAGGCAAGTGGGAGCCAGATCAAGAAAGGCTTTGTAAGGCTTCTGCAAAGAAATGGATTTTGTCTTGTGGGCAGGGAGGAGCCATTGTACAGTGATCAAATTTTCATTCTGGAAAGGTGACTGCAGTAGTAAGGGAATAGTTGCAGAAGCCTGTGATCAGCAGCAGTTTGGAGTTCTTTTAACAGTCAGATCAGAGATGGCAGAGGCTTAAATGGAAGCATTGGGAAGCCATGGGTGTACGTAGCAAACATTTAGCAGGTAAATCCAGGTTTAGGTTGACCTCCAACTCTGTAATTCAGAAGTTGTTAAATCTTTTTGAAGAAAATAAAATCCAGATATCATCCTTGTTTCCTCTTTTCCACTCCAAGCCCTCATCTAATTCTTCAGCAAGTCTTTTCAGTTCTGCCTCTGAAGTCACCCTAAATCTCTCCCTGTATGCTCTCTCCATGCCCACCACCTTCCTCCAACATGCCTTCTGTTTAACCTCCAGTAGCTCCCAGTTGTCATCACCTTTCCATTCTAGTCCCCCAATAATCTACTGTCTCCACAGCAGCAGAGGTACCCTTCTGTAAAGTACATCAGGCCGCATCACTCCCCTACTAACAACACCAGCTCACAGTTAGTGTTAAATCTTAAAGCCCTTCCCTGGTCTAAAATGCAGAGTCCTTGCTTCCCACTCCACCCTAATCTTGAAGTTACCCTGCAAGTCAGCCGCCTACACTTTTCCCGTTTCCTTTGTCTGCATTCTTCTTTCTCCAGATCTTTCCCTGGTTTTGCCTCCTCTTGTCAATCAGGTCAGCTCAAATCTTGCTACTCCTGAGTATCTATAATTCTGGTGTGTATAAATTTATGTGTGAAGATACTGTCATCTCTCATTGTTGCATAAGAACTTTAAAAGCAAGAATCTTGAGTATCTTATCCAGTACTCAACACAGGGCCTGCAACACCATAGAATATGGATAAATATTTCTGAGAATGAGTGAATAAATGAAAGAAAAGAACTCTCTCCTGATGCCTTTAGCTCCCTTTTTCCTGAGAGGTAAATGGCTCTTAAGGGAATCCCTTTCTTTTCTCTGTCTGGTTTGTCTTCCTCTCCTCTTAAAGCCAAATGTTCCAGGAGATGCAGGTGGCTTTTGTTTACAAATGGAAAACTGGCAGTCCTCCCACCTTTCTGTGTTTAGAGTGTTTGCATGGAGAAAGGCAAGCCACAAATATGCTCTTAGCCTCACCAGGTGAGACTGGGGAGAAGAAGGAGGGGGGAAAAGAGGGACACTGTTTTCTCTCAAAACCACGTGACTTAAGTCTAAAACCATCGAAGCACCCTGCAGTGTTGATTTTCTCAGCTTGGTCTTGCTGACTGTGATTTATTTTTAAATAATTCAGTATAGACATGTGGTCAATGTAGTATATATAAATTAATAGCACAATCTCAGTGTTTTGTTAACAATGGAAGTGCCTCATTCAATGAGCCAACTCTCCACAGACCTCTAGAAAATGATTCCAACATCATGATTTAAACATATATATCTAATGATTCGTGGATTTGTTGTTGCTCAGTCAGTCATGTTTGACTCTTTGTGACCCTATGGACTGCAGCACGCGGGTCCTTTCCTGTCCTTCACCAGCTCCCAGAGCTTGGTCAAACTCATGTCCATCGAGTCGGTGATGCCATCCAACCATCTCATCCTCTGTCATCCCTTTCTCCTCCTGCCTTCAATCTCTCCCAGCATCAGGGTCTTTTCTAATGAGTTCGTTCTTTGCATCAGGTGGCCAAAGTATTGGAACTTCAGGATCAGTCCTTCCAGGGAATATTCAGAATTGATTCCCTTTAGTATTGACTGCTTTGATCTCCTTGCAGTCCAAGGCATTCTCAAATCTTCACACCTCAGTTCAAAAGTGTCACTTCAGCACTCAGCCTTCTTTATATCCATACGTGACTACTGGAAAAACCATAGCTTTGACTATATGGACATTTGTTGGCAAAGTAATGTCTCTGCTCTTTAATAAACTGTCTAGATTTGTCATAGCTTTTCTTCCAAGAAAAGCCATCTTTTAATTTTATGGCTGCAGTCACCATGGATTCACAGCAGTGATAATAGAAATCCCTTTTTCATAAAATGAGTACTGTTCAAAATTTCCAGGTGGCTATGATGACCCAGGTGTCCCTGCCCTTTCATGATGAGAGCAAAGACCTGAGACACCTGCCCCACATGAGTGTTGCCCCCAGCGACCCCAGCAGCTCAGCACAGCATGCCCGGTGCAGACCTCAGTGCATCCAGTCCTGCCGCCCACCGTCCCTTAGTGCCCGTGCTGGGCGTGTGATTCAGGGAGAAGGGCTGACTTCACAGTGAGAATGCTGTGTGCTGTCCTCAGAGGGAAGCTTCCTCACATAGAATGTTCAGGACAAATGAGAGCACCCAAAAGGCAGAGCCCAAACATCTCTGAACTTACGGGAGCAGGATGCGTAACGTGTTTGGACCTGTTTGCCAAGAAATGTTTGTACTCTCTGGAAATCATTTCTAATGCTTTTACTGCTACTCATGTTGTTGTCGGGAGAGCAGGCAGATAACTCCACTTGTCAGAAACCATCTACATTTACTAAAGAATCCGTTCCTTGTGAATGGCGGATTGACTTAGGTTACTTCGTAGATGTGCCCAGGTCTCTCACATCACCCAGAGCCCAGTGGTCCACAAGCCTGTCTGAGCAGGAGGCTGCCATTCAGGAGAGGGCCTGGGAGAACCAGGCCCACGGTGCCTACTGCCTCGCGTGGTCCCTAGTGAAGTGCACATCTGCATACCTAGCCTGGGAAAACGCGGGGAGGCTGGTGCAAAACCAGCACAGACTGTGTACTACTCCGTTGACATTTTAAATCCTCATAGTGACACGGTTTTTACTACAAGAAATCTCAGTATGAGGCTGTAGCAATATACGCACCAAACTTAAGGAGCTTCATGTCTCAATCTGTAATTTCCTAGTGTCTGCAGCTTGCGAATGCTGATCTCTGCTTTCTAGTTTGACCTCATTAATATGCCCTTCCAGTTTTCTTGAACCTTCCTTTTCTCATTGCACCTTTTTTTTTGTTGTTGTTAAATCTGTATAGTAAAGCCACCTCCTTCTATTAATGGCTCAGCTAGTCTTCTTCATAGTTGATCCTGAAAAGCTACAAACTTTTAATATCCCCAGACTGTAGAAAAGGAGAATTAAATCTAAAGACCAGACACTTAGCAAATTCATGTTTTAGTTCATTAAAACAAATTGCAGTTAAAATACAAAAAATGTCACATGATTTCTCAAGTTTATATAAGCCTTACCAACATTTTTTAAGAATCAGTTTAGCAGAATGCATAAGAACATGGGTTGCTGAACCAGACTGTCTAGGAGTGAATCCTGACTCTGAAACCAACTAGCTGAATGATCTTGGAAATTTATTTTGCTGTGCTGCAGTTTCCTTACCCATATTATTTCAAAAATAGTTGCAATTTCTTAATGGGGTTGATTTAATTAAATTTGGTAAGGCCTGAGAAGTGCTTCAAATACTGGCCTAAACATGTGTTTTTAAAAATCAACTATTGTCTGTATTATCAGGGCCATCCTTAATGATAACTCTGATAGACAGGAAGCTTATTGTAAAGGGAAGGTTGAAAGGATCCTATTTGTAGCCTATCTATCCCCCAGCTCTGGGACCTTGAAAAATGATTTTACCTTTCTAGGCTGAGTCCTCTTATTTATAAAGATAGGGATTGGCCCAGATAATTTCCAAGTTTCCCTATAACATTAAATTTTATGATTCTACAATAACATCCTCCATCCCGGAGTTTAAATAAAATGCTTTGAAAGAGAGTCTCAAAAAGAAGGCATAAAAGTAATAAAAGTATAAATGGAAAGGAGAGATTGTATTTAAATTTCTTTTTACTTGGAGTCAGAAAAATTGGGTCCAGGCCTGGCCACTTAGTTGTCTTTCTAATCCACCTCACCTCTAGCTTTTTGTTGTTCTTTTTGATCTTGTCTGGCACTTGATAAGCATGTTGGTAGAAAGATGAAAAAAAAAAAAAAGCTTTGACTGAGGATCACCACCTTGTAGGTAGGTTTGCTGTGTGTAGGAGATGGGGTGTGTGTGGGCAGGCATGTTGTCTGAAGAAACCAGAGAATCAATGTCCAGAGAAAGTACATGAAGCCAGGCCAGTGGTCTTACTAAAAAGAGACCAACTCCTGCACCCCATGGGATTGGGAATGAGAAAGCTGTTATTTATTTTCTTGTTGATTTAAAAATAGGTGGCACAGTGATAGAGAATCTGCCTGGCAATGCAGGAGACACGGGTTTGATCCCTGGGTCAGGAAGATTCCCTTGAGTAGGACGTGGCAACTCACTCCAGTATTCTTTGCCTGGAAAATTTCATGGACAGAGGAGCCTGGTTGGCTACTTTCCCCTGGGTTGCAAAGAGTCGGGAATGGCTGAGCACACATGTACGCACACACAGCACATGGCGGACAGAGTTATTGCTATATAAGAAAGAACTCTCACGCTATGATGAGCACATGGATTGAGTTTCACGCTATGATGAGCACATGGATTGAGTTGCCAACCTCAGCTGAGCTCTTGTCTTGAACGCTTTCCTGCTCAGCTATTCTTCAGTGGACAGTGCTGCCTAAAGCCAGGCTTCTTCCTGTCCCAGCAACACAACTCTAATTATTTCTCATTCTTGTAATCCAGTTAAAAATGGATGGACATGGACAACAGATCTGAACAGACGTTTTTTCAAAGAAGACATGGCCAACGGGTGCAAAAAGACATTCGTCATTATTCATCAGGGAAATGCACATCAGAACCACAGGATTTTACCTCAGACCTGTCTGAGTGACTGGTCACTCCAAAAGACAAGAAATAGAGAATGTTGGGGAGGATGTGTACACAAGGAACACTTGTGTACTGCTGGTGGCAATGTACATTGGTGCAGCCTCTATAGAAAGCAGTGCAGAGATTCCTCAAAAAAATTAAAATACAACTACCATAGATCCAGCAATTCCACTTCTGGGTATTTATCCAAAGAAAATGAAAACACTAATTTATAGAGATCTCAGCACCCAGATGTTCATTGTAGTGTTATTTACAATAGCCAACACATGGAAAGAATCCAAGCGTCTACTGATAGATGAATAATAAAGAAATTGTGTGTATGTATATATATATATATATGTGTGTGTGTGTGTGTGTGTGTGTGTGTGTGTGTATATATGCAATGCCTGGAGAAGGAAATGGCAACCCACTCTAGTATTCTCGCCTGGAGAATCCCACGGACAGAGGAGCCTGGCGGGCTACAGTCCATGGGGCCGTAAAGAGTCAGACATGACTGAGCGACTTCACACACATATATGCAATGGAATATTATTCAACCATACATAATAATGGAATATTGCCTGTGACATGGCTGGACCTCAAAGGCATTATTCTAAGTGAAATAGACAAAGATAGACACTCTGTAATCTCTCTTATAAGTAGAATCTAAACAACAACAACAAAACAAGCTCATAGACGCAGAGAACATATTGATGGTTATAGGAGGTGGGGATGGGTAGGGGAAATGGGTGAGGTATTTTTATTATTTTTAGCTTAAATAAATTAAATTTTTATAATTTTTGCTTATAAAATATAGAATATTCCATTTTTGAAATCCTCCCTTTTCTGCAAATTGATTCTATTTGCTAAAATATTAAATGATCAAATAATAAAATGGTCAGTTTGATTAGCACCTTACAGACTGTGCATTTACCCCTTTGTCTTGCAGAGGAGTTGAAAACTCTGGGGAGATTCTTCTCAAGAAAGGGCTTGTCCACACTGTGCATGAGGTGTCTGACCTCCAGGCGGGGGTCTCAGCCATCTCCTCACATTCATTCTGAGCTGGACCCAAAGGCAAGGAGGACTCTCCTGAGCGTCTACTCTCTCAGGGGTGTGGTGAGAATATTCCCCACCCCACAGTGGTGTCATGCAGTTTAAAAAGAAAAGTGAGACCAGGTCTGAAGATGAGTTATAGACAAAGACAAACAAAAAAAAAAGTCTCTTCCAATTATGTATTTCATGCTCCCAGCTAAATAGGCCTTAATGACTGACTCTACCTTTAGAGTTGGAAGCAGTCCATCTTTCCCCCAAGAGCTTGAAGTTTCCCGTCTTTTCATCATTTCTATGTCTCTGTGTGTTTTCTTTCTACTTGAGACATACTTAATATCTTATTCTGTGACCTTTTCTCTCTATAAATTGGAATATGTGCTTTTTATTAGCATCTTTCATGATCCATAATCCCTATTCTTTCCTTTTCATAGCACTGTTTGTACACATATAAAAAAATGTGATAAATGGGTAAATCAACTGATTTCTTTATATAAAGCTAAATTTCATAAAACATAAATTTAAACATTATGGTGCTTTTTTCAGAAACGGAACTATTGAATAGCAGCAACACCTTTTTGTTGCTATTTTATTGAGGAAGTTTATGTGAACTTTTGGACAAGAAAACACCCTTCCAATTAGGTGATTATTTTAAGATCTCTCCTAAACATGCCTTAATGATCAACTCTACCTTGATACTTAAAAGAATTTATCTTTTCCCCCAAGAAAAGATGATCATGTTGAAAGAAAGCAGAGCATAAGCTTCTTCCTTATCAACAGCACCAGGCAAGCCCATCTCTTGCTGTCAATTTATCTATGTCCATCATGGTCCCAGTCCTCTTGGAAAATATGGGAAAAAATGCCCCAGATGATTATTTTGGAATATTTACAATTTTAAGAGTGAGTTAGCCCCATCAGCAAAGAGTGAAGCGCCCTGTAGGTCTGGAACTGAGAGCTAAGCTATGTGCTGCCGGTAGCATTACTTGTACATGAGCCCACGCACAAATAGCATCCCTTAACAGCAGCAGTCCACCCAGAGGACCCCAGATGCCTCTCTGCTCCTTAGGTCAAATGACTTTGCCCTGGAGACCCAGGAACTGGCCTGCAGAGCATGAAAGGGGCAAGTGCCCTAAGGGATGTAAGTATGTCAGATGGATTCCAGCTATTGCTTGGAAACCTAACTCAACACTTCAGTACTTTAATTTAGAGAATGTATCTCCTCATTGTATTCACCATTTGATTTTTTCACTGTATGGAGAGAAGGTGAGACTAAGCAATTTTTTTAAAATTTTTAAAAATTTATTTATTTTTTACTTTAAAATATTATATTGGTTTTGCCATACAACATAAATCTGCCACGGGTGTACACGTGTTCCCATCCTGAACCCCACTCCCACCTCCCTCCCCATACTATCCTTCTGGGTCATCCCAGTGCACCAGCCCCAAGCATCCTGTATCCTGCATCAAGCCTAGACTGGCAATTCATTTCTTATATAATATTATATATGTTTCAATGCCATTCTCCCAAATCATCCCACCCTCTCCCTCTCTCACAGGGTCCAAAAGACTGTTCTATACATCTTTGTCTCTTTTGCTGTCTCGCATACAGGGTTATCATTACCACCTTTCTAAATTCCATATATATGTGTTAGTATACTGCATTGGTGTTTTTCTTTCTGGCTTACTTCACTCTGTATAATCGGCTCCAGTTTCATCCATCTCATTAGAACTGATTCAAATCTATTCTTTTTAATGGCTGAGTAATACTTCATTGTGTATATGTACCACAGCTTTCTTATCCATTCATCTGCTGATGGACATCTAGGTTGCTTCCATGTCCTGGCTATTATAAACAGTGCTGCGATGAACATTGGGATACACGTGTCTCTTTCAATTCTGGTTTCCTCTGTGTGTATGCCCAGCAGTGGGATTTCTGGGTCATGAAGCAGTTCTATTTCCAGTTTTTTAAGGAATCTCCACACTGTTCTTCATAGTGGTTGTACTGCTTTGCATGCCCACCAACAATGTAAGAGGGTTCCCTTTTAACTAGAGCTTGTAGAGAGCTTTTCAGGGACCAAGAAATCTCTTAGCCATCTTTTCCTTTAGCTTTCACATTATCCCTGTGAAGGAGGTTCTGTTTTTATAATGAGCAAATTGAGATTCAGAGTAAATAACTTCTCCATGTTCCCAAACTAGTCAGTCATCAAGCTGTCTGTAAAATATATCAGAAAATAAACCTCTTATTCATTAAATTTTAAAATTGCCATACTGTGGAAGATTATAAGATTAATCAGTGTTACACATATAGTCTTAGGGTTTTCCAGAGAAACAGAACCAATAGGATGTGCTTGTGTATGCAATACAAATACATGTATGTTTGTGTGTGTGTGAAGAGAGATGATTTATTATAAGGAATTGGCTTTCACCATTATGGAGGCTGAGCAATTCCAAGACATGCAGTTGACAGTGGTAGAGTGCAAAGCAGACATGTCACTCTGGTTTGTGTCTGAAAGCCTGAGAATCAGGAGAGCTGACTGTAGACTCCTGTTCCAAAAGCCAGCAGGCTCGAGACCCAAGAAGAGCCTGTGTTTCAGTGTAAATCTGGAAACCAGAGCCCCAGCTCCAAGCAATCAAGCAGGAGGAGTTCTATCTTACTCACTATTTTTATTCTATGCATGCTTTAAATAGACTGGATGATCTCACTCACGTTAGGGAGAACAATCAACTTTACTCAGCCTACAAATTCAATGTTCATTTCATCCTCAGAATGCCCAGAATAATATATGACCAAATGTCTGGATACTCCGTGGCCAGTCAAGCTGACGTGTAACATTAATCATCACACCCATGGTATATGGTTCTTTGGCAGTCAGCACTGGTGTTCGTTGACTACCCACCCTGTGCTCAGCCAGGCAATGGAAAAGATGGAAGCAGAGAAAATCAGACCATGTCTGCCCTGGAAGGACTGGATCAGACAGGGCTGATCTCAACATCAATGTTCTTCGGGCCTCTAGAGCTGTGCTGTCCCTTAGAATTAGCAGATGAGCCACAAGCATGAACCATGAGTTTAATTTTAGATTTTCAAGCAGCCATACATTTAAATATAAACTTTAAAAGTATGTTTTCTTTTACCCAGGATTCTAAAATGTATTATAATGTGCAATCACATAAAAATTATTAATGAAATATTTTACACTTTATTTTTTGAATCTAGTGTCTGAACACTGTGTACTTTGCCACTACAGCACATCTCAGTTCCAGAAAGCCAGAATCTAAGTGCTCTGTAGCCACACATGATGAGGAGCTGCTGAATAGGCAGTGAATCCACTGCGTTCGCTAGGAATGCTCTATCTTGTCTGTCTTAATCACATTGTGTTACGGTCTGAGATCCAAGTAACTGAGAGTTTGGGGAAAAAACCTGTTTGGAGGATTTGATGTGACACAAGTGGAATTTCTCAGGACAAGCTGCCTGGGAAAATCAGACTTGGATTGTGCGCAGTTACTCTAAATCTACAGACAATCAGAAGCACACCGTTCCAAGGCTATCTACTTCTCCTCACCCAGCGTAGGCTGGTTGTGGTGCAGCCCTGCTCCTAGATATTGCTTTCTGTTCTGCATTATTCGCGTCACTTCGCTCCCAACTCACATTTACTGTCCCATGCCACAAGAGGAACTCCTTGGGTAAGAATATTCTACTATCGTAAGATTTTGCTGATTCTCATCGAATGTATATCATATGCATCCCACTCACTCACACTTCCCACCAGCATCCTCCTTTTAAATAAAAGTTTTGTCATCTCCCCTGAGGACGCCTCATCCATCCTCACACCATATCCCTAAGGTAATATGAGAATTCCATTTCTGGTCCCTCTCCTTGTCCCATTTGGGTAACTGATATTTAGATGCTACATGAGTCCTCTTCCCTCTTTCTTTCTTAATGTGGCTTTCCCAGGCAGACCTTCACATGAAGGCATCTTTGAGTCTGGTTTCCAGCCCACTCCTCCGTTCTTCACAGTCTTGAGTCTTCTCTCCAGTTCACAGAACTGCCCTTGGTGATGGCATTATTGTGTGTTGGATTGAGGGCAGACAATGTCACTGATATATCAAGGGAAAAAAATTCATCTCAACTTTCAAGGAACAAGAACCCTCTAAAAGCAATGCCTGATGTTGAATTTTGAGACAGAATAGACTTAGAGCCCAGTGCTCATTATTCTATAGTGGTGATTTTCCTAGAATATAATATTGGTTAATATAGCAGAGAATAACTTTGGTTTTTTTTAATCCCCTTTTGTCCTCTTAGATAAAAATTATTTCATTTTCTCTGAGAAAACAATTTTCCCCCAAGTAGCGATTAAACTGTTTTACCCTTGAGGAGGAAAAAATAATTTCATATTCTGTTAATATTTATATTAAAGTCAGACTTTGTTATGTAAATTATAGCTAATTCAGGCACTTGGATCTAGATGCAGAATTTTGAGTCAAGTTGCAGTGATTTTTTTCTTGACGTGGGAAACTAGTGTTTCTTTTTTCTCTCTTCAGAAGCTTGTATGACCAGTATTTCTTTGTGAGAGGATCAGCAGTCAAGTCTTTTGCAGGGTCTCGCTGCCACACTGTGCTGAACACCTTAAATGCCATTTCCTATGATCCCACCCTTAACACTTCTACTCTGTGTTTCCCAGATCGTCTCAGGTACTCCCTAAGTTGCACACAGTGTGCATTCACAGTCATCAAACCCATGAACCTTGGCAAACCATCTAAAGCAAATTAGAGGAAAATGCAGAAAACTGGTGAATAGAAAACAATGTCCAGTCCAATGAACCAATTCATTTATCATGTATTTGCTTGCCTTTCTACCTTCACTGGGCTTCCCTTGTGGCTCAGCTGGTGGAGAATCTGCCTGCAATGCAGGAGACCTGGGTTCGATCCCTAGTTTGGAAAGATCCCCTAGAGGAGGGAAAGGCTACCCACTCCAGTATTCTATTCTATACTTTAGACTCGCATGGGTTAGTATGAAACCATCTTTGTGCAAAGGCCAGCCTGACTCCTTTTACTTTTCTGCAGGAGAGGTCAGGGTTTGTGTAGGTGATACTTGAGCCGAAAGAGCAAAGGCAGTGGGGCATGATCAGCGGTGCCACCTGGGGAGCTGGGGACTTAGCAGACCAGAACCACCCTGTAGAACCTAGCCTGAGTTCTGAGGTCCCAGGTCTCAGGGGTCATTTCTCTACCAGACAGAATCCGTGATCTAGTCCCTGAGAGGCAGCTCCTGGTGGCGGTGCTGCTTATTTTATTTTTAGTTTTAGAGCTCCTGGTGGGGAGTTCAACTCAAGAATGTGAATGCTGCGCACAAGGGCAGTTCCCACTGTCTGGGCAGCAGATGCAAAGTAGGAAGGAGAGGCAAATTGTCCTCACTGTCTCAGCCACCTGTGGGGTACTCTGTGGACCCCCAGAGACTGAAGGGACCCTGCAATTGACAAGGTCTGCCCTCAAGGCATAAGCCCATCTGTGAAGCCTTGAAACTTTACAGGCTTCCTCCTACAAGTTCTTCTTATAAGATACACCAGCACACACAGAATACTCTCTTCTCCTTTAGGTCTGTTCTTATCATTCAGGTTTGTCCAAGGAAGTTGGAAGTCATATTCTATAGACACCCAAACTGAATCTCAAATGCTCAGTTTTTTGTTCATCTGTGTTAATTATTTTGTATTGTCTGTGACTGACTGTACACCCTGAAGTATGGCCTACACTTAACCACATTAGCTTTGCTAAAGACATTTGGCATAATGTCAGTTTTGAATTAATTTTTATAGGCTTCTTTCCTAACCTCCAAACCAACTCTGTAAGCTTCACACATGGACTTTCCTGAGGGGAACACACACATGCTGGTTTCTCTCAAGTTCTTTGCTGAGACTTTTTCACTTCCTACTTGATTGATGAAGTCAGCTTTCTCCCAGTGTTTCTCAACTTCTTTATGGGGGTCACAGAACCACTCTAGATCTGTTGAATACTGTAGACCCACTCCTCATGTAGCTGCATATGCAAACCATTTCATACCTGCAGGTTATTTTACGACTCTCTGATTTCTGCATGAACCCCAGGGCTAGGATCCAGTGACTGTGAGAAAAATCTCACCTCCTAGTGATAGTGAAAATCTGCCCATCAGATGGCAAAATATGAAGAGAGAATTTTCATAGTGGAAAATAATTTGATTGCTTCAGGTCTTATTTTAATAACAGTTAAAGTAATAATTCTTATTATTTAATCAGTCTGGATTCAGAATTCAGAGGAATATCCAAATATTAATTTCCAAAAAAAATAGTAGAATTGAGGGTTAGTCTTAGACTTTTCCATAATAGCACATACAGAAGTTATTACTATTTTTTGGTTAATTTTGACTCATAGTCCCCCATGGGTAACTATAAGTTGTTCATAAGAAACATGTTAATCAATCAGGAATTAAATGGCTCTTCCTTGTTCTTAATATTTTGAGAGCTTTTTCTGTATTAAAAGTGTCTGATCCAGATAGTTTTACCTTGCAACTTATTTCTTAATTCTGTTGAGACAGAAAACAATTTATAGTAATTGTTGGTTATATGAAGGGTCATAATAAGCAATCATATGAGTTCTTATTCAAATTGCAAGCTCCTTGTATTGTCTCATAACTTCAAACAAATCAGCCGGTGCAGAGCCATTTGCTGTAGCTATATAATATGTTGAAAATGTGGATAATAACCCTTATATTTACATCAAATTTTGTCCTTGGAGACAAGAATATGATAACATATTATAAAATGGATTTATCTGGCATCTTATCATAATCCTCTGGTCTTATTAATACATTTGAAACCACTAATACAAAAACTGCTTATGTGTATGAAGCTGAAGCATAATGGGAGTCATTAAGTTACATTCACAAATGTTGTATATGTGTCATATTTTACTCCCATTATTTAAGGTTGACAATTTATGTTTGCTAGATCTGATAAGCCCATACTCAGAACACTTTGTAACAGGTTTACTATTAAATAAATTTCATAGACAGTGTAAAAATGCAGAAAAACACAAAGTAGAAAATTCAAAGTACCAATATTCCTATCCCCAGTGTCTCTATATAATGAGAGGGATTCCTCTCCATAGAGAAGCTTAACGCCTATCATGATAGCAGGAATTTTTAGTTTTCAGTCATCTATCATGTCTTATGCTGTCTCCTTTTCATTTCAATATGACCATCCTTTCTAATTCCTGTTTTTTAAAAAATATGGCTACTTTCTGTAAGGTATATATAATGTGTAAAAACCATTTTATTTAAACTCAAATATAGCATACTGGATAGGAGTTTGGACTTTGAGTCACGACTTTTTCCAGAATTGGCCATGTCACTTTCATTCTGTGTCAAGTTGTATCTACCTTTTTTTTCAACTTTATCTCCTATAAAATGGTGAAAATTGTCATACCACTGTCATAAAGAAGAACAGTTATCTAAATGGGAAATGTATGAGTAAATATATGTGAAGTTCTTAGTGCAATATCTGGTATTTAATAAATAACTATTATGCCAGCTGTTACTGGGAATGTTGGTGGTGCTTTTGAATAAAAACCTTTTATTTTTCTGATTGTAAGATTTTTATAATGCTTATTCATAAACAGTATTTACATGTGCTAATTAGGAAGAGAAAATACCTTCTCTTAAATAGTAGTTTCCTCCCATTCTTTCAGTAAATTCAGTTGCTCAGTCATGTCCGACTCTTTGTTACCCCATGGACTGCAGCACGCCAGGCCTCTCTGTCCATCACCAACTCCTGGAGTTTGCTCAAACTCATGTCCATTGAGTCGGTGATGCCATCCAACCATCTCATTCTCTGTCGTTCCCTTCTCCTCCTGCCTTCAGTCTTTCCCAGGATCACTGTCTTTTCCAATGAGTCAGTTCTTTGCATAAGGTGGCCAAAATATTGGAGCTTCAGCTTTAGTATCAGTCCTTCCAAAGAATATTCAGGACTGATTTCCTTTAGGATTGACTGGTTTGATCTCCTTGCAGTCCAAGAGACTCTCAAGAGTCTTCTCCAACACCATAGTTAAAAAGCATTAATTCTGCAGTGCTCAGCTTTCTTTATAGTCCAACTCTCACATGCATACATGATTACTGGAAAAACCATGTCAGCAAAGTCATATCTCTGCTTTTTACTATACTGTTTAGGTTGGTCATACCTTTTCTTCCAAGGAGTAAGTGTCTTTTAATTTCATGGCTGCAGTCACCATCTGCAATGGAGCAGAGAAAATTGGAGCTCTGCTCTTGGAGCACAAGAAAATAAAAGTCTCTTATTGTTTCCCCATCTATTTGCCATAAAGTGATGGAACCAGATGCCGTGATCTTGGTTTATTCAGTGTTGAGTATTAAACCAACTTTTTCACTCTCCTCTTTCATTTTCATCAAGAGGCTCTTTAGTTCTTCACTTTCTGTCATAAGGGTGGTATCATCTGCGTATCTGAGGTTATTGATATTTCTCCCAGCAATCTTGATTCCAGTTTGTGCTTCATCTAGCCTGGCATTTCATGTGATGTACTGTGCATATAACTTAAATAAGCAGAATGACAATGCACAGCCTTGACATACCCCTTTCCCATTCTTTATCTACCATCAATAGTTTACAGTGGTAAACTTTTCTATAGTTATAAATATATATAGAGAGAGACACATGTAAAAGTGAAAGTGAAATTCTCTCAATTCTGTCTGACTTTTTGTGACCCCATGGACTATACTGTCCATGGAATTCTCCAGGCCAGGATACTAGAGTGGGTAGCCTTTCCCTTCTCCAGGGGATCTTCCTCACCCAGGGATCAAACCCAGGTCTCTTGCATTGCAGGCAGAATTCTTTACCAGCTGAGCTGTCAGGGAAGCCCAAGAAACTGTAGTGGGTAGCCTATCCCTTCTTCAGCAGGTCTTCACACCCCAGGAATCAAACTGGGATTTCCTGCATTGCAGGCAGATTCTTTACCAACTGAGCTATCAGAGAATTTGTATATATGCAAATCCACAGAATTTGTATAGATAATTTTAAAAAAATTATACTAAATGTTATGTCTTATAGAATCATGAATTTTTCACTTGATAAAAGCCAGAAACCTTTCCATGTCAATGTGAGTAAACATTCTCTTCATAAAGGTTTTATACTTTTTTTCCTAAAATTTAAAAATTTATTTGTATCCTAAAGTTTTATTATTGCTATGAAGGAAAGCTATTAATTTTGGTATTTTTTATCTTATAAGAGGTTCCCTTACTGAATTTTCCTATTTGTTTTCTTAGTTTTATTCAGTTTATTCTTTAGATTTTCTAGGTAGACATCATATTAAAAGACATCAAAAAATTTAACTATGTCTTATTCTAATACTTTTCATCCCTTTTTCTTTACTGCATTGGCCAAAATTGCCATTATGTGTTGAATAACTATAAATGCTATCGTCCTTATTTAACTCTTGCCTTTGCTAGGAATGCTCTTTTCATTTAAATAAAAAATTTGTTTGCTGAAAACTTAGAATCATTCTTGGTTTCTATCTTTCATAATTTGCATTCAATCTGTTAACAAATTCAGCTGGAAATACCCTCAAAATATATGCTCCAGTTACTTTTAAATATCTCCACTACTACTTTGTAGGTCAAGTCACCATGATGTTTTGCCTGGCACTGCATTAACTTGGTAAGAGTTCTGCATGCATCCACCTTTTTTTCTTTATAATCTACTGTTCTTAAACAGAATGATCTTTTTCAAATGTAAAGCTAGTCTTGTCAATGCCATGGTTAAGTTTCTATGCATTGTAATCATATTTAGAATAAATTCCAAATTTCTGCAACATTTCTTCATGATTTATCCTTGACAACCTCTCCAGGTTTATTTCCTAAAACTCTTATTTGTTCCCATTCTGTTCTCAATCTTGCTAAACTGGTCTTCCTGTTGTTCCACAAACACACCAACCAGACTTCTGCCTCCAATCCCTTGAATTTCCCTCTTTATGGGATATTCTATACCCTGATATTCCTGTACCTCATTCCTCACTTTGTATATACAGACCCATACTCCTTAAGTTCAGTTCAGTCACTCAGTCATGTTCTACTCTTTGCGACCAAATGGACTGGAGCATGCCAGGCCTCCCTGTCCATCACCAACTCCCAGAGTTTACTCAAACTCATGTCCATCACGTCGGTGATGCCATCCAACCATCTGATTCTCTGTTGTCCCCTCTGCCTTCTGCTTTCAATCTTTCCCAGCATCAGGGTCTTTCCAAGGAGTCAGTTCTTTGCATCAGGTGGCCAAAGTATTGGAATTTCAGCTTCAACATTAGTCCTTCCAATGAATATTCAGGACTGATTTCCTTTAGGATGGATTGGTAGGATCTCCTTGCAGTCCAAGGGACTCTCAAGAGTTCTCCAACACCACAGTTCAAAAGCATCAGTTCTTCGGTGCTCAGCTTTCTTTATAGTCCAATTCTCACATCAATACATGACTACTGGAAAAACCATAGCTTTGACTAGATGGACTATTGTTGGTTAAGTAATGTCTCAGCTTTTCAATATGCTATCTAGGTTGGTCATAACTTTCCTTCCAAAGAGTAAGCATCTTTAATTTCATGGCTGCAGTCATCATCTGCAGTGATTTTGAAGCCCAGAAAAATAAAGTCTCTCACTGTTTCCTTTGTTTCTCCATCTATTTGCCATGAAGTGATGGGACCAGATGCCATGATCTTTGTTTTCTGAATGCTGAGCTTTTAGCCAACTTTTTCATTTTCATCAAGAGGCATGTGTAAGTGCTGGAACATTAAAACAAGACTGTGATGAATGAAGAAGAATAGCAATAATGAGTAAATAAAGATAAATAAATTGAGTCATTTCATGGAAGCCCTTAAATTCCATACTGAGGAACCTGGATTTTGTTCTAAAAAAGCAGTGAGAATTAAGTAGTAAATTCACAAGATGACATTTATGGGTTTTTTTTTAAATTATCACTTTTAATCAACAATTGTAGGCCATGTGAATGATGAATTTTTGTGGACATAAACTGAGGGAGAGGAGATCATTGGGAAGCTATTCTAGTCTTCAAGATAACAGACAACAAAGGCTTAAACCACTATACTGGAGGTAAAGATGGAAAGAGCTGACATGGATCTAGGTAAAAATAACATCTCATTGTGTCTTTGAGGTAAAAATTAAGAGAACAAGAGATGTAAGGAATTATTTGCAGGCAGAAATAGATCCCAATTTTTAAATACATGATGCATACACAATTTGGGAGATTCTTTTAATGGAAAATAATGTGTAATTATAAAATACCCACCCTTCACCCTGTTTTGGCTCCATGATAAATTCGCCTCCACTGGTAGATTTTATGCTTAAATGTCTGGATAGATCTTGTGCCATCAATTCTGCTCACCTTCATATGGAAAGGGCACAGATAGGGAGGGGGACAGCAAATGGCTTTGGGTTTGGTCATCCCCATGTAGACATCAGAGAAGCAGTTAGAAATGTTTGAAAGGATGCTTGACATAATAGTCTGAATTTTTTGAAATCTGAATTTCCAGAATAAGTATATTAATTTAGGAGTCATCAGAGATTAAGCAGAAGTTAAAACTAAGTAAAATAATTAGATCATCCAGAGAAGACATTCAAGTACGAAATTTTGAGGAACATTTTAATAGATGCAGAGACTCAATGAGAGAACAGTAACATTTTAGTTCAGTGGTCTAGGTATTAAATAACAGCAGTGCTGAAGGAAATTGAAGCACGTTATTTCAGAAATTTTAGTTGACCAGGAAGACGAACATTTTGACAACAGAGGGATTAATGAAAAGCATGAGTGAGGATGATAATGAGTTTATAGTGCACGGGCCAGTTGAGTAGATGAAATTGGCATACTAATGCGGGAAGTCAGAACAGTTTTTGAAAAAATGGCTAATTTGAAGTGACTTCGAATATCATAATAGAAATGTCTGTTAGCAGTTGGAAATGCACCCAGCAATTGCTAACTTTGAGCTTGATATTATCTTTGTCTTATTTTCCCATGTAAAGGGGAAAATGTTCCAAAATATAATATCACTTCTCTAGTGTCATAGAGTAACTGGTACTCCTATAGAAGGTGAGTTAAGAATTATCAGTCAGTCAGTGGTATTCTAAGCTCTACAAGTGGGGAAAGTTACTGCAAGAATTTTCAAAGGACGCCCACAGACAGAAGCCTAGAGAATACCAAGAGCCAAGAGAAGAGGTTAAAAGCCAACCAAACACTTTTGCTCTCTATTTCTCTCTTCCCTCACTCCCTGGCAAGCACCAAGTTGCTTTCTTCCTCTGTGGATTTATACATTCTGGATATTTTATACCAGTTATATAATATGTGGCCTTTTGCATTTGGCTTCTCTTACTTAGCATAACATTTTTGAAGTTTAGCCCAGTCTGTACCTTGTATCAGCACTTCATTTTTATGGCTGAATAATATTCTGTTCTGTGTCTGTGCCGCAATTTATTTATATATTCACCCGTTGATGAACATATGGGTTGTTTCCACCTTTTAGCTATTAAAATAGGACAACTGTGAACATGAATTATTTATTTGAATACCTGTTTTTTATTATTTGGGGTATATACCTAGAATTGTTGGTGAAAGTAAAATTCTTTAACTTTTTGAAAATTCCTAAACTATTTTCTGCAGGGAGTTAACCATTTCATGTTTCTACCAGTAATGTGTAAATGTTCTCATTTCTTCATACCCTTGCCAACATTGATATATATTTGCTTGTTTACTTGATAACCGCTCTTGTGAGTATGAGCTTCCCTCATGGCTCAGATGGTAAAGAATCAGCCTGCAATGAGGGATACCCGGGTTTGGGAAGATCCCCTGGAGGAGGGCATGACAACCCACTCCAGTATTCTTACCTGGAGAATTCCACTGATAGAGGAATCTGGCAGGCTGCGGTCCATGGGGTCGCAGAGTCAGACATAACTGAACAATTAACACTTTGATTTGTGGGTGTGAGGCAGTGTCTCATGATTCTGATTTGCATTTCTGTTATGACTAATAATGTTGGACATCTTTCCGTGTGCTTGTCAGACATTTGTGTATCTTCTTTGGAGAAATTTCATTCAGTTCAAGTCTCTGGTCATTTTTTAATTGGCTATTGGCTTGTTTTTATTTTGTTATTGGATTGTACATGTCTTTTGTGTTTTAAATAATAATTCCTTGTCAGATATGTGATTTGCAAGTATTTTCACCCAATCTGTAGGTTGTTTTTTCACTTTCTTGGTAATGTTCTTTGCGTGAAAAATTAGATTGATGTAGTCCCATGTATTTATTTATTTTTCTTTTGGTGTTTGAGCATTCAGTGTCAATTTAAGAATCCTTTGCTAAACCAAGGTCAATAAAGACTTACTCCTAGGGACTTCCCTGGAAGTTCAGTGGTGAAGATTCCATGCTTCCAATGCAAGGGGTGTGAGCTCAGTCCCTGTCAGGGAACTAAGATTCCATAGCACAGCCAAAAATAACTTTTTCTATAACTTTAGCTCTTAATTTAGATCACTGATCCACTTTTAGCTAGTTTTTTAATATAATATGGGGTAAGGGTCCAACTTCTTTCTTTTATATGTGGGCATACAGTTCTTACCCTAGTACTGTTTGTTCAAAAGACTGTCCCTGTCCCCATTACGTGACCTTGGTACCCTTGTTGAAAGTCACTTGGTCATAGAGTTAAAAATTCTTTTCTAGGCCCAATTCTGTTTCATTGCTGTATATATATTTATCCTTTTTCCAGCACCACACTGTTTGTATTACTTTAGTTTTGTAATTAGTTTTGAAATCTGGAGTGAATCCTCTAAATTTGTTCTTTTTCAAGATTATTTTGACTGTTTAACCCGTTTCAAGATTGTTTAACTTGAAATTTCATATGGATTTAAGAATTCACTTTTTATTTCTGTGAAAAAGGCTAATAGAGTTTTGATAGGATTGCTTTGAATTTGTAGATCATTTTGCCATCTTAACAATATTAAGTCTTCAAATTCATGAACATAGGCTATCTTTCCATTTCCTTAGATTAAAAAAATTATTTTCCTCAACTATTACAGCATAAAAGTCTGTCCTATCTTTGGCCAAGTTTATTCCTAGGTATTTTATTCTTTTGGATACTCTGTAAATAGAATTATTTTCTTAATTTTCTTTTGCATTCATTGCTGGTGTATAAAAGACAACTAATATTGTGCAATGATCTTGTATCCTGCAACTTTTTGAATTTATTTATTATTCTTAAAGGATATTGGCTTATCATTTTCATATTTTGTGATACGTTTTTCTGGCTTTGGTTTCACAGTAATATAGGCCTCATAGAACGAATTAGGATATTTTCCTTCTTGCTCTATTATTCTGGAATAGTTTCAGAAAGATTGATGTTAATTATTCTTTCTATGTTTGACAAAAATCACCAGTGAAGCTCAACCCTGGACTTTTCTCTGTTGGAAGGTTGATTACTGATTAAAAAAAAAAAATCTCTTGTTCTAGGTATATGCAGATTTATTATTCTTCCCAATTCAGTTTTGTTAATTTATTTATTTCTAGTTTTTATTTCTCTAAGTAATCTAATTTTGTGTATAATTGTTTATGATATTCTCTTATAATCCTATTTATTTCTTTTTAATTTTAAATTTATTTTTTAATTGAGGGGTAATTGCTTCACAGAATTGCGTTGGTTTCTGCCAAACAAACATCAGATCAGTAATAAAATCCTCACTTTCATTTCTGATTTTCTTTTGTGCATCTCTCTTCTCTTAGTAAGTCTAGCTAAAAGTTTATCAATTGTTTATGCTTTTGAAAAATCAACTCTTGGGTGCATTGATTCTATTATTTTGCTATTCTTTATTTCATTTATCTCTGCTGTTATCATTTACTTACTTCTGCCAGCTTTGGCTGTAGCTTGCCCTTCTTTTTCTGGTTCTTTAAGATATAAAATTTGATTATTGATTTGGGAATGTTTATTTTTTTAATGTAAGCATTTACAGCTATAAACTTCCTTCTGAGCACTGCTTCTGCAGTGTGCCATAAATTTTGGTAATGTTGTTTTTGTTTTCCTTTGTTTCTCATTTCTCTTGTGATTAGTTCTTTGAGCTGTTGGTTATTTGAGTGTGATTTTTAGTTTCTACATACTTATGAATTTTCCAGTTTTCTTCCTGTTATTGATGTCATTACATTTCTATTGGAAAAGACAGCATTGATGATTGCAACCTTTTGAATGTATTGAGATCTGTTTTATGGCCTAACATATGCTCTATCCTTGTGAATGTCTCATGTACACTTGAGAAGAATATGCATTATGCTATGACTATGATTTTGTCCATCAAGTAAGATATATTGGATTATAATGAAAAACACTGTACAATTATTAAAATATATGGGCTTTCCTCATAGCTCAGTTGGTAAAGAATCTGCTTGCGATGCATGAGACCTGGGTTTGATCTCTGAGTTGGGAAGATCCCTAGAGAAGGGAAAGGCTACCTACTCCAGTATGAAAAACACTGTATAGTTATTAAAATATCTTTATATGTTATGATAAAATAATAAATGAGACTTTAATTAAAACCTTGAATAAGATACCATACTCGATGGACATGAGTTTGAGTGAACTTGGGGAGTTGGTGATGGACAGGGAGGCCTGGCGTGCTGTGATTCATAGGGTTGCAAAGAGTTGGACATGACTGAGCGACTGAACTGAACTGAACTGAATCTCAAAATTGTAATACATATGAACAGTATTTTAAGATACCTACATAATCTAATATGATATTAAAATATGTATCATTTCTTTTGGTGACAAAGTCATAGGTACTTAGTATTAATGGCATTAGTAATTAAAGGAAATAACACATTTCAGTTAAAGGTTAGTGAAAATAAAGATGCCACGTTTTTCTGAAGCTCATAGACATACTGAATTCTATCCCCATACCCTCTGTAGGCCTAAGAACCCTAAGTGAAGAACTTCATTTAATGGGTTTTTCTTTAATTTCAAAACACTGCTCTAAGCCATTGGTAAGTGCTTTTAGGGGATTAAAGGAAGGAGAATGGGCAACTCTACCTAGCCCTACCACGAGTCATCTCCATCCTAGAGAAGACACTTACGTTTCCCTTCTGGCAACATCTCAGTCCCGACGTAGAATCAAATCTCGGTGTCCTGATGGAAGAAGAGGCTGAAGCTCTTGCTTCGGCTAGCGACGTCATTGCTTACCATCATAAAATAGCTTTGGGAACAAATTCTTAGGCATTTAGTATGACTAGAAAAAAAAAGTCTCATTTCTGAGGCTTAATTAGTATTAGCAGCACCAAAACGTCTCTGTAGAAATGGCCTTGGGTAAGAGCAAATTAGTGTTTTTAATTATTATCATTAAAAATGAATATTTACAGGAAATTGGGCTGAAGGCCATCTGGCCCAAGCACGTTCCTAAGGGAGGCCATGAATCGCTAAAGGGGTGAAAGGGAGAGCAGGGCACAGAGGGTATGGAACTATTTATAGCTTCTCAAGGCTTCAGTTGAAGTCACCAGATAGAAAGGGCATTTAAAAGTTAAAGCAAGCATCAGAGACTCAATATGAAGAATGTGAGTATTTTTTTAAAGAAACATGTCCATACCTTCATATTAAAATGTGGTTTTATATATATATGTGTGTGCGTGTATATATATATATTTCTTCACTGCCATGATTTAATCTTTATTATTTCTTTTAATTGAGAGATGTGAAGTAAGCCCTTTAGACTATATTTACATGTGGCCTTGGCAGGTCATTTTATTTCAGTGGCTCTCTGAATAATATTCCATCCTTAGTTATTTCCTTGATGTTATGTGGATGAAAGAGTTAGTACTGATGTAGTGGTGCAATATTTGGATTCTTTTAAGCAAAATAATTATTTCAATAATATAAAATCATATCTTAAATATAGGATTGAGTAGTAAGGTGTTAACTTTCAGTTCAGTTCAGTTCAGTCACTCAGTCATGTCCGACTCTTTGCAACCCCATGAATCACAGCATGCCTGGCCTCCCTGTCCATCACCAACTCTCAGAGTTCACTCAGACTCATGTTCATTGAGTCGGTGATGCCATCCAGCCATCTCATCCTCTGTTGCCCCCTTCTCTTCCTGCCCTTAATCCCTCCCAGCATCAGAGTCTTTTCCAATAAGTCAACTCTTCTCATGAGGTAGCCAAAGTATTGGAGTTTCAGCTTTAGCATCATTCCTTCCAAAGAACACCCAGGGCTGATCTCCTTTAGGATGGACTGGTTGGATCTCTTTGCAATCCAAGGGACTCAAGAGTCTTGAGAAACCTACATGCAGATCAGGAAGCAACAGTTAGAACTGGACATGCAACAACAGACTGGTTCCAAATAGGAAAAGGAGTACATCAAAGCTGTATATTGTCACTCTGCTTATTTAACTTGTATGCAGAGTATATCATGAGAAACACTGGGCTGGAAGAAGCACAAGCTGGAATCTAGATTGCCAGGAGAAATATCTATAACCTCAGATATGCAGATGATACCACCCTTATGGCCCAAAGTGAAGAGGAACTAAAAAGCCTCTGAGGAAAGTGAAAGAGGAGAGTGGAAGAAGTTGCCTTAAAGCTCAACATTCAGAAATGAAGATCACGGCATCTGGTCCCATCACTTCATGGGAAATAGATGGGGAAACAGTGGAAACAGTGTCAGACTTTATGTTTTGGGGCTCCAAAATCACTGCAGATGGTGACTGCAGCCATGAAAGTAGAAGACACTTACTCCTTGGAAGGAAAGTTATGACCAACCTAGATAGCATATTGAAAAGCCAACAAAGCTCCATATAGTCAAGGCTATGGTTTTTCCAGTGGTCATGTATGGATGTGAGAGTTGGACTGTGATGAAAGCTGAGCGCCGAAGAACTGATACTTTTGAACTGTGGTGTTAACTTTAGGTCATTTCATTTATCTCCCTTTCTTGTGCTGTGCTAAGTCACTTCACCGTGTCTGACTCTCTGCAACCCTATGGACTGGAGCCCACCAGGCTTCTCTGTCTACGGGATTCTCCAGGCAGGAATGCTGGAGTGGATTGCCATTTCCTACTCCAATCTGTCTTTCTTAATTACTATAAAGATATTATTTGCTTATAAAAAACAAGCCAGAGAAATAATGATTAGATTTTGTTCTTTGCTATTTTTAACAGTTTGACAAAAGAATACTGTAAGACCTAATGATAGTGAGATTTTGGGACAAAGGACTCTCTCCTCTTTTGCTGCTAGGGAGTTAAATTGTTGCAACACTCTTGGAAAGTAAGGTGCAATTTATCTCAAGAAAATTGAAATAGTCTATGATTAGACTTAATAATTCCACATCTAAGAATTTATCCTGGGGAAAAATCTTTCTGTGCAGATATATTCATCACAGCATTATTTATGAAATTAAAAATTAAGACAGTCTAAATATTACATAATAGAGGTTGGATTATATAAGGGATATAATATTTTGCCATTAAAAATGGTATACATTTAATTTTTGTAACAGCATGGAAAACGTTCAAGCGTTTGTGCAGTATATACCAAGTGAGGTGTGTTAGTGCAGTGATGAAAGCATAAGCCCTTAGCTATATATTTGGGTCAATTGCCTAACCTCCCTGTGTCTCATTTTTCTTATATGTAAAATGGGAATGATAGAACTGTGTAATGATAATTCCTTTGTACACTGAGTGTGAAGATTAAGAGTTAGTATGTTAGTTAATTTCTTATGCCCTTTGCTTAAATAGTACCTGGCACAGCATAAGCGCTGCATGGATGCTAGCTCCTGTGTTAGCATCATCATTACTGCTGACTTATCACCGCAGATTCAGAGAAAGTAGCCAGGAGACACCAGCAAAAATACAAGTTCTTTAATGTGGCAAAACACCCCACTTATTACACAGAGATGATTCTGCTGGGTGAGAGACACAGAAGTGCCCTCAGAGGACTAAGCTTCTCTTGCCTTCTACATCCACAAGCCCAGCTCCTGCTAGCTCCCAACCCCACACTATGGTAGCAGTCCCAGAACACTTCTAAGTGATTACCAGATGATCAAAAGCTGAATTTAGGTTACTTTCTCAGGTATCTGTTCCTCCTGGTAGGCCAAGGCTTTATAATTATGCAGCTTATTCTTAAAATTATATATTAAGTAAATAAAGCAAGAAGAAAAATCCTGATATAGAATATCATCATAAATATGCTATAAGAAATCATCCTGAATAGAAACCAAGGATCACATTAAAGAAACCAAAATGTATCCAGATGTTGATCTTAAAAAATACAGGAAAATCTTTCTGTGCAAATATATTCACCACAGCACTATTTATGAAATTAAAAATTAAGATAGTTAAATATGACATAATAGATGGTGGGTTATATAAGGGATTATATAACATCTTGGGTAAATTATTTTGTTCTCTTTCAAATTTTCTGTTCTCTAAAATTTTATAATTAGAAGGCAAATTAACATATAAGCTAAAAAATTAATTATAAGCTAAAATTAACATGTAAGCTAAAAGGAATGACAGTAATACAGCTTTCTTGTAACATGTGTGATACCTCTATTTTGCAGACCCACTTCAGGGGGTTCTTCATGGGGAATTTCTGTGTTGGCTGGTGAAATTTAGCAAATCCACATTTGATCAATATCAGTATAAATTACAATGCTTTCAGTTGAAAGTATCATAAACATCCAATCAAGCCTGAACAACCAGAGGGAATTTATTAGGAATTAATCCAAAGGGTGAAGGTTAATTTAATGGCATAACAATGTCGCCAAGAAGTTCCTCCCTCCCATTCTTTCTTGTCTTGTTTTCTTACTCTTTCTGTCTCTGCTTGTATGAGGATGGTTTTATCCTCAGACTGCCTCCTCTGTTTGCCAGCAGCAACAAAGGCTATTGCTCTCCTCATTGGCACAAGTGTTTTGACTGGACCAACTGAGGTCATGTGGTCATTCCTGGACGGGTCTCTTGGGCTGGAAGCCTGTGATACACTCAGTAGTACAGTACTGAGTCGCATGCTTATTCCTGAATCACTACGAAGCCAAAGTAGACAGATTTATCCTGACTGTTTCAGAATGCAATCAAAATTTATTGAATAAGTCCCCATTTTCAAATATTTAATTTTTTTTTAATAGAAAAGGTGAAAAATAAACACAGACTTTGTATCTCCAGACCTACTCAGTCATCTACTGCCCCTTAGTCATTACTCTATACACAGGGACACTTTGGAAAGTCACCTCTACTGTGAGGCTTTCCCCTTCTTGGGTTACACTCTAGAAAGCCTGGAGGTCATTGATCAAAACGTGGGATTTTGTTGTCCACACCATACCCTTTATCCGGCCCTTTTACTCTCGTCACACTCAAAATTTCATCCCTTCTTACAGTGCCACTAGCTCTCTTTGAAAATGTCTATGGGATAAATTTTATGATCACTTTCTTAGGTTTTGGCCCTTGGTTTCCAAGTAAAGTTTTAAAAATGCCCCAACTTTTTCACTCTCTTGAATTTAAAAGTGACTTTTAAGCTGTTGTCTCTACTACAGGTTTTTGAAAGTCTGACTTGGATTTCAAAACTGGAAATCAACTCTTTGTTCTCAATGAGTTCTTTTCTGTTTTTTTCTTCCCTGGAGCCATAGCTTTCATTCTCCAAGTCTATTTTTAATTGCAGAAGGGCTTTAAGGTAAAATACAGGTTTAAAGCAGTTACATTAAGGAATATTTCTAAACGTTGTCTTGCTGACATAATAAATGCCAAGCATCATGCAGACATTAAACACTATAGGGATTCAAGGCAAAGAGAAAATTAAGTTCTAGCAAGGGAAATCAGATATCATGAAAGTAGTGGGACTTGAGCTAATTCTTGAAAAATGAGTAGAAGTTTGATAAGAAATGAGAAATGAAGTTCTTTTTGGTGGCTTGCCTTTGCTCTACTGAATTAATTACATGATCAAGAGTCTCTATAAGGCGCTTCTCCTTTAGCAAAGATCAGGTAGGAATTGATCTATGTATTTGTAGGGATAACTATCAATTACATTATCATTTCCCTCAAGAGGGTACTATTTAGGCTGCTGTAAAAAAAAAAAAATACATTGGGTAACTGCTAAACGGCAGAAACTTCTCTCAATTCTGGTTAGGAAGTCCAGGATCGAGGTGCCAGCAGATTTGCTGTCTGGTGAGGGGCTGCTTCCTAGTTTGTAGAAGCTTGTCTTCTTATTGTGTCCTCACATGGCAGACAGGGTGAGAGAGCTCTCTGGGGTCTCTTGTATAGGGGCACTAATCCCAATTTTGAGGGCTTGACTTTCAGACTCTCATAACCCAGTCACCTCCCAGAGACTCCCACATCCAAATGTTGTCACAATGAGGGTTAGATTTCAACATACCAATTTTGAAGGGACACAAACTGTCAATCTATAGCAGCACTTCACATCATTATCATCACCTTCAGAAAGCATAAAGCACGTATTTGCCTTTCTAACTCTCTTAAATTGTGTGCCTCCTTTTGTTATCCAGTACTGTTTGCATGACCGAACTGGGTTGCACCAGTGCCTCTCAAAGTGAGGTCACAAGTGTCAACTAAAAACACATTGTTCAGTCACTAAGTCATGTCTGACTCTTTGCAACCCCATGGACTGCAGTATGCCAGGCATAGAAGGCTGCTAATAAGAAGAATTGTGCTTTTGAACTGTGGTGTTGGAGAAGACTCTTGAGAGTCCCTTGGACTGCAAGGAGATCCAACCAGTCAATCCTAAAGGAAATCAGTCCTGAATATTCATTGGAAGCACTGATGCTGAAGCTGAAACTCCAATACTTTGGCCACCTGAGGAGAACTGACTGATTTGAAAAGACCCTGATGCTGGGAAAGATTGAAGGCTAGAGGAGAAAGGGATGACAGAGGATGAGGTGATCGAATGGCATCACCAACAATGGACATGAGTTTGAGTAAGCTCTGGGAGTTGGTGATGGACAGGGAGGCCTGGAGTGCTGCAGTCCATGGGATCACAAAGAGTAGGAAATGACTGAGCGACTGAACTGAATAAGAAAAGGGCTTAATTTGGGCCTTATGAATTATGATTCTGGAGATACAGATTTCAGGTAAAACCAAAACAGTGTTCCAGGGATGAGAAAGAAGGGTTTATAGAGGCAGAAGACATGCAAATGTACTCTGACACAAGAAAGGAAATATTTGTCCTTAAGGGATGGCTGTCATGAGTCGTTATAGAGTAAAGGTCTGATGAGTATTTCGAGTTTCTGGGTCATGGGGCACATGTTCTGGATGTCTATGTCAATACAATAAGCCGTCAAGAGTTAGATTCTACCTGGTGTACACCTCACTTCCTCTATGGCCTCTGACCTCAGTTTAGAGAGTGCTCTTAACTATACTCACTCCATTTCCATTTTTTTCATTTTTCCTTTAGATAATGTTAAAATAACTGAAAGGTACTTTTTCTATCTTTAGTGATGAGTCACAATGGAAAAACCTTTAAAAGGTAAAATTATAGTTTCTCAGACTAGTGTTTGGGTCTGTTTTTATTGATTCACTCTATTTCCAAACTGGGCTGTATGGACTGCTTTGGAGAATTCCTGCATTACTAGGAAATCAGTTTCTTCCTGAGGACCTTCTACCTGGATCTGTACTTACTAATTCCTAGAGTTGAAACAGTAGCTTTTCTGCAATTATTAGCCCTATAAGTTTGGACATTTAACCTCTCTCTGTTTCCTCTTCTGTAAAATGGGAATGATAAACCTTATCTTACCATTTTCTGGAGGATTAAATGAGAAAATTATGTAAAACCTGGTAGCTACTTTCACTATGATTAGAATTATTAGATAGCATCAGCAAAAAGTCCTTACTGTCATTTCCCTCATCCTCTGTCTGCTGAGGGCATGTTTGGGGGCCTTTTCTCCATTTAAAAAGAGCTGTCTTGTAACCTATTTCTGTTCTACCACTAGTGCCATGAAAGACCCTCTGGCATACATGGGCTTGCTCTTCTCCTGCTCTTCTTCACGGTCTCGCTTCCTGAGAGCTCTTTCTGGCTCCTGACTCATGCTTTCCTCATAGCCTCCTCCTAAGGCCCCTGCACAGAGCTCCAAGGGGAAGGCCAGTGCAGGAGCCGAGCTGACACACCTTGACCTTGGCTGTAGTCAGCACTGCCCAGCCTAATGGGACTCTTGAGTCCTCTTTAGCTTCTTGACTGAGAAGTTATTCTGTAGAATCCTACAGAAGAGGGTAAAACTGATCTACTTCATGGAGGACAGATTCTAGCTTACAAGGGGAAGGGGAAGGCAGTTCTTATGCTGAGATGAAACCAAATTTATTTGACAAAGCAGTTTCACAGAGAAGGCTTATGTAATTAGTAAGTGTAAAACAGTTTGCACATATTATCTAGAATATTCCCTTCAGAAGGTTCTCATGAGACATGTATTACTATTTGAGATCGGAAAATACTGATACTCAATGTTAGGTAGCAACTCTCTCCTCACAAAAAATTAAAGTCCACATCTGTAAAGTTTTATAGCTTCCCCCCCCTAAGAATTGGAGAGCCTTGATTGACAGTTCTCTTAGCTGGGAGATGATGTCTCTCACGGTCACTCCTTTATGCGCTATAGAACTTAGAACTTGTTATCATGCTTGAACTTGCATAGTCACTAGCAGTTCATTTGTAAGTAACACATCTCCCACTTAAAGGTAAATTCCTTATGGATTGAGATTTTGTCTATATTTCTTTACATATATAGACTGAACATTTAATTTCAAAAATGTTTATTTCAAACTTACTACATTCAAATCACCATATTAGATATGTAAAGATATATAGATCATGTCTCTCTCTATATAGACAGTGAGCATTTGCTTATTTCAAAAATATTTATTTAGAATCTACTACATTCAAAATACCATGTTAGGAGATGCTACTGTAGACACAATATAAAAACATGAAGTCCCTAATCACAAGGAGATTTTTCATCTAATAATAGAGAAACTAACACAATTGGAATAATAGCTGTAATGGAGAAAACAGAAGATAATAGGTCTTAACTTCTGGAAGTAATTAGAAAAATGAGAACAGGTAGTTGGCAAAGGAAAGAAAGACAAAACACATGGCAGGATTCAAATAGAATTTTTTTTTCATTATTATTAGATTTATTTATTTTTTTAATTACAATACTGTATTTGTTTTGTCATACATTGACACGAATCAGCCATTGGTGAAGACAATCTCCCAATGCTGAAGCCCCCTCCCACCTCCCACCCCACATCCTCTACTTGAATCATCCTGTGCTCCAGCCCCATGTATCCTGCATCCTACATTGAACATAGATTGGCGCTTCGTTTCTTACAAGAAGATATACATGTTTCATTGCCATTCTCCCAAACCATCCCACCCTCTCCCTCTCCCTCAGAGTCCAAAAGTCCACTCTATACCTCTGTGTCTCTTTGTTGTCTCACATATAGGGTCATCATTACTGTCTTCTAAATTCCACATATATGTGTCAGTATACTGTATTGGTGTTTTTCTTTCTGGCTTACTTCACTCTGTATAATCGGTTCCAATTTCATCCATCTCATTAGAACTGAGTCAATTTTTTTTTAATTGAATTTATTTATTTTTTTAATTACAATACTGTATTTGTTTTGCCATACATTGACACGAATCAGCCATAGGTGAACACAATCGCCCAATGCCGAAGCCCCCTCCCACCTCCCACCCCACATCCCCTACCTGAATCATCCTGTGCATCAGCCCCATGCATCCTGCATCCTACACCAAACATAGATTAGCGCTTCGTTTCTTACAGGAAAATACACATGCTTCACTGCCATTCTCCCAAACCATCCCACCCTTTCCCTCTCCCTCAGAGTCCAAAAGTCCACTCTATACCTCTCTGTCTCTTGTTGTCTCACATATAGGGTCATCATTACTGTTTTCTAAATTCCATGTATATGTGTCAGTATACTGTATTGGTGTTTTTCTTTCTGGCTTACTTCACTCTGTATAATCGGTTCCAATTTCATCCATCTCATTAGAACTGAGTCAAATGTATTCTTTTTAAGGGCTGAGTAGTATTCCATAGTGTATATGAACCACAGCTTTCTTATCCATTCATCTGCTGATGGACATCTAGGTTGCTTCCATGTCCTGGCTATTATAAACAGCGCTGCAATGAACATTGGGGTACATGTGTCTCTTTCAATTCTGGTTTCCTCGGTGTGTATGCCCAGCAGGGAGATTGCTGGGTCATAAGGCAGTTCTATTTGCAATTTTTAAGGAATCTCCACACTGTTTTCCATAATGGCTGTACTAGTTTGCCTTCCCACCAGCAGTGTAAGAGGGTTCCCTTTTCTCCACACCCTCTCCAGCATTTATTGCTTGTAGACTTTTGGATCGCAGCCATTCTGACTGGTGTGAAATGGTACCTCATTGTGGTCTTGATTTGCATTTCTCTCATAATGAGTGATGTTGAACATCTTTTCATGTGTTTGTTAGCCATCGATATGTCTTCTTTGGAGAAATGCCTATTTAGTTCTTTGGCCCATTTTTTTATTGGATCATTTATTTTTCTGGAGTTGAGCTGCATAAGTTGCTTATATATCTTTGAGATTAGTTGTTTGTCAGTTGTTTCATTTGCTATTGTTTTCTCCCATTCAGAAGGCTGTCTTTTCACCTTGCTTATAGTTTCCTTTGTTGTGCAGAAGCTTTTAATTTTAATTAGATCCCATTTGTTTATCTTTGCTTTTATTTCCAGTATACTGGGAGTTGGATCATAGAGGATCCTGCTGTGATTTATGTCGGAGAGTGTTTTGCCTATGTTCTCCTCTAGGAGTTTTATAGTTTCTGGTCTTACATTTAGATCTTTAATCCATTGTGAGTTTATTTTTGTGTATGGTGTTAGAAAGGGGTCTAGTTTCATTCTTTTATAAGTGGTTGACCAGTTTTCCCAGCACCACCTGTTAAAGAGACTGTCTTTACTCCATTGTATATTCTTGCCTCCTTTGTCGAGGATAAGGTGTCCATAGGTGTGTGGGTTTATCTCTGGGCTTTCTATTTTGTTCCATTGATCTATATTTCTGTCTTTGTGCCAGTACCATACTGTCTTAATGACTGTGGCTTTGTAGTAGAGCCTGAAGTCAGGCAAGTTGATTCCTCCAGTTCCATTTTTCTCTCTCAAGATTGCTTTGGCTATTCGAGGTTTTTTGTATTTCCATACAAATCTTGAGATTATTTGATCTAGTTCTGTGAAAAATACTGCTGGTAGCTTGATGGGAATTGCATTGAATCTGTAGATTGCTTTAGGTAGTATACTCATTTTCACTATATTGACTCTTCCGACCCATGAGCATGGTATATTTCTCCATCTATTAGTGTCCTCTTTGATTTCTTTCATCAGTGTTTTATAGTTTTCGATATATAGGTCTTTAGTTTGAAACACAGTGTGTCTGAGGCAGCTCAAAAATACAACTGCCATAAGATGATTAAATGAGCTACTGAAGCTCGTGTCACTCTGCTTTTCAGGGGCTACATTACTTAGAAGGTGAGTGATGACACAGGCAAGCCACTACGGACTTTCAAATGGAATAGAGAAGACTAGTGAATGGAAGGGACCAGAAGAGGCCCCAGAGACTGTGACATCCGGCAGATAGAGCCACCTTAGCAAAGCACAGAGGCAGTAAAATTGGATATGTGCCAATGTGCTCGCCAAAAAGTCAATTCACTTTGGCATACTGGTCATTGGGCAAGTTGATTTTTGGCAAATTGACTTGCTTCTGTAAATCCTGGAACATATATAAAAAGGAAGAGATGAATAAAACAGTATTGTTTTATTGCTCTCATACTAGGTATTAGACACTGTGCTCAGTGCTTTGCATATTCCACCCTTAGAGCGAGGTGTATATTAATTATGCTAATTTTTCAGAACAGAAAAACTGAACATCATAGAATGTAGAGGGTAAAATTTCCCCTCAGGATCTCCCAGTCACTTAGTTTAAGTGCTTATTCACTTAGTCATGTCCAAATCTTTGTGATCCCCTGCCAGGCTCCTCTATCCATGTAATTTTCCAGGAAAGAATACTGGATGAAGTTGCCATTTCCTGCTCCAGGGACTAGTTGAAGAGTGCCTTTTGAACACAGACTTTTTTGGTTTTAACATCGTGTAGTTTCTGCTTCAACACACAACCCAAGTTAGTGTTAAAGTGTTTCTGAAGGGAAATTGGTGGAAATAGCTCTACAGTCAGAGGCCAGAGCTCAACCATTAAATCTGAGAACTGGGAACCATGGATTCATTGGAAGAAAGAGAGTGACAGTACCTTATTTGTGCTTGAAGAAAATTGATCTTAATCAATGTATGCAGTGTCAGAGAGATACTTAAAAGCCTGTGGCAGTAGATCCTATAAGAAATAAGAACCTAACTGGGGTAACAATGAAAATTGGTAAAATAAAACAGACTTAAGAAAGGTGGAACGGCAAGTCAAAAGAAATTAGGGATTTAGAGTAGGACACTAGAAAAGAGAAGATTGTGATAAAAATACTGTTATTGATGAAGTTTGGAAGGCATTTTAAAGAAGAGACTCAGGAGGAAGGGTGATGTATTATATTTTTGATATTGAGAATTTGAGGTATCAGTTGTGTACAAAAGCAGAGAGTTCCTTCTGGTAGATGGAAATTTGTAAAATCTGGAAATCTGTGACTTGCCCTTTAAAAAGTTTTGGCTGAGATATGATTTAGAAGCCATTTATTTTAAAAAAGCAAGTAATGAGAAATAGTACCAAATATTGTTATAGATTTTATTTGAATCAAATTACTTAGGATGCAAGGTATAGTTAGAAGAATCAGGCTGATGACGGAGCTTCTAAGTACATTCAGTCAATGAAGAAGAAACCCAGAGGGAGTCATGAAGACGGAGAAGCAAAGGAGAACAGTGGCAACAGAGAAGGAAGGAGTCTATCAGTAGAGTCAATAGTTCAGAGAGCTCAAGGAAACTAAGACCGGACACCATTTAATATTTCAATAACGGGAAAAGTCACTGGTGGCATTTAAAAACTAATATGATGTAGAATGATGGGCAGGAACACTATACAATCAGATGTTAGGGAGTGGGTAGATGATTGGCTGAGGGGAAGGAGGGTCAACCAGAGGAGACAAGAAGGTAAAAATAAAAGAGAGAGTAGGACTCTAGAGTCAGAGTGTGTCTATAGAGCAGAATCATATGGAAAGGAAAAACTGAAGATAAAAGGTGGAGAAAGGATGCTTGATGGTGCAAGTTCCTGAAGGGTGTGAAAGGTTGATGGCACAAATGGGAAACACGATCTTGGACATGAGACAAAACTCTGCCGTTTGAGAAAATAATAATTGTATGATGGATTGCAATATTAAGAAAGCTTCTGAGATGGGAGATATGGGCACCTAATGTCTTGGACAGTTTGACCATAAACAGAGCCAAGGACAAAGGCTGTGTTCAGGTATATTATTTGAAATGTGATGCCAGGAATAAAGACTGAGAGGAGATAAGATAGAAGGAAAGGAAGCAGATACAAAGATAATTAAGTTGGCCACCATTGCTTAATCCTGTGGGACCGTCAGAGGAGATTTGTGCAGTGATCAAAGAAATATACCCCTTGGTGAATACACATATTTAATCTTAGAGCCTAATCTTGGCTTCTCTGATGACTGAAACCCAATCAGTATACGTGAGCAGGAGCAGTGGCTAATGTGAGAGTAGGTTGGTGAGCAGTAGCTTGGTGAGATAGAATGGCCCAGGGGTAGCCACCAGGCTTTCTCTCGTGGCTGTTTCATTCATGAGTCCATTGAAACATTGCTGGAAAACATGCTGGTTGCCATATACAAGGAGTGGTCTCTGGCAGACATTAAAATAGAAGGCAAAAATCCATTCTTCTCCCATAGACCCATCCATGTACTCGTTCTCCAGAATGTTTTATTTCCAATTCTCCAATAGCATCTATTCCAGGCCCCTGAGCAACCAGCCAAGCCATTCACCATTGCCCAGGAGGCCATGCATATCCACACTTAAGCTAGATTTTTCACATACAAAATGAAAACCACACGAACTGATCAAAGCTCTGCCTGCTGAAATGAATTTCCCTTCATGACTATCTTTTAGTGCTACCCCCAAAGAGGATCTAGACAACAGCAGTCTATTTTCAGCTACTGCTAGTATATTGAGCCAACCCATCTGTGAAGCAGGCTTGGGACTTTCCTCTTCCATCAGTTAGTTGGAAGGAACTTCTCATGAGGCCATAGCTGTGAGTTACTGGAGAGAAGTTGATGTAACAGAGCAGGTGCCATAGGAGTCTGGGCCATCTCATCATGTAACACGCAATTTTGAAGGCCTTCTGGACCTGTTGGCTCTAACCTTGAATATACCATTTCTACCAGTTTTTCCAGGAGTCATGTATTGATGTGAAAGTTGGACTATAAAGAAAACTGAGCACAGAAGAATTGATGTTTTTGAACTGTAGTGTTTGATAAGACTCTTGAGGGTCCCTTGGACTGCCAGGAGATCCAACCAGTTCATCCTAAAGGAAATCAGTCCTGAATATTCTTTGGAAGGACTGATGCTAAAGCTGAAACTCCAATACTCTGGCCACCTTATGCGAAGAACTGACTCATTGGCAAAGACCTTGATGCTGGGAAAGATTGAAGGCAGGAGGAGAAGGGGACGACAAAGGATGAGATGGTTGGATGGCATCACCGACTCAATGGACATGGGTTTGGGTAAACTCCAGGAGTTGGTGATGGACAGGGGAGGCCCAGCACGCTGCAAGTTCATGCAAAGAGGCAGACGCTACTGAGCGCTGAACTGAACTGAAGCAAAATGAGAAGCCCCTTTCTCTGCAGTGTCTCTCCAGTGCTCTCTATTGACAAAGATTAATATTAAACTCTCTGAAAAGGGAAAGATGCATCAACGTTCTAAATTCCCAAGTATTTCCACAGAAGCTGTTCATGAAGTGTGCATTTGGATCTGAGGTAATCAATTTCTAACTTTCACCACCCACTCCCCCCCACCCCACCCCACCGCCACCAACCCCAGGATGTGGTGGTGTGCATGTTTCTGTAGGATAACTGTTGGTTCCTGGTCAGGTCATCAGTACAGTGAAACAGCATGATCTTCTGTGATACATAGCTTGTATTGTATCAGAGAACTGTCATGGCCCCAGAGGTAGACTGTGAATGTGAACTGGTATCTGCTACATAAAAGCAAACTACTTCTGGTGTCTTTCCTGATGGGGTTAAGAAAGGATGTGTTCACTATATATTCTTTACCTAGGAAGATTATGTGGCTGCATGTCCAGTGCCAGAGTATGCATTGATCCTCCCAGTAAGATGCCTCATTCAGCACAGCAGCTGTGATGAGGGCTACAGTTTAGTTGACTGTATGAGTGCCCACTCTCATGCCTCATATTCTTAACTGGTTTTGCAGAAGACAAGCAGATAAATTGAGTAGGAATGTATGGAGATCATTTTTGCCCTTTAATTTTTTCGCACTTATCTCTGCAATTCCTCCTGGAATATAGTATTGTTCCTAATTTGCTATTATTATGAAGCGTAGCTTCTGAGGCTTATATTTGACTGTTTCTACAAAAATGATTCATATTTCACTGGTTAGAGAACCATTATGGGAATTCTCCTAGCTACTAATCGTTGGTAGCTCAATTTATATGTTTAGGGCCCAGGAAAATAACCACAGGGTTGGTCTGAGAGCCCAGTGAAGGTTACTTGGAGGCAAAAGTACATTTATCATCTGCCTTCCGCTGTAATTAAGCTGAAGTTCCCCACGTTAATAAAGGAACTGTGGTGATGTTTTGGTTACCCTAGTGTCAGTGGTAGACTGTGCCCAGTGATCCTGGAAAAGTCTAGATACTCTTTTCTTTAGCGCAGTTACCAGTAAATGGCTGTAGACCATTAGGAGAAGCATAGTGGGAATATTTCTTGTACACATTCCTGGTGGCCTTCCAGGATTATCTCATCAGTCACTGGGTTGTGGGTCTGCTAACTGACTTAGGTTTGGAGACTAAAGAAGGAATCATAGTTTGTTCCACTGCAACTACTGACATCAGCATTCTGCTTGCTGATTTCTGATTTTAAAAAGGGAAGTAGCATTAATCACTGTCATGTACATGTTGCTCCCAGCTGCTCTAGGTCCTATGAGTCTGATAAGCACTCTGGCCTTATTGCCCATTATGACAATTACATCAACCTTGCCTCGGATGTTTAATGCGACCTACCTTGTCTCTGCCTTTCTAGACCCCTGTCCTCCTCACTGATATGGAACCCAGTCCTGTGGCAGCATCTCTCATTCGAAACGGCCCTCACTGTGGGTTTGAAGATCTCAGTGTTCTTCACTACTGCATTTTATTATTACCTCAACGAAAGTACTGTTTTCTGGGCTCTTCCCGAGAAATAGTCAAGGGATGAGTTCTCTAATTTTATATAGTCCATTCTAACGTTCCTACCTCTTCAAGCATCTAACCTTCATACTCTACCAAGATGGTTTCAACATTTCTGCATCGTTCACTGGAGGCATCATTGAGGCTCATCTTCAAGGACTGATCCCAGTAGCATATTAGGAGTAGAGCCCTGAGGTCTGCGAGGATATCAGCTGTCAGCATTATTCCTCCTCCATACCATAGTCCAAAGTCCACATGTCCTGTCCCTGCATATACCTTGCTCATCCCACCTGGGACATATTGGCCAATTCCTTTATTTCCTCCTGGAGAAGGAACTGTGTTTCCTGTGTCAGACTCAGTTAAGTGTTTCTCTAGTGTGTGTGTCTGTTAGTTGCTCAGTCATATCCAACTTTTTGTGATCCCATGAACTGTAGTCTGCCAGGCTCTGTCCATGGGATATCCCAAGCAAGAATCCTGGAGTGGGTTGCTATTTCCTTCTCTAGGCCTTTTTCCTACTCCATCCTAACCTGTAACATCTGAGAATAATTCTGATGCCACTGTATACGAGGTATTAGTGTGACCCTGCTTATAGGTCCTTACTGCTATTTGGCTGTTAAGGGATCAAATTCCAAAATCTCATAACATTTTTATCCAGCCAGTTCTGGTACCAACCATTTTATCTTTGTCCTCCTGAGAGCTCAGCTTAAGATGAAGGACTAACTACAGGTAGGTTATTTGCGAAGTGGTCCTAGAATTAGGGACTTGGGAAGGGAGGCAGAGAGGGAGAGAAAGAACATACAATATCACATTATCGAGTTGGCCACATGGCAGACAACTGATCCTTAAATCTGAATTGGAGAGGAATAACCTCATGTCCAGAGAAGGCAATGGCAACCCACTCCAGTACTCTTGCCTGGCAAATCCCATGGATGGAGGAGCCTGGTGGGCTGCCGTCTCTGGGGTCTCACAGAGTCAGACACGACTGAAGTGACTTAGCAGCAGCAGCAGCAACCTCATGTCCATGAACTCTGCCCCAAATGATGGGTTACATATATGTAACAGGTGTATTCCAACAAACATCCTACAAACCAATACCAGAGACCTCCCAAAATAGGAAGTAAGACCACTCTGTTTGAGCTGAGGCATTGTCCTGGCAGGCATGAAGGTGGTCAAAGCCAGCATGGATCAGGTGGCAAGGATGATGGCTCCAGTAAGAGCTGGGCCTGAAAGAGTGCGAAATAATGCATGAGTTACTAAAATCATCAAGGGAGAACACTTTGTAATGACTCATGCCAGGATGGATGGGTGAATTATTGTTATGGATGGAGGGACTAAGTAAAATATAAACAAATCTCTATTTCTCTGCTTAATGTCTTGACATTCAGAACCAAAAATTAATGCTACATTATCTCTTTAAGAATTTTCCACAGTTTATTGTGATCCACACAGTCAAAGGCTTTGGCATAGTCAATAAAGCAGAAGTAGATGTTTTTAGGAACTCTCTTGCTTTTTCCATGATCCAGCAGATGTTGTCAATTTGATCTTTGGTTCCTCTGCCTTTTCTAAAACCAGCTTGAATATCTGGAAGTTCACGGTTCACATATTGCTGAAGCCTGGCTTGGAGGATTTTGAGCATTACTTTACTAGCATGTGAGATGAGTGCAATTGTGCAATAGTTTGAGCATTCTTTGGCATTGCCTTTCTTTGGAATTGGAGTGAAAACTGACCTTTTCCAGTCCTGTGGCCACTGCTGTGTTTTCCAAATTTGTTGGCATTTTGAGTGTAGTACTTTCACAGCATCATCTTTCAGGATTTGAAATAGCTCAACTGGAATTCCATCATCTCCACTAGCTTTGTTCCTAGTGCTTCCTAAGGCCCACTTAACTTCACATTCCAGGATTTCTGGCTCTAGGTGAGTGATCACACCTTTGTGAGTATCACAATAAACTGTGGAAATTCTGAGAGAGATGGGAATACCAGACCACCTGACCTGCCTCTTGAGAAATCTGTATGTAGGTCAGGAAGCAACAGTTAGAACTGGACATGGAACAGTGGACTGGTTTCAAATAGGAAAAGGAGTATGTCAAGGCTGTATATTGTCACCCTGCTTATTTAACTTATATGCAGAGTACGTTATGAGAAACACTGGGCTGGAGGAAGCACAAGCTGGAATCAAGATTGCTGGGAGAAATATCAATAACCTCAGATATGCAGATAATACCACCCTTATAGCAGAAAGTGAAGAAGAACCAAAGAGCCTATTGATGAAACTAAAAGAGGAAAGTGAAAAAGTTGGCTTAGAGCTCAACGTTCAGAAAACTAAGATCATGGTATCCAGTCCCATCACTTCATGGGAAATAGATTGGGAAACAGTGGAAACAGTGGCTGACTTTATTTTTCTGGGCTCCAAAATCACTGCAGATGGTGACTGCAGCCATGAAATTAAAAGATGCTTACTCCTTGGAAGGAAAGTTTTGACCAACCTAGACAGCATATTAAAAAGCAGAGACATTACTTTGCCAACAAAGATCTGTCTAGTTAAGGCTATAGTTTTTCCATTGGTCATGTATGGATGTGAGAGGTGGACTATAAAGAAAGCTGAACACTGAAGAATCGATGCTTTTGAACTGTGGTGTTGGAGAAGACTCTTGAGAGTCCCTTGGACTGCAAGGAGATCCAATCAGTCCATCCTAAAGGAGAGCAGTCCTGGGTGTTCTTTGGAAGGACTGATGCTGGAGCTGAAACTCCAATACTTTGGCCACCTGATGCGAAGAACTGACTCATTGGAAAAGACTCTGATGCTGAGAAAGATTGAGGGCAGGAGAAGGGGACGACAGAGGATAAGATGGTTGGATGGCATCACAGACTCAATGGACATGGGTTTGGGTGGACTCCGGAAGTTGGTGATGGACAGGGAGGCCTGGAGTGCTGTGGTTCATGGGGTCGCAATGAGTTGGACACGACTGAGTGACTGAACTGAACTGAACTATTCCTTTTCTGAAGAGGAAAATGAAATTTTGCTAATAATTATGACTTATAGAAAATTTGTTTTCATTTTCTAATAACTCTTTGACTAAAAACTTGGTTATTGTATACCTTTCTTACTCCAGAACTCCAGGTTAAAGAAACTAGAATGTTTAGCCAACACTAGAGTTAGTCCTAGGAGAAGGCAATGGTAACCCACTCCGTACTCTTGCCTAGAAAATCCCATGGACAGAGGAGCCTGGTAGGCTGCAGTCCATGGGGTCACACAGAGTCAGACACGACTGAAGTGACTTAGCAGCAGCAGCAGCAGCAGCAGCAGCAGAGTTAGTCCTGAAGCAACTGAGAATTAATCTTTTTGTTTGATTTACTTTCTTACCATTAGTAAACAGTCGCAAATATATTTAACTTAGGCCATGTCAGTAATTCTACTTATTCACTTGTGTCCATTTAAGAAGCTGCATTTTAGCTTCAAAATGTTTTATGTGGGCCAACACTTTTTCCTGTGGCAGACAAAATTAGGGCAGTATGTTTCAGAGGAAAATAGCAATTCACAGTTAAAATTAGGGTCCATAATATAACATAACTAGACATAACCAAGTCCCAGTTTCAGCCCAGGAATTCATGGGAGGCTGTGTAATAACACAGCATCAGGCTTTTAGATCGGCTTTCCTCCTGAGTTACATGCAATCTTGTAAGAGACAAACACACAGACTGCAGCCTCATGCTGTAAGTCCAGTCTTCACCATGTATAAGTTGAAGCTTCTTTATGTACTTCCCCCAACATCAGGAAAGGGAGAGAAGCAATTTCTTGGACTGCCTGTTTGTTGAAGGAGGTGGCATGTAACTCCACAGGCCAGTGGATATAATGAAGAGGAAGGTAGATTAGTTCATTCAAGTTTTTGTCACAGAGACTCCCTGGGGATCTGTGATACAAACCAGGCTACGTGCTGAAAGGGACAAAGGGAGGCTGGGAAGAACTAGCTGTCAAGTACAGCCAAGCACTGACTACACAGATGAGTGCAGTACAAGGAAGAACTCCAAGAGGAGTGCAGAGGGACTTCTGGTCCAAGGAATGCAAGAAGCATGAGCAGATTCTGGTGTGGCCTCAGGAGTGGCTTTACAAACGGGCTCGAGTCCAGAGGAGGGATAACCTGGGTTTAGAAAGGTGATAGTGGATGTGGAATGTCCTGGCATGTGGAGAGAATCACTCTGCTATTCTTCAGGGATCGACCCAAATACAGCCTCTTTCATGAAGTTTTTCTTCTCTTAAGGTGCAGAACCTCCTCATCACCAGGCTTTTTATATCTCTACTCTAGCCAGCAGGCTTTATAGCACACCGTTTTAGATTATCGAGGTCATTTTGCTGTATGCATGCCACAGTTCCCTTACCAGAGAGGGGACATCTCACAGCTGGAGTCATGTCTGACTCGTTCACGGAACCCCAGCATCCAGGACTCCAGAAAGAGTCAGTTTGCAAGAAAATCGGGGCATGAGTGAGAGAGGCAGTGAAGAGCATGGCTCGTAGATTTTGTTCTGGTCTTATTTTGAATTTTTATTCTAACTACCGGCTAAGATTTCCCTCACCAGGCAAGTTCTCTTTTCTGTCCTTTGGCCACGTGCTCTCCTGCGTTTGTGTACTAACATAAGCCTGGAAGAGAAGCGGGAGGACCGTCCCACACAGAGCCCAGCGCTGCAGCGACAGCGCTCCACGTGGTGAGCAAAATGACCCGCGCAGCCCAAGGCCGCCCTTCACAAGGTCTCTGCAGAAGAGCAGCTCAGCAGTGCAGAAGTGACAGGGTCAAGTTTCTTTTTCTATTATAAAGACATTTTAAAACCCATTAAAGTTAGGGCCAGAAAAAACATGAAATGTTACTTTACTAATAAACATAAAAAACTAGCAGGAGTTTGGGATTAAAATAAACTCACTACTGTAGGTGGGGCTAGTGGGAAAGAACCCGCCTGCCAGGGCAGGAGACATACGAGACCTGGGTTTGATCCCTGGGTCAGGAAGATCCCCCAGAGGAGGGCATGGCTACCCACTCCAGCATTCTTCCCAGGAGAATGCCATGGACAGAGGAATTCTGCTGGGCTACGGTCTGTGGCGTTGCAAAGAGTCAGACACAACGGAAGCGACTTGGCACACACTTACATAAAATAAGCAAAAAGGACCTACCATGTAGCACAGGGAACTATATTCTATATCTTGTAATAACCTATAATGGTAAAGAATCTGAAAAGAATCTAAAAATGAGTTTATATGTCACTACTCTCCACTTGAAACTAACATTGTAAGTCAACTATATTTCAATAATAATAATTAAAAAAAAAAAACCCAAAACCTAGTTCAGCTCAATATTTTTAGGACATGTCATTTCCTTAGATACTCCATTTCCAGGGGGACTTTACAGAATCTGGGCTGAAATATTTTAAAGGTTAAATTTTTCTAATGAATGTTTATTAAATATATTCAGAGAAAACTGCAAAATTATGAACAGAGAGCTTGAACCGAGCAACTGTGACTATATTAGACATGAATATTTCATATGGAGAAGGCAATGGCACCCCACTCCAGTACTCTTGCCTGGAAAATCCCATGGATGGAGGAGCCTGGTAGGCTGTAGTCCATGGGGTCACTAAGAGTCAGACATGACTGAGCGACTTCACTTTCCTGCATTGGAGAAGGAAATGGCAACCCACTCCAGTGTTCTTGCCTGGAGAATCCCAGGGACAGGGGAGCCTGGTGGGCTGCCGTCTATGGGGCCGCACAGAGTCGGACACAACTGAAGTGACTTAGCAGCAGCAGCAGCAGCAACAGGATATTTCATAAAGCGTAAGTTCCTAAAGGGTTGGCACTACATCTGAAAGTAGGCAGATAAAACGGCAGCTACCTGTTGAATAAGCACCATTGGAAGTGGAGAGCTTAAGGACATATGTGAAGCCAGATTCTGTTTCATCAGCTATGACCCACGTCTAATTAATGCTCTGTTTTTAGAGCAAAACTCATTTTCCTTTCCCTGAAGGCAAATATGTGCCAGGAAATGAGGTGCAGCGCTATCTGAGGTCCAATACACTGTAATATTTGAGCTGCTCATCTGTCACAGTGTCTTCCTTTGAAAGCACTTGACAGTTTCCTGTCTCATACCAGCCTGGAAACAGGCAAGCTTTCTGGATGGAGAATCTGCTTTTCTGTATATCTGAGCAATAGCTGCACAACCCTCATATTCACACTAAGCCTAAGTAGCCTTTATATGTAAAGTGACACTGTGTCTCTGCATGGCATGCACTTTTTTTTTTTTTTTAGTTAGGCATTGGTAAATTTCCTCCTCAAAAGATAACAGCACGGACTAGAAATGACTTAGCCCAGACATATTTGTGGTTATTGAAATAAGAGGTAAAAATATAAATAAAATGTCCTTTGGTTCACCATCTCATTTGTGGTTGATGAAGATACTCTTTAGATTCCAGAAATTAAAGTGATTCTATTTGCAGCAACTGATGTATAAAATCAGAATCTTGACAGTTTAATAGCCGTGACCATGAATGTGGACTCTCTCCAGTTAGAGGCTGCTTTTGGCCAGCACCCCTTGGCAGAGTCTTCTTCATTTAGAGTTGAATGAAAATTAAAATTTTCCTTTCAAAAATTTTCACCAATTTTGGCAGGCTCCCTCTCTCCTGGAAAATCATTCTCAGGCCATCTCTGTCCACACTGTGCCTTGCATTGATGAGTATGGTTTTCTCTTACTTTGCTTTGTTTTACAGTGGTTTAAAGAGTCAGGCATGCGAATCCCTAGCACAGGACCAGATATTTACTAGGTGCTCAGTTTCTTACTGCTGTAACTAAGGAAGTCTTTCTGCGTGGATTAGGAATGGACTTTTGGTTCTATTTTCAATTAAATACACTTGAGTTTAGCTTCCAAATTCTTGCTGTGCCACTTATTATGCTGATACACTGAACCAGTCAGTTACAGTTTCCTTCAGCCCCAGTTCCTCAGATCTAAGTGGGCAAACTCACCTCATTTCACAGGGTGCTGTTAGGTTTGCAAATGTGCTCAATGGCTAAGTCTTGTCTGACTCTTTGTGACCCCATGGAGTGCAGCATGCAGGCTCTTCTGTCCATAGGATTTCCCAGGCAAGAATACTAGATGGAGTAGGTTGCCATTTCCTCCTCTAGGGGATCTCCCAGACCCAGGGATCACACCAGGGTCTCCTGCATTGACAGTCAGATACTTTACTGCTGAGCCATCTGGGAAGCTGTGAGGTTTAACAAGATGCTAAATGCAGTAAAGATAGCTCTTTGGATTCTGTGAACTACAGTACACATTAAACCTATTAGCATTGAAAAGAAGAGAAGTCCAGATCTCCCAATGAATTCTTTCCCTTTGTAATCTACACCCGTTTTATCAGTAAATGATGGCGCCCCCTCCTAGAGAGTGAGTGATAGCATGAATGAAAAGAAAGATCTTAGGAGCCAACCCACTGTGGAAATGGCATCCCTGTCTTTCTCAGACCCCTGGAGAGGAGCATCACTGACATGCTGATTCTCAGGAGGGGGCTCCCCGGTCCTCTCCTGCTTCTTGGCCCAAATTTCTGGCACCATCCCTCCTCTTCCTGCTGCTGGCTCTTTGAACAGGCTGTCCAGGCATTTTAAGTTTGGCAACCAGTGCAATAAATTGCTTCTTCTTAAAATAACTCAAATCACTTGATTTGGCTTGCCACTAAGCCTTTTTCCCCTGCATTCATTCTGTAGAAACAGAAGGGGAAAATGTAAATGTCCACACAGACCAGGCCCACTTCCATATTCTGTTCTGTACAAACCCCCATATAGTCAGGAACCCAAGTGTTGCCCTTTTCTAGAACAGCTGACCCTGCCCCAAATTCTTAGCACTAATGCCTAAGACCTTCTAAGGATTGAATGGAACCCCTGGAAAATTTATATTTGCTGAGGTATGTAAGCTATCCTCATGTAAATTCCTGTAGGGGTTAAGCCCTAATGATTGAGGAAGGTACAAAATGGAAAAATTAGACATAACTGGAGAGGATTGCACTTGACATAATTCCCTAGCAACCTCCCAGTTTTCAAGGCAATGTTTATTTTATATGTAGTACATTTCAAAGTAATGCTTTTAATGTCATTGCTATGTAATAGGCTAATTTTCTCAGTAATGTATGTAGCTCAAAGAAGATCTATAAGATTGAACAACACAAGTTATCAGTAATTGCAAAGTGCGAAGTTAATTATATTTTGAGCTAGAAATGTTTACTTTTTCTGATTTGTTCTGCTGCTACTATATTTATGAGCCACCCTACCTCTCTGAAACCTTGTTTTGATCTCTATAGAAAAGAAGATATTAGCCTGAGTTGTTTTCATATGTTCCTTTTGTTTTTGTCCATATGGCTTCCATCTACATTGCTCCTATATAGTTAGCTTCGTTATTCAAACATTTATTCTGAAATACAGTAGGATTTTCACTTTCCTTCTGCTGGGGCACTGAATGTTCTCAATTCCTTCAAATTAAAGCAGACTTCCTCATTCAAAAGGGACCTTCGCAAGGCCTTTGAGAATCCTCAGTGGACTCATTTCAAAAAACATTTCATTTCTTCTCTCCACCAAACAGTCATCTAGAACTGAAGACTTTAACTGAACTCTTCAGACCCTTAACATTTCTAGATATGTGAGCTTAAGTCATTTGTAGGTATATAGCTTTAAAGACATAAAATAAGTCCAAACCTTTATTACATTGTAATCATTTGCTAGTAAACTAAATCATCAAAACTGCCTCAGTGATGATAAAATTTGCAGACACGTGGCCATGGGTGAAGAGGAAGATTAAATGTGTTACGCAGAGTGGAAGGTGGCTAGCAGCTGCGGACGCTGACCCTGAGTCCTGGGGTGTATTTGCTAGGTATCAGAGAAGATAGTCTGCCCTCAGACTCCTTAGACTCCAAGGTCACCTCTTCCCTGAATGTGCACAGTGGCAAAGACATCTTCCTTTATTATATGTCCATTTCCTTTCTTCTACTCTGAAGACATGTTTTTGCAGCTAAGCAGACCTCTCCTACTAAATTCACAGCATGGAACACTTCTGAAAACTCTTAACTAAATTTTACTTGTGAAAAAGGTCAGCCCAGTAGTCATACTGGTTGCTTCATAGAAATACTTGTACAAAGGCTTTTGGCTTATTCCAACGACACTGTTCGGTTAAAAGTTTGTTTTTCTTTTTAAACGTAACCAGATAATGACTTATACCATTTAAATAAACACTTTATATCTCATTTACCAAGTGTAGCTCTGGCTGAAATGGTTCCATGGATCATTTTTTTGTTTCTACAGTATTTATATAGTTGTCCCTGTTGTGTAGATCTGAGCTACCTTCTGATACTTTTTTTTTCTCTTTTAGGGCAATGTTACATTGATAGAAAAATTGAGCAGAAAGTAAAGAGTTCTTATGTGCCTCACCTTGCCTGCACACAGTTTTCCTTTGAACATCTTCCATTTGTGTAGTATGTTTATTATAACTGATGAACTGTTGTTAATAAAGTATCAGCTGAAGTCCATGGTTTACACTAGGGTTTATGCTTTGTGTAGTTCAGTCCTATGGCTTTTGACAAGTGTCAGTATCATACATGCCCCGTTATAACATCAGTAACAGTATCATACAGGTTATCTTCTCTGTCCTCAAAATGCCCTGTACACCTATTTGTCCCTTTCTCTCACCTCTCCCTCCCCCGCAGTGATTCCTGGCAACAAACCATCATTTTGCCATCTTTATAGTGTTGCCTTTGCTAACACTGTCTGTTCACTGCTCAAAACTGTTATGTTTTCTGGCTAAGAACCATGCCTTGAACTTATATTACTCCTTTCATTTTCATCACTGAAATAATGGAAGATTTTCTTTTCACGAAAGATATAAATTTACACCAAAAGTTATGCCAAAATAGCAAATATGTAGAATAAAAATAACCAGCCTGAGTTATCGGTTTTAGAGACCACCTTTTGGAGACCACCTATGATGTCAAAAGCTTAGCTTCTCTGTATACCATTGCCAAATTGAATCTCAGAGGCAGAGTTCTGGGTGAGGTGAAAAAGGACTGTTTTATTACTTTGCCAGGCAAAAGGGGGCACAGTAGGCTAGTGCCCTCAAAACTGTATCCTAACTTGGAGAAGATAGTTTTTACAGTAATGGTTCAAAGAGGATATGATCGGTCATGGATGTTCCTCTGGTGGGCTGGTGGTGAAGTAAGGAGTCTGCATCATCAGCTTTCAGGTCCAGCTGGTCTGGGGTCTGCATGCTTGTGGGCAGCATGCCATTGTTAATCATTAACTTCTCCCACCTGGAGGGAGTTTCAGTATCTGCAGAATGGCTCAAAGATATTGTTGAGTGTATCTGTTGATGGGGAACCAGGAGCCTGCCCCGAGGCTGCTCTTGACTGTTCCTCCTTGGTCTCACATCTTCTCCCTTCCCTGATTAAGAACTGTTTGAATCTGCCCATTGGAACTCAGGGAAGGTCCTTGAGGCTGAATGAAGGCTGTTTCCTGTGGTCAAAGAAGAGGGCAATGCAAAAGATTTTATGCCCAGGGAGCTGCCTGGTATCATCGAGACCTAGGGCCTCTCTTGCATATTAGCACTGGAAGCCAAAGAGTCAGATTTATCCCTTAACAACGTGATAAATTGCTGCGCACATGGGCTCTTGGGAGGCTTCACAATCCTGAGGGTAAATCCACATGCACCAAAGGTAAACTGAAGCCCCATGCTATAGCGAGTCCCAGAGGCTGCTTTCCCTAGCAAGATCACACGTTTCAATGCTGTTCTGCACTCCCAAGGCTAAGCTTGATTCCTAAAGCAGTTTAATTTAAAGTGTCAGTGACCCCAACTAGACCTCTTACAATAGGAACAAGTAGAAATTAGAATCCTCTCAACAAAGTTTCATTGCTCTCGACTCAACTCTCTTTGCCTCGAGAAGATACAAACACCTGCTTTTCTGCCTCCTTGCATGTTGTGTGGTGGTTTACATTTCTCATAAACCACCGTACCTGGTTCAGTTCAGTTCAGTCGCTCAGTCGTGTCCGACTCTTTGAGACCCCGTGAATTACAGAACGCCAGGCCTCCCTGTCCATCACCAACTCCCCGGAGTTCACTCAGACTCACGTCCATTGAGTCCGTGATGCCATCCAGCCATCTCATCCTCTGTCGTCCCCTTCTCCTCCTGCCCCCTATCCCTCCCAGCATTAAAGTCTTTTCAAATGAGTCAACTCTTTGCATGAGGTGGCCAAAGTAGTGGAGTTTCAGCTTTAGCATCGTTCCTTCCAAAAAACACCCAGGGCTGATCTCCTTCAGAATGGACTGGTTGGATCTCCTTGCAGTCCAAGGGACTCTCAAGAGTCTTCTCCAACACCACAGTTCAAAAGCATCAATTCGTCGGGCGCTCAGCCTTCTTCACAGTCCAACTCTCACATCCATACATGACCACAGGAAAAACCATAGCCTTGACTAGACGGACCTTAGTCAGCAAAGTAACATCTCTGCTTTTGAATATGCTGTCTAGCTTGGTCATAACTTTTCTTCCAAGGAGTAAGCGTCTTTGAATTTCATGGCTGCAGTCACCATCTGCAGTGATTTTGGAGCCCCCAAAATAAAGCCTGACACTGTTTCCACTGTTTTTCCATCTATTTCCCATGAAGTGATGGGACCGCATGCCATGATCTTCGTTTTCTGAAGGTTGAGCTTTAAGCCAACTTTTTCACTCTCCTCTTTCACTTTCATCAAGAGGCTTTTAGCTCCTCTTCACTTTCTGCCATAAGGGTGGTGTCATCTGCATATCTGAGGTGATTGATATTTCTCCCAGAAATCTTAATTCCAGCTTGTGTTTCTTCCAGTCCAGCGTTTCTCATGATGTACTCTGCACATAAGTTAAATAAGCAGGGTGACAATATACAGCCTTGACGTACACTCCTTTTCCTATTTGAAACCAGTCTGTTGTTCCATGTCCAGTTCTAACTGTTGCTTCCTGACCTGAATACAGATTTCTCAAGGGGCGAATCCAGTTAATTCAAGCCACACTCTCACCAGTTACAGGACCTCAATAATTCAAGTTCTTTAGATATCTAATCGAATGCAGTGCCAGCATTTATTTTACAGAGGTAAAAAAGACAAGATTAATGCATTTCATGGTACACAGCTAAAATAAACAGCTTTATACAAAGTCACCCTTAAAAGCAGAAACTTATTTTTTTACATATTTCTCACTTCTATGTCTAAAAAATGGAACTGTTTTCATTGTCATTCATCCTCATATTTTATTGCTCCTTTTGGCCTTAAAAATGAAGGGTTTTGCTCGATTTTCACCTTTTATGAAATAAGAAACACTAATTTAACATAGATTCCAATAGTTGTCAGCTCCCATTACTGTGAATTCACAGTTCCATTCACATTTATTTATCTTATTGGGTTTGTGCTAATCAAATATTTTAATTGTTAGAATAATGTGATTCTTGAAATAAACTAACCTTGTTAAGACATTTAATAACATGATATCTAGAAAGATATAATAGAAATATGTGAAGAACCCACATAAGCTCTTTGAATACTTGATAGAGGAGCTTTCTTCTGGAGTAATTTTATGGGAACATTCTAGTCCTATAAGTGAGGCTTAAGACTCACAGATACATAGAGAAGGGAAGTTGACAGGAACTAGGTAATATTCTGTGAGTGGGATTTGGAGGAAGATAGGAGAAGCATTCAGCCTTGGCCTTATGTTTACCGAGGACCTCAGATTGAGAGGCTGTCACCAAGTAAGTTGATGCAGATGGGAGCAAGGAACACTGACATCGCTGAAATGTGTTCATCACGTCCCTTACAGCTCATCCTCTTTGGAACCGTTTTTAGCTTTTCTTTATCAGGAGCCCCCCAAATGGAAGTGGCTTATATCTTCTAACTTAGAGGAAGTGTGATATGGTGGGCTTCCCTGGTGGTTCAGACAGTAAAAATCCACCTGCAATGCAGAAGACCTGGGTTTGATCCCTGGGTTGGAAAGATCCCCTGGAGTGGGCATGGCAACCCACTCCAGTATTCTTTCCTGGAGAATCCCATGGACAGAGGAGCCTGGCAGACTGCAGTCCATGGGGTCTCAAAGAGTCAGACACAACCGAGCAACAAAGCACAGCACAGTTATATGGCGCCTTACAGAATTTATAGGTCTGGATTATGATAAATTCCTCTTTATCATTAAACATTTTTCCCATATGCAGAGTCCCAGTCATGTAAGACAGAAGCAGAACTGCTGTCTTAAAAACCAGAAGTTACCTGAGCCTCCTCCTGGCCCTAAAGTTGGCACCAAAGATACTCTCGAGGAAACTTAAAATTTCAGAAAACAAAACTTGGAAACTGCTAGATTGGCCTAACCACCCTGACATACAGATGTCCAAATCTAGGCTCAGAGAGATGATGTATCCTGTTGAAGATTGCCTATCTGGAGGGAATAGATCTCCAGATACACGATGAAACACGTTTTCCTCAGTAGGAATTGCTAAACAGTAGTTTCCTTTTGATCCTATGTTATTCTGAGTTCAGAAGGCCAGGATTCTCAGGAATCATGGTGCATGGTAAGCTATTAACCTGGCCCCAGAGATGAATCCTTGTAGGAGGCATACACAACCAGTCACATTAAAACACTTGTGTAGAAATATTTAATACATATTACTACGTAGCTCAACCATTTAAGACACGCTCCAGTGAAGTCATTATAACATTAAGAGGGCTATATGGAATTTATAAATATACTTATATTCACATGAGGTGAGGTGAAGTCTCTCAGTTGTGTCCGACTCTTTGCAACCCCGTGGACTGTAACCTACTAGGCTTCTCTGTCCATGGGATTCTCCAGGCAAGAATACTGGACTGAATTGCCATTTCCTTCTCCAGGGGATCTTCCCGACCCAGGGATCGAACCCGGGTCTCCCGCATTGGAGGCAGACGCTTTAACCTCTGAGCCACCAGGGAAGCCCTATATTCACATAGGTCTGTAGTAATCACACCTAAGTTCATATACACACATGCACAAAAAGAAGGCAGAGAAGAGAGTTGTACAGTGTGCCCTCTGAATCATTGCATTCACTTAGTAAATATTTATGCAATAAATTCCAGATTCAGTACTCATGCAAAAGCACGTGGAGACCAGCGAATGCCTTTCAGAAGGGGCTTTTCAGAAGAGTGGCCGCCTTGCAGCTTCTTCCCAGATCCGGTTTTTCCCTCCCCCCACTTGCTGTGTTCTGTTGTCTCTTCCTTGTGAACCTCTATCGACCCTTTGCTGCTACCATAACTTTCTGCTTTTGAGACAGAGCCCCTTGAGATTTTGTAGAAATAAAAAGAAAATAGAGGCTTGTCTGGACTGCAGAAATTTAGAATTATTGATCTCACTTTTTTTTTTTTAAGCCAGCTTTGTATTGTCTCAACTCCAGCTTAAAGGAATACACTTTTCAGAAAGCTGATATCACCTGACCTTCAGGCTCTTATGAGAGGATCATTTCTCAGTTCACTGTCAACTAAACAGTCCCTTCTGAAGGCATTTTGAACTTTAAAAACCCCAACCCCTTAATCAAAAGATCCCAGTTGGTTCATACCAGTTTTATTCATCATTGTTGAAAGTTTGCAATATTAGCAAAAATCATCTCTTCTCCCTTAGACTGGAATTGTTAGGCTCAACCCTGTGCCTTGAAATTAACCTTTTTCTGACATTGATTCCTGTTGGGTTTTACTTTCATATCTGATACGCACCCTCCTCTCCTGGTTTTGGGTTTAGCTATTCTATGGTGGTGTTGACCATCATCCTGAGGAGTCCTGTCCTTCTGTGAGGTGTGTGCAAGTTTTCCAGGGAGGAAGAATTTGAAAGATTATCTAATTGCTAATGCCATTTTTCAAGTGAGAATTAGGTGCTTGGGGAAATAAAGTGCCTTATACAGTCAGGAGGTTGGTGGTGGTATCAGTAAAGTGGAATTGAGATAATGAGAGAGGCAGCAAGAAGCAGAGAGCTGAGGTGAAGATGTGAGAGTTGGACCATAAAGAGAGCTGAGTGTTGAAGAATTAATGCTTTTGAACTGTGGTGTTGGAGAAGACTCGAGAGTCCCTTGGACTGCAAGAGATCCAACCAGTCCATTCTAAGGGAGATCAGTGCTGAATATTCATTGCAAGCACTGATGCTGAAGCTCCAATACTTTGGCCACCTGATGCAAAGAACTGACTCACTGGAAAAGACCCTGATGCTGGGAAAGATTGAAGGCTGGAGGAGAAGGGGATGACAGAGGATGAGATGGTTGCATGGTATCACTGACTCGATGCACACGAGTTTGAGCAAGTTCCAGGAGTTGGTGATGGACAGGGAAGCCTGGCGCGCTGCAGTCCATGGGGTCATAAAGAGTTGGGCACAACTGAGCAACTGAACTGAACTGAGGTGACAATTCAAAACAAAGGAGAAATTCCCGTAGAAATGCAAGTGACTTACACATTAGCTATTATACTCAATTTCACAATAGTCATATGTTGAGCAAAATGGACATGACATGTTGCCAGGGAACTGCCCATCTTGGGCAGGTGCCTGCCGAACTTCACAGCGGCATGAGTGTACTATGAAACGGGTTGTAAGACACTGAGGAAAACAGAAAAGGGACCAAATAGGGCCAGATCTAATGGGCAGGCCAAAGCCACAGACCACAGGAAACCTGGTTATTTGTTCCCTGTATCAGAACTAGGAAGAATTGGAAAAGCTTAAAGGCAAAAGGAGGAAGAGGCAGCAGAGGATGCGAAGGTTAGGTAGCATCACTGACTCAATGGACTTGAATTTGAGCAAATTCCGAGATAGAGTGGAGGGCAGCGGAGCCTAGAGTGCTGCATCCAAGGGGTTGACTTAGCGACTGAACAACAACAAATCGGAACAAGAAATCGGTGTATACCCCCTAAGCTTTATTTCCATTTCTGCGCTGGTGCGTGAGCACTGTGGTGGTTGCTGCTCCACATCCGAGTGTCCTGCTCCTCTCCTGCGTGCCCTTCAGCTGCGCTGACTGCATCTCTACTCTTCGGAAAGGCTTCTTAGTTTAGATGCCTTTTTGCTTGGGTGAGATAAGGCTGTGTTTTTGAGGAAAAGGCAATACAGTTGTAAGACAGGTTCTCTAAATGTCCTATCTGCAGAGGTTGCCTAGAATTCATTTTAGAATATTTGAAGTCAGGGGCTTCCCTGGTGACTCAGGTGGTATAGGATATTTGAAGCCCATTGCCAGGTTCTTGTCATCATTCATTTTTTGTTTGATGTCCTCAGGTAACATCTTTGCTTTCCTAGTATTAAATAAAATCTAAAGGATGGCCCCTTATGTACCTGTCTGTAAAGTATGTATTTTGTTTCATGAGTATAATCCTAGATCTGAAAGAGTCGGGCCTTCAAACAATACATAAACTGCAGCAGGAATTTATTATATTATCATACAAAGTGTATAATTATATACTTATAATAATAATTGTGATTTAATTACTGTATTATATGAGAATATATGATTATTTGTGATAATTATTTTTATTGAAGTATAATTGATTTGAAATGTTAACTTCTGTACAGTAAAATGATTCAGTTATATATATACATACATATATATATATATACATAATATGCTTTTATATCCTTTTTCACTATGGTTTGTCATTAAGCATGGAATATAGTTCCCTGTGCTGTACAGTGGAACCTTGTTGCTCACTCCTTCTATATCCTGTAGATTACCCTGGTAACCCCAGCCTCCCACTCCACCTCTCCCTCAAACCCCTTCCCCTTGGCAACCACAGGCCTATTCTCTGTATTTACGAGACCACTTCTCTTTTGTAGATAGGTTTGTTTGCATCATATGTTAGGTTCCACAGTGTATCCGTGATAGCATATGGCCCTTGTCTTTCTGGCTTACTTCACTTGGTATGATAATCTCCGGTTGCACCCCTGTTGCTGCAGATGGCATTATCTGGTTATTTTTAGTGGCTGAGTAATGTTCCTCTGTATATGTGCCACAATTCCTTTACCCATTATCTGTCAGCACATATTTAGATTGTTCCCATGCTTTACCTATTGTGAATAGAGCTGCTATGAACACTGGGGTGCATGTATCTTTTAAATTATAGTTTTGCCTGGATACATACCCAGGAATAGGATTGCGGGATCATCTGGTAATTCTATTTTTCGTTTTCTGAAGAGCCTCCATACTGTTTTCCATAGTGGCTATACCAACTTAAATTTCTACCAACAGAATAGGAGGGCTCCCTTTTTTCACACTCTCTCCATTATTTGCTATTTGTAGACTGTTCAATAATGGTCATCCTGACCAGTGTGAGGTGGTTCCTTATTGTAGTTTTCGTTTGCATTTCTCTAATAATTAGCAATATTGAGCATTTTTTCATGCACTTAGTAATAGGCCGTCTATATGTCTCCTGTGGAGAAATGTCTACTTTGGTCTTTTGCACGTTTGGGGATTGTGTTGTTTGTTTTTCTGTTATTGAGTTGTATAAGCTGTTTGTATATTTTGGAAATTAAGCCTTTATTGGTCACATCATTTGCAAATATTTTCACCCAGTCCACAGGCCATCTTTTCATATTGTCTATTGTTTCCTGTGCTGTGCAAAAGCTTTTAAGTCTGATTAGGTCCCATTTGTTTATTCTTGTTCTCATTTCTATTACCTTGGGGGACCGACTGCAGAAAACATTGGTGCAGTTTATGTCAGAGAACGTTTTGCCTGTGATCTCTTCCAGGAAGTTTCTGGTGTCAGATGGTAATTCTTATAATTGCATCAGTTATACTATAATACTAGTTACTGCTTGACAGCAAAGACAGGCACAATAAAGGACAGAAATGGTATGGATCTAGCAGAAGCAGAAGATATTAAGGAGAGGTGGCAAGAGTACCCAGAACTTAAAAAAAAAAAAAAGACCTTTATGACCCAGATAACCACAATGGTGTGGTCACTCACCTAGAGCCAGAGATTCTGAAATGTGAAGTCATGTGGGCCTTGAGGTGATGGAATTCCAGTTGAGCTGTTTCAAATCCTGAAAGATGATGCTGTGAAACTGCTGCACTCAATATGCCAACACATTTGGAAAACTCAGCAATAGCCACAGGACTGGAAAAGGTCAGTTTTCATTCCAATCCCAAAGAAAGGCAATGCTAAGGAATGTTCAAACTACCACACTCATCTCACTCACCTCACACGCGAGTATTAAATACGATTTCATTGGAATGAGTTGCACTCATCTCACACGCTAGTAAAGTAATCCTCAAAATTCTCCAAGCGAGGCTTCACCAGCACATGAACAGTGAATTTCCAGACATTCAAGCTGGATTTAAAAAGGCAGAGAAACCACAGATCAAATTGCCAACATCCCTGGATCATCAAGAAAGCAAGAGAGGTCCAGAAAACCATCTACTTCTGCTTCATTGACTATGCCAAAGCCTTTGACTGTGTGGATCACAACAAACTGTGCAAAAATTCTTCAAGAGATGGGAATACCAGACCACCTGACCTGCTTCCTGAGAAATCTGTATGCAGGTCAGGAAGCAGCAGTTAGAACTGGACATGAAATAACAAACTGGTTCCAAATTGGGAAGGGAGTACCTCAAGGCTGTATACTATCACCCTGCTTATTTAACTTATATGCAGAGAACATCATGAGAAATGCTGGGCTGGATGAAGCACAAGCTGGAATCAAGATTTCCGGGAGAAATATCGATAACCTCAGATATGCAGATGACACCACCCTTATGGCAGAAAGTGAAGAAGAACTAAAGAGCCTCTTGATGAAAGTGAAAGAGGAAAGTGAAAAAGTTGGCTTAAAACTCAACATTCAGAAAACTAAGATCATGGTACCTGGTCCCATCACTTCATGGCAAATAGGTGGGGAAACAAGGGAAACAGTTGAGAGATTATTTGTGGGGGGGGCTCCAAAATCACTGCAGATGGTGACTGCAGCCATGAAATCAAAAGATGCTTGCTCCTTGAAAGGAAAGTAATGACCAACCTAGATAGCATATTAAAATGCAGAGGTCCGCCTAGTCAAAGCTATAGTTTTTCCAGTAGTCATGTGTGAAATGTGAGAGTTGTACTGTAAAAAAAGCTGAATGCCAAAGAATTGATGCTTTTGAACTGTGGTGTTGGAGAAGACTCTTGAGAGTCCCTTGAACTGCAAGGAGATCCAACCTGTCAATCTTAAAGGAACTCAGTCCTGAATATTCATTGGAAGGACTGATGCTGAAACTGAAATTCCAATACTTTGGCCACCTGATATAAAGAGCTGACTCATTGGAAAAGACCCTGATACTGGGAAAGATTGAGGGCAGGAGGAGCAGGGGACAACAGAGGATGAGATGGTTGGATGGCTTCACTGATGCGATGGACATGAGTTTGAGTAGGCTCTGGGAGCTGGTGATGGACAGGGACGCCTGGCGTGCTGCAGTCCGTGGGGTCACAAGTGGTCGGACATGACTGAGTGACTGAACTGAACTGAGCTGAGAGTTACATTGTTTATGTAATATAATTTTATTCAAGCTTCTCTGGTTAAATTTAGACACTGTGGGTAAAATCATAGTCACACTTTTAAATACTCTTCTTTCGTAAATTCTTTCCCGTATCCTCTGCACTGTGGACTTTCTGTATTGCCTATGTACGCCTGTGACGTTTCAGTATTTTAGCTGTGTTATGTTTAACCATTCTTGTTGAACAATTTAAGTATTAGAACTGAAAGAGACATGGAGAAGCAGGATTTAACTGTGGGTAAGCTGAGGTGCAAAGATATTGTGTCAGTCACCTATCCTACATTTTTATCATTCTAGTCTTCATTCCTTTGTACCCTACCATGTGCAAACCTTGAGGATGTATGCATAAATCCCAACTCCTCTCACAGTTGACTTGCCAAAAACAGCGAATACAAGACTCCCACTTTATGCGTTGTCTTAGGTGAGTGGGGAAGGAGACACATCAAGGGTGGAGAGGAATAGAGCAGGCCCCCACTTCCAGTCCTGGCTGTCAGTCACTAATTGGGCCAGATCTACTGGGTATAGAGAAACTTGGAATTGGATGAATTCTTTCTCGCTGTCTGTTTAAATTTGACTCAAATTTTTAACCCTAATATTCAGTAGTACTCAGAAAATATATGAGACCTAACTCAGAGAGCCTCCAGATTTAAGAAAGGACAGGGATTATTTTAAAGGAGTGGTAAGAAAATAAAGCTCTTCCTTGATTTCACCCTATGAAGTTAACCCATTAAATATATCAGTTACATGATTACCCTTAAATCATTTCTCCTTTGAGGATTACTTATTCATGTTTGGGGACCTGGGGGAAATGGGGATCTGTTTCTATATCTGTGTTAAAACTTTCATTCAAGAAGACAGTAGAGTATCACTGTTGGCCATTTTCTCCATAATCCCAATGACCTTCAAGGAGCTAAACAGGCTGATATGAAAATGGGAGGTCTTTATCTGAACTCTGTGTCAAGGGAAACACTGGATTCTTTCCTTTGACTAATGACCAGGAAAAAGATGGAAGGTTTCTCTAAGCTTATTATATGTATCACAGTTATCACACAGAAACATTAGAGAGTGAGAGAGAAGATGGGGTGGTGCAAAGGGTCTTTGGTTTGAATTTATTTTTGAAAAACTGGAAAAATGATGGCATTTTGGTATGATAATGGAACATTGAGTAAGGCATTATGAAACATAGGATTTGATTTAGGAGCAAGAAATTACTTGGTTATACTATATTTTGTTTAACCTCAGTGCAACTTAAATCAAACTTTTTTCCTGACTATAAATAATTTATTTACCATGAACAAGAAATATAATAACCATAGCAGAGAAGATATTTTCCTATGAAACAATGACTTTCTACTCAGCAGCTCATCTCAGCTTTAAATATATTTATAGGTTCAAAAAGATACCTCTTTATCCCTCTGAAATTCAGGCTATATTCTAAATGTCTGTATATGAGGGAGTTCATTTCAACTGTGAATTTCCACTGTGTTGTGGCAAATAGCCAAATGGTGGTAGAGGGGCAACAACAAAGACTGGATCTGAACTGCATGGAATCCACTTGCACAGGATCTTCTTATTCACCCTCAGAGCTCTCAGGGAAATACCTTGTCCTTCTTAGGAAAGCTCCCTGCCAGGGAGTTCAGGGTGCAGACAGCAGTGGAGAAGGGCCAGGGCCCCATCCCACTGAGGAGCACACAGGAGGAGCCTGACTGTGGACGAGGCCAGTGGATTTTTTTGCCTTCCCACCCAGAACGTAATCTTGCTGCTGAAGGTCACCCTTCACATCTTGCTGCTGAAGGTCACCCTTCACGTACTTTAGTTTCCCCATTTTTGTGAAAGTAATGGAAAAGAATGTTGTTCTGTCTTTGTTTCCTTAGCTGATGGCTGCTTCTCGCATTTCTCTTAGGTGTCAAATATACTCTGTTGTGGCAGACATCGCATGAGTTCCCAGTAGCTCAGACAGCAAAGAATCTGCCTGCAGTGCAGGAGACCTGGATTTGATCCCCCAGGTTGGGAAAATCCCCTGGAGAAGAGAATGGCAATCCACGCCAGTATTCTTGCCTGGAGGATCCCATGGACAGAGAAGCCTGGTGGGCTGCAGTCCACGGGGCCACAAAGAGTCGGACACGACTGAGCAGCTACCACTGCTGCTGTGGCAAGCACTGAAACGCAGTGTCTTCACAGGGTCACTGGAGGGACACCCACTCCACAGGGCCACTGGAGGGACACCCACTCCACAGGGCCACTGGAGGGGCACCCACTCCACAGGGCCACTGGAGGCGACACCCCACTCCCACAGGGCCACTGGAGGGACACCCACTCCCACAGGGCCACCTGGAGGGGCACCCACTCCACAGGGCCACTGGAGGGGCACCCCACCCACAGGGCCACTGGAGGGGCACCCACTCCACAGTGCCACTGGAGGGGCACCCACTCCACAGGGCCACTGGAGGGGCACCCACTCCACAGGGCCACTGGAGGGGCACCCACTCCACAGGGCCACTGGAGGGGCACCCACTCCACAGGGCCACTGGAGGGGCACCCACTCCACAGGGCCACTGGAGGGACACCCACTCCACAGGGCCACTGGAGGGACACCCACTCCACAGGGCCACTGGAGGGACACCCACTCCACAGGGCCACTGGAGGGCACCCACTCCACAGGGCCACTGGAGGGGACACCCACTCCACAGGGCCACTGGAGGGACACCCACTCCACAGGGCCACTGGAGGGACACCCACTCCACAGGGTCACTGGAGGGACACCCACTTCACAGGGCCACTGGAGGGGACACCCACTTCACAGGGCCACTGGAGGGGACACCCACTTCACAGGGCCACTCACATTGCACAAGTCACCCTAGTGGGGTGACAGAGTCTCCAGCTGAACCCTTGAGAATCCTCTCCCAGCCCCTGTCCCAGCTGGTGCACCTCAGTTTCTCCACATCTTTGCACACAGCATTCCTTTCAATGCACCTTGAGCCTAGCAACTGTCTTTGTATTGAGCTGCTTGCTGGGAAACTCTTGCTTTTCCAAACCATGGAAGTGCAGTTTGCCCTCATCAATACCCTGTCTCCTTATTTTATATTGAGGGATGTTTCAAACTTTTCTCACCTTCATCTTCTCCAGACAAGGAGTCTTGTGGTCATATGTGTACCCTAACTGCAAGACCCCTGAGCTCTGCCAAGATCTCTGTTATGCTCCTCTTCTCTCGTGGCAGCGTGGGCAGGCCTATCTGTTTCTACAGGAACTTTGGTACAAGTTGGGGGATGAATGAAATAAAAGTGTCTCCTTCTGGAAAACAGCTACTCTGAGTAGCTCTCTTGGCAACCCCTCACTTGATTTGGTGGCAGGGAATGAAAAGCACAGGGCAGGAAGGGTAAACGCCACAATGTTCTCACCTGTGAAAAGATTCTTCGTGAGGTTTCCTTTCTACAATAGATCTCTTGCCTTCTGTTATATAAGCTCTTATGTGTGGCTGTAACTGAAAATTTTCTAGAGATTTGTAGAGATGTATCTAACTTCTCTCTTCAGAATATGGTAGAATTTATTGTCCCTGTTTCCATTTAAAGTTAGACGCTTTAAAGGAAATTCTAGACAACTGAAGTCCCATTTGATATCCTGTTACAATAAAATTCACAATTAAGCTGCAAATACATGAAGACTTAACAGTTTGAATTTCCAGTCTCTTGGCTGTATTTCAAATTTTTGTGTGCAGAACCCACTGTAGTATGAGTTACTTAACCAGAGAATGATAGAATGTTGGTGCTTGAAGGAACTTTGAAATTTTCTTAGTTCATTCACTCCACTTAGCAGTTTACATAACTGAAAAAGAGAGATGTTAACTAGGTTAATTAAAGACCAAAGAGTATGTTTAAACGGTTAAAAAGACTTTTGCAAGTCTTAAAATTTTTAAATCACCATTCAGCTGGACACTAAGACTTTGCTTAATGTAATCTCCAAGTTCCACTTGGAGGATGAATTTTCAGAACTCGTTGGAGACTTACATCTCATGTAGTCATATCTGTTTATTTTGCAAGTCAGGATGCTAAATAGTTACAGTTCAAGAGTTATAAATCAGATATGTCTAGGGACAGTCGTCTTGTCATTAAACTTGGGATTTAGTGTGTGCCTCTGTCCGCGTGCGTGCATGCTTACACACACACACTCAAATTGTTTCTAGGACAGCAGAGTAGCAGAGTGTTTTGTGGATGCCTGAGGCCACAGTTAAACATATGAGAGTGAGGGAAACAGGTTTGAGGAGCATTTTGATGATTTTGTGCAATCTTGCCTTTGTTACTTCCTTGAGAGATTGAGTATGCTTGACATTTTGATGGTAATGTGTTTAAACCCAATTTTAAACAATAAAATTACTGTTCTTCTGTTAAGTGAGTCCCTGCTCAGACTGGACTGGACAATGAGGAGCCCAGCTTACATTAAGATTACCTAATTATTAAGCCTTAAGCCACTATCAACAATAAATCTAATCTCATTAGGATGCTACAAAGTGTAGTGGTTAACAGCATAGACTCTGAATTCACATTTTCTAGGTTTAAACCTGGATTTGCTACTAACCAGCTATAACATTTGTGCAGAGTTGTTGATGTCTGCGTGCCACTGTTTTCTTATGTCCCACCTGGCGTTGATAGGAGTACTCTTCTCATTTTGGTACTATCATAAGCACCAAATGCTGCATATCCCTTGAGTTGACATTTAAAGTCCAACCACTTAAGCTTGTCATTAAAGACAGTAAAATGGAAAATTAACTTGGTAAGCAAAATATTTATTTTGTCATTGACAGTATAAATTGCATTAACTTAATTAAGTTAATGTCACACTCACTGTATATTTTTGATTTGTTTTCTGTCTGGATAACATGAGAGAAAACATGTTGAACACGGGGGAGTAAATGCATGGGATTAACATAGTGAGGGTTTCATCAGTTAATCCATGAGATCAAAAGCATGTTTCATTCTATAAAGCTGTATAAAATATAAACAACCATTATTATTGTAAACCGTTAATTAACAGGTGTTCAATGAGTAGGAACTAAAAGGCAGGGCCCAAAGATGACTGCTATTTGATCATCTTTTGTCAACTTCATTAAAGAATAGTTTCATTATGATATGTTTTTCACATGCTGTACCAAGGCCTGTGAAATCTGAAGTAAGCATTGAGTAGTTCACAAAATATAATGGCTCCCTAAAGATGTTCCTGTCCTAATTCCTACAAAAGTAAAAAAGGGTCTTTGCAGATGTGATTAAAGTTAAGCACCTTACAATATAGTAGTTGATCTGGATTATCAGGTAGGCTCAACCTAAGCACATGAGTGCTTACAAGGAGAAATCGTCTTTGCCTGTGGTTAGTCAGATGCAGATGTCAGGGTCAGGAAGATGCAATACTGCTGGCTTTGAAGATGGAGAAAGAGGGCCAAAGCCAAGGGGAAACGGTGGCCCCCATGGCCTCTGGGAGCTGGAAAAGGGAAAGTACAGATCTGCCTCTGAAGCTGTTGCAAAGGAACAAGCCCACAACTTTATGTCAGACTGCTCACCTATCCAACTGTACAGTAAGATTATAGACTTTTAAAGCCACTAAGGCGTGATAATTTGTTACAGCAGCAATAGAAACTGACACAGATGCTGATACCCGGAAGCAGGAGGTGCTATATCAGATACCTGAAATGCGGCGGTGGCTTGGAATTGGGCTTTGGGAAGAGGCTGGAAGGGTTTAAATGAGCGTGATTGGAACAGCCTGGATTGTTGTGAACAGGCTGTTGGTAGGAATTTGGGTGTTGATGACTCGGTGAGGACTCGGAAGTGAGGATAATGGTGAAGGATCCATAGACTGCCTTAAAGAACCCTTAACTGTGGTAGAAATGCGGTCTCTGGAAGGGAAGGCAGCTATCGCTGAGAGCTCAGGACCAAATGGACTTTCCGTAGAAACTGAAGACTGGGACGTCCTTGATACACGGTGGCAGAGACCTTAGTAGAATTGGGCCCTGTAGGTATGTGGAACGCAGTTTTTGTAAATGATGAACTTGGCTATTTACCTGAGGAGGTTTTCAAATAAAATTTGGAAGGTGTAGCCTTTGTTGTTGTTGTTGTTTTTCTTGCTACTTACAGTAAAATGCGAGAAGAGAGATAAATTGAGGGGATTAATAGAACCAAGGTGTGATGATCTACCTATACAGTTTTCAAAAGGTGCTAAAAACAAGAGATTCAATGTCAGGAAAGCATACTGTAAAGGAATAGTGAAGGGTAGTGCTATACAACCTTTGCTAATGCCTGAGAAAATACTGAGCTTAAGAGACACCCTCCAGGAGCCTCTAGAAAGCTTAAGGGCACTGGCCCCCAGCCATCTCAGCAAGAGGCAAGAACATACATGGATTACCTAGGAAAGGCCTGCAGACAAGCCTCACTGCAGAGTGAAACACTGGCGTACACAGGTGTCCTTGGACTGGACTCCACAGTGCCCAAAGGAGGGGAATGAGAAGGGTCCCTGTGGGTGTGGGTCTGGGTCTGGCTGTTTCTCCCCCTGGACTTGCCAGCCCAGCTGGTTCTTTGTATCCAAAAAAAAGTGGGATTTTTCCAGGAGCACTTCTGGTTCTTGGAATGCACACAAGTCTTCGGGCAGTACTACATACATTAAACATGGTCTGATACTTTCAGTGAGGTCTTACCATGGCAGCCTGAGGTCAAGCGTGGGTTTCATTTTGTCTTTGTTTATGAGGGAGGCTACAGAAAATACACGAATTCTCATAACAGTGAAATCAATCAAAGTTATAAGTAAATTCAATTCCAGTGTTGCTACCAAGTGAATTATGAAAAAAAAAAAACTTCCAGCTTTCAACATTGGTGAGATTTTGGCATTGCAGAGCGAGAGCAACTGTGTGTGTGTGTGTGTGTGTGTGTGTGTGTGTGTGTGTGTAAAGAAAGAGTGCTAGAGTGGGAGAAGAATACAGAGAGATAGAAAAATGCGGAAATAGATATTCAGCCATACTGAGAAATAAAGGAAGTGTTTTGGGATGAAGTATTAATTCTGTCTAGGAGAGTCTGAAGTGGACCCTAAATAGTGGCTAGAGTTTTACAAAGGGGCCATGGGAGGTAAGGAACCATTCTTGGTTTAAAAAAAAAAAAAAAAAAGGCAACATGGGCAAAGTAGGCAAAGACTGGAACTGAGAGATGTGTCCTGAGGGCAGTGAGAAGGATGCTTTGACTGGACCTTGTGCTCTTAGCAGAGAGTGGCAGAGACAGAGCTCCCTATCGGACTGGGACGGCAAGAGTGTGGGCTTTGTTCTGTACCAGCATAATCCTCCAGAAGCTTCCAGAAAGTGAGTACCATGGCCAGTTCTTCCTTCAGCCCTATGTTAAATGGTGGATGCCTCTAGAAAACTGTGCTTCTCCACAGTTTCTCTGAAAGCCAAGGAGAGACCAAACCTTGCCACACCTTGCCTGGAATTCCCTGATGCCCTCTGGCCCCAGTTCAGCCTCTCTCCCTACATCTGATTGCCTTCACAGCTGTCTGGCCACACTAGGCATCCCAACAAAGAAATTTTGAGGATGAGATTTCATTTTTAAATAAATTACATTTTTAATGCATGGTGTCCTCCGAGTCGTCGAGCCTGTTCTTGCCTTCCTGTTTGGCAAGTTTCCTCCTGACTGTTGCAGTCATTTCTTCCCAGGACACACCAGATTCTGTTCCGTTAGCAACAGTGGACTCTGACTTGCAACAGAGAGGAGGTGCTGTATACAGGCTGAGGGAACATACTGCAAAAGTGGAATATTCTCCCTCCTCCCACCCACACTGTTCAAAATACTGAGGAATTAGAGAGGGCAAGAGCAGGTTACACACAAATATAAGTGAGAGGCGAGGTGGGATGCAAGCAGGAAAGAAATGAAAGCATTGTGTTCTGCTGGCAACGAAATGTCATGTTTGCCCTGAGATCAAATGAAACCAATTCTTGGTTTTGATACTACGAGAAGATGCTCTGAAAGATAATAATGAGCCCAGCCTTAACCCTGCTGCTGCTGCTGCTAAGTCACTTCAGTCGTGTCCGACTCTGTGCGACCCCATAGACGGCAGCCCACCAGGCTCCCCTGTCCCTGGGATTCTCCAGGCAAGAGCACTGGAGTGGGTTGCCATTTCCTTCTCCAATGCATGAAAGTGAAAATGAAAGTGAAGTCGCTCAGTCTTAACCCTACAATCATTGAAACACAGCCTTGGTGGGTATTAAAGTGTCACTGATTTTAATTCTCTCATCTGTCTCTTGAAATAGATGTTTGAAAGTTGGCCTTATTTTAGCTTATCGTACACAGGAGCAGAGCCCCGCAGCTCCAAGATCCAAGTTGTCCCTCTGAATGTCCTTCACTTTACAGTAGGATTCAAGTAAGCATTTCTGGCAGAGTGCTTTTTGATCTATTAACACAGCTACCATAATTACATCACTTCAAAGCACAGGCAAAAGTCACAAATCTATCTTGAAAAGAATAATTATCTTAAATTGATTTTAACTGTGATGTAAGAGCTGAGGATTATATGTCCAACACAAATAAATGAAATTGTGTAGGGCGCAGATGCTTGGAATCAGAAAAATTACTAAAATTTACATCAAGCTAAATTTGTAGAATCAAAGGAGTGATTTTCTTGTATTGGCAGTGAGTTGGTCATCATTGTCGTTTAAAGTGTCTCCATCCATGCTTTTTTCCTGTGCTGTGACTTCTCTTGGACCAAAGGTGAGGCTGAACTTGGGCAAAGATGTCTTCATTATTCACTTCCCAAAGGAGAGTTCAACTGGTTTAATTTTTATAAATCTAAATGGTATATGAAAATACAATAAGGGCATGACAAGCAGTTAGTTCTCTTGTAATTTTAATTACCTCCTAGAAATACTGTAACCCGAATCAGCCAATCTGTTTGCTTGCCATCTGACTCTACTTTCAGCAGGAAATCTGTGCATTTTACTGAAGAGGCACATGGCCTTCTATAAAGATGTGGATCCTGAAGCCTTTGAAAATTTAATGACCATTGTGTGTTTCGAGCTTCATCCTGATTACTGTGGGAGCTCTTGGAACCTTTTATCCTATATCACTGTCAATGTATTAGTCAATTTGTGGTTGCCTTTTATTTATTTGTTGGTGAGTCCACTCTCACCACAATTTTAGTCATGTTACATGCTCTTACTAAAATGCATAACTCCACGATGTGCCAACTGTGGCTGAATCATTCTACCCTAGCTAATGTTGATACTTTAATGGATCAGTCACTAGCTGTCATACTCCGGGGTCTGAGACAAATTCTCCAGCAACACAGTGTCTGGGTTAAGGGACCAGCCTTACTGAGAGCAGGAGAAACTCATGAAGCCGTGAAGCGGCAAGAAGAGGGGAAGGTAACCCAGCCCCACCACCCTGCCACCGTCCCTCACCATCTCAGGGTGCCTTTTGGGGACACTTCATGTTCCTGTTCTTTCCCATCGCCCATTCTCTTTTGCTACAGTTCAAGTATGAGTGCAGCTTTGTTACTAGGGGATACACAGAGGTCTCAATGCCATGTTTGAGGGACAGCTATTTACAAGGGTGGTCCAGGGAACTGGCTATTCGGTGCCTGGTCACCATGGGGCACACCTTGTAACCCCTTCTTCAAGAAAGAGTCACTGTTACTGTGGGAAATTGAGCTTGGAGCCACCTCTCCTATAGGAAGAACCCTAACCACCCCCATTCCCATTGTAAACAGTGCCAGGTAGACACCAGGGATCACTTTCGGGTACTTCAGATTGTTGTGTCTCACGCTGCCAGCCCTAGGATAGCGGTTGCCACAAGACATTGTCTTTTCAGCTGGGCAAAAAAGATATGCGTCTATCTCATAAATTCCTTAATTATATCCCTACAACCCTATCCTCAGTGCATGCCTGCCCTCATCATTCCATTAGAATGTTCCAATAGCCTCAGAGCCAAATTTTGTGTTTGTATTTTCTTTCCTGTATTCCCAGCCAACAGTTCTTTCTATAGCCTAAATACGCCTTCTGACTATCCTCTCTGTGTATAGTAGTAGGGTCCATCCATCCCTGAATGTCCTTTACTGACTATGCCAATGCCTTTGACTGTGTGGACCGCAACAAACTTTGGAAAATTCTTCAAGAGATGGGAATACCAGACCACCTGACCTGCTTCCTGAAAAATCTGTATGCAGGTCAGGAAGCAAGAATTAGAACTGGACACAGAACAACAGACTGGTTCCAAACTGGCAAAGGAGTACATCAAGGCTGTATATTGTCACCCTGCTTATTTAACTTATATGCAGAGTACATCATTAGAAACTCTGGACTGGAGGAAGCACAAGCTGAAATCAAGATTGCTGGGAGAAATATCAATAACTTCAGATATGCAGATGACATCACCCATATGGCAGAAACTGAAGAAGAACTAAAGAGCCTATTGATGGAAGTGAAAAAGAGAGTGAAAACGCTAGCTTAAAATTCAACATTCAGAAAACGAAGATCATGGCATCTGGTCCCATCACTTCATGGCAAATAGATAGGGAAACAATGGAAACAGTGACAGACTTTATTTTCTTTGGGCTCCAAAATCACTGCAGGTGGTGATTGCAGCCATGAAATAAAAGACACTTAGTCTTTAGAAGAAACGATAGCATACAGTAAAGTGGAGACATGACTTTGCCAACAAAGGTCCGTTTAGTCAAAGCTATGTTTTTTTTCCAGTAGTCATGTGTGAAATGTGAGAGTTGGACTATAAAGAAAGCTGAGCACTGAAGAACTGATGCTTTTGAACTGTGGTATTGGAGAAGACTCTTGAAAGTCCCTTGGACTGCAAGGAGATCCAACTAGTCCATCCTTAAGGAAATCAGTCCTGAATATTTATTGGAAGGGCTGATGCTAAAGCTGAAGCTCCAATACTTTGGCCACCTGATGCAAAGAATTGACTCCTTGGAAAAGACCCAGATGCTGGGAAAGATTGAAGGCGGGAGGATAAGGGGACGACAGAGGATGAGATGGTTGGATGGCATCACTGACTCAATGGACATGAGTTTGCGTAAGCTCCTGGAGTTGGTGATGAACAGGGAAGACTGGCATGCTGCAGTCTATAGGGTCACAAAGTTGAACATGACTGAGTGACTGAACTGAACGAACTGACGCAAGATGCCCAGTCCCCTGTTAAGTCTAGCTCACTCGAGAATCTGGAATTCCCAGAAACTTCTCTGCAAAGCATGGTGGGTGCTGCTGCTGCTCTGTCCTGCTCACTGTCTCTGCAGAGAGCAGCCCTGGACCTGCTGTGAGAACCACCTTCTGCAGAGGTTTGCAGCAGTGAAGGGAAGACAGACTTGTACTCTGTGGCCCCTGCTCTCCTGGATGGAGCCCAAGGCTCCACTGTGTTAGGAGAACATGTTGAAATAGACTGTGTGGGTACTAGGTACAGTTCATTCTCCTATTAGAAACTTGACCTTTATCTAGTTGCCTGCAATCAAAGTGAATTCTAGTGTGGGCTTCAAAGCTGATGCTCTCCTCAGATTCTTCCAGCCTCTCAACTAAGGGGTGGCCTTAGTTATTGTGTCTCAGTTGGGCACTTCATGGGGCCCCAAGTGGAACAAGCCACTCCTTACCAACACTCTTCACCCACTGAGGACCCCAGTCATTCTCTCTCCCGCCACCCCCACCCCCTCCGCAATGACGTACTCATCACATTTCCCACGTATGCCCCCTGGCCTTGTGAATTCTCACCAAGATCCATGTTCATCTTAGGTGTTTGTTGCATTCTGAATGTGCAACATGACGGTGCTCTTAGAATGGCCCCGATCGTGCCACACAAAGTTCTTTTACCTCATTTCCTGCTGCCTGTAGGCACCCCAACCTCCTGTAACAGTCTGATATTTGCCTTTCTAAGCATATATGATTCTTACATCACCAAGGCTCTAAAGGATGTGTCCTTTCTTAGAGCAACCTGCCCTCAATCTGTCTATTTGATAAATGCCCACTCAGTCAATTCAGACAAGTTCAAAAGCCAGTTCTCTGTGAAGCTTTCCCTGCGGGCTGTAGTTGCTCCTCCCTCTGGGCCCCATGGCTGTTTGTTCATGCTGGAGAACTTGCCTCCTGTGTGGGAATTACCCATGAGCAGAATCTTTCTCACACATTAAACCGTACTTCCCTGCTAAACAGCATGACCTTGACTTATGCAATTTTACATCTCAACTGAGTGCACAGCAAATTAACAGGTGCTCAGTGTTAATTAAATGATGGCCAAGTATGAAGAGAACAACACTAATGATTATACACACATCTTGATTACAAAACACAGCTACCTTATCATCATGGATGAGCTGCCCACCGAATTTTCCACTTCCCTGGTGGATTGTTTTTTCTGTTTCTGTCACTGGTTGAAGTGCTGCAGAGCCAATAGAGTGCCTGATGACTTTGCTATGACAATTGAAGAGGTAGTCCAGTTCTGGGTGCATGCAGATAATAGAGATGACAAAATTCTGAGGCATGGACAAAAGCGAAATGATAGTTTAGAAGGAAAAAGGTGGAAATGAGTGAAGGAAAGTTTGGAAGAAAACAATTCTAGAAGACCTCACAGTCTGGATATACACAAAGAGAGTAGTCGATGATGTAGAAGTGGAAGAGTTGGGGACCACAGGACAGGGTGCTGAGTGATGGAGGCTGAGCTTCTCTACAAAAGTTCTGTTCTCCCCTCCCAGTCTGCAGAAGGCAGTGTGATATGGGGTAAGGCTCATTCATCGATGCTTCAACCACATAAAGGTCAAGAAGACATGTTGGTATTTTATAGTATTAACAAAATATTAGGAAGCAAAGAAGTCTCATTGATTTGAACTCTGTGAAAACAAAATTTGTAGCATTTGAAAGGAATATGATAAAATGTAGCTTTATGCTCTATGCAGAATTTACTATGCAAATTATAAATAATTAATCTACTTAAGAAAATCTACTGCTTTCAAGTGCTTTCAAGTACTTTAGAAGCACTGATTACATAAAAACAATGATTAATTTTCTTCTTCAATAAATGACCAAGTATGTTCTCTATAAACATCTGTCAGACTACAGTTGGTATGCTGCTGCTGCTGCTGCTAAGTCGCTTCAGTCGTGTCTGACTCTGTGCGACCCCATAGCCGGCAGCCCACCAGGCTCCACCGTCCCTGGGATTCTCCAGGCAAGAACACTGGAGTGGGGTGCCATTTCCTTCTCCAATGCATGAGAGTGAAAAGGGAAAGTGAAGTCACTGAGTCGTGTCCAACTATAACGGATTTTAAATGATAAAATTTCCTGAAGGGTATTCCAATTTTTTTCCCATGCAAACTCACCCTCTTCTCAGAGAACACTCTTTCGGAGGGTTAGCCCCTTCACTGTTGTAATCTATTGTATGTTGAACCTTCACTCAATTCCAGGACTTGGGCTTTCCAGCTGGGGCTGCAGCAGAACCAAGATCAAAGCTATTTGCAGGTTGCTAAGAGTTTAGTTGGGAGTCTTATGTATGCAAAAATGTCTACGATACAAAAGCTAAAAACTTAAAAGTTCCATGGTGGGGAGAGTTAAGTGTGAGCTCTTTGGCAGTTCAGAAGAGGCAAAGATTTGATCGGTTCATTCACTTCACGTTTATCTTGGCTAGGATTTTGCACTTCAGGGGTCATGCAGATTAAAAGTAGAAAATATTCTCTACCTTCAAGGAGTTTAAAGTCTGGAGCAGGGTTGAGTAGAAGAGACAGAGCGAATGACAGAGATAGGCTGGTAATTAGTGGAAAAAGTGGATGCTCTCCTACTGCCTGAGCTGAGGTGTGCCAGACTCCTAAGCAGTAGGTCTGTCTTGAGGGATAGATAAGAGTTTATTAGACAGTGGAGAATGTCTCCTTCACTTGCCCCACTCACTGCAAAGAGCAATAACCCAGTGAAAAGAAGTAGTATAGAAGATTCCATAAATATTTAGCAGTTGGAAGAGGCTAAATGATGGGGACATGAGTAGTGGTTTGAAAAGCAAAGCTGGAAAAGGATTATGAAGTGGCTCAATTGTCATAATAGGAATATGTCATTTCCTTGGGGTTATTTACTAGGTGCGGGGAAAATAAGATCTGAAGTGGTTTTAGTCCCCCAAAGTGACAGAACTGTCTGTACCCAGCAAGCCGTGATCTCAGTTCATCCAGCACCACTCTTGCTGAAGAAAGTCAGGTGTAGAAGTAAACACTCCTCCACCTGCTGTTGGCTTAGGGGTTGAAAGCATGGAGGAGCACCTCAGGGTAATGTTAACTGCTTTAGTAAATTGAATCACGCTGTCACAGAACCCAAAGCACCATTCTTTCCTACATTTCTCTTGACTCCGTCAGATGTTGCTCCTTTTTCATTAGCCATAACCCCAAATGTGGATTTGGGACAGCACTCTCACTGCCACCTAACTCCCCCTTTGGGAGACTCACTTCTCCCCACCTGCGCCAATACGTCATCTGGCCTTACCCCACGATAATACAGGCCTTGCTCACCTTAATGAATACTTTTTCTACCCATAAAAGTCATATTTATTGGACAACATATGGTGATTCATACCCTTTAAAAGTTTACAATCTGAAAGAAGAAATGCTGATATGAGTGAGAATAAAGAGCACCAAAGGAAGAAGTGGCACAGTGTTTTTAATTTTAAGCAGAGTAGGGTGAAGGGGAAGGCCGCATGGGCTTAAGCATGGAGGGGACATGAGGCAAACTTGCCATAAGTGAAAATTGGAATAGGGATTATTGTTGTTCATTTGCTAAATCATCTCTGAATCTTTGCAACATGCCAGAATTTGCACTGGAATTTGTGCAAACTGATGTCCATTGAGTCAGTGATGTCATCCAACTGTCTCATCCTCTGTCACCCCCTTTTCCTTCTGCCTTCAGTTTTTCTCAGCATCAGGGTCTATTCCAGTGAGTCACCTTTTTGCATCAGGTGGCCAAAGTATTGGAGCTTCAGCTTCAGCATCAGCCCTTCTAATGAATATTCACGGTTGCTCTCCTTTAGGAGAGACTGGTTGGTCCTCCTTGCTGTCCAAGGGACTCTCAAGTCTTCTCCAGCACCACAGTTAGAAAGCATCACTTCTTTGGTGTTCAGCCTTCTTTATGGTCCAGTTCTCACATCCATATGTGACTACTGGAACAGCCATAGCTTTGACTAGATGGAATTAGGGATGGAACAAGTGAAAAAGTTAAAAGAGGAATATAGATTTACCTGGGGAATGTAAATGAGGTTTCTTCATCTTTTTGCTTATTTTTGCCTTAATTATAGTCTGAATTTCATTCCTATATATTCTGTCTTAATATGTTTATATTGAAGGTTGTCATCAACCATTATTCCTTCTCCAAAATAATGTTTCTTATAAAAGTTTACAACACAGGATCCTTTTCCTTTTAGGAGTGGTTTATTCTGAAGCAATAAAGTATATTTGATTTGTGCTGGGGGTCCCAGGTGCTGGTAACATAATTGTTGAGTGTTGGCTTCTGATATTTTCCATGCAGGTGATTTTATAAACAATCACCAACTGATATAGTTCAGTATTTCTGTAGATTACATTTATTTTTGTTGTTGGAATATGTTAGTAAAGGGAAAGATTTGGAGAGATTCTTGGCTGCTTTCTGAACACTGGCATTTTACAGATGTATTAGAGGTTGCTGGATTGCAGAATTACTTGCATAGTTTTAGATATTTTATTACAGTGTTTCAGGTACTTTATTGCTATAATCCTTCAGTGCCCACCAGGTGTTGGGTAATGTAGATAAATACAAAGGCACAGGCCTTCCTTCATACACTCTCCTGAAACATGGAAGCATAACATCTAGGGCATTTCTTGTGACATTCTAATTTATGAGATTGTTTGTTATTTACTAAGCCTAGAAAGAATAAGATATGGAGCTAGTTAAGTTAGAGGCACAAACTGGCAGGATCATTTATTAATACTAAGCGACTCAGCTGTGTTTTGTTCTTTCTGCTGTAATAATGGTGAGTTACTTTTCTCTTTACCATCCCTAGAAGCTTACATTTCTCATTCCAAAGCCTGGCCTCCAGACAGTCATGTGATTGTAAATCCATCCGTCCTATTGGACTGTCACCAACATGATATTGCATCCCTCAGCCTCAGCTGCAAATATGCAGTGAGATGGCGGCTTCTACAGCGGGCCCTTGGTACCTGAAGGGGACTGGTTCCAGGCCCTCCACAGATGCCCATATCTCTTATATCAGATGGGATAATACAGTGAATATAGTCAGCCCTATGTATTTGTGGTTTCACCATCCCCAGATACCAAGGGCTGACTGTATTTGTTTAATGAACCCACTCAGTACTGCTGCTTCTCCAGGGCTGGGGAAGCAAAATCACTCCTTCAAATGTGGGAGCAGTTTTCCCTGCTGGCCCCCTCTAGTGGAAACCTTCTTTAATTTTCCTGTATTCTCCAGAGTCTGTAAGAGGGGCAATCCACTGGGTGTTCTGAAGCTTCTATTTTTGGCTCTGTAACCGAAACTACTATTACCTTAGACTTTGGAACCTAGATTCAGAACATGAAGATTCTTAGAATCATGAAAGATGAAACATCTCTTCTTCATTCTGTAGTAGAAATGACAAAATATGAATATCTCAGAGTTGTTACTTGCTAAGTTGTGTCCGACTCTTTTGCAAGCCCATGAACTGTAGCCCTCCAGATTCCTCTGTCCATGGGATTTCCCAGACAAGAATACTGGAGTGGGTTGCCAATTCCTTCTCCAGGGGATCTTTTCACCTTTTAGATCAAACCCACATCTCCTGCCTTGGCAGGAGAATTCTTACCACTGAGCCACTAGGGAAGCCCCATCTCAGTACAGGATCCTGACACAAAAAGGGAGGGAAAGGTTCAGCACAGGGATAATAGCTGTAAATGGAGTGTATCTTTAAAAATTATGAATTGCCATGTTGTACACATGAAATTTATATAATATTGTACAACTACATCTCAACATTTTTAATGCTAAAAAATGGGAAGATAATACAAAAGGTAAAGAAAGATTCTATGTAAACTCTGCAACTACATAAACACTGAAAAATGAATATTAATAAACTACATCTCCATGCAATTACACTGAGGAATCTTATGACTATAGTAAATATTTTGTTAGAGTGTATAAAATATGCATTGACTGAAATGGCCCATGAAATGGTACCATGAAATACTTTTGATAATACCAGTAAGAACCCCCTCCGGGAGTTTGTGATGGACAGGGAGGCCTGGCATGCTGCAGTTCATGGGGTTGCAAAGAGTTGGACATGACTGAGTGACTGAACTGAACTGAAGAACCCTGAAGGTGAACTCTGTCTGCACTCTTTGTGGAAACAAGGCTGACAAATACAATATTAGCAGACAATATGTAATAGCATATCTGGAACATGGAGTACATTCCATACCATGCGTCATAGTTTTGTGGGAAAGTCTTCAGGAGGTGAGCCTCTTCCATTCATTCACAAAGGGATATGGTAATTAACCTGTCATGTGTTGATGAGAAGACTGGACCAAAATTAGCAGTTCAGTTCAGTTCAGTCGCTCAGTCGTGTCCCACTCTTTGCGACCCCATCAATTGCAGCACGCCAGGCTGCCCTGTCCATCACCAACTCCTGGAGTTCACTCAGATTCATGTCCATCGAGTCAGTGATGCCATCCAGCCATCTCATCCTCTGTCGTCCCCATTTCCTCCTGCCCCCAGTCCCTCCCAGCATCAGAGTCTTTTCCAATGACTCAACTCTTCGCATGAGGTGGCCAAAGTACTGGAGTTTCAGCTTTAGCATCATTCCTTCCAAAGAAATCCCAGGGCTGATCTCCTTCAGAATGGACTGGTTGGATCTCCTTGCAGTCCAAGGGACTCTCAAGGGTCTTCTCCAACACCACACTTCAAAAGCATCAATTCTTCAGCGCTCAGCATTCTTCACAGTCCAATTCTCACATCCATACATGACCACAGGAAAAACCATAGCCTTGACTAGATGGACCTTTGTTGGCAAAGTAATGTCTCTGCTTTTGAATATGCTATCTAGGTTGGTCAAAACTTTTCTTCCAAGGAGTAAGCATCTTTTAATTTCATGGCTGCATTCACCATCTGCAGTGATTTTAGAGCCCCCCAAAATAAAGTCTGACACTGTTTCCACTGTTTCCCCATCTATTTCCCATGAAGTGATGGGACCGGATGCCATGATCTTCATTTTCTGAATGTTGAGCTTTAAGCCAACTTTTTCACTCTCCACTTTCACTTTCATCAAGAGACTTTTTAGTTCCTCTTTACTTTCTGCCATAATGGTGGTGTCATCTGCATATCTGAGGTTATTGATATTTCTCCTGGAATCTTTGTGTTTCTTCCAGTCCAGTGTTTCTCATAATGTACTCTGCATAGAAGTTAAATAAGCAGATTATTTCCTAATTAAGGTGTGAGATACTAAGAGCTTTAAGCATGACAAAAGCTTTGCAAATGGAAAGAAAGGATTCAGTGTATTTAACATTTCATCAAAAATTGCCTGTACTCATTGACAGGCAATTTTGGGTCATTAACCACTCAAAATGACTGGGATAAAATTTGGGATCATTGAAAGAAACTGGGAAGGGAAGCCAGCCTGCAGAGAAAAATGATAGGCTCAGTGCTGACTGTGTGTAGCTGGTGCAGTTGAAAGTGAGAGACTGAAGTTAAGCTGGTTACAATGACAGTTTGATGTGCAAGGGGAAGTTTTGTGCACACAGAAAAAGTATTTAAAGTTACTTGAATTTGAAATTAGGGGCTTCCTGGTCGCTTGGGAAATCCGCCTGTATTGCAGGAGACCGATGAGAATCGCCCCGTTTCAATCCCTGAGTTGGGAAGATTGCTTAGAGAAGGGAATGGCAACCCACTCCAGTATTCTTGTCTCCATGGACAGAGTAGCCTGCTGGGCTACAAGTTCATGGGGTCACAAAGAGACATCACTGAGTGAATTTGAAATTAATACTGAATGTATTAAAATCTAAAATTTGCAATATAATTTTCCTTAACCCCATAAATTAAACTTACAAATATTTTTATTGATAGTTCTCATTCATATAAAATAAGAAAATTTATTTTCAAGGGATGCTTTGATAATTTTTGGTTAATTCAGATTTACCAGATCTATGTGTGAACCCTATTAAACAATGTGCCCTATTTTTACAACACATGTATACACTTGCTACAATTAATTTAATGTTTAAACACTTCACTTGTCTGATTTGGTGGATTTAGAACCCTAACAGGAAAACCATTCCAAATATGAATATTCAATTTCTTATAAATCTAGTAAAGCTTATATATTTGTAAGTACATTTATAATTTCAAAATTTGATGCATATCAATAGTTTTAATATAATTAATAAAATTTAACTTTCAATTTAAAAAATCTCAATCTAAAATTATTTTTACATTTGAAACTGGATTTCAAAGTTAATCTGTTAGATTTTCTAATATTGCTAATTTTTCTCACACATTACAAGCATTAAGAAAATTCAAACATGGATATTATCTTGACCTTTATGCTAAAGTATTTGTACTATGCATTTAATTTATTTCATTTCTGTGTTTAATTCTAAGCTTTTGCAAGGATAAGAACTATCTACTCATAAAGAAAATAATTTGACCCATGTGAGTGGTGTATGGTTTATTATTAACCAGTGATGTTTAAACAGAACAGAGGTCTCAAAAGTCATGTGTTTTCAGAGTGATTCTGCTTGTGTCACAGATGGGCACACTGTGTATTTCTATGGTCAATATAACTACTGGAGAAATCAGACTCCTTCCTCTACAGTGAAGTCTGGTTTCTCTTTGATTCAAATTCCCTTGCATACATCTGCATTCCCACAAAGGTTGCAAAAGCATCCTTTACTACTATTGGATTCTGCCTGTCTTAATTTTCAGGACACTTTAAGGCCACTTAATTTCTTTTTTTTTTTTTTTTGTAGAAGGAATCCTTCACTCTCTATGCAGTGACAGTTAACAGTCTCACAAACCTCTTCAATGCCTTCTGAATTCTCTATTCTTTTCTTGTTTTCCAGCGTCTCTTCTATTGGGTTAGGCCCCACCTCTAAATATTTTAATATCTTCCATTGAGTTGTATATACCTCACTACCATCATCTTAACTCAGCCGTCACTTTCAGTCACTCCACTGAAAAATTTAGAGAGGTTTGGAATGGTCTTTGTAAAAACGTGGGTGAAGTCTATTTTCATAGAAATGTGCTTGTGGAGATATTGCTGGTAGGAATGTAAATTGGTGCTGGTCAATTTATGAAGGTTCCTCAAAGAAATAAAAATAGAGCTACCATATGATACAGCAATTCCACTGCTATGTGTATTTCTGAAGGAACAAAATCACTATTCTGAAGAGACAGCTGCACCTCTGTGTTCATAAGAGCACTAGTTACCACAGCCAAGACATAGAAACGAACTAAGTGTCCACTGGTAGATGAATGGATAAAGAAAATGTGGCATATGTATAGACTGGAATGCTATTTTGACATGAAAAAGGAGGGAATCCTGCCATTTGCAATAAAGTGCATGAACTTTGAGGGCATAATGCTAAGTGAAATAAGTCAGACAGAGAAAGACAACTATTGTCTTATTTAGACATATCAGTTCAGTTCAGTTCAGTCGCTCAGTCGTGTCCCACTCTTTGTGACCCCATCAATCGCAGCACACCAGGCCTCCTTGTCCATCGCCAACTCCTGGAGTTCACTCAGACTCACATCCATCGAGTCAATGATGCCATCCAGCCATCTCATCCTCTGCCATCCCCTTCTCCTCCTGCCCCCAATCCCTCCCAGTATCAGGGTCTTTTCCAATGAGTCAACTCTTCGCATGAGATGGCCAAAGTACTGGAGTTTCAGCTTTAGCATCATTCCTTCCAAAGAAATCCCAGGGTTGATCTCCTTCAGAATGGACTGGGTGGATCTCCTTGCAGTCCAAGGGACTCTCAAGGGTCTTCTCCAACACCACACTTCAAAAGCATCAATTCTTAAGCGCTCAGCTCTCTTCACAGTCCAACTCTCACATCCATACATGTCCACAGGAAAAACCATAGCCTTGACTAGACGGACCTTAGTCGGCAAAGTAATGTCTCTGCTTTCAATATGCTATCTAGGTTGGTCATAACTTTCCTTCCAAGGAGTAAGCATCTTTTAATTTCATGGCTGCAGTCACCGTCTGCAGTGATTTTGGAGCCCCAAGAACATAACACTTTTCCCACTGTTTTCCCATCTGTTTCCCATAAAGTGATAGGACCAGATGCCATGATCTTCATTTTCTGAATGCTGAGCTTTAAGCCAACCTTTTCACTCTCCTCTTTCACTTTCATCAAGAGGCTTTTCAGTTCCTCTTCACTTTCTGCCATAAGGGTGGTATCATCTGCATATCTGAAGTTATTGATATTTATCCTGGCAATCCTGATTCCAACTTGTACTTCTTCCAGCCCAGCGTTTCTCATGATGTACTCTGCACATAAGTTAAATAAGCAGGGTGACAATATACAGCCTTGATACACTCCTTTTCCGATTTGGAACCAGTCTGTTGTTTCATGTCCAGTTCTAACTGTTGCTTCCTGACCTGCATACAGGTTACTCAAGAGGCAGGTCAGGTGGTCTGGTATTCCCATCTCTTTCAGAATTTTCCACAGTTTATTGTGATCCACACAGTCAAATGCTTTTGCATAGTCAATAAAGCAGAAACTGAACCCATAGAAATATAGTTCAAATTTGTAATTGTTGGAGGTGGGGATAGTGGGGTGGGACAATTAGATAAAGGTGCTCAAAAGGTATAACTTTCCAGTTATAAGAGAAACAAGTTCTGGGGATGAAATACACAACATGGTGACTATAGTTAATAATACTACGTGTGTATCTGTAAGTTGCTATGAGAATAGATCTCAAAAAAGTTCTCATTACAAGGAAAATAGTTTTTAATTATTTGAGGTGATGAATGTTAGCCAAACTTATCGTGGTAAGCATTTTTTAATAGACATGTACAAACATACATATGTCAAAGTGTACAAACATACATACGTCAAAGTGTACAAACTTGTAAGTTATATGTTATATTTCCATGTATAATAACATATATGGGAAAAATGAAAGAAATGAGTGCAGGTGGAAATGAACAGAGCAAATGATAGAGCCTTAAGTGTTGCCAAAGTTTAAGAGTCAAGGAAAGAAAAGGTCACAAGAAACAGAAAGAGTGGTTGGAGATATGGGAGAAGATCCAGGATTCACATGAAAACCCAAAATGGAAAGAGCTTCCAGAAATGGAGGCAGGTGAATAGTTTCAAAGAACCAAGTCATGTGAGATTAGGAACGGAATAAGTCTTAAGATTAGAAACAACCTAGTTGAGAATGGGCCTTGATTTAAGTTATGATCCTGACATAATTTCCAAGTTACTCTCAAAAACTAAATAATGGAGATGATTGAAAGCGGACTTCTTGAAGGCATTGCTATTGTGCAAGGCTGAAGGGTAGTCACAATTGCCTTTAAGCCTATGAATAAAAATGAACAGCTGTTTTTATACTGCAAAGTGTTTTCATGAAAGCAAATATGTTTAAAGAACTCACATAAAAGAAACAGCCATTAAACATGGAAAAGAATATCTTAGAAGTTGTGGAGTATATGGCCTTGCTGCTGCTGCTAAGTCACTTGAGTTGTGTCTGACTCTGTGCGACCCCATTGACGGCAGCCCACCAGGCTCCGCCGCCCCTGGGATTCTCCAAGCAAGAACACTGGAGTGGGTTGCCATTTCCTTCTCCAATGCATGAAAGTGAAAATTGAACATGAAGTTGCTTAGTCGTGTCTGACTCTTAGTGACCCCATGGACTGCAGCCCACCAGGTTCCTCCATCCGTGGGATTTTCCAGGCAAGAGTATTGGAGTGGGGTGCCATTGCCTTCTCCAATGCATAAAAGTAAAAAGTGAAAGTGAAGTCATTCAGTCGTGTCCGACTCTTAGTGACCCCATGGACTGCAGCCTACCGGCTCCTCTGTCCACGGGATTTTCCAGGCAAGAGTATTGGCGTGGGTGCGATTGCTTTCTCCAGTATTTGGCCTTAGATGTCTTGAAAAGTGCTTAGAAAATCATTGTAAGTATATGTGTATATGGCCTTCCCTTGTGGCTGAGCTGGTAAAGAATCCACCCGCAATGCTAGATACACGGGTTTGATCTCCAGGGTTGGGAAGATCCCTGGAGAAGGGGAAGGCTACCTGCTCCAATATTCTGGCCTGGAGAATTCCACAGACTGTATAGTCCATGGGGTCGCAGAGAGTCGGACACGACTGAACAACTTTCACTACATGTATGTATTGGGTTGGCCAAGAAGTTCGCTCAGGTTTTTCCATAACTAAATGCATTCGGGTTTTCCCATAAAACCATAGTTATGGAAAAACCAGAACAAAACTTTCTGGCCAACCTGATATGTATTAATATGATCATTTCAGAAAAGCAGGAAGGTGAAATGATATCTAAATTCTTTAAAAAGCCTTATTATTGATGCTTACGTGTAAAGGAATTGAATAATGTGTCTGAAATGCCAACCAGAATTCCCAGACATAAAGAGTATTCAAGTAATATTAATCATTCTGTCACCAGCTCTAGATACAGCTTCATTCATTTCGAAATTTATGTACATGCACTGTCCCAGGTACTAGGGATGAATCTTACCAACACTCCTCATTATTCTAAACAAATATATGCCTAAAATAACTGCAGTTTGCTAGTAGTTATGAAGAAACCAAATAAGGGGCAGAAGTGCAGATCCCTTGAAAGGACAGTGAAGAGGGCTCCTTCAGAAACATCTTTGACTGATATGATCTGATACGTGAGCAGAGCACATACTCTTGTTAAACTGCCATAGAGAACAAATAAAGTTTGTAGCCAGATCTCTCCTTATTTTCCTTTTGCCAGGACAAGGCTAGTTGATTTGTGAGAATTTCAAGTTGCTCTTAGTGAATGACTATAGTCAGTAGTGTTTTCACCTAGGGGAAAAAAAATCTACTCTTGGCTTGTGTTGAATTTTAACACTCAGAACCCAGCGTGAATTTGTAACTCCAGTCCACTAGATTTCTTTTTCTGGTACAAATAACCTCACATATTAAAAGTTTTATTTACATTTGGCTTGCCTTTAGATAGAAAAATTAACTAAGTCCCCAAGTCTGAATTCTACCTTCTATAAACGTAGTGTCTAGGAATAAAAGATGAGATGTCTTGATTTATACCAGCTGGAAAGGCTGGCTATGTTTTCATTTTTCTCAAGGCTTTCAAGTCATTTCCTTGAACAAAATCAACCAGCTATGCACTTTGAGTACCTTTTGCAACACTTTTTATGAGCAATTTTTAAGGTCCATTAAGCCAGCATTGTACTTTTACATCTGTATTTTAAGTTTTGCTTTCCTTCTTATTTTTCATACATAGTTTGTTAGGTGAACACAAATTATTCAAGTGCTATTTCCATCTGAAATCCTACTAAAGAAAACTGGTTGGAGCTGAAAGGACTTCCATGAATTAGTTATCACCAGGGAGATGATAAAATAGATCTAAGATGCCACTGATCATTTCTAAATATGTGTGCACATCTAGGGAAAAGGGAACATAATATTCTTGCTGTACATGTAAGAGTTTGAATGTTTCAGGTCATGTCTAACATGTTCTAAAGGTCCTTTTGGTACATTTGTGTGTGTGTGTTAGTCTCTCAATTGTGTCCAAGTCTTTATGACCCCATGGACTGTAGCCTACCAGACTCTTCTGTCCATGGAATTCTCCAGGCAAGAATACTGGAGTGGGTTGCCATTTCCTTCTCAGAGGTTCTTCCCAACTCAGGCTTTGAGCCTGGGTCTCCCGCATTGCAGGCAGATTGTTTACCATCTGAACCACAAGGGAAGTCCTTTGGTACATTTAGTAAATTATCAATATGAATTACTCTCATGATATTCTAGAAAGGTAAGTGCTATCCTCACTTTACAGATTAAAATGTTGAAATTTAATCTGACTAGAAAATGAATGGAACAGCATTGAAATCTAATTTTCCTTCCTTGATAGCTTTTTTGGTGATTCTACATGACTCTGGGCTTCCCGTGTGGCTCGGTGGCAGAGACCCTACCTGCCAGGGCAGGAGATGTGGGCTCGATCCCTGGGATGGGAAGACCCCCTGGAGAAGGAAGTGGCTGCACACTCCAGCATTCTTGCCAGGGAAATCCCATGGACAGAGGAGTCTGGTGGGCTACAGGCCACAGGGTTGCAAAGAGTCGGACACAGCTTGGTGACTGAACACACATGCATGCATATCACTATGAAGTGAGGCTAGATACCAGCCTCAGCCTGCATAATTGGATATAATCCATAAGGGAATGAACAATAACGCTAGTTACAGCTTTCAAAAACCTAGCATTATTTCTGGGCTGGGAATTTCCTCGTGGGAATGGGAACTGGAATTTCTCTATCTCCAGAGAATTTCTGTTGTGACCCCAGCAGCCTAAGAAAGCATCTCCACTGGGGTTGAGGGTAAAGCAAATGAAGGGCTGACTCATGGAACAGGCAGATACCTGATGCTTTGCAGTGCATCCTGTCTTAGAAGTTCCTGAAGAAGATGCAAATTAAGGGGAAAACCCGGAAGAGGAACATATGCGTTCCAGGAAATGAAAAGCAGCTCCTTGGCCTTGGGCCGCGAGAACTCTGGGCCTTTCGGCTCTGCCATCGGCGCCACTGCCTGCTGCTGCTTCGCCCTTGGCCGGCTCCGAGCGGGGCGTCTCCACTGGTGGCTCTCTGCTTCCCTTCCCTACCCACTCCTGGTGAGGGGGATCATCACTAAGGTTCCCCAAGCACCAGTACGTGGTGTGATTTCTTGTGGTGACCTAGGTAGCCAGCTCTCACTGGGCTCTTGCTGCCCCAGCTAGTGTATTTGAGAAGGCTGGAGTCTTGGCCACTAAGAACCCTTGGAACTCAGGCCCCCTTTGCTCCATCCCCACCTCTGTACCGGGTCCGATCATGCTTTTCAGTCCTTCATGGTCCTGGCCCCAAGTTGCAAACTGGTGGTATTCGACTAGCTCTGAGCAGAAAACATTCCCCATCTACTGCCTTGTGTTTAAAAATAGTTTAAAGCCACAAATATTTAAAAATTACGAGAGCTAATGTAAAATGTTGGATTTCATACTTCTTTTAAAAATGCAAGAACTGGCATTATCAAGTCCTTAGACCTCAAGGCAAACAGCTTGGTCCAGCTTAGCTGGGCAGCTTCCTGTAGGTGGGGCATATATGTCTCAGTTTTTGCGCTTCCTACCTCCCCTGTGTTATACCCTGATCTCTCTACTCGCGTGTTTCAGGCCAGGATCCTGGAGGCATCTGAGCTTGCAGGGTCTTCCTAGACACTCAAATCACAAAGTCCAGTTTACTTGCCTGGATATTGCCTAGATATTGAGTCCTTTTTGAGATACAAATTCCTATCTTCCTCTTGAGAAGTGTAAGAGAGGAGGGAAATAAAACACACCTGTTACATTTTACTCATCCTAACCACATACAAGGAAAGAAACTTGCTTAGAAAAGATGAAACACTTCTGTTATGGATACATAACTTAAAAGTGTTAGTCTCTCAGTCATGTCTGACTCTTTGTGACCCCACGGACTGTAAGCCACCAAACTCCTCTGTCCATGAAATTCTCTAGGCAAAAATACTGGAGTGGGTAGCCATTCCCTTCTCCGGGGATCTTCCCGACCCAGGGATTGAACCTGGGGTTTGGGGAGGGGCAGATTCTTTACCATTTGAGTCACCAGGGAAGCCCAACAGAGCTTAAGTCAGGGTTTAAATTCAGGACTTTCAGCCTCCAGAGTCCAAATGTTTTCCATTACACCATGAAAGAATGCACTGTAAAGTAAAAGCTAACATTTTCTACCCTAAAAGGAGATTTTTAGTGATTCCATCTGCAAATATTTAACTTCACCTATGAGAAGAGAAACTCAAATGATCATTTGCCAAAAGACTGAGCAGACTGTCAATCCTTGTGTTCTTTTTTTTGTTCTAGCCTCCCACTTGACAACCAAATTACAATGGAGTATAATACATATATTTTCATTATTTATATGCAACTGTTTATATTCCAAATGACTATGATCTGAAGATTGCTGTGTGTCTGTGTGATGTCAAGCACACAAAGACATATATAAATGTCTCCCATGGTTGGTGTTACTTTTCCAAACAGGTATCTTCCATTAAAATAAACTATAGTCAGAGTATAGTGTAAATTTCTATAAAAATACATTGTTAGAAAGATTTTACTCATACAATAATAATGATGCAAGTTTACAAACTTTTCTATTCATAATTTAATTTTATGGCTGAAATATAGAAGTTTCTTTTAATGCTCTTTTTTTTTTAATTAGAGTATATTTCAGTTCAGTTAAGTCACTCAGTCATGTCCAACTCTTTGAGACCCCCGTGGACTGCAGCACACCATGCTTCCCTGTTCATCACCAACTCCCAGAGTTTGCTCAGACTCATGTCCATCAAGTCAGTGATGCCATCCAACCATCTCATCCTCTGTCATCCCCTTCTCCGCCTGCTTTCAATCTTTCCCAGCATCAGGGTCTTTTCTAATGAGTCGGTTTTTCGTATGAGGTGGCCAAAGTACTGGAGTTTCAGTTTCATCATCAGTCCTTCCAGTGAATATTCAGGACTGATTTCTTTTAGGATTGACTGGTTTGATCTCCTTGTAGTCCAAGGGACTCTCAAGAATCTTTCCAATGCCATAGTTCAGAAGCATCCATTCTTCAGTGCTCAGCTTTCTTTATATATAAAGACTATAAATGCAAATGTATAAAGAATATACATGTGAACAGCATAGTTGCTTTACAGTACTGTGTTTGTGCCATAAGTGAATCAGCTATATATTTACATATATCTTCTCTGTTTTTGATTTCCTTCCAATTTAGGTCACCACAGAGCACTGAGTAGGTCCCTGTGCTAGACAGCAGGTCCTCATTTGCTATCTGTTTTGTACATATCAATTATATTTTGTGTGTGTGTGTGTTGCGTGTGTCAATCCCAGTATCCCAGTTCATTCCACTCCTTCTTTCCCCCTTGGTGTCCATACATTTTTCTCTACATCTGTGTCTCTATGAAACATAGAAGATTTAAGAATTTTTAATCTTTTCAATTTTGCTTGATAATGAAAAAAAACCTGCTATTGACTAAAATAAAAGCAAAACTAAAATGTTTTCATAATATTTCAAAACATTCCCCCAGAAAGATTTCCTAATTGTTAACAGTCAGTGTTTCACCAGATATCTTGCGAATTGACATACGAAGTGAATCATCGCAGGTGGCAATCCTGAGTAATCAATAAGACTTTATATATATCATAGTCTTTTAATAAAATAAGGAAGTATACAAGTAATTTTAGAAACAATTAGCTCCAAAATCATTAACTTTGTCTTAGAATTTTATTTTCTACAAATAATTCTAGCTTTCCAAGAATTCACTGTAGATGAAGTTGTTAAGACTTTACTGGGACACTTACTTTCAGGTCACACATGTTGGTTTTGAGTGTTAACAACGAAGAAATATTTCTGGAGGGAACTTTTATCTACATTCCACAAATAATGATCATGCCACACTCCCAAAACCCCTCCCCGCATATACCACATGGCTTGTATGAGACCAGACAGCTGCAATTCTTGATATTCTGTGCATCTGCGGCAACTTACTAATGCCTTTAGAAAGGATGCTCTGAGAGACAAAGAGTCCATGGGAATCCCCATAAGGCTATTGGTTGATTTTTCCGCAGAAACTTTGCAGCCCAGAAAGTAATACATGATGTTTTCAAAGTCCTTCAAGGAAAAATCCTGCAACCTAGGATATTCTACTGAGCAATATTCTTATTCAGAGTAGAAGGAGAAAGAAAGTATTTCTCAGGAAAGCAAAAACTAAAAGAGCTCAGAAATACTAAACCTACCCTAAAATAAATATTGAAAGTTCTTCTCTAAATAGAAAAGAATCAAGAACCTATAGTAAAGGGAAATCACAATAGGAAAGGTAAAAATATAAAGAATTGAAGCTCACTTAAATAGGCCGATACATAGATTAAAAAACAACCAAAAACTTTGTAAACGTGATTATACCTACAATTAACAACAAAAGGGTAAACATGAAGGTGTAAAATAGGACATCAAAATTTAAAAAATGTGGAGGAAGGAAGTATAAAAGTGTAGTTCTTTTAGGTTTTGTTTGAACTTACTTGACTATCAGTTTAAAGCAGGTAGATACAGATATAGTTATGGGTCAACATACTTGGAACCCAGGGTAACCACAGATCTCAAGCACACAATAGATTCACAAACACCAAAAGAAAGGAACTCAAGCATGCTACAAAATAAAAAGATCAAACCACAGAAGGAAAAACAAAAAGAAGAAATTAAAAAAGAAATACAAAATCAACTAGAAAATAAGGTTTAAAATTGGCAGTGAGTAGAAACCTATTGATAACCATCTTTAAAAAAAAATTTATTGGAATACAGTTGATTTACAATTTTGTGTTTGTTTCAGTATACAGCAAAGTAAATCGGACATACTCCTCTCTCCACCCTTTTTTAAGATTCTTTTCTCATGTGGGCCATGCCAGAGTGGGGAGGAGAGTTCCCTGCGCTGTACAGCAGGGCCTTGCCAGTTACTGCTGCACTGATCACAGTGCACACATGTCAGTCCTGATCTCAGGCTGCAGTTTAGCCCCACCTTCCCTTATCCCCTGGTAGCCGTGGTTCGTTTTTATACACTGGTGACTCTACTTCTGTTCTGTAAATAAATTCATTTGCAACTTTAATTTATATTCCACATGTGAGCAGTATCATATGATACTCATCTTTCTGTGTCCAGCTCACTTCACTCAGTGTGACAGTCTCTAGGTCCATCCATGTTGCTGCAAACGGCCACTTTTTCTTTTTTATGGCTGAGTAATATTCCACATTTACAAAAATATATATATATATATATATATATATATACACATACCACATCTTCTTTATTTGTTCCTGTGTTGAGGACATTTATGTTGCTTCAGTGTCCTGGCTATTGTAAATAGTGCTGCACTGGACATTGACATATATCTTTTTGAATTATGCTTTTCTCCAGGTATATTCCCAAGAGTGGGATTGCTGGGTCATATAGTTCTGTTTCTATTTTATTAAGGAACCTCTGCACTGTTCTCCATAGTCACTGTACCACCACCAGTTTACATTCCCACCAACAGTGCTGGAGGGTTCCCTTCCTCTATACCCTCTCTAGTGTTTATTTTTGTAGATTTTTGCTGAGAGCCACTCTAACCAGGATGAGGTAATACCTCGTAATTTTAATTTGCATTTCTCTAGTAATTAGTGATGTTGGGCATCTTTTCATGTGCTTTTAGGCCATCTATGTATCTTCTTCAGAGAAATGTCTGTTTAGATCTTCTGCCCAGTTTTTATTGGGTGATTTAATATTCTTGATATTAAGCTACATGAGCTGTTTGTATATTTTGGAGTTTAATTTATTGTCAGCTGCTTCATTTGCAAATATTTTCTCCCATTCTGAGGGTTCTCTTTTGTTTGTTTGTGGTTTCCTTTGCTGTGCAAAAACAATTACTTAAATGCCAATGGCCTAAATGCTCTGATTAAAAGGCATAGGATGGCAGATTGAATTTTTAAAAATTTAACCTACAATATGCTGCCTATAAGAGACTCACTTCAGGGCAAAAGACACACAGGTTGAAAATGAAGAGATAGAAAAATACAGTTCATGTAAATGGAAATGACAAGAAAGTTGGGCTAGCAATGCTCATATCAGAAAAAAAGTAGATTTTAAAACAAAGGCCATACAGAAAGACAAAGTAGGGCATTACATAATGATAAAGAGATCAGTGCAAGAAGAGGGTATTATATTCATTAACGTACATTTACCCAATAGATGCTTACAGGAGTGCTGTCACTTCAGTCATACCCAGCTCTCTGCGACCCCGTGGACTGCAGCCCCCCAGGCTCCTCTGTCCGTGGGACTCTCCAGGCAAGAATGCTGGAGTGGGTTGCCATGCCCTCCTCCAGGGGATCTTCCGAACCTGGGGACTGAATCTGAGTCTTTCATATCTCCTGCATTGACAGGCGGGTTCTTTACCACTAGCACCGCCTGGGAAGCCCAAGAGAACAAATAGTCACAGAGATAAGGGGAGAGCTTGGCAGGAGTGATGCTGTGGGAGACGTTAGCACACCACTGACATCAGCTGACAGATCGTCCAGACGAGAGGTCAGCAGGCACGAATGTCGTGAATGACACAACGGATTAGTTTCACTTAATTGATACTTACAGGATCTTACATCTAAAAAAAACAAACAAAACCCTCAGAATACACATTCTCTTTAATAATGCATCAGATATTCTCTAGGATAGACCACAACTTAGTCACAAAAACAGTTCAAATGAGTTTATGAAAACAGAAATTATTCAAAACATCTTTCTGACCACAATTGTATGAAACTAGAAACCAACAAACAGAAAGAAGAATGTAAACAAAAACAAACACAAGGAGGCTAAACCAAATCAGACTGAAAAACAAATTTGTCACTGATTCAATAGAAAAAGAAATAAGAAAGTTCTTCAAGACAAGTGACAATGAAAATGCAACTATACTAAATCTATGAGACGCAGCAGAAGCATTTCTAGAGGGAAGTTCAGAGCAGTGTAGGCTTTCCTCCAGAAACAAAAAAATCTCAAATAGACAACATAACCTACCACCTCAAAGAACTAGAAATGAAGAACAAACAAAACTCACAGTCAGCAGAAGGTATAATAAAGATAAGAGATGAAATAAATATCATAGAGATTTAAAAAATAGAATATATCAATAAAACCAAGAGTTGGTATTTTGAAAAGATAAAACTGACAAACCTCTAACCAGATTTACTAAGAAAAGAGAGAAAACCCAAATAAGCAAAATAGGAAATCAAAGAGAAGAAATAAGTGATACCATAGAAATATAAAAAGTCATAAGAAAATACTATGAACATATGCTAACAAATTGGGCAACCTAGAAGAAATGGACAAGCTTCTAGAAACATACAGCCTGCCAAAACTGAGTCAAAAAGAAACAGAATTTGGAACAAACTGATCACTAAAAGTGAAATGGAATCTGTTAAAAAAAAAAAAAATTCCTGCAAACAAAAGTCCAGGACCAGATGGCTTTACTGGAGAAGTCCACCAAACACATAAAAAACATACACCAATCCTTTTCAAGCTACTTCAAAAGACTGAGGAGCAAGGAAGTTTCCCACAGTCATTTTGTGAAGCTATCATCACCCTGTGGCCAAAACCAAACAAAGACTACAAAAAGAATATTATAAGCCAATATCTTTGAATATATGGGCTCCCTGATAACACAGCTGTAAAGAATCCACCTGCAATGCAGGAGATCCCAGTTTGATTTCTGGGTTGGGAGGATCCCCTGGAGAAGGGATAGGCTACCCCCAATCCAGTATTCTTGGGCTTCCCTGGTGGCTCAGTTGGTGAAGAATCCACCTGCAATGAGGGAGACCTGGGTTCATTCCCTGGGTTGGGAAGATCCCTTGGAGGAGGGCATGGCACCCCACTCCAGTACTCTTGCCTGGAGAATCCCCATGGACAGAGGAGCCTGGCAGGCTGTAGCCCACAGAGTCTCAAAGAGCTGGGCACGACTGAGTGACTAACTACGCAGCACATCTTTGAATGTGGATGTAAAATCTTTAACAACATATTTCCAAATCGAATTCAGTAATCCATAAAAAAATCAGATATTACTTGGAAATATTATATTTGCAATGACTGCAATGTTTTAAGAGGTTATTTATTAATATTATTTGCATATGGCCTTACTATTTTCAGCTCTCTGAACTATCAGTTTTACCCTTTACATTTTATTTTCTCGAAGACCTTCTTGATTCAAATTTGATATATTTAATTTCTTGAAAAGCTGATTGTGTGTGTGTTTGCTTGTTTTTTTGCCTATAGTTCCCATTTAGCATGGATTATAGAAAAAATTATTCTTTATACTTGCTATTTGGATACAACAAAGGCTGAAGATTTGTAACTCTGTAGAGAACCTCTGTTGTCACATGGCTGTGACCACCTCCATCTCTCCCTCAATCAATGCTAGATGAAATAGTTCCAGAGAGTTCAGTGGAATTAACTTTTTATAGCAAAGTTTAGGAAGTTGTTATTTTAGTTTGTCTAAAGTCCCCAAAGATCAGTTACCCCCATAAGGTAAATACTCAGCTACTGCAGTGGTAAAAGTGAGCCCCATCTGTGGGTCATCTCTAGTTTTGTTCTTATCTGCATAAAAATCTGCTAGTTAGAATCTGATTCTGATGCAGTTCTTGCCCTGATGGTTACAACCGTTTCCATTTTGGAAATAGAAACTTCAACAGAGCTCTAATTAAGTCTGGGATGGTAACTTACCATCTTGATTTCATGGACAACCAACACCGAACATTTAGCAACCTTGATCAAAGACCACAGTGAAGTTTCCTTTCCATGAAGCAAAACAAAGCAAAGCAAAAATTAAGTTTACATCTAAAAATTCAGCGATTCACTAATACATCAGCAAATAAGTAAGACTTTGATGCTCGGATGTTTGCGTAACCTCTAGGTTTTACTTTTTTTCCACCAGACAGCAACTTTATGAGTTTAACTTTAAATATTAATTCAACAAACACTGGACACCTCGCGTGAATCGGATGCTAACTTAAACAAAAGGAATCGTTTGTTGCAATACAGGGAAATACAGACGTGGGCATGTAAGAGACTAGGAAAGGATAGGTTCGCATGCTTGAGCTTTATGGACTTATTTTCCTTTCTTTTTATTGTATTTTAAAGAATATATTTATTGTATAAGATTCACCTGGGAAGCAACACCTAGAAGCTGCCCTTCATCGCCTCATCCACATCTACACCTCAGCACTTACCACTAGTCCTGATGGTGTCTGTCCTATGAATTGATATACGTCTGGTGTGTGCGTGTGTGCATGTATGCTCAGTTGTATCCAACTCTTTGTGACCCCATGGACTGTGGCCCACCAGGCTCTCTCTGTCCATGGAATTTTTCAGGAAATAATACTGGAGTGGGTTGCCATTTCCTCCTCCTTGGGGATCTTCCCGACCCAGAGGTTGAACTTGAGTCTCTTGTGTCTCCTGCATTAGCAGGAGGATTCTTTTACCACTGCGTCACCTGAGAAACCCCAGGGAGAAGCATGTAAGTTTTACATATGGGATCATACTGTATGAATTGTTGTCATTTGGTTTTATTTAATGATAAGAGTATGGGCGATAATTCTATAGGTCTCATTCATCCTCTACATATAGGACTTATTCACCATCTCAAGAAAAACTATTATAGGATGTCTTCATAGGTATTTATTTTATTCTGTTTTGTTTTCCAATAATGTTCATCATTGTAAATATATGTTTGTGCACATTTGCAAAATATTTCTAAAGAATAGATTTTTATTAGTGGACTTAAGTGAAAAATATTCATTTAACATTTGACAAATTCTTGTCAAATTGGCTTCAAATAGGCTTTACCAATTTATATTCATATCTATGGTATATGAAAAAACTGATGTCTTGCATCCTCACCAATACATTATACAGTATTAGTCAGTCTAATGGAAATAAACATCATTTCAATTTGTATTTCCTTGATTTTTCAAAGGTCTTTTTTGCTTTCTTGGACCATTAAAATTTCATCTTCTTTGAATTGCTTGCTCACGTCCTTTGTATTAGTTTTCTACTCAGTTCTTTAGTTTTTCTCATATCAAATTCTTAAACCTTTTTAAAAACATATTTCTTGATATTAAAATCTTCTCTCTGTTAAATATGACACTCATCTATTTTTTGGTTTTGGTCCCTATGGATGTCTTGTAATGCTATAAGATCAAATCAGTTGTCTTTTCCTTTATGGCTGTTTCGTTTAGTCAGTTTTAGGAAAATCTTTGTCATGTTATAATCATAAACTATATTTCCTTTATTTTCTTCTGTACTTCTATAGTTTTGCTTCTTAAATCAAGTGAGCTGTGTTTTTAAAGATTAGTTACATCAACTATGTAAAGAAGACTTAGAAAGCTTCTCTAAACATTTGAGGCAAATGTCTTTGTTTTTAAAAATCAAATAAGAAACAGTCCCCTGTCCTTTTAAATTCCTAAAGACATACTCTGTGTCATATCCCTTACTACATTCAAATGTGAACTCGTCTTCCCTCTTGTTTATTTCCTCTTCCGGTCTGCTGGGAATCGAGGTTTCTCTAGCTAGTCGCCTGAAAACGTCATCCTTCTCATGTTTTCTGACCTGCGCTGAAGACTGTGAAACCATGATCCTCCTTAAACCTGCAATAATGAAAGCTGCTTCCTAGGAAAACTCAGACAATACCTTTAGGGAAAAAAATGAAAAAAACAGAAGACAGATCATAAGGGCCACCTAAGGACTAAGTAAGTCTTAGACAAACGTAAAATATTTTCTTTGCTACTTGTTAAAGAAAGGGACAAAAGTGAAGCAAAAAGCCCTTCCTTGCCATATCTTGGTAAATCCAACCAAAACTGACTTCTCTACCCTTTCCCCCTGAGTGGAGATCTAATAAAAATCAACACTCTGGCCTGCTAATGTAGCAAGTGGCACACCTTCAATTACGTCAGAATTTACTACTTGTCAGTAAAATTCAGTTTTAAAATTGTTGTTCTTTTCTTTGCTGTTCTCCACAGTCCTGATCTTGAGATAAGCAAAATGCTAGCATCTATAACAGGAAATATAAAAGTACTTTATCTTGGAACTCTGCTTAATAACCTAGAAAAATCTTTTTGAGTAATCTTATTTCAATGGCTTTGTACATTTCATATTATACTTATCCTCAAGAACAAAGTGTTCTGTTCTCTACATCTTTTTTTTTTTCATTATCTATGAGACCACTAAAGAAAAGTATTAAAAACTGCTTTAGTGAAGAATTTAATAAACTTAAACAAAAACATGACCTTTATCTTGGCTAGAGATAAAAACAAAAACTCCATGAACAAATTAGCTCTTCATGTAAGAATGGGATATGGGAATTTTGCATTCCCCTGATTTAATCCCCAATTCCGAGCTCCGCTAGACAACCATTCATGTGACAGCTTTGAACATTGGTTTGGCTTTCATTAAGAGGGCCTCTGACTCCCCTGATCTCTTTTGAAGTGAGTGTTGAAGTAAGTCTGATCCTGGTGGTATAGTCACTTGTCAGTATCAAATAAGACCTCTGCCACCTACTCAGTACCGGCCTGGTGCTATGCGCTCTTGACTGCTGAAGCCTTTAAGATGTTTGCTTGTTCAAACAGCTGGACCACGTGCTGTTGGTGGGGTGCAGAGCATACTTTGTTGCCAGCCATCTAGACTGAGAGTATATAACTCCCCAAACTGCCCCAGCTAACCTCTTCAAAAAGACTTCAGTCTCACCATACTATATTTGCATTACTTAAGGGGGATGGAGCTGAATCAGTGGTCAGAAGTCACCATGATGACTTATCTTCAAAGGATACTTTAGTCTTAGTTATTGTCTGCTAGAATCATATGATAATGGTGATTTTTAACTGTAGAATTCAGTACAAAATATAACTGAGTTTTACTTATATGTAAGAGAAATTTATATCCCACAATTAAAATAAAAATTCCTCAGCTCATTTTTTTTTATTGAAATTCTTCTTGGATATTTATTAAACCATGATACTGTTAGGATTTAAAAGCCATTTATATAGAGTCTCAAAGAAGAAAGTCTTGAATCCTCAAATTCCTTAAAATGCATGGGTAATATTCTTGCCTGGGAAATCCCATGGGGTCACAAGAGTCGGACACAACTTAGCAACTAAAACACCACAATAGTAACTCATGCTACTTAGGAAAACTTATTCCTGCTCCATTCTAATTTTATCTAATACTGCCTCAGCACTGTTCATTCTAAGCTGATGCTTTCACTTCAGTATTCAGTTATATTTGGGAATGTCTCTCATCAGTTCAGTTCAGTTCAGTTCAGTTCAGTCACTCAGTAGAGTCCGACTTTCGCGACCCCATGGGTTGCAGCACGCCAGGCCTCCCTGTCCATCACCATCTCCCAGAGTTCACTCAGACTCACATTCATCGAGTCAATGATGCCATCTAGCCATCTCATCCTCTGCCGTCCCCTTCTCCTCCTGCCTTCAATCCCTCCGAGCATCAGAGTCTTTTCCAATGACTCAACTCTTCACATGAGGTGGCCAAAGTACTGGAGTTTCAGCTTTAGCATCATTCCTTCCAAAGAAATCCCAAGGCTGATCTTCAGAATGGACTGGTTGGATCTCCTTACAGTCCAAGGGACTCTCAAGAGTCTTCTCCAACATCACAGTTCAAAAGCATCAATTCTTTGGCGCTCAGCCTTCTTCACAGTCCAACTCTCACATCCATACATGACCACAGGAAAAACCATAGCCTTGACTAGATGGACTTTCGTCGGCAAAGTAATGTCTCTGCTTTTGAATATACTATCCAGGTTGGTCATAACTTTTCTTCCAAGGAGTAAGCGTCTTTGAATTTCATGGCTGCAGTCACCATCCTCAGTGATTTTGGAGCCCCAAAAATAAAGTCTGACACTGTTTCCACTGTTTCCCCATCTATTTCCCATGAAGTGATGGGACCGGATGCCATGATCTTTGTTTTCTGAATGTTGAGCTTTAAACCAACTTTTTTCGCTTTCCTCTTTCACTTTCATCAATAGGCTCTTTAGTTCTTCTTCACTTTCTGCCATAAGGGTGGTATCATCTGCATATCTGAGGTTATTGATATTTCTCCCGGCAATCTTGATTCCAGCTTGTGTTTCTTCTAGTCCAGCGTTTCTCATGATGTACTCTGCATATAAGTTAAATAAACAGGGTGACAGTATACAGCCTTGACATACTCCTTTTCCTCTTTGGAACCAGTCTGTTGTTCCATGTCCAGTTCTAACTGTTGCTTCCTGACCTGCATACAGATTTCTCAAAAGGCAAGTTAGGTGGTCTGGTATTCCCATCTCTTTCAGAATTTTCCACAGTTTATTGTGATCCACACAGTCAAAGGCTTTGGCAGAGTCAATCAAGCAGAAATAGATCTTCTTCTGGAGCTCTCTTGCTTTTTCCATGATCCAGCGGATGTTGGCAATATGATCTCTGGTTCCTCTGCCTTTTCTAAAACCAGCTTGAACATCAGGGTGTTCACGGTTCACATATTGCTGAAGCCTGGCTTGGAGAATGTTGAGCATTACTTTACTAGCATGTGAGACGAGTGCAATTGTGCGGTAGTTTGAGCATTCTTTGGCATTGCCTTTCTTTGGAATTGGAATGAAAACTGACCTATTCCAGTCCTGTGGCCACTGCTGAGTTTTCCAAATTTGCCGGCATATTGAGAGCAACACTTTCACAGCATCCTCTTTCAGGATCTGAAACAGCTCCACTGGAATTCCATCACCTCCACTAGTTTTGTTCATAGTGATGCTTTCTAAGGCCCACTTGACTTCACATTCCAAGGTGTCTGGCTTTAGATTGGTGATCACATCATCATGATTATCTGGGTAATGAAGATCTTTTTTGTACAATTCTTCTGTGTATTCTTGGCACCTCTTCTTAATCTCTTCTGCTTCTGTTAGGTCCAGACCATTTCTGTCCTTTATCGAGACCACCTTTGCATGAAATGTTCCCTTGGTATCTCTAATTTTCTTGAAGATATCTCTAGTCTTTCCCATTCTGTTCTTTTCCTCTATTTCTTTGCATTGATCACTGAAGAAGGCTTTCTTATCTCTTCTTGGCTATTCTTTGGAACTCTGCATTCAGATGCTTATATCTTTCCTTTTCTCCTTTGCTTTTCACCTCTCTTCTCTTCACAGCTATTTGTAAGGCCTCCCCAGACAGCCATTTTGCTTTTTGCATTTCTTTTCCATGGGGATGGTCTTGATCCCTGTCTCCTGTACAATGTCACGAACCTCTGTCCATAGTTCTTGATATATAATTCACAGAATATGTAAGTCACCCATTCCAAGTGTACAAATTAATGACTGTTAGTGTATTCACAGAGTTATGTGACTATTACCATGCTCTGCCATGCCAAGTCTCTTCAGTCGTGTCTGATTCTTTGTAATGTTATGGACTGTAGCCCGCCAGGCTCCTCCATGGGAGGAGGAGAATCCCTCCACGGGATTCTCTAGGCAGGAATACTAGAGTGGGTTTCCATTCCCTTCTCTAGGGCCCTTCTCCAGGGAACCCCCCAACTCAGGATCACACTCAAGTCTCTTGCAGCTCCCGCATTGATTGACAGGTTCATTCTTTATCACCAGTGCCACCTTAAAATATTTTTATCACGTCAGTAAGAAACACTTTACTCATCAATGAATCCCCATTTCTGTTGCCTCCTTACCCCCAGCATAAGACAACCGCTAATGTAACTTTTTGTTTATAGATTTGCTTATCCTGGACATTTCCAGTGGATGGAATCATACGTGTTGTCTTTTGTGACTGACTTCCCTTCACATTCTTCAAAGTTCCTCCCTGTTGTAGCATTTATCACTATTTCATTGCTTTTCACTGATAAGTATTATTCCAGGTTTTATTTATACACTTACCAGTTGATAGACATTTGAATTCTTCCCTGTTTTTAGCTATTTAAATAATGCTGCTGTAAACATTTATGTGCAAGTTTTTGTACAGATGTATATTTTCATTTCTCTAGACTAGGTGCCTAGGAGTAGAACTGCTGGATAATATGCTAGTTTTAGAATTAATATTTTAAGGCACTTCTCATTGTTTTCCAAAGCTGCTTGTACATTCCCACCAGCAATGTACGAGTGTTCAAATTTCACCATGTCCTCTCCAACACGTGTTATTGCTTGTCTTTCTGATTAAAGACATCTCAGGGGTTATGCAGTGATATTATAGTTTTGATTGACATTTTCCTAGTGGCTAATGATGTTGTGCTTTTATTTATTTCATGTGCTTATTTGTCACTATTATACCTTCTTTTAGAAATGTCTATTCAAAGACTTTGGGTTATTTATTCTTTTCATTCTCAAGTTTAAAGAGTTCTTAATATTTTGGGTGCAAGTCCCTTTTCACATCTATGACTTGCAAATATATTCTCCCAATGGCAGAAAATGTAGAGGAACTAAAGAGTCTCTTGATGAGGGTGAAGGAGAAAAGTGAAAGCACCAGCTTAAAACTAAAAAGAAAAAAGAAGATCATGGGCATCCGGCCCCAATACTTAATGGCAAAGAGAAGGGGAAAAGGTGGAAGAAGTGGCAGTTTTCCCCTTATTGGGCTCTAAAATCACTAGATTGTGACTGCAGCCTTGAAATAAGAAGACGATTGCTTCTTGGCAGGAAAGCTATGCCAAACATAGGCAGTGTTTTGCAAAGCAGAGACATTACTCTGCTGACAAAGGTCCATATATTCAAGGCTATGGTTTTCCCTCACGTATGGTTGTGAGAATTGGACCATAAAGAAGGCAGAATGATGAAGAATCGATGCCTTCGAACTGTGGTCTGGAGAAGACTCCTGAAAGACCATCGGACAGCAAGGAGATCATACCAGTCAATCTTCAGGGAAATCAACCCTGTATACTCATTGGAAGGACTGATGCTGAAGTTGAAGCTCCAGTATTTTGGTCATCTGATGCAAAGAACTGACTCACTGGAAAAAGTCTCTAATGCTGGGAAAGATTGAGGGCAGAAGGAGACGAGGGCGTCAGAGGATGATATGGCTGGATGGTATCACCAATGCAATGGACGTGAACTTGGACAAACTTCGGGAGATCATGAGGGATAGGGAGGCCTGGCATGCTGCCATCCTTGGGTTGCAAGAAATCGGACATGAGTGAGCAACTGAACTGAACTGATATTCAATTTGATTGGATTTTGTTGAGAATTTTGCATCTGTGTTCATAAATAATATCAGTGTTTAGATTTATTTTCTTGTGATGTCCCTAAGTTTGATAATCTTTTTTTTCCTTGTCAGCTCAAATCTGTTGAGCCCCTCTAGTGAATTCTACATTTTGGTTATTGTATTCTTCAACTCCAGAACTTCCATTTTATTCTCTTAAATAAGTTATATCTCTTTATTGGCATTTGCTGTTTGATGAGTCATTCCCATCATATCTCCCTTTGCTGCTGCTGCTAAGTCGCCTCAGTCGTGTCCAACTCTGTGCGACCCCATAGATGGCAGCCCACCAGGCTCCCCTGTCCCTGGGATTCTCCAGGCAAGAACACTGGAGTGGGTTGCCATTTCCTTCTCCAGTGCATGAAAGTGAAAAGTGAAAGTGAAGTCGCTCAGTTGTGTCTGACTCTTAGCGACCCCATGGACTGCAGCCTACCAGGCTCCTCTGCCCATGGGATTTTCCAGGCAAGAGTGCTGGAGTGGGGTGCCATTGCCTTCTATGATAGCCATTCTTTACTTATGGCCAGCACTGGGCTTGTGAACTATGCTTGTCCAGTACATTTGTCAACAGAGTTTTTTGAAATATTGAGACAGGAATGATCACTTCCCTCTAAATAACATGGTTGTGTATATGAAACGTAGAACTGCTACAGCTGTTTTACCCATCATAAGGTAAATTAGTTTGACCAATATATATGGAAGAGAACAATGGCATGAAAACACCTGAGGAAAGTTGCTGGAACCCTGAGGAAGTTTTAAGCTCTGAAACAAACAACTGGTATATTCCGTAACTGTGATATTCTCAGTTATAAGAGCCAAGAAATACCCAGAAGAACTGAGAGCCAGTCCTGCTAGATCCCTGCAGGAGTGCAGACAAGTTCCTCCAAGTCACAGGGCAAGGAGCTTGAGCCTCTTTCTTCTCCCCTTATTATGTAAAAAGACAAAATGGACTCTGTTAGTGAGAGTAAGTAGTCTTCATTGGTCTTCAGTTTTTACTGTGAATGTTGCCAAAAATGAGAAATGCCAAGGGTGCCAGCAAAGTCAGCAGAATACTGTATCTGAAGAGACTAGGATCTGTGTTTTTTAATATTTTTTAATTGGGCACCTTAGACCTGCGTACGTACAGCACTGCAGTTTTATCCCGTCTTGTATCAGAGCCTCATGAATTATTCTGTCGATCAAATGAAGTTAACAAAATGACAGTAGTTGAGAATCTCAGAATCCCAATCAAGCCAGGGAGGACATGTCCCTGAGGTCATTCAAAGACAGTGAATGGTAATGACTCCTCTCTGCTCCTTGACTTTTAGTGGGGTGCCAGCCAGTATGAGCAGATAGAGTCAATAGGTTATCCTTCTACTCTGCAGGAAAGGCTACAAGGGTGTTAAAGAGACTCACCAGACAGACTCAGAAGACTGTACTTGAGGGTTACCTTTTCCTGCTACTCAGTAACTGCATGACCTGGGGTAGACCAGGCACCACATTTCAGGATTATCCTTACCTGTAAAGCAGAAGTGATCATAAAAACTGCCCTGCCTTGGGGTAAGGGTGCTTGAGAGATGAAAATAAAATAACACATGAGAAACTGCTTTATAAACTAGAATGTGCTATTCAGTAAGTCTCTTTTATGACTTCGTAGCTTGAATATGTGTTTCTAGCTGCCCAGGTACATCTGTTTATATAATCCATAGATGATTTTTAAAAGACTTATCACAGGCAATAATTTCAACCTATTCACCTATTTAATTATGTAACATCATTCAGTTAAACCAGCAAAACTAGTATAGCTTCCTTTTTTTTTTTTTTTTTGCTGCACAACTGAGACTTTTATAGATATGGTGATTAGCTGAGACATAGTAGGAAGCAAGGATGACGGTAAAACAAATTTGGAAATGTTAAGATGTTAATGAATAAGTCCTAACAGTATAATTAATCCCTGAATAATAGTGGTATTACTAAAAATGAACAAGACTATCATCAATAAGCGCATTCAAGTCTTGACACTTTCTAATAATAATGTGGGAGCATAGAGAATATAATACATAAAGATATTTTACTGTTTTCTTCAAATGTACATTTCTTAAGAATTGAGAACAATGTGTGGTTTAAAAAAGCTGATTCGTGTCAATGTATGGCAAAACAAATATAGTATTGTAATTAAAAAAATAAATAAATTTAATTTAAAAAAATAAAAATAAAAAACTCATTTGATTCAAAAAAATAAAAATAAAAATAAGTGTTTTTTAATGAAATGTGTCAGTAAACAAAGAACTGTCGTTGTGCTGAGAGAACAACTCTGATATTTTCCCAAGTCCCTATTTGCATCAAATGCTAAGCAAACTAAGTTCAAAGAGGCTGTGGCTTGTTACAACTTCTGCGGTTGGCACCATCAAGTAATTTACTTACCCAGGAAAAGACAAAGAAAAATCTCAGAAAAACAGTTACTTTGTAGGTAGAAGAATCTCTCAGAGCACTCAAGGTGACAAACAGATGCCCTGGTGCCTGCATCAGCTGTTTTGACAGTCTTTTCAAATAGAATAGAAACATCGAAAGTCAAGAGTCCTGCTTTTTATAAGAAACAGAGATAGCATAGACTAGTAATTCCTGTGAAAAAGAGAATTAAAAAAAAAGAAAACTGTTGGCATAATATAAATCTGCATAAAGTAAAGGATTAAGTGCAAATGACCGGAAGCTTTTTCCCAAGCCCCCGTGGTCTGGGAAAATCATCCTTCTAAGATCATTATTAAGCGTTTGTGGAGTGCTTTGGGAGTGTTAGATGTATGTGTCTTCTCACCAGCTTGAAATACAACAAATAAGAAAAAGCAATCTTTCTAACCCATAAGGTAATTTTTATAAGAACATGACACTAGAAAATAAAGGGCATTTAAATGATAGGATTTGAAATGTATTTTGTGGATGAGTATGACCTCTGGTGTTAAACTAGAGAAATTTCCAGCACTTATGTATCTTAATGACAGAAAGAGAAGCAAATACAACTTTCCAAGAGCTTATTATTGGAGGTTGCAAGCCCTTGTATTTTGACCTTGCTTTCAACCTTTTTTTATTTCCACCCTTTCTCTTTCCCTCCTCACTCTCACAAATAAAGATGAGTATTTGTGTGAAGTACTGTCTATGGAAATAATATTATCTTTGTTGTTCTAACTACTTAACTTTACATGGTTCATCTATAATCCCATATAGGGAGAAAAATAGCAAAATGATGGTAAACTATATGAAAAGTTTACATACAAGCTTGAAATCAGTTTGTTAATTTTACAAGAAAAGAACTCCTTAAATGTGCTTCTGTCATAACCCAATAGTGTAAAATGTCCTAAACAATAATGTTATGAGGATTCAGACTAAAACAGAAACTTACTGTGAGATCTTGTCATTTTTCATCATCATACTAATAACGGATGATCATACTCTCCAAATGCAGGTGTCTATTACCAAGAACATTTTTTGAGTGTGTGTGAGAGATGATTCCTTGAAACAGAAAGATGATGAATATCTGACCAATATCTGACAGAATATCTGTCTCTCTCCAGTCACAGTGGGTTTCATACTATTTCATGAGCTTCTGCAGGTGCTGGCTAAGAGGAAGCACTGGCCATATGAGTTTTGTTTCTCTTATGTTCCTCATGTTATGCGCCAAATCTCCATTTCTTTCTTTCTTTGTGCATCCTTTCCTCCCAACCCTCCCTAAATCCCAACAGTCTTCGTTTCCACATGATTAAAGGGACTGCACCTAATCTTGTACTAGACAAAGTATACACCATTTATTTCCCTGTTATTCTGTTTGTAGAACTTATTTGAAGCTTTGAATTTGCTATATGAGAAAGTCAGTTTGACAACAAAAGATGCAGATATTGCTTTTGTTTGGCAGTCATTTTTAAAACATTTTAATAACTCTAGAACCTTATATCTAAATCTGTAACAGTTTACTGTGGTAATTATTATATTTGGAGAGGGTATTGATGTAGTCTTTCATTTAAATTTACAAAAAGGCTAATGAGTATTAATTTACCGTGATAAATATATTTGATGTATTTAGATTTGGAAGGATGAATCAAACTTTTTCACTTAATCAGCTGTGTGTAACAACTAGAATGAGGTCATATAATTCATTACAAAGTGAAAATAAATGTATTATGAATTTTGTGCTTGAGTTGAATTTTACTTCACACCAGAAGGTGAAAAAATTTTAATTTGGAAGCTTTTGTTGTAATTTCAAACTACTCGTTAGAATTGTTTTTAAAAGTCATGCTCACCACACAATTCATGCAGATCTACTCAGCTACCCCAAAGATTATATGAGCTTAATAATTCTGTGTTATTTAATTGCCAAAAATCATAATAGAATATAAAAATAAAATGCTGTCTCCAGCTTTTAGCTATTCAAATTCTATTCTTGACCAAGACTACTGAGAAATGCACGTTCTCTGGGACTAAAAGCAACCCTCTCCTTTTTTTTTTCCCCTCCTGGATTTGTTTGCTTGCTATGCACAAAAATTTAAAATTGTTTAACTCATGTCCAAAGGATATCCTAAAATGAATTATTCACTCCATAGCATTGAAACACATACACTCTCTTAGGAGCAGGTACCTTGTAAGCAACTTTAGGGCAGCTGCCGAGTAGAATATCAAGAAACTAGATCCAGCTGAGAATTTCAATTACCTAATGAAGGTGATCCACTTTCACTTTAATTTCTTGGTCAGTCTAACTCTTTGTAACGTCCATCATAAAAATAATACTTTAAAATTACAATTTAAAAGTAAATATTCAACTGGCCAGTGCATTTCATTCCATTTTCTGGAAATGGGGATCTCAATTTATAAAGAAATACAAACGACAAACACGTAAGATGGAGCAGTAACAAAGAACCCTTGAAAGGGTCCCTTGCCGCTTTGTGTTCTGCAATATATCGTCTAAAAGGAAGGCACATTGCAGGAAATCTGTGAGACACAAAACGTAATTTTTATTGGTTTATTAGCAAATAAATATTATATCTAAGTCGAGCAAAACTCCAGTACTGTCCTCAAGCAACTATTATGCAACCCGAGTTCTCATTATTAATAATTTCCCAGCCAGCGAAACTGACTGACGGTGTGAATCAGCCCGCGCCAGGCCCCCTCCATCGGCCGCTGCAGTCAGGCACAGAAGAGGTCTGTGTTTGCGCATCAGTGATCCGCCTTTGCTTTGTGTCTGTGCTGCAGGTGGGGAGGAGGAAGAGGAACAGAAGACGAGCTGGTGGTGGCTGGCGGTCGCTGAGCATCCCCCAAGACCCTCAAGCAAGCGTCCTCTCCAAGGCAGGAAAAGCCCACGGACCTACCCACTGGGGCGGCCAGAGGGCCTGAGCGCGTAACCCAGGACCCGGCGGCCGGGGGCGCCAGCCCTCATGTTCCGCAGAAGGCGCAAATGTGAGCGGCGGTAGCTGGGAAAGCCCTCCACCCCCGCCAGGGGACCCGGGAAGCCCAATCCAGCTCCTCGCGAGGACTGAGGGGATCCCCTCCTCCGGCCCCGCCCCCATCCTCCCCGGCCCAGGCGCCAAGGCGGTTAACCCTTGCTGCGCCGCAGCGCACTAGGGCGAGAACGCCGCGCAGCCTATCCCGACTACCAGGCGCCGAAGCCCAGCGGCCGGGGAAGATTAGGGGCTCAAGGGCCGCTTGGATCTCGCCGCGGCCAACCTGGGGCTCCAGCCGCCGAGGTTCTCACCAAGCCTTGCTGCACTGGCTCAGCTAGCCATCAAACCTTTTCTCTCCAAAGTGGGTGTCCCCACAGTTATTTGGCGGGTAGCTGGCAGCCCACTCTCAGCAGGACAATCAGGGAGACGTAAGCGTGGGGCGAGGGGGCTGTTCCGCAGCTCTTAAGAGGCATGCATGCTGGTGAAGGAGGGGCCCTGGTTCCGCACCGTTCCCTCGCCAGACTCCCTGGCTGGGGTGGCCCGACGTGCTGCAGTGCCCGGGCAAGTGACCGAGACTGCACGCCCGGCAACAGTTAGGGGGCAGTGGCGCGGGAAGGAGGGACGTCCCTACCTTTCCCCCCCTCTCACTGCAAACCCGCTGCACTCCCCAGCCCTCGTGGGGCTCAAGGGTAGTCACCGATCATCAGCAAGTGGAACCCTCGCCCTCCCCCTGTCCTAGCCTGAGCACCTAGGGTTTTCATCCTGCAGATTCCCCCCTCCCCATCTCTCTCTCTCACACACATGCTCCCCGAAACCTCGCGCCGCAAACTCAGTCTTGGTCCCCGCAGGTGATGTCATGCCCATTGTTTTGGTGCGCCCGACCAATCGGACTCGCCGCCTGGATTCTACCGGAGCCGGCATGGGCCCTTCCTCGCACCAGCAGCAGGAGTCTCCGCTCCCGACCATAACGCATTGCGCAGGGTGCACCACCGCCTGGTCTCCCTGCAGCTTTAACAGCCCTGACATGGAAACCCCATTGCAGTTCCAGCGCGGCTTCTTCTCGGAGCAGCCGCCGCCGCCGTCGCGCTCCTCGCACCTGCATTGCCAGCAGCAGCAGCAGAGCCAGGACAAGCCGTGCGCGCCCTTCGCGCCCCTCCCGCACCCTCACCACCACCCGCACCTCGCGCACCAGCAGCCGGGCAGCGGCGGCAGCAGCCCATGCCTCCGGTGCAACAGCTGCGCCTCCTCCGGTGCCCCGGGGGCGGGGCGGGGGATAACCTGTCCCTGCTGCTCCGTACCTCCTCGCCCGGCGGCGGCGCCTTCCGGACCCGCACTTCCTCGCCGCTGTCGGGCTCGTCGTGCTGCTGCTGCTGCTCGTCGCGCCGGGGCAGCCAGCTCAATGTGAGCGAGCTGACGCCGTCCAGCCATGCCAGTGCGCTCCGGCAGCAGTACGCGCAACCGCCAGCGTCCGCCTCCCAGAACCACCAGTGCCACAGCCTGCAGCCCGCCGCCAGCCCCACGGGCAGCCTCGGCAGCCTGGGCTCCGGGCCCCCGCTCTCGCTCTACCACCACCACCCGCACCCGGCGCACCACCAGCACCACCAGCCCCAGGCGCGCCGCGAGAGCAACCCCTTCACCGAAATAGCCATGAGCAGCTGTAGGTACAACGGGGGCGTCATGCGGCCGCTCAGCAACTTGAGCGCGTCCCGCCGGAACCTGCACGAGATGGACTCCGAGGCGCAGCCCCTACAGCCCCCCGGTGTCTGTCGGAGGAGGTGGCGGCGCGTCCTCCCCCGTCTGCTGCCGCGGCCGCCGCCGCTTCGTCCTCAGCCCCGGAGATCGTGGTATCCAAGCCGGAGCACAACAACTCCAATAACCTGGCGCTCTACGGAGCCGGCGGCGGCGGCAGCGCTGGAGGCGGCGGCGGCGGCGGCGGCGGCAGCGGGCATGGCAGCAGCAGTGGCACCAAGTCCAGCAAAAAGAAGAACCAGAACATCGGCTACAAGCTGGGCCACCGGCGCGCCCTGTTCGAGAAGCGCAAGCGGCTCAGCGACTACGCGCTCATCTTTGGCATGTTCGGCATCGTGGTTATGGTCATCGAGACCGAGCTGTCGTGGGGCGCCTACGACAAGGTAGGTGCTCGAGCCCTTTGCCCACCGTTCCCGGGCCGCAGAGCCGGACGCCTGGTGGCTGGGGTGGTCGCTGGCGGGACTCTCTGCCTGCGAGTCCCTGACGATCGGAGATGTCCGCCGCGAGGGCGAGTGCCATGCCGACTCGCACCCTTAACCCTAGTCTGGAGAGGAAGCTTTTCCGCGCGCAGCCAAAGTTCTGGAGGGAGTGAATGCCCCGCCAGTTTGGGTATATAAAGAAGTGATTTCAGGACTCTGTGGGGGAAAGCATGCTTTATTTCTCTCCTGAGGCTCACGATTTAGGAGGTCTCTTTCAAGCCCAAAGGCTTAAACTCAAAGATAACTTCCTCGTAGATTTCGAGAGCCACAAGCTGCGCTTGGGTCCGTGTAGTTGCGGCCCCCGCTGCTGCTTGGCCTTCCCGGATCTCCTCACTTTCCTGACAGATCACAGAGCCAAAACAGGTGCCCCTACCTCCATCCTCCCCCGGGAGCTCAGAGCCAGTTGCTGGGGATTGGCCGACTCCCCCACCTCCCCCAACCAGGGCTTAAAAGTGTTCTTTTTAAAAAAAGTGCTTCTGTCTTTGTTGCAGGCGTCGCTGTATTCCTTAGCTCTGAAATGCCTTATCAGTCTCTCCACGATCATCCTGCTCGGTCTGATCATTGTGTACCACGCCAGGGAAATACAGGTAACTTATGCTCTGCTGTTTATGAATGACCCCAACCTGGGGAAGTGCAAGGCAGCAGAGGCTTTTCCAAGCTCTCCTGTCCTTGCCTGAGGTTACAGAAGACACATGCTGTGTTCTTACCTTAGCACCTGACCTGTTCTTTCAAGAAGTTGAAAGCAAAACAAACAGTGCAGCATGTAAATATGCAGTAGTTTCCAGGACGTATCTGTTAAACCTCAGATTCCCCACCTCTCTCCTTTAGGTAGGTCCACTTCTCCATGACTGTCGTGCGTTTGCTTTCCTTAAGGCTAGTTAAGCACTAGCCTTAATCTGTAGGGTAGATGAGTATTCTCCCTTAATACACATTTAACAAGATGGATGGGTCATTAGGGAAGATTGTGCCTATCTGTACCACCTTCCATACTAACTGTGGCTTAAAAAAGAAAAGGTATTCCTTGCTAATGTGCATTAAGGCAAGAGGAGAATTCTAACCTTTTCTATATTTTACCCTAACATTAGAGAAAGAAGAAAGAATCTGTTGAGAATTTAGAATACAAATTCTGTATATCTGGTAGTTTGGTAGATTTTTAGGTGCATTTATTATTTAAAATGTCACTTAAGAGCAAAGGCCACAGCCCTTGTGAGTGGACTTCTTAGGAAAATGTTTGTCTAAATGCAACCAGGAACTCTGTTGTTAGATATGACCAATAACTGGCAATTTCAGAATATTTGATCTAAAATTCATGGGTCACCTTTTGGATTTTTACTTTGCTGTAGCTTTCAGTCAATAGCATATTAAAGTGAGTGAATAAAATAACTAGAGTTTTCAAAAAATTAGAAAGACTGGGATTTTCCAGTTTATGGCTTACAGTAATATGTACTTTCTGGTTTTTTTGATTAGCTGTTATTTATTTGGCCAAACTATTAAACTCTTGAATTTAGGGTGCTTTCCTTTAGGAGTTGCCACTAAATTTAAATTATATTTAGTTAATTATAAGTTAAATTAATTTTAAGTTAGTAATTCACAAAAACAGTGGAAGAAACCAATTTTAACTACTACCCAGGCAAAATAAAGATACACTTGATCCCACATGAGGATGGAAAAATTACATAAGCATGCTTTCAAATTTGCAAAGACTTGAAAAGTGTGAAATTGAAGGATTGAGAATAGAGAAGGAGAATTAGAAGGAGTAAGAATATCTAGAGGTAAGTAATAAGACTGCACTGGCAAAAGAAGGCAAGCACATTTGAACTCTAAAATCTGAATAATTTACACAGGTCCATCTTTAATTCAACACTAGTGATCATGGGCTTTTGAGATTCTTTGAATATTTTAAAGTAATACTAAAATGTAACTTAAACATAAGAGTATCTTTTCATTTTGACTCGAAGGAAAATGCTTAAGGCTGGGGAACAAACTGGGTCTAATGGCCGTTTGACTTGGTTTACCAGATGAGAAAACTGTAATCAGAAGAGGTGACCTGCTTGCCAGATCCCACAGCTAGACAGTGCAGAGCCTGACTGCCCTCTCTTCCTAGCACCCACCCATCATGCTTGCTGCTGCTCTCTGCTACTGCTTATCAGTAGCCCTGAAACATGACATGTCTGTCTGTGGTTCCTCTCTAAATCCAAAAGTTTGATATTTGAATTGGGTTAAACTTAAAAGATTTTTCTAAAATCTTCGTAGGTATTTATGAAAGTCAAGTAACTTAATTTTAATTTTTATTTTTTAAGACTGGTGCAGTTTTACTTAATCTACGCTGGAAAGAGACCTAGCTGTTTTTTTGTTTTGTTTTGTTTTTAGTTAGACATCAGCTTTCAGATTATTCCTGTTCCTTCTGAAAAACACACAGCTGAAAAGACACTCATGGTGAAGAACATCTGATGGTATTAATATCAAGAACAAACTGTCTTCCTGAAAGCCCTAATTTTTAAGAATTATTGGGAAATTATTTTGAAATAACATGTAAGAGTTTGAGAGCTCCAAACACTGGCTGGATGTTAATTAGGTGTTATAAAAATTTTTGATCATATTTGATAACACTGTTGAAACTTAAAGTAATTCAAATAAAAGAAACCATATTTTTAAAGATCATTTTACACTTTAAAGAATTCTACTCCTGGCTAATTTTGAGGAAAATTTCTGTTATACAAATGCATAGATATATTGATTAGAGTATGTATATAGCACAGGTATTAAAAATGGAGACATGAGTGCTGCACCTAAGAGTTATAAGCGCAGTGACCCTCTTTACTGTTGCGGCAGCATAGACATCACAAAAGGTAGATTCTTTTTAAATTAGTGATGCATGGTTTCTACCAAACCAACCACACTTAAGATAATTTCCAATTAGATGCTCGGGTGATATCATTTAGTTGTTTTGGATGTAGCTATTACTGTTTAATCTTGAGAGATTTTTTTTTCCCCCAGGTAAAGTTACAAATTTTATCTGAGGTGTATTTTAAAAAATATATAAAATGGAAAAGAACCAAATAAATATGGAGACCCGGAGCTAAAAATCAAGAACCACAAAAGAGTAGAGTCAGCGACTGCTTCTGAAATACTTCACTCTGAAACACAGTGAAGACAAGTGCACAGGCTAATGTATCCATGTGTGGAAAGTGATGAAGTGTGCCCTTTTAACTTACTGATGTCATTGGTATAGATGTACTTCTTTCATAAATTTTAAGCAAATAGTTACTTCTCAGTTTATTATTAAGAATTCCAAGTATATTGATTAGCTCTGAGTTAAAGAACTCACTGTAGGGGGTCACTCCACCGTTCAGAGCTTGTTCTTGGACATAGCATTCAGTCTAACGAGACACTTTGTCTTTTTGTTAGCACAGCAGTATGTTGATTGAGTAGTGAGAGTTAGCTAGTATGGGTTTTTGGTACATGGTAGGATTTTCACTGCATTCAGAAAAAATCAGTGTTATAGCCAATGATCTGTCTGGCTGTCCACTAGAACTTCTTTCGCAAAGCTTGGGTAGGCCCTGACATTTCCGTGAAGAACCTTGGAAAGCAAGTCAGTGTGACCTTTTATAAAATGTTTATCCACAGTCTGTCAAAATTAGATGGTCCAGGTGAGTCATGGATGGAAGTGGTTGAAGTAAAATAGTGTGATAGGGAGGCTTTGTAAGGCACAGGGCATTTTTGTAAGCTCAGTACATTTCAGCTTTGTTGTCATTTTTCAGTACCACAGACAGCTCAATGCACCAGGCTATAGCTTGCTCATTTCACTCATTACTTTTACACCCCAGCCGCAAACAAAATCATTCTTTGGGAGTGGGTGGGTCAGAATGCTTATATAAAATCAGGTTTAGTGGGGCACATTTTCAGCCAACTAGATGTTAGATTTTCTCAAATAGATATTTGGCTTTCCTATATTCAGCAGCAAAATTAAAAAAAAAATATGAATTGATATGTAAAATAAATTGTAGCAAATGTCTTTTGTTGCAATCTTCTGACATAAAGTACTATGGAGATTGTTTTATACACTTTGGAAAGGTCACTTGATATAAATAAGTAGCTTCCTCATCTCAAGTACAAGACCAAGTAATAGGGAAGACAGAGGCATGATTTCTGTGCCTTTTCTTTTTCTTGCCCTTCTTCTGTGGGTTTGGAATTATTTCTTTGATGGAATAAGAACAAAACAATGCTCAAATACCCTTTAAGATCTTTAATATCAAATAAGTTGAATGTAGATTTCACTTTATCGTTTCAACTTTAGTGTAGTTGAGTTTTTCTTCTGAAAGGAATTTTAGTTGAAAGAGCTATTTAGTACTTTTGAGACAGGCAAATACAAGATTGGGAAGAAAGCATATTGGACGATCTTTTGGGTTCTTATGAGATGTGGCAGAATGGAGTGTACTATACTTTAAAGTTGAAAATAGTTTTGTTTGCTTGATTTTGTTTTGGTCATATAGTTATATAATAAAGAGGACTAGAGGAAAGACTGATTTTTCTTTGGTATCTTTTGCAGTAGAGTAACTATGCATTCTTCTTTAAGTTAGCTTTTCAGAGATGGATTCTATAGATCTAAAACTGGAAGGGCAAAAATTAAAATTTCTTTATACTCATGCACGTAGGCCACACAAAGGAGGAAGGAGTGACTGAGAACAGGAACTTTAACAACCTCTGAAGGCTCCTGGACTGGTTGGGGAGGGATGGTTAAGTCTCCACTGAGTAGACTGTGGCTCCCCTGTGGAGGTGGCGGGGGAAGGATGCTTGCTTTCGTATTCCTGCAGAAAGCAACTAGATGCTTCCAGACCATACAGAAAATGCTGCATATAGTTGCTATTATTACAAATAAAATAATAGTAAACAAATATACATAGCAAAAATAACTGGTACAGAAGAGCTTAAAATAAATATGATAGTCACATTCTCAGTCCTGTTTTTCATAAACAACCACTTTTAAATTCCTCATGCATTTCTCCAGAATTTTAAAAAATGAATATTTAATTGTGTTGAGAGACACATACAGGGCTTCCCTTGGTGACTCAGCAGTAAAGAACCCACCTGGCAATACAGGAGACTCGGGTTTGATCCTTGGGTCAGAAGGATCCCCTGGAGAAGGAAATGGCAGTCCAGTCCAGTATTCTTGCCTGGACAGAGGAGCCTGGCAGGCTATAAGTCCATGGAGTTGCCAAAGAGATGGACACCACTTAGCAACTCAACACCAACAGAGACACACATGGTCTGCTTTCATTGCGGATATATTTTGGTTTTCTTCATCAGCACGTGGAGGCCTGTTTCATCCTTTTTCCGCTATTTATTACCCCATTGTATGGATGCACTGTGCCTTACTGACAGGCCCTTGGCATTTTCTAGGCTTTGCTATTATAAGCTATAGTAAAACATACATGCTTATTTTAATCTGCTAATTAGAGAATGCACATATGATAAATATCCAGCAGATTGTTGAATAGAAGGGGGTTCGTATTGTAAATGGAAAGGTACTGCCCACCAATCCTTTAGAAAGATCTTCAGAGTTTTCATTCTCTGCTTCCCCACACATTATTTCCCCACAACATTGTTTACATCGAATGTTGTAAAAGGAATTTTAAATAACTTTGGCTTTGCAAAGTTTACTACTTTCTTGAAAAATATTTTTGTGAAAAATTCCTAAAGGACAAAGCTCATGGTCTCATAGGGTTATCTGCAACGTTTTGCAGTGTCTAGGGGTACATTATTGAATCTGCTGGCAAACTGGCCAATCCTTGTAAACTTACCATCAGAAGCAAATATTTGCCAAATTTTGGGTTTTTTTAACTTAAACTGTGGAAATGAAAGAAGGTGAGAGAGTAGAAGGAATGGTCTTCAAGTTGTCCTTAGATCTCTCCCATATCTACAAGGTCGAGAAACATTAAGTCTTTGTAAGACTGAAAGGCCGTGAGGTGGGTACCTTGCCTATATTGCTTTGTGGTGTGGTGGGCAGCTCCATGACCTCTGTCTATACTGCCGCCAGCTTCTGCCTCAGTTGTAATGAGACTCTTGAGTCCCTTTGACTTCACGTATACCCTGTAGTAACAAAATCACTCAGGACTAATTTCCTCCACCTGCCTGTGTAAAGATCTCTGCATTATTAATGGGTGTGACACTAAATAAAGCAATCTTGCTGTGTTTACAGAGCAGCATCACAAATGAATGAAGACTGGAACTTTAGGTTTACCGCAAGCGGATTTGCTTGCTCTGCCAAGTCGTTTCTGGGCCATGTTTTTGCTCAGCTCAGTAAGAGGGCCACTGTGGGCTGTCATCATCCCAAACCACGTCTGGCAGGGTGGACGGAGGAAGCCGGCACTGATTTAACCTCAGGGAGTTACTTTTGGTCAGGGTATAAAGTGGTTTCATGAGGCTATTTTAGAGAGAATTTCTGCTCATTAGAAAATAATATGATGTTTGCTACTTGGGGAGTATGTTTTTAACCCTAAACTCTTTTAGAATTCTCTTTTAGAACTGGAAAGACCTGAAATGTTATCTTGCCCAGGATCCCAGCCAGCATGCCATCTCAGATAGAAGTAGCCACCCCATTTCTGCCCAAACCCCCTCACCATGACGGTCAGTTTGTCTGCACAGGCTGGCCCATTGCCAGAAAGCTCTTACTTTTAGGAAGGTTTTCTTTATGTTGGGGTGAAGTCTTCCCATATTCAACATTTAATAGTTGTTGAGCTCTGCTAATACAATGAGGAATGAGACAATCAGGTTCCTTCTCTCCTGGAACTGACATTCCATGCAGGCCGGCTAAGGAGAGAGACAAAACTTAAGGAAGAGCATCCTTAGAAGCAGTGATAAGTTGCGTCATAAAGTCCCCATAAAAGGACTGTGGTAGAAAATCATGAGGGGCAGACGGCTGTCATCAGACAGGGTGATTATGGGAGTATTCTCCAAGGAAATGACTTTTAAACCAAGATATAATGGAAGGGAAGTTATCAGTTACTGGAAGAGCCTGGAGGAAAAACCTTTTCATAGGGATTTCTTGCACTTACACAACTGAGAGCAAATCAGTGTAGCCCCAGCAAGGGGACGGTGGTACTGGGTGGTGTGAGGGTTATCATACTGAAGGGTCCTGAGCCCATACTAAGACTTTGTGATACCTTCTGCAAAGTGCATGAGACCATCACTGAAGCAAAGACGAGTCACAATCCAGCTTACAGTTTAAGCAGACGTTTTGTTTGGTGGGGTGCGGCGGGGAAGCTCTGAGGAGATTGGTCTGGAGACCATTAGACTCTTGGCAACTCACATTGTAGAGATGATGCTCACTTGGAGTGGACAACAGCAGTGGAAATGAGGGGAAGTGGCTGGTCTGAGACCCAAGTTGGAGGAAGAGTGTACTTCTTAGTGACTGGCTATGACAGGTGAGGGCAAGGGATGATGCAAAGACGATCCCCAGGGTTCTGGCTGGAGCATCTGAGTGTGTGATGCTGAAGGCAGAGGACTCACACTGAAGGGTAGGATGTGGAGTCAGGGTTGCTTCTGATGGAAGTGCTTCTGATTATACAAGAGAATCTTGAATTCAGAGGAAAAGTCTGGACTAGAAATTTAAGTTAGCAAGTAATCAGCATAGAGGCTATTTAAACCCATAGGAATAGATAAAATCACTGAGAGAAAACAGATGAGAGAAGAAGGTGCAGAGTGGATCAACCTCTGACGTCTAGAGGTTGTGTGAAGGAGGAACTAAAGAAAAGGAATAAGAATGACTTGTCCTTGAGGTGGAGATGGGAATGTTGGAAGGTGGGCACTGCTGTGTACTGAACGCTGTGAAGTCTGTTAATGTTGGGTAAAGAGGAGCCCTTTGGATTCGTCAAGTTGAAGTCATCGCTGACCTTGATGAAGAATTTCAGCGGAACAGTAGAAACAGACACCAGACTGCAGTTTCCAGTATAACAGAACAAGTCAATCCTCCGGCAAAGAATTACAGAACAAACATTTCAGTGTTGGTTAGGTCCTTTCAAAGGCCTCCTATTTAAACAGTAGCCGTTCCTTTGAATATTCCTGATCGCACTGAGGGTGTCCCTGATCCTATCCTTCTGGACTTGGCCTCTGTTTTGTTGAATTCCCTCTTTGAATAAGAAGGTCAGAAATGTACTCAGTACTTTCAGGTGACATCTGCCAGTGAACTTGTTACCTCTCTTTGTCAAAAATGCTTCATTGTACTGACTGTTATTTCCTCGAAAATGGTCTTTGCTTCACACAAACTGTTGCCAAGTACACTTGTAAAATTGCTACTGAATTGAATGTATGGCTTTGAATTTATTGACTCTGTTAATTAGCATCTTGGTTTCAGATGAGTGTTTCAGCCTGTCAGAATTCTTTGAATGGTAATTGTGATGTTTATTTGACACACGCTTTATTTAGGTATGGAAAATGCTGTGTATGGACTGGTTATGGTATTGGCAAAACTCAAATCAGTGCTAAATTCTGTTCCAGAAACATGGTCAATATTAGTGGCTGTTACACCGTTTGCCCACACTCACTCCTGTTTGTAGCTTCTCACTAGCTGAGATTTTGAACCTGAGAAATGCATGCGCAAGGCATGAGTGAGCCACAGTCAGAGCTGAGAAGTAGGACCTTCTCTGCAGTTCACCATCTGCTCATCCATGGTTTTTGGTTCAGCCTTTCATGTCATAACAACTCTGTGGGCCCTGATTATAGGGCAGCCTACGTTTCTCAACAAGAATGTCATGAGGACTGTCAGATTCTGTGCTGAAACCCATGTATTCTGTGCTTCTGATCAGCCAGTCTATTCATGATATCCAAGAAGGAAACAAGACTCATGGGCTTGTCATTTTAAGAAGGAAAATATATTAGGCTTTATGACCAAATGCCTTTTCTCTTAAAAATATTTATTTTCTCTCCAGATGATAAAATTAATAAATATTTATGTTAGAAAATCTATAAAATATGGATAATGTGAAAAGAATGCTAGTTTAATCTCACTACCCAGAGACAAGTATTATTATGATAGAATGTGTTTATATGAAGTACATGGACCTGATATTTGCTATATATCAGAATAAAGAAATTTAATGATCTTTTCATGTAATTTTCTATTCATATGCCATTGACCATTCCAGTTTTTTTGCATCATATGGTATATTCAGTTTAATCCTTTCCCTTATTTTTGGACACTTAAGAAAAATTAAAAAAATTTTTTAAGAACTTATTTAAAATATTTATATAATAAATACTTTGCAGATGAATTTATATAAGGATGTCTAATGATTTCCTAAGGATAAATTTCCAAGGCAGTAATTACTTAAAGGCTATTATTTAAGACAATTGAGAATTTGTCAAATTATCCTCCCAAAAGTTTATATCAGTTTGTTGATTCTGAAAGCACTTACAAACCACTTCGTTAAATAACTGATATAATTGTTTTCTGGAGTGTCTGTGTTCACTTTACTGGCTCATATTTTGAGTACTGTCCTACTTTGTGAATCTAGAAATGTGCCTCCCTGGAGTCTCTTATAGCTTCTTATTTCTCCTTGACTTTGGTTTCTAAATCTTGGCTAACCAAGTTTGTCAAAGGGTAGTTGTGCTTGATAGTAAGAGTTTGTATAGAAACGATGCAAAAGCAGTATTGGAAGATAACTTTGTCCACAGATGTTCCCAATCTTTGTTATTCTAGGAAGCTGTGAAAACCATAATTTCTGGAACTGTTCTCTGCAAACTTTCCTGCTGAGCAAAGCATCAGACTCTCCTCTGAGTTGTTGGCTGTGTTTTGCAGCATCGTCCTGTGGCTTTGTGCGCTGACTCTACAGCCAGTCCCCTGGGCTTGCACCCAGCTCTGCCGCTCATTAGCAGTGACCTTGAACACACTCCGTGGCCTCTCTGCACTTTGCTGCTCTTGTCTGTGAAATGGGGACTATAGAGTACTTCTCTCGTTGGGTTGTTGTGAGAGTTGAGTGTGCCTGTGTGTGTAACTGCACACATATGTATGTGGCACTTGGAACGCTGCCTGCTGTGTGCTGAAGGCTGTTCAGGTGTCCCTGCTGGTCGCAGTTAGCTGCTTTGGGGTGTCGGGGTGGAAGGGGAGGAATTGGAGCACAGCCTCCATGGGCTTTGGGAAATAGTGGTGATATTTTTTCTTGTTTTACAAGTCTTACAGGAGGGAACAGAAAAAAAAAGGTGTGCATTCAAAATAGTGTTCAGTAGTTTATTAACACTCGAATAGCTGTGTGTGTGTTCTTTTTTTTAACAAAAGCTTTGCTCTCCATTGAGGACAGTGAATATTTTTTTAAACTGAATTAGTTTAGATTCTCCCTGTGGGCAGGTTGGCCATCTGAGGAAGTAAGTGTACATTTTGGTTGTCAGGTTTCAGATCAGTAAACTAGTGTTAGAGTACTATGATGTTAGATTCACCATTTTTACAAAAATAGCTGTTTCGCCTGTAAACCTACCATAGGTTTGCCTTCTCGCTGGAAGCAAGGTTCTTTGTGAGCTACATTAACTCCTTCAGAGCCCAGGTCACAGCTTGATGGCATCTCCATCTAATTAGGACCCTGGTGACTTAAAGAGTTAAGTACAGCACCCTGAAAAGTAAGCAAAGGGAATAATTTGTAATGGAAAATTCTGATAGGAAATCCCTGCTGAAAGGATGAGAGGTAATAAACAACCAAAGGCATATGTAGAAAGGATCGTAATTGACGGGCGTTTCTGTCTATATTCGTTTGAAGGTTTATGATATATTCAAATCTTTTTTTCTGGATTAGGTTTATCTCTGTTGAGTTTTGTTTAGCATGCCACCACCCTCGACCATCGTGCTTGGAGCACTTTGGTTGGAAGGAACTGAGAAGAATTTTGTGTGTCAGTACGACAAGTGATATCTCAAAATGCTTGTTCAGTGGTTGGGTTTACTTTAATCAGATGGCTTGTATCTCCTCTTCTGTTTCGCTTCCAATGACCAATATTTGCGTCTGTATTATGCCTGTCTCTCTTTGTGAACAATGAGTTAGTAACACGTGTAGTATAGTGTTGGGTGAGTTTTCTTCTTTGCTTTTTGAGTTTATGAAACACGTGGGCATTTAGACGTTATATACCTTAAACTGAACTGTGTCGAGGAATTGTAACAGCCCGTGTTTTACATCTGTGACTTGCCACGTGCTTGCTTGACTGTCTGAGCATTGTTACCTAGTTATGTATTTATCCATAGTGGTTATCCAGAAGGTATTAAGATGAGGTTTTTACAAAATAATCTGACTGTTGAAATGTGGGTGTACAGCCCTTACTGGTCTTATCCACTGAGGTGGTCTTCTACCAGAAAATTTTGGTCTGTTGGTTTTGACTCTAACACACTGAATTTGGGGAGGAGGCATAAAGCAGTGTGATATGGTTCTCATGGTCTTGAGTAGTGCTTTTCTGAGGACAGTGTCTGCTGTCAAGAGGGTTAAAAATACACAGTGCTAATCCTTAAACTGCTTGAAGTTTTGATGAGTGGTCAAGGGAAATTATATCCTAGTACTAGATTTATTTTTAAGGTCACAGACTACTCAAAATATTGAAAAACAATAATCAGGCTGAATATTTATTGAAATTGGATGCATATCAGATGATATTAAAGTGATGGCTGTGAGATTTATAACAGTTACCTCATGTGTTTTCAAAGGTCTGTCGAGTGCTTCTAGCCATATACTCGAGCGAGGTTGTTGACTAAACACTTAATTTCATTTATTTGGATGTAACTATGAAATTTTAAGATGAAAGTCTTGGCTTCTAGGAACTTGCCTTAGGTCAGTTTTCATATTGGTAAATCCCCCACATTTGGAAAAAGTTTTTTATATCATAAAGCATGAATTGCTATCTGTCCTTTGAAGCGAAAATAGCTGAAGATACGTTTATTTAGTTAAATGTGTGATTCATTTAAAGCTTCAGCTTACAGCTTAAACTTGTGGGTAATGTAAGTTTCGATGTTACTGTTGAAAATTATTTTGAAAAGAATTTTACTTCTTTCCCACTAGTATCTTAGTCAAGAGTCTTCACTCTTTGTTCTCATTTGTCTGTGTCAAAGAGGATACTTAATGAAAATGCATTGGGCAGACTCAAAAATTAAGCAACAGTGATATAAAGAGAAATCCTAATTTGCTTGTGGATAGGGGAGGCAACAGTACCATATTAAGGCTGAAAACTATTTTTCAAAATATCCTTGATTTGGAATCCATTAGCTCTTGTAGGTTTTCTTAAATATCATTTTTTAAAGCTTTATCTTCTGTATTCTTGGGTTTTTTTATCTTCTGTATTCTTGTTTGTTTTCAGGGTATCTGTTTTACACGATTGTTCTTTTGTCCTTTTTGACAACGTACCTACTTTTCAGTTCCTACGTTTGGGCCGTGTTCTGCCTCCCGCCTCAGAGTGTGTCCCTTGGGTGCTCCGTACGTTGGCGATGCAGGTCCAGCCCCCTTGCTTCACGTTCACTGCCTCGCTTAGTCTGAGACTGTGCACAGATTGCTTCTGTGGCAGCTATTCTGAAATCGTGAATCCATCAAGTGTGTCTTATTGCAGTTTTATACAACTGGCCACAGAGGGAGAGCGGATGTGTGTTTAGGACTTTGTCCCTCACGCCCGTGTCGGAACATCTCGGGCAAAGACCGCGGAGTACATTCAGTGGCCAGCATTTTCTCTGCAGCGTTTGCCTAGAAACAAGAGGCCTTCTCTGCACCGTTGTACATGGGCACATGGCATCACAGTGAGATGACTGATGTGGTGGAGGGTGGGATGAAGGCTCGTCTTCAAAATCTGAACTGTGGCGTATTGCCATAGGGGAACCAGATTCAACAGAGATGAACAGGACCGGGTCGGGTGGCTGGTGGGGTGGAGGTGACGAGCTCAGCTGCCCCTGTCCTGCGTGTTCTACCTGCACTCCCAGGCTGAAGATGAACTGCTGTTAATTGGCTTTCTTTTCCTTTCTCCTCTTTTGGTATGCTGATAACCTGTATGGTTATAGTGGGATCAAAAAAATGGATGACTTTCACCCTTTTTTCTTAAACACAGTGGGGAAAATGAGAAAAGTGCTACAAATCTGGTCCTCTTTGCCAGGAAGATAAGAGCAGGGGAAGTTCCAAACCATCTCATTGACTTTGCTTTAAATTTGCCCTTTGAATCCTTCCTTTGAGGAGCAGCCCTGCCTACCCAGCAGTCTCTGAGGGCCCTGCTGGGTGTGTTTACATAAGCACCCCTCTCAGCTCCTCCAGCCTTGTTTGCACTGGGGAATATTCTGGGGGAACACATGCTGTGTTCTGAGATTTCCAGCCACATCGGGATTCCCTAGCTGACTCTGAACCTGCGGGCTGGGTTGAGAATCCGTGCTGCTCTCTGTACCCTTGGGTGCATCACTGTTGTTGGAAGGAGGAGACGGAGACATAGATAGAATATTTTCCAGTCATGGAAAATGCATGCATCATATCGGACGCTTGTGCTTGTGTTTATGCTGAGTGTTAAAGCTTTGTGTAGTGTAGACAAGCCAGTGCCTAGACATGACCCAGCTGTCTGGCAGGGCCAGCCACTGTCCAGCAGAGGCTGGGGGCAACAGAAGGTGTGCCCTTCCCCCCAGAGGACAGTGGAGGTAAGGAGGAGCCATGTCGGCCCTGTTTATCTGGACAGCCACGTGGGCCACGGAGAAGCAGCAGAGGTGATCACCCCTGACTTTGGGTCTGGACAGATTGGAGTCAGAACTCAGACTGGAGTCAGAACTCAGATTGGAGTCAGAACTCAGCCTCACCCTGGGTGACCATGAGAAGGAAATCTGACTCCTGGCAGATTCATTTCTTTATTTGTAAAATGGAGATGAGAATTACACCTATCTTACTAGACTGTTTTGATGATTCAGTAAGACAGTGTTTATGAAAAACCTAGTATAATATGACACATTCAGTAAATGTTAACCCTTTTACTACTACTCTTCCATCATTGCTATTATTAAGCAAATATCATAGACTGAGCAAGGAAGCAGAACCAAGAGTCTTGGAGGTTCTCAAAGTGGGAAGGGAATTGGATAATAATGGATAATATTTCAAGGAAGTTAAACAAGTTCTGATAAGAGGGTGATTGGGCAGAGAAGACAGGGGCAGGAGGTTGGCAAACTAGAGCCCATGGGCCACATTTGGCCTCATGGGTAAATCCTGCCTGCCTGTTTGTATAAAGGAAGTCGTATTAGCACACATTCGTTTGCGTGCCATATACAGCTGCTTCTGCACTACAGCTTGCGCTACCAGCAGACCATTTGGCTGCAAAGCCAAAATGTTTACTTTACAGAAGAAAGCTTACTGACCGTTGAGTTAGAGCCTAGGCTGGTCAACAGAGGCAGAGAGACACATACATAGGTGTGTTTCTCTTTGCCTCTGCCTCATAGCTTGCTTTACTCCTTGCTCCGGTTTTAGCCTTCTTTTAAAAAATTGTTGATTTTCAATTTTTGTTGGACTATAGTTGCTTTAGCTCTGTTACTTTCTACTGTACAGCAAAGCAAGTCACCTATACATATTGTACATCTGCTCCTTTCTGGATTCCCTTCGCATTTAGGTCACCGCAGCACACTGAGCAGATTTTCCTGTGCTATACAGTAGGCTCTCATCAATGATCTGCTTTATATATAATAGTGTATATATGCCATTCTCAGTCTCCTGATTCATCCCACCTCCCCCTTGCCCCCTCGATGTCCACACAGTTGTTCTCTGTTTGCGTCTCTATTTCTGCTTTGCCAATAGGAGAAGGAAATGGCAACCCACTCCAGTGTTCTTGCCTGGAGAATCCCAGGGACGGGGGAGCCTGGTGGGCTGCCGTCTCTGGGGTCGCACAGGGTCGGACACGACTGAAGTGACTTAGCAGCAGCAGCAGCAGCAGGCCCATCAGCACCATTTTTTCTAGATTCCACGTGTATGGATTGATATGCAGTCTTTTGTCTTTCTAACTCCCTTCACTCAGTGTGATAGTGTCTAGATGAGCAGAGGTGTAGGCAGCGCAGGGCGCACCTAGGAAATACAGATTTCTGCAGGAGTGAGGTCCCCGCTGTGGTCCAAGCCCTTGGGCTGCCTGCAGGATCTACACTCTGGGATGGAGGGGAATGGTCTGGGGGAATTAGAGTTATGCCATCTTCACTGAATAGAATGGTTGTGGGAGGAACTACTTTCATGGGGAGTCTGAGCATTAGCTTCGCAACTCAGAGTCCTTTCTGGTGACCACTGGTGAGACACTGGATATGTCTGACCCTTAAAGTGAAGTTGCTCAGTCGTGTCCAACTCTTTGTGACCCCATGGACTGTAGCCTGCCAGGCTCCTCCACCCATGGGATTTTTCCAGGCAAGAATACTGGAGTGGGTTGCCATTTCCTTCTCCAGGGAAGCTTCCCAACCCAAGGATGGAACCCAGGTCGCCTACATTCCTGGCAGACCTCACTGCCCTGTAAATTAGTCTCTGCAAAGCTAGGTGTGGGGTGGTTTACATTTTCATGATCCTCTTGGTGGGGCTGGTCTCCATCAATAAGAGAGGCTCATGTGTTTCAGATATTTTAAAAAAGCGTTTTAACTCTACATTCTATCATGCAAACACACACAAAAGTCATGTATTAACTTGGGAAGCAACACAGAATCTTGCCTTTTTCTTTAGGTCTGGAATTCTGGCCACATGTATAATGTACTAAGTATGTGTTTCCCTGTTCCCTGGTGATTCAAATTATATTTCCTCTCCATCATCTCCATTTTCAGCTGCCTGCTGGACAGCTCCCCTTGGAAGCCCCTGCAGCCCTTACCATTCCCAGGCCTCTGCCTTGCCCTCTCCTGCCTGCTGTCCTCAGAATGGTGGTCTGCCTAGGGCCCCACTGAGGATCCTCGCTCTTTCCTCCACTCAGCTCCCTCCCTAACCCTTGTCCCCAGTAGAGTCAACGGGTCCTACAGGGATTTCCACCCCAGTGTCTTTTCATTATGTCTCCTTCCTGGTCACCTTCTCAAGGACCTTGGTTCTGTTTCCCAAACTTTTCATAAAATATGTTTATATACTATATAGCAGTTATACATTATTTTATTTTTCATATTTTAATATTTACATACTTTTATTTTTATTCTGTATTTATATTTTTCTTTAAATCAGCTCTCTTCTTTTAGCCTAATCTTAATAACATCTATGAAATTACCATTGTAGTGTAATTGCATATGAGGCTTTCCTAGTCTACCTGCAATGCAGAAAACACCAAAGATGTGGATTCGATCCCTGGGTCAGAAAGATACCCTGAAGAAGGAAATGGCAACCCACTTCAGTATTCTTGCCTGGAGAAGTTTATGGACAGAGGAGCCTGGTGGGCTACAGTCCATGTGGCTACAGACACAACTGAAGCAATTGAGCACACATACACGCACACACACACACACACACACACACACACACACACACACGTATCATAATTGCATATGTTTTCTAACACACAGTGAGTTAAAACTATAAATAAACCACACAGCCTAGAGTCATCTCAGAGGAACACATCAAGCTCCTTGTGGAAATTTCTGCTTTGGGCATCACCCTTGTTTTTAGCATGTGTGAATGTGACCTCTCTGCTCCCAGTGTGACCTTTCTCCTCCCCTCTCTCACTTCTTTCAGATGGTCCATCTCCCCAGTGCTGCGTGCGTGTCTGTCCCAAACATAGACCTGATCCTGCTGCAGCAGTTCTAAAATGTTCCCATGGCTCTCTGTTGCTGTCAGGTTGACTTTCTTTAATGCAGAAATCCACAACAGGGTTCTCGTGATCTGGCCCCCCTCTGCCTGTCAGCCCCACTCAGCCCTGTTCTTATCCCCGGTATATCCCGCCTCTCCTCCAGCAAGATGGAATCACTTGTTCCTGAAAGATGTCACACTGTTCCATGCCTCTGTGCCTGCAGTGCCTTTCCCCTTTATTTGCCTGAATCCTGCTGGTGCATGAAAATTCAACTGAGGCATCATCTTTGCCAAGGAAGCCTTCTCTGCCCAGCCCCCACTCCCTCTGACTCCCCCACCTTATTTTCCTGGCTACCCTCCAGTTTTATACAGTGACAAAGAATGGATGCTTTTGAACGGCAATGTTGGAGAAGACTCTTGAGAGTCCCTTGGACTGCAAGGAGATCCAACCAGTCCATCCTGAAGGAGATCAGTCCTGGGAGTTCACTGGAAGGACTGATGCTGAAGATGAAACTCCAACATTTTGGCCTCCTGATGCAAAGAATTGACTCATTGGAAAAGACCCTGATTCTGGGAAAGACTGAGGGCAGGAGAAGGGGACGACAGAGGATGAGGTGGTTGGATGGTCTCACCGACTCGATGGACATGGGTTTGGTGAGTCCACTCTTGGTGGACTCCAGGAGTTGATGATGGACAGGGAGGCCTGGCGTGCTGCGGTTGATGGGGTCACAAAGAGTCGGACATGACTGAGTGACTGAACTGAACTGAACTGAAGAGCCCTGATGAGAAATGAAACTTGATTCAAAAACCAAGTTTTTCCAACTTCTTACCAATGATTTCTGACGACCTGTTAACTGAATTTCAGTTTCTCATCTGTAAAATGGGGATAATAGAGCCTGTCTCCGGAGAAGGCAATGGCACCCCCACTCCAGCACTCTTGCCTGGAAAATCCCATGGACAGAGGAGCCTGGTAGGCTGCAGTCCATGGAGTCGCAAAGAGTTGGACACGACTGAGCGACTTCACTTTCACTTTTCACTTTCATGCATTGGAGAAGGAAATGGCAATCCACTCCAGTGTTCTTGCCTGGAGAATCCCAAGGATGGCAGAGCCTGGTGGGCTGCCGTCTATGTGATCTCACAGAGTCGGACACGGCTGAAGCGACTTAGCAGCAGCAGCAGCAGCAGAGCCTATCTCATGAGATTACTCTGAGGATTTTACTGAGATTCTGTGCTTTGCCCAGTGCTGGGCACACAGTAGCCACACAAACTGCGGCATTCTTATTGTTTTGTTGCGCTCCCCATCTTTAACCATGACCTCTGTGATCCTCGCTTTCTCCTGTGTCTTTGGGGATAAGGCATCACAGAGTCTGGGGAGGCAGTGAGGCTGGGAGAGAACATGCAGTGCCAGGCGCAGCACGTGGCCTTGGGGATCCAGTAACGGGTCTCTATTGCAGCAGCATCCATCAGGCGTTGGCTCCCCAAGGCATGGGTCATGTCTGATTCTGCTCTCCAGGGCTCAGCAGCCCAGTGAACAGCCCTGCAGAGGGTGTATCTAGCGGTCATGCATCTTGCTGTGATCTCTATGATGGTGAGTGAGCCAGTCATCTCCGCTGTCCCTGTATCACCATCTGGGAAAGCGGGATAGCCATCCCTTGACCATGTGTGTAGATGACCTGTCCTAGAAGAGGCGGTGTGGCAGTGCAATACTAACAATAGCTTCATTCACGTGCCTTATCTTAGCATCGGTTCTTTTTACTCTGTTGTATTTTCCTATTGTCATTTCCATATCCCAAAAGAAATATGGTTATTTGTAATTCAGTTTGACTTTAAATCATTAAAATGAAGTATTAAAATGTGCAGAAATGTAGCTAGATATCATTGGTTGAGGTTGTAACAGTGCATTTGTTTCTATTCCTTATAACTATCAAAAGAGATGGGTTTTGTACATTTGGCCGAAAGCCATGTGAAAATGAACGTATCCAGACACAGCCGTGCTGTGATCAGGAAGCCCTGGTCCTTTTGGAGGGGCTCTAAGAGGTGGCAGGCCAGCTCCCAGCGCTCGCTCTGATGGCACAGCCCTCCTCTTCGGGTCTCCCCTCCACCTCCTGCAAGATGCTTGTGGTGGCTCCCACTGTGCTTGTCCTTTTTACATCTTGATCCTTAAAAGATACTCTCGGACTTCTTCAGTTCATCACAAACATCACCTTCTCTTCGAAGCCTGGCCTAAGTATTTCAGACAATTTTTTTTTTATTTTTCTGAGCACTGTTTGTATTGATTATCATTCTGTATAATCGAGTATTTACGCCTCCTTGAGTTGTTTTCTGTGGACATGCTTTACCTTTCCGTGGGCAGTAACACAACTGTTTCGGCTTCCCTGGTGGCTCAGTGGTGAAGGATCCACCTGCCAGTGCAGGAGACGGGGGTTGGATTCCTGAGCTGAGAAGATCCCCTGGATAGAAAATGGGAACCCCACAACCCACTCCAGGATTCTTCCCCGGAAAGCCAAAGGACAGAGGAGCCTGGTGGGCCACAGTCCATGGGGTTAACATGAGAGTGGGACCCGACTTAAAAACTAAAGCAGCAACACAACTGTTTGCCCCCAAGCTGCGTCACTGTGTGCTGCCATCAGAACACTCACGGAGCTGAACCAGAGGAGGGGCCAGGCAGGAGCTGGTTCACCCCTGCTCCCCATGGTTTCTGATAGCACCAGACCGTGCTGGCAGTGATGGGGGCTGGGCACATTACCTATCCTTTGGTTATGAAGGTTTCTCTGTAATCTGATAGACTATGATCCTCTTCTTGGATCTGGAGACTTGTACTTGCAAGAGAATGGCAGATTACCATCCTGTTGACAGATGAGCCATGAGGTCAGTATTCTCTCATGTATATAACTTTGCCCACATTTTAATCATAGTTCACAAATAGGCTTCAAAAGTGGTTGCCCAGGGGGAAGCAACTTTGAAGGTCATGACATATGTTTCCTTTTTGTTATCCTTTCGCAATAATCTGCAGCTCAAAGCTTGCCTTCCATGACTATTTAACACGCATTTTCTAACTTTTCTGTTAGTCCTCATAGGTGACTGTCTCTGGGATCTATAATATCTCCACATCCGCTTCTGTGATATACAGCCATTTGGGAGTTTTAGCAGATTAAGTAAATTGTCTGTAGTGGATATTTGCCATCCTGAACTCAAGTTATTGTCCGATGTATAGGTATCCACATACAATTATTGCTGCCTCTGGGAAAAACAGTAAATCTGTCATCTTCTGTTTATTCACGAGCCAGCATTTGTGTTCTCTATTTCCATATGGTTACATTAGGAAACTGCTTTGAGATGTTTGTCTCAATACCTCTTCCTCTGTATGTTAGAGGAAAAAGAAAGTTGGCAGAGAAAAGCCACCTCAGGAGGAGTTTCTCTCCCTGACTCAAGAGTCGGTAGCGCCCTTGTCCCGGAGAGGCGCGCTCCCCTGGCCCTAAGGGAGAGGTGGCGTCTGCCGTCAGGTGCTGCTCATGTGTCTGTCCCTGGGGTTCAGCCACCCCCGGGATTAGCAGCTCCTGTGTGAAGCCCTGCGAGCTGCGAGTGAACCTGTTCATGTGCAGAACTTCTCTCTGAGCTGTTTGTGTTTAATATGTTCCCTGGCTTTAAAATGGTTGGAATAAACATTTCATGAATGTGTGAACCTTCTTGAGTCATGGGAACAAATGAGTATCTCAGAAAAGAATTTTCCAAATTGCCCAGGGGGCAAGCTATAATAACCAATATGACCTTTGGTGGAAGAACCATTCAGTTGGGTTGTGCAGTCACTGGAAGGGTGTTTTCTTTTTGTTTATTTTTTAGGCCAGGTCTCCTGTTTCTGAGTCTGAGCCTCAGGCTACAATGAGGTTTGTGTATATTTTGACCCTGTATTTTCTTGTTGCTCTTGCACTCATTATGGTATTTGATTATACCAAAAATTAAATGTGATGACTAAGGTAATCATGAGTTGAAAGTGATATTTCTTAAGGAATATGCAAAAAGATTGACTACCTGAAGATAAATATGGTCTTCTACAGAAAGATGAGCGAGACAAAGGGGAGATACTGGAAGACTTAATAAGCACTGAATGCTTTGAGTGGATATGGGGTAGGAACAGAAGATCCCATACACTGATGTAAAAATTGTTGAGGCATATGAAATAGAAGTCAGGATTTGTTAGCTACATGCCTAATGGCTATTCCTTGGAGAGGTGAAATAACTAATAGACAGAATAATCAATGGGCCAGTTATGTACCTACTGTGAGCAGGCACTGTGCTGAGTACGTTTGTAAATGTTGCCTCATGTTATCTGGATTATAATTCTTATTCAGCTAGTGAGTAGCAAAGTTGAGAATGAAATTAAGATCCAGGACTTCAAAAGTTCTTTCCTCCTGCAAAATGACCCTTACTTTTAGCTGGGATTTTATCTGAACTATATAAGTAAAATGCTACTGTCCATATCAGCTATAATGATAAAGTAGCATAACCATTTATTGAAAATGGACAATGTTCAAGCCTTTGGCTCACTTTAATGTAGATGAGGGAGATTTTTCCTCTGAATTTTGCAATGTACTTCTCATTTCACCACCGTTGACACAAGGAGACTGTGGAAGAGCAATCTTTATCCATAACTAATCGTTCTGTAAAGCATGTCATATTTTGTCTTTTTCATCTGTCTCTAGGGATTGTTCAGAAAGAGCCACAGTGTTGGGATAGAAGCCAGTGTTCAATTAGCCATGAAAGTGAAGGAGAGGATGGGAAGGAACACTGATGACTAATAAAATCTAGATGCTGTATGTGAGTCTGTGCTATATCCATGCTCCACTCTGGGATTCCCATTCAGGTCTTTGATGTATTTACCGAGCACAGCCTCATGTTCAACCAAAACAAGTGACGTCTTGGGGAGGATTTCTTGGGAAGGAGAAATGCATTCTAGCTGCATGTGGCCAATGGTTTCCTCTCACCATCAGCTCCTATTGGTCTGTTGTCCCTGTAGCACAGCTTTGAGATGGATTCTGGGGGCCACTTCCACTGTCTCAGGAAGCTGATCTTCATAAATGTGGAGTGCGTTTAGTGTGGTGGAATGTTCTACCTCTTAACATTCAAGGTGTGCAGACATGTTGCACAATTTGCTGCTGTGGAAGTCAGGGTCTGAAGACGTAATTGCCAGTCAGGCCTTTGGTCTTCTCCAGCCTGCGTGCCTGTGCTGGCTTCTTTCATTTCTGTCCTTCTTTTTCCTTTTTCTTTGCCTCTTTCCTTCCCACCCTTTAAAAAAATCCTCTCTCCCTTTCTCTGCAACACTGAACAGAAGTTAAACCGAAGTTATAAATGAAAACGTTAATTTTTTTCTTGTATTGTTTCCACTTTGAAATGTACAAGTGCATATTCATCTTGTTGTGTATAACTGGTATCAACCGTGAGAATCACCTGCAATGCGAATAGTGAATACCGTGCAAGGAAAGCCAGAGTCCTCCTCGTGGCCTGTAAGTTTCTTTGCGATCTGATCTTCCCCACCCCTTCAGCCACATTCATTGACAGTGCTCCCCCGCTACACACACACACACCCTTGGAACTATCCCAGACTGTTTGGAGAGCCGAAGCTGTGCTCTGCTTTCAGCTTCTCGTGCCTCTGTGTGTTGTGCTGCACCTTTGGCCTGGAATATACTGCTTTTGTCCCCCTGCCTCTGGACCTGGCTCAGGTTTCCCTCCTGACAAGCTTTCCCTGACCCCACCCCCTGCCCTAGTTGCGTTTCTTGTCAGCATTGTGTCATCGTCTAGTGTGGTATGCTACGATCATAAACCACACTGATGAGGCATGTGGGTAATATGTGTTCAGCCTTCTCTGTGTGTCAGAGAGCATGCTAACAGCCATATTTGGGTTATCTTACAGTTGTGTGATAACTTAGTGAGCTAGGTGTTATTATTTTATTGAGAAAAGTGAAGTACAGGGAGTAGAGAGACTTGCTGAAGATCAATCACAGTGCTTAAGTGTGGTGGAGCTTTTTCAACAGAAGTGTAGATGTTGGTTTACACTGATTGTTCTCCCCTCCATTGTGAGGACATTTCCTTGACATCAGGGGCTGTCGCTGATTTCTGTATCTCCATTGTGGCTCAGCTGGTAAAGAATCCAACTGCAATGCGGGAGACCTGGGTGGGATCCCTGGGTTGGGAAGATCCCCTGGAGAAGGGAAAGGCTACCCCATCCAGTGTTCTGGCCTGGAAAATCCATGGACTGTATAGACCATGGACTGTAGTGTCTCCAGTAGTGGCTGGCATGTTGTACAGGCTCAGAATGATTGTTCCATTAAATGTGATTGAAGTCTCATTCGTAATGGACTTTCCAGTCTTTCATGTCTGTGAATTTTGGAGTGTAGAAACATAATAAACTGGTTTTGCTTTGGTGGTTCCTCAGACTTTTGTATATTCCCTGCACATTTAAAAATCATGTATCCTCGATTGCATTTATTGGCAGTAGCCCTAGTTTTGAATGTAATACATTCAGAAGAGTTATGGAGCTTTAAAATTCCTGCCATCTGAAGGGTTGAGTGACGTTGTTTTTCTCTCATTCTTAATTTCTTTGTCTCTACTGTAAACACCTACTAAAGAGTATAAGAAGGTATGGCTGATGCTGTTCATAAGGCAAAAAAAAAAAACAGTTGGCTTAATTAACCTCTCAGATTGATTTTGACAGGAATTGGTTCCCCTCTCTATTTACCACCTCTGATTCATCCACAACCTTGTTGGTTCTGCTTTTGGTAGAGAATGTTCCTTAAGAAGTAGGTAGATTTTTAGTTTGACCTTATTTTCTACAGCCTGCCTTTAGGATGCAGTGTTTTAGAAGGACTCCATGTCATTCCCAAGAGCATTCGAACAAAATGGACCAGAAAGAGATTCTAGAGAATACAAACCTCATTGTGGCCCCTCTGATTATCTCCTTATTGGAGCACCGAGCAAGTGTATTTGCTGGTTTGAATCCAAAGAATACAAATTTGTGATCTTCATTAAACATCAACTGTTGCAGCCATGCCTGTCTGGTTTTGCCATGTGAAGGTTCAGAGCTAGTCCCCATGATCAGACTTAATTACGGCATGGCTAATTGTAACACAGGTGTCACTTACTACTGTCTACCTTGCGTGTTTTCAAATCAGCAAAGTAACAGTTAACAACGCACAACTGCTGTGAACAAGTAAAGGAGAATGTTTTAAAAAGGAAGTTTTGGGCATTCAACACTAAGCTACAGTTCAGTTCATTTTTCGCTTAACCTTGACTGTCATCAGACTGGGTTGACTGTGTTTCATAAAGCTCCATGCTAGCTAACTTAGAAGGCTGAACTTAGAAAAATAAAAATAAACAACTAAAAAGATTCTTCCTTGTGGTTTATACGCAGACTTGGGGCTCTTGTTTCATACGCTGCTGGGATGTGTTCCAGTTGCCGAGACTCTGAGCAGCTGAGCTTAAAGAACCATGCTGGTGACTTTCTTCTTTCACAGCTTCTCCACTGGTTTCAGCTCCAACAGAGCCTTTTTGTTGTACATGAGAAAGGAAAGAAGAAAGACTGCCCGGCCCAGTGCTGGGAGGGAGGCTCTGAGCCTGTGTTGCAGAGGGGTTTCTTCCCAGAGGCACTCTAGGTTTTGTCTGTCAGCAGTGGAGATTTTATTTATCACACGTGAAACAGAACATTGCAACCAGAATTGAAATATTCTTCATTTTTTTCCAAGTCTCATTTTATCCTTTCCTTCTGTAGTGACGAGGGCCATTCAGAAATATGTGCGCATTTTTCCAGTCCATGTTTTGATATGTGCACTAAATATACCTGTATTTATGAACGATCTATTGTTCTTGCCTGGAGAATTCCAGGGACGGGGGACCCTGGTGGGCTGCCGTCTATGGGGTCGCACAGAGTTGGACATGACTGGAGCAATTTAGCAGCAGCAGCAGCAGCATGAACAATCTATAGTATTTGGAATTCTTTACATTTCACAAAGATGCTATGCTGTGTCTGTCATTTTACAACTTGCTTTTTTTTTTTCACTCAACACTATTTTGAATGTCTAGTCTAGTTCAGTTACATTAATTATAGCAACTATGCTTTTTGTAACAATTTCTGACATTTACTTTGAGTTAACAATACTTTTTCATGACTTCTTTCTCCTTTCTTTCCTTATGTTGGGTGATGTAAGGATTTTTTAAATTTATTTTTTCTTTAATTTGTATCAAATATGTATACTTCACGGTATCTAAAGTTAATCAGAATTTTTCTCCTTTGTTCATACTGAATAACAACTCCTAGAGGCCTTCATTTAATCCCATACCTCCATCTGTGTTATTGATATCCAGTATTTATAGCTTGCTTTTCTAACCTCATCCAAATTAATCTTTATGATGATACTGATAACTATAATTACTTGCAATTTTAAATTTAGGCTTACTAGTGTGCTTACCGGTTCCTTCCCTCTTCCAACTCCTTTATTCTGGGTCCTCTTCCCTTCAGTCTGAGCTTATAGTATGTTCTTTAGCAGCCAGTCTGCTCTTTTTCTTCACCATCTTTTTCACCTTTTTTCCCTCTGAAAGAGATTTTACCTATGTATAGAGGTATACAGGCTGACCCTTATTTTCTTCAGAACTTTGAAGATTTTAGTCAATTACTCTGTATTAATTATTTATCAGTCTAGATAGAAACATTTCTAAAATTTAGAGAGAGGTATCATAACTCTGCATGCTCCTGCCTTCCAAGAGAGGATCAGTCAAAACTCATAGTCATCATTCAAGGCGGAACTGTTACTGGAACGAAGAGTGTGTATGTCGTAATGCAGTCATGGCCTTTGGGTGCCTGAGCTGTACCAGATTGCTGGTCTTCCGTTAAATGAGTCAAGACTGTAGGCTCTCCTGAGAGCTTGTGTCTGCTTTTTGTGTGCATGGGTATGTTTATTGTGTGTTGTGCATATCTTTCTCTGCCAGAACTCCCTGCTACAACTCATTGACTAAATGCAACAATTCTCTTCCTTTAATCTGCGGTTTCTTTCCTTACTGTATATCTTTTGTTTCTCCTTAGCTGAATGCTAGTGCCCTACATAACCAGACTTGTCAATAATGCATGGATTTGTTTGATATTGTTGTTACTGTTGTCTGCATTTTCTCCCTAAAATTGTCTTATAACTGGCTGAGTATGCGATGAGCAGCCATAGATTTGTTTTGGATGCAAATCTGAAGCTGGAGTGCCTAGGTTCATATCCCAGACCCATACCTCAGCACCATATAACCTTGATTCACCCTCTAACCCCTCAGTTCCCTCATTCCTAAGAGAAAGATGGAAATTGCATCTACTCTTTTAAGATAAGTATTTAATAGGAATTCATACATGTACACATACACATGTGGGACAGGGAAGCCTGGTGTGCTGCAGTCCATGGGGTCTCAAAGGGCTGGACATGACTTGGAGACTGAGCAAGAGCAAACACATACAGGTTAGAGCAGTGCCAGGCGCTAATAACATGTGGTGACTTACGCATACTTCCAAACGGCTTTTAAGTTTCATGTCAAGTACTGTGGTTTGAGCTTCTACTCAGCTGAAGAGGTTTTGTTCAGCTGAAGAGGTTCTTTGAGGTTCTATTCAGCTGAAGTTTTTACCAAATATTCAGGATGAAGAATATCTAACTTGGAGAAAAGCTAAACCAGGAAGAGGTTTATTTCTATTACCCCAGGGCATTGAATGGAATGTGTCATTTTCTTTAAGTATTGGCTTCTGCCAGTGAAGCAGGAGGTCTGAAGAGCTACTGTCATCTAAATCATCAGGGAATAGAGGTGACATTTTAGAATTCCTAATGTAAATTTAAGCATTTAAGCATTTATTTGCTTTTAAATGTTTGATTTCCATCTAACTTTTCTGTTCAGCCTGTTGCCCCTGTCAAATAATGTGAATTCTGAATGACCTGAACTTTTACTCCAGGCTTTTCAGTAACTCACCATTTGACCATGACCACATTCTTTCAATTGCTCGCACTTTAATTGGACTGTTATAAGGGCAAATGAGCTAATACATGTGCACAGGCTTTTAGCTAGTTTTTTTAAGTGCGTAGCAATAATTGCTGTAATGCTTCTAGTTAAAAATGTACAGTTTTCACTTCAGATTAAATGTTTAGAATCAACAGATTCATTCATATTCAGCTATTTCCTGGCTTTGAAGCAACAGTTAGAACTGGACATGGAAAAACAGACTGCTTCCAAATAGGAAAAGGAGTCCGTCAAGGCTGTATATTGTCACCCTGCTTATTTAACTTATATGCAGAGTACATCATGAGAAACACTGGGCTGGAAGAAGCACAAGCTGGAATCAAGGTTGCCGGGAGAAATATCAATAACCTCGGATATGCAGATGACACCACCCTTACGGCAGAAAGTGAAGAGGAACTCAAAAGCCTCTTGAGGAAAAGTGGAGAGTGAAAAACTTGGCTTAAAGCTCAACATTCAGAAAACGAAGATCATGGCATCTGGTCCCATCACTTCATGGGAAATAGATGGGGAAACAGTGGAAACAGTGTCAGACTTTATTTTGAGGGGCTCCAAAATCACTGCAGATGGTGACTGCAGCCATGAAATTAAGAGACGCTTACTCCTTGGAAGAAAAGTTATGACCAACCTAGATAGCATATTGAAAAGCAGAGACATTACTTTGCCAACAAAGGTCCGTATAATCAAGGCTATGGTTTTTCCAGTGGTCATGTATGGATGTGAGAGTTGGACTGTGAAGAATGCTAAGCACCAAAGAATTGATGCTTTTGAAGTGTGGTGTTGGAGAAGACTCTTGAGAGTCCTTTGGACTGCAAGGAGATCCAACCAGTCCAGTACTGAAACTCCAGTACTTTGGCCACCTCATGTGAAGAGTTGAGTCATTGCAAAAGACTCTGTTGCTGGGAGGGTTTAGGGGCAGGAGGAGAAGGGGATGACAGAGGATGAGATGGCTGGATGGCATCACTGACTCGATGGACATGAGTCTGGGTGGACTCCCGGAGCTGTCCAGGGCAGCCTGGCGTGCTGTGATTCATGGGGTCACAAAGAGTCGGACATGACTGAATACTGAACTGAACTGAGCTGAAGTGAAGACTTACCATGTTTATTTGATTTTACTTGTCCTTGTTGTTGTTCAGTTACTAAGTCATGTACAGTTCTTTGCAACCCTATCAACTGAAGCTTGATAGGGCTTCCCTGTCCTTCATTATCTCCTGGATTTTGCTCAAACTCATGTCATTTGAGTCAATGATACCATCCAACCATCTCATCCTCTGTCACCCCCCTTCTCCTCCCACCTTCAGTCTTTCCCAGCATCAGGGTCTTTTCCAATGAGTCAGTTCTTCACATCAGGTGGCCAAAGTATTGGAGCTTCAGCTTCAGCATCAGTCCTTCCAATGAATATTCAGAGTGGATTTTCTTTAGGATTGTCTTGTGGTTTATTCCCTGTCAACTCCCAAAATGATGTCAGGATACTTACAAAAATTTATAGACACTTAGACTGGCATATCAATGAAACATTAGTGAAAAGTTGACCATGGAGGGATTTTATTACAGTTTTTTGTTTGCTCTAATTTTGATTTTCATCCTGTCCAGTACTGTTAATATCATCACTGATGTCAATGTCTGTGTCCATCTCTTCTTACTCTTCTTTCAGTTAGGTAAGAGTGCCTTCATCGGAGGCTACCTGTTGACCCACTACAGAAATGAATTATTGTGAAAGAAAGTGTTATTTGTTTACCACTGTCTCATCTAGTTGTCCATCAGTCCTGTGAGAGACTAGACCGTCTGAACAGATGATGAAATTGAGGCTTAGAAAGTTTAAGTGGTTTTGCTGAGGTCAGGTTTAGTCAGTGGTGGAAGGTCAGAGTGAAGGCTAGATCTGCCTAAGTCCAGGAGATTCTAGAGCACAGCCTCCCAAGGTGTACATCTTCCTGCCTTCCATCATTATCACTGCTGTTGAGAGAACCGAAAGGGGAAAAATAATTACTTTATCTTTATGGAAGTTAAAGTGAAATTTTTAGATACAGTTTGCATGAATTCCAAGACACTGTGAACATAATTACCCAATAATACATCAGCACATGTAAAATGCCTGAGAAGCTGTGGACCTATTGAGAGAAGCCAAAAGGGGGTTAAGCTTTTCAATAAGTTTTAAGAGCAGCAGGCATGGATTTTTGGTAACCTTAAATTACTGGACCGAATTGGACTAGTGTAATGTTTTGGTCTGTAGACGTAGCTCTTGTCTAAGTCAGAAAAGGAAAATTCAGAAACATTTGAAGTTTCTGTACTTCCTCTCAATAATGACTTTGCTTTGATCTATTTTTCCTTTTGCATTTCCCTTCCTCCTTTTCCATGACTGACTTTCTCATTTTTATAAGTTAGTACTTAATTTATATTTTTGCCCCCACTTGAAGACTCTGTGGAATATTATTACTTATCCATGGGGACATTTTTACTGGGGTCTGCAGAGTGTGTTATTGCCTCATGATAATCATGCAAGATTGACTTTATCTTAAATTTTTGTAGATGAGCAACTTGAGATTTAGAGAGATTATTTATCTTGTCCAAAACCACTAGCTAATAAGTGGTCAAGTCAAAAATTAAATCCAAGCTTCACTGGCTGCAAAACATCTGTGTGCATTTCCTATGAGTCATACAATGACATCAGAGTCTTTTCAAATGAGTCAGCTCTTAGCATCAGGTAGCCAAAGTATTGGAGTTTCAGCTTCAACATCAGTCCTTCCAATGAACATTCAGGACTGATTTCTTTTTAGATGGACTGGCTGGATCTCCTTGAAGACCAAGGGACTCTCAAGAGTCTTCTCTAACACCACAGTTCAAAAGTATCGATTCTTTGGTGTTCAGCTTTCTTTATTAGTCCAACTCTCATATCCATACATGACTACTGGAAAAACCATAGCTTTGACAAGATGGACCTTTTTGGCAAAGTAATGTCTCTGCTTTTTAATATGCTGTCTAGGTTGGTCATAACTTTTCTCCCAAGGAGCAAGCATCTTTTAATTGATTTTGGAGCCCTAGAAAATAAAGTCTCACACTGTTTCTACTGTTTCCCCATCTATTTGCCATGAAGTGATGGGACCACATGCCGTGATCTTAGTTTTCTGAATGTTGAGCTTTAAGCCAACTTTTTCACTCTCCTCTTTCACTTTCATCAAGAGGCTCTTTAGTTCTTCTTCACTTTCTGCCATAAGGGTGGTGTCATCTGCATATCTGAGATTATTGATATTTCTCCCGGCAATCTTGATTCCAACTTGTGCTTCCTCCAGCCCAGCGTTTCTCATGATGCACCCTGCATATAAGTTAAATAAGCAGGGTGACAATATACAGCCTTGACATACTCCTTTCACGGTTTGGAACCAGTCTATTGTTCCATGTCCAGTTCTAACTGTTGCTTCCTGACTTGCATACAGATTTCTGGGAAAGACTGAAGAAAGGAGGAGAAGGGGGACAGTAGAGGATGAGATGGTTGGATGGCATCACTGACTCAATGGACATGAATTTGAGTAAATTCTGGGAGTTGGCGATGGACAGGGAGGCCTGGCATGCTGAAGTCCATGGAGTCACAAAGAGTCAGACATGACTGAGTGAACTGAACTGATACAATTTGATATTCTGAGCAGCTGTTTGATATTTAAAGGCATGAACAATAGCCTCCCAAGAAGAAACTCTGCCACTCAGCAGTTACCATATATGCTTTAAATTCTGGTATTTGATATGCATCCCTTTTGAAGTGCTGGCTGCTCTCTCCATTAAGTGTTTTGTTGTTCAGTCACTCAGCTGTGTCCAAATCTTTGCGACCCCATGGACTGCAGCGTGCCCAGCTCCCCTGTCCTTCACTATCTCCTGAAGTTGGCTAAAATTCATCTCCATCGAGTCAGTGATACTGTCTAACCATCTCATCCTTTATCATCCCCTTCTCTTCCTGCCCTCAGTCTTACCCAGCATCAGGGTCTTTCCCAGTGAGTTAGCTCTTCACATCAGATGGCCAAAGTATTGGAGCTTCAGCATCAGCATCAGTCCTTCCAATGAGTATTTAAGGTTGATTTCCTTTAGTATTGACTGGTTTTATCTCTTTTCAGTCCAAGGGACTCTTGAGAGTGTTTAAGTTGATGATGATTCCTTACTTTAATTGTGGTGGTTTAGTCGCTAAGTTATGTCTGATTCTTGCAACCCCATGGACTATAACCTGACAGGTTCCTCTGTCCATGGCATTCTCAAGGCAAGAATACTGGAGTGGGTTGTCATTTCCTTCTCCGGGGGCGGGGGTGGGGGGACCCAGGGATCGAACCCGGGTCTCCTGCATTGCAGGCAGATTCTTTACCGAATGAGCTACGAGGGAAGACTTACTTTTATAGACCTGTACGTAGCGTGTATGTGCTCAGTTGCTCAGTTGTGTTTGACTCTTTGTGACACCAAAGGTTCTTTGGACTGTAGCCAGCCAGGCTTCTCTGTCCATGGCGTTTTCCAGGCAAGAATAAATGCTGGAGTGGTTGCCATTTTCTACTTCAGGGATCCGACCCATAAACCAAACCTGCGTCTCCTGCATTGACAGGAGATTCTTTACCATTGAGCAACCTAGGAAGCCTATGTAGCAGTTGAAGGTATATTAAATGTAGACATACTTTTAGCTGCTTAACAAAAAAATCAGCTAATAGTGGTCTAAGCAAATGGAGTCCGTGTTTGCTGACTCGGTGGCTCCAGATGTCAGGGATGGCACGACTGTGATTCTTTTCACCTTTTTCTTATGATCACAAGATAACTCCTGCAGACCTTGACATCACCTCTTTTTAGGGTCAGAGGAAGGGAATGAAGCATCCTGTGCCAGTAAGATATCATTTTTATCCAAAAAGCAAAGACATTCTAGTGAGTGCCCCTACTTATGATGTCTGATCATGACTATCTTACATGGCTACCTGCAAAAAGAGTACCTGCAAAAGAGTCTGGGGAAGTGGACATTTCTCTAATGGAGATAGAAAAGAGAGAAAAGAGGGAAGGAAGTGGCACAGTGTTGGCCCTAAAGTATGCTGACTGTTTATTTCATCATTACAACTACTTCCAGAGACAGCAGATAGCATTATCTCCATTTTACAGATGAGAGAAGAAATAGGTCCATGAAGTTCACAGACTTCCTAAGGTCCTGTAACAAGTTAGACCATCTGGAAGCTGAGCCTGGCTTTCTTACATTCCAGTCCAGTTCTTGACACTCTTCCCCCAGGGACGAGTTAGCAATTCATTGATTAATATTTTAGTGCAGCAGTTTGGAAATCCTCTTTCTTGGATGCAGAAAGCTCTCAGGACAGCATGAGTGCACAGGACTGCCGGGGTGGGCAAGAGGCTCCCAAAGCAAGAAAGGCTCCAGGGTGGGTGATAAGGAAATCTTCCCAGTTTTGCTCAGCAGGGAACCCAGAATATGAATTCTAAACATAGCTTTTCTGGTTTTCCTCCTCCAGTCCTGGGCTGAGGGTCTTGGCAGGAATCTCAGTACCATTGATATCTTCTCTCTTCACCTGTTTGTTCTTTGACCTAGTCTGTGGCAGGGAGTTGTGGTCTGAATTCTTCATTGATTTTTTCTTGTACTGTGCTCTGCTTAGTTGCTCGGTTGTGTCCAACTCTTTGCAACCCCATGGACTGCAGCCTGCCAGGCTCGTCTGCCCATGGGGATTCTTCAGGCAAGAATACTGGAGTGGGTTGCCATGCCCTCCTCCAGAGGATCTTCCCAGCCTAGGGATTGAACCCGGGTCTCTCACACTGCAGACAGATTCTATATTTTCTGAGCCACCAGGGAAGCCCATGAATACTGGAATGGGTAGCCTATCCCTTCTCCAGGGGATCTTCCTGACACAGCAAGCGAACCAGGGTCCCCTGCATTGCAGGTGGATTCTTTACCAGCTGAGCTACCAGGGAAGCCTGATGCCTTAATGAAGAGATCCTCATTTGTCTTGCCTCTTTAGTGACTTCTCACTTTATTTCATCCAGAAGTTGGTTTCTGAGTAAGGACTATCTCTTTTTTGCGTTTTGTACATTTTCACCTTTTATGCATTTTCCTTTGGGCCACTATCCCCTTGATATCCAAGAACTCAGCTTGGAAGTTCTTAGTCCTGAGTTATATGAAGAGTCCAGGCAATGGATGGGGAAGAACTGGGAGGTACCAGGTACTAGTTTATGGTGGAGCCGCCTCTGTATTTTCCTCAGTGTCTTCTTCATGCCTCTCTTTTGGCAATTTCTACCAGCACAGTAGTTACTCATTTATGTTTCACTTCTTATCAAACACCAAGAGGCTTTTGAATCTTTGTATCCATAGAACCTTACAAGCAGAAGCATTCATAACCGAATGAACAGCAGAACTTGGTCTTATTGAATATTTGGTTTAAAGGTTAACCAAGAAGTCTTATTTATTTTTGTTCATGTTGTTGAAAACAGTTATGTAATGTAATGGTTCAAGGGCATTTTTGCCTTGGTAAGGCAAAATCATGTTTGCCTTAGTAAGCCAAACAGTTTCAATAGAAATTGTATTCAATGCGTTTCATGTCTGTAGATTATCATTTTGAACATCAGTTACTGCTTTCTAGTTTATCAGGTTTGTACATATAAACTATTTGTTAGGGTTGCAAAAGTCTAATGAACTCAGTCATTCTCATTTTCCCTTCCTCTCTTCTTTAGTCATTTCCCTTATTTTTGTTATTAAGTAACTTGCATTTATTCATTCACGTGATTCCACAATAAGAGTATTTTTTAAAATGTATAATTGAAAGTCTCCCTTCCATTTCTCACCCCTAGCCACTCAGTTTACCTCCATTAAGCAACATTTATCAGTAAGTTCTAGAATATTCTTTCAGATATTTTTTGCACATACAAATATGAATAAATGTTCTCCTATTAGCAAAGCTACACACAAATAGCATATAGAATGCTTTTATTGTTGTTGTTCAACTGAATGACTTAATAGACCATTTCCTTGAATAATATGTAACAATTTTATCATCTTTTCTAAACAGCCTACTGATCCATTTTGTGGACATCTCTAATTTGTTCAACCCTTTTCCCTTTTAGTGGATATTGAGATTATTTCTAGTCTTTTGCTAATGTACAATCTATGCTATAAAAATACATGTTTATTCTCACATATGTAAATATGTCAGTAGGACAGATTTCATCTAAGAAAATGAAATTGCATGATCAAAGAAGATGTACATTTATAACCTGATAAATTGCCCTCCCTGGGGTTGTACTGATTTACACTTCCACCCACAGTGTATGGGCGTTCCTATTTTTCCACACCTTCATTAGTATATTGTGTTATAAAACTTTCAGATATTGTTCAGTATGACAGGTCAAAAACATAGTATCTTATTTTCCCCTTATGATTGAAGTTGAGCTTTTTTTTAAATAGGTTTAAGAACTATTTCTATTTCCTTTTCCATGACCTGCTATTTTTATCATTTGTTTATTTTTCTGTTAATCTGCTCATCTTTTTCATAAGGAATTATAGGAAATTTTATACAATTAGGGAAATTAGTTTTTAGTGGTAACAGTTATGAAGAGTTTCCCCATGTTTTGATGTTTGTCTTTTTATTCTCTTTATTATAGTTTTGGCCAGGTGCAGAAAGCAAAAAGATTAGTGTAGTCAATGAAAAATATATCAATATTTTCTTTTAAGACTGGTGTTTTTGTCACAGTTAAAAGGCTTTCCTTAACATAATAAAGAACAATATGAAAAGAAAATACATATACATGTATAACTGGATCTCTTTTCTTACACCTAAAGCTAACACAGTATTGTAAATCAACACATCTGTAAAAAGTGAATAAATAATTTAAAAGGCCTTCCTTTTAGTGAGCTTGCAAAATAATTCTTACATGATTTCTTCTATTATGTTAGTAGTTTAGTTTCATTTTTATATCTAAGTCTTTCATCCACCTCAAATTTTTCTTGATATATTTGGTGTGAAGCATCCATTCAACTTTATGTTTCTCTAGTTGGCTATTTAGTTGTCCCCAAATCACTTTTTAATACACTGTGTCTTCCTCACTGGCAATACTGGGGATTTCCTGGTATGTCGGGCCCATATGATCTAGTCTCCTGTTCTGTCCCGTTGGCCTCTGAGTGAGTTTATGTCCCAGGACCACATGGTTTCAATCATTAACTTGTTTAATAATCTATCAGAACTGCTTCTCCGTCTTACTCTTCCTTTTCAGAGGTTTTTTGTTTGTTTGGTTGGCTGGTTATTCTACCTATACTTACTTTTTAACAAATACATGCCTAAACTTATTTTATTCAGAATGATTTTCACGCACCACTTCTGTGCTGAACACTGCTGTGAATTTTCTACTGGAAAGGAAACTTTATATATGACTCTGTCCCGAGGTCAGACCAGAGAGCTTTCACCGCACTGAAGAGAAAGAGCACGTGTTGAAGGTGGCCCCCCCTTCCCACTCTGTGTGCACGAGTCTGTTCTCTACCCCTGCATCTCTGTTGCTGCCCTGCACACAGACTCATCTGTACCACCTTTCTAGATTTTATACACACGTGTTAATATATAATATTTGTTTTTCTGAAGACTTGAGAGAGTAGGATTGACATATATACAGTGCCATGTGTAAATAGATAACTTGTGGAAAGCTGTGTGGCACAGGGAGCTCAGCTCAGTGCTCTCTGATGACCTAGAGGGATGGGTTGGAGGGGCGGGGAGGTTCAAGGGGGGCGGGGGATGTATATATATAGCTCACTGAGTCGTTGCACAGCAGAAACTAACACAACATTGTATGCATTTATTCTCCACCTAGAAGGTGGCCGAGGCGTTGCCGCTCAGTCCCTCACTCTCCTCAGCTGGCTAAGCTGAGGTCCTGTGCCAGCACGTGCCCTGATCACGTGATGGGCCTGTGCCACCCTCTCTTTGCTGCTGACTCTTGCTACCAGGTCATCTTGGACAATGAGCTTGAAGCAGATTGTGTGTTGGATATCTGAGCAAATGGAAAGCAGTTGCAATGGAAAGCTTGTGATGGGATATATTTGGAGAGCGTGGCCTGTTATGCCTACAAATTACTTTACTCTGGCAAAGACCATTAACCACAGCTCTCGAATTAAAGTAGATGAAACCGTCATGTTTTAGCCCTAGAATCTTTCTTCTTTGATCAACATCAAAATGAAAAATGAATATAGAGATGGTTTAATATCTGTCATTTTGACTACTCTAACTCCCCCACAAGTTAGCTTAAAAGAGATCGTCTATGTATTATATGGGTCATATTGAATGTAATGGGAATACTTTTACAGTTGGATTTTCATTCTTGACCTGGAGTCACTTGATGAAACTTTAGAGTGTTTTCTTATTCTGTGTAGAATATTGGGTGCCTTATCATAGCTCTGAACCTGGTAAATATTATTTGACAGTTTATAATTGACAGCCCTCACCCTTGACTCTAAAAATACTTTCTTTTCTTCCTACTTCACAGACAGGCTTAGCTTTCTGGCTGCCCTCCACATTTGGGGTTCCTCGGGACTTGGCCCTGTGTCCTGTCCTCTTTGTTTCCTCTAATTTTTCTTTTGATCTCATAAAGCTACCTAAATACTGATGCCTTCCAACTTTATTTCCAATAGTCCAGAGTTCACCTGTGAGTGACTTGCATATCCTGCTGCCTACTTGGCATCTATACTCAAATGGCAGTGGCCAAAATGGAACCTCCCCTGCTCCCCGTGTCCAGCCCACTGTACTCAGGACGTGGCACTGACATCAACTGTGTTTGTCAGAGTAGAAACTCGGTCGTCTCTGATTCTCTTTTTTGAATGACTGCCACATTCAGCCCATCAGCAAGTTCTAGCCAGATCTCCAAAATATTTCTCCAGTGCACCCACTGTATGCATTTCCATGGCAACCCTCACTGATCCTGGTCCAGGTCAGGGGATACTACCTACCAGTCAGATGCAATAGAACTTCCTAACTGGTGTCCTTCCTTGTAAACTGGTTTAATCTGTAAATGACATCATGTCGTTCCTTGCCTAACACTCTCCAGCAGATTCAGTGCCCTTGGACTGAAATCCAGTCTTGACACTATGGTTGTCAAGATCCCACATGTCTCTCCACTCTTGTCTCTTCAAACTCATCTCCTTTCTCTCTGCCCCTTGACCTGCCACTCTGGTTTTCTTAAGCACGGTAAGCTTTTGTAGCCTATGGCCTTTACATGTGCTATCTCCTCTGCTGGGGTGTTCTTCTGGCAGTTTATATGACTGGCTCTTCTCTTTTTCCAGATGTTGCCTTAAGCGCTACTACTCAAGAAGACTTCCCTGATGACCACACCCACTGTCACCTCCAATTTATCGTTCTCCATTTCATCTCTTGTTTGTTTCCTTCATGGCGGTATACACAGACATAATTACTTTAGTAAATTGCTTTACGTCTGCTTCTTTGACTTTTTCTTTCTTGGTGAAAGTTAGTTCCATGGGGCAGACTCTCTCTGCTACAGATCCTACCTTGTGGCTAATACATTGCAGAATACATAGTGAGTATTCCGTACACTGAATATTTAGTGAATAAATGAAAAAAAAAAAACAACAGAGGAACAAGCAGCTATTGAGGATGGGGGGTAAGTGAAGAGTAGAAGGAAATATTTCTTTCTTTAGCACTGAAGCATGTACTCTGATAAAACCAAGAATTAAAATAATTTCAGGTGTTGATTAAACCCCTGATGGTAAAAAACAACTACACGATAGAAAATTTCTCTGGGGACATTATTGAACATGCTGTCAAACTGCAAAATTATGCTGCTGCAATGACTTAGCATTTAATAGGATGTGTTCTCTACAAATTTGGAAAATATCATAGATTTATTTCACTTGTGTTCAGTGTTAGTGTTCTCATCTCCCTTGAGCATGCTCAATTAGCATTAGGACCTGCCTGGTGATTAGGGTAATCAATATTAACTGAGAAACAGCAAGGCAGTTCATTTTCCAAGTGTTTATAATTCTTTACCAGATAGATGTGGAGCCTCGCAGATGAGTAGAGTGACAGTCTGACAAAGAAATCCTTGTTGTCCTCTGTGGTAGCAGCTGTAAGGGGCACACACAGAGATGATGGTGGAACAAAAGGGCGAGGCTTGCAGGTTTGTCTCGGCCTGGACGGTGTCCTAAGGAAGCTGAGCCTGTGGAGTTTGGTCTTAAAGGAATAAGAATTTGCTTGGTGGAAAGACTTTCCTTAGACAGAATGGACAAGGACAGGGAAACATGATTATGGTAGTGTGTTCTGAAACCTGCAACCAGAGGGAAATGTAAGAGGAGAAATAGGCAATGAGTTTGAAGAGATAGGCAAAACCAGATTGCTGAGTTGACAGGGGGAGGGTGGCTTGGAATGGTTTTCATCTTGATAGCAATAGGATTATATAATTTCCATTTTCAGAAGGTCACTGGAGGATGGAGGATGGCTTGCAGTAGGAGAATTCTGGTTGTAGAGGTAAAAGGCATGGAAGAGGTCCTCCTGGACCTCTACAGAAAGAAGAGTCAGAGATGAAGCTCAGTAGAGAAGAGGCTCAGGAATGGTTGTAAGGGGAAAGGGCTTCTTTTTTTTTTTTTTTTTTTTTTCAGGAAAAATGAGATAAGAGTCTTCAGAATGGCAGCGATTTTTTTTTTTTTAAAGCAATATCACACAAGCCAAGAGAAGAGATCTTTTTAGAAAGGAAGAAATGATTAATATCAGATCAAGTGAGATAAAGATTAAGTTGTTTTGAGTGACACTTAGGCAGAGTTGTATTGGTTCTCCAGGGGAATCTTCCCGATCCAGGGATCGAACCCGGGTCTCCAGCACTGCTTTACCGTCTGAGCCACCAGGGAAGCCTTGTTTGTGTTGCTCTGATTTTATTGAACGGCGGGGATTTGAACTTGCTTGTATCTGAACTTGCTTGTATCGTCTGCTGAGAGGGAGAAAGCACAGGAACTGGGCTGTGGGTGGAGGGAACTGGATTTCGGTGGAACACTGCTGTAAATAGGTGGAACAGAAGAGAGTGGAGACAAGGAGAAAAGGATGAGATGTAGGTGAGCTTGTGGCTGAAGTATAAAATGGAGGTATTTCTGATAGTGAGGGAACAAAGGGGCTCTGCAGAAAAAGACGCCTGTCTGGAGCAGAAGCTGTAGGGGGCCGGGGGTGATGGCAGAGACGCTGAGGGTTCAGCTGGCGCTGAGAGCACGCGCCTGTGGTGGGCCCGGCCCCCTGCACGTCCCTGATGGACAGTTAGCGGGGCAGGCCCACCAGAACACGAGCGAGAAGGCTGCTGAGGATACTGGCGGCGCAGTGGTTGCAGTTCTGGGGAGGAGGAGTGAACCGGCCTCGTTAGGGAAGTGAGCAGGAGGGCGCTGGAAAGGCCTGGGAAGAGGGGGAGCGTGCGTGAGGTCAGGGGGCCAAGCGCTCTGGGGGTGACGGGGGAGGGCCAGGAGAAACAGGAGCCTGGGAGTAGCATGTCAGCGTTGGACATCGCTTGAAAGGCGCTAATTCTGCCCCAGTGCTGCTGTTGCCCGGAAGGGCGTGGGGAAAGCCTGCCTTGGAATCGTGCTGAGAATCTGCAGCACAGCTTCTGTCTATCCGGTGTCTTGGTGCTTATGACTCCTTTTGGGGGTGGATTTGATTTGTTTCCAAGTCATTCAGAGCCATGTTTGGTAAAGAAAGGAGACAAGCTGGGTAATATCATTTTCAGTAGACATGGAAACGTAGGCTTAAATAACAGTATTGTTTTTCTTACGTGACTTATACTGGCCCTTGATAGCACTTTACCAAGAGTAGTGATCGCGTCTCTAGAATGTAAAGAGCCTCTCAAAGTAGCTAGTTGGAGGAAGGCATCCTTTTGGACATAAGCATCTTAAGAGATTTTGGATTCACATTCCTGAAGAGTTATAGAGTATCCTGTAAATACTCACTGGTAAACAGTTTAGAAGGCTTCTATCATTATATCTATACAATCTTTTGTTTATTATTGAAATCTTTTATGCCAGTGTGGTATTGAAAGTGGTGAACTGCACAAGAATATTTCTGTGGCCAACTTAATGGCTTTATTTATGATCTGTTTCTTTCTTGGAAACTGGAAAGTCTAATTTTTACTGTCTCTTAGCATTTATTTATCAAACCCTCTGAGTTCCCTAGGTAGAAAGTTAATGATAAAGGCATACAAAAAAACCATATGTTGCCATAATTGTTGAAAATTTGATAAGAGATCTTGCTTATTCTCAACTTGTTTGAAGTACCAGAAAGAAGTGATCATTTGGTCCTCAAATTCGTGTCCTTGCAAGTAGCACGGATGGCAGTGTTTGGATGACAGTATGGGCGGGAGCTGTGACCTGCAGGACGATTAACTTAGAATGGGAATTTGTTACCATCTAAGTGCTGGGGGTAGGAGGAGAACTTGGCAGCCCATTCCAGTATTCTTGCCTGGAGAATTCCATAAACCGAGGAGCCTGGCGGGCTACAGTCCATAGGATTGCAGAGAGTCAGACGCAACTGAAGAATCTTAGCATGCAGGTGGTGGGGAGATGACTATTTTGACTCCAGAGGAGCAGAGATCCTAGAATCCAATCATCATGAAGATCTGCTCAGCCAACTTCCTTTGCAGCTCCCTCACCTGAGAACGCACTGTTCTCACTTGGGTTGCTTTCATCTCATGCTTTCTCCAGAAACTGGCTACCTACCAGAAGGCAAAGAATATGTCATCTCTCTCAGTGGGAGGGCACTGTTGGCATTCTCAGCAGACAGGTCTGTTTTGAGCGTGGGACTCTCAGAACGCCAGTGAGCTTGGCACCGCTGGCTTCCTGGCTGAAAATGCCAGGAGCCTTCACAAGTCACTGTGGCAGTCAGAAATGTCGCCACACATTTCCAGATGCCCCTGGCCGTTTATGATCTAGAGCCTGCGGGACTTGTTTACTGAAGACAGGAAACATTCTTTTCTGTTCCTTTCATCATCTATCTATATTCTTTTTCTTTGTTTTTGTTCATTGTGGAGTGAGGAATGACAGAAGTAGGGAAAAGGAAACTTTATTATAGAAAGAAAGATTGAAAACGAATTAATAATCCAAGGGAAGGCTTCGGGAGAGCAGAAAGAATGAGGTAAAATATAGAGCAGGAGCAAGGAAGCTGGGAGAAACGTTTTGCCACATTTGTCGGTGGTCCCTTGTGATTTTCCTTCAGAAGCCAAAAATAAGATTATCTGTAAGAATGCTCCTGTATTGTTGCATTAGAGGGTATGACCAATTGCCCAGGCACTGTAAATAGATTTCACTGAGAATATGGCTAGAACTGTGTAAGGTTTAGATCTAGATCCTCAAGGAAGAGAACAGCCTGTTACAAGTCTTTCTGACTTCATCTAAGGGGGGTGGGAGGGAGGGTTGGGGTGCATTACTGATAGGCCCCAGTCCCTTATTTTTAAGTGATATCACTGACATGATTACACAGGAGCACAGACTCCAAAATAGCTTCAGCTCCTGTATAGTGAGTTTGTAATCTTAATTTTTACAAAATAAAGTTCTGTGCCAATGCCATTTTCTTAAAATAGTGTACCTAGCTGCTAGCATTTAGAAGTTAAGACCTAGCGCTCGCCATGATTGCTTAAAGTCACCTGTGATGTATTTTAAAATCTGCACTAACCCTTGTGGACCATTCATGCCATACTGAAGCTGATTTTCTACTTTATTTTTTCAGTTGTTCATGGTGGACAATGGAGCAGATGACTGGAGAATAGCCATGACTTATGAGCGTATTTTCTTCATCTGCTTGGAAATACTGGTGTGTGCTATTCATCCCATACCTGGGAATTATACGTTCACATGGACGGCCCGGCTTGCCTTCTCCTATGCCCCATCCACCACCACCGCTGATGTGGATATTATTTTATCTATACCAATGTTCTTAAGACTCTATCTGATTGCCAGAGTCATGCTTTTACATAGCAAACTTTTCACTGATGCCTCCTCTAGAAGCATTGGAGCACTTAATAAGATAAACTTCAATACGCGTTTTGTTATGAAGACTTTAATGACTATATGCCCAGGAACTGTACTCTTGGTTTTTAGTATCTCATTATGGATAATTGCCGCATGGACTGTCCGAGCTTGTGAAAGGTAAGTTTGTTTCTTTTCCTGAGAACATAATTTGCCTTATAGTGTCCTTAAAAGTGGGAGAAAGAACACATTTTAGACCAGAAACATGTAGAGACTTAACGCTTGAAAATGTGGGGTTCTATTATGAGCTTCTTTTAAATGAATGAGAAAGAACTTTTCTTAAGATACTTTGCATACAGCAATGCCTTGATGATTTTGTCTTTTTCTTTCTAATCTGACCAGTTTTCAGTAGAGGGCTGCCTTTGCTGCCTTTATAATCAAAACTTGGAGACCTTCACATTGTGTAGGAGACTTCTATCAGAAATGCTTGTCTAATGGTAATACTGAGTCATTTTGGCACCTCTTTGGTTATAATGTTGATTATTGTTGAGGCAAGTGGGGATGCCTCAAAGTGCTTTGCTGATTGTAGTGCCTACTTTTAATAGTGTTCACGTGATTACAGATAAGGGGGCTGATAGGTGTCTGTTTGCTTTTATTGAACTCTCAACAGTTAGTGCGAAGGGTCCATGTGTATTAGATATATTGTCTGAAGAGCTCTGGGAGTGCAGAGCTAGATACAGTCTCAGAACTGCTCAGCGAGTCTGGGTTCATCAGTTAGAGCATCTGCAATATTAACCTTGCCATTTAACAAACAAGCAAAAATAGACTTGTTACGTAAATGGGAGGAACTGGAGAGAGAATCTATTGTGACCTTGGTGAAGAAAATTCCAGTTGAAATTAGCAATAGGCAAGGACTTACAAGTTTATAAAACTATTAAATATTGGGATGTTGGTGTTTGTAGTAACTAGGTCTTTTTAAATTTAGCTTTTGAAAGAAACTAAAATGTACACACACATACATACATACAGATAGTTTAACAGAGAAAAATATCTGTATGAAAATTGTTGCAAAAATAACAAGCCCAGAACACACCTACCCCGTTTCTTCTTTCCAGAAGCAATCACTTTAAATGCACTTAGCCATTTCTTTGGTAACTACTTTCCAAAGTTCCAAATGATGTTGCTTGTACTGCTACCTCTAGATTTTTCATCTAGATTTTTTGGGAAGTTGGGGTTTTACTTTTGTTTCACTTGCATGTACACATTGCTTTCCTGACTCTACCCCCACAAAAAGTAATTTTTCTTTCCAGTAAGTTACATAAACACCAATCATCTATATTCCATAGTTACATTATTATTTTTATTACTGTGTGAACTGCACTTGTAGTTGAACTATGTGGTATATTATAATCATTTTGCCTTTTCTGCACATCCTTTTATTTTCTTTGAAATTAATAATCACCTCTTATTTGCTTAGTTTTCTTAGTTTTTTATTTAATTAGTTTTCTTAATTTTTGCTAATTTTCTGTATACTTACCACTAAGTCATATGTAAATCCTTTTACATTATGGAAATATAATTTTACTAGATTTATATATAAGGGAAAATCTTATCAATTTTGCTTTGAACTTGAATGTCTGGGGACTTTCTAAACTGCTTGTCAGTTAAAGTAGAGGTTTCCTTTGCTTTATTTGTATGTTGCATATCTTTTTCTTGAACCTCATTTTCCCTCTTTCTTCACTTATTCGCTCATTTTAACAAAATTCATCTTCCAGTACTTCTGAGGAAAGGTGGTGGGTGAGAGATATTTTTTGAGACCTTGCAGGTATGGCAACTTCATTCTTCTCTCTTGCTGGATGGAAAGCTCTAGTTTGAAAAGCATTTCTCTTGAAACACTGGGGACTTATTTATTTCTGACATCCAGGGTGCAGCAGGTTGATGCTGTTCTCATTTTTAATCTTTTTTTTTTTATGGAAACTTTTAGGATCAGTGATCTAAAATTTCAGCAGGGTATGCCTACTTAGTCACTCAGTCGTGTCCAATTCTTTGTGACCCAATGTATGGTAGGCCACCAGGCCCCTCTGTCCATGGGATTCTCCAGGCAAGAATACTGGAGTGGACTGCCATTTCCTTCTCCAGCACAAGGGCATATCATGGTGTAATTATTCTAATTTAATGCAGTGAGCCTATCCAATCTTGGAATTAATCTCCTTCAGTTCTTAGAAATTTTCTTGAATTATTTAATGATTTTTGTTCCTGTTTTTTGTTGTATAGATATTGGTCCTTCTCTATGAGTTCTATAATTTTCTTATTTCCCTCTGTGTTGTTTTCCACCTGTTTTTGCTTCATATATAAAAGATAATCTCATTTTTTCTTTCAAGGTCTTTCTTTTGGAATTTTATTTCTTCTTTACTATATATTAATTTCCATTATATCATATTTAATCTTCAAATGCCCAGTGTTATTTCTTTAGAAATGTTAATGATGACCTTTCATATTTTTTCTCTTTGTGTATTTTCTGTTTCCCCAGAGATGTACTTTTTGGATTTTTGTTTGTTTTTGTTTTGGCTTTAGTCTCTTTTAGAAGCTTTCCTTCAGTATTTAGGTAACTTTAGCAGTCCCCTTATACTTAAGACTGAGGAACTAAAAACCTGATTAGAAGCTTTCTGTACATATCTAGAACTTGTCAACCATGGACTTCATTACATGGTGATTAGGTGGGAGCATAGAACATTAATTTCAGTATCTTTACATAGTTTTATTTTTCTCTGAATAATCCAACCGACTCATGGGTAATCTGTTTTGAAAGTGCAAAGTGAAAGTGTTAATCACTCAATCCTGTCCTACTCTCTGCAACCCCATGGACTGAAGCCCGCCAGGCTCCTCTGTCCATGGAATTCTCTAGGCAAAAATACTGGAATGGGTTGCCATTCCCTTTGCCAAGGGCTCTTCAAAACTCAGGGATCAAACACAGGTCTCCTGCAATGCAGGCGGATTCTTTACCATCTGAGCCAACAGGGTACTGTCCTGCAATGAAGGTAGATGCCTGCTGCTGCTGCTGAGTCGCTTCAGTCATGTCTGACTCTGTGCGACCCCATAGATGGCAGCCCACCAGGCTCCCCCCGTCCCTGGGATTCTCCAGGCAAGAGTACTGGAGTGGGGTGCCATCGCCTTCTCTAAAGGTAGATGCCTAGGTGATAGTACTGTGGAAATTGAAAGATGGGACAAAGAGAAGAGGTTTCATTTAGTATGTGAATATTTATTTATCTTCCTAGTTGCAGTGGAGTTAGGCTGGCTCTCTCCAGTGCGTAATGCCCTGTAGTCAGCTGACAGACCTTGGGTTTTACCTCTCCAGACAAGAAACTTGCAGACTTCTGCCAGGTTGGCGAAAGGCATTACCAGCAACACAGAGTAGAAGCAGGAATCTAGGAGTCTAACTGCTTTTGTACACTATTTGAACCTATCCTTTCACTGAAATCTCCATCATCGTCTCCTCTCACTGAGGTACTGGTGCCCAGATTCCTGAGTCTCTGGTGTGTGTATGGAGGGAGGGGCAAGGTTGCTGGTTCTCAGTGCAGATACGGCGGCTTTCTGACCAATTCTGGTCTAGAGTTCTCATTTCTCAAGTCAGGTATGCCACTGACCGTTTGTCAGGTGGCTTTCCAGCTGCTTTATTACCGTCTTGTCACTCATAGCCTGTGAGGGAGCTGTGCTTTTCCTGTTGGCTTTCTAGTCATTTTAAGAGGGTTTAGGGAGGGAGCTGAGGCCTGTGTGTTTGTTGAGTCCACCTGCTTTTATGAGAAATTCCCTCGTGACTAGGCTTTATTACTGTGTATCTGAACCTTTTTAAAACTTCTCTATGTAAGTACGATATTTGAGGGATTAAAGATTTTCCTTTTAAAGAAAGGTAGACCCCCTCATGGTGTGCTTTGTTCCCTTACAATCGTGGTACTTAGAGGCTTGTGATATTTTAGCTGTACCTGTAACATTTGGAGAATCAATATGGTAAACTTTAGTTGATACACCTGTGTGGTCTGTGAAGATGACTCTTACTTTAAAGTTGTGCATAGTGTTAAAGCATTAGTTGCTCAGTCATGTCTGACTCTGCGAACCCACGTGCTGTAGCATGCCAGGCTCCTCTGTCCATGGAATTCTCCAGGCAAGAATACTGGAGTGGGTAGCCAGTCCCTGCCCCAGGGGACCTTCTCAACCTGGGGATCAACCCAGGTCTCCCGCATCGCAGGCAGATTCTTTGCTGTCTGAGCCACCGGGGAAGCCCCAGAATGGTGCCTAACAATGCAACAGTGGACGTAAAAGCATAACCGAACAGTCTGTGCATCTAGTGCCCCTGGTCCCTACTGCATCTGCTTCCCGAGGGCCAGTTGCATAACATAGCTTCAGGATCCTGCACGTGTCATTCATTTTCTTTTCAAAATGGTTCATCTTAACTTTTCGATCCATTGTCCCCAAATACAGAGAGCCCAAGGCAAGCTGTGTCAAATCTTTTCACATCCCAAAGTATGTGCGTTTTTTTTTTTAACACTGAGGTTATTAGATGACGGACCTTCCCTGTTTTCATATAAAGAGGCACAAGAAAGTGAAAATTGTGTTTCATATCAGGAGTGAGTCTGTAGCCAAGAGTTACCTAATAGACCAGATCCATGGGTTGGGGAAGGGGGCACGCCTGGACTCGTGGCTGGAACACTGGGGCTTAGCGTCAGTTGTGCAATTTAGAGGCTGAACAACCTTGGGCCAACCAATTTGCTTCTTTCTGCCTTGGATTCCTCATTGCAAACTACATGGATTTATAAACTTTTCTCTTCCAAAGATAACATTTTATAATTGTACAAGTGTAGAGAAGAAAATCATTAACCAGTGTTGTGATAGTAGGAGATTTTCCCCATTCTGTTTTTCATTAAACTTCCCATTTTGTTGCACAAATCTCTAGACTATACCTTGTAAGAGACAAAGATATTTTAAAATTTTGCTTGTTTTTGCAAGTTAATTTTGAATGTGATGTAGCCTGCATATTTCTCTTCCTTAGCTGCCTGCTTTCTGGCCTGCCTTCCATTCTTTTGTGGAATTTGCAATACTGAAATACAATACACAACTCTCCTGTTATTTGATTTGAATTTGGATTTGTATGAGCTCTACCAGGCCCATCTTTGAGCCCTCCAAGCATTCTTTCCATATAAAAGGGTATTCACACCCGACAGAACTTCTCTTCTTAATTAGAATAACTCTAAAAATATTTTTTTAAAGGAGAGAGCTTTTGAGAGAGAGAGAGACAGGCAGATGGCTTTCTGAAGCAGTTTGTTTTGCAAACCTATCTGTCCCCTTCTACCAAGTACAGCACATATAGACGTTTCTGGAAAATGTTCTCCACTAATGAGGAGACATCTTATAGGAGGCATCTATTCCTGATATTACTTTCCAGGTTCCTCTGATTTGCCTATATTTAAGAACTTTTTCTTTTTTTTCCTTTCTTTCTCCCCTCCTGCCCTCCTTCCCTCCCTCCTGCTGCTCTCTCTCTTTTCTTTCTTTCTTTGATAAGAGGAAGCAGAGTGGCAAATATCTGGCATTACTTCTGTGGCCTCCATTTGTCAGGAGGAGGCTGCCCGAGACCAGATCACAGCATCCCTTTCTCTAATTCTGGTCTAGCCTTGTGTTGCAGACATCAGACCTGCAAAGAACATTCCTTTTGAAGCACCCTGGCCTCAGGCTGTTTCAGAGAAACTTCAGGAGCATTTGTATTAAAAGAAGTCTGTCTTCCAGAGATCATGGTCCTGAAAATTGGGATTATCCCATCCTGACTTACACTTTTTCAGACTTTACCAGCTCTATGAACATGGCATAGGTTAGTGTTCATCCCAAAGTGTGTTTCACTGAACACTGTTTCAAAGGAAGGTGAGGAGCTTTTTTGAAAGCGGTGGGGCTGGATTCTGTGGACCAGCTCTGAGCTACATAAAGAAAGGTGTTTTTTTTACCTTTTTACTTCTTAGAGCATTTAATATGTGAATGTACATCGAGGATATCCAAAAGGAGGAAAGAACATTTATTTGATCAACACCGTGCTCTGTCAATACTGAAGCTCCCAAAGGAGACAGAAAAGGGTTGTAACTTTCTACACAGTTTGGGAATTTTTAAAAATGTTTCTTTGTTCAATATATTCTTTTGCTTTTGGCTGCAAGTTTTATAATGTGGGTGAGGGGTCAACTTTTGAATGGAGCTCAAGAAGGGGGAAAGAAAGGCAGGCTGGGCACTTTGGTGGCATGTTCCCAAGCTGAGAAGCGGCCACTGTGGGAGTGTGTGAGAAAGTAGAGGTGCTAGGAGCTGTTTCTGTCACTGGAAGAGATTCCTTTAGTCAAGACATTGTAGCCAGAAACACTGTTTTTATTCAGCTCATTGTTTTATCTCTAAGAGCATTTAAGTATGCATTAACTAATAGGCACTAGTTGGGAAAAAAATTTCTAAAAATGACTTAAGAATAGTTTGCTTTTTTTTTCAAAGTGAGAAAATTGGAGAAGCAAACAATAAAATTTATTTTGAATAGCTTCTTACCTAAACTGCATTTTAGGTGGATTAAGAATAAATTCTTTCCATCACTAAAAACAGATGAAAATAAATTTGTTACTTACTTTTTAAATTATCCAAGACAACCTAAGGAATGGAGTTTCAATTGTGTTTAGAATCTACCATTCAGTGTCTTAAAACATGTTTCATTTCTTCCATTGATCAATTTGGACTTTTTTAAAACTCTGTCACTTATACTTCATTTTTGTTAATTGCTTGAAGGTAATTTCTGAAATGCAGTTGAAACTTACTTTATTATACTGTGGGATATTGTGGAATATCACCATCAAATCATGTCCCATAATGAAACTTTGTACAACATACATTTCAGCCTGCCCAGCCTGCTGTTTTTAACACAAGGATTGGCTACATCTTCAGGCATCAATATTATGAAGGGGGACTTGCTAAGGAAAATCCTGGTAGAATTAGAATATCTTATTTTGTAACTAAACAGATTTTTATCCTTTTAGCACCAATTCATAAAGGACATCTGATTTGGGCCTCCACTTTCTATTGAATATGAACCCTGAATATCATCTAAATTTTATCCATACTAAGATAAAATGAATACCCTTATTCCTGAAAACCAAAATAACTAAATTTAGAATGGTAGTTGTTTTGCCTTCTCAGTCGCTCATGTCCACCCTTTGCGACCCCTTGACTGCAGCCCACCAGGCTCCCTTGTCTGTCTATGGAATTTTCCAGGCAAGAATATGAACAGGTTGTCATGTCCTCCTCCAGGGGATCTTCCCAACCCAGGGACTGAACCTGTTTACATCTAGGAAATTAATTAACCATTGTGGAGGTTACCTTTTTATAACTAGAGGTGAACCTGTCACTCTAAAATCATATACATATACAACCTCCTCTATATAGAGGACAATTTTATATAAAACTGAACTTGAAGTTTCAATAAATAATAAAGTATTTACATGGTTAAGTGATCTGTGTTCTAATTTTTAAATTTCTTGTTTCAAAAAAGTTTTCATTTACTTTAGTTTTTCAGTACGATATAAACCAGTTTCTCGGAGAAGGCAATGGCAACCCACTCCAGTACTCTTGCCTGGAAAATCCCATGGGCAGAAGAGCCTGGTAGGCTGCAGTCCATGGGGTTGTGAAGAGCCGAATGGTGACTACACTTTCAATTTTCACTTTCATGCATTGGAGAAGGAAATGGTAACCCACTCCAGTGTTCTTGCCTGGAGAATCCCAGGGATGAGGGAGCCTGGTGGGCTGCCATCTATGGGGTTGCACAGAGTTGGACACGACTGAAGTGACTTAGCAGCAGCAGCAGCAAACCAGTTTCTCAAGGAAGATAGGTAGATGGGATCTGAAAGTCTCATTTATTCTATTTATTTATTTTTATTATTTAAATAAGATCACATGTAGGGGAGTGCAAAGTGAGAAGCTGCATAGAACACAAGCTTGTTTTCCTGATCTGCCACGTATGATTTAGTTTTTACATCTTTAGGAAATCACCCAGAGGCCTATCCTTTTTCAAGCCCTGATCCCCAGAGATTCCTCAATTCCTGTTGATTTACTTAAATTTGAAACATGTTACTTGTGATCAGTTTTCTTTGATAGTTGCAGAAGTAGTCATAAACTAGGCATCACAGTGCTTAGGAAGCATCCTGCCAGCACCTTGATTTATTGCAGTATCCTGGATAATTAGATTATTTTTCACCACTTAAGTTTCAGCTGTTGCTAAGTAAACTAAGCATTTCATCAATGGGTTTGTAATCTGTGGTTGATGGTAATGTAATACTTTGTAAACTTCTACTTCCAGGGTCTGATTCATACATACGGATATAGCATTTTCAGGCTCATAAGTGAGTCACAACTCTAAAATGGGCCCTTTCAAGTTATAAAGTCGGCAGTTTGAAAGCATTCATCGTGCATCTGTGCCTCACAAAGCATCAATGCTCAGTATAATGTTTGCCAAATAGATTGATTGTTAAAGTCTTATAGAAAGGAAGTCAGGACTCTTTCCAACTCGATTTTATCTTTATTCCTGTGTAGATAGGATTTGTTTTTTGGTCTGTCTCTTGAGATAACAATGAGGATTAATATCTGTTTGCAAGATCCTTTGAGATCCTGGTCTGATTGAGTACAGTTTGAAACTACCAGCAGTGGTTATGTTCAAACAGAAACAAATGAGAAGCTGAGCACCGCAGCAATCCAACCTCGCAATCCAGTCAGCTCATCACGGTCCTCGTATCCTGACATTCTTTCTTGCCAGCGTCCAGATTCTATGCAGTATGTGTTCTGAGTGTCTTCTCATTTTGGAAAACCCTTTGGTCATCTGTATATAGTACATTATGCAGAGTGTGTGTACGCAGTTCTGGGCAAGTTCCTTCTTTTCTCCAGCTTCAGAACCACCATGCCAGATAAAAAGAAAGATCGTAAAGTCTAAATGTAGATGTCCTGACAGTCAAGCTGTTTGTCTTTAAGAAAACTAGTGTATTTCTTAGGCATCCAGTGGGGCTTGTTTGGCAAAAGCACAAGTGTTCCCTTCTTGCCTATAGGATTGTCTATGTTCTATTTCCTTTCAAACTTCATATCCTTTATTTATTTTTTAATTGTAGCTTTTTAAAACTTCATTTTATTTTATATGTAACAAATACAATTTGTATTTGTTTCAGGTGTATAGCAAAGTGATTAAGTTTTATATACAGCAAAGTGATTAAGTTTTATATATATGTATGTATATATATTCTTTATCAGATTCTTTTCCCACATAGGTTATTATAGACTGTTGAGTAGAGCTCTTTGTGCTGTACAAGTCCTTGTTATCTGTCTTATATATAATAATGTATATATATTGATCCCAAACTCTGAATTAATCCCTCACCCCATCTTTTTTCTTTGGTAAGTTTGTTTTCAAAGCCTGAGTCTGTTTCTATTTTGTAAATAAGTTCATTTATAATTTTTAGATTCCATTTATGTGATTTCATATATTTGTTTTTTTCTCATTTCACTTAGTATGATAGTCTCTAGGTCTATCCACATTGATGCAGATGGCATTATTTCATCCTTTTATGACTGAGTAATATTCTATTATATACATGTACCACATCTTCTTTACCCATGTGTTAGTCATTCAGTTGTACCCAACTCTTTGTGACCAGACACATTAAAAAAATATTTAAAAGCTAAGCTCATGGCATCTGGCCCCATTACTTCATGGCAAATAGAAGGAGAAAAGGTGGAAGTGGTGACAGATTTCCTCTTCTTGGGCAGATGGTAACTGCAGATGGTAACTGCAGCCATGAAATCAGATGTTTGCCTCTTGGCAGGAAAGCTATGACAAACCCAGACAGTGTGTTGAAAAGCAGAGATATTACTCTGTCAACAAAGGTCTGTATAGTCAAGGCTATGGCTTTCCAGTGGTCACATACGCTTGTGAGAGCTGGACTGTAAAGAAGGCAGAGTCCCAAAGGAGTGATGCCTTTGAACTGTGGTGTTGGAGAAGACTCCTGAGAGTCCTGTGGACAACAAGGAGATCAGACCAGTAAACCTCAAGGTAAATCAACCCTAAATACTTATCGGAAGGACTTATACTAAAGTTGAAGCTCCAGTATTTTGGTCATCTGATGTGAACAGCTGACTCATTGGAAAGGTCCCTGATACTAGGAAAGATTGCGGGCAGAAGAAGAAGAGGGCATCAGAGGATGAGATGGCTAGACTGCATCACTAATGCAACGGACATGAACTTGGGCAGACTCTGGGAAGATGGTCAGAAACAGGGAGGCCCTGGCATGCTGCAGTCCATGGAGTTGCAGGGTCAGACACGACTGTGCCACTGAAAACAACAATATCCCATTGTATACATATACCACATCTTTATCCATGTGTGTGTGTTGGTTACTCAGTCATGTCCAATTCTTTGTGACCCCATGAACTGTAGCCCTCCAGGCTCCTCTGTCCAAAGAGTTTTCCAGGACAGAATACTGGAGTGAGTTGCCATTCCTTTCTCCAGAGGATCTTCCCAACCCAGGGATTGAACCCAGGTCTCCTACATTGCAGGCAGACTCTTGACCATCTGAGCCACCAAGGAAACCCTTCTTTATCCGTTATATCCTTTGTCTTTAATGTTACTATATGGCAAAATAATGCTGGAATAACAAAAAAATTCAAAGCAAAAAAATTGCTTTTATATGAGATAAAATGTACAAATTTTGATTATAGAGTTTAGACAAATTTGCCTTCTATTTTAAAGTTAAACTTTTATAACCTCAGAACATGTCAGTGGGCTTGCTTCGTGTTATAATAATTCTGTTAGGGAATGTAGGTTTTAGAATTGTATCCCAGAGCTGGAGTTGTGGTGTAGACTCCTGGCTTGACTCACTTGAGAGAGTGTGAATGGATCTGTGTCCCCACTGCTTGCCTGGTCAAGCAGAATCTGATCTATTGTTCTTCGTGAGGGCCCACAGAGGGGAGTGTCAATCCTTGAACTGCCCCACTCTGCTAGTTCCAGCCCTGTTTTGTCTCTAATTCATACACCTGAGCTCAGTCACTCAGTTGTGTCCAATTCTTGGCGACCCTGTGGACTGTAGCCCACCAGCGTCCTCTAACCATGGTATTTTCCAAGCAAGAATACTGGAACAGATTGCCATGCCCTCCTCCATGGGATCTTCCTGACCCAGGGATCTAAGCCCAATCTCCCATGGCTCCTGCACTGCAGATGGATTCTTCACCACTGACCCATCACTTCAGAATCCTTTGTATTAATAGTCTAGTCATTGCCAAATCCTCAGGGATATGGGAAAATGCCCAGCCAGTTGATATTTCAACATAGCATGGTGGCAAAGTCAAAGCCATTTTGAGTACATGGTCATTATTCAATAAATGTTTGGTGCATAGATAAATATAAAAACTTCACACAGACTTCCACCATATTTTTTTTTGCTAAGAGGTCAAAGGAAAAGAGGTTCTTGTCATTCTTGCAGGTTTCTTTTTTAATAACTTTATTGAGGTATAATTGTGATACATATTTCAATTGTATAATTCCATAGTTGTAATTGTGTAGACCTGTACAACCATCTGGAGCAGGAAATGGCATCCCACTCCGGTATTCTAGCCTGGAGAATCCCATGGACAGAGCAGCCTAGCAGGCTACAGTCCATGGGGTCGCAAAGAGTTGGACACGACTGAGTGCCTCAGCACAGCACAGCACAGCCATCTACACTACGTAGGCAGAGGGCATGGCAGTGCACTCCGGCATTCTTGCCTGGAGAATCCCATGGACAGAGGAGCTGGTGGGCTATAGTCCGTAGGGCTGCAAAGAATTGGACAGAACAGAAGCAACCTTAACGTTGTGCAACCATCACCACTATTGAGTTTTAAAACAGTTCCATCACCCCCTCCCCCACACCAAATCCCTTGTTCCTATTTACATTAAGTCCCTGCTCCTCCAGTCCAGGCAACCACTAATACACCATCTATCTCCATAGATACACTCTTCTGAGCTTCATAGAAATGCAGTCAGATAATATGTAATTTATTTTTGTATCTGGCTTCTTTTAGTTAAAGATTTTGATGTTTAGCCATGTTGTAGTATGTATCATAGTTTCTTTATTGATGAATAGTATTCTGTAGTAAGGATAAGCCACGTTTTGTTCATACATTCACCAGCTGATGCACTTTTAGCTCCTGTCTGGGGCTCCTGTGAATAGGATGGTTGTGAACTTTTGCAGGAAAGTCTCTGTATAAACATACATTTCTGTTATTCTTAAATAAACTCTTAGGAGCGGCTGCACCATCTTACATTCTCACCGGCAGTCAGCAATACATGAGAGTTCCAATTTTACCACATTCTTGACAACATTGTCAATCATATACACATATATGGATATGACATATCGTCAGTCGTATATATAGAGAGTTTTTGTTCAGTTCAGTTTAGTAGCTCAGTCATGTCTAACTCTTTGCGACCCCATGGACTACACGCCAGGCCTCCCTGTCCATCACCAACTCCTGGAGTTTACTCAAACTCATGTCCATTGTGTCAGTGATGACATCCAACCATCTCATCCTCTGTCATCCCTCTTCTCCTCCTACCTTCAATGTTTCCCGCATCAGAGTCTTTTCCAATGAGTCAGTTCTTTGCATCAAATGGCCAAAGTATTGGAGTTTCAGCTGATTTTTGTTACCTAATCATATAATCTTTCTAGTGAGTTTCAAGTGGTCTTGTTTTAATTTACAGTTCTCTAATGGTTAATGATGATGAACATCTATTCATGTGATCACCAGTGTATCTTTTTTGTGTATCTTTTTGGTAAAATATCTGTTTAGTCTTAACATTTTTAAAACTGGCTCATTTATCTTATTAAATTGTAAGAGTTCTTTATTATTCTAGCTTCTCGTTCTTTATCAGATATAGGATTTGCAAATATTTTCTGTGGCTTCTTTTTTCATTTTCTTTACTGTTTTTGAACACACTGAAACCTTGTACATTTGCCTTTCTCAAAATCAGCCTTGCCTCCCAAAGCCTTACAAGATGAAAGCCACCTACACATAACCAGTGGACTGTTAACTCTTTGAAGCGACTTGAATCTCTTGTTAAGTTTCCTGTTTCATGTGATTCTCCCTGCCTTTTTCCTACCCTGAAGTCTTGCTTTTCTAGTAACCACTATTTCCTAGTAACAGAAAACAGAGATAGAAGCAAAGGAGATTCTTTTTCAGTTCAACTTATATACTTTTCTAGTTCTTGCACTGCTTTGATAATTGTTCAGTACAGTTCAGTTCAGTCTCTCAGTTGTGTCCAACTATTTGTGACCCCATGAATTGCAGCACGCCAGGCCTCCCTGTCCATCACCATCTCCCGGAGTTCACTCAGATTCACGTCCATCAAGTCAGTGATGCCATCCAGCCATCTCATCCTCGGTCGTCCCCTTCTCCTCCTGCCCCCAATCCCTCCCAGTATCAGATTCTTTTCCAGTGAGTCAACTCTTCTCATGAGGAGTTTCAACTTTAGCGTCATTCCTTCCAAAGAAATCCCAGGGCTGATCTCCTTCAGAATGGACTGGTTGGATCTCCTTGCAGTCCAAGGGACTCTCAAGAGTCTTCTCCAACACCACACTTCAAAAGCATCAATTCTTCAGCACTCAGCCTTCTTCATAGTCCAACTCTCACATCCATACATGACCAAAGGAAAAACCATAGCCTTGACCAGATGGACCTTAGTCGACAAAGTAATGTCTCTGCTTTTCAATATACTATCTAGGTTGGTCATAACTTTTCTTCCAAGGAGTAAGCGTCTTTTAATTTCACGGCTGCAGTCACCATGTGCAGTGATTTTGGTACCCCCAAAAATAAAATCTGACACTGTTTCCACTGTTTCCCCATCTATTTCCCATGAAGAAATGGGACAAAATGCCATGATCTTTGTTTTCTGAATGTTGAGCTTTAAGCCAACTTTTCTGCTCTCCTCTTTCACTTTCATCAAGAGGCTTTTTAGTTCCTCTTCACTTTCTGCCATAAGGGTGGTGTCATCTGCATATCTGAGGTTATTGATATTTCTCCCGGCAATCTTGATTCCAGCTTGTGTTTCCTCCAGTCCAGCATTTCTCATGATGTACTCTGCATAGAACTTAAATAAGCAGGGTGACAGTATACAGCCTTGACGTACTCCTTTTCCTCTTTGGAACCAGTCTGTTGTTCCATGTCCAGTTCTAACTGTTGCTTCCTGACCTGCATACAGATTTCTCAAGAGGCAGGTGAGGTGGTCTGGTATTCCCATCTCTTGAAGAATTTTCCGCAGTTTATTGTGATCCACAGAGTCAAAGGCTTTGGCATAGTCAATAAAGCAGACATAGATGTTTTTCTGGAACTCTCTTGCTTTTTCATGATCCAGCGGATGTTGGCAATTTGATCTCTTGTTCCTCTGCCTTTTCTATAACCAGCTTGAACATCAGAGAGTTCACGGTTCACATATTGCTGAAGCCTGGCCTGGAGAATTTTGAGCATTACTTTACTAGCATGTGAGATGAGTGCAATTGTGTGGTAGTTTGAGCATTTTTGGCATTGCCTTTCTTTGGGATTGGAATGAAAACTGACCTTTTCCAGTCCTGTGTCCACTGCTGAGTTTTCCAAATGTGCTGGCATATTGAGTGCAGCACTTTCACAGCATCATCTTTCAGGATTTGAAACAGCTCCACTGGAATTCCATCTCCTCCACTAGCTTTGTTCGTAATGATGCTTTCTAAGGCCCACTTGACTTCACATTCCAAGATGTCTGGCTCTAGATGAGTGATCACATCATCATGATTATCTGGGTCATGAAGATCTTTTTGTACAGTTCTTCTGTGTATTCTTGGCACCTCTTCTTAATATCTTCTGCTTCTGTTAGGTCCAGACCATTTCTGTCCTTTATCGAGACCATCTTTGCATGAAATGTTCCCTTGGGATCTCTAATTTTCTTGAAGAGATCTCTAGTCTTTCCCATTCTGTTTTTTTCCTCTGTTTCTTTGCATTGATTGCTGAAGAAGGCTTTCTTATCTCTTCTTGCTATTCTTTGGAACTCTGCATTCAGATGCCTATATCTTTCCTTTTCTCCTTTGCTTTTCACCTCTCTTCTTTTCACAGCCATTTGTGAGGCCTCCCCAGACAGCCATTTTGCTCTTTGCATTTCTTTTCCATGGCGATGGTCTTGGTCCCTGTCTCCTGTACAATGTCACGAACCTCATTCCATAGTTCATCAGGCACTCTGTCTATCAGATCTAGGCCCTTAAATCTATTTCTCATTTCCACTGTATAAGGGATTTGATTTATGTCATACCTGAATGGTCTAGCGGTTTCCCTACTTTCTTCAATTTAAGTCTGAATTTGGTAATAAGGAGTTCATGATCTGAGCCACAGTCAGCTCCTGGGCTTGTTTTTGCTGACTCTATAGAGCTTCTCCATCTTGGCTGCATAGAATATAATCAATCTGATTTCGGTGTTGACCATCTGGTGATGTCCATGTGTAGAGTCTTCTCTTGTGTTGTTGGAAGAGGGTGTTTGCTATGACCAGTGCATTTTCTTGGCAAACTCTATTCTTTGCCCTGCTTCATTCCACATTCTCTGGCCAAATTTGCCTGTTACTCCAGGTGTTTCTTGACTTCCTACTTGAGCATTCCAGTCCCCTATAATGAAAACAACATCTTTTTGGGTGTTAGTTCTAAAAGGTCTTGTAGGTCTTCATAGAACCGTTCAACTTCAGCTTCTTCAGCGTTACTGGTTGGGGCATAGACTTGGATAACTGTGATATTGAATGGTTTGCCTTGGAGACGAACAGAGATCATTCTGTCGTTTTTGAGATTGCATCCAATACTGCATTTCGGACTCTTTTGTTGACCATGATGGCTACTCCATTTCTTCTGAGGGATTCCTGCCCACAGTAGTAGATATAATGGTCATCTGAGTTAAATTCACCTATTCCAGTCCATTTTAGTTCGCTGATTCCTAGAATGTTGATGTGCACCCTTGCCATCTCTTGTTTGACCACTTTCAATTTGCTTTGATTCATGGACCTGACATTCCAGGTTTCTATGCAATATTGCTCTTTACAGCATTGGACCTTGCTTCTATCACCAGTCACATCCACAGCTGGGTATGGTTTTTTCTTTGGCTCCATCCGTTCATTCTTTCTGGAGTTATTTCTCCACTGATCTCCAGTAGCATATTGGGCACCTAATGACCTGGGGAGTTCCTCTTTTGGTATCCTATCATTTTGCCTTTTCAGGCTGTTCATGGGGTTCTCAAGGCAAGAATACTGAAGTGGCTTGCTATTCCCTTCTCCAGTGGACCACATTCTGTCAGCCCTCTCCACCATGACCCGCCCATCTTGGGTTGCCCCGCAGGCATGGCTTGGTTTCATTGAGTTAGACAAGGCTGTGGTCCTAGTCTGGTTAGACTGACTAGTTTTCTGTGAGTATGGTTTCAGTATGTCTGCCCTCTGATGCCCTCTTGCAACATCTACCATTTTACTTGGGGTTTCTCTTACCTTGGGCGTAGGGTATCTGTTCACAGCTGCTCCAGGAAAGCACAGCCGCTGCTCCTTACGTTGGACGAGGGGTATCTCCTCACCACCGCCCTTCCTGACCTTCAGTGTGGGATAGCTCCTCTAGGCCCTCCTGCACCTGCGCAGCCATTGCTCCTCAGGTGGCTCCTCCCAGCTGCCGCCCCTGGCTCCTCAGGGTCACCACCCCTGGCCTCGAGAGCGAGGTGGCTCCTCCCACCTAATTGTAGTAGCTATGAAAAATGAAGTCCAAACGCTATCTGTCATTTTTCCACTTAAGGCAAAGATGTTCCTCACTTGATACTCCCCTTCCCAAGTTGAGGTAAAAATTTGATTTAATTAATCCACAGCTCTCTTCATGACCAAAGGCAAGCATTTGTAACATGCCTGAGCCTGTTTTAAGGATATAGGTAAAGATTGTTAAAAACCAGTCTCCTCCTCTTCTTTGTATGACCTTGCTAGATTTTATGACAGTCCACAGTCATGACTTTGAAACAGTGATGCTCTAGCTATGGGCTACCTGACCAGATGACTCTTGTTTGATTATTCTTCATAGTGTAAATTACAGGGACATGGAATTGACATTCCGCACTCAGAACTTCACTTCACAGTGGCTCAGGGGCAAAATAGTTTTGAGTGACTAGTACCTAGTGCCTTTACACTGAGGTTTCTTCTTATAGAGCTCACTTTCTAAAAGTTTGTCTGTGTTACGTAAAATGTACTCTGCTGAAGCCGTATCTCCTGTGTCTCCTGCATCGGCAAGTGAATTCTTTACTCCCACCATCTGGGAAGCCCTAACAGAAGATGCAATTTAAAAATAAGTTTTAGCAGACTTTGTGGTATCTATTGTTGTAGCTTTAGAACCTCTCAGGAAACTCATGTAACTAGCTCATGTAAGAATGATAGCCTGCAAATACGAAAGCCACAGTGAAAGGCACAATGTATTCAAATTGAGTTGGATTCGCAGAAAATATCTTTGCCAGTGTTCGTAGTAGAAACTTAAATTCAGTAACTTTCTTGATTTAAAGAAATAGTACCCAATATTTCATGTGATTGTATTAAAGATCATATGCACTCTGTTTTTGAATAAAACTGGGGAGAGGCTTTGTATCAATTGGGAATTATCCTGAATCTTCACTCATTACTTTGAGGTAGTTTTATGCTTTTGTCCCAGAAAGCCTTACTAAATGAAGCATCAGGTACAGAGAGATCAGCTCTGATCAGTAGTTTTAATCTGGTTTAGTGGTGGCCAGCCCTTAGAATTTCTGGCTTGTTCTATGTCTGAAAAGGGATGAATTTGGTAGAGTTACTTCACTACTGTTATTATGGTAGCCTGTCTACTGTGCTTTCTAGTAGTTAGTCAAGTGTTTTTTAAAATAAGTTCTAAGAAGTTCAGAGGTGTCACTATGAAGTAAGAGGCCACTCTTACCTAAGTTTTTGTACAAAACTTAAGGAGTCTACTCCTTAAACTCCTTCCTGTTTAAGGAGTCTTCATTTCTGAAATACTGATATTTTTGCTCCTCTTCTCATCCACCAGCCATGCCTCTATCATTGGGATCCCTGTTCTTTTAACCCTCCTGAGGTCTTTGGCATTTCTCATGATGGAGCAGGTATTTGGGTAGAGGTGTGGTAGTGGGTGGTTGGATGGCAAAGGGACTCAAGGTGCCTTGTTATACAGGCTTGATGTGGTCTCTGAGGAAGAACTAAAAAGGATTGTATTTATTTTCCTTTGGTATAATATGAGCAAAACTTTTCCTGGTCCTGGTTAGGCGAGGGGATGAGTTTTCTCTCCAGTTTAAAGGTATTCTTTGAGCACCTGTGGTATTCTATATTCTGTGCAAATGGGGTAGTTATAAATGTCCCACCTGAGCTCAATTTCTCGAGAATAAAGACCTGATCTAGTACCACCTTGAGCCCGTAGTCCAGAGCCCTATAATATCTGGGTCAGGGAGACCTTACAGGTCCTCTAATTCTGTCAGGTCAAGACTGATACCACTACCATTGCCCCATGAAGACTTACAGATGATTCCACACAAGTGTGTGCCCATGAGTCAGGACAATAGAAAGCTGTTTTGTAACAGTGCATGAGTGACTTCATGTATTAAACTTGAACCCCAGAAAAGTCATTTTGAAAAATACTACTAATGGGAATAATGTCTGTTCAATGTAGGAAAGAATTTGTATGTCTTTATTTTATCATCCGGAGAAGGCAATGGCACCCCACTCCAGTACTCTTGCCTGGAAAATCCCATGGACGGAGGAGACTGGTAGGCTGCTCTTCTAAAAACGGGTTCAATGGCAAGAGCTTTACTGTTTAGTAAGTTAAAAGGGGTTAATGAGGAACGCTGTTAATTTAAAATTTCTTTCAAGGGGCAAAAATAGCACTTGGTGAACTTTTGAAGAGGGCAGGGACAGTGGTCTTGGAAATCTGGAGCCTCCCGTGTGTGCTGGACAGGCAGGCAGACGGCCGCACAGAATCGTGGCAGGCCTGGCACAGCGCTGCTGGCACGCCTCTCTGTGTTCAGCCTAGAAGGATCTTCACTGACTCCGCTGGAGCCGCAGACTTCTGACGGAGTTTCTCCGTCTTTGATCTTGGGTGTTGCTTTAGGGGCTCTCAGCATCTGTGTGGCTCCAGGCACTGGCTGGGTTTTCCCAAGGGAAGGCCAAGGGAACCCCACCCAAGGCGACGTTAGTGAGAGAACTCCACGGTGCAGAGAAACCCTGCACAGAAATGCATGCCCCTTCTACGGCCTTCCGTCCTTCCTTTCACGAAGACCACTGCTGTTCTCCCCTGCCACTCCACTGCAGGCCCGCAGTGCGCTCCATGTCGCGGGTGTTCCTGAAAGCCTCCTGAGCAGAGGTCAGCACCCTAGTGCCACTCCTGTGAGGAATGCGTACAGCAAGGGCTGCTCCCCCTGGTCTGTGGAACTTCCCAGAATCCTGACCACAGCCTTCCAGAAAGAAGTCTCATGAGTTTTGAAACACCAGGATTTGGTTCCTTGTAAGGATCTTATTTTAAATAAGAACAATATAGAAGTCTAAGTAAGCCCTTTGAAAGATAGCATGACCTTTGTCATGGCCCTTAATCTAGTTTGAGTCTTTATTGAAGGTCTGATCTGGATTGTGACAATAGCTCAGTCCTGTCTGACTCTTTGCAACCCCATGGACTAGTTTTCTGGGCCAGAATACTGGAGTGGGTAGCTTTTGCCCTTCTCCAGTGGATTTTCCCAAACCAGGAATCAAACTGGGGTCTCCTGCATTGCGGGCGCATTCTTTACCAACTGACCTATCGCTGCAGTCATGAAATTAAAAGACGCATGCTCCTTGGAAGAAAAGTTATGACCAACCTAGACAGTATACAGCAGAGACATTGCTTTGCCTACAAAGGTCATCTAGTCAAAGGTATGGTTTTTCTAGTCGTCATATATGAATGTAAGAGTTGGACTATAAAGAAAGCTGAGTGCCAAAGAACTGATGCTTTTGAACTGTGGTGTTGGAGAAGACTCTTGAGAGTCCCATGGACTGCAAAGAGATCCAACCAGTCCATCCTAAGGGAAATCAGTCCTGAATATTCATTGGAAGGACTGATGCTGATGCTGAAACTCCATTACTTTGGCCACCTGATGCAAAGAACTGACTCACTGGAGAAGACTCAGAAGCTGGGAAAGATTGAGGGCAGGAGGAGAAGGGGACGACAGAGAATGAAATGGCTGGATGGCATCACTGACACCATGGAGATGAGTCTGAGTAAGCTCCAGGAGTTGGTGATGGACAGGGAAGCTTAGCGTGCTGAAGTCCGTGGCATCACAAAGAGTCAGACATTATTGATCATTTTGTATAGGGTCATATATTAGGATGAGTTGAGGAAATGGACATATTCTCAGGGTACTGAGATATTTCAAGCAAGGTTTTGTAAACTATGGTCCATGAGTCAGATTTGACCCACTGCTTGTTTTCAAACAAACCACAATAAGGACAGTTTTTACCTTTTTAAATCACTAACTTGGGAGTATCGTATGACAGAGACCATATGTGGTTTGCAAAGCTTATAACAGTTACTATCTAGCATTTTACAAAACAAGTGTACTGCCTACCAACCCCCTTTTTTAATTTGTTGTTGTTTAGTCACTCAGTCGTGTTTGACTGTTTGTGACTCCCTGGACTGCAGCATGCCAGGCTTCAGTGTCTTTCATTATCTCCTGGAGTTTGTTCAATCTCATGTTATTGAATCGATGATGCCATCCAACCATCTCATCCTCTGTCACCACCTTTTCCTCCTGCCCTCAATGTTTCCCAGTATCAGGGTCTTTTGCAGTGAGCTGGCTCTTCCTATCAGGTGGGCAAAGTATTGGAGCTTCAGCTTCAGCATCAGTCCTTCCAATGAATTTTCAGGGTTAATTTCCTTTAGGATTGACTGTTTTGATCTCCTTGCTTTCCAAGGGACTCTCAAGAGTCTTCTCCAACACCATAGTTCAAAAGCATAAGTTCTCTGACCTTCAGCCTTCTTTATGGTCTAACTCTCATATCCATACATGACTACTACAAAAACCATAGCTTTGGTTTTTTAAATTTATTTTTAATTGGAGAATATTTGCTTTACAGTGTTGTGTTGGTTTCTGCCCTATAACAACGTGAATCAGCCATGGTACATATATGTCCCCTCCCTTTCCATTCTCCCTTCCATCCCACTGCCCTCCCACCCCTCTAGGTTGTCACACAGCACTGCTGACTCCCAGTCTTAAAGAAACATCATTCTTGTCAAGCTTGTTTCAAGCACAGTGTGATATTATCAATTATAAAGGAGTTTTCTAGTTTTACTTTGAGATTCAGGCAATGAATTTATATTTGACACAGCTTAAATCAGGAGAGTTTTTTCCAGATAGTTTTTATATTGTATTTAGGACTAGCAATAAACTATTTTTGGTGACAAAGGATCAAACGTTGGTATTGGCTCAAGTACTAGGTACAAATGTCATCCAAATATTAGTCAGTGATCTCAGCTATACTGACTAGTACAAGCTAGATGCCAGCATAGGTCTTTTTTATATATGTTTTAAAGAAAAAAATAAACCCATCTCTGGTGTCCACCTTAAGATAATTCAATAAGATGTGAAAGAAATCCTTTGATTTGTCATGGAGTCTGCTCTCCTGGCTTTTGACTTTACTGACCTTGGGTAACATCAGTAGAAACACTGAGTCACTAAAAAATCTGATCCGGATGTTGTGGAGGAACAGGTCATGAGATGGATTGAGAGCTAAAGCGGTTAAAGTGTAGTCCCTGGCAGAATGACTTTCTTTGCCTAAGAAAATCACCTGCAGTCTCCTTGCAGTCCTGTTCCTCAGCGTGCAAACTGGGCTGTGGGCGCAACAGGGTTCCGTGCTGCTGACTGCTGGCACCTTTAAGGGTCATCCAGTCTCCATTGCTGTTATGCAATGAAGTAGCATCATAACGTACTATGACTGTCTTTGCCCTATCTCCGCTTCCATATGCGGGACTATTTCTATCAAGTCAGCTGATGAATCAAAATTCGTTTGATTTTCTTATGAATTAAGACCTCTCATGAGGTTTGCTTGCTATTCCTCTTAAACATGACTGCTTTTTTCCCTAAACATCATGTGCATTCCTCAGAAGAATGTAAACGAAGAAGCTATTATTTAGCGAAGATACCAGCTTTTCCAGTGGCTCAGTGGTAAAAAATCTGCCTGCAGTGTAGGAGCCACGGAGACGTAGGTTCGATCCCTGGATCAGGAAGATCCACCCTGGAGGAGGGCATGGCACCCCACTCCAGTATTCTTGCCTGGGGAATCCCATGGACAGAGGAGCCTGGAGGGCTGCAGTCCACAAAGAGTCAGACAGCACTGAAGTTGCTGAGCACGCACCAGCTTTCTCAGACAGTACCGTGGTTCTGATAACACTTTAGATTAGGAAAACATTCACAAAACGTGCTTTATAGGAGATCCAGAACTTTAGTGGCGTTTTAGCCAATAAGAATTTCACCTTAGTGTCACATCACAGCTTCATCCTTCCCACCTCCTCGTTCCATGTGATCCCTCGGAGTGGCTCTAGATATGTCTCATTTTGGCTGGGCCTGATCTGGTCCCAGAGGACTATCTTTTCATAGCAGTTTTCAACCTAGGTAAAAATAATGTTCTGTTTCCTTACCCAGTGTTTTTGATGGGCACATTTTTTTCATACTGAAGACACATAGGTGGGATGTAACTAAAAATTGAAACACGCTTCTTTCTCCAAACAAATTTATTTTTTGAATGCTGCAGATTTTTGTACCTTTCCAATATAGCCGTAACTTGTCTTAAGCACTTTCCAATCTATTTTGCACATAGCCTTGGATGTTCTTGATTTAAGCACATATTACATTGCCTTTTTATAGACTTCTTTGTTGGAAAGGAAGAAATCCTGAGTTATGGTTACTTACTAGTGAACCAGCCTATTTAGGTGAAATTGTCAAAAAGAAAAGAAAGAAAGGCCAACATGTGGGTTAAGTCTTGGTAAGGTAGAATACATTTTAAAAGAAGTATCTGTAACCTGCCCACTTCTATTCAAACTGAAATGAACTTTCTTGGTATGCTTTGAAAGGAAGCATAGTGTCTGAGCGATCTTTCTGCTCCCCAGGTTTTCATTATCAGTATGTAGTCACTGGTAGTCTACTAAAACTGCCCCATTCTTCTTTTCTAGGATCACCACGAGGCACAAAGGGGCAGATGACTCAGTCGTGGCAAGCTCTGCTGCTGCCAGCGGCATCTCCATATTAAGGAGATTGTTCAGATGTGTCTTAGTCTTCCATAAAGCAGAGAAATAGGCTGTGTGTGCACCGGTCTCTTAAGGACCAGAAATGGCTGGACACTCCCAAAATAACAGTGATGGTATTATATTGTTATATTAAATTACATACATTTATCGTTTGGGGGCAGTCTTTTCAGTACCTTACTGATCAGCTCTGTTCCTTCTCGCCGTCGTGGCGCCTGTGATGACGAGGCCAAGTCCCTGAGTCTGACCCCATCCTCCCCTTCGGGCGCAGGCTTTAGCCCCTCTCTCTGGGCAGTCGTGAGCCTCATGGGGTAGGCTGTCGTCAGAGACCTGTAGATGACTGCCACAGGGCTGACTGGAATCGTCCAGAAAGCAAGTTCTTCTAAGGCCAGTTGGGATCTTACCAGGCAAATGATTAGCACTTAGATAATTGTTAGAGTCTTTGATTCTCCGAGCCCATTATTTTATAATCATGGGGCTCCTTATTGTTGACTGGCCAGATCTTGTCTTAGGATACTGCCCTATGGCAAACACAGTTGAAAGAGATAAGTGCTCACCTCCCCAATACCTAGCACAAGAAGCTGGGGGCCAGGAAGTTTATTAACTGTCAGTTGCAGGTCACCTGAGATGAAGCCGCAAGGCTCATGCACCTGTTTGCATGGAGTGTGGTGTGAATGATCACAGCTTGGCTCTTACAGGGCAGCGTGGCAGCTCTGATTCTCCATGTGCCCGGCACCTGGAGGCATGCCAGCCATCAGTCAGTAGTTGTTGCATAAAAGGATAAGTGGTTAATTCTAATATTTAAGTTTGGTTCTTCATGTCCTAAGACTTCATTAGATTGGAACACAGCTCCCTACCTACTCATCCCCCACCAAAAATCCCAAAAACACACAGGCCAAAAAGACAAAATCATACGTGTTAAATGAGGAGACTAATAGAAATCTATTCTCCTCAGGGACTTAAGAAGTGCTTCATAAGTTGTTTTCTACTCAGTAAGCTCGAGTTGCTCTAATTTATGTTAAGATTTATTTCTAAAGTTATTTATTAAGAGAAATAAATGCTACCTGTGGCTTCTGGAGCAGACAATGAGATAAGATAAAAATTCCTACTCATTTCATTTGCATATTATATATAAGGACAGGTTTCCTTTGCCCATGACAACTGACAGTTTTGGAGACTGAACAGTTACTTGATGGGATGATTTCTGACAGCATAGTTATAGAAAATCCCTAAAGAATTAGACCAATGGAGTAATTATCTAGCCTAAGATATCCGTAAGTATATTTTTAAAGTCTTAATTCTGTAGGGGAGGAAAGTTTTTTCAATCCTCTTAAGGTTCCTGATTGGATCTGAAAAGCAAACTGACAAAGATTAACAGGAGAAGAGCTTACAAATTTATTTAATATAAGTTTTGCATAAATGGGAGCCTTCATAAGGGATGAAAACTAAAAGAAACAGACCTATATACTTTCTTTTCATTCTAGGTTTGATGAAGAATAGGTGACTGCAGATTAATATGATATATATTAAGGAGTATGAGGTAATTGTAAACTGAGAGAAACTTAGTAAATCTTGTTTGTTAGGATTCTTCTTGACATCCCTATTTTTGGACATAAAGATGCTTTTCTCTTATTGTAGGGAGTACACATCTCACATGAGGAGAGACTGTTTTGGGAAAATCAGGTTAGGGTCGGGATGGAGGGCATCAGAATGACCTTCCTGCTTCAGTTTCCCAAACTCCTCAGCTTAAAACACTCAGTGTGTCATAGTACCATATTCTGGGATGTTGGATCCTGAACTCTGGCTTCCCACGTGGCCGACTGGTAAGGAACCCACCTCCAATGCAGGAGACATAGTTTCAGTCCCTGGGTCAGGGGGATCCCTGAAGAAGGAAATGGCAACCCACTCCAGTATTCTTTCCTGGAAAGCCCATGGACAGAGGAGCCTAGAGGGCTATAGTTCATGGGGTCACAAAAGAGTCAGAGATGACTTAGTGACCAAACAACAGTGACAATCCTGAACTCCTTCTCTCTTTTATTCTTAAAATTAGGTTTTTAAGTTGTCAAGATGGAATTTTTAATGCATTTTAAATTATTTCAGTGTCCTTAATTGTTTAATCTCTAGATATAGTTTGGTTTGGGATAGTTCTTTTATAGATGTCTATGAATTTAAAATAAATTCCTTAAGTATTTAGATGATTTGCTTTATTTCAAATGTGCTTTTAATCAAATAATAGGAGTTTTCACTGATTTAATAGGACCTATTATACAGATCTATATCCCACAGCGGTAATGTATTCATTGTATTTTAACATTTTATTGACCAGTTTTTTTTTAATGTGTGTTTGTCTTTCTTTTTTTAAAATAAAAATAGTCTATTATTCTCTAAGGACTATTGTGTCCTTAGAAATTATAGATTTCAGTTCACCAAAATTTATTACCACTTCTGTTTTATGTAGACCAAATTCACTTACAATTTAAATACTAATCTTTTTTCTCATATTTCTTTTTACTGGGTTAAAAATGTCCAAAAAAAGACAACTTCACACATTACAAAACTTACTTAAAAGATACAGAATCTTTTTTTTTTTTAGATTTTATTGTGTAATGTCTTTTTTATGCATCCTCTCGTATACTTTATTTTTTTTAATACTTTATTCTACATTACAATACTGTATTTGTTTTGCCAAACATTGACATGAATCAGCCACAGGTGTCCACGATCTCCCAATGCCGAAGCCCCCTCCCACCTCTCACCCCATATCATCTCCCTGAATCATCCTGTGCACCAGCCCCATGCATCCTGTATCCTGTATTGAACATAGACTGGCGCTTCGTTTCTTACAAGATAGTATACATGTTTCAATGCCATTCTCCCAAATCATCCCACCCTCTCCCTCTCCCTCAGAATCCAAAAGTCCGTTGGAGAGGATGTGGAGAAAAGGGAACCCTCTTACACTGCTGGTGGGAATGCAAACTCGTACAGCCACTATGGAAAACAGTGTGGAGATTCCTTAAAAAATTGCAAATAGAACTGCCTTATGATCCAGCAATCCCACTGCTGGGCATACACACCAAGGAAACCAGAATTGAAAGAGACACATGTACCCCAGTGTTCATTGCAGCACTGTTTATAATAGCCAGGACATGGAAGCAACCTAGATGTCCATCAGCAGATGAATGGATAAGAAAGCTGTGGTACATATACACAGTGGAGTACTACTCAGCCCTTAAAAAGAATAAATTTGACTCAGTTCTAATGAGATGGATGAAATTGGAGCTGATTATACAGACTGAAGTAAGCCAGAAAGAAAAACACCAATACAGTATACTGACACATATATATGGAATTTAGAAAGATAGCAATGATGACCCTCTATGTGAGACAACAAAGAGACACAGAGGTAAAGATAAAGAATCTTATCAATAACTATTTGCTTATTTTTTCATGTGAAGGGAACTGGGCCAGGCAACAGAATAAAAGAATTGGTATTAATCTTTAGGAAACTTGCAAGCTAATTGAGAAGACCAACTGTGTACACACAAAATTAACTAAAAAGATCCATATTAAATCTCAAGTAGCATAGATATAAGTTAGAACGCAGAAGAGAAAGAAAGGAATGTGATACTGATACAGAGAAGATTTCGCAAAGAAAGTATAAAACTCTTAAGATCTTGGATGGATAAAATTTGACAGGGTTAAGAGGAGGACATCTTGGGCAAAAAGAAAATATGATTTACAAAATAGAGACAGTAGTATTCTACACATTGTATTGTTTTCCTTGATTTTCTCCCAGAAAAACTATCCACTTTGTGAAAGCAGTCAGTAGCTTCTTGTTCCAGGTCCTCCCTCTGTGCCTGATAAACAAGAAGCTATCAGTGAATACCTTTTGAACAAATGTATTTGAAATGAAAAAGAAGAGAATATGTTTTCTCAGAACAGTAGCATTTTAGCTTGGCTTGAATGGAATGTTTATTTAGGGAAAAGGGGTAAGATGTTTGAACTGAAAGGTTGATGCTTGAATACCTAAACAAAGGTTAAGGGTTTGGGATTGGACACATGGCGTGATTTAAAAAATACAGATGTTGCTTAGAAAAGTTAAGCTGTGGGTTTACGATTTACAAGAGAAATTATAAAATGACGACAAGGAAACTATTTGAAATTATATTACTCTAGGCTACATATCAAGAACAGTGAGATAGGTAGTTTAGATAGAGCTTGGTTACATAACCAGAGAAGGCAACGGCACCCCACTCCAGGACTCTTGCCTGGAAAATCCCATGGACGGGGGAGCCTGATGGGCTGCAGTCCATGGGGGGGTCGCACAGAGTCGGACACGACTGAGCAACTTTACTTTCACTTTTCACTTTCATGCACTGGAGAAGGAAATGGCAACCCACTCCAGTGTTCTTGCCTGGAGAATCCCAAGGACAGGGGGAGCCAGGTGGGCTGCTGTCTATGGGGTCGCACAGAGTCGGACACGACTGAAGCGACTTAGCAGCAGCAGCAGCGTATATACATACATACATATTTACTTTTATATATTGTCATTCTCAATATCTGTACTGGGAGCAGAAATATATATTTTAAAAGAAAGGCATCGTCTTTGCCCTCTAGGAATTTACAATATAGTAGGGTAACTGTGTGAACAAACTCTAACATGAGAGAGAATAAAATAAGCACCATAGCCAAAGGACAAGCGCATGGATCATAAATCAGAATTTTAACTCTTGGGGAAGACTCCTCAGAGAAGAAAACATTTGGGTCAGGACTTCAAAATAAATAGAATTTCAAAAGGTCAAAACATGAGGAAGACTAGTACAGACAGAAAGAACACCATAAATACAGGTATGAACCAGGGCAACAGCAGGTGTGGTCACAGAGCAGAGACTTTATAAAGAAGGGCTGTGGCTGGAGATTTAGTTAGATTGGGGCTGATGCACGGGAGAATGAGTCTGGATTTTCATTTATAGCTCTGTTCTCTTATACTTCCTTTGCGATGCTTGTGTTATTAACAGCTGTGTTATTTTTCATGAGAACCTTTACTAAATTGGCTTTTGTTTTTCTTGAATACCTTTACTTTAAAAGGAAATGTACTATCACTATGGCCAATAGTAAACCCATATTACTTGCTCTGAATAAATCCAGAAAACCCAACAGAGTTATTAAATTCTCATTTGACAGTCTTCCTTCACTACTGCTCTGAGCTGAGCCTATAGGCTTGTTAAAAGAGACTGGCAAATGTCTAAGGCCTGATATTGACCTGCTGACCCTAACTGATGCTTTTTCTTAAACACATCAAAAAGTTCACAAGAAGATTCAAATGACAATAAATGATTAAAATGATATTTTTAATCCTGAGTCTCCATGCTCTTGTAATTCCCTGTCAAATGCCTCCTGAATCTTTGGCCTGTGTTACTGCCTACGTCTTGCACTTCCAGAAGCTCTACTAGAGAACTGGAGAGGGCATGACAGGCTTTAGGTTATCTGAGTAACACACATGCTCTCTGCGCTTCAGCAAGAAGACTTGGCAGCCTATATAATGGGCTCTAGGGACAGGAAAAGCATCCAAGAACCTATCATAGGGTCTGAGCTAGGCAGAAGGGAAGGGCCCAGACTAAGAGGCTGTCTCCTTTCCTGTGCCAAGTACTGAGAGAGTGGTACCCAGTGATGTGCGGGGGACAGGGAGAAGGCTTCAAGAGTAATCTGAGATTCTAATTTGTGTGAAGCGGTGAGTGTTGTGGGGATTTAAAGATACACTGAATATGGAAGAAGGGACTTGAATATGGGGCAATGAAGGGATTTATTTTGGAGGTACCAAAAGATGTTGAAAGAAGAGAATAACGTGGTTAAGACCAGCTTGATATTCATCTAGAGAGCTGGGAGGAAGGGAACAGAGGAAAGAAGTTAAGGCTCAAAGAAAGTAAAATTAAGGGAATTTTCATCAGATAACCTTTGGTTATCTGTGAAATGGAAGTTAAAACCATATATGGAAAGCAGATTTGGTGGAGAAAGGACAATAATCTAAATTCAGTAAATGAAAGATAACTTAATCTGTTCTGCACAAGGCCCAGGTATGAATAAGAAGCTTAACTGTCGTGTTACAAACACTGCATGTGTCTCAAAATATTACAACCTCAGATTCACATGATAATCCCTTAGGACATTCAGCTCGGAACTAATATTCCCTGTTTCTTATGGATGTCTGAAGGGTCGTGCCTTCCTAGTTCTGAGTGACCTCCACCAACAATCCCAAAATGCGCCCATCTGTCAGAGTCACAGAATTTTGAAACTTTAGGGGTGAGAGGGACTTTCAAAGTTACCTTGCCAGCTATCAAATTAATTCTTGAATCCTGTCAACCAAACAAAGGGTCATCAAGCTATCCTTGAGACATTAAAGGATGCCCTGGACAACTCTTAAAAAGAAAAGCCTTTCGTTGGACCAACTTATTCTTTTTATAAATATATCAAAATGTGATGAAACAGTCTTAGCACATTTACTGGCTAGCTAAACCTGAGTTTCCTGGTGACATCTTTCCCCTGGCTCTACTGACTCCTACTAGAGCAAGAAGAAAGACTCGTGCTGACATCTTGGTTCATAGCAACAGCATTTACTTGATACAGATAGAGGCTTATTTCTATTTGATGATGGTTGCTGCTGCTAAGTCGCTTCAGTCGTGTCCGACTCTGTGTGACCCCATAGACGGCAGCCCACCAGGCTCCCCTGTCCCTGGGATTCTCCAGGCATGAACACTGGAGTGGGTTGCCATTTCCTTCTCCAATGCATGAAAGTGAAAAGTGAAAGTGAAGTCGCTCAGTCGTGTCCGACTCTGTGCAACCCCATGGACTGCAGCCCTCCAGGCTCCTACTCCATGGGATTTTCCAGGCAAGAGTACTGATGGTTAGAGTATTTTAATTAAATAGTTATAGTGAAATACCATTTAGATACAGGTTTTAAGATGCACTGTGTTTTCTCTTCAAAGCCTCTAGAACATTTTCGTCTCTAACCTTCTCAAGCATCACTCCTCACTTTCTACCTGGGGTGATACTACTCTGGCTCTTGGGGTTGGACTGCCAGCTCGCCCAGGCAGTCCTTCTCTTTCACACGTTGCTTCAGTTGTCTGCCCATCAGCCACATATGCCAGCCGGTGGCATGCCAGCCTCTCTTCCAGCACCAGATTGAGGACAGTGACAGGTTCCTTACAATCTATTGACTCCTCTCCGAGTGAATCAGCGGCCTAACCCAGTGCTGGGCACGTTGTAAGTGCTCCATAAATAGCCGACAAATCAGGAGACTGTGTCGGAGAACAGTTTGAAGGATGAGAAGCTCTTTTGTTTCTGAGGAGGCAGATGTCACACCCCTAACTCCTCTCCCAGTCCTCACAGAATTTAAGGTTATGACACACATTGAGAGACAAATAAACAAAACCGGGGCCGGGTGCCTAGCCTTAGGGACGAGAGCCTGCCTGGGAGATGAGATGGTGGGGCAGGAAGCAAGAAGGAGCCGGTGCGGATGCCCTCTCTGCGGCCCTTTCAGATTCAGCCTCGTTTCTGGCTGCTGTGCACGTGATGTCTGCTTGAGGTCACCTCGACGTGCAGCTGAGACCCCAGAGAAGAAAAAAGGGTGGTAAAACACTTATTTTCCCGAGTATTTAAAAGGACAGCTGAACTGGGGACACAAGTGTGGCCAGGTGCAGGGTTAACCCTCTCCTTCGGAGCTGTGAGGCAGGAGGGGAAAGCTGGTCCCGGGTGTCCCTGGGCCACCTGTCCCGGCCCGAGCGTTTCTCATCCTCCTCCTACGCCTGCTGCTCATCGGCATCTCCAAGAGACAAATTCCAGGCCTGCGGGTGTTTTCCCTCTAACGGTAGCACGTGCTTCAGCCCTGTCCCGGGGCCCTCTCCTCCCTGGTGCGGCCTCTGCTGCTCCAGGTCCTGGGGGCACAGTTCGGTCTGTCGACTCCTCCGGGCAGAGTTGTGCTTTGCTTCACGTAGGGAGGGAAGGACTCAGTGTGCTCTGCAGGTGAGTCTTCAGTCTGCTCATTCTGTAAAAGTTAGCTAATAATGGTTTTACCCTAAAAATAACTTATTATCCTCAGTCAAGAAAAACTAACCCTGAACTTTGATTTACAGGACAAATAATAAAGGGTCAGGTCCCATCAGGATGCCCATGATACTCCATGGCTATATGTAAACTGTCGTCTCTTTAAAAGAGATTCTGTAATTTGATTCCATAGCTTCACTGAAAAATTCAGATAGTAGAAGAAACAGAAAAATGAATAAAGCTTGTTTCATAGCCACTTCTAAATTGTGTAACATTTTTGCATGAAATAACATAAAGGAGTTTTTTTTTTAATTATCTTGACTGATATTAAGGCACAGTTGAATAGTATATTTTGCTTCTCCTTTCTGAAAGTTTCACAAATTCAAAAGGATGTACTCATTTTTATAAGGATTTTAGCCAGACATACTTCTTATCAATACCTAATTTTGCTTCTAGCTCCATTGAGGGCCTCCATCAATGGAAAACTGAGGTTAAAAAAATACACATCCACATGGAAAAGAGATCTGATTTTCTCATGGGCACATTAACCAGTTCAGTCCCTCCCAGCTCCAATTCTGTGTTTTGTGCTCTGTGGCAGTTTGGAGGCTGTTGGTAGGGCTCTAGAGATGGGTCCACAGGACAGTGATCAAGTTTTGTTGCACCATTCACATTATTTAGTCCAGTCTAGCAATGCATGGTACAAGGATGCATTACGATAAAGAATAAACACATCCCTTGTTCTCAGGGAAATGTGCAGATACACAGATTAACTACTAAGACATCAGCGCAGTAGAAGAAAGATCTCAGCTGTGCCTGGCGCTCAGTCGTGCACATGAACTCTTTATTGAACAGCACTGGAAAGCAGACAGCATTATCCCATACACCCTCAAGAAGGGTGATGGCACCTTCAAGAGGGGCAAGCATTGGTTCCTGGGGGATGAATAAATTTTGCTCTTTATGTATAAAATTTAAATATATATGAAGTACAAAATCAGATCTATAGTAGCCTGTGGTATCACAATATCATGTGGCTGTGTAGGTTAAAAAGGCTTCTTGGTGTATTGGCAGGGAGTGATAGAAAAAAAAAGGTTGAGAGATGCAGTTTATCCTCAGGATGTAGCTGCACAGTCTGTAGCTCAGAAAACTGAGGTGCCCTGTCTTTGGCTGAACCCCTCTGACTGATCTCGAAGACCACGGTGCATTGGGAATGTGAGCTGGCTGGGCGGGGGGTCAGCAGTGCGGGCTTTATTAAAGGACTTGGGCTTATTCTTTTAGGTTCATTAGGTGTAGCTAAATGCTGATGGAGGCAGTAGAGTGGGGGGCCGGGAACCAGTGAAAGGAGGCTCCCAGTGTTTGTCAGCAGGTTGTTACTATGTGCAGATAAGCAAGCGTCTTACAACGGTGCAGCTGCTAAGTTCATGTTATATATTTCCATGATAGCCAAGATGGATTTTTGAAAGGCATTTCAGGGTTTTTAAAAGATACTAGATTATAAATCTAAGGCCCTTCTGTGCACTTTCAACCTATGTCATCGGCATAGGTCAAAGCCACGAGGCAGATGGTTGCACATACTTGCTTTCTTACGCTCATTCATTAATTCTCAGCCTTTGAGACACTTAAAGCCCCCGAACATAGGAGATACTCAATTCTTTCTTTTAAATTGAAGTATAGTCGAATCACAATGTTGTGTACCACAAAGTGCTTCACTTTTTTCTTTTTTTATGTTCTTTTCCACAGTAGGTTTTACAAGATATTGAATATAGGTCCCTGTGCTGTTCAGTAGGCCCTTGCTTTCTTTATAGACAGTAGTGCATTCTTATCGTTGAATTCATGTGACAACCGCTCCTCTTGTTGTCACTAGCTAATGACACAAGAGGAGACGGAGGTGATTTGTAACAAAGGCACTGCAGTTTCGGGTCCCCTGTGTGTGTAGCCAAACCTCTGGGTTGTCTTTCCAGAGAGTGAGACCCAAGAGCGGCGCATCTCCTTGGTGACACGTGCTTGTCCTCACAGCCTCCCCACCGAGGTAATCTCCACTCAAGTCACATAAGGACACTCGGTCACAACACCTTCAGTGTCCCTGGCTTCTCATGCTCCAAGTTAAGAAGCGGATTTGCAGGGCAATCATGGTTAGGGCATTCTGGACTGAATAATGAATGTAATGATTCAGCAGGGGAAACTTCGAGGGATGTGCAAGGAAAAAGGACGAGAAGGAGGGGGCCCTGAAATGGAACGGATTTAAAATTTCAGAGCCTAGCAGGCTGGTCTTCGGAGAACTGCCAAGGGCCAACGTGCTTGCATTGCAGCAGCAGTGTTTCAGGTTAAGTGGAAAAAGAGGACCATGGTGGTTGGAGGCATCCGACGTTGGAGTCAGTTATCAGGGGACATAATGGCATGGCCTCCCAAAGGCTCTTTAAATATAGGATTGAGTTCTTATCTGTCTGGAATGAACTTGGGATAAGTCTGTCTTGAAAAGAAGCATAATTTGCTGAAGGTTTCTTATATCCAGCGAGTCACTGATTTTATTTTTTCAAAGAAATTTTCCCATATTGAGTTGAAGAGAAGCAACACAGAGATCATAGCGCAGAGCCTGGAGCTCCATGGCCTGGATTGGAACCCCAGCTCTGCTGTCTGTCAACTGAGAGAGCTTGTGGAATGCACCTAAACCTCTGGCCCTCAATTTACGCATCTGTAAAGTGGGGGTAGAATGGTCCCCACTTAGTAACTACTTACTGTTATGAGGATTCAAAAAGTTAATATTTTTAAATGTTACATAAGGGTCTATATTTACTAAAATCTTTTAAAGACTTATTATGTGCAGAGTTTAGGTCTCTTCATTTCAGAACTTAAAAAGACTTTTATCAGTGCTTTTGAAGTTGTAAGCATATGTTACTATCTTATATCCAGAAGCAAATTATTTAAATAAACTTCAGCATGTTTTTGAAGCATCTCGTGCTTAGAGGTGCAGATATTGCAAGGTGTGTTTGCATTGTCAGGAGAACCCGAAGAAACAAAACCTGCCGCACTTTGATGCTTCTGGCGCTTTGACAGCTGCGGGTCGGATGCCGTGTTAGTGTCCCATTTGGTACCCTAAGCGGCTGCCTGTGAAGACCCTGCTCTTCCTGTAGCTCTCTCAGGAGGCTTTCACTCACAACCTCAATTATCTTCTCAGCGGAGGAGCTGCTGGGGTCCTGTCCTGGTTTCTGCTCTCAGACCAATGTTTCTCTCTCCTTGCTTCTCAGAAGATGTCTTATAAGACCCTGCTTCATAGAAACACCTGCTTTTTTTTCTTTTTCAACTTTTTCTCTTGTTTTGGTGGATAGCCAACTAACAATGTTGGGTTAGTTTCAAGTGAACAGTGGAGGGACTCACCCATACACATACGTGTATCCATTCTCCCCCAAACTCCCCTCCCATCCAGGCTGCCACATAACACTGAGCAGAGTTCCGTACAGTAGGTCCTTGTGGGTTATCCATTTTAAATATAAACATGTATCCGTAAGTTCTGTCTCTAAGTCTTCGAGTCTGTTTTGTAAGATGATACACATGTATCATTTCTTTTTAAATTGCACATAAAAGGAATGTCACATGACCTTTCTCCTTCTCTGACTTCCTTCACTCAGTATGACAATCTCCAGGTCCATCCACGTTGCTGCAGATGGCATTGTTTCATTGTTTTTACTAATAGTGCGTTGTACAGGCGTCACACCGTCTTTATTCATTCCTCTGTCATGGACATTTAGGTTGTTCCCATGTCTTAGCTCTTGAAAACAGTGTCGCAGTACCTGCCCTAGATGCCCGTTCGGGTTGCAGCTCTTTCCTTTCCTCTTGGCCCCTGCCCTGAGCATGCTGAAGATTTGCGGACTTTCTCTCCACTACACGGTAGTCGTCATCCCCTGAGCTGTCAATGCCTGCATGGACAGCGCATCCTCACCCTGGACACCTGGATCCTTGAGCTTGCTGTCTTTGTCCTCTGTCCCACCCCATCCACCCACTCCCACGTCACTGCCTAGACTAGTGCTTCTCAAGCTTTACTACTTGGAGAAGTTAGACTTAGTCCCTCCACTAAAACACAAGTTAGATTCAGTAGGTCTGACCTGGGGGCCTGAGATTCTCTGTTTCTTGCAGGCTTCCGGATGATACTGATGCTGTTGGTCCAAGGACCACAATTTGAGTAATAAGGCTCGCAACTGTCCAAAGCATCTCAGCTGTAAATCCTGTTGGCTGTCCCTTCAAAATATTATCCAGCATCAATTCACTTTCCAGTATCTACCAGCTATTGCTGTAGTCCAAGTCACCCCTATTTCTCATTATTAAAGGGGAAATAGGTTGTAAAGAATGAGTCACACCAAATCACTTTATTATATGCCTAAAACTAACATAATATTATTAATCAACTATACCCTTAATAGCCTGTAGGGTATTAAGTTCAAAGAATTAATATCTACATAAGAAAAAGATTGACTCACATCATCGCCTCCTATCTGGGCTCCCTCTGGCCACACTGCACCTATGGCAGGTCCTCACCCGGCGCCCAGAGAGCCTTTAAAATGCACATCAGATCATATAAACCCTCCAGGAACTTTCCATTATACTTTGAAGACATCCAGAGGCTTTTCCTTCTGGCTATTTCTGGCCATTTCCTTCTGGCTTCCTCCTCCTCTTCCTCACACTCCTCACATCTGCCCCTGCCTCAAGGCCTGTGCACTTCCCTCTGCCCTGAACACCCTCCTCACTTTTGCACACACTCTTCCTCACAACACTCAGCCCCAGGATTAGTCGTCCCCTCTTCAGGGAAATGGGTTCTGACAACACAGTTGACAGCTGTCCCCACTCCCTCCCCAGACCCAGCACTCTCTGCCCTTACTCTGCTCTGTTTCCCTCTTGTTCCCTGACATTCTTCTGTCATGAAAGTCATAGTAGTTTCTGCATTCCAGGCAGTGTTCTAAGTGCTTTGCAGATATTAATTCTTTGAACTTCTTAATACCCTACAGGGTAACAATATTATCATTCCCCCAGTTTACAAATGAAGGAACGCAGACACCAAGAGGCTCAATCACTTTCAGAGATCAGATAGTTAAGGAGCCAGCGTTTGAGCTTGGCTGTCTGACTTCAGAATCCATGCTCCAAACCATTACGTTCCAGTCCATTCTGAAGGAGATCAGCCCTGGGTGTTCTTTGGAAGGAATGACGCTAAAGCAACTCCAGTACTTTGTCCACCTCATGTGAAGAGTTGAGTCTGATGCTGGGAGGGATTGGGGGCAGGAAGAGAAGGAGACGACAGAGGACCGAGATGGCTGGATGGCATCACGGACTCGATGGACGTGAGTCTGAGTGAACTCCAGGAGTTGGTGATGGACAGGGAGGCCTGGTGTGCTGCAATTCATGGGGTCACAAAGAGTCAGACACGACTGAGTGACTGAGCTGAACTGAACTGAACTGAACTGATCTCTCCTACTGGAATGTAAGGAAGGTCCATGCAGACCAAGACTTAATTCCTTCAGTTTCTACTGTGTCTCCAGCACTTAGAACCCTAGTAGGCACTCCAGAATGAAGGAATTCTGCTGGTTTTACTTTCTGTATTTAAAAGCATCATTTAGTTATTTAAAGAAATTTATGTAAAGATTAGTATTTTCACTAAAGTCTGGGGCCTTTTCTACATTAGAGTATATGTTACTTAGGTTGTAAATTTTTGATAAATCTACTTAACATTATATATTTAAAACCTAGTCTGCCTTAAGAATTTAATATCAACTTATAAATCTCAATGTACTACTGATAAATATAGTTAAATTAAAACTAGGCAGCTTTACTGATACTTTTATTAATGGTTGATTAATTCAAGTTGATACGACTGTAGTCTTAAACAGTTGTTCTCATTTACAAACTTGGTTAATTAAATTGCCTTCACTGTTTTAAGTTCTATTATAATTTAATGTATTCATTTTTCTTTTTAAGTCTTTGAAATGCCTGACAAGAAACATTTACAATACCAACAAGCCAAACTTCTCAAACCCTTCAACTACTCTTATTTATCTAATAACTAAACTTACAGCAAATCAAACTCACTTAAACATCCTAACACTGTTTTACAAATTTAATCCAATGATTTAACATCTCTTAGCATGAAATCACAACTCTGATTAAAAAATAATAGATTAATCCTAAACTTAACTTGTAAAATAACTACTAGAAAAGGATTGTTATATGGCATTATTTCTGTAACCTTTTGAGCCTAGCTAGTACTCACACATGCAGCCTGCTTGGGGAGGGTTCTTTGCTCCAGGGCAGTCTGAAGCAGCCACCCAGCTGCTCACTGAGGCCACACACAGGGCGGAAAGCCTGTGTCCATCTGATCGCTAGGTCTGCCCACACTGCAGAGGGGCACGCTAGGCCTTTTCCTCTGGTTGTTCTGACAGCAGGAGATTTGGAGGCCGCCTTCTTTAGGCGCAGTTAAGTCTCGCCTCTAAGTCTCAGCTTCGCGTGCTTTCCTTGCCTGCTTCTTTTGCAATCCTTTATTCAGTTTTTGAGCTTTGATTGCAGCCACTTCCCTGATTGTGACTGAATTCTTCATTCTTTCCCACTGGTCTGCCTCATCCCCTTGAGTCATGCTGACAGTGAACATTTGTCAAACTGTGTGTATTTCAGTTCACTGATCTTTGTTTAACTAATAACGTCATTGAGTAGTAACTCACATGTATCAATACTTCATTCCTTTAAGGGCTCAGTAATATTCCACTGTATGAAGAGACCACATTTTTCTAACCCATTTCTCAATTGATAGACATTTGGATTGTCCCCATCTTTTGGCTCCCCTGGTAGCTCAGCCAAGATCCCCTGGAGATGGAATAGGCTGCCCATTCAGGTATTCATGTACTTCCCTGATAGCTCAGTTGGTAAAGAATCCGCCTGCAATGCAGGAGACACCGGATAGATTCCTGGATTGGGAAGATCCCCTGGAGAAGGAATAGGCTACCCACTCCAGTATTCTGGCCTGGAGAAACCCATGGCCTGTACAGTCTGTGGGGTTGCAAAGAGTCGAACACGACTGAGCGACTCACTTTTCACTTCCCTTGTGGCTCCGTTGGTAAAGAATCCACCTGTAATATAGGAGACCTGGGTTAGATCCCTGGGTTGGGAACGTCCCCTGGAGGAGGGCATGGCAACCCACTCCAATATTCTTGCCTGGAGAATCCCATGGACAGAGGAGCCTGGTGGGCTACAATCCGTGGGGTCTCAAAGAGTTGGAAATGGCTGAGCAACTAAGCACACGTGCACACGCACACATTCTTGGCTGTTAGGAGTAATGCCGCTGTGAAGATTCATGTACAAGTTTTTGTATGCACATATTTTTTAGTTCTTTGGAGTTTATTTCTAGGAGTAGAATTGCTAGATCCTGTGATAACTCTGATTAATCATTTGAGTAGATGCCAAAGTGTCCTCACCACTTTACATTTACAGGAGTGTGTAAGTATTCTGATTTCTTTTATATTCTCATCAACACTTGTCTGACTTTTTGATTCTAAGCAATTCTACTAAGTGTGAAGTGGTGTCTCTTTGTGGATTTTCTTTCCATTTCCCTAATGGCCCATGATAATGTACATTTTTTTCATGTACTCATTGGCAATTTGTATACTTTGGAAAAAATGTCTATTCATATCTTTATCCCATATTTTAATTGTGTTTTTTTATTATTAAACTGAAAAAGTTCTTAATATATTCTAGATATAAGTCTCATTAAATACTCAATTTGCAAATATTTTCATTCATTTGGTTTTCTTTTTACTTCATTGATGATGTACTTGGAAACACAGTTTTTAATCAAGTCCAGTTTACATGTTGTTGCTTATGTGTTTGATTCATATCTAAGAATCCATTGACAAATTTAAGTTCATACAGATTTACCCTCAAGTTTTCTTCTAAGTGAGTCTTCTCCAGATGGCGCAATGGTAAAGAATCTGCCTGCTGATGCAGGAGACACTGGAGACAGGTTTGATCCCTGTGTCTGGAAGATCTCCTGGAGGAAGAAATGGCAACCCACTCCAGTATTTCTGCCTGGAAAATCCCAGGGACAGAGGAGCCTGGTGGGCCGCAGTCTACAGGGTCATAGACTCAGACATGGCTGAGCGAGTAACACTTTCTTCTAAGTTGTATAGCTTTAGTTCTTACATTTACATTCTTCATCTATTTTCAAGTAATTTTTACTGTATAGTATAAGATATCTCATTCTTATGCATGTGGTTCTGCAGTTGTCCCAGCACCATTTCTTGAAAGATTGCTATTTCCTCCACTGGATGCTTTTGGCACCCTTGTTGAAAAATCAGTTGACCATACGGGTTTATTTCTGAGCCCTCTGCTTCTATTCCATTGACCTCTCTGTCTATCCTCACTTCAGTACCATTTTGTCTTGATTATCCTTGCTTGGTGGTAAGTTTCCAAACTGAGAAGTTTTAGTCCACAGATCTGTTCCTCTTTTTCAAGATTGTTTCATCCTTGAAAAGAAAAGAAAGAAAGTGAAGTTGCTCAGCTGTGTCTGACTCTTTGCAACCCCATGGGCTGTGGTCCACCAGGCTTCTCTACCCATGGAATTTTCCAGGCAAGAGTACTGGAGTGAGTTGCCATTTCCTTCTCCAAGGAGTCCCTTGAAATCCCATGGATTATAGAGTCAGTTTTGTCAGTATCTACAAAGAACCCAGCTGGAATTTCTGATAGATATTGCATTGAAGATCACTTTGGGGAGTTGTTTCCTATGTTAAGATGATAAAGTCTTCTGATCCATGAACATTATATTTACATATTTAATTTCTTTCAGCCATGTTTTGTGCTTTTCAGAGTATATGTTTTGTACTTCTTAAGTTTATTCCTAAATATTTTATTCTCTTTGATGCTGATTTAAATGAAATTACGTTTTTAACTTCATTTTCAGATTGTTCATTACAAGGGTTCAATTGACTTGTGTATATTGATCTTGGATTCTGTCACCTTGCTGAGTTTGTTTATTCGGTCTAATATTTTTTAGAGGGTTCCATAGGACTGTCTGTATATGAGATCATGTCATCTGCAAATAGAGATAGTTCACTTCTTCCCAATACGAATGCCTTTTATTTCAGTTTTTGGCTGATTGCTGTTCTAGAATGTCTAGTACAATGTTGAATAGAAGTGGTGAGAGTGGACATTCTTGACTTGTTCCCGACCTTAAAGGGAGATTATCCAATCTTTTACCACTAAGCATGATGTTAGCTGAGGGTTTTTCATAGATTAGAAGGCTTTTTTCAGATTGAGGTAAGCTCCCTTACATTCTTAGTTTTGTGAGTGTTTTTATCATGAAAGGGTGTTCGATTTTTGTCATATACTTTGTCTATGTCTATTGAGATAATCATGTTATTTTGTGTTTTATTCTGTCAATATGGTATATTAATTGATTTTTTAATGTTAAACCAACCTTCTGTTCCAAGGATAAATCCCACTTAGTCATATTGTCTAATTCTATTTATATATTGCTAGGTTTGGTTTGCCAGAGTTGGGGTGGAGGGGCAGAATTCTTGCATCCATAGTCATAATAGATATCAGTCTATAGTTTTTTCTCTCGTGATGTCTGATTTTAATGTCAAGTAAGTACTAGCTAATGGAATGAGTTAGGAAATATCCCCTCCTCTTTTTTTCAGAAGTGTTTATGAAGAATTGGTATTACTTCTTCTTTAAACATTTGAATGAATTTATTGATGTCTTTTGAGCTTCTCCTCTGACTTTCTGTCCCATCTAGCTTATTTTTTAAAATTTTTGCTAAATATGAATATCTGGAATATCAGTGACTATTTGAACCAAATGTTTTAAATGTTGTACCATTTTATATTACTGTTACAGGATGAAAAATAACACCCAAAATAAGAACTTTCCTAGACTTGTGTATTAAATGGTTTCATATCACAAAGGGAGGAGAATCACCAGGAATGTTTCAAATCATGTCCAGGAGCTGCTTTCTAAAGTTTATAGTTTTACCTTTCCAATCTGTTCCCTCAGTTTGTAGGCAGACTTTTCTAATGGGAGTACATAAAACTACGTTCTAATATTTCCATGGGTTGAAGCACTGTAAGAAACGAAAGGACAGTTTCACATTTCATAGACTACAAGGAATATATTATTGATTTCTTTTAATAAACCAAGTGGGCATACCTATTGCCTATGACCTTAAGGATGCTGCAGTCATCTCTGGCCCATCACTGTGCACGCCTGTTTTCTTTCTGTTCCCTTTCATCCTGTACCTTTCCCCAGAGCACCCTTGGGCTTGGAACTCCTCTGTCTTCTGGTTCAACAAGGTCTCTCCTTTCTGCTCACCAGGTACTTTGGAAATCTTGCCATTTTTTGGAAAAATTTTCCATAAATATAAAAGCAAATCTGACATGTGGGTGCATAGGAGTGCTTAGCATGCAGGGGAGAAAGAAGAGAAGAGACATTGAATAGGGCTGGTGGAGGAGGAGGGTTTCCCCTATGTGCTGGTTTTCCAGTAGGTGGGGCTGGGAGATTCCAGAGCAGGACAACAGCTCAGGTGGCTCTGTGGGTGTTTCTCTGGCTAATAAATTCCCATCAAACCCGTCCCAGGCTTGTTTATTAAAACCTGAATAATATTAATGTTGGTCTCAGAGTTTATAGATTCTATTCTCTGAAACTGCTTTCCTCCAGTTGGCGATGCAAGCACTGTATATAGAATATTCTTCTTGTGTGCTGGAGTATTTCCCCATAGTTTTCAGTAAAGGGGTCTTCCCCAGATAAAGAAAGGCTTTATCTTGAAAAAGTTTTGAAGATTGGTCTGGATGCGGAGAGAAAGCCTATTAATAAGATGGAGAATAAGCTAAAAGACCTATAGGCCTTTGAACACTTAAATGTTTCATTCTGTTCCATCTTTTTTTATCATTCAGTTCAGTTCAGTAGCTCAGTCATGTCCGACTCGTTGCGATCCCGTGAATTGCAGCACCACAGGCCTCCCTGTCCATCACCAACTCCCGAGTTCACCCAAACTCATGTCCATCAAGTCGGTGATGCCATCCAGCCATCTCATCCTCTGTCGTCCCCTTCTCCTCCTGCCCTCAATCCCTCCCAGCATCAGAATCTTTTCCAATGACTCAACTCTTCACATGAAGTGGACAAAGTACTGGACTTTCAGATTTTAGCATCATTCCTTCCAAAGAACACCCAGGGCTAATCTCCTTTAGAATGGACTGGTTGGATCTCCTTGCAGTCCAAGGGACTTTCAAGAGTCTTCTCCAACACCACACTTCAAAAGCATCAATTCTTTGGCGCTCAGGTTTCTTCACAGTCCAACTCTCACATCCATACATGACCACTGGAAAAACCATAGCCTTGACTAGACGGACCTTTGTTGGCAAAGCAATGTCTCTGCTTTTGAATATGCTGTCTAGGTTGGTCTTAACTTTCCTTCCAAGGAGTAAGTGTCTTTTAATTTCATGGCTGCAGTCACCATCTGCAGTGATTTTGGAGCCCCTAAAAATAAAGTCTGACACTGTTTCCACTGTTTCCCCATCTATTTCCCATGAAGTAATGGGACAAAATGCCATGATCTTTGTTTTCTGAATGTTGAGTTTTAAGCCAACTTTTTCACTCTCCTCTTTCACTTTCATCAAGAGGCTTTTAGTTCCTCTTCACTTTCTGCCATAAGGGTGGTGTCATCTGCATATCTGAGGTTATTGATATTTCTCCTGACAATCTTGATTCCAGCTTGTGCTTCCTCCAACCCAGCGTTTCTCATGATGTACTCTGCATAGAAGTTAAATAAGCAGGGTGACAGTATACAGCCTTGACGTACTCCTTTTCCTCTTTGGAACCAGTCTGTTGTTCCATGTCCAGTTCTAACTGTTGCTTCCTGACCTGCATATAGGTTTCTCAAGAGGCAGGTCAGGTGGTCTGGTATTCCCATCTCTTTCAGAATTTTCCAGAGTTTATTGTGATCCACACAGTCAAAGGCTTTGGCATAGTCAATCAAGCAGAAATAGATGTTTTTCTGGAACTCTCTTCCTTTTTCCTTTATCATTAGGATTATTTAATTTCTTTTAAAAATTTTAGTTGGATAATTGCTTTACAATGTTGTGTTGCTTTCTGACATACATCAACATGAATCAGCCATGATAGCTCAGTTGGTACAGAATCGGCCTGCAATGCAGGAGACCTTGGTTTGATTCCTGGGTCAGAAAGATCCCCTGGAGAAGGGATAGGCTACCCACTCCCGTGTTCTTGGGCTTCCCTTGTGTCTCAGCTGGTAAAGAATCCGCCTGCAAGGTGGGAGACCTGGGTTCGATCCCTGGGTTGGGAAGATCTACTGGAGAAGGGAAAGGCTACCCAATCCAGTATTCTGGCCTGGAGAATTCCATGGACTGTATAGTCCATGGGGTTGCAAAGAGCCGAACAGGACTGAGCTACTTTCACTTTCACTTTTCACTTTCATGCATATGTCCCCTCACTCTTGAACCTCCCTCCCACCTCCCATACCATCGCACTCCTCTGGGTTGTCACAGAGCACCAGTTTGATGATGCCTTTTGCCGTATTTAGCACTGATTCGTAGCAGAGTGAATCTGTCACAGACATGTTTAAATAAATTAGTAGCATTAATTTAAAATTGCTGTTTCAGACCTAAATTGTATAAGCCTTTATCTCTTGTGAAATTGGAATGCATCATTTAATGGCCATTTGGCTTTTATGAAAGGGCTATATATGCCTGAGAAGATAGAGAAGAGGGGAATGTAGTGCCCCAGGCCTGTGTCACAAGTTAGGAGTAAACCACATTTATTTCAGTGCATTAAGGGCTGCTCAATGATTATTGCCTTTCCTCTGTTTCTTTATATGTTTCATATTTATTCAAGCTCTTTTATCTGCATTAATTCTCAGTTTGAGAAATTAATTTTTGTTAGACTGGGTTTTCATTTTATTCTCTCTGTTTTATGGGGATTTTCTCATTAGGATAATGAAAGAATATTTTAATAACAAATACAAAAAATAATAAATGCTTTAAAGGAACAAGCATTAAATGAATCCACTATACCCTTTAAGGGAAATATTAGTTCTTGCAGACACATTTACAGTATGTTATTATACTATGGAATAGTTAATATCTCCTAAAGCATAATTGAAATTCTGTTCCTTGAACCAACAAAAATGCTAGTTTTGAGCACTTCAGAAAATCATGTTTTCAATATAACCTACTTTTCTTTCTATAGAAGTATTTGTTTTAAAAGTATTTTTAAAACACAGGTAAATTTTTTATAAGACCACTAAAGAGGATTTCATCCAGATGTAGTCAGTGTTAGGAACTCTTTCCTAGTGGTTTTCAATTTTCTATGCATTGGCTTTTCACTTCTCAAGACTGTAACTAGGATGGACTCCAAAGCCCCGGTGAAGTCTTGAGGGTATGCTAGCCTAGCCTGCGCTTCGCTCTTAACTGTATTTTAGCCACGGCTTCCTCCCCTCTCATTGCTCCAGATACCACGTAAGTCTTTCGTTTGGGCTCCTCAAAAAGCCAGACCTTTTCTTGTCTTGGTGCTTTGGAATATGATGTTTCCTGTACCAGCATATTCCCTTTCCAGTGTCATCTTTTCTTTTTTTGTCCTTCAGCCACAAAATTGAGTTTGTCATATGCTGCACTTCATTCCATCTATATTAGTTTTATTTTTTTCCTTCAGATCCCATGCCTTCTCTCCCTTTTCCTGGTAAAGAATCCGCCTGCAAGGTGGGAGACCTGGGTTCGATCCCTGGGTTGGGAAGATCTTCTGGAGAAGGAAATGGAAACCCACTCCAGTATTCTTGCCTGGAAAATCTCATAGAGAGAATAGCCTGGCACGCTATAGTCCATGGGGGTCACAAAAGAGTTAGACATGCCGTAGTGACTAAACAAGGGTGAGAGCTTAGATTGTTTTTTTAATATCTTTATTCTTTGTTAATATAAGCATTCAGTGCTGTAAATTTCCTTCTAAACACTACTTTCATTTCATCCTACAGATTTTGATTAGTGTTTTCATTTGCATTTAGTTCAAATATTTTTTAATTTCTCTTGAGACTTGTCCTAGGACCTTTGTGAAGTTTTGAATGTTGTTTAATCTCCAAATATTAAAACTTGCCAGCTATCTTTCTGATATTGGTTTCTGGTTTAATTTTCTGTGCCCTAAAAGCATACATAGTATGATTTCTATTTTTTTATATTTTTAAGGTCTGTTTAATGGTCCAGAATGTGGTCTATCTTAATGAATATGTGATCTTGAGAAGAATATATATTCTGTTGATGAGCAAAGTATTCTATATGTCCATTAAATCCAGCCAGTTGATTATACTTTTCAGTTCAACTATATCCTTAGTAATTGCTGCCTGTTGGGACTTACTAGTAGCAAACGTCAGTCTCCACCTATAATGGTGAATTTATCTATTTATCTTTCCATTTTTACCAGGTTTTTGATTCAAAATCGACCCCTATATCATTATATAATAATCCTGTTTTTATTCCTGCTAATTTTCCTTGCTCTGAAATCTACTGTATTTGAAATTAATACAGCTCCTCCAGGTTTCTTTTGATTAGTATTGCCATGATATATCTTTCACCATCTTCTTACTTTCAGTTCACATGTGTCTTTATTATTATAGTGGGTTTTTTTGTGAACAGCATATAGTTTAGTATTGGTTTTTGATTCTCTCAAATGATTCTGACTCATTCATTTCATTCATTATGATTTATTCATTCATTTAGTTAATAATATGTGAACTAAATGCAAATGAAAACACTACTCTGTGTTCTAATTGGTCTATTAGACCATCGACATTTAAAGTGATTACTAATACAGTCAGATTAGTATCTGCTATATTTGTTGTTTTCTTTTCATTGCTCTCTTTTTTTTTTTTTGTCTTTTGCCCCTTTCACCTTTTTTGTTTTTATTTGAGCATTTTATGTAATTTTGCTTTCTTTCCTTTCTTAGCATATCAATTATACGTCTTTTATTTTTTTCCCGGTGGCTGTCCTAGAGCTTGCAGTGGGCATTCACAGCTGATCCGGGCCCACCTCCACATAGCGCCACAGGCACACCTTGTCTTACTGTGCTTTGCTTTAGTGGGTGTCACTTGTACTGCCTGTTTCACAAAGTGACGATTTGTGGCAGTCCTGTGTCAAGCAGGTCTGTTGGTGCCCTTTGTCAAACAGCATTTGCTCACTTTAGGTCTCAAGCTTTATTATTATTATATTTGTTATCGTGGTCTGTGATCAGTGATCTTTATGTTACTACTATGAAGCACTGAAGTCTCAGATGATGATTAGCATGCTTTAGCAATGAAGTATTTTTAAATTAAGGTATATATGTTGTTTTATAAACACAATGCTATTGCACACTACACAGATTACAGTGTAGAGAGAGCCTAACTTTTCTATGCCCTGGGAAATGAAAAACTCTTGTGACTTGCTTTTCTGTAATACTCATTTTATTGCAGTGATGTGGAACTGAACCCACAGTGCCTCTCAGACTTGCCTCTGTAGGGCTTCACTGGATGATACAAGTTTCTTATAACAGTGTTTGTACTTCTTTCCTCCTGTCTTATATCATTGCCGTTGTTATTTCAATTATCCATAACCTACAACCACCAAATACATTGTTGCCATTATTAATTTAATCAAACTATTATCTGTTATATCAATTAAGAATAAGAAAAAGAACCCAGTTTTAAAATTTTACCTTCACGTAGTCCTTCTCTAGTGCTTTTTATGTTCTTTATGGACATTCAAGTTTCTGACTTGAATCATTTTCCTTCTCTCTGAAGAAATTCTGACATTTTTGCCAGATCTACTGACAACAGATTCTTTTGGTTTTTGTTGGTCTGAGAAAGTCTTTATTTCTCCTTCTGAAGGATGATTTCTCTGGTTACAGGATTATAGCTTGCTTTTCTTGCTTTCAAGACTTTAAATATTCTTGATTACATGATTTTTGAGAAATCTGATATACTTCTTAGCCTTCCCCCTCTATAGGTAAGTTGTTTTCCCTACGTCTTTTTCAAGACTTTTCTTTGGTTTTCTGTAGTTGGAATATGATATCCCCAGGTGTTGATTTTTTGGCACTTATCTTGCTGAATGTTCTCTGAGCTTCCTGATCCATTGATTAGTGTCTAACATTAATTGGGAAATTCTCAATCACAGTTGTTTCAGATGTTTTTTCTTTTCCTTTCCTTCTTCTCCTCTGGTATTCCCAGTACATGTATGTTACATTTATGTTAACATGTATGTTACATGTTAACATGTAGTTCTCCTGTAGTTCTTACATATTCTGTTTTTTTTTTCAATGTTTATTCTTATCTGTTTTCTGTTTTGGAAGTTTCTATTGACATTACTTTAAGCTTCCACTTTTTCCAGGCTTACAGTGTTTGATTTGTTTTCAACCTCTAGTGTTTCTGTTTGGTTCTTTCTTATAGATTTCATCTCTCTCCTTATACTATTAATCTTATAATATATTAAGATTAAGATTAATATATTAATAATATAATAAGTTGTATTAATAATATATCATATTGATAATATATTGTATCAATAATATTAATTATAATATATAATGTTAATACATTAATATTAATCACTCCTTATACTATTATTCTCCTACTACTATTGCATATTGTCTTTTTAAAAATCAGATTCCTTAGTGTTTTATTTTATTTTTATTTTTTAAATTATTTTAATTGGAGGCTAATTACAATATTGTAGTGGTTTTGCCATACATTGACATGAATCAGCCATGGGTGTACATGTGTTCCCCATCCTGAACCCCCTCCCACCTCCCTCCCCATCCCATCCCCCAGGGTCATCCCAGTGCACCAGCCCTGAGTGCCCTGTCTCATGCATCAGACCTGGACTGGCGATCATTTCACATATGATAATATACATGTTTCAATGCTATTCTCTCAAATCATCCCAACCTCGCCTTCTCCCACAGAGTCCAAAAGACTGTTCTATACATCTGTGTCTCTTTTGCTGTCTTGCATATAGGGTTAACATTACCATCTTTCTAAATTCCATATATATGCATTAGTATACTGTATTGGTGCTTTTCTTTCTGGCTTACTTCACTCTGTATAATCAGCTCCAGTTTCATTCACCTCATTAGAACTGATTCAAATGTATTCTTTTTAATGGCTGAGTAATATTCCATTGTGTATATGTACCACAGCTTTCTTATCCATTCGTCTGCCGATGGACATCTAGGTTACTTCCATGTCCTAGCTATTGTAAACAGTGCTGATAGTGAAAATGAATATACTATCCAAAGCAATCTATAGATTCAGTGCAATCCCCATCAAGCTACCAATGGTATTTTTCACAGAACTAGAACAAATAATTTCACAATTTGTATGGAAATACAAAAAACCTCGAATAACCAAAGCAATCTTGAAAAAGAAGAATGGAACTGGAGAAATCAACCTGCGTGACTTCAGGCTATTCTACAAAGCTACAGTCATCAAGACAGTATGGTACTGGCACAAAAAGACAGAAATATAGATCAGTGGAACAAAATAGAAAGCCCTGAGATAAATTCACACACCTATGGACACCTTATCTTTGACAAAGGAGACAAGAATATACAATGGAGAAAAGACAATCTCTTTAACAAGTGGTGCTGGGAAAACTGGTCAACCACTTGTAAAAGAATGAAAGTAGAACACTTTCTAACACCATACACAAAAATAAATTCAGAATGGATTAAAGATCTAAATGTAAGACCAAAAACTATAAAACTCTTAGAGGAGAACATAGGCAAAACACTCTCCGACATAAATCACAGCAGGATCCTCTATGGCCCGCCTCCCAGAATATTGGAAATAAAAGCAAAAATAAACAAATGGGACCTAATTAAAATTAAAAGCTTTTGTGCAATGAAGGAAACTATAAGCAAGGTGAAAAGACAGCTTTCAGAATGGGAGAAAATAATAGCAAAAGAAGCAACTGACAAAGAATTAATCTCAAAATATACAAGAAACTCCTGCAGCTTAATTCCAGAAAAATAAATGACCCAAAAAAATGGGCCAAAGAACTAAATAGACATTTCTCCAAAGAAGAGATAGAGATGGCTGACAAACACATGAAAAGATGCTCAACATCACTCATTATCAGAGAAATGCAAATCAAGACCACAATGAGGTACCATTTCACATCAGTCAGAATGGCTGCCATCCAAAAGTCTACAAACAATAAATGCTGGAGAGGGTGTGGAGAAAAGGGAACCCTCTTACACTGTTGGTGAGAATGCAAACTAACACAGCCACTATGGAGAACAGTGTGGAGATTGCTTAAAAACTGGAAATAGAACTGCCATATGACCCAGCAATCCCACTGCTGGGCATACACACTGAGGAAACCAGAATTGAAAGAGACACATGTACTCCTTAGTATTTTAATCACCGTTATTTTAGATCCTGGTGTAAGAATGCCAACATCTCTGCTGTATGTCAATCTGGTTGATGCTTGATGGTTGCGACATCTCTTCACTTTTTTTTTTTTAACCTTTTGCGTTTTTTTTTGGAAAGTCAGACATGAGATATTGGGTAAAAGGAACTTAGGTAAATAGGTCCCTTGCAATCCCGTACAGAGGCTTTATTGATGTAGTGGTGATGTGGGGAGGGGAAGCACCCTGTGCTGTGGTCGAGTCTCAGTCTTTCAGAGAACACAGCCCCTGGGCTACCTTCTTCACAAGTGCTTCTTAGGCATTTTCCTCCCCCTTTAGGTGATGCAAGAAGGCTTGGAGGGTTGGAGTTCGGTAATTCCCTTCCTTCAAGTCAGACTTTGGGAAGAATTGGGTATTACCCTTTCCCCATTTGATTAGATCCTGGTAAAAACTAGTTATGAGAGCAGGCTTTTATTAAGGAAAACAAATTGCTGTGGACTTATTATAAATGGTTATTTATCCCTTCTTTCTGGAAGCAGGATGGAATTTTTCTATCATTTTTCCTCTAAGATCTTAGAGATAAAACTCATCAAAGCCTTTGCCTCTCATACCCCATGCTCAAGCCTCCAGGAGTTGTGTTTCTCTCTCAAGCTAGCTCATGCTTATTCTCCAGAAATTCGCCAATTAACCTTGAAGGATTCCTTCCAGATATTGACTTCAGAGGGGTTGCTGACCAGTTTCTGTGTCAGCTAAGCTTTGGTTTTCTGTATCTGCTTGGGGTTCTAATGTTCAGGGTGTTATTTGTTCTATAACCTCAAGTCTCTCCTAGATCTAAGAAGAGTTCTTGATTTTCACTCTTTCACCTCTTAACTGTTGTGAGGATTAAAGTGAAAGCTTTCAAGCTCTTAAGTGTCACACTAGAGCTCCAAAGTCTAGAAGCATTGTTTTTCATTAATGAATAGCATTTCATCCTCTGGGTGTATGTCTAATTCTTGAAAATCTTCTTTTGAAAGAAGAAGAGATCTTTTAGTTCAGTCAAAAACCCAAGTGTCACAGAATTTTCTACTTTTTTACTCTGAGGACTCATTTTATTTTACATGTTTATAATTTTATTTATTAAGTTAGGCTTTTTAGATTCTTCTTAAAGCCTTCCCATCCATACCTTCAGAAGTAAATATGGAATATTAGATGGTAATCATTTTGGAGACTTTTAATTTTAAATATTCACATAAATCTAAAAGCAAAAGCTAGTCATTTTTATACAAAGAAACTGTCTTTATTTTGAGTTATCTTCAAGAAGGCGCATTTCATTAACTAGATAAATTAACGAGCATTTGAAATGAACTTTTTTATTTTAGTTATTATTAAGCTTCTTAGTAAATATCTTATGTTCTGCTAATCCCCCAGGGGTAGGTCCTTATCACTGAACACCTGGAGCTGGGCAGCAGGGTAGACTGTTTGCTTTAATCTGATGACACTGCAGCTCATAATCCTCTGTCTTAAAACTTTAAGAAAAGGCCCTATTTACTGGCTGTAGTTTATAAATATAAAAGTGGTTATAATACTTTTGTATGGTCAGACCATTCAAGATGGCTGTTCTCTTGCTCTCTATACATCCCCAACTCAACCAGTCCCTGCTTTATTCATGTGACTAACCAGTTCTTTTAGTTACAGGGTTTCATTAGTCCCTGGTAACTGATGAGCCCACCTGACACCAAATCCCCCAAGAATGGTTTCCTCCTTCCCTCCCAAACCTCAGAGAGTGCTGCTGCATCCCCACCACCATCTCCTGTGCCATTAGGGTGGTGTTCCATGAACCTTTGTGTAAGATTCTCCTGTCCAGTAAGCCTTTGATACCTCTGTTGCTGTAGCCAAGCTCTTTCTTCAGTTTCAAGGCTGGCCCAATAAAAGTTTTATAAACCTGAAAGGTGTAGCACAGCTCTCTGTATTGGTTTCTATGGTTTTATTTATTTATTTTTTTTGGATGTTTTATCAGTGTAATAGATTTCAGGCAGTCAGTTCAGTCACACACTCGTGTGTGACTCTTTGTGACCCTATGGACTGCAGTACGCCATGCTTTCCAGTCCATCACCAACTCCCAGAACTTGCTCAAATTCATGTCCATCTAGTCAGCCACGTCATCCAACCATCTCATCCTCTGTCATCCCCTTCTCCTCCTGCCTTCAGTCTTTCCCAGCATCAGGGTCTTTTCCAGTGAGTCAGTTCCTCACATCAGGTGGCCAAAGTATTGGAGCTTCAGCTTCAGCATCAGTCCTTCCAGTAAATATTCAGGACTAATTTCCTTTAGGATGGACTGGTTGGACCTCCTTACAGTCCAAGGGACCGTTTAGAGTCTTCTCCTACACCACAGTTCAGAAGCATCAATTCTTCGGCTCTGCTTTCTTGATGGTCCACCTCTCACATCCATACACGACTACTGAAAAAACCATAGCTTTGACTAGATGGACCTTTGCTGGCAAAGTAATGTCTCTGCTTTTTAATATGCTGACTAAGTTTGTCATACCATCTTTTAATTTCATGGCTGCAGTCACCATCTGCAGTGATTTTGGAGCCCAAAATAATAGTCTGTCACTGTTTCCATTGTTTCCCTATTTGCCATGAAGTGATGGGACCAGTCATGATCATAGTTTTGTGTTTTTTGTTGTTTGTTTGTTTTTTTATATTTTTTTTAGTTAAATTTATTTATTTTTTTAATTACAATACTGTATTTGTTTTGCCATACATTGACACGAATCAGCCATAGGTGAACACAATCGCCCAATGCCGAAGCCCCCTCCCACCTCCCACCCCACATCCTCTACCTGAATCATCCTGTGCATCAGCCCCATGCATCCTGCATCCTACACCAAACATAGATTAGCGCTTTGTTTCTTACAGGAAAATACAGATGCTTCACTGCCATTCTCCCAAACCATCCCACCCTTTCCCTCTCCCTCAGAGTCCAAAAGTCCACTCTATACCTCTGTGTCTCTTGTTGTCTCACATATAGAGTCATCATTACTGTCTTCTAAATTCCATATATATGTGTCAGTATACTGTATTGGTGTTTTTCTTTCTGGCTTACTTCACTCTGTATAATCGGTTCCAATTTCATCCATCTCATTAGAACTGAGTCAAATTTATTCTTTTTAAGGGCTGAGTAGTATTCCATACTGTATATGAACCACAGCTTTCTTATCCATTCATCTGCTGATGGACATCTAGGTTGCTTCCATATCCTGGCTATTATAAACAGCGCTGCAATGAACATTGGGGTACATGTGTCTCTTTCAATTCTGGTTTCCTCAGTGTGTATGCCCAGCAGTGGGATTGCTGTGTCATAAGGCAGTTCTATTTGCAATTTTTAAGGAATCTCCACACTGTTTTCCATAATGGCTGTACTAGTTTGCATTCCCACCAGCAGTGTAAGAGGGTTCCCTTTTCTCCACACCCTCTCCAGCATTTATTGCTTGTAGACTTTTGGATCGCAGCCATTCTGACTGGTGTGAAATGATACCTCATTGTGGTCTTGATTTGCATTTCTCTGATAATGAGTGATGTTGAGCATCTTTTCATGTGTTTGTTAGCCATCCGTATGTCTTCTTTGGAGAAATGCCTATTTAGTTCTTTGGCCCATTTTTTTATTGGATCATTTATTTTTCTGGAGTTGAGCTGCATAAGTTACTTATATATCTTTGAGATTAGTTGTTTGTCGGTTGTTTCATTTGCTATTGTTTTCTCCCATTCAGAAGGCTGTCTTTTCACCTTGCTTATAGTTTCCTTTGTTGTGCAGAAGCTTTTAATTTTAATTAGATCCCATTTGTTTATCTTTGCTTTTATTTCCAGTATACTGGGAGTTGGATCATAGAGGATCCTGCTGTGATGTATGTCGGAGAGTGTTTTGCCTATGTTCTCCTCTAGGAGTTTTATAGTTTCTGGTCTTACATTTAGATCTTTAATCCATTTTGAGTTTATTTTTGTGTATGGTGTTAGAGAGGGGTCTAATTGCAGGATATAAAATCAACACTCAGAAATCCCTTGCATTCCTATACACTAATAATGAGAAAGTAGAAAAAGAAGTTAAGGAAACAATTCCATTCACCATTGCAACGAAAAGAATAAAATACTTAGGAATATTCCTACCTAAAGAAACTAAAGACCTATATATCGAAAAACTATAAAACACTGATGAAAGAAATCAAAGAAGACACTAATAGATGGAGGAATATACCATGCTCATGGGTTGGAAGAATCAATATAGTGAAAATGAGTATACTACCCAAAGCAATCTACAGATTCAGTGCAATTCCCATCAAGCTACCAGCAGTATTTTTCTCAGAACTAGATCAAATAATCTCAAGATTTGTATGGAAATACAAAAAACCTCGAATAGCCAAAGCAATCTTGAGAAAGAAAAATGGAACTGGAGGAATCAACTTGCCTGACTTCAGGCTCTACTACAAAGCCACAGTCATTAAGACAGTATGGTACTGGCACAAAGACAGAAATATAGATCAATGGAACAAAATCGAAAGCCCTGAGATTAACCCACACACCTATGGACACCTTATCTTCGACAAAGGAGGCAAGAATATACAATGGAGTAAAGACAGTCTCTTTAACAGGTGGTGCTGGGAAAACTGGTCAACCACTTGTAAAAGAATGAAATTAGACCCCTCTCTAACACCATAGTTTTTTTAATGTAAACTTTTAAACCAGCTTTTTCACTCTCCTCTTTCACTTTCATCAAGAGGCCCTTTAGTTCTCCTTTGCTTTCTGCCATAATGGTGGTGTCATCCGCATAGCTGAGGTTATTGATATTTCTCCTAGCAATCTTGATTCCGGCTTGTGCTTCATCCAGCCTGGCATTTCACATGATGTACTCTGCATATATGTTAATTAAGCAGGGTGACAATATACAGCCTTGACGTACTCCTTGCCCAATTTGGAACCAGTTCATTGTTCTATGTCCAGTTTTAACTGTTGGTTCTTGACCTGCATACAGATTTCTCAGGAGGCAGGTCAGGTGGTCTGGTTTTCCCATCTCTTTAAGAATGGTCAGAGTTTGTTGTGATCCACACAGTCAAGGCTTTGGCATAGTCAATGAAGCAGAAGTAGATATTTTTCTGGAACTCTCTTGCTTTTTCTATCATCCAGTGGATGTTGGCAATTCAATCTCTTGTGCCTTTGCCTTTCTAAATCCAGCTTGAGCATCTGGAAGTTCTTGTTTCACATATTGTTGAATCTTGACTTGGAGAATTTTGAGCATTACTTTGCTACATGTGAAATGAGTTTAATTTGGCATTGCTCTTCTTTGGGTTTGAAGTGAAAATTGACCTTTTCCAGTCCTCTGGCCACTGCTGAGTTTTCCAAATTTGCTGGCCTATTTAGTACAGCACTTTAACAGTATGATCTTTTAGGATTTGAAATTGCTTAACTGGAATTCCATCACCTCCACTAGCTTTGTTCATAGTGATGCTTCCTAAGGCCCACTTGAGTTCACATTCCAGGATGTCTGGCTCTAGGTGCGTGATCACACCATCATCATTATCTGGTTCAAGAAGATCTTTTTTCTACAGTTCTTCTATGTATTCTTGCCACCTCGTCTTAATATCTTCTGCTTCTGTTAGGTCCATTCCATTTCTGTCCTTTAGTGAGCCCATCTTTGCATGAAATGTTCCCTTGGTATATCTAATTTTCTCGAAGAGATCTGTAGTCTTACCCATTCTATTGTTTTCCTCTATTTCTTTGCTTTGATCATTTTGGAAGGCTCTCTTATCTCTCCCTGCTATTCTTTAGAACTCTGCATTCAGATGGATATACGCTTTCATTTTCTCCTGTGCCTTTTGCTTCTCTTATTTTCTCAGGTATTTTGTAACACCTCCTCAGACAACCATTTTGCCTTTTACATTTCTTTTTCCTTGTGGATTGTTTTGATCCCTGCCTCCTGTACAATGTTATGAACCTCCATCCATAGTTCTACAGCCACTCTGTCAATCATATCTAATCCCTTGAATCTATTTGTCACTTCTACTGCATAATCATAAGGGTTTTGATTTAGGTCATACCTGAAAGGTCTAGTGGTTTCCCCTACTTTGTTGAATTTAAATCTGAATTTTGCAATAAGGAGTTCATGATTTGAACCACAGTTAGCTCACAATCTTGTTTTTGCTGACTGTATAGAGCTTCTCCATCTTCAGCTGCAAAGAATATTATCAGTCTAATTTTGTTATTGATCATCTGGTGATGTCCATGTGTAGAGACTTCTCTTGTGTTGTTGGAAGAGGGTGTTTGCTATGACCAGTACGTTCTCTTGGCAAAATTCTATTAGCCTTTGCCCTGCTTCATTTTGTACTACAAGGCTAAACTTGCCTGTTACTCCAGGTATCTCTTGACTTCCTACTTTTGAATTCCAGTCCCCTATGACGAAAAGGACATCTTTTGGGGGTGTTAGTTCTAGAAGATCTTGTAGGTCTTCATAGAAACTTCAACTTCAGCTTCTTTGGCATTAGTAGCTGGGGCATAGACTTGGATTCCTGTGCTATTGAATTGTTTGCCTTGGAAATCAACAGAGATCATTCTGTCATTTTTGAGACTGCATCCAAGTACTGCATTTTGGACTCTTGTTGACTATTGGGTCTACTCCATTTCTTCTAAGGGATTCTTGCCCACATTAACAGATATAATAGTCATCTGAATTAAATTTGCCCATTCTTGTCCATTTCAGTTCACTGATTCCTGAAATGTCAGTGTTCACTCTTGCCATCTCCTGTTTGCCCACTTCCAATTTGCCTTGATTCATGGACCTAACATTCCAGGTTCCTATGCAATATTGCTCTTTACAGCATCAGACTTTACTTCCATCACCACAACTGGGCATTGTTTTTGCTTTGGCTTAGCCTCTTCATTGTTTCTGGAGCTATTTCTCCAATCTTCTCCAGTAGCATATTGGGCACCTACGTACCTGAGGAGTTCATCTTCCAGTGTCATATCTTTTTGCCTTTTCATCCTGTTCATGGGGTTCTCAAAGCAAGAATGCTGAAGTGGTTTTCCATTCCCTTCTCCAGCGGACCATGTTTTGTCAGAACTGTCCACCATGGCTCATAGTTTCATTGAGTTAGATAAGGCTGGGATACATGTGATCATTTTGGTTAGTTTTCTGTGATTGTGGTTTTCATCCTTTCTGCCTTCTGATGGATGAAGATAAGAGGCTTGTGGAAGCTTCCTGATGGGAGTAACTGACTGTCTGGAAAACTGGGTCTCACTTTGGTGGGGAAGGCTATGCTCAGTATATCTTTTTTATTTTTTTAATACTTTATTCTACATTACAATACTGTATTTGTTTTGCCATACATTGACATGAATCAGCCACAGGTGTCCACGATCTCCCAATGCCAAAGCCCCCTCCCACCTCCCACCCCATATCATCTCCCTGAATCATCCGTGCACCAGCCCCATGCATCCTGTATCCTGTATTGAACATAGACTGACACTTCGTTCTTACAAGATAGTATACATGTTTCAATGCCATTCTCCCAAATCATCCCCCTCTCCCTCTCCCTCAGAGTCCAAAAGTCCGTTCTATACCTCTGAGTCTCTTTTGTTGTCTCACATAGAGGGTCATCATTACTATCCTTCTAAATTCCATATAAATGTGTCAGTATACTGTATTGTTTTTTTTCTTTCTGGCTTACTTCACTCTGTATAATCGGCTCCAGTTTCATCCATCTCATTAGAACTGAGTCGAATTTATTCTTTTTAAGGGCTGAGTTGCTGATGGGTAGGGCTGTGTTCCCTCCCTGTAGCTTGGCCTGAGGCCGAACTATGATAGGGGTAAAGGCAGTAATGGTGACTTCCTTCAGAAGGACTTACACCAGTATGCCACAGCTCCCCGATATTGTGGTCACTGCCCCAGTGCTGTGGCAGGGCACTGTCAACCCACCCCCCTGCTGGAGACTCATGGACACTCACAGGTGAGTCTGGCTCAGCCTGTTGTGGGGTCACTGCACCTTTTTTCTGGGTCCTGGTGTTTACAAGGTTTTGTTATGTCCTCCCTGATACTGGGAAATATTGAGTGCAGGAGAAGAAGTGGATGACAGAGGACGAGAATGCTGCAGTCCATGGGGTCGCAAAGAGTTGGACACAACTGAGTGATTGAACAACAGCAACCTGGGTGTACGCATTTAATAATAAATAGGTCACATGTTCTCGTCTTTCCCCTATGGAACCATTCAGCTATTAGGAGGGCAGAGAATGCCTTAATATCAATCTTAATTTTGGTTGAAAGAATGTGATTAGGTGGATAAGGACTTTAGAAAGTTTACCCCTGTGAATTCAGCATTGAAAGCCATGACTTTTGACCTCAATGTTTATTTCTGAAACTCACTTGGACTGGGGGTGGTTTAATTTTTATCCTCATAATACTTTATTTCCCTGTCTTTTGGACTGTATCTTCATTGACATTTAGTAAAAGACATCTTTGTAGATTTTTCATTTGGTTAAAGGAAATGTGAAAACATGAAAAAATAGTGAATCTTGTATTTCAGTTTTCCAGTGTTATTTGCCAGTGCTGTAGATATTTTAAAACAATGCTGTCGAATAGAACTTCATGCAGTGAAGACATTGTTCTTTTGCACTATTCAGTATGTAGCCACTTTTTAAAGTACAGATTTTAAAATTTTATTTAATTTTATTTACACTTAAATAGGCACTTTTGGCTGCTGCTGCTGCTGCTGCCGCTAAGTCGCTCCAGTCATGTCTGACTCTGTGCGACCCCACAGATGGCAGCCCACCAGGTTCCCCCGTCCCTGGGATTCTCCAGGCAAGAACACTGGAGTGGCTTGCCATTTCCTTCTCCAGTGCATGAAAGTGAAAAGTGAAAGTGAAGGTGCTCAGTCGGGTCCAGCTCTTAGTGACCCCATGGACTGTAGCTCCTCCATGGCTACCATATCGACTAGTACAGATTTAGACTTTTGTTTGTTGATCGGTTGGTTTTTTTAATGTCTATAAAATTGTGTGTGTGTGTCTGTGTGCATGCATTATCAGAAAAGTTTAAGGACAAGTCTTTCATCCAAAGAAAGGTATCCAAAAGAAAAATTGGCACAAAAACTATAGAATTGGTTATATATAGAATCTGAAAGAATTGTCCAAGAGACAATTTAAAGCATAATAAGTTTGGTACACAGATTAAATGGACTTCTTCCCAGAAAAATGAAGAGCAGTCTAGGAATTGAAAACAGTGTCTACTAGAAAGAGGGAGAAAGAGAGGGAGTCAGTGGGGAGAGAGAGAAGGGAGCATATGGATGAAGGTAGGAATTACTTGTTGAAATTTTAGAAGTTCTAAAGGGGGTATAATTACTACACTGGCTTTCTAATACAGTAGGGACAAAATCTAATCTGTTTTCTACAATGAAAACTCATGAAGTTACAGTTAAATCAGCAGTAAAATCTGCTTTTTCCTCCATAACAATTAATTTTCAAATTAATGATGGAAAGAGCTAAAAGTAGAAATAGAAACAGTTAAAAGTAGAAATCAGTTCAGTTCAGTCACTCAGTCATGTGAGACTCTGCCACCCCATGGACTGCAGCACACCAGGCTTCCCTGTCCATCACCAACTCCCAGAGATTACTCAGCCTCATGTCCATCGAGTCAGTGATGCCATCCAACCGCCTCATCCTCTGTCGTCCCCTTCTCCTCCTGCCTTCAATCTTTCCCAGCATCAGGGTCTTTTCCCAATGAGTCAGTTCTTTTCACCAGGTGGCCAAAGTATTGGAGTTTCAGCTTCAGCATCAGTCCTTCCAATGAATATTCAGGACTGATTTCCTTTAAGATAGACTGGCTGGATCTCCTTGCTGTCCAAGGGATGCTCAAGAGTCTTCTCAATTTCTATTCAAGTAGAAATAAAAAAGAGTTAAATTTACTGGAAATGTTACAGAATTCCAATCCTTTATGATGACCTCAAGGGTTTTTCCAATTTGAAATTAAAGAACTAGCATTCCTGCAGGATAATCCTGTGTAAGGGGATCTCCACCCTTGTGGGAAAGTGGCAGATTACGATTCTGGGGGAGAGAAGGTCAGGCAACAGTTGCTTGAGTGATGTCTAAGGAGTAAGACTTCATCTGTCCTGATGGGCAGCTTTTTTTCCTCCAAAGCCTATTTCTTGCTTCCTTTTTTTTTTGTTGTTGTTGTTAAAAATTTATTTTTCTCTAGTTACATTTCTCTTGCTTTTTTATCTGTCTCAAAGGATTATCCAGTTTTATGGGCATAGTAACATTTAAATGTTTTGACCCGTTAAACCAAAACAAAACAGATCGCAAATCCCCACCTTACCTCAATCTGTTAATATATTTTTGTTTCACCTTTATCTCCTTCTTAGCATTTCTAAAGCAACTGTGCAGCTGTTTACTTCCGTGGAGAGAGAAAACAGATTGCCTGCGATCTGCCAGATTTCTGTGTTGTTGTCTGGGTGTGACAGTTCTGTACATAATGATTCCAGGAGAACATTCTTAACTATATTTACAGTTTAAAATGTCGGAGCAGCACAGTAGTAACACAGAAGGAGCTGAAAGTTTTAGATAATGAAATGCTTAGCCTGGTTTGGACAGACTGCACTGTAAACCAATTCCTATCACTCCATGTGGGTGGATGGAATTTTGGCCAGGTCAGTGGCATTTGAGAGGATTAAGATAGGAGAAAGTGTTGAATTCCAGAGATGCGACATGGCAGTATTAGAAAAATATTTCTGTTACATCTTTTGATGTGTTGGGGACAGAATAGTAAAGAGGCTTAACAGCTAGAATCCCTAATCTCATGCCTCACTTAAAAAAAAATACTGTCCCAAAGAGCCTTGGGAAGGCGCTTAAATGTTCCCAGTGGTGGAGTTTAGCCACACCAACAGCAGCAACAGCAAGCACAGTGTCCATGATGCTGCCTCCTCTCAGTTTATAGGGAAGTGGTAATGTGTCTACACTTCAGCCATGCCCTTCACTTTGCCCACTTGTCATCTTACTTTTAGCACTTGGTCAATAAGAAATTCTGCCCTCATTCTTCCTTTTGAGTTCTGGCTATTCTCTGTTATTGGCCTGTCTGAAAACTACTGTTGCTCTAATGAACTGGAGAATAAAAACTTCAAAGCTCTGATCGTGAAGAATCTCTTCCTGCAGATCTGGGTATGACAAGTGTGGCGCTAGGGTGTGTGCGTTGGAAAGGCACACTTTGTCACTTTATGTGATGTCTTTGTAGAATATATTAATACCCAGAGAGTATAACTACAGCATAGTTTAGATATAGAATTAACTTAGGCATTACAGTGTGTTTTTGAATGCCCCTCAAACAAAGCAGAAGTATATAAAGAAATCTAAAAGTCCATATTTAGCAATATGGCAGAGAAGATTTGATATCCTGATAACCTTTTACCAGACACCTAGAGGAACTGGATGAGATGGAAATGTACAGCTAGATAGATGTCTCAGAAAGTTAGGAAAATCTCCACATGCCCCCTGGAAAAAAACTGCAGTAGGAGGCAGGTAAGAAACTGGCTCTTATGCTTCAGCAAGTCTGAAGACAGCTTCTTATTTTGGTAACCAAGAGGCTTACTGTTTCTAGGTTCTTCCCCCGCCCCAAGGGGAAACCACAGTAAAGAATAGAATTTATATTAGAACATACACCACTAAGCAGCAGCTCTTGTAGCAATGTGTGGAGTTCTTACGAAGGATCAATGCTAATACACTTTTTGTTCTATTGTATTCCATTCCATTTTATTTATAAAATGCTGGTCATGATGGTGGTTCTCAATCTTGGCTGTTCTTTCAGGTCACCTGGGAGCTATAAAAATACACATTGCTGGCTCCCACCCTCTGTGATTCTGATTTAATTGGTCTTGGGTTGTGGCCGGGCAGTCAGGGTTTTAAAAGCTCCCTGGGTGATTCTAATGCACAGCCAAAGTTGAGAACCATAGCACTAAATTGATTTCACTATCCACTAATGGGACTTGACAGCAGTTTGAAAAACACTACTCTATGGGGATATACCTTTAATGAAAGAGTAGACTAAACTTAAAATCTCCTACCACAGAAGGAAATGAAGCAAACAGAAAATGTACCTGTCTCCCAGCCTAGACAGTATGTTGGGGTAAAAAGTAGGCTCCCCCAATGAATATATAACCCCTGGCTCATCATACATGTGGCATGTGACACCCTGAGTCACCTGGCAGAGCAGACCCAGCGGGAAGCCTTTCCTAACCTAAGACATACACTTCCCCCCGTCCTGCTGTCAATCATCCAAGGCTCCCAAAAAACCATGAGGCTACAAACCACCAGGAGAAAATGCAGAAACAACAACAGAAAAATTGAACACCAGGCTTCTCAGAACTTCAGATATGCAGAATAAGAAATAGATATTTCTGAGTTGATTGAAGAAAGATAAATGAAAAGCATAAAGCAGAATGCACTTCCAAAAAGACTGGGGGAAACTTTAAAAGTAGCAAATGAGAATCTCAGTGGTTAAGTAGCAGATTAGACAGAGCTATCTAAGAGAGAATTTATAAACCAGAAGGCAGAGCTAAATAAATGTTTCTCCAGTGGTACAGATTCTTTATGTCTAGAAGTAGATGGAAAATATTTTAAAAATGAAGAGACATATGGGTACAGTGAGAAGGTATAAGTACTTCAATTTAGACTTCCAGAAGATAATAATGAAAATGGGGATGTGGCTTTGAATTTTTAAAAACCAATGAGATATGAATCCTCAGATTCAGGAAGCCAAATATATCACAGAAAGGTAAAGAAAAAAAAAATATGTATGTAGACATATTGTAGTAAATGACTTAACATCAAGTGAAAGATCTTAAAAGGAATCAGAAAAAGGAAAGACACTTGTGACTGATTGCTATTCCTATTTAAGTAGACATCTCAACTTCAAAAATCAGAAGACAGAATACATATCAGCAGAATGTTGTAAAAAGGTAGCTGACAATCTACACTTCTATAACTATCTCAAGTTCATTTTAAAACAAGATCAATGTAAAGACATCATTAGATTATCAAATAGTGCATTTACCACTGATGAAAGTGAAAGTGAATGTGAAGTCGCTCAGTCATGTCTGACTCTTTGCGACCTCATGGACTGTAGCCTACCAGGCTCCTCTGTCCATGGGATTTTTCAGGCAATAGTACTGGAGTGGATTGCCGTTTCCTTCTCCAGGGGATCTTCCCAACCCAGGGACTGAACCCAGGTCTCCCTCATTGTAGACAGACGCTTTACCATCTGAGCCACCAGGAAAGTCCTACCACTGATAGATCCTCCCTAAAAGGACTTTTAAAGGATATCCTTCAGAAAGAAGGATTCGATTTCAGTTCGTGTGGCACTTAGGGGAGGAGAGTTACTGAACTTAAAGTCTAAAGGTCTGCTTGAAGGTTCTAAGGACAACCAGTAAAATAAAACTAGAATGTGTAACAGCCAAGCAAATAGAGGACAGAAAAATACGTGGTATGAAAAAGGTGTACAACAAATAGGGCAAATAGAAATTCACAATACTATGGTGGATACTGGCAAGCACAGCAAATGACATGATTAATTTTCCTTTAAATTCTACCTACATAAAGTTGATGAAAGATATATCTAAAGACATGAACAGGTTGAAAATGAAAGGGGAAAATATACATCAGGCAAACATTTAATACTAATCAGAAGAAGATTGTCATGGCTTTGTCTATCAAATAAAAATGGTCTTTAAAGCAGAAACTTTATTAAGCATGAAAAAGATCATTTTATTACATATACACTTCACCAGAAAGATTTAAGAATCCTGAACCCATCTGTGTAAGTCTAATTACGTAACTTCAAAAACGCATAAGAAAATGAACAAATTCTAAGCAGAAATTTCCACAGGTACCATCACAGAGGACACCATAGATGCATCACAGATGCACCACCACAGGCGCAGCACTAATGCACCTCAGCGTGTAATGGGTCACGCAGACCAAAAGTTAGCAACAGTGTAAATGATGTGCATGTGATTTGAATGGCAATTTATAAACTTGATCTTATATTCAGCCCTGTAGCCAGCAATTAGTGACTATACATTCTTTCTAATTTTCATAGACTTTTTCAGTAATTGACCAAATGTGATCTGTGAAATATAGCTTAGTATATTTCCTAGAGTTAGAATCAACGTATGGTCTGTGTTTTTCGGATATTAGTACAGAGAAGTTAGAAATCAAAACTCTAAAAATAATTAAATTTAAACTAAAAACATGTCATGTTAGCCTTCCTGCACCCTAGCAATAATGGCTGTTTCCGTAGAAAAAGCTTCATGATGATAAATGTTTGTATTCTTCCAAACTGTATATTAAAATAGACTTTTTAATGGATTATTCTTATGATACAACATCCTGTATGTCTTTTAATTCAGCAGGCCGTCACAGACAGGCTTCCATGGAAGTACCTGCAGGAGTCCTTCTATAATAGATTACTAATGTAACTTTCTATCTAAAACAAGAGCTCTTTAATAGAGGCACATGACCTTGGGTAGACTCTCTTTGCTCCCAGTGATCTATTATCTAAGAGCCTGTCCTTCCAGAATTCAACTGAGAGGGGGAAAAAAAAAAAAAAAAACCTGTCAGTGACTAGCCAAAAATATATAGGCTTAAAGTGGAAATGTGTTTTATTCATAGAAAAAATAATTGACAGTCTCAGTGAGAGATTCTTGCCTTTCTTCATTAGACATAGTTTCGTGCAGCTTGGAATCCCATTTCTCCAATCGCTGCAAAAGAGAAAAGGAAGGACCTAACTGAAGAGAATGACAGCTGTTAGTGACAGCCTGTCTGCACGGGAACACGACACACCAAGCACTGAGAAAGTTGCTGCACTGGACGCCCCAGTCTAGTGCTGTCTCATCTGGAGACAGACGTCACTCCTCAGCGCAGTGTAGCGTCACTATCACAGCAGAGCAGATACCTAGAGGCACTAGAGGGAGACAAGCTTTTGTCATGAATCAAAATGGAATTGCTGTTCTTTATAGTCGAGTGAGTCAGGAGGACAAGTACATTTAAGTAGTGTCTTCTAGGGAAAAACTGTGTACGCAGCGAAAATGATTTGATGCAGAAAGTTAGCTGGTTGTTTGGGGTTCAATGATCAGAAATTCCCTCATGGGGGCTAAGCTTTGGCAAGAGCCCTTGGCACCCTGGACTTCTGCTTTTTGGACTCAGCAGCTGCTTCTGTGCTCCTCAGCTGGGGCAGGTGCACCTCCTTCCTGCTCTCACTCAGCGGACCCTCCGCTAGTGCCTTCTGTAGCCTTGCCAGATGCTGTCACGGCTGATGAATGCAATTAAAGAAGGACCGAGTACCCACCTCGAGGGCTCACAGCTTAGGAGGAGAGCAGGATGATGGGCTCCATCACCAGCTATCCAAATCAGAAAGAGACACATGCCCAAGAGAGGGACAGAAAACTCGATGATAGTGTGAAAGAAGTGTCCTTTGAGCAGGACCTTAAGAATATGCAACAGTTGTGAACCAACGGAGAAGGGTGGAACAGATGGAAGACAAGACGTACAAGTTAGTTGTTCTGTTGGACAACATAGTGTGTAGAGGCAGAATCAGAAAGGCAGGAAAGAGCCTCATTTACCAGACTCCAGACGCCAGCATAAGAGATTTTTAAAGTTTTTCTACAAGAGAATAACTGATGATTTAAATGCCTGAGGACAGGGGTCTTTAATACAGTACTAACAGTTGATTTAAAATGTTTCTGCTTCAGTGGAAGTCTTGTAGGGTATATCAGCATTTGGTCACATAATGTTCATTGTTCTTGTGGAGAAAGGACTTTAAAATCTTTAGGAACTGCTTCATGGAGATTATGTAAGGAATGCCTTGCTTCTTGAGTCTACATCAGATTGAAGAGTTAAAAAAGAACAAGAACACAAGGATCTCAAATTATCCACTGCATAAAATATTTAATTTCTTATGAATAAGTGGATTTAACTAAAATTATTTCTCTGCCCTCAAGGGCTCTCAGGGAAGCATTTAATGAAGGGCACTGATTTTAGAAGCTTTTAAAATTTTTATCATAGAAATAATCTGTAAAGGCCCTTGAAATAAGTCCATGGGTAGCAAATCTTGAACCCTAGATGCCAAATAGCAGAGCTCAGATTCAATAAGGAGGGAAAGGCTGAGTGTGTGATTGGAAGTAAGAACACCTGGGTTCTAGCACCTGTCTGCTGATCATTACTTCTTTCACCTTAGACAGTCAGTTCACATTTCCAGGACTGTTTCTTTAGCTGTTAATGAGAAAGCTGAACTGGAAGGCTTCTAGGATCCATTTATCACTTCATAAGTGTAGGAAAGTAAGACAATGAACAAGTAGAGAAAAAAACTTCAGAGACGAGTTCAAGTTTTAGTCATTCAGTTCAATTCAGTTCTGTCGCTCAGTCGTGTCCGGCTCTTTGCGACCCCATGAATCGCAGCACACCAGGCCTCCCTGTCCATCACCAACTCTCGGAGTTCACTCAGACTCACGTCCATCAAGTCAGTGATGCCATCCAGGCATCTCATTCTCTGTCGTCCCCTTCTCCTCCTGCCTCCAATCCCCCCCAGCATCAGAGTCTTTTCCAATGAGTCAACTCTTCACATGAGTTTGCCAAAGTACTGGAGTTTCAGCTTTAGCATCATTCCTTCCAAAGAACACCCAGGGCTGATCTCCTTCAGAATGGACTGGTTGGATCTCCTTGCAGTCCAAGGGACTCTCAAGAGTCTTCTCCAACACCACAGTTCAAAAGCATCAATTCTTTGGTGCTCAGCCTTCTTCACAGTCCAACTCTCACATCCATACATGACCACTGGAAAAAGCATAGCCTTGACTAGATGGACCTTTGTTGGCAAAGTAATATCTCTGCTTTTGCATATGCTGCCCAGGTTGGTCATAACTTTCCTTCCAAGGAGTAAGCGTCTTTTAATTTCATGGCTGCAGTCACCATCTGCAGTGACTTGGGAGCCCCAAAAATAAAATCAGCCACTATTTCCACTGTTTTTGCATCTTTTTCCCATGAAGTGGTGGGACCAGATGCCATGATTTTAGTTTTCTGAATGTTGAGCTTTAAGCCAACTTTTTCACTCTCTTTGTTCACTTACATCAAGAGGCTTTTTAGTTCCTTTTCACTTTCTGCCATAAGGGTGGTGTCATCTGCATATCTAAGGTTGCTGATATTTCTCCCAGCAATCATTGGTATATTCCAGTTTTCTCTAAAGTGAAACTGGCAGGGGATTATCTTTTAACTTAATTGTTAAAAACTCTATTGAAATATAGTTGGTTTACAGTGTTGTGTTGGTTTCAGATGTATATTCTTTTATATATTTTCTTTCATTATAGGTTATTACAAGATATTAAATATCGTCCCCTGTGCTATACAGTAGATACTTATTGGTTATCTATTTTATGCGTGTGTGTGTAGATATAGATTCTCCTTGAGGGCACACACCAAGCAGCATGTGGGATCTTAATTCTCTTGACTAGGGAGTGAAGCTATACCCCTGCATTGGAAGCTTGGAGTCTCAAATAGTGGACCACCAGGGAGGTCCATAGTGTGTATATTTCAATCCCAAACTCCTGGGTCCAAGTTATTTCTCCATTGTATGGGTATAACTTGTTTTATTTAATAAGTTGTTTTGTTGATTGCTATTGAAACTCAGGTGACTGTGTTATTTCCAGACGTATCAACATCACTTTCTCAGAGGTCTTTGTTAGTTTTTGTCCTGTGGATTTTATAATCATCAGACCCTTTGGAACTAAGGTGTATTTCTATCTGTCTGTGACACACATACATGGTAATAACTTGGGGCATTTAATAAGCAATAACAGTTGTTTTGCAGTTGCTTTTTAGTGCAGTGTATAGTCTTATAGGCTATTTCCAGCATTTTGTGACTTAATATTCATTGTTCACATATGGAAAGAATTTTAGAATCGCTAGGTCCTGCTTCACTGGAATTATGTAAGAAATATCTTTCTTCCAAAGAAAAATGAAACAGAAGAGTTAAAGAACAACAACACAAGAGTCACAAATTAGTAAATGCCTAAAATATATAATATCCTACCCATTTGTGGAATGTGTGCAGTTTGAGGAATTTGTATCTTTTTATCTTGGGAAAAGTAGTTAGTTATAATTTTAATTAATTTTACAGGTTTAGAATTATTGAACCAAAACTAATAAAAATCCAGATTTTCTTTGCATACACTAAATTTGTTAATGTTGAGACTGACAAGCAATCAGCAAATTGCAATATATTACAACACAAAACAATACAAACTAGAAGTGAGAATGTGGGCATTAATATTCTAAGTAACGTATTTCTCTTACTATTTGGCTACATGACAAAAACTGTTGTCACTGCTTTAGTCACTAAGTCGTGTCCAACTCTTCTGCAACCACATGGACTATAGCCTGCTGGGCTCCTTGTCCATGGGATTTCCCAAGGATGAATCTGAAGTTGTTTTCCATTTCCTTATCCAAGGTATCGTCCCGATGCAGGGATTGAACACAATCTCCTGCATTGGCAGGCAAATTCTTTACCACTGAGCCACTAGGAAATCCCTACATAACAAAAGTACACCTGTATTAAGTTGATTTATCCTGCTTTTGCCTGGAGAATCCCTGGGATGGGGGAGCCTGGTGGGCTGCCGTCTATGGGGTCGCACAGAGTGGGACACGACTGAAGCGACTTAGCAGCAGCAGCAGCAGCAGCAGCCTGCTTTTGTGTTCCTATCTAAAGCAAATCACTTCCAAAATTGAAATTTCTTTAGTGATTAAGCATGTAGGATTTAAACTTCTTGTAATTTAGGTTTCAAACATTTATTGGGCTCCTACTGGAACCAAATAATCAGCTAGCCAATAGCATTTAAGCGGCATTCCCCTTTTGGGTTCTTAATGACTAGTGGAAGAAACAAGAAACAAATAATAAAATTATAGCTTTAACACAAATGATGTGACATCTATAAGGACTTGTGCCTCAGAAAACTCGAAAATGCTTCTCAGATGGAATGGGTGTTGAAGATGGAGAAATAAGGTTAAGGACAGTTAGAAGCCAAGGAATAACTACAGCAGAGTTTGGCAAGTAGCTGATGATGGGAAGAAATGCCAAGAATGGTGGACTGGACCACCAACAGTAGGTTACACCACGAGGTAAATGGCCTTGGAGATTATGCTAAGGAGATGGCACTTTTCCATCCAAGGTGATGAGGCAAAGTAATGTTGTTAGATGTATGTTTTAGAAAAACATAACTCAGGAAACAGAGAGGAAGAAGATGCAGAAAGAAAGGCCAGAGACAAGGAGGCTGGGATTGTGTCTGTTGCGATTGACTAAGCCTTCATCATCTCATCCCTAGAATATGACAGTGAGAATGGGGAATCGTTCACTTGTCCATTCACTAAAAAAATCTCTTCTTTACTTACCATGCACCAGTGACAGTATAACTAGCACTGGGCATGTAGCCTTGAGCCAGAAATAGTGTATGCCCCTGTGGACAATTGGTTGTAGAGTGCAGAATGGGGCCCATGAGACAGGGCTGCCTGACCCCCTCTCAGGAGGAAGAGGGATGCAAGTGTTAAGACACGACTTTTAGATTGGATTCCAAGGACCAGACGTCAGGCTAAAATGGGGATTGTTCAGTCCCTAAATTGTGTCCAACTCTTTGCAACCCCATGGACTGCAGCACACCAGGCTTCCCTGTCCTTCACTCTTTCTCAGAGTTTAAGAAGAAAGGACAGTGTGTGCAGAGGCCTGGAGGGGTGAGAAAAATGTATACCCCGTGAACTGTGAAAGTTCTTCAGCTGGAGCTTAGAATCCAAGTGTGAGACAAGCAGGAACTAAGCCAGAGAGGCCAGGCCCAGAACAAATGGCTAGGTTGAGGAACAATAGCAGGTGGATGCCTCAGAGCATCACAGCTCCTTGATCATAGGGACGAGGCATCCATGTGACCCCAGATTGTCTGACTTGGGGCAGCTTGGTGTCTGAAGATACCCTAGACAGAGGAGAGGGTCGTGGAGGGGGACAGCAACATGCTGCAGAAAGGGTGCAGACTGGAAGCCAGAATGTATGTCGCAGTGTTGGATGGCCCGAGCCTCCTCAGAGGCCACTGTGCACTCCGACCCCTGCAGTGGTGGGTGCTGTGCCTCTAGACTTGCCGTGGAGCCAGAGGGGTAGCACACAGACCTGCAGGAAGCCAGCTGCCCTCTTAGCCCCAAATACCTCCTGAAATGGCCTTCACTCTTGCACCCCACACTGCACCAAGCAGTGTGTGTCTTTCATGTTCTGTTCCTGAGCCATCATATGTCTATGCTGGTAATTCTCAGAAAACCAGGTTCAGTGGTTCCTGAGCTGAATATAATGGAGCTCATAATTCTAAATATAGCAGAAACATGATAGATGGATAGATGGATGGATGGCTAGATAGATAGAATTGTATGTTTGAAAGCTATGCCCTGAACAGTATATGAAGTGACTCCTCTCAAATGATTGCAGGATAAGTACCCCTTATATTAATAATGCATAGATATAAACTGAGAATCATATAAATCCTTAATGTAGAAACAAAAATGTCCCACAGTAGACCTTCTCTCCATGGACTGACTCAGGAAAAAAAAAAAATATATATATATATATATATATATATGGCAGTTATTCCTGAAGTCCTTCTTTATTTTGTTGTTGTTGTTGTTGTTCATTCTTTTTTAAAAATTTTATTTATTTATTTTATTGAAGGCTTTAAAATATTGTGGTGTTTTTGCCATACATCAACATGAATCAGCCATGGGTGTACCTGTGTCCCACCATCCTGAACTCCCCTCCCACCTCCCTCCCCACCCATCCCTCTGGGTTGTCCCAGAGCACCAGTTTTGGGTGCCCTGCTTTATGCATCGATTTTGCACTGGTCGTCTGTTTCACATATGGTAATATACATTTTCACTGCTATTCTCCCAAATCATCCCACCTTCGCCTTCTCCCACAGATTCCAAAAGTCTGTTCTTTACATTTGTGTCTCTTTTGCTGTCTCGCATATAGGGTCATCATTACCATCTTTCTAAATCCCATATATATCCGTTAGTATACTGTATTAGTGTTTTTCTTTTTGGATTACTTCACTCTGTATAAGAGGCTCCAGTTTCATCCACCTCATTAGAACTGATTCAAATGTATTCTTTTTAATGGCTGAGTAATCCTCCATTGTGTATATGTACCACAGGTTTCTTATCCATTCGTCTGCTGATGGACATCTACGTTGTTTCCATGTCCTGGCTATTATAAACAGTGCTGCAATGAACATTGGGATACACGTGTCTCTTTCAATTCTGATTTCCTCGGTGTGTATGCCCAGCAGTGGGATTGCTGGGTCATATGGCAGTTCTATTTCCAGTTTTTTAAGGAATCTCCACACTGTTCTCCATAGTGGCTGTACTAGTGAAGTCCCTCTTTAATTTTAGAGGTCAACACTTATATAAAGTGTTCAGCTGACTTTACATCAGTGAGAGACTTTATGGGAATGTTATTTTTAAGTAAAATATACAAGTTCAGAAACAAACATTAATTAAATCAAGTGGAGCAAAAGAAAGCTATTGTGGGCTGCATGACTCTTCATACTGCTTCAAAACAGTTTCTTTGTAAGCTAAATAAGTAAAATATTCACACTGTGGAAATATCTACATTGAAATAATGTTGGTATATATCAAAAGATGCAGAATGATAGATCATCTGTGCACCCATTCCTGTGATTTTTTTTTTCTGTACTTTGCTATCAGTGTATATATAACTAACCATAAAATATATGAATGGAGACTGCTTCTGTCTTTTTTTTTTCAATAAGATGCCACATGAGCAGAATCTGAATACTGACAATGAGAGAAGTGCTCTAGTGTTTAGGTTATCTGATTTAGAAAGCGGTCAACCCAAAAGACAGCTGCCCTGCTATGATCTTTTCTGTGGACTCCTCCTGGGTACCAGTTGCGTCCCATGGTGTTGCGTCCCATGGTGTTGCGTCCCATGGTATGACAGGATCATGGAAAATGACTGAAGTAGGTCTGATAGGAAGACTGGGGGTGCTTTGCCAGCCTCTGGAGACTAAGGTAGTTCTTCACTCACTGTGGATTTCAGAACTGTTGAGCAGCGTACTTTGTCTGCACTGCTGGCCCCAGCTTCTGGTATAGTCTCCATGAACTAGGGGAGCATTGCCTGCCCGAATGAACTAGTATACACTAGGAAATCAAAAGTCATTTCTATAAAATACTCCTTTTCTTTAGCCAAGAAGCCAAATAAGTAACCAAATAACATTGGAGCACAGAACATCCTGTAAATGTATATGTAGGTTAAGGTTTTGGAAGTCCAAGAATGTATCGTACTTCTTTATCCCATTTCACTATGGTGGGGAGAAAGTTTAGTGTGAACATTTTGAAAGTGAACTGAAAAGTGAAATTGTCTGACTCTTTGTGACCCCGTGAACTATACATGGAATTCTCCAGGCCAGAATACTTTCTCCAGGGGATCTTCCCAAACCAGGGATCAAACCCAGGTCTCCCACATTGCAAGTGGGTTTTCTTTACCAGCTGAGCCACAAGGGAAGCCCAAGAATACTGGAGTAGGTAGCCTATCCCTTCTCCAGGGGTTCTTCCCCAGCCCAGGAGTGGAACCAGGGTCTCCTGCATTGCAGGTGGAACATTTACCAACTGAGCTATCAGGGAAGCCTGGCTGAATTAAAACAGCCATGTTAATACAGCCTGATGAGGTGTACTCTGTGGTTCTCCTGCCACAGTGTGGCCCATTGTCCTCACTGTCCAATATGGCAGCCAGACTACCCACATGGCTATTTAATTTTAAATTGTTTAAAATGAGAATGAAAAACTTAGTTCCTCATTTGAACTAGCCACATTTCAAATGTCCAGGAGACACCTGTAGTTAGTGGCCAATGAACTGGAAAACAAAGACAGTAAACAGCTTCACATTTTTTGCATAAAGTTCTATTAAGCAGTCCTGTAATGTAGTTCATATTTCCTATTCTAATTTGCATGTTTTCAGGTTCAGTTCAATTCAGTTGTGTCTGACTCTTTGCAACCCCATGCACTGCTGCACGCAGGTCTCTCTCTCAAAATCAACTCATGGAGCTTATTCAAACTCAAGCCCATTGAGGCAGTGATGCCATCCAGTCATCTCATCCTCTGTCATCCCCTTCTCCTCCCACCTTCAGCCTTTCCCAGCATCAGGGTCTTTTCAAATGAGTCAGCTCTTTGCATCAGGTGGCCAAGTATTGGAGTTCAGCTTCAGCATCAGTCCCTCCAATGAATATTCAGGACTTCCTTGAGGATTCAGGATTTCCTTTAGGACTGAGTGGTTGGATCTCCTTGCAGTCCAAGGGACTCTCAAGAGTCTTCTCCAGCACCACAGTTCAAAAGCATCAGTTCTTTGACACTCAGCTTTCTTTGTAGTCCAGCTCTCACATCCATACATGATTACTGGAAGAACCATAGCTTTGACTAGACATAAAAATGGTAGCTTTGTTTTCTATTTCCTATAAGATGCCTCACAGCTGATGTAGACTAAAAATCCTCTTGATGAACGTGAAAATGGAGAGTGAAAAAGTTGGCTTAAAGCTCAACGTTCAGAAAACGAAGATCATGGCATCTGGTCCCATCACTTCATGGGAAATATATGGGGAAACAGTGGAAACAGTATCAGACTTTATTTTGGGGGCTCCAAAATCACTGCAGATAGTGACTGCAGCCATGAAATTAAAGATGCTTACTCCTTGGAAGAAAAGTTATGACCAACATAGATAGCATTTATTTAAAAGCAGAGACATTACTTTACCTACAAAGGTCCATCTAGTCAAGGGTATGGTTTTTCCAGTGGTCATATATGGATGTGAGAGTTGGACTGTGAAGAAAGCTGAGAGCCGAAGAATTGGTGCTTTTGAACTGTGGTGTTGGAGAAGACTCTTGAGAGTCCCTTGGACTGCAAGGAGATCCAACCAGCCCATTCGGAAGGAGATCAACCCTGGGATTTCTTTGGAGGGAATGATGCTGAAGCTGAAACTCCAGTACTTTGGCCACCTCATGCAAAGAGTTGACTCATTGGAAAAGACTCTGATGTTGGGTGGATTGGGGGCAGGAGGAGAAGAGGATGACAGAGGATGAGATGCCTAGATGGCATCACTGACTCGATGGACATGGGTTTGAGTGAACTCCAGGAGTTGGTAATGGACAGGGAGGCCTGGTGTGCTGCGATTCATGGGGTCGCAAAGAGTTGGACATGACTGAGTGACTGAACTGAACTGATGTAGAACCCACGCAAATACTTTATCCCTTGGGACACTCTATGATTCCCAAGCTATGCACAAAGTGATTTTTAACCAGATTTCACAGGATGGATGCTGGGGTCCAGCCCTGGTGGATCCAGGGAATTCAAAGCGGGGATGGAGTCGGCAATTAGGAAAGAATTATTTAATTAGAGATATAAAGAGAGATTAGGAAAGAATAGTGTAGTGAGAGAGAAGAGAGAAAATAGAGGAGAAAAAAGACTGTCTTCCTTGGTTTACATAGAAAGCCATTAAAGCCCCGAAACAAGGGGCTTGCACCATCTACGTAGGCCACAGGCGCCTGCTTGAATGGCAGAGGGTGCCCCACCTTGGGCTCCCTCTCACATGGGTCTTAGAAGCCCAGGCAAATAAGTAGACACGGCAAGCCTCTATGCTCCAGATGGGGATTCAGCCTGAAAAGGGACAAGAAGAAAAGAACGACATGGGGGAGCCAAGCATTGGTGCAAGACTCACAACTTTATTTTCAAAGGCAGCTTATATACCCCAAGTTGTACATAAAGAAATAATGGAATATGCAGAGTTATGCAGGGGCAGCAGTCCTGACCCTTATTGAGACCAGGCTTTCTTTTTGCTTACTCTCCCGTATACAAAAGGTCTCAGGTGATTTACATTATTTTCTGGCCAAGAGGCCTGTTAACATTTTTATGGCTCTCTTCCTAGATAAATGTCTATCAACCAGAAAACTCATTTCCCCTTGAAGTGTTTTTTTCTTTAATCTGCATCACCCTCAAAGTACTAAATAAAGTTACATTCCTGTAGAACAAAGGTGCAGTGGGTTATAACAAAGAAAGTACTTAACTCAAAGACCTAATATTGCTAATGCCAGGGCTACTACCTGTTTTTTCTATATACCAACTATATCAACAAATAAAAGATGTGAAAACTTGGCAGCAAGTATTGGCTCAACAGTGAAACCCTTAATCAGTTCTATTCTAATGATTTTGACTCCTCGGAAGCCCCTACATTCCTAAGATGTTTTAAGCTTCCTGTGCCTCTCGCAGTGGGGAGGCCGCAAACAATCACATGCGCAGCTGTAATAGTCCGGACAAACCTGTCAGGAAGGCTAGAAAGCCATCAGAGGGGTTTTTGGATTGAAACACTCTTATTATGCTCAGGAGACTTATTAACTGGAGCTCCAAGTTAACTCCTTTCAGAGGAAGGTGGTGGGGGACAGCCCCCTGTAATGTCAGAAGAGTAGTTGGAAAGCATAACACAGTAAAGCAGGCAGACTCTGGTTGTGGGGGTAGATGCTCAAGAAAGTCCAGGGGACCCCTGAGGCCTGATCTCGCCTTTGCGTTTGTCAGGCCCCTTTCCTCATGACCTTTGCCATGGGTGGGATTCCCCATGCTGGCTCCTGGCAGATGGAGGAGAAACCCAGTGTTGAGCCATTGACTTATACCTGCATAGCTAGCCCTTCATCATCTACGTTCATCACACAGAGGACTCTGCTTTTAGATCCAGCTGTCACACTTGGCTTCTATAAGCCCCATTGTGCCATGCTAGCAGAAGGAAATGCTGCTAGCTTAGGAGATTCATATTCGGTTAGTGCGATTTAAGAGGAATATAGTTGAAAGAGATCGTTTCATTACTGGTGCTTGTACTGAAGAGATGAAGAGGTGACAGACAAGCATGACACAGCTAAGCTTGAGTTCATGAGTTAGGTGATTGTTGTAATCCTGGCCCTTGATGGCTTTTGGTTACCTACTCATAGCCCAAGTGCAGAGGTCATTTTCCACCCAGGTTTCCATTTGCAGTATTCCTTTGTATTCTTGAATTCTCTGTATTAAAAAATAAAATAAAAGTGACTGTCACCTACTTGGCAAGCTAACATTGTGCTTCTTTGGGGAAAGGGTGCCGTATCTGGCACCAGTCTGTGTGTCGAGCTGAGTGTGTCGCCCACTTTACTGAGTGTACACTCTCCCCCTGTCTTTGCTTCTGAGGTAATACACATTCAGCCAGCAGCTTTTTTTTTTTAATATTTATTGATTATTTATGTGTGCCAGGTCTAGCTGTGGATGTGGGATCTTTCAGTTGCAGCACCTGGGATCTCTAGTTGCAGCATGTGGGATCTAGTTTCCTGTCCAAGAATAGAACTCGGACCCCCAGCATCGGGAGCGCAGAGTCTAAGCCACCAGGTCACTGGGGAAGTCCCAGCCAGCAATGGTTTTGGTTACCATTTTAAATGCTGAGAATACTAAAACTGAAGGATGATATAAGACTTTTGAGTTGGTTCTGTTTTTCTTGTTTTTTTCTTTTTCTGGAGTAGGTGGAAACAGTAGTAGGAACTAGCAAAGGCTATGGGCTGTATTTGTGCGTGATGGTAGAAAAAGAGCCTGATTTTTAAATTGCTTTAAGTTAGTCAAGTTTCCGAGTTTTGTGGCTCATGCAGTGATTTTTCTCCAGTCATTTATTCACATTTTCCAGAGTTTTACTTGCAGTTGCTGCAGGTAAGTCGCTTCAGTTGTGTCGGACTCTGTGTGACCCCATAGACGGCAGCCCACCAGGCTCCGCCGTCCCTGGGATTCTCCAGGCAGGAACACTGCAGTGGGCTGCCATGTCCTTCTCCAGTGCAGAAATTTCCTCTGTTTCTTTACTCACGTTCTCACTTTCAGCCTCTTTTTTCCACGTTACCCTCCTCTCCTCCTCATCATGTCTTTGCTCTTTTATTTCGCTTGTTATAAAGATATGTTTCCTAGGCTTAAGGAGACATATAGTTTCCTTTTTTAGCTTTTTCTTTTGTATTGGGGTACAGCTGACACACATATGCATGCCCCGAGGACTCCCCCACCATCCAGGCTGCTGCATAACTTTGAGCAGTGTTCCATGTACTATACAATCAGTCCCTGTTGGTTACCATTTTAAATATAGCAGTGTGTCCGAAGACACAGTGTATCTATTGCAGAACTCTGAGATCTTTACATAGTGGAGGGCTGACGGCCTTGGTGACAGTGAGCTGGGCTTGAGGATGGTCTTCTTGCACACAGAAGTTCCCCCTCCAGGAGCCTAGACCTGGGTTCTAATTCAGTTCATGATGCTTTGGCATTGCACTCTGCATCTCAGCTGCTCATGCTCAAGCAACCGAAGGACAATTAGCAGGCCTTTGAGGATGAATTTTTAAAACTGAAATGGAAAAATTTAACTGGTACGCCTTGTGATGGCCTTCTCAGAAAGTCTGCGGTCCTGCTCCTTGGCCTCGCTGGGGTCACCGTGAGCTTAGCGTTCCTGAGGGCTGTCCCTGCTCTCCTGGTGTGGTGCCCTGGTTTTCTGACTCCGCTTCGTCTCTCTCTCTCTCTCTCTCTCTCCCTTCCTCCCTCCTTCTCTCTCATGAAACAACATTCAGGAATGTTTTCTAGAAACATAGCCTGGAGCTGTGAAGTGCTGGAGGCTAAACGGCTTGTCAGCTTTGGTTCTAAGTAGGAATTTTCATTTGCTGTATTTTGAAAACTTAAACCTTTAGAGTCTGTTCAGGATAATTGTCTACTGTTGATGTGGCAACTTAGAGCTGGGCTGACTGGGGTCACTGGGATATATTCTTTTTCAGTTGAATTGGAGCCTTAAACAGACATCAGAAACTTCTCAGGAATGTGTAAGAGATGCTAGGAGGCTGAAATGTGCTTTCCCCATCGCTTCCCCCACCCCAGGATGGACGTGCTGGGGTAGGAGGGAGGGAGGGAGGGGGTCTGAGGAGTCAGAGAACAGAATGGCATAGAAAGGTGGCGAGGTGTTTCTTTCTCTTCTGTCTCGTTCAGCCTTCTCACTGAGCACCCTCTTCTTCTCCTCCTCGTCTTACAGACTCGTCCCCTCTCAGCCCAGCTCCTGTGGCTCTGCCAGGACACTGCCTGCCTTACTGCTGCTTCCCCCTCCTTCCTTCCCCAGGTCCTCCTTCTGCCACGTTACCGCCCAGTGGGACTAGCCCGTGCTCATTCACGACAGTGGCTCCAGAAGGGAGCAAAACTAAAAGCTGCCTGTGCTCGCAGAAGCCGTGTGCCACCTTGCCCGTGTGCAAGAAGGCACACTTGCAAAAGCAGTGGCTTTTCTCTGTGTCTGCTTTTACACAAACGGAGAGGGATTTGGTCAGGTAGAAAGCAGCACGGTCGTTATGTGCTCATCAAGCAGTGTGGGGTCTGCACTCTGCGATCTCAGTGCTGGCAGCCATCCAGGAGGTTCTCGTGATGCTGGGAAGGGGGCTCAGGTGCGAAGAACCGCTCTGAGGAAAGGACTGGGGCAGGGGCAGTACCTCTGGATACGGAGCAATGCTTCCTGGACTTGCTCTCAGGATGAGTCAATAAGACCCTGACATCTGTGTCTGCAAATGCTGCTTCAGCTCCAGCGTGGTTAGAAAAATGCACAGGGATTTCTTTTTCTTACACATTTACAAGGTACAGTGTGGCATTTGATCTGGAGAATCTCAGAGGGGTGAAACGTGAAGATATGTAGCTACCTTAGATTGGACCTAGAATGGAATGTGTACCCAGACACAGACATATACACACACCCAGACACACATACACCCCACACACACCCAGACAAACACACTCAGACAGACACACACACCCCACACACACCCAGACACCCACACATACCCATACCCACCCACCCATCTCACACCCACCCACACCCACATGCCCCTACACTCACCCACACCGACACACACTCACACCTACCCACACTCACCCACACGGGCACACACGGGCACACACGCACACCCACACACCCCCGCTCAGATGATGCCCCTAACTTGCTCCATCACCCCCGAGGCTGCTGGTGTGGGAGTGTGTATCAGTTGTAGCTGCTGTTTCTTAAACGGAACAATCTCAGCTTCCAGGATGACATTCATGACAGGGGATTTTGCCTGAAGGCAATCCCAGGGAAGTCCCCTCATAAGCTGACTTGCACTGGTCAGGCCCACGCTCAGCCAGGCAGTTCAGTTCAGTCGCTCAGTTGTGTCCGATTCTTTGTGACCCCATGGACTGCAGCACGCCAAGCTTCCCTGTCCATCACCAACTCCTGGAGCTTGCTCAAACTCGTGGACCATAGAGTCGGTGATGCCATCCAACCATCTCATCCTCTGTCGTCCCCTTCTCCTCCACCTTCAATCTTTCCCAGTGTCAGGGTCTTTTCCAATGAGTCAGTTCTTCGCATCAGGTGGCCAAAGTATTGGAGTTTCAGCTTCAGCATCAGTCCTGCCATGGAATATCCAGGACTGCTCTCCTTCAGGATGGACTGGTTGGATCAGCCTGGCAGCCGTGGGGATAGACTGGTGTGGCACTGCCACCTAGTGACTGCCCGCCCGCTGCTCTTCCCAGAAGGGAAGTGAGTCTCTGTGGGCTCAGCCTGGTGGAAGACTGCGGCAGGGTGGGGGCTACGGGGTCTTCTAAAACTGCAACCCTCCGCCCAGGCCCTTGTAGACATGCTTTCTCTGCATCAGCAGAGCCTGGGATGTGTCAGACAGGAACTGTATTCAGTGATTTCAGTAAGGGAAGGCTTGATCTGGGGGTAAGAAGTCTTGGGCCTGACCAAGTGTGGTTCCATGGCTGTCTTCAGGCACCCACCTGCCCCTTAGAGGAGCTCACAGTGTGTGGATGCTGGGCACATCGCAGGCGCGGAAGGAATGGAGGTCGCCCAGAAAAATGAAAGTAACTACTGGTTGGTTGGAAGTTTGTACGGAAGCAAAAAGGGAGGAGAACCTTGGTGCAAACGTGAGCCACGATTATAACATTGCTCTGGAACTTGGTATATTTTTGATTGCCTGGGAAGTAGCTGGAGCTTAAGAGTATAATTTGTGCCAAATTCTATGGTTGTCTGGTTTCAATGCTCTCCAGATGTGTGGAAATGAAGCTAGCTCCAGATTCTCTGATGGCTATTGCACAGTCCCAGCCGACCTCCCTGGAACTTTGGACCAGTGGTTCTCACTGTGGGTGGTTCTGCTCCCCGGGGCCATTTTGTAGAAGGGTTTATTTTTTCTGTTACTGAGTGGGACCACAGATGTTCCGTATTCGGTTTGTATGGGACATTCCTACCCAACAAAAAATTGTTCTGTATTCCGTTTGACATTAGACTGACCTGTTGGACATTCTACGTACTAAAAGCCTATTTATAATTTCCTTAGATTAGACCTATATCCATTTAAAATGTAACATAATTGTTTGCTCCTTTGTAACATATACTTAATTTTTAAATAATGTTATTAGTGTGTGAATTGAGAGAAAACTGTCATTTGTTTTATTTGGAATTTGACCAAAAGTTTTTCACATTTTAGAAAATCACGTTAGGTATGATCATGCTCTGTGGCATTTAAATTGCCAGAACCACACGCTTTCATAAGCGTGAACTATACCCAAGTGCTTATATTAATACATATAGGTGCAAGCAACTGACTGCTTCTGAAGTCTTCTAGGTTAGCCTTGCCTGAGTATTTCCCTTCAGGGAGATCTCTCATGATGGACACTTATGCCCTGGGGTCTTTCTCCACATTCAGTTTTCAGTTCAGTTCAGTTCAGTCGCTCAGTCGTGTCCGACTCTTTGCGACCCCATGAATCGCAGCACGCCAGGCCTCCCTGTCCATCAGCAACTCTCGGAGTTCACTCAGGCTCACGTCCATCGAGTCAGTGATGCCATCCAGCCATCTCATCCTCTGTTGTCCCCTTCTCCTGCCCCCAACCCCTTCCAGCATCAGGGTCTTTTCCAGTGAGTCAACTCTTCGCATGAGGTGGCCAAAGTACTGGAGTTTCAGCTTTAGCATCATTCCTTCCAAAGAACACCCAGGGCTGATCTCCTTCAGAATGGACTGGATGGATCTCCTTGCAGTCCAAGGGACTCTCAAGAGTCTTCTCCAACACCACAGTTCAAAAGCATCAATTCTTCGGCACTCAGCTTTCTTCACAGTCCAACTCTCACATCCATTCATGACCACTGGAAAAACCATAGCCTTGACTAGACGGACCTTTGTTGGCAAAGTAATGTCTCTGCTTTTCAATATGCTATCATTTTTAGGAACCTTTAATTTCTTAATTTCTATGACTCTCTAACCTGGAAGTTCTTTCCTAGGGCTGGGCATATTTCATCAACCATTTTTATCAAAAACAGCCTGAATGCTGAAAAGTCTTTTCAGGTCTGTTTAGGGTATGTTGAGGCAATATTGTATTCCAGTAAGGTTTTAACATAGATAATTGTCAAATAGTTATACATGTACAAGAACTAAGATTGTTAGCTTATTGACAAATGAGTCGTTTCTGAACTCACTTATTCAAACAGAAATCAAAATGCCTACATGAATAATAGAGAGTCAGACAATATCACATTTTATCATCTTTTCAGGGAAACATAAGGAATGTAATTCTTCAAATTTGAAAATCGATGTATGTTCTATTATCCCCTCTTTTCCTTTAGGGACTTTGACCTTTATTTCAGAGGAAGCTTGTGCTCTTAGACCGACATACCCAGTGAGGGTATGTCTGTACTCAAAGACTAATCTTCTGTGGTCTGTATTGTGAATGAAATTCTTCCTTTCTTTCCCTCACACAAACATATACACGGACACACATAGACACAGAGGAAAGGGAAAGGGAGGGTAAAAGTGGGGTAAAGGAGAGAAGAAGAGAGAAATGTTTAGCTTTTTGGCTTTTCTAAATTAACAGAAGAAAGGAAAAAATTCCAAATGTGAAAGGTTAAAGTGTGAGTCTCTCAATCATGTCCGACTCTTTGCGACCCCATGGACTGCAGCCCACCAGGCTCCTCTGTCCATGGGATTCTCCAGGGAAGATACTGGAGTGGGGTGCCATTTAGGAGCAAAATAAATTCAAAGTAGAAAACTGATTTTGATGTCTTAAAGAATTACACAGTTAATCAAACATGAATCTGCATTATGCCCAAATGAAAGTTAGGCTTAACAGGTAACACTGTATGGCCTGTATCTATTGCGTGGCTCTGGATACTTAATGGTATTGAAGGAGGTCTATCCTGGAATCCCCAAGATCCTAAAATCATGTCTGTTTTCGTGACTCAGTAATAGGGGAGAAAGTAGGAGTATGCTGAACGGATGAGGAGCAGGTCACACCCATTGGGGCAGTTCAGATTCTCTGACCTGAGGGGATTTCTGTAAGTCGAGTAGTTTTATACATATAACTACAGTGTTTTCACTTTAGAGCACCCTACTCAGAGAGGATTTTAGTCAAGGGTCTGGACCTTTAAAATCTGGGTGTTCAGCTGCAGGCATCACAATATCGGCTCCACTGTGGGCAAGAAGCAGATCTGGACACCCCACCGCTTGACCCAAATCCTAGTGGGCTGCCCAGTATTCCGACGACTCAGCACTGAGTTAGATGGAGTCATAGGTGCACATCTATACTCTGAAGGGGATCACCCCTGGCCCGAGAAGCTTATTGCATAGAGAATTAAATAGGCCTCCTCCATGGGCAGGCAAAGCAGAGAGAGGGCCTCAAACACTCCTGTTTAGCTCCTTCTCCCAGATTCTCCATCCCTCCCCTCTGGGAAGATAGACTGCCTCCCTCCCTCCAACAGCCCGTACCACACACACGTGTTAATACAATTAAATAATGTTAGAGGTACCCATTTGTATATTTTTTAATCTTATTGAAATACAGTTTATTTACAATGTTGTATTTCTGCTGTACAGCAGAGTGACTCAGTTATACATATTTATATACTTCATATTTTCCACTTTGGAGGATCCTCTGTCCATGTGATTCTCCAGGCAAGAATCCTGGAGTGGTTGCCATTCCCTTCTCCCGGGGATCTTCCCAACCCAGGGATTGAACCTGGGTCTCCCACATTGCAGGTGAACTCTTTACCATCTGAGCCACCAGGGAATCCCTGCCATATCCTTTTTCATATTCTTTTCCATTTGGTTTATTCCAGGATGTTGAATATTATTCCCTGTGCTATACATAGACCACATCTTGTTTATCCATTCATCTGTCAAAAGACATTTAGGTTGTTTCCATGTCTTAGCTATTGTAAATAAAGCTACTATGACCGTAAGGGTACATGTACCTTTTTAAATTATAGCTTTGTGTGGGTAGATGTCCAGGAGTTGGATTGCTGGCTTATATGGCAACTATATTTTTAACCTCCATACTGTTTGCCATAATGGCTGTACCAATTTACATTCCCACCAGTATGATAGGAGGGCTCCTGTTTCTGCACATTTATGATTTGTAGACTTTAATGATGGCCATTCTAACCAGCGTGAGGTGGTATATCATTTTAGTTTTGATTTGCATTTCTCTAATAGTTAGTGATGGTGAGCATCTTTTCATGTGCCTACTGGCCATCTGTATATCTTCTTTGGAGAAATGTCTATTTAGGTCTTTTGCACATTTTTGGATTAGGTTGTTTGATTTTTTTTTTGGGCTGTTGAGTCATACAAGTTGTTTGTATATTTTGGAAATTGAGCCCTTATTGGCCATGTCATTTGTACATACACTCTCCTAGTCTGTAGGTTGTCTTGTGTTTGTTGTTTATGGTTTCCCTTGTTGTACAGAAGCTTATAAGTTTGATTAGGTCCCGTTTATTTTATTTTTTTTTAATTTCTAGTGCCTTGGGAGACTGACCTAAGAAAACATGGGTATGATTTATGTCAGAGAATGTGTCGCCTCTGTTCTCTCCTCGGATGGTGTCATGTCTTCAAGTCATTTGAGTTTGTTTTTGTGTCTAGGGTGAGGGTGTGTCCTAACTTCAGTAATTTACATGCGGCTGTCCAACTTTTCTAGAGATTTGAAGAGACTGTTTTTTCTCCGTTGTGTATTCTTGCCTCCTCTATTAAAGGTTAATTGTCCATAGGTGTGTGGGTTTATTTGGAGGCTCTCTGTGCTGTCCCATTGATCCATATGTTGGTGTTTGTGAGGCAACCATTTTTAATGTTTAGCTGTGATCTGTTTTTCCCCTCTGTAACTTTCAAAGTTCTCTCTATTCCTAGTATTAAAAATCTAGGATGATCCCTGTCTGCATAGTCTTTTGTTATTCTCTCTGCAAATAGTAGGCTTCCCTGGTGGCTCAGACTAAGTAGACCTTTTCTTTAGAGATGCCTGCCTTCCAGTTTTCCTGGAAAATCAAACAAACTATATTTAATTCCCTTATCTTTCCTTCCACTTCTCCGTTCTCCTTTTGGAAAGTTAGTTATTAGACCCTCTGTGTTCTCTGAAAATACATCTTTTTGTTCTCTTTTTTCCCTTCCCTTCTCTTTTTGTCCTATTGTCTGGAAGATTTCCTAATTGTATTATGATTATTTTTTATTATAATGTTAAGGTTTTTTAAAGTTCCTCTTTCTTTATTCTTTAGTTGCCCTTCTTTGTAGCATCCTGTTCCTTTTATAGATTGCATATTTTCCTTTAGCTCTTTCATGATGTAGCATAGAAAGTGTAAGAATCCCACACCCCGTCATTCTACATTATCTCTAGATTCTTCTCATTTCTTCCTTTCCCCTTATTTCCTTCCTTTTCCCCTCCCATTTTTTTTGTCAGTATATTTTTATAGAAAGTATGCTTCAAATGTGTACTGATCATTTGTTATTCTTTCATGTTCCAGAGTGGAAATTGGAAGCTTTGCATGAGGAGAGAGCTGGTGAAATTCTTTGTGGGGTATATAAGTGAAAAGCTGCATTTTCATTAGAAAATTCTTCCTGTTATGAAAGTCTTTTCACTGAAACAGTTCTGTTTCTCCAGAGAGAAACATCCTTTCTCTGTATTAGGGGGCTTCCCTGGTGGTGCAGAGGTTAAAGCGTCTGCCTGCAATGTGGGAGACCTGGGTTCAATCCCTGGGTCGGGAAGATCCGCTGGAGAAGAAAATGGCAAACCACTCCAGTATTCTTGCCTGGAGAATCCCATGGACAGAGGAGATCGGTGGGCTACAGTCCACGGGTCGCAAAGAGTCGGACACGACTGAGTGACTTCACTTTCACTTTCACTTAATATAGGGTCAAAAGCAGAGAGTGGAAATTAGGAAGGTTGTTCAGCTTTGAAACTTGAATTTAATTACCATGTTTTCAAATCCAAACATCGTTCCTGACTTTAGCTGGGCCCTGGCTCAGAATCTCCAGTCTTTCCTCAGAGAACAAAACTCTGTCTCCTCTTAGCTGTCTGGCAGTACTATGCAGGGGCAAGCACCTGGGCATCTATTATTCCATGTACTCAGACATCATAATTTCTCCTGTTTTCAACTTTGGACCTTACCCACTCATTGCATGGTTTCTCCAAGTTGTAAACCTTCCATGTATTGTATAATAATCTATGCCTTTAAATTGTGAGTGTTTAGGCCATTTATATTTAATGTGGTTACAGATATGCGTGGGTAAACATGTCCTCTGGCTACTTGTTTTCTACTTGTCCCATCTGTTCTTTGCCCCTTTTTTTCCATTTCTGCCTCATTTTGGATTGCTTGTCTTTTTTCATTCTATCTCATATCTTTTACTAGGTTATAACTCATTACTCTCTGATGTATTATTTTTAATTACTCTTTTAGTATACACTTAGGTATACTATAACTAAATTACCACAGTCTTATCTTCACCTGACATTCTGTCACTTACTACAGTCTACCTTCAAGGATACTGTACCACCTTACATACAGTACTTTTACTTCTCGAACCTTACAGTTTTTTCTGCACATACTCATCAGTAAGTATTTGGCTGAATAATCAAGGAGACCTCTCTGCAGTTCTCTGGATCTGTCTCTGTGTAAGTCTTCGTCTCTGGTTCTTGGCCCTGTAAACTCACGGTCTCCGTGTATTCCCAGTTCTGTCCTCAATTTGGGAAGACCTCTGGGCTCCGCTGATCTCCATCCCTGAGTGACATTCTGAAGCCTTTCCCGAGGCATGAAGCTGGGGCACTTTTACGACTCACTTCAGTTGTTTACCACCTCACAGGGGTCACTGCTCTTTGTTACTAGATTGTCTATGTTGTGGTAACTGTTGTTTCAAATATTTTTTCTGGTCTTGTAGTTGTTTTAGGAAGCAGTGTAAACTCAGTCCTGTGTTGTTCCATATTAGCTGGAAGCAGATTTCCCCGTGTACTTTTGTTTGCATAAAAATATAATATCTTTTTATTCTCTGATTTCTCTCTTCCTTTTGTTCTTATGGGTTTATACCTTCTTCAATTGCCCTACTGTCATTTTAGTGTTATTTCAGGAGAGAATGGTGGATTCAGGAGAGAGAATCGATGGCAGGTTGATCACATGAATGTAAATCTCCATCATACTTTTCACCATTTAACTGAGGCTGACATTTGAGGTCAGAGCTGACAATTAAGGTATTTTTGCATTCCGTAGTATTAATAGTATGTTTAATAGAAAAGGGTTAATGAACATAGTTTATAAGCTGTAAATCTCCATTGTTGAATTATTTTTTACATTTGTAAAAGTAACTTATAAGTTGCATACAGATCTTGGAACATAACTGATAAATCCGATTCATACTGATTGAAGGGAAAGACTCATTTCTATCCCCTTTTTGTATCTCTATATATGTGATCCCGAAGGCCTAACATGTGAATAAGGACAAGTCAGTTTGAGAAAAATGTTTCATGTTGTCATATTTGTTAATTCAGTAAATACCGATTTCCTGCAATTTTAAGTGAAGATAAAACAATAGGTAAAGCTTAATCTTTGTCCTCAAATTCTTTATAATTTAGATTCTTGGGCTTGTTTATTAAGCTGAGCATATGTTATATGCCTTCTGGCCCACAGAGAATGGACACGGTACTCTGGTCCAACCCCAAGTACCGTGTTAAAATTACTATGTGAAACCTGGTAAAGAGGAATTATGACCAGATTCTCAAAGTACAAATCAAGGCTAGGAAGGTGGGGGAGGGTTTTGTTAGGCAGAATGAAATGTACCTGTAGAGAGAGAGCTGGGGAAGAGGATGGCGTAACTGCCCGCCCTTACTATAGCCAGAACCCCTGTTGCTTATGGAAAGGTGCTGTGGGGAAAGCAGGAGTTCTGGGGGAGAGACCATCTCATTCAGAGGGGAAAATTCAGTAATGCCCTTGGAAAGATCACCCTGGTGACTTTAAGCAAATATAATGGAAAGCTGTCATATTTGTGATTTCAAAAATAGTGATAGATCCACAGCCAAGAGTGAATGAAGAAATGAATGGAAACTAAGAAAATAAACATTTTCTTCTTTTAAAACCTTAAAGCTTATCTCACAAGCTTTAAGTCTTTGCAGCATGAAGTTCTGTAAAGCAGTTCACGAAGTCCTTTCCCTAACCCCTAGAGCCCTTATTTTAAAAGTTTAAGATCATCAGAAATTCCTTACACTAATTTTAATCTTCTTTAATATGTCTTAATTAAATAAGCATTCATATTGATTAGAATTTGAAATTTGCCCCATGAGTTGTTTTTTCAAGTCTTTCCCAGAATAGTTCTCCTTGTGGAGAAGGTTGGAATTATCTAAGTAAGTTTTTGAAGTGAAAAACTGTAGGAAATATTTTGAAAATGTTTAATTACTTAAAGTGTATATATTAATCATTCATAATGGTGTCACTCTGCATTTATTCAAAACCATTCTAAGCAATGTCATCCTGTTGATAAGTCTTAATATTTGTTTCTGAGTTTCCAAGAAAGAAACCTTGATTGTTCTAATAGTAGCTAATGTGGTCCCTAATTATCTTCCTCTTGGTGACTAGTCATAACTAAGCATGTCTGAAATGTAACATAAACATTAGTATGAAATATTATTTTTCCATTCTAAGTTATCTTTCAGGCATGTTAATTAGTTAATAAGAAAAAAAAAGGTAATTTACCATTGAACCCCAAGCCCTTTAAATGCCAACTGCTAGAAAGTTGTCTGTTTCTAATTAGACGCTTCAGTATTAGCAATACAGGGTCTGACCCAACAGAATTGCATAGCATATAACTAATACTGACTAAGTGACCTAATGGCGTAATACTTGAGGATGGTGAAGAATCGAATAAGGACGGGAGAAGTTTGTCTATTTTAAACTTGTGTGTTTATTGAATGTAGGCAACTAACTTTCACTGTAATTTTCAGTGTCATCAAGTGCTCTAAACTTTGGAAACCAAATCAAAGTGCTCCAGGAAGAGCAGATGACCAAGACTGTCACACCTTGGCCCAAGCTGAGGACACTGACCTGTGCGCCCCAGCAGTGAGGGCCCCTTAAAGACCTTTGTTTATAGTATAAAATCTCAAGCTTTCTCTTTGTAGTTGCTCTGCCAGAGGAACAGCAGGCGCCTGCCAAGTAGGCAGGTGTGTGCTAGTCACTCATGATGTAGCAATAACGTGAGGATATCACTCAGCGTGGTCGGACACAACTGAAGCGACTTAGCAGCAGCAGCAGCACCTGAGCACCCTTTGTTGATAGTGGGTACAGACCATAGCTGTTTCAGCCAAAGACTGTAAAACAAGAAAATGCAAGTGAAGTGCCGAACACATGAAGAGGGCTCAACAAGTATCTCATCTGCATCAAGGAGTCAGGGCCATCAGCTCTTAGACCTATTGGGTCTTTATGTAAATCATGCTTTGTTAGGAAGAAACTTTGTGCCACAGTTGAAAATTGAATAGGACGTGAAGCTTTTGCCTCTCCTCTCTTGCATAGCCCACACTCATGCCGAGGTAATGTATTCTCTGTTTCAGGCAATTGCTTGCTGAGGACTGTTCATAGAGAGCCTCAATATTGTGAGTGGGTTATAATCCAAAGCTTGCTTCTGAGGGTCCTTTTGAAACAGAAACCACAGTCTCCCATGGCACAGGCACCGCAGCCTCCCGAGCGGCCCACAGAGCCTCGCAGCCTACGCGTAGCTGAACTCTCACACGTATCACATCACTCTGCTTTTATGTGCGTGTTATTTATCAGAGTTTCTCACAGGAAGTGCACTCATCTATCTTCCTTGAAACTTAGGAATACATCTTTTAAAAAAAAGTTGAAGTATAGTTGACTTACAGTGTTATATTAGTTTCAACTGCATACTAAAGTGATTCATTTATACATACCTATACTTTTTTTCAGATTCTTTCCTGTTATAGATTATTATAGTTCCCTACTATACATGTTCTTTATTAATGCTATTTATGGTAGGCCTTGTTATTTATCTATTTTATTTATGGTAGTATGTATCTATTAATCCCAAACTCCTAAATTACCCCTCTCCTACCTACCTCTTTCATAACCATGAATTTGTTTTTTGTGTCTGTTTCTGTTTTGTAAACAAGTGCATTTGTTTCTTTTTTTTTTTAGATTCCATGTGTAAGCAATATCATATATTTGTCTCTCTCTGTCAGACTTACTTTACTTAGTGTGACGGTCTCTAGGCCCACCCATGTCACTGCAAATGGCATGATTTCATTTGTTCTTTAGTGATTGAGTAATATGAGCAGTAAGGCTTCCTGATAAAGAATCTGCCTGCGGTGCAGGAGATGCAGGAGACATGGGTCCGATCCCTGGTTGGGAAAGATCCGCTAGAAAAGGAAATGGCAACCCACTCCAGTATTCTTGCCTGAGAAATCCCATGGACAGAGGAGTCTGGTGGACTACAGTCCATAAGGTCGCAAAGTGTCAGGCATGACTGAGCACGGGTATCTATCTGTCTGTCTATCTGTCTATCTGTCTATCTAATATGAGGACTACATCTTGGCCCCTCTTGTGGCAGAGACAGCCTCTCCACTCCGCCATCCTAGGAAGAGGGGACTCTGCCTGAGTCACGGAGGCTGCTTCCTGGAGCAGAGTGGTGAGGCTGCAGCCCTCCTGCCACCAGAGACTCGCAGCCTGCTGCTCAGCACGGCTGGCTGCTGCATACCTGCCCTTCCCTTTTCTTTCAGAAGATACGGCGATGCCATCACGCCTCCTTGCTCTGGGTTTCTACTCACTCCAGCCAGGGCTTTCTCTTTCCTAGCCAGTGTAACAGGAAATATCATTTCTTAGCTTCTCTCTTGTTTGGAAGCAAACAAGAGTGTAAAAGTGATAAGCACAGGCCATTCTGTGTCCAAAGACAGAGATAGGACCCACTGTCTCCACTGTCAAAGGGTCAGCACTACAGGGGAAAGCTTATACTCTCTAACCTTTCTGCACTTTGGGTTATGGCAGAAGTCTTGGCATGAGATAAAGAACAGAAAAAAAGAAATCTCAGAGAATGTAATGGTGTGATGTAGGCTGTATATGGGATCAATCCTGGGGCTCAGGTCACGGGGAAGCTTCTTGTCTCCACAGCTCTGACTACACAGACAGATGGTTGGGCTGAAAGGCAGAACTGAGTGAATGCCAGCTCGGAGGTTATCAGCATGCTTCAGAGACCGAGAAACAAGGAAGGGGAAGCTGTTCCCAGTGGGCTCTGGGAGCTGGGAAGAAAGGGTGGTCCTTAACACAAGTAGAGTGAAGAGTACAGAACGGCCGTGACCGCTGCCCTGGGTGAGGGCCACCCTGCCCTCAACTGTGCAAAGCACACATCCAGGGCAAGTTCCTCCCAGGTGACAGCTGGCACGGCCTCACGCTTGTATGTGTGAAGGGTAATAGTGCCCCACAAGGGGCCTAGGTTACTGTTTAACTCCAGTAATTCAAGCAAAACATTATAGGATATCTCTTTCTGATATAAAAACCTTCCTCCTCACTAGAAAAACTTGACACCTTCTAGGATCACCAGGATAAACTACATACCTCTCCTCTTGAATACGAACTGTGTGTGTAACTCGTAAGGCAATGACTTACATTAAGCTCTAGTTCTGGGTGTGGACTGTGCAGTCAAAGATATTTTTCCCATCTTCAAGGAGGATAACTAGTACAGGACAATTATAGTCTAGTCCTGTGGGAGGGAGCCCCCGGGAGGGGCTGGGAGAAAAACAGACAGAAGAGGCTCCGGACTGAACTGATTTCAAAGGGTCAAATTGGCCCACTAGGGAAGGAGATAGCAAAGGGGCCACCACGGCTTCTCCTGATGCAGAGGCGAGGAGGGAGATTTGCTGACCGCGTATGGTCCTACACGTTGGGCACATCAGTGAACACTGAGGAAGGAGGACACTTTTGTGAGCAAAGCAAGAACAGGACTCAGAGATAAATGTGCATTAGTCAACTAACACCAATGACAAAAGCTATTTTCATATTTTGCAGCTTCCCTTTCAAATTATTTTTAAAGTTGAAGAAATCCTGATGTCTTTCACATTGCTTAGGTAGAACCTCAATTTTACTTATAATAGTGAGCTGTGAAAACCTCTAAATAGAGCATTTTGTAGAAGCTACTTAGTAAATTCACTGGATTGAGTCAAACTGCCCTTGGCGGCCCGCCTCTAGATTAATGATAAAAGACTGGCTTTGTTTGCTGTTTTTCAGGTACCATGATCAACAGGATGTTACTAGCAACTTCCTTGGAGCAATGTGGTTGATATCAATAACTTTTCTCTCCATCGGTTATGGTGACATGGTGCCTAACACATACTGTGGGAAAGGAGTCTGTTTGCTCACTGGGATTATGGTAAGTGTCTTTTCGCTGTCTGTCTCTTTTATGAATACTCAGGAAGGCACTTAGTGTAAAGTCATGGTAAAATATTTGATTTCCCAACAGCAGAGAGGCAGCATGCATAAGTAAATTTTCTGTTGGAAGAGAACATCAACAGTTTTCATCCTTTTTTAATTTAAATGAAATATAGTTGTTTTACAGTGTTGTTAATTACTGCTGTACAGCAAAATGATTCAGTGGTTTATCATAGGATATTGAATATAGTTCCCTGTGCTGTACAGTAGGACCTTAAGCTCACAGCTTCTAACCCCAGCCTCCCTCTCCACTCCTCTCCCAAACCCTTTCTCCTTGGCCACCACAAGCCTGCTCTCTATGCCCATGGTGCTGTTTCATAGCTAGGTTCATCTGTGTCTTATTTTATATCTCACATGTGAGTGATGCGCTGTGGTATCTGTCTTTCTCTGTCTGACTTACTGAGCATGATGATCTCTGGTTTCATCCGTGTTGCTGCAAATGGCATTATTTCATTTCTTTTTATGGCTGAGTAGCATTTCATCAGGTATATATACCACATCTTCTTGATCCATTCATCTGTCAGTGGACATTTAGGTTGTTTTCATGTCTTAGCTATTGTGAATAGTGCTCATATGAACAAAGGGGTGCATGTTTTCTTTCTGAATTATAGTTTCATCTGGCTATATGCCCAAGAGTGGGATTGCTGGATCATATGGTAATTTTAGTTTTAGTTTTTTGAGGAATCTCCCTATTGTTTTCCACAGTGGCTGCACCAATTTACGCTCCCACCAATAGTGAAGGAAGGCTCCCTTTTCTTCACGCACTCTCCAGCACTTGTAATTTGTAGACTTTATAATGATGGCCGTTCTGAATGGTGTGAGGCAGATACCTCATTGTGGTTTTGATTTGCATCTGTCTAACAATTAGTGATATTGAGCATCTTTTCATATACCCAGTGGCCATCTGTATGTCTTTGGAGAAATGTCTATGTAGTTCTTGTGCCCATTTTTGAATTGTGTTGTTTTTTGTTGTTGTTGAGTTGTACAAGCTGTTTGTATATTTTGGGAAATTAATCCCTTGTTGGTGGCATTGCTTGCAAATATTTTCTTCCCTGCTGTAGGTTATCTTTTCATGTGGCTCATACGGTAAAGCGTCTGTCTACAATGCGGGAGACCTGGGTTCGATCCCTGGGGAAGGAAATGGCAATCCACTCCAGTACTATTGCCTGGAAAATCCCATGGACAGAGGAGCCTGGTAGGCTACAGTCCATGGGATCACAAAGAGTCGGACACGACTGAGTGACTGCACTTATGGTTTTCCTTGTTCTGCAAAAGCTTATAAGTTTGATTAGGTCCCATTTGTTTTTGTTTTTATTTCTACCACCTTGAGAGACTGCCCTAAGAAAATTGGTATGATTTATGTCAGAGAAGATTTTGCCTATGTTCTCTTTTAGGAGTTTTATGGTGTCGTGTCTCCTATTTAGGTCTTTAAACCATTCTATGTTGATTTTTGTGTATAGTATAAGGGTATGTTCTAATTTAATTTATTTACATGGGGCTGTCCATCTTTCCCAACACCACTTGCTGAAGACACTTTTTCCCAGTGTATATTCTTACCTCCTTTGTCAAAGGTTAATTGACGGTAGGTACGTGGGTTAACAGTTTTCATCTTAATTTGCATCATGAAGCTCTGTTGAGGAGAGAGTGCTGCTGGATTTGCTCTTTGTGATGAGCAAATTTGATTTTAGAGCTTCAGCTTCAAGGTCAAGAATTTCTTTAAGTCTGGGTTCTGCCATTTCCAACTTTCCAGGTGAACTTAAATGAAATCCTCTTCTCTGAAATGTACTTTCCTCATCTATAAAATGTGGGCCATGAAAACTATGTTGAAATGTATCAAACAATTGAAGAATAACACATTTTCAATTAAATAATTAATGTTTATCATTTTAATGAATATTTCTTTTTATTATCTCAATTACAGTGCTCACCTAGTAACTAGAAATAGAGCAAAAAAAAGGACAAACTGTCTCTGTCCTTCCTTTCATGAAGCTTATAGGTGACCACCTTTTTTTTTTTTAATAATTAACAAATGATTGTTAATTACGTTTGTGACAAGTATGTGAGGGACTAAGACTTCTGATCAGATTTGGGCACTAAGGGAGAGGAATGGGATCTATTCAGAGAAAGAAATCCCTGGAAAGTTGACTTTGAAACTGAGATGGGAAGGGTTGTAGCCAGGCAAAGTGTAGGGGAGGAAGGGCATTCCAGGGAGAAGAAAAGGTTTGTATGAAGAAAGTAAGGCCAGGGAGGGACTTGGTATGTGGGCACAAGGCCACTGAGTCAGGAGTGTCTGGAGTGAACTGGGGAAGAGACACGGGGCTGGGAGTGGGAGGCCAGATCTTATGGAGCTCTTGAGTGAGGTCTGCTGCCGGTCATGGCATGCCACTCTGCTGGGACACTGAGTAGGCTCAGACATGTTCCTTGTCCCTTACTCACCATGATGTGGCCAGGACCGGTGTGTACCACTTACTTTAGATGTAAGAAAATGGAAAGCTATCATGTTGTCTAAAATTTACTGCCATGTGGTGTGAACTTTGAAATGTCTGCCCCAGATGCTTCAGTTTTAGTGACTTGGGTTCTCCTCGTTCCTTATCTGCTTTTTCAACTGGGTTACAGCAAAGAGCATCATCCTGGTGCTGGTTTGGTTTCTGCCTGCGGAAGGATGTAAGCTAGTACTGGGAGCGCCGTAGGCAGGAAATTCCCAGAATGCCTCAAGCCAGGCGTCTCTGCCCAGTGCCTCCACTGTGTCCACCCTCAGGTTGGCACGAGAGAAGCAGCCTCTCAAAGAGAGGACCTTTGAAGCACGGCCAGGGCAGTCTGTACCCTTGTAGCAGCTGCTTAGGAAGATTGTTCAAAGAGTGAGAACTAGCTGGAAGGACTGAGTGTCCATGACATATACCGACTAGGAACACTCTTCTCCCACTTGGTAGTACTGAACAGCTAGCTGTGAAAATAAAATCTGGGGGCTCATTTTAAGGTTACCAATTGTAACAAGATGACCATTTGTGGAAAATATAATTTAGATTCTTTGCTTATTAAAGAAAATACAGCTTTATGAATGTTAGTAATTTTTATTACAATATATATGTTCCTTTATGATTAGTCTTGGATCCCTTTCTTTTTCCTCAAAAGACGGCATTTTATTATATAGTATAATGCTTTGGGAAACAAAATTTGCATGAGTATATTTTTGGAGGGCCCATAACAAGCCCACAAGGGACATGAATGATGCTATTTATACACACAGAACCGGTGATTGCAGAGTTTTTCCCCTTATGCTTCTTAGAAACAACTTCTTTGGCATTGGGTTTTGGCAAGACATCCACTCTTTTATTCTTGAATCAGGTATGACTCAGGGTTTGTACAAACCGCTTCATTTACCATGGATCAGAGCCAAGTTTGAGGTTAACCTTGCCTGGCTCTTGTAATGCTTTTATCGTTCCTTGATATTTTTCTCTGTCCCTAAGATCTCAAGAACAGCTCCTGCAAAGTCTCATCTGACAGCACAAATCTTTTATTTCATGCCTCAAACTACTTCCTTGCTTAAGTTTCACTTGTAATCTTACCTCGTTTTTAGGGAATATGTTCTAAGCTGTTTGATCGATACGGACACAGAGGTACTGCGTGCAGGGAAGTGCACTTCCCTGCTGCCCTCTGACCTTAATCTGAGGCGCTCCATTCCATTTCCCTCTTAAGAACAGACATTTCTTAATTAACTTGACAAGAAGTTGTTTACTTCATATAGAAAAACCGAGTGCTCTTTGACTAGTCTATTTGCAAAACTGTATACAGTTGCATAGCCTTTATCCACTGGCCAAGCAAATTCACAGACTCAGGCCACAAAGCAGTGGTCTGGGGGTGCTTCTGAGAAGTTGGTTATAGCCCATGTAAATTTCCTGGGGATCAGGAGCCTAAGTATTGAGGTTACCTAGAAACTGTACAGAGAGTGGCTGACAAATTTAGTTTCCTAAAAGAGGTTTTTCTCAGAGTTTGTATAAAAGGTTAGTTTCCTTTAGATGAACTGTGTTTTAGTTTTGTCAGACATCTTTTTTTTTTTTGCCTTTGATCACATGAAATTTAAATACCAGTTTGTTGCACTGGAGTTGCCTAAGTCAGATACGACTTGCTTTTAACTTCAGGCTCTTTTATTGATAAATTTTTCTTTTTTTCTCCTTCCAGCCTGTTCACCCCTGCACTTTTGCAGTGCATGTTTAGATAAAATGTACATTGTCACGATTCTCATGAGTCACTGCTCAGTGTTTCTCTGGCCTTTAATAAACTGTGAAAAAGAAGAATAAGTCTCAGCAGCCCTGGGAGAGCGCAGGGTCAGCCCTGAACTGTCTTGCACATCATCTCTGAAGCACTGTGATTCCTTGTGTTCTTTTATATTTCAATTTTCTTGTTCTCGTGTTTATGAAATTTTGATACAATTTATACCCTTATGTGATTGTTTCACTTTGAAGCACGTAATATACAGTTGATCTGAATGCTAACGCCTGCAAAGCTTTCCCACTGCAAAAATGTTGACTTAAAGAAATTAGCAGTGCATGTTTTCTTCATAAAGCTAATGAAAGTAATGGATTATTTCATAGAATCATCTTAGATATTCACATTTCATTGGTTAAAAACTCAAAATGAAACTGTAATTTAAAAATTTTAAATAACAATTTATATCATGAATTACTTACGGAGCCAAGGACATTAAGAGACAGCTCATTTCTGCCATGGTTCTTGGCAGAAATGTATTGTTAAACCATGAGGGAAGAGTTTCCATAATATTTCTAAGAAAGAAACAAATGGTCTTATCAAAAAATAACTTCTCCTTGGCTGAAATGTAAGTTGTGAATCCAAGACAATCATAGAAAGGATTTAAAATAAATTCTAGGTTGTGTTTACAATGCTATGAAAAGATGATTATCAAAATACTAAAACAAGGGGTTTTATATGTTAAAATGCCTGAACAAGAATTCCGCTGTGATAGATCAAATGAGTCAAGACCTAACTAATATTAGAGCTGATGAAGCAACGATCTCTTCCCTTCCTGTGGGTCTTATTTTAAAAAACACAAGATTATACAGTTGCCTAATAGACAAAGTCCTCATTACCCTTCAAGAGAAAACCACTGAGGTTGTCATTATTTGTCTTTTTCCTTATTCTTCTATCCTTCCTCTTTTTAAAAGAATTTTACTGAAGTGTAGTTGTTTTACAATGTTGTGTTAATTTCTTCTGTACAACAAAGTGACTCAGTTATACATGTACACATATTATATTGTCTTGTTATAATTTGTCACAGGATGTTGAATATCGCATAGTTCCCTGTGCTGTACAGTAGGACCTTATTGCTTATCCATCCTGTGTATAAGAGTTTGCCTCTGCTAATCCCAAACCTCTAATCCTTCCTCCCCTATCCCACCCTCTTTGGAAACCACAAGTGTATTCTGTATGTCTGTGAGTCTGTTTTTGTTTTGTAGATATGTCGATTTGAGTAGTATTTCAGATTTCACATATAAGTGATATTATATGGTACTTGTCTTTCTCTTTCTGACTTACTTCACTTCGTGTGATAACCTCTGGGCCCATCCTTGTTGCTGCAAATGCATTATTTCATTCTTTTTATGGCTGAGTAGTACTCTCTTTATATTGTTTATATATACCACATCTTCTTTATCCTTTCATCTGTCGATGGACATTCAGGTTGTTGCCATGTCTTAGCTATTGTAGATAGTGTTGTTATATACATAAGGATACATGTATCTTTTCAAATTATAGTTTTGAAAATATATATGCCCAGGAGTGGGACATCTAGATCATATGGCAATTCTACTGCATAGTGGCTGAACCAGCTTACACTCCCAGCAATAGTGTATGAGAGTTCCTTTTCCCTGCACCCTCTCCGGCATTTGCTATTTGTAGACTTCCTAATGCTGGCCATTCTGACTAGTGTGAAGTGGTGCCTCACTGTAGTTTTAGTTTGCATTTCTCTAATAATTAGCAATGTTGAACATCTTTTCATGTGCTTAACCTAATGGCCATCTGTATGTCTTCTTTGGGGAAATGTCTGTTTAGCTCTTGTGTCCATTTTTGGATTGGGTTGGTTTTGGATTTTTTTTTTTTTAATTAAGTTGTATTTGCTGTTCGTATGTTTTGGAGATGAAGACCTTGTCAGTTGTGTCATTTGCAAATATTTTCTCTGACTCTGTAGGCTGTTTTGTTCATAGTTTCCTTTGCTATAGGCTTCCCTTGTGGCTCAGCTGGTAAAGAATCCGCCTGCAATGTGGAAGACCTGGGTTCAATCCCTGATTTGGGAAGGTTCCCTGGAGAAGGAAAAGGCTACCCACTCCAGTATTCTGGCCTGGAGAATTCCATGGACTATATAGAGTCCATGGAGTCGCCAAGAGTCAGACACGACTGAGCGACTTTCACTTCACTTCATTTCCTTTGCTGTTCAAAAGCTTGTAAGCTTGATTAGCTCCCTTTGGTTTGTTTTTGCTTTTATTCCCATTGCCTTGAAGCACTGGCTTAAGAAAACATTGGTACAGTTTATGTCAGAAAATGTTTTGCCTATATTCTCTTCTAGGAATTTTATGGTGCCTTGTCTTATATTTAGGTTTTTAAGCCATTTTGAGTTGATTTTTGTGTAGCGTGTGAGTGTGTTCTAACATCACTGATTTATATGCGACTGTGTTCATGCCTCCTTGTTGAAGATTAATTGTCCGTAGGTGTGTGGGTTTATCTCTGGGCTCTATATTCTGTTCCATTATCTGTATGTCTGTTTCTGTGCCAATAGGATGCTGTTTTGACTACTGTAGCCTTGTAGTATTGTCTGGAGTCTGGGAAGCTTACGCCTCCAGCTTTGTTCTTTTCCGAAGGATTGCCTTGACAATTCTGGGTCTTTTGTGGTTCTATATAAATTTTAGTATTATTTGTTCTGTTTCTGTAGAAAAATATCATGGGTACATTGAATCGGTAGTATGACCATTTAAAAAATATTAATTCTTCCCATCCAAGAGCATGGGATATCTTTCCATTTCTTTGAATCATGTTTCATTTTCTGTATTAATGTTTTGAATTTTCAGCATGTAAGTCTTTCACCTCTTTGATGAGATTTATTCCTAAGTATTTTGTGGGGTTTTTTTGGTGTAATTTTAAAAGAGATTGCTTACATTCCCTTTTTGGTATTCCATTGTTAGTGTAAAGAAATGCAACCATTTTCCATATGTCAATCTTTTATCCTGCTATGTTGCTGAATTAGTATATCAGTTCTAGTAATTCTTCAGTGGAGTCTTCAGGGTTTTCTTTATATATATTTACCATGTCATCTGCATATAATGACAATTTTACCTCTTCTCTATGAATTTAAACACATTTTCTTTCTTTTTTTTTTTTTTTGTCTGATTGCTGTGCTTAAAGACTGCCAATATTTTTTAAAGAGAAGTGGTGAGAGTGGGCGTCCTTGTCTTGTTCTAGATTTTAGTAAGAAGGCTTTCAGCTTTGAATATTATATTGGCTATGGGTTTATCATAAACAGCTTTTACTATGATGAGATATGTTCACTCTATACACATTTTCATCATGATTTTTTTATCATAAATGAATGTTGAATTTTATCAAATGCTTTTTCTGCATCTATTGAGATGATCATACGGGTTTTGTCCTTTTGTAGGTGTGGGGTATCACATTGATTAATTTGCATGTGTTGAACCATCCTTGTGAACCTAGGATGAATCCAACTTGGTTGTGGTTTATGGCCTTTTTATGTGCTTTCGGATTCAGTTTGCTAATATTTTGTTGAGAATGTTTCTGTCTATATTCACCAAAGATACTAGCTTGTAATTTTCTTTTGTAGTATTGTCTTTGGTGACAGTGGCATCATAGAATGTCTTCAGCAGTGTTTCTCCCACTTCAGCCTTTTCGAAGAGTTTGAGAAGTATTGGCATAAGTTCTTTGTATGTTTGGTAGAATTCTCCACTGAAGCCTTCTGATTATGGGTTTCTGCACTTAGGGGTTTTATTATTATTATTATTGATTTCATTTCATTTCTAGTGACTGGTCCATTCAAGTTATCTATTTCTTCTTGATTCAGTTTCAGTGGGCTATATGTTTCTCAAAGGTTGTTCATTTCTTTGAGATTATCGAATCTTTAAGATTGTCAATTTATAAGTTTTCATAACATTCTCTTGTTTTTTGTTTTTTTTTCTCTGCAGTATCTTGTTATTTCCCCTCTTTCATTTCTTATTTCATTTGGGTCATCTTTCTTCCCTATAAGCCTGGCCAGAGGTTTGTAAATTCTGTTTACCCTTTCAAAGAATGAATTCTTGGTTTTATTGATTTTTTGTGTGTGTATTTTTTTAAATCTCTATTTTATTTATCTCCTCTCTGATCTTTGTTATCTCCTTCCTTCTGCTGAATGGTAGGTTTGGTTTGTTCTTTTTCTAATTCTTTTAGGTGGTGAATTAGGTTGGGTTTTTTTTATATTTTTCTTGTTTCTTAAAGAAGGCCTATGTAAACTTTCCTCCAAGAATAGCTTTTGCTGCCTGCCGTAGGTTTTGAATGGCTGTATTTTTGTTGTTATTTGCCTCAAGATATTTTTAAATTTCTTCTTTGATTTCATCATTGATCCATTTTTTTGTTTGTTTTTGTTTTGCTAACATGTTGTTTAGTCACTAAGTAACTGTTTCTGGTTTTTCTCATTTCTTTTTCTGTGGCTGATATCTAGTTTCATGCCACTGCGGTCAGAAAAGATGATTGGAATAATTTCTGTTTCGGCTTGTTTTGTGCCCAAGAATGTGGCCAGTCCTAGAGCATGTGTCAAGTGCACTTGAAAAGAGTGCATATTCTCCTTTTAGCTACAGTGTCCTTAACAAGTCTAGGTGTTCTCTTGTATCATTTAGGGTCTCTGCTGCCTTATTGATTTTTGTTACAAATATCTACTCACTGATGTGTGTCCTATTTATCCTCCAATTTTGCCGTTTTTATTATAATATTTCTTGGTGTAGGTCTGTCTTTGCTTCCAATATCTGGATATCTTTCCTGCTTTAGGTTTCAGAAGTTTCCAGCCATAATTTCTTTAAATACATTTGCAATACTTTCTTTTTCTTTTCTTTCTAAGATCCCTATTAGGCATAGATTGACATTCTTTATATTATCCCATAGGTTGCTTATGTTGCTTTCATTTTTTTTTTTTTTAATTTGTGTTTCTGCCTGCTCTCTTGATTGGGTGATTTCAGTTATTCTGTCATCTATATCACGTATTCATTCCTCTGCATTATTAATTCTGCTTTTCATAGTCTTTAGTTCAGCTCTTATTTCTTCACATGAATTCTCTAATTTCTGTTGGCTCTTCCTTATAATTTCTAATTCCTTTTTATAGTAATCTGAATTTCTGTTGATAGCCTTTCTTAATTCCTTCAATATTCTCATTGTCTCCTTATTGAATTCAATGACTATTAGACTGAATAGATCTCTTTCACTGTTTGCTTTTTCAGGAGAATTCTCTCAGTTTTTTAATTGGAAGTGGTTTTTCAGTTTCTTCATTTTACTTATATTTGTTTTCTGGGCAACCCACTCCAGTATTCTTGCCTGGAAAATGGTATGGATGGAGGAGCCTGGTGGGCTGTAGTCCATGGGGTCAGTCACAAAGAGTTGGATACAACTGAGCATGCAGGCACATGAGTTTAGGAGAAACAATTATCGATTGTGGTCCTTGAGGGCTGTTTTTATGTGGGAATGCTCCTGTGTAGCTTGCATGGGTTTAATATTTTTGGTGTGAGGGCCATTTGTAGTATGGATACCTGTCACCTTTTCCCTCAGTGTATGCTGGCCATCATCCCCTGGATAGGAGGTGTGACTGATGCTGCGTTGATTGGATCCTGCACTGGGTACTGACTGGGGCCTCCTCTTTGCTCTTTGGTTATCACTGCCCTATCCAGGGCAGGGTTTGCTCCCTAATTATTGGAGTGGAAGCCCCCGCTCCATTTCTGAGCTGTGCTTCTGTTATGCACTGGGAGGCAGGTGGACTTGGCATGCTCCCACTGGGAGAGAGTATTCTTCTGAGTATTCTTCTGAGTATCCCACTGAGTATTCTTCTACTGGGCCTGTTCACCTATGAGTGTACTCTGCTGTGTCACTTTTTACCCATTGTGGGCTCATAAAGTACGTTGTAGTTGGCGCTACTTTCAGCCCCAACATAACCATGGGATGCTGGCAATCAGCCCCGGTACCTTTCACACTTCGTTTTTCACAAGGCCACCAGCAGAGATCCGCTGGAGTAAGATCCCAGGACTGTTGTAGTCAAGCACCTGTACCCGCTGTGGGTGCTACTGAGGCATCGCACACCCTGGCCTGACCCAGCCCCTGTTGTACATACCCACAAAACCTACAACTGCTGTGTGCAGATGCAGCCCAGCCACGGGAGCACAAGTTGTTCGTTAAAATGTTCCACAGATGCTGAATTTACAAAGCTGGCAGTGGGGTTGTAAATCTGCAGTGTGTGCATCCACACGGAAAGATTTCAGCTCTGCTTCCTAAGTTGCACAGCCCCTGGATCTTATCTGTGATTTCAGTCTCACCTCTGTGCATGGACAACCACTGACATCTGCTCCCAGAACCACCGAGGTGGTGGCTGGAGCACCAGAGCCTGCCCAGATGGGCGGGGACTGGGGCCAGGGCCAGGCTGTGCAGGCCTGCCTGTGTGGGAGCCTGTCATAGAGTCCATGGAGGCAAGAGCCAGAAGTGGGGAAAGAGGCCACGATGGAAGGCCCACTCCTGCCTCTGTGTGCCATCTGACAGCGGCACTGCACTTTTATGGCAGCCCAGGGTTCTTCCCTGAACACTCCCAGTTGCTGCTTCCCAAAGGCCAGCCCACTCAGGCTGTCTCCATGCCGCCAACAGCAGCCCTCTCCATAGATCTGTCTTCCAAACCCCGTGCTCCAGCACCCAGTCCCTAGCTGTACCAGCATATGTGTGTCTCAAGTTGGGGTGCACAGGGCAGTCGCACAGACTATGTGTATAGGTCTCCCTATGTCCTGCCAGTAACTAGTTGTTGTGCTCTCCTCGGAACCACTGAAATTTCTTTTCTGTCCCAGCTAATCTCCCTGCCAGTGAAGTGATGGAGAAGGAAATGGCAACCTACTCCAGTATTCTTGCCTGGAGAATCCCATGGACAGGGGAGCCTGGTGGGCTGCATACATGGGGTCATACAGAGTCAGACATGACTGAAGCGACTTTGCAGCAGCAGCAGCAGTGAAGTGAGGGCACCTCCCAGGATGTGGGAGCCTCTGCTTACCATCCAAACTGCCTTCCAGAGGCACAGAACCTGTTCCACTTCCTTTTTCTTTTTCTACTTGATTATTGCAGAGGTCTTTCTTGTCCTTTCAGATGTTTGAGGTCTGCTAGTGTTCGGTAGGTGTTCTGTGAGAACTGTTCTATTTGTAGATGTGTTCTTGATGTGTCTGTGGTAAAATACGTGTTGCATATCGTACTACTTCCCATCTTGATTCCAGTCCTCTAACCCTCTCCCTTTTGAGGAGGCACTAAAGACTTGAGGATTTATTATTGTGGATGTCATGATAAACTTTGGGATGAAGTTTAAATGGCTTTATTCTTTTGATTAGAGGTAGGCAAATAACATTATTAGATCATAGAATTTCTCTTTTTGTTAATACCAACTAGTTTCTCAGTCTCTCCAACTTTGTTATAAAGAAGTTGATTTGCTTAGCATTTAAAAAGTTACCCTTTCTACCATTTTATATCTGTACATAAGATGCAACACAAACTGAAAGCTGTCATTTTTCCTTACCTGTGAGTATATATGATTGTTTCAAGAGTAGAATACAGCCTCATTGGTAAGAGTATCTTTTGTCTTATATTAAAATGAAATTCGTCTTTAATTTTTGCTTCTCTAATTCCATAAAATTATGACAACTTTGTTGGCCCTTTAACTATTTAGAGTGGATGACTGCTTTTTGTAATAAATTATTTTAAAATATGGAACAGTATCTTCACATTCCTTCAGGTAGTGGTTATTATCTAATAATAGGTCCTCTATTGATAGTGAATATTAGATTTCAATGGAGTCCACTATGGATTCCTCAACAAAAGTGAGGTCACTTCAGATTTGAGTGATTTAAGCTTCTTCCATCCTATTGGTAATTCTGTATTTTAAAAAAGCAATGCATAAAAGTTTTATAGTTTGTAATCATTTAAAAATCATATTAGTTAATTTTAAAAATTTTATTCAGGGAGCAAAATATTTAACCATTTTTTACACCACATTAGGTTAAGAACACTTCATAATTCTGTCATCATCAAATTTACCAGATATCAAAAACTCTTAACAAGGTCACATAGCATCTTTGTTGTCAGAGTTCAATAGTTTTCATCCTGAAAGGTAGGAACACTACCCTGTTAATTCAGTAGAAGATATTTGAAAAAGGACCATAACTTAGCCAGAGCTTATATGAAGAGAATGACTGATGTTAAAGAAAGCTAACCCTAAAGTATAATTCGATTCCTGCTACTTCCTGTCTGCATTTAAGCATTCCTTTTCCCCTGCTGGTAGAAGTAGGAGTCTTGAAAAATTAGACTAAAGCCATTCCTTGGTGTTGCATGCATGAATAAGGAAAAAGAAAATCTTTTATCTGTCTCATACAAGTTGGCATGAGGTGTTTAATTCCAAGTGATAATTCCGAAGAGGTTTTTAACTTTACTTTTTGTCCTTTGGCTCTTTCTGCTGTTGTTGTTCAGTCTATAAATCATATCCAACTCTTTGTTACCCCATGGAGTGCAGCACATCAGACTTCCCTGTTTCTCACCATCTCTGGGAATTTGCTCAAACTCATGTCCATTGAGTTGGTGATGACATCCAACCATTTCATCGTCTGTTACCCCCCTTCTCCTGCCTTCAGTCTTTCCCAGGATCAGGGTCTTTTCCAGTGAGTCAGCTTTTCACATCAGGTGACCAGAGTATTGGAGGTTCAGCTTCAGCAACAATTCTTCCAATGAATTTAGGGTTGATCTCCTTGCTGTCCAAGGCACTGTCAAGAGTCTTCTCCAACATCACAGTACAAAAGCATCAATTCCTCGATGCTCAACCTTTCTTATGGTCCAACTCTCACATCCATACATGACTACTAGGAAACCATAGCTTTGACTATATGGACTTTTGTTGGCAAAGTGATGTCTCTGCTTTTTAATATGCTATCTAGGTTTGTCATAGCTTTTCTTCCAAGGAGAAAACATCTTTTAATTCATGGTTGCAGTCACCGTCCACAGTGATTTCAGAGTCCAAGAAAATAAAGTCTGTCATTGTTTCCATTTTTTCCCCATCTTTTTGCCGTGAAGTGATAGGACTGGATGCCATGATCTTTATTTTCTGAATGTTGAGTTTTAAGACAGCATTTTTACTATCCTCTTTCACCTTCATCAAGAGGCTCTTTAATTCCTCTTCACTTTCTGCCATAAGAGTGGTGTCATCTGCATATCTGAAGTTATTGATATTTGTCCCAGAAATCTTGATTCCAGCTTCTGCTTCATCCAGCCTGGCATTTCACATGATATATTCTGCATGTAAGTTAAAAAATCCGAGTGATAGTATATAGCCTTGATATATTCCTTTTCCAATTTGGAACCAGTCCATTGTTCCATATCTGGTTCTGTTGATTCCTGTATACAGGTTTCTCAGGAGGCAGGTAAGGTGGTTTGGTATTCCCATGTTTCAGAATTTTCCACAGTTTGTTGTGATCCACAAGTCAAAGGGTTTAGCATAGTCAGTGAAGCAGAAGTAGATGTTTTTCTGTAATTATTTTGCTTTCCCTATTATCTAATAGATGTTAGCAGTTTGCTCTCTGGTTCCTCTAACTTTTCTAAGTTCTTGGTTCACATAGTATTGAAACCTAGCTTGAAGGATTTTGACCATTATCTTGCTAGCATGTCAAATGAGTGCAATTGTGCGGTAGTTTGAACATTCTTTGGCATTGCTCTTTTTGGGGTTGAATGAAAATCGTCCTTTTCCAGTCCTGTGGCCACTACTGAGTTTTCCAGGTTTGCTGGGATACTGAGTGCAGCACTTAACAGCATCACCTTTTAGGCTTTGAAACAGCTCGGCTGGAATTCCATCACCTCCACTAGCTTTATTAGCGGCAGTGTTTCCGAAGGTCCACTTAACTTCACACTCCTAGATGTCTGGCTCTGGGTAAGTGGCCACGCCATTGTGGTTATCTGGGTCATTAGACCTTGTATGTACAGTTCTTCTGTATATTCTGGTCACCTCTTCTTAAACTCTTCTGCTTCTGTTAGGTCCATACCATTTCTGTCCTTCATTGTCTTTCCCATTCTGGAAAGGTGTGTTCATTGAATCTCATCAAATAAAGGCCCATTGAAAAGAATGAGTCCTTAAATTCTTACTATAGTTTCTATTTTGTGCCCAACAGTTAGAAGAGATGATAGGCCTTTTCAGCCCTAAGGCTGAATTCTCCACCATTGCTCTCAGCAGACCTTCACTTCTCCCCAAGAAAATTTCTTAAGAAATAAGGCAGCTGCTTGTAACTGAAAGTTGTTGTGACCTTCTCGTATTCAACTCATTGTCTCTACAATTCCACCTAAATTTTCTAAACTATCAGCACTTTGAATTGGCAGAGCTGCTCTTCCTGTCTCTGAAATGCATGTGCTCACATTGGCCCCACTGCTAAGAAGGAGATTGAAACTCAGAGATGACTCATTGTTGATGACCAGGTTTATGCACCACTTCCTTCTTTCCAGCCACTGAAGCACAAGGAGGAGCTGAACAAGCAAGTCAGTCTAAAGGAGAGCTGGGGTTCCTAAACCCAGGTTTTACCACTGAACTCAAAAAGCACACATATACCTTCTCGTCCTTAGGGTTGACGGGTCCAATGTATGTGCTATATTAGAGAAGAATACCAGAGGAGGCCACATTTGTACGCTGATTTATAACGATGATACAGTGTTATTTCTGCTGACGCAAGTGACCGACTCTACCCCTCCGTTTATCCAAACAAGACAGTTTCTTGCCCAACAGTGGATTTGCACCGGCCCAACATGGATTTGAACTGCATGGGTCCACTTATATGCAGATATTTTTCAGTAGTAAATATTACAATACTACACAATCTGTGGTTGATTGAATTTGTGAATAGAGGGCACACTATAAGTTATGCTATAAGTTATACTCGATTTTCAACTGCAAGGAGGTTTTGTGTCCCCAGCCCGCTCTTTGTTCAAGGGCCAAATGTATTTGAAGATACTCAGAGTCAGGGGCATTTTAATAGAGGGAATTTGTCTTCAAAGTTATTTTGAATATTGTTTATTTTCATGACCTAAAGAGATCTTGTAAAACTCCAGTGGGATATAATACTAAAGCTGAATGCTTGTTTTATGCACTTTTATGAAAAATAATTGTGTCAGAAAAGTACATTGAAAATATATTTATTGTTCTAGGGTATTGAGTCAGTCAACTCCAGGGACAGGAAAATGGGCAATGTTTTCAATTTCTTTTTTTTTTAATTAAATTTTACTTTTGCTTTATTCTACTTTACAATACTGTATTGGTTTTGCCATACATTGACATGAATCAGCCACAAAAATATTTTTAAAATGAAAGTAATCTTTCAGCTATTTCATTAATTTAGGAGTATTTTTGGTAGAAAATATTATTTTTTTCAAAATAACTGTATGTTAACAAATTTTTATTAGTGATAGTCCATCAGTCAGCTATAAAACTGAAGCTTGACCTTTTAGGAGCTATTGTAAGTCAGAAGGATAATTTAACAGTGGAATCATTTGAACATTAGCAAGTTTTTGCAGTCATTCTCTGTGGTGGTGAGTATTCTGGAACTACCCTCCACATTATAAATTTCATTATTATTATGTTGAACATTTGGCAGATGCCTTTTTCAATAAGGAAAGAATCAAAACCTTTTCCCAGGGTGCTGTTAATGGAATTGCCATTTCCATAGGCTTATATATTAAGTTATTAAATCTTGATCCCAAAGTGGTGCTTCAACATGATTTTCAGAAGTATATTTGTAGGATGAGCATCACTAGTAATCTAACGTAAAAATATGTCATATCTCTGAATTTTTTGAACTATGTGATAAATTATCTTGGGGAAAATAAGCTACTTGAACTTCCCTTACATTCTAGGGATTGACGTGGCTTCCAATGTATGTGCTATATTAGAGAAGAATACAGCAGAGGAAGGCACTACATTTTAGTTACTGCTGTATTTATAACATGAATGATCTACAACATTGTGTTAATTTCTGCTGTACAGCAAAATGACTCAGTTACATATATACATGTGTATATTCTTTCTTACACTCTTTTCCATTACAGTTTATCCCAGGAGACTGCATACAGCACCCTGTGCTCTACCGTAGGACCTTGTTGTTTATCAGTGGTATATAGAATAATTTGCATATACTAACCCCAAATTCCCAGTCCATCCTTTTCCCTTCCCACCCCTCCCTTGGCAACCACAAGTCTGTTCTCTTTGTCTGTGAGTCTCTCTCTGCTTTCTAGAGAGGCTCAAGTGTGCCATATTTTAGATTCCACATATAAATGATATCATATGGTATTTGTCTTTCTGTTTCTAACTTCCCTTATTTTAATAACCTCTGGGTCCATCCATGTTGCTGCAAATGTATTACTTCATTCTTTTTATAGCTGAGTAGTTTTCCGTTGTGTGTATACACCACATTTTCTTTATCCATTCATCTGCTGATGGACATTTAGGTTGCTTTCATGGCCTAGCTATTGTGAATAGTACTGCTATGAAAAGAGGGCTGCATATATCTTTTCAAATTATAGTTTTGCCTGGATTCATACTCAGGAGTGGAATTGCTGGATCATGTGGTAGCTCTATTTTTTAATTTTCTGAGAAACCTCCATACTATTTTCCATAATGGCTGTACCAAATTACATTCCCTCTATCAGCATAGGATGGTTCTCTTTCCTCCACAGTCTCTCCAGCATTTATTATTTGCAGACTTTTGATGATGGCCATTTTGACCGGTGTGAGGTGATAGCTTGTAATTTTGAGTTGTGTTTCTCTAATAATTAGCAATGTTGAGCATCTTTTCATGTGCTAATTAGCTATCTATATGTCTTCTTTAGAGAAATGTCTGTTTAGGTCTTCTGCCCATTTTCCAGTTGGGTTGCTTTTTTGTTATTGAGTTGTATGAGCTCTTTGTATATTTTGGAGTTTAAACCCTTTTTGGTTGTCTCATTTACAAGTATCTTCTCCTCTTCTTTGGGTTATCTTTTTCATGGTTTCCTTTCCTGTGCAGAGACTTCATTTTAATTTGGCAGCATCTAAGACTCTCCAGGTGTTGGGATTCAACTATAGCTTATGTTTTCTGATTGTCTTTTGTCTGCTCACTTTAATCTAGCATAATGATCGTTAATATGTGTACACACACACACACACATATTAGTTTTCTGAGTATCTTGAAGTGGCAGGTTAGTTACTTGCTTAGTTTTTTCTTAATAGCACAAATGAAATGGAAGAAAAGTAACCAGAATACATTTTCTGACTTTGGTGAAAGAACTATGACTCATCTCGTTAAAGGCATGAAGGGATTTTAATTTCAGAGAGTAACATATGTTAGTCCCAACTGTTTCTATATCCATTGTGATCATGGCAAGATTTGGAGAGAATGTTGTAAAAGCATATTTACATTCATTCTTATTCACTTTATGAAACAGAATGGCTCAGGAAGTAGATACTGAGTGGACAATAATATCACATCATTTCTTAAATTACTGTAATCATTAATGTGTTAGCAGGAACTTACTTTGAACCTAGAAAAATTTCGGAGATGAGCCAGCTTTGGTTTGCATACTTGTAAAAGTTACTTTTTGAAATCCAATTCTGTAATATCAAAACATCCTGTGATTTATTAAGAACTTGGAAGGTATAAGACTTACATATAAGGAGCTCTAAAGACTTTGGAAAAAAGGTTTCTAAGTGACTTTGGGGGTATAATTAAAAGGGTACAAGTGTGATCATGGAGTGAGGGATATAAGCAATAGTTTCACTAATTATTTAACTGTCGATTCCCGTGCTTCTGCACTTTGCAACAAACATACTAATTGTAATACAAAAAACTTTTGGTGAGCTAGAGAGCACTCAGCAAGAAATGGGCCAGCAGCAGGAAAAAGCAGAGCTCAAGAATAAACACAAATAAAAATCAACTTCCAAATGCACTTGATACCAGTGATTTTCCACTCCTGTTGGGATCTTGATTACTTTCCAGAAGAATCGCACCAGTGGCCACCTGCCACTGGAGAACGATATTCAGCATACAGTGCCAACTGCCATTTACAGCTGTCTCTCTAGTGGTTGAAGCCCCTCCTGTTTTTGTATTCGCTGTTTATTAAAAGCCATTGCTGCTCCTGGCTTTCTCATTGCTCATGATTGATGAGTGCCTTGAAGCAGACATGCAACAGGTGATCCTGTACTTGTCAAGCGAATGTTCTCATGCCACGGGTAGGTACCGATGGCTAGCCTGAGTGGTTACTGCTTCCTTCCATTGATTCAGGCTAACCTCTCTTGCTATAACTTATTTAGATTTTGTGGTAACAAAATAGGTTTAGATACTTCAAAAGGCCATTCTTTTCCTTCATTAGTACGCAGCTCTAAAATCACTTTATTTCATTGTCTACGCATGGCCCGTCTAGTCAAGGCTGTGGTTTTTCCAGTGGTCATGTATGGATGTGAGAGTTGAACTGTGAAGAAAGCTGAGCACCAAAGAATTGATGCTTTTGAACTGTGGTGTTGGAGAAGACTCTTGAGAGTCCCTTGGACTGCAAGGAGATCCATCCAGTCCATTCTGAAGGAGATCATCCCTGGGATTTTCTTTGGAAGGAATGATGCTAAAGCTGAAACTCCAGTACTTTGGCCACCTGATGTGAAGAGTTGACTCACTGGAAAAGACTCTGATGCTGGGAGGGATTGGGGGCAGGAGGAGAAGGGGACAACAGAGGATGAGATGGCTGGATGGCATTACTGACTCGATGGATGTTGAGTCTGAGTGAACTCTGGGCATTGGTGATGGACAGGGAGGCCTGGCGTGCTGTGATTCATGGGGTCGCAAAGAGTCGGACACGACTGAGCGAGTGAACTCAACTGAACTGAACTGAACACATGGCCCATGTGAGCTGAGAAGAGAGTCAATACTGAGAGAGTTAAAGCTTAAGGGCCCTATTTAGGCCCCTACGGGCCCTGCAATGTGGGAGACCTGGGTTTGATCCCTGGGTGGGGAAGATTCCCTGGAGAAGGAAATGGCAACCCTCTCCAGTATTCTTGCCTGGAAAATTGCATGGACAGAGGAGTGTGCAGGCTGCAGTCCATGGTGTTGAGAAGAGTCGGGCACGACTGAGTGACTTCAGTTTTACCCATGGCCCAAAATATCAACATAGCTAACAACTCCACTCAGACATTACTGGCCCTGTGCCTTTATGGTCCTTGTTTATCATTTCCTGAAAGTCTTCATAAGTAAGTGAAATGACTCAAGTAAAAATCTTTATCTTGTGTTTAAAACAGAGAGTAGGTGATGTAGCTTGCCATTTTCTCTCCATATCCTCCTTCACTTAAAGCAGTGACTCTATGTTGGAATCACACGGAGCCCTTTAAAAGATTCTAGTTACAAGCTAACTTGACTTAAAGTTGCCATTCAAACAATAAGAATAATGTTTTGCTTTATGTTGGTAACTAACCATAGTGCTCAGTTTTTAAACATTCATACTTTAAGAGTTTATAATAAGCTGAAGTTTTGCCTAGAAATACAGTGCTCTATATTGTGTCATGGATATGGAAATGATCACAAATAAGAATATATGTGATCTTACATATGGATAAAGGTATTATGAGATGGGGTAAAGGGTGGAAAATATACCAATGGTAGTCAGAGTCCATAACTGAATAGTCACTTACTCTGTCTTAATTGCCTCATCTCTAAAATCAGAAGGTTAAACCAGGTAGGTCTAAAAACCTCTGGCCTCTTTCTCTGATAATATGATCAGTATCACTTCATTTCTGAGGATACTGATTTCTCCACAGAGCTTGGTGGAAGGAGATGTTTAAACCCTCTGGAAATACTTTATTTAATCAGCATTACCCTATTAGTAAGACCATTTCTGTATATTTGTAATTATCAGATTGTGGCAATACAAAACAGTGTATTTTCTTTTCCTCTCCTCAATCTTGCCCCTCTTTGTAACAACTCATTCAGTAAGATAAAAAATTCCTTCTTTAGTTAGTAGTTGAATGGCTAAGCTACACTTATTAATTCAAATAAAGTGATTCTATAATTAATTACATAAATAACATAAGTATGAATTATGAAGAAAGATCATTTTCCTAGGTTGAATTTTTTAAGGTTAATAAAGATAGGTAAAGGTTAGGTTAAATGTTTTCTTAAACTACAAACTTTGTCACTTTAAATGTGAGTATTGGTTTGTATAAGTAATACGTATTCAATATAAATAATGTGGACTGTTAAGGAAAGCACAAAGAATAAATTAACTTACTGATATTCTAGCCATTGAGAGAGAAGCTCTTTTCACGGCTGGGCTTCTTTGCTTTCCAAATATGAATTGCTTTAAAAATAAAATAAAATTAGAAGCAAGTTACATATACAAGTTTTTAACTTACCTGTCTAAATTTTATAGTCTTTAGATATTATAGGAATAAGATTTTATTATTTTTATAATATGAAAATGCTATAGGTAATAACCAGTCCCTTAAACTTAAATATTTAAGATGTAGACCACAGTTTTAAGGGGCTGCAGAGCTGATATTAAAGCTAGTGATTTTTAGACCTATTGGGAATGAGGAAGACCAGGTTTCCTTGTGGGGATTTGAGATTCTCTTGGAGGACTATTCAGCGAGCGTCCTATCACCTTAGCTAACGTAAAGGGGATGCTATTTAAAACTAGTTTAAAAGGATTCCAGTCTGTTGCAGGATCCCCACGTACCATAAAGTCTCAGTGTCTGTGCCCCTCTTCTGTGGCTCACTTTGTCTCTACCTAGACAGCCAGGTAGTCTCAGCTCTCTGTGGTTCTCCCAAGCTAGACAGCTAGGTAGTCTCAGCTCTCTGTGGTTCTCCCAAGCTTGAGGCTGTCTGCGGCAGGACTTCCTAGCCTGGGCCTCCCATTTGCCTCCTGACCCCGAATGTAGTCATTGGTCTTTGAATCATGAAGACCTCGTGCCTCACAACTCGGAATGCGTGCACCTTGACCCCAGAGCAGCAGGGCTTTCATCTCTGGGGCATGGCAGTATCACACTTCTCCTAAGAGGTCAGTACGATAGCCTATAACTTAGAGAAGGGACCACTGTTGAGTTTTTCAAAATAAAGGTAGCACATGCCTTTCTTCATGCCTGTAAACATTTGGAGCAGGAAGGTGGTTATCCCCGACGCTTAGCATTTCCTGTATGTGTGTTGCCCAGGCTCAGATCTTAATGCAGTCCTTTCTGTTCTGTGCGTGAACCAGTCTGAAGCTGTGCATACAGCGCGTCTGTTTCCATTCCTGACCTTTCACGGTTGACCATCCTGAAACCTGCTGGTTTTTTCTTGACAGATTATAGAATTTTACTTTTTAGAGAATAATTCTTATTTCTTTTCAGTGAATTTATGCTAAGTCATTGATTTATATTGCTGTTTTGCTCTGTCTTTAAGTATAACTGATTTGCTCTGTTTTTAAGTCTGAAAGTTCAGCAAGTTGCTGTTTTACCGTTCATTTCATATAATTAAAATACGTTCTATGCAAACATCATGCTTAGTTCTCAGTTCACCTATTTTACATTTTTTAACATCAGTCTAAAGGCATGTTGCCTCTGTTTATTGGCCATGCAGTTTCTGTCATGTTGATGGAAGACAGCGATTACTACAGTTTACTTTTTATCTCTAGGTAGTCATGTACATAGTACAAAACATTATTTAATGAGGCTGCGACCAGAAATAGTAACTCCAGGGCTTTTCTCTTCTCTCCTGCTTTTCAGGGTGCTGGTTGCACAGCCCTGGTGGTAGCTGTGGTAGCAAGGAAGCTAGAACTTACCAAAGCAGAAAAGCACGTGCACAACTTCATGATGGACACTCAGCTGACAAAGAGAGTAAGTTACCACCCCTGCATCTCCAAGGCAAAGAGTCGTGTTTTTTCTTTCTTTGTTTTAAATCATTTTATATTGGGATATAGTTGATTTGCAATGTCATCATAGTTTCAGGTATACAGCAAAGTGATTTAGTTAGACATGCTCTGGGGTCTCCTCCTGATGCCAGTCCCCTAGTCTGGGGAACCCTACGTGGGTTCAGACCTTCACTCCTGTGGGAGAACGGAGGGAGAGACTCCTGTGATGTAATTATTCTTCAGTGTGAGGGTTGCCTACCTGTGGGGTATGGGACTGGACTGAATCACCAATGTGCCCCTCCTGCCATTTCATTGTGGCTTCTTCCTTTGGAAGGAGCATGTCTTTTTGGTAGGTTCTAGTCCTTTTTCCCTGGTGGCTTAGACGGTAAAGTGTCTTGCTTACAATGCGAGAGACCTGGGTTCAACCCTGGGTTGGGAAGATCCTCTGGAGAAGGAAATGGCAACCCACTCCAGTACTCTTGCCTGGAAAATCCCATGGACAGAGGAGTGTGGTGGGCTACAGTCCACGGGGTCACAAAGAGTTAGCTGGACACGACTGAGCGACTTCACTTAGTCCTTTTTAATGATGGTTGTTCAGCAGTTAGTTGTGATTTTGGTGTTTTTGTGAGAGGAAGTAAGCGCAGATCCTTCTATTCTGCTGTCTTGTACAGAGCTCTTGTTTGCTATCAGTGTTGGACAATAATAGTTTTACTTTGACATCTGAAGCTGAAATGACATGGTTTAAAGTGAAAGCATTCTTGAAGTCAGTTCCATTTTTTCACATGGAGACTAAACTTTTCCTAACTTTAGGTCAGTCAGGAAATAATTGGGAAACCTTGGTATTTACTCAAGTATAAAAATAGACCATATAAGTCTAATATTGTTGGGGTTTTGAATTAACTGCTATATTCCAGGGATCAGAGAGTTTTAAATTTTCATAATGTTCTTCCTTCAGCAAATCAGATGAAAGTTGTGTCTCTTCCTGCTTGGCAAACAACAAAAAAGACTTGTGTTCTCACTAATGTTGCCCTTGGGTTCCCTTTAAGGATCTAGATCTGAGAGCTAAGTGACCTTCCTTTAGTTTTACGACTAGGACTGATTTCCCCAAACTGATTAAGTTTTCTGATGTTAGTGCTTTCCTGTTGTAAGTTCTTATATAGATTTGATAAATTCCCTATCGATAGTATTGAATTATGGAGAAGGAAATGGCAGCCCACCCCAATATTCTCGCCTGGGAAATCTCATGAACATAGGAGCCTGGTAGACTCCAGTCCATGGGGTCACAAAAGAGTCAGACACAACTTAGAGACTAAACCACAACAATGTTGAATTCAGAGTCATATTGTTTGTAGAAAGCTTTTTCAGTAAAAAGTACTGTTCTACTTTCAAAATTCACAGTCTGCATCATGCTTATTGGGCTTCCCTGATGGCTCAGACAGTAAAGAATCTGCCCGAAATGCAGGAGACCTGAGTTTGATCCCTGGGTTGGGAAGGTGCTCTGGAAGAGGGCATGGTTATCCACTCCAATGTTCTTGCCTGGAGAATCCCCATGGACAGATGAACCTGGCGGGCTACAGTCCATGGGGTCTCAAAGAGTCAGACACAACTGAGTGACTAAACGCACACACACATCATGTTTATGATGCTTTAATTCTATTATCTCACTACTATTTCTTAAAAGTGAAGCTACTTTGCAATATTTCTTGTGACCAGAGTCTTTAATAGGTCTGAAAAAGACACTCAAGCAGGCTTGCTGACAGATCTATTTTTATAGGCAAAATGTCACTAAGTACAAGAGCAAATGTTAAGATGGCATTAGAATCAAACATAAATTTCCAGTTTATGAGAGCCATTCCATGACTATACTCAATACAATATATGAAAATAATAACCTTTTTGTGGTCCTCTCTGCATTATTTTATATAGTTATCAATGAATGTCATTTGTCATTGTTATCAATGAATGGAATTGATTTCTTTCTGTTTAGTTATTTATGGAATTTTTAAGTGGGCCCATCTATAATTTTTAATAAAGAAGGACCTAAAAGCCACACATAGTTACTAACATGACAGATTCAAAAGACAAATTCAGGGGTGCTCCTTATTGCTAGAGAAAACTACAACCATTCCCTGAAACACCGCACCAAAGTTTTCTGATGGGCAACAGGAGTAATAATGATCACAACATTCTGAAATCTTAATATGAATCTAAAGAAAAAGCAATATGAATGTTAAAAGATAGATTACTCTTGCAGGAAAAAATGTAACCTTCCAAGTCTTCCATGGTGTATCTTAACTATTTCCATTGAAAAGTATTCCCCATGCACAAAGTTTGAGGAACAATTTTATACCGAAATCTTATCTCTATGGGACTACATTCACCACACAAAATGCAATGTTTGAAAGTAGAACACCCAATTCACTGGGCACTAACATTCAGAGGACTGTCCTGTGTAGTTACAACCAATTTACACAACACACTGCAATTCAAAACGGGCCAGTGGCCCATGTAACCAGAATATTCTAAGAATTTCAAAAAGAAAGCATAATAGCGATAACTTACCAGTAAGCTTAGTGAGACAGGACTAGCTATTTAACAGATATCTAGCAAATCACCTTACAGAGACAGTTTGTTTACTGTGCTAAAGCTTTGGGAAATATATCACTATTACTGTACATTCAGGTCTGAACCAAGAGGAAATCTTGGCATTTGGCCCTCTGGTTACTTAAGTTTTGGAAAGAAACTTGAAAACAAGCAATTCTGAGAGCCCAGACATAATTTTTCAAGTCGCTAGATGTACCATGAAGGATGTCCACAGTGGGTGTTTCCAATCCTGTTAAGAATTCTCAATCAGATCCATAATAAGAACACTATTATACAGTTATGTAATTTTGTCTCTTGCAGGTTTCTCAACAAGTGAACAGAAATTCGAGAGGATTTACTTTGTATAGCTTTTATATCATGCTTGGCTACATATCCTGGTGGGTTGAAATACAAATGCATGGAGCCCTTGCCCTGCTCCATTCACCCCTGCCCCAGGTACCTGGTCTAAAGAAGAGCCAGGCTGGTGAGAAAGGTTGGTGCCCTAAGCACACCCATCTCTGCTGCTGCAGGGGCAGGGAGCACACGTCCTGCTAAGCTGCACAGACTTAGTGACCTTTGTTTCTCCATGGGCATCCTGGAGGTATCACCCATAGTATATGGAGCAACAGTTTACTGTAATTATCAGAATGAAAGTTAAGAAGGCTTCCTGCTTCTTAGAGCAGATTATGTTCCTTCCCTTGAATTTTGGAAGACACTCATAAAAGCCCCTGAAAGAAGAAGCAAGAAGGAAGAAAAAGAGAAAAAGACAGAAATATATAAGTTGAAAAAAAGTAGTAAAAATCAAAGGAAATCTATAAGCAAAGTAGCCTGTTATATAATGCTCTATGTATCTTGTAGGATTGAACAAAGCAGATATTCAGTTAAAGTCAATCAGCTATAAGAGGTTTTGTGGTTTATAAAGTATTGTTTCACTTAAAAATATATTTTACCTTAGTACCTATGACTTTAATATGTTGCTGATTCATCAGTAATTATAAAGTAATACGTCATGTCCTTTATACCTGCGAAGTGGGTTGGAGTCATCTGGTGACTGTTACTATTAGTCGGCCAAAAAAGTTCATTTGGGTTTTTCCATAATATCTTACAGAAAAACCTGAACTAACTTTTTGGGTACCCCAGTACTTTTAGTAGCATAAATTTCTTTGTTGTTATTCAGCCACTTAGTTGTGCCCGACTCTTTCCAAGCCCGTGGACTTCAGCATGCCAGGCTTCCCTGCCCTTCACTGTCTCTGTCCACTGAGTCCATGATGCCATCCGACCATCTCGTCCTCTGTCACCCCCTTCTCCTGCCATCAATCTTTCCCAGAGTCAGGGTCTTTTCCAGTGAGTCGGCTCTTCATATCAGGTGGTCAAAGTATTGGAGCTTCAGCACCAGTCCTTCCAATGAGTATTCAGGGTTGATTTCCTTTAGAATTGACTGGTTTGGTCTCCTTGCTGTCCAGGTGACTCTCAAGAGTCTTCTACAACACCACAAGTTTGAAAGCATCAGTGGTGTGGCATTCAGCCTTCTTCATGGTCCAGCTCTCACATCTGTACATGACTTATTGGGAAAACCGTAGCTTTGACTATTCAGACCTTTGTCAGCAAAGTGATGTCTCTGATTTTTAATATGCTGTCTAGGTTTGTCATACCTTTCCTTCCAAGGAGCAAGTGTTTTGTCAGAACCCTCAACTATAACTCATCCCTACTCCCCTCTAGGCATTCTTCTACCATCCCAAAAAACTTTTAAAATACATTAAGGATGAGCATTGGATCATTTTTGAAAATTTTATGGACTTAACCAATTTGACATTTACTCTTTGTAGATGAGAATCCAAACCAAAATCAGTTGCTATGTTCTGTTCCAAACACTCCTATGTTCAACTGCCATGTTTTTTCTCAGTACTCCTTACCTAGTTTTCTCGCTGCCTCGCCAGTCTGTGTTCTAAGTTCTTATTCTGTGTCTTGAGCTGATAAAACCAGGAAGGGAGGATATATCAGATCCCTTGCCAGTCTTCCAGGCAGTACAGCTGCTCAGAGAGCTGAGACCTCTAGTAAACAGCCCTTCTCCTTGCTAAGTGGGGAAGGGCCTGTCCCAACCCCAGACAGTGCTGGTCAGTCACTTCCCCTCTCCACTCTTTAAGGTCCTCCTACAAAGCTGAAGTCATCAAAACAGAAATATAGATCAATGGAACAGGATAGAAGGCCCAGAAATAAACCCACACCCCTGTGGTCAGTTAATCTATGACAAAGGAAGCGAGACTATACAATGGAGAAAAGGCAGTGTCTTCACTAAGTGGTGCCAGGAAACTGGACAGCTCCATGTGAAATAATGAAATGATAATATTCTTTAACAAAATTTACAAACAGCTCATGTATCTCTATATCAAAAACAAACAATCAAACTGAAAAAATGAGCAAAAGACCTAAATAGATATTTCTCCATGGTAGAGATACAGATGGCCAAGATAAACATGAAAAGATGCTCGACATCACTAAGTATTAGAGAAATGCCAATGAAAACTACAGTGAGGTGTCATCTCACACCAGTCAGAATGGCCATCATCAAAGAGTCCCAAACAGTAAATACTAGGCAGAGTGTGCAGAAAAGGAAACCCTCCTAGCCTGTTGGTGGGAATGTAAACTGGTACAACCACTATGGAGAGCAGTATGGAAGTTCCTTTCAAAACTAAAAACAGAGCTACATACGATCCAACAATTCCACTCCTGGTTTTATATCGAGAGAAAACCATGATTCAAAAGGATACGTGCCCCCAGTGTTCATCGTTTACAATAGCCAAGATGTGGAAGCAACCTCAATGTCCAGCAACAAATGAATGGTACATATGTACAATGGGACATTCCTCGGCCATAAAAAGAATGAAATAATCCCATTTGCAGCACCATAGATGGACCCAGAGATGATCGCACTAAGCGAAGCAAAGCAGACAAATGTCATATGATATTGCTCATATGCAGAACCTAAAAAATGATACAAATGAACTTATTTACAAAACAGGAACACACAGAATGAACTTATGGCAATCGAGGAGAAAGAGTGGATGAGGAGGGATAGACTGGGAATTTAGGACTGTCGTGTACACACAGCTGTGTTTCAAATAAATAACCAACAAGGGCCTACTCTATAGCATGGGAAATTCTGTTCAATATTTTTTAACAAAATAAATGGGAAAATAATTTGAAAAATAATGGATACTTGTATGGGTATAACTGAATCACTTTGCTGTACACCTGTAACTCACACATTACTGTTAATCAACTATACTCCAAATAAAAATTAAACAAAAGCCGGGTCCTCCAACCTGAGCAACTTAGACTATATTCAATTTCTTACCTTTACAAAGGATGTCAGTGTCAGATGGAAGAGCCTTCTGAACAGACTCCTACCTCTGTGAGGAAGAGAAATGTGTTTGCATAAGAGTGAGGATCCAAGCATTAACTGGAGCACCTTCTCACTTCACTGTGGGTGGTGGTGATGTCACTTAGATGCACTGCAGGTGTTCAGCATCCCATGTTACAGTCATTTTTCTGTTGGTTGGAGAATGTTCCCTGTGCAGAGTCTAATGAATATCCAAAGGAAGTCACAACTAAAAACAGCCTCAAGATACCAGCCATTTTCATAAAGTGGGTTCTAGCATTACAGTTTCACTCAAAAGAAAGCATTTCAGCACTAAGAAAAAGGATTCACCATCAGCCACCAAGGCTCATACTTTCTCTGCTAAAGTGGAAAAGTACATATGCCTACTTGGGCCATAGTTTTGGTAAATTATAATATTCTCTCATTGTAATTCTAAGTGCTGAAAAGTACTGGCAATAATTCTCTTTAACCTTCTCATGTTAGAGAAAACTCAAGTTCTACAATGTTAGCTAACCTCCTTGACCTGACTTGGTTGGTCCAAAGTCAAGGACTTAAAATCTGTTTCTGAAGCCCTTTTCATTGTTGTGTCTTTCCCCACAACACTGCCTTTAAAAAAAAAAAAAAAAAAACCTGTTTATTTCCTATTGCGGTATAGCCAATTAACAATGTTAGGATAATTTCAGGTGGACTGCAAAGGGATTCAACCATACATTGTATGTGTATTCACGCACATGTATCCATTCTCCCACAAACTCCCCTCCAATCCAGGCTGTCACATGACATTGAGCAGAGTTCCCTGTGCTATAGAGTTGGCCCTTGTTGATTATCCACTTTAAATACCTAATGTGTACATGTCCATCCCAGGCTCCCTAACTATTCATTCCCCGATCTTTTCCCCTGACAACCATAAGTGTGTTCTCTAAGTTTCTGAGTCTGTTTTATAAATACGTTCGTTTGTATCCGGTGTTTTTAGTTCATGTATAAGGGATGCCATACGATGCTTCTGCTTCTCTGTCTGATTTATTTCACTCAGAATGACAATCTCTAGGCCCACCCATGGTGCTGCAAATGATATTATTTCATGTTTAAAAAGTTGTCTTCCTCCACTCAGTCCTCCTTTAGCCTGCAGTTCTCCTTGTGAGACATCCTTTATCTACCATTCACAAGAATTAAATGGATTCACCTCAGAATAAATAGCTTATAACAAGCACAATTGAAAGCTCTGGGTCATCAGTTCTTGTCTTATGAACAAGAAAGAGGACTTGCAGGGATTTTTAAAGACGAGTCAAGAAAGCAAGTGATTGAAGTCTCACTAGGAAGTATCACACTTTCCATCAGCTGCAATAGGCTTTGGCAGTGTCACTGAAATCCTTTAGGTTTGTCCTGTCCATGTGAAACACAGTGTATTTAAATTACCAACAAAATCTTGACAACTTAGACTGCCTGTCAGTTGATTAAAGTGTGCTAACAAGCATGCCATTTGCCGAGTCACGCTGGAAAGCTGGATGACTGGGTCTCCTTGTACATTCAGCAGTGGGAACATGTCCTTCCTGTAGAGCACAGCCAGAAATGCTGAACAAGCTGCAAAGGACAAGGTTAACCTTGGCCTTCTGGCATCTTGCCTTTCTCCAGGGAAATGAAGAACATGGAGAGAACAGTTGCAGTACAAGGTGAAGAAAACAGTAGCTTCTTTTTTTTTTTTCTTCTATAAATGGTGAATGAAAGGTTCCTCAAGGAGGAGGTTAGCCCAAAAAAAGAGATCAGTAGCCCCACATATTTCAAGGTAAGTGTTCCCAGACAGGTATAGGTACTTTTCAAAGGGCACAGATTCAAGAAAACAATTTTGAGTTGCTAAGCAGAGCTAGAGCTTACCATGATCATCAGGCTAAAGAGCAGACCCCCAACCAAGCTGCAAAGGATTCTGCTCTGGAACGTATCACCAGCTGTGTGTGTTTGTTTTCCTAACAGGTGAAAAATGCAGCTGCCAATGTACTCAGGAAACATGGCTAATTTACAAAAATACAAAGCTAGTGAAAAAGATAGACCATGCGAAAGTCAGAAAGCATCAACGGAAATTCTTGCAAGCTATTCATCAGTAAGTATCATTCCTCACTTTCATTCTGCATTGGTATCTCTGGTTTTAATTCTTGCACCTACTTATTCTTCTTTCATGAGAGAGTGAAAAAGAGAACATTATCATGTTTGTTCCCAGAAGATATTATTTGGCATTTTAACAATTCCATAAATTTTCTTAGAATTTCATTTGTCAGTTCATTTTATGATGAAAAATCATTTATTTTGGGGAGAATAGCCACATAATATATTAATTAAAGTGTCTATTCAGGTTCTTTTTTTTTAATTAGAAGGAATAATTTCAGTTAAAATCTTGTTTTTACATTTATTTATTCATATAGTTTGCTCTAAGATGTTTAGTTTGTATCTAGTACAAAACCTTGAAAGAAATTTAACATTTTATGATCTACTTGGATTTTTTTAACATACTGCCAGACATCTTTATATGAAGGTAGTACATGCAATTGATTTAATACTTGAATTTTTAAATTAGTTTTTAATCAGGATTTGGGGGATTCTCTATATGCTACGTGTTCATTATTGATTTTAGAGTTCCTATAGGCCTTGCACTCTTCTGTCATTATTCAGACTTAATCCAAGCCACTGTTACTCAATTTGTTTCAGTCATTCATACCATTTTATTGTTATACCATCATAGGCTTTAAAGTACACATCTCTATCTAGTAAGTTTCCATGATAATTTGAAAGCACCAGGTCTTTCTCCCCCAGGCTGGCAGCATCGTTACCGTAAGTACATTATGTTGGTGTCAGATGTGATGTCATGCAGCCTTGCTCTTAATGCCATTTCCATATGGAGAAGGGTAGATGTATCACATTGATGGGTCAGAAAACTGGTTTTTCTCATGCAGCCTACCAGGGTAATCATGGAAAGGTAGGTAAATACTAGGTATCCAGATTAGAGAGTAAGATGTATTTTCTCAGAGCTAATTAGCACAGAGACAGGAAGTTCTGAGGTTGAAGTTTTCATTTAACTTATTTAGATAAGTCGTATGCATATTACACTTACATTCTGTGGAAAATCACCAAGCATTCATCTTCTACCTTTTCACTTGCCCATCCACTGCCCTTTTTAAAGAGGCAACACTGAAAATGTGGAATGTGTCTATGTCTATAGACATACATGCATTTCTACAGAAATTGCTCCCTTCCCTAATGAAAATAAAATCCCAAGTCCCTGAGTTCTAAAATAGGTTCTGCACGTGCAGCGGAGTAGCTGGTCTTCACTGCTGTCTCAGCAATCCACGCAGGTCCTTTCCCTCACTGCCACCAGCACCAGAGTGACGTTACTCCTGCTTCAGCTCTGTGACTTGACAGGACACACACAACTATGCATTATCCGCATTACAAAGCAAAGAATGTTAGGATAGTACTCTTTCCAAGTCTGGGGAAGCGGAAAAGTGAAAGAGAGGAACATTGTATGAGACCCAGCTCACAAGCAGGAGCTTGCTTCCTAGAGTCATAGTTAGCTACCTTTAAAGCTAGGCACTACACCTGGAACGCTTACCTGCACATTTTGATTTCTTGAGGCTTAGACCTCAAAGAGTGGGTCCCCTGAGTGATGCTAAGCTTTCACCTCCCCTCAAGAGTCACCTGATAAACTTTCCTGGTAGAGTGAGTGATCATTCCTACATGCCTCTCCAAACCATATAGCACAGTAACCTCAGGATTCATACAAGAGGTACACATGGTGTACTGCAGAGATTTCTTTCTTTGCACTTGAAAGTTTCGATACTAACCTATTTTGTTCGGATCTATTAAAAAGAAAACTTGCCTTTGTGTTTGTGAGAAGATGTAGCATCCTGGGATGAAAGGATGAGAGGTGACATGGAATTGAGCCAGTGGGTCAGTCTCTGGGTTCAGCAATCACACATCCCATTTCCTCTGGGATTGATTAGCATCCCTTCCTGCTAGTGTACCGTGTCTCCAGTATATAATGAAATGTGACACTTGCCTTTGATGGCATTGATAAAGTTTCATAGAACCAAAACAAACGCTTTGACAATTTTCCTCATACTTCTGTAGCCATATATAAATGGTGGTTATTTATATATTTATAAAAGTTTGTCATAGACCTCTGAAGCTCAGAATACATTCACACTCAAAACATTGGGGGACAACTTAGGGATATCCATTGTAAAATTGTTTTCAACTTTGCTGTAGGTTTGAAAATTTCTATAATAAAAAAGCAAAAAAATTTGGGGAAACTAAGTATAAAAGCTGTTCCTAAGCAATTGGTGTATTGCAACAAGACGTACTGACCTGATGTGAAGGGTTTCATGGTATAGGTGTCATGTGTCTTTCAGCATGCTGCCTTTGGGCAGAGGAAAGCCACACGTGATTCTTCTGCCTCTTTCAAACATTTCTCATTGTTTCTTCTGTAGCTGTGTGTACTTCTAAAGCAGATGAGCTTCAAGCAACTCAAAGATAAATTGTTTTGTAAATTAGTCTTGGGACTATGGGGTTTCCTTTGAGGTGGGAGGGTCCTTACAACTTTGTGAAAAGTAGGCGGGCTGGGTGGGGCTAGATTATTCTAATTATGCATAATTACCTTTCATTTGATCTTAGTGAGTGAAGTCATAAAGGAAAGCACACAGGGCTCGATTCCTACGGGCATGGCCTTTGCTGCCTTCTCTGCCCAGCCTTGTCCATCAGCAGCGGGGGAAATCGGACCTTGCCAGTTGAGGAAAAGTGCACCCATTCATTTACTAGAGCTCTCCTGGCCTCTGCTCTCCTCTGATTTGTCCTGAGAGCTTTGCAGTAGCTCTGTCCCCTCTACGAGCCTCCTCTGTCTCAGCTCTCCTCCTCTTTCCCAAGCCTCGGGGCCTCTCTGCTGGACACAGGACTTTCTAGTCTCCGATGGACGCCTAACTCTGCAGGCCTGTGTCCTCTTTTTAGGACCCTGTCTGTCTTTGGGGATCGTCACTTAGTGCCATGAAGTATTCTGTTTCTGTAACTTTTACCACTTTCTCTGGTATCAACTTTACAGCTTCTTATTCTTATATCTCAGCTAGAGACTCATCAATTAACATGCACTTGTCTCAAAGCCAAGAAATCCAATAATTTCTGTAACAGAGACTGTTAGATTACCCACCTTTCAGAAAACCAGGCTCCCCAATAGCCCCGACTTGGAAACGATGTAACCCCTCCAAAAAAGTGTAATCTGTTGTTCAGAGTAGTATCCATTTAACTATATCCTATTCATACTAGGCAAAAACGTCTCCTATTTTACTTGAATGTCTCATTTCAAAGAGGCCAAGATGACTTGATCCAAGTTCTTCCTTCCGAACTCTAGTTCCGGAGGAAGCTTTGTGCTTTCAGGTGGGGGAGTACAGTAGCAATGCAGAAGGGTGATGACGTAATGGAATAGTGTTTCTCTCTGATCAATATGCCCAAATCCTGCAGAATCTTAACAGGACCTTCCAGCTAGCGAATCGAGCCCCCTGTGCACACTGAACACCACTCTGTGTTGTTTTGTTCCAGAATATTTTACAGTTTCTTTTCTTTTGTTTTGTCTTTTTATTTCAACAAAATGAAACATAGAGCGCGGAAGTAAGTTGTGTGAGCCGCTCCTTTGAGCATTTGCAGAATTTCCTGCCGGCTGCATGCATCCAAGCGGACCCTCTATTGTGAATTTTAGTAGTCTGATTGCTGCTGTGGAAATGTGTTCCAAAATCATGATATTTTCCTGTGATAAGTGAAGTTCACCAGGAAGAAATCAGCATATGTTTCTTATTCTTCTTTTTGGGTGGGGGGAGAAGTGAAATACACACCTGCATGTTACCTTTTACTCTGGCAGCTGCAGCTCCCGTAGGCTCTTTGTACCAATTCTACTCTTCAGGCAATCTAAGTGGCAACACGGCAAGATGATTGAAGTTCAAGGCTGCTCTACATCAGCTTTCCAGATTAGCAGAAAATACAATGGGCAAAATTCTACTGTCAGAGGCATAATAGAATTAGCCAAGAGAAGTATGTTGTGTGGAAGGGGGAAGCAGCCGCCTCAGCCAGGGGCCCAGCACCGGCCCTGCTAGCCGGCTTGCAGAGCTCACAACTGTTCTGTCCTGACCCGATACTGGAGACTTCCCATCTGGTGGCCCCAAACTTCAAGTCATTCATGTGCCGACTCAGCTATGACTTCCCTAAATGTGAAAAGAAAGCTTGATATAAATCCCTGTCATAAATGGATTTAAAAATATGTCACTGCCAGCAAGGAGAGAGAGGTAACAGTAAATTGGTTGACACCTGAGCCACTGGTATTGAACTCAAGCCACAAGCTGTTGCCTGCAGAGAGAGCTCTGAGCTGAGATTCTGCTCTCTCTTTAAAAAACGGGGGGGAGGAGGGGGAGAAGAGCAGGTGTTAGGAGATAAAAACAGGATAGGACTAGCCCAGGAGATTTTTCTCATAATAATTCAAGAATTGGAAGAGAACTAAAGGGAATAACTCTCTCTCCATCTGGTTTAGTATTTTTCAATGTCTTGCTTGAGTATCACTTAGTCATCTAGAACACCTCCATTGGTATAAATCCAGCCCTTCAGAAAGAAAATCCCAATCTAACACTCTTCTTTTTACACACAAAGAAACTGAATGTCAGGTTAGGGCTAAGTAGCATAGAGTCTGTGTCTGACACTGTTAAATTTTCTCTAGTACTCTTCTCTAGACTGACCCACACCTGTTTGAAGTTGGTTTGCTTGTGTTTGGGTTTTGTGTTGTTGTTGTTTTTTACACTTTTTAAAAGGCACACATCAAGAACTGCAACCCTTTTGAGTACTTAGAGAAACATTTCGCAACAACATATTAGATTTAAATATGTGTTTGTAGATTTCTTTTAGACTGAAACATATTCCATTACTATAATAACATAAAAGGAGCCAGTTAAATTAGTTCTAAGTCTTCTAATAAAGAAACACATAGTAACAACCACAAGATCTGACCTTAACCTGTTTGAGATTGGTAGAGATCGTGTGGGAAGCAGGTGTCACTTACACGCTCACTGGCAGGAGGAGCTGTCTTTTCACTACGGACAGATTTGGTGGCATATTGAAGATCCATATTTCAGAACAAAATCACTGAGCATCGTGAACATGTGTTACAGAAATCTCCCTGGCAGTAAAATCTTGCCCTGTGAATTTTTGTATCCCTTTCGGCCAATTACCTTTCATTGAAATTGGGAAATAATCAAGAATATATGCTCCAGCATTAACACTATACTTTGTAAAATGACTTGTCACCAGAGTAATAAGGTTAGCATGGGTTTTCACGAAGTAGCTTGGAGGCCTGCTTCTCTTGGAGCATGGCTTTGAATTGTTGACTTAGAGAGAAGAGACTGCTTTTCTCTGGTTGGAAAATCTTAATTTCTTGCTAGGTAATGAGCACTGAATAAATATATGTTGAAATATTACTGTCACTAAGTTGCAGCATAGTAAGTACTCATTCAGAATTTTTTTAAAAAGGTTTTATGACTGTCAATCAGATATACTCAATGTTATTTAAAAGTTAACTTTACAAGTAGAAGAGATACCATCTGTCAGACACTCTAATTGTCCTGTGACTTTTATCTACAATAAAAAGTGAAGGGAAATTCTCCCAAGGAAACAGTCTGGCATCCCTTCAAATTCAGTGGCAGTGTAAAAGTCAAGTGAAATAGATACAATCAATGAAGAATAAGAGAATTATGTGTTTTGAGTTATCTTGCTGCTGGTTGAATAAAAGTTTTCTTGTTGCTAACGAGAATCTCACTTATCACTGTGTTTCATCAGGTTCAAATACCTAACCCAATCCATTTCAGACTAAACAGGGCTAACACCTGTATCTAGTCACGTAGACATAGGAAGGTGCTCGTGCGCCAACACTGATAAAATTCCTGTTGCTTTGCATATTTCTTCCTATGTCTATTTGTCACGATACTGGGGCTTTAAGGAATGTTTTGGCTTTTCTCATATGGTTAAATCCTTATGAGCCTTTCTCAATTCAACTTTGACTCCCTGGTAAATAGTTGTCCTAAGGACACCTTCTCTCTCTCTCTCTCCCTTCCTTTTTGCGGTATTGGGGAAGCATGCTTCTCATTGTACCAGATACATAACCAATTGGGACTTTACCCCCAAATATTCAAGGCATTATTCATGCAGTTATTTGCTCTTGTCAATTTTGTGCATGCTCTTTGGAAGGCTTATGATAGTCTCAGAAAATTAAAAAAAAAAAAAAAAAAAAACTTTCTGACTTCAGATTCTGTCTTTTAGATTGAGAAGTGTAAAAATGGAGCAGAGGAAGCTGAACGACCAGGCGAACACCTTGGTGGACCTGGCGAAGGTGAGCTTGGGGTCTCGGCCCCCATATTCGGACATGTTGGAGCTAACCCCTGCACACGATACCACTTCAGGAGGCGGACACTCCAAAGACATTTAACCAGTCAAACCAGAAGACTGTACTGACGTGACGGCCTGGCTTAGAGGAATCCTTCTAAGATTCTTGCTTAGTGTGTACTTTCCCTCTACACATGTTCAACCCCATTCTAAAAGCTTCGCTGCTTACAGGGACTTGAAGTTCAGTTAGAAATATAATTGAGCTATGAGACAATACCTTTGGGATGCTTATATGTAGCTTAGTCTCATCCCTATGAGAGCAGAGCCAGATCTTGGGTTTTACTATAAGGTTCAAGGCTAAATGGGGCTTCCCTTCTGATTTAGCTGGTAAAGAATCCGCCTGCAGTGTGAGAGACCTGGGTTCAGTCCCCAGTTGGGATGATCCCCTGGAGAAGGGAAGGCTACCCACTCCAGTATTCTGGCCAGGAGAATTCCATGGACTCTGTAGTCCATAGGGTTGCAAAGAGTCAGACATGATTGAGCAACTTTTACTTTCAAGGCTAAATAGAACTCATTAATGAATCTTTTTACCTGTTTGAAACAACAGGCTTTCTGTCCTGCTCCGTTGATCTCTGTGTCTTCACACTACTTTTGTAAAGTACACTAAAGGTCCCCAGTTCTTATATCACATTTAGATGTTTTATCTGCTTTATTTTGGCCGTTCCTCTCCAGTGAACTGTACTTCAAAATATGAATATTTTTCAACAATGACAACATTCCTTTCCATGTTCTAAATTTTAAAGGAGGCATTAGAACAGCATTTATGTATGTGTTGAGCCTGTTAACATGAATGCTTTGAAAGAGGCAGTTCTCAGTCAGACCTGTGTTCTGCTGTTTGTTTGCTGTAACAACTATGTCTCTTACAAGGCCCCCATTATATTCTTCAAAAATTATACCTATCTGTCCTAGAGTCATTAATTAAATTCATTTTAGTCAGTTCAGTTCAGTTCATTCTCTCAGTTGTGTCTGACTCTTTGCAACCCCACGAACCACAACACACCAGGCCTCCCTGTCCATCAGAAATACATACTGTATAAATATGTTGCAGTGGATTATTTGATATCTTATAAACAGAAGTGAAGTATTTAGTGACTTACCCCTAGGAGTAAGATTTACATCTATTCATGGCAAACAGATGGGGAAACAGTGTCAGACTTTATTTTGAGGGGGCTCCAAAATCACTACAGATGGTGACTGTAGCCATGAAATTAAAAGACACCTACTCCTTGACAGGAAAGTTATGACCAACCTAGACAGCATATTAAAAAGCAGAGACATTACTTTGCCAACAAAGGTCCGTCCAGTCAAGGCTATGGTTTTTCCAGTAGTCATGTATGGATGTGAGAGTTGGACTATAAAGAAAGCTGAGCGCCAAAGAATTGATGCTTTTGAACTGTGGTGTTGGAGAAGACTCTTCAGAGTCCCTTGGACTGCAAGGAGATCCAGCCAGTTCATCCTAAAGGAAATCAGTCCTGGGTGTTCACTGGAAGGACTGATGCTGAAGCTGAAACTCCATTACTTTGGCCACCTGATGCAAAGAACTGACTCATTTGAAAAGTCAAAACTGACTCCTAGCATCGTTCCTGATGCTAGGAAAGATTGAAGGCAGGATGAGAAGGGGATGACAGAGGATGAGATGGTTGGATGGCATCACCGACTCAGTGGGGTAAACTCCGGGAGTTGGTGATGGACAGGGAGGCCTGGCGTGCTGCAGTCCATGGGGTCACAAAGAGTCAGACACGACTGAGCGACTGAACTGAAGTGAACTCCTAGGAGATCATGTATCATTCATTTAAGCTGGGCAGCACATATATATGAGGCCTGAAGATGTGCTCAACTAATGTTTACACCCGCAGTTCTCACTGGGACACACTGAACAAAGAAGGAGCAGGTTCTTATTATCATTCCTATATCGAGTGATAAAAGAAATTGGGTATTTTTATGAAAAAATAAAAGATGTCACTTGAAAATAATATATATAATATATATCATTTCACTATAATATATACTATTATATGTAATAAATATACACTTAAAGTAAAATTATATATCTGAAAGGCAAAATGCTGTGTCTTTCAGTTACTTCTTTAGTGCCATGCTTATTAGTGTTGCAGGACTTTCCATGACATAAAGAGTTTAGTATTTGCTGAATGAATAGTCTCACATAGTCTCAAGACTGCACAGTAAACATAGAGTTAATGAACTGTCTTCCTGGCCAAACCCAGGGAGGTTTGCTTGTGTTCTGAACAGTAACTTCCTTATTCAGTAAGTTCATTTATCATCACTAAGAGGTGGTTAAACAGGATAAGAACATACATTTTAGAGGGAATATGATAGGAGGGCAGGCTTAGCCACAAAGGTCTGAGGCTTGGGAAAGCCTGCAGTGGGCTAAGGTTAATGTCGCCAGCCTTCCTTTCCTGATCACCCTCTTCCCTCTCTGGTTCTGAGCTGATCAGCACAGAAGTCCCCTTTCCCTGTCTCTTGTCTCCCTATTTCCAGCACTATAACTGGGAGTCAGTTATGAATACGCTCTGATCAGGACAACCAGTTGCAAAATTCACTAGGATACCAAAAACATTTTCATATTTCAAACAACTTAGTTCTAATTAAACCATAGCTAACAAGGTGGATTGGTAACTTTAGTATCTCCTCTAACATTCATTCTCTCGCGCTGCTGCTGCTGCTGCTGCTAAGTCGCTTCAGTCATGTCTGACTCTGTGTGACCCCATAGACGGCAGCCCACCAGGCTCCCCCATTCCTGGGATTCTCCAAGTAAGAACACTGGAGTGGGTTGCCATTTCCTTCTCCAATGCATGAAAGTGAAAACTGAAAGTGAAGTCACTCAGTCATGTCCGACTCCTAGCAACCCCGTGGACTGCAGCCCACCAGGCTCCTCTGTTCACAGGATTTGCCAGGCAAGAGTACTGGAGTGGGGTGCCATTGCCTCCTCCTATTCTCTTGCTAGTTATCTATTTGACCCAAAGGAGAGCCTATAATTTGGAAAATAAGGCAGCAAAAAGATATTTAGGCATTTTCTAATTGCTTTAAGTTACTAAATTACTTGATCAAATCAGTTTGTCCTAAACTTCATTCATATTCCAGTCAAAATGTCTGCTATATCCCAATACCATCTGCACTGTTATGTAGTGTCCTTTAAAATCAGCTTGTTTTTTACAATCAGCCTTGCCCTAATTAGTATTACATGTTACAAAATGTATTTGACATGCTAACTTTTCTAACAGCCCTTAAAGTATGTACATAAATATAAAATCAAAACATGTTTGTCTCTCCACACACCGCTTAAAATCCTTGCACATACCACCAGCAATACCTGAGCACCATTTTCTGCAACTGGATCAAGTAAATTCCTAAGATCTTACTCTTCTAAGTCCTGGCATCGAACAGACACACCAGATTTGTTTGGCCAGGTCACGTGTTCAGTAGCTGACACCCCCGTTGCACTGCAAGTTGCCAGAAGGAGACCAGCCCTCAAGCTCTGATAGCTGGCTAGTCTGCTTCCGGGGCAATGTAATTAAACCTTCATTCTCTGTCTCTCTGTTCTTCTCAATCTTGTTTTCTAGACCCAGAACATCATGTACGACATGATTTCCGACCTAAATGAAAGAAGTGAAGACTTTGAGAAGAGGATCGTTACCCTGGAAACAAAGTTAGAGACTTTGATTGGTAGCATCCATGCCCTGCCTGGGCTCATCAGCCAGACCATCAGGCAGCAGCAGAGAGACTTCCTCGAGGCTCAGATGGAGAACTATGCCAAGCACGTCCCCTACGATGCTGAGCGGTCCCGGTCCTCGTCCAGGAGGCGGCGGTCCTCCTCTACAGCGCCACCAACTTCATCAGAGAGTAGCTAGAAGAGAATCAGTTAACCACAAAATAAGACTTTTTGCCATCATATGGTCAATATTTTAGCTTTTATTGTAAAGCCCCTATGGTTCTAATCAGCGTTATCCGGGTTCTGATGTCAGAATCCTGGGAACCTGAACACTAAGTTTTAGGCCAAAATGAGTGAAAACTCTTTTTTTTTTCTTTCAGATGCACAAGGAATGCACCTATTATTGCTATATAGATTGTTCCTCCTGTAATTTCACTAACTTTTTATTCATGCACTTCAAACAGACTTTACTACTACATTATATGATATATAATAAAAAAAAAGTTAATTTCTGCACACATTTGGTCACTCGACATTTCTAAAGGCTTACTTTTCACATTATTTTCAAGGTAAAATGATTGATTATCATCTAACGCACTTTGATCATTTTTATTTCTGAAAGTTTGGCCAGGCAGAAGTCTTTCAATTACTCCGTAGCTCTTCACTAATATCTTCTCTCATTATGAAATATTATAGTCAAAACTGTTTGACCTGGCCAGCTTACCATTCTTTGAGTTCACATGTCATTTCTATTTAATTTTGTTTCTAAATTATGTGGAAACTGAGACCGTTACATCAAAACCTATAATATGAACTAGGGACACCGATGCTTTCAAGAATTATTTTATTCCTAGTTTACCAGCAAATTTGCTTAAAGAAAGTATCAGGGTACACTGCTGTCTATCAACTAATGATGCAGAATTTTAGATGTACACTACTTATTTCATCTCTCCCCATGAGAGGCCCATGGTTCACTCTGTTTGCATTATAAACATATATGTTCATATACATATGTCGTTGCATAGCTCCTAATAGCATAATCAACACAAATGAGCATAACTCTAGCAGATGGTCAGTCTGTACTCTTGGTCTGTGCTTACATGTTTGGTACTGGGAAGTGAGTGGCATCTGCTAAACTTCAAAAGTTTTAGCATGCTTGTTTCACGGCTGTAAGATCAGGTTCTGTGAAAAGGAACTCGATATTTATTGGTGCAAATACATCTCTTTCCACAATTACTCTAAAAATGCAGTGAGTTTGGGAAGAACCACCTTTGAGGTAATAGCAGTTTGGATTTCCTTAACCTGGTAGTCTCTGGAGCCTAGGAAGAGCTATTGGGGGTAACATGACAAAAACCAGGCTTCCCTTGGACAGCTCTGAAGCTAGTCCTCTTGGGCTGGCTTACCCCTAAAAAGACTCCTTCATTTTCAGAGAAGTCTGCCTTTGCCCTCTTCCCCTTGATTCTACACCACACCTTTTGGTGTCTGCCTTATGAGACAGCCTCCAAGTGTTTTTCTTAACACAAAACTAGAGCTACATATTTATCAGCTTACATAATTCAATGGATAAAATCACTTTCATAACTATTTTCTATAATTGATACAAAAATTCAAACGTTTCCATTCAAGATCAAGGACGTAAATAGATGATTCTTTCAGACTGCATGAGAATTACTTACCATTTATTACTCAAGCAGAGTGACTGAAAATAAAGCTCTTGCACACACCTTATATATTTCAGTGTAGAATGAAGACAAGGTTTGCAAATAAGTAGAACTATTAGAGTGTTGCTTATGGGAACAAACTGCTGAGTTAAATGAACTCCAGATTCCTGCTCCAGTAGGATTTCTACTTCATGGATGAAGTAAGAAAAGTTTACTTTGGGTAACATACAAAAATGCATCAAGTGTTAGGTATAAACACTGGATGTAAGAAAGAAACTGAAAAATGATTAATTCTTGTGATTCTTGCAGTTCTTATCTAGTCTACCTCTGTGACTGAAAACCGTAGTAGCAGATAATTAAGTTTAATTATCATTTAACTGATCAATTAGCACCACCATCCCAGAATACTAGCAGACAAGGGCAAAACTAATACATTGTTCCTCTTTTTGAAGAAGACAGCAGAGACATGAGTTTTAATTTAGATTTCATTGCCTGGTGTTTATTCACTGGCTCCTTTAATTGTCCCTCATGGAGGATGTCATTTAATTCATTTTTTCCTATTTCTTTATGCAAAGTATATGCAGACCGGTCATGATTAAACAAAAGTATATGGTCTTTTGTTTCTGTATTTTAAATAATACCAAATATCCACAGTTTGGAAGAGGAGGCGAGAACCCATCTGTTGCATAGAATTCGTGGCCAGTGATCTGCTGAATGAACATAACTCTACCTGATGTTACCAAGCCTTTCCGCACATGGCATTGAACATGAAGCAAGATCCTCTGAGGAGACCTTAGATTAGTCTTTAGTGAGCTCTATAACTTCTCTAGTTTACACTCTTGTTTTCACACATTTCTAGTGATAACTGAATGTGTTACACTCCGACCTACCACGCCCTAGCCTCTCTTCTCTACAGCCAATAGCAGAACATAAAACCACCGCCGATCACTGTGAACGACAACGGCGCCACCTTCCTCAATACTCTTCTTCATCTCCCCTACTTATACAGTGTCCTGAGTTAGCCACTAGAAAGAAGATTCCATGCTCTTAAAAATCATCAACCAAAGTCATAACAAGTAGTAGATCTAGAAAATTTTATATGCTTTCTCCCTAATGTCACCTCCACTGGCAACTGTTTTGCCAGAGACTCTCCATCAAAGCATCTGCAATAATCAAATAATTCTATTCCAAACCAATATGGAAACTGGGATAAAAGTCTGTTGGTTGAGTTGCAATCAAATCTTGAGAGATGAAGTTTTACAGCCCTGTTATTCAACTTTGCTCAATCTTGAAAAGTAGAATGAAAAAATGGAAAGAGGAGGTTAAAAGTCAGAATTGAGTTTAGAACTGAATTCTTGCTAGTTCTGAGTACTTGAGCACCCTTAATCCTTCTGAGCCTCCTTTTCTCCTTTTCCTCATCTACAAAATGAGTATAAAAAGACACAGATATCAGTGGAGCTCTGTAAATCCTAGTGTCTATCTTAACAAATGACAGTAGGTATTTTTAATGTTATTTCCAATATAACACAACAAATATCAAACATCCCATTGCCTATCTTTTAAACTTTTAATACCTCATAGTAGAGGTTATGAATTCTTCCACTCACCTAGTTAATTCTGAAAACAAGTACTGAACGATGGATTCATTTATTGATTTTCCGATCCTGTAACTCTTTTTAAGTGATCCTAGAATGTGTGTCTGTGTGTGTGCGCTTGCTGAGTTGTGTCTGACTCTTTGCGACCCCATGGACTGTAACGCACCAGGCTCCTCTGCCTATGGAATTTTCCAGGCAAGAAATACTGGAGTAGGTTGCCATTTCCTACTCCAGGAGATCTTCCCAACCCAGGGATCGAACCCATGTCTCTTATGTTTCCTGCCTTGGCAAGCGGATTCTTTACAACTTGCACCACCTGGGAATACCAATCCTAGAATACCAACAGGTGTATTGCATGTGTGTGGTGTGTGTGTGTGTGTATATATATGCATGTATATATGTGCTTTTTGTGGGTCTGTCCTTTCTTCTTGCCTTCCCACAGAATCTCTTCATAAATATGATCCAGAAACATAAACAGTGCTTGTGCCTTGTGCTTAGGACTTGGAATACTTGATTAGGTGTGCTGGTGGGGTCAATCAAGACAGACCAAAACCATGCCTTTAGTTCAGGAGCCTTAACATACTTCTCCCTGTCTGTGTAACCCTCCCTGAAATAGTGTGTGCATTCTAGCAAAATTGTCAAGTCAAATTCAGAGAAAATTATCAAACTGGTTGTTTAACAGATAGTGTTCTGGAAGACGTGAGGCTTGAAGCATCAAAGGTATGACACGAGGAACACCTCTCCTGGCTGTCACTATTGCAAGAGGCCCTGATGGGCATGCTGTATTTCAGTTTCCTGGGCAGTGATGCTTTCTAAAACTTACTGAAGTCAGCGAGCCCAGAAATGGAAAACATATCACAGGTATTGCTTAAAACATATCACAGGTATTGCTTATTTTGAACTGTTAGAAATACTTTGAATTTTTCCGCCCAGACCTGTCCTTTTCTCCACTTACAGGTTTTGCTCTGACCCAATGTTCTTGGCATTCCCACATGGTATTGGGGGTGGGGAGCAGCTACAAGAGGAATTAGAAATGTGGGATTGCTCATCCTGTAGTGTTAGAAGCTCTGGATTGGAGCTGGTTCAGCTTCAGATCCAGATAAAGGCTGAGTGTGAGAGAGGCAGTGGTCTGTGGACTGCAGCCAAGTGCAAAGCTGAATAGAGGGTTTCCTCCTCTCCCATCTCCCACTTTCTAAGTAACTTGCCTCCTCTACTCCTTGATAGGGAAGCAGCTCTGGCCTCTCACCAGAGCCCAGTTATTCAGTTGTCAATTTCCCTGAGGTCACCTACCGTGGCCAAAAAAGTATATATAATGGGGGTGGGCAGTGAAACTCAGTTCCCTCAGTCAAGGCAAATGAATGGAAATTTTGGAGGACTTTCACTCAAGGGGAAAATGCACATGTGCTGTGGGACATTTTGTGGCTATGAGTGGCAAGGGATTCAAACAGGTCACAGAACAACCTGGCTGGTCACCCATGTCCTGAGGCAAAGGCACCTACCACCTCTGCTGAAACCGGGCAGCTCCTAAGCTCTTAGTCACACAGGCCAGCACTGCACACACTTGTGAGACTGTAGCCATCAGCCCTCCTCAGATGGAAGGTGAGAGATGGGACATGACAGTAAAATGAAGGTGCCATCCGTATCTTCTGTCAACCCCCAAAGAAATCAACCGTGAGTATTCATAGGAAGGACTGATACTGAAGCCGAAGCTCCAATACTTTGGCCACCTGCTGCGAATAGCCGGCTCATCAGAAGAGACCCTGATGCTGGGAAAGACTGAAGGCAGGAGAAGGGGGTGACAATGAGATGCTCGGATGGATCACCGACTCAATGGACATGAGTCTGAGCAAGCTCTGAGACATAGTGAAGGACAAGGAAGCCTGGCGAGCTGCAGTCCTTGGGCTTGCAGAGTCAGACACGACTGAGAGACTGAACAACAGCAACAGTATCTTCACTGTAAGGGAAGGATTGAAAGTGCTTCAGGAAGAAGACGTTTGGCACGTCGCCCAGCAGAAATCTAACAGCTTGCGGTCGTAACATGCCGGTAGCAGTAGTGTTAGTCGCTCAGTCGTGTCCAGCTCTTTGTGACCCCATGGACTGTAGCCCACTAGTCTCCTCCGTCCATGGGATTTTCCAAGCAAGAATGTTGGAGTGGGGTGCCATTTCCTCCTCCAGGGGACCTTCCCAACCCAGCGATCGAACCCACATCTCTTATATCTCCAGCATTGGCAGGCAGGTTCTTTACCAAACCTACATTATTCTGGGATTTCCCAGGTGGGGAAGTGACTAAGACCCTGCATCCCAAATGCGGGGGGGTCAGGGTCCAACCCCTGGTCAGGAAGCTAGATCCCACACTGCAACTCAGGATCCCACTGCTGCTGCTGCTGCTAAGTCGCATCAGTCAGGTCCAACGCTGTGCAACCCCATAGACGGAAGCCCACCAGGCTCCCCCGTCCCTGGGATTCTCCAGGCAAGAACACTGGAGTGGGTTGCCATTTCCTTCTCCAATGCGTGAAAGTGAAAAGTGAAAGTGAAGTCACTCAGTCGTGTCCGACTTTTAGCGACCCCATGGACTGCAGCCTCCCAGGCTCCTCCATGCATGGGATTTCCCAGGCAAGAGTACTGGAGTCGGGTGCCATTACATCACAACAAAGATCGAAGATCCCACATGCCACAACTAAAACCTGGTTCTGCAAAATTAATGAATATTTTAAAAAAAAAGTACGTTTTTCTGTCTCAAAGCCCACCATTTTCACCATGCCAACAACCAATCCTTTAAGGAGACTAGAGCAGATGCAGCCTGTCTTCAGTTGTTACACATATCATGTGATTGCATGTCACCTATCGCCCCTCTTTCTCATTCATTCTCACTTTCATTCAGTTACTGTTAATAAATGCACCTGTTAGGTCGAACATTCATAGTTTAGTGGCCTTAGGGAATATAAGCTCAAAATTAGCCTTTCTGTTGGATAAAATCACTGTGGCTGCAGTCCATGGGGTCGCTAAGAGTTGGGCACGACTGAGCTGTTTCACTTTCACTTTTCACTTTCATGCACTGGAGAAGGAAATGGCACCCCACTCCAGTTTCTTGCCTGGAGAATCCCAGGGATGGGGGAGCCTGGTGGGCTGCCGTCTATGGGGTCACACAGAGTTGGACACGACTGAAGCGACTTCACAGCAGCAGCAGCAGCAGCAGCAGAGAGAGAACTGACAATCCCTGGATAAAAGACTTTAAGTGAGTCAATATTTTTCTTTTTGAGTTTGCAGGGGAAATAATATCCACTGTGGGGAGAGGTTGGAATTCCTTAAATACGACTTCACTGGGCCACTTTCCATTTTCTTTTTCTCTCTAAAAGCTTAATGTTAATACTACTTGTATATGATCTAAAATAAGTCTAGGGAGTTTGAGGATTATAATTCACCTAACAGAGAACACTGACGACAAAGGTGTCATTGCTCTTCAGTCAGGTTGCAGTGGGGGAAAAAAAGGTAAACATAATCATTTCTAGCGATTGGTCTATAGCTGCATGTGAAGTCCTTGATAGAGACTCCTGTTCCTGCTTTTTCTAGAAATAGTCACATTAATAGGATATCTTTTGATATCAATAATAAAGAGAATCTAAAATTGGTTAAAAAGCAGTATTTTTTTAATTTGAAGATTAAATATTTAGAGGAAAAACCTTTGCAAAAGTATTTAATGAAAACTTGTTTATAAAAAGGAGAAAAAAAGTGTAACATGGGTCTTCATTCTTGACCTTGATGATTAGAAAACTATACATTAAAATGATTTTGGAAGAAACAAACAACAATAACCAAAAAAAAAAAAAACCAGCAAGAAAGCACAAAGCAAGGAGTCCAAAGTAAAGAATAACATGAAGCCTGATAAGTAACAGTGGTTTAATTTACACTCTTCAAGGATAGATACTCTAAGATTGAGTTCAACATGAAATGCATCTATGTGCTTTTTAGAAAGGACATAAAATTATAGAATAAAACATTAAAACCCAAATTACAGGGGATAATTCAGTTTAGTGCAAACAACCAAAAACAGTGATGGCAACATTCATTTCACACTGATGGAACTGAAGAGAACAATATGAAGTCACAAAAGGATGGTCGTGTTGAATTAATCCTTGAAGAGAAAGCTGACATGAATTGTATGCACTAAAGAGTAAGACATATAAAGCAAACCTACCAGAAATAAAAGGAAAAATAATTGTTGTGGTAGATTTTAAGATCCCTTTCATCCTAGAGAGATCAAATGAACCAAAAATCAATAGTCATGGTATCAAGAAAAATAATTACTATTAGAATTGGCCAAGAACTAATAGGAACATGAAAGATATACTTTTTGATAAATGATGCGGAGGAACTAGACAGACATTTAAAAAAAAGATAATACTCTTTCCAAACTTCACATCATACAAAAGACTACATTCCAAATGAATCAGAGAGCTCAGTGTGAAAACCAAAACAGTTTAAGTATTAGAACACAATGTGCATGACTTTCTCTAAAACCTAAGATAATGAAATATTTCCTAGACTTCAGAGGCAACAGAAGACTGATTAATTTGATTACATAAAATAAAAGAGCTACTACATAGCATGGATGAAAGGATGGTGACAAAGTCAAAAGAAGCTGATAAACTGGAAGAAATATTTGTAACATTTATTACAAAGGACCAAAACCTCTAATATAAAGAAAGAATCCCAAAAATTGAGAGAAAAAAATTCTAAAACCCCGATAGAAAATAGAAAAATGGGCAAAAGATAGATGATTTACCAAAGAAGGATTTAAAATTATCCTTAAACATATCAAAAGATGTTCTTTTCATTCACTGAGTGAATGATATACCACTCCTCACCTATTAAACCAGCAAAAATTGAAAGTTTGACAGGATATTTTTTGGAAATAGGTATATAACCATGTTAATACTTTGCAGGTGGGAATGCCAAAGGGTCCAAGCCTCAGGAAAAAAATCTGACAGTATCTAAGAAAACTACATTGGATTTTTTTTGACCCAGAAACCCTCCTTTTAGGGTTGGTTTTTTTTTTTCTGAAGATTTAATGTCAACATAATGAAAGTATATACAGTCGTAAATTATAGTATTACCTGTAATTGTGAAATAAATACAATGTAAATACTGACATTTAAAATGTTTTTCTTCAAAATTGAAATACTTTGCAGCTACATAAAAGACCAAGGATGGTCTCCTGAACAAATAGAAAATGACTTCCAGGATTAACTGATAAATGTCAAGAAGGTAGAGTGTAACACAGTATATATGTGCGTGTGTGCTCAGTCGTGTCCGGCTCTTCATGACCCTGTGGACTGTAGCCCAGCAGGCTCCTCTGCCCATGGGATTCTCCAGGCAAGAATACTGGAGTGGGTTGCCATTTCCTTCTCCATGGGATCAGCCCAATCCAGGGATCAGACCTGTGTCTCCTTGCACTGGCTGGTGGATTCTTTACCACTGAGCCACCTGGGAAGTCTAACAGTATAAATGTATGAAGAAGAAATAAGAAAAATACATCTATTTTTGCATACAGAAATACTGGAAGGGTGAGCCAGAACCTGTAATGAAACTGTACACATATAGGGCAAAGCTAGGTACAGAGGGGAAGGGATGGGGAAGAGTAGCTGACCCTTTGGTTCAGTCGCTCAGTCGTGTCCAACATTTTGCGACCCCATGAACTGCAGCAGCACACCAGGCTTCCCCCGTCCTTCACTATCTCTCAGAGCTTGCTCAAATTCATGTCCGTTGAGTCAGTGATGCCACCCAACCATCTCATCCTCTGTCAACCCTTCTCCTCCTGCCTTCAATCTTTCCCAGCATCAGGGTCTTTTCCAATGAGTCAGTTCTTAGCATCAGGTGCCAAAGTACTGGAGTTTCAGCTTCAGCATCAGTCCTTCCAATGAATATTTAGGACTGATTTCCTTTAGGATGGACTGATCGGATCTCCTTGCAGTACGAGAGACTAGCTGCACTTATTACATATTTACTTTTGAATCCTGTTAATATATGGGGTTCAAATAATTGTAGCAATGAGAATATGAGAAAACCCTAAAACAAAATACAACCATATAAAAGTGCATGTGTTGGAAGGGGAAATAATCTTAGTAGTATAATTTTTTATTTTGCACTAATCATAGACTTACAAAATATTTGCAAAAGCTCTACTTCCTTACATCCTTTACTCCACTTCCCTTAATGTTAACATCTTATATAATAACCATGGTGTAATTATAAAAACAAATTAACACTGGTATAATTTAACTACAGACCTCATTTTAAAAGGAAAATGCACATGTCTAAAGAAATGTATTTGGATTGTTTTCACAGTAGTGTGGGTTAGCATTTCTGAAACTACTTTCTCTACATTGGAAGGCTGAGAAAATGAATTAAATCTATTGAGGACAGTGGGACCAGGTTTCTCACTGTTGGAGATGGGAGTTATCAGTGCAGAATGACATTAGACTGGGAACAACCCTGTGCCATTGGAATTGAACTGAAGTATCAGTATGGACTCATGGATACAGGAATAGAGATATATGTGTAAGTACGCATATGTTTGTGTGTTTATTTCCAAATTTGACTTACTGTAAGCACCTAGAGACAGAAAAACAAAAATCCAAACCTAGTGTTCTCATCTTGCATTCTTAAAACCAATCTCCACTAAACATTCAACAGCATTCTCCTTGAAGAAATGCAGATTCTAGGAGTAGGGCAGGGAAGTTTCAAATAAGCCTGGGCATCTTATGCCAAGAGTAAGAAACATTCAAATGACAGCATGAGGACCCCAGGGGCACAAAGGCCAATCTGAGTGTACACAAATTATAAAGTCATAAATCTGGATAATTTGAGCATCAAAAATACTGATAATACAATAGTTTATAATCCATTAAATTAAAAGAGAATGTACGTGTTCATGCTTAATAAATGGACTTCGTTTATGGCTCAGCTGGTAAAGAATCCACCTGCAATGCACTAGACCCCGGCTTGATTCCAGGGTTGGGAAGATCCCCTGGGGGAGAGGGGATGGCAATCCACTCCAGTATTCTAGCCTGGAGAATTCCATAAACAATTCCATGGGGTTACAAAGAGTAATGACTGAGCAACTTTCACATGCTTAATAAATAAGAAAGCAAAACTCTTCCTTATGCGGGGTGAAAGTTTGTGGAGAACAGGATGGATGTTTACAAGGTGTCAAAATATCTCCCAATACATTATCCTACAAATTACAAAGGGTTAATTGTAATTTTACTGTTGAAAAAAAAAAAAAAAAAACTAAAGAAAACCCTGGTGACCAATTCTTCAATCAAGGAAACAAAGAAGCATCACCAGTAATGGTGCAAACCAATGTCATATGGCTCCTTATATGATGCAATATTGAAGGTGGAGGAGAAGGGGATGACAGATGATGAGATGGCTGGATGGCATCACCGACTTGATGGACATGAATTTGGGCAAGCTCCTGGAATTGGTGATGGGTAGGGAAGCCTGGCATGCTGCAGTCCATGGGTTTGCAAAGAGTCAGACACAACTGAGTGACTGAACTGAACTGATGATGCAAAAGAAGGACCCATTATGCATGTAATTATTCCATGCATTATTCCTGCTAAAAACGCCCGAGCTGAATCTAGTAATGCGGAACTAGCAGAAAGTTCAGACAAAAGTCCTCCAAAATGCAAATTGATTAAAAAACAAAACAAAACAAAACAAAGAACTAGCCAATACTTTTCAAAACTGTCAATTTTAGAAAAGACAAAGAAAGCCTGAGGAAATATTCTAGATAAACAGAGACTGAATATATATAACAACTAAATGCTAGTCAATTTCCTGCATTAGATCCTGGACTAGCAGAAAAAAACAAATTATGGAGAACCTTTACAGGAAAAACTGGCAAAATCTGAGCATGGACTATCAATTAGGTCATGATTTGTACCAATCTTAAATTTTCTTATTTTGCTAACATTATTGTGATTATACAAGTCAAAGCTCTGTTCTTAAAAAATGCACATTTAAAATTTATCATAAAAGAGCATAATGTCTTCAACTTACTCCCAAATGGTCCAGAAAAATGTCACCTGTCATGAGACAAAAAAACAGGGAGGGGTTGGGGGGCTGAAGGAAGACTAATAACACTCTATGGAAAAAAAATGTTAACAATTTAGTTGAAAAGCATACCAAAGTCCTTTGCATTATTTCTACAATTTTTCTGTAAGTTTGAAATTATATCAGAATTATATCCAAAGGAAAATACAATCAACAGGAGGAAGATGAAGAGGAAATAAAAATAATGGGATAGGTCTATATACAGTCATGGAAAGCTCTCCAAGGTACAGTATTATAGTTTTCTTCCTAAATTTGGAAAATAAATGAATTCCTACTCCACTTGCATAACACACAAAACCATATGTGTCTCTGCATTCATACACATATGTGCAAAGGCTATTCGAATCCCACCTCTCCTCTGGGGCTCAGTTCAAATACTACTTTCCCTACAGTCTTCCCTGCTCATCTCAGTTGAAAATAAATGGGCCCTCCTCTGGCCTCTCAGATAGTTTCCACATTTTCCTCATGTGCTTAACATGTCCTGCTTCCTGCTGCACTTGAGACATACATGACCTCTAACCCATGAACAGAAAACAGACAGGTGTTTATCTGGGCAGCCCTCATAAAATCAAAGCATTGTGAATTGTTGATGCTATGTGCCCATGAATGTTTGTTTACTGAACAGAAATATGTTGGCTCTGCCATTTCCTTTTGCATAGCAAGGCCAACATATTTCTGTTCAATTAACAAACATTCATGGGCACATAGCGTGTTCAGGTGGTGCTAGTGGTAAAGAATCTGTCTGCCAGTGCAGGAGAGGCAGGAAACACAGGCTCGATCTCTGGGTTGGGAAGTTCCCCTGGAGTAGGAAAATTGCACCTCATTCCAGTATTCTTGCCTGGAAAATTCCAAGCACAGAGGAGCCTGGTGAGCTACAGTCCGTGGCACCACAAAGAGTCAGACACGACTGAGCAGAGCACACATGTTGGCCTTGCAGGCAATATCCTAGCAAGGATGCTCCATCCTGATTACAGAAAAATATTTCTCATCTCCTACCAGCGTGTTTGGAATTCTGAGTGTTCTCAAGTTATTATATTGGGCAGTCAGTTGATCTTCACCTAGAGCTTGATCTCGAGTTCCTGCTTCTTGGAGCCTAAGAGCAGGCTAAATATGGCTGAACCACACCACAGCCAAGCTCCAGGGATATTTGCTTTCAAACACTTAACATTTGCTTTGTGTTACCCTTTTATTAGGAAGATTAAAATTGAAAGGGAAGCAAGTGAGGCAGGGCTTTCTTCTTCTGTCTCTGCAAGAACAGCTTGTTTCCATGACATTTATACAGGGAGCTTTTTCTAAATGACAAGCAGATTGTTAGAAGATGTTATTTTCTGTCTCTTTGCTTTGGATCTTCACTTAGTGGGTGTAATGTAAGAGAGATAGCCTCACTAGGAGGCTGACTGTCAGGTATATGGATTCGGGAGAGGATTGGTTGGGGGTTTGTTGAATTCTTTCTGTGGGGGTTGCTATAGCAGCAGCCCAACAGATTTGGCTAAAAGTTGTAAGATGTATTTGTGTTGTTATTTTTTTACATGGAGTAACATTTCTGCAGATATAAGTGTCTGCTCTTTTTAGCCCTTTCTCTTCGTGAAGAAATCAAAGGCTCACAGAAGAAGCCATCCATGGGGGCAGCAAGAAGTCTGAGCACCCAGGCCCAGGTGAAATAGCTAAGTTTAACTAGGTTGAGGCCTGTCTTCTGCACCAAAGAGGTCAGCCTTAGGCCGTGACAATGGATGAAGGAAATGCCAAGCTCTGCAACCCTGACCCTGGGCATATTCCATGCACGTAAGGGGTTACCATCACCTCCCATGCACACCCCTTTGTGATGGTTACAAACTGCTTTCATGCACATCACCCTTTTGAAAGAGCTCACAGAAGACTGGTTCATTTTCCATCACAAATCTCTCTTTCCTTTTACTTAACCCCTCACATTCTCATCCATTACTGCCTTGTTTCAAGTCTCATCGCTAATACCGTGGGTTTGGCCAGTGAGACTCCAGGATCTTGGCATCCTTGGCAGGTGTGTGGGGGGGTGGGGATTGGGGCGGGAGGAGAAGGGAAGATTAATGACCCTACAAGACTTCTTATGTCACTCCTTCTTATGGAAGAACACAGCTGGCTCCGTACTGTCTACTAGGTCAGCTCCAACCTCCTCAGGCCCTTCACACCTAGTTCTGAATCTCCTCTCTGCCTTGCGCTTTCCCCTACCCTTGCTGGCAAGCCGCTGCCCCCAAGCATCCCACAGTGTGTTTCTCACACATATTATGCATGGAATTACCACTCTCTGCCCACAGATTTTTGTTAGTTTGGTCAGTAGAGCTTTTAGAGAAATATTTTGAGCTTGAATAACTTTAAACAGGCATACACTCTTTAGTTTGCCACAGGCTCCCTTGGAATCCCTGCCTACCCCTACCCCACTTTGTATCTTTATATCCCTTGCTTGGCCCCCTGAAAGCATCAGAATTTATGCCTCTTGATTGAGAGCTGCGTTTACTTCCTGATAATTAAATCCTCACCATCGGGATCTAGAGCAAACATCACCTACCAATTTAAAGCATGGCACGGCTGGTCCAGGAAGGTGGGCTGTTGCATCTGCTGGGCTCCCTCCCACTCTTCTCATTCCTCTACAACAGCACTGATGTAACTATTATAATTAACATATAATTATGTTTATATCCTTCTACTCGTCATATCATCAGCTTCCTCAGAAGAAACCAGGCTGAAAACTGTCTATGTACACACTCACAGGCAGAGTGCTGGACTCTGTGACACTTGCTGGATAAATGAACAAGATGACCAACCAAGTCTCAAGTCAGTTTAGCACATTTAGTGGCACAAGCCTTGCAGTGCACAATGCCTCAAGCTGAGTCCTGGTCTTCTAACCAAGACCAGGCTTTTCATAGGTCCCCACACTACCAGAGCCTCAGAAGCAAACGGGCAATGATTTCTTTGTCCTAGTTAACTGGCTCTACTGTGTATAGCTGGTCCTCACATCAGTTCAGCTCAGTTCAGTTCAGTCACTCAGTCATGATGGACTCTTTGCGACCCCATGGACTGCAGCATGCCAGGCCTCCCTGTCCATCACCACTCCTGGAGTTTACTCAAACCCACATCAGGTCCTCACATCAGGGAGTTCTCAAAGCCAATACACTAATTAAGCCCATGTGATTTTTTTTTGCAGAGACACCAGCAATAAAACATAAGTGTTGCCAAGCATTCTCCTTCCCTCACCTTCTGAGGAGGAGTCTGGTTGTGGGTCTACAGAAGTATCTTCAAGGTCAATGGAATGAAGCAGAAATGAAGAAACAAACCCAAAGAAGGAGGTAGATAGTCCTAAAAGAGCAATTGGAGGAACGTAGGGTAGAAAAGGCTGAGGAGTGAAGAACTAAAAAGATAGAAAGGGAAATAAGGGAAGCTACTGGGTCCTGTGAGACTTGGTAAACAGTTGCTCAAGAGAAGTTTTAGAAAATTTTGCTGCATATGGAGTTGTTTTATGTTCTGCTTCACCATTCCCCTGAAGAAGGCCTTCTTGTAGAGGTCTTTGTGACCTCTCCTCCAAGCCCTGGGAGTCATATTTGTATTTGTCTGGGATATGTCACAGGGCTGTGTTATGCAAAGCAACAGCATCAATGCTCAGAATCATTTGGTAACATATTTACTTATTGTTTCATATTCAAACTTACAAAAATAGTAGAGAGAAGGTGGACTGTGAGGCAGATACTATCAAGGATGGATTAATGTAGTCTTCTTGAGGAACTGACCTTCTGTCTTTATGAAATGGCCCCAATTATTTCTAGTAACTCTCCTTCTCTTGAAGCCTTCTTTGTTTGAAATCATTAGAGCTAAACTATCCTTTTATGATTAGTGTTTGCATGGGTATTTTTTCTATATTTTAACTTTCAATTTGTCTGTGTATTTGCTTTTAACGTGAATCCCTTATAAACAGCAAATAACTGAGTCTTCCCTTTTCATTTCTAATCCAGTCTAATAACCTTTAACTGAAATTTTTGGTCCATTTACATTTAATGTACTTGCTGATACGGTTGAGGAGTGTAAGTCTACACCTTTCTGGTTTATTTCTTTTTATGTGTTCTATTTGGTCTTTGTTCCTCCTTTTCTAACTCCTTTTCAAGTAATTGAATAAATTTTAGTATTCCATTTTTTGAACTTAAGAGTCATCTGATATATATTAAACAGAAGTCCAGAGAGACCACCTGATTCATTAAGTTTCTTCCAAAGTCAGAAGACATGTTACAAAAAAAATTCTTTCAGATGTTAAGAAAGACCTCTCTGAAGATAATATAGAAGAGCTAAGATCTTCCAGGATGCTAATAAATAAATTGCAAGCAAGGTGAATTACAGGAAAAAAAAATCTTTGAAAAGCCAAACTTTTCAACCTTGAAAAATGTTGCTCTTTGGTTTGATGGGATTTGTAAACCATTTTCATCATCCCCTACCTCTCTGCTCCTCTATTTAAAGTAGGAACAAATGAAGTAATGTCTGAAATTCCTGTGTAGGCAACAAAACTCTTCACTAGTATACACAGAAACATTACTATTTGTTTCATCAGCTTTCTCCAGTTCATTCATTGTTTAATCACCTTAGGATCATAGCACAGATATTCGGATCCCATGTTTCTTGAAGCCTTTCACTTGATAACTGTGTCCTTCCTCCTTTAGATGTCACACAGCACAGCTACATAAAGAAAAACGCTCTTACTTTATAACCGAAATTATGCCTCAGATTTGGCTCAAAGAGGTGGGGAGAAATACTTGGAAAGGCAGGAGTTGACAGATCATTCAAATAAGACAATAGCCAGCTGAGGGCATGTATGGAATATGCACATTTAAGGATGTTTGGTTAAATAAATCAGCAATATACTGATTGTCTAGTATGCTTGACTTCCTATATCTCTGCCATCAACAGACTGTTCAACCGCCCAGAGCGTTCAAGCTTTCTGGTTCTTTAATTTTTCAACTATACTTTATGCTCATACATCAGAGTACTTAATATTGTATTACAGCATTAATTCTCCCTGAGTTGATTTATAGATTCAGGCAATCTCATTAAAACCTCAGCAAGTATTTCTATAAAAATTGATAAGACAAGCTGATTTAAAAAATGGAAATGCAAATGACCTAATACAGCCAAAACAGCACTGAAAAAGAAGAAAAGACCTGGAGGAGTCAAATATTTACTTGAAATCGCTGTGACACTGGCATAATGGTATACTATTTAATACACGCATCAAGGGAACAGAAGAGAGGCCAGGAAGTTACAAATGAACTTATAAATATTTAGAGAGAATATATGTAATGGATATGTCTGTGTGTGTATACACATGCGCCAAGATAATTAAGGAAAGGATAATTTTCAGCAAGGGGTCTGAACAATTGGATATCTATATTTTAAAAAAGTAAAACTGATGCTATGTCACAACACATATAAAAATTGGGAACTAAGGCAATGGTTTTAGTTTTCCAGAATGCCATGAGGTTTGGTAATCTGAAGACAAGTGATCTTTCCAGAAGCTTTGGCACGATTTCTAGTGGATCTCCTGACAGTTCTGTTCAGAGTAAATGAACACTACCATGAGTCCAGTGCCCTTACTGGAGAAACTAATTTCTATGAGAGCATCAGTGGAGATTCTATTTTTTATGCTATATACTTTTTACCCTTAGGATAAAGGAAAATGTCATTGTCATGGAGAGAAAATGCATTGCAATTTCATGGACTCTGATTATTCAACCCACGTTGGCTATATATTCCATCATCATAGTCTATAGAAACAGTGAAAAGCTTTAGAAGTGTTTTGGTTTTAATGTTATTTTTGTTACCTTCATAAAACTAGTAATTTAGGATAGTTTGGCACCCAAACAAGCTGACAGCTACTGACATTGTAGATTTAAAAATGTTCCACTTAGTGCAGTTAAAAATCATCCCAGCATGTTAACGTTGCTGAATGACCATTCTGGTGTGCTTAACTATGCAAGTCATTAGCTCTTTATTGCCATAGTCCATCTAGAGAAAAATAATTTTTTTCAATTACCTTTAAGAAAAAACAGACTGATTTGCTAACTTCATACAAGGCAGTAAGACATAGTCATGGATTAATGATTTAAGAAAACACTGACAAATGTTAACAACCATTTGTTAGGCCATTCCTGTGTTTTTGATACTGTTTTGAATATTAAATCTAAAAATGAGTAAAGCATATTCTTTTAGGTAGGAATCTGGAATTGTGTCTGCAGAGTTTTGGTGAAGTGTACCTGGATTCGATTAGATTAATTCTGTAATTGCTTCAGTTTTCTATTCAGGCTGTAACAATGTGATCTTGATCTGACAAACAAAGAAGTGAACTGAGAATCAGATCATCTAATAAGGAGTTTGTATGACTTTCTTGTCACGTCACATTACCTGCACCCTGACTAGAATGTGGGGCCATTTACTGAGAAAATGACATCACTTATCTCTGAGACATTAACAAAGTACCTGTCCCTGGGTAGGTACTAAACTAACACTATTGAATGAATGAATACTACACTGTAAATGCAGCTGTCTAAGAACTTATAGTTGTAGTTCTTAATCTTTTCTCATTCATGAACTCCTTTGAGAACGAGGGGCAAGAAAAAAAAATTTTTTTAACCAGAGACAAATGCATGAATAATACAACGTTATGTAGGTTATTCAAGGACTACCCTGAAGCTCATATCTGGTATACATATTAATAATTTTATACAGAATTTTATAAATTACTAATGTCTATTAACTGAAAGTGAAACTGTTAGTCATTCAGTCGTGTCCATCTCTGTGTGACCCTATGGACAGCAGCCCACCAGGCTCCTCTGTCCACAGGATTCTCTAGGCAAGAATACTGGAGTGGGTTGCCATTTTCTTCTCCAGGGGATCTTCCCAACCCAGATCTCCCACATTGCAGGCAGACTCTACTGACTGAGCCACCAGAGAAAACTTCTATTAACAAATAATCTGCTATTTAACTTTCTGATTTACATATTCATAGTTGCATTTAGCCTGTTAGAGGTCTTAAAATCTTTTTGGAATAAAAGTGTTCTAGAAGAATATTGTCCAAATTATACTGTTTATATTTCCAGCTGTCTCATTAACCGGTTGTATGACTTTGGATAAATTCCATAAACAATCTATAAATGAGGGAGGTTGAACTAGATGATTTCTAAAGTTCTTTATGACTGTGAAATTCTCAGCTCCAAAGCACTGGAATTTCCTGATGAAGGAAGAGATATAAATGTGAAATGTAAATATGCTTCAATGGGGAAGCACTGAATATCATAAATATTTAATGATTTTTAAAAATATTTTTATAGCAGACTCTTTGCATATACTTGCAGAAGTCCAAAGATCAGATCAATAGCTTAGACATGTATCAACTTTCAGGACTCTTCAGATTTCCATTGTGTAAGGGAGTGAATATTCTCTCTCCCCAGTGGCTATCTGACTTTTAACATAATCTATGGTTGCAAAAGGTCACACACAATTGAGCATGTATATACTGGGAACACCTTGTCAAAATTACTTCTGAATCCCAAGTCTAACATAAGGCATGTCCTGTAGAAAATAAGATTTGAGCAAGAACAATCACAAGAGCTGATGATAGTATTCAAAATATAGCATACTTCCTGTGAGACTTATCTTTTCATGGTATCAGATACAATATTTAGTGACATCAGTTCATGCATACTATATGCTGTTAAATTCATTTTTCTAAAATTCCACTTACATTATTTTTCTCCTCAACTCCAAAATCCTAAGTGTCGTACCACTCTCCCATGGAGTGAAGTCCTAAGTTTTATTTGTGCACATGAAACCCACCCACCATCTGGCCCCAGTGAACATTAGCTCTCCCTGTTCTCCCTAAACAGCATTCTATTTTAGACAAGTTAATCAGCCACATCCTGCCAGTATCTTCAGACCTGACTCCCTCCATGCCATGCTCAGGCTATGATAATTTCCTGTGGTCAAAGTCCTGTCAAGCATAGAGCACTGTTTTCACTAGTGGTAAACAAGAAAATTTGACCCTCTTACCAAAACTATAACTAGAAAAAATTATTTTAAAAATTCATTTGAGTTCTCCTGGAGCTAATAAATAAATAAAAGTGAAAAACTGTAAGTCAATATCTGCAAGATAAAGGAAAGATAGATAATTGAGTAGAATATTGGGGGCTACTCATGCCCATATTGTCTGCTGATACTGTAACTGCACACTGAGAAGCTGAGCAGAGCTTTGGACAATCACAGTGACAAAGTAACATGGGTTAGAGTTTAGACTACACAAAGGAAGACAGGAAGATCGACATCTTAGCAATAGAAAAGTGGACTAAGAAACTGATCATATTTCAGAACCTAAACCTCAGATTGGTATCATTTCTGGTTCTAACAGTATTAAGGTGATTCAGATGGCTAGTGCCCCTCCTTTCTGTAAGGAAAAAAAAAGTCTCTCTTCTGCAAAGATGATAAAACAGATACACACTTTAGACTCCACATTATCTCTAAATCATTTCATATATTATGTCCTGAAAAAAGCATGAAAGTGTTAGCTGTTCGGTCAAGTCCATCTCTTTGCAACCCCATGGACTGTAGCCCACCAGACTCCTTTGTCCATGGAATTCTCCAGGCAAGAATACTGGGATGGGTAGCCATTCCCTTATTCCAGGGGATCATCTCAGCCCAGGGATCAAACCTGCATCTCCCACATTGTAGGCAGATTCTTTATCGTCTGAACCACCAGGAAAGGCCTACTATATCCTGAACCCAACTATAACAATCACTAGCTACAAATAGAGTGAGCAACATTTTACAAAGTCAAGAAAAACAATAAATTATAGAAATAAACCCTTAAGAGACCTTCAAAATGGAGAATCAGACACAGACTTTAACTTCACACAGTAGATCCTTGAAAAATGCAAAGGTCAGGGGGACTGACCCCCCGTGAAGTTGAAAATTCACAACTTTTAACTCCTCAAAAACTTAACTACTACTATGACTAGAAAAAAACAAATAAACAAAACCAACCTTAACTACTAACAGTCTGCTGTTGACAAGAAGCCTTACCAGTAACAAACAGTTGATTAACACATATTTTGTATGTTATATGTACTACATACTATATCCTTACAGAGAGTAAGATAGAGAAAAGTTTAAGCTTGTGTACATCTGTGGCTGATCCATGTCAATGTATGGCAAAACCAATACAGTATTGTAAAGTAGAATAAAGTAAAAATAAAATTAAAAAAATAATAACATAAGAGGAAATATATTTATATAGTATACATATATATTTATTGAAAAAGTATTCATGTATAAGGGGACCTATACAGTTCAAGCCTGCTGTTGTTCAAGGGTAGATTGTACATACAAAACAGAAGACTGAATTTTTTCATGGGAAAGAAAAAAGAATCAACTAAAAATCCTAAAACTGGAAAAGAAAATAATTGATATTAAGAATTAAAAAGAAAAAATTGAAAGCAAATAAGACTTCATGAAAAGAAAGATTTGTGAAGTGTAAGAAATGTCTGAGAAAATATCCTTGAAGCAGGGTCAAAAACATTTTCTAAGGTAAAAACACAAAACTGTGTAAGACCCAAAATTAATAAGAAAAACAAATGTAATAAGAATTCAATAGGAAAATCTCATACACATGTAGTTAGTACCCCAGATAAATAGAGTTAATGCAAAATGGAATAGAAATAATATTTTTAAATATAATGGCTAAGAATTCTTCAAAACTGAGAAAACATATCAAGTCACAAATTAATGAACCCCAGGCATGATGGACACAAATTCCTTAAATCTCTAAAATACATTACAGAAAGCTGTAAAAATTTTTAATTTAAAGTAGAGGAATAAAATATATTATTTCCAAAGGGGGAAAAATGTTGGTAGTTAACTTTGACAGAAGCAAAGAAATGATAACTACCAGACTAATATTTCATAACCAGCAAGTATTTTCTCTCAAAAATAAATATAAGGGCACAAACTTTTCTTGAAAAATAAAAAGAGAAGCATTTTAATCAAAGAATACTATGAAGATTTCCTAGGCAGAAAAAACTTTATGCTAGAGAGATGCTCAAAGACATAAGAAATGAAGAATAATATAAAGGATTACTGAATGGGAAATTTAAATAAACACTAACAGTACAAAACATTAACAAAAATGAGTTATAACAAAAAAACAAAAATAACAAAACATTTATATTTAATTGACATACACACCAAAACAATAGTGTTTAAGTAAGAAGGGGAATAAATAGTAGTAAAGAATTTTAAGAGCCTTACATTCTCAGGAAAGGGATAAAATACAAAATTTATAATAAGTATTTAGAAGTGAAGGACACATACTAAGTCACTAGGATAATTATTAAAAGTAAAATAAGAGGTGTACAGATGACAAGTTAATAGAAGATAAAAGGATATAATACAAAAATTAATCCTGAAGAAGGCAAGGAAAGAGAAAAAAGTTAAACATCTTTAAATATAAAGAATGCTGATGTCAGTCACTCAGTCATGTGTGACTCTGTGCAACCCCATGAAAGATAGCCCACCAGGCTCCTCTGTCCATGGAATTCTCCAGGCAAGAATACTGGAATGGATTGCCATTTCCTTCTCCAAAAGAATGCTAAAGTAGATTTAAAACCATGTATATCAGTAATTATACTAAACTTAAATGTACTAGATATCCAAATTTTAAAATCATCAAAATATTTAAAAACACTGAAACTGACTATATGCTATGTCTAGAAACAAAAATATAAGAATACAAACATTTAAAATTAAAGGGATGAAAAAAGAATACCATAAAGAATATGGCTGATTCGTGTCAATGTATGGCAAAACAAATACAGTATTGTAATTTTAAAAATAAATAAATTTAATTAAAAAAAAAAAAGAATACTGAATCAAAAAAGGCTACATAATTTTGTTAATCAAAGAAAGTAGAGTTTTTTTTTTTTTTTTTAACTTCTCTCAGTTGTTACTGAGGTCAATCAGACTAAAACAAAATTCAGTTTGACTATGAAAGATTTGAACAACACAGCAGCAAGCCACACACCAATGAATGTTTGGTAAACTGCTAAAAATACATTATTGGCAAGGACACACAGAACACTTTTTTATAAAAACTGGTCTTATACTGTCCCCAAAGATAGTTTCCAAAGCTGTCAAAGGACTGAAGTCAAAGTATGCTCTCTGACCACACTGGAATTAAGCTAGAAATTGCTCTTTGAAAATGTAACTAAAAATCCCCACATCTTTGGAGGTTAATCAAAACACTGCTGAACAAACCATGAATCACAGAAGAAGTCACAAGGGAAATAAAATGCTTGTGAAATGAGTGATTTTAAAAGGGGCAAAATCTATAGGATGCAGGTAAAGAGAATTGCACCTTATCATTTATATAAGCTTTACATTTTTTTTTTCATGTATTAAGTTCTTACTAGAAAAGAAAGATGCTGAAAAATGAACACTACAGTCCTCTGTCTTAAAAAATTAGAAAAAGAAATGCTAATCAAATTTTAAAACAATAGAAGACAGGGCATAATAAACAGCAGAAAGAAATAAAGAATCAAAACTACAGTGAAGACAGTCAGTTAAAAGATGTCGGGAGCCACGTTAGGCATTACTGACAAACTGGAGGCACGGCCCCAACCCCCACTCCTCATCTCGCAGGCACGCCCGGGATGAAGGAGTTAGGCCTTGTGATTCTGACTTGTTCTTTCCTTTCTTTGGTTGAGTTGGCTGGAAAGAACGTTAAGGTGCTTGAGAGAAGCATGAGAAAGCACAAGCCTTCTACAGTTGCATCTAGAAAAAAATCTATAAAGTAACAATTGACATTTGTTCAAGGATCTTTACAAAGAATGTCACAGGATGCACATGTAGGCCGCAGATTGAGGCAACGGGAAGGATTGTTTTCTGAGATCTGTTTGTGAGGGATATATTTATGGCAAAAGATGTTTGCTGAGTTTAGGGTTTAGGAATAATTAAGAATAGCTAGAAGCCTTTTTGCACTCATCTCACAGGCTAGTAAAGTAATGTTCAAAATTCTCCAAGCCAGGCTTCAGCAATACGTGAACCGTGAACTCCCTGATGTTCAAGCTGGTTTTAGGAAAGGCAGAGGAACCAGAGAGCAAATTGCCAACATCTGCTGGATCATGGAAAAAGCAAGAGAGTTCCAGCAAAACATCTATTTTGCTTTATTGACTCTGCCAAAGACTTTGACTGTGTGGATCACAATAAACTCTGGAAAATTCTGGGGGATACAGACCACCTGACCTGCCTCTTGAGAAATCTGTATGCAGGTCAGGAAGCAACAGTTAGAACTGGACATGGAACAACAAACTGGTTCCACATCAGGAAAGGAGTATGTCAAGGCTGTATATTGTCACCCTGCTTATTTAACTTCTATGCAGAGTACATCATGAGAACCGCTGGACTAGAAGAAACACAAGCTGGAATCAAGATTGCCAGGAGAAATATCAATAACCTCAGATATGCAGATGACACCACCATTACGGCAGAAAGTGAAGAGGAACTAAAAGCCTCTTGATAAAAGTGAAAGAGGAGAGTGAAAAAGTTGGCTTAAAGCTCAACATTCAGAAAACAAAGATCATGGCATCGGTCCCATCACTTCATGGGAAATAGATGGGGAAACAGTGGAAACAGTGTCAGACTTTATTTTTTGGAGCTTCCAAAATCACTGCACATGGTGACTGCAGCCATGATATTAAAAGATGCTTACTCCTTGGGAAAAAGTTATGACCAACCTAGATAGTATATTGAAAAGCAGAGACATCACTTTGCCAACAAAGGTACATCTAGTCAAGGCTATGGTTTTTCCAGTGGTCATGTATGGATGTGAGAGTTGGACTGTGAAGAAGGCTGAGCGCCAAAGAATTGATGCTTTTGAACTGTGGTGTTGGAGAAGACTCTTAAGAGTCTCTTGGACTGCAAGGAGGTCCAACCAGTCCATGCTGAAGGAGATCAACCCTGGGATTTCATTGGAAGGAAAGATGCAAAAGCTGAAACTCCAGTAGTTTGGCCACCTCATGCGAAGGGTTGATTCATTGGAAAAGACTCTGATGCTGGGAGGGATTGGGGGCATGAGGAGAAGGGGATGAACAAGGATGAGATGGCTGGATGGCATCACCGACTCGATGGACATGAGTCTGAGTGAACTCTGGGTGATGGTGATGAACAGGAAGGCCTGGCGTGCTGTGATTCATGGGGTCGCAGAGTTGGACACGACTGAGCGACTGAACTGAACTGAACTGAACTGAACTGAACCAAAGGCAGTTCTATTTCCAGTTTTTAAGCAATCTCCACATTGTTCTCCATAGTGGCTGTACTAGTTTGCATTCCCACCAACAGTGTAAGAGGGTTCCCTTTTCTCCACACCCTCTACAGCATTTATTGCTTGTAGACTTTTGGATCACAGCCATTCTGACTGGTGTGAAATGGTACCTCATTGTGGTTTTGATTTGCATTTCTCTGATAATGAGTGATATTGAGCATCTTTTCATGTGTTTGTTAACCAGCTGTATGTCTTCTTTGGAGAAATGTGTGCTTAGTTCTTTGGCCCATTTTTTGATTGGGTCATTTATTATTCTGGAATTGAGCTGCAGGAGTTGCTTATATATTTTTGAGATTAGTTTTTTCATTTGCCATTATTTTATCCCATTCCGAAGGCTGTATTTTTACCTTGCTTATAGCTTCCTTTGTTGTGCAGAAGCTTTTAATTTTAATTATGTCTCATTTATTTTTGCTTTTATTTCCAGTATTCTGGGAGGTGGGTCATAGAGGATCTGGCTGTGATTTATGTCAGAGAGTGTTTTGCCTATGTTCTCCTCTAGGAGTTTTATTGTTTCTGGTCTTACAGTTAGATCTTTAATCCATTCTGAGTTTATTTTTGTGTATGGTGTTAGAAAGTGATCTAGTTTCATTCTTTTACAAGTGGTTGACCAGTTTTCCCAGCACCACTTGTTAAAGAAATTTTCTTTAATCCGTTGTATATTTTTGCCTCCTTTGTCAAAGATAAGGTGTCCATAGGTGTGTGGATTTATCTCTGGGCTTTCTATTTTGTTCCATTGATCTATATTTCTGTCTTTGTGCCAGTACCATACTGTCTTGATGACTGTGGCTTTGTAGTAGAGCCTGAAGTCAGGCAGGTTGATTCCTCCAGTTCCATTCTTCTTTCTTAAGATTGCTTTGCTATTCAAGGTTTTTTGTATATCCATACAAATTGTGAAATTTTTGTTCTAGCTCTGTGAAAATACCACTGGTAGCTTGATAGAGATTGCGTTGAATCTGTAGATTGCTTTCGGTAGTATACTCATTTTCACTGTAATGATTCTTCTGATCCATGAACATGGTATATGTCTCCATATGTTAGTGTCCTCTTTGATTTCTTTCATCAGTGTTTTATAGTTTTCTATATATAGGTCTTTAGTTTCTTTAGGTAGATATATTCCTAAGTATTTTATTCTTTTTGTTACAATGGTGAATGCAATTGTTTCCTTAATTTCTTTTTCTACTTTCTCATTATTAGTGTATAGGAATGCAAGGGATTTCTGAGTGTTGATTTTATATCCTGTAACTTTACTATATTCATTGATTAGCTCTAGTAATTTTCTGGTGGAGTCTTTAGGGTTTTGTATGTAAAGGATCATGTCATCTGCAAACAGTGAGAGTTTTACTTCTTTTCCAATTTGGATTCCTTTTATTTATTTTTCTGCTCTGATTGTTGTGGCCAAAACTTCCAGAACTATGTTGAATAGTAGTGATGAGAGTGGGCACCCTTGTCTTGTTCCTGACTTTAGGGGAAATACTTTCAATTTTTCACCATTGAGGATAATGTTTGCTGTGGGTTTGCGTGCTGCAATTCATGGGGTTGCAAAGAATCGGATATGACTGAGCAACAGAACTGAACTGAACTGACATATATAGCTTTTATTATGCTGAGGTATGTTCCTTCTATTCCTGCTTTCTTAAGAGTTTTTATCATAAATGGATGTTGAATTTTGTCAAAGGTCTTCTCTGCATCTATTGAGATAATCATATGGTTTTATTTTTTCAATTTGTTAATGTGGTGAATTACATTGATTGATTTGTGGATATTGAAGAATCCTTGCATCCCTAGGATAAAGCCCACTTGTTCATTATGTATGATCTTTTAATGTGTTGTTGGATTCTGAATGCTAGAATTTTTTAAGTATTTTTGCATCTATGTTCATCAGTGATATTGGCCTGTAGTTTTCTTTTTTGTGACATCTTTGTCAGGTTTTGGTATTAGGGTGATGGTAGCCTCATAGAATGAGTTTGAGAATTTACCTTCCTCTGTAATTTTCTGGAAGACTTTGAGTAGGATAGGTGTTAGCTCTCTTCTAAATTTTTGGTAGAATTCAGCTGTGAAGCTGTCTGGACCTGGGCTTTTGTTTGCTGGAAGATTTCTTATTACAGTTTCAATTTCCATGCTTGTGATGGGTCTGTTAAGATTTTCTGTCTTCCTGGTTCAGTTTTGGAAAATTGTACTTTTCTAAGAATTTGTCCATTTCTTCCACGTTGTCCATTTTATTGGCATATAATTGCTGATAGTAGTCTCTTATGATCCTTTGTATTTCTGTCTTGTCTGTCGTGATCTCTCCATTTTCATTTCTAATTTAATGATTTGATTTTTCTCCCTTTGTTTCTTTGATGAGTCTGGCTAATGGTTTGTCAATTTTATTTATCCTTTCAAAGAACCAGCTTTTGGCTTTGTTGATTTTTGCTCTGGTCTCTTTTGTTTCTTTTCCATTTATTTCTGCCCTAATTTTTAAGATTTCTTTCCTTCTACTAACTCTGGGGTTCTCCATTTTTTCCTTTTCTAGTTGCTTTAGGTGTAGAGTTAGGTTATTTATTTGAGTTTTTTCTTGATTCTTGAGGTGTGCCTGTATTGCTATGAACCTTTCCCTTAGCACTGCTTTTACAGTGTCCCACAGGTTTTGGGTCGTTGTGTTTTCATTTTCATTCGTTTCTATGCACATTTTGATTTCTTTTTGATTTCTTCTGTGATTTGTTGGTTATTCAGAAGCGTGTTGTTCAGCCTCCATAGGCTGGAATTTTTAATAGTTTTTCTTCTGTAATTGATATCTACTCTTACTGCATTATGGTCAGGAAAGACACTTGGAATGATCTCAATTTTCTTTAATTTACCAAGGCTAGATTTATGGCCCAGGGTGTGATCTATCTTGGAGAAGGTTCTGTGTGCACTTGAAAAAAAGGTAAAATTCATTGTTTTGGGGTGAAATGTCTTACAGATATCAATTAAGTCTAACTGGTCTATTGTATCATTTAAAGATTGTGTTTCTTTGTTAATTTTCTGTTTAGTTGATCTATCCATAGGTGAGTGGGTTATTAAAATCTCCCACTATTATTGTGTTACTGTTAATTTCCCCTTTCATACTTATTAGCATTTGTCTTACATATTTCAGTGCTCCTATGTTGGGTGCATATATATTTATGATTGTTATATCTTCTTCTTGGATTGATCCTTTGATCATTATGTAGTGTCCTTCTTTGTCTCTGTTCACAGCCTTTGTTTTAAAGTCTATTTTATTCTGATATGAGTATTGCTACTCTTGCTTTATTTTGGTCTCTATTTGCATGGGATATCTTTTTCCAGCCCTTCACTTTCATGTATATGTCCCTTGTTTTGAGGTGGGTCTCTTGTAGACAACATATATAGGGGTGTTGTTTTTTTATCCATTCAGCCAGTCTTTGTCTTTTGGTTGGGACATTCAACCCATTTACATTTAAGGTAATCATTGATAAGTATGAAACCATTGCCATTTACTTTATTGTTTCGGGTTCGAGTTTATATGCCCTTTTTGTGTTTCCTGTCTAGAGAATATCATTTAGCATTTGTTGGAGAGCTGGTTTGGTGGTGCTGAATTCTCTCAGCTTTTGCTTGTCTGTAAAGCTTTTGATTTCTCCATATTTGAATGAGATCCTTGCTGGGTATAGTAATCTGGGCTGTAGGCTATTTTCTTTCATCACTTTAAGTATATCTTGCCATTCCCTCCTGGCCTGAAGAGTTTCTATTGAAAGATCAGCTGTTATCCTTATGTGAATCCCCTTGTGTGTCATTTGTTGTTTTTCCTTACTACTTTTAATATTTGTTCTTTGTGTCTGATCTTTTAAATTTGATTAATATGTGTCTTGGGATGTTTCACCTTGGGTTTATCCTGTTTGGGACTCTGTGGGTTTCTTGGACTTGGATGATTATTTCCTTCCCCATTTTAGGGAAGTTTTCAACTATTATCTCAAGTTATTTCTCATGGTCTTTCTTTTTGTCTTCTTCTTCTGGGACCCCTATGATTTAAATGTTGGAGCTTTTAATATTGTCCTGAAGGTCTCTGAGATTGTCTTCATTTCTTTTAATTCATTTTTATTTTTTCTTCTCTGATTTATTCATTTCTACCATTCTATCTTCTACTTCACTAATCCTATCTTCTGCTTCTGATATTCTACTATTTGTTGCCTCCAGAGTCTTTTTGACCTCGTTTATTGCATTATTCATTATATATTTACTCTTTTTATTTCTTCTAGGTCCTTGTTAAACCTTTCTTGCATCTTGTCAGTCCTTGTCTCCAGGCTATTTATCTGTAATTCCATTTTGATTTCAAGATTTGGATCATTTTCACTATCATTATTTGGAATTCTTTGTCAGATAGATCCCCTATTTCTTTCTCTTTTGTTTGATTTGGGGTGGCCTTTCTGTATTCTGGCAGTTTGCAGAGTTCTCTTTATTGTGGAGTTTCCTTACTGTGGGTTGTGTTGTATCAGTGGCTGGTCAAGGTTTCTTGGTTAGGGAAGCTTGTGTTGGTGTTCTGGTGGCTTGAGCTGGATTGCTTCTCTGTGAAGTGCAATGAAGTGTCCAGTAATGAGTTCTGAGATGTCAATGGTTTTGGAGTAACTTTGGGCAGCCTGTTTATTGAAGCTCAGGGCTGTGTTCCTATGTTGCTGGAGAATTTGCATTGTATGTCTTGCTCTGGAACTTGTTGGCCCTTGGGTGGTGCTTGGTTTCAGTGTAGGTATGGAGGTGTTTGATGAACTCCTGTCAATTAATGTTCCCTGGAGTCAGAAGTTCTCTGATGTTCTCAGGATTTGGACTTAAGCCTCCTGCTTCTGGTTTTCAGTCTTATTTTTACAGTAGTCTCAAGACTTCTCCTTCTATGCAGCACTGATGATAAAACATCTAGGTTAAAGATGAAAAGTTTCTCCACAGTGAGGGACACCCAGAGAGGTTCACAGAGTTACATGGAGAAGAGAAGCGGGAGGAAGGAGTTAGAGGTGACCCAAATGAGATGAGATGGAATCAAAAGAGGAGAGAGCAAGCTAGCCAGTAATCACTTCCTTATGTGAGGTCCACAGTCTGGACTGCTCAGAGATGTTCACAGAGTTATACGGAGAAGAGAAGAGGGAGAAAAGAGACAGAGGTGGCCAGGAGGATAAAAGCGGGGAATGAAAAGGAGAGAGACAGATCCAGCCAGTAATCAGTTCCCTAAGTGTTCTCCACCATCTGGAACACACAGAGATTCACAGAGTTGGTAGAGAAGAGAAGGGGGAGGCAGGAGACAGAGGCGACCTGGTGGAGAAAAAGGAGAGTCCAAAGGGGGAGAGAGCAGTCAAGCCAGTAATCTTGCTTTCAAGTAAAAAGGGTACTGAAGATTGGGTTTTTAAAGGTACAAAATTGATAACAACTACCGAAAAGCAAAGATTAAAAATCTAGAGTAGAGGTTGGATTTTCAAAAATACAATATTAAAGAAAAGAAGAAGAAAAAAACAAAGTCACAAAAATTATTAAAGTATATATATATGAAGTTTGCTTTAAAAATAGGGTCTTTTTTGAAAAGTAATATTAGGTTATAAAAATGAAAATTAAAGGAGTAATAGAGGACTAAAAATTTTAAAAAGTTAAGAAAAAAGGAATGATCGTAAAAATAGTAAAATATATCTAGGACTTTCTCTGGTGTTGTTGTGGGCAGTGTGGAGTCAGTTCATTTTTGGATAGTTCCCTGGTCCAGTTTATATTTCTCAAGATCTGTAGGCCTCTTCCTATGTAGTCAGTACTAACTACAGGGTTTTAATCTATTGCACCTGTCACTTCCAAGGTGGTTCTGTCTGTTTTAGCTTCTGTTTGCTGGTCTCTTCAGTGTCTGATTTCTGCCCTGACACAAGGGGGCGGTGGTGAACACTTTTTAGGCTCACTTGTTCAGTCGCGCTGTGGGGAGGGAGGGACCCTGCAAATAAATAACACTGGCGTGTGCTCGCAGTGCCTCGGCCACACTGGGCCCGCCCGGCTCATGGTGCGCGTGCCCTCTGCCCACACTGCTCAGGCTCTAGGTTGCTCCACCGGGAACCATCCAAGGCTGGCCCTGGGCTGCATGCACCTCCCAGGTCTCAGCTGCTCAGGTTCAGGCACTCGGGTAGTCCTCAGAGGCGCAGACTCCACTGGGCCTGTGTTTTGTGCCCTTCCCAGATCCGAGCAGCTCAGGTGACCAGGTGTTTGGTGAGCACGATTGCTGCGACCTATTGCCTCCCCCATCCCTGATGCTTGGTTTTCTGGCTGTACAACCGGCACACCTTCTCAGGTGGATGCTGACTGTCCAGAACCCCAAGAAGTCTTAGTAAAGAAGCCTGCTTGCACTTTGGTAGATAATACTCTGGGGCTGTGATTGCCCCCTCCTGGCTCTGGCTGCCTGTCACTGGAGGGGGATGGTCTGCAGCCCGCTAATTCTGTTCAGTCCTTTGTTCTGTGTGCAGTCCTGGTGGTGTCTTAGGTTACAGCTTTTCGCGTGGTAGCTATCCCACAGTCTGGTTTGCTAGCCCAAGTTAGTTGACTCTGATTACCCTCGGGCCATTCAGGCCCGATCCTTACTCTAAGCAAGGCAGCCTGCGCCCCCTGCCCAGCCCCGCTTGCTAGTGGATGCAGGCGTCGGCACTGCTTCTCCGCTGGGGGAGTTACCACTGAGCTCATAATCTGTTGGGTTTAATTATTTATTTATTTTTCCTCCCTGTTATGTTGCCCTCTGTGCTTCCAAGGCTCGCCATAGACTCGGCAGTGAGAGTGTTTCCTGGTGTTTGGAAACTTCTCTTTTTAAGACTCCCTTCCCAGGATGGAGCTCCGTACCTACCTCTTTTGTCTCTTTTTTTTTTGTCTTTTATATTTTTTCCTACCTCTTTTTGAAGACAATGGGCTGCTTTTTCTGGGTGCCTGATGTCCTCTGCTGGCATTCAGAAGTTTTGTGGAATTTGCTCAGTGTTTAAATGTTCTTTTGATGAATTTATGACGGAGGAAGTGGTCTCCCTGTCCTATTCCTCCTCCATCTTAGGACCTCCTAACCTAAGCTTTTCTAGAGAATAGAAAAAGAGAAATTTTCAGATCATTTTATGAGGTTTTATGAACCTCATTTCAGATCATTTTATGAACTTTTCAGATCATTTTCATGAGGTTACCATAATCTTGAAGTCAAAACCTGTCACACATATTAAAAAGAAGAAAAAGTATAGGCTGATTTTAAAACAATAGGTGAAAAAAATTTTTTTAATTGTCAATTCAGCAACACATAACAAGGATAATCTATCATGAAGAGGATGAGCTTATTCTGGAAATGAAAAGAAGGTTCTACATTTGAAAGCCATCAATGTAATTCACCTCATTAACAGAATAAAGGAAGAAAAATATACTATTATCACAATTGATTCAGAAAAAGCATTTGATAAAATCCAACATCCAGTCATAGTAAATTAAAGTATAATTATTAGCAAACCGGAAACAAAATTTCTCAAATTAAAATGTTAGAAAATTTTCTTTATAAGATCAAAAATTATACAGGAATGCAGACTAACACTGTCATTATATTAAACATTGTACTGGGTGTCTGATAAGTGTTATAAAGCAAGAAAAAAAAAGAATCAGAATAGAGGGAATACTATAATACTGCTATTTTTAAATGAAATTGCATATGTAAAGATTCAAAAGAAAATATGGACAAATCATTAAGGTAATAAATGTACTCAATAGAACTACGGTTACAAGGTCAATGTCTAAAAATTACATTCTTTATACTAGTAGCAAATAAATAGAAAATGAAATTTTAAAATAGATAAAATTTGCAATAATACCAAAAATATGAAACATCTAAAATAAATCTATAAAAACATTTGTAAGAACTAATAATAAAGTCAAAAGCATTCTAAGAGTAATTTTTGCTGACTAAGGTCCATCTAGTCAAGGCTATGGTTTTTCCAGTAGTCTTATATGGATGTGAGAGTTGGTCTGTGAAGAAGGCTGAGTGCCAAAGAATTGATGCTTTTGAACTGTGGTGTTGGAGAAGACTGTTGAGAGTCCCTTGGCCTGCAAGGAGATCCAACCTGTCCATTCTGAAGGAGATAAACCCTGGGATTTCTTTGAAAGGAATGATGCTAAAGCTGAAACTCCAGTACTTTGGCCACCTCATGCGAAGAGTTGACTCATTGGAAAAGACCCTGATGCTGGGAGGGGTTGGGGGCAGGAGAAGGGGATGACAGAGGATGTGATGGCTAGATGGCATCACTGACTCGATGGACATGAGTCTGAGTGAACTCTGAGAGTTGGTGATGGACAGGGAGGCCTGGCGTGCTGCGATTCATGGGGTCGCAAAGAGTCGGACATGACTGAGCGACTGAACTGAACTGAACATACTTATATAAGATTTAATATATATGCACATATAAATCATTCAAGTAGATTTTTAAATGCATAAAGCAAAGACTAGCAGTGTTCATCTCAGAAGTGAGACTACAAAACATGGCTCTTCTCATACATTTTAGTATTTTCTGAAAGTTTTAGAATAAGATGGTCATGTTCATGAATTAGATAACTCTCTACCATGAGGATCATTATCAGTAATTTCTTCTTAAAATGGTCTATTTTCAATGCAGTATCAATAAAAAATCAAGCTGTCATTGGGGGAATTGACAAGCTTATGCTAAAGTTTATATGAAAACTAAAATGGCTAAGAATATTCAGTAAAAATATTGAGACTATTGAGAAAGAATATTGAGTAAGAGTAATAAATTATTTATCAGATCAAGTTGTAATTTTTTTTAAAGAAAACAATGGAGCACATGGAAGATTGTACTGGGAAACAGTCTCATAATTTGAATTACAAAAAAATCATAAACAGAGTAAAAGTACTATCCATAAAAGAAAAGACTGCCAAATTAAACTGTATTAAAATTAACAAAATCTGTTTTTTAAAAGATATCTTTAGAATAGTGAAAAGGCAAGCCATAGCATGGGGAGATAAGATTCGCTGTACTTAAAACTAGCTAGTGTTTCACTTTTTGAATTTATAAAGACTTCCTAACAGTAAAAAAGATGACTCACATTCCAATAGAAAAATAAAGAAAACATGAATAGGCACTTCACAAAAGAGGATATTCAAGTAGATAATAACTATTTTAAAAGATCCTAAACCTTAGATTTAAAAAGAACTGAAAATTAAAAATGCAATAATATTACAACTATACATATACAAGACTGGCCAAAAATTGATAATATCAAAAATATCACATGCTATCATTTACTTGAGGACTCCTTAAAAATGCTACAAATGAACTTATTTATGAAACAGAAATAGACTCACAGACTTAGAAAACAAACCTATAGTTTGTAACCAAAGGGAATGTGGTAGGGGATAAAAGAGGAGTTTTGGATTAACATATTCAGACTACTATACATAAAATACAAAACTAGACCTATTGTAGAGCACAGGGAACTATATTCAATATCTTGTAATATCTTATAATGGAAAAGAATTTGAAGAAGTATATGTATAAATTGGTACAGACACTGTGGAAAATATTTTGTCAGTTTTTACTTAAAAATAACCTTGCCCCAAGACCAAGCAATTCCATACTTAGGCATATATTCAACAGAAATACATTCTTATGTGTAACAAAAAGATTTTGTAAGAAAATAAAGAAGATATTAGAGAAGGAAATGGCAATCCATTCCAATATTCATCCCTGGAGAATCCCACAGACAGAGGAGCCTGGAGGGCTACAGTCCAAGCGGTTTCAAGAGTGGGACACGACTTAGCAACTAAACCACCACCACCACCAAAGATGTGGTATATACATACAGTGGAGTATTATTCAATCATAAAAAAATGAAATAATACCATGTGCAGCAATGTGGTCATATAAGTGTCATACTGGGTGAAGTAAGTCAGACAGAGAAGGAGAAACATCATATGACATCTTTTATATGAACAGTCAATGGTGGAGTCAATGGTGACCTCCTGCCAGAGGGCTTATGCCACACCCAGGTCTACTGCACCCAGAGCCCCTGTCCCTACAGCAGTCCACTGCTGACCCGTACCACTGTAGGAGACACTCAGACACAGTTCTGGTTCAGTTTCTGTGCGGTCTCTGGGTCCTGGTGCACACAAGGTTTGTTTGAGCCCTCCAAGTGTCTCTGGCCAGTATGGGGTGTGATTCTAAATGCAATTTTGCCCCTCCTACAGTCTTGCTGGGGCTTCTCCTTTGCCCTTGAACGTGGGGCTTCTTTTTTTGGTGGTATCCAACATTATCCTGTCAACACCCATTCAGCAATGAGTTGTTTCCCGATCATTAACTCCATCACAGGCCTACCAGAACTTACACAGGACTGGGGAAGCAGACTCTTGGAGGGCACAAACAAAAGCTTATGCACACCAGGACCCAGGAGAAAAAAGCAGTGACCCCACAAGGGACTGACTCAGACTTGACCACGAGTGTCCAGGAGTCTCCAGCAGAGGTGTGGGTCAGGGGTGGCCTGTTGCAGACTTGGGGCCACTGAGTGCAGCATTGCCTGCATGGGATCTTTGAAGAAGATCACCATTATCTTCATTACCTCCACCAGAGTTTGGCCTCAGGTCAAACAACCAGGAAGGAATCCAGCCCCACTCATGGACAGAAAATTGGATTAAAGATTTACTAGCATGGCCCCACCCATCAGAACAAGACTCAGTTTCCCTTTCATTCGGTCTCTGCCATCAGGAAGCTTCCATGAGCCTCTTCTCCTTCTCCACCAGAGAGCAGACAGAATGAAAACCACAATCACAGAAAACTAACCAATCTGATCACCTGGACCACAGCCTTGTCTGACTCAGTGAAACTATGAGCCACGCCATGTAGGACCACACAAGATAGACAAGTCAGAGTAGAGAGTTCTGAAAAAGGGGTCCACTGGAGAAGGGAATGGCAAAGCCATTTCAATATTCTTGCTTTGAGAACCCCATGAACAGTATGAAAAGGCAAAAAGGTAGGACACTGAAAGATGAACTCCCCAGGTCAGTAGGTACCCAATATGCTAATGGAGATCAGTGAAGAAATAACTCCAAAAAGAATGAAGAGATGGAGCCAAAGCAAAAACAACACCCAGCTGTGGATGTGACTGGTGATGGAAGTAAAATCTGATGCTGTAAGACAAATATTGCAAAGGAACCTGGAATGTTAGGTCCATGAATCAAGGCAAACTGGAAGCAGTCCAACAGGAGATAGCAAGAGTGAACACTGACATTTTAGGAATCAGTGAACTAAAATGGACTGGAATGGGTAAATTTAACTCAGATGACCATTATATCTATTACTGTGGGTGAGAATCCATTAGAAGAAATGAATCACCAGTCTAGGTTCGATGCAGGGTGCAGGATGCTTCGGGCTGGTGCACTGGCATGACCCGGAGGGATGGTGTGGCGGGGGAGGTGGGAGGGGGTTTGGGATTAGGAACACATGTCCACCTGTGGTGGATTCATGTTGATGTGTGGCAAAAGTTTTTAATTCTATTATTAAGATTAGAAAATTTAGTAAAATAAAGAGAAAAAAAGAAAAAGAAGAAGAAATGGAGTAGCCATCATAGTCAACAAAAGAGTCTGAAATGCAGTACTTGAATGCAATTTCAAAAAAAAGAGAATGATTTCTATTCATTTCCATTCAATATCACAGTTATCCAAGTCTATGCCCCAACCAGTAATACTGAAGAAGCTGAAGTTGAGTGGTTCTATGAAGACCTACAAGACCTTCTAGAACTCATACCCCAAAAAAGATGTCCCTTTCATTATAGGGGACTGGAATGCAAAAGTAGATACCTGGAGTAACAGGTAAATTTGGCCTTGGAGTGCAAAACAAAGCAATCCAAAGGTTAACAGAGTTTTGCCAAGAGAATGCACTGTTCAGAGCAAACACCCTCTTCCAGCAACACAAGAGAAGACTACACATGGACATCACTGAATTCAGATTGATTATATTCTCTGCAGCCAAAGATGAAGAAGCTCTATAAAGTCAGCAAAAATAAGACCGGGAGCTGACTGTAGCTCAGATCATGAACTCCTTATTGCAAAATTCAGACTTAAATGGAAGAAAGTAGGGAAAACCACTAGACCGTCCAGGTATGACCCAAATCAAATCCCTTAAGACTATACAGTAGAAGTGACAAATAGATTCAAGGGATTAGATCTGATAGAGTGCCTGAAGAACTATGGACAGAGGTTTGTGACATTGTACAGGAGGCAGTGATCAAGACCACCCCCAAGGGGAAAAAATGCAAAAAGGCAAAATAGCTGTCTGAGGAAGACTTACAAATAGCTGTGAAAAGAAGAGAAGCAAAAGACAAAGGAGAAAAGAAAAGATATACCCAATTGAATGCTGAGTTCCAAAGAATAGCAAGGAGAAATAAGAAAGCTTTTCTCAGTGATCAATGCAAAGATATAAAGGAAAACAATAGGATGGGAAAGACTAGAGATCTCTTCAAGAAAATTAGAGATACCAAGGGAACATTTCAGGCAAAGATGTGCACAATAAAGGACAGACCTACAGAAGCAGAAAATATTAAGAAGAGGTGGCAAGAATAAATAGAAGAACTATACAAAAAAAGATGTTCATGACATAGATAACCACGATGGTGTGATTACTCACCTAGAGCCAGACATCCTGGAATGAGAAGTTAAGTGGGCCTTAGGAAGCATCACTATGATCAAAGCTAGTGGAGGTGATGGAAACCCAGTTGAGCTACTTCTCATCTTCAAAGATGATACTGTGAAAGTGCTGCACTCAATATGTCAGCAAATTTGGAAAACTCAGCAGTGGCCACCAGGCTGGAAAAGATCTGTTTTCATTCCAATACCAAAGAAAGGCAATGCCAAAGAATGCTCAAATGACCACACAATTGCACTCATCTCACACGCTAGTAAAGTAATACTCAAAATTCTCCAAGCCAGACTTCAACAGTACATGAGCCTTGAACTCCTAGATGTTCAAGCTGGTTTTAGAAAAGTCAGAGGAACCAGAGATCAAATTGCTAATATTTGTTGAATCATCAAAATAACAGGAGAGTTCCAGAAAAACATCTATTTCTGCTTTGTTAACTATGCCAAATCCTTTGACAGTGTGGATCACTACAAACTGTGGAACATTCTTCAAGAGATGGGAATAGCAGACCACCTGGCCTGCCTCTTGAGAAATCTGTATGCAGGTCAAGAAGCAAGACTTAGAACTGGACATGGAACAACAAACTAGTTCCAAATCAGGAAAGGACTACATCAAGGCTCTATATTGTCACCCTGCTTATTTAACTTCTATGCAGAGTACATCATGTGAAATGCTGGGCTAGAAGAAGCAAAAGCTGGAATCAAGATTGCCAGGAGAAATATCAATAACCTTAGATATGCAAATGATACCACCCTTATGACAGAAAGCGAAGAAAAACTAAAGAGCTTCCTGATGAAAGTGAAAGAGGAGAGTGAAAAGGCTGGCTTAAAACTCACCATTCAGAAAACTAACATTATGGTATCCAGTCTCATCAATTCCTGGCAAATAATTGGGGAAACAGTGACAACAGTGAGAGACTATTTTTGGGCTCCAAAATCACTGCAGTGTGACTGCAGCCATGAAATGAAAAGACACTTGCTCCTTGGAAGAAAAACTATGACCAACTTAGACAGCATATAGAGACATTACTTTGCCAACAAAGGTCTATCTAGTCAAAGCTATGGTTTTTCCAGTAGTCATGTATGGATGTGAGAGTTGGACTATAAAGAAAGCTGAGTGCCAAAGAATTGATGCTTTTGAACTGTGGTGTTGGAGAAGACTCTTGAGAATCCCTTGGACTGCAAGGAGATCCAACCAGTCCATCCTAAAGGAAATCAGTCCTGAATTTATTCATTGGAAGGACTGATGCTGAAGCTGAAACTCTGATACTCTGTCCACCTGATGCCAAGAACTGACTCATTGGAAAACACTCTGATGCTGGGAAAGATTGAAGGCAGGAGGAGAAAGGGATGACAGAGAATGAGATGGTTGGATGGCATCACTGACACGAGTTTGTGTAAACTCTGGGAATTGGTGATGGACGGGGAAACCTGGTGTGCTGCAGTCCATGGGGTCGTGAAGAGTCGGACATGATTGAGCTACTGAAATGAACTGATATGCAGCATCTAAAGAGAAGTGATACAAATGAACTACTTACAAAACACTAACAGACTCACAGACTTCAAGTAGGAGCTTGCCAGGGGGAAGGATGGATGGAAGGTATACTTAGGGAATTTGGATGGGCATATACACACTGCTTTATTTTAAATGGATAACCAACCAAGTACCTACTATATAGCACTTGGAACTCTGCTCAATGTTATGCAATAGGCTGGATGAGAGGGGAATTTGGAGGAGAGTGGATACTTGCATTTGTACGACTGAGCCCTTTCACTATTTACCTGAAGCTATCACAATATTGTGTGTTAATCGGCTATACCTCAACACAAAATTTATTTTTTTAAAAAAGGAAAAACAGAATATGCATTGGTGCACTTATTTTAGTTATAAATTAGAAATAATTCAAATATCAATCAACAGAAGAATAGATAAATTATGGCATATCCATACAGTGAGATAGTATCAAAATGGAAAGATACAGCTACATCCAATAACATTAATGAATTTGATGTTGAACAAAATGCAAGCCACAAAAAAGTAAGTAGTAAATTATTCTTTCACATAATCTTTGAGAATAACCAGTGAGAGTAGAATTCATGATAGTAATTACCAGGAAGAGTATATTATTAAGAAGAAAGAAGTATAAGGAAGTCCTCTGGGGGCTAATAACATTCTATTTCTTCTAACATCAACACTGAAAATAGAAGAGGCTCTCAGGGCCTGCTACATATTGGATACTGAAACAGGAATGTTCTTTACCATACCGTGCATGGCAGTCAGGACTGCTCATTTATAACCTATAACATAAGAACAAAAGAGTGAGGCTACATGTCTTGCAAGGCATTTAAGCTCAAGGTCCCAGGTTTGATTGCCTCCTATCCTGACACGATCTAGTCAGTCAGTCTTTGTTAAACCTGTGGTCAAGATGCAACACTGTGTGGTGTCTTGAGTCATCAGAACATGCATCAGAAGGGGCTTCCCATGTGGCTCAGACAGTAAAGAATCCATCTGCCAATGTAGGAGACTCGGATTTGATCCCTGGGTTGGGAACTTCCCCTGGAAAAGGAAATTTTAACTTCAGCGTTCTTGCCTGGGAAATCCCATGGACAGAGGAGCCTGGAGGGCTACAGTCTAGCGCAGTTCAGTTGCTAAGTCGTGTCTGACTCTTTGCGACCCCATGAACCACAGCATGCCGAGCCTGTCTGTCCATCACCAACTCCCAGAGTTTACTCAAACTTATGTCCATCGAATCGATGATGCCATCCAACCATCTCATCCTCTGTCATCCCCTTCTTCTCCTTTCATCCTTTCCTCGCATCAGGGTCTTTTCTATGAGTCAGTTCTTGGCATCAAGTGGACAAAGTATCGGAGTCTCAGCTTCAGCATCAGTCCTTCCAATGAATATTCAGGACTGATCTCCTTTAGGATGGACTGGTTGGATCTCCTTGCAGTCCAAGGGACTCTCAAGAGTCTTCTCCAACACCACAGTTCAAAAGCATCAATTCTTTGGCACTCAGCTTTCTTTATAGTCCAACTCTCACATCCATACATGACTACTGGAAAAACCATAGCTTTGACTAGATAGACCTTTGTTGGCAAAGTAATGTCTCTACATTTTAATATGGTGTCTGGGTTGGTCATAGCTTTTCTTCCAAGGAGCAAGTGTCTTTTCATTTCCTGGCTGTAGTGACCATCTGCAGTGATTTTGGAGCCCCCAAAAAATAAAGTTTCTCACTGTTTCCATTCTTTCCCCACTTATTTTCCATGAAATGATGGGACCATATGCCATGATGTTAGTTTTCTGAATGGTGAGTTTTAAGCCAACCTTTTCACTCTCCTCTTTCACTTTCATCAAGAGGCTCTTTAGTTCTTCTTCGCTTTTTGCCATAAGGGTGATATCTGCATATCTAAGGTTATTGATATTTCTCCTGGCAATCTTGATTCCAGCTTGTGTTTCATCCAGCCTGGCATTTTGCATGATGTACTTTGCGTATAAGATAAATAAGCAGGGTGACAATATAGAGCCTTGATGTAGTCCTTTCCTGATGTGGAACCAGTTTGTTGTTCCATGTCCAGTTCTAAGTCTTGCTTCTTGACCTGCATACAGATTTCTCAAGAGGCAGGCCAGGTGGTCTGGTATTCCCATCTCTTGAAGAATGTTCCACAGTTTGTTGTGATCCACACAAAGGCTTTGGCATAGTCAACAAAGCAGAAGTAGATGTTTTTCTGGAACTCTCTTACTTTTTTTGGTGATCCAACGTATGTTGGTAATTTGATCTCTATCTCTGGTTCCTTTGCCTTTTCTAATTCTAGCTTGAACATCTGGAATTTCATGGTTATCATACTGTTGAAGACTGTCTTGGAGAAGTTTGAACATTACTTTCCTAACATGTGAGATCAGTGCAATTGTGTGGTCATTTGAGCATTCTTTTGCATTGCCTTTCTTTGGGATTGGAATGAAAACAGACTGTTTTCAGTCATGTGGACACTGCTGAGTTTTCCAAATTTGCCAGCATATTAAGTGCAGCACTTTCACAACATCATCTTTTAGGATTTGAAATAGCTCAACCTGGGCTATAGTTCATGGGGTCACAAAAGTCAGACATGACTTAGCAACAAAACAACCACGTGCATCTGAGTATCTGAGTTTTCTACAGTGAAACTGCAGTTACCCCTCATCTGGATCCTTTAATCTAGGTAAGGCATTAATTTGGATACTTTTCTATTTATCTTTTTACTTTATTTTAATTTAAAAAAGTTTAAGAAAAAAAAAAAAAAACAAATAAATAAATAAAAAATAAAAAAGTTTAAGAAACCAAAACCACCTGTAGGCCCTAGCTTTAAATATGTCTATAATTTCTAGCTTTATTCCTAATTTAATTTCTCAGGAGAGTTTTATGTTTCCTGTGTCCATACCCACAATACAAGTTAGCTGTGTTTTCAGCCCTTCATTACAGCTTTTGTCACTCAGGTGGTCACAGTTTTCCACAAGGAAGCATTTTCTTATCTCACAGGACTTATGAGAAACTTTTTAAAAAATCAAGAGGTACAGAGTTGAGTAGGAGATACAAGGCTATTGAGTAAGCTCATTCACTAAGTACTCATTCTTCCACATACCAGCCTAAAGGTACAAGTGATTCAAAATCACATCTCTGCAGAATTTCAGATTTCTACATGCTGTGGACTTGGTTGTCTGAACAAGTCCTGACACTGATTGTAAAATCCCCAAACACCAATTGCCTATATCATCACAATGATTTTTCCATTTCTTATCATTCATGATGAAGTGTAGGCCACTTGAAATCAGTTTGGTTCCTAGCAAATGTTGAAAACATTAAACAGCATAAGTAAAATGAATTAAAATGGAGTGTGTTTATTTTTAACTTATTTATTTCTGACACATCAAGGATTCTCCCTGGGTAAACACAGGGAGGCCTGGAGTGCTGCAGCTCATGGGATCACAAAGAATTGGACACAACTGAGCAACTGAACTGAACTGAACTGAAATAAAAGTTTAGAGCTCACTATGTCTAGGGTGGTATACATCTTGGTTCTCCTAAGACAGCCCCAGTTTACACATGCTGTCCCATGTACTTATTAATGTTATCTATTTCACTTTTTTTGTTTGTTTAAATCTTTATTTTATTTTTAATTAATTTATTTTAATTGGAGGCTAATTTCTTTACAATATTGTAGTGGTTTTTTGCCATACATAGACATGAATCAGCCATGGGTGTAGGTGTATTCCCTACTCTGAATCCCACCTCCCTCCCCATCCCATCCTTCTGGGTCATCCCAGTGCACTGGCTTTGAGTGCCCTGTTTCATGCATCGAACGTGGACTGGTCATGTATTTCACATATGGCCATATACATGTTTCAATGCTATGCTCTCAAATCGTCCCACCCTAGGCTTCTCCCACAGAGTCCAAAAGTCTGTCTTTTATATCTGTGTCTCTTTTGCTGTCTCACATATAGGGTCACCATTACCATCTTTCTAAATTCCATATATATGTGTTAACACACTGTATTGGTGTTTTTCTTTCTGACTTACTTCATGCTGTATAATAGGCTTCAGCTTCATCCATCTCATTAGAACTGATTCAAATTTATTCTTTTTAAGGGCTGAGTAATACTCCATTGTGTATATGTACCACAGCTTTGTATCCATTCATCTGCTGATGGACATCTAGGTTGCTTCCGTGTCCTGGCTATTGTAAACAGTGCTGCGATGGTCATTGGAGTACACGTGTCTCTTTCAATTCTTGTTTCCTTGGTGTGTATGCCCAGCAGTGGGATTGCAGTCATATGGCAGTTCTATTTCCAGTTTTTTAAGGAATCTCCACACTGTTCTCCATAGCGGCTGTACTAGTTTGTATTCCCACCAACAGTGTAAAAGTGTTCCCTTTTCTCCTCATCCTCTCCAGCATTTATTGTTTGTAGACTTTTGGATAGCAGCCATTCTGACTTGATTTGCATTTCTCTGATAATGGGTGACACTGAGCATCTTTTCATGTGTTTGTTAACCATCTGTATGTCTTCTCTGGAGAAATGTCTGTTTAGTTCTTTGGCCCATTTTTTTGATTGGGTCATTTATTTTTCCAGTATTGAGCTGCATGAGCTACTTGTATATTTTTGAGATTAATTCTTTGTCAGTTGCCTCATTTGCTATTATTTTCTCCCATCCTGAAAGCTGTCTTTTCACCTTGCTTACAGTTTCCTTCATTGTGAAAAAGCTTTTAAGTTTAATTAGGTACCATTTTTTTAAAATTTTTGCTTCTATTTCCATTACTCTGGGAGGTGGGTAAGAGAGAATCCTGCTGTGATTTATGTCAGAGAGTGTTTTGTCTAAGTTTTCTTCTAGGAATTTTATAGTTTCTGGTCTTACATTTAGATCTTTAATCCATTTTGAGTTTATTTTTGTGTATGGTGTTAGAAAGTGATCTAGTTTCATTCTTTTACAAGTGGTTGACCAGGTTTTGAGCACCACTTGTTAAAGAGATTGTCTTTTTTCTCCATTGTATATTCTTGCCTCCTTTGTCAAAGATAAGGTGTCCACGGGTGTGTGGATTTATCTCTGGGCTTTCTATTTTGTTCCATTGATGTATACTTCTGTCTTTGTGCTAGTACCATACTGTCTTGATGACTGTAGCTTTGTAGTATAGTCTGAAGTCAGGTAGGTTGATTCCTCCTGTTCCATTCTTCTTTCTCAAGATTGCTTTGGCTGTTTGAGGTTTTTTGTATTTCCATACAAATTTTGAAATTATTTCTTCTACTTCTCTGAAAAATACTGTTGGTAGCTTGATAGGAATTGTATTGAATCTATAGATTGCTTTAGGTAGTATACTTATTTTCATATATTGATTCTTCTAATCCATGAAAATGGTTTATTTCTCCATCTATTTGTGTCATCTTTGATTTCTTTCATCAGTGTTTTATAGTTTTCTATATATAAGTCTTTTGTTTCTTTAGGTAGGTTTATTACTAAGTATTTTATTCTTTTTGTCACAATGGTGAATGGAATTGTTTCCTTAATTTCTCTTTCTGTTTTCTCATTGTTGGTGTATAGGAATGCAAGGGATTTCTGTGTGCTGATTTTATATCCTGCAACTTTACTATATTCATTGATTAACTCTAGTAACTTTCTGGTGGTGTCTTTAGGGCTTTCTATGTAGAGGATCATGTCATCTGCAAAGAGTGAGAACTTTACTTCTTCTTTTCCAATCTGGATTCGTTTTATTTCTTTTTCTTCTCTGATTGCTGTGGCTAAAACTTCCAGAACTATATTGAATAGTAGCGGTGAGAGTGGGCACCCTTGTCTTGTTCCTGACTTTAGGGGAAATGCTTTCAATTTTTCACCATTGAGGATAATGTTTGCTGTGGGTTTATCATATATGTCTTTTATTATGTTCAGGTATATTTCTTCTATGCCTGCTTTCTGGAGGGTTTTTATCATAAATGGATGTTGAATTTTGTCAAAGGCTTTCTCTGCATTTATTGAGACAATCATATGGTTTTTATCTTTTAATTTGATAATGTGGTGTATCACATTGATTGATTTATGAATATTGAAGAACCCTTGCATCCCTGGGATAAAGCCCACCTGGTCATGATGTATGATATTTTTAATATGTTGTTGGATTCTGTTTCCTAGGATTTGGTTGAGGATTTTTGCATCTATGTTCATCAGTGATATTGGCCTGTAGTTTTCTTTTTTTGATGGTGGCCTCATAGAATGAGTTTGGCAGTTTACCTTCCTCTGCAATTTTCTGGAAGAGTTTGAGTAGGATAGGAGTCAGCTCTTCTCTAAATTTTTGGTAGAATTCAGCTGTGAAGCCTGGACTTTGTTTGTTGGAAGATTTTTAAAATTATATTTTATTCCATGCTTGTGATGGATCTGTTAAGATTTTCTATTTCTTCCTTGTTCAGTTTTGGAAGGTTATACTTTTCTAAGAATTCATCCCTTTCTTCCAAATTGTTCATTTTATTCTCCTTTCTCCCAAATTGTCCATTTTATTGTCATATAGTTGCTGATAGTAGTCATTTATGATCCTTTATATTTCTGTGTTGTCTGTTGTGGTTTCTCCATTTTCATTTCTAATTTTGTTGATTTGACTCTTCCCTTTTTCTTGATGAGTCTGACTAATTGTTTCTCTATTTTATTTATCTCGTCAAAGAGCCAGCTTTTGGTTTTGGTGATTTTTACTGTAGTCTCCTTCATTTCTTTTTAATTTATTTCTTCCCTAATTTTTATGATTTCTTTCCTTCTACTAACCCTGGTGTTCTTCATTTCTTCTTTTTCTAGTTGCTTTAGGTGTAAAGTTAGGTTATTTATTTTATTTCTCTCTTGTGTCTTGAGGCAAGCTTGTATTGCTATGAACCTTCCCCTTAGCACTGCTTTTACTGAATCCCATAGGTTGTCATGGCTTCATTTTCATTTGTTTCTATCCATATTTTGGTTTCTTCTGTGATTTGTTGGTTATTCAGAAGTGTGTGTTTAGTCTCCATATGTTTATATTTTTAATAGTGTTTTTTTTCCCCTGTAGTTGACATCTAATATTATGGCATTGTGATCAGAGAAGATGCTTGAAATGATTTGAATTTTTTTGAATTTCCCAAGGCTAGATTTATGGCCCAGGATGTGATCTATCTTGGCAAATGTTCCATGTGCACTTGAGAAAAAGGTGAAATTCATTGTTTTTAGGTGAAATGTCCTATAGATATCAATTAGGCCTAACTGGTCCATTGTATCATTTAAAGTTTGTGTTTCCTTGCTAATTTTCTGTTTGGTTGATCTATCCATAGGTGTGAATGGGGTATTAAAGTCTCCCACTGTTATTGTGTTATTGTTAATTTCCCCTTTCATACTTGTTAGCGTTTGCCTTACATATTGCAGTGCTCCCATGTTGGATGTTTATATATTTATAATTATTATATTTGCTTCTTGGATTGATCATCTGATCATTTTGTAGTGTCCTTCTTTGTTTTTTTTTATGGCCTTTATTTCAAAGTCTATTTTATCTGAATATTGCTACTTCTGCTTTCTTTTGGTCTCTATTTGCATGAAATAGAGAAAAAAATTTTTTCCAGCCCTTCACTTTCAGTCTGTATGTGTCCCTTGGTTTGAGGTGGTACAGTATATATAGGGGTCTTGTTTTTGTATCCATTCAGCCAGTCTTTGTCTTTTGGTTGGGGCATTCAACCCATTTATGTTTAAGGTAATTGTTGAGAAGTATAATCCTGTCGTTATTTACTTTGTTGTTTTGGGTTCAAGTTTATAAATTTTTTCTGTGTTTCCTGTATGGAGAAGATCCTTCAGCATTTGTTGAAGAGCTGGTTTGGTGGTGCTAAATTTTCTCAGCTTTGGCTTGTCTGTAAAGCTTCTGCTCCTTCATATTTGAATGAGATCCTTGCTGGGTACAGTAAGCTGGGGTTGTAGGTTTTTTCTCTTATCACTTTAAGTATGCCCTGCCATTCCCTTCTGGCCTTAAGAGTTTCTATTGAAAGATCAGCTGCTATCCATAAGGAGATCCCCTTGTGAGTTATTTGTTGCTTTTCCCTTGCTGCTTTTAATATTTGCTCTTTGTGTTTGATCTTCATTAATTTGATTAATATATGTCTTGGGATTTTGCCTTGGGTTTATCCTGTTTGGGACTCTCTGGGTTTCTTGGACCTGGGTGGCTGTTTCCTTCCCTATTTTGGGGAAATTTTCAACTATTATCTCCTCAAGTATTTTCTAACATCCTTTCTTTTTGTATTCTTCTTCTGTGACTCCTATGATTCCAATGTTGGGATGTTTAATATTGTCCCAGCAGTCTCTGAAGTTGTCCTCATTTCTTTTAATTCTTTTTTCCTCTCTGCTTCATTTATTTCCACCATTCTATCTTCCACCTCACTTATCCTATCTTCTGCCTCAGTTATCCTACTGTTGCTCCCTCCAGAGTGATTTTGATCTCAGTTATTGCATTATTCATTATTGATTAACTCTTTTTTAAAATTTCTTCTAGGTCCTTGTTGCATCTTCTCAATCCTTGTCTTTAGTCTATTTATCTGTAACTCCATTTTGTTTTCAAGGTTTTAGATCATCTTTACTACTATTATTCTGAATTCTTTCTCAGGTGGACTCTGTATCTCCTCTTTTGTTTGGTTTGGTGGGCATTTATCATGTTGCTTTTCCTGCTGAATAGTTCTCAGCCTTTTCATTTTTTTTTTTTTTTTTTTTAGATTGCTGTGTTTGGGGTGGCATTTCTGTAGGCTGGAAGAAGTTTGTGATTCCTCTTTATTGTGGAGCTTGCTCCCTGTGGGTGGGGTTGGACTAGCACTATTTCACTTTTCAAAGGCTAAGTTTGAACAGAAGTCTAAAGGAACTCCCTCTCCTTTTCAGACCCAGTGGCTAATATTGGCATCTCCTTATGGCGAAGGCAGGGAGCACAACCACATGCATAATACTTCCATAGATTTGGATCATACTATGGTGAATAACATTCTGCTGAATAAAGCAAGCCACATAAGAATTCTAAGTTAAGGGGCTGAAAAACATAGTCCTTCTCTTGTGGAAGGAGCTGCAAAATCATATGACAAAGAACCTGAACAAGGGGAGGGTGTGATCTATTACAGCTTTCCATAATTGCAAATAATTACCACCATGCTTGAGAAACCCATCTGGTCACCTTACCTATTTTCATGTTACACTCTAATGTCTTTCAGAGAACCATGTGTGAGGAACTTTATCCCAAGCTGAAGTTCTACAGTTTTTATAAACCCTTTAAGCTAATGAGATAGCAGTGACAGTGGCAGATGTTTAATGTTTTCCTCTGGGAACCCTGTCCCTAATTCTATACACCAATTGCACATGAGTGGGACTGACAAGTCCTTGAACTATGTGCAAGCCCAACTTTACTTCTCATGTCCATTCCAGAACACTCACTTTCCCTTCAGCTGTTCTGACAAGCAACAGAATCAGAGCCAGAAGTCACTAGGCACAGCCTGAGGGACAGAAAGTAACACTTTTCCTTTAAAATAGAACAGAATTGGACAAGGTTGATAGATTTCCCCAAAGCTGTATAAACCACATACCACTGATAACTGGGGAAATTTTCATTTTCAATTCACAGAAATGTACCAGAGACCAGCAACTTTCCAGCAGAACACTGTAGTCTCTGCCACAGTGTAAGGAGCTGAATTTACCTATGTCCCCAGGCCCACTTGCTGTATGATTCTTATTTGGTCCTTGAAGTGGGAGATTCTCCAACAGGCAGGCCTTCTCTAGCAAAAGCTACCATTTTTAGCTCCTCTTGCTATTTCCTACCCATGTGGAAGATAAAAGAATGTGTGTACATCTAAGATGTCAATTTTGAAGGCTCTGAAAAATGAGTTGAGTATATAGTGGCCCTCATAGCTGATCAATCTACTTCAACAGACAGAAACAATTACCAAAACCTATCACACAAGCTTCTTAACCTCATCCATCAGAAGGCAGACAGAACGAAAACCACAATCACAGAAAACTAACCAAACTGATCATATGGACCACAACTTTGCCTAACTCAGTGAAACCATGAGCCATGCCATGTAGGGCCACCCAAGATAGATGGGTCAGAGTGGAGAATTCTGACAAAACGTGGTCCACTGGAGAAGCAAATGGCAAACCGCTTCAGCATTCTTGCTTTGAGAACAGTATGAAAAGGCACAAAGGTATGACACAAAGATGAATCCCCCAGGTGTCCAATATGCTACTGGAAAAGATTGGAGAAATAGCTTCAGAAAAAAATGAAAATGGCTGAGCCAAAGTGGAAACAGCACCTAGTTGTGGATGTGTCTGGTGGTGAAGGTAAAGTTGATGATGTAAAGCACAATATTACACTGGAACCTGGAATGTTAGGTCCATGAATGAAGGTAAATTGGAAGTAAGCAAACAGGAGATGTCAAAAGTGAACATCGACATTTTAGGAATCAGTGAGCAGGACTTCAGTGAACAAGAGTGAACACTGACATTTTAGGAATCCGTGAACTAAAATGGGTGAATTTAATTCAATGACCATTATATCTACTGCTGTGGGCAAGAATCCCTTAGAAGAAATGGAGTATCCTTCATAGTTAAAAAAGAGTCAGAAATGCAGTACTTGTTGCAGTCTCAAAAACAGCAGAATAATCTTGGTTCATTTCCCAGGCAAACCACTCAATATCACAGTAATTCAAGTCTATGCCCCAAACACTGATGCCAAAGAACCTGAAGTTGAATGGTTCTATGGAGACCTACAAGACTGTCTGGAACTAACAAAAAGATGTCTTTTTCATTACAGGGGACTGAAATGCAAAAGTAGGAGGTCAAGAGATAGGTGCAGTAAGAGCCAGGTTTGGCCTCGGAGTACAAAATGAAGCAGGGCAAAAGCAAATGGAGTTTTACCAAAAGAACCTTCTGCTCACAGCAAACTTCCTCTTCCAAATAACACAAGAGACAACTTTCACATGGACATCACCAAGTGGTCAATACCAAAATCAGATTGATTATATTCTTTGCAGCTGAAGATGGAGACGCTTTATACAGTCAGCAAAAATAAAACTGGGAGCTGACTGGGGCTCAGATCATGAACTCCTTATTGCCAAATTCAGACTTAAATTGAAAGTAGGGAAAACCACTAGGCCATTCAGTTCAGTTCAGTTCAGTTCAGTCGCTCAGTCGTGTTCAACTCTTTGCAACCCATGAACAGCCACACACCAGGCTTCCTTGTCCATCACCAACTCCCAGAGTCCACCCAAACCCATGTGACCTAAGTCAAATCCCTTATGATTATGCACTGGAAGTGACAAACAGATTCAGGGAATTAGATCTGATAGACAGACTGTGAATGGAGGTTTGTTACACCGTATAAGAAGCAGGGATAAAAATCATCCCCAAGAAAAGAAATGTAAAAGACAAAATGGTTGTCTGAGGAGGTCTTACAAATAACTAAGAAAAGAGAAGCAAAAGGCAAAGGAGAAAAGGAAAGCAATACTCATCTGAATGCAGAATTTCAGAGAATAGCAAGGAGAGATGAGAAAGCCTTTTAAAGTGAACAATGCAGAGACATAGAGGGAAACAATAGAATGGGAAAGGCTAGAGATCTCAAGAAAAGTAGAGATACCAAGGGAACATTTCATGAAAAGATAGTCACAATAGATGACAGAAATGGTATGGATCTAACAGAAGCAGAAGATATTAAGAGGTGGCAAGAATACAGAAAAGAACTATACAAAAGAGATCTTAATAACTGGGATAACCAAGATGGTGTGATCACCAGAGTCAGACATCTTGGAGTGCAAAGTCAAGGGGGCCTTAGGAAGCATCACTACAAACAAAGCTAGTGGAAGTAATGGAATTCCCACTGAGCTATTTCAAATCCTAAAAGATGACACTGTAAAAGTGCTGGACTCAATATGCCAGCAAATTTGGAAAACTCAGCAGTGGTCACAGGACTGGAAAAGGTCAGTTTTCATTCTAATTACAAAGAAGGATAATGTCAAAGAATGTTCAAACTATAGCAAAATTGCACTCATTTTACCAGGCTGGCAAAACACTGCTCAAAAACCTTCAAGTTAGGCTTCAATAGTGTGTGAACAGAGGACTTTCAGATGTACAGGCTGGATTTAGAAAAGACAGAGGAACCAGAGATCAAATTGCCAACATCCATTGGATCACAGAAAAGGCTGAACAATTACAGAAAAACATCTACTTCTGCTTCAAAGACTACACTAAAGCCTTTGACTGTGTAGATCACAACAAACTGTGGAAAATTCTTAAAGAGATGTGAGTACCAGACCACCTGACCTTCCTCCTGAGAAATCTGTGTGGAGGTCAAGAAGCAACAGTTAGAACTGGACATGGAACAACAGACTGGTTCCAAATTGGGAAAGGAATACATCAGGGCTGCATAGTGTCACCCTGCTTATTTAACTTCTATGCAGAGTACATCATGAGAAATGTTGGGCTGGATGAAGCACAAGCTGGAATCAAGATTGCCAGGAGAAGTATCAATAACCTAAGATACGCAGATGATACCACCCTTATGACAGAAAGCAAAGAGGAATTAAAGAGCCTCTTGATGAAGGTGAAAGAGGAGAATGAAAAGTTGGCTTAAAACTACATTCAGAAAACTAAGATGATGGCATCTGGTCCCATAACTTCATGGCAAATAGGTGGGGCAACAATGGAAACAGTGACAGACTGGGCTCCGAAATAACTGCAGATGGTGACTTCAGCCATTTAATTAAAAGACACTTGCTTCTTGGAAGAAAAGCAATGGCAAACTTAGACACTATATTAAAAGGCAGAGACATTACTCTGCTGACAAGTGTCCATACAGTCAAAGTTATGGTTTTTTTAGTAATCATGTACAGATGTGAGAGCTGGACAATAAAAAGGCTGAGCACCGAATAATTGATGCCTGCAAAATGTGGTGCTGAAGAAGACTCTTGAGAGTCTCTTGGACTGCAAGGAGATCCAACCAGTCAGTCCTAAAGGAAATCAGTTCTGAATATTCGTTGGAAAGATTGATACTGAAGCTGAAGCTCTAGTACTTTGGCCACCTGATGCAAAGAGCCAAATCATTGGAAAAAACCCTGATGCTGGGATAGATTTAAGGCAGGAGGAGAAGGAGAGCACAGAGGATGAAATGGTTGGACGGCATCACCAACTCAATGGACATGAATGAGCAAACTCTGGGAGATGGTAATGTACAGGAAATCCTGGTGTGCTGCAGTCCATGGGGTTGCATAGAGTCAGAAACAACTGAACAATGAATAACAATTAGGTCAAATTAGATGGGATGGTTGGAGCACAGCACTGTAATTGACAGGTTAGTAATTTAGGTTCTATCATTAAGTTGATGTGAGACATCAAGTCAGCATGCCTACATTTCCTCATCTGTATCAGTTTGTACTGAGCAGTTTTCATAATTCCTTTGAGCCATCTCTGAGTTTATGGAGTCAATGATATACTCAACATTGTATACCCAGTCATATCTGACTCTTTGCTACCCCATGAACTATAGCTTGCTATGCTTCTCTGTAAATAGAATTCTCCAGGCAAGAATACTGGTTTGGGTTGCCATTTCTTGCACCAGGGTATCTTTCCCAGCCAAGGATCGAACCCATGTCTCCTATGTCTCCTGCATTGGCAGCCAGATTCTATACCACTGAGCCACCTGAGAAGCCTTGAGATACTCATCACACAGTGCCAAATATAGATGCCCTGATTTCATTGGGAAATAAATACCCAGTCATTAGGATATTCTGGACAAGGGCAGGGGTACTAATATTTCTTAGAAGGAAATTTTCTTCCTTCTCACCCTGTTTCCATTATTTAACCTTCTAAACAAATCCCACGACTCTCCAATAAAGAATTTGTTGTTTCCTGTTATTAAAATCAAAATCCCAGCCCATTTTCACCTACACAATTCCTTTGGGAGGTTGGAAAATGTAAAACAATGAATGGATAAATGAACATTGACAGAAACAAGAATGGTGTGCCAAAATCATCTGCTACTTCAACATTATTCACTCATTCATCCAAAGATTTATGCAACTAGGCAGTAAATGAAGGTTGAGAATGCAAAGATGAATAAAGAAAAAGAAAAAAGCAATTCTTTCAGAGAGTGCAGAATCCATAGGCAGATAAATTCACAAAGAATGACCAGTGAGCTATAGCTGTGTCAAAAAAGGTAGTTATAAAGATTCATAAAAAGGTCAGGAAGGTTCAAGGAATGGAAGACCTCAGTTCAGTTCAGTTCACTCGCTCAGTCGTGTTGGACTCTTTGCGACCCCATGAATCGCAGCACGCCAGGCCTCCCTGTCCATCACCAACTCTCAGAGTTAACTGTAAGTAATTTTTCAAGCCGTGATTAACACTTACACTGAGTTATGCTTCACAAAGTCTTTGAAACCGATTATTTTATTCCCCAATATCCTATGATGGAGACACAGTGCTTTTATTGCAGGTCTCTGATCTTACTTTTGCAGAGGAAGAAACCAAGACCAAGAGAGATTAATATCTTATTTTGTATTGGAACTGTGCAGATCTACACAATAAAAAGATTATAAAGGTATTCCTAACCTTTAATCTAGTAATCTCACACCTAGGAACTTAGCTGCTTTGACCCTTCCCTAAAACCAAAAAATATATTATAAATATTAAGATTTCCCTGTAAAGATAAACAAAGGATTACCTGTCATTAGTAAATTATTATTGTGCTAATAAAAATGCATTAACCTAAAATCTATACTCCACAAGCAGTCTGTTTATTCATATATTATATTCAATGGAGAACAGAAAATAAAAATATTTCAGATAAAACTGTTTTCCAACCTGCATGTATATTTTTCTCAACTTTTAATGTATATTTTTCAGATCTCTAGAAACTTGTCTTCTTGATACTGTGCATGGCGAGCAATCAAATCAATTTATTGTCTCATATGAAATATACTTAACTCCTCCTGGTATACATACCCAAACCCCTTCTCAAGATTTTAATAACAGCTAGAAAATTTTTTGAGAGAAAAATCACATCATCTTAAGAGAAAGAAGCAAAACTTTGTATATCTAACATAAATGGTACTATGCTAAGAAAAACTTCAAGAAACATATTAAATATATTCATGTTTGATACCACGGCTTTAAGCAGAACCCAGAGTCACAAGCTGGAATCAAGATTGCAGGGAGAAATAGCAACAACCTCAGATATGCAAATGATACCACTTTTATGGCAGATAGTTAAGAGAAACTAATGAGCCTCTTGATGAAGGTGAAAGAGGAGAATGACAAAGCTGGCTTAAAACTCAGCATTCTAAAAATGAAGATCATGGCATCCAGTCCTACCACTTCGTGGGAAATAGATGGGGAAAATGTGGAAACAGTGTCAGATTTCATTTTCTTGGTCTCCAAAATCAGTGCAGACAGTGACTGCAGCCACAAAATCAAAAGATGCTTGCTCCTTGGAAGAATAGCTGTAACAAACCTAGACAGTGTTTAAAAAGCAGAGACATCACTTTACTGACAAAGGTCCATATAGTCAAAGCTACGGTTTTTCCAGTATTCATGTGTGGGTGTGAGAGCTGGACCACAAAGAAGGCTGAGTCCTGATGAATTGATGCCTTCAAACTGTAGTGTTGGAGAAGACTCTTGAGAGTCCCTTGGACAGCAAGGAGATCCAGCCAATCAACCCTAAAGGAACTCAGTCCTGAATAATCATTGGAAGGACTGATGCTGAAGCTGAAACTCCAATACTTTGGCCACCTGATGTGCAGAAAAGACCCTGATGCTGGGAAAGATTGAAGGCAGAAGGAGAAGGGGACGGCAGAGTATGAGACGGTTGGAGGGCATCACTAACTCACGGACATGAGTTTTAGAAAACTTTGGAGGTAGTAAAGGACAGGGAAGTTTGGCATACTGCAGTCTGCGGGGTCATAGAGAGATGAGACTTCGCAACTGAACAACAACAAATATTTTTTCATTTCCACCACACTGCACAACTCTTGTTTGAATGCATGTATATGTGTGTATTTATATTTTTCCTTTAGTTCTCTCATCACAGAATATAATCTTAGACTTGTATGATTATTTCATTAACATCAGTTATGTCTTTAATTCTGAAGATTCACAGGGCAAGGGTATTCCTCTTAACATCCATCAATCCTCTGTCACCTAGAAGGTTGCACGGCACATGGTAAGTACTCAGAAAATACTCTTTCATGGCTGCTCCTTAAGATTCAGGTCAGTGTTCTATGAACTGTGTCATGATATTGCTATTGAAACACTACTAAGCATTCAAGATCTTACAGCCATGCCTCATTTACTCTCAAAAGAACTCAGAGAAGGGAACAATATTGAAAATAAATCACCACCACCATGGATTAGCGAGGAAATTTTATCAGTTTCAGAAGAACCACCCTGAGAAAACACAATTCCAATACTTTCTTCAGTTTTAAGAAATAAAGTATCGACTTCTCAGTGAGCAAATTATTTCCAAATTTCCACTGGGGAATCACATTCACCAAAAGGTATAAAAGCTTGAAAAATCAGAGTTTAAAAGTTCAAAGTGTCAGTTTCCCTGATTCATGTTCCCCTTTGGCATAACACAGCATTACCTCCGTGCTTCACTCTTTTCCAGTCTGACTGGAAGGAAAATGAACTTTTATTTAGCCATTAAATATAATGCCCACTATCAGAGTGAGGTCGGTCACAAAGGACGCATGACTGACTGCCAGTGGCCCACTTAACTTAGACAGCCTCTTTCTAGGTGCTTAATGTGGCCGCAGCTCCTCTAGGCTGGAACCACTTTGACAGTGATGGGTTTTTAAACAAGACTTAATAATAACATCCTCAACTTTAGATAGCCCACCTATTCAAAAAAAAGGATACATTCTCTTACTGACCCTAACATAATGGACAGAACTTTGTAAACTCTCAGGTAATAAATTCTGACAAAAAAGGAGAAATATCTCAAAGAAATTGAACTACATTCTCCTTACAGAGATATGAGGTGTCCTGGGTTATAATTCTATTTGAAACTTATTTTTATTAATATATGATCATACATATAGAGAACATTTTCACCATAATCTGAGTTATAGTGACATAAATTACTTATTTTGGAAATAGACTCAGAGGTAAGGAAAATGGCCTATTTTATTGCATATTCTTAGATATTACCATACTATGTGCTGTGTATGCTGTGCTCGGTTGCGTCCAACTCTTGAGACCCCAGGAACTGTAGACCGCCAGACTTGTCTGCCCATGGTATTCTCCAGGCAAGGATACTGCAATGGATTGCCATGCCCTCCTCCAGGGCACCTTCCCGACCCAGGGACCGAACCCACATCTCTTACATCTCCTGCATTGCAGGCAGATTCTTTACCACTGCACCAATATGTTAATTCCTCCGATAGTCCCTGTAGGTGATCAATATTATCCCATTTTACACATGAGGAAACAGATTCAGAGAAATGAAGAAAAATTTCCAGTTTGCTAATGTGTTAAGAAGTAGAGCCCATATTCAGTCTACAAAACCTGGTTCTTTGCATAACTCCATCTACTTTTTCCCTTCTGGCCTAGATTTGCAAACCATACTATATTCCCATCTCATACTGCCCTTTGCTGTAGTGCCTGTTATATAAGTTCTATTTCCTCAAGATCCACTCTGCCAGGACACAAAGGTGTAGACTTCTCTGTAAGGGCACTTGGCAGGGCTTTTCCACATTAAAAATATATATATTTATAGGGGTGTATGAAGTTTAACAGTCATGCTTACCATGTGCTATAGACCTAGCTATTCAAATTGTGCTGCTGTGGGAAACTCAAACAGGAGGAACTGAAACATGAAATAGAGAATAGAATTATGATTACTGAGGGTCATGGCAGCATTGTTCATGGTTGTAAAAATAACAGAACTAACCACATGTCTCCTGACAATAGACTGAACAATAAACTGCAGTGCATTCAATAGAATATAATACAGGAATGAAGATGAACCAAATTCAGCCTTCCACATTAAGCAAAAAGAGGCTCGGTGCAAAATATTATTAACTAGTTTCAAAGATGGGGAGAAGCGGATGATGCCAAGGCAGCCATGAGATGTTGTGAATGTAGCAGAAAGGCAGAAGCCACGAGACCTTCAACAGACATTCATTCATTCAACAAATACTGAGTGCCTGCTAACTACAAGGCTCTGCTAATTCCAGAAGGGCACTAGTGAATAAGAGCAAACTGGAACTTGCTTTCCAAGTTTCGAGACAAGATGGTCAGTTTGGTTTGAGACAAGTCTAGTTTAATTTAAGGTGAATCACAGTATGCAGGTGAAGGTGTCTATATACACTAGAGGCTGGAGTCTAAGAGAAAGATAAAGAACAGAAACAGATTTGGGAGTCACAAAGAAATGAAAGCTGAAATCATAAGAGAGAAGAAAAAGGATTCTGTGACAGGAAAATAGATTAGGACTGAGAACTAAACATTAGAGAAGTTCTATAAGTTAGGGACAGCGAGAATAGAAGGCATCAAGGATAAAGGGAAAAATCAACCAGAGACACAGAAGACCAGGTTGGACAAGCTGACAGAGAAGGCAAAAGAGAAAAAACTTTCAAAGGTCAGAGGATGAGGAGGGACGTTTTCCTAAAGACAGGTAAGGACTGGAGTAGGAACAAAGAGTTGGACGCCACAGGACCTCTGTGTTGTCCTTTGCCATGTCTGTCTCCTGGGAAAGCCAACGGGCACCAGTTATGCTCAGAGATTTCAGAGTGGAAGCATGTCATATGGCAGTTCCTTGCAGAGTCTCAGGGCCTTCATGATGTGCTGAAACAGAGGCGGACCAAGAGAGATGGGGTCTGAGAGCAAAGCACAGAGATCGCCGAGCCTCAGTAGAAGGTATTCTTTTGACAAGATGCCGAGAAGTGACAAGTTCAAAGTGACAGGATGCAGTATGGAGAGCGGGGTGAAGGGGTAACAGTGACCGCAAGCACTGATGTTAATGTCTAATGTCAGCACGAAATGGTGGAGAAGGAGAACCAGGTACTCGCCACTCCCTCATGCCCTGACTTCATGAAACTTGAAACCTAGAGGAGAAGGAAAAGATGGTGAAGAGCTCTGATTGACTGAGAAAATGTGAATTAGATGATTTTGCCATAAATTAACTTTGGTTAAGTTTCCATGATTTGGGAGAATTTGGCTCAAAACAGAAATGAGGTACCATTTCACACCAGTCAGAATGGCTGCGATCCAAAAGTCTACAAGCAATAAATGCTGGAGAGGGTGTGGAGAAAAGGGAACCCTCTTACACTGCTGGTGGGAATGCAAACTAGTACAGCCATTATGGAAAACAGTGTGGAGATTCCTTAAAAAATTGCAAATAGAACTGCCTTATGACCCAGCAATCCCACTGCTGGGCATACACACCGAGGAAACCAGAATTGAAAGAGACACATGTACCCCAATGTTCATTGCAGCTCTGTTTATAATAGCCAGGACATGGAAGCAACCTAGATGTCCATCAGCAGATGAATGGATAAGAAAGCTGTGGTACATATACACTATGGAATACTACTCAGCCCTTAAAAAGAATAAATTTGACTCAGTTCTAATGAGATGGATGAAATTGGAACCGATTATACAGAGTGAAGTAAGCCAGAAAGAAAAACACCAATACAGTATACTGACACATATATATGGAATTTAGAAGACAGTAATGATGACCCTATATGTGAGACAACAAAGAGACACAGAGGTATAGAGTGGACTTTTGGACTCTGAGGGAGAGGGAAAGGGTGGGATGGTTTGGGAGAATGGCAATGAAGCATGTGTATTTTCCTGTAAGAAACGAAGCACCAATCTATGTTCAATGTAGGATGCAGGATGCATGGGGCTGATGCACAGGATGATTCAAGTAGAGGATGTGGGGTGGGAGGTGGGAGGGGGCTTCGGCATTGGGAGATTGTGTTCACCTATGGCTGATTCGAGTCAATGTATGGCAAAACAAATACAGTATTGTAATTTAAAAAATAAATAAATAAATAAATAAATTTAATTAAAAAAAAAAAAAAGAAATGAAGTAAAGTATCAATACCACATAGAAGATGAGAGCCCAGAACCTAAAGACTGGCTGTTTGAGTGCAAATCTTAGTCCTATCATTTATTAGCTGGGTGATCTTCTTTATGCCTCAGTGTCTTCACTTACAAATAAGATTAATAATAGATTTATCCTATAAAGTTTTTATGAAGACTGAATTGATATTTATATACTGCATGGAATAGTTCTTGATGTGTAGTATGTGCTCTTTTTGAAAATACTTTTATTACAGAAACCTGGGTACTTTGTATATTTCCCACATAACTAATTACAGGAAAAGTAGTCAATAATATAAACATAAAAAAGGAGAACAAGTGATGAGAGAAATGCACTGGATTTACTGATGAGAATAATCTGCAAGGACTTTGAATGTCAAGTGACTGAGCATCGAGGTGGGAAAGTTTGAGGAGTACAGAGGATGACAAGTGAGAGGCACTACAGAGATTCGTCATTTGACACGTCTGCCTGTGGAAGGAAGAGAGAATGGTTCAAGCCATCTTGGCATTAGATTTTGTGCATATCATAAACATTTCCATAGCATCCTGGGCCACAGGATAATATGCCTTACACTATTTCTTATAGACATAACCCGAAGCGTGCCTTTATAATTATTCCAGACTGGGGAGTTAGAGACTGCAGTGACGGCCTTAGCCTTAAGGGATCCACAGTGGTAGAGACTGCTGGCAGCTCCCTTTTATTCTCTCATGGTGAGAGCTAGCCTATTCACTGCAGTCTTTCTTGATGTCAGCTGGACCTCCTGAGTGAGTTCTTGTATGAGAGGAAGAGTTCTGTGTCAGATTCAGGCCTAGATGACAGAATCTACCATGTTCTTTTCCTCTCAAATTGCCAGGAGTGAAGCCAACTCGTAGGCTGTCTTGAAGCTCTGTGGGAAAGTGGCAGAGCCCCTACCAGCTACCACTTGAAAGCCCACGTGGAGGAGGGTGGTGTGCCCACCTCTCCACCACTCATTTCTGTTACAACAGTGAGAAATAAATTTCTACTGCATTTGGAAAAAGTACCATTTGAAGACTATCATATTGGTTATTATACTCTAACTGGTTAGTGAAATCTCAAATAAAGAGGGTGCTACTATGTAGCACTCTCATATATCAAGGCTTACACAAATTAGATTTATGCAGTCCAGCTGGAAATGGAGTTATAGCTATGTATATTTTCACAGGTTTTCCCAAACTTCAGTAATTTTTATATCAGTTTTATAACCTTTGCAGGATTGAAGTTATCATTTTTATCCCCAGTGCTTGGAACATCTGGCTCATGATAAGTACTCAATAGTTATTTGTTAAATGAAAATGTGTGTGTGGGGGGTGTTTCCCAGATGGCTCAGTGGATAAAGAATCCATCTGCAATGCAGGAGACTCAGGAGACGTGGGTTCGATCCCTGGGTCAGGAAGATCCCCTGGAGGAGGGCATGGCAACCCACTCCAGTGTTTTTGCTTGGAGAATCCATACAGTTGCAAACAATACGACATGACTGAAGTGACTGAGCATGCACACACACGTGTGTGTGTCTGTGTATAGATATACACACACATACATATCACTGGTACTTAATATTTTTCTTTCAATAGGTTCACCTGTTGTACTTAAATACTCACATTAATATTGTATTACACAAAATACATACTTTTATACATACCCATGTGAAAATAAGTAGATACAAACATGGAGGTATCTGCTGCTGCTGCTGCTGCTGCTAAGTCACTTCAGTCGTGTCTAACTCTGTGTGACTCCATGGACGGCAGCCCACCAGGCTCCCTCGTCCCTGGGATTCTCCAGGCAAGAACACTGGAGTGTGTTGCCATTTCCTTCTCCAATGCATGAAAGTTAAGTCAAAGTGAAGTTGTTCAGTCGTGTTTGACTCTTAGTGACCCCATGGACTGCAGCCCACCAGGCTCCTCCATCCATGGGATTTTCCAGGCACGAGTACTGGAATGGGTGCCATTGCCTTCTCCAGATGGAGGTATATATATAAACATAAATATATATGAAATTATGAGTTTGCTATTTTCTTGTTTCTTTCAGTTAATATTTAAATAACTAAAATTCTAATACAATTACCTGAATGGGAAGGAAGTCCAAAAGGGAAGGGATATATGTATATATATATATGTGTGTGTGTATATATATATATGTGTGTGTATATATATATGTGTGTATATATATGCGTATATATATGTGTGTGCATGTATATATATAATTCATTTGGCTGTACAGTAGAAACTCACACAACATAGTAAAACAACTATACTTCAATAAAAAATTTTAAAAAGTAAATTACCAATCTGTTCTTACAACCCAATCAATTTGAATACTACCAGAGACTACCAGATATGGAAGTTCCGGAGAAGGCAATAGCACCCCATGCCAGTACTCTTGCCTGGAAACTCCCATGGATGGAGGAGCCTGGTGGGCTGCAGTCCATGGGGTCGCTGAGTCAGACACGACTGAGCGACTTCACTTTCACTTTTCACTTTTCACTTTCATGCATTGGAGAAGGAAATGGCAACCCACTCCAGTGTTCTTGCCTGGAGAATCCCAGGGATGGCGGAGCCCAATGGGCTGCTGTCTGTGGGGTCGCACAGAGTCGGACACAACTGAGGTGACTTAGCAGCAGCAGCAGCAGCAGCAGAGATGGAAGTATTACACTTTCAGAAATACTAATTCAATGCAATTAATTTGCTCATTATGCAGTCTCCCAAAGCATTCTCCTCTTTCATGTCATGGAGTAGACCCACCTCTGCAAGGTAATAGTGTTCACTTCCAGAGAGAATGTAGCCATCACAGGGAAGCCCAGTGAATTCCTTAGTGTGATACCATCTACTTGATGATAATAGATATGGATGTGATATACAAGAATGCCTTGGAACCAGATACAGCATTCAGTATTTAGTTTGCTGATTTTATGAATCCTGAACCTTATTTTTCCCCATGTTTTTAGGTAAAATGAAGTATCCTAACTCATGATTATAGAACTTACTTTTCTACATTTCTAGACAGGTCAGTTGCTTAATAAATAAATAAATATATACACACATAAATATAGGTTTAAGAGAACAATATCATGGAAGTTAGGTTTACATTTTGTGTTACTTTGAAAAACAACTTTTTAAAATGGTAATCTCTTCAAGTAACCTAGACTTATCTGAAGAATTTAAGAAAATAATTAGTTTGAAAACTGACTGCAACTATAACATTTCAGCAAAGTATTTAAAGTTTTGTAATTATTTCAGAACATTAAAAATTTTTTAAATGAAAAAAATTTTAAATATACATTTTTGATCCAGACATTCCATTTAGAATTTCTCAGAGGAAAAATATGTACCAATATATACAAACAAAGGATATTTATTGAATCATTGTTCATAATGGGAAACAACCTGAATATCCACTAATAAGAAAACAGTTGCATGAATTATGTGACATCCATCCTATAATATACAAGATAAGCATAGGAAAAAAAAAAAACAGTTTAGAGCTCTGTCTACTCTCCTGAGGGTCTATGTCATAGATGGATAAATGAAAAATGCAAACAGTAGAAAAACATGTACAGTGGGCTCTCACTTTTATAAACAGTTTTGTACCTGGATTTATGTTTGAATGAGTAAAAATAATGGTAAATGTAAAGGTATACACTATGTTATCTTAGGGAAGGCAAAGGAGAGAAAATTATGTAATATTATTTTTGTTATATAATAACCATATATTTTTTAATTTAAAAAATCTGACATTAAAAATAATTTTTTCCAAGTAGCAGGGAAAACTCTAGTCAGTTTTAAGGTTTGCCTTTTACCTTTTTCCTGGCAATTAAAATTTTTTTATGTAATTAGAAAAGTTTGTTTTCTAGTAATTGTATATGCATGCCTGTTTTAATATTTACTGTGTACTTTTTATATGTGATTTTTAATTAAATGCCACAAATTTACAGATTTACCATAAAGGGTGGCAAAACTATTGAACAAATCTGGATTTATATTCACTAAGTTCATAATACAGTTTGGAAAAACAGCCAAAATATTTGACTTCAGTGCTTCACCAAAACTGCTCTTGTTAACTTTTAATCAATCCTGTTGACTGAAGCTAATTAAAATAGCACCAGCTTTAATGAGTCTAAGGGGAACTTAATTGACATTCTCCTAACAAACAAGAATTTTAAGAGAGAAACTGGATTCATTTTAACAATGCCAGAAGCCAGTTCAATCCAGGGTCTTTCGTTATGGATAGGTGATCAGCCTGGGAATGTGATAAATGAACACTGTGAAAAAGAGCCAAAGTTTGAAAAGATACGACTTCATTCAGGCACACTCAGAAGTGCAGGAAATTATAAATGTATATGTACACATATAGCTGGGCTTTTCCGGTAGCTCAGTGATAAAGAATCTGCCTGCCAAATAGGAGATGCCGGCTCAGTCCCTGGGTCGGGAAGATCCCTTGCAGAATGAAATGGCTACCCACTCGTTTTCTTGCTTGGAGAATCCCATGAACAGAGGAGCCTGGAGAGCTACAGTCCATGTAGTCACAAAAGAGTTGGACACGACTTAGCACTTAGCAAATAAACACCACCACCACCACATAGAGCCACTGAGAAAAAGTATTTGGAAAGAAACCACAGATTTGGAATGCACCAAAAGGTGGATACTTTAATTTGGTTTGAAAAGTTCTTATTGAGAGCATGATACATTCATTCACCTGCTTGTCTCAAACATTTTATTTAAATTTTATATTACCTGTCCAGTTCTGTACTGTAAGAATAAAACAATGAAAAAGATAGCCCTGTCATAAGTCCAAATAATGCCATTTTAAGAAATACAAGTGCCACCTCTTCTCCAGATTCCTTACTGCTATCCACCTGAAAGCTGTTATAAGAAATACACAGATCTGAGTTGACTACAAATATTAATGTCTACCCTGGAGTTGTACCTGGAGTATAACTGAGGGTACAGAGATTCATAAGAGAACAGATATACCATAAGACCATTTCAATATAGTGGTGAGTGTCAAACTCAGAGATGTACACCCCATGAATTAGGCAGATCCAGTCTCAAAGTCTGAGAAATGCTTTCCTGAAAAAAATAATAGCTTTTACCTATGAAAAATGAAGAGTCACTGGTAGATCTTGGCCAGAGCAGGAAAGGATCCAGGAAGAGGCCCCTTACATAGAAATGTGGGTTCACGTGGCAGAAAGTTGATATCCTGTAACAACAACAAAAAGGTGATTTTCTTCAATAAAGAAGAAAATTTATAAAATTTAATATAAAGAAGAAATATAAAGAAAAAAATTATATAAAATGTTTCCTCTCTTTCTTTTCTATAAGAAGTCTCAACTTTTGGCAAGACCTGAAGATCCACTTTATCTACACTATTAATATCCTCTTTGGAGTGACTGGGCAGCTGGAAAGAGCAAAGTGGAAGGCAGGAGTTCACAAAATAAGAACTTGTGCCTCTGTAGAGAAGGACCTGCAACCATGCCTCAGTGTAACATGATGACCTCTACTCTTAAGAATAGGTTGAGAACAAGGAAATCCAGTGTACTTACAGAGATACACTGTGACAGCAAGAAGGGAATGAGCAAGAGTGTTAACTTGAAATGTACAAAAGAATTTTTCCCTAGCAATTTCCAAATCAAATATTTTGAGAGCATCAAGCCTCTGTCCACACCTCAGAAACTGAAGACTAAAAGTTGTTGGGGGGGTTTCCTCCCTTTCTCAAGCTATTCTGCCTTGGATCATTTTTTAAAATCATGTTTCCAATCTTGACATCAGTTCAGTTCAGTTAAGTCGCTCAGTCGTGTCCAACTCTTTGTGACCCCATGAATGCAGCACACCAGGCCTCCCTGTTCATCACCAACTCCCAGAGTTCACTCAGACTCGCATCCATTGAGTCTGTGATCCCATCCAGCCATCATATCCACAGTTGTCCCCTTCTTCTCCTGCGACCAATCCCTCCCAGCGTCAAAGTCTTTTCCAATAAGTCAACCCTTCGCATGAGGTGGCCAAAGTACTGGAGTTTCAGCTTTAGCATCATTCCTTCCAAAGAAATCCCAGGGCTGATCTCCTTCAGAATGGACTGGTTGGATCTCCTTCCAGTCCAAGGGACTCTCAAGAGTCTTCTCCAACACCACACGTCGAAAGCATCAATATTTTGGTGCTCAGCCTTCTTCACAGTCCAACTCTCACATCCATATATGACCACTGGAAAAACCATTGCCTTGACTAGACAGACATTAGTCAGTAAAGTAATGTCTTGACTTTTGAATATGCTGTCTAGACTGGTCATACCTTTTCTTTCACAAAGTAAGCATTTTTAATTTCATGGCTGCAATCACCATCTGCAGTGATTTTGAGCTCCAAAAAATAAAGTCTGACACTGTTTCCAGTTTCCCCATCTATTTCCCATGGAGTGCTGGGGGACTGGATGCCATGATCTTCATTTTCTGAATGTTGAGCTTTAGGCCAACTTTTTCACTCTCCTCTTTCACTTTCATCAAGAGGCTTTTAGTTCCTCTTCAGTTTCTGCCACAAGGGTGGTGTCATCTGCATATATGAGGTTGTTGATATTTCTCCCAGCAATCTTGATTCCAGCTTGTGTTTCTTCCAGTCCAGCATTTCTCATGATGTCCTCTGCATAGAAGTTAAATAAGCAGGGTGACAATATACAGCCTTGTCCTATTCCTATTTGGAATCAGTCTGTTGTTCCATGTCCTGTTCTAACTGTTGCTTCCTGACCTGCATACAGATTTCTCAAGAGGCAGGTCAGGTGGTCTGGTATTCCCATCTCTTTCAGAATTTTCCACAGTTTATTGTGATCCACACAGGATATTGAAAGATGTACTCCCCAGGTCATAGGGTTCCCAATATGCTACTGGAGATCAGTGGAGAAATAACTCCAGAAAGAATGAAGGGATGGAGCTAAAGCAAAAACAATACCCAGCTGTGGATGTGACTGGTGATAGAAGCAAAGTCTGATGCTGTGAAGAGAAATATTGCATAGAAACCTGGAATGTCAGGTCCGTGAATCAAGGTAAATTGGAAGTGGTGAAACAGGAGATGGCAAGAGTGAACGTCAACATTCTAGAAATCAGTGAACTAAAATGGACTGGAATGGGTGAATTTAACTCAGATGACCATTATATCTACTACTGTGGGCAGGAATCCCTCAGAAGAAATGGAATAGCCATCATGGTCAACAAAAGAGTCCGAAATGCAGTACTTGGATGCAATCTCAAAAGTGACAGAATAATCTCTGTTAGTTTCCAAGGCAAACCATTCAATATCACAGTAATCCAAATCTATGCCCCAACCAGTAATGCTGAAGAAGCTGAGGTTGAACGGTTCTATGAAGACCTACAAGACCTTTAGAACTAACACCCAAAAAGATCTCCTTTCCATTATAGGGGTCTGGAATGCAAAAGTAGGAAGTCAGGAAACACCTGGAGTAACAGGCCAATTTGGCCTTGGAATGTGGAATGAAGCAAGGCAAAGACTAATTAGAGTTTTGCCAAGAGAATGCACTGGTCATAGCAAACACCCTCTTTCAACAACACAAGAGAAGACGCTACACATGGACATCACCAGATGGTCAACATCGAAATCAGATTGATTATATTCTTTGCAGCCAAAGATGGAGAAGCTCTATACAGTCAACAAAAACAAGACTAGGAACTGATTGTGGCTCAGATCATGAACTCCTTATTACCAATCTTGACATAAAATCATTTATTTCTTTTTTTCAGTTCAATTCAGTTCAGTTGCTCAGTCATGTCCGACTCTTCATAACCCAATGAATCGCAGCACGCCGGGATTCGCTGTCTGTCACCACCTCCCGGAGTTCACTAAGACTCACGTTCATCGAGTCCGTAATCCATTCCAGCCATCTCATCCTCTGTCGTCCCCTTCTCCTCCTGCCCTCAATCCCTCCTAGCATCACAGTCTTTTCCAATGAGTCAACTCTTCTCATGAGGTGGCCAAAGTACTGGAGTTTCAGCTTTAGCATCATTCCTTCCAAAGAAATCCCAGGGCTGATCTCCTTCAGAATGGACTGGTTGGATCTCCTTCCAGTCCAAGGGACTCTCAAGAGTCTTCTCCAACACCACAGTTCAAAAGCATCAATTCTTCGGCGCTCAGCCTTCTTCAGAGTCCAACTCTCACATCCATACAGGACCACAGGAAAAACCATAGCCTTGACTAGACGGACCTTAGTTGGCAAAGTAATCTCTCTGCTTTTGAATATACTAAGTTGGACATAACTTTTCTTCCAAGGATCTATTAATTTCATGGCTGCAGTCACCATCTGCAGTGATTTTGGAGCCCCCCCAAAATAAAGTCTTCTGTTTCCACTGTTTCCCCATCTATTTCCCATGAAGTGATGGGACCGCATGCCATGATCTTTGTTTTCTGAACGTTGAGCTTTAAGCCAACTTTTTCGCTTTCCTCTTTCACTTTCATCAAGAGGCTCTATAGTTCTTCTTCACTTTCAGCCATATGGGTGGTATCATCTGCATATCTGAGGTTATTGATATTTCTCCTGGCAATCTTGATTCCAGCTTGTGTTTCTTCCAATCCAGCATTTCCCATGATGTAGTCTGTATATAAGTTGAATAAACATGGTGACAGTATACAGCCTTGACATACTCCTTTTCCTACTTGGAAACAGTCTGTTGTTCCATGTCCAGTTCTAACTGTTGCTTCCTGATCTGCATACAGATTTTTAAAGAGGCAGGTTAAGTGGTCTGGTATTCCCATCTCTTTCAGAATTTTCACAGTTTATTGTGATCCACACAGTCAAAGGCTTTGGAATAGTCAATCAAGCAGAAATAGATGTTTTTCTGGAACTCTCTTGCTTTTTCCATGATCCAGCAGATGTTGGCAGTGTGATGTCTGGTTCCTCTGCCTTTTCTAAAACCAGCTTGAAAATCAGGGCGTTCACGCTTCACATATAGCTGAAGCCTGGCTTGGAGAATTTTGAGCATTACTTTACTAGTGTGTGAGATTAGTGCAATTGTGCAGTAGTTTGACCCTTCTTTGGCATTGCCTTTCTTTGGGATTGGAATGAAGACTGATCTTTTCCAGTCCTGTGGCCACTGCTGAGTTTTCCAAATTTGCTGGCATATTGAGTGCAGCCCTTTCACAGCATCATCTTTCAGGATTTGAAACAGCTCCACTGGAATTCCATCACCTCCACTAGCTTTATAGTGATGCTTTCTAAGGCCCACTTGACTTCACATTCCAAGATGTCTGGCTCTAGATGAGTGATCACATCATCATGATTATCTGGGTCTTGAAGATCTTTTTGTACAGTTCTTCCATGTATTCTTGCCACCTCTTCTTAATATTTTCTGCTTCTGTTAGGTACAGACCATTTCTGTCCTTTATCGAGACCATCTTTGCATGAAATGTTCCCTTGATAGCTCTAATTTTCTTGAGGAGATCTCTAGTCTTTCCCATACTGTTCTTTTCCTCTATTTCTTTGCATTGATCGCTGAGGAAGGCTTTCTTATCTCTTCTTGCTATTCTTTGGAACTCTGCATTCAGATGCCTATATCTTTTCTTTTCTCCTTTGCTTTTCGCCTCTCTTCTTTTCACAGCTATTTGTAAGGCCTCCTCAGACAGCCATTTCGCTTTTTTGCATTTCTTTTCCATGGGGATGGTCTTGATCCCTGTCTCCTTACAATGTCACGAACCTCATTCCATAGTTCATCAGGTACTCTATCTATCAGATCTAGGCCCTTAAATCTATTTCTCACTTCCACTGTATAATCATAAGGGATTTGATTTAGGTCATACCTGAATAGTCTAGTGATTTTCCCTACTTTCTTCAGTTTGAGTCTAAATTTGGTAATAAGGAGTTTATGATCTGAGCCACAGTCAGCTCCTAGTCTTGTTTTTGTTGACTGTATGGAGCTTCTCCATCTTTGGCTGCATAGAATATAATCAATCTGATTTCAGTGTTGACCATCTGGTGATGTCCATGTGTAGAGTCTTCTTTTGTGTTGTTGGAAGAGGGTGTTTGCTACGACCAGTGCATTCTCTTGGCAAAACTCTATTAGTCTTTGTCCTGCTTCATTCCACATTCCAAGGCCAAATTTGCCTGTTACTCCAGGTGTTTCTTGACTTCCTCCTTTTGCATTCCAGTCCCCTATAGTGAAAAGGACATCTTTTGGGGTGTTAGTTTTAAAAGGTCTTGAAGGTCTTCATAAAACCATTCAACTTCAGCTTCTTCAGTATTACTGGTTGCGGCATAGACTTGGATTACCATGATATTGAATGGTTTGCCTTGGAAACAAACAGATATCTTTCTGTCATTTTTGAGATTGCATCCAAGGACTGCAATTTGGACTCTTTTGTTGACCATGATGGCTATTCCATATCTTCTGAGGGATTCCTGCCCACAGTAGTAGATATAATGGTCATCTGAGTTAAATTCACCCATTCCAGTCCATTTTAGTTTGCTGATTCCTAGAATGTTGATGTTCACCCTTGCCATCTCTTGTTTGACCACTTCCAATTAGCCTTGATTCATGGAAAACTATTCAGTAGCATATTGGGCACCTAATAACCTGGGGAGTTCCTCTTTTGGTATCCTATAATTTTGGCTTTTATATTGTTCATGGGGTTCTCAAGGCAAGAATACTGAGGTGGCTTGCCATTCCCTTCTTCAGTGGGCCACATATTGTCAGACCTCTCCACCATGACCAGCCTGTCTTGGGTTGCCCCACAGGCATGGCTTGGTTTCACTGAGTTAGACAAGGCTGTGGTCCTAGTGTGATTAGACTGACTATTTTTCTGTGAGTATGATTTCAGTGTGTCTGCCCTCTTATGCCTTCTTGCAACACCTACCATCTTACCTGGGTTTCTCTTACCTTGGGCGTGGGGTTATCTCTTCACAGCTGCTCCAGCAAAGCACAGCCGCTGCTCCTTACCTTGGATGAGGGTTATCTCCTCACTGCTGCTATTCCTGACCTTCAGTGTTGGATAGCTCCTCTAGGCCCTTCTGCGCCTGCGCAGCCACTGCTCCTTGGGTTGCTCCTCCTGGCTGCCGGCCTAACCCTTGGACATGACTGGCTCCTACCAGCCGCCTCCCCTGGTCTCGGGCTCTGGGTGGCTCCTCAGGGTCACTGCCCCTGGCCTCGGGTGTGATTTGGCTTCTCCCAGCTGCCCCTGACCTCGGACGCAGGGTAGCTCCTCCTGGCCACTGTCCCTGACCTCAGACTCGGGTGTCTCCTCCCGGCCGCTGCCTCTGACCTCGGACGTGGGGTAACTCCTCCCAGCAGACGCAGGGTAGCTCCTCTTGGCCATTCCTGTGCCATCGCAGCCTGGTACTCTAGGCCACTGCCCTGATCTCGGTCGTGGGGTAGTTCCTCTCGGCCGCACTCAGTGCGTCTGCTCGCCACCGCCGCCTGCACTCAGTGTGCCAGCTCGCCACTGTTGCATAGTGTAGTCGGCAAATTAAGTGGAGAAAAGATGCTGAATAACTTGGTTTATGTGGAAAACCAATAAAACTTCGAGACAAGAAGTTTGCACCATCTACGTTAGGCTATCGGCATCCTCTTGAATATCAGGAAGTGCCCCGCCTTGGGCTCCCCCTCGCGTGGATCTTAAAAGCTGGAGCAAGTAAGTAGACATGGCGAGCCTCCACACCCCAGATGGGAATTCAGCCAGAAATTAGAGTAAAGAGAAGACATGGGGGAAACCAGTCTTTCCAATGACTGGCCCAGCCTCTATTGTCTAGAAAGGCCTTTTATACCTTTTTTATTGTACATAGAGATCAATGGGTAATACAAAATTATGCAGTGTTAGCAGCTCAGACTCATCAAAACCAGGCTTTTCTCTCTGCATACCTAGTTGTATACACAAGTCTTAGGTGATTTACATCATCTTCCAGCCAGAGGGCCAATTAACATTTTACAGCCCTTTTCTGACAAGGGTTTGTCAACCACAAGACTTATTTGTGTTGATCTTTCCAAAGTCTGGTGCCACTCTCAGAGAAACACTAAATAAAGTTACATTCTTCCATAGCAAAGATACAGCAATTTATAACAAGTAAAAGTACAGTGATTTATAACAAAAGAAAAGTAATTAACTCCAAAGTCTAGTGTTTCTAACATCAAAACTACTATATACTTTTTTCCATATCCTGATTACATTGATTAATATCCTCCCAGGTGCCTAAAAGATAAAGGATATGGAGGCCTGGCAGCAATCATTGAGTCAACAGTGAAATCCGTCAACAATATGATTTTTAGCTCTTTAGAAAAGGCTCTGTATCATAAGATGTTTTAAGCTTTGTGCCTCTCGCAGTTGAGGGGGCTGTAAGCAATTTACAAGCTGTAAAAAGTCCAGGGGAACCTGTTAGGCAAGCTAGAGAGTTATCAGAGAGGGTTTGAACTGAAACATCGCTTTCAAATGCAGAAGACTGAGTTAACTTTTTTCCAGAGTGTGTCAGAAGAGTGGAAAAGCACAGTACAATAAGGCAGGAAGATTCTGGTTTTGGGGGTACGTGCTCAGGAAATTCCAGGGGGAACCCTGAGGCTGACTCGCCTTGCCCATCAGGCCTCTCCATATGACCTTGTCATGGGTGGGATCTCCTGTGCTGGCTCCCAGCAACCACTGTGGACATGTGTTCTTCACTCTTCATGGAGAGGTGCAGAAAAAGTGCTCACTGGAGAGACAAATACAGCCAAGATCACAACTCTGATTGAACAAAAAGTGTACCAATATACAAAGCAAATTTCTATTTAGAGCTTAAGGTTTTTAAAGAAAGTGAAAGTGACTCAGTCGTGTCTGACTCTTTGAGACCTCATGGACTATGCAGTCCATGGAATTTTCCAGGCCAGAATACTGGAGTGGGTAGCCTTTCCCTTCTCCAGGGGATCTTCCCAATCCAGGGATCAAACCTAGGTCTCTAGCATTGAAGGCATATTCTTTACCAGCTGAGCCATAAGAGAAGCCCAAGAATATTGAAGTGGGTAATCTATCTCTTCTCCAGCAGATCTTTCTGACCCAGGAATCAAACTGGGGTCTCCTGCTTTGCAGGCAGATTCTTTACCAACTGAGCTAACAGGGAAGCCTTTAACGTTGTCTATAAATTTCTCATTTTGAGTCATCCAAGAGTGCTCCAATCTAGAGCTATCGTGAAAAGATGTTCCCTTCCCAGTCTGTATATAACCTGTAAAGCCCTGGTGGCCAGAATCTTCCCAAGCTTGACGTAATCTCCTTTATACCAGAGGAAAAAATACATCAAGAACTCTAAATCATTTTCAGGGTATCTCAATGCTGGAGTGGATCCAATCTTTGGTGACAGTCTGTCTGTCTGAATATACCAGGAATATACCTCAGGCTAAATAGAGTAGCAGGTAAAACAGGTCTGAAAAGAGCAGCAAGTTCATTTCATTTCAACTGGGGTAAAAGAGATCAGTCCAGAAGAATTCTAAATTCAGTTATAAGTTATATATTAAAAAGTTACATATTAAAAAAAGAGAAAAATACTGTTATTCACTCAGTCGTATCTGGCTCTTTGTGACCCCCATGGACTGCAGCTCGCCAGGTTCCTCAGTCCATGGAATTCCCCAGGCAAGAATACTGGAGTGGGTAGCCTTTCCTTGTCCAGGGACTCTTCTGGACCCAGGGATTGGACCCAGATCTTCTGCATTGCAGGCAGATTCTTTACCGTCTGAGCCACCAGGGAAGTCCACATATTAAAAAGTTATATCTAAAAATTTTTACTGGCTTGCATGTGATCAACCAAAAGAGAAAAACAAGGCATTCACAGAATAGGTTTCCATAATCTCATCTTGAATTCTTACTCTCCCATGTCATAGCATTAAATTATAGCCAGAAAAGGGACATGTTTTTTTGTTTTGTTTTGTTTTTCCTTTTTCAAAGGGGCAGATTCCAGCCTTGGAAACACCAGGAAAATAAAAACCCATCACTAAATGTAGGGTTTTGAGAAACCGTTTCAAACTTTAAAAATTTAATTAATTGGTTCACATCAGGCTACCAATAGATGAATGCTTTTGTTCTTGGCGCTCCACCTTTATAAAGAATACATGGATAGAAAATGTGAATAAATAAACAAGAATGATGAATGTACTCACATTTAAAGATGGAGAGAGAGAAGAGGACCTTTTCAAATACCACCTGGGAGAAGAACTTAGAATTTCCCATTCAGAGGTACTCATCATATATCCTGCTCAACTAATCAATTGTGTTTACTATTTTAGTTTTCATTAAGTCTTAACACAAAGCTACGTGGGATAAATATACAAACAAGGCTTCAGGTGATTTGCTGCAACCCCAGTAATTGCTTTTTCCATAACATACTTTTTGGAAACATATATAACAATATAACCCCATGCTACATATTGAAGGTTTTAAAATACAGATGTTATTTTTTAAATATCACTTTGAGGTTCACAGCAAAATTGTATAATGACATATCCACAATAATGTCATACAGAATAGTTCCATTGCCATAAAAATCCTGTGTTCCACTTATACATCATTTCCCTCCCCCATCTCAGGTCAACATTGATTTTTTTTTTTTAATAGTCTCCATAATTTTGCTTTTTACCCAATGTCATAGAGTTGGACTTATATGGTATGTAGTCTTCTCAGATTGGCTTCTTTCTCTTACTAAGATGCATTTAAGGTTCCTCCATGTCTTTTCATAGCTTGACAACTCATTTCTTTTTAGCACTGAATAATATCCCATCGTCCTCATGTATCATAGTTTATTTATCCATTCACTAACTGAAGGCTATCTAGGTTGCTTCCAACTTTTGGCAATTATGAATAAAGCTGTTACAAATATTCATTTGCAGATTTTTGTGTGGATGTAAGTTTTCAACTTCATTGGGTAAATATCAAGGAGTGTTTATACTGCTATATCCCATAGTAAGAGTATGTTTAACTTTTTAAGCAACAGCCAAACTGTGCTTTGTGGCTGTATCATTTTGCATTCCAGCCAGCAATCTATGAGTGTCTCTATTATTGCACGTTCTCACCAGCATTTGGTGTTGCCAGTGTTTTTGAATTTTGACTACTCTAAGTAGATAAGTAGGGGTATTTCATTGTTAACTTGCAATTATTGCAATTACCTAAATTCATAGGATGTTGAACATATTTCTACATGCCTATTTGTCAATTATCTATCTTCTTTGTGAGGTGTTCAGGACTTTGCCCATTGTTTTTAGTTGGGTTTATTTTCTTATTGTTGAATTTGTATATTTGTATTTGTAGAATTATTTGTATATTTTGGATAAGGCTTATAAGATACATCTTTTGCAAATATTTCCTTCCAATCTATGGGAGAAAACCTCTTGACCCAATGAGTTTCATTTCTCATAGAAAAATGTGCTTATTTGGGAGAATAGGATATTTCTTTGGCTGTCTGTCCCTTCAAGTAAACTTCAGATATCCAACTGATAATTCTACAAGTAGTATTTTCTGACACCTCCCACATTCAGAAATACAGAAATTTTATCCAATTTATATTAACAATTATCTTGTTCACAAATTAATTATAATAGGTTTTTATCCCTCAAACTCTGTTCCTCACACATTTCATTTTTCTCTTTTCCTTTGTTATTGTTGTTTAGTCACTAAGTCGTATCTGAATCTTTGTGACCCCATGGACTGTAGCTCGCCAAGCACCTCTATCCATGGGGTTCTCCAGGCAAGAATATTGGAGTGGGTTCCTGTTTCCTATTCCAGGGAATATTCCCGACCCAGGGATTGAACGCATCTCCTGAGTCACCAAGGACCCATTTTAAAAACTGCCAGATTTTAGTATGCAGCCTACCTTTGCCAAAGATTAGCAGTGAATTGATCTTTGCCTGTGAGGACTAGGAGAGGAGAACTATGTTAGAGAATTTCTGTCTACATTTTTAGATGGGATACCTATCACCTCAAGTTGCCCAGCTGTATTTGGCTTCATAGCAAGATAATTTGTTAGGGTTTATTACTGGGACAGAGAAGCCTGGTGTGCTACAGACCACAGGATTGCAAAGAGTTGGACACGATTTGGCGACTGAATAACAACTTTACTGGGGCAGCCACAGAGAAACATCACTTTAAGTTTTAAAGCTATGGATTCTAGAGAAAAAGCATACATCTCTGATGGGGAAAAGAACTGAGAGTAATTCTTCCATACGATGCCTCATTATACCATTAGAGAAGGCTTGACAGAGAACAGAAAGGAACAATACAACTAATTAAAAAAAAAAAAAGATTAACTCACAGGAATTCCATAGCCTGGGGAAGGCAGAAGGTAATCCTATATTAGTTTGCCTAGAAGGAAAATCACCTGCTTGCCTTTGCTCACAAGTTTTCAGGGCAAGCTGCTACATTTTACAGTTAGGTAAGCAAAACACAATGCTTTTTATTCCCTAGAATAAGTGGATAAATTTCAAAAAACATCTCTGTCGAATCTGAGATGGTTTAAATGAGTTCCTGCTTGAAGCAAATAAAGTTGAGCTTCCTGCCAATTGTACTTTTCTTTTTAAAAATGCATTCTTTGCTTCTGTTTGTAGTTAAACACTGACTATTGCAAGAGAGAGAGAGCTTTGGCTGGTAATGGTGAGGAATTATCAAAAATTCACATGCAAGATCCCATAAGAATTAAATCATAATCATTCATTTGATGACCATTTTCAGAATTGTATCATGTAACTACTTAGTTGATAAAGACATACAAAAAGCTTGCCCAGATCTACACGATCAGACTACACTGAGAGACAGGTAAGGATGGAAAGAAGATGTTATCCAAAAGCAACTCATGCCTCCTGTCAGAAAAGTCCAGAAAGATAGACCTCCCCCTCCTGCAAAATGAATTAGAAACAAAACTTCTAATATGGGGCTCATAAAAATTTCCCCCACATGACAATATAGGAACATATACCATGAAGAAAAGCATTTGACTTAATGTTACTTTCTCTGAGGAAAATAAATACATGAAGACAATGCATATCTTATACCGTCACTAATTATTAATAGGGCCTCTCTGGTAGCCCAGCTGGTAAAGAGTCCACCTGCAATGCAAGAGATCCCAGTTCAATTCCCGGGTCAGAAAGATTCCCCTGGAGAAGGAACAGGCTTCCCACGCCAGTGTTCTTGGGCTTCCCCGGTGGCTCACATGGTAAAGAATCCACCTGCAATGAGAAGACAGAGGTTCAGTCCCTGGGTTGGGAAGATCCCCTGGAGGAGAGCATGGCAACCCACTCCAATACTCTTGTCTGGAGAATCCCCAGGGACAGAGGAGCCTGGCAGGTCACAGTCCATGGAGTTGCAAAGAATAGGACATGACTGAGCGAGTAAGCATAGCACAGTCATTAATAAGGGACACAAGTTTGCGACCTGATAGTGGAATCTGAAGCTGGGAAGGACTGAAGGCAGGAGGAGAAGGGGACTACAGAAAATGAGATGGTTGAATGACATCACTGATTCCATGGACATGAATTTAAGCAAGCTCTGGGAGATGGTGAGGGACAGGGAAGCCTGGCATGCTTCAGTCCATGGGGTCACAAAGAGTTGGACATGACTGAGAGTCTGAAAAAGAACAAAGTATAATCTGATCCATAGAAGGGTTCCATTTGACTTCATTAAATAATGGATGAAATAGATGTAAAGATATTTCCTTTTTAATCTGAATTTCTTGCTTATTTCAGTAAACTGGGAAATCTAGCAATATTTGGTCCCTATTCCCAACTGCAGACCAATGGGCTGGACCTGAGAAGTAGCCACTCCCTAACATGAGCTTATGGTACCTGCCATCACTCCCTATATCCTTATCACAAGTTCATCCTGTGATTTGTGTCACATACCTAATTTCTGTAGAAATTTGAACCCATAATTCCTAATATTGAATACATAAGGAACATGGACTTGATGAAGCCACAGGAGTCTTAAAAAGTGATTTATACGTAAGATTTTTTTAATGCAAGCGCTGAGATTTCTGGAATGGTGGAATGAGGGCCTCCATAAATATGTTCTTTCATAAAATCAGTAAAATCACCTGCAAACTTGTCAAAATCAACTTTTAGGAACTCTACAAATTAAACAAAGGATCATAACAACCTGAGGAAGAGTTTATTTTTAAAAACTCCAAAACATCGGTAAGAATGGCAGTGTTTGGGGCACGTTAACTTGGTCTACTCCTTGCCTCTTGATCCTTGAAAACCAGTAGCTTCGCATCTGCAGTGGCTATAAAACCATGAGTTGGGCTGCCATCACAGGCAGATAAGGGGCTTCACACTTCTTAAGTCCCATCAGCAGTGTGTTGTTGCTATTTGGTTAATCTCATGGCTCCCACTCCCCCAATCCCCGCAAAACATTATTTGACCTAACGAGAAGCTGACTCTTTGAAATGAGTTCCATCCTTAGGCTCTTTGTCAAAAACAATAAACAGAAATTGTTTAAAAACACAGCAGCTTAAAGCAGTGATGCAAACTGAAACAAACAAGAACCTGACCAAAGAGGGGAAAAAAAATGTAAAAGAGAATCTGAGTAATGAGATATCCACAGCTGACTTTGAGAAGTTCTGACATATTTCTGGGGATCTAAGAAAGCCACACAAATGTTCAGGTTTCTGCATATGACCAGCAAAGATTTAAGAGAGCCCTGAGCGTTTTCTTCTGATTGGTTGACTTTGAGGCCCTGCACAAGCAGAAAATAAAGGTTAAGGTAGACTTACAAGCTGCCTTAGTATTGAATGTTTGGTCCAACACATGCACACAAAATCTTCTGTAAAAACTGAAAGATTTATTGGTTCAAGGCATTTAAGAAATCTCTATTCAATCATTAACTGACTGCCAAACTAAGTAGAGACATCAATGGCCACAGACTACAGGGAATAGAGACTTTACAGAATAAATTTTGACCTTGGAATCCTTCTTTCTTTTTTTAAAATTTTTATTTTTACTTTATTTTGCTTTACGATACTGTGTTGGTTTTGCCATACATTGACATGAGTCAGCCACGGGTGTACATGAGTTCCTAATCCTGAACCCCTCCCCCCTCCCACCCATATCATCTCTCTGGATCATCCCTGTGCACCAGCCCCAAGCCTCCTGTATCCTGTATTGAACACAGACTGGCAATTCGTTTCTTACATGATAGTATACATGTTACAATACCATTCTCCCAAATCATCCCACCCTCTCCCTCTCCCACAGAGTCCAAAAGTCCATTCTATAAATCTGTGTCTCTTTTGCTGTGACCAAGGACTTGTTACTTAAGATACTTGGTATTAAGACAGGGGTCCTTCTATATGTGTTATGATTCCTAATAAGCATTTGTTCTGATTTGTGCCAACTATTTGTGGAATTGGGTAGTTGGAGGAAATTTGGGCATCTGTCAAAGGAAAATGGATTAGTAAACTATGTGAAAGCTTTCTACAACAGCAATGAGAAGCAATGAACTAGATGGACATAGATAGCAAAATGGGGCTTCCCAGGTTGTGCTAGTGGTGAAGAACTCATCTGCCAATGCAGGAGTCATAGAGATGTAGGTTTGACTCCATGGTCTAGGAAGAGCTCCTGGAGGAGGGTATGGCAACCCACTCCAGTATTCTTGCCTGGAGAATCCCATGGGGAGAGGAGTTTGGTGGGCTAGAGTCCATGGGGCCACAAAGAATTGGACATGACCAAGCATGGATGCATGGAGCTAGTAAAATGGAGGGGTCATAAATGGTCAAAATGGCATGAAAAAAGTAAAACAGATTGAGGGTTATAAGCCCTCACACATGCACACAAAATAATAGTATTTATTTTGCAATAGTTTGTAAAAATAAAGGATATTTAGAAAACACTGGAATGTGATGCCTATAGAGAAGAGAGAAATGAGAATGGAGAATACATACAGAAGGATTTTCAGGGACCAATAAAGTTGATTAAGTAATGACCTGACATTTCAGGTCATTGACACAATCTTTGTAACCAAGGAAGGAAAAAAAGAAGAAGGAAGGAAGGGAGGAAAGATAAACATTGAGTGAAAAATGAAAAATAGAAAAGACTGAAGGAAACTAAAGAGTAATAATGGGGGAAAGTCTGCATTTCAATAAATCTTGTAAATGTTTATCAAAAATGAAATCAGAGTTAGAATTCTCTGGGGATATGGGGTTTCTGGACACCTGAAAAGCTGGAGGCAAATATATGATCCATGGACACTTGCATGGCGAGATTACCTTTCATCCTTGCCTGTTTCCCACCTCCAGTGATAAGCATATTACATTCCTACTGCTCTGCTGTTGCTGCTGCTAAGTCGCTTCAGTCAATGTCTGACCCTGTGCAACCCCATAGACGGCAGCCCACCAGGCTCCCCCATCCCTGGGATTCTCCAGGCAAGAACACTGGAGTGGGTTGCCATTTTCCTTCTCCAATGCATGAAAGTGAAAAGTCAAAGTGAAGTCGCTCAGTTGTGTCCGACTCTTAGCGACCGCATGGACTGCAGCCCACCAGGCTCCTCCATCCAAGGGATTTTCCAGGCAAGAGTACTGCTCTGCTGCTGCTAAGTCACTTCAGCCGTGTCCGACCCCGTCCAACCCCCGTAAACGGCAGCCCACCAGGCTCCTCCGTCCCTGGGATTCTCCAGGCAAGAACGCTGGAGTAGGTTGCCATTTCCTTCTCCAATGCGTGAAAGTGAAGTCTCTCAGTTGTATCTGACTCTTGGCTCCTCCATCCATGGGGTTTTCCAGGCAAGAGTACTGGAATGGGTTTATATTTCCTTGTCCAAGGAATCTTCCCAACACAGGGAACAAACCCATATTCTTACAACTCCTGAATTGGCAGGCAGGTTCTTAACCACTGACCCACTGGGAAGCCCAAGCTGGTGACTAGAGTGGTGAAAAAAAAAAAAAAAAAACTCAATAAGGGGAACAAGGTAGCCATAAGCATTCACCACAGATCACAGACAAAAGAAAAGAGTTAGGATCTGAGAGTCTTCAGAAATTACTGATTAGAATGGACAATTTGGAGCAAAGCCCAGATTGCTGACTATAAGCAATAAAAGGCCAAACTGTCCAGCAAAGAGTAGATTTAGTCAACAAATGGTAAGAAAATAACTTACTAACTGCCAGGAATCACTGCAGCTCACTTCTCTTTTCAAAGGTCAACGTTTGGAATATAGCATTAGATATTTTCTCACCACTATATGTAGATATCTGTATCCTTGAGGAAGACTATTGCTTTGTAGTTAACAAAATTACTGTAGTACTCATTAACAATGCCATACATTTGTCCTACTCAGTTGGTGTAGTTTGAATTCCAGAATGAATTTATCACATTTTACTAAATTTCTTAAGCTAAATCCTGAATACTTTCTTCAGGCCAAACCTTCTTTAAGTGTCATAAGAATGGACTAAATTACTCTAAGCACTCTCAAAGCAGAATCAGAGGTTTCTCAGACCAAAACAAAAAATATTTCTTATGCAAAAATATATGTTCCAAGCTTCATCTTCATTCTTTGTTCTGCCTAGGTTTTTTTACAGCTGCATCATCAACCTGTAGCATAACCCTTAATTCAGTGTGTGCTGGTAAATGCAAATACATTTCTGAATAATGTTATTGTTTTCAAAGTGTATATGCTCAGTAAATTCACTGTGGAATGAAGCAAGTATGCCCTTGGAACTTCTGATTAAAACACATACATAAACACATTTATTTGGGGGGGCACAGGAAGGATTGATTGTGCCTTTTCTGACTAACTAGTGTGAGCTTAGTGAAATAAACCATAAAAAAGAAACTTTCAAAACGCATACTTAAGACTTCAGGTTTCTGGTTCTAGATCTTAGAAGCTTGGAAATCACCACTCTGTCCTAACAACAAATAAAAAGCTAAACAAACTGAAAAATCAACAACTCAGATACCTAAGAATGGAGAGAACACGGGGCAAACCATTGGTCCCAAGACTGGAAAGACAGATAGGAAAATAGAGTCATGACTTATCAAAGCAGAGGTTCACGAGCAGAGACTCCCTCGGGAATCAGTGCCAGGTTAAGAAGACCTGAATGATAACTGATGAATTGGAGGCTCAGTGAGGACAACTCTGAGAATTAAAGACTTCAGGAGAACTTGGTGAGGGAGGGAGAGGGGCACATGGTACTTTGTGATTTACCTTCAGGAGCTTGACCAGGTTCTCATGTAGATATGAAAGAAAAGACCTCAGGCTTCAGGTAGGGTGAGGAGAAAAGGAATCATATTGAAATATGTCAGAATGGAGAAGGAAATGGGCAATCCTCTCCAGTATTCTTCCTTGGAGAATCCTATGGACAGAGGATCCTGGCAGGCTGTGGTTCAAACTCAATAGTCGCACATGATATAGACCTCTTTTTGTGGCATAAGCTAACACCGTATCATAAAGCAATTATTCTCCAATTAAAAATAAAAGAAAAAATAATTTTTTAAAAAAGAAATATGTCAGAGCACTCACCTTGTTAACAAGGCCTGACCCCTAGGGAAACTATTTAACCAGAGCCTAACCTGCTGAGGTATTATCAGAGCCTAATGACCTGAGGAAAGGAAATACTCAAATTCCATTCCTCTAGCCACTGCGTTTTCCATGAGGGAGGAGAAAAAAAATGAGAAACACTTTTGAAGTTCACTGAGAGACAGACAATGATAAGACTTTAGACCATTTCTCCACTCCCACTTCTGACCACCACATTACTAAAAGCCTGTTACAGAATTTCTTTTACCTGTTATATCATGTCTAGCTATCAAAAGGGAAAAAAAAAAATTACAAGAGATACCAAAAGGCAAAAGACACCATTTGAAGAGACAAAGCAAGCATCAGAACCAGACACAACAATGATACTGGAACTAACAGACCAGGAATTTAAAATAGCAGTGTAAGGATGCTAATGAATAAAGGAGACAGCATGTTAGAAGAGATGAGCATATAATCAGAGAGATAGAAACCCTAAGGATGAGTCAAAAAGAAATTCTAGAGATCAAAAACACTGTAAAAATGAAGACAAACTTTAACAAGTTTATTAGTAGATTGTGCCAGGATCCAGCCCCCGCAGGATCCAGGGGAACCCTTAGGAGAAAAGATGTTGGCAAAGAGAATGATTTAGGGAGAGAGATAAAAAAGAATGTTGCAAATAAGAAAATAGAGGAGAGAGAGAGAGAGAGACAGAAAGAAAGAAAGAAAGAAAGAAAGAAAGAAAGAAAGAAAGAAAAAGAAAGACACGGTGAGACCAAGCTCTTTGGTGAGGGGAGGCCCATAACTTTTATTTTCAAAAGGGACTTTTATACCTTGAGTTATACATAGAGGGAAATGAAAGATGCAAGGTCATGCAGAATCAGCCCAAACACTCCAGCAGTTTTGTCCTTATTGAAACCAGGATTTTTTTCTGCATACTTTTTCCATAAACAATGTTTTGTACATTATCTTCTGGCTTTGGAGGCCTGTGGACATTTTATGACCCTCTTTTGATAAAGGCTGCTCAACCAGAAAGCTTATTTTTCCCTCAAAATGTTTTTTTCTCTATATTTCTAATCTATGTCAGCCTCAGAAAATGCTCAGCAGAGTTACGTTTTTCACAGAGCAAAGGTGGAGTGAGGTAAAAGAAAGAACCAATTAGCTCAAAGGTCTGATGTGGTTAATTTCAAGGCTACACTTGTTTTTCTTACATCCCAAATATGTTAACTAATACACTCCCAGGTGCACAGTGGATAAGGGATAAGGGAACTTGGCTGCAAGCATTGGCCCAACAGTGAAATCCTACACCAGCACTGTTCCAATAACTTTTAACTCTTTGAAAGGCTCTATGTTTTAGATTTCCCGTGCCTCTCGCAGTTGGGAGGCTGTGAATAATCACATGTGTAGCTGCAAGAGTCTGGATAAACCTGCCAAGCAAGCTAGAATGCTAACAGGGGGTTTGATTTGAAATATTCCTCTCATGTCCAGGAGACTTATTAGCTAGAGCCCTAAGTTGATATTCTCCAGAGAAAGTTGGTCGGGGATAGCCCCAAAATTAGTGGAGGTGATGGCATTCCAGTTGCGCTATTTCAAATTGCCAGTAAATTTGGAAAACTCAGCAGTGGCCACAGGACTGGAAAAAGTCAGTTTTCATCCCAATTCCGAAGAAAGACAATGCCAAAGAATGTTCAAACTACCACACAATTGCACTCATCTCACACGCTAGTACAGTAATGCTCAAAATTCTCCAAGCCAGGCTTCAGGTATATGGGAAGTGTGAACTCCTGATTTTCAAGCTGGTTTTAGAAAAGGCAGAAGAATCAGAGATCAAATTGCCAACATCCGAACATGGAAAAAGCAAGAGAGTTCCAGAAAAACATCTATTTCTGCTTGATTGACTATGCCAAAGCCATTGACTGTGTGGATCACAATAAACTGTGGAAAATTGTTCAAGAGATGGGAATACCCAGACCACCTGACCTGCCTCTTGAGAAATCTGTATGCAGGTCAGGAAGCAACAGTTAGAACTGGACATGGAACAACAGTTCAGTTCAGTTCATTCGCTCAGTCGTGTCCGACCCGTTGTGACCCAATGAATCGCAGCACACGAGGCCTCCCTGTTCATCACCATCTATCGGACTTCACTCAGACTCACGTCCATCGAGTCCATGATGCCATCCAACGATCTCCTCCTCGGTCGTCCCCTTCTCCTCCTGCCCCCAATCCTTCCCAGCATCAGAGTCTTTTCCAGTGAGTCAACTCTTTGCATGAGATGGCCAAAGTACTGGAGTTTCAGCTTCAGCATCATTCCTTCCAAAGAAATCCCAGGGCTGATATCCTTCCGAATGGACTGGTTGGATCTGCTTGCAGTCCAAGGGACTCTCAAGAGTCTTCTCCAATACCACAGTTCAAAAGCATCAATTCGTCGGCACTCAGCCTTCTTCACAGTCCAACTCTCACATCCATACATGACCGCTGGAAAAACCTTAGCCTTGACTAGACAGACCTTAGTCAGCAAAGTAATGTCTCTGCTTTTCAATATGCTATCTAGGTTGGTCATAACTTTTCTTCCAAGGAGTAAGCATCTCTTAATTTCATAGCTGCAGTCACAATCTGAAGTGATGTTGGAGCCCAAAAATTAAAGTCTGACACTGTTTCCACTGTTTCCCCATCTATTTCCCATTAAGTGATGGGACCGCATGCCATGATCTTCGTTTTCTGAATGTTGAGCTTTAAGCCAACTTTTTCACTCTCCTCTTTCAATTTCATCAAGAGGCCCTTTAGCTCCTTTTCACTTTCTGCCATAAGGGTGGTGTCATCTGCATATCTGAAGTTATTGATATTTCTGCCAGCAATCTTGATTCCAGCTTGTGTTTCTTCCAGCCCAGCGTTTCTCATGATGTACTCAGCATATAAGTTAAATAAGTGACAATATACAGCCTTGATGTACTCCTTTTCCTATTTGGAATCAGTCTGTTGTTCCATGTCCAGTTCTAACTGTTGCTTCCTGACCTGCATACAGATTTCTCAGAGGCAGGTCAGGTGACCTGGTGTTCCCATCTCTTTCAGAATTTTCCACAGTTTATTGTGATCCACACAGTCAAAGGCTTTGGAATAGTCAATCAAGCAGAAATAGATGTTTTTCTGGAACTCTCTTGCTTTTTCCATGATCCAGTGGATGTTGGCAGTGTGATCTCTTTTTCCTCTGCCTTTTCTAAAACCAGCTTGAAAATCAGGGAGTTCACGCTTCACATATAGCTGAAGCCTGGCTTGGAGAATTACTAGCATGTGAGATGAGTGCAATTGTGCAGTAGTTTGACCCTTCTTTGGCATTGCCTTTCTTTAGAATTGGGATGAAAACTGACCTTTTCCAGTCCTGTGGCCGCTGCTGAGTTTTCCAAATGTGCTGGCATATTGAGTGCAGCCCTTTCACAGCATCATCTTTCAGGATTTGAAACAGCTCAACTGGAATTCCATCACCTCCACTAGCTTTGTTCGTAGTAATACTTTCTAAGGCCCACTTGACTTCACATTCCAAGATGTCTGGCTCTAGATGAGTGATCACATCATCATGATTATCTGGGTATTGAAGATCTTTTTGTACAGTTCTTCCGTGTATTCTTGCCACCTCTTCTTAATATCTTCTGCTTCTGTTAGGTACAGACCATTTCTGTCCTTTATCGAGACCATCTTTGCATGAAATGTTCCCTTGATATCTATAATTTTCTTGAAGAGATCTCTAGTCTTTCCCATACTGTTCTTTTCCTCTATTTCTTTGCATTGATAGCTGAAGAAGGCTTTCTTATCTCTTCTTGCTATTCTTTGGAACTCTGCATTCAGATGCCTATATCTTTTCTTTTCTCCTTTGCTTTTCACCTCTCTTCTTTTCACAGCTATTTGTAAGGCCTCCTCAGACAGCCATTTCGCTTTTTGCATTTCTTTTCCATGGGGATGGTCTTGATCTCTGTCCCCGTACAATGTCACGAACCTCATTCCATAGTTCATCAGGCACTCTATCTATCAGATCTAGGCCCTTAAATCTATTTCTCACTTCCACTGTATAATCATAAGGGATTTTACTTAGGTCGTACTTGAATGGTCTAGAAGTTTTCTCTATTTTCTTCAATTTCAGTCTGAATTTGGCAATAAGGAGTTCATGATCTGAACCACAGTCAGCTCCTGGTCTTGTTTTTGCTGACTGTATAGAGCTTCTCCATCTTTGGCTGCAGACAATATAATCAATCTGATTTTGGTGTTGACCATCTGGTGATGTTCATGTGTAGTTTTCTCTTGTGTTGTTGGAAGAGGGTGTTTGCTATGACCAGTCCATTTTCTTGGCAAAACTCTATTAGTCTTTGCCTTGCTTCATTCCACATTCCAAGGCCAAATTGGCCTGTTACTCCAGGTGTTTCATGACTTTCTACTTTTGCATTCCAGTCCCGGATAATGAAAAGGACATTTTCGGGGGGTGTTAGTTCTAAAAGGTCTTGTAGGTCTTCATAGAATCGTTCAACTTCGGCCTCTTCAGCATTACTGGTAGGGGCATAGACTTGGATAACTATGATATTGAATGGTTTGCCTTGGAAATGAACAGAGATCATTCTGTCATTTTTGAGATTGCATCCAAGGACTGCATTTCGGACTCTTGTTGACCATGATGGCTACTCTATTTCTTCTGGAGGGATTCCTGCCCACAGTAGTATATATAATGGTCACCTGAGTTAAATTCACCCATCCCAGTCCATTTTAGTTTGCTGATTCCTAGAATGTCGATGTTCACCCTTGCCATCTCTTGTTTGACCATTTTCAATTTGCCTTGATTCATGGACCTGACATTCCAGGTTCCTATGCAATATTGCTCTTTACAGCATTGGATCTTGCTTCTATCACCAGTCACATTTACAACTGGGTATTGTTTTTGCTTTGGCTCCATCCCTTCATTCTTTCTGGAGTTATTTCTCCACTGATCTCCAGTAGCATATTGAGCACCTACTGACCTGGGGAGTTCCTGTTTCAGTATCCTATCATTTTGCCTTTTTATGCTGTTCATCGGGTTCTCAGACTGGTTTCAAATAGGAAAAGGAGTACGTCAAGGCTGTATATTGTCACCCTGCTTATTTAACTTATATGCAGAGTACATCATGAGAAACGCTGGACTGGAAGAAACACAAGCTGGAATCAAGATTGCTGGCAGAAATATCAATAACCTCAGATATGCAGATGACACCACCCCTATGGCAGAAAGTGAAGAGGAACTAAAAAGCCTCTTGATGACAGTGAACGAGGAGAGTGAAAAAGTTGGTTTAAAGCTCAACATTCAGAAAATGAAGATTATGGCATCCAGTCCCATCACTTAATGGGAAATAGATGGGGAAACAGTGGCAACAGTGTCAGACTTTATTTTGAGGGGCTCCAAAATCACTGCATATGGTGACTGCAGCCATAAAATTAAAAGATGCTTACTCCTTGGAATAAAAGTTATGACCAACCTAGACAGAATATTCAAAAGCAGAGGCATTACTTTGCCGACTATGGTCCATCTAGTCAAGGCTATGGTTTTTCCAGTAGTCGTGTATGGATGTGAGAGTTGGATTGTGAAGAAGGCTGAGCGCCAAAGAATTGATGCTTTTGGACTGTGGTATTGGAGAAGACTCTTGAGAGTCCCTTGGACTGCAAGGAGATCCAACCAGTGCATTTTGAAGGAGATCAGCCCTGGGATTTCTTTGGAAGGAATGATGCTGAAGCTGAAACTCCAGTACTTTGGCCACCTCATCCGAAGAATTGACTCATTGGAAAAGACTCTGATGCTGGGAGGGATTGGGGGCAGGAGGAGAAGGGGACGACAGAGGATGAGATGGCTGGATGGCATTATGGACTCAATGGACGTGAGTCTGAGTGAACTCCGGGAGTTGGTGATCAACCGGGAGGCCTGGCGTGCTGCAACTCATGGGGTTGCAAAGAGTCAGACAGGACTGAGCAACTGAACTGAACTGAACTGAATGTCAGAGACTTGGTAAAAGGCACAAAATAGTAAGACAGACAAATTCTGGTTTGGGGGTAGATGCTCGAGCAGGTCTAAGGAGCCCCTCGAATCCTGATCTGCCCTTGCTTGTCAGGTCTTCTCCCCATGACCTTTGTCATGGGTGGGATCTCCCATGGTGGCTCCCAGAAAGATTGGACATGACTGAGGAAAGAATCTCTGTTCTAGAGGATATACCAGTAGGCTCCTCAAAGACTGAAAGAAAAAAAATAAAAAACAGAACATAACAGCCAAGGATTGTGGGACAACGGCAAAGGGAATATGAGGAGAAGAAAGAAAGGAATATAGAAATATTTTAAACAGTAATGACTGAGAATTTCCCCAAACTAATGTGAAACTCCAAACCCAATATCTGGGAAGCTCAGAGAACATACAGCAGAGTAAATGCCCCCAAAATTTGATGCTGAGGTATATCATTTTCAAACTACAGAAAATCAAAGATAAAGAAAAATTACTGAAAGAAACACTTCTCTTATTCATAGTGAAACAAAGGTAAGAATTACATTTATTTTTTCAGAAATTATGCATGAGAGAAGAGAGTGGAGTGAAATAATTGTTAAAAGAAAATAAAACACCTAGAATTATGTACCCTGTGTAATTATCCTTCAAAAGTGAAGGAGAAATAAAGACTTACTCAAATAAATAAAAACTTGAATTTGTTGCCAATAATCCTGCCTTGCAATAAATGTTAAAAGAAGTTCTTTAGAGAAAAGGAAAATTATATAGATTGGAAACTCAGACCTATATATAGAGAAAGGAAGAACACTGAAGATGGAATAAGTAGAGGTAAAACAAAATCCACACTTGGACCTTGAGCAAGATGAGAAATATGAGTATAGGAAACACCCTGAGATACTGATAAGCACATTTGTCTACATGGGTATGATCTAGATGTTAAAAGTAACCTTCATTTCCTGAGTTGCAGCAACAACATGGAAGGATGAGCATAAGCAAAGGAAAAGAGATGAGGAAGGAAGATATTTCCACAAAAAAGTCTACCCTTTCTGCAGTAATAGAAATTCTAAATGATCTTCTTGTTGCTACATTTCTCCCAGTTCTACTTTGCATACATTCCTTCTTAATCCAGATTTCATATGCTTATAAAAAGGGAGGAAATGTGGTAACTTGGGAATGGCAGACAGGAAAGCTTTATTCTAATCTATGCTCCACTTCTAACTTGGTCATTTACAAGAGACACAGTCACTTTGCTTCTTGTGTGTGTGTGTTAGTCGGTCAGTCGTGCCCGACTCTTTGCGACCCCGCGGACTGCAATCCACCAGGTTCCTCTGCCCATGAGATTTTCCAGACAAGGATACTGGAGTCGGTTGCCATTTCCTTCTCAAGGGATCTTCCCAACCCAGGGACCGAACCCAGGTCTCCTGCACTGCAGGCAGATTCTTTTTTTTTTTTTAATACTTTATTCTACATTACAATTCTGTATTTATTTTGCCATACATTGACATGAATCAGCCACAGGTGTCCACGATCTCCCAGTGCCGAAGCCCCCTCCCCCACCTCCCACCCCACATCTTCTCCCTGAATCATCCCGTGCACCAGCCCCATGCATCCAGCATCCTGTATTGAACATAGACTGGCGCTTCATTCTTACAAGATAGTATACATGTTTCAATGCCGTTCTCCCAAATCATCCCACCCTCTCCCTCTCCCTCAGAGTCCAAAAGTCCGCTCCATACCTCTGAGTCTCCCTTGTTGTCTCACATAGAGGGTCATCATTACTATCCTTCTAAATTCCATATATATGTGTCAGTATACTGTATTGGTGTTTTTCTTTCTGGCTTACTTCACTCTGAACAATCAGCTCCAATTTCATCCATCTCATTAGAACTGAGTCGAATTTATTCTTTTTAAGGGCTGAGTAGTACTCCATTGTGTATATGTACCACAGCTTTCTTATCCATTCATCTGCTGATGGACATCTAGGTTGTTTCCATGTCCTGGCTATTATAAACAGTGCTGCAATGAACATTGGGGTACATGTGTCTCTTTCAATTCTGGTTTCCTCGGTGTGTATGCCCAGCAGTGGGATTGCTGGATCATAAGGCAGTTCTATTTGCAATTTTTAAGGAATCTCCACACTGTTTTCCACAGTGGCTGTACTAGTTTGCATTCCCACCAGCAGTGTAAGAGGGTTCCCTTTTCTCCACATCCTCTCCAGCATTTATTGCTTGTAGACTTTTGGATCGCAGCCATTCTGACTGGTGTGAAATGATACCTCATTGTGGTCTTGATTTGCATTTCTCTGATAATAAGTGATGTTGAGCATCTTTTCATGTGTTTGTTAGCCATCCGTATGTCTTCTTTGGAGAAATGCCTATTTAGTTCTTTGGCCCATTTTTTGATTGGGTCGTTTATTTTTCTGGAGTTGAGCTGCATAAGTTGCTTGTATATCTTTGAGATTAGTTGTTTGTCAGTTGTTTCATTTGCTATTGTTTTCTCCCATTCAGAAGGCTGTCTTTTCACCTTGCTTATAGTTTCCTTTGTTGTGCAGAAGCTTTTAATTTTAATTAGATCCCATTTGTTTATTTTTGCTTTTATTTCCAGTATATTGGGAGGTGGATCATAGAGGACCCTGCTGTGATTTATGTCGGAGAGTGTTTTGCCTAAGTTTTCCTCTAGGAGTTTTATAGTTTCTGGTCTTACATTTAGATCTTTAATCCATTTTGAGTTTATTTTTGTGTATGGTGTTAGAAAGGGGTCTAGCTTCATTCTTTTACAAGTGGTTGACCAGTTTTCCCAGCACCACCTGTTAAAGAGACTGTCTTTACTCCATTGTATATTCTTGCCTCCTTTGTCGAAGATAAGGTGTCCATAGGTGTGTGGGTTTATCTCAGGGCTTTCTATTTTGTTCCATTGATCTATATTTCTGTCTTTGTGCCAGTACCATACTGTCTTAATGACTGTGGCTTTGTAGTAGAGCCTGAAGTCAGGCAAGTTGATTCCTCCAGTTCCATTCTTCTTTCTCAAGATTGCTTTGGCTATTCGAGGTTTTTTGTATTTCCATACAAATCTTGGAGATTACTTGATCTAGTTCTGTGAAAAATACTGCTGGTAGCTTGATAGGAATTGCATTGAATCTGTAGATTGCTTTGGGTAGTATACTCATTTTCACTATATTGACTCTTCCGACCCATGAGCATGGTATATTTCTCCATCTATTAGTGTCCTCTTTGATTTCTTTCATCAGTGTTTTATAGTTTTCAACATATAGGTCTTTAGTTTCTTTAGGTAGGTATATCCCTAAGTATTTTAATCTTTTCGTTGCAATGGTGAATGGGATTGTTTCCTTGACTTCTTTTTCTACTTTCTCATTATTAGTGTATAGGAATGCAAGGGAATTCTGAGTGTTGATTTTATATCCTGCAACTTTACTATATTCGTTGATTAGCTCTAGTAGTTTTCTGGTCGAGTCTTTAGGGTTTTCTATATAGAGGATCATGTCGTCTGCAAACAGTGAGAGTTTTACTTCTTCTTTTCCAATTTGGATTCCTTTTATTTCTTTTTCTGCTCTGATTGCTGTGGCCAAAACTTCCAGTATGATATTGAATAGTAGTGGTGAAAGTGGACACCCTTGTCTTGTTCCTGACTTTAGGGGAAATGGTTTCAATTTTTCACCATTGAGGATAATGTTAACTGTGGGTTTGTCATATATAGCTTTCATTATGTTGAGGTATGTTCCTTCTATTCCTGCTTTCTGGAGCGTTTTTATCATAAATGGATGTTGAATTTTGTCAAAGGCTTTTTCTGCATCTATTGAGATAATCATATGATTTTTATTTTTCAGTTTGTTAATGTGATGAATTACATTGATTGATTTGTGGATATTGAAGAATCCTTGCATCCCTGGGATAAAGCCCACTTGGTCATGGTGTATGATCTTTTTAATGTGTTGCTGGATTCTGATTGCTAGGATTTTGTTGAGGATTTTTGCATCTATGTTCATCAGTGATATTGGCCTGTAGTTTTCTTTTTTGTGGTGTCTTTGTCAGGTTTTGGTATTAGGGTGATGGTGGCCTCATAGAATGAGTTTGGAAGTTTACCTTCTCTGCAATTTTCTGGAATAGCTTCAGTAAGATAGGTGTTAGCTCTTCTCTAAATTTTTGGTAGAATTCAGCTGTGAAGCCATCTGGACCTGGGCTTTTGTTTGCTGGAAAATTTCTGATTACAGTTTCAATTTCCATGCTTGTGATGGGTCTGTTAAGATTTTCTATTTCTTCCTGGTTCAGTTTTGGAAAATTGTACTTTTCTAAGAATTTGTCCATTTCTTCCAAGTTGTCCATTTTATTGGCATATAATTGCTGATAGTAGTCTCTTATGATTCTTTGTATTTCTGTGTTGTCTGCCGTGATCTGTCCATTTTCATTTCTAATTTTATTGATTTGATTTTTTTCTTTTTGTTTCTTGATGAGTCTGGCTAATGGTTTGTCAATTTTGTTTATCCTTTCAAAGAACCAGCTTTTGCTTTGTTGATTTTTGCTCTGGTCTCTTTTGTTTCTTTTGCATTTATTTCTGCCCTAATTTTAAGGATTTCTTTCCTTCTACTAACTCTGGGGTTCTCTATTTCTTCCTTTTCTAGTTGCTTTAGGTGTAGAGTTAGGTTATTTATTTGGCTTTTTTCTTGTTTCTTAGAGGTATGCCTGTATTGCTATGAACTTTCCTCTTAGCACTGCTTTTATAGTGTCCCATAGGTTCTGTGTAGTTGTGTTTTCATTTTCATTTGTTTCGATGCATAATTTGATTTCTTTTTTGATTTCTTCTGTGATTTGTTGTTTATTCAGTAGGGTGTTGTTCAGCCTCCAAATGTTGGAATTTTTAATGGCTTTTCTCCTGTAATTGAGATCTAACCTTAGTGCATTATGGTCAGAGAAGGTGCTTGGAATAATTTCAATTTTTTTGAATTTATCAAGGTTAGATTTATGACCCAGGATGTGATCTATCCTGGAAAATGTTCCATGTGCACTTGAGTAAAAGGTGAAATTCATTGTTTGGGGGTGATATGTTCTATAGATATCAATTAGGTCTAACTGGTCTATTGTATCATTTAACGTTTGCGTTTCTTTGTTAATTTTCTGTTTAGTTGATCTGTCCATGGGTGTGAGTGGGGTATTAAAGTCTCTCACTATTATTGTGTTATTATTAATTTCCCCTTTCATGGTTGTTAGCATTTGTCTTACATATTGTGGTGCTCCTATGTTGGGTGCATATATATTTATAATTGTTATATCTTCTTCTTGGATTGATCCTTTAATCATTATGTAGTGGCCTTCTTTGTCCCTTTTCACAGCCTTTGTTTTAAAGTCTATTTTATCGGATATGAGTATTGCTACTCCTGCTTTCTTTTGGTCTTTATTTGCATGGAATATCTTTTCCAGCCCTTCACTTTCAATCTGTATGTGTCCGTTGTTTTGAAGTGGGTCTCTTGTAGGCAGCATATATAGGGATCTTGTTTTTGTATCCATTCAGCCAGTCTTTGCCTTTTGGTTGGGGCATTCAACCCATTTACATTTAAGGTAATTATTGATAAGTATGCTCCTGTTGCCATTTACTTTATTGTTTTCAGTTCAGGTTTATACGTCCTTTTCGTGTTTCCTGTCTAAAGTCTATCCTTTAGTATTTGTTGGAGAGCTGGTTTGGTGGTGCTGAATTCTCTCAGCTTTTGCTTGTCTGTAAAGCTTTTGATTTCTCCTTCATATTTGAATGAGATTCTTGCTGGGTACAGTAGTCTTGGCTGAAGGTTATTATCTTCCATCACTTTAAGTATGTCTTGCCATTCCCTTCTAGCCTGAAGAGTTTCTATTGAAAGATCTGCAGTTATTCTTATGGGGATCCCCTTGTGTGTTATTTGTTGTTTTTCCCTTGCTGCTTTTAATATTTGTTCTTTGTGTTTGGTCTTTGTTAGTTTGATTAGTATATGTCTTGGGGTATTCTGCCTTGGGTTTACCCTGTTTGGCACTGTCTGGGTTTCTTGGACTTGGGTGATTATTTCCTTCCCTATGTTAGGGAAGTTTTCAACTATTATCTCCTCAAGTATTTTCTCCTGGTCTTTCTTTTTGTCTTCTTCTTCTGGGACTCCTATAATTCGAATGTTGGAGCGTTTCATATTGTCTTGGAGGTCTCTGAGGTTGTCCTCATTTCTTTTAATTCGCCTTTCTTTTTCCCTCGCTGATTCATTTATTTCTACCATTCTGTCTTCTATTTCACTGATCCTATCTTCTGCCTCCGATATTCTACTATTTGTAGCCTCCAGAGTGTTTCTGATCTCATTTATTGCATTATTCATCATATGCTGACTCTTTTTATTTCTTCTAGATCCTTGTTAACCCTTTCTTGCATCTTCTCAATCCTTGACCCCAGGCTGTTTATCTGTGATTCCATTTTGATTTCAAGATTTTGGATCATTTTCACTATCAGTATTCGGAATTCTTTCTCAGGTAGATTCCCTATCTCTTCCTCTTTTGTTTGGTTTGGTGGGCATGTCTCCTGTTCCTTTACCTGCTGGGTATTCCTCTGCCTCTTCATCCTGGTTATATTGCTGTGTTTGTGGTGGCTTTTCTATATTCTGGGAATTTGTGGGATTCTCTTTATTATAGAGCTTCCTCTCTGTGTTTGGGGTTATATTAGTGGCTTGTCAAAGTTTCTTGATTAGAGAGGCTTGTGTTGAAGTTCTGGTGGGTAGAGTTGGATTTCCTCTCTCTGGAGTGTTGTGAAGTGTCAGGTAATGGTTTATGGGACGTCAATGGTTTTGGAGTATTTTGAGCTGCCTGTGTATTGAAGCTCAGGGGCTTGTTCTTGTGTTTGCTGGAGAATTTGCGTGGTATGTCTTGCTCTGGAACTTGTTTGTCCTTGGGCGGTGCTCAATTTCAGTATAGGTATGAAGGCGTTTGATGAGCTCTTATTGGATAATGTTCCCTGTATTCAGGAATTCTTTGATGATCTCAGGATTTGGACTTATGCCTCCTGATTCTGGTTTTCAGATTTATTTTTACAATAGCCTCATGATTTCTCCATCTATTCAGCACTATTGTTAAAACATCTGGGTTAATGATGATAGGTTTCTCCACCTTGAGGGTCGTCCCTAGAGGATCACTGAGTTACTTGGAGGAGAGACGAGGGAGGGGGTAGTTAGAGGTGAGTGGAATGGGATGAGGTGGATTCAAAAGAGGAAAAAGCAAACTAGCCCGTAACCACTTTCTTGTGTGTGCTCCAAAGTCAGGACCTCTCAGAGGTGGTCACAGAGTTATACATGGAAGAGGAGAGGGAGGAAGTAGATAGAGGTGGTCAGGAGGATGAAAGAGGGAGATGCAAAGGAGGGATACAGATCCGGCCAGTGACCAGTTCCCTGAGAATTCTCCACCTTCGGGAGCACACAGAGATTTATAGAGTTGGGTAGAGAATAGGAGAGGGAGGGATGAGAAAAGAAAGATTCCAAAGGAGGAGAGAGTGGTCAAGCCAGTAGTCTCGCACTCATGTAAAATTGGGTACTGAAGATTAGGTTTTTAAAAGTACAAAATTGGCAACAAATACCAAATTTTGAGATTAAAAATCTGGAGTAGAGATTGGATTTTCAAAGATTAAATATTAAAGATAAGAAGAAGAAGGAGACAAAAATTTTTTAAAAAATGAGAAAAAAATAATAATAAAAATAAAATAAAGTAAAAGACTCCAGAATTATTAAAAGACAACTTCCACTACCAATAGGACTATATACAGCGTTTGCTTTAAAGATAGGGTTTGGTTTTTTTTTTTTGAAAAGTAATGATAGGTTATAAAGATAATAAATATAAATATAGAAGATTTAAAAATTTAAGCAAGTTTAGAAAAAAAAACAAAAAGAAGAGAAAACAAATTTAAAAAGAAAAAACTTTTTTTTTTTTAAAGAAAGAAAAAAAAATCCTTAAAAAAAAAAGTCACGCTTTCACATCATAACGGTATATCTGGCGCTTTCTCTGTCATTGTAGACTGTGTGGGGTCGCTACCAAGGCAGTTCCCTCTGTTTGACTTCCTCTGTTTGCTGGTCTCTTCCGTGTCTGGTTTCCGTCTTGACACAGGGAGGGTGATGGTGGACTCTGCACTGGGCTTGCCCCTTCTCGCTCTTTGGGATAACCTTGTGGGGCCTGCCCTATGCTTCATGCGTTTCCCCGGTCTTTGGCGCTCAGGATTGGTGGTCAGGAAGACTTGGATTTGGTTGAACAGGGGCTTTGTTCCCCTCCCAAGTCCAAGTGGCTAGGGAGTTTGGCACGCGCTATTGCGACTTCTGGGCTTCCGGGTCGCTCAATTTTCTGGGAGCTCCAGCGGGGCTCTTTCTCCGACAGATGATGACTGTTCAGAGCCCCCCAGCAGTTTCAATAACAAAGAAACTTGTTTGCAACTTGGTAGGTAATGTCACTCTTGAGCTGCGATTGCCCCCTTCCAGCGCTTAGGGCTCCGGCTGCCTGTCGCCGGAGGGGGATGGTCTGCAGCCGGCTAGTGCCGATCCGTCCTTTGTTCTGTGCGCAGGCCTGTCGGTGGGTGTCTTATATTCGAGCGTTTCCCGTGTTAGCTATCCCACAGTCTGGTTTGCTAGACCAAGATAGCTCTTTCTAGCCACGCGCAGACCCGGTTCTGGCCCCGTTACGCCCCGATTCTCGAGAAAAGCCCTGCAGCCTACGTCTCCCGCGGCCCAATTCTTAGAAAGCGCTGTCGCGAGCGCGCTCCCTCCTGCCCAGCCCCCACTGCTGCCGGACGCAGGCGTTTGCGCTGCTTATCCGCTGGGGGTTATACTGTTGAATTCGTAATCTGTTGGTTTTAATTATTTATTTATTCTTCCTTCCTGTTATGTTGCCCTCTGTGCTTCCAGGGCTCGCCCCATACACAGCTGTGAGAATGCTCCCCAATTTTAGGGAACCTCTCTCTTTAAGAGTCTCTTCCTGGGACGGGATTCCCTTCCCCGTGCCGGGGTTCCCCTCCCTACCTCCTTTGTCTCTATCTTCGTATGTATTAATTCCTACCTGGTTTTGAACCTGATGATCTGCTTTGCTGGATGCCTGATGTCCTCTGCCAGCAGTCAGAAGTTGTTTTCTGGAATTTACTCAGCTTTGAAATGTTCTTTTGATGAAGTAGTGAGGGAGAAAGTGCTCTCCCCATCTTATTCCTCCGCCATCTTTTTCGTCCCGCAGGCAGATTCTTTACCGACTTTGCTTCTTTGGGCCTCAGTTTATTCATCTATGAAGTGGGAGCAGTTCATTAACCTAGACAATAACCTCAGAAGACCCCTGTAGCTCCCAAATTCTTTGTTCTAATTAGGAGAAATCCAGTGCAGGAGACCCATGTTCAGTCCCTGAATTGGGAAGATCCTCCACCTGGAGAATCCCATGGATAGAGGAGCCTGGCTGGCTTCAGTCCATGGAGTCACAAAGAGTTGGACATGACTGAGTGACTCTCACACACACACACACGAGGCTTATTTTAAAAAAAAAAAAAATTTTTATGCTTCTCTTCTAGAATTATGGAATTGATTTCACAGGTGCCATGCAAATATCTATGGGAGACAAGAGAGTAGTAAAACAAATCTTTGTTCATTTAGAGTCGTTGCAATCAAGATGGTTTGGTCTGATTAAGAGGATAAAAGTGCAAAATCCCCTTATGAATTCAGACAGGAAGAGGAGAATGAATTATCTCAGACTGTTAGCATACTAAATTTCATCCCCTTCTATATTTCTCATTTTAATCAATTTTTCCCTCACAATAAAAATTCTAGTCTTCTAAGCAAAGATATGAAGACTTGCCTGATATTTTTCCACCAGAGGAGACCTCTCCATCCTCTCAATTCCTGCCTGCCCTCACATCACTCTCATGGCCTGTAATCACTTTCTACATGGCATTATAATCATATGGATACAAAAGTGATCTTTCTTAGTACACTAGGGACTTCTTTGGTTTCTTATTTATACCTGGTGGCATACTGCCCAGTGTCTTGCAAATAGGAAAGAAAAAAAGATTATGAATGATTGAATGAATGAATAAATGAGTAAGAAGGAAAGAAGGAAAAGAGGAAGGGAAGGTGTGGGAGGGAGGGATGAAGGGGAAATGAAGGGTAGAAAGAAAGGAAATAAATAATATACAAATATTTAGAAATGAATCAGATGACATGTAGTTCTCTAAAAGAATTAATGACTCACAACTCCAGAAACAGTGTACACAGTGAGGAAAACTGTACCCAATAGGATGCACAGCTGACTAAGAAGACAGGGCTTGAATTACCTCCCTGGAGAATAAATGATGAAGCACATAATGAGCCTGGTCTGGCTTATTTAAGGCACTAGAATGCCTTGAGACACCTGGCACCATGACAATCCCTCATCTCAGCGATAGGGATTCTTGTATTTAACAATATTCAGTAGGCATCTCAACCCTCCCTCTCCTTTCAAACTCCATACCTGAATATCGCACCTCAAGAGTTTTTAACTCTTTCCTTTCAACTCACCATCACTTCCTATCATTCTTTCTTAAAGGCAGTTTTAAGCAGAGCAGAATAAGATTAAGACTTTATAAAAGTTGAATGCTCCCCACCACCATATCCCTTGGTATTAGAATCAACGAAAGTAAAGCCTATTTAAACTAAAAACAAAGCAAAAGCACCATAAAATTTTTATATTTCTCCTAACAAGCTTTAGCCTAACTGAAATGTGTTGTGCATAGATAAACAAGCAAAAAAATTAAAACTTAATGTTTAATTGTCAAAGGCAATCCAATATGCCATGTACGAAGTGAAAGTGAAAGTGAAGTCGCTCACTCGTGTCCGACTCTTTGCGCCCCCGTGGACTGTAGCCCACCAGGCTTCTCCGTCCCTGGGATTCTCCAGGCAAGAATACTGGAGGGGTTACCATTTTGGTTACAAACAAAATGTTCATGGGGGTCACAGAGAGTTGCACATGACGGAGTGACTAACACTATCACTTCACTTATTGCAGGAAATGGAAGAAATATTCAAAGGGTGCACTTCCTTGCTTACCTGTGTCCTTGCCATGTAACTAGGAAAAAGGGGGAGGCGCTACTGATAATGAAAGGCAAAGGTCACCACACAACGGAGTCAGATCACCAAGCTCGGCGCTCACCCAGTGACATACGGCAATATGCTCGATTACAGGCTATTAATTCAGCTTTAGCATCATTCCTTCCAAAGAAATCCAAGGCTGATCTCCTTCAGAATGGACTGGTTGGATCTCCTTGCAGTCCAAGGGACTCTCAAGAGTCTTCTCCAACACCACAGTTCAAAAGCATCAATTCTTCAGCACTCAGCCTTCTTCACAGTCCAACTCTCACATCCATACATGACCACTGGAAAAACCATAGCCTTGACTAGACGGACCTTAGTCAGCAAAGTGATATCTCTGCTTTGGAATATGCTATCTAGGTTGGTCATAACTTTTCTTCCAGGGACTAAGCGTCTTTTAATTTCATGGCTGCAGTCACCTTCTGCAGTAATTTTGGAGCCCCCAAAATTAAAGTCTGACACTGTTTCCACTGTTTCCCCATCTATTTCCCATGAAGTGATGGGACCGGATGCCATGATCTTCGTTTTCTGAATGTTGAGCTTTAAGCCAACTTTTTCACTCTCCTCTTTTACTTTCATCAAGAGGCTTTTAGTTCCTCTTCACTTTCTGCCATAAGGGTGGTGTCATCTGCATATCTGAGGTTATTGATATTTCTCCCTGGCAATCTTGATTCCAGCTTGTGTTTCTACCAGTCCAGTGTTGCTCATGATGTACTCCGCATAGAAGTTAAATAAGCAGGGTGACAATATACAGCCTTGACGTACTCGTTTCCCTATTTGGAACCAGTATGTTGTTCCATGTCCAGTTCTAACTGTTGCTTCTTGACCTGCATACAGATTTCTCAAGAGGAAGGTTAGGTGGTCTGTTATTCCCATCTCTTGAAGAATTTTCCAGTTTATTGTGATCCACACAGTCAAAGGATTTGGCATAGTCAATCAAGCAGAAATGGATGTTTTTCTGGAACTCTCTTGCCTTTTCCATGATCCAGCGGATGTTGGCAATGTGATCTCTGGTTCCTCTGCTTTTTCTAAAACCAGCTTGAAAATCAGAGAGTTCACGCTTCACATATTGCTGAAGCCTAGCTTGGAGAATTTTGAGCATTACTTTACTAGCATGTCAGATGAGTGAAATTGTGCAGTAGTTTGAGCATTCTTTGGCATTGCCTTTCTTTGGAACTGGAATGAAAACTGACCTTCTCCAGTCCTATGGCCACTGCTGAGTTTTCCAAATTTGCTGGCATATTGAGTGCAGCACTTTCACAGCATCATCTTTCAGGATTTGAAACAGATCAACTGGAATTCCATCAACTCCACTAGCTTTGTTTATAGTATGCTTTCTAAGGCCCACTTGACTTCACATTCCAATATGTCTGGCTCTAGATGAGTGATCACATCATCATGATTATCTGGGTCCTGAAGATCTTTTTGTACAGTTCTTCCATGTACTCTTGCCACCTCTTCTTAATATCTTCAGCTTCTGTTAGGTACAGATTTCTGTCCTTTATTGAGCCCATCTTTGCATGAAATGTTCCCTTGGTATCTTTAATTTTCTTGAAGAGATCTCTCATCTTTCCCAATCTATTGTTTTCCTCTGTTTCTTTGCATTGATCACTGAAGAAGGCTTTCTTATCTCTTCTTGCTATTCTTTGGAACTCTGCAGTCAGATGCTTATATCTTTCCTTTTCTCCTTTGGTTTTTGCCTCTCTTTTTTTCACAGCTATTTGTAAGTCCTCCCCAGACAGCCATTTTGCTTTTTTGCATTTCTTTTCCATGGGATGGTCTTGATCCCTGTCTCCCATACAATGTCACGAACCTCATTCCATAGTTCATCAAGCACTCTATCTATCAAATCTAGGCCCTTAAATCTATTTCTCATTTCCACTGTATAATCATAAGGGATTTTACTTAGGTCATACCTGAATGGCCTAGTGGTTATCCCTACTTTCTTCAATTTGAGTCTGAATTTGGTAATAACGAGTTTATGATCTGAACCACAGTCACCTCCTGGTCTTGTTTTTGTTGACTGTATAGAGCTTCTCCATCTTTGGCTGCAGAGAATATAATCAATCTGATTTTGGTGTTGACCATCTGGTGATGTCCATGTGTAGTCTTCTCTTGTGTTGTTGGAAGAGGGTGTTTGCTATGAGCAGTGCATTTTCTTGGCAAAACTCTATTAATCTTTGCCCTGCTTCATTCCACATTCCAAGGCCAAATTTGCCTGTTACTCCAGGTGTTTCTTGACTTCCTACTTTAGCATTCCAGTCCCCTATAATGAAAAGGACATCTTTTGGGGGTGTTAGTTCTAAAAGGTCTTGTAGGTCTTCATACAACCGTTCAGCTTCGGCTTCTTCAGCATTACTGGTTGGGGCATGGACTTGGATTACTGTGATATTGAATGGTTTGCCTTGGAAATGAACAGAGATCATTCTGTCATTTTTGAGATGCTTTTGAACTGTGGTGTTGGAGAAGACTCTTGAGAGTCCCTTGGACTGCAAGGAGATCCAGCCAGTCCATTCTGAAGGAGATCAGCCCTGGGATTTCTTTGGAAGGAATAATGCTAAATCTGAAACTCCAGTACTTTGGCCACCTCATCCGAAGAGTTGACTCATTGGAAAAGACTCTGATGCTGGGAGGAATTGGAGGCAGGAGGAGAATGGGACGACTGAGAATGAGATGGCTGGATGGCATCTGGATGGATGTGAGTCTGAGTGAACTCAGGGAGTTGATGATAGACAGGGAGGCCTGGCATGCTGCGATTCATGGGGTCGCAAAGAGTCAGACACGACTGAGTGACTGAACTGAGCTGAACTGAAATGATTCTTTTCTGGAAGACAATTACCATTCTAGACTACAATTAATCTAACGGTGGCAGCGTCTCAGAGGACAGAACCACTATTTTTGCACCCCAACTTCCCCTTGAGTCTTCCACACAGTAATTTTGTTCATCAAGCTGTCACAACAGTGGGCAAGCTGGTATTCAACACAGACAACTCTAGAGAAGGAAATTGACCCTCCAGGGGTAATTCAAATTACCTCTTGAAACTTAATGAACATCTTATCCACTGGAACAAATGAAAGCTTAAATTAGGTTGCTCCAGGATCTCAATGTTAAGTATGTGTGCAATTCAATTACTCACCCTAACATTGTCCCCATAACTTTTTTTCACACCACTCCTCAAAAAAAAAAAAAAAAAAAAAGCGCTAGGCAAATGAGGTAATGATGGAATGTTATGAGAGTTTTTAGTTGGAGCATTCAGTCAGGACATCAGAGGGAAAGATCAGAAGCAAGACCTCTGCTTTCTGAATGCAGCAGCTGCTTAGAAGGGCTGGCTGGGACCTCTCTGAAACATGAGCCAGAGGACAGTCATTCTAAAACAGAAAAGCCCAGCCCCATGAGTTATGTCTGGAGCTCGGGGAATCACACTGTTGGACCCTGCTCCCTTTGCCATGTTGCAGTCCAATCTTGGCTCATGTCAATGGACAACTTTGTTCTGATCATTTTAGAAAGATCTCAGTGAGGGATCTTCCAGGGAGATTCCAGCACACCACTGGATCCAGGACTAACCTAAAATATGGCACTTGAGACAAACAAAAACCCTGGGTCTCCAAAATAAAAAAAAACATGAAAGGCAAGTGCATTTCTTTGGCTTGAATTATTTGGAAAGTTGCTTGGATTTGCTAGTCAGTTACCAATAGGCACCAATTAAATGCAAATCCAGCAATCTTCTTGGACTCTAAGGTATCTACTAAGCCTTTGCTCAGAGTGAGTCAGCCATCACTTTTCAAAATTCCCAGGTCTTTGTGTGGAGTCAAATGCATGTATAGTAAATATTTGAGGAGGCAGAGACTGACCATGACCATCAGCAAGGATATAAGAAGGCCCAGAACGTAGGTGACAGAGCAAGTGTACCCTTCTTGACTGAAAGGAGGTGTAATCACAAAATGACAATTTGTAAAAGTATGAATGAAACCAAGTGAGCACAACAGTGGAGAATGAGGAAGCCACCCGGGTTCTGATCCCAGACTTGCTATTGTGATGAGATGGTGAACAAGTCATTAGTCTCTTTGAGCTCCACTTTGGAATGCGTAAAAATAAAGACATTGCTCTATTAGTATTGATGGTATTGTTTTATGCCTTGCCAGTTTCAGAACTACAGTTGACAGAAGTTAGACTGGAGGACTGCTAAATTTATTTTTACCCCTTATATGATTTTAAGATTGTGTTCACCTATGGCTGATTCATGTCAATGTATGGCAGAACAAATACAGTATTGTAATTTTTTAAAAAATAAATAAATAAAAAAATCAAATTGAGAAAAAACAGCTCTTGAGACAAGACTTCTCAAGCATATGCCACCATAGCAAGGTGTCTTGGGATATCAGTTAAGATGAGTTTGGCCTCAAGAAATCCTCAATATAATTTACTAAATAGGAAGAAAATGCTTTCTTTCTCATTGGAGGATTTTCAGAAGTCATGCTACTATAAAAAGTTCTTTGAGACTCAGTTTCTTGACACTCTGCCACGCTGTCACCTGCAGCAGCTAGCCTGCCTGCCCCCTAGCTCTTCCCTGCCTACCGGGTTGCTGCAGCAGCCCTGGACCCATGTCCTGACTAGCAGCTGCAGGAGGAAAATGCAAGCCATGCTGCACCAGTTCTGTGTGTTTCGTATCAGCGAAGAAGACAATCCCCAGAAGTTCCCAGCAGATCTCCATGCAAGTCTCAGAATTTTTATGTGTGCCTCTGCCCACTTGAAATTTAAGAAACAGGACTATCAGGGTGGACCTAGTGTAATCATAGCTTCATGCCGTGGCCCTAGAAATGTGGCTAGACATCCCTGAAGGAGCCAGCTGTGGGGAGATGGGGCTATTGTCAAAGAAATGGAGGAATGGCTTTGGAGAGGAAATCAAAATTGCTACAGAGGGAAGGGCTCCAAACCATCAGGATAATGCCATAATTAAAAGGAATTAACGAGATCAGTGATCCTGCTCAAGTTCACCACTTGTCTAACAATGGTGTGCATCACAAATTAAGTATAATCAGAAGAAGGATTGCTGCCTCTTAGCAGTCTCTGATGGATCAATAGAAAAAAAGAAATTTAAATATCATAATAGATGTGAACTTGATCTTTATGACATTACTCTCCTGTGTGTTATTGGAGAGCTGTGAAGAGAGTAGAAGAGAAGAGATTAAATAACACTGACTAGAGTCAGAGGAGTTCTGAATCAAGGTCGGCTGAGAGAAAATAATACAGAGGATGGGAGTTCAAGACAGGGACAGGAGGAGGGGCTCAGGGAGGGGTAGTTAAGGAGTTTGGGACTGACAGGTATACACTGCTATATTTTAAATGGATACTCAACAAAGACCTACTGTATAGCACACGGAGCTTGCTCTATATTATGTAACAACCTAAATGGAAAAGAATTTGAAAAGAATAGATGCATGTTTGTATATGACTGAATCACTTTGTTGTACACCTAAAACTAACACAACATCGTTAATCAACTATATTCTAATGTAACTTTTTTATTTTATATAATAAAAATAAGTAAATAAAAATAAACATTTATCAAATAAAAAATAAATTCAGCTGATTAGCAACTAAAAAGAAAGACATGGGTAGCAGGCAGAATTGGCAGCTCTTAGGGACAGACTGGATGTGATGGTCCAGGAGAAAAGGGTCTTTAAGGTGATGGAGAAAGAGAAAGAAAAGACGAAAAGAAGAATAACATTTCGAGGAGAGGAATGAAAGCAGATAATAAATCCAAGTTCAAGTTTGTGGACTGTTAAGTTTGAGGCTGTCTGAGTCTATGTGTAAAGCTCAGATCAGATTATCCTTTGACCAAGCGTCTCTGTAAGAACAGAGGAAAAGACACGAATGGTGGGACAGAACTCTGAGGAAGACCAGCAATGACGCAGTGAACAAGAGAACTGTTCAGAGAGATGGAAACTGGAAGAAAAGTATGTCATGAAAGTGAGGTAAATATCTGAAGAACTAGAGTACTAGGTATGAAGTAAAACATGGCTCCAAAGCCATTGATCGATTTTAGCCATAAATCAATTAGCATAATTTAAACTCAGAGTCGAAAGAGACCTGGCTTTACACATATGGAAGTAAGCCTGCAGTGGCTTCAGGACTGAATAATACAAGGAAATGAGACCTAGATATGGAGTGGCCAGAGGGAGTCAGAATTAAAGGAGGATATTTTGTTTTAAGGACAGACAGACCCAAGCATTTATACAGGTTGAAACCAGGAGCCTCAGAGAGAAAGAGGTTTAAAGACGCCAGGAGAGGAGGTAAGGATCACATTTCACAATATAGCAGACTTTTTAAAATGTCACTTCTAACAGACTTATTAATTCATTTAATGAATTCTGTTTGAATCACTATTATCCCAACAGTGAGGATACAGCAGGAGTAAGCGATAAACAGTAATTTTCTACTAACAGATCACAGCAACTCAAATTCATTCAAATAAGAAGCTGACAATACTTATCTTTTATTAACAGTTCTAAAACTGGTGGAGCTTGCTAGGAAAATGTGGAAACACATAAGCATTGTCTCACTTGGAGAAGCCCCCAGACTGAAAATATATTCACGCAGCTGTTTTGATACCTGTTCACCACACAGTTCCTGAGGGCAGTGGAATGCTGAGTCCTCCTAGGCCAACCCAGAGGGGCTTCTGTAAGGCTAGGAAGACTGAATGAGGCTAGGCTGTCCTGTCCTGCCGTGTTTGCTCAGAAAGGCAGAGCAGGGACTTCACAGCGGTGGTCACAGAGCCAGTGATGACAGCTAAGCACAGTGGCGAGACACTTGACAACAAACTCAGACTAAGAAATCTTAGGGAAGCTTGCAACGACTGACGCCACCAGGCATTCACTATTGTCTTCCTAGATGCATCCTAAAGGCAGCAACACGAGCCCCTCTAAGGAGCTACGTTCCTTAGTCTAAGCCCCTGCTCTTCTCACCGTGCTTGCCTCCTCTCTCCGTGACTTGACAGTCTCAGCATCTTTTCTCTCGAATCCTCACATCCTAATTTTTAAAACAAAATTTATTCTACTTTATTATTTATTCATTTGGCCACACGGGTCTTGTTCCATCACAAGGGATCTTTACTTGCAGCCTGAGAACTCTTAGTTGTGGTACGTGGGATCTAGTCCCCTGATCACGGATCAAACCTGGACCCCTTGCATTGAGAGCTTGGAGTCTTAGCCATTGGACCACCAGGGAAGTTTCTTCACACTCCAATTTGTCACTTCTCTAAACCCAGGGTTATTCACTCTTCGGTTCCCACCCCAGGCATTTGCCCTCACCATCGCTTGTGCTCAGTATAGTGAAAGTGAAGTCGGCTCAGTCGTGTCCAACTCCTAGCGACCCCACGGACTGCAGCCCACCAGGCTCCTCCATCCACTGGATTTTCCAGGCAAGAGTACTGGAGTGGGCTGCCATTGCCTTCTCCGTGCACCATCAGGGAAGCCCTTAAATACAAGAATACAGTCTCTCAGAAAACCTCCTATAGAGACACAGAACTTCAGATCCAAGTGTTAACATCAAAGATTTCAAGGGAAGAACGGAAGCCAGTTTGAAAGAAGGGGGAAGAGGCGGGAGAGGGAGGTGAAAGGGGTGGCCTCACAGACGTCTCCTGCCACCTACAGATACCCAGGCGTTATGGGACTTTTCCCTGGGCCTCCAGAGAAGGGAGGACTGGAACTCAGCCCTACCAGAAATCAGACCAGACCAGAACCAGAATTCGAGTTCTCTGCAAGAGGAGCTCGGATACTGTGCTCAGGATACTCCACCCTAAAAGCCCCAGGGCTCACTACTCATTTCCTTCAAGTCTGCTCTAACATCTTCTCATCAGAAAGGAATTTCCTGATCTCTCGGTGAAAAATAGCGCCACAGTCAGTCTCCATTACCTGCCACATTATTTTCTTCATAACATCACCTGACAACTACATAGGTAGTGACCTATCACATCTGTTCATTTTCTGCCCCTACCTGCTTCCCAGCATCAGAATATAAATTCCACAAAAGCAGGGATTCTGTTGGTGGTGGCGTTTACCTCTGTATCACTGGATAATGCTGCCACACCCCAGGGCATCACTAACACTTCCACTAGGCTCATTCTTTCTCTTCTTCAACATCATTCCTCTTAGGATGACTTGTCTGCCCTTTGCCCTCTTACCTCACTTCAAACCCAGGCTCAGCCCATTGCCTCTCCATCCAGAACAACTAGTCATTGTGTAAAGATACGTCACAAGTTTTAAAATGTCCTGTGACTCACAGAACTGCAGGACAAGCTAAGCTGAAAGCCTTTTAACATCAGGTTGTTCAGATCCATTTAAGACCCCAGACTAACTGACTTTAAAGTCCAAAAGAAACTGTGAGAACTGGAGATCCACTCAAACTTTGCTCCTCCACAAAACAAGGAGAATACTGGCAAAAATGACCAGAGTCTACTTCTTTAGAACTCTGGAAATAAACCAAAGGCCTACAGAAACTCAGAGTATTTATTAAAGAAAAATGGCTGAATCTCAGGAAGAAAAAGTCATGTGGCCCCCTACTCCTCTCATTAGTTCTGTGTTAGTTTGAAAATAAACAGCCTCATAGCTGCCCCAAGCCCAGAAAGCCATCAGCCTAACATGCTGGCCAATCACTCACACCAGGTGAATTCTAGAAGGAAGACCATTGGTGGTCCAGCAACTCACCTAGTTTGAAAATTTTGAACAATCTCTACCAGATCTCACTTGCTAACTGCTGCCTTAAATCCAGCTTATGACAAGTCCAAGTCCTCACACTCCTCTCCCACTAACACCATTTCAGTAATAATATCACTCTAACTTTCCCTTTTTGTAGACATCATTGAGAATAAGTCAAGCTAGTACCTTCCTAGATCATCGAGTCCAGTGAACCCAGCTCTCCATGACCAGTGAGTTTCCCCTGCTCTTTGGCAAGGTCTTGCAAGGACTTTACCCACTGGCCATTATTTTCTTGTCTCTCATTCTCACCAGTCTGTCAATCAAGGAGTATTCTTTTCTCTACATCACAAAGTGGAGCACAAATCCTGGAATGTAGTAGACACTAAGAAAATACTTACTAAATGACTGAGTTTATTTAAGATGAAAGTTGGGAGATTTGAAACATAGCATCTGGAGTTTAGTTTGCATTTTGTTTCAACAAGAAATTAAATACCTTAGCCCACATGTCTTTGCCTCCTCAATGAAAGAATAGAAGCAGAGGCAAAGAATTCAGGAACAGAACAAAATGCCGAGAGTGTTGGCTTCAAAGGACACAGAGCAGCATGCCCACAGGGCAGGCCTGAGCCCTGCTGCAAAGCGTGGGGCAGAGGTCACATCACATCCTCTCGCAGGCATCGGGCCACAGGGTTCAGCTCACCACAGCGACACTGCACACAGCAGACATGTGCTGAACGGGACACACTTACGGCACCGGCTTCTTGGGAGGAGAACATTACAGATGTGAACAAGATTATAGAAAAGGGAGCAGACTCAACGCCCTATGTCACCAGGCCGCTGAAGTGTGGGCTTTGGGAGTCAGCAGGCAGTGACAGAGACGTCACAGAGGCTGACACGCCGCTGCTAATGACAGGCAGGCGCCATCCAGATCTGGTGCCACCATCCCTCCTCAGTTCTCAAGAGAATCTATACAACAGGCCAAACAGAAATGAACCCACAGACAAAGGAAACAAATGTGGCAACCAAAGAAGAAAGGGGTGAGGGATAAATCCAGAGTTTGGGGCTAATATATACACACTACTATATATAACATATACACACTACTACATACTGTATATAAAATAGAAAACCAACAAGGACCTACTATATAAGACAGTGGACTACATTCAATATTTTGTAATAACCCATAAGGGAAAAGCATATGGAAGGATAGAAAGATAGATATATAGATAAATGGCTGAATCACTTTGCTGTATACCTGAAATTAATACAATGATTGTAAATAAGCTGCACTTCAATTAAGGATTTAAAAGCAAACACACAACAAGGATATATTGTATAGCACAGAGCAATATGGTCATTATATCATAATACTTAAACTGGAGTCATAATTATTATTGATTTAATACTTCATACCTCTGAAACCAATATTGTAAATCAACTAGATTTCAATAAATTAAAGTAAAAAACATATATTGTTATATGGGCTTTCCTAATGTTCAGATTTTGTTTTAAATTTCATGGAAGAGGAGGATAAAAAGATTAAGGGTGTGGGAAGACAAAGGGAATAAAGAAGCATCATGAAAGCCAAATAAAGTGAATAAAACGTGTTTGTGAACCACCAGATCCCACCCTTGCTCTAGTCTACCTATGCTTATGGATGTGGAAATTCACAGCAAGAAAGGAAACGAGACTGGTCAGTATCAGGAAGAAGAACCCAGGTTGCTTTCTTCCTAGGCTTCTCCTTTAATACATCTTCCTGGTCTTGTTTTCACATAACCACAGTCTTAATCACACAAGCATTCTGACTGTTTGCAACCTGTCTCCTGGAAAGGCAGTATGCCCACAGAGTAATATCACTCTTTGATACTTAAGGAAAGAAGAGCAGAAGTGGGGCATAAAATTCTCTCCACATGAAAGTACTCAATGAATGTTCAGCTCCTAAGAGGTCTCCTTCCTGAATATTTTGCAACCTGACCCAAGGGGCTAGAAAGCACTCAAGTAAACAGTTGTATTGCCCTATCTTACCAACAAATCAGCCCAGCAGAGTATCTTTCTTCTGAGCCTCTCACAGCATCTTTGAAATTTCCATTTCATGCACTCACTAACGAAGCTTGCACAGGAAAATATCAGTTATGCTGATGAAGATGAGGTGCAGATAGTAGAAAACTTTAGACCAGGCAGACAGGAATGAAAGCTCAGAGGGAAAAAAGCAAAAAACAAGAACAAACCAAAGGCATCTGGCTTCCTCTCCTTTTTTTTTTCCCCCTGCAAAAGCTTATTCATAAAGCTGCTTCTGAATATCTGTCTCCCAAGCTGTCTCTAAACAGGGATTATTTCAGCAGGAGTTTAACTTCACAAACTCTTCCTGAAAGTATATAGCCTCTTAATATCATAGCTCTTTCTGATTCGATCTAATAGCTGCTTATCTTTTTCAGTAGCTGTGGCCCTTTTGATCCCAAATTAAGTTTAAAAGGGGCTTCCCTGGTGGCTCAGATAGTAAAGAATCTGCTTGCAATGCAGGAGATCCAGCTTCAGTCCCTGGGTGGGAAGATCCTCAGTCCATGGGACTGCAGAGTTACACATGACTGAGTGACTAACTAAGTTAAAAGAATTTAGGAGGGGTTGTAATTTTATGTCTGACAGGCAACTCCATGGACAAAGTAGTCCGGTGGGCTATAATCCATGGGATTGCATGGGATCCATGGGATCACACAGAGTCAGACATGACTGAGTGACTAATTTAGAAGAATTCAGGAGGAGTTGTAACAGGAAAACAGGCTAATTAGTACATGGGAGATACATTAGTACATGGTAGAGCCAAAATGTTCTGACAGGACTTGTATAAATAGAAACACGAACCTCTCTTCCCAATACATGTTTAAAATTTCTCTCTTGGTAGATCAGACAACCATCATTGGATTATGACAATTAAATATTTCTCAATATGAGTTAGAGTCACTTGGGGGAGAGCTGCAATACAGTTCTCTAGGTCCTGCCCCAGGCACCATGGATTAGTATTCTCAAAGAGTAGACTTTGTAATACTCCATCAGTTTTGACTGAAATCATGGTTTGAGGTGGCTGCCCCTACAAAACTAAACTATAGCTTTTCTGTATAACTTGGAACAGTTCAACAAACCTCTTCACACATGTATAGAGGGCTGTGAAGTAGGTACAGTCTCTACTCATAGCATGCTATGACACTATATGAATAGCTAGCACATTTTACATATGCGTCAGTGTGCACAACAGTAATTTCACGTGTCACTGAAAACATCTTTTTATGGTTGCTATTTGAGCAATAAGCTTTGAGAATTAACCACATGATTATCAGAAGAGGCAGAATTTAATGTTCTGGGACATTTGTAATCATACAGGTTTCAGAGCAAGAAATGAAAAAGTGGTGACTGAGGACAAGTCAATGAAAGTCTGAAAAAAAATGCTGCTGCTTTTGGTTTAAAAAAAATTAATTTAATTTGCAAATCAAATTTAATTTTAAAAGTAGACTTAGCCTGAAAGAACTATGAGCAGAAGACAAATTGTCCTTACTCTATCTTGAAGGTTCTATTTGACCTTATCTAGGCATGACTGAGCGACTTCACTTTCACTTTTCACTTTCACGCATTGGAGAAGGAAATGGCAACCTACTCCAGTGTTCTTGCCTGGAGAATCCCAGGGACGGCGGAGCCTGGTGGGCTGCCGTCTGTGGGGTCGCACAGAGTCGGACACGACTGACATGACTTAGCAGCAGCAGGCTCTCTCCAGTGTAGCAGTTTCACCCTGTTGCCACAAATTGGTCCTCTGAACCAGTCTCGCTGTCTAGTCCTCGATACATTGTAGCGTCATGGATATCCCAGTAGAGCCTTCCTCTGTATTACAAAGTTACCGTCCTGGGAGATTTTCTTAAGTACTACTGCTTTTTAAAAATGGAACTGGACTGGCTTCCATGATGGCTCAGATGGTAAAGAATCCACCTACAATGCAGGAGACCTGGGTTCAGTCCCTGGGTCAGGAAGATCCCCTGGAGAAGGGAATGGCTACCCACTCCAGTATTCTTGCCTGAAAAATTCCAGGGACAGAGAAGCCTGGTGGGCTATAATCCATAGCGTCACAGAGACGCGACTAAGTGACTAATACCTACACTTTTTTCACATAGTTGATTTACAATGTTGTGTTGGTTTATGGTATACAGCAAGGTGATTCAGATATATATATATATAAAATCATATATATATATACAGACATACATATGATTCTTTTCCATTCTAGGTTATTTTAAGGCATTAAATGTAGTTCCCTGTGCTATACAGTAGGACCTTGCTGTGTGCTGATTCTTGATATTACATTTGGTAAATTTATTTCAAGCATTTCAGACAGACTATCATGAAAAGATAGATTAATACCTTTGAAGTGTTTGATGTGACATCCATGGATATCAACTATCAGTTCAATCATTTAGTAACACATCTGTATTCATTACATTTTATGTGTCAGTCATTAGTTTGACAATGGCAACACAGTCAAGAACACGAATACGCAGTTCCCTGCTCTCATAGACCTCTCATTTTAGTGGACATGGATGATATACTAACAAAATGAATAACAAAGGGTCCTATGTAGATAATTACAATAGAATAGTTGGAGAGAGAGAATGGGTGAATAGGGGAGATCTTTCTGAGGAAGTAATATGGAAGCCAAGATTTAAGGGGAAGGAGGCACATCTAGGACACTGGAGCAAGGAAAACTGCAGCTGGAAGGACCAGCCAGGGCCACGCCTCGAAGGCCGAAATGAGGTTTGCACAGTTCAGGAATAAAGAAAGCTGGTATGGCAGAGCGCGGTGGGTCGGAGAAGGGAGAAGCTTCTCAAACCAGAACAAATCTGGGGGTACAAAGAACAACTGTGAAACAGTTCATGAAATCTGAGTAAGTGTTGTTGATAACATTGCTGTAATAATGGTAATGCTTTCAGTTGTGATCACTGGACTATGGTCATATGAGAAAGTCTCTATTTTTACAAAATAAACACTGTGTTTAGGAGTACAGGAATATTGCTTGCAATTTACTCTTGAATGGTGTGTGTGTGTTGTATGTGTGTGTGTGCTTAGTTGCTCAGTCGTGTCCAACTCTTTGTGACCTCATGGATTGCAGCCCACTAGGCTCTTCTGTTCATGTGATTCTCCAGGGAAGAATACTGGAATGAGGTGCCATTCTCTCCCCTCTAGGGATTGAACCTGGGTCTCTTGCATTGCAGGCAGATTCTTTACTATCTGAGCCACCGGGAAGCCCAGATATAGATATAGATATAGATATAGATATAGACATACATATTTAACACTTAAGGAATCTGGGCTTAATTTAAGGAAATATTTAATGTTTAAAGAAATAAATTAAACATTTAAGGAAATATTACAATTCTTTTCATTCATTTTTGAATTTTTGAAAAGTCCAAAATTGGCCCCAAACCAAAAGTTGAAAAATACTTAAAGAAAAAAAGTAGCAGTGGGACACATATCCATTAGAATAACTAAAACTTAAAGACTGAAAATAGCAAGTGTGGACAAGAGATAAGATAATTAGAATTTCTTTTTGGAAAGCTCTTTGGTGGTATCTATGAAAGCTGAGTCTATACGCCTGTCCTGTGACCTAAAAATTCTTCCAAGTATGTACACAACAAAGTCATAACTGTTCATTCAAATGCATGAATAAGAATAATCAATATAGAGTGGTGCTACTCATATCAGTCCCAAACTGGAAACAACCTAAGTATCTCTCTATGCAGAAACAGGTAAGTCGATCAAAATACATTCATATAATAGTCATACAATAAATAACTTAGAACTACACATAACACTGTAGGTGGATCCCACAAGCATAATGTTGAATGAAGGAAACTAGAAACAAAACGACACACAGCATGGCTTCGTTAACAGGACGTTCAAACAACAGGAAAAATGCCCCATCAGTAGAGTAGGAAGAGACGCAGGGATCTTTTAATAGTATACTTCTGGGACTAGATGCCGGTTACATGCATCTGCTCAGTTTGTGAAAATTCATTAAGCTGTACACTTATGCACACTTACACTCCTGAAGTATAAAAAGCTAGCAAGAGCACCTCCCTGGTGGTCCAGTGGTTAAGAATCTGCCTGCTAATACAGGGGGCACAGATTCAATACCTGTTTCGGGAAGATCCCACATGCTGTGGGGCAACTAACTCTGTGCACCACAGAGACGCCCACGTGCCCTGGAGCCGCTGCCCTGCAACCAGAGAAGCACTGCGGTGAGAAGCCAGAGCACCGCAAATACAGAGCAGCCGCCGCGCTGCAGCCGGAGAAAGCCACACGCAGCGACAGAGACCCAGGGCGGGCATAAACAAATAATCCGGAAAAGGCTAACAAGAGGACATTGCAAGGAAAAGTATAAATACGTTGAAAACAAAATTTTCCTTTCTATAAAGCTAACTCAAAATGATTAACGCGCTTAAATATGAAACTAAAAACGTACACAGAGAAACAGAAGAAATTCTTCAGGACTTGGGTACTAGAAAAATGTTCTCAGACTTGACACCCAAAGCATGATGTGTAAAAGGAAAAACTGCTAAGTTGGATCTCACAAAATTTAAAAGTTGCTCTACAAAGAGGATGAAAAGAATGTAAGAAAATATTTGCAAAGCACATATCCAAAAAAGGACTTGTATCTAGAAGTGAAGTCGTTCAGTTATGTCCAACTCTTTGCGACCCCATGGACTGCAGCCTACCAGGCTCCTCCATCCATAGGATTCTCTAGGCAAGAATACTGGAGTGGGTTGCCATTTCCTTCTCCAGGGGATCTTCCCAATCCAGAGCTGGAATCCAGGTCTCCCACATTGCAGGCAGAAGCTGTAACCTCTGAGCCACCAGGGAAGCCCTTAGAATATATTAAGGACCCTTCATATATTGTGTTGAGTTTCAGAACTCAACGCTGAAAATCCATTAATCAAATTAGAAAAAGGTCAAATTCGTGGACGTTTTATTGAAGAGGGAATATAGATGACATCATATGTCATTAGAGAAATGCAAATTAAACCTTAAATGAAATATCACTATACATATAATAGAATAACTGAAATAATTTGTTAAAAAATAAAATTTAGTAATAATACCAAATTCTAGGAAGGATGTGAAGAAATTGAATTATTCATATATTGCTGGCAAGAACGTAAAATGACATAGCTACTCTTAAAAAGAACATAGCAGTTTCTTATAAAACAAAATATGCCTTAGCCATAAACCTAGTTACTACACTTTGGGAATTTATATCAGAGAGACAATAGCATATGATCACAGAATATCCTGTACACAATTGTTCCCAGGAGATTTATTCATTATAGCCAGAAACTGAAAGCCACTCAAATGTCCTTCAGCAGGTGAATGGTCAAATAAAGTGTGGTATGTACATATCATAGAACACTGATCAATAAAAGATAAGCTACTGATACACACAGTAACTTGGATGAATTGTTAGGGAATGATGCTCAATGAGAGAAAAAGCCAATTTCAAAAAGTTACATATTGTATGATTTCATGTATGTAACATTCTTAAAATAACAAAATAATAGAAATGGGGGACAGATGAATGGTTCCCAGCAAACCCAAAACCTTGTGTGCAAGTTTATTCATTCATCTCTGCCACTCCATAGACTGTGGCTCCTCTGTCCTTGGGACTCTCCAGGCCAGAATGCTGGAGTGGGTTGCCATTTCAATTCCCCAGGGGATCTTCCTGACCCAGGGATCAAACCCAGGTTTCTCACATTGTAGGTGGATTCTTTTCCATCTGAGCCTCCAGAGAAGCCCAAAAGCTTTGTGGATAGGAGAAAATTCTCTTTTAAAAAAGAATTCTGGGATAGATTAATAAAATTTCTATCAGTTACACAAGAAGAATTTACCTAGTTTTGAAAGAAAATTATTTTGAGCCTGAATTTCAGGTCAGTTAAAAAAAAAATTCAGCTTTGAGGACAAAATTAAGGCTTCCACATATACAGAGAAGAAAAGAAAAATTACTAGCCAAAAATCTTTCAAAGTTCTTAGAATGTGAAATTTTCATTTTATATACATAAGATTTTACCTGCACAATTGGTTGATACTGTTATTGTCTAGCCACTAGTACTACAACTAGAATACAAAAAGTAATGAATTTAAAAGATTAATTTAGTTGAAAAAAGCTATAGTTATTATTATTATTATTCAACTACAGAGTTTAATAATAATAATATTAAACTACAGAGTTCACTTGTAAATAAGAACAATCATCAGTCAGTTCAGTTCAGTCACTCAGTCAAATTGCAGCACACCAGGCCTCCCTGTCCATCACCAACACCCAGAGTTCACCAAAACTCATGTTCATCGAGTCAGTGATGCCATTCAGTCATCTCATCCTCTGTTGTCCCCTTCTTCTCTTGCTCCCAGTCCTTCCCAGCATCAGAGTCTTTTCCGGTGAGTCAACTCTTCGCATGACGTGGCCAAAGTACTGGAGTTTCAACTCTAGCATCATTCCTTCCAAAGAAATCCCAGGGTTGATCTCCTTCAGAATGGACTGGTTGGATCTCCTTGCAGTCCAAGGGACTCTCAAGAGTCTTCTCCAACACCACAGTTCAAAAGCATCAATTCTTCAATGCTCAGCCTTCTTCACAGTCCAACTTTCACATCCACACATGACCACAGGAAAAATCATAGCCTTGGCTAGATGGACCTTAGTTGGCAAAGTAATGTCTCTGCTTTTGAATATGCTATCTAAATTGGTCATAACTTTTCTTCCAAGAAGTAAGCATCTTTTAATTTCATGGCTGCAGTCACCATCTGCAGTGATTTTGGAGCCCAAAAATAAAGTCTGACACTGTTTCCACTGTTTCTCCATCTATTTGCCATGATGTGATGGGACCAGATGCCATGATCTTAGTTTTCTAAACAATAAACTGGAAAATTCTGAAAGAGATGGAAATACCAGGCCACCTGACCTGCCTCTTGAGAAACCTATATGCAGGTCAGGAAGCAACTGTTAGAACTGGACATGGAACAACAGACTGGTTCCAAATAAGAAAAGGAGTACATCAAGGCTGTATATTGTCACCCTGCTTATTTAACTTCTGTGCAGAGGACATCATGAGAAATGCTGGACTGGAAGAAACACAAGCTGGAATCAAGATTGCCAGGAGAAATATCAATAACCTTAGATATGCAGATGATACCACCTTATGGCAGAAAGTGAAGAGTAACTAAAAAGCCTCTTGATGAAAGGGAAAGAGGAGAGTGAAAAAGTTGGCTTAAAGCTCAACATTCAGAAAACGAAGATCATGGCATCTGGTTCCATCATTTTATGGCAAATAGATGGGGAAACAGTGGAAACAGTGTCATTCTGAAGCAAAACTTTCAAAGTTTATTAACATGGTAGATTAACTGGAGGTGACAGGATGGGATTAAAAGGAAGTTAGGAGTCATACAAGAATGCTCAAATTTTCACTGAACTGGAAGAAAATATATTCTAGATGTTAATAGAAAATATACACTTATTTACCTGTGTTTTTATAACACTCAATTGTACATTTTATCAGAGTACAATCCCATCTCTATTTGCTACAAAATATCATGCCCCAGATTAGTACCTGACATTTAAGACTGGAGAATAGAACTTTGCTGATGGTCCAGTGCTTGATAATATGCCTGCCAGTGCAGGGGACACGGGTTGGATGCATGGTCCAGGAAGATTTCACATGGCATGGAGCAAAGTCCCTGCACCACAACCACTGAGGACTAGAGTCCGTGCTTTGCAACTAGAGGCTCCACGGCAATGAGAACCCACGCACCACAAAGAGGAGCCCCATTCACTGCAACGAGACAAAGCCTGCACACAGCAACAAAGACTCGGGGCAGACATTTAAAAAATTAATTAATTTAAAAAGGATTTGGTGAACAAATGATGAGTGAATATGTGAGTGAATATATTGTGTTGGCCAAAAAGTTCGTTTGTGTTTTTGTACTGAAAGGTTGTTGTTGAACGAAAAAGACACTGGGATTTTTGGCCATCGGGGAGAAGAATTCAGTGCGGGGCCAGAGCTTTTGTGTAATAAAGTTTTATTAAAGTATAAAGACTCTGATGCTGGGAGGGACTGGGGGCAGGAGGACTAGGGGATGACAGAGGATGAGATGGCTGGATGGCATCACCAACTCGATGGACGTGAGTTTGAGTGAACTCCGGGAGTTGGTGATGGACAGGGAGGCCTGGCGTGCTGCGATTCATGGGGTCGCAAAGAGTCAGACATGACTGAGGGACTGAACTGAACTGAACTGAACTGAACTGAACTGAACTGAAAGTATAAAGGAGATAGAGAAAGCTTCCGACATAGGCATCAGAAGGAGGCAGAAAGAGTATCCCCCTGCTAGTCTTCAGCTGGATATTATACAGTCACTTCAGTTCAGTTCAGCTCATTTTATCCTAGGCCATAAAATGATTAACTTGAATCTTGAAGAAGGGCAGATCACCATACAAATAGTTTCATTTACATAGATTAGGGAACAATACCTGAGTATAACATACCGGTTTGTCAAGTAGTGTCTGAGCCATTAGGCAGAACTGACTTGAAGACAGAGTTCGGGGTAAATGCATAGTACATTAACATAGCTTAAGACAAACATTTCCATAAGAAAAAGGCATTGGTTATCTCAAGGTTTGAGAATAGTTAACTTCAGGTGAAACCAGGTGTCATTATGGCAACACAATATTCTAAGAGAAACGTCCTTTTAAATGTGTATAGAGATGGGAAAAAATATTGCTAGTTTGTTTCCTCCTGCCGCTTAAGAGAGATAAAAATGTCTGACACTTGCAGGCTATTTCCTCCATTTGGAGACCCCTAGCCTTCCTGCCTGTTGCCCTCTCAGTACCATGGCAGGAAAAACCAAACAAACTTTTTTGGCCAACCCAACATAAATGAACACATTTATTTCAGGGGACCCTTTAGTAGGTTGAAATTATTTCATACATCAGTAATAGTAGTAGTGTTAGACGCTCAGTTCAGTTCAGTTCAGTCTCTCAGCCATGTCCAACTCTTTGTGACCCCATGAACTGCAGCACACCAGGCCTTCCTGTCCATCATCAACTCCTGGAGTTTACCCAAATCCATGTCCATTGAGTTGGTGATGCCATCCAACCATCTCATCCTCTTCAACTCTTGCCTTCAATCTTTCCCAGCATCAGCATCTTTTTAAATGAATCAGCTTTTCCCATCAGGTGGCCAAAGTACTGGAGTTTCAGCTTCAGCATCAGTCCTTCCAATGAACATCCAGGATTGATATCCTTTAGAATGGACTGGATGGATCTCATGGCAGTCCAAGGGACTCTTAAGAGTCTTCTCCAACACCACAGTTCAAAAGCATCAATTCTTCAGCACTCAGTTTTCTTTATAGTCCAACTCTCACATCCATACATGATAAATGGAAAACCATAGCCTTGACTAGATGGACCTTTGTTGACAAATTAATGTCTCTGCTTTTTAATATGCTGTCTAGATTGGTCATAACTTTCCTTCCAAGGAGTAAGCGTCTTCTAATTCCCTGGGTGATTGCAGCCATGAATCACTGCAGATTTTGGAGCCATAAAAACAAAGTCAGCCACTGTTTCCCCATCTATTTGCCATGAAGTGATGGAACCAGATGCCATGATCTTAGTTTTCTGAATGTTGAGTTTTAAGCCAACTTTTTCACTCTCCTCTTTCACTTTCATCAAGAGGCTCTTTAGTTCTTCACTTCCTGCCATAAGGGTCGTGTCATTTGCATATCTGAGGTTATTGATATTTCTCCTGGCAATCTTGATTCCAGCTTATACTTCATCCAGCCCAGCTTTTCTCATGATGAATTCTGTATATCAGTTAAATAAGCAGGGTGACGGTATACAGCCTTGATGTACTCCTTTCCCTATTTGGAACCAGTCTGTTGTTCCATGTCCAGTTCTAACTGTTGCTTCCTGACCGGCATACAGATTTCTTAAGAGGCAGGTCAGGTATTCCTATCTCTTTCAAAATTTTCCACAGTTTATTGTGATACATACAGTCAAAGGCTTTGGCATAGTCAACAAAGCAGAAATAGATGTTTTTATGGAACTCTTCTGCTTTTTTGATGATCCAGCAGACATTGGCAATTTGATCTCTGGTTCCACTTGTTATGTCCAAAGTCCAAGTCCCCAAAACTGAGAGAATAAGACGCCCACAGCAATGCAAAAGCATTAAGAGGTTTTATTTCTAGCTTGAGCTAGGGTTCCCATCTCATCCCGCACAACAGAGTCTTGATGAGAGCCCTGAGCTCTGAATCACATCTGCTTTTATACAGATGGTTCTTTGTCTTTGTAACAGCATAGCTGATTGGCTAAACCATAGGCGCACGTGGGACCTTTAAACCTCGCATCCCTATGTGGATTGGCTCAGGTCTGGTGAGGGCGAGGGGCTACGGGGATTCTTTCTGATTGGTCAAGCCACATTGCCTGCGGGAGCTTCCAGCACCCCAGCCTTCCCAGAGACCAAACCTCAGGCCCAGCCTGGCCCTCAGAGCCTGTCCCAGCTCCAGTTAGGTCTCAACACCACTGCCTTTTCTAAATCCAGCTTGAACATCTGAAAGTTCACGGTTCACGTATTGCTGAAGACTGCCTTGGAGAATTTTGAGTATTACTCTACTAGTGTGTAAGATGAGGGCTACTGTGTGGTAGTTTGAGCATTCTTTGGCATTGCCTTTCTTTGTGATTGGAATGAAAACCAACCTTTTCCAGTCTTATGGCCACTGCTGAGTTTTCCAAATTTGCTGACATGTTGAGTGCAGCACTTTCACAGCATCACCTTTCAGGATTTCAAATAGCTCAATTGGAATTCCATCACCTCCACTAGCTTTGTTCATAGTGATGCTTCCTAAGGCCCACTTAACTTCACATTCCAGGATGTCTGGCTCTAGGTGAGTAATCACAGCATTGTGGTTATCTGGGTCATGAAGATCTTTTTGTACAGTTCTGTGTATTCTTGCCACCTCTTCTTAATATCTTCTGCTTCTGTTAGGTCCATACAATTTCTGTCCTTTAGTGAATCCATCTTTGCCTGAAATGTTCTCTTGGTATCTCTAATTTTCTTGAAGAGATCTCGTCTTTCTCATTCTATTGTGTTCCTCTATTTCTTTGCGTTGATCACTGAGGAAGGCTTTCTTATCTCTCCTTGCTATTCTTTGGAACTCTGCATTCAAATGGGTATATCTTTTTTTTTCTCCTTTGCTTTTCACTTCTATTCCTTTCACAGCTATTTGTAAGGCTTCCTCAGACAGACATTTTGCTTTTTTGCATTTCTTTTTCTTGGGGATGGACTTGATCCCTGTTTCCTGTACAGTGTCACAAACCTCTGTCCATAGTTCACCAAGCACTCTGTCTATAAAAATCTAGTCCCTTAAATCTACTTCTTATTTCCACTCTATGATCATAAGGGATTTGATTTAGGTCATACCTAAATGGTCTAGTAGTTTTCTCCACTTTCTTCAATTTAAATCTGAATTTTGCAATAAGGAATTCATGATCTGATCCATAGTCAGCTCCCAGTTAGATGTTCAGTCGTGTTCAACTCTTTGCAATCCCATGGACAGTAGCCTGCCAGGCTCCTCTGTCCATAGGATTTTCCAGGCAAAAATACTGGAGTGCATTGCCCTTTCCTCCTCCAGGGGATCTTCTGATCTGGAGATCAAACCTACTTCTCTACATCTTCTGCATTGGCAGATAGGGTTGTTTGTTTTTTTTTTTTTTCTTTTTTTTTTTACCACTAGTGCCACCCAGGAATCACCTGGGAAATTATTTCACACATCAGTAATCAAAATAAAATAACTGACTATATGGATCACAACAAACTGTGGGAAAATTTTTTAAAGATGGGAATACCAGACCACCTGGCCTTCCTCCCGAGAAATCTGAATGCAGATCAAGAATCAACAGTTAGAACTGGACATGGAACAACAGACCGGTTCCAAATCGGGAAGGAAGTATGTCAAGGCTGTATATTGTCACCCTGCTTATTTAACTTCTATGCAGAGTACATCATGAAAAGTGCTGGGCTGGATGAAATACAAGCTGGAATCAAAATTGCCAGGAAAAATATCTATAACCTCAGAAATGCAGATGACACCACCCTTATGGCAAAAGCGAAGAACTAAAGAGCCTCCTGATGAAAGTGAAAGAGGAGAGTGAAAAAGTTGGCTTAAAACTCAACATTCAGAAAACGAAGATCATGGCATCCGGTCCCATCACTTCATGGGAAATAGATCAGGGAACAGTGAAAACAGTGACAGACTTTATTTTGAGGGGGCTCCAAAATCACTGCAGATGGTGACTGCAGCCATGAAATAAAAAGACTCTTACCCCTTGGAAGAAAAGCTATGACCAACCTAGACAGCATATTAATAAGCAGAGACATTACTTTGCAAACAAAAGTCCATCTAGTCAAAGCTATGGTTTTTCCTGTGGTCATGTATGGATGTGAGAGTTGGACTATAAAGAAAGCTGCACACCAAAGAATTGATGCTTTTGAACTGTGGTGTTGGAGAAGACTTTTGAGAGTCCCTTGGACTGCAAGGAGATCAAACCAGTCAGTCCTAAAGGAACTCAGTCCTGAATATTCATTGGAAGGAATGATGCTGAAGCTGAAACTCCAATACTTTGGCCACCTGATGACAAGAACAAACTCATTTAAAAAGATCCTGATGCTGGGAAAGATTGAAGGCAGGAGAGAAGAGGACAACAGAGGATGAGATGGTTGGATGATATCACTGACTCAATGGACATAAGTTTAAGTAAACTGCAGGAGCTGGTGATGGACAGGGAGGCCTGATGTGCTGCAGTCCATGGGAATCAAAGAGTCAGACATGACTGAGTGACTGAACTGAACTGAACTCTGTATTAGTACTTTATACATGATAAAACTAAAGATCAAAAAAAATTTTTTAAGTAAATTGCACAAGTCTTACAGCTATCAAGAGTGAAAACGCAAATCTGGAAAATCTAACTTCAGAGCACATGTTCTATAAAAAGATATTTTCATCATTGAGATGGAGTTAAAACATTAAAAGACAATAACAATCATAAATCTTTCTATTCTAAACAACAGATTTGTAGTAGAGAGAAGAAAACTAGAAAAAGAATACTAGAGTATGTTACAAATTAAAAGATCCTGCTTAGAAATCCCTATCAAGAAAAAAATCAGTAAAATAGATTTCAATAAGAGAATTTGCCTCAGACAATAAAAGCATCTGGCTGCAGTGAAGGAGACCCAGATTCAATCTTTGTGTCATGAAGATCCCCTGGAGAAGGAAATGGCAACCCACACCAGTACTCTTGTCTGGAGAATCCCATGGACGGAGGAGCCTGGTAGGCTACAGTCCATGGAGTCAAAAAGAGTCAGACACGACTGAGTGTCTTCACTTTCTTTTTCTTTTCAAGAGAATTTACAAGCCTGGTGTTTTAAAGACCTAGTAGAATATTCCCGAAACTCTCTGAACTTGATATACTTTTAGACAGGTAGAAATTTGACTATCCTCTTCATTCATTTTTGGGTTATCAGTGTGTGATTTACAGAAGGGTAACATTCAGTGGTCCCCTGGTGTTAATCAAGGGACTCAGCGTCTAGCTGTACTCACAGCTAAGGCTTATCATAAGATGCTATTCACAAGGGAAGGAGACTTGGGTGGTGTCTAGAGGCATTCTCTCCTTGGGAGGATATCCCTGGAAGTCAACATGCTCCTTTTTCCAGCAATGGAAAATGTAATCAAAAGTGCAGTGTTTCTGTCTAGTGAGGCCAGTGGAGACCCAGTGCCCAAGCTTTTCGTGGAGGGGCTGGTCACTCATTCTTTTCCAAAGAGCACTTTCCAATATTCCAGGTTCCCAGAAAAAAAGTAGGTATTTAGCATAAGTCAGAGTGATTACACAGTCCAGAGCACAGTGAGCCATTTTTAATAGTGGGGAGAATGGGTCGAGTGCCAAGATCTCAGATGCCAGCCAAGAGCCAACCTCTAAGGAGGTCTTTCTGAAGAGAGCAGCTTCAAGCCTGCTGTGTTACACTTTTCTGCACATTAGTCTGTTTAGTTTTCTATTGTTGGGCTTGTCTTTATAGTTTATACTTACCTGGAAAATAATCTTTTGCTTGGGCTTTCACATTAACTGTTATATTGTCCATCAAATTGCATTTTTGCTCCTCATGTTGTATGTGTCTCATTCTGAAAAATTTCTCCAGTGTAAAGCTTACTTGTTAGTCTTTCTAAAGAACAAGTTCTTCTTAAGTTTTATTGATTAACTTAACATTTTGCTTTTCTTTATATAACCTGTACTTTGTCTTTATCAATTACTTTGTGTTTTATTTTGCTAGTTTTATCTCTTCTACAGTTGAAAACTAATTTGAAATAAATACAAAACTGTTAAACTCATTAACAACTTTTACAGCAAAACTAATTCAGGGAATCCCAAAAAACAGGTGGGTAAGGACCAACTACCAGTAGCCATAAAAGCCTGCATGAAACCAGCAACTGTGCAGGAGGAAATAAACTGAAAGACAGAGAGAGAAGAAGAGGAGCTTCAGATGAATGTCAGGGCAGGAGACAGAGCTGGGGATTCTCAGAGAAAACGAAAGAAGCAGAATAGCATGCCTGTGATGGAAGCACCCCTGAAATATATGCTCACAAAACTATAACCAAAACATTCTACTTTTAAAATAAGCTAGAATTAATTTAGAAAATGATACAAGAGGTGAAACAGAGTATAAAGCTGAAACAGTAAAACTGAGAAATAAAGTGACAGAATATAGGAAAAAATGTTAAATATACTTTTTCAAACATCAAAAAATATTTTAGAAATGAAGAGTAAACTTGAAAGAAGAGCAATAAAAGCAACAAGCTTAAGACAGAAGGCAGAAAATGGAAGAATGTTTTAAAAAGAGGAAATAGTTTTTAAAATTTGTGAGAAAGTAGAAATATGCAAGATAAGTAAAGAACATCCAAGATTCAGATAACATGGGTCTCTAAACAAGAAGAAAACCAAAACAAGAAAACAGAAAAAGGTATAATTCAAGAAGAAGTCTTTAAAAATATATGTACACACATGTATATGTACACACATAAGCATATATACACATGCATTTTTAAACTATACGTTGAGGGTTTACTATGTAGTAGAGAATACAGTTACAAAATTACCAACAGAATTTTACTCCAGTAAAATTACTAGAACTTAAATTTAAAAATATATATATTAATCCTTTTATTAACTGGGCCCAAGAGCAGATGACTTAAAAGTAAAAATGAAAATGAGATTGGATTATCATCAGACTTTGACAGAAATGCTTTATGTCAGAAGATAATAAAATAACATTTAAGACACTCAAAAACATAAAATGTAAACAAAGAATTGCATTTAATCAAAATTACTTATACATATAAAGGGCACAAGTAACGTTTCTAACATCATGAGCTCAGGGGTGCTATTACCATTCAAACAACTGAAATATCCAGAGAGACGTTAATATAAAGCCTGTGTTGGGCATTATATGTATTCCTAATTTTAAACGAGGGCTGAAAATGAAGGTATAAAAACAAATGTCTGTATGTTCTGACAGTGCAGATAGAGTCCAGCTATTCATAATAGAAGGGGTAAGGAAAAGTTTATAGTCACATTAATCATAACGATGTATCTGTGTTATTCTGAAAGTATTGTGTATATAATGTGGAGTAAAACGACTGAGCAAGATATTCTTAGTGTGAAACAAAGAGATATACGTAAGTAATATAGATGTTAAATAAAATTCCCATAGTCCTGAATTGGAATTGGAAGAATCAGTATTATTTGTAATCTATTTTATATGCATGCACACACTGAAGTTCTGACCACTGGAAAAGCCTACCATGACTCACATGCATGTATGCTTTCGTGCTCAGTTGAGTCTGACCCTTTGCGACCCCATGGACTGTAGCCCACCAGGCTTCTCTGTCCACGGGATTCTCCAGGCAAGAATACTGGAGTGGGCTGCCATATCCTCCTCCAGGGGATCTCCTTGACCCAGGGATTGAATCCATATCTCTTACATCTCTTGTGTTGGCAGACGGATTCTTTACCACTGAACCACGCAACACAGTCATATTAAACATCCCTAGGACGGAGACAGTAGTCCTGAAATTGTACTGACAATCCCAAGAAACCAGGACTTCTTAGAGAATGGCTGATTCTCCGTCTAGAGCAGGAAATGGAGAAGAGGTTCCTGGAAAATCTTGCCATGGCTTGTAGAAAAGAAGCTCTCAAAGACGTTATGGTCACATCAAAAGACTTGGGAGCCATCCTTAAGAGGCTTCTACCGGCCCAATAGGAGAAAATCTGAGCTTCCGTGAGGATAATTGTGTAACCAGGCTGGACCTGAAGGGGCTTCCTAGGACAGGCCCTTCCCCCGTATCCTCCAACTCGTCTTCTCGCAGAAGTACCTGGACATCTGATGCATACTTCCTGAATTTCTTCACAAATATGAACCTCCCTCCTGTGAAAGATGTTAACTACCCGATGACCATGAGCTCATAGGCCCAGGCCTCCTGGAGCCTCAGGAGCGGTAAGGTTAACTCCTGCGTCACCTCACCAGCAGCCAATGAGAGAGGTGTGCGAGGGCTGGCCACATGCCCTGCGGCTCTCCTCTCCCAGCTGGCTTTTAACAGTGCTTTGCTGGGACCCTTGCAGATCTCGGGGCTTTTCAGGGCATGAGCCACCGGCCCCCTTGCAGGAAGTCCCCTCTGCTCCCAGCTTCCCTGTATTGCCTCAGGCACAGCAACTTACTTGAACAATTGTGACAGATTAAAACCCATCAAATATGTTTATATTCATGAGTCCTGCTGCTGCTAAGTCGCTTCAGTCGTGTCTGACTCTGTGCGACCCCATAGAAGGCAGCCCACCAGGCTCCCCATCCCTGGGATTCTCCAGGCAAGAACACCGAGGTGGATTGCCATTTCCTTCTCCAATGCATGAAAGTAAAAAGTGAAAGGAAGTTGCTCAGTCGTGCCCGACTCTTCGCGACCCCATGGACTGCAGCATACCAGGCTCCTCCATCCATGGGATTTTCCAGGCAAGAGGACTGGAGTGGAGTGTCATTGCCTTCTCCACCATGAGTCCTAATGATACCAAAATAAACTAAATGATTAACTTCAGAGAATGATGGGGAACCAATTCATTATCTCTAGAAAATTGATAAAGGGAAAAATGAAATAGCAGTATTAGATTCATTCTTCAGCACTGCCTACCCTAGTAATTATCTCATCTATTGTGTTCTTCAAATATTCTATTTTCCACACCTACTATTTCCAATTGTTTTTAAATATAATTCATTGTTTTTTCATTGTTACAACTCTTTTTCATTTATAGCTTATTATCTCTTTAATATATTTGTTATACTTATTTTAAGCTGTCTCAATAACTCTGATTCAGGTTGGATATGCTTTTCAGTTTACTTTCTTTCTCACAGAGCTGAAGTCAGCACACCGATTTTCAGTAAAGGCTGCTGCTGTCGCTTCAGTCGTGTCTGACTCTGTGCGACCCCATAGACGGCAGCCCACCAGGCTCCCCCCGTCCCTGGGATTCTCCAGGCAAGAACACTGGAGTGGGCTGCCATTGCCTTCTCCAATGCATGCAAGTGAAAAGAGAAAGTGAAGTCGCTCAGTCGTGTCCGACTCTTCACAACCCCATGGACTGCAGCCCTCCAGGCTCCTCCTCCATGGGATTCTCCAGGCAAGAGTGCTGGAGTAGGGTGCCTTTGCCTTCTCCTAGTAAAAGGCTAGAGAGTAAGTATTTTTAGTTTCGTGAGCCAGATGGTCTCTGTCGCAACTACTCAGCTCTGCCGTTGCAGTGTGAAGCAGCCACAGACAACACGTAAATGAGTATGTGGCTGTATTCCAATCAAACTTTATTTATGGGCGTTGAGATTTGAATTTTGTATAATTTTAGATGGATGAGATGGGGCACGTTTGGGGGGGGATGACCGTAGACTTAATTTTATATAATTTTAATGTGTCACAAAATAGTATCCTTCTATTTTGTTTTCAACCATTCTCAGCTGAGGGGCCATATATAAACAACAGAGAGTAGATCGGTCCACGGGCTGCAGCTGGCTGACTGTGATGCTGAGGCTTGCACTTCTCAGGCACCTGGCTAAGTTCACCTGTGGGCTCAAGTTTCCCTCATAGCTGAGCTACCTAAATCCTTATAGTTCCTCTTTAATAAGGACAAATGTTTAAATAAGTACTTACTTGGCTAGGAATTAATAGTAGGTTTCTATGTTAGTTATATTTGTAAATCTAAGGTCTGACTTTCTCTTAATCTCACTGAAGAGCCTAAAGAGAGCAGAAGCTCTGACATGGTGGTGATTTCCTCATTGCCCTTCAGACTATTATAGCAGATTCCGAGGACCTGGTATTTTCAGTTGAATCTGAGGCAGGCTGGGATCTGGGTCCCTTTATTGCAGTGCTTGTACCTGGATGGGCTTCCCTGGTGGTTTAGATGGTAAAGAATCCACCTGCAGTGCAGGAGACCTGGCTTCAGTCCCTGGGTCAGGAAGATCCCCTGGAGGAGGGCATGGCAACCCACTCCAGTATTTTTGCCTGGAGAATCCCCGTGGACACAGGAGCCTGATGGACTACAGTCCATGGGGTCACAAAGAGTCAGACATGACTGAGAAACTCAGCACGTTTGTACCTGGACAATTGTCTCCTTAAGCAACAGAATACAAAGAAATGATAAGGGACGAAAAATAATTGCATGCATGAGCACTTGGGGCAAAATACAAACTATAAGATGACAAAAGGCCAAAAACCAAACTTTCCAAGGTGCCAGGAGCAAAAGCAGGGTATTAGGCACGATCCCCACATACAGCACCACTAAGGGAAAGCACCTAAGCCACCCCTCGGGCCCAGCCATGAATCTGCCCCAACCTCACTCCATCAGGGACCAGGTCCCCACCCTCTCCGGGAAGGTACGAGGGAGCCTGTTACTTGTTTCTCCCTCCCTGTGCTGCATCATGAGCCCCAATAAAACCTTGCCTGAATTTCTCGTCTGGCCTCTTACCAGTTTCTATTGATTACAAAATCCGAGGACCTGGGTTGATAACAAACCCTTATCTCTAAGAATTTCACTCATAGTGAGTATTAAGAAGGCGACTTCTCTGCTTTTCTTTTTTTAAAACTGTAGAAATTTTAAATGTGGGCCAAGATTAATCAAGGATCTCCATTTATATATATATATATATATTTTTTTTTTTTGGTAGGGGGAGGAATCAAGAAGAAATTTAAAGTTATCAGCTTAACACCTTGCTGACCTACAGGACACCTGGAGCAACAAGACACTTTTCAAGTTCTGAGCTACATGACTGTGTTGCCCTCAGCTGAAGCTGTCTTTCCCTGAGCCTGCTGAAACCAGAGACGCACCAACAACATTTGAGACACCGAGACTGGGAAAGACAGACCTATAAAGTCACAACCTTTGGAAGCTCAGCAGTTAAGAGGCTAACTTTGTTTGTATAAAATTGTAATAATCGTTGCTTTGACTCCTTGTCTTGTTCTGCATCAAACACCCACTTTGGTCTGCCCTAACCATCCTAGGTTTTAACAGATAAGAATAGCGATCTAAGAAGCATGCCGCACAGTCACCTCCAGGCCAAGACAGGAGAGTGAGCTCCCAACATTTCCCAGTGCCAAATTCCTCCCAAGGAAGTGGGGATGGCGAGTAGAGAATATGAGAGTGTGGATATGCTCCTAAATGATGTCTCATCTGCAGGAGAGACAAAAGGTATACATCCCACACAGCAAGTTTTCACTTAACTATCACTTCATAGCAGAGAAGGCGATGGTAACCCACTCCAGTACTCTTGCCTGTCTTCCCAGGGTCCAGCCTAGAACTTCCAGCGAGCTAGGAGCTCTGGCTCTAATTGTACTTCATTTGCATGGGACTTTTCTCATTATGTCATTGTCATGAGAAGGGGGACCTATTTCATGGGCCATTGAGCATGGCTCAGCTTTAGTTGGTCCAACTTCAACTGCATTCTCAGCTCACCTTGTTTTCATCTTTGTGAGGATACACAACTCTCACCTTATCTTTCCTATTAGCTTGGCCAATAGGGAGTGGATTACATACTTTTTGACCAACCCACTATTTCCCCAGATGGCTTTGGTAGCCTCTGCTGGCTTTTTCCAAAATGTCCGATTTCATACATCTTACTTTAGCTTTGTCTTCTGATTCATGCTTTTCATTATAATGATAGCTTTTATCACTTGCTTCTGTGCTATGTATTATATATTTACACTAAATATTAAAAATATTATTTTCCAGAAAGTACTCAGAGCCTCTTCTCATATGCTCCTCAAGTGTATACACACAGTCACTCCTGAATGGTTTCTCTCACTCATGACATCACCTGCTGCAATTTAAAAATTCCCATCATACACCATGGTTTCATCACATACCAGCTCACTCAATTTAAATTAGATGAATAATTTAAGTCTAAATCATAAGATACCCTTGAAAGTAAGTTATTTCTTTCTCTACACATTTGATACTCAAAAGAAGTTTATATTTGAAAGCATTTATGGTAAATTAATTTTCTGAAATGGAATATGAAGTGTTAGTTTCTACCCTTCAAATACCACCAAAACCCAAGTTTAAGACATTGTCAATAGCCATGCTAATCTGGTTTGGAAGGACTAGACACATTCTAAGTCTTCTTATTCCTAAGTCAAATTCCAATTTCTCCAGAAAGCTTTTCCTAGGACTTCAGCCTATACTCACTGTGTCTTCTCTAAATTCTCAAGGCCTTAATGTCTGAAGCATTTGTTTGGCTGAATGTAAGGACTTAACTTTCTGTGTTACTAAGTTATCTTTTCAGGTATGGGCCCGTCTGTACACGTTAGCTGATAAGCTCTTTGAGAAAAGTGCCCTTGCTTCTAAGAAATAGAGATCTGACATATTTGAGTTCCTAAAAGAAATGGCTATACATGGAAACAAGAATAAGATCTATATAAACAGACTTTATGGAAATTTAGAACGAGGCAATCAAATATGTCTTAAAAGTAAAGGAAGAACGGCATCTCTAACAGGCATCTCAGAATTACTTTAAGTATTTCTGTTACTGTTCTCCTACAACCTGTCTGACAGCAGTCAGAGGGATCTTTTTTAAAGCACGTAGAGATCAGATTTCCAATTTAAAACACCTTCTAGAGTTTCTAGTAGATTGCAAGAGGACAGGACATAAAATCATATTGGAATTTTGGTGGCCACAACGGGGAGGCTCTCTTACACTGGATCTCTGCTCCATCTCTTACACTGATTCTCCTTGGTCTCCAGAACCCCCAGTAGGAGAATTACCCACAGGTACCAAGGTCCTTATTGTATAAAGTAAGAAAGTTCCATTTGTACTTGAGACTTAGGTCACCATTTTAGAAATATTTATATGGAGACTATATTCATTTCCTGTGGCTGCTGTAAAGTTGACACACACTTGGCAGCTTAAAGCAATAGAAATTTCTGCTCTCCCAGTTCTAGAGATCAGAAGTCTGAAGTCAGTTCCACTGAGCTAAAGTCAGCGTGTGGCTGTGGCTGAATTCTCTCTGCGGGCTCTAGGGAAAAATCCTTTCCTTGTCTCTTGTATTTAGCTTCTGTTGGCTGCAGGCATTCCTTAGCTTGTGACTCTGTCACTGCAGTCTTCAAAACCAGCATCTTCAACTCTCTCTCTGCTGTGACTTCTCAGCACTCTTCCTCTATGCATACAAAATCCCTCTGCCTCTCACTTACCTGTAACAGCATTATGGCCCATCTAGATATCCAGGATTATCTATCCTTTTTTTTTTTTAATTTTTTTATTTTTTTTATTTGCTTTGCCATACATTGACATGAATCAGCCACAGGTGTCCACGATCTCCCAATGCCAAAGCCCCCTCCCACCTCCCACCCCACATCCTCTCCCTGAATCATCCCGTGCACCCGCCCCATGCGTCCTGCATCCTGTATTGAACATAGACTGGCACTTCATTCTTACAAGATAGTATACATGTTTCAATGCCGTTCTCCCAGATCATCCCACCCTCTCCCTCTCCCTCAGAGTCCAAAAGTCCGTTCTATACCTCTGAGTCTCTTTTGTTGTCTCACATAGAGGGTCTTCATTACTATCCTTCTAAATTACATATATATGTGTCAGTATACTGTATTGGTGTTTTTCTTTCTGGCTTACTTCACTCTGTATAATCGGCTCCAGTTTCATCCACCTCATTAGAACTGAGTCAAATTTATTCTTTTTAAGGGCTGAGTAGTACTCCATTGTGTATATGTACCACAGCTTTCTTATCCATTCATCTGCTGATGGACATCTAGGTTGTTTCCATGTCCTGGCTATTATAAACAGTGCTGCAATGAACATTGGGGTACATGTGTCTCTTTCAATTCTGGTTTCCTCGGTGTGTATGCCCAGCAGTGGGATTGCTGGATCATAAGGCAGTTCTATTTGCAATTTTTTAAGGAATCTCCACACTGTTTTCCACAGTGGCTGTACTAGTTTGCATTCCCACCAGCAGTGTAAGAGGGTTCCCTTTTCTCCACATCCTCTCCAGCATTTATTGCTTGTAGACTTTTGGATCGCAGCCATTCTGACTGGTGTGAAATGATACCTCATTGTGGTCTTGATTTGCATTTCTCTGATAATAAGTGATGTTGAGCATCTTTTCATGTGTTTGTTAGCCATCCGTATGTCTTCTTTGGAGAAATGCCTATTTAGTTCTTTGGCCCATTTTTTGATTGGGTCGTTTATTTTTCTGGAGTTGAGCTGCATAAGTTGCTTGTATATCTTTGAGATTAGTTGTTTGTCAGTTGTTTCATTTGCTATTGTTTTCTCCCATTCAGAAGGCTGTCTTTTCACCTTGCTTATAGTTTCCTTTGTTGTGCAGAAGCTTTTAATTTTAATTAGATCCCATTTGTTTATTTTTGCTTTTATTTCCAGTATATTGGGAGGTGGATCATAGAGGATCCTGCTGTGATTTATGTCGGAGAGTGTTTTATCCATTTTAAAATCCTTTACTTACTCACATCTGCAAAGACCTTTACTCCAAACAAGGTCCCACTTACAAGTTCTGAAGAGTAGGACTGGGTATCTTTGGGGTGCCAATTTTTAGGCAATGATATGGACCATCTACAGTTTAAGGTAATATAGACACACAAGCTTGTCCAGTTCTTGAATCAAACTCTGCATGAGCAAGGCCAGACTCACACATGAAGGGGAAAAGCAAAGCACCCAGGAATCCCGGAGGAATGTGTGCCTCCAACTTGTAGCATGCTGGAATGCTCATTTCCCTGAGTCCTTCTGACAGATTCTCATTGCCCTTAGAATAAGTTTCAAAATCCTTGCCATGACCTACAAATACAACATGATCTGACTGCTCTTTGCTTCCCTGACCTCTTGTCATACTACACGCCCCTGAATTCGGGAGCTCTTTCAAAAAATGAGAACGTAGAAAGTATTTCTAACCAAGGGGCCTCTGTACTTGCTGTCTCCTTTGTCCAGAATTCTTTTGTTTATTGATTTGATTGCTTATTTATCATGAGTCATATCATCAGAACAAAAGTTCCCTAAAGTAAGAATCTTTCTTGTCTTTCTTCCCTCCTATATCCTCAACATCTGGCACAGAATCCATTCTCTCAAGAAGTTCTAAAAGTGAGACACATAAGACTGAGAAATAATATAAGCATCGCAGGCACTCAGTAAGCGTTTGATTAATAAATCAACACAGGTGGACAGGGGAGGAGTCAGATGTCAGCACTGTGGAAACCTCATAAAAACATTTCTAGGCAAAACCCTGGAAAGGGAATACCTTTCATGGAAAAGCATACAGATGCCTTAGACTATGTCAAGATTAGGCGGGATTGCATGGCAGGAAAAGAAAGCTAAGAATGAAAAGATTTTCCTAATTTATAGCTAGGATATCAACACTCTAGCTACATTTCAACCTTGCTAAATTTTACAAATATCTTCAGTGTAGATAAGAGCTTATGTTCTTAAGAGAGAAATATTAATGCATTCTGAAGCTTAACGTAATTACATGTTCCAAGACTGTATTTGATTTAGGATAGAATAATATAACAGTATTGTTCTTGTTTTATTGTTTTAAATGTTATGTATATAAAAGGAAACGCCTTCAAAATTACTTTCTAGAAAAACCCTTTAAGAGGTACTTCACATAAAAGCAGGGATAAATGCTACTTTTGGACATGTAATCACAAATCATGATGCTGCAGGTAATAGTCCACTGAATAAAACTCTTTTAAGACAAAATTGCTAGCTATTAAATAGCTCTTGTTGTTTGGTAGATGATACTATAATCAACTGGCAAAATGCTATTTCAGAGCAGCCTTGCCTCACTCCAGTCCTGAATCATTATTTAAATTAACAGCTAAGGGCCTTCTTGTTTTAAATCAATTTCAGATTCCAGGTAAAAAGTAGTACCAAATAACATAGATTTAGCACATGGGACAAAATGGCCAAAACAATTTTTAAAGATATTATCCAAGTCACCAACTCTACCATTAACTATTGCCTGACCTAGGCAGGTCACTTTCCCTCCCTGAGGATCTTCTCAAAGAGGTATGTGCCACAGATTATCTCTAGGATATCTTCAGCTCTTAGATTTGGTGGAGATTTACTTATATCCAAGACCAGGCATGGTGGTAGAGGTAAAGAACCTGCCTGCCAAAGCAAGAGACATAAGAAATGCAGGTTCAGTCCCTGGGTTTGGAAGATCCCCTGGAAGAGGTCATAGCAATCCACTCCAGTATTCTTTCCTGGAGAATCCCATGGACAGAGGAGCCTGACGGGCTCCAGTCCACAGGGTAGCAAGCAGTTGGACATGACTAAACTGTTTTAGCACACACACGTAAGACCTGGCTGTGATAAATAATGAGGCACTCGGAGCAGAAACTGTGAGGCACGATCTCAGGCTAAGACGTGATCTAAGAAAGACTCACCCACTGACAGGAATAGATTTGGGTGAGACAGGATTGCAAGGAAGCACTGGCCTTTTTCCCATTTAAAGACTTGGGAAAGAAAATCAAGAAAGAGTTATCACTTGGTCCTACCTGCCTTATTCTTACTTCCTTATACTGGGCAAGAAAGAAGAAAAAAGTGAAAGTGTTAGTCACTCAGTTGTGTCCAACCTTTTGCAATCCCATAGACTACAGCATGCCAGGCTCCTCTGTCCATGGGATTCTTCAGGCAAGAATACTGGAGTGGGTTACCATTGCCTACTCCAGAGGAGCTCCCCCACTCGGGAATCATACCTGGTTCTCATGTATTGCAGGCAGATTCTTTACCATCTGAACCACCAGGGAAGCCCAATACTGGGTATAGGCACTCCAGTTTCAACACAGGTCAATGACAAACAAATTATAGTGCATGCGTTACTATGGGCAACCAACACTCACGCCAACGCCATAACATGCTTTTGTACAACTCTGGACAAGCAGGGGCCAGGCGACTGATCTGACTGTTCATGGGACCACCTGAATGGATTACAGAATGGACAAAATTATTCCTTGTGTCTCCAGAGAGCCCTCAAATAACCATTGATGTGAATAAACAGTAACACAATCCTTTTATCTGAAACACCTGTGCTTGTGATTACAGACATCTTCACGGACCCACTATTCCCATATACACGTCATGAAACTAAAAATTTCCTGTCTCTTTAAAACTCTTTCCATTTGAGAAGAGGCTCGGTCTTATTTCTTAGAAGGGCTCTATACAATGTCCGTGACTGTATCTTTAAGTACCAGCCTCTTCTCCTTTTTCAAAGAAATGTTTCCACTGAGGGTAATGCAACCTTTATGAATATTTTAACTGACATTCTTTGTGTCTTTTTCCCTTACTAAAATGGAAAATGTGCTTCTCAGGATTCTTTTCTGAGCCTTAAACATTTTTAAAGAGTATGTTTCCTTTTACTGTGTCTAAGTTTAGTACCACAAAAATGAATCTAATCATTTCAGGCTCTAATCACTACAAGATGGCACATTTCTGAAAACCACCAGGAAAACACTGGTTGCAGAATTGTAACCTATTGTAACCCATTTTCAGAAATGTAACTTTTTAGTGGCCCATAACTACTTGAGGATAATGATAGAAAAGGATCTTGCATAGGACTGCTTTTCTCAGGAGAGCCTCTGGGCCTTCCTAACACCACATTTTTTCCATATCTCCAGACGCTGAGGGACTTGATCCTACCACCATATGTTCCAAATTCCAAACAACTCTCCCCGCTTTGAGCCCAAATCCATGATGCTCAGTTCTCAGAGAGCTGTGAAGAAGAGCACCAACCCAGTAAATGAATTTCCAGTGAAACACAGTATTGATGATGGCCCCCAGGCCTACTTCCTGTGGAGGGAGAGGAGGGGAGTGCTGGGGTCCTCAGAGTTTTGCTAAGCAGAGAACAGAGAGGTTAGCGCCCAGGAGGATTTCCTTCCTAGAGCACTGCAGGCCCCATAGGTAGACCTATGTTCACCAGTGGTCAGGAGTATATGTGTATAAATAAAAAGAAAATACTGATTGAATAAAGGTCTGAATATAACTTGGGATAAGGTGGGAGTTTGTTTATAACTTGCAGTACACAAAATATCTTGGGCAAAAAGAACAGCATAGAATAGGATTCTCCTCATCCCAGTTTCTTCCTGGTGCTCTCCCTCCTCACCACCTCATGTCATTAGAGAGAAGAATGAATCTCAGATGAAACTAGGCTAACTTGCTCTCTCCTTAAGGGTCATCCTAGTAGAAAAACACCTTCAGAAGAAAAATAGATTGCACTTGCTTAACCCTAAAAAATAAAGATGTCTTTATTGAAGGTTTCTTGAGAAGGCAGCATTCAGGGAGTTCACAAAGGAAGATTTTCTAACACTTTTATTTAACCCCTTAATTTCTGCTCGATGTCTTACTTCTTAATATTCTTTCTTCCTTTCTGTCCTCCTGTCCCAGTTTTCCTTGACTCCCTATTTGTTTCTCTCTTCTCATTTGAAATAATTTGCCCTTCTCTAAATTTCAATTTTCCTTTTCATTTTGACCTCTTATCAGGATGAGAAAGACCACATTTCTTCTTTTACTTCTCTCTTACATGAGATAGGGGAGTCCTGGCATTCAAGGGAAGCTGAGTCTGGAAGACAGAAAGGCTAATGGATAAGAGGCAGAAGGAAAGCTTCAACAACTAACACAGAGGATGCGTGGACACATGCTAAGTCACTTCAGTCATGTCCTACTCTGTGACTGTGGACAGGAAACTGCCAGGCTCCTCTGTCCATGGGATTCTCCAGGCAAGAATACTGGAGCGGGTTGCCATGTGCTTCTCCAGGGGATCTTCCTGACCCAGGGATCAAACCTGTCTCTCTTACATCTCCTGCGTTGGCAGGCAGGTTCTTTACCGCTAACACCACCCAGTAGAGGCCACATGAATGGAACACAAAGGTTCCCAGGTGTAAGGTCCAACAGATGTGTGCAGCTCTGATTCAGGCAGGAAGCAGGACTCTGGGGCGCTTGAGGGAGGAGCACTTTTCACTTGGCCAGAGAGGACAAAGGTGGCCCTCCCATGAAACGTGAGCTGATCCACAGCTGAAGAGAGGGCGTGACGGAAAGACACTGAAGCTTGTCTCCAGGGAAAAGGGATGACACAAACTAGAGATCTTGATTTAAAAGAGAGTTTACTGGAGGGCTACACAGAAATAAAGAAAAGCCCTCACCAGAAGCAGGAATAAGACCAGCTCCATGGAAACACAGCATAGCAACAAATGGGCCAGTTCCACGGAACCATTAGACAGCACCTAACGGGCAGTGCCTGGAGAGTGCCTCCATCAGAATGAATGAGTCCAATAATTTGTCTTCTTTTATTTCACTTCACTCACATGAGAATAAGGGCTGATGTGCTAGAGAAGTCAGTCCTAAGGAGAAGAGCGAGGTCTCGAGAATACTGTGACATGTAGGCTTCAGGGCACCAGGACACAGTCCCAGGACACGGGCTAGAACTCCCGGCAGGAAGCTGCAGTTAGCACCCGCAATGAGGGGCTGAGGAACAGAACCAAGCGTGGGCTCACAGGAGGAATCCAGAGGAACACACTCCAACCCAGGGCAACTGCAACAGCTGCTTCCAGAGCTGCCTGCACTGTTCTGAGTGCTGGGCGGAAACAGCCCTGTCTCTCTTCTTTACAATAAACAGGATTATAATGCAAGAGCCTGAAGATTAACATGTGGTCTTGATGCCCAGGAGGATGGTGAAAATCTTAAATAGTCACCTGACTTGATGAGAATCAGAGTTTTTCAGGTAGCCATTCCCTTCTCCAGGGGATCTTCCCAACCCAGGGAGTGAACCCAGGTCTCCTGCATTGCAGGCAGATTCTTTACCAGCTGAGCCACAAGAGAAGCTCAGGAATACCAGAGTGGGTAGCCTATCTCTTCTCTAGTGGATCTTCCCGACCCAGGAATTGAACCCGGGTCTCCTGTATTGCAGGTGGATTCTTTACTAACTGAGCTATCAGGGAAGGACTTAAGAGTTTTCTTTTCTTCCCAACTCACAGTGATACAGCGATTAAGGTACACTAATCGTAATACCACAAACACTGTCAGACACACAGAAATCACATGTGACCAGCCCATAGCATGGACTGCTGCCAGGCAGAAGTTTCAAAATGTGCCCTCATCATTTCCTCTAGTTTTGTTTGCCTTTTTAACCCAGTAAAGTAATACTTTCTAGTTTCCTTTAATTCTACCACTAGAAGTAAATGGTAACGCCATAAAATCCATACTATGTTTCAATAATTTGCCTCTTCCTAGGGGCATTTGCACTTAAAATATGCAAATATGCTAGACTTGAGAAATGAAAGAAGAGCTATGCAGAAATGCAATCGCTGCTAATGTCCCTCAAAACAGACAAAAAATGTCTTCTTACTCTTCTAGGGAGTGAAGAGTAAAAGTGTTCATCATTCGGTCATGGCTGACTCTTTGCAACCCATGGAATGTTGCCTGCCAGGCTCTTCTGTCCATGGAATTCTCCAGGCAGGAATACTGAAGTGGGTAGCCATTCCCTTCTCCAGGGAATCTTCCCAACCCAGGGATTTAATCTGATCTCCTGCAGTGCAGGCAGGTTCTTTACTGTCTTAGTCATTAGGGACTCTGATCTTATTTGTACATTTTATTTCCAACATATTTGGGGGTATGCTGCTTGCTGCTGCTAAGTCACTTCAGTCGTGTCCGACTCTGTGCGACCCCACAGACAGCAGCCCACCAGGCTCCCCCATCCCTGGGATTCTCCAGGCAAGAACACTGGAGTGGGTTGCCATTGCCTTCTCCAATGTATGCAAGTGAAAAGTGAAAGTGAAGTCGTTCAGTCGTGTCCGATTCTCAGCAACCTCATGGACTGCAGCCCACCAGGCTCCTCCGTCCGTGGGATTTTCCAGGCAAGAGTACTGGAGTGAGGTACCGTTGTGGGGTATGGTAAGCTCCTATAACCAACTGCCAGAGGGACCTCAAATCCTTTGCAATGATTTACCAAACTAAACCAAAATTTTTTTCTCATGTGGGAACTGAGACTGTGTACTGGATCATGAGCTGGCCCACAATATGTTATTTTGAAATTATTATCAAGAACACATATAATTCCAATAATATCCCTGATGGCAGAACTGAAACTGGCAAATTTTCAGTTTCAGTTCTCTATCTGAGAACACAGACTGCATTTGTGTTCACTTTCTGGGTGGCACAACTGAAGGACAAATGGCCTTAGAGTAAGCAATACAAAAGAGAAGTCAAGTCCATTCTGAAAGAAAAACAAGTAGTCAAGAAATTGATTCCTCATCAGACAAACAAATGCAGGCGGAACTTGAAAGCAACTCACTCTGACAGTCAATATAATACACTGCCAGAGAGACACATTACATGGGTCTCATTTTTGCTCCAGCAACTTGCCGCAATTCATTACCGTAAAATGCAGCGATACAGGTATAATACAAAATATTCAGTAAGTGGTATTTGGGGGAATGAATTCTACCACTGGCTATCACTTCAAAATAGTACATCATAGCTAACGATATTCATATTTAGAAGAAAATAGCAAAGATACACTGTACTCAAAATAATGAAAGGCCCATGCGTGCTAAGTCGCTTCAGTAGTGTCCGACTCATTGCGACCCGATGGGCTGTAGCCCTCTGCACATGGGATTCTCTAGGCAATAATACTGGAATAGGTGGCCATGCCCTCCTCCAGGGGATCTTCCTAACCCAGGAATCGAACCTGTGTCTCTTCTGTCTCCCGCACTGACAGGCAGTTTCTTTACCACTAGCGCCACCTGGGAAGCTCAATGAAAGGCCCGTTTGACTACAAATGAGGCATGAGACTGGGAAATATATTCTTTGACTATTACTCACAAAATCAACAATTTCGCCTTAAACAGTATTAGCTATAGCATTGTTAATGTTATTCACCTGAATTTTACAGGTTTTGGAGTTGTTCTTAAATGTTATTTTTTATTCAGTTTTATAACTGTAAAACCCTGTAAAGCTAGAGTTCATTTCTGGTTTGATGTTTATACATGTTTAAGTAACAGTATTCTAAAAATAATTATCTACTTCGGAATTTAGGAGAATTCTTTTCTCTTTAGAGAGAGTCCATGAGGGCCTCCCGGTGGCTCAGTGGTAAAGACTCCAGCCCACCTGCGAGTGCAGGAGACGTGGGTCTGATCCCTGGTCTGGGAAGAGGCCACATGCTGTGCAGCAGCTAAGCCCATGGCCCACAGCTACTGAGCCTGTGCTTGAGAGCCAGGGATCTGCGACTGCTGGGCCCACACGCCTCAGCTACTGACTCCTAGGGGCCTACAGCTTGTGTCCATAACGAGAGGAGCCACTGCAACGAGAAGCCAGCGCACTGCAACAGAGAGTAGCCCCTGCTCACCGCAACACGAGAACACCGACATTTCAAGCACAGCAACGAAACTCAGCACAGCCTAAGGTAAATTAATAAATTAATTAATTAATTTTCCGACAAGGTCCCTGAATAACTCTAGGTGGAAAGACATTACATTTTGCCAGAATTAGAAGCAATAAACTAAACTGGGTAAGGTCTAGGTCATGATTAAATTTTTGGCTCTATTACTTTCTAGCTGTGTAATCTTCAAGCAAGTATCTTTATTTTCTTTAGCTTCAAGAGTGTATAATTATAGTAGTTCCCTTGTAGTTTGTGTAAAATTAGGTAAAAATATATAAAATAACAAAAAGTGCCTTGTCATAGTAAATGATCAAAAAATATTAGCAATTGAAAGCAACAATTTCAGATCTGACATTTCAAAATGAACAGACGTCAAGAAAGTGCATACATGCCCAAGGGTTTCTGAAACTGGCTCTTCACAATGAACCCTGGATAGACTGTGTTTTCTAGGTGGACTTTGACAAATGCCAAAACACAGGAAAGTGATATTTGGTCAATGAACCACTGGATTATAAGTCCTAGATGGATCCTATTGCCTATAAATAATATAGAAGATTACTCAAGAGTAAGAGCATAAAAGAACTGTGTTTAGCAGCATTCAAGTCCCACCATCTCTCCGGTGTAATACAAGGCCATTTTAGATCAACTCCAACTTCCAAAATGAGGTGAGAAAGTTAGGTGACTTGGTTAATTTCAAGATTAGCCATATAACTTTTCAGACTACAAGTATCAATTTCATAAGATTTTTTTCCTGATAGTAAGAAGTTCTAAAGATATACGGGATCCTATACGGATTTTTGTTGTTGTTGTTGTTAACCTAATTAATGTATTTGGGTGGCACTGTGTATCATCTTTTGCATGACCTTCAGTTGGCCTTAACTTAGCGTGCTACTAGCCATTCTCTTCAAGCCATTCATTTTAGCAGAAATAAATGAGTTCCTTGTAGCAGTGACTATTGAACTATGCTCCATTCCCATTCACATGGGCTAGTTCAGTTCAGTCGCTCAGTTGTGTCCAACTCTTTGTGACTCCATGAACTTCAGCATGCCAGGCTTCCCTGTCCATCACCAACTCCTGGAGCTTGTTCAAACTTATGTCCATCGAGTTGGTGATGCCATCTAACCATCTCATCCTTTGTTGTCCCCTTCTCCTCTTGTCTTCAGTCTTTCCCAGCATCAGGGTCTCTCCAAATGAGTCAGTTCTCATTAGGTGGCCAAAGTATTGGAATTTCAGCTTCAACATAAGTCCTTCCAATGAATATTCAGGACTGAGTTCCTTCAGGATGGACTGGTTGGATCTCCTCGCAGTCCAAGAGACTCCCAAGAGTCTTCTCCAACATAAGCATCAATTCTTCTGTGCTCAGCTTTCTTCACAGTCCAATTTTCACATCCATACATGACTACTGGAAAAACCATAGCATTCATTAGACAGACCTTTGTCAGCAAAGTAATGTCTCTGCTTTTTAATATGCTGTCTAGGTTGGTCATAGCTTTTCTTCCAAGGAGCAAGTGTCTTTTCATTTCATGGCTGCAGTCACCATCTGCAGTGATTTTGGAGCCCAAAAATAAAGACTCTCACTGTTTCCATTGTATCCCCATCTATTTGCCATGAAGGGATGGGACTGGATGCCATGATCTTAGTTTTCTGAATGCTGAGTTTCAAGCTAGTTTTTTTACTCTCCTCTTTTACTTTCATCAAGAGGCTCTTCAGTTCCTCTTTACTTTCTGCCATAAGGGTAGTGTCATCTGCATATTTGAGGTTATTAATATTTCTCCTGGCAATCTTGATTCCAGCTGGTGTTTCATCCAGCCTGGCATACTGTGTGATGTACTTTACATATAAGTTAAATAAGCAGGGTGACAATATACAGCCTTGATGTACTCCTTTTTCCTATTTGGAACCACTCTGTTGTTCCATGTTCGGTTCTAAGTGTTGATTCTTGACCTGCATACAGATTTCTCAGGAGGCAAGTAAGGTGGTCTGGCATTCCCGTATCTTGAAGAATTTTCCAGTTTGTTGCAATCCACACAGTCAAAGGCTTTAGTGTAGTCAATAAAGCATAAATAGATGTGTTTCTGGAACTCTCTTTCTTTTTTGATAATCCAGTGAATGCTGGCAATTTGATCTCTGGTTCCTCTGCCTTTTCTAAACCCAGCTTGAACATCTGGAAGTTCTTGGTTCACATACTATTGAAGCCTCACTTGGAGAATTTTGAGCATTATTTTATTAGCGTGTGAGATGAGTGCAACTGTGCGGTAGTTTGAGCATTCTTTGGCATTGCTTTTCTTTGGGATTGGAATGAACACTGACCTGTGTCCAGTCCTGTGGCCACTGCTGAGTTTTCCAAATTTGCTAGTCTATTGAGTGCAGCACTTTCACAGCATCATCTTTTAGGGCTTGAAAGAGCTCAGCCTATTAGCCTCAGGACACAGCCCTAACCCCACCCACCAGGAGGCACTGGGACACTTCACAGCAGGCAACCAGCCAGGTGAGAAGACAGCCCTGCCCAAGAGCAGGCAGACTGCCTAAAGATTCCGTGAGCTCATAGCAACCCCTAGTCATGGCCCTGTCTAGCAAAAAGTCCTCATCTTTTAGGACTTGAACTAACTCAGCTGTGTTTCTAGCAAACCAGCCCCAGCCCTGGGACTGACCTCACAGAGCAGTGAGCAAGCAGCAGTCCCAGCACACACGGGGCCCCAGCCTGCCCACCAGCATGAGGGGCCCGCACCGCAGGCCCGCTGCAGACCCATAGTGTGCCTTGTGGTTGTAGCTCACCCAGCAGCCAGCTGACACCAGCCCTGAGACACATTAGTCGCCTCAGCTGGCAGCCCCAGGCTCCAGCACTGCCCCATAGCAGGCTGGCACCAGATTCAGGAGCCTGAGAGCCCTGAAAGCACAAACCCCAGGAACGGCTTCACCCACCAGTGAGTGAGTACGAAACCTGGGACCTCCTAGGCCTCAGGCCCACCCACCGGCAGGACAACGTTAGCTCTGACATACTGTGGATCTTCAACCAGCCACCTTGGGATCCAGCCCCAATCTCTAGCAGGCCAGCACTAGGCATGGGATACTTCAAAACTATAGCCAGACACGTAATGAAATAGTCCAACACCCCAGCAGGCCAACACTAGATCTCGAAACCCTGACCCCCAATTCACCCACCCATAACCCAATTCTGTCCAGCATGAGCCAGCATTGCTCTTGGGACCTCCTCCCTCCCCACCACTGAGATTTCAAACAAACCACCTTTTGAGCTAACCTGCCAACAAGTGAACAGCAACCTCCAAACAAGGCAGGGCCTGGAAACCAGCCAGACTAGAGGCCAGTGACCCTCCCAGATCGTTCTTGGTAGTCACCCTGCCACAACAGAAGGAAACACACAGCTCACAGAGGGGGCAACCCTTGAAAATATAATTTTCATGACCATCAGGAAATGTAATTCTGAGATGCATAGGACATTGCTTACAAAAAACTACTTCTCCAAGTTTGGGAGATAGAACATACCAGATATACAGAAATAAAAATCAGACAGCAAATCAGGCAAAACATAGCAATGGGGGAACTCATTCCAAGAGAAAGAACAAGATAAAACCTCAGAAATACTAAGTGAAGTGGCAATAGGCAATTGACCCAAGAAAGCGTTCAAAGTGAATGTATGGCAAAACCAATACAGTATTGTAAAGCAAAATAAAGTAAAAATTTTTTTAAAAGTGATTATTGTAGAGAAAATCAAAGTCCTTGGAAGAATAATGAATAAACAAAGTAAGAAGTTTTTAACAGAAAATATAAAGAAGAACCAAAGATGAAGAATATAGTAACTGAAATAAAAAGAAGCTAGATGGAATCAGTAGTAGAGTAAATCATACAGACGAACAGATAAGCAAGCTAGAAGGTCGTGCAGTAGAAATCACACAAGCTGAACAGAAAACAGAAAAATCAACAAAAAGAACTGAGGACCGTGTTAGTGACCGCTGCAACAGCACCAAGCATGTACGAAGTGGCCAAATGGATACAAAGTAAGGGAATGGGAAAAGTGAGGAGATGAAAAAAGATGTACCATGCAAAGGGAAAGCAAAAGAAAGTGAGATAGCAACATTTATATCAGACAAGGTCCTCGTAAAACAAAGACTGTAAAAAGAGATAAAGAACACTACATAATGATCAAGTAATCAACACAAGAAGATATAATAATTCTAAATGGATATGCACCCAACATAAGGCAAATATTAACAGACATAAAGAGAGAAATCCACAGTAGCATAGAAATACTAGGGAACTTAACACCCTGATTACAGCAACAGACAGAATATCCAAACAGAAAATCTTTAAGAAAACACTATATTTAAATGTCACATTAAGTCTAGAGGATTTAATAATACATATGGAGTATTCCATCCAGATGCAGCAAAATACACATTCTTTTCTAGTGCACACGGAATATTATCTAGGATAGATTACATGTTAGGCCACAAAACATATCTCAGTTAAAGAAAACTGAAATTATATCAAGCATTTTTCCAAACCCCAGCTCTGTGAGACTAGAAATCAACTACAAGAACATAAACTGCAAAAAACACAAACACATGGAAAGCTAAACAATATCATACTAAACAAGCAATGGATCACTGAAGAAATCAGAGGAAATAAAAAGTTACCTGGAGAAAAATGAAAATAAAATACAATGATCTAAAATCTATGGGACATACTGTAGCAAAAGGAGTTCCAAGAGGGCAGTTTATATCTCTGCAATCCTACCTCAAGCCAGTGGTTATCAGTTTAAGTGATTAAGAGATACAAACTACTGTGTATAAGATAAATAAGCTACAATGGTATACTACACAGCACAGGGAACATAGTCAACACTTTACGATAGCTTTAAATGGAGTATAAGCTTTAAAATTTTGAATCACTATGATGAACGTCTGAAACTAATAAAATGTTGTAAATCAATTATACCTTGGTTAAAAAAAAAAAAAAAAACTATGCCTTTTAAAAGATTTTGAGGAATTTTATAGAGCTCCTTGAAGTGCCAATCAATACAACAAGATTCCTTGTATAAAAAGAAGAATATGGTAAAACAGTCAGACTAAGATTAGAAATTTGGTCTGCTAGTTCCTGTCTGTGTAATCTAACAATATAAGATAAATCCTACAGTATGATGTAGATTTTACAATATAAGCTAAAATTTTGTAAAGTCCAGAGTCAGCTTAAAATTAAGCAAAATACATTGTCTGAAAGGACTCTAAATAAATCTAGTTGCAGGGAACTAGTCTAGGTGAAACATGATTCGTTCAGATACTTGGCTTATAAAATGATGTGAAGAATGGAAGTCTAGAAGAAAGCATATGAAAAATACACTGCAATTGTAAAGATTTCTATCTTAAAGTCAGTCTGTTGCTGATGCTGCTAAGTCGCTTCAGTCGTGTCCGACTCTGCAACCCCATAGACAGCAGCCCACGAGGCTCCCCCGCCCTTGGGATTCTCAAGGCAAGGACACTGGAGTGATGTGCCATTTCCTTCTCCAATGCATCAAAGTGAAAAGAGAAAGTGAAGTCGCTCAGTCGTGTCCGACTCTTAGCGACCCCATGGTCTGCAGTCTACCAGGCTTTTCCGTCCATGGGATTTTCCAGGCAGGAGTACTGGAGTGGGTTGCTATTGAATAGGAATTCTTAAGCATCGTGTGATCACTTTACCTAAAGATCAAAATCATTATCAAGATCATCTTTTTCTTAGGTGTTGTACATACTGTGTACAACATAAAATTCTGGAACTGTTACCTTTTCTAGAAACAGTATGCTTGGTTAGCCAGTCTGCAGTTATAAACTGATTCTTCGAACCAGCTACTACAGTTAGAATAAGCACATATATATACCTTGTTAATCAAAGTTTCTCCAATCCCCTCGCACATCACCATTTCTTCTTTTACCCTACTCCAAGCTGCCCAACACTCCATCTTATGGACACTTCCCACTCCAAGTATTTCTATCCATAGAAAACTCTGACTTCACATTTTATACCATCTGAGGACCTTCAAAGATTGATGCAAAAGTTCCTACGATGTCACTCCAAAATGTTGCAATTAAAATATGGAATAAGATGTGGACTTTAAACATATATTAATTTTTCTTGCTATGTAAGAAGTACCACAAACTTGAAAGTTTAAAACAGTACTATTTATTATCTTACAGATCCTGTAGGTCACAAGCTCAAACATGGGTTAGCTCATCTGCTCAGAGTCTCATCAGGCTGAAATCAAAACTTTCAATGTAACTGTAAGTCCTTGTGAGATATGCAGTCTTCTCCAAGTTTATTCAGATTGTTGACAGAATTCAGATTTTGTTGGAGATTGGAGCTCCTCTAGGTACCCACAGTTCTTTGCTCTATGCCCCTTGTAGACAGTTCACAATATAGCTGCCTGCTTTCTTCCCTTGCAGCTGAAAAGTTCTTCTCATGCCTGCATCTATTCCTTCAAAAACGCTTAGTCCTTTTAAGGGCTATCTTGCTTAGGCTATGGACCCTCTCCTCCCTTATTCCATAATGCTTTTTTCAATTTACTAAAGCTGTTTGAGACCTTTAATTACATCTTCAAAATCCCTTTACTGCTGTCATACAATGCAACCTAATTGCAGAGTGAAATATGTTATATTCACAGTCCTGCCCATATTCAATGAAACAAAATTATGCAAAGTATGTACATCAGCAGGTGGGGATCTTGGAAACCATCTTATAATTCTGCTTACCACAGACACCTTACTTTGCTACTATTCTAGATTTCCGTTCTATAGATTCTCAGAAGTTTTGGACCTAAGGCTTTTAAGGGCAACTTTAATTGAACCAAGAAGCATCATAGGCTGGAAAATGAATAGGACCCCTATGCTTTGTAGGATGTACTGTTTTCCTCATTCTCAAAGGGCATGAAAGAAGACAGGAGAGAAAAATTATCATTTATCTGTTGCCTTTAAATGATGTCATGATAAATTCTCCATTTAAAATGTGTTCAGTTCAGTTCAGTCGCTCAGTTGTGTCCGACTCTTTGCGACCCCATGAATTGCAGCACGCCAGGCCTCCCTGTCCATCACCATCTCCTGGAGTTCACCCAAACTCATGTCCATTGAGTCAGTGATGCCATCCAGCCATCTCATCCTCTGTCGTCCCCTTCTCCTCCTGCCCCCAATCCCTCCCAGCATCAGAGTCTTTTCCAATGAGTCAACTCTTTGCATGAGGTAGCCAAAGTACTGGAGTTTCAGCTTTAGCATCGTTCCTTCCCAGATCTAAAGCTGATCTCCTTTAGAATGGACAGGTTGGACCTCCTTGCAGTCGAAGGGACTCTCAAGAGTCTTCTCCAACACCACAGTTCAAAATAAGTATAAGAGCGTAAAAAACTTTTTAAACTATTTGCATAGATTGCATATAGTATAAGACAATCATGGATTTCACCAGATTACTGTTACAGTGAATGTCTCTTAAAATGAAGAGATATATAAACGGCTTATAAAGACAATTTTCAGCTTCAAAAAATATAACTGATAAAACTGAAAACTAAATCCAGTGATCAAGGTGTTAAGTTTTTCATACTGTCCTTAAAAACCTTTCCCAAAAGTTCATTGTATCGGAACTGGTTTTAGGATGCCCAAAATAAAAAGTACAATGAATTATCTGGCTCATTCAGAGTTCACTATGTATAATAATTTATGGCAAAAAATTCACATACAGTTCAGAATGCATGCACTTGTTTTGCTCCAAGAATATCCCTGTACCAAAAATACACAGAAATAAATTGTCATTGGCATGTACAACATCCTCATGATTTGGGATTTTCTTTCCACAGCTTCTCAACAAGATTCTAGAATTAAATTTATTGGACAGAAAACAAGAAATAACCTTCCTATAGTTAATAGAAACTGGTAAATAGATATGAAACAACAAATTAAGATGTACATAAATAATAAATGTAATTTTAAATGGATATTTAACTCAGTTAATTTACAATAACTTGGTTCACTAATTCTTTCATTGAGACACATATTCTGTGGGAAATCAACTGAAAGAAAGAAGACTGGAGGCTAGGAGTACATGAGAGTATATTTGTGCCTGGACACAAACAAATGGGGCCATGAAACTTTCTTTTAAACTTGGAGACAGTGCAATCTCAGCACAATGGTAAATCATTCTACTCCACATTCATTTAGTCTTAAGCATTTCATTTTAACCTAATGAAACAAATGAACCCTCATTCTCTTCCAAAACCATGTTTCTGACCAGCCGGCGAAGATGAAAGCCATGGTTCAGTTTTTTGAAGAAACTGTTTTAAAAAAATCATTGTGTGCTTCATGGGCTTCTAAACACTCACCAGATCAAAGATGAAATTATTTATAGAGGACAGATTAAAATTTTTTTGCTATCTTTTTCTTCCCTTTCAATCATCTTTTGATATTATTTCTATACAGTAAGTTTTCAAGGTGCATTTCCCAGTGGGGCCAGTCACATTAAGTTTCATTAGTTAGCAATGCAGCTTTGGAACTAAGCTACAGTTATGCTCACTTAGTAAAATACAGAATGCAATATCTGAACTTAAAAAAAAATTATGTCACCAAGCATATTAAAAATATATTCTTCCAATCTACTATATCACTTATATATAAATATTTAATAGAAACACTGGGTGAGGGCCATAAAGAGGGAAATTAAAGCTAGTGTATTAGAAGTCACTGTCAATGGAAGAGCAAGCAGATAAAATGCATTAAGAAATGATCATGTAGAGTAAGAAAAGAAGATTCAATATACAGTGTCCAATTTATATCTACATTTTTACAGTAATAATAAAGATTTCTTTCTCTAGAGATCTTCTATAATTAATTTTTAAAAGTATCCAAACTAAAATTTAAGTTAACTAACACCTTATTGGAATTCCAGTTGAGCTATTTCAAATCCTGAAAGATGATGCTGTGAAAGTGCTGCACTCAATATGCCAGCAAATTTGGAAAACTCAGCAGTGGCCACAGGACTGGAAAAGGTCAGTTTTCATTCCAATTCCAAAGAAAGGCAATGCCAAAGAATGTTAAAACTACTGCACAATTGGACTCATCTCACATGCTAGTAAAGTAATGCTCAAAATTCTCCAAGCCAGGCTTCAGCAATATGTGAACTGTGAACTCCCTGATGTTCAAGCTGGTTTTAGAAAAGGCAGAGGAACCAGAGATCAAATTGCCAACATCCACTGGATCATGGAAAAAGCAAGAGAGTTCCAGAAAAACATGTATGTCTGCTTTATTGACTATGCCAAAGCCTTTGACTGTGTGGATCACAACAAACTGTGGAAAATTCTGAAAGAGATGGGAATACCAGACCGCCTGACCTGGCTCTTGAGAAATCTGTATGCAGGTCAAGAAGCAGCAGTTAGAACTGGACATGGAACAACAGACTGGTTCCAAATAGGAAAAGGAGTACGTCAAGGCTGTATATTGTCACCCTGCTTATTTAACTTCTATGCAGAGTACATCATGAGCAACGCTGGACTGGAAGAAACACAAGCTGGAATCAAGATTGCCGGGAGAAATATCAATAACCTCAGATATGCAGATGATGCCGGGAGAAATATCAATAACCTCAGATATGCAGATGACACCACCGTTATGGCAGAAAGTGAAGAGGAGCTAAAAAGCCTCTTGATGAAAGTAAAAGAGGAGAGTGAAAAAGTTGGCTTAAAGCTCAACATTCAGAAAACGAAGATCATGGCATCCAGTCCCATCACTTAATGGGAAATAGATGGAGAAACAGTGTAAACAGTGTCAGACTTTATTTGGGGGGCTCCAAAATCACTGCAGATGGTGATTGCAGCCATGAAATTAAAAGACACTTACTCCTTGGAAGGAAAGTTATGACCAACCTAGATAGTACATTCAAAAGCAGAGACATTACTTTGTCGACTAAGGTCCGTCTAGTCAAGGCTATGGTTTTTCCAGTGGTCATGTATGGATGTGAGAGTTGGACTGTGAAGAAGGCTGAGCACCAAAGAATTGATGCTTTTGAGCTGTGGTGTTGGAGAAGACTCTTTTAGAGTCCCTTGGACTGCAAGGAGATCCAACCAGTCCATTCTGAAGGAGATCAACCCTGGGATTTCTTTTGAAGGAATGATGCTGAAGCTGAAACTCCAGTACTTTGGCCACCTCATGCGAAGTGTTGACTCATTGGAAAAGACTCTGATGCTGGGAGGATTGGGGGCAGGAGGAGAAGGGGACGACCGAGGGTGAGATGGCTGGATGGCATCAAGGACTCGATGGACGTGAGTCTGAGTGAACTCCGAGAGATGGTGATGGGCAGGGAGGCCTGGCGTGCTGCGATTCATGGTGTTGCAAAGAGTCAAACACGACTGAGCGACGGAACTGAACTGAACACCTTATAGCATTAAGACTGATATATCTCTGAAATATATGAAACTGGTAATCATTTGCTTTCTTTGAGATTTCTGATCATTCCTGAAACTAACATCATGCCTGGAGCATTTAACACACATTTACTGGGAAAATGGATTATTATCTCTGTTGTCCACCTTCCACTACTAGACCCCCTAATTATTTGCTTTTGAAAGGAACACATACATCCTTGTCTCCTCCCCCTCGCCAAAGCAAATCCTTCTATTCAAATATTATATTACACCACATCTTGTCTCTTACTGGATCCCACTCTGTTAATTTCCCCCACCTGCCTCCACTTTTGTAAGTGGAACTGTATACTAAAATGGCTATCCAGGCAAAAAAAGCAGATGCAGTTTTACAAAGCACTTTTCTCTAAGTACTATCCCATTTGCAATATTTTAGAAAGTGAAAGTGAAAGTTGCTCAGTCATGTCTGATTCTTCGCTACCCCATGGAATTCTCCAGGCCAAATACTGGAGTGGGTAGCGTTTTCCTTCTCCAGGGAATCTTCTCAACCCAGGGATCAAACCCAGGTCTCCCATATTGCAGGTGGATTCATTACAACTGAGCCCACAAGGGATACCCAAGAACACTGGAGTGGGTAGCCTATCTCTTCTCCAGTGCATCTTCCCAACCCAGGAATTGAACCAGGGTCTCCTGCATCACAGGCAGACTCTTTACCAACTGAGCTATACAGGAAGCCCAAATTTTAGCAATTTTTTAGATATCCAAGCAAAAACAATCAATACCAAAATACAAAAAAGAAAAAGTGGATAAACCATTATAAAGACGGAACCTGGAATGTTAGGTCCATAAATCAAGGGAAACAGGAAGTGGTCAAACGAGACGGCAAGAGTGAATGTCAACATTTTACTAATCAGTAAACTAAAATGGACTGGAATGGATGTATTTAACTCATATGACCATTATATCTACTGTGTCCCAGAATCCATTAGAAGCAATGTAGTAGCCATCATAGTCAATAAAAAGAGTAAGAAATGAAGTACTTGGATGCAATCTCAAAAATGACAGAATGATCTCTGTTCATCTCCAAGGCAAACCATTCAATATTACAGTAATCCAAGTCCGTTTATTCCCCAACCAGTCACGCTGAAGAAGCTGAAGTTAAACAGTTCTATGAAGACCTACAAGAGCTTTTAAAACTAACACCAAAAAAAGATGTTCTTTACATTATAGGAGACTGGAATGCAACAGTAGGAAGTCAAGAAACACTTGGAGTAACAGGCAAATTTGGCTTTGGAGTATGGAATGAAGCAGGGCAAGGTCTAATAGAGTTTTGCCAAAAGAACACACTGGTCATATCAAACACCCTCTTCCAACAACACAAGAGGAGGCTCTACACATGGACATCACCAGGTGGTCAACACTGAAATCAGTTTGATTCTTTGCAGTCAAAGATGGAGAAACTCTATACAGTCAGCAAAAACAAGACTGGGAGCTGACTGTCACTCAGATCATAAACTCCTTATTGCCAAATTCAGACTTAAATTGAATAAAGTAAGGAAAACCACTAGACCATTCAGGTATGACCTAAGTCGAATCCCTTATGATTATACAGTGCAAATGAGAAATGGATTCCAAGGATTAGATCTAACAGAGTGCCTGAAGAACTATGGAAGGAAGTTTGTGACATTGTACAGGAGACAGGGATCAAGACCATCCCCAAGAAAAAGAAATTTAAAAGGCAAAATAGTTGTCAGAAGAAGGCCTTACAAATATCTGTGAAAAGAAGAGAAGTGAATAACAAAGGAGAAAAGGAAAGATATCCCCAGCTGATTGCAGAGTTTCAAAGAATAGCAAGGAGAGATAAGATAGCCTTCCTCAGCGATTAATGCAAAAATAGAGGAAAACACAGAATGGGAAAGACTAGAGATCTCTTCAAAAAAATTAGAGATCTCTTCAAGAAAATTAGAGATACCAAGGGAACATTTCATGCAAAGATGGCCCCAATAAAGGACAGAAAAAGTATGGACCTAACAGAAGCAGTAGATATTGAGAAGAGGTGGCAAGAATACACAGAAGAACTGTACAAAAGATCTTTATGACCCAGATAAACACGATGGTGTGATCACTCACCTAGAGCCAGACATCCTGGAATGTGAAGTCAAGTGGGCCTTAGGAAGAAGCATCACTACGAACAAAACTGGCAGAGGTGATGGAATTCCAGTTGAGCTATTTCAAATCCTAAGATGATGCTGTGAAATTGTTGCACTCAATATGTCAGCAAATTTGGAAAACTCAGCAGTGGCCACAGGACTGGAAAAGTCAGTTTTCATTCTAATCCCAAAGAAAGGCAATGCCAAAGAATGCTCACACTACCGCACAACTGCACTCATCTCACACACTAACCAAGTAGTGCTCAAAATCCTCCAAGCCAGGCTTCAACAGTATGTGAACCAAGAACTTCAGATGTTCAAGCTGGATTTTAAAAAGGCAGAGGAACCAGAGATCAAATTGCCAACATCCATTGGATCATCGAAAATGCAAGAGAGTTCCAGAAAAACATCTATTTCTGCTTTATTGACTACACCAAACCCTTTGACTGTGTGGATCACAACAAACTGTGGAAAATTCTTAAAGAAATGGGAATACCAGACCACCTGACCTGCCTCCTGAGAAATCTGTATGCATGTCAAGAAGCAACAGCTAGAACTGGACATGAAACAACAGGCTCATTCCAAATAGGGAAAGGAGTACATCAAGGCTGTATATTGTCATCCTGCTTATTTAATTTATATGCAGAGTGCACCATGCAAAATGCTGGCTGGATGAAGTACAAGCTGGAATCAAGATTGCCGGGAGAAATATCAATAACCTCAGATATTCAGATGACACCACCCTTAAGGCAGAAATCAAGGAAGAACTAGCCTCTTGATGAAAGTGAAAGAGGAGAGTGAAAAAGTTGGCTTAAAACTCAACATTCAGAAAACAAAGATCATGGCATCTGGTCCCATCACTTCATGGCAAATAGAAAGGGAAACAATGGAAACAGTGATAGACTTTATTTTGGGGGGCTCCAAAATCACTGCAGATGGTGACTGCGGCCATGAAATTAAAAGATGCTTACTCCTTGGAAGAAAATTATGACCAACCTAGACAGTATATTAAAAGCAGAGACATTACTTTGTCAACAAAGGTCCGTCTAGTCAAGGCTATGGTTTTTCCAGTGGTCATGTATGGATGTGAGAGTTGGACTGTGAAGAAGGCTGAGCACCAAAGAATTGATGGTTTTGAACTGTGGTGTTGGAGAAGACTCTTGAGAATCCCTTGGACTGCAAGGACATTCAATGAGTCTACCCTAAAAGAAATCAGTCCTGAATATTCATTGGAAGGACAGATACTGAAGCTGAAACTCCAGTTCTTTGGTCATCTGATATGAAGAACTGACCCATTTGAAAGGGTGCTGATGCTGGGAAAAATTGAAGACAGGAGGAGAAGGGGATGGTAGAGGATGAGATGGCTGGATGGCATCATTGACTCGATGGACATGAGTTTGAGTAAACTCCGGGAGTTGGTGATGGACAGGGAGGCCTGGCATGCTGCAGTCCATGGGGTTGCAAAGAGTTGGACATGACTGAGTGACTGAACTTAACTGAACTGAATTCTGAAGCCTGTCAGATAGGAATGGAGACTCTGAAAGACACAGCAGTGTATTCCCAGCATTCTCTTCCCTTACACAGAGCCTGGACAATGGGTCTTCCCTTTCTGCATTTTAAACTCTCTTTCTAGCAACCTCAGAGGCACTGAGAGTCAGAATATACAAAGGAAATGCATCCAAGCAGATGTTACTAACTTGCTGGGTCCAACATTTAAACCCTTTCCACTGGTTGGTGCCTATTGACAAAATAGTTTGGCCTGAACAAATCGGTGAGGGTGGGGTCAGATCTCTTCTCCAGTGGAAAGAATTGGTCTATTTTATATTCCAAAAAAGGTAAATTTTTATAATGAAGATCAGAGCTTAACTTGCTGAGTTCAAACAAACAAGCCATTGAGAATGGTGAAGTATGAATCTCAGACTAAATGGCTCCCCAGTAGGCTCATTCTGAAATGGCTTTTCCTCCCTGGGTGTTTCAGATGAGTACTTCACCATGCCAAAGGATGTGGTAGAAATGTGTCAGGTCACTTTCGTGTTGCAAGTTAATGTCAAGCCAGTGACATTACAAGCAAAGGCATTAATCCTTGCTCATTTACCCAAAAGAGTCCATCTCAACCCCAGCAAAAACTAACACCAGCAGAAAATATGTTTTAAATTAATATGTGTAGCTATAACCTTTTTTATCTTTAATGAGGCAAGAAGCTGATACTTTAGATAACTTAAAGAGTTTTCATGGTTATTCCAAACACACCTCTTTCCTTAAGTAATCCACCTCCTGAATGTCTCAGTTGGCTACTATTTACATTGATCGTGATGCATATAATGCTTTGAGCACAAAGGGGTCCTGAATACTCTCACCACATCATCCTGTACTCCCTCTTTTTTTTTTGGTCCACCACATACAAAGACCATTACCTTTCAGTCTCCTGAATATATGAAGCCCATGTCTACCTATGTCCTTCTTTCATGCTATTTTGTCCTGAAACATTCCTGCCTTTCTCAGGCTAACTTGTCATACCTTTCAATTATCGGGCAATCCTCTTGTTTCAAACTGGACAGAGGAGCCTGCTTCATGCCTGCGAAGTCTCCTATGTTCTTTTTAAATCTCATACAAAATTGGAATTAAATATTAAAAAATCTGTGTAATTTTTTATCCCTAGTGCACTGGAAACTTCATGGACTCCATGATTATAATGACCTTGTTTACCATGCTGTTCCCAGTACGGCAAGATTGACTACTGCCAAGAACTGCTTGAGCAGGCACTCTAAGCAAATATCTTATCTGGAGGAAAAATTCAGCTCTATTGAGGAGCTCATTAATTCATTGATGGCTCAGCTTCTTTTGGCCAGAGTAGACCCAGCCTTCACCATAGTAGCTAGTTCACTTCTCATTTTCAGCTGTCATTGCTCAGCAACTCACCCTTACCAAAATCAATGACATCTATGGACTTGGAAAGAATATTTACTGGCTAACAATTTGGTGTGGTAATTCTCAGAAGTGTACAGCTCCTTGTCAAAGCTATGGCATTCTTTTCTGCTGGAAGATTAATTGATGTAATTAGCAACAACTCTTGGGTTACTCAAAGGACTTTTGTACTGGTAGCTTTGTCATGGATCTTACTGACCAGCCTCTGAAAGAAATATGAAAAGAAATGCCAGTAAAAGGCTGATAATGGAAACTATCAGGGACTTGTATTACTTTTAAACCATACAAAGCAGAAACTCAAGGATGCTTATGCTAATCAAAAGCCAGTGCATTTAGAAAAATAAAGGATAGATGCTTCATTTTTAGTATTTCGAAGGAACTGTTGGCAGAACTTTACTGCCACAAAAGATTACCTCTGAAAGCGCTATGGTTTCACTACCACTTGGTCCACAAACTAGTGCAGTCTGTATGCCTATTACCAGCCAGAGAGAACTTCTAATGATAGACATTCTGAAATGCAGAAGGGCCTATTGAAAAAGTGTGCTCATGACCGCTATATACTCTAAAAATCCTTTATGTCATATACGTGCACATATAAACACACAACTGCAAGAGGATGTTAGAATGTGTTAGGAAAGGAAGAGTTAAAAGTATAGAAAAACACATGCCAAAATTCAATATGAGTGTTCATAAGAGCTTACTGAGTCAGGACTGGCACTCAGGAATAACCAGAGGGGTCAAATATTGATACAATCAGCCAAGGCAAAGAGAAGCAGCAGTCATCAGAAGCCACAGGCAAAGGATGTCCCAAGCCCAGAAGACCACAGAGCAAACAAAAGTACCTAAACTGAGTAGAAACGGAAAACCTCTGCCTCGGAGGAGGTTTCTGCTCTCTGCTGCTTTATCCTTAGTTGTGGATATTCACAGACCTGGGCCCTTGTAACCTGTCAGTCATGGCTAGAAAGAACACATGTCTGCCCTCTTGAAAATATCCAATTTTATAAAATATTTATAAGTTAATATTAGAATATTTTTGGTTGATTGCTTTGGTTGACTGATTTAGCAATAGGGTCAAAAATGTCCTTTCTATGTCTGGTTGTCTTATGATGGACCAACACTGGTTCTAAAACAAAACCTTCCAGGACTACTCCTCACTCTCATCAAGCTAATTTAGGGAGCCTCTGTTCTGATTTCATAGCACATCACACATCCCTCTGTCATAGCATTTACTCCACTGGATTGAAATTATCTGTTTACCAGCCAGTCTGTTTCATAAAACAGGAGATATTCCAATATGGGAGCATAGGTTTCATCTTGGTCTCACCAGTGTCGTTACTCGTAAACCATTCAAATTTTTTAAATTAGGTATGATTTTCTTTTTTTAATTTTTAATTTTTTATTTTTATTTTTTAAAAATTTTATTTTTACTTTATTCTACTTTACAATACTGCATTGGTTTTGCCATCCATTGACATGAATCAACCACAGGTGTACATGAGCTCCCAATCCTAAAACCCCTTCCCACCTCTCACCCCATATCATCTCTCTGGATCATCCCTGTGCAAGAGCCCCAAGAATGCTGTATCCTGTATCGAACATAAACTGGAGCTTCGTTTCTTACATGATAGTATACATGTTTCAATGCCATTCTCCCAAATCATCCCACCCTCTCCTTCTCCCACCGAGTCTAAAAGTCCATTCTATACATCTGTGTCTCTTGTTGTCTCACATACAGGGTCATCATTACTATCTTTGATTTTCTAAAAGTACATGCCTTTTAAAATTGCTATTAATCTCCTACTTTCTATACATTCTGAGAAACCTGCCAATATCAGTAGGTTCATGAGGTTTCAGGTGGCAGAGAACATTTTTTTCTGCTTTGTCATTCACACTAGGTCCCTGTATGAGTGCAAGTTCACTTTTAAGAGTAGGAAGCTATGTGTGATTTATGTCCAAGGTGACAGATTTGACTGGTGGTGAAGAAGGAAGAATATGACATCTTTCAAGTTAAATTGTACATAAATTTTTTGATGATAAGCACACAGAGGCCTGAATGAAAGCCATATCTAAGCAAAGGACTTTAATAAGAACAGCAACTATTTTGTGTTACTTAGACCTCATATTAGCACTAATAACTATACCAATAAAGGAAAATAGGTGATTAGAAGTTTTAGCCCAAGAGGAATCTACATTTTACATTTAGGTCTAAAATCTTTATTGAGTTAATTTTAATGAAAGATATAAGGTCTGTTTCTGGAGTCTCTTTTTTGGCATGTGGATGCTAAGTTTTTCCAAAACCATTTGTTGAAAAGACTCTCTTTGCTCCATTATATTGCCTTTGCTCTATTGTCAAAGATCTGTTGACTGTATTTATGTAGATAATTTTACGGGCTCTCTAAAACCTAGATGCTCTGGGATATGATGATGGCTTTTTAGATAAAATGCCAAAGGCATAAGTCATGAAAGAAGAAGCTGGACTTTATTTAAATTAAAAATCTGTGCCATGTGAAAGACAATGTCAAGAAAATTAGAAGACAAGCCACAGACTAGGAGAAAATATTTGCAAAAGTCACATCTGAAAAACAACTGTTGTCCAAATATATAAAGATCTATTAAGACTCAATAATAACACAATGAACATTTTGATTTAAAAAATGAACCAAAAAGTCTGTTCTGTACATCTGCACCTCTTTTGCTGTCTCGCATACAGGGTTATCATTACCATCTTTCTAAATTCCATATATATGTGTTACTATACTGTATTGGTGTTTTTCTTTCTGGCTTACTTCACTCTGTATAATTGGCTCCAGTTTCATCCACCTCATTAGAACTGATTCAAATGTATTCCTTTTGATGGCTGAGTAATACTCCATTGTGTATATGTACCACAGCTTTCTTATCCATTCATCTGCTGATGGACATCTAGGTTGCTTTCATGGCCTGGCTATTATAAACAGTGCTGCGATGAACATTGGGGTACACGTGTCAGGAGTGGGAACTTATGTACACCCGTGGTGGATTCATGTTGATGTATGGCAAAACCAATACAGTATTGTAAAGTAAAAAAAAAATTTTTAATAAAAAAATAAAATATGATTAAAAAAAAGTAAAAAATAAATCATCTGGAAAAAAAAATCAGCCAACAGGTATTTCAATAAAAGGGTCACACAGAGGGCAAATAAGCATATAGAAAGATGCATCATATCAAATGACATCAGAAAAATGCAACAAATACAACAATGAGATGTCACTGCACACCTTTTAGAATGGCCAAGTTTCAGAACACTGAAAATATAAAAATAAGGATGTGGAGCAAGAGAAACTCATTCAGTGCTGGGAGGAATGCAAAATAACATATTACTTTAGAAGGCAGTTTGGTAATTTCCTATAAAATTAAACATGTTCCTACAGTATGATCTGGTAATCACGCTTCGTGGTATTCACTAACACTTAGAAGCAATCTAGATGTCCAATAGTAGGTGAATAGACAAACAAACTGTGGCACCTTCAGACAGTGGACTGCTATCCAGTGCTGCAGAGAAGGGAGTTGTCAGGCCAGGGAAGGACTGGAAGGAAACCTAAATACATGTTACTGAGGGAAAGAAGCCAAGTTTAAGGGCTACATACTACATGATTCTGGCCATACAGCATTATATAATAAGGAAAACTAGGCCAAGAGTAAAAAGATCAGTGGTTATCAGGGTTTGGGGTGGGTGGCAGCAGTGGAAAGGGTGACTAGGCAGAGAATAAAGAATTTGTACAACAGAAAATACTGTATGACACCATAATTATACGTACATATCATCATCCTTGGTCCAAATCCTTAAAATGTACAACATCAAGAATGACCCCAAAGGTACACCATAGATTTTGCGTGACTGTGATGTGACAATGTAGGTTCATCAGTTTGTAACAAATAGACCACGCTGGTGGGGGAATGCTGATAAAGGGGGAGATTATGCATGCCAGAGACAACAGGTACCAGGAAGCTCCTGGACCTCCTGCCTCTCTTTGCTGTGAACCTAAAACTGCTCTAAAACTATAAAGTCTTTTTTTAAAAGAATTAAAAGTTGGATAACAAAAGAAAAATAAGTCTATTTTAAAAAGAAAAAAAGATGCATTTGGTAGTTTGGCTCAAGTGATGCTATGATTCATCAATAATGTCCATCCAGCAAAATCTTCTGCTCAGATGCCACAAAAAATACCCAGGCTTCTCTGCTAGTGCTTCTTCAATAATGGACACAGTTATGCCTATTTTGTCTAAAATGTGCTTAATTCACTAAAGCATTAACAACAATAACTGACAAGATAGAACATCTCCCTTAAGCTTTAAATTTTCACTGGCATTAGAAAAACAGCATAGACTTTCAGGCCTTAGAGAGGCACTTGCATATATTGTCTCGAATAATTTACAGCAATATTGTGAGATAGTCAGTAGTTTCCCTTTATACAAATAAGAAAATTAAGGATCAGAGAAGTTAAATAACATGTCCAAGATTACAGAGATCAAACCAGTCAATCCTAAAGGAAATCAGCCCTGAATATTCATTGGAAGGACTGATGCTGAAGTTGAAGCTCCATTACTTTGGACACCTGATGCACTGGAAAAGACCGTGATGCTGGGAAAGACTGAGGGCAGGAGGAGAAGGAGACAGCAGAGAATGAAATGGTTGGATGGCATCACCAACTTGATTCACGTGAGTGTGAGTAAGCTCTGGGAAATGGTGATGGACAGGGAGGTCTGGTGTGCTGCAGTCCATGGGGTTGCAAAGAGTCAGAAGACTGAGTGACTGAACTGATGATGATGAAGATAATGGAGCCAAGAAATGATGGAGTTCAGACTTGAATCCAGGTCTACAGACAGAGGATCCAGGCAGGCTAGAGTCCATGTGGTCTCAAAGAGTCGGACGTGACTTAGTGACTGAACAACAACAACTGTATGATCTTGGGGCTTCTCAGGTGGTAGCTAGTGGTAAAGACTCTGCCTGCCCATCCAGGAGACATAAGTGATGTGGATTTGATCCTTGGGTAAGGAAGATCCCCTGGAGGAGTGCATGGCAACTCACTCCAGTATTCTTGCCTGGGAATCTCCATGGACAGAGGAGCCTGGGGGGCTATAGTCCATGGTGTTACAAAGAGTCGGACATAACTGAAGTCACTTAGAACACACATACTGTATGATTCCAAATTCTATACGTTCCCTGTGTCCTCAAGCTGGTCATCATTCAGAGGCTCATATTTGTTCTGGAAGGTATTGAAGTTCAGTGAAAAGAGTCTGAGTGGCTGAAAGTGAAGTGAAATTCACTCAGTTATGTCTGACTCTTTGTGACCCCTGAACTATACAGTCTGGAAAAAGCACAAGCTGGAATCAAGATTGCTGGGAGAAATATCAGTAATCTCAGATATGCAGATGACACCACCCTTATGGCAGAAAGTGAAGAGGAACTAAAGAGCCACTTGATGAAAGTGAAAGGGGAGAGTGAAAAAGTTGGCCTAAAGCTCAGCATTCAGAAAACGAAGATCATGGTATCCGGTCCCATCACTTCATGGGAAATAGATGGGGAAATAGATAGATGGAAACGGTGTCAGACTTTATTTTTAGGGGCTCCAAAATCACTGCAGATGATGACTGCAGCCATGAAATTAAACGATACTTACCCTTGGAAGAAAAGTTTTGACCAACCTAGGTAGCATATTGAAAAGCAGAGACATTACTTTGCCAACAAAGGTCTGTCTAGTCAAGGCTATGATTTTTCCAGTGGTCATATATGGATGTGAGAGTTGGACTGTGAAGAAAGTTGAGTGCCGAAGAATTGATGCTTTTGAACTGTGGTGCTGGAGAAGGCTCTTGAGAGTCCCTTGGACTGCAAGGAGATCCAACAAGTCCATTCTGAATGAGATCAACCCTGGGATTTCTTTGGAAGGAATGATGCTGAAGCTGAAACTCCAGTACTTTGGCCACCTCATGTGAAGAGTTGACTCATTGGAAAAGACTCTGATGCTGGGAGGGATTGGGGGCAGGAGGAGAAGGGGACAACCGAGGATGAGATGGCTGGATGGCATCACGGACTCGAGGGACGTGAGTCTGAGTGAACTCCGGAGTTGGTGATGGAGAGGGAGGCCTGGGTGCAGCAATTCATGGGGTCACAAAGAGTCGGACACGACTGAGCAACTGAACTGAACTGAACTGAACTATACAGTCCATGGAATTCTCCAGGTCATAGTACTAGAGTGGGTTGCCTTTCCCTTCTCCAGGGGATCTTCCCAACCCAGGGATTGAACCCAGGTGTCCCTCATTGCAGGCAGACTCTTTACCAGCTGAGCTATCAGGGAAGCCCAAGTAGCTGAAATAGAGGTCAAAGAAAAATGGTCCAAACAGACTAAAAACTGAGTGTCACAGAAAGGAGTGTGCATTAGTGGCTAATACACCAGTTGTAGAAAGTTGGGATCTCAAGACTTTAAGATTTTGTCATTGGGAAGACAATAGGGAAACATATTTCAAAACCCATAACAAGTTGATATTCTTTAACTCAGGTGTTACAGTTCTGGAAATCTATCCTAAGGATGTATCACAAAACACAGAAGAGCTATATGCATAACCATGTTCATCCTACTGGTTTTTGTAAGAGAGAGTGGAAGAGTGAAAGAGGGAGAGAGGGGGGAGAGAAGAAAACGAAGAGAGAGGAGGAAAGAACAGCATTTGTTTATACTGAGTCTGTCTTATTCCACCAGGGAAGTGAAATGGCAAATTCATTTCTGAGAGTGTATCAGGGTAACTGGATGCAAAATCAACCAAGACCACAAAAATAACTAATATACAATTGTATACAATATATAAAAATAATTGATCTTATTGAATACTTGGAATTATTAAAGTTAATATAATAAAATATATTACAACTCTACCAAAAGGTATAAAATATCTAGAATTAGAGGAACCAAGGACATGCAAGACTGTTATGAAGAAGACTGCAAAATATTAGAAAAGCATGTAAAATGAAATCCCCATAAACGATAGGATTTAATATCTTTGAAATGCCACTGCTTTCCAAATTATTCATAAATTCAGTGCAAGTTCAATCTAAATCCCAGGGTGCTTTTCTAGATTATTCTCCAGAAAAAAATTATTTCAAGTTTTTATATGATGTTCATTGCAATCATGTTCATAACAGTAAAAACTGATAGATCACAAGAAGTGAAATAAAGATATTCTGATCACTAGGGTTAGCACTAAAACAGTAATAAAAGTATAGCTTGTAAGCTAACTAGAAGAACAGGAAAATAAAAGCAATGAAAATGTTTAGTTGAATAAAAAAGAAATAATGAGAATGATACTGAAAATATTTAATAGTTGTTATTAAAAATAACTCTAGGTATTTGCATTAATAGTAAACAATCCAAATAATTACATTAAAAGGCAAAAAATGCCAAATTGAGTAAAAAGCCAAGAACAACTACTTGTTGCTTCCAAGAGACAGATCTTAAAAGAACAACCAAAAAGAAAAAAATTGAACATTTAAAAAGAATGGAAAGCTACTTAATGAAAACACTAACAGAAAGAAGGCCAATGGATTGATATAAAAATCAGATAAAGCAGACTTAAAGTTTTACTTGAGGTTGAAAGGGATATTTCAGAATTATGAAATTTATCAAACATAAATGAAAACATAACAATTTTAATTATAGAGATTTTAACATCTATTATAACATTTTAAAAATAGATAAAATCACTATATATGTAGATTTTTTAAAAATTTGCCCCCAAACTAGTTTTTATTTCATTTCTATTTTTAATTGAGGTATAGTTGACATAGAAGACTTTTTTAACATAATTAGCAAATTTAACCTTATATAAAAAGATAAATCATTTGTTTAACTTCTATATTTCTTCAGTAGTTAATTTCTGTAAATTCTAATTTCTGCTGTATTGACCTAAAGATTGTCAATATTTCTTCAAAGAACATCTATAATATTTAATAAAATAGACTATAAACTGGGCCATAAAGCAGTTTCAGCAAATTTCAAAGCTCTGAAATTATCTTGAACATGTTCTCTGACAATGAAGCTAGAAAATCAGTAACAGTAAGGAAGCTAATCAGAAAACTCCAAAATGTTTATAATTATCCATTACACTCCTAAATAACCAATGGATCAAAATAATGACAACAAAAATTACAAAATACTATGAACTGAGTAATCATGAAAATTTATGGGATTTAACTAAAGATCTGCTTAGAGGAAAAGATACAGAGAAGAAGAATTGAAAATCAATTATCTCAAGAAGCTAGGAAATAAATGGCAGTGAAGAAAGAGAACCATCCTACACTATGGGAATGTAAATTGTTTTTACACAGACAATGGAATATTACTCAGCCACAGAAAAGAATGAAATAATGCCATTTGCAGCAACATGGATGGACCTAGAGAGTGTCATACTCTGGTGAAGCAAGCTGGACAGAGAAATACAAATATCATATGAAACATCACTAGATCTCACAAGCATCAAATATCATTTCCTGTATGTGGAAATATAAAAAGTGGATACCAATGAACTTATCTACAAAACAGAAATAGAGTTGCTGCTGCTACTGCTGCTAAGTCGCTTCAGTCGTGTACAACTCTGTGCGACCCCATGGACTGCAGCCCACCAGGCTCCTCCGTCCATGGGAGTTTCCAGGCAGGAGTACTGGAGTGGGATGCCATTGCCTTCTCTGAGAAATAGAGCTACAGATGTAGAAAACAAACTTATGATCACCAAGGTATAATGTGGGAGGGATAAACTGGGAGATTGGGATTGACATGTACACACTATTATATATAAATAGATAACTAATAAGGACCTACTTTATAACACAGGAGAATTCTACTCAATACTCTGTAATGGCCTAAAGGAAAAAAGCTTAAAAAGAGTGAACATATGTGTAACTAATTTACTTTGCTGTACAACTAATACAACATTGTAAATCAATTGTATTCCAGTTAAAACTTTTAAAAAGGAAAATGAATGGCAAATTACACCCAGACAAAAATAAAAGGGAGGAAATAATAAAGAGGAGAAATTAATTCAAAACTTACAGTAGAGAAATTTGACACTATTAAAAGTTTGTTTTTTGCAAAGGCTGAGAAAATGATAAACACCTAGCAAGACTAGTCGAGGAAGTGAGTGAGTGATAGTCACTCAGTCGTGTCTGACGCTCTGTGACCCCATGGACTGTAACCTGTCAAGCTCCTCTGTCCATGAAATGCTCCAGGTGAGAATACTAGAGTGGGTTGCCATTTCCTTCTCCAGGGGGTCAAGGAAATAGAAAAAAAAAAAAATCACTACAGATCGTACATTGATGTTGTTAAGTTCATAGAATATAATGAAAAACTTTATACCAAGACCAAAAAATTTAAATGAAAAAGCAAAGCCTATTAAAATACTTACCAAAACTGAGACCAAAAAAAAAAAAAACCCCTGAAAATTTTAACTGAATAATTTGAACTCAAAATAAAGGCTTTCCCCACAGAGAGACTCTTGGCCAAGAGTTCATGATTCCATGTGAATTTCTCAAAATATTTATTGTACTAGGTTGAAATGTATCCATCCAAAATTTTTGTCTTCCTAGAACTTCAGAATGTGATATTTGGAAATAGGTTCACCGTAGATTTAATTAGTTAAGACCAGATCACACTGCATTAGGGTAGGCCCTAAATTAAATATAACTGTTATTTTCATAAGAAGAAGAGAAGAGGCCCTGACATACAGAGACAGCCATGTGAAAATGGAGATGTTGGGGTGATGTTTCCCTAAGGCAAGGAATGCCAACTATTACCCAGGAGGTAGGAAGAGGCAGGGAAGAATCCTCTCCTATAGCCTTCAGAGAGAGCATGGCCTTGCCAACCTTAATTTGTGTCTTGCCTCCAGAACTATGAGAGAGTAATTTCTGTTGTTTCAAGTCTCCTGTTTTGTAATCATTTTTTAAGGCAGCCCTAATAGGAAACTAATCGTTTTATGGAATAGTTGCAAACTAATTAGAACTCTCAGAGTATAGAAAAAGGGAACCCTCTCCAGTTTGGTCTACTGGGAAATGATAAATGTGATACCAAAACTAATAAAGATGTTACAAGAAAGTAAAGTTGAAAATCAGTAAGTATTACTTACAAACAAAGACAAAAATTTTTAACAAAGTATTAGAAAATGGAAGTCAAGAGCAATAATCAATATTAATAAATGTTACCACAATAACAACCAAAGGAAAAGAAAATATAATCTTTTCAGGCAATGCAGAAAAGAATTTGATAAAATTCTAAAAACATTCATGGAAAAAGCTTTACCAAGCTAAAAACAGAAAGTAATTTTTTTAACTTGATAGATGAAGTAGAAAGAAGAAAGAGGACATTTTAGCAAAACGTACACTTCAAGTTGAAATACTGAAAGCTTTTTGTAAAATCACAAATGAGACAATAACACCTGCTTTGACAACTGCTAGTGGACACTATACTGAAGTATTTTGACCAGTGCAATAAAGCAAAAGAAAAGTTTAAGGATGTAAATAAGTGAAAAGTTCTTATATGACTGTATTCACAGAAAAATCCAAAGAACCTATTAGACTTACTGGAATTTTAAAATTAGTAATTAAATTTAGAAAACATTGCTAAATTCAAGATTAAAAATTTTAAATCACTGTATTTCTATGAACTAGCAACAATTAGAAAATAAAATTTATAAAATAAAAATATTTATATAAAAGGGGAAAATTATAAAACACTGTGATGGTTCATTTTATGTACCAACTTGACTGTCCACAGGATGCCCAGATTTCTGAGTGTGTCTGTGAGGGTGTTTCTGGATGAGATTATTATTTGAATTGGTGCACTTAGTAAAGAAGACTGCTCTCCAAAATGTGGGTGCACATCATGCAATTTATTTTGGGCCTGAATATAACAAAAGGTGGGGGAGAGGGGAATTTGCCCCTATTTTTAGGGCTTTCCTGATAAGCTCAGTTGGTAAAGAATCTGCCTGCAATGTGGGAGACTGGGTTCAATCCCTGGGTGGGGAAGATCCCCTGGAGGAGGAAAGGCTACCCACTCCAGTCTTCTGGCCTGGAGAATTCCATGGGGTCATGAAGAGTCAGACAACACTGAGATTTTCACTTTTATTTTCTTACTCATTGCTTGAGGTGAAACTTGTCTCCTCCTGACCCAGAAGAGCCTTGCATGCTGCAGCCCTTGGGATCACAGAGTTAAACTTGACTTAGTGACTGAACAACAACAGCAACTGGCTTTCCTGGGTCTCCAGTTTGCAGATGGCAGAGCATAGGACTTGTCAGTCTCCATAACTGTGAGAGCCAATTCCTCATAATATCCAGACTAACATTACTATCCTAGGAATAATTTGAGTGAATCTGAACTACAAAATATTACTGGAGCTTTCATTCTACTTAGGATGCAGACAGTAACTAGAGAAATTCACTTGCATCTTGGCGTTTCCTGTGGTGTTTCTCTCACTTCAGGAGTTATACAATAGGTCTGGGTTGCTAGAATGATCTGTTTTTTATCAAGACAGAGATTTAAAAATAAATATGAATATCTTATAGAATTTAGTGTGAAGTATGGTAGATAGCAGATTGAAAGGCAGAGATATTACTTTGCCAACAAAGGTCTGTCTAGTCAAGGCTATGGTTTTTCCAGTGGTCATGTACAGACGTGAGTTGGACTGTGAAGAAAGCTGAATGCTGAAAATTGATGCTTTTGAACTGTGGTGTTGGAGAAGACTCTTGAGAGTCCCTTGGACTGCAAGGAGATCCAACCAGTCTATTCTGAAGGAGATCAGCCCTGGGTGTTCATTGGAAGGACTGATGCTGAAGCTGAAACTCAATACTTTGGCCACCTCATGCAAAGAGTTGACTCACTGGAAAAGACTCTGATGCTGGGAGGGACTGGGAGCAGGAGGAAAAGGGGACGACAGAGGATGAGATGGCTGGATGGCATCACTAACTCGATGGACGTGAGTCTGAGTGAACTCTGGGAGTTGGTGATGGACAGGGAGGCCTGGCATGCTGCAATTCATGGGGTTGCAAGGAGTCTGACACGACAGAGCGACTGAACTGAACTGTACTGATGGATGACAGGCATGAACAGTCAGATAATTTCAACAGACACATGAAACTGCATGAAGTGGTCTTCTTCAAAATAGGAATTCTAAGATGAATTATTTTTATGGGCTTAGATGCAGAGTGGATATAGCACAGAGAAAAATCAATGAAATTGAAGGATACAGCTAAAGTAGTACTTGTAAGGAAAATTTAACTTAAAGGCCACAATAAATGATCTATGCTTATTCTTTAAGGGGGTATAGAAGAGTAAATTGGACCCATAAGTAAAAGACAAAAATCAAAATGACAACAGAGATCAATAAAATAGAAAGCAATAAACAGTGAAAATGACTGATGTCAGACTATTTCTATTTTGAAAAAAAAATCTGAAAAATTTCTAGCAAGATTGAATGAAAAAAAGAAATTACAAATTCTAAATATCAAGAATTAATGAGAAAATATCACCACATAAACTAAAAACATACTATGACCATTAAAAGGAAAAATTATGAACAATTTTATGCCACAGACATTAAGTGCATAATTCCTTGAAAAACTTACAAAAACTGGAACAAGAACAATGTAAATATATCTATATTCATTAAAGAAATTAAATTGTAATTAAAAGTTTCTCCACAAAGAAAATATCACTTCAAGATGGTTTCACTGGTGAATATTATCAAACATTTAAGAAAGAAATATCAATTTCAGACCACTCTTTTAAAAAATGGAGGAGGATACAAAACTTGCCAACTCATTCTATGAGGCTTACATAATGCTGACATCAAGATTACAAAATCATATCGGAGACCATATTCTTTATAAGCACAGACTCAATAATAATGATATTAGCAAATAGAATATAAACATAAATAAAAAGGATAATATGTCACAAATGAATAGGATTAATTTTAGGAATCCAAGATTGACTTAATTTTGAGACTCAAAGAACACAAGTCATCAGAGTAACATACTAAAGGAGAATAATTATATAATCACTATAATAGATATAGAACAAAATTTGACACAGTTTTACTACCCATATATGGTAAAAGTACTCACAAACTTGGAAGCAAATTTCTCAACTTAATAGAGCATCTAAGGAAGACCTATAGATAATAAGATACCTAACTTTGAAATACTGAATAATTTCTACCTAATATTAGGGTAACACAAAGATGACAATTCTTATAACTTCTACTCAAAATTATACTGGACAGTCTAGCCACTGTAATTAGGTGAGAGGAAAATATAAATCATAAAAATTGAACATAAAAATGTAAGCTTCTTTTGTTGGTACAAAGGAAGACATACAGAGCAATGGAGCTAAGCATATCTAAAAACATATCCCAATTTATGACCAAGTTGTCACTGTAACACAATGGGGAAAGGTTTATCTCTTCAATAAATTATGCTACAGCAATTGGCTAACATATGGGGAGAAAACAAGCTTTGACTCCTTCCTTACACACAAAATTTAATTTCACGTGGCTTCTAGATATAAATATTAAAAGAATAAGGATTTTACAATAAATGTTGGCAAGAATGTGAAAAAGGAATCCTCCTACATAGCTGTTAGAACGCAAACTGCTACAGCCACTATAGAAAACAGTATGGAGATTCCTCAAAAACTAAAATAGAGTTAGCATATAATCCAGCAATCCCACACCTGGGATTTGTCCAGGGAAAATCATAATTCAAAAGATATATGCACCCCAATGTTCAGTGCAGCACAATTTACAATAATCAAAACATGGAAGTAACTAAATGCCCATCAACAGATGAATGAATAAAGAAACCGTGGCATATTTATACAATGGAATATTAGGCATAAAAAATGAAACTATGCTATTTGCAATATCATGGATGGACCTAGAGATTATGTTAAGTGAAGTAAATCAGAGGAAAACAAATATCATATGATGTCACTTATATGTGAAATCTAAACACAAATGAACTTATTTACAAAACAGAAACAGACTCACAGACATAAAAAATTACTGGGTACCAAAATGGAAAAGAGTGGGGAAGGGATAAATTAGGAGTTGGGGATTAACAGACACAAACTACTTATATATAATAAAGATAAACAACAAGGCCCTACTACACAGCACAATAAACAATATTCAGTGTCTTGTAATAACCTATAATGAAACAGAAAATGAGAAAGAACATGCATATTAAAACAACATTCAAAAACTAAGATCAAGATATCTGGTCCCATCACTTCATGGCAAATAGATGGGGAAACAATGGAAACAGTGACAGACTTTATATTCCTGGGCTCCAAAATCACTGTGGACAGTGACTGCAGCTATGAAATTAAAAATACTTGCTCCTTGGAAGAAAAGTAATGAAAAAACCTAGAGAGCATATGAAAAAGCAGAGACATTACTTTGCCAACAAAGGTCCTCATCATCAAAGCTATGGTTTTTCTAGTAGTCATGTGCGGTTGTGAGAGTTGGACTATAAAGAAAGCTGAGCGCTGAAGAATTGATGCTTTTGAACTGCGGTGTTGGAGACAACTCTTGAGAGTCCCTTGGACTGCAAGGAGATCCAATGAGTCCATCCTAAAGGAAATCAGTCCTGAATATTCACTGGAAGGACTGATGCTGAAGCTGAAGCTCCAATACTTTGGCCACCTGATGCGAAGAGCCAAGTCACTGGAAAAGACCCTGCTGCTGGGAAAGATTGAGGGCAGGAGGAGAAGGGGGATGACAGAGGATGAGATGGTTGGATGGTATCACTGACTCAATGGACATAAGTTTGAGAAAATTCCGGGAGATAGTGAAGGACAGAAAAGCCTGGTGTGCTGCTGTCTATGGGGTCGCAAAGAGCTGGACATGACTCAGCGACTGAGCATCAACATAACTGAATTGCTCTGGCTGTACACCTAAAACTAACACAGCACTGTAAATCAACGCTACTTCACCATGGTGGCCCAGTGGTTAGAATTCCACCCTCCAATGCAGGGGAGGTGGGTTGAATCCCTGTTGGGGCTACTAAGATCCCAAATACCTTGGGGTAACTAAGCCCACACACAAGTACTATCCCACTTGCACTGGAGCTCATCACCACAACTAGAGAAGCCAGCACGCCACAGAGAAGATCCTGCATGCTGCAACTGAGACCCAATGCAGCCAGATTTTTTTTTTTTTTTAAGAAGAGTAAAAATGTTAGGAGATAACAGAGTATCTTCATGAATTTCAGTTAGGCACAAATTTCCTAAACGGGAGGAAAAGACACTAACTGTAAGTAAAAGATTGGTAAATTGGAATTAAAAATATAAAACACCTGTTTATCAAAATAAGCCATTAAGGAATAAAAAGCCAGAAAGAGAAGGAAGCCTTTAAAATGCATATACAGACAAAGAATCTACAATAAATAAATTCCTACAAGTGAACAAGAAAAAAAGAAAAACAGGTAACTAAATTAATAATAAGGAAAAAGACTTAGGTACCTCAAAAGCATATTTAAATGACAATGGACAGTGGACAACAAAAACCCCTTCACAATATCAACTGCTGCAAAGATGTGGAGCATCTAGAACTCTACTCCGTTAAGTGTAAAATTAGTTTAATCACTCTGGGAAACTGTTGGGCAATACTTTTATTTTTTTAACTATTTATTTTGTATTGGGGTACAGCCCATTAACAATGCTGTGATAGTTTCAGGCGAACAGCGAACGGTCTTAGCCATATATATACCTGTATCCATGCTCCCCCAACCCCTCCCTTCCAGGCTGCAGCAAAACATTGAGTTTCATGCACTGTACAGTAGGTCCTTGTTGGTTATCCACTTTAAATAGAAGAGTGTGTACATGTCCATCCCAAACTTCCTATCCCTCCCCCAGTCCTTTCCCCTGGCAGCCATAAATTCATTTTTTAAGTCCGAGTCGCCTTCTGTTTTGTACGTACGTTCATTTGTGTCATTTCTGTTTAGAGTCCACATATAGGGGATGTCACACAATATTTCTCCTTCATTGGCTGACTGACTTCACTCAGTGTGACACTTTCTAGGCCCATCCACGTTGCTGCAAATTGCTCATTCGAGGATCCTGTGATCTATCGATTCCATTCCTAGCATTATCCAATAGGCAAAGACACAGGTGTAGGTGTTCCTGGCCAGTACCAGGAGGAGGGGGAAGTAAGGGAAGATGCCTAGTGCTCGCTCACTCCCAGGGTCAGAAAAGTGCCAGTGTGATCTTGACCAGTGAGTGCCTCCTTAAATTTTGCATTCCAAACACCTTTCTTGCCTCACCTACTGTCATCTCTGGTCTTGGCATCAGTGCTCATAAAAGTCAAAACACGCAAATATCCATCAACTGTAGGACAAGTTAAGTAAACTCTTATTTGTAAAATTCACCACATAGCAGTGAAAAGAATGAACTGGTAATATGCAGTAACATGTATCAGTTTCACAAACAATATGGAGCCTAAGAAGTCTTCCACAAAATAGTACATGGTTCCATTCAAAAAGTTCAAAAAAAAAAAAAAAAGGCAAAGTTGATCGATGATCATAGGGGTTAGGATAGTAACTAATTTCAGAGGGGAGAATAATTATGAGGGTACCCAAGAGAGGTTTCTAGAGTCCTGGTAAAAGTCTATCCCTTGATTGGGGTAGCAATTACATGGGCAAACATCAGTTGTGATGGACATAATCATTATATGCATATTATCTATCCTTATATGTCACTTATGATTTTCTCACCTCTCTGTGTGTTATTTGGTTAAAATGCTAACTAAAAATTAAAAACACAATGGAAATGAATGTCTATATTTGTATACCTATATTTTGAAGAAACGGAGGATGGGAACCATAGAGGGGAAATGGGTAACAGGGGCTTCCTCGTATCTATCATGCTTCACTTATTTTAAATTATACTGAAACAAATATGGCAAAGTGATAGAATATGATAGAGGTGAGCAATGGGTACATAGTTCATTGCATTACTCTTAAGTTTTCTCTTTCAAATGTTTTATACTTTAAAAACATAAATAAATCAGCAATGTGGATTATCTGAAGCTGGAATCTGATCCATTGAGAGGATGGGATGATTCAACCTACATTATTATCAACACCTCTTACAAAATACTATACATCTTTGCCTTTCCCAGTAGACATCTCATTTCACTCCTTGCCAAGGTAAAATACGCTGTTTGCAACAAGCCCTTCAATCTCATTCAAGAAAATATCACAAAATGAGGAGAGCTTGTTTTCAGCTTTACTTCATTATGATAGGCTTTGAAATTGAAGCTTCATAAAGAATATCTTGCCCTTCTTGTGTCTACAGCAAAGTCTGATGCCCCTGAAAAAAAATTACAAGTGGTTCTGTTCACCTCTCACTGATCCCAAATCATAGAAAAGATACTAAATAAGATTAACTTTACACCCACAAGGCCTTCTGTGTGACCGACTTGAAACTGCAGATGAAAAGCTGAAAGAGTTGATTTTTCATTCTTCCTTTCTGCCTGTTAAGCTCAGTTGTCCAAAAAAGTATCAGAGGTGTTAGGACTTTCACTGCACTTCAGTTAGCTATGGCTTATCTCCACTTAAGAAATCGCTTCCACCCTTATATTAGAGAGAGACTGGCAGGAAATACTCCCCATGTCCTGGCTGAGAGTGGAAGATCCTAAGACAGGCTGGGTGAGTAAGCTCTCTGTAGACTTGTTCCTGATTTCCATTGATTGCAATCCTCTCCCAGCTCTAGGTCAGTTTTTTAAATGGGATGGGGGAGCAGGTAGGAGTAGAGGAGGACCTCAAAGACAGATCCAAGGAGACATGGTAGTAAATTGACTATATGGAAAGACCAAGGTAGGTATGATACAGTGCAAAGAACAATGGGTTTAAAGTCTGACATACTGGGCTGAGCAACCTTAAACAAGTTATTATAACCTGAGTCCTATCCCTCTCTGCAAAATGACCAAGGTAGTACCTCTCTCTCTCAGGAGTTTTGTGTGATTTGCAAGCTGTGAAATGTTGAAAATATTACATGGGTAGTAAAAGAAAATGCCTATCTTTGACTCACCTCCTAGTCCAAACCCTTGAAAGCACTGTCTAATCAATCTTTAAGTCAGGTTTCATTCTTTTTCCTGTATGCTCAGTCATTACACATACATTTCATTTCTTCCACTTCCTTTTACATTTCCTCAACAGGCTGTTTAATATCTTCATAACACACTATGAAGTATCAAGGCATTTTAGCTTTTGGGCTTTTGAGATTTTCAGTTTTGATGTGTCCACATTCTATCTTTTAGTTGAAATGAACATGTGCCATTCACAAGCAGATCACCAGATGATAAACACCTCTCAAAAGGCACATTAAAAAACAAAAACAAAAAACCCCACAATAGGTAGAAGGAAAGAAATCAGAAAAATCTGAGCAGAAAGAAATGAAAAAGAAATGAAAAAAAAACAATAATAAATATTAATAAAACTAAAAGCTGGTTCTTTGAGCAGATAAACAAAACTGACAAACTTTTAGCCAGATTCATCAAGAAAAAAGAGAAAAATCAAGTCAACAAAATTAGAAATGAAAAAGTAGAGGTTACAAAAGACAATGTAGAAATACAAAGGATTATAAGAGACTATTATGAACAACTATATGGCAATAAAATGGATAACCTGGAAGAAATGGACAGATTCTTAGAAAAGTTCAATCTTCCAAGGCTTAGCCAGGAAGAAATAGAAATTATGAGCAACCCAATGACAAACAATGAAATTGAAGCTGCGATCAAGCATCTTCCAAAAAACAAACTCCCAGGACCAGATGGCTTTACAGGAGAATTCTATCAAACATTTAGAGAAGAGATAATGCCTATCCTTCTAAAACTCTTTCAAAAAATTGCAGAGGAAGGAACACTTCCAAACTCATTCTATGAGGCCACCATCATTGATACCAAAACCAGACAAAGACAACACAAAAAAGAAAACTACAGGCCAATATCACTGATGAACATAGATGCAAAAATCCTCAACAAAATCTGAGCAAACAAAATTCAGCAACACATCAAAAAGCTCAAACACTATGATCAAGTTGGGTTTATTCCAGGGATGTAAATATTCTTCAGTTAAGCTCAATATTCTTCAATATATGCAAATCAATCAATGTGATATATCATATCAACAAATTGAAAGATAAGAGCCATATGATCATCTCAATAGATGCAGAAAAGCCTTTGACAAAATTCAGCACCCATTTATGATTAAATCTTTTCAAAAAATGGGCATAGAAGGAACCTACCTCAACATAATAAAGGCCATATATGACAAGCTCACAGCAAACACTATTCTCAATGGTGAAAAACTGAACGCATTCCCCTAAGATCAAGAACAAGACATGGGTGTCCCACTTCACCACTATTATTCAACATAGTTCTGGAAGTTCTAGCTATAGAAATCAGAGAAGAAAAAGAAGTAAAAGAATCCAGATCAGAAAAGAAGTTAAAGCTCTCACTGTTTGCAGATGACATGATACTGGACATAGAAAACCCTAAAGATACTATCAGAAAATTACTAGACCTAATCAGTGAATTTAGCAAAGTTGCAGGATACAAAATAAGTACACAGAAATCACTTGCATTTTTATATACTAACAATGAAAAAGCAGAAAGAGAAATTAAGGAATAAATCCCATTCATCATTGCAACAAAAAGAAATAAATATCTAGGAATAAACTTACCTAAAAAGACAAAAGAACTGTACACAGAAAATTATAAGACACTGATGAAAGAAATCAAAGGCAACATAAACATATGGAGAGAGATTCCATGTTTCTGGGCAGGAAGAATCAATATTGTGAAAATGACTCTACTACCAAATGCAATCTACAAATTCAGTGTGATCCCTATCAAATTGCCAATGGCATTTTTTACAGAACTAGAACAAAAAACTTCACAATTCATATAGAACTAATCTCAAAGATATATAAGCAACTTATGCAGCTCAACTCCAGAAAAATAAATGATCCAATAAAAAAATGGGCCAAAGAACTAAATAGGCATTTCTCCAAAGAAGACATACGGATGGCTAACAAACACATGAAAAGATGCTCAACATCACTCATTATCAGAGAAATGCAAATCAAGACCACAATGAGGTATCATTTCACACCAGTCAGAATGGCTGCGATCCAAAAGTCTACAAGCAATAAATGCTGGAGAGGGTGTGGAGAAAAGGGAACCCTCTTACACTGCTGGTGGGAATGCAAACTAGTACAGCCATTATGGAAAACAGTGTGGAGATTCCTTAAAAATTGCAAATAGAACTGCCTTATGACCCAGCAATCCCACTGCTGGGCATACACACTGAGGAAACCAGAATTGAAAGAGACACATGTACCCCAATGTTCATTGCAGCACTGTTTATAGTAGCCAGGACATGGAAGCAACCTAGATGTCCATCAGCAGATGAATGGATAAGAAAGCTGTGGTTCATATACACTATGGAATACTACTCAGCCCTTAAAAAGAATAAATTTGACTCAGTTCTAATGAGATGGATGAAATTGGAACCGATTATACAGAGTGAAGTAAGCCAGAAAGAAAAACACCGATACAGTATACTGACACATATATATGGAATTTAGAAGACAGTAATGATGACCCTATATGTGAGACAACAAAGAGACACAGAGGTATAGAGTGGACTTTTGGACTCTGAGGGAGAGGGAAAGGGTGGGATGGTTTGGGAGAATGGCAGTGAAGCATGTGTATTTTCCTGTAAGAAATGAAGCGCTAATCTATGTTTGGTGTAGGATGCAGGATGCATGGGGCTGATGCACAGAATGATTCAGGTAGAGGATGTGGGGTGGGAGGTGGGAGGGGGCTTCGGCATTGGGCGATTGTGTTCACCTATGGCTGATTTGTGTCAATGTATGGCAAAACAAATACAGTATTGTAATTTAAAAAATAAATAAATTTAATTTAAAAAAAAAAAAAAAGAAACACAAAAGACCCTGAACAGCCAAAGCAGTTCGGAGAAAGAAGACTGGAACTGGAGGAATCCACCTTCCTGAATTCAGATTATACTACAAAGCTATAGTCATTAAGACAGTATGGTACTGGCACAAAAACAGAAATATAGACCAGTGGAACAATATAGAAAGCCCAGAAATAAACCCATACACCTATGGGTATCTTATTTTTCACAAAGGAGGCAAGAATATACAATGGGGCAAAGACAACCTCTTCAACAAATGGTGCTGGGAAAATTGGACAGCTACATGTAAAAGAATGAAATTAGAACACTTCCTAACACCATATACAAAGATAAACTGAAAATGGATTAAAGATTTAAATGTAAGACCAAAAACTAAAACTCTTAGAGGAAAACATAGGCAGAAAACTCAGTGACATAAATCAAAGCAAGATCCTCTATGACCCACCTCCTAGAGTAATGGAAATAGAAACAGAAGTAAACAAGTGGGACCGGATTAAACTGAGAAGCTTTTTCACAGCAAAGGAAACTGTAAGCACGGTGAAAAGACAACCCTCAGAATGGGAGAAAATAATAGCAAATGAAACAACTGACAAAGGATTAATTTCCAAATATACAAGCAGCTCATACAACTAAATGCCAGAAAAACAAACAACTCAATCAAAAAGGCGGGAAAAGACTTAAACAGACATTTCTCCAAAGACATACAGACAGCTAACAAACCCATGAAAATATGTTCAACATTGCTCATTATTAGTTAGTTAGTTCAGTCACTCACTATTAGAGAAATAAATCAAAACCACAATGAGATATCACCTCACACTGGTCAGCATGGCCATCATCAAAAAGTCTACAAACAATAAATGCTGGAGAAGGTGTGGAGAAAAGGGCATGCTCCTGCACTGTTGGTGGGAATATAAATTGATACAGCCACTATGGAAGACATTATGGAAATTCCTTAAATAAAACTAGGAATAAAACCACCATTATGACCCAGCAATCCCACTCCTAGGTATATACCCTGAGGAAACCAAAATTGAAAAAGACACATGTATACCACAGTTCATTGCAGCACTATTTACAAAAGCTAGAACATGGAAGCAACCTAGATGTCCACTGGCAGGTGAATGGATAAAGAAGTTGTGGAACATATGCACAATGGAATATTACTCAGCCATAAAAAGGAATGCGTTTGGGTCAGTTCTGATGAGGTGGATGAACCTAGATTCTATTATACAGAGTTAAGTGAGTCAGAAAGAGAAGGATAAATATCATATTCTAATGCACATATATGGAATCTAGAAAAATGGTTCTGAAGAATTTATTTACAGGGCAGCAATGGAGAAACAGACATAGAGAACAGACTTATGGACATAGGGATGGGTGGAGAAGAGGATGGAATATATAGAAAGAGTAACATGTAAACTTACATTACCATATGTAAAATAGATAGCCAAACAGGGGCTCTGTATCAACCTAGAGAGGTGGGCTGGGGAGGGAGATGGGAGGGAGGTTCCAGAGGGAGGGGACATATGTATACCTATGTCTGATTTATGTTGAGATTTGACATAAAACAACAAATTCTGTAAAGTAATTATCCTTTAATAAAAAAATAAAATGAAAAACAAAATTGTTTTTAAAGACACATTAGCCAGCCTTTACTGAGTCACACAGTCATACCATTCATCCAGATGGTGTCAGGAAGGGTCAAGTTTTTGAACGGAAGTAATTATGAATCATCAGTAATTAAATATCTCCTAACCCTAAGGCTATGTCACAGCCTATGCCAGACTGCATGCTTTGGAACATCATTACAGTAAAAATGACAAATTTTATTAGCTTCTTTTTACAAAATAGCATAGCGTTTCAATTGGCAGATTGATGTTTCCTGTTTCACCTAATTTGGAGGGCTTTGCATTTTTTAAGAAAATGTGTCTGTGTTGAAAAAGAGATATTCTCTTTCATATCATATTTCTACTGACTTTCAGTTCAAGCTCCCTCTCCCCACAAGGTAGGAATGTTGGGGTATCCGTTCCATTCTTCTCTTTGCACTCTTTTACTCAGTCCTTACCAAGGAAGAAAAGTCACTGATCTAATTTTTTAGAGCACCCCACTTCACTCATTGGCATGATCGCCACTTTGGCCATTTTAACCCTTTCTGTCTTCCTTTATCTTCTTGTAATCAATGAGGTGGGATGGATGACTCATTTCAGACCATCACTGCAGGCTGGATTGTTATCAACTCAGCAGGGAAGAAAAGAAAGTCATTTGAATTCAGCCTTCTGCCTTGCCTTCAGTCCAGTTTTACCAGCCATCCTTGCAGTCAGAATTACAGGGTACTTGTGTTCCATTAATCTAGAGACACTTTGCATGTTCTCATCCTAAGGATATCTAAAGGGCATCTATTTCACCCCGATGAAGGTCATGAGTATGTGCCTTGTAACTGTGAGAAACAAATGTAGGCTCAAGCAGTCTATACCACTGGGTCAATCCCATCTTGCATTGGGCAATGTTCTTGGATAATGCAGCAATAGGATTTCATTCAGTTTAGCTGTCCTCCAGAAGCATCTCTTGAAGAAAAGTTCAATTCCACCTTTTGGTTGGCATAGCTGAATGTGATCAGGCCTCCCTACCAGTCTACAAAATCCCATTCTGAGGAAATCTGAGGAATAGAATAGAATTGCTACCATTTAGGTCAGAACCCATAATCACCATAAGACAGAATTCAACCTCAGGTTATAGTGGAGGGTCAGAATCAGGCCATAACCACGATTAGCCAGCTACAGGATAACCTCTGACCCACCACCACAGGTCATAAGGGCTTGTCATTGTGGAACTTTCAAGATGACAGAAGCCATCGCTCAATGAGCACAGAGCTAGGGAACCAGCTAGGGAAGCAGAGTCTGAAGTTTCTCTGCTTTTCATCATGGGAAGAAGTCTGAAAGGAGAATCCTGAGCCGAAGGTCAGGATGACTATCACTGTCAAGTGACACCTAAACATTCTAGGTGACAAGACAGACTGTGAAAACATTTTCTTGACATTTTCCTATAGAGCAGGATATTTGAAAAAAGAATGAGGAATAAGCATGTGTTTCAGTATCCTTCGCTCCCCCTCTCCATATGGAAAAAGAACTGATTTCCATAAAAGGTATACATCTGATGTTCTGGCAGGACATCAATTTCACTGTTCTCTTGGTGCAAGAGATAATTGATCATAACATCTGCATTCCTTCATGCAAATTTATGACTGAGTTTCCAACAGTTTTCAACAATCTACTGTTACAAATGGACAGTGCCCAAAGAATATTCTATGAAATATTCTTCCCCTAGAGATGCTCTTTTCTTTGAGATGAAGGGATAACTTGTGATGGTAATAGGTAAAGAAAGCAAAGTAACAAGTGCTTCCAGAGATTCACAAAGCTTGTTAATATATCAAAGGCTCTGAAAAATCCACGAAAAAGACAGACCAACCAACCAACCTCTGATTAGCATTTTCTTCCTAAACCCGAGTGCCCATAAATCTTCCTTTTCCATGTAACAGATCGGACATTCAGAAGGACAGATATCAGAAAGCTCTATCCTGTCTGGAAGTATGTGCAGGAGGCTTGATTCTCATTTTCTTTCTCCAGTGCTGCTGAGGAAAGAAGATAAATGAAGGACCTCTGCTACAGGCACATTTGAGTGGCTCACAGTATTGCTGACATATAGGAAGAAGTGTGTTTATGGTTGAGAAGCCAAACACACCAGAAGGCTACAGCACATACCTAGATGAAGCCTACTTCATCTGTTTATGATGGAACAGCTCGCAGTCTGAACCCCACACATGCAAGTGAATGAATCCTTTTTCACATCCCTCAGGCCCATTGGAAAGACTTGGCCATGTCCTGCTTGATGACACAAGCAAGGCACGCTTTCTGGAGGATCACTGGCCCATCAATACCTTCTCAGCTGGACATTTAGAGCCCAGGGGTGTGAAGGACCTGTGATTCAGGCAAGTCTCAGAGATGAAGTGCAAGAAAAGAAGTGAAAACTGCAGGGAATCGGGATGATCAACCCCTGACTTAAATGCTACTGTGCTTAGTTAAAAGGCATCCCGGCATTTGGAGGTAAAGCAGTAATTTCCCATTGCTCGTAATTCTGTGAGTTGTGAGTTGGCTGGTCCCAGCCCACAAGTCTTCTGTTCCGGGTTGTGTAGCTGAGGCTATTCACGTGGCTGCATTTGACTGGGGGCTCACCTTGGGGGTATGTAAGGTACCCCTGATCCTTCAGGGTCTCTCACACTATTCCATAGTCTAGTCTGGACTCTCTCACAGCAAGGCAACTGGGCTCCAAGAGAAGGAGAGCTCCTGGTTCTCTTAGTGTTCTCAGCTCCGAAATCCCAGAACATCATTTGTGAAATGTTATATTGGTCAAGGCAAGTTCCAAGGCCAGCCCAGATTCAACTGTCCAGACTTGATATGAGAAAAGCATTCGCAGAGGGAGACAGGAGGGCTGTAGATGGTTATCTTTGGAGACTATCTACTACAACACCTAACATTTCATGTTTCACAACTTCAGTGGTTAAACAGGCAAAAATATTGAGAGGGATGCCATTCCCTTCTCCGGGGATCTTCCTGATCCAGGGATCGAACGCACAACCTCTGCATTAGCAGGTGGGTTCTTTACCACTGAGCCACCAGGGAAGCCCAGAGAGGAAAAATGCCACCATCATTTTTGATAAAGCAGCAAATTCAAAATGCAGTATCTTTTATCCAGACCTTTTAAAAGATTAGGGAAGCCATTACAGACCCTGACAGTTGGCTCCAATTAGAGCAAACTAAATGAGCCCTTAACTCATTCCAGCCTATCATTTTTGAATGGTAAATCTTTCTAGGAGGTGACTAGAATAATCCTGGACTAACATGATGTCCCTTTATGGAGATATTATAACCCCTGGCTACTCAGTGACTTATAAATAATTAAACTTCTAATTCTGTTCATTTTTTCATTCCTCACTCACAATCCTTCCTGAGAATTAAGCAAGGATCCTTCTTATCAGCAACCCAACTGATCTCTGACCTGGGATTTAGCCATATCCAGGAAAGAAAAGCTAAACATTTATTTAACAGTATTATCACCCTCCCTTAAAAGCACCAGCTTTTCTTTTTGCCTCATTCACCACTTGAAACACGTGGGAAAGCTGAGTGGGCTGGGCAGCTGCTTATGTAGTACATTCTGAGGGACACTCAAATGGGGCCCTGTCCAAAAATAATCCTCCCAGCTGCCATGACATGATGCCTGAAATTCCACCGATATTCATTTCATTCACTTATGGTGTTGGTTCTGCTGGGATTCAAGGACAGAATGCAAAGATCCCAGCATATGGGAACACATGGGGTCAACATCACAATTAGCTTCCCAACCTGGGGTGAATGACTTAACACAGGTCTTTGGACCAGTGAGGGAAGACCAAGCATGGTCCGTGAAGGCCAGAAAGGTGGAGGTGTCTCCTGGAGACAGGTTGTATGTTCCTGGAGGTCTGGGCACCCCAAAGGCAGAAAAAGGTAAGGAAACAGGCCACACCTCTCCAGTTCACAATGTTCTGAAGGTTGTTTGCTGGAGCGAAAAAAGGCACAGGAGAGAAAAGAGTGAGACAGGTCAACAGGACGTATTCTGAATATATTCTCCCAAAGTTTCCATTTCAAGAATTTTCAAGCTAACACTTTTCATCATGATTATTAATATCAGGACAAAAAGACATCGTGTGCATAGCAGAGTTAAATGAGAGGCCTGTGAATTAAGCTTTACCAGAAGGCAATGGCACCCCCACTCCAGCACTCTTGCCTGAAAAATCCCATGGACAGAGGAGCCTGGTGGGCTGCAGAGTCAGACATGACTGAGCGACTTCACTTTCACTTTCATGCATTGGAGAAGGAAATGGCAACACACTCCAGTGTTCTTGCCTGGAGAATCCCAGGGACGGGGGAGCCTGGTGGGCTGCCGTCTATGGGGTTGCACAGAGTCAGACACGACTGAAGCAATTTAGCAACAGCAGCAGATTATAAACCAAAAATAGCTGATACTTGTAGTGTACTGTCCATGAGTCAGATGATATTTGGAGAACTTGACATATTTCGGTTTGTTTGGTCATCACAGAAGTCCTGGGATGTAGGTGCTTTCATAATCCCTATTTTAGAGATGGGGAAACTGAGGCCAGAAAGGTGGATTAACTAATCAATGCTGAAGTCAGAATTTGAAGCCAGGCAGTCTGACGACCAGAACTCAAGGCCTCCAGCGTTTATCATCACGCTGTGATGCTCTTTAGGGACCCTTCCATACCCAGGGCTCACACATGCAGAGAACATGCTGTAAGGTTAAGATTCTATTTCCAGCACTGGCAAAGAAAATTCTGAATCTGGAGGCAATTATTTCTTATTGCCTTTACTACTGGTGTTAGAATTTTGATACCATGGCCTTCACATTTATAAAATAAAATGCAGTATTTAAATATTATGTTTCCTTCAAAATAATATATGGAAACTAATGTTTATTCAAAGTGACCCAAAAGTTATGGTCAGGCAGGCAGGAGTAAAAAAGTGCTAGAAAAACAAGTCTCTATGTCTAGCAAGCACTATTTCTTTCTTTCTTTCTTTCTTTTTTATTTATTGGAAGTGCTGTTTCTTCCCTTATTTTCTTAAACCAATGGCTATGTCACAAAGTTGGACTGCCTGAGCCCCAGGCATACTTATAACACCCCGTGCACCTCAGGAGGTGGGATTCTGAGCAGGCTGACCCTGCCCAGCGGGTCACGGGGCCTCTGTAAGAGCCAGAGCAATTAAGCACTGCCCCAAATGCAGACCAGTTCTGAAAACACGCCTTTCTCTGTTCCTTGTTGGTTTAGTCAACTATCAATTCCAGAGATGATGTTTAATTCTCCTCCGCCCATATTCTCTCCTACTCCCCTTGCTTTCTTCCCCTATCTTATTGCTGTTGCTGTTCACTTGCTCAGTTCTTTGCGACCCCATAGACTGCCGCACACCAGGCCTCCCTGCCCCTTACTATCTCCCGGAGTTTGCCCTAACCTTATAAACACACAAAAGTTCTCCTTCTCAAATGGTTGAAGGGATTAAAGAAGGAGTCATTTTGCTGAGGTGAGAGAGGAGCTCAAAGCTGCAAGTGAAATTGCTTTCATAGACTACCATTAAGTGATCTAGACACTTAGACTCATTTAACAGAAATTGAAGTTAGGTTACAACCAGAAAAGACAAAAGCATGGCAAATCTACCATCATGAATTTCTAACAGGAAATTCTGAATACTTGAAAGCACTAAGTCCGTTTAGGAGGCTTGCTTCCTGAAAAGCAACTGTAGTATTCAGTGTTGAAGAATCTAGTGAGATAACTCCCTGCCCTGCACTCTGGCTTTGAGATAATCAAAGTGAATCATACATTAGGAATGAGAAATGGAGTTTCCAAAAGGACCCACTGAAAATGCAATTCATCCAGAGGTGGCAAAATCACCTCCACCTCCTGTACCATCTCCCCCTAGCGGTGCTCAGCCCGGCTGAGTACCACGCTCCTCCCACTGCCAGGCAATTGGAAATACTTGAAATTTCATTAGTAGTCACAATGATTGAGAGGCACTGCTGGCATTTAATGAATGGCAGGCAGTGGTGCTAAATGTCCTGCAGTGTACCCCAGAAGGTGCTGCACTGTGCAGAATTTCCTAACTGAAATAGCACAACAGCATCCATCCTGGATACCCCTACATCAGACAGCTGCCACACCATCTCTCGGAGCCTCCAATTTCCAACCTGTCCACTTGTCTGGAATTAACAAATTAGCTCTTGTGCTTAGAAGGCATTGTCTCTCCTAATTTTTTAATGAAGAGGAAAGGCTATAATTCACCTCTACCCTGTCCTGTTGAAAGAGATTAAAGAGATTACTTAAGTGATATGTACATCTAATGGCTGGATAATAATAGGAGAAAATTCCCCTTTAAGTACAAGTAAGATCTGTGGAGCTCTGTGACACAGGAGGGCATCCAGTGGTTGGATTTGGGAAAGGGGTAGTGGTTTTGATGAAAAACAAAGATGTGAGCCAAAGTAGATATACTACAGTATGTCTTTCCTTCCCAACTTCCCTTTCTCCTCAAATAGTCTCTGAGTGGCCACTAGCTGTAGGCATTGTATGATGCGCTGTGAAACAACAGTGAGCAGGAAGTGACATAGTCCTTCAGGGAGACTAACCTTAATAAAGTAACCACACAAATAAGCCAGTGAATGAGGTCTCAAGTGATCATCAAGGATTGCCAGTTGCATTGCCTCTAGATGCAAAGAGCACCAAACGAGTATGACCTGGGTCATATAGTTTCTGGGTTCTGTTATCAGCAAATTAGTTGGACCAGTGACCAAACTTTGATAGACTTGGTTTCTCCTTGGTATACAAATGCACATTGCATTGGACAACAATGTGAGTTCTAGTGGCTAAGAGAGCACTTTGTCCAGTTTTCAGGTTTTAAGCATGACTCATTTCAGTTCAGGATGGTGACCCTGCTTCCTGATACAGTCTTAATGACTTCCTCCCACAGAGAGGCATAGTGCTATCGGCAACACAGCCTTGAGATTCCTTGTGGGGCTTTCAAGAACAGTCAGCATCATCAAACTTATTCCACGAATGCTTATAGAATGCCAGCTCTGAGCCTTGTTCTGCACAAAGGTCAAGTACATAAAGATGAGTAAGCAACAGTCCTTGCCCTTGATGAGCTCCAGCTGGAGAGGAAGACATGATCATACAATGTGATGTATCGCATGAACGCAATGGCCAAGTGTCACGGGATCACAGAGGAAGACTGCTCACTCTTGTGTTGTGTTCTGAGGTAACTCAAAGCAAAATGACTGGAGATGGAGCACTTGACTCCCAGCCCTTCCTGGTAGAGACATTTGCTCTTTGCTTTGGATAAACTTACTCCTTGGAAGAAAAGTTATGACCAACCTAGACAGCATATTCAAAAGCAGAGACATTACTTTGCTGACTAAGGTCCGTCTAGTCAAGGCTATGGTTTTTCCTGTGGTCATGTATGGATGTGAGAGTTGGACTGTGAAGAAGGCTGAGCGCCGAAGAATTGATGCTTTTGAACTGTGGTGTTGAAGAAGACTCTTGAGAGTCCCTTGGACTACAAGGAGATCCAACCAGTCCATTCTGAAGGAGATCAACCCTGGGATTTCTTTGGAAGGAATGATGCTAAAGCTGAAATGCCAATACTTTGGCCACCTCATGCAAAGAGTTGACTCATTTGAAAAGACTGATGCTGGGAGAGATTGGGGGCAGGAGGAGAAGGGGACGACAGAAGATGAGATGGCTGGATGGCATCATGGACTCGACGAACGTGAATCTGAGTGAACTCCAGGAGTAGGTGATGGACAGGGAGGCCTGGCATGCTGCGATTCACGGGGTCGCAGAGTCAGACATGACTGAGTGACTGAACTGAACTAAACTGAACTGAACTTGGATAAACTATCCCACAGCCAGAAGGTCTCACTTTTTTTTTTTAATTGAGTCTGGATTCTCTACAAAGTTTCTTGTTCAAACCTGAGTGTAAAGTGCTCTTTTAGGACAATTTAACTCATATTCACTGAATGAGGAGTTGGAGATTTTCCTGCATGTACACTGTGGTGATTATGATTTTCTTTTCACAAATTTTATGAAGACTGCCTGCCTTCACTTCCAGAACCCTCCACTCCAGGTGACACGAACTCATCAGTGTAGTTGCCGCTACAGAGAACAAGGAGTTTGGGGATGGCAGAGAACACGAGGCTGTCTTTCCAGGGAGGATGAATTAACAGGGACCCCTCCTCATCCGCAGGTCCCCAAGACACTGAGAGCCTCATCCTGGAGTTGCTACCTTCTAAACACCACTCCAGTCCACCCTCTCCTTTTCCCCTCCATCACCATGCCACCAGCTCCTGCCCCTCCACTCCTGATGTCTCCAGGGCAGGAATGAGGGTCCACCACGTCACCGTGCCCAATCTGTGAACTCCCTCTCTCTCTCTCTCTCTCTCTCTCTCTCTCTCTTTTTTTGGTCAAATTAAGGAAAGTGTTGCCACCTTCCAAAGGTGGAGAAGCTGCTTGGTTGACTTTTCAAAATTGGTCTCCATCTGGAAGCTGCAGGAAGTCAAAGCAAAGGCCTCATCTAGATCTGGGGAAATCTGAACAACTTAAGTACCCACAGTAGCAAAAGCACAAAGAATTCCACAGTGGAAGCTTCTCCCAGGAAGCTAGCATCCAGGTAATGAAGATGAGAAAGAATGAGAGACTACTTTCCCCTAAGGTTTCCTGGGCTTTTTCCCCTCTAACTGCCTCTACCTTCAGTTCATTCACTCAATATCCGGCAGTTCCTGTTTAGGGAGACAAACTCTGGTTCCACAAGGAAAAAGTAGCCCACCAGGTAGCAGTCAGCATCATCAAGATATAAGGCAGAGTACATTTCTCCCTGCCACACCAAACTGAATCAGCTCATATGCTTGTGTCAAAATTTTCTACCAATTTTTGAAGTTACAAATGCCTCTTAGTTTCAGCCTGTTTCTTCCAATTCTCATGCAAGGTATCAAAACTGGAAGCTAAAATAATACCAGTTCTTTCTTCAAAAAAAAAGTACAGTAGATTATGTCAAAGGATGTAGTATTATTTACATACAATATGGTTAAGATATGTATATGTAAAGAATACCCCATCTGAAACATCTGAAGAGAGCATGGGGCAAATTTTAATAAAAGGCACATGTACAAGAAGGGCTTCCCAGGAGGTGCTAGTGGTAAGGAATCCACCTGTCAATGCAGGAGACAAGACAGACTCGGGCCTGACTCCTGGCTCAGGAAAATCCCCTGGAAGCAACCCACTCCAATATCTTTCAGTTGAGAATCTCACAGACAGAGGAGCCTGGCGGGCTACAGTCCACAGAGCTGCAAAGAGCGACACAGCACGCACATAATAAGGAGGCTGAAATGGGAAACCAAAGCTGGTGATAGCATTTTGAAAGTTGGCTTGGTGGCAGGCATTATCAACTACATGTCAGAGATCAAGAATGCAGCACTCAGACACGGAGTGACACCCACTCCACCACGGTTGTCTTCTGGTCAGCCTTTCAAGGTGATTCTTATCTCCCACTGGCAGACCCATGGCTGGTCAAAGCCCCAGTGGCTCTCCTGGAGCAGCACAGAATGACTGTCCAAGCTGAAAGGAGTATATGAGACAACTTCTCCAAACCTGGATATACAATATTACAGTTTTGATACTGATATTTTTAGAGGTCATGGAACCATAGATCAACTTAAAAACATCTGATTATTATCCAGGCATGAGAGACTAGTTTTATCAATACCTATTGTTATTTAGAGGAAATAATCTTTGATAAAGATGTGTGATACATTCAGAGGATGAAGCGTAACTTTTTTGTAGGGTTATTTGTGCTAATATTATGACTTATGGTCTTAAGAGATATACTCCAAGAGCTCACTTCTAACACTGGTGAAGCAAAAGATTCCGTGGTCAGAGAACTAAAGCAATAAAACAGAAATTCACAATGCCGCCATCTCAGGGAATATGATTTTAGAATGGTCTCTCCTCATCCCAGGAACCTCGTCCCAGAGCTGCCGCATCTGAATCCTCCCCCGTTCACCCGCTCCTTCCATTCCCCGTGGCCCTCAGTTACTCATGAAGTAGGCTACTTTGAGAACCAACCCCTGACCTTTCCAATCTTACTTCAACATAACCACCAATTATCTTTGACAAAATCAAATCCAATCATGTATTCTACTGCTATAAATCATTTAATGACTTTCTATCATTAGAAAGAATGACTTTCTAGCTAGAAGTAATAAAATTTGAACTCCTTCGTTTGACAGCAAGGACTTTAACAGCCCAGAGTGTCTTCTCTTCTATATCCCCGTCCTACAGAAACACAGCCCTTTCCCCCACCTGAGCTCACTCCATGCTATAAGCACCCTAACCACTTCCCCTTCCTCAGACAAGCTCTGTGCTTTAGTGCATCTCTGCTTTTCTATATGCCACTTCCTTCGCCAAAATGCTGTTTCCTGCAATCTGCACCTCACTGAAAAGTCAATTCACCTGAAATCTATGGGCAGAGTTAAGTAATAGGCAACTGTCCTCCTTACACAGTGAAAAAGTAATTGTGAATGTGCCCTGTGTGCTGAAAATATGGGAGTGAATAGAAAAAAAGGAAACCCAGATCCTGCCACCATGGTGCTTACCTGAGGGTGCAAAGGTCACAAATATAAAAACTGCTCAAGGCAGTCCAGGGGAGGGGCATGTGAGCTTTCAGAATACATCATACATATAAGTGACTTAGGGAGATTGGGGAAGGCTTCTTTAAATTGGACACATTTCAGTTGAAATCTGATGAGCACACCAAGTAAAGGAGGACAGAGTTCTGCGCACATGAGGGGCATTTAACCCATTCCTATCCTTGAACTTCTTGTTACCATGCTGCAGCGACATCTGTACAGTAATTGAGGGTAAGCATTTAGAAGTTTTTGGAGCAATATGACAGAGTCATTTTATACCTCTTGAATCTAATAAAAAGTGAGGCTTGGATTTTGTGTGTCTTTTTATTTGTTTTACTTTTGTAGTGTTTCCTTTTATTGTCCTCATAAAAATATCAGTCTGTGATGGATTAGATAATTAAAAAAAATACTCCCAGAGAGTTTGAGAAGGGTTGCCCTACTCAGAACGAATGTGTGTGAAAACAACTCACACTAAGCCAAGCAATGGCTCTGGAAGGAGGCCAGATGCCGCCCCTGAGTGGGGTGTGCAGTGGGAAAGGAAGAGAGGCTGGTGATGTGGACCTGGAGAGTCAAGCACACACGTGATGGCTCTAATGATGATTACCGGTGTAACCAACAAGAGAGAGAGGATGGAATCTGAGCAGAAGGGAGGAAGATCCAGGACTAAGCCCTCAGGAGCCTATGCGGGAGACAGAGGAGGAGAAGCCAGCGAGGCTGAGTGGCAGGATGTGTGGGGCCTGCAAAGCCAGGAGATGAGATGCTTTCAAGCAGATGAAGTGGTCAGCAGTGTCAAATCAGCCTAGAGGACAAGTTGACCGAAAAATATCTCCTGGGCAGAGTGACATAGAAGTCACTCTTCAGCAGAGACAATCTGGTGGAGAGATGGGGCAATCTTCAACTAGTTAAGCAACAGGAAAGTCGAGGAAAACGAGAGCAAATTGCAGAGAAGTAAAAAGGGAAGAGATCTGGTAGCTAGACGTAGATGTGGGTGACAAGCATTTATTTTTCGCTTGTTAGGGGTGTTTTGCTGAATTTTTTTTTTTCCTTGAGGTCATTATTTTTTGTTTGTTTTAATAATAGAAATTTGAGCATTTTAATAAAAGACTAGCTCCTATTGAGAGGGAGAGGTTGACTGTAGAAGATGGAGAAAATATAAACCATAGTTTACATTTTCTGGGAAAATGGATGAGATTGGTATCCAAAGCACAAGTAAAGAAAGCAAGCTTAATTCCCCAAAAGACAGGATTCCTAGAAGATCGGCCTGTGACATCTGAGAAGACTGAAAAGGGATGAAAGAAAGGAAAGAGAAATAGGAAGAAAGAAGATCCATCAACAGACTGAATAAAGTGTTTGTGGATCCAGAGAACAGTCATTGTGGGGAGGAGAGAATAAGTCAGCCAGAAAGCAAGAACATCATAATCAGAAAGAACCCTTGATTTAGTGATTTTTGAAGAGGAAGGCCCATAGCATTCCTGCGTTATTGCTCTTTCTTTGATGTTTTACATTTCTTCTTCAAGCTTGTTGTCTTTCGTTTCTTTGAAACTGGAGAAATGCACCTGCCTGACTTCTCTTTTTCTAGGAGGAGCCAATGTAAGGCCGGATGTTCCTCTCTTTGCCTCTATTCCTTTATGTATCGTAGGCACAGATGCCTGCTGGTTCACTGGCCCATGTTTGCTGTGTCTTCTGGTGATTCATCATCTCTGCAGTAATTCCATCCAGGCTAATGATTGCCAAAGCACAGGAGGGGGAAGGGTGAGGAAATCAGCAACCTGAAGCACTTCCAGTTTTGATTTGGGTTTATTTCCAACACGCAACCAGACTGAATGGGTCTTCCACCACGAGCCACATCTCCCCATGGTGCTCACACTCTGAAGAGACAGGAAAGCTCGCAATGTAGTCCTGAGTGTCCCAGAAACTGTTAATCGATGTTGCGACTTCCTCTCACCCTCCTTACATAAGGAACTGCCCTGCCTGAAAGCCTAGTCATAAAGCAATCTACTTCCCCACTCGGTTATAATGTGGAATCAGACATCTCAGAGGATGCTTCTTTTCCACTCCTAGATCTTGTCTGTCTAATCAAAGAATGATTAGATGGGTTGCTGAGGATTATGTCACTTAGTTTTTGAACAGGGATCACAGAATGGCAGCCTACAGATGGGATCCAGCTGGCAGATAATTTGGTTTGGCCCACACAGTGTTTGAAAGACAGGAACATTTCACATACAAATCCATTTTCCAGCGACTTTTTGAAAAACAGATCATCTGGTAGTCCTCAAGGGCAATTTTTCCTCCGTGGCAAAACTGGCTAGCACTGAGCTAAGGCAGTCCTTTCTGTATGGGTGTGCCATTTACTTCCACCCTCCCTATTCCCTGCTGCCTTCGATTCTGCCCTCTTCAGAGGGTTCTGGCCCCCTGGTTTTAGAAGAGCCCTATTGCATTGCTCACTCTGCCAAGAGAATGCACTCAGTTCAGTTCAGTCATTCAGTCATGTATGACTCTTTGTGGCCCCACAGACTGCAGCACACCAGGCATCCTTGTCCATCACTAGCTCCCAGACTTTACTCAAACACATGTCCATTTGAGTCAGTGATGCCATTCAACCATCTAGTCCTCTGTCCTCCCCTTCCCCTCCTGCCTTCAATCTTTCCCAGCATCAGGGCCCTTTTCAATGAGTCAGTTCTTTGCATCAGGTGGCCAAAGTATTGAAGTTTCAGCTTCAACATCCAGTGAATATTCAGGACTGATTTCCTTTAGGATGGACTGGGACTCTCAAGAGTCCAAGGGACTCTCAAGAGTCTTCTCCAACACCACAGTTCAAAAGCATCAATTCTTTGGTGCTCAGCTTTCTTTATAGTCAGTCCAACTCTCACATCCATACATGACTACTGGAAAAACATAGCTCTGACTAGAATGACCTTTGTTGGCAAAGTAACATTCTGCTTTTTAATATGCTATCTAAGTTGGTCATAACTTTTCTTCCAAGGAGCAGGTGTCTTTTAATTTCATGGCTGCATTCACCATCTGCAGTGATTTTGGAGCCCCCCAAATAAAATCTCTCACTGTTTCCATTTTTCCCCATCTATTTCCATGAAGTGATGGGACAGGATGCCATGATCTTGGTTTACTGAATGTCAAATTTTAAGCCAACTTTTTCACTCTCTTCTTTCACTTCCATCAAGAGGCTCTTCAGTTCTTCACTTTCTGCCATAAGTGTGGTATCATATCTGAGGTTATTGATATTTCTCCTGGCAATCTTGATTCCAGCTTGTGCTTCATCTAGCCCAGAGTTTCTCATGATGTACTCTGCATGCAAGTTAAATAAGCAGGGTGACAATATACAGCCTTGATGTACTCCTTTCCCTATTTGGAACCAATCTGTTGTTCCATGTCCAGTTCTAACTGTTCCATGTCCAGTTCTAACCTGCATTCAGATTTCTCAGGCGGCAGGTCAGGTGGTCTGGTATTCCCATCTCTTTAAGAATTTTCCATGGTTTGTTGTGATCCACACAGTCAAAAGTTTTGGCATAGTCAATAAAGCAGAAGTAAATGTTTTTTTCTGGAATTCTCTTGCTTTATTGATGATCCAAAGGATGTTGGCAATTTGATCTCTTGTTCCCCTGCCTTTTCTAATTCCAGCTTGAACATCCGGAAGTTCATATACTGTTGAAGCCTGGCTTGGAGAATTTTGAGCATTACTTTGCTAGTGTGTGAGATGAGTGCAACTGTGCAGTAGTTTGAGAATTCTTGGGCATTGCCTTTCTTTGGGATTGGAATGAAAACTGACCTTTTCCAGTTCTATGGCCACTGCTGAGTTTTCCACTAGTCACAGAAAATATTCTTTTTGACAACACAAGAGATGATTTTCCACTTGGATCTCACCAAATGGTCAATACTGAAATCAAATTGATTACATTCTTTGTAGCTGAAGATGGAGAAGTTGTGTACAGTCAGCAAAAACAAGACCTGGAGCTGACTGTGGCTCAGATCATCAGGTTCTCATAGCAAAATTCAGGCTTAAACTAAAGAAAACCAGGAGAAACACTAGGCCAACCAAGTATGTCTTAAATCAAATCCCATATGAATTCACAGTAGAGGTAAAAATAGATTTAAGGGACTAGGATCTAGTTAACAGTGTGCCTGAAGAACTATGGACAGAGGTCTGTAATATTGTACAGGAGGCAGCAAAAATCATCCCAAAGAGAAGCAAGAAGGCAAAGTGGTTATCTGAGGAGACTTTACAAATAGCGAAAGAATGAAGTGAAAAGCAAGGAGAGAAGGAAAAATACATCCAATTAAACTTAGTTTGACTTCCCTGATGGCTCAGAGGGTAAAGCATCTATCTACAATGCAGGAGACCCAGGTTTGAGCCTTGAGTCAGGAAGATCCCCTGGAGAAGGCAATGGCAACCCACTCCAGCACTCTTACCTGGAAAATCCCATGGATGGAGAAGCCTGGTAGGCTACAGTCCATAGAGTCACAAAGAGTCAGACATGACTGAGTCACTTCACTTTCAAACTTAGTTTTCAAGAATTGCTAGAAGAGACAAGAAGGCCTTTTTCAATGAACAGCGCATAATAATAGAAGAAAACAGCAAAAGCATAAAGACTAGAGACCCCTTCAAGAAAACTGGAAACATTAAGGGAACATTCCACCCAAAGATGGGCACAATAAAGGGTAAAAGACCTAGCAGATGCTGAAGAGTTCAAAATGAGATGGAAAGAACACACTGAAGAAGTATATAAAAAGTATGTTAAAAGATCTTAATGAACTGGATTACTACGATGGTGTGGATAGTCACCCAGAGCCAGACATTCTGGAGTGTGAAGTCAAGTGAGCCTTAAGCAGCACAGCTGTTAATAAAGCTAGTGAATGTGATGAAACTCCAGTAGAACTATTCAGATCCCTAAAGGATAATGCATCAAGATTTTAGATTTATTATGTCAGCAAATCTGGAAGACCAAGGAGTGGCCACAGGACTGGAAAAGGTCAATCTTCATCCCAATTCCCAAGAAGAGTAGTACCAAAAATATGCTAACCAGAGGACAATTGCACTCATCTCCCATGCTAGTAAGGTCATGCTTAAAATCCTGCATGCTAGGCTTCAGCATTTTGTGAACCAAGAGCTTCCAGATGTCCAAGATGGGTTTACAAAAGGAAAAGGAACTAGAGATCAAATTGTCAACATTCTCTGGATTATAAGAAAAGCAAGGGAATTTTAGAAAAAAAAAATCTCTCTCTGTTCACTGACTATACTAAAGCCTTTGACTGTGTGAATCATGACAAACTGGAAAGCTCTGGGAACACCAGATCATCTTACCTGTTTCCTGGAGAAATCTGTGTGCAGGTCAAGAAGCAATAGTTAGAACTCTGTATGGAAAAATTGATTGGTTCAAGAAAGGAGTATGACAGGGCTGTCTGCCATCACCCTGTTTGTTTAACCTATATGCTGAGTACATCATGAGACATGTCAGGCTGGGTGAGTTACAAGTTGGAGTCAAAATAGGTAAGAGAAGCATCAACAACCTCAGATACCAGAGTGGATGATGCCACTCTAATGGCAGAAAGCGAAGAGAAACTAACGATCCTCTTGATGAGAGTGAAGGAAGAAAGAGCCAGCTTAAGGTTAAGTATTAAAAAAACTAAGATCATGGCATCCCACCCACATTGCTGCATGGAAAATAGAAGGGGAAGATGTGGAAGAAGTGACAGATTTCCTCTTACTGAGCTCCAAAATCACTGCAGATGGTTACTGTAGCCATGAAATCAGAAGACAATTGCTTTTGGCAGGAAAACGTTGACAAACCTAGACAGTATGTTGAAAAGCAGAGACATTACTCTGCCAACAAAGATCCATATAGTCAAGGCTATTGTCTTCCCAGTGGTCACGTCTGGTTGTGAGAGCTGGACCGTAAAGAAGACAGGAGGACAAAGAATTGGTACCGTCAAACTGTGGTGTTGGAGAAGAATCCCAAAAGTCCCTTGGACAGCAAGGAGATCAAACCAGTCAATCTTAATCGAGATTGATCCTGAATATTCACTGGAAGCTCTGATGCTGAAGCTCCAGTATTTTGGTCTTCTGACTTTTCACTGGAAAAGCCCCTGATGCTGGAAAAGCTGAGGGCAGAAGAGGACATCAGAGGATGCCCTGAAATGGCTGGACGGCGTCACCAATACAATGAACATGAACTTGGGCAAACTCTAGGAGACAGTGACGGGCAGGGAGGCCTGGCGTGCTGCAGCCCAAGGGGTCGCGAAGAGTCGGACACTACTGAGCAACTGAACAATAACAACAGTTGTATTGCTCTGATATTCCTTCCCCAGGTCCACATTGCATTCTGGTTGGCAGGTCATTTTTCTACCTTAGTTTGAGGGCTGTGACTGGGGATATTTTCCCCTGTCTTTCAAGGTGGATTTTCTTCTTTATTTTTGTTATTTGAATTTTTGCAGTCATTTTTTTCTATTTGTGATTTTTTTATTCCTTCATGTATTTAAACAGAGGACAATACAGTAACATTGCTTCCATATCATAAAAATTTGAAGTCTTTCTTGAGTCAGTCAGTCAGTTGAGTCGCTCAGTCATGTCTCTTTGTGACCCCATGAATCGCAGCACGCCAGGCCTCCCTGTCCATCACCAACTCCCAGAGTTAAATCAGACTCATGTCCATCGAGTCCGTGATGCCATCCAGCCATCTCATCCTCTGTCGTCCCCTTTTTCTCCTGCTCCCAGTCCCTCCCAGCATCAGAGTCTTTTCCAGTGAGTCAACTTTTCACATGAGGTGGCCAAAGTTTCAGCTTTAGCGTCATTCCTTCCAAAGAGCACCCAGGACTGATCTCCTTTAGAATGGACTGGTTGGATCTCCTTGCAGTTCAAGGGACTCTCAAGAGTCTTCTCCAACACCACAGTTCAAAAGCATCAATTCTTCAGCGCTCAGCCTTCTTCACAGTTCAACTCTCACATCCATACCTGACCACTGGAAAACCATAGCCTTGACTAGACGGACCTTTGTTGGCTTTTCAATATGCTATCTAGGTTGGTCATAACTTTCCTTCCAAGGAGTAAGCATCTTTTTATTTCATGGCTGCAATCACCATCTGCAGTGATTTTTGGAGCCCTGAAAAATAAAGTCTGACACTGTTTCCACTGTTTCCCCATCTATTTCCCATGAAGTGATGGGACCAGATGCCATGATCTTCATTTTCTTAATGTTGAGCTTTAAGCCAACTTTTTCACTCTCCACTTTCACTTTCATCAAGAGGCTTTTTAATTTCTCTTCACTTTCTGCCATAAGGGTGGTGTCATCTGCATATCTGAGGTTATTAATATTTCTCCCAACAGTCTTGATTCCAGCTTGTGCTTCTTCCAGGCCAGCATTTCTCATGATGTACTCTGCATATACTTCTTTACCTGACTTTTAATATCTTCTATATCTTAAATAAGCAGTTATCAAAATAGACTGCAAAATATTTAAACATCAGAAATAGTGAAATTGTTTTTTTTAATACTTTATTCTACATTACAATACTCTATTTGTTTTGCCATACATTGACATGAATCAGCCACAGGTGTACACGAGCTCCCAATGCTGAAGCCCCCTCCCACCTCCCCCCCGCCCCCAATATCATCTCCCTGGATCATCCCGTGCACCAGCCCCAAGCATCCTGTATCCTGTATTGAACATAGACTGGAGCTTTGTTTCTTAAATGATAGTATACATGTTTCAATGCCATTCTCCCAAATCATCCCACCCTCTTCCTCTCCCTCAGAGTCCAAAAGTCCGTTCTATACCTCTGTGTCTGAAGGGCTTTAAGCTCCAAAAGTGAAGTTACTGAAGTAACATACAAAAAATCAGTAGCAGCCTATATATTACCAGAAGAATCAAGCAACAGAACAGTAAGGACTTTTAACAAACATTTTATATTTCTTTTTTCTTTCATTTTTGTGATAATATGGATATATGAGAAAGTGTAAATAGCTTCTTTCTCTCAGAAAATGTTTAAAACATAGTATCAGAGGTGAAGAAAACAGACTGAGCATCCATCCCTCACTGGAGGCAATTCACAGATTGTCTTCAATATGCACAATAATCCTCTGAGCATGTGTAAGGCTGAAGTGAAGTCGCTCAGTCATGTCTGACTCTTTGCGACACCATGAACTGTAGCCTACCAGGCTCCATCCGTGAGATTTTCCAGGCAAGAATACTGGAGTGGGTTGCCATTTCCTTCTCCAGAGGATCTTCCCAACCCAGTGATCGAACCCGGGTCTCCTGCATTGCAGGCAGACGCTTTACCATCTGAGCCGCCAGGGAGGCCCTAGACAAGTGCATTTCAGCATTTTTCTTAGCTGAGAATCTGTATCCTCAGAGACAAGGGACACTGAGCAAAGTTCAGTGATATCACTTGCCCCTGGGATGATGGCACTGGCCTTCTCGGTCCTCTCCCTGCCTCCTCAGTCCCTCTGTGATCCTTCTCCCGTAGAGCAGACAGGGGATTCTTTATGAAGCACCACCACTTGTTCAACCCTTTCCAGTGGCTTCTCACGTACTTGGAGTAGCATTCCTCACATGGCTTTCAAGGCCTACAGAATCAGCCACGGCCACACTCCCGCCTCTGAATCTCGCTTTCTGTCCCTTTCCTCACATACGCCATGCTCACTGAATTCCTTCCTGTTCCTGAGCCAACCACCTGTGCTCTGGGCTGTAGGGCTATATCATGGCTGTTCCATACCTCTCTCCTTCAGCTCTTTCACAGATTGGCTCCTCCTTGTCATCTGGGTCTCAGTTCAAATGACACCATGCCAAAGAAGTCTTCCTTGAATGCTTGATCTGAAAATATCCTTCAGCCACTACCTGATACATTCTTTGTGATTTTCACAGCACTCATCACCATCTGAAATCATTTTGCTCATTTACCTGGCTGTCTCTTTCTCTAGCAATACTGTCTCCTTGAGAACAGGGACCATGTCATCCTCCCCTACACTATCCTCAGCTCACTGGGTAAATGACTTAGTTTTGTAAGTGATAAACTTGGAGAGGGACTTGGAGAGGGAAAATGGCTTAAGCAAAATGCCATAGCTCATGAAAAGTGATCACCATGCAATTCACACCCCTTGAAATCAATTCAGAACCTTCTTTGTAAACCCTTAGTTCAGTAAAAGGGAAATTCCACTATAAGTGGTTAGAAGTTTATGAAGGTAAAGCTGAATACTGCCCACTGATTTTATTAAATTTAATAAGAATTATTTGGCAGCAATCTAATCAATAGTCATTCAGTTTTAGTACATTTACCATTATAACTGAATGCTCTGTTCATTGGCTGTTTGTATTAATAATATTCATTTTCAAAGATTGGCTTCCAATGCTATCATTTATCATTTCGCATGTTCTTCAGCCACTTACAGTACCAAGAAACATAATATCAATAACAATGCTATTATAGTTCAGTTCAGTCCAGTCGCTCAGTCATGTCAGACTCTTTGTGACCCCATGAATCGCAGCATGCCAGGCCTCCCTGTCCATCACCAACTCCCAGAGTTTACCCAAACTCACGTCCAATGAGTCGATGATGCCATCCAACCATCTCTTCCTCTGTCATCCCCTTCTCCTCCTGCCCCCAATCCCTCCCAGCATCAGAGTGTTTTCCAATGAGTGAACTCTTTGCATGAGGTGGCCAAACTACTGGAGTTTCAGCTTTAGCATCATTCCTTCCAAAGAAATCCCAGGGCTGATCTCCTTCAGAATGGACTGGTTGGATCTCCTTACAGTCCAAGGGACTCTCAAGAGTCTTCTTCAACACCACAGTTCAAAAGTATCAATTCTTCAGCACTCAGTTTTCTTCACAGTCCAACTCTCACATCCATACATGACCACTGGAAAAACCATAGCCTTGACTAGACGGACCTTAGTCGGCAAAGTAATGTCTCTGCTTTTCAACACGCTGTCTAGGTTGGTCATAACTTTCCTTCCAAGGAGTAAGCATCTTTTTATTTCATGGCCGCAATCACCATCTGCAGTGATTTTTGGAGCCCAGAAAAATAAAGTCTGACACTGTTTCCACTGTTTCCCCATCTATTTCCCATGAAGTGATGGGACCAGATGCCATGATCTTCACTTTCTGAATGTTGAGTTTTAAGCCAGCTTTTTCACTCTCCCCTTTCACTTTCATCAAGAAGCTTTTTAGTTCTTCTTTGCTTTCTGCCATAAGGGTGGTGTCATCTGCATATCCGAGTTTATTAATATTTCTCCCAGCAATCTTGATTCCATCTTGTGCTTCTTCTAGTCCAGCATTTCTCATGATGTACTCTGCATATAGGTTAAATAAGCAGGGTATTACAGTTAAATGTATATAATTTTTCTCCTCCTATGAAGTCAAATTGCTAGTGAGTTTAAATTTTCTTTCTCAGACTCCACCAAACAAGCAATTAACTGTCAGTGTTGCTAATTGGCTAAATCACTCCTGAATGACTCCAGGTTCAAATGAATCCCTATAAGCTGGTGGTATAAATCTTCCCTTTGACAGAAATTCAGAGCTGTATTCAAAGCTGAGAACTATGTCATAGGAGTTCACTACTGTATCATTTTAATAAACCAAATAAAGTAAAAAAAAAAAAAAAAGAGCTGTATCAGTGAAGCAAGCATGGAGGTTTCCTCTTACAAGAGCCGCAAAACATTCTGCTACAGATGAAAGTGTTCATCTTTCCAGGGACATCCGCCTTTTAAAAATGGGCATTGCATCCAGGTTTGGGCAATCCATTCCCAGAACAAAGGAGCAGCCTGATTAAAGACTCGCAGGGCTGGAAAGGGTTGGTCATCTCAGGCTCAGGCAGAGTCTGTCTCACTATTTGGAGAAGTTCCTGGGAAGAGAACTGTCCGCCTCTTTTCTGCCTCTCATACTCCCAACACAGCAGGAGTTCGAAAGGGAGGCTGGCTGACTAGCCAAAACCTCCACAGAACAGAAGCGCTTTCTCATTTCAGTGAAATTTCAGCAGTGTCACATGAAACCCCAAACGGCATATTCCGTTTCCTGTCCAGTTGGAAAAAATGGGAAAGGGTGTGTAGACTGAGGGAGGAGAGTGTCCACTCAAGACTCGGGGGTGAGATGTTCCTCTTGAAGACTTGCAGGAGCTATGAAGTCAAGGAGAAACTAGAAAAATAATTATTCAGGAACACTTCTATGTGTTCCTGGATTGCCATCAGGGGACAATACAAGATTTAGCACTTGAAACAATCTTCTCTTTTTGGACTTTAAACCAGTTAGTCAATGAGGCTGTTAGCCTGAGCAATCAGCCTTGCTATTTCTAAGTATTTTATTTTTAAAAAGGGAAAGTCCTCTCATCCCTACTACAAACATAATGTAAACCAAGCATCCTGAACTCAGTCTGTTAACCACTCTATGCCACGTCCTTCCTCAATAAACTGAAACCCACTTCATGTTCTGTGACAACACCCTGTGGACATGGAGAGAAATATCCTGGCAGAACTGGAGTGAATTTGAAAGCATGTGAGAGAAAGGAAGAGTTATGGTAAGGGATTACATAAACCCAGGGATATCTTGGCTCTTCTAATGTACTAAACAGCAGCAGAGGCCAGATTATCTGATATGTAAACACTGTCACCGGAATTACTAAACATCAGTAGAATTCCTTGATTGCGTGTACAGCAAGACTTTCCATCATTTGATTAAGCTATTTTTCTGTTCAAAAACCTTCAATGAGACCTCCATCCTACCAGGGTCAAATCTGTCTTTCAAGAGTCAAATCCATCACCCTCTGCTCCTGAAGACATGCCTTCCACTCCAGAGTGGCTGTGTGCATTTGTCCCACAATCTCCTCAATATTGTTTCCTCATCCCATACTTTTTTTTTTCATACAAAACATCCTCTTTCCAAATCCAGATAAGCATTTTGCTTGACAATCCCGGACTTTACTGATTCTTCTGTAATGGGATTCTTTTCTGATTAGGCACCATGCTATTTGGTCTACAACTTCACATTCTTCTCTGTAACTAAAATACAAATTCCATGAACATAAGATTCAACATCCCCTATTTTCATAAAGAAAAGTATCTTGGCATAACCTAGTGAGTTGTTAATAAATTTTGGTTATTTGTTGTCCTAATTTCTGACTGTTATTACATATGTCAAATCCCATGATAACAAGTATAAATTCACTAAAAATATTTTGGCAAACCTTTCAAACCTCAATGATTCATGTAATTTTAATATTAAAGCAACAAGATCAAAACTATGCTAATTTATGAACTGTATTTTTAATAACTATCTTTCTAGTAATGATGAATCTGGTATTTCTTCCCTACCATGGCATTTGAATTTAAATCCTCTACTTGCCACCATGTAAGTTAACTGTCATAAGTACATGAAAACCTGGGAAGCCTGTAAGAAAAGCCTAAAAGAAATTTCTTCCCCAAATTGTAAGTCAGCCAGTAGGATTCCCACCCCAGAGGAAAAGAAAGGAAGTATATTTTTTATCTCTCTCAGAACTTGAGTCTCAGTTTCCTTTCTTCTTTTACTGTCTAGTTTCAGAATTCATCATCTGAAAGCAGTTGGGTAACAGAGAGAATCCAAAAGGACTGTCTGCCGCTTCCTTACCTCTCTCTCCAGTGCTGTGTAGAAAGGGATGAGATGAGAATTTCTTTATTTTTGAAGTGTAGCCTTTCAGAGCTCTTGATAGGAACATGAACTGTGGCTGGCACCTGCTGCAGGCTGGTCACTTTGCCTGCAACAAGAGAGGGGGCAGAGATGGGGATACCTGATCAGATAGCTTTCCAATGACTTGTGGAGTGTCTGCCTTAGGAAGGCAGAGGATGTCCGAGCCACACAGGAAAAGAAGAGGGCTGAATTCACAGCTTTATTGTAGAGGACAGAGATAGTGTTACCTAAGCACACAAAGTCCTTCAGAAGCAAAGTCAACTTCAGGGTCCAATCTAACTACCTTGCTTCAGGTTAGCCTTAACAAGTAGAAAATACACGTTCAATCTGCCTCATGTGAGCCAAGTTCTTACTGGAGGAGTTGTGAAAGGGCTGCTTGCCCAACCAACACAGCATTTTTCAGTGGTCCTCCACCAGTTTGGGACCAGGGACTGCTTTCATGGAATAGTTTTCCAAGACCAGGGCCAAGTGGATGTGATTTGGAGATAATTCAAGGGCACTGCATTTACTGTGCAATTTATCTCTATTATTATTACATCAGCTTTGCCTTAGATCATCAGGCATTAAACCCTGTAGACTGGACACCCCTGCAATAACCTGAAATTCTCAACTTTATACTTATTCTTTTGCTTCGCATATTACTTCCAGGAAACCATGTTTCAAATACAACTGCAATTCAGGTGATCCATGAGACTCCTCCCCATCCCAACTCTCCTTAAACCTGGATAGACTTAGCTTTAATGTAGCTGTAAGAAAGGTAATGTTCTCTTGAAAATTTCTATTAATACTCAAAGAGCTTCACCCCTTCTGGCTTTATTTGCCTCATGGCCTCTAGCTAAACCTCCCTCCACCTCCAACATCCATATTCATGATTTTAATGATTTATGAACAAACCCATACACAACCCATTCACCAAGCACTTTGAAATTTAGTCAACTTTCACTTGAAGACTTGAGTGACATCACAGAGCATAGAGTCTTCTATTATTAATATCTGCTCTCCAGACTCACTCTTCCTTCCCACTACCTCCATTTTTTCTCTCTTAACTCTTCTCCCTCTCTTCTTCTGGAACAAAACAAATGGCTCCTCGTTTCTGGGTCATAGCCATTTTCTGAGTACTTACTGTTGCTTGAGCATGCTCTACTGGCTATACCACTTCCCAGCATAATGTCAAAGTATTTCTTTCAAAGTCAAGTCTTCCTCTAGCAGGAATTCTGGTCAGTATTTTGTTCACATCGTCACCGTCACAGCCTAATGTGATAAAGTAGACCACTGATACTGACATCTTGGTTGATAAAATCAGTAAGAAGAGGAATTGAAGGAGATTGGCAGAAGAGACAGCCAAGTAACTGCCCCCTCCAAAAAAAGACAACTTGTAGTCTGAGGAAGCTGTGACAGGGTCCTGCGAACCTTAATAGCAAGCCACCACATTCAACGTGCTTCTCAGCTTGACCACTGGATGGTCCCAATAAAGATCCTGAACTCTCTTAAACATCAGACATTTTTATGCCTTGACTTTTTAGAAGGGAGAAGTCTGCCACTCAATAGAAAGCCAATTCATCTAACAAAATCCTCAGCATCTAAGTGAAATAAGAGAAATACTTTTCCAGTTACTTTTGTTTATTTGTTGAGATATTTGAATGTTCGAAGTCATTTACAATCCAGCCTTTACCTACCCAACTTTCAGTCACAAAAGCTATAGTGTTTCATGACCCAGGAACCCTGCACTAACATTGATTCCTCCAACACTGCCTGCTGTCTTGTGACTGCCTGCCCTCACAGAGCTGACCCTCTACCTAAACTATCCTTTCCTTCTTTCTTTCTAGCTTCCAAAAGTGAAATTAAGTGTCTCTTTTCCTGAGAAGGCTTCCCTGATTCAACACCACTCGGAAGGTTTTAGTTCCTCTAATTACCTGTGTGTCTGTGTGCGTGTACATATATATAATTATAACCCTAGCATTGTGCCTTTCGTATGCAATTATAATTGTTTGTTTACATGTTCGTCTCCTCTGCTAAAGGTGATGCCTTTGAAAGCATGGCTAGCATCTTACTCATCTCTAAAACCCAAATGCCTAATGTTGTCTCTTACACAGAGAGCATCTGATAAATCATAACTGCATGAATCTCTCCCATTTTCATAATCTTTTTGGAAAAGAACAACATTTAATCTTTTATAGCTCCCAACTCACCCAGTAATGATACTTACAAATCAGGTTTAAATTATTGTAGTGTCATATAAGGTGTCAGAGAGTAAAGGCAACTCTCCAAGGACACTAATCACAAATGCCCACTTCAGCAGAGGACAGCTTAATTTAATCTGAAAGGCCATATTCCAGAGGTAGATTTCCACCCCTATCTCAGTCGACCCCAGAGATTTTTTTCATTAGTAGAAATGATTTCTATATTACATTTATGTTGGCGAAAAGAATGATATTAAGCCTTGTTAGGCAATGTCATCAAAATGGCAGGTAGGAGTGTTCCACCACCCTTTCCCCAAAAGACTTCAATTTTGACAATCTTCCATGGATGAGTTTGTGGAAGCCTGTGAGTCAATGGAGAAGTTCCAGACATCAATGGAATAACAACAATAAATTATCCAAGACTTTGTGCACTGAAGAATAAGAAGAATGGTTTCACTTTACTCTTGTCATTTCTCCCCTAAGGCAGCACAGTTCAAGTGCCAAGAGAAGCCTGCTCAGCCCACGATGGATCCCTCTGGGGAAGTGGGAACATGTGAGTGAGTTCTCAGCTCTCCTCACTGTGCTGGATGCTGCCAGAGAGGCCCATTTCCTTCTCGCTCTGTTCTGAATGCTGAAGTATGCTGTATCACTGGGTGAGTCTGCACACAGTGGCTTGGAGACAGTAACCAGGGCTCTTGGAGGGCATGCAAAGGGACAGAGACCCTAAAACCCATTTCATGGACTCCAGGAAGAAGCCCATTCATGAACCACGGGGAGTTGCCCTGACTGCAGGTCTGACCAACTGGCCCGCAGGCTTTCTCAATACTCCATATTACTCATCCATGCACACTCCTCCCTGTAGCCAGCTTCCTGTGCATGCTGTCAATAGCAATGAGAGCTAGTGAACACATGCAGGAGGCTGACCTGATTCTGTAGGTTTGGGAGAAAGCACATGGACTTGTATTCAGTACCATCCAGATGAAAACAAACAGAGGGTTATCAACAGATGGCCTGGCTTTACAGGATCAAAGGAAAGCAGACATTCTTAAGTATTTCCCACCAAAGAAAACAAGAAATGCAAGGCAGTAGTAAACACAGAAAAAAATCTGAGAAAGCCTCAGAATCCCTAACAGAGCTGAAACCTACCAATAAAGACTAGAGGAGGTGATTGCTTCTTGAAATACAAAGACAGCAAAACAAGACTTCAAGGAACATGAAAAATCATGGAAACATGATACCAGTGAAGGAACACAATTTTGCTGTAATCGATTCCAAAGTAAAGGAGATCTGTGATTTGCCTGATACAGAATTCAGAGCAGTTATTTTAAGGGAAGTCAGTGAGCTACAAGAAAATAATTAAAAACAAATCAACAAAATCAGGAAAACAATATATGAACAAAATAAGATTTAACAGAAAAAAATTTAAGAACCAAACAAATTCTTTAGTTGAACAAAACAATAAAGAATAAAAATGCAATAGAGAGCATCGACATCAGGCTGGATCAAGCAGAATAAAAATCTGTGAAGTAGAAGACAATTCATTTGAAATTATCTAGCCAGAGGATAGCAAAGAAAAATAAAATAATAAAAAATATAAAAGAATGAAAGAACAAAAGAATACTATGAACTATGGAATAACATTAAGAAAAACAACCCATGTGTGATTGAATCCCAGAAGAAAAGAAAGGGAAAAGGAGTGGGCAAAAGATTATTAAAGAAGTAACGGCTAAAAGTTCTAAAATCTTGGGAGAGATTTGAATATTCATGTTCACAAAGCTCCTAAGTCCCCCTAAAATTTCAACTCAAAAACACTCTTTCCAAGGCACATTATGATCAAACCAACTAAAACTAAAAACAGATAATTTTTAAAGCAATAAAATAAAGAAAAATCTTCACATAAAAGGAAAACCCCTTAAGGCAGAAACTTTTAGGCCAGGAGAGAGTGAAAAGAAACTACCAACAAAGAATACTTTATCTAGTAAAGCTGCTCTTCAGAAATGAAGGATAGACTCTCCCAAGCAAACAAAAGTTGAGGGAATTTGGCAGTAGTAGACCTGATTTACAAGATATGGAGAAGAAAGTTCTTTGAAGTATAATGAAAAGATGCTAATTAGCAAAAGGAATTTTTCCTGCCAAAGTAAGCATGCAGTCAAACTCAGAAAACACTAATACTACAATATGGTCATGTGTTAACCACTTAATTCTCATATAAAGGTTAAAGGACAAGAGTATTAAAAATAACTACTAAAGCTACAGTAATTTGTTAATGGATACCCAATATCAGTTCTGTTCAGCCACTCAGTCGCGTCCAACTCTTTGCAACCCCATGAACCACAGCACACCAGGCCTCCCTGTCCATCACAAACTGCCAGAGTCTACCCAAACCCATGTCCATTGAGTTGGTGATGTCATCCAACCATCTCATCCTCTGTCATTCCCTTCTCCTCCTGCCCTCAGTCTTTCCCGACATCAAGCTCTTTTCCAATTAGTCCACTCTTCACATCAGGTGGTCAAAGTATTGGAGTTTTAGCTTCCAATGAACGCTCAGGACTGATCTGCTTTAGGATGGAGTGGTTGGATCTCCTTGCAGTCCAAGGGACTCTCAAGAGTCTTCTCCAACACCACAGTTCAAAAGCATCAATTCTTCAGTGCTCAGCTTTTTTCATAGTCCAACTCTCACATCCATACATGACTACTGGAAAAACCATAGCCTTGACTAGATGGACATTTGCAGACAAAGTAATGTCTCGCTTTTTAATATGCTGTCTATGTTGATCATAGCTTTCCTTCCAAGGAGTAAGCATCTTTTAATTTCATGGCTGTAGTCACTATCTGCAATGATTTTGGAGCCCCAAAAATAAAGTCAGCCACTGTTTCCACTGTTTCCCCATCTACTTGCCATGAAGTGATGGGACTGGATGCTATGTTCTTAGTTTTCTGAATGTTGAGTTTAAGCCAACTTTTTCACTCTCCTCTTTCACTTTCATCAAGAGGCTCTTCAGTTCTTCACTTTCTGCCATAAGGGTGGTGGTTCTGCATATCTAAGTTTATTGATATTTCTTCCAGGAATCTTGATTCCAGCTTGTGCTTCTTCCAGCCCAGCATTTCTCATGATGTACTCTGCATAGAAGTTAAATAAGCAGGGTGACAATATACAGCCTTTATGTACTCCTTTTCCTATTTGGAACCAGTCTGTTGTTCCATGTCCAGTTCTAACTGTTGCTTCCTGACTTTCATATAGATTTCTCAAGAGGCAGGTCATGTGGTCTGATATCCCCATCTCCTTCATAATTTTCCACAGTTTATTGTGATCCATACAGTCAAAGGCTTTGGCATAGTCAACAAAGCAGAAATAGATGTTTTTCTGAAACTCTCTTGCATTTTAGATGATCCAGTGGATGTTGGCAATTTGATCCCTGGTTCCTCTGCTGGATACCCAATAAAGACAGAAGTACATTTTTGCATTTTCTTGATTAATTGCCTGATTAGAACCTATAGTATATTGCGCTCTTCTCTTGACATTTTAAATTGTGTATTGATAGTCTATCTCCATATCAAACTATTTCCATTTCAATTTACTTGCTTAGGATACTCCTAACCCAATTGATACTTGGAAATCATGAAATCAGCTAACTCTTGAAAGGTATGAATCAGTGACTAGGCAATAAAGTTAGAATATATTGTTCTACATCTGTACTGTCCTTCTGATTCTAGATTCTTAATCTCCTCTTCTGTATAGTTAGGGAATCAAGCAAAATAGTATTTAATATGGTGAATGAATGAGTGACTTTGACTTCAGTCTCACTTGGTAGGAAAACCTGCAGTGTGCCCTCTGATACAGCAGCTAGTAGGGCAGGCTTTGGGGACAGACTGCTCCAGGGTTCCAATTTGTTAAGGTTACTGGTATGGCCTTGCCTGTGTTCACTCAGTAGTGCTCAGCAGTCTTAACATATTTAATGAATGTTAACACTCATAACAATTCTCCCATGTATGATACTTAGGGAAGGATTAAGATCAAGGATATTAGAATGTCACTGTGGGAATGCATTGATTTTAATCATTATGTAAGGATACAATTGCCTCATAATCTCCTTACGCTTCTATGGAACAGAAAAGACTTGGACTCTTGGACTCATTTCAATACTTTGGCCACTTGATACAAAAAGCCAATACGTTGGAAAAGACCCTAATGCTGGAAAAGATTGACAGCAAAAGGATACAAGGGTGGCAGAGGATGAGATGGTTAGATAGCACCACCAACTCAATGGACAAGAATGTGAGCAAACTGTAGGAGATAGTGGAGGATAGAAGAGCCCGACATGTTGCAGTCCATGAGGTAGCAGAGTCAGATATGACTTAGTAGCTGAACAACAACAATAACAACTAATTTGAAAATCTCTGCTGTGACTTGTTAAACCCAGGGTACTTTTGATTAATAAGAGAGCAGTGTTATCTAGGGACTTTTCAAGTTAAGCCCTATGTTCAGTTCAAATCAGTTCAGTCACTCAGTCATGTCCAGTTCTTTGCGATCCCATGGACTGCAGCATGCCAGGCTTCCCTGTCCATCACCAACTCCAAGAGTTTGCTCAAACTCATGTCCATCAAGCTGGTAATATCATCCAACCATCTCATCCTCTGTCATCCCCTTCTCCTCCTGCCTTCAATCTTTCCCACCATCTGCTTTCCTATGGTAACTGAAAGTAAATCAAAGATTCAGAATACCATTCTTGAACAGATTCATGTGAACATGACTTAGAGAAATAAAAATTCATAGGATATTTACGATGTCATTCTGTTAATCTTTAGATACCAATATTCACTATAGAATGCATTCTCAAATTTAAAAACCAGAATTGAACTATATGTGACTTTCTACCTACCCCAATCATTATCAGTTCAGTTCAGTTTCTCAGTCCTGTCCAACTTTTTGCAACCCCATGGACTGCAACATGACAGGCTTCCCTGTTCATCACCAACTTCCGAAGCTTGTTCAAACTCATGTCCATCTATTCGGTAATGCCATCCAATACCTCATCCTCTGTCATCCCATTCTCCTCCCGCCTTCAATTTTTCCCAGCATCAAGGTCTCTTCCAATGAGTCAGTTCTTCACATCAGGTGGCCAAAGTATTGGACAGCTTCAGTATAAGTCCTTCCAATGAATATTCAGGACTGATCTCCTTTAGGATGCACTTGTTGGATCTCCTTGCGATCCAAGGAACTGTCAATAGTCTTCTCCAACACCACAGTTCAAAAGCAATGCTCAACTTTCTTTATAGTCCAACTCTCACATCCATACATGACTACTGGAAAAACCATAGCTTTGACTAGATGGACCTTTCTTGTTAAGGTAATGTCTCTGCTTTTTAATTTGCTGTCTAGGTTGGTCGCAGCTTTTCTTCCAAGAAGCAAGCGTCATTTAATTTCATGTCTGCAGTCACCACCTTCAGTGGTTTTGGAGCCCCCCAAAATAAAGTCTCTCACTGTTTCCCCATCTATTTGCCATGAAATAATGGGACAAGATGCTATGGTCTTAGTTTTCTGAATGTTGAGTTTTAAGCCAACTTTTTCACTCTCCTCTTTCACTTTCATCAAGAGGCTCTTTTGTTCTTCTTCACTCTCTGCCCTAAGGGTGCTGTTATCTGCATATCTGAGGTTATTGATATTTCTCCCGGCAATCTGAATCCAGCTTGTACTTCATCCAGTCCAGTATTTCTCATGATATACTCTGCATATAAGTTAAATAAGCAGGGTGACAATATACAGCCTTGATATACTCCTTTCCCTATTTGGAACCAGTTCCATGTCCAATTCTAACTTTCATTTCCTGGCCTGCATACAGATTTCTCAGGAGGCAGGTCAGGTGGTCTGGTATTCTCATGTCTTTCCGAATTTTCCACAGTTTCTTGTGATCCACACAGTCAAAAATTTTGGCATAGTCAATAAAACAGAAGTAGATGTTTTTCTGGAGCTATCTTGTGTTTTCTAGGATGTTGGCAATTTGGTTTCTGCTTCTTGTGCCTTTCCTAAATTCAGCTTGAACATCTGGAAGTTCATGTACTGTTGAAGCCTGGCTTGGAGAATTTTGAGCGTTACTTTGCTAGTATGTGAGATGAGTTCGGTTGTACAGTAGTTTGAGCATTCTTTGGCATTGCCTTTCTTTGGCATTGGAATGAAAATTGACTTTTTCCAGTCCTGTGGCCACTGCTGAGTTTTCCAAATTTGCTGGCATATTGAGTGCAGCCCTTTCACAGCATCATCTTTCAGGATTTGAAATAGCTCAACTGGAATTCCATCACCTCCACTAGCTTTGTTCATAGTGATGCTTCCTAAGGCCCATTTGACTTTGCATTCCAGGATGTCTGGCTCTAGGTGAGTGATCATACCATCGTGATTATCTGGGTCATGAAGATCTTTTTGTACAGTTCTGTGTATTCTTGCCACCTCTTCTTAATATCCTCTGCTTCTGTTAGGTCCCTACCATTTCTGTCCTTTACTGACCCCGTCTTTGAATGAAGTGTTCTCTTGGTATCTCTAATTTTTTTGAGGAGATCTTTAGTCTTTCCCATTCTATTGTTTTCCTCTATTTCTTTGCATTGATCACTAAGGAAGACTTTCTTATCTCTCCTTGCTATTCTTTGGAACTCTGCATTCAAATGGGTATATCTTTCCTTTTTCCTCTGCTTCACTTCTCTTCTTTTCTCAGCTATTTGTCAGGCCTCATCAGAAAACCATTTTGCCTTTTTGCATTTCTTTTTCTTGGGGATGGTCTTGATCCCTGTCTCCTGTACAATGTCATGAACCTCTGTCTATAATTCTTTAGGCATTCTGTCTATCAGATCTAATCCCTTGAATCTATTTCTCACTTCCACTGTATAATCGTTGAGGGATTTGACTTTGGTCATACCTGAATGGTCGAGTGGTTGTCCCTACTTTCTTCAATTTAAGTCTGAATTTGGCAATAAGGAGTTCATGATCTAAGCCGCAGTCAGTTCCCGGTCTTGTTTTTACTGACTGTATAGAGTTTCTCCATCTTTGACTGCAAAGAATATAAACAAATTGATTTTGGTATTGACCACCTGGTGATGTCCATGTGAAGAGTCATTTCTTGTATTGTTGGAAGAGGGTATTTGCTGTGACCAGTGCATTCTCTTAACAAAACTCTGTTAGCTTTTGCCTTGCTTCATTTTGTACTCCAAAGCCAAATTTGCCTGTTACTCCAGGTATCTCTTGACTTCCTACTTTTGCATTCATTATACATTTCCAACCAGTATACTTCTATTTAAATATCTTTCGCAAGATCTACCTCCAGGGTTCGTCTATCTCCAGGGCTCATCACTTAATTCTGTCATTTAGGCCTATAGAGAACTTGTATCCAACATGGGCACCTTTCCTACCTTCCCACTGCTTGTTTCAATTACCTACTGACTGTCTTGAAATGTCATTTCCTTAGCTATCAATAGGCATAGCCTTTTATATTTGGCCTTTCTTGTTTTGTAAAATTCTACTTTATTTTTGGTACCCATCTTGCATCTGGATTTTCCCCATTTCTTCACTTATAAGCAATGCATCTCTGTATCTCATCTGAATTTTGGCTAGCACATATTTCATGATTACTGTTTTCTTACTAGTAATTTCCTAATTGTTTGTTTCTAAATTTTCAAGAGTTCTTTTTACCTTTATCTGTAAGGTACTTCATTTCCTCATTACACTGACTAGTTTGTGGTTTCCATCAATTTATAACACAATCTTTTTTCACTATATTTTAACTATTAAGATAAAAACAAATACTATATCACTTTTCTATTGAGAGGCTCAGTATTAAAAATAGCTATAAGCTTTACTACAATATAACTTTTGAAATACACTTAACCAAAGTATAACAAGGTTTTAAGAAAAATTAGAAGTGAGGAGTGGCCAAGATGGCAGAGTAGGAAAACCCTAAGCTCACCATGGACACATCAAAATACATTTACAGAGTAACTATTAATGAGAAAGAGTGAAAAGTAGCACACAAATCTCCTTTTGCAACTAAAAATGAAAAAGAAATAATCACAGTGAGATGAGTAGGAGGAGTAGAGACACAGTATAGTCAAGATATCTAACTCAGGTGGTCAGTCCACAGACGGGAAGATAATGACAACCGCAGAGGTGAGCCCCAAGGAGTGAGGTGATCCAAGTTCCACTACCGCAAACTGTGTTCATCAAAACAGTATGGTACATGCACGAAAACAGACACATTGTTCAGTGCAACAGGATTAGTTCAGTTCAGTGACCAGTCATGTCTGACTCTTTGCGACTCCATGGACTGCATGCAGCATGCCAGGCCTCCCTCCCCATCACCAGTTCCTGAAGCTTACCCAAGCTCATGTCCATCGAGTCAGTTGGATGACATCACCAACTCCATCACAATGGAAAAGGATAGGCAGCCCAGAAATAAACCCAAGGGGCAATTTATTTATGAAAAAGGAGGGAACAATATACAATGCAGAAAAGACAGCCTCTTCAACAAATGGTGTTAGGAGAACTGGACAGCTACATGCAAAAGAATCAGACTTAACTACACTCTCACACCTTGCATAAAAATAAATTCAAAATAGACTAAAGACAAATATAAGATCTGAAATCATACAATCTTTATTAGAAAGCAGGCATTATGTTCTTTGATGTTGGTCTACTTAGATTTTTTTTTATGTCTCTTTGGGCAAAGAAAACAAAAGCAAAAATAAACAAATGGGGCTATATCAAATCAAAAACATTTTGTATGATGAAGCTATCAACAAAATGAAAAGGACACCAACAAAACTGGAGATTTTCACAAACAATTTATCTCATAAGAGGTTAATATTTAAAATGTACAAAGAATTCATTCAACTCAACATCAAAAAGAAGACTGAAAAATAGGCAAAGGTTCTGAATTGACATTTTTCCAAAGAAGATATAAAATAGTCAACATGCACATAAAAATACTCAGCATCACTAATCAACAGGGAAATGCCTACTGAAACCACAATAGAGGTGTCATTTCATACCTGTCAGAATGGCTATTATCAAAAACAAACAAAAACAAATAGCCAGTGTTAGTGAGGACACAGAGAAAAGGGAACCCTGTACACTGTTGGTGAAAATGTAAATTGGTGCAGAAACGATGGAAAAGTGTATGGAGATTCCTCAAAAATTAAAAATAGACTTACTATATAAACCAACAATACCACTCCTGTTTCTTCTGAAGAAATAAAAAACACTAATTTGAAAAGATGTATGCATCCCCTATTGAAGAAGGAAATGGCAACTCACTCCAATATTCTTGCCTGAAGAATCCCAGGGACAGAGGAGCCTGGTGGGCTGCCGTCTATGGGGTCTCACAGAGTCAGACATGACTGAGGAGACTTAGCAGCAGCATGCACCCTGTATGTACATAGAAGCATTATTTATAATACCCAAGATATGGAAATAACATGAGTGCTCATCAGTAAATGAAAGGATAAAGAAGCTGGGGGTGTGTGTGTGTGTGTGTGTGTGTGTGTGTGTGTGTGTGTGTACGTACATACACATACAATGGAATGTTACTCAGCCATAAAAAATTAAATCTTCCCTTTGTACCAGCATGGGTGAACCTAGAGGGCATTATGCTAAGTGAAATAAGTCCGAGTAAGACAACAGGAAGCAACAGTTAGAACTGGACATGGAACAACAGACTGGTTCCAAATAGGAAAAGGAGTCCATCAAGGCTGTATATTGTCACCCTGCTTATTTAACTTATATGCAAAGCACATCATGAGAAACGCTGGGCTGGAAGAAACACAAGCTGGAATCAAGATTCCTGGGAGAAATATCAATAACCTCAGATATGCAGATGACACCACCCTTATGGCAGAAAGTGAAGAGGAACTAAAAGCCTCTTGATGAAAGTGAAAGAGGAGAGTGAAAAAGTTGGCTTAAAGCTCAACATTCAGAAAACAAAGATCATGGCATCCGGTCCCATCACTTCATGGGAAATAGATGGGGAAACAGTGGAAACAGTGTCAGACTTTATTTTGGGGGCTCCAAAATCACTGCAGATGGTGATTGCAGCCATGAAATTAAAAGATGCTTACTCCTTGGAAGAAAAGTTATGACCAACCTAGATAATATATTCAAAAGCAGAGACATTACTTTGCCGACTAAGGTCCGTCTAGTCAAGGCTATGGTTTTTCCAGTGGTCATGTATGGATGTGAGAGTTGGACTGTGAAGAAAGCTGAGTGCCGAAGAATTGAATGCTTTTGAACTGTGGTGTTGGAGAAGACTCTTGAGAGTCGCTTGGACTGCAAGGAGATCCAACCAGTCCATTCTGAAGGAGATCAGCCCTGGGATTTCTTTGGAAGGAATGATGCTAAAGCTGAAACTCCAGTAGTTTGGCCACCTCATGAGAAGAGTTGACTCACCAGAAAAGACTCTGATGCTGGGAGGGATTGGGGGCAAGAGGAGAAGGAGAGGACAGAGGATGAGATGGCTGGATGGCATCACTGACTCGATGGACATGAGTCTGAGTGAACTCCGGGAGTTGATGATGGACAGGGAGGCCTGATGTGCTGCGATTCATGGGATTGCAAAGAGTTGAACACGACTAGAGACTGAACTGAACTGAACTGAACTGAAGACAAACATGATTTCACTTCTTTGTGAAATCTAAAAAGCAAAAGAGATGGACAACAAACATAACAAAACAAACAGAGATAAAGATCAGAGAACAAGGTGTTTGCCAGAGGGAGAGGGTAGGGGAGGAAAGAAAGAAGTGAGGAAAGTTAAGAAGTACAAAGATCCAGTTGCAAAATAAATAAATCATGGGCATGAAACAAACAGTGTAGGGAATATAGTAATATGTAGTATGGTGATATAATAAAACTAATTCTCATCATCATTTTAAAATGTGTAGAAATATGCAATCGCTATGTTGTATAATAGGAGCTAACATAGCATTGTAGGTAAATTATATTCAAAAACAAACTCAGAAAAAGAGATCAGATTTGTAGTTACCAGAGACAGGGATGGGGAAGGGGGTGTGTATAGGGGGAGTTGAATAAGAGCAGTCAAAATGCAAAATTTAAGATATATAAGAACTGAGGATGTGACGCACAATATAATAGATGGAATTAATGCTGCTCTGTGTTATACGTGGCCTCCCTGATAGCTCAGTCGATAAAGAATCCACCTGCAATGCAGGAGACCCCGGTTTGATTCCTGGGTTGGGAAGATATGCTGGAGAAGGGATAGGCTACCCAGTCCAGTGTTCTTGAGCTTCCCTTGTGGCTCAGCTTGTAAAGAATCTGCCTACAATGCAGGAGACCTGGGTTCAACCCCTGGGTTGGGAAGATCCCCTGGAGAAGGGAAAGGCTACCCACTCCAGTATTCTGGCCTGGAGAAGTCCATGGACTATATAAGTATTGGGGATATAATGTACAACACAATAGATGTAATTAATGCTGCTCTGTGTTATACATGAAATTGTCAACAGAGTAAATCTAAGAGGTCTACTTACAAGGAAAAAAATTTTTTCCATATCCTACCGCACAATTGCACTCATCTCACACACTAGAAAAGTTATGCTCAAACTTCTCCAAGCCAGGCTTCAGCAATACATGAACCATGAAATTCTTGATGTTCAAACTGGTTTTAGAAAAGGCAGGGGAACCAGAGATCAAATTGCCAACATATGCTGGATCATCAGAAAAGAAAGAGAGTTCCAGAAAAACATCTATTTCTGCTTTATTGACTATGTCAAAGCCTCTGACTGTGTGGATCACAATAAACTGTGGAAAATTCTGAAAGAGATGAGAATACCAGACCACATGACCTGCCTCTTGAGAAATCTATATGTAGGTCAGAAAGCAACAGTTAGAACTGGACATGGAACAACAGACTGGTTCTGAATAGGGAAAGGAGTACATCAAGGCTGTATATTGTCACCCTGCTTATTTAACTTCTATGCATCATGAGAAACACTGGGTTGGAAGAAGCACAAGCTGGAATCAAGATTGCCAGGAGAAATATCAATAAACTCAGATATGCAGATGACACCACCCTTATGGCAGAAAGTGAAGAAGAACTAAAAAGCTTATTGATAAAAATGAAAGAGGAGAGTGAAAAAGTTGGCTTAGAGCTCAACATTCAGAAAACGAAGATCATGGCCTCTGGTCCCATCACTTCATGGGAAATAGATGGGGAAACAGTGGAAACAGTGTCAGACTTTATTTTGGGGGCTCCAAAATCACTGCAGATGGTGATTGCAGCCATGAAATTAAAAGATGCCTACACTTTGAAACGAAAGTGTTATGACCAACCTAGATAGCATATTCAAAAGCAGAGACATTACTTTGCCAACAAAGGTCCATCTAGTCAAGGCTATGGTTTTTCCAGTGGTCATGTATGGATGTGAGAGTTGGACTGTAAAGAAAACTGAGTGCTGAAGAATTGATGCCTTTGAACTGTGGTGTTGGAGAAGACTCTTGAGAGTCCCTTGGACTGCAAGGAGATCCAACCAGTCCATTCTGAAGGAGATCAGTTCTGGATGTTCTTTGGAAGGAATGATGCTAAAGCTGAAACCCCAGTAGTTTGGCCACCTCTTGCGAAGAGTTGACTCATTTCAAAAGACTAATGCTGGGAGGGGTTGGGGGCAGGAGGAGAAGGGGACTACAGAGGATGAGATGGCTGGATGGCATCACGGACTCAATGGACGTGAGTCTGAGTGAATTCCGGGAGCTGGTGATGGAGTGGGAGGCCCAGCGTGCTGCAATTCACAGGGTCGCAAAGAGTCGGACATGACTGAGTGACTGAACTGAACTTAACTGAATATTGTATCTATATGAGATGGTGGATGATGATAAGCCTATTTGAGGTCAGTTTTCATGATGTAGGTAGGTCAAATTGTTATGCTGTACACCTGAAACTTGTACAGTGCTGTGTGTCAATTATATCTCAAAAAAATTGAGAGAGAAAAATAAAAGTGTTATGGGAATCAATTTTTAGCTGAGGGAGCATTGTACCCTTCAACATACAAACTAGAAATTAAGTACACTGGCTTAAGATTAGAGAAGCAATGATTCAGTGGTCACAAGTTTACCAGAAACAACATCTAAAAAGTATTCAAGCCTGACTTTAAAGAATAAATGCTAGTAAATAACACCTTAATAGACCAACAAGATAACAACAAAATATCTGGAACACATAACGGAAAAAGAAGTTTTATATCCCTGATACACAAAGAAGTCTTACAAGTTCAAAAGAAGAATTTATGAAAAACAGGGAAAGGATAATAGGAAAAGAGATACAAGTGGTTAATACTTATAAAAAAATGTCTTCAATCTTATAAGTAATAGTAGGAATATATATTTAAATAACAGGTTTCTATTCTCAAATAGAAATAGTGTATTTTGAGACATGCTAAGAAAAACTGAAAGTCATATGTTGAAGTTTCTTTCAGTTTTTATTTCTGCAAAATAAATTGCTCCAACATTTTGCAATTTAAAAACCACCATCTATTCTGTTTACAGATTCTGTGGGTCAGGAATTCAGAAAAGGCACATTGGGCAGTTTGCTTCTTCTCTATGATATTTGAAGCCTCAACTGGCAAGAGTGAGGAACTGGAGATGATGGGACAGTGGGAGGCAGGAATCACTTGGAGGTGTCTTCACTGCTATGGCATCAGCTGGCTGTCACCTGGGAACTGACCTGGGGCTGTGGGCCATACCCTTGTGTCCTCTCCATGTGGCCTGGCATAGAGGTGTTGCTTTTATTACATAGTGGTGCCCCAGACCCTCAAAGACAAGGGTCCCCAGGGAAGCATACAGAAGCTCATCACCTTGTGAGCCAGCCTCCAGGGTCACATAGTATCAAATCCACTGAAGTCACAAACCTGCCCAATTCCATAGGAATAAACAAACCCCATCTCTCAATGTGAGGAGTATCAAAGTCAGATTGTATAAAGACCATATGAGAGGGGAGATTCTGCTGTGATCATCCTTAGAAAACAGTCTGCCACAGAAAACCTGTCGGAAAATGCATCCTCTCATAGAAGGCCAAATGTGAACTGATATCTTTCTGAAGGCTAAAGCAACATCAACCAGAGGTGTTTTGTTTTTCAGTCACTAAGTCATGACTGATTCTTCGTAACTCCATGGACTGCAGCATGCCAGGCTTCTCTGTCCCTCACCAGCTCCTGGAGTTTGCCCAAGTTCATGTCCACTGAATAGGTGAAGCCATTCAACCATCTTATTATAAATGCTCTAATCCTTACATGCAAAAATAACTTTTTTCCCTAAGTCAAAGCATATTCTAAGTGGGGGAATGGATAGACTCTTCACTCCTCAAATATATCAATTAATAATCTTCTAAATATAAAAAATTAAACTTCTATAACGCCTCCCTTACCCACTCCGGCATTCTTGTCTGGAGAATCCCAGAGATAGGGGAGACGGGTGGGTGCTGTCTATGGGGTCGCAGAGTCAGACATGACTGAAGCGACTTTCAGCAGCAGCAGCAGCAGCAGCAACACCTCCTTTAATGCAGATCTTCTCCTGGAGCGTGTTTCACTGAGTGAATTTAACACAAGAGTCACATAGTCATTCAACAAATGATTGCTGAGTTCCTACTAAATGCCACGAGCTCTGCTAGGTGCTGATTAACACGAATACCATTCTTGCTCTCATGCATCTAAAACCTACTAGAGAGGTGGATATGAAATAACCAGACAATTGTAGAAGTGCTTTAAAATAATGTGTAGGAAGCTGTGAAAGGACTTTCAGATAGAATTATATTAGGGATCAAGAATTTGAGATTTGAACTGTGACTTGAAGAATTACTGGAAATTTACTTTTTAGAGGGGCAGAAAGATTTCCAGGCAATAGGGAAGTGAAGTGAAGTGAAGCTGCTTAGTCGTGTCTGACCCTTTGTGACCCCATGGACTGTAGCCCCCAGGCTCCTCCATCCATGGGATTTTCCAGGAAAGAGTACTGGCAGTACTTGTCATTTTCTTCTCCAAGGCAATGGAGAGGATTCATATAAAAGCCGTGAAACAGGAAACAGATTAGCATATTGGACAAATGTAAAGAAGTTCAGTGCTTTCCCAGTGTACTTACTGAGTGAGGGCGATGAGGCACAGCAGGAGACAAGAGAGGTAAACAGGACAACAAACCCATGGCCTTATGTCCACATCAAAGATCTTTTTTTCATTTTTAAATTGATTTTACCTTTTCCTTTTTAACTATAAATTTATTTATTTTAATTGGAGGTTACTTTACTCCCTGTACACTCTTTTTACATGATTCTTTTTTTTTTTAATTGGAGGTGAATTACTTTACAATATTGTAGCGGTTTTTTACCATACATTGACATGAATCAGCCACGGGTGTACATGTGTTTCCCAACCTGACCCTCCCTCCCACCTCCTTCCCCATCCCATCCCTCAGGGTCATCCCAGTGCACTAGCCTGGAGCACCCTGCTTCATGCATCGAACCTGGACTGGTGATCTATTTCACATATGATAATATACATGTTTCAATACTATTCTCTCAAATCATCCCACCCTCACCTTCTCCCACAGAACCCAAAATCTGTTCTTTACATCTATGTCTCTTTTGCTGTCTTGCATATAGAGTCATCATTACAATCTTTCTAAATTCCATATATTTGCATTAATATACTGTATTTGTGGGGTTTTTTTCCTGACTTACTTCACTCTGTATAATAGGCTCCAGTTTCATCCACCTCGTTAGAACAGATTCAAATGCACTTTTTTAATACCTGAGTAATATTCCACATGTATATGTTCCACTGCCTTCTTATCCATTCGTCTATTGATGGACATCTAGGTTGCTTCCATGTCCTAGCTATTGTAAACTGTGCTGCGATGAACATTGGGGTACATGTATCTCTTTCAATTCTGATTTCCTTGGTGTGTATGCCTGAGTGGGATTGCTGGGTCATATGGCAGTTCTATTTCCAGTTTTTTAAGAAATTTCCACACTGTTCTTCATAGTGGCAGTACCAGTTTGCATTCCCACCAGCAGTGTAAGAGGGTTCCCTTTTCTCTATACCCTCTCCAGCATTTATTGTTTGTAGACTTTTGGATACAAACTGACTGGTGTGAGATGGTACCTCATTGTAGTTTTGATTTGCATTTCTCTGATAATGAGTGATGTTGAGCATCTTTTCATGTGTTTGTTAGCCATCTGTATGTCTTCTCTGGAGAAATGTCTGTTTAGTCCTTTGGCCCATTTTTTGATTGGGTTGCTTATTTTTCTGGAATTGAGCAGCAGGAGTTGCTTGCATATTTTTGAGATTAATTCTTTGTCAGTTACTTCATTTGCTATTATTTTCTCCCATTCTGAAGGCTGTCTTTTCACTTTGCATATAGTTTCCTTCATTGTGCAAAAGTTTTTAAGTTTAATTAGGTCCCATTTGTTTATTTTTCCTTTTATTTCCATTACTCTGGGAGGCGGATCATAGAGAATCCTGCTATGATTTACATCAGAGAATGTTTGGTTATGTTTTCCTCTAGGAGTTTTATAGTTTCTGGTCTTACATTTAGATCTTTAACCTATTTTGAGTTTATTTTTATGTATGGTGTTAGAAAGTGTTCTGATTTCATTCTTTTACAAGTGGTTGACCAGTTTTCCCAGCACCACTTGTTAAAGAGATGGTCTTTTCTCCACTGTATATTCTTGCCTGCCTTGTCAAAGATAAGGTGTCCATAGGTGTGTGGATTTATCTCTGAGCTTTCTATTTTGTTCCATTGATCTATGTTTCTGTCTTCATGCCAGTACCATACTGTCTTGATGACTATTGCTTTGTAGTATAGTCTGAAGTCAGGCAGGTTGATTCTTCCAGTTCCAGTCTTATTTCTCAAGATTTCTCTGGCTATTCAAGATTTTTTGTATTTCCATACAAACGGTGAAATTACTTGTTCTAGTTCTCTGAAAAATACCATTGGTAGCTTGATAGGGATTGCACTGAATCTATAGATTGCTTTGGGTAATATACTCATTTTCACTATATTGATTCTTCTGATCCATGAATATATTTCTCCATCTATTTGTGTCATCTTTTATTTCTTTCATCAGCACTTTATAGTTTTCTATATATAGGTCTTCTGTTTCTTTAGGTAGATTTATTCCTAAGTGTGTTATTCTTTTTGTTGCAATGGTGAATGGAATTGTTTCCTTAATTTCTCTTTCTGTTTTCTCATTGTTAGTGTATAGGAATACAAGGGATTTCTGTGTGTTAATTTTATAACCAGCAACTTTACTATATTCATTGACTAGCTCTAGTAATTTTCTGGTGGAGTCTTTAAGGTTTTCTATGTAGAGGATTATGTCATCTGCAAAGAGTGAGAGTTTTACTTCTTTTCCAATCTGGATTCCTTTAATTTCTTTTCCTTCTCTGATTACTGTGGCTAAAACTTCCAAAACTATGTTGAACAGTAGTGGTGAGAGTGGGCATCCTTGTCTTGTTCCTGACTTTAGGAGAAATGCTTTCAGTTTTTCACCACTGAGGATAATGTTTGCTGCGAGTTTATCATTTATGCCTTTTATTATGCTGAGGTATGTTTCTTCTATGCCTACTTTCTGGGGAGTTTTATCATAAATGGATGTTGAATTTTGTCAAAGGCCTTCACTGCATCTATCGAAATAATCACATGGTTTTTATCTTTCAATTTGTTAATGTGGTGTATCACATTGATTAACTCTCTGTATACTCCTAAGAGGTTTTATAGCAGAAACACAACATAGCCTCTCTCTGTATATATATATATATATTTGTCTTTTTAAAACATTGTTCTGACTCTTCTCTAAAGGATGGAGATTGTGGGACCAGAGGAGGAGACTAGTTACAAGGTCCCTACAGTGAGAGGCGAGAGGTGTGTGTGAATGAGTGTGCTGGCAATGACGATGGGCTCACTTGGCAAGGAAATGAGGTAAGATGGGCGTTCAAAATCCAAAACTAGACATTTCTATATGCTTCATGGCCATATAAGTGCATACAATCTTTCTAGAATACAATTTGACATTTTGAAAGCCTAAAATGCCTAACATTTCCTTTAAGACAACAATCTTACTTCTAGGTATTTATCACAAAGAATAATCACAAATAATGTGCAAAGAGTTAGGTCAAGGGATATTAGAACAACAATGGTATAAACTAAGATTGAAAATCATCAAAAGATTGTTGTTCAGATCCTGGTTTTCTAATAAAAGGAATTTTGGATCCTTAAAGGAAAGACTGATTTGGGGTACAGGGCAGGGAAAATACAAGATGAATATGGAGCAAACAGTAAGAAAAGATAGAGGATTATCAAAACACAAAGGGAGGGCTTCCCTGGTGGCTCACTGGTAAAGAGTCCACCTGTCAATGCAGGAGACGTGGGTTCAATCTCTGGGTCAGGAAGATCCCTTGGAGGAAGAAATGGCAACTCATTCCAGTATTCTTGCCTGGGAAATCCCATGGATAGAGGACACTAGCAGGCTACAGTCCATGGGGTCTCAAAAGAATCATACATGACAGAGCATACACACATAAAATGAGAAAATTTATTATAAATTAAGAAATCTGGGGGACTTCCTGGTGGTCCAGTGGCTAATACTAGATGCTAACAATGAAGGGGGCTGGGTTGGATCCCTGCTCAAGGAACAAGTTCCCACATGTTGCAACTAAGTGTTTGCATGTGCAACAGGAAAGATCCTTCAGGCCTTAATGAAGACTGAAGATCCTGCGTGCCACAACTAAGACCTGGCACATATAAGCACATAAATATATTTTATTTTAAAAAAGAAACATTAGTAACAAAAAGTAGGAGAGAGAATTTTTATTATTAGTGGGAAAGCAAAGCAACAGGGTTTTGGTGAGAGGGCCAAGAAGGAAGTCCCAGGAGCTATGTGAGATTCTCTCAGTTACTGACTCTATTTGATTACCCACTCTGACTTTCCTACACACTTCAGAAGGCGGTAGCTGCCAGCCCTCATGTTGTATCTTGTACTAGATCAGGATCTCCATGCTTTTTAATTTAAGTTTTAAAATATAAACCAAACCTCAGAAACTTGAAGTATTTTCTCATCTTCTAAGATATTTTTAGTTAGTTTTTTAAAGCCCTCTCCAGAGAAATTCTTTCACGTATGCAACTGCACCAAGAAGGAGAACAGAAAGATAATTCAAGGCACATATATAAGAAGCAATTATCAGAAACCCAAGTGACAGTATGCTCCTACAAGCTATTCAACAACCACCGACTCCACATTTTGCTCCTTTTTGTTCCTTATTGTTGTTCCTTATGCTCAAGGCATCATCTATGGTAACTAGATTCTCACCACAACAAATGCTTAAGTCTCTGCTTGCTCCTCAGCATATTCTGATATAACACTGTCTACCTTCTACCCCCAGTTCTAACTCTGGATGTATAAACTGACCCTTAAGGTCTCCTTTCTCTGAAGGGTTATCTTCTTAACAAGAGAAGTGGTAACATTTCAAGTTAACATGAGGATGGTACTTAAATATGTATGAGCTTTGACACCAGTGATCAGATGCTACTATCATCATGCCTGATACTTGACCCATTTACTTACACAACAGAAGTGAAATTTCATTAGAACATAAATTCAGCTTTTAATACAGCCCAAATACCAATAGAAAGACCAAATTCCTGCGTCTCCTTAGTCCTAGACATTAACACCCGTTCTATGAAAACAATGCAGTCACTTGTTAATTAGAGCGGCATGTTCACTGAGAATACATTTTGCCCATTTGGTAGAAATCCAAAAGATTAAAACTATCAAGTTGGGTTTCAAATATATTGAGACCACTCTATCCTTTTGTTCTAAGATAGTTCACACTGCTGAAGATTGGACTTTGAATTTTTGCAATCCCCCAGAAAAGAAAATAGTTCGGGGGGTAATAAATTGTTGGGAAAGATGAGTGCCTGCAGGCACAATGTTGGCCAACTTTGAGAGAAATGACTGATTGTCTCAAATAATCCCCAACTAACTCTAATCATGGCTCATGCCCCTTTGCGTCTCCTGGGTCTGAGATCCTCCACTTAGAATTACTTCTCTGAGTTAGGTCCCAAGGAGTCACACACACAAAAAGTGACATAGCATAATATTTTAGAAATTGTGGATATGATATAGAGCATCTAATTCACTCTTTATTTGGTCAGATACAGAAGTTGAAGTCAAGAGAGGCAGTGTGACCTGTACAAGGTCACCCAGACGAGCAATGGTAAAAACAGCCCTAAAACTCTGAGCTAAAGCTTCTAAGTATGTTCTTGTTGCATGTGTAAGGACGTAACAGAGATCCTGCCATGAAGCTCCTGTCCACGGCTCCAACCAACACAGACTGTTTCTATTGCTATCACTATGCATCACTGGTTCTTAAAGTGTTATCTCTAGACCAGCAGGATCATCATCAGCTGGGAACATTTTTTAAAATATTTTTTTTAATTTGTTTTTGGCTGTGCTGGGTCTTCATTGCTGCATGGGCTGTTTTCTACTTGCAGCAAAGGCAGGCTACCCTTTGTTGCAGCGCAGGGGCGTCTCATTGCAGTGGCTTCTTTTGCTGTGGAACGCAGGCTCCATAGCACAAGCTCAGTGGCTGTGGTGCACAGGCTTATTTGCTCTGAGGCATATGGGATCTTCCTGAATCAGGGTTCGAACCTGTGACTCCTGCATTGGCAGGCAGATTCTTTACCACTGGGCCACCAGGGAAACCCTGGGGACTTTTTATTAACGCAAATTCTCAGGGGGCATCTAGACCTAAATCAGAAACTGAGGGTGGGTCCCAGTGACTCACGTTTCAATAATGAAGCTTTTCACACATTTACCTGCATCAGGATCCTTATTTTCTATTTTCACCAGAAACCTGACACAACATAGCACTTATTTTCACTGAAACTTGGTATGGAATAGATCAATTTCTCTCAAATATTAATGTGAGAAATCACTATCTGGGACTTCTGGTTAAAAAGCAGATTCTGATTCAGTAAGCCTGGAGTTAGGGCTTGAGGTTGTTCAGTTCTAATAAGTTCCCAGGTGAGGTCAATGCTTCGAGTCAGTGGACCACACTCTTAGAAGCAAAGGAGTATAGTTAACAAGCGTCAACATCAAATTTTCAGCCTCATTATCTTGGACTAAGGAGGGGTGGCAAGTGGGATATGCCGCCATTCATGAGTCCTTCCATAGCGTCAGCACCAGTGGCCTCTTAGGGTCCTCGGAAAAAGACATACGTAGATCAGTAGACTTCTATCCCTAACACTCCACAGTTCTTGCTAGTCAGTTGTACAGTTTCAGTGGTGCTTTTGGGACAAAGCTTAGGACTGAGGAGGGTTGAGAGAGGGCTGCGCTGCAATAAAAAGAGCAGCCAAGGGAGCAAGACTCTGAGGGGCCCTGCAGTGGGGGGCTCTGGGTGCCCATGAGAGAGACCAGGGAGACGACAGAAGGCCAAACAAGAAAGCCGGGAGGCACCAATGACAGGCATGACTGACTTCCCAGTTTTGAGAAGGTCAGTCCAGGGCAGAGGTGCGAGGAATGTCAGTGAAATCCATACAATTTAGTCTGAGGAAGGGGCCTGTCGTGTCTGATGGAATGCCTTCACCCTCAGTAAGTGTTTGGGCATTTATCATTAAACCAGCCCTCTGTCTTTACATATAGTACTCTTAGGTCTGCCTTTTAAAAAATCTTCCTTCTTATTCATATTGGAAACTTTCATCAGAAAAACATTTTCTCCATTAAAGAAACCCTATGCCAAATAATAAAGAGAAAATGCTGTTGGGCTGTACTCAAGGCAACATATGACTGCCATGAATTATTCTGATTGATGACCCAGTGATGGGTGGGTGTGCACTGTGGTTTGGATGCTCAGCATCAGCATGCCAATATGGCAAGAAAAGTTTCTGCTGCGTATGGGCTGTTGGCGTAGGGATTTTTCTTCTCTGGTTTACACTCGTATAGTCTAACATCAGTTTTTGTACTCTTCAAACTGGACAGTTTCTGGCAGTTGCACAGTCAAAGGTCAAATGGACAAGGTGTCTAAAACCACATTCATGAAGGAGAAAGGCAGGACAGATCCTTGAGTCATATTCATGGTACAAATGGACGGCCAAATACTCTGTGGTTCCCTTAGAGGAGATTTGCCGTCACTAGCCCAAATAACACTGCTGCCCTGGCTGACCCTCTATAATGGATTTTAATACAGTGATATCCCTGGGTGAATTAAAGAGTGCAGCCCCCACCTCTAATAGAATAAGACTTGTAGTGTGAGGTCATTTCTAATATAGGTCAGGAAGGAAGGAAAAGAAAAAGTCACCTGTCTTATCCTCCAAGTGACTTTGATAAATAATTTGTTGGCACATTAAATTTAGTTGAACTACACAATTCCTACTGCTATAAAACAAAGAAATGAGACTATCATGACCAAAATATTCCCCTTCTTGGTGATTCTTTGTTAAAGTTGGCTAGTAACTTGAAACTTACTTCTAACAAGCCTTGAACCCTGAAGTCATTCTCCCCAGCAATGGTTCAGCAGCTGACATTTTATATCTACACTACATCTCAAGCCAAAAGAGCCTCTTTGCCTTTCCAAATATCCTGCCAACCTCCACCAGGGAATTCTGGATGGTGTGGAAGATTCAGGAAGTGAATTGAGGCTGCCAGGAATCTTCATCCAGGTTAATCAGCTCTGTAGACGCTAGGAGAAAAGAAGCAAGCTGGCTGGCTGAGTGATGCAGATAAGCAGATGGCTTGGGCACAAGTTAAATGAACTGCATATTGGCTTCCAAATTCTCCTACATCTAAAGCCATCAAAACAACGTGATATTACTGCGGATTTCATTATCAACTTGATGAACATTTACCATAATGGGAGAGAGGGGACAATAAACTCAATACTTTGTTACCTTTAAATGTGAACTTCCCTTTGACAGTACACATCAAAAAGAGTTACAGGAATGAAATGTTAAAGACATCTAAATATTTACTTTATTTTTAAGATAATTCCAAATTCATATATGTATGGTGATTATAAGGAGTCCAATTTAAAAATTGAATAATCACTCAAGGCAAAAAGGCTGCAATTTTTGTGTGAAATATTTTATGACACATTTACTAATAAGAAAAAAAGATTGCATTCAGTTGCTTAAAGATTTCATTAATTTAGGAAACAAAAAAGAATGTTATACTTTTCTGCTACTGACAATTGTGGCTTTCTTCCTAGGGAGTCCTATGATTTTAAATGATCTGAATGAACCCACACATGAAGAATGAATTTAGGGTCATAATTCTTTACTATTAATAGATAAACTTAGGTCAAGTCTGAAGCAGCAGAAAATGATAATCAAAAACTATGTGGCCTTTCATTTTCCCAGGGAAAAAAGAGAAATATCTATTTGCTGGAATAAAAAGCATCACTTAGTGAATAAATTTGAAAATAAAAGTTTGTTTGGCTCACTCTCTATGTTTATCAGCTCTCATGTTGAAGCACAGAATGGTGGTGGGTACCAGAACCAACATGAAAGGATCCAGCATTTGAACATATGCCGAGATTTGAAGGTCCTGATGACTCACTATTTTTAGCACTAAAGAAATTATTTGTGTCATTATAAAGGTTTAACTTTGAGAATTCACCATTACTTTAGATAATTCATAAAGGCTAGAGCAAAGTGTTTGTTTGTGTGTTTGTTTTAAGAATTAAAATGCAGCAGTTTTAAGTAAAATGTTTTGAGGATCAGATAACCCAAAGAGCAAATAAAATCTTTGTGATTTTATGGAGTATGATGTGTCTAATGGAATCTACAAACCTAAAAATGCACTGTATGAAAGCTACTCAATTCAGTGCAGTCGCAGTCGTGTCTGACTCTTTGTGACCCCATGAATCGCAGCACGGCAGGCCTCCCTGTCCATCACCAACTCACAGAGTTCACTCAGACTCACGTCCATCGAGTCTGTGATGCCATCCAGCCATCTCATCCTCGGTCGGGTCCCCTTATCCTCCTGCCCCCAATCCCTCCCAGCATGAGAGTCTCTTCCAATGAGTCAACTCTTCACATGAGGTGGCCAAACTACTGGAATTTCAGCTTTAGCATCATTCCTTCCAAAGAGCACCCAGGACTGATCTCCTTTAGAATGGACTGGTTGGATCTCCTTGCAGTCTAAGGGACTCTCAAGTGTGTTGGAGAAGACAAAAGCATCAGTTCTTCTGTGCTCAGCTTTCTTCACAGTCCAACTCTCACATCCATACATGAGCACTGGAAAAACCATAGCCTTGACTAGACGGACCTTTGTTGGCAAAGTAATGTCTCTGCTTTTGAATATACTATCTAGGTTGATTCTATTCGTTCTTCTACAATATTTTGCTATATGCAATATACTTTTTTGGGTGCTGGAGATATAAATGTATAGTAGACATCCATTTTGCCTGCAAAGCACACGTCTTTCATTTTATGAATAATAGCACCCCTCTGTTTCTATGGGGAACTGCTTCACTTCTACTTGATCATTTGAATGACAGAAATTATTACTGCTCTCCCCACTCATGAATACAGAGCAGGACACTTGACCCTGAGTAGGCCAACCAGAGCACCCACTTCCCCTGGGAACAGTAACTGATCTGGAGATGAACACATCTCAGTGGGACCAATCAGAGCCTGATATTATAAAGACACAGCTTCTTGAGGGATCAATCAGAGTCTGATGTTGTAAAGACACAGCTTCTGGTGTGACTCATAGCCATGGCCACCACCACATGGAAATATTTGAGAGAACAAAGCTGTCAACTACAGGTAAAAAGAAAAGAGAGTGTTGAAGACACTCAAGTACAACTGAAATGCTTGAAATTCCTAGAGCAGCTGAACATTCTATAACTTGTCCTTCAGCCCTGTGAGCTACTCCTGTAACCTTTCAAATAATTTATCCTTGTGTCACACATTAAGTCGACCCTTTACCAATGCAAATTGAACTGCCCCTGTCCACTAAAAAGCAGACTTTTTCAGGATTTTTGACTACATGGGGGTCAGCACTGCCTAACCCTCATTTTGTTCAGGGGCCAACTGTAGTTTGAGTTGAACTGCTATCTCTTAAAACCAAGTAAGTTCTATCTTCCTATATTGGGAGGCCAAACCCACCCAGTTGGTCCTCTGACATTACAGTCTAGTGAGGGAGAATATCAGTTAAATGATAAGTACATCTGCAGTTTCAAGATGTGTCAGTACTATGAAGGAACACTGACACAGACTTTCAACGCTTCACTTAGCATGTTCACCAGAGACCCTGGAAACAAACCTTCCATCACTGGCTGAGCAATCTCCAAACTCCTTCAGTTTTGCAATCTGACTTGGAGCATATTTCTGAGCATAATTTCAGAAAGCTTTTATGAAAGGTTTCTGAGGGCTGGATTTAATCTACTAAACTCAGGAATCCACAGTATGCACTAATCAAGTGTTCACTGGCCAGGTCTGCAGACAAAGGGAGATTGATTACTTTGGTTAATGGCCATGTGTGGGTTCCACAGGGAAATAGTTAGCAGGAAAAGGAGCAAATATTTTCAATTTAAAAATTAAACATTTATTCTACCTTTCCTAGAGGAAATTATATGTTAGGGTAATCAAGAGAAAAGTTATTTTTTACTGGAGAATTTAAGATAATTGATATGAAAGGAAAAATAGAACTAGAAAATCACCCTTGTGCAACCCCTTGCAACAGTCACCAGTGGACAGAGACATTAGATAGAAGGATGGGGAGCATTACAATGGAGAGACCAAGTGTTACCACCTGAACCAATGATCAATCTTAGCATCCTTAGAAGTGAGAAAATCAGACACTGTGTGTCTATCATGGTGGGACACAACACAAAGCACATAGCCCTGCCTATGAATTATTTTTGGGAAACAAGTGAACCAGAATAAAATCAAGCCTGTAGACATCTCTCATTTACTGGCAAGAGAGAAATAGAAAAGCAAGTTGAAAGTATCACAAGGAAGCCAACAGGCAAACCCAAGAAAGAAAACATTCTAAGGAATGAACTCAGTTTCTGCAGCACATCACCTACAGAAAATAAAAAGGCAGGAGGTATAAGACTACACCAGATTGAAAGAAATTCAAGAAAAAAAAAGATCAACTAAATTAATATGTGTACCTTGTTTGGGTCCTGCTCAACCAAACCAACTGTAAAATGACCTTCAATGAGAACTGCAGACATTTGATAGTAGAAGTTATCAGAAGTTATCAAGCAGTTATGATAAGGTTGGTAAGGTTATGATATGGTAAGGTTGTGGCCGATATTTTTCAGGGAAGGATACTTACGTATGTAGAAGTGAAACAACATAATGTGTGACATTTGTTTTTAAATACTTCAGCAAAGGAAAACAAAGGGCAAATGGGGCAAAATGATGAAACTGAGTGATAGGCAAAAAGATATTCATTGTTCTTTTCTATTTCATGTATATTTGAAAATTTCCAGATGAACTCTTTGCAAAGAAAAATTATCTCTATTTTTCAGGGACCATACTATTGAGAATCACTGTGAGACAAAACACATATTGCAATTAAGCAACTTAAAAGTCAGTCAAAAGAAAACAAGAGAAGCCAGCTTTCAAAAATATCTCATTCAATAACAAAATGTGTTTAAGAGCACAATATCAAAACAAGTTACTGCATTGGCTGATGGTTATAAGTTTTCAAAATTTAGCCAAGAGGAAAGAAGTTCTTCAGTAACAAATTAAATTATTTAGAACATTAAGAGATAGTTCATTTCCTGATTTTAAAAAAATTAATAAAAATAACTTTAAACTTTATAAATTGGTCTCTATGTACAATCTTATTCACCATTTCTCCAGTAAATCCAAGTTTATACTTATTTACAAATATATGTAAAATATTTTAAAGACTGGATTTAAGAGAAACAAATTATCAATTCATAGGATATGTACCACTTAGAATCTTGAAAAAAAATGTTTAATACCCATGATATATGGATGAAAGGAGTGAATATGAACAAAAATGACTATCACTGGAGGCAAATATAGAGTTTAATGAAGAAAGAAACTGCTATCTTTCCATACGAAACACATCACATTTAAAATATATGATGTGAGGATTACATCAGAATCCAAGTTAAACGCTGTCAACAATATTATTGTTACAAAAGGAGATTCTGTCCACCATTTTTCTTGAAGTAAAATTTGAAAATTACAATTATTTAGCCAAAAGGAAAAAAACTGTATGTAACTCTGAAATTTACAGTTAAAATACAACTCTGCTCTGTTCCTCAGAGAAAATGTAGATGACTTTCTCCTCCATGACTTCTAGACTACCTACCTGGAGAGTGACCGGGAACTTTCTAGGTATCCCCTGCTCCTGTTTTTCTGTAACCTTCTCCTTGGAACATCTGGCATCATATTCACAACTGTCCAGCTCTCAGAGAAATCAAAAGTCTTCTTAAAATCCCCTCATCTTTGAGGTAAAAAATACTCAAAAAGGATTCAAGCAATATCTTAATAGAGGATATCATATCTGACTAAAAATAAGTTTGGCCTGAATCTCATTGCTACTTAAAAATAAGAAAAATAAATGTTTTTAAGGCAGACATCAAAGAAAATGCAAATGATTCTGCTGTGCTCTTTTCTTACAAGGGGAGAACTATGTCACCCAACTGCTAATGAATAATAATGAAAATGACAAATTATCCTACAAGCTTAAAGTATGAGTATGTTTGTTCCACTAGATATTGTTTCTTTTCAGGAGAAAAAAAAAAGCCTGCTTTTCTTTGCTGTAACTACACTATTAAAAAGAGACTAGCTATCTGCAGGAAGTTAAAAATACTGGATTTCATTGGGGATAGGGTTTAATCACGTAAGTTGAAATTTGGTACAGTCTCCAGGAGTGAGTAGACTTAGAAAACCTTTCAAATGTTCTCCTCTTCTCATTTGTTTCATCCCATGAGATAAAAGGACACTAATCCAGTTTAAGAGATTGTTGCTGATATGGCACCTGTCAGAGCACAGCAGCTAGGGTATGGGGCAACTGCTTCTGGCTACCATAACTGCTCTCTGCTCTAATTTGCAGTGAAGTTTCTCCAAAGGACTACCTGAGTTGCATTCTCCTCCTCCTACCTACCTCATTCTTTTTAATCCCTTTCAGACATGCTTCTAATGCTCCACTGCATCCCTGAGACCACAAGGTCACTATTGCCTCCATGTCACCATATCCAGTGATCACTTCCATCCTTCATTCACTCCAAGCTCAATAGCTTGATTATTTCTCACACTTGAGTCAGTGAACCATCTTCCCTGTGCATCCAGGAGGCCACACTCTCCTGGCTCTTGTCCTGCCTCACTAGCATCCCTGCTCAGGCCCTGTACTGTGTCCTGCTCCCTCACTCCACTTCTAAATACTAAAATTCCTATTAAGAACCAGGCATGAAGAAAGTAGAATTCATGAGAAATTACTTTCTTCCCACTCAATCAGTGGGCTTCCTCTGTGGCTCAGCTGGTAAAGAATCCGCCTGCAATATGGGAGACCTGGGTTCGATCCCTGGGTTGGGAAGATCTCCTGGAGAAGGGAAAGGCTACCCGCTCCAGTGTCTGGCCTGGAGAATTCCATGGACTATATAAGTACTGGGGATTTGATGTAGAAAATAATAGATGTAATTAATGCTGCTCTGTGTTAGTCTAGAGAATTCCATGGACTGTATAGTCTATGGGGTGGCAAAGAGTTGGACATGACTGAGTGACTTTCACCTCCACTTTCATTCAATTAGCATGTCTTCTTTATGTCTCTCTCTTTCCATTAACCTTGCTTTGTGAGACCTAAAACAGTTTTAGGATTTCTTTCACTATTTCATTGAGTTTTAGCTCATTGAGATCACCTATGGTCTGTAGATTACAGTATACAATATAGATGATAGCACCATACCTTGACAATTTCTAAATTTGAGGCAGAAAAATACCTCTTTGAAATTATTATAATTAAGAATGATGAAAATAAAACAATCTGTACCTTGAGGAATATTATTTCTATGAATTATTATCAGAGACTCAGAGAAAATGGGACTGTTTAAAAATCCAGAAGAAATGGATTAATTCCTAAGAACATGCAACCTATCAAGAATGCATCATAAAGAAACAGAAAATCAGTAATGAGACTCTTTTTTCATTGGATCACTACGCCAAAACCTTCCAACTAAGCAAAATTCAGGACCAGATAGTTTCACTAATGATTTCTACCAAACATTTAAAGAAGAATGAACCCCACTCCTTCTCAAACTCTTCCATAAAACTGAAGAGGAGAGAACACTCCCAACCTCATTTTAGGAGGCCAGCATTACCCTGACACAAGAGTCAAAAAAGAACACTACAAGAAAAGAAAGTTCCATTACAATATTGATCATGAACTGAGAAACAAAAATTCTAGCAAACCCAATTCAACAGAATATTAAAAGAATCATATGCCATGATCAAGCGCAATGTATTCCTTGGATGCTAGGATGGTTCAACATGCTGAGTCGCTCCAGTCGTGTCCGACTCTGTGCGACCCCATAGACAGCAGCCCACCAGGCTCCCCCCGTCCCTGGGATTCTCCAGGCAAGAACACTGGAGTGGGTTGCCATTTCCTTCTCCAATGCATGAAAGTGAAATGTGAAAGTGAACTCGCTCAGTAGTGTCTGACCCCCAGTGACCCCATGGACTGCAGCCTTCCAGGCTCCTCTGTCCAGGGGTTTTCCAGGCAAGAGTACTGGACAAATCAGTAATCTTGCTATGTGTGCTTAGTTGCTCAGTCGTGTTAGTCGTGTTTGACTCTTTATGATCCTATGGACTGTAACCCACCAGGCTCCTCTATCCATGGGATTTCCCAGGCAAGAATACTGGAGTGGGTTTCTATGCCCTCCTCCAGGGGATCTTCCCAGCCCAGGGAGTGAACTCATGTCTCCTGTGTCTCCTGCATTAGCAGGCAGAATCTTTACCCCTGAGCCACCTGGGAAGTCTTGCTACATCACAGTAACAAAATGAAGGATAAAAATTGTACAATTATCTCATTGCAGAGACAGTACTCAACAAAATTTGACAGTTTATGACAAAAACTCTCAACAAAAGGGATCTAGGAGGGATATACCTCAACATAATAAGAGCCACATATGACAAGATCACAGAGAACATCATACTCAATAGTAAAAAAGTAAATACTTTCCCTCTAAGATCAGGAAAAAGACCAGAATGCCCACTTTTGGAAGCTCTATCCAAACCAATCAGGAAAGGAAAAGCCAGGCATCCAAGTCAAAAATTTCCTCTGTTTGCAGATGACATGCATACATAGATATATATGTGTGTGTGTGTGTGTGTGTGTGCATAAGAACACATATGTATATATAAGAATATGTATATTTATATATAAACTAAATTCTCTACCAGAAAAAGTGTTAGAGCTAATAAATGAACTCAGTAAAGTTGCAGGAACAAAGTCAACATGCAAAAATCACTTGCATTTCTATATACTAACAACCAACTCTCTGAAAAAGAAATTACGGAAAAAACATATATAATATCATCAAAAAGGAAAATACTTAGGAATAAATTTAACCAAGGAAGTAAAAGATTTCTACACTATTTGAAACCTATAAAACCTCTTATGAAAGAAATTGAAGGAAACACAAAGAGATGCTATTTAGTGTTCATGGACTGGAATAATCAATATTGCAAAACTGTCCATAATACCCAAAGTTATCTACTGATTCAATGCAATCTTTTTCAAATTTTCAATGGCATTTTTCACATAGAGGAAATAATACTAAAATTCTTATGAACCATAAAAGAAACTGAATAGCCTAATATATCTTGAGCAAGCAGTATAAATTTGGGGGTATCAAGCTTCCTGATTTTAACTATTTATGAACTTATGGTAATTAAATCAATATGGTATTGGAATAAAAGAAGCCACATAGATCGCTGAAATAGAAAAAAGAACCCAGAAGATAAACCCATGCATATATAATCAATTAATTTATAACAAAGGTGTCAAGAATATACAGGAGGAAAGAAGACTCTCTTCAACAGATGGTACTGAGAAAACTAGACAGCCACATGCAAAAAGGGGAAATTGGACCCTTATCTCGCACCATACTAAAAAATAAACTCAAAATAGACTGAGGAATAAAACACCAGACTTTAAGCCATAAAACTCTAGAAAAACTCACAGGAGGTAATCCCTTGACAGTGGCCTTGGCAATGATTTTTTGGATTTGTTGCAAAAACACAAGCAACAGAAGCAAAAATAAGTGGGACTATATTCAACTAAAAAGCTTCTGCACAGCAAAGGAAACAATTAACAAAATTAAAAGGCAACCTACAGAATGGGATAAACTATTGCAAGTGAATGTGAAAGTCACTCGGTCGTGTTCAACTCTTTACAAACCCATGGACTGTAGCCTGCCAATCTCTGTCCATGGAATTCTCCAGGCAAGAATACTGGAGTGGATAGCCATTTACTTCTCCAGGAGATCTTTCCAACCCAGGGATCGAACCCAGGTTTCCCACATTGCTGGTGGATTCTTTAACATCTGATCCAAAACTATATATTTGGTAAAGGGTTAGAATCCAAGTATATATAGAACTCAAACAGTTCAATAGTATAAATCAAAAGTGAAAAAAATACGCCACAAATAACCCAACTTAAAAATGTACAAAATATTTGAATAGACATTTTTTCCAGAGAAGATTCACAGATGACTAACAGATATATGAAAATATGTTCAACCTCACTAATCGTCAAGGAAATGGAAATCAAAACTTATACCACTGAGAACATTAAAAAAAAAAAAAAAGAAAGGCTGATAAGGTAAATGGAGAAAATGGAACCGTAGTATGCTGTTGGTGGGAATATAAATAGGTATAACCACGGGGGAAAACAATATGGAGGTTCCTCAAAATATTAAAACTAACTACTATAGGATTTAGCAATCCCACTTCTGCATGTATATCCAAAGGAGAAGAAATAACTATCTAGAAGAAATAACTCCCATATACTCCCATTTTAATGCAGCATTATTCATAAATAGCCAAGATATGGTAACAACCTAAATGCCTATCAATAGATGAAGAGATAAAGAAATTGTAGTATTTGTATACAGCAAAATATTATTTGGTCTTAAAAAGAAAGAAATTTTGCCATTTGCAACAGCATGGATAAAACTAGAGGGCATAATGCTAACTGAAATAAACTAGACAGAAAGAGAAATCCTGACTAATATCTCTCATATGTGGAATCCTAAAAAAAAGTAAACTCATAAAAACAATAGCATGGTGGTCTCAAGAGGCTGGGGATGAGAGAAAAGAGGAGAGTTTGGCAAAATGATGCTAAATATTTCATTAAAAGATGAATAAATTCTGAGGCCCTTATGTATAGTATAGTGGCTATAGTAATCATACTGTATAATATACTTGAAATTTACTTGTGACCTTAAGTGATTTCACTAAGGGAATAAAAAGGTAACTGAGCTGATGGATGTGTTAATTAATTTTGATTATGGGAATTCTTTCACAGTGTACATGCGAATATTATCACACTGAACACTTTAAATATGTTATGGTTTTGTCAATTTTGCCTCCATAAATCTGGGAAAAGGCTTGTTCATGAATATTCATGCCTTATTTATAATAACAAAAAACAGTAAGCAATGTCAATGTTCACCAACAAATGAACAGATAAGCAAACTATGATATAATCATACAATGAAAAACATTTTAGCAACAGAAAAGAACAAACATCACACCCAACAGCCAGGATGAACCTCAAAATAATCATGCAGGGTATGGATAAGAAGCACTCAGAGAAAAGAATAATACACGCAGTGTGACTCCACGCATAAAACACAATGTGCAAGCCATCTAAAAAGACAGAGCAGATCGAGTGTGCTCAGGGATGGGAATAGGTATTGAGGTTAACAGTGTATGTGACAACTTTGGGGGATATAAATATTTTCATTATCTTGATTATAGTGATAGTTTAATGGGTGTACATATCAGTCAAAATTTATCAAATTGGAAACTTAAAATATAATTAATTTAGTATATATGCTGCCGCTGCTGCTGCTGCTACCAAGTTGCTTCCGTCATGTCCGACTCTGTGCAACCCCATAGACGGCGGCCCACCAGGCTCCGCCGTCCCTGGGATTCTCCAGGCAAGAACACTGGAGTGGGTTGCCATTTCCTTCTCCAATGCATGAAAGTGAAAACTGAAAGTGAAGTCACTAAGTCGTGTCCAACTCTCAGTGACCCCATGGACTGCAGCCCACTAGGCTCCTCTGTCCATGGGATTTTCCAGGCAAGAGTACTGGAGTGGGGTGCCATTGCCTTCTCCTTAGTATATATAAAGAAGCATAATAAAGCCCCATAAAAAATATATAGAGTTAGGCATTAAATGAAAGACGTTGAACGTGACATAGTAAAGGGAAGTGTCTTTGAAAAAAGTGAAAGTTAAATTGTTAGTTGCTCAGTCATATCTGACTCTTTACAACCCCATGGATTGTAGCCCACTATTCTCCTCCATCCTTGGGATTCTCCAGGCAAGAATACTGGAGTAGGTTTCCAGTCCCTTCTCCAGGGGACCTCCCCAACCTAGGGACTGAACTCTCATCTCTTTCATCTCCTGCACTGGCAGGTAGATTCTTTTATTATTATTAAACTAATTTATTTTAATTGGAGGCTAATTACTTTACAATATTGCAGTGGTTTTTGCCATACATCACATGAATCAGCCATGGGTGTACATGTGCCCCCATCCTGAAGCCCCCTCCCACCTCCTTCCGCATCCCATCACTCAGGGTCATCCCAGTGCATGGTGAGCCCTGAGCACCCTGTCTCATGCATCAAACCTGGACTGGCAATCTGTTTCATATATGATAATATACATGTTTCAATGCTATTCTCGCAAATCATCCCACCGTCACCTTCTCCCACAGAGTCCAAAAGACTGTTCTTTACATCCATGTCTCTTTTGCTGTCTTGCATATAGGGTCATTGTTACCATCTTTCTAAATTTCATATATATGTTTTATTATACTATATTGGTGTTTTTCTTTCTGGCTTACTTCACTCTGTATAATAGGCTCCAGTTTCATCCACCTCATTAGAACTGATTCAAATGCATTCTTTTTAATGGCTGAGTAATAGTCCATTGTGTATATGTACCACTGCTTTCTTATCCATTCATCTGCCAATGAACATCTAGGTTACTTCCATGTCCTAGCTATTGTAAACAGTGGGCAGGCACATTCTTTACTGTCTGAGCTACCAGGAAGTCACTTCGTGTCTTTGCCCAGAGTTAATGTTAGATTTGGTGTGAAAAAAGCATCCTGGTATTCTCAGTCAAGTATAAATTAGAATTTGAACAAAGGATCATTTTCACAAATCCAAAACTCAACAGGAAGCTGAATGTAGGCCACAATGTATCCTAGGATAACAAATGCCACTCTGCACAGAAGGGAGAACAACTCCTTCATGACATCCTTCATGACTGGACTAGATACAGTCATTTGACCCCCATCTTGGTGACCAAGAATGCCTTAACATGTCCTTCAACTTCACTAAGCATCAGTCCACCTGGATTCAGATTGGGGATAAGTTACAACTATCTTTGACTTAGTTTTCTCAACTGAGAAAATGAAAAAAAAAAAAAAAATAGTACCTACTTCACAGAGTTGTGTTAATACATGTAACACAGATTAATACACATAAACTGTGAAGACCATCTATTATTTTTTTCATTATCATTCTCATTTTAAAGATGAGAAACTAAATTTCAAACAGGTAAACTAACTCATAAGTAGATTCAAGAACTGATGGTAAGATTCAAGTCCTCACTACTAGGTCAGTGTTCTTTCCCATTCAACACACAGATTCCCTGCCGACAAAATATATTTGCAGCCTGCAGGAGCTCACACTGCTGATCAAATAAAAGAGGGCAAAACTACTTACCACTTAACAGGTTGGCAAACTAAAACCTGGGAAATTTAATCTGTATGCTTATTGGGAAGATCCTGTACCCAGCTGACAGAGCCCTTGTCTTAAAATGATTGGAAACGCTAACTAGATTGAAAAAAGAGAGGGGAAAGCAAGGTTGGTAATTACAGACTACTGAAGTGAGCCCTGAGCGAGGCAAAACTGGTCCTTGACAGCTGATAAAGAGGAAGAGAGAGGTCACACGTTAATTTAAGTGTATTGTCTTTCTTGGAAAGCAAAAGAGACTGCCTTTCAATTTAGCCCCTGTGTTTGGTGATAAAACTCACAAGCTGGTTCTTTTCCCACTGAGCCTTCCCAGGATGCTGTCACCAGAGCCTGTGATATGACCTGATACAGTAATCACTGGAGAAGCACATGAAAACCCATCTCTTTTACCCCTCGAGTTTATTTTGCCTCCGGATATTCAAGAACTTGGAATTAAAATAATCTGAGCCCCTGACTTGAATTTTAACTTCCTATGTGTCTATTAGCGTTTCCAACGGAGCTCAACCTGCCGTCTGGAGTTCTAATGCTCTTCCGGGTGCCAGAGAAGAGACTGCAGATGAATAAATCATGCAACTCAGTTCCCTCATTGCATTTTCTTTGAGAAGATTAGAGGCCTCACATCACCTCATTTGGCTTTCATGGGCCCAATTCTATACACAAAAAGCAAGAGCCCTGAAATATTTAACACTGGAAGAAATTCCTCTAGTTTCCCCACACTATAAAGCCCCCAATCGCCTTCTTTGTGATTCTTGCTGGTGTTGATCGGTGTGTGCTTCCCCTACTCCGTTTCTCACTGCGCACTCAGCGAGCCCGGCTCTCCCCCTCTCCCTGCTCAGGGCTCCCAGTCTCTGACTCATTCATTTGTCTCTGGGGTCATCAGCCATTACCAAGGTTGCTCTGGACCCACCTCTCACCACATAATCTCACAATAATGTTGATTAAAGGACTCTCGCACACAAGAACAAGGCAAGGAGAGAGTACTTCCAAAAATTCCTTTGTGGAAGACCCTTGAAATGCAGCATTTATTCTGTGGACAAAGAACAAAGTTGCCCGCCATTTCAGTAAACAAAAATGTTGCCTGCAATTCTGGTAAACAATGTATTATGCCCACCAGCAGGCCATCGGCCACTGCAGCTGCCCCCAAAATGGAGCAACCTGAGGGGAATTCAGAATGGAGAAAAACAGGATCCCGGCCCCATGATGCATATCAAAGGCAGCATTTCAAGGAGCCCAGTCTCTTGCATCTTCCCAGGCATAGAAAAGCACTAAAATTATCAACTTGAGATATCTTATTTTTGTGATTAGCAGTAACCTTCTGATCTTCAACTACAAGTTGTTTTCAGCAAAAAATTCCTACAAATCTTGACTCCTACCTTACCTCTTTGGAGCAGTTCCTCAGAACTTTTGAAAGGCTGCTTTCCTAGTCATCTTCAATAATATCCCCAAATAAAGCATCATTCTCAACTTTTAGGGGGTGGCTTGGTTGTTGTTTTGGTTTGTTTTTTTTTTTTTAGTCAACAATTTCATTGGCTAAGAGCTTGTATCTAACTTGATTAAGCACAACAGTTTATGAGAAATGTTCAAACTGAGAATATATGCTCAGTTTAATATAATCACCAATGTTCTTTTTCTTCCGGATGTTGGGGCAGTTTTCGAATCCATGTGATGGTGCTGTAGCCACTCGTTCCGGGAAACAAACTCACTCAGAAGGACAATGCAGATAGTGGAGGGCAGCTTATTACACCAGTGAGCCCAAGGCAGAGTCTCCCCTTAGCCAAGGACCCTGACCAGTTTTTGTGAAAACCTTATATACTCTAAGTATACATGCCCAAACCCACCTCCCCAGATTCCCTGAAACTAGTCTGAACAAAGGAAGAGAAAGATACAATCAAAGTTAATCCGTGATTCATATGCCTTAAGCCTAGGCGGTTAACAGTGGACAATTATCAATAGGCCTGTGGTCATACCCCAAGAAGAATAATAGAATTTATGATTCTGTTTGGTTGCACAGTTAGCGTATTCTTTTAGGCAACAGAGAGTCTAGGTATAAGCCCTGGGGCTCTTCCATCCAGAGGGCCTGGCTTTCCAGTTGGTATGTCATTTCCACTGATACTGGGCATAGAGCTCAAAGTCCACAATCCGGCCCAAGATGGAGTCCTGCTTTCAAGACAGAGTCTGTTCTGTCTGTTTCCTCCTTCAATGGTTAAGTTCAGAACATCCATTTTCTGCTTTTATTAGCCAAATCCAGTTTGCCAATATGATTAAAAAAAAAAAAAAAAGCTCAAAAAAACCCCACAAAAGAATCAGAAATTAAATGCACAGGGGAAAAAAAGAGAATTAAAGAAAATCTATCAGATGTGGTTCCCATGAAAAAAAGAAGTCAATTCTTTTTGACAAAGTAGAGACTCCAACAGAATGAATTAGTGAATAACAATACTTGCCAGGTCTTTTTATTTCTTTGAAGCACTTTTACCAATCAATACTTCATTTTTTTCCTCATAAAGAAGGTAAAACAGCACTGTTAACTCATTTGTCAGATGAAAACACAGCACCAGAGAGGTTTATTAACTTGCCCAAGTTCATACAAAAACAGAACTGGTACCCAGGGTCTCTTAGCTCACAGGAAAATAACCTAAAGGAAGAGGTTCCTCAAGTAAATTCTCTTTAGATACTACAGGCCAACAGACTGGAACTCTGCCAGTCTTGGACTTGAATTTAATCTCGACAGGAGCTTGAAGCCTGTGAGCTTCTTGAGAGACTCTAGCACCTTTTCTTCCTTCCCGGAGCATGATTGTTCCATGTTCTGAGGCTCAACATCCACTGTCCTTTCTGGAAGAAAAGAAGGACTTGGGAGGGAGCATCTTCATTCAGAATTCTTCCCAAAGCTTCCGCTCTTTTGAATTATACAATTGATGAATTCAAAAGCATATTAATGGGCCAGGAGTAGGTCTCTCTTCTTCCTTTCTGAACTAGTTAGGACAAGTATTTTATTTTCTCAAATAGACTAAGGCAGAACTCACCTTTCCTCTTCCCTTCAGCTGATTTTATTAGAAAAATAAGAATTAAAGATATTTATACCTAGTTTAGAGGATTTATTATCAACCTTGATAAAACCAAGAGTATCCACTCAAGATGCTAATTAGTGACTTGGTTCAGAAAAGAGAATGAAAACAATGATCTTAAAGAAATCCAAATAAGGGAATAGGAGTTTTAAATCAATGCCTTTATTTCTGTCACTTTTCAAAAATAACTTAATATTACAAAAATACATTTGCTTTTCAGTTGTTCAGTTATGTCTGACTCTACAGCCTTATGGACTGTAGCACTCCAGGCTTCCATGTCCTTCACTCTCAGAGTTTGCTCAAGCTCATGTCCACTGAGTCGATGATGCCATCCAACCATCTCATCCTCTGTCACCCCTTCACCTCTTGCCCTCAATCTTTCCCAGCATCATGGTATTTCCCAATAATACATTTAATAAATAATAATAAACCAAAATAATTGTTGGAAGATGCAGTCAAGAGCTGAAACTACTGTACAGTTTAAAACAGAAACTGCCATTTGCCATGCCGATGACTACACCATTGCTCTTTAAAAAAGAAAAAGAAAGAAAAGGTACTAGAGTAGAGTTGGGGCTAAATTCAGCTTTTTAAAAATTCTCCATTATATTATAAATAAAAGAGATTCAAAAGTAAGGAAAAAACCAAGTTTCTCCTTTTGTCTTTTATTCATTTCTGCTTCAAAACCTTAAGGAATTTTTCCTTCCCTCAACTGTCAGATTGTTTACTTTTTCAAATAATGTCCATCCTAAAGGAAATCAGTCCTGAATATTCATTGAAAGAACTGATGCTAAAGCTGAAGCTCCTATACTTTGGTCACCTGATGTGAAGAACTGACTCATTGGAAAAGACCCAGATGCTGGGAAAGATTGAAGGCAGGAGGAGAAGGGGACAACAGAGGATGAGATGGTTGGATGGCGTCACCGACTTGATGGGCATGAGTTTAAGCAAACTCTGAGAGTTGATGATGGACAGGGAGGCCTGGCATGCTGCAGTCCATGGGGTCACAAAGAGTCAGACACAACTGAGCAATTGGCTTTTACTGAAATATTCAAAACAATTTTTTGTTGTCTTTTGCAAAAGGGCTTTTCCTTATACAAGTGTGGGGAAATGGAAGGGTCTGGACTAGGACACAGGAGAACTGGGGTTTTGGCCCAGAATGAGTCCTTAAACTCATATTGGATCTCAAGTCACTTTACCTGCCTGGTTTCAGTTTCTTCCTTTGTAAGATAAAGAAGCAGATGAACTATCAGATCTTTTCCATCACCAGCATTCTGTGTTTATTAAAGCAAACTTCTGCCATTGCTCTTTTCTGGAAAGTTATGTTAAGTCTGTGCTCAGTGTAGTCATAATCTCCAGCACCTTCTGATTATGGCCTATATGGTTTACATATATGGATTCACAGTAGGTATCAGCATTTATTTCTTTTAACCACATTGAAGTTTTTTATATACCATTTTTTTTAACTTGGTATATCATTAAGTCCATTTCTGATCCCTGAAGCTAATTTTTACATCCATTATTCTAACAATAAACTAAAATTCTCCCTCTAATGAATCTATTTCTACAAAATAAAAAAAATCTAAACAATTGCTTGGAACCACTGTGTATTGAAGAGTTTTATGGGTTTTGGGTAGTTATCCACATATGATATATGGTATGTGTGTCATAGGACCAAATCCTGAGTTCAGTACCTGCTGCCTCCATATATCTTCTGAGGGTTTCACATGGTCCTGCTTCAATACAAAGATGTGTCATGGCGTCATGGCCCAAAGTAGATGACCCCAGTTACTGCTGAACTAGTAGCTTCTTGATACCATGAATGCCCTGTCAAAATAAAGGAAATTTGAGATTTCTTGATTTAAAAGGCAGAGAAGAGGAATTTTGCTTTCTTTCCTTCATCTACTTATTCAAATATTCATAGAAGCCTGAGAGGTGCAAAGTAGAGCAGCACAGGTAATATTAAACAGCTGCTTGCAACACATCCAGAGGAACTCCAAGAAAAGGAAGAGAACCTATCTGAATCAGCAGAGTGAGAAAAAAGACATGGAAAATTTGCACCTAACAGAATGGCAGCCCCTTACTTCAGAGATGCAGGACTTCTCTGGCATAAAATAAGGAGTGACCCAACTCCTGCTCAGAATAGCTCGAGTCAGACAAAAGCATTGCTCACCCCTACTACCCTCATCAGTGCTTTCTTTACTGTACCCACTTGATGAACACCTGACTTAATGAAGGTCTAATGAATGTAATACCTCTTTTGCTTGTGGAAGGAGTAGGCAGAACCCTACATCTTGAGGAAAAGCTTGGTGATAGAAAGAGGCAGAAGTAGAGAGCTGGGAAAGCACTGCTTTCTAGGAGGTCACATGTGTTGGAAATGAGACAGGAAAGAGCGGGGCCCCAGGCTGAGGTGCCGGAACGTCTCCTGTTTCTTCAAGATACAGATAATGACAGAAGCAGAGCTCTGCTTGAGTACAGGGAGATAATGAAGCCACATTTGTCTTGGGATCAAAGAGACCTCTCAGACCACACATGCACAGAAAAGATCCTCAGGGTCCAGGGAAGGGAGGGGGTGATAGCCCATAATATACCCTGCCAGTGCCGGGGTCCAGCCCTGGTGGATCCAGGGTAATTCGAAGGGGAGACAGAATCAGCGTCCTAGGAAAAAGCTGTTTAATTAGAAGTATAAACAGAGATTAGAAAGGAATAGTGTAGTAGGAAAATTAGTGGAGAAAAAGAGGCTAAATAACTTGGTTTATGCAGAATACCAATAAAGCTTCAAGACAAAAAGCTTGCACCACCTAGGTAGGCCACAGGCATTCTTCCATTCTCCCGAAGGAGAGGGAGACACTGAGGCCTCCCCGGTCAGATCTTAGAAGCCCAGGCAAGATTAGCAGGCTTGGTGAGTACCCACGCTCCAGATGGGAATTCAGCCAGAAGGGGAAAGAAAGAACGACACAGGAGAATCAGTCTTCTCCAGAAACTGATCTGTTTTCTTTATTTTCAGGTTTGCTTATATACCTTTTGTTACACATAGAGACAAATGGAAATTTTAAAGTCACGTGGGGGTCAGCAGTCCTGACCTTTATCAAAATCAGGTGCTTCATATAAATGTATACAAAAAGGTCTTAGGGGTTTTACATCATCTTCTGGCCATGAGGCCTGCTGACATTTTATGATCCTTTCGTTTCTGATAATGGTCAGTCAACCAGAAACTTATTTTCCAGGGCTGATTTTTCTTAAACCAGATACCACCCTCCGAAGGTACTAGATAAAGTTGCATTCCTTTTGGGTGAGGGTGTAGTGGGTTACAATTAAGAAGGAATTTACTTAGCCTAAGGTTAACATGATTAATCTTAAAGGTTAATAATTATTTCTCCCACATGTTAGTTATATATTCATTAACAGGTATAAGGGCAGGGGATTTAGCAGCAAATATTGGCTCAACAAATGAAAAATCTTTCACCAATATAATTTCTAATCAACCCATTATACTATACTAATAATTTTCTAACTTCTCAAAAGAATCTGTATTTAGAAAGTTTATAGCATCTCATGCCTCTCACAGTTAGGAGGCTGTAAACAATCACATGTGGCCGGACGAACCTGCTCAGGCAGGCTAGAGAACCTTCAGAGGAGTTTGTAAGTTGAAATACTCTTGTCACGCCCAGGAATTTTTATTAACTGGAGCTGCAAGTTAACTCCTTCTCCGAGAGAGGTGGTGAGGGGTCAGAGGTATAGGTGAGAGCATAAAACAGTAAAGTAGGCAGACTCTGGTTTTGGGGGTAGATGCTCGGGAACAGGGGGTTTCCTGAGGCTCGATCTCGCCTTTGCATATGCAGAAGCCTCCTTCCTCATGACCTTTGCCATGGGCAGAGTTCCTCACGCTGGCTCCCAGCTGCCAGCTTCCCAGTAACCCTCATGCTGGAATCCATCTTGGCTAAAAGATACGTGTGCACATCAGGAAGGGCCCTGAGTCAGACTAGATATGGACAATAAGCAAGATGACTGGGCAGAGAAAATCTGGAAAAAGTGCCCTCATGGAAGGAATTTAAGCCACCCCAAAAGTGTGGCTTACTCTGAACCTACCTGTGTCCTTCACATGGGTTTAGCTTCTAATAAACACATTACAAACTTCACTAGCTTCTGTCTGCTGGCTGAATTCTTTCCTCAAAGAAGACAAAGACTGAGGTCCAGTTTCAAGCTCACTGGCCCTTGTGATCTAGTGGTTAGGATTCGACCCTCTCACCACCACAGCCCAGGTTCAATTCCATCAGGAAACTAAGATCCAAATTCAAGCTGCCACACCCCATATCCTCCCTCCCTGTGCCTAGAGATCATCCATGACCAAGAGAAAAGGATCAAGTATGTCCTCTTATGAATAGTCTAATAGCAGTAGATACACAGAATACAAGAAGAAGAAAAGATCCCTTCTCAGTCTAGCAGAATCACCCCAGGAAAAGGACCAGGGATTTGTCATGGAGCTATGAACATCCCCTGGAGAAAGAAATAGCTACCCACTCCAGTATTCTTGTCTGGAGAATTCCATGGACAGAGGACCCTTGAGAGGTACAGTCCATGGATTCACAGAGAATAGGATATGATTGAGGACTAACACTTTAACTTTATTTTTTTAATGAACAGAAGTCTTTCCATCAGGTTAACACTTTAGTGGGGCTGTTAATTCATAGATAAAAAGGCAGAAAGGGTAAGGTAAAACAAATCATTTGGTCGGTTAAATACTTACATCTACATATAGGCATGGATAGGATAGGAAAAGGATTTCAGAAACAATCTGGGGTTACATAGAGATTCTACAATATAAATGAGGACACAACAGGCGATAAAGAGAAGAAAAACTTTCTCCTGGAAATATATTCTAGGCAAGATGATAAAAGAAAAGCAGAGAACTTAACATTACAAAAAACTAACTAGAACCAAGATAGAGGCAGAAATGAAAAGGAAGTTGGATAAGATTAAGAATGACTATAAAATGTAAATGCAACATGAGAATTAAGATCAGCAGGGAAAGAAATAAAACGTGTATTTTACATTACTGAAAATAAAATCAGTTATGCAGAAGAGAAACTTCAAACCTCTCAGAATGCAGACATAGAGATAACTGAAATTACGAGAAAAAAACAAATGAAGAGAGAATCAAGAGTCAGCCTAGATATTACCGGTATTTTTTAAATATATCTGCAAAGCATTACATGCCACATATTCCCTTTGTTAATCATCTTATTTTGACCTCTGTTTTTAAATGTTTTTACTTCCTCAGATACGTCCTTTTTTCTAAAGCTATTGCATTTAGCACTTATTCTAAAGCCATGTGTTCTAAATCTTATTTTTGCTGCAACAGAAAAAATAAATTACTCCATATCATAAGCTCTCTTTGCAAAAATAGTCTTATGAAACATCTAGAATTCAGATACAATTGCCATGAAAGAGAGAGCAACTACTTTCAACCTCTGAAATGTCTATAATTATGATTAACCATATTGTTTACCAATGACCATGCCTAGATAATATTAATAGTAAAATCTCTACTACCTCAAATGTAAACTGCAAATATGTTATACAAAAGGTAAGATGAAATACATCAACTCCAGTAGAGTTCTCAATGTTTTTTAGAGTTTTGTTGCTATTTCTGTCAACAGATAATATCTAGGGGAAAAAAAACATAAGTAAGAGTCAAGGTGCAAGAACACCTGCTTGAGCTAAAAAGGACAAACAACAATTTGGAGGAGTTCTAACAGAGCCATGCAATATTGTTTATTAACATTAACCAAGATATAAGCATGCCTACATACAATATCCATATGTCAGGCACCAAGAAAAAGAAGTAGCAAAGCATGAAAGAACATATTTTGGATGGAAGAAAGTTCTCCAAAAATTGCATTTTCTTATATACTATGAAGGACAGAGACAATAAAGAAATATTTATCTAAAAGCAATTCTTACCCTAATAATTCCTAATAATTCTGAGTAGGTAAGCTACTCAAGGGAAGAAAGCAATAAAGCAATAATAAATTTTTCTCATCCTTACACACACAAGGATACTCAATTAAATGGTATGAGAATAAAAATTGTAAATAAAAACCTTAAGAAGTATTGTTTTAAATGCCACTTTATAACAGCATTGAATACAATTATTTCTTTATGGTTAGATTAGCAAAGAATGTATGGTAAATAATTTAAAGATGTCTACAGTAAGACAGGTTGAAAACAATATTTTAAGTCTAAAAGTACAGATGATCGTAAGATAAATGGACTTAGATAAAAATGGGGAAATTGCTTCAACCTATAACATGGTGGAAAATATTTTCATAGTTTTAATGGTTATTATTTCATTGTTAATCATAACAAATGGAGACATTATTGTGTATTTTTTGAAACCAGAATTTACATTTTAGAATAGTCATAGCTTTCAAATAAGTAAAAATAAGAACAATAAGAGTTTAAACCAAATTTGTAAATGTTCTCATGGGAAAAGACCCAATATTAGTTTTGACAGTAAGTGTAATAGTGTAAATTAGTATCTTCTTACTCTTCTCCACTCCTCTCTCCAAGGAAAGAGGCCTATTTCTAACTATCAATATCTGTCAATGACACTAATATTTTTTGTATGTAATTACATTAGAAACTTTAGGATAAATCTGATCCACCCATAAATCTGATAAGGTACAGAAGTATGTGAATTTTTCCTTAAAAATAGCTCTTGAATTTGTCTTTCCCATTCTTACTCCTCCATCTATGATTAAAGTTACTAAATTTCTCATCCTGTTTGATTCTAAGCTTCCTCTATTCATCCTACATGTTAGATAACTAAAATTCTACTTCAATCAGACTGTAATCCTCCTGAAGAATTATGTCAAAAACATTCAATTCAAAAAGAACTGGCTGTCTTACTGTCCCTAAATGTCACTTTCTTTATAATTTCCACCCATCAGTCGATGGCATTTATTTTGCCAAAAATGCCTTCCCACTATCCATTCCAATGATCCAAGATTTATCGTTTTGCCAAGACTTATTCAGACACCATCTCCTCCATGAACTCTCCACTTAATCCAGTACAAGTTTTTGAATTCATCTAGGATTTGTGCCATCCATACTGCTTATTGACATCTTTAACATAATGACGTGTGTGTGTGTGAGTGCTCAGTTGTGTCCGACTCTTTGTGATCCTATGAATGGTCACATGCAGGTTCCTCTGTCTAGAATTGTCCAGGCAAGAATACTGGAGTTGCCATTTTCTTCTTCAGGGGATCTTTCTGACCCACATCTCTTGCATCTCCTGCATTGGCAGGCAGATTCTTTATCACTGTGCCACCTGGGAAGCCCAATAATATGTGTGGGTTTTATTTCTTAAAGCACATATATCTCTATTCACTTCCTAGTAGGTATTATAAAGTCGTTGTGAACTACTGAAACACACCGCTGTTTTCCAGTACTTTTGACTGTAGTTTCTCAGCAAATCATGTTGAACTGATAAAAAAAAAAAAAAAGGATGAAAGCATACCCTGTGTTTATTGCCTTGTGCTGCTTTTCTAAAGGCATTGGAGTGGTTCTCAAAATAGTGTGAACATCCTTCTTTTGGAAATGCAGTTTGAGGTTTAATTCTAGATCATGTGGTGGTTCTCAACTATGTTAATTTTCTCATTTAAAGTCCATGTCATACCTACATGAAAAAAAAATTAATTCATGAAAGAAACGGTAAACCCAACCAACTATGGCCTAAGTAAGTAAGATGAACTATTATGCAAAATGCCCAGAAATTGGCTGCCATAATGACTCCTTGACTCCACTAGGGACTCAGGCTTCTTCTGTGCCTGCTCCTTCACCTGCAGCCTGTGACTTTCCTCCTTATGGAGACAAGGGGACTGCTGCCTCCCTGGAGGAAAGGATGCAAGGACCTGAAGCTATTGTCAGCCAAATCTGTCATTTTCTGAAATTTTTCCCAGAAGCCTCGCCCTTGCAAATTTATGTTAGGGGACAGAACTGGGCTAAAAAGTATTTGTAGTATTTTCAGATCTCCCTGAAAAGTAATTTGGAAGAAAGGGGAACTAGGCGTTGAGTAGACAGCCAGAGATATCTGTTCTAGGCCCTAATAAAGAAAAGAGGCATTAGTAACCTCATTCTACACAGTTTAAAATATTTCATTTTGACATAAGTTCAGACTTTGACAAAACTTACAAGACTAGTAAAAAGAATTCCCAGATACCTTCACCCAGATTCCCTACTATAGTTGTTTCTCTCACGTGTTACTGGAAATCCAGCTAGAGCATCACAATTCAGAAGGGTGTGAGCCTAATTTTATATATATATATATATAATTTTTTAATTTGAATCTGTACCCCCAAGAAAGCATCTATCAATTCCTATTTGCTTGAGTGCATTTTATCAGGAATAGCTTTTGAAATTTGCTGAAAGTTTTTTCAGTATCAATGGAGACAAAACTTTGTTTTTCCCTTAAGACGTATCACTTAGATATATGTTAGTTATATGGGTGGCTCAGACAGTAAAGCGTCTACCCGCAATGCGGGAGACATGGGTTTGATTCCTGGGTCAGGAAGATCTTCTGGAGAAGGAAATGGCAACCCACTCCAGTACTCTTGCCTGGAAAATTCCATGGACAGAGGAGCCTTGTAAACTACAGTCCACAGGGTCGCAAAGAGTTGGGCATGATTGAGCAACGTCACTTCACTTCACTTCTAAAAATTAAACTAACCTCACATTCCTAAAATAAGCTCAAATCGTTGTATATTACTTTCTTATGGTAGCACTACATTCTGTTCACCACATTTTATTTTGAACTCTTGCATCAATATTCATTGATGATAATGGCTCATAAAATTTTTACTATTTTTACCAAATTTATATGTCAATGTTATACTTGCTTCATAAAAATATTAGCAACTTTTCCTTCATTTTCAATGCTATGGAATAATACATAAAGCATTGGGACCATCTGCTCTTTGATGTTTACTAGAATTCCCCTGTGAATTCTCACCTGAACATGGTACTTTCTAGGGGTATCCTGATAACTTTTTCAGTTTCTTCTAGAGAAATTTGTTTGAGCAAACACTTTATCTTTAATTGGGTTAATCTGGTAAATTTTTATGGCCCTAGGAAATCAACTATTTCGTCTCCATTTTCAAATTTATTGCTTAGAGGTTTGCAAAATAGGCTGATGATATTTTAAAATTTTGTCCAACTTACTCTGGCCATTTCTTATTTTATATATTTGTGATTTGTTACTTTTTTTCCTGATCATGGTATCCATGTGCTTAAGTTGCTCAGTCATGCCCGATGCTTTGCAACTCCATAGACTATAGCCACCAGGCTCCTCTGTCCATGGGGATTCTCCAGGCAAGAATACTGGAGTGGGTTGCCATGCCCTCCTCCAGAGGATCTTCCTGACCCAGGGATTGAACCCAGGTCTCCCACATTGCAGGTGGATTCTTTCCCATCTGAGTCACCAAGAAAGTCCAATGGTATTCACAGGTTTGTCTATTTTGTTAATGTTTTCAAATTATCACAGACTTATTAGATCTAGTTTTCTATCACCATCTTTAATCACTCCTTTCATCAGTAGCATCTCTTTCCTTGTGTTCTCTTTTGGTTTACACTGGGGTATCTACTAACTTTTATCTTTGCAATTTTTCCATTCCTTCACTTTTCTGATAAAGATGCTACAAATTTTGTTCTACTATTTTCCTATTATCACTGATTTAGACATATTTCACTGTTTGAATGTTTTCATTTTGTAGAAACTACATAGTTTTTTTACATTTCTTTTTAATTAATTTATTTTAATTACTAATTACTTTACAATATTGTGGTCATTTTTACCATACATAGACATGAATCAGCCACAGGTACACATGTGTCCCCCAATCCTGAACTCCTCTCCCACATCCCTAGCCACCTCATTCCTCTGGCTGGCCAAGAGCACCATCTTTGAGTGCCCTGCTTCATAAACCAAACTTGTATTGGTCAACTATTTTACATATGGTAACATAAATGTAATATAATATACAATTTTATTGACCACTCCCAAGAAAAAGAAATGCAAAAAGGCAAAATGCTTGTCTTAAGAGGCCTTACAAATAGCTGAGAAAAGAAGAGAAGCTAAAGGCAAAGGAGAAAAGGAAAGATATACCCATTTGAATGCAGAATTCCAAAGAATAGCAAGGAGGGATAAGAAAGCTGTCCTCAGTGATCAATGCAAAGAAACAGAGGAAAACAATAGAATGGGAAGACTAGAGATCTCCTCAATAAAATTAGAGATACCAAGGAAACATTCCATGCAAAGATGGGCTCAGTAAAGAACAGAAATGGTATAGACCTAACAGAAGCAGAAGATATTAAGAGGTGGCAAGAATACACAGAAGAACTGTACAAAAAAGATCTTCATCACCCAGATAATCATGATGATGTGATCACTCACTGAGAGCCAGACATCCTGGAACACGAAGTCAAGTGGGCTCTAGGAAGCATCACTATAAACAAAGCTAGTGGAGGTGATGGAATTCCAGTAGAGCTATTGCAAATCCTAAAAGATGATGCTGTGAAAGTGTTGCAGTCAATATGTCAGCAAATTTGAAAACTCAGCAGTGGCCACAGGACTGGAAAATGTCAGTTTTCATTCCAATCCCAAAGAAAGGAAATGCCAAAGAATGCTCAGACTACCACACAATTGCACTCATCTCACATGCTAGTGAAGTAATGCTCAAAATTCTCCAAGCCAGGCTTCAACAGTATGTGATAGGCACGTGAAATTCCAGATTTTCAAGCTGAAAAGGCAGAGGAACTAGAGATCAAATTCCCAATCTCCTCTGGATCATCAAAAAAGCAAGAGAGTTTCAGAAAAACATCTGCATCTGCATTATTGACTATGCTAAAGCTTTTGACTGTGTGGATCACAATAAACTGTGGAAAATTCTTAAAGAGATGGGAATACCAGGCCACCTGACCTGCCTCCTGAGATAACTGCAGGTCAGGAAGCAACACTCAGAACTGGACATGGAACAACAGACTGGTTCCAAATCCAGAAAAGAGTATGTCAAGGCTGTATATTGTCACCCTGCTTATTTAACTTATATGCAGAGTACTTGAGAAATGCTGAGCTGGAGAAAGCACAAGCTGGAATCAAGATTGCTGGGAGAAATATCAATAACCTCAGATATACAGATAACACCATCCTTATGGCAGAAAGAAAATAAGAAATAAAGAGCCTCTTGATGAAAGTGAAAGAGGAGAGTGGAAAAGATGGCTAAAAACTCAACATTCAGAAAATGAAGATCATGGCATCTGGTCCCATCACTTCATGGCAAATAGATGGGGAAACAGTGGAAACAGTGTCAGACTTTATTTTGGGGGCTCCAAAATCACTGAAGGTGGTGACTGCAGCCATGAAGTTAAAAGACACTTGCTCTTTGGAAGAAAAGCTATGACCAACCTAGACAGCATATTAAAAAGCAGAGACATTACTTTGCTAACAAAGGTCCATCTAGTCAAGGTTATGGTTTTACCAGTAGTCACATATGGATGTGAGAGTTGGACTATGAAGAAAGCTGAACACCAAAGAATTGATGTTTTTGAACTGTGGTTTTAGGGAAGACTCTAGAGAGTCCCTTGGACTTCAAAGGGATCCAACCAGTCCGTCCTAAAGGAAATGAGTCCTGAATATTCATTGGAAGGACTGATGCTGAAGCTGAAACTCCAATACTTTGTCCACCTGATGCGAAGAACTGACTCACTGGAAAAGACCCTGATGCTGAGAAAGACTGAAGATGGGAGGAGAAGGAGGTGACAGGGGATGAGGCGGTTGAATGGCATCATCAATGTGATGGACATGAGCTTGGGCACGCTCTGGGAGTTGGTGATGGACAGTGAACCCTGGCATGCTGCAGTACATGGGATCACAAAGATCTGGACACTGACTGGATGAACTGAATATACATGTAGAAACTACATAATTTTATAATCATAACAATATTTGGAAGGCATAAAATTTTATATTGCATTTCTCTTTCAAGTGTTGTATAATAAAAAGTCAAATATCCACATGTAAGAACTTTGGATTTTTTTTTAAATAATAATTTCTAGTTTTAGTCCATTGTAATCCAATAGTGCTATTTGTAATCTAATAGCATTATTTGTAATATTTAATATTTTGACTGCTCTTTTCTTTGTTATCTGTTATGATTGTTTTGTTTCACCTGTCCTTGAGAAACATGTATCATCTATATCAAAGTATGAACTTCAATATATCATAAAATTTATCTTTCGGTTATGATGTTTAAGTAGATTTTTCATCCTAACTCATTAAATGATGTCCATCGCTTCTTTTACTAAAGTTTCCCTGGTAATCTCTTGGTTAAATGGAGTTCTGTTAGATTCTTCAAAGAAACCTCAAGGATACATAATTTCTTGAGCTCTTCTGGTTTGAAAATTGTTTTTCTATAGCCTCGATACTTGAAGGACAGCTTGGCTGGAGGGTCAACTCTCTGTTTCACACTTTCTTTTCTGGAAACTGATGCTCTGCTGTTGCCTTGCTTTGTCTGCTGTATTTGAGAAGTCTCCAAAGAAATCCCAGGGCTGATTTCCTTCAGAATGGACTGGTTGCATCTCCTTGCAGTCCAAGGGACTCTCAAGAGTCTTCTCCAACACCACAGTTCAAAAGCATCAATTCTTCAGTGCTCAGTCTTCTTCACAGTCCAACTCTCACATCCATACATGACCACAGGAAAAACCATAGCCTTGACTAGACAGACCTTGGTCGGCAAAGTGATATCTCTGCTTTTGAATATCCTATCTAGGTTGGTCATAACTTTTCTTCCAAGGAGTAAGCGTCTTTTAATTTCATGGCTGCAATCACCATCCGCAGTGATTTTGGAGCCCAAAAGAAGGAATGATGCTAAAGCTGAACCTCCAGTACTTTGGCCACTTCATTCAAAGAGTTGACTCATTGCAAAAGACTCATGCTGGGAGGGGTTCGGGACAGGAGGAAAAGGGGACGACAGAGGATGAGATGGCTGGATAGCATCACTGACTCGATGGATGTGAGTCTGAGTGAACTCCGGGAGTTGGTGATGGACAGGGAGGCCTGGCTTGCTGCGATTCATGGGGTCGCAAAGAGTCAGACACGGCTGAGCGACTGAACTGAACTGATGTCAGTCTAGTTATCTTTTCTTGTAACTTATTTAATCTTTTCCCCTGGTGGTGCTAAGGACTCTCTATCTTTGTTTAGTAGCTTTATTAAAGTATGACTTTGAGTGGATTATTAAGGGTTAGTTTACAATAGTGCCAGTGAGCACCTTCAAAAATCCTTTACACACACAAAGTCACAGTTTTTCTTTTTTTCCTTCTAATAGTGGTAAATATTAGTTCTGTTCAACTTTTGTTTTTGTTCCTTAGGATTTCAACCATTTAAATGTTATTCCTTCTGCCGTTGTCTTTCAAACCAACCACTATCTCCCTGTGTCTTTTACTTCTTACCTTTATCACAGTTTCTTTGAGGCTTTCTACTTTTTTTCTATGTTCTTTAGGTTTTTTGGTCTCTTATTCTTTGGCTAACTTATATGCTAGTCTACATTTCCAATATGATTTTAACTTTTTCTTCTATTTCTTTCTTTAATGAAGTTGTTTCGTTTGCATTTTAGTCCATTTTGTTCTCAGATTTTGGACTTACAATTCAAAGCATTCTCCAAAAACCACAACATCTTGTTTGGGGATATTAAATTCAGTCTGAAGTGTTGCATTTCATTTTCTTTCTCTTTGGCCATTTGTTCTGGCGAAGATGAGTCTTTAATCACCTGAATGTCTGGATTATTCTCATTCTGTGTTATTTTTGTAACAGTCTTAAAAAGAAGATGGAAACATTCTTCTGCATTTTTGTGGACACAGCCAGCAGTTTGGGGTGTTTGTGAGAAAGAACAAATTGCTTCTTATAGCAATGTAACAAGGAGTGATTCTTTATTTTTTTTTTACTCAAGTATTACATTTTGGAGATTGGGGCAATGAGGAAGGGGTGTGGTGTGTCATTCCTATTTTGATTTTCTTCTGTCCAAACTTCCCCATCTTGCTTACTTCCGCCTCCATCAGCCACTTTCGCCTCCATCAGCCACTTTCGAAGGATGGCTGTCTATGACCTTAACCTTCCTCTTTGCCTACAGTGTTACTTCTCAGTTACTATATATTTACTTACGTCCCACAACAGTTAGAGGTCTGACCTAACACCACTATGCTTTTTCTACATTTTCTATCTTTTTCTTTCTGTGGGTGGTTTCTATTGGATTAATTTTCCCCACTGCTATCTCCCCATTTACCTCTAATGTAGTCTTTTGCTAAAGTGCCCATACAAGCCGCAAAGGCTTGCAGTAGGGAATACGAGAGACAGTATGCTGGGATTTCATGTTTGTTCTTCCTGTTAGTGGTAACTTAAGGTTCGGTAACTACAAATCCTAGTTATGGTGATGGAAAAGAGTTTGTGCAGTTGTGCTGTTTCTATTGTTTTATTGTTTTTGTTTTTTTTAGAAGTTGGGAGAATTGAATTTATACCTCCACCCTTGGCTCACCCCTTTTTTTTTTTTTGGAGATACTGACACATAAAATATTGAGAAACAGGAATGACAATGAACATCACCATTCAAAACAGCTGACTAGCACACACTGTTAAATTTAAAATGGAATCAACAAGGACCTACTATATATTAACAGCACAGGGAACTCTGCTCAATGTTATATGGCAGCATGGATGGATGGGAGTTTTAGGAAGAATGGATACATGTATACACAAGGCTGAGTCTCTTTACTGTCCTCCTTAAGCTAGCTGTTGCTGCTGCTGCTAAGTCGCTTCAGTCGTGTTCGACTCTGTGCGACCCCATAGACAGCAGCCCACCAGGCTCCCCCATCCCTGGGATTCTCCAGGCAAGAACACTGAAGTGGGGTGCCATTTCCTTCTCCAATGCATGACAGTGAAAAGTGAAAGTGAAGTCTCTCAGTCATGTCCGACTTGTAGCGACCCCATGGACTGCAGCCCACCAGGCTCCTCCATCAATGGGATTTTCCAGGCAAGAGCACTGGAGTGGGGTGCCACTGCCTTCTCCTACGTGAAGCCGCTCAGTCATGTCCGACTCTTAGCGACCCCATGGACTGCAGCCCACCAGGCCCCTCTGCCCATGGGATTCTCCAGGCAAGAGTACTAGAGTGGGGTGCTGTTTCCTTCTCCTATACTCCAGTATAAAATAAAAGTTTAAAATAACCCCAGCTAATGAAAGAACTCAGGATTTAGGTAGAAAAATGTATCAAGAAGAGATCTTTTAGGAAACTGAAACTCTGAGAAATTTAATACACTCATTTTTGGCAACTTTTCCATGACTTCTAGGACATGGGAAGTGGGCAGTCTGAGGTAGTATTAAAGGATATAATGGCAAATTTAGGGAGATAGTGGTCTTAACAGACACCACTAGCAATATTATCAGGTGTTTAAAGAACCTTCTCGAGTATGGCACCCACAGTACTGTTTCAGTACAGTATGAGTACAAACAATTGTAGATAGAGGAGTATTTAGGACCTTCAGAACAGTTTCTACTGCAGATAGAAACACTGAAATTATTAGCACACATCACAAACAGACACCAACTGCCACATCCAAAATAGATGGCTTATTTTACTTTCATGGCATATTATGCCGTTACATCATGTTGTGTTACAACAGAATCTCCTGCACCACCTATTCAGTGTGAAAAATTGAACATCTGCTCAGATGAGACACTGTTTAATGATGTGTGCCAAACTTAATGTAACTTCCACCTGACACTTCACTACTTATGCTTAGAGGCCCATGCTATGCCACCAGCATCCCTTAGTATTCCAGCATTGTTTTCAAATCAACTGAACACCATAAAAATTAATTTACTCATTAAATGTTATAATGTGTTTTCCATTCTGTGATATATGTGGAACTGTAAATTAGAAACACTTCCTTTTCATTTTCTGTGTCAATCAAGATAACAGGGTGTCTTTCTCATATAATTGCCACTGCTTTAATCTTTGTCTTCAGAGATAAAATATTACTGAAAAAAAAGAAAAGAAAAGTTCTTGGTTGTTTTATGATAACTGAGCTTCTTCTTTTCCTGTATCCTGGAGTAAATGGGTAGAAAACTTCACTTGCAATATTCTTTAAAAACAGCAAGAGTTTTCTGGAAAAAGATGGAAAAATAGGCCCTTTTCCCTTTTTCCAAAAGGATTTTTAGCAAAACCACATAAAAGGAGGCATTCTTTCTTCTGCTTAGGTGAGACTCATGACATTTGTAATTATTTGCTTATTAGTTTTTCCTTCTATTTTTTGACTCATAGACACAGTGCTCACCTTTTGGAGAATTTTTTTTGTTTTAAATTGTATTTTCACTTTCATGCTTTTTGCTTTGTTAAAAGCAAGACAGTTATGCCTGCACACATCACCAAACCAATATTTAACACTTATTTACAATGTCACCATCTCCCAAGAATGGACTCTTAATCCAGTCACTCTGGAATTACCTGGTCAGCACTTTTGAGGTCATCTGCCCGATAAACCTTACCCTTTCCTAAAGGAAGGTGACCTTACCACAATAAATTCACATTTTGCTAGTTTAGCTTCCCTTTCCAGCTCCTTTTTGCCTATGAAAGGCTTTCATCTTATAAAGCTCCTTGGAGCATCCTTCTGTCTGCTAGATGGGATGCTGCCTGATTCAAGAATGGTTGAAATAAAGCCAAAAACTTTTAAATTTACTCAGTTGAATTTTATTATATAACAGCTCTATTCAAATAAGCTGCCTTATGAGCCAAGGTTCATGATTTTAATTTTTAGAAATTCATCCATTTTTTCTAGACTCACAAGTTTATTAATATAATGTTACACATCTTTTACATAAAATTGCTTAGCATCTTTAACTCTACCCCATTTTTAACTCTTGAAAAGGTTTAGGTTTTTTGTTGTTTTTCTATTAGATTTCTCCAGGAATCTTCTAGATTCTAGCTAAAGGGGAAAAGAAAAACGTATACCTTAACTGATTATCTCTGCTGTTTTTTTTTTACTAACATGATTTTATCTTTATACATCTCTTCTTAAAAATATTTATTTTTACGTTAAGTTTCTAGCTGCCCAATAAATGTCCTTAAAAGTATAAATTTATCAGAATTCTTTCACTCCAGTTTAATTCATTGATGACTTCTCAATTTAGTTTTGATTTTCTTTTAATCCCAGTTCTGCGAATATAACATATATCTGAGAAGACTGTACACTCCATACTTTATAAACTTATATATAGATGATCATATTTGGTCAAATCTGTAGATTGTATCACTCTATATTCTAATTCATGTTATCTGCTTGATAAATTTCTGAGTGAATTTTTGGATTTTTTTTTTAAGTCTTCCACTTTAATTGTGAATTTGTTCTTCTTATGCTGTTTCAGTGTTTTGCTTTATACATCATAAATCTATGTTGCTAGGGTTATGAAGGTTTGTCCTTCATGTTTCTTAACTGATTTATGTAGTTTAAATGTCATTTAGTGCCTCCTGCCTTGAATCCCATTTTTGCTTGGTGTTTTGTATTATTTGCTTTCTTTTGAAGGGCAAGTGTTAGGGTCTCTTTTCTGATTTGATTTCTGAACTTTTGTTTTACAAGTTTCCTGAACTTGGAGCTTAATTTTTTTAACCCAGTCTCAAAATTTCTACCCCAAATTGGGGAATTTAATTGGTTCCCATTTATTAGAATTACCAGTATATTTAAATTTTTGTTGGCCACCTTGTTTTTTTATTTAACATATTTTCTTATTTCCTTTCCTCTCTGGTTTTAGTTGGAGTGAAAATTTTAGATTTTTTTTCTCCTTTGCGATCTAGAATTCAAACATCCTATTTGTATATGAATATTTATTTTTATTTTCCTACCACATATAGTTAGTTACATCTATCTCATTGTGCAAGGAATGCAGGTTAGCTCATATTTCTTTTATTCTCTAATTCCACATTAAAGTATACAAATTTTTGTCTAGAAATGAACAATTATTCAGACTTAACAGCAGCATTATCTTCTCAGATTCTTCCTCACCCTGATTTTTTATAATACTTTTTTTTGGCAGGGAGGGGTACACATATTGCTCTTTTGCTAGAATATGTGCTGGTTATTCTTTAACTGGGGATTGTGTGGAATTTATCTTCTTTAAATCTAAAAGATATATATATTTATATTTGCTCTTACAGATAAATGAGAATTTGACTAAATATATATTAATAATAATAAGTCAGAGTTCAAATCCTTTGCCTTCCTCTATCTGATGTTGCCATTGAGAAACATGATGGCAATCCAACTCTTTTCCACGTGTGTATCTTTTTGGATTTCTTTCTTCAGAAGTGTCTATTTACAGTTGATATTCTGAGAGTTCCTTCCTGGTAAATTGAGGAAGATGTGTCATCATCTTCCTTCTGCCAGGCCTCAGTGTGCCCATCCAAAATCAGGTATCCATTCAACCACTAAGTTGTGGGAAAATTATCTTCTAATATTTCTTTAAGTATATTCTCTCTTTTATTTCCTTCTTTGGGTGCTCCTATTGATAAATTTTGAAATTTCTAGGTTTTTTTGCCTTTCAGGTATTTTTTTTTCATGCTTTTTGCTTCCATGCCTTTTTGGGATGGTTCTGGGATAATCTTCTGCTCATTGTGGTTGCTGTTCAGCCACTTGGTTGTGTCTGATTCTTTGCAACCCCATGGACTGCAGCATTCCAGGCTTCCTTGTCCTTCATTACCTCCCAGAGTTTGCTCAAATTCGTCTCCATTAAGTAGATGATGCTATCTAACCATCTCACCCTCTGTCACCCCCTTCTCCTTTTGACTTCAGTTTTTCCCAGCATCAGGGTCTTTTCCAATGAGTCATCTCTTCACATCAGGTGGCCAGAATACTGGAGCTTCAGCATCAGTCCTTCTAATCAATTATCTTGGTTGATTTCCTATAGGATTGACAGGTTTGATCTCCTTGCAGCCCAAAGGATCCATGAAGGGGCTCTGCTCAGTATCTTGGGTCAATATTTTGGTGCATAAATTGTGTTTACTTTGTTATTCAGGTTAACAGAGCTTTTGGTTTTCAATCTGGGTCATCTTATTTCCTACTCCTAAAACCTCTAAGGATTTTGCTATACCATGTAATTGAATGTTCTTGCTTTGTAAACATGACATCCTCTCATCTCATGGAAGCCAACAGGTATACTCCTTTTATTTTTAAAGTTTATTTTTTAATTGGAGGATAATTTCTTTACAACATTGTGCTGGTTTCTGCCATACAACAATAAGAATTATATAATATATAACATAATATAATTATAATATTATATATTAATTATATATAAATATATAATTATATTATATTATAATATCAATATAATTATAACATAATAATATATAATATTATATATATATACACACATTCCCTTCCTCTTGAGCCTTCCTTCCCCTCCCATCCCCATCACAAAACACCAGGCTGGGCTCCCTATGTTACACAGCAGCTTCCTACTAGCTATCTATTTCACACATTATAATGTCTGAATATACATGTACGTCAGTGTTAATGCAGTGTTAATATATACTGATAATGTATGTCAGTGCTACTTTCTCAATTCATCTTACCCTCTACTCCCTTGCTGTGTCCACAAGTCCATTCTCTACATCTGCATCTCCATTCCTTCCCTGAAAATAGGTTCATCAGTATTATTTTTCTATATTCCATACATATGTGTTAATATATTAGTGCTTGTTTATCTCTTTTTGATTTCATGCCATTTAATTGTTAAACTCTCTTGTAACCTGAGACATTAGGTCCTCTGTTGAGTTGGCGGTGCTTGTTCTACAAACCTTTGGAGACTGGAGTTGCTGGATTGTTTTTGTGTTTGATTCACCATTAGCCTGTTTGTGGATATTATTTTTACAACAGTCTTTCTCCAGTTAGTAGGGGAAAGGTCATGATCCACAAGCAAATAATTTTCTAGGTGAAAGAACCTTTCACTCTTCCCACTGACCAGTGTGGTAGGTGGAGGCTAGTCCACTTTCTGATCCATAAACCAGCTTTCTGATGATACTCTTGGAACCTGCACTTGATACCTAAAACTGATTTTAGAGACTCTTTATATTTATCTCCACAGTCTGTAGCCATCTTCTCCTCTACCGTTTTGAGCTTAGTTTCCCCACCAATCTGCCATGTGTCTTTCAAGTAGTCTTCAAATTCTAGTTCACTGATGGCTCCTCTCCCTATATCTTAGCACTGCTGCATTTTTATTCATTATATTTTGTATCTGTGGTTTACAACCATGAATCCAATAAGATGAAGTAACCTTCTACCCAGAATAACACGTATACACTGACACTTCAGGGCCCCCTGACACTGACCAACCTGCTGGGGAGAGTGGGCACAAGAAAATATCACTGACTCACTGGGCTTTATTCACTCCAGCTTTTCCAAGAAAAAAAATCAGAATCCCCACTTCACAGCTTTCCCCTGTCCTTCCATCCACTTTTCAAGGTTTCCTAGACTTTCTGTCAGTGTTTCATCCCTTACCTGGTTAAACTACCAAGACCACTACAGGAGTATGTCAGATGCTAATACAGATGTATTAATACCTTGGCTTTGCATTGCTTTTATAGCCACAGGTCTAAACTGAAAAAGATGAAAATGTCTTCAAGAAATTTCCAAAAGAAAGCAAGACAGACATGATACTGCCAGTCAACAAAGCAGCTGAGTGGGAGAGGACCCTCAGGCCAACAGCCTCAGCTGCAAACAATCACGAGGAGTGATGAATGGTGTTACAAAGGGTCATCATTACCCTCAGGGATGGGGACAGCCTAAGATGATAATGAATATGTTTGAGGAGAATAATATAACCTCATCTGGTATGGATGGGTGGCATCAGCATCTAGGCTGCTGGATAGGAGAATATGTTGACATTATTTATAGCTACAATGCAGAGCAATGACAGAGATCCATTGTAAACAATGCCTTCCAAGGCAGCTGCTTTCCATTAAAACCTTGTAACAGAAAAGAGTGTACAAAGGGTGCCTTAGGATGGTGGCATTAAAGAGGGCTGTCATCTATGCTAAATCTGGGACTCATTTGCGTTCCTATTTTTATTTCCATTTACATTTTTTTATATCTGAGCAAACTTTCTAATTTTTTAAACAGTATTTTTTTAAGTATGCTTCTATTTAGAGCTCTCATTACTTGAAAATGGGCCAAACTACATTTTTTTTTTCAAAAGTAAGGAAATTTGGTATAAGATGCTTTCCCCAAGTCCCCAGGAAAAAAAAATATTTTCTCTAAAAGGTCTTTAATGCATAAGTCTATTAAGGAATTGCCATTCCCAAAAGAGGAGTTTTACTTTATCTGAATATAGGTTAAAAGGTCGTTATCAGTTTTTTTAAAAATCTGATTATAAGTAAAAAGAAGCTCTTAAAGTCCTAAGGGTGAGAATATATTAATCATGAAACATGACCTAGATAAGTCCCTGTGTACCTCATGCCAATCTCTAGTTGTAAAACTACAGGGTCTTGACATCAGAGGAAATGAGAGCCCCTCAAGTAAGTAATATTGGAAAATTCTGGTAGACAAAGTGGTTCGGGACTATGATTCTACTTCAAAACGATTTGCTCAAGTTTGACTTTGGAAGCCAAAGAAAAGTTTACAACAGAATAGGTGCAAATCTATTGTAAGCTCTCCTTTCCTGGTGGCTCCCTGCTGTCTGCTGGGAGATGCCAGTCCTGTTGCTTTGAGTTCAACACGTGGGCGCGTGCCAGCCTCCCCTGTAGGGAATTCTCTGTCTCCTTTGATCTCATCAGGGTGTTTCCAGGAAGCCATAGACTTTTCTATTTCTGCACCACTTGGCTGAACATCTAGTCCTTTCACAACTCTCCCACTGTCTCCCCTTGCTTTTTCACCTTGTCCGGGTTTTTTTTATCACTCTCTCCTATCACCAACACAGTCTACACCCACAGTTTATTTTGTTGTGCTCTTTGATACTGGGCACTGGGGAGATGATCCCCCAGAATCAGTTCTGTGGTATACAAATCCAACAGACCATCTTTAAACGTGGATTCAGGTTGGAATGTTAGAATAGAACCAAGTGCAGGTCTTGGAGTTAGGCTTCCATCAGTCAATGCTGGGCTCTGTCACCCACTGAGCATGTCACTTAGATAAGTCTCTAAGCCTCTTTGACTTGCAGTTTATTTGCCTATGAAAGGGAGAAAATAATGTTGCGTACTTTACAGGGTTATTGTAAGATAAATGAGTTCATCCATATGGTGACTTTATACATTCTCAGCGACTGTTACCATATTACTCCTCCTAAGTGACTTTACACTTAATGGCAGAAATCAAAGCACAAAGAAAAAGTGGCAAGACATTCATACCCGTGAAACAAGACTCAGCAAAACTCAGTTGAGGGATTTTTGTTCAACTCTTCACAGAGGCTTTTGATTTTCCTTGTTGAGCTATTAGTTAAGTATGGCCATTAACATTACTCATATGTTGTTAAATACTGGGGAAGCCAGGTCCTTCTTAGAGCTCATCACATAGGAACAGCTCTTAATTTTCTCCTAGCCTTATCCTCAGCTCTCCAAAGAGCTCTTAACAGCATTGGCTGATGTTGTTTAATGATATGTCATCATACCCTCTTGCAAAAAGTCAAGATTTGTCTTTGTGATACTTCACACTAACTAGTTATTTCCTCAAAACCTTAAAATCATTATCCGTGTGTGTGTGTGTGTGTGTGTGTGTGTGTGTGTGCGCGCGCGTGTGTCAGCTGCTCAGTCATGTCTGACATTTTGTGACCCCATGGATTGTAACCTGCCAGGCTCTTCAGTCCATGGGATTGTCCAGGCAAGAGTACTGGAGTGGGTTGCCATGCCCTTCTCTGTGTCTTGTATGTTTCTATGGCCAATTACGGTAAAAAAATAATAATAATAATAAATCAAAGTTTAAGGTAAAATGCAATCATTTAAAGTATTGCTCATGTCAATTTCCCCCTCACAGTGGACCAGGCCTGATTTATGAGGAATCTAGTTTCTCATCCAGCAGGTGAGTTCTTCAAGTTTGGGAGGGGCAGGAATTCCTGCCTCAGACAAAGTATCAATATATTGAGAATAATTATTATAAGATACTGCAGATGAGTAAGAAAATGAGAAGAATCAAATTAAGTGAGATTAAGAGCATGTCTTATGGGCTTCCTGGGTGGCTTAGTGGTAAAGAATCTGCCTGCCAATGCAGGGGATGCAGATTTGATCCCTGGGTTGGCAAGATTCTCAGGACAAGGAAATGGCAACCAACTCCAGGATTCTTGCCTGGAAAATCCCCTCAACAGAAGAGCCTGGTGGGCTACAGTCTATGAGGTCACAAAGAGTCAGGCATGACTTAGCGACTAAAACAAGAGCACATCTTATGTCCCAGGTAGGATTTTGGTTGGGAAGGTACTGCAAAGAGTTTAAATTTAGAGGAGAGAATCAGAGCACAAAGAGGGCAGAGACAAGCAGATGGAGTCACAGTGACTGCTATAGTCCAGTGAATTTAAGTATCACCTTTTATCACAGCACATGGGTGGATCTGGCTGTTTCATAAATTCCAAAGCTACGTATAATCATTATGGCTCCAAACAGCTCAGCTGCTTATTTCAAAATTCACCTCCACTGATCATTCAGCCTGAAATTCTCACTATATAATCATTCTGATTAAAAGGTCAATCCATTCATTTAGCCAACACTCCAGAGCACTCTAGACCAACATAGAAGTGAGTCTCTGCTATCAAGTCTGTCCTCTAATAAATTAGATAAGAAAACAAATTATTATGAGGTGATCAGTGAACATACCATGAGCCAACCCTACAGGGGAATGTCTGGAACATTTCACAGAGGAGACAGCATTTAGGATGTTTTGCAAAGAATGAGGAATTCAGTTGTACAAGTTTTTGGGAAGCTGAATTTCAAGCGGTAGAGCAATTAACAAAAGCAAATCTGTGAAATTCATTTGAGTCATGAGAGAAAGTGTTCAGAGAATAAAATAGTTCAGCCTAACTGACCCTGGAGTGTCTGTTTCTGGGTCAGGGCCAGAGTAATGCTGTGGAAGTTAAGCTTGAGAGAAAAAAAAGTAGAGAAAGCAAACTGTGAAGAACCTTGCCAGACTCCATAAAGAGTTTGAAAGACCTTCATCTGGATTTAATGATTGAAACTCAAGACTGCAAGCAAGGAAAACCAGAGCTATTCCAATAATTATGTATGAAATTATAAGAATAAGGCAGAGGTTGCAGATAGAGATAGGGAAATACTTGAATTTTCACATATCAAAATACATACTGGACATTTCAGTTTGGGTATCTTGTCGACTTTGCAAACATGACATATACAGAGTGAAATTCATTACATTTCCAACCAAATCTACTCCTTCTGTTTTCCTATCTTGCTTCATGGTTTTGCATCCATCCAGTCTTCCAGCCTAGAAACAAGCAAAAACTCTAACATTCTTCTTCCCTCCTGCCCCTCCTCTCCAGTTGGTCACCAAACACTATTGATTTTAATGGGATAGAGAGGTAAATTGGGAAATAAAAGGGAAAATTGCTCAAGATCAACATGAAATCACAAGTGCTATCTGATCTTTTATGTCTGAGGTCTGACTGGTTAGGAAGAATTGACTCTCCACCAAGCCTGAAAGCATATAGTCGCAAGAACAGTGGTGCCTCTTGAAGGCCACCCTCCTTCCCCTGCTGAGGGTTTGCATCACTTCCAAACTCGCCACTGCACTGCAATGAGGTTGATGATCTTACCTACTCTTCCATTACCTTTTTCATCTTAAAAAAAAAAAAAAAGCTATTTTAAAGATCTTGGATCCTTGACAAGAACAAAGTCAATATTTTGCAAAGACTTGGGTAAAAGTGAGCTATAAAAGCCACTTAGTAATATTTCTCAGATAGGTACAACTTCGAGGTTAAATCTAAAGGTAAAATTGGTTTCAGAAGCAGAGAGAGAAATACAAACCACTAACAAACCTCATTTAGAAGCATGGGGAAGGAGAGAGGTGAAGAGCAAAGAAAAATATATAAACACAAATATGAGATAGAGAAAATTAAAATACTAATTGTAAGAGAACGCTTACAAAGTTTCAAAGTCTATGCAAATAAAAACCAAAACTGAAAAAGACAATATACATTACTAAATAGCTCAGTTGGTACAGAATCTGCCTGCAACACAGGAAACCCTGGTTCACTTCCTGAGTCAGGAAGATCCCCTTGAGAAGGGAAAGGCTACCCACTCTGTTATTCTGGACTGGAGAATTCCGTGGACTGTATAGTCCATGGGGTCACAAAGAGTCATATACAACTGAGCTACTTTCACTTTCAAAACTGACACTAAAAATAAAAAATAGGAAAAAACCACAATGTTATCCAAAACTTTCCTCACCAAAAGCACCTATACAGATAATGTCACAGGTGAGTTCTAAAAACCTTCAAATAACAATTTCAATTGTTTAAAATTTTCCAACACAGATGGAGAGAACACAAATTGCCAATTTTTTTCAAAAGCCTGTGTGATAGTGAAACAGAAATCTGGTAAATATAGCAGGCAAAAAAAAAACACAAAACACTATAGTCTAATCCAATTCATGAATATTAATAAAAAAATTCTATATAAAGAGATAAGCAGATAGAAGCCAGAATTACCCTAAAAGAATGATGTATCACTAAGCATGCCAAGGTTGATTCAATATTAAGGCACATACTAATATAATTCACTCTCTCAGTAAGTCAAAAGGAAAAAAGCACATATATTTTCAGCTATACAGATGCTGAAATTGCATTTCATCTTTATAATGTGGTATGGAAGAAGAATTTTAATTTTTAATAAATGATAAATATATGGAAACTCCACTGCCTGATAAAATGCATATGTCTCATGTCAAATGCCAACCATTCTGCATGCTAAACATATATCAAATACTTAGAAGAGTTTTTGGAAGATATTTAGTCTCATGTATGTGTTCACTACTATTTATAATTATCATAGCCAATACTGGAAATATTTCCCAAAAAGTAATAAAAACACATTATTGTCACTATTTAACACTGTTTTGAAAGTCTTCAGTTAAATTAGCTAAGAGAAATAAAAGACAAATCTTAGAACAAAGTAGAACACTCACCACTTTAGAATATACAATTTCATGCCTGTAAACCCCAAGCAATTCAAGTGAAAGAATAGAAATGGTAATAGAATCCAGTGCTGTATCTGGTTATTATATTAATATATCAGAATCAATAGATTTTTATATGACAAAAGTAAGCAATTACGAAATGTAAGAGAAAAACTCATTTTACAACATAAACAAAAGGATAAAATATGTGGATGTGAAATTTGCAAGAGATGACCTCATTATAGATAAAGAAATGTTTGAAATACTGAAGATGAATACACAGGATGGTGGATACATAGGAAGATTTGCCTTATTCTTGGGTTCTAATATTCAAGTTGTAAAGATAAATTTTCTCATTAATTTTGAAGTTGAATAAGTTGATTATTAAGATATATATATATAATCAAAATTTTCCATTAAAACAAAAGAGTCATGGGGACTAGCCTAACCAGATAATAAAACACCTCAAACATATCACAAATGGAATGGTACCAATGTCTGCAAAAAGAGCAGAGAATAGCATTCAGAAACAGGCCTAAATACATAAAGAACTTGTTGTAGAATAAATTTGGCATTCCAAACCAATTCATGATATTGAGATAACTACCCACTGCTTTGGAAAAACATTTTTTTCCTTCTAAGATCATATTGTACTGTCAGGAAGTATTTAACAGTAGGCTTCCTGTGTGCTCTTTGGATCGGTCATGAATCCTCTGTTCCATTCAGGAATTAAGAGGAGTGGCAAACCACTCCCGGGGCTGAGGAATGCACCCATTTCTTCCTTAGCTTTTCCATACGGTGAAAAGTAACTATGACCCTCTTCCTTTTTATGGACCATATGGTAAAAGTGATTATTTACAACCTCTCTCTTTGATATGGATCGTCTTATGTTTCGTTGATAATTTGTAAGTCTGGACTTTTGATCTTTATCTTTGCTGAAAAAGCTACCTTGTAAGACAGTATATATACCCACACTATGTTGAATAAAACACCCTTGTTCCATCAGAGCTTGGGTCCCAGTGTCTTTCTTCTTCTCTCTCTCTCTCTCTCTTTCTCTCTCTCTCTCTCTCTCTCTCAGGCTAATTCTTTGGAGCACAGAAGCCCGCTGAGTTCACTTTCTTGCCCAGGCTTGCAAGATCCCCCTCGAGAGGGCGCCTTGTGCCTACGTGAAGCAGTCCGAGCCCTGTGTCAAGAGCTTTATTGGTTTTCTGTATAAACCAAGGAATATCAGCCTCTTTCTCTCTCTCTTTCACTTTCTTATTGTTGACTCCGGACCACCAGGTTCCAGTCCATTAAAGGACCCCAACATTATACTAAATACTTTCTATAATAGTGTAAATTCCAAAATGATCAAATATTTAAATCTTTGTTTTTGTAGTAAAAGTGAAGTGAAGTGAAGTCACTCAGTCGTGTCTGACTCTTTGTGACCCCATGGACTGTAATCTACCAAGCTCCTCTGTCCATGGGATTTTCCAGGCAATAGTACTGGAGTGGATTGCCATTTCCTTCTCCAGGGGATCTTCCCAACCCAGGGATTGAAACCAGGTCTCCTACATTGTGGAGAGACACTTTACCATCTGAGCCACCAGGGACCTATAGTAAAACTACAAAGTAATAGGCCCATTGTGCTGTGTGATCACCAGAAATGTGTCTCCTTTGCAGGAGAGAATGTCAAGGTCTCAGCTGGTGCTAAGAAAAATCTCCCTGTAACTGCTGCTGCAGGCACTGATTTGCAATGGTCCCAAGTCTGCTTCCTCCACTACTCAGAACCATGGGTTCCAACAGCATTTTCTTTTATTTTCTTCCAAGTTACAGTTCACTCAAAAGAGGTAATAATGTAAGCACTAGGATAAGTTTCCTAAAGGCAGAGACCATGATTTTCCTAGTTCTTGGAACACAATGGATATTCCTCATTTGCAGGTCTGAACCCCTCTAGACCTTTGCCCACCCTTCCTTCCATACTTCCTTCCTGTGCACTGTCCTTATCTTCTTATCTCTATTTGGAAAAGTTGACTTCACCATTTCAGATCCCTGTTTTCTATTCTTCAAATACTCCCTTAGAAGCACCTCTTGAACTGACAGTGTTCTGTGCAATGTGTTTTTTCTTCAAATAAATTTCAGGGCACTAAATATTCTGAAACTGTTTTAACTACACCAAGAAATATGCAACCCTAAAACATCAGTTTGAAAAAGAAAACATTAGGAATTCACAATTGGTTGTGTTTAGGGTCAGTTATAAAATGCCAAAATGTGACTGATCAACATATCAAAAGCTACATGCACACATAAGAACTAAAACTAGAAGGAAAATGAACACAGTGACAGAGTTATGCTAGCACAGCAGACGGTTGGTTAAGTTTCTTCCTTTTAACTTTTCTAGTATTTTGTAACATAAATAGTGGAGAAGGCAACGGCACGCCACTCCAGTACTCCTGCCTGGAAACTCCCATGGAGGAGCCTGGTAGGCTGCAGTCCATGGGGTTGCGACTGAGCAACTTCACTTTCACTTTCCACTTTGATATATTGGAGAAGGAAGTGGCAACCCACTCCAGTGTTCTTGCCTGGAGAATCCCAGGGACGGGGGAGACTGGTGGGCTGCCATCTATGGGGTCACACAGAGTCAGACACGACTGACGTGACTTAGCAGCAGCAGCAGCAACATAAATAGAAATATAAGTTTTTCCATTTTTAAAATATCTTCATAAGCAAATAAAACAAACCAAAAGGTGTTACTATTATATTTCCTGTCCTTAACCACTTTACTCACATACACACTTTATAAAACAATGTTCTGTAAACTGCTTTGCTAATTTAGCTTTAGATATTAAACATTCCACATCACTTAAAATCTTTAAGAATATCTTACTAGTTACATGATAACCAAAGAAAGACTGTATCATAATTTTGTTTACTTATTCCACTATGATAGGTGATGATGACTTTGGCTTTCCAGATGCCTCAGTGGTAAAGAACCTGCCTGCCAATGCAGATTCAATCCCTGGGTCAGGAAGATCCCCTGGAATAGGAAGCACCAACCATCTCTAATATTCTTGCCTGGAAAACTTCACGGACAGAGGAGACTGGTGGGCTACAGGCCAGGGGGTCACAAAGAGTCAGAGTCGACACAACCGAGTGGCAGAGCATGCATGCACATTCCGCTATAGTTGGACAGTTGGAGGTTATAGTAGCAAAAGATTTAAGACAAATGTAATAGCAATAATAGCATGTCTGACAATTTACTTGGATAATTCCGTGTGTTAAAATCTGCTAGCTCAAATTAAGATTTTCTATCTGGATATTTATATTAAAAAGTTGGTTTCAGTGATTTTATTGATTAGCATTAACCATGCACTATCAAACACTATCCTCACCTTTGGTATTCCTTCTTCACAGTATGACAGAGTAGGCCATCTTAGCTAAATCTTCAAAAACTGATAAATGAGGATTTCAAGAGACCAGTTCACTGGCTTATTCCTAAAAACTTGGATTCTCACATTTTCTAACTCATTCTATGGGACCTTAGGTGAAAACCTAAACAAAAATACCTACACTTGAGAAGAGCATACAAAAATCCCCCAGAAGACCCTCAGTTCTCCCGAAGTGAAGGACTTAGCAAAATCATTCTAAACTTATCGTAGATCAGAATCACCTGGGTGGGGAGGGGGACTTGTTAATCACGGACAGCTGGGCCCGACCTCCAACGTTTCAGTAGGTGGGAGGATCCCTACAGTTTGTATGACTACCATCTCCCCATGGCTGATCTGGAAACCACTTAGAGAATCATTGCACTGAACTGTAATGTTAAGTGCCTGCCATGTCCCAAGTACTGACCCAGGTGCACAGAGACAGCTGTAAACAGGCAAGTTTAATGCCCTCACAGAGCTTATCATCTAATACACAGACATGAGGCAAAAAGCAAGTTTGCAAATGAGCAGAATTTTTTGACAATGCCATGTTAAATCCTCTTAGAGGCAAGAATCGACACCTCCAAAAACAAACTGCTGGTACCTATTGCCAGCTGTGCCCTTTCTTACTGGCTGCTATAGAGGCTAAGTCAGCAGAGCCGATCAAACTGCCTGTTTATGTTTTAGCAAATTCTTACCCAAACTAGGCAAAAAGACCACCCCTAGGCAAAAAAAAAAAAAAAAAAAACTGTTGGAGAACAAAGGCAAGAATCTATCTTCTGTTCACAGTTCTGGAAAGCACTTTTGTATCAAAAACTGAATTCTCACTGCCACTCCTACTCAAGGCCTAATTATACATAAAGAGTCTATATCGAGGTATAAAATGGAGTTATACATGCAAGTTATATATACAAACCACCTGACTTAGCAGAATCAATGGAAATGCTACCAGCAACTCTTGCACTAAAACTGCTTCCAACAAAATGGAAATGAAATACTGAAGTGAATTAAATATCATGCTATCCACTTGACATTTACAAAATGCATTCTTTTCATACTCATTTGTAGTTAGGGATTAAAACACGTTACACAACAGAGATCATCCCACCCTACTTATCGTGCGCACAGGATGGCCTTAAAGATCTCTAAATGCCCTATTGCCTTTTACATCGACAAACAGCATTAAAAGAAGACTTATAAATGGACTTTGGTATAAATTACTAAATGAGCTTCTTAGCACATTTACTTGTCTTTTGCCATTGCTTTAGAGCCGAAGAGCTCATTTCACAGTTTTACATCTTCAGAGCTGGCTTTTCAACATGCTATAAACATAATTCAGAATAAAATACACATTTTTACAGTTAACCAGTATACCCAAATAGGTACACATCTCAAACAAAATTTTACAAAATAATATTCACTCCCACCACACATGAAACATGATGACATTTTCATTCCATGTCCTTTGTTTTCAATGCCAGTTCAGTTCAGTTCAGTCGCTCAGTCATGTCCGATTGTTTGTGACCCCATGAATTGCAGCATACCAGGCCTCGCTGTCCATCACAGATTCCCCGGAGTTCACTGAGACTCACGTCCATTGAGTCCGTGATGCCATTCAGCCATCTCATTCTCTGTTGTCCCCTTCTTCTCCTACCCCCAATCCTTCCCAGCATCAGAGTCTTTTCCAATGAGTCAACTCTTTGCATGAGGTGGCCAAAGTACTGGAGTTTTAGCTTTAGCATCATTCCTTCCAAAGGAATCCCAGGGCTGATCTCCTTCAGAAAGGACTGGTTGGATCTCCTTGCAGTCCAAGGGACTCTCAAGAGTCTTCTCCAGCACCACAGTTCAAAAGCATCAATTCTTCGGTGCTCAGCTTTCTTCACAGTCCAACTCTCATTTCCATACATGACCACAGGAAAAACTATAGCCTTGACTAGACAAACCTTTGTTGGCAAAGTAATGCCTCTGCTTTTGAATATGCTATCTAGGTTGGTCATAACTTTTCTTCCAAGGAGTAAGCGTCTTTCAATTTCATGGCTGCAGTCATCATCTGCAGTGATTTTGGAGGCCCCCAAAATAAAGTCTGACACTGTTTCCACTGTTTCCCCATCTATTTCCCATAAAGTGATGGGACCAGAGGCCATGATCTTCGTTTTCTGAATGTTGAGCTTTAAGCCAACTTTTTCACTCTCCTCTTTCCCTTTCATCAAGAGGCTTTTTAGTTCCTCTTCATTTTCTGCCATAAGGGTGATGTCATCTGCATATCTGAGGTTATTGATATTTCTCCCAGCAATCTTGATTCCAGCTTGTGCTTCTTCCAGCCCAGCATTTCTCATGATGTACTCTGCATAGAAGTTAAATAAGCAGGGTGACAATATACAGCCTTGATGTACTCCTTTTCCTATTTGGAACCAGTCTGTTGTTCCATGTCCAGTTCTAACTGTTGCTTCCTGACCTGCGTATAGGTTTCTCAAGAGGCAGGTCAGGTGGTCCGATATTCCCATCTCTTTCAGAATTTTCCACAGTTTATTGTGATCCACACAGTCAAAGGCTTTTGCATAGTCAATAAAGCAGAAGTAGATGTTTTTCTGGAACTCTCTTGCTTTTTCCATGATCCAGCGGATGTTGGCAATTTGATCTCTGGTTCCTCTGTCTTTTCTAAAACCAGCTTGAACATGTGGAAGTTCATGTTCATGTATTGCTGAAGCCTGGCTTGGAGAATTTTGAGCATTACTTTACTAGCATGTGAGATGAGTGCAATTGTGCAGTAGTTTGAGCATTCTTTGGTATTGCCTTTCTTTGGGATTGGAATGAAAACTGACCTTTTCCAGTCCTGTGGCCACTGCTGAGTTTACCCACTAAACTTATTTTACAACCTAATGGGTCACAGCCCATAGTTTGAAAGATATCTATTTTAGGATATACATAAAACCCATGCAAAACAACTTAAAAGAAATAACCTAAGTTATTCTTACCTTAAGTTTTTAGAGACAGAAGGGGATGAGAAAAACTATTTGTACCATTTTCTTTTTAATTTTTTTTGTTTTGTTGTAATTGGAAGCTAATTACTTTATAATATTGTGGTGGTTTTTGCCATACATTGACATGAATCAGCCAGGGGTGTACATGTGTCCCCCATCCTGAACCCCCTCCCACCTCCCTCTCCATCCCATCCCTCTGGGTCATCCCAGTGCACCAGCCTTGAGCACTCTGCCTAATGCATCAATCCTGGACTGGTGATCTATTTCACTTATGATAATATACATGTTTCAACATTTTCACACAGCTCAGGCTCCAAGAACCACCCCTTCCTCCCCACACAGGACATGTGTTTTAGTACCTAATCTGTACCAGGTGTATAATCTCCACCTGTGTCTTTCTTTAGTGAAACAACAAACTTTCAGCCACTGTCATGATCCAGATCAAGTCTGACCAATAGGACCTTCAGTGAGGGTTGAAATGTCCCATTTCTGTGCTGTCTAGGACAGTACCATTAGCCTCAAGTGACTATTGATCATTCAAAAGGTGCCAAGTGTGACTGATAAGCTGGATTTCTATTTTGCCTAATTTATTTTTAAGTAGACACTTGAGTCTAGGGGCTCCCACAGCAAAAAGAGCAGACACAGATTGTCCTTAAGTATTTGCCACATCTCTACAGTGAAGATTTTTTGCCAGACAAATTAATATTGAACTTTCTGCCCTACTAGAAACCTAGCAACCAAAAATGTTTCTTTAGGATTCAAAATCATTTCACTTAGATGGGGATTATAGAGATTTCTTTCATGATCACAGGACGTGCCTTTTCTACCGATTTGTTCTACACAGTGAGCAGATTTAGCTAAATCATGAGGAATATGCCCCGTTTGGCATGTGTCCCTGCCCATGGAGGTTTGCCTCCTCTGCTTGATTCTCATACTAGTTGACTGCCCTGGGGACATTTGACTTACCCCACCTGTGATCCTGCTGGGAGAGACCAAACGAAACAGCCCTGCCGTGAGAGCTGATCCACAAGCATTACCACTCACCTTGTTTGCTCCTTTCAGCAGCTTGTACAGTACACATCTGCTACAGAATGCTAATGTTCAACAAAGACATGTCCTCCCTGGAATTTTTACAAGGGCAATTTCCCTTTGATCTCTTAATAGTAGCATGTGTTCTGATGTTGGCGTTTATAAATGGCTTCGACAACTGGAGCTCTGATTTCAAGGTGGCCAGGTGTGTCTGCACCATGACCTCACCCTCTGCTAGCTGGTACAGCACTGAACGCTCAGTGATTTTTGCATTTCACAGCAAGTGCAAGAACCATGCCTTCCAACTGAGTGTCCCAACCTCCTCCACTTCCTAGATGTTCACTGGGAGCCATGATCTAAGAGGACTAGAAAATGAATGATTTGATTTTCCTCTAAAGCAAGCCATGCATGTTGATCAAGGCTGGTTTAAGGCAAAGCTGCAAGCAAGCGAAACTCATCTACCACTACATGTATCTCCTCTAGTGCCACCCTTAGTCTCATGAAATGTTGTTCTCCAAGTCCCCAGTTCCTTCCCACCACCCAGGTTCTCTTCTGAGATACAACAGCCCAGATGCAACACTCTACTTTCAATGGGCAGATCACCATCGAGAACCTCTCCCCAATCTCTTGTTCTTAAAACTTACCTACTCCAGGTGCAATATTTAGGATCTTACTAGATAAAGTACTCTAATAAAGTAACACAACCAAGCTATGAATCTAACAACAATAAACTTGCATCTAGGTACAATGGCCTCATAGAAATAATGCCTTAACTCATTTTATTGTTAAATTTTTTGTGCCTTATAGAAGATATGTTTTGATTTCCAAACATTTGGGAACTCTTTGATCATATAAAAAGAGACTTTCTATAGCTACAGAGATATCAGTAATACATCAAACTTCACTGCCTCAAAAATCCCAGTAATTGATACATATCTTCTGTGGAGTAAATAGTAATTCTGCTGGGTAATGTTGCGTGAAGTCTTCTGGGTTTCCTAAGTGCAGTTAAACTTATCTGATTCAAGTCAGAAACATGTTTTAGGTAAGACATTTCTAAAACTGAGCCTTGTTCTGTCTTATACCCCTTTACCATTAATCCAGCCAGATTCAGTGGCCTCAAATTACTACACAAAGTAGAGCACCAAATCACTCAGTTCATCTATTGAGTAGATGACAATCTATTTAAACATAGAAAGGAAGGTAAACTGCAGAGCCAGGTCTATCAGATGTCCTAATCCACAGACCATCTCAACCTGAGCAATGCACATAATAGACTATGACTGAGCATGGAATTTCAAATGATGAAAATCAAGGATGTTTTCTGAAATACATTAACTGGTTTCAATATTTAGAAGGATTACTGGTAACATAGTGAAAAGAGACCAAAAATTATCCACATTATAATACTGATAATTCCTTTGCTAGATCTATGAGTCCCAGACATCGCTTCTCAAAAGCATGTTTCTGGAAGTATACCCCACTCACCACTCTGTTAAGGACTTCCCTACAAAGGCCTTCCCCACCATGGATCCATCAAAACCAGAACTTGTGAACAACATCAGTTCAGTCAGTTAGTCAGTTCAGTTGTTCAATCATGGTTAAAGACTGACTCTTTGCGACCCCATGGACTGCAGTACGCCAGGCCTCCCTGTCCATCACCAACTCCCAGAGTTTACTCAAACCCATGCCTGTTGAGTCGGTGATACCATCCAACCATCTCATCCTTTGTCGTCCCCTTATCCTCCCGCCTTCAATCTTTCCCAGCATCAGGATCTTTTTAAATGAGTCAGTTCTTCCCATCAGGTGGCCAAAGTAATGGAGTTTCAGCTTCAACATCAGTCCTTCCAATGAATATTCAAGACTGAATATTTCCTTTAGGATGGACTGGTTGGATTTCCTTGCAGTCCAAGGGACTCTCAAGAGTCTTCTCCAGCACCACAGTTCAAAAGCATCAATTCTTCGGTGCTCAGCTTTCTTCACAGTCCAACTCTCACTTCCATACATGACCACAGGAAAAACTATAGCCTTGACTAGACAAACCTTTGTTGGCAAAGTAATGTCTCTGCTTTTGAATATGCTGTCTAGGTTGGTCATAACTTTCCTTCTAAGGAGTAAACATCTTTTAATTTCATGGCTGCAGTCACCATCTGCAGTGATTTTGGAGCCCAAAAAAATAAAGTCTGACACTGTTTCCACTGTTTCCCCCATCTGGTGATGGGATGAGATGCCATGATGTTAGTTTTCTGAATGTTGAGCTTTAAGCCAACTTTTTCATTTACCTCTTTCACTTTCATCAAGAGGCTCTCTAGTTCTTCTTCACTTTCTGCCATAAGGGTGGTGTCATCTGCATATCTGAGGTTATTGATATTTCTCCCAGCAATCTTGATTCCAGCTTGTGCTTCATCTAGCCCAGCATTTCTCATGATGTACTCTGCATAGAAGTTAAATAAGCAAGGTGACAGTTTACAGTGACATGAAATTCCAAGAATTTGCTTTGTCTGTCACAGCTAAGAATTTTCAGCACAGTTTTTACTTTCTTCGATTTGATTCAATTCAGAGTACTCTCCAGTCTCTACAAGTCTTGGGCGCACATGAGCACACATGAACACTCAGATGTCTAATAGGCTCCCAAATTAACATGTACAAGTCTGAGCCCTGATCCTACACTCCACAAACCTGTTCTTCCCAGGCTTCCTCCATCACAGACTATAGCAAGGTCACTCTCTCAAAGGCTCAAAACAAAGACACAGAATTCATCCTAAACTCCCCTTTTCAGCTCATATCCCACATCTAATCCAGCAGCAAAATATGTTGTCTCTACCTTCAAATTATACATTCACCACCTCCACCACTACCACCTTGGGCCAGTCCACCATCATCTCTCACCTGATTATTATATAGACTCTGTAACCCCCTGCTTCCTCTCTGGATCCCCCACTTTCAATGCAACAGACAGATTCTGTAACAATGTAGATCAGATGATGATCTCTTAAGGTCTTGCATTAACTTCCATCCCTCAGAACAAAAGGAAAGATTCTTCTGGTCATCAAAATAACCATATCTGCTTCCTCCCCCTGCTTCTCACCTCCTCCCCTGCAATCCTGCCTCCCCCTCCCCCACCTCCTTGCCATTCCTCAAGGGTTTGCACTTGCTGCCTTCTCTACCTTTCATCCTGTTCTTTCAGAGCTGAGGTTCTTCTCTCACCTCCTTCACCTGGGAAAATTTGCAAATTTCACATTTTTAGTGAGACCTTCTGCCGGGGTCCAGCCCTGGTGGATCCAGGGTGACTTGAAGGTGGGGACAGAGTCAGCGTCCTTGGAAAAATACATATTTAATTACAGATAGAAAAGAGATTAGAAACAGATAGTGTAGTAGGAAAATTAGTGGAGAAAAAGATGCTGAATAACTTGGTTTACATGGAATAGCATCCATGCTCCAGATGGGAATTCAGCCAGAAAAACAGGGAGCAAGAAAGAATGACATGGGGGAATCAGTCTTTCCAGAAACTGATCCCATTTCTTTATTTTTCAGTTTTTCTTATATACCTTTTGTTACATATAGGGATGAATACAGAGTCATGCAGGGGTCAGCATTCCTGACCTTTATCAAAATCAGGTGCTTTACATAAAAAAAGTTTTTAGGGGTTTTACATCATCTTCTGGCCATGAGACCTGCTGACATTTTACAACCCTTTCTTTCTGATAACCAAAAACTTATTTTTTCCAAGGGTGTTTTTTCTTAAACCAGGCACCACCCTCTAAATAAAGTTGCATTCCTATAGGGTGAGGGTGTAGTGAGTTACAATCAAGAAAGTAATTTATTTAACCCAAGGTTAACATGATCAATCTTACAGGTTAATACTTATTTCTCCTATATGCTAGTTATATTTATTATAAAGGCAGGGAATATGGAGATTTAGCAGCAAAACATCAGCCTAACAAATGAAAATCCTTTCACCAATGTTCCCCTTAAGATCTATTTAGTCTTAAGATAATGATAAAGTTACATGTTTACATAGCAAAGACACAGTGACTTATAACAAAGTACAGTTATCTATAACAAAAGAGAAAATTCATTAACTCAAAAAGTCTAATATTGCTAACATCAAAAACTACTATATTTTCTTTTCTATATCCTAATACATTGATTAATATATTCCCAAGTACCTAAGGATATGGAGGCCTGGTGGCAATCATTGACTCAACAATGACAAAGCCCTATGCTAATTAAGACTCTTGAAATACTCCAAAACTCTCTGTGCTGTTTATGGTTGAGAGGTAGTAAACAATCATGTGCCAGGAGAGAGGTTTGATCTGAGACATGCTTGTCCCAGGGCAGGGAATTAGCAGCAATTATTAGCACAACAAACGAAAAACCCTTCACCAAAATAATTCATAACCAACCCACTATACTAATAATTTCTAACTTCCCAGAAGAATTTGCCTTTAGTAAGTCTAAAACATGCCTCTCATGGTTGGGAGGCTGTAAACAATCACGTGTGGCAGGACGAACCTGTACAGGCAGGCTAGATAACCTTCAGAGTTTGTAAGCTGAAACACTCTTGTCACACCCAGGAATTTTTATTAACTTGGAGCTGCAAGTTTACTCCTTCTCCAAGAGAAATGGTTATGGGGAGAGCCCCCCATAAAGTCAGAGGTGTAGGTGAGAGCACAAAACAGACTCTGATTTTGGGGTAGATGCTCAGGAACAGGGGATTTCTTGAGGCTTGATCGTGCCTTTGCGTATGCCAAGCTTCCTTCCTCATGACCTTTGCCATGGGCGGAGTTCCTCACACTGGCCCCTGGCACCCTTCCATGGACTTTTGGTTGAAAATTGAAGCCACCTCCCTACACACACACACATACACACACTCACTTCCTTCCCCTATTCTTGCTTTATCTTTATCTGGAGCACATAGACATATATTGTATTTCATTCCTCTGCCTCTTTACTAGATTTCTTCCACATAAGGTCTGTGAAGACAGGAATATTTTTGTGCTCTGTTCCACTGTTGAATCCTCAGCTACTAAAAGAATACCGAGGCATAACAGGTGCTCAGTAAATACTTGGTGGACTGGAAAAACACAGATAAGTATGCAGCTTTTGTGAACTTGTGGTCCCCACCTGCACTATTGTTTCAGGAGCTCATCCTTCCTCGCCATCTACCCACGTGGTCCCAGCAAGGAGCTGACATGTGGACATCCTGGCTACAGCTGCACACCTCCTGTCTTGCTCCAGAGTCTCCTTCACCACATGAGGGCCACTTGGGCCACCTGCGTCACTGCACCACCTCCATGCCCCTCACTGCATCAGCTCCCCAGGCCTGCACCTCTGCCGGTGCCCCCTCTGGCATGAAGGCCCTGCCCTCGCCTTAATGATTCTGACCCCAACATGACCATGAGGCCTTTTCCTCAATTCCTTGGAACAACTTCTTCACTTCTAGTACAGTTCCAAGCAAATGATAGAATTTCTCCTCTCCTCAGTATTCTCAACTCTAAATGCAAATACTATGTGTCTTGTTGCATGGCCATAAGACAGGAACTTGTATGGTCAAAGCGCTGAGCAGCACTGTCTGCTGGAGAAGTGCCTGATAAATATTAGCTATTATCATGATGATGATGATCTTGACTGGCCCAGTTGGGGCAATCACTATTATTATTGTTCTTTAGAACAGTTCTTCCAGGAACCCACAGGCCCTGATCCATGGTCCCAGACTCCTCTTAGGAACAAATTCCTGATGACCTTCTGGGCTGCCCTGGGTGGCAGTCCCATCCTTTCCTATGCAGGAGCAGCTTGAGTTTTATCCCAGCATGGATGAATCCAAGCCCAAAAGAGCAACTGATGGAAATGGGGAACATCCCTTCCTTGGGATTCAAGTTTAGCCTTCCTTCCAGACCCTGACATCTCCCCAGATGAGCACTGGGTAAATAGTCACACTTTTTAAGGGCAGTCGGTGCCCATCAAGTAATGCTCAAAATTCTCCAAGCCAGGCTTCAGCACTACACGAACATGAACTTCCAGATGTTCAAGCTGGTTTTAGAAAAGACACAGGAACCAGAGATCAAATTGCCAACATCCACTGGATCATTGAAAAAGCAAGAGAGTTCCAGAAAAACATCTACTTCTACTTTATTGACTTGCCAAAGCCTATGACTGTGTGGATCACAATAAACTGTGGAAAATTCTGAAAGAGATGGGAATACCAGATCACCTGACCTGCCTCTTGAAAAACCTATATGCAGGTCAGGAAGCAATAGTTAGAACTGGACATGGAACAACAGATTGGTTCCAATAGGAAAAGGAGTACATCAAGGCTATATATTGTCACCCTGCTCATTTAACTTCTATGCAGAGTACTAAATTGAACTGGAATGGGTGAATTTAACTCAGATGACCATTATATCTACTACTGCGGGCAGGAATCCCTCAGAAGAAATGGAGTAGCCATCATGGTCAACAAAACAGTCCGAAATGCAGTACTTGGATGCAATCTCAAAAATGACAGAATGATCTCTGTTTGTCTGCAAGGCAAACCATTCAATATCGCAGTTATCCAAGTCTATGCCCCAGCCAGTAACGCTGAAGAAGCTGAAGTTGAACGGCTTTATAAAGACCTACAAGACCTTTTAGAACTAACACCCAAAAAAGATGTCCTTTTCATTATAGGGGACTGGAATGCAAAAGTAGGAAGTCAAGAAACACCTGGAGTTACAGGCAAATTTGGCCTTGGAATGTGGAATGAAGCAGGGCAAAGACTAATAGAGTTTTGCCAAGAAAATGCCCTGGTCATAGCAAATACCCTCTTCCAACAACACAAGAGAAGGCTCTACACATGAACATCACCAGATGGTCAACACTGAAATCAGACTGATTATATTCTTTGCAGCCAAAGATGGAGAAGCTCTATACAGTCAGCAAAAATAAGACTGGGAGCTGACTATGACTCAGATCATGTACTTCTTATTAATAAATTCAGACTTAAATTGAACAAGGTAGGGAAAACCACTAGACCATTCAGGTATGACCTAAATCAAATCCCTTATGATTATACAGTGGAAGTGAGAAATAGATTCCAGGGATTAGATATGATAGATAGAGTGCTTGATGAACTATGGAATGAGGTTCGTGACATTGTACAGGAGACAGGGATCAAGATTATCCCCATGGAAAAGAAATGCAAAAAGCAAAATGGCCGTCTGGGGAGGCCTTACAAATAGCTGTGAAAAGAAGAGAAGTGAAAAGCAAGGAGAAAAGGAAAGATATAAGCATCTGAATGCAGAGTTCCAAAGAATAACAAGAAGAGATAAGAAAGCCTTTTTCAGTGATCAATGCAAAGAAATAGAGGAAAAGAACAGAATGGGAAAGACTAGAGATCTCTTCAAGAAAATTAGAGATCCCAAGGGAACATTTCATGCAAAGATGGTCTCGATAAAGGACAGAAATGGTCTGGACCTCACAGAAGCAGAAGATGTTAAGAAGAGGTGGCAAGAATACATGGAAGAACTGCACAAAAAGATCTTCACCACCCAGATAATCATGATGATGTGATCACTCATCTAGAGCCAGACATCTTGGAATATGAAGTCAAGTGGGCCTTAGAAACCATCACTATAAACAAAGCTAGTAGAGGTGATGGAAATCCAGTTGAGCTATTTCAAATCCTGAAAGATGATGCTGTGAAAGTGCTGCACTCAATATGCCAGCAAATTTGGAAAACTCAGCAGTGGCCACAGGACTGGAAAAGGTCAGTTTTCATTCCAATTCCAAAGAAAGGCAATGCCAAAGAATGCTCAAATTGCCAACATCCACTGGATCATGGAAAAAGCAAAAGAGTTCCAGAAAAACATCTATTTCTGTTTTCTTGACTATGCCAAATCTTTGACTGTGTGGATCACAATAAACTGTGGGAAATTCTGAAAGAGATGAGAACACCAGACCACCTAACCTGCCCCTTGAGAAATCTGTATGCAGATCAGGAACCAACAGTTAGAACTGGACATGGAACAACAGACTGGTTCCAAATAGGAAAAGGAGTACGTCAAGGCTGTATATTGTCACCCTGCTTATTTTACTTATATGCAGAGTACATCATGAGAAACGCTGGACTGGAAGAAACACAAGCTGGAATCAAGATTGCCAGGAGAAATATCAATAACCTCAGATATGCAGATGATACCACCCTTATGGCAGAAAGTGAAGAGGAGCTAAAAAGCCTCTTGATGAAAGTGAAAGAGGAGAGTGAAAAAGTTGGCTTAAACTCAATATTCAGAAAACGAAGATCATGGCATCTGGTCCCATCACTTCATGGGAAATAGATGGGGAAACAGTGTCAGATGGTGACTGCAGCCATGAAATTAGAAGACACTTACTCACTGGAAGAAAAGTTATGACCAACCTAGATAGTACATTCAAAAGCAGAGACATTACTTTGCCAACTAAGGTCCATCTAGTCAAGGCTATGGTTTTTCCTGTGGTCATGTATGGATGTGAGAGTTGGACTGTGAAGAAAGCTGAGCACTGAAGAACTGATGCTTTTGAACTGTGATGTTGGAGAAGACTCTTGAGAGTCCCTTGAATTGCAAGGATATCCAACCAGTCCATTCTGAAGATCAACCCTGGGATTTCTTTGGAAGGAATGATGCTAAAGCTGAAACTCCAGTCCTTTGGCCACCTCATGTGAAGAGTTTTCTCATTGGAAAAAACTCTGATGTTGGGGAGGATTGGGGGCAGGAGGAGAAAGGGACAACAGAGGATGAGATGCCTGGATGGCATCACTGACTCGATGGGCGTGAGTCTGAGTGAACTCCTGGAGTTGGTGATATCAGGGAGGCCTGGCGTGCTGCAATTCATGGGGTCGCAAAGAGTCAGACATGGCTGAGTGACTGAACTGACTGACTGCCTGACTGTGCTCCCATCAGGTTTGATCCCTGATGGTTCACACCATAAAGAACTGCTTGCAGTGCAGACCTGCTTCTGATCCCTGGGTTGGGAAAATCCTCTGGAGAAAGGAATGACTACCCACTGCAGTATTCTTGCCTGGAGACTCCCATCGGCAGAGGAGCCTGGTGGGCTACAGTCCATGAGGTCTCAAAGAGTCCAACATGACTGAGTGACTAACAGTTTCACTTTCACTTTTCTGTGCCCAAACCACAGGTGTTATCTGTCTAATCACAACATTAACAAACAGCAGTGCACGCATGCTCTGTCACTAAGTCATGTCCAGCTCTGCAATCCCATGGAGTGTAGCTCACCAGGCTCCTCTGTCCGTGGGATTTCCCAGGCAAGAACACTGGAAGGGTTGCCATTTCCTTGTCCAGGGGATCTTCCCAACACAGGATCAAACCCACGTCTCCTGCTTGGCAGGGGATTCTTTACCACTGAGCCACCGGGGAAGCCCCACACCAGTAGCAGAGTCCATGCCTCTCAGCTACTCTTTCCTTAAAAAAACCACCAGCTCTGTGACCCTGGACAAATCGCTTAAATTCTAGGTACCTATTTTCCCAACTATAAAAGTAGATAAAACTGTATCTGCCTTATAAAGTTGTTGTGTGGATTAAATGAGTTAATACATATCAAGAGCTTAGAACAGAGCTTGGTACATGGTGAAAACTTTAAAGGACATGCTGTGCTTAGTTGCTCAGTCGTGTCTGACTCTTTGTGACCCTATGAACTGTAGCCCGCCAGACTCCTCTGTCCATGGGATTCTCCAGGCAAAAATACTGGATTGGGTCGCCACGCTCTCCTCCAGGGGATCTCCCCAACCCAGGGATCAAACTCAGTCAGATCTCCCACATTTCAGGCAGATTCTTTACCACCTGAGCCACCAGGGAAGCGCTACAGGATGAGCTGGCACAATTCTCCACAGCAATAGTATAAAGACAGCAAGGCAGTCCTCTCTTCAAGCATTCAGCCCCTTACAAGCATTGCCTAGTTTCTCTCTTCAGTACCTCTCCAAAACTGGAAATCTTGAGGGCTAGAACTAATTTGTCTTCACATATCTATTTTCAGTGCATAGTAGAGGGGCTAGCACCAAGTAGACTTTCAATTTTTTTTTTTCTTTTTAGTAAATAAATGAATGGGTAAGTGCCATTCATGAATCACTTCCTTATTCAGGGTCACAGTAAAGCCTGGGTTATTGAAGAAAGATAATCCTTGCAAGCCAGAAACAGTCAAGAAAATGAGGAGAGAAAAAAAAGCCTCTCAGAGAATCAGGCTCTTCCTTCAGGAGGTAGCAGAGTATTCTGACTAATGATGGATGGGGGCCCCAGGGAGGCATTCATCACTTCTAATCCTGGACTCTGCTGGAGGAAATGAACCTCGCATGCATAAATTAGTTAAAGGCATAATAGTGATTCGTGTTCCTTTTGCAATTTCCTCTCTGCACAGCCGCTTATGCAGATTGAACAAGATGTCACTGTTACATCAGGAACTAAGTGAGATGCGGAAGTTGATAAAAATAAAGCCTTATCTTGGATTTGGTCAGCTGCTAACTTAAGTCTTCCCTCAAGGAAAAGACTTCATGAAAAACAGGAATTGTTCTTTTAATTGTGAAATTGCAAAAGCTATCCTGAAGTTGTTGTGGGAAAGCAAAATTATATATATAGATATGATTAACCAGGGGGAAGCAGAGTAGAGAGAGAATCTGACTAAGTAGAATTCCTACAATTTAAATTAATATCTCAGTAGTGATGTAAAAATTCAGGAAATCCAACTGCTTTGGGTAGAAACGGTTTTTCTTGCTCTTGTGAGAAAAAGTATTGAGTTAAGCAATGAGCACTTTGGGTTACTTGACAGATCAGTAGCAAAGATCACTAAGAAACTGAGCCCAATGTAGCTCAACAAATACTAACAAGCAGTTTCACACAGGTTGTAACTCCAACGAATCCAACAACTAAACCCAATGTTGTTAAGTTGCTAGGTCACGTCTGACTCTTTGCAACCCCATGGACTGCAACACACCAGGTTCTTCTGTCCTCCACCATCTCCCAGAGTTTGTCAAATTCATGCCCATTGAGTCAGCGATGCTATCTAACCATCTCATCCTCTGCTGACCCCTTCTTCTTTTGCCTTCAATCTTTCCCAGCATCAGGGTCTTTTCACAATATGGGTGTTAAAATGATTCCCATAGATATAACTGAGAGAGACACAGTGACTTTCTCAAGATCAGACCATCAATAGACAGTGGGGGTTGGCCTTGGTCCTCAGGCCCTCTTCCCTAAGGCTTCAGTCTCTCTTCTTTGTCACCTGTCCTGGGTATTTAAACCATGTTTAAAGTGACAGAAACTCATGTATGAAATATACTTGAATCTTCAGTCAGTAAACAAAAAAGAAAGAAAAGATAGAATTAAAGGTAACATGGGATATAATACTGGAAACATCTGCTGGAACCAGGAACCACACTAGACTCCTTAGTTATTACTGTTTTCTGAAAGGACAGAGAACGCTATCTCGCAGACTTGGAGACTATAATTCCACCCCTTGACTGCCATGAACTGAAGCAAAACTAACTCAGGCAGCAGTGGAATAAGACTGTAGATAGAGAACCACGTGCAATGTCCTTGAAAGCCTGTATATCAACACAAATCTCTAATTTGTATCTAATATCAATATCTAATACAGGGAAAGTGGTGGAAATAATCATTCCAGGTTGAAGAAAACCACGTATTCAAGAAACTGAACACATATTTATGTAAATTTAAGTGGTTTAAGTATATTGTTGAAATTAAAAGATGAGTAGAATATGAATATGTATTATCATATTCAAAGAATTTAACATTCTGTAAAACATTTCACAATAGTGCTTAGACTATTCTTTAAACCTTTCCCCAGACTGGCTCCTGTTTCCTATTGTTGTCTGTGAAAACCAGTGTTTACACTAGGTTAAAATACAGATTTAGGAATTTGTTTTTTCTGAGCTGGCTCAAACTTGAGAAGAAAAATGGAAACGCAAACAAAAAAATCTTTAGAAGTCTGACACAGAAGGCCTCAGCTCAGACAACCAGAGTGGGAATCCACTTCTGCCCTGCCTGGAATTCCAGCTCTAGCAGCCTCATACAATGAGGGGCCAGGTGGACACAGATTGTTCACTCCTTTGTTTACTTCCTGAATGGGACCACCCAGGAAATGCTCTGCTTTTTTTTCTCTGTTGAGAGAATCTCACGTTCCTCGGAGGATGATTTAGGAAAGCCAAGCTGGGTGCACGCAGAGCAGGAAGAAGAAGGTATAACCTGAGAGCGTCCTTTCAGCCCTCTGTGCCCTTTTGCAACAGGATGGTCCCTGTACTTCCTTCTAACTTTTCAGTCACTTTCCCTTCCTTTGCATTTTACATAGCTGGACTCTTTTCATTGTACCTCTGTGAGACAGGTGCTATTATCACATCCCTTTTAAAGTTAAATAAATAGAGGCTTGGAGAGTTTGATGAACTTGACCAAAGTCAGAAAACTAGTAAATTATAGAACTGAGATTTGAATCCAGAAGCTTGAGTCCAGAGTGTCGGGGTCCATGCGTGGGTTGGAAAAGAATTTCCAGACATGAGACAGAATGAGAGGGAAATAAAGTTTATTAGAGTGGGGGACGCTATCAGAACAGCAGGCTGGCCCAAAGGAGAACGGACATTGAACAGGTCCTTGGTCCATTTTTATAGCCAGGGCACAAGGAGCAGAATAGGGGTCTTGTGGGTCATTTGCTGATAGGAGGAGGCATGTATGGGGATGGGGGAGAGTAAGGCAAATACCTTCTCCCTATGGGGGTAGGAGGAGAGGCAGGTCATACTGCTCAGGAGGACCTGAAATTCATTCATAGTTACAACATGGGTGGGGGACGGACAATAAGGGTCTGGTGTTTCTGTTCCTGCATTACGAGACCCTCCTTGGTTTTATCTGCTCTTTCATCCTGGTGTCACCACACAGAGGTTACTGTGTTCTCCATGTCTTAACTGCATTTTATGACAAATGTCCTTGCCCTGAGAGAAAAGGGGCAAGGAGCTGAATTTGGCATCTTCTGTATGTTCAGGATTTTTCTGTTTTTGTTAAATTAAAGGCAACACTCCTGAAAGCTCCTAGTTCTAGAAACAAACTATTCTAATAGTCAACTCTGAGGTTTCCTTTCCTAGAATTCATCCCAGTAAGAAAATCATTTAAAAGCCAACTACCAATTTGTCAGTTCTTAATTATCTCCCCCACTCAGAATTCCCCAGGATCCTGGTTAGATTAACAGCAAATTGCTCATGAGTATGGTAGCTCCTGGCTAGCTGTAGGAAGGGATGCCCCAAACCTGTAATTACATGGAGTAATATGACTCCCCCAATTGCTAGATTTTGGGGGAATGAATCATCCTAGTAGGCACCCACATATTTTCACAGCATGTTACACATTCAGTACAAAAGAAGGTATCTGCAGACATAAAAGAACTGTGTTCACTAGCCAAGGGAAGAAGTGTAACTCTAGGTTTAAAGCAGGGGAAGGGCTGTCTTTCTCTGGCTTCATAACATCATCATTCAACCTTTCAGCCATGCACTGTCACGCTTGATCTTTTTCCTTTTAATTTATTATTTGTGCTGCTGCCACTGGGAAGCTTTGATGTCAGGGACCCAAGGGAGCTAAGGATATCATCCGGTGGAGCAAAGACATTGCTTCAGCACCATGAACTCTCTCCTTCACCTGGTTGCCTTCCAGCTTACCCCAATTGTATCACAGAACAGCTGTAAGGAGAGCAAATCTCACCTCAAGGGCGTGCAAGGCCCTGGGGCAAAGAGGTGAGAATGTGGCAACAATTCCCTATCAAAGCTTAAGTCTGTCTGCAGAGGTGCTCATTCGCTCTCCTAGTGCATGTCTCTCACCATTCAACCAGTCAGGCTTTACTGAGCACCAAACAACTCCAGGGACTGTAGAAGACACTGTATGTGACAGATCCTGCTAACTGCCAATGCAACAGACGTGCCTTCCAACTTCCTAGCTAAGAGAATACTCATTTTGTTTTAGCACCCAACCCCTGACAATGGTAGTCCTGCCTTTACTCCAGGTGATTCGTGTCAAGAGTCAGCAAACAATGGCTTTTGTGAGTCAAATCCAGCTCATTGGCTGTTTCTATATGTAAAAAGATACACAGCCATGTCTTTATGTCTATGAATGCTTTCATGCTACAATAGCAGAACTGCTTATGGCCTACATTTTTGCCATCTCACCCCCTACAGAAAAAAATTGCTGAATGCTCATCTGATCCAGTTAGCAATATCTTTTCCTTCGCCTGAGTTTGGTTTGGTTTACAGGTGCCCAAGAGTTGACATGGTGCTGATAAATGACTCTTGAGGAAAAGTCAGCTGAGCACAACTGGGGAGAAAAGAGGTTTCTTTTCATCCACTTCCTGTGACTTCTAGAATGATGGTGGCCATCTTTCATTTATGAGCGAGGCCAGCCTAAGGACCAAGCTGAAGTTCTAGGGATAGCAGAGCCAAAACACAGAAATAACCTGAGTCTTTGATGTCTTTGAGCTGTTGAACTAGCCAACCCTGGAACCAGATATTGCAGCATTCTTATCACATGAGATCACATGTCCTCATTGTTTAAGCCAGATAAGTTAGGGTATCCCTTTGATGAGTCAACCTCTAAGTTTAAGAAATCACCTTCTATCATCCTAGTAACAATCTTTGCTCAAATATCTACTCTCTATGACATTAATATAGCCACTCCAGCTCTCTTTTGATTAGTGTTAGCACAGAAATCTTTTTCTATTCTTTAAACTATTTGTGTCCGTATATTGTATATAACATGTTTCTCTCAGGAAGGATATGGTTCCATGTTTTTTTATCCAATGTGACAATATTTTCCTCTTCATTATTTAGATCATTTACACCTAATGTGATCACTGATGTGGTTAAGTTTAAATCTACCATCTGGTTACTTGCTTTTCATTTGTTTCATCTGTGCTGTGTTTTCTTTTTGTCATATTCTGATTCTTTTTAATTAACTAGTTTATGATTCTAAAACAGCTCTTGTGCTAATTATAGTAGTTGCTTTAGGGTTTGTAGAATATACCTTCCAGTGATTTTATACCACATTACATATGGTATATGAATCTTTTAACAATATACTTTTCCTCCCGGCCTCTGTGGCGCATGCGTACAAATCATCACTAGTCAACTAAATACCAGAGAAGGCGATGGCAACCCACTCCAGTACTCTTGCCTGGGAAATCCCATGGATGGAGGAGCCTCGTAGGCTGCAGTCCATGGGGTCACTAAGAATCAGACACGACTGAGCGATTTCACGTTCACTTTTCACTTTTATTCATTGGAGAAGGAAATGGCAACCCACTCCTGTATTCTTGCCTAGAGAATCCCAGGGATGGAGGAGCCTGGTGGGCTGCCAGCTATGGGGTCACATAGAATCGGACACGACTGAAGTGACTTAGCAGCAGCAGCAGCAACTAAATGAACTGTTATTTCTTCTTCCTTAGTTCACTTCAGTCACATTCTTTGCAAACCCATGGACTGCAGCGTGCCTGGCTTCCCTGTCCATCACCAATTCCCAGAGCTTACTCAAACTCATGTCCATCGCATCAGTGATGCCATCCAACCGTCTCATCCTCTGTCATCCCCTTCTCCTCCCACCTTCAATCTTTCCCAGCATCAAGGTCTTTTCAAATGAGTTGGTTCTTCACTCAGGTGGCCAAAGTATTGGAGTTTCAGCTTCAGCATCAATCCTTCCAATGAATACCCAGGACTGATTTTGTTTAGGAAGGACTGGTTGGATCTCCTTGCAGTCCAGAGACCTCTCAAGAGTCTTCTCCAACACTACAGCTCAAAAGCATTAGTTCTTCAGTGCTTAGCTTTCTTCATAGTCCAACTCTCACATCCAGAAATGACTACTGGAAAAACCATAGCCTTGACTAGATGGACCTTTGTTGGCAAAGTAATGTCTCTGCTTTTGATATGTTGTCTAGGTTGGTTATAGCTTTTCTTCCAAGGAGCAATGTCTTTTAATTTCATGGCTGCAGTCACTATCTGCAGCGATTTTGGAGCCCAAGAAAATAAAGCCTGCCACTGTTTTCCTATCTATTTCCCATGAAATGATGGGACTGGATGCCATGATCTTTGTTTTCTGAATGTTGAGCTTTAAGCCAACTTTTTCACTCTCCTCTTTCATTTTCATCAAGAAGCTCTTTAGTTCTTCTTTGCTTTCTGCCATAAGGATGGTATCATCTGCATATCTGAGGTTATTGATATTTCTCCCAGCAATCTTGATTCCAGCTTGTGCAGCATTTCTCATGATGTACTCTGCATATAAGTTAAATGAACAGGGTGACAATATACAGCCTTGATGTACTCCTTTTCCTATTTGGAACCAGTGTGTTGTTCCATGTCCAGTTCTAACCATTGCTTCTTGACTTGTTTCCTCCTCAGATCTCATCAGCATAGCCTAAACAAAATCCCTAAAACTACACCCAAACCTTTTCAGGCCAGATCTCTCTCCCAAGCTGAAGTCCAGAATTTTCCAGTGAATTCTGAATTGACCTCCAACACTTTACATATATCCCAAACAGAACTTGTTATCTTCTCCTTCTTCTGGCAGCTCTGTCTTCTTTTATAATCCAAGAGCTCCCATTAACCCATTTAATGGTTATCATTATCATTTCAAGTAGACCCCAATCCCCACAGCGACCTTTGACATGAACTCTTTTCTTACACTCCAAATGTCTCACATGTATTTCCTTTATTTTCTGTTCTGAGAAAACGTCTGTTCTCTGCCACCACTGCAATTTGACCTTCTATGTGGTCTTTCTGACATTATTGTTTTGCAAATTTTTAAAGAATAATGTCCTAAAAGCTTTATTTTAATTATGTTATTGTCTTCTTTCAAAACTTCAGTGATTTTCAATTGTCTGCTGGAAAAATATAAAAATCCCAACTCTGGGACTCAAGCCCTCTACAATCTAGCACCCTTCCCATTCATTTTCCCTGCCACTTTGCTGCACAGAATCTGTGCTTCAGCCAAACTTCCTAAACACTTTTCGTCAGTCCACTTCTCATATCACTTCTGTGCCTATAATGTCTTATTTCTCCACCACTATCAAAATTATTCCTATCCTTAATGGAAGTGTGATTGGTACAAACTGTCAGGTGACTGTATGCACCTCGGTTCTGTCTCGTCACAACAAAGATTTGGAGCTACAGACATTAAAGCCCTTGGCACATCACAGATCTCAGGTCTTGGACAAACTGTATTAAAGCTCTTAGACAAATCAGTGTTACAGCTCTATTTTATTTAGAAGATAGCAGGAGAATCCATCCTCGAAGTGTGAGGGCATGCCAACCCAAAGAAGCAAAGAGAAGAGAGTGGAGGAGTGCACCAGTATGTGGGGGACAGAGAGAGAGAGAGAGCCCTTTGGCTCCTCTTTTTATGTTTTTCCTTCCCCCTGGGCCTGCCCTATGCAAACTGAGCTATCCAGGATTGCTGTTTGTTCTACCTGAAGTCCTCACTCTGGTCCTTGGACCTTCCTTGGACCTTCCTTTGTTCTATTTTCCCGGGCTTTTCCCTTCCTTGTCTTTTAGCCACTGCCATTTTGGACTTCTGTTTCCTATTCTAACTACCTAACATTCCCCCTCAAGAGATGGAAGGCCCAATTCTTTGGGAATAGGGGTGTTGAGGTCTTTCTGGCTACTTCCTGTTGAATTGGGATGGCGAGGGGTATTGGGCCTCTCCCTCTTGCTAGTCTCAGGCCTGAGAGTCCTCACAGTGGTATCCATCTAAGGGTGAGTGATATTTTCTATGGTCAGCTGTAGTTTTGTATCTTTGTTGAACTGGCACTGCATGTTGTAGCTTGTTGACCTGAGCAGAGACAAAACAGGTTAGACAATTGATAATGCATGGAATAATCATAAGAGCATCAGTATGGTGTAACAAGGACTAATAAGGGCATTAGCCAATTCTAAATTCCCATCAGCAGGATGGCTCAAGTCCCTCCTTGTTCAGGGATCAGAAGATGTATTGCCTTCCTGTTTTGGAGTACAGTCTCTACCAAGCTGTGTTGGCTCTTTAGAGCTGTCCTGAGAAATCTTATTCCCAGAAACCAGATTTTGGCGGTGTTCATTAGAATGGCACTCCTTTGTAGTTCTGAATAGGTATCTGAGATCTCCCAGGGGCTCACAGGTGTATTGAGTGTCCTCTTTGTTTTCTTCCATGGCTTGACTCATGAGTAGTGAATCCAGGAGTCATGTCCTGGTACCTTGACTGCTGTGGGGGTAGAAAGTATTACAGGGTGGGGCCCCTTCCCTGTGGGCTGGAGTTGAGCCTATAGGGACCCATCTTTCCAGACTTTAATTAGGACTTGAGTCGCTGGAGCATAGAGTGATGACTCCTTAGAAACTTTTGGGTCCTGATTCATATTCTTATAAGCGTATATCCTGTTGGAATTGCCCAGTGGCCATGGTATAAGACTGGAGGGTCTGAACTTCTGGATCTAGGAAGAGGTCACTGACATAAACAAAAGTCTCCCATACAGCATCTCATAAGGACTAAGGCCAACCTGTTCTTTAGGGGCAATATGGGTACAGAGGAGAGCTATTGGTAAAGCCTCCTTCCATCCCAGGGAGGTCTCCTGGATTATCTTTTTTTTTGCTGATTTTAAGAATTGGTTGGCTCTTTCTACTTTTACTGAAGACTGAGGCCTCCAGGCACAATGGAGACAATAAGTAATGTCCAATGCTTACAATAAACTGTGGAAAATTCTGAAAGAGATGGGAATACCAGACCACCTGATCTGCCTCTTGAGAAACCTATATGCAGGTCAGGAAGCAATAGTTAGAAATGGACATGGAACAACAGACTGGTTCCAAATAGGAAAAGGAGTACATCAAGGCTGTATATTGTCACCCTGCTTATTTAACTTCTATGCAGAGTACATCATGAGAAACGCTGGGCTGGAAGAAGCACAGGCTAGAATCAAGATTGCTGGGAGAAATATCAATAACCTCAGATATGCAGATGACACCACCCTTATGGTAGAAAGAGAAGAAGAACTAAAAGCCTCTTGATGAAAGTGAATGAGGAGAGTGGAAAAAGTTGGCTTAAAGCTCAGCATTCAGAAAACGAAGATCATGGCCTCTGGTCCCATCACTTCATAGGAAATAGATGGGGAAACAGTGGAAACAGTGTCAGACTTTATTTTCTTGGGCTCCAAAATCACTGCAGATGGTGACTGCAGCCATGAAATTAAAAGACGCTTACTCCTTGGAAGGAAAGTTATGACCAACCTAGATAGTATATTGAAAAGCAGAGAGTACTTTGCCAACAATGTCCGTCTAGTCAAGGCTATGGTTTTTCCAGTGGCCATGTATGAACATGAGAGTTGGACTGTAAAGAAAGCTGAGAGCTGAAGAATTGATGCTTTTGAACTGTGGTGTTGGAGAAGACTCTTGAGAGTCCCTTGGACTGAAAGGAGATCCAACCAGTCCATCCTAAAGGAGATCAGTCCTGGGTGTTCATTGGAAAGACTGATGCTAAAGGTGAAACTCAAATACTTTGGCCACCTCATGTGAAGAGTTGACTCACTGGAAAAGTCCCTGATGCTGGGAGGGATTGGGGGCAGGAGGAGAAGGGGACAACAGCGAATAAGATGGCTGGATGGCATCACCGACTCGATGGACATGAGTTTGAGTGAACTCTGGGAGTTGGTGATGGACAGGGAAGCCTGGCGTACTGTGATTCATGGGGTCTCAAAGAGTCAGACACAGCTGAGCGACTGAACTGAAGTGAACTGAACTGGGTGACCTTAGAAGTAAATGATGTCCCATTGTCACTTTATAATGACCTGGGTAGACCAAATCTTGGAATGATTTCATGGAACAGTTTTTTTTACTACCTCCTCAGCCTTCTCAGTCTGGGTGGGAAAGCCTTCAATCCATCCTGTGAATGTATCTATCATGACTAATAGGTATATATACTCTTGAGAAACTGGCATCTGGGTGAAGTCCATCTGCCAGTCGTCTCCCTGGATAGGTCCCACGTTGTTGGACGGGCTGGGCCAGCTGGGGTCTTCGAGCTACTTGGGGGTTAATTGGCAAATGGAACAAGAGGAGACCACTTGCCCTATAGTTGTTTGGAGGCCTGTTCCTCTGAAGGACCTTTCTAGTAATTTTTGGAAGGCCTTTTCCCCTAAATGAGTGATGCCATGTATGGAGTTAACCAACTTCATTTGGAGATTCCCAGGCAGAAAAAGGAGTCCCTCCTTTTGAAACCACCACATATGATCTTCTTGAAAACCCTCACTCTTAGCTTTAAGAGTCTCTGCTAAGTAGCTTCAGTCGTGTCCGACTCTGTGCAACCCCATAGACAACAGCCCACTAGGCTCCTCTGTCTCTGGGATTCTCCAGGCAAGAACACTGGAGTGGGTTGCAATTTCCTTCTCTAATGCATGAAAGTGAAAAGCGAAAGTGAAGTCACTCAGTCATACCCGACTCTTAGCGACCCCATGGACTGCAGCCTACCAGGCTCCTTCATCCATGGGATTTTCCAGGCAAGAGTACTGGAGTGGGGTGCCATTGCCTTCTCTGCAGTATATGAAGAAGTTTTTGGCAAATTAGTCTGTGGAACTAGGGTGGCAACCCCTATTACATCATAGTTCTGTAATGCTGCTCTCTTAGCTGCCTGTTCAGCTGCTTGATTCCTTCGTGCCACTTCCATGCTCCCTTTTGGTGTCCTTTATGGTGGCAGACTGAAACCTCAGTAGGCAGATGGACTGCCTCCAAGAGTCTAAGAATATGATCACCATATTTGACTGGGGACCCTCAGGTAGTCAAGTGGCCCCTTTCTTTCCAAATAGCCACATGTGCATGTAGCACCAGAACTGCATATGTGGAGTCAGTGTAAATGGCTATTCTTTTTCCTTTTCCCAGCTCTAAAGCTCAGGTCAGGGCTATTAGTTCAGCTAATTGGGTTGAAGTACCTGCTGGCAGACGCTTAGCCTCTATGGTCTCAAAATTGGAGACTACTGCATACCCGGCTCTTCTTTTTCCATCTAAGACAAAGCTGCTTCCATCGGCATTCCATATTTCCTCAGGATTGATCAGAGGATCTTCTGAAATCCCTCTCAGGGTTTTGTCCAGTGGTCCAAGGTTTCTAGACAAGAGTGAAAGGGGAGAGAGCCCTCAGGGGTAGGCAGGAGGGTGGCTGGGTTAAGAACCTCACAAGGGGATATAGTGAGGCCTGGATTTTCCGTCAGCATTACTTGATATCTGAGGATTCTTTGATCAGACACCCACAAATGGCCTTTCCCATTTAGGGAGTTGTTTTACTTGGTGGCTGGTAAAAATACTCAGTTTGCCCCCAAAGGAGAGTTTTAAAGCATCTTCTATCATGACTGCAATAGCTGCAAGATTTCGAAGGCAGGGGGCCAGCCTCGGGCAGTTGGATTGAGCCTCTTGGATAAATAAGCTACAGGCTGGGGCTCAGATCCCAACCTTTGAGTTAACATTCCCAAGGCTATTCCCTCTCTTTCATGGACATAAAGTTGGAATGATTTTTCTGGGTCTGGCAACCTCAAGGCAGGTGCCTGAGTTAAGTCCTGTTTAGTGTAGCCTCTGCCTTCTTTTGAGGAGTTCCCACATCAGTGGGATTAAATCATCCCATCCCTTTAAGCTTTCATATAAGGGCTGGGCAATTAGACCATAGTTGGGTACCAGACTCTACAATGCCCAGTTAGTCCCAGGAAAGCTCGCAATTATTTTCAAGTCATGAGGGAGGGCAACTGGAGGATTCCTTATACCCAATCAGAGGACAGTCTCCTAGACCCATACGTAATCTGAACTCCCAGGTAAGTGACCTTTGTCTCAATCATCTGTGCCTTAGCATGGGAGACTTTATATCCCCTTTCTGCCAAAAAGTTTAGAACCTGAATTGCATGTTGTTGGGTGCTTTTCTCATCTGAAGAGCAGATTAGTAGGTCATCTATATATTGTAATATTTTCCCATGAGATTCCAGGTCCAGATCTAGGAGATCCCAGCTAAAGGCCTGTCCAAACAGGTGGGGGTTATCTCTGAACCCCTGAGATAATACTGTCCAAGTCATCTGTTGGTGTTTTTCTCCTGGGGCCTCCCACTCAAAGGCAAGACAATATTGGGATTCTTTAGCCAGTGGTATGCAAAAAAAAAAGCATCTTTGAGATCCAAGACTATAAACCACTTGGCATTGGGTGAGATTTCTCCCAAGATTACACAGGGATTGGGTACTGTGGGATGGAGGGGTACTACAGTTTCATTTATGATCCAGAGATCTTGAACCATTCTTCAGGTTCCGTTCTTTTTCTTTACTCAGAGGACTGGGGTGTTACATGGTGAATTGGTGGGGACCAATAGCCCACAAGCAAGGAATTTATTTAATAAAAGCTTTAGTCCCTCATGAGCCTCTCTTCTGAGGAGATATTGTTTCCGGTTAGGAAACTGAGTGGGATCTCAAAGGACAGTGATGACCAGTTCAGCTTGGTGGTCTTGTCCAGGAATTCCCTGGTCCCACACTTGAGGGTTAATTTTGTCTTCTCATAGTTTTTTGGTCCCTCTCTATTGGAGAGGGTGTAATGGGTTCTTCAGTAGTAACCAGGAGCTGTAGGGCCCTAGGGGCTGAAAAGCTTCCCATCACAAGGGTGGTCCCCAGTTTAGTGAGTTTATCTCTTCCGAATAAGGGAGTAGGACACTCAGGGACCACCAGAAATTGGTGGGAAAATATTTGTCCATCCCAGCAACAAAGAAGTGCTCGGGTGGATCTTTTAGTAGTTACTTTCCCTGTAGCACCCAAAATGGTACAGGTTTGGGAGGAGAAGGCTCTGAAGTAGGAGATCAAGACAGAATAGGTAGCCCCTGTGTCAACCAAGAAATTCTCGGACCTACCTGCCACATCCAGTTGCACCCTTGGCTCCAGCCCTGTGATGGTTATCTGTGACATGCAGGCTGGCTGGAGTGGGCCGCTTCAGTCCTGTTGAACCATCCTGAGGTAAGGCTTGGCACTTGACTTTGAGGCTCTTGGGTCCAAAGGGAAGGCAGAGTGCCATGCAGTGTCCCAGATGATGGCATTTGTAGCAAGCCATTTTAGGAGACTTGTTATGGTTTGGACATTCTTTGGCCCAATTCCCTTCCTGTCTACAGATTAGGCATTTGCCTTGTCCTTCAAGGACTCAGGGTTTGCCATAGGGCTTCCCTGGAGGGCGGCCAGCATCTGGACATGGCTTGTCTCTTTCCTTCTCTCCTTCTCCTGGGCCTTGGCCTCCTTCTTCTGTTCTCTGTTATAAAAGGTATTGGTGGCTGTTTCGATCATCTCATCTAAAGAGGCAGCAGAGTCATGCTGCCGTAGCTGTTGTAACTTAATTCTGATATCTGATGCACATTGGGACAGGAATTTGTCCTTTAAAATCACCTGTCCCCCGTAAGAGTCTAAGTACAGATTGGTAAACTTTTGGAAGGCCTCTTTTAGCCTTTCTGAAAAGCAATGGAGTTCTCATTGGGCTCCTGAGTTATTGCTGAGACCTGGGCGTAGCTGATTGCTTTTTGCTGGGCTGCTTTCAGTCCTGCCTTCACACAGATCAGAAAATGATCCCTTTCCCAGATGTGCTCAGGGTCATTATAATTCCAGTTAGGACTGGAGGAGGGGACTGCAGTTTCCTCTACTGGGTATCTATCACTGGACATGTGGAGCCCCATTGCATACCTTTGGGCTTCCTTTAAGACTCTAGTATGTTCAGGGTCCTATAACATTTGACTAAATATGACCATGATGTCCTTCCACGTCAAGTCAAAGGCCAAGGTAATATGTTGGGACATATCTATATATCTGCCTGGGTCACCTGTATAGCTTCCCAGGTCTTGTTTGATCTGTCTTAGTTCTAAGAGGGAGAAGGTCAGTCCAAATTCTCCTCCAGTTTCAACTAGGGATCATACTCGAGCTGGCTTTTGTGGAGGGGGTGCTCCTGGATATGGGAGCAAGTTTAGATACAAGGAAGAAGCACCAGACAACTCGGAAGCTGTGGGAGGTGAGCCTTCATGGAGGGGGGCAGGGGGTGTTCTTCTCTTGGTTGCCTGTGTCTAACACCATTTGCCGAGTAAGCTCACTTTTAGGGCATACAGCAATCCCATACTTAAGACAGAGTTCCTTCGTATGTGTTAGTTGGAAGAAAATTTGGACATAGGGGATCCCTGTCCATTTTGCTTGTCTTTTGCAGAATAATTCTAACTGCAAGATGGCATTGTAATTAAACTCCCATCCTCAGGCCAATGTTCCTCATCCCCCAGTGGATACTGTGGCCACGCAGTGGCACAAAAGAATTTTAAGTGACTCCTCCTCAGAGTTAGAGGATCGAACAGCTTCCAGTTATCAAGGATACATCTCAAAGGCATCTGCTGGGAAGTGGATTGGTTATTTCTCATCTGAAAGACAGTCATGACAGGGAGGAAAAGAAAAAGAAGAAAACTAATAGGCCTCCTTCCATTTTCATGGGTGGACTTCCTTAGGGGTGAGTCTTTCTGAAGCTTATACTACCCAGTACTGTTACAACCTGAGAGCCAGGCATCCCCAGGTCAGGGTGCAGATCCCCAGGCAGGCTGAGGCATGACAGCCTCCTAGAGATCGAATCCCTGGACAGGTCAAGGTGTGATGGCCTCCTGCCTAGGCAGGTCGAGGCATGACGACCTCCTGGGACCACTGGACTGGTAGATCCCCGAACAGGTTGAGGTGTGACAACCTTTCGAGGACCAGATCCCTAGGCAGGTCAAGGCAGGTTGATCTCCTGGGACCACTGGACTGGAATTGGGTGTCCCCAAGATCTCCAGTGTGGCCAGTGCTGCGTAGGACTAAGAGGTTCAATATTATACAGTATTTCCCTCCCAAGACCAGTTATTTTCTGGTTGTCCCTCCAGAAGATTATAGAGGCAACACTGTGGACCTGGATGGGGCTGAGGAAAGGAGCATGAAACAGGAGGGAAGGAGACAGAGCACAACCTTTGAAAGAATGACAGAGCACAAGGGCATTCAGTTCAGTTCAGTTCAATTCAGTCACTCAGTCGTGTCCAACTCTTTGCAACCCCATGAACTGCAGCAAGTCAGACCTCCGTGTCCATCACCAAATCCCAGAGTTTACCCAAACTCATGTCCATCAAGTCGGTGATACCATCCAGTCATTTCATCTTCTGTCGTCCCCTTCTCCTACCCCCAGTCCCTCCCAGGGTCTTTTCAAATGAGTCAGTTCTTCACATGAGGTGGCCAAAGTATTGGAGTTTCAGCTTCAGCATCAGTCATTCCAATGAACACCCAGGACTGATCTCCTTTAGGATGGACTGGTTGGATCTTCTTGCAGTCTGAGGGACTCACAAGAGTCTTCTCCAACACCACAGTTCAAAACCATCAATTCTTCAGCTCTCAGCTTTCTTCACAGTCAAACTCTCATGTTCATACATGACCACTGGAAAAATCATAGCCTTGATTAGACGGAACTTTTTTGGCAAAGTAATGTCTCTGCTTTTTAATATGCTATCTTGGTTGGTCATAACTTTCCTTCCAAGGAGTAAGCGTCTTTTAATTTCATGGCTGCAGTCACCATCTGCAGTGATTTTGGAGCCCCCAAAATAAAATCAGCCATTGTTTCCACTGTTTCCTCATCTATTTCCCAAGAAGTGATGGGACCGCATGCCGTGATCTTCGTTTTCTGAATGTTGAGATTTAAACCAACTTTTTCACTCTCCTCTTTTACTTTCCTCAAGAAGCTTTTTAGATCCTATTCACTTTCTGCCATAAGGGTGGTGTCATCTGCATATCTGAAGTTATTGATATTTCTCCCGGCAACCTTGATTCCAGCTTGTGCCTCCTCCAGCCCAGCGTTTCTCATGATATATAAATTAAATAAGCAGGATGACAATATACTGCCTTGATGTACTCCTTTTCCTATTTTGAACCAGTCTGCAGCACAAGGGCATAACGTAAACCAATTAAAATCAATTGGGTCCAAGATGATAAGTCAAATTCAAGTAAATCTTAATCCTCAATCTATAAGCCAACAGACACACCCAGAGGTGGTGAAGAACTTAGGTTAAAATTTAAGCCCGGGAGGCAGGCCATGCCTCATGGAAAATAGCTTTCTCCTTACCTGGTGACTCAGAGCCTCCTGACCGATTCTTAACAGATGACTTATGACCTAGTGAAGGAAACGCCCTCCCAAGAATGTATCTCTCTGTCAGACTTTTCTGGGTAAAAATTGATCAAATGCCACAGGGTGGTCAGCCAACTGTTTCAACTTAATTACTACTTGTAGATTTTTCCCACCAATCAAGTGTATCCACCTCACCTATGGCCCCTACTTCATTGTATCCCATACCCTGACCTCATCCCCACCTGCCTGTGATTTTTTTTGTATAAAAGTCCCTCACGACTGGCGTTCGAGGTTCACTCCTCCCGAGGAGACTGAACCCGGCGCGCCGGCCTAATAAATCCTCTTGCTTATTGCATCGAATTCGAGTCACTGTGGTCTTTGGAGCGACAGATCCTGAGAGAAGGCCGTGAGGTCTTACAGTGGCAGGACAGCTCTAGTTCAGTTCAGTTCAGTTCAGTCGCCCAGTCGTGTCCGATTCTTTGCAGCTCCATGAATCGCAGCACGCCAGGCCTCCCTGTCCATCACCAACTCCCAAAGTTCACTCAGACTCACGTCCATCGAGTCCGTGATGCCATCCAGCCATCTCATCCTCTGTCGTCCCCTTCTCCTCCTGCCCCCAATTCCTCCCAGCATCAGTCTTTTCCATTGAGTCAATTCTTCACATGAGGTGGCCGAAGTACTTGAGTTTCAGCCTTAAGTCAATGTCAAAAGACAGAGGAGTGGGTGGTTCCCCAATGGTTGGGATGATCCTCCCACTCATTAGCATATGAATTCACCCCATTGTCAAAACCTAGCCAGGCTACATTTCATTGCCTGGCTAGGTTTTGCCACATTTCTTGCCCCCAGCAATGGTCTACACCCTGAAGAGTGGCTTCTCTCTGAATGCTAACAAATCCACCTTCTTACTTATCGCCTTGTCTCTCAATGAATTTTTGCAATGAGACATCAGAGCCTGAGCTTCATTAGGTCCTGAAGCCAGGCATCCTGGGTTTTGGCCGGGCTCAAGTCCCGGGAGAGAGCTGAAGGACAGGAGGAAAAAGCAGTGGGAAAAACGTGCCAAGGAATCCCCTTCATAGCTTGCCGGAAAATCTGCTAAATATCTGATCTGTGCTCTGTTTTCATTGGCCTGATTCTTGGCATAGAAAAGAGTAAGGACAGAAGAACCCCTACCGGTTTGGGTAGCAGCTACTGGGGCCCAGCAGATAGTGCCTTTGGGACACACCAAAGAGTAGCCTCTCCAGAGTCCCTCAGTTGCGCCCACTGCTGCCCGCCTGTTCATGGGGGGTTCAAGGAAACAAGAAACGAGAGATTATAAAGGAATTAAGATTTCGTTAGGCATGTCCCTCCAGCCATAGGAGTGAGGACCTCCTACTTTAACTGGGGGTCTTCTGGAATCTGAGGCTGAGCCGCGTGAGCTTTCTGCTAAGTTTGTTTTTCACTGTCCTGATTGCCAGCACAATGGGCTTCTTGTCAGTTCCCTTGCACTGGGTTTTCTTCACCTTCTGCTTCTACCACGGGAGCTTTCACTGAGTTGGGCTCCTGCTATGCTTGGCCTCCTCCTTGTGGGGGCCACACTGAGGTTTTTCAGCCAGGTTAAACCCAAGGCATGTCACCATAGATGTCAGGTGAGTATACGTTTCTCGGTTCTGCCTGTCACAACAAAGATTTGGAGCGACAGACATTAAAGCCCTCCGCGCATCACAGCTCTTGGGTCTTGGACAAACCGTGTTAGAGCTCTTAGACATAGCAGTGTTACAGCTCTGTTTTATTTAGAAGATAGCAGGAGAATCCATCCTCAAAGCATGAGGGCATGCCAACCCAAAGACGCAAAGAGAAGAGAGTAGAAGAGCGCGTCCTTTGGCTCCTCTTTTATGTTTTTCCCTCCCCGCCCTATGCAAATTGGGCTAGCCAGGAGTGCTGTTTGTTCTATCTGAAGTCCTCACTCCAGTCCTCGGACCTCCTTTTGACCTTCCTTTGTTCTATTTTCCTGGGCTTTTCCCTTCCTTATCTTTTTTTTTTTTTTTTTACTGCTTTATTTTTTTTTTCTTTTTTAAATTTTTTTAATTACAATACTGTATTTGTTTTGCCCTACATTGACATGAATCAGCCACAGGTGTCCACAATCTCCCAATGCCAAAGCCCCCTCCCACCTCCCACCCCACATTCTCTCCCTGAATCATCCCGTGCACCAGCCCCATGCGTCCTGCGTCCTGTATTGAACATAGACTGGTGCTTCATTCTTACAAGATAGTATACATGTTTCAGTGCCGTTCTCCCAAATCATCCCACCCTCTCCCTCTCCCTCAGAGTCCAAAAGTCCGTTCTATACCTCTGAGTCTCTTTTGTTGTCTCACATAGAGGGTCTTCATTACTATCCTTCTAAATTCCATATATATGTGTCAGTATACTGTATTGGTGTTTTTCTTTCTGGCTTACTTCACTCTGTATAATCGGCTCCAATTTCATCCATCTCATTAGAACTGAGTCGAATTTATTCTTTTTAAGGGCTGAGTAGTACTCCATTGTGTATATGTACCACAGCTTTCTTATCCATTCATCTGCTGATGGACATCTAGGTTGTTTCCATGTCCTGGCTATTATAAACAGTGCTGCAATGAACACTGGGGTACATGTGTCTCTTTCAATTCTGGTTTCCTCGGTGTGTATGCCCAACAGTGGGATTGCTGGATCATAAGGAAGTTCTATTTGCAATTTTTTAAGGAATCTCCACACTGTTTTCCATAGTGGCTGTACTTGTTTGCATTCCCACCAGCAGTGTAAGAGGGTTCCCTTTTCTCCACATCCTCTCCAGCATTTATTGCTTGTAGACTTTTGGATCACAGCCATTCTGACTGGTGTGAAATGATACCTCATTGTGGTCTTGATTTGCATTTCTCTGATAATGAGTGATGTTGAGCATCTTTTCATGTGTTTGTTAGCCATCCGTATGTCTTCTTTGGAGAAATGCCTATTTAGTTCTTTGGCCCATTTTTTTATTGGTTCGTTTATTTTTCTGGAGTTGAGCTGCAAAAGTTGCTTATATATCTTTGAGATTAGTTGTTTGTCAGTTGTTTCATTTGCTATTGTTTTCTCCCATTCAGAAGGCTGTCTTTTCACCTTGCTTATGGTTTCCTTTGTTGTGCAGAAACCACCACCATATTGAACTCTAGTTTCCTATTCTAACTACCTAACAAAACTGTCTGAAAAGCAACTGTCAACAAGCTCTAAACTTTTACATACACGTTTATTCAGAATTTCACATTTAGGACTTTGTCCTAAGGAAATGATGTGCCATGCTGTACTGAGTCGCTTCAGTCATATCCAACTCTTTGCAACCCCATGAACTGTAGCCTACCAAGCTCCTCTGTCCATGAGATTCTGCAGGCAAGAATACTGGAGTGGGTTGCCATGCCCTCCTCCAGGGATCTTCCTGATATAGGGATCGAACTCTCATCTTTTAGGTCTCCTGCACTGGCAGGCAGATTCTTTACCACTAGCACCCCATGGGAATGGATGTGCACAAAAGTTGGCTAAAAGAATGTTCATATTACCAGTACTCAGTTCAGTTCAGCTCAGCTTAGTCGCTCAGTCATGTCCAACACTTTTCAACCCATTAACTGCAGCACACCAGGCCTCCCTGTCCATCACCAACTCCCAGAGTCCACCCAAATCCATGTCCAATGTGTTGGTGATGCCATCCAACCATCTCATCCTCTGTCATCCCTTTCTCCTCCTGCCCTCAATCTTTCCAAGCATCAAGGTCTTTTCCAATGAGTCAGCTCTTCACATCAGGTGGCCAAAATATTGGAGTTTCAGCTTTAGCATCAGTCCTTCCAATGAACACCCAGGACTGATCTCCTTTAGAATGGACTAGTTAGATCTCCCTGCAGTCCAAGGGACTCTCAAGAGCTGTCTCCAGCACCACAGTTCAAAACCATCAATTCTTTGGCCCTCACCTTTCTTTATAGTATAACTCTCACATCCATACATGACTACTGGAAAAACCATAGCCTTGACTAGACGGAACTTTGTTGGCAAAGTAATGTCTCTGCTTTTTAACATGCTGTCTAGGTTGGTCATAACTTTCCTCCCAAGGAGTAAGCATCTTTTAATTTCATGGCTGCAGTCACCATCTACAGTGATTTTGGAACCCAGAAAAATAAAGTCAGCCACTGTTTCCACTATTTCCCCATCTATTTGCCATGAAGTGATGGGACCTGAGGCCATGATCTTCGTTTTCTGAATGTTGAGCTTTAAGCCAACTTTTTCACTCTCCTCTTTCACTTTCATCAAGAGGCTCTTTAGTTCTTCTTCACTTTCTGCCATAAGGGTGGTGTTATCTGCAAATCGGAGGCTATTGCTATTTCTCCCAGCAATCTTGATTCAAGCTTGTGCTTCTTCCAGCCCAGCATTTCTCATGATGTACTCTGCATATAAATAAATAAGCAGGGTGACAATATACAGCCTTGATGTACTCCTTTTCCTATTTGGAACCAGTCTGTTGTTCCATGTCCAGTTCTAACTGTTGCTTCCTGACCCGCATATAGGTTTCTCAAGAGGCAGTATTTATAATGGGAAATATTGGAAACAACCTAAATGTTCAATAGGATATTTAATAGTAAGATGCCCAGTCATTTTTAAATGTTACAGAAAGGTATTTGTTGATATAGAAATATGCTGTTTCCACAGATATAGAGAACAGGCTGTCGACACAGTAGGGGAAGGAGAGGGAGGGATGAATTGAAAGAGTAACATAGAAACATATACATTACCATATGTAAACTAGATAACCAGGGAGAATTTCCTTTATGAAGCAGGGAGTGCAAACCCAGTGCTCTGTGACAACTTAGAGAGGTGGGATGGGGTGGGAGGTGGGAGGGAGTTTCAAGAGGGAGGGGTATATGGCTGATTCATATGCATGGCAGAAACTAACACAATTTTGTAAAACAATTATCCTCCAATTAAATTTTTAAAAATATGCTCTCTCTATATTAAGAAGAAATGACAGAATGTATATAATGTAATTCCAACTTTAATTTTAAAATGTAATGAATAGATTTTGACAACATCAAGATAACTAAGCAGAATAAAGAACAAGAGAGAACCCACATCTTTTGTCTCCCGCACTGGCAAGCAGGTTCTTTACCAGTAGCACCACCTGGCAAGCCCAAGAGACTACACACTTTACTGTTAATTGGTTAGGGCTTTCCTGGTGGCTCACTCAGCCGGTAAAGAATCTGCCTGCAATGCGGGAGAGCTGGGTTCAATCCCTGAGTTGAGATGATCCCCTGGAAAAGGGAACATCTACTCACTCAAGTATTCTGGCCTGGAGAATTCCGTGGACTGTATAGTCCATGGGGTCACAAAATTAATTGTTTATTCCTATGTGGTCAAACAACAGGTTGTCTTCTTCCAGGTTCTTATTTGTATCGGTTTGGTTTTCTGTATATGTTATTTTCACAACTTGCAAAACTCTTAGCTATTATTTGAGGGCCTGCCTTCAAGTAATCTTCTTTTGAATATCCAAGCACTCATTTATCATTTATGTCCCCTAGGACATAAATGTCACAAACATCTCTGTCTATGTCTATATTTTTTCTATAAGAGTCTCAGCCACTTCACATCAGAGTATGTCCTAAAGGGCCATGAACTTTCCAGCATCATAAGGCTGGGTGCTCACTAACACAATCCCTAACAGAGTGAATGTTTGGCAGCAGTAAAAGGCACAAAGGCTGCACATAAAAAAAAAAGATGAAGTCAATGGCTGATGAAAGTGCTGTATTTAGTTTACTCTTCTGCCAGGGTCCAGCCCCAGTGGATCCAAGGAATTCGAAGCAGGGACGGAGTTGGAATCCTAGGAAAGAACTTATTTAATTACAGATAAAAAGAGAGATTAGAAAAGAATAGTGTAGTAGGAAAATTAGTGGAGAAAAAGATGCTGAATAACTTGGTTTGTGTGGAAAACCAATAAAACTCCAAGACAAGGAGTTTGCACCATCTACATAGGCCACCGGTGCCCCCTTGAATAGCAGAGGGTGCCCTGCCTTGGGCTCCCTCTCGTGTGGGTCTTAGAAGCCAGGGCAAATAAGTATACATGGTGAGCCTCCCTGCTCCAGATGGAAATTCAGCCAGAAAAGAAGAGAACGAGAAAAGACCACACAGGGGAAACCAGTCTTTCCAGGAACTGGTCCCATTTCTTTATTTTTCAGGTCTGCTTCTATAGTTTTTGTTATACATAGGGATGAATACAGTGTCACATGGGGTCAGCAGACCTGACCCTTATCAAAATCAGGTAAGAGGAGAGCGAAAAAGTTGGCTTACAGCTCAACATTCAGAAAACGAAGATCATGGCATTTGGTCCCATCACTTCATGGGAAATAGATGGGGAAACAGTAGAAACATTGTCAGACTTTATTTTGGGGGCTCCAAAATCACTGCAGATAGTGACTGCAGCCATGAAATTAGAAGATGCTTAGTCCTTGGAAGAAAAGTTATGACCAACCTAGATAGCATATTCAAAAGCAGAGACATTACTTTGCTGACTAAGGTCCGTCTAGTCAAGGCTATGGTTTTTCCTGTGGTCATGTACAGATGTGAGAGTTGGACTGTGAAGAAGGCTGAGCACTAAAGAATTGATGCTTTTGAAATGTGGTGTTGGAGAAGACTCTTGAGAGTCCCTTGGACTGCAAGGAGATCCAACCAGTCCATTCTGAAGGAGATCAACCCTGGGATTTCTTTGGAAGGAATGATGCTAAAGCTGAAACTCCAGTACTTTGGCCACCTCATGAGAAGAGTTGACGCACTGGAAAAGACTCTGATGCTGGGAAGGATTGGGGGAGTGAGGAGAAGGGGACGACCAAGGATCATATGGCTGGATGGCATCACAGACTCGATGGACGTGACTCTGAGTGAACTCCAGGAGATGGTGATGAACAGGGAGGCCTGGCGTGCTGTGATTCATGGGGTTGCAAACAGTCGAACACGACTGAGCAATTGAACTGAACTGAACTGAACTGAACTGATACAAATGTATACAAAGGTCTTCGGGCTTTACATCATCTTCTGGCCATGAGGCCTGCTAACATTTTATGACCCTTTCTTTCTGATAATGGTCACTCAACCAGAAAATCTATTTTTCCAGGGGTGAATTTTCTTAAACCAGGCGCCACCCTCTGAAGGTGCCAAATAAAGTTGCATTCCTATAGGGTGAGGGTGTAGTGGGTTACAATTAAGAAAGCCATTTACTTAGCCTAAGATTTAACATGATTAATCTTAAAGGTTAATACTTATTTCTCCTATATGCTAGTTATATATTTGTATAAGGGCAGGGGGTATGGAGATTTAGCAGCAAACATTGGCCCAATAAATGAAAAAACCTTCACCAATATAATTTCTAGTCAACCCACTATGCTAATAATTTCTAACTTCCCAAAAGAATCTGTTTTTAGAAAGTTTAAAGCATCTCGTGCCTCTCATGGTTGGGAGGCTGTGAACAATCACATGTGGCCTGACAAAACTGCTCAGACAGGCTAGAGAACTTTCAGAGGAGTTTGTAAGTTAAACACTCTTGTCATGCCCAGGAATTTTTATTAACTGGAGCTGTAAGTTAACTCCTTCTCCGAGAGAGGTGGTGGGGGACAGCCCCCGTAAAGTCAGAGGTGTAGGTGAGAGCATAAAGCAGTAAAGTAGGCAGGCTCTGGTTTGGGGGCAGATGGTCGGGAACAGGGGATCTCCTGAGTCCCCATCCCGCCTTTGCGTACGCCGAGCCTGCTTCCTCATGGCTCTGCCACGGCGGAGTTCCTCCCGCTGGCCCCCGGCACCAGTTCCCGACTTTCAGTTCTGCTTCTTTAGTTCTCCCGCTACCTCTAGGAGAACTTGTTCTATTTATTCTATCTTTTAAATTTAATTTATTCAGGCTTTTTAAACTTTTTATATTATCCTTACCATAGGAAAATATCGTGGCCAATATTTCAGTTCTCCTTTTCCAAAGGGGAAAAAATCATGGAATATTTAAGAATCATTTGATATAGCCAGTCTGCTCTGCCCATAAGATTCTCCAGGCAAGAATACTGGAGTGGGTTGCCATGCCCTCATCCAGGGAATCTTCCCCACCCAGGGATGAGCCTGCATTATGTCTCCTGCATTGGCAGGTGGGTTGTTTACCACTAGCACCGCTTGGGAAGCCCATATTAAAACCTTGCTGACCTACAACGTTGACAACATAGTTTGTAGCTGATATCACCATAAACTCTCACAGGAAGGCGGTTTCCACTCCAAAAACACACTTAGAGCCCAACTGGCTGGCAGATTTAAAGGACATAAAGAGCTGAGTCAGCCTGGTGGACTTGTCCTGGGAGAATAATTACTAACTGATAGGCAACCTGCAGGAAAAACAACTGGGGTGGAAACCATTATTTTGCATGGGACCTAATCTCAGGAGAAACAGAGTTAAGCATGGTGACATAGAGTTCTATTCCTAATGGGATCCAGGGCTAAAGCCTGCCAAGACACGTACAAACTCAAATCAAAATCTGAGGATAAAACTGCCCATCATGGAGCTTTCTTCCTAAAGGAACTGTGGTCCAGAATTGCTTCTTTCCAAAATACTTGAAAATGTGACTCAGTCGTCCCTGCTTTTCCTGACCCCACTCCATGATATCTCAGAAAAGAGAAGTGGGACCTTTACTTTCCACTTCAGATGGACACAGTTTACCTCTAACAGGACTGTTTACAGTGACCAAAGGTGTTCCTCCCTGTGCATGACCAGTGAAGTCTTCAGCCAGGTTCTCAAATTTTAGTGAAGATGAGATTTACCTGGGCAGCTACATTTGTTATTTAATGCTGTGAGACAAATCACCTCAAAACTCAATAGGTTTAGGGACAAGAATTCAGAGGAGGCTTGGCTGGCAATTTTGACTCGGAGTCCCTCAAAGGGTTCAGGCAGACGTCCACTGGGGCTGCTATTATTGGAAGGCCCAAATGGGGACAGAGGCACTGCTTCCAAGGTGGTTCACTCACAAGACTGGCAAGTCAGTCCTGCTAGAAAGCCTCAGTTCCTGTCCGTGTGGTCTCGCCCCCATGGCTGTTGAGTGACCTCACAGCACGGAAGCTCGCTTCCTCCAGAGGAAGCAGCCAGAGACCAAGCAGAAGCTGCAGTGGCTGTCACAGCCTGCCCTTAGCAGTTGCACGCTGCCCATTTTGTGGTATTCCTTCCAGCGTGTGCATCAGCCTGCCCCAGGGCAGGCGATCCCATGATGCCAGATAACATGAGGCTCATGGGGACAGGCAATCTCCAGCCCTTAATCCTGAGCCAGAGGCTGTGATGGGATGAGGCTTGCCGGGTGGGGGGAGGTTGCTGTCTTGGGGGAAGAAATGAGCATACTCTGCACATGGAGGAATATGACTTGTGGCCATCGCATGGCCTGAACAGAGCAGATGGCCACATCCGTATATTTAACCTACCCCACAGACTCTTCTTACAAAGTGACAGATCTCCCCTCACTAGGAGGTGGGGTCTACGTTTTACTCCCTTGAACTGAGGGAAAAGAGAAGGGAGGAGGTCACTGCCCCAATCCGTGGGGACATGGATTTGGTCAAAGTGATACTATCTAAATTTCTGAGGCTAGGACATATCAAGAATACAGCTTCTACTGTCTTTCCTTCCCCTTCTCTGAGCATAATTGTCCTTGAGACACACAAACTTTATTGTGACGAAGTCTAGGCCACACAGAGAGGTCATGTGTTTGTGTTCTGGCTGACAGTCCCACCTAGATGTTCAGCTGACAACCAGCATCAACTACCTGTGAGTGAACAGCAGCTCCAGACACTTCCTGGTCCAACATGAGTCTTCCATCTGAGTCCCCACACACCAGTGAGGAAGAGACTGGCCACCTGCACTGCACCCAGAATGAGCAACTGAACCACACAATCTATAAGAACTAATACCTGAGGATGATTGCTTAAAGCCAGGCAGTTGTGAGGGAACTGGGGTAATGCATAACTAATGCAATAACTTTAAATATACTTGTTATAGCTACAAATCTCCAGCTTCCACTCCAGACCCACTGAATGAGACTTCCCAAGTCAGGAGAAGCCTGGCAAACTGTTGATTTTTGAAAAACCTCGGATAACTCATCATCAAAGAGAGTGAATTCTGATGGAGTATCTTCCATCACAAGTCTCAATGGAATAATCTACCTGGTTTTTCTTTGATTGTCTATGCATTTCATCTACTTCGTGAAAACCACAACTACAAGTTGAATCTAAATATGGCTATGGATGAAGTGCTCTTGAATTGCTAACACTCAAATTTTACATTAAATCTTCAGAAGATAGTGCTTGGAGAAGAAATATGGAAAAATACAAAAGTTTTATAGATTTCCAGGCAAACTAGAAAATCCTCTTTTTAATCTTTAACTACAGTTATTAAACTACTGGGAAAACAGAGGACTGAAGGCAAAATATGTCATTTTTCTATGGCAACTCTAAATGTATCAATAGGGTATGGAATCTCCAAATTATATTAAGTGGGGAAAAAATAAAATGCATAACTATATATATATATATATATATATATATATATATAGTGGTAAATTCATAAAAGTGCCTCTGTAAAGATATACACAAAACTGGTAACAATGGTTGCTTTTGGAAATAACTGGATTGCTGGGCTAAGTTTATAAGAAAGACATATTTCACTGAATAGTTTTTGTATACTTTGAATTTTATACTGGGATCATGTAATACTTTATAAAAATGGATGAATAAAATGTATTTAAAATATCTTTTCTCTTTGAGGACCGTCTTGGGAGTTATTCCAGAACATGAAAGTGTGACCACATTACTTACAGATTCTTTTTTTTTTTTTTCCAGTTTCATAGTGAAAGGAAACTCAAGATCCATCAGGACCAGGGATCCTAATAGATTGAAATCTAGCCACATTACAGGGTTGATAGCTCTATCCTCATATCTTACTGGGTCTCTCAGGTATCACTGCCTAACTATTTCTGACACAGCACAACCCTTAACCTTTGTGCAAGTAGACACTTGTGCTGGGCGTTGCTCAGAAAACTCTGCTCTAGCTCTGCCCTGGCTTCATTCATCCCATTCACTAAAGAGCTGTGGCCAAGGGAACATGTCCACCAGGGCCCACATTTTATGTATTTAAGAAAATCTAACATTTGTTTCTGTGAAAGAATATACTAGGAAATTTTTCTATTTTAAAAATAAATAAACCGCTAGAGAAATGCAAATCAAAACTACAATGAGGGATCACCTCCCACTAGTCAGAATGACCATCATCAAAAAATATACAAACAGTAAACACTGGAGAGGGTGTGGAGAAAAGGGAACCCTCCCATACTGTTGGTGAGAATGTAAATGGATACAGCCACTATGCAGAACAGTACGAGATTCCTTAAAAAACAAACTAGGAATAAATCTCCTATATGATCCAGCAACCCAACTACTGGGCATATATCCTAAGAAAACTATAGTTGAAAAAGACACATGTACTTCACTGTTCATAGCAGTACTATTTACAACACCCCGGACATAGAAACAACCTAGATGTCCATTGACAGATCAATGAATAAAGAATATATGGCATATATATACCATGGAATATTCAGTTCAGTTCAGTTGAGTCACTCAGTCATGTCTGACTCTTTGTGACCATATGGACAGCAGCACACCAGGCTTTCAACATGGAATATTACAAAGCCATAAAAAGAATATTTGAGTCAGTTTTAGTGAGGTATATGAACCTAGAGCTTATTAAATGGAGTGAAGTAAATCAGACAGAGAAAAACAAATATAGTATATTAACCTAAACATAGGTCAAATATAGTATATGACCAAAATCAAATCCCTTACCATTATGCAGTGGAAGTGAAAAATAGATTCAAGGGATTAGATCTGATAGACAGAGTGCTTACAGAACTATGGATAGACGTTTATGACATATACAGGAGGCAATGATCAAGACCATCCCCAAGAAAAAGAAGTGAAAAAGGCAAAATGGTGGTCTGAGGAGGCCTTACAAATAGTTGTAAAAGGAAGGGAAGTGAAAGGCAAAGGACAGAAGGAAAGATATACCCATTTGAATGCAGAGTTCCAAAGAATAGCAAGGAGAGATAAGAAAGCCTTCCTCAGGGATCAGTGAAAAGAAATAGAGGAAAACAATAAAATGGGAAAGACTAGAGATCTCATCAAGAAAATTAGAGATACCAAGAGAACATTTCAAGCAAAGATGGGCACAATAAAGGACAGAAATGGTATGGACCTAACAGAAGCAGAAGATATTAAGAAGAGGTGTCAAGAATACGCAGATGAACTATACAGAAAAGATGTTCAAGACCCAGATAATCAAGATGGTGTGATCACTCACCTAGAGCCAGACATTCTGGAATGTGAAGTCAAGTGGGCCTTAGGAAGCATCAGTACTAACAAAGCTAGTGGAAATGATGGAATTCCAGTTGAACTATTTCAAATCCTAAAAGATGATGCTGTGAAGAAGTGAAGTGAAGTGAAGTGAAGTCACTCAGTCGTGTCCGACTCTTTGCGACCCCATGGACTAGAGCCTACCAGGCTCCTCCTTTCATGGGATTCTCCAGGCAAGAGTACTGGAGTGGGTTGCCATTACTCAGCAGTGGCCACAGGACTGGAAAAGGTCAGTTTTCATTCTGGTCCCAAAGAAAGGCAATGCCAAAGAATGTTCAAACTACCTCACAACTGTACTCATCTCACACACTAATAAAGTAATGCCCAAAATCTCCAAGCCAGGCTTCAACAGTACATGAACTGTGAACTTCCAAAGGTTCAAGCTGGATTTAGAAAAGGCAGAGTAACCAGAGATCAAATTGCCAACATCTGCTGGATCATCAAAAAAGCAAAGAGTTTCAATAAAGCAACTACTTCTGCTTTATTGACTATGCCAAAGCCTTTGACTGTGTGGATCACAACAAACTGTGGAAAATTGTTAAAGGGATAGAAATACAGACCACCTGACTTGTCTCTTGAGAAATCTGTATGCAGGTCAGGAAGGAACATTTAAAACTGGACATGGAACAACAGACTGGTTCCAAATAGGGAAAGGAGTACATCAAGGCTGTATATTGTCACCCTGCTTATTTAACTTATACTCAGAGTATATCATGAGAAATGCTGGGCTGGATGAAAAGCTGGAATCAAGATTACAGGGAGAAATAGTAATAACTTCAGATATGCAGATGACACCATCCTTGAGGAAGAAAGCGAAGAACTAAAGAGTCTGTTGATGAAAGTGAAAGAGGAGAGTGAAAAAGTTGGCTTAAAACTCAACATTCAGAAAACAAAGATCATGGCATCTGGTCTCATCACTTCATGGCAAATAGATGGGGAAACAATAGAAACAGTGGCTGACTTTATTTTTCTGGGCTCCAAAATCACTGCAGATGGTGAGTGCAGCCATGAAATTAAAAGATGCTTGCTCCTTGGAAGAAAAACTATGACCAACTTAGACAGCATATTAGAAAGCAAAGGCATTACTTTGCCAACAAAGGTTCATCTAGTCAAGGCTATGGTTTTTCAAGTAGTCATGTATGAATGTGGGAGTTGGACTATGAAGAAAGCTGAGTGCTGAAGAATTGATGCTTTTGAACTGTGGGGTTGGAGAAGACTCTTGAGAGTCCCTTGGACTGCAAGGTGATCCAACCAGTCCATCCTAAAGGAAATCAGTCCTGGGTGTTCATTGGAAGGACTGATGCTGATGCTGAAACTCCAGCACTTTGGCCACTTGATGCAAAGAACTAACTCATTGGAAAAGACCCTGATGCTGGGAAAGATTGAAGGTGGCAAGAGAAGGGAATGACAGAGGATGAGATGGTTGGATGGCATCACCAGCTCAGTGGACATAGGTGTGAGTAAACTCCAGGAGTTGGTGATGGACAGGGAGGCCTCACGTACTGCTTTCCATGGGGTGGCAAAGAGTCAGACATGACTGAGAGACTGACCTGAACTGAACACATATATATTGAATCTAGGAAAATTATATTGATGAACCCATTTGCAGGGAAAGAATAGAGGTTAAGATGTAGAGAATGGACTTGTGGAGACAGTGGGGGAGGGAAAAATGGGACAAATGGAGAAAGTAGAACCACTCTATATATATATACTATCATGTGTGAGATGGATGGCTGGTGAGAAGTTGCTCTGTAGGACAGGGACCCCAGTCTGGTGCTCTGTGATGACACGAAGGGATATGAGGAGGAGGGGAGAGAGGGGAAGAGGGAGGGGATGTATGTATAATTATGGCTGATTCATATTGTTCTATGGCAGAAACCAACACAACATTGTAAAAATTTTTTAAACAAAAATAAAAGTAAATGATGGCCATCTTGTCCTCAGAAATAATAGCAACTTCTGTACTGTTCTCCTGTACATTCTACTTATTGAAACATCTTACTAGTCTTAACTCTAGAAAAAAGAATCAGTAATGTACATTAATAAGGATTTTCATGTCTTTTTCAAAATGATATGAACATATTAAGAACAAATAAATTTTAAAAATTTTTTCAGAAGCAGATTTATCAGTGGGAATTACTCTGAATGTCTCTTATGTTCAAAGATCATTCACATTAAAGGCCAGATATCCTGATGCTTCTGATGATTATTGGGCAGATATCTAACAGAAGGAAAATTAGAACCAAGATGTTGAAAGAAAAAAAGCTAATAATTTGTTATGTATCAGCATGTTGCTTTCTAAACTTTGTATGAAGAATTCTAGTTTAAAACATAGAAGAATAAACAGCCAATCAAAGAGAAATGCATCATAGCTATGGGTTTTCCAGTAGTCACTGGAAAATGGATGTGAGAGTTGGACCATAAAGAAGGCTAAGCACAGAAAAATTGATGCTTTTGAACTGTGGTGTTGGAGAAGACTCTTGAGAGTCCCTTGGACTGCAAGGAGATCCAACCAGTCCATCCTAAAGGAGATGAGTCCTGGTGTTCATTGGAAGGACTGATGGTGAAGCTGAAACTCCAATACTCTGGCCACCTGATGCAAAGAACTGACTCATTTGAAAAGACCCTTATGCTGGGAAAGATTGAAGGCAGGAGGAGAAGGGGGTGTCAGAGGATGAGATGGTTAGATGGCATCACTGACTCAATGGACATGAGTTTGAGCAAGCTCTGGGAGATGGTGATGGACAGGGAAGTCTGGCATGCTGCAGTCCATGGGGTCTATGGGGTCACAAACAGTCGGACACAATTAAACAACAACAGAAACAAAAGGAAGATTAAAAGGAAGTTATATATTAAAACTATCTGCAGTTTACACTTTTAAGCATGTTCATTTATACAGTAGCTTAAAAATTTTTTTTACTAGGAACAAAGTCCATAAGGATCCATGAACTCACTGGAATTTCTCAGTATTTTTCATTGCAGCTGAGCGTGTGAATCACTAGAGATCTCATGTAAGTGGAAAACAGGGACGGATCCTGAATAGACTGCAAATGGGAGGCAGAGGAGGCCTAGTTTGACTACACAGAAATTTGGAAAGGCTGACATTTGGCAGTGGCACTTAAAACCCAAGGAGTATTAGATAAAATGTGCTGGAGGATATAAAGAAGTATCGTGTCGAATGCCAACCTCCTTCATCCCCTGCAAGGAAATAAGTAATCTAGAAAGAGCTGGAACTGTTGTACTGAACCTGGTGTTACTTGTGATTAAATCTCTGGCAACTCCAGAATATAAAATAATTTGTGTCTGGACTCTACTCATGATGCTAGGATTTGGATATTGTGATCTCTGGCAAGAAGATGCTCATGGGGTTGCAAGATCCCTGCAGACACTGATTCACCGCAGACCATTCACCAGAACAAGCCCCTCTCAACAGCAGAGACATGAAGTGTTAGCCTGTCCCAACCATAGACAGTGATCACTCAATGCCTCTCTCCCCTGGGTTTTGTCTTATGAGGTCCCTGAGAAACTGATACAGAATTCTTGCAAAGAAATTTTTATTATTTTAGGGTTTAAAAAATTTCTTGCTCCACCTTAACTTGGTGAACAAATGAAATACCTAAGAAGCTGGGACTCCTCCTCCTAGCTGGCACCCACATTGGCACAGGGTGGCTGAGAAGAGACTCCAGCTGTGGGTCCCTCTCCACGTTAACCCAGCCACCAGACCCAGGAACTTTCCTTCGCCTTGCACACACACTCATACACGCTCACCAAGGCTGTCAGGTGAGTTGCAGACATTACTAAAAGTTGAGGAAAAGGAGGGGGATGCCAGCATAAGAAAAGCAAGTTAAAATAAAATATGTGATTCCGCAGCATCCAGCATCCCCTGGGCCCTGTTTAGCAAGACAGCATTCAGCTCCCTGATGTGGTTTAAGGCTTGTTTCAGTCCTGCTCCCTCAGTCCCAGCACATCTTTCCTCTCTCCTACCACCCCCAAATTTATGTCCACTGATGTAAAATAGTGCAGTTCTTTGTCCTGTTTTAAAAAAAGCATACCCTTAGGCCCTTATCTTCTGTCCCTAAGCACTTAACAAAGCATTTAATACATACATACAATTCCCTTTGTAAAAGAAATGCATGCCCTTTAGTCAAATGATCAGATTTGCTATTCTTCAACATGAAGCACTTTGCAAAGCACCAGGCAAATGGAAGTCACCATTACTGGTCCCTGCTGTTACTCTTTGCACCGCCAACAGGAGCTCTCTCTGTGTTCAGAGCCCCCTAGATCCTGAAGGACATCTGAGTGCCTGTACACCTGCCCCACTAACCAGGCCTGACACCACCCTTCACCCTCCCTGTCGTCTGAGACTTTGGCCAGAAGTAGTGGGAATTCACTCCCTGTCATCTGGTAGAATGTCAGGACCTTGGCCTTGAGTTCCTGATAAGCCAGGTCTTCTTCTTCCTAGTCTCTCGGAAGCCCACTGTCTCCACCACCGTAAGTACTTCATGCAGACTCTGACTCTTGCCTCTGTGCTCCTGAAGGTGAGCCATTTCCCAAATTTCCCCCTTCCCTAAATAGCCAAATAGTTTTGTTCCTACTGGGGCCAAGACCCGGAAATCTCCATGCTTGGAGCTCATGGTAATTCATTGTTGGGGACCAGTCCAACCAGTCCATCCTAAAGGAGATGAGTCCTGGGTGTTCATTGGAAGGACTGATGCTAAAGCTGAAACTCCAATTCTTCAGCCACCTGATGCGAAGGACTGACTTATTTGAAAAGACCCTGATGCTGGGAAAGATTGAAGGTGGTAGGAGAAGGGGACGACAGAGGATGAGATGGTTAGATGGCATTAATGACTCAATGGACATGAGTTTGAATAAGCTCCAGGAGTTGGTGATGGACAGGGAAGCCTGGCATGCTGCAGTCTATGGGGTTGCAAAGAGTCGGATATGACTGAGTGACTGAACTGAGGAGATACTTTGTAACTCAGCGTAGACAGCGATTTGCAATTGTTCAAGTCATCTCTGAAGAGTCAAGGTCAACCCTTGGAATCGCTGCCTATTAACTATTGTCATCATCCCTATATCCCCCTGAGAAGCCCTCAAACTCTCAAAATAACCAGACTTGGCTTCTGACCATTTCAAGGAATTAACTAAGGCCCCAGAGTCTTCTCTGGTATTACTTGATGGTGCAGTGAGACTCCTCAAGCTCACCAGACTGATTTATAAATCTCCAGTCAGAGTAACCAAGGCAACAGATACATCTGACCTAACACTGTAATATACTGACCAGCCTTGACAGGTGAGGGGGTGGGGATGAGAGCCCCCCACAGGACCATTTTCAAATTCTGCACCGAGTACCCTTAGTATTAGCCCCCAAACCACACCCTTCAAACCCTGAGCTCCACCTCAGATTTAGAGTATTCCCAGGAACTCCCTAACACCTAAGTCCTCCTATTGAAGTTCTTTCAAATGTCCTTTCCATCATATATTGTACCTTATACACTTGGTTCAAAAGAAGCCATTCCTGGACACTGCGTCATAGTGAAACCATTGGCATCCAGCTTGCATGTGCAGTCCTGACTTCTATTTTAGCCTATAACATATGTGCCCAAAACACTAGGATAGCCTTCGCTCTCGTTTATTTTCCATGAGGCATTGACAGAGCACTCTGGCATAAAACACGAACTAAGAAGCACGAGCAGTGGTCCCAAGTGTCTCACTGACTAGCCAACCAACTCACTGACCTTTGCTGTATTCCAGTCTCCCCTCTGGGATGAGCATTCTGAATACTTACTAAGCTTCCTGCAGCTTTACCTTTTCACGTTTCCCCTCTAATGTTAACTACCATTTGAAGTTAGTAACAGCTCATTCGCTTACTGTCTTCTGATCTTACTCCTGAAGGCTGGCGTGTCCACTTTCTTCTCTAATGTCTTCACCTTAGAGATAGTCTTGATTTTTTTTTTTTTTTTTTTTTTGGCCCACAAAACTAGCATATCCAGCACCAGCACTGCTGAGTGATAGTGCTCAAATGCATTCTTCAATCTTTGTTTCAACCCCCAACTATATTACTTTTATTTGTGCATAAACTTTTCCAGTGTTAACTTCTCCATTCTTACTAATATAGTCTCCTTTCTCTTTTTCCGTTCCCATCCTCTATATATCATTTTACAGAAACAATCAACTCTTTCATGTATTATCTGATATTTTTACTTCTCATGAGATGCTCCCAACTGCCTCCTGCACTGATTTTACACTCTTCCACCTAGTCCCCAAGCATACGCATCTCCATTGACCTCCAGGCTCGTGTCATTTTAAGCTTGTAGAGAGAAAACAATAAGAGTAAGCAACCTTGGGAGTAATGGCTGCTGTTTCTCTCTCTTGCCTAAACTTAGAAAAGGTCATAGAAAGGTATTTGCCTCTTATTAACTTCTAATAGCTGTGTTATTCCCATAGGCAGAAACAAACCAAAAAGTAGCAATTGCAATTTGACAGTGACATAAGCACCTGTCTGGCTAATGAATTCCTTGCCAAGTGCATGTTCCAAAAGAGAAAGCAATGTCACCTTTAACATAAGGGACTTTTGGGAATGCTGAACCTACACCAAGGGAAAGTAAGATCTATAAATAACATAAATGAAAAATATTGGAGCTATGTCTCTGGGAACATTAAAATGGAAACTATCTTGTCATTTGGGTTCACCCTACTGTATTCTTATCTTTCTCATGAACAAACATGGTGCTGCCTCCTATTAAAACTTCATAAGAACCTTCAGTTTCACTAACTCATGTATGTCACTTGATGCCCAGTAAAGTGCCCTCTTTTCTAACCCTAGGAGCAAACTACCCAGATAATACAACAGTGCTTCTTTAAGATTAAAATTACAGGCTATCAAAATTGCTAAATATAATCACTAAGAAAACTGGCTTCCTGAAAGCTGATCTATGCCAAGTAGCTTGTAGGTTGAGACTCTTCCACGATACATCACACATGGGGAAAGGAAACAGATATAGTAAGCTAATGACATTTTCCATCAGAGCCTTGACTGAATCTGGATGCCCCCTTGCCATGCAAAATCAGCCTCCATTAATAAGTCCACCTCCGAAGGAAATGTTACAGATGATCTGTAGTAGCAGAGACAAAAAAGAGATATCCCTTCTGAAAATGAAATCTCCACCAGTGAGGCCAAGATGGTAACATCACTCTGTCCTCATTTTTGGCTTTCTGTGCTGTTGCTCAGTCGTGTCTGACTCTTTGAAACCCTATGGACTCCTCTGTCTATGGAATTCTCCAAGCAAAAATACTAGAAGGGATTGACATTTCCTTTTCCAGGGGATCTTCCTGACTCGGGGATCAAACCCACATCTCCTGTGTCTCCTGCATTGCAGGTGGATTCTCTACACTGAACCAGCTGGGAAGGCCTATTTAACTCTCTAGAAGCTTCTACTGGAGCAAGACTTCAAAAATTGAGACATCTGACCTAATTTTAGTAGCTGCATTTGGAAGAGCTATTTTCCCAAACATCTTTCAAGGTAGATAGACCAGCCATTGAAATTTTGCCACACGTTGATACAGACATTATTGATGGTAATTTCTGGAGAAGATTTAAATTTATTCTCACTTTGCAAAACTGTTCTGAACCAATGCTAAATGTTCTTCTGCTCAACAAGCAGCAGTCACCTTCAGACTCCCTGTGAGCACGTTACTCAAGGGGAAGAACAGAGTCACTGCAAGATTTCTCTAATCACATAGCCTAATTACAAGGAGGAGTAAATCACTAAACTTTGTACCTTAAATATAATAAAAGAGTAATTTAGCAAACCAACAGGAAGCTGAACCCTGAGCAAAATAATGTATCCATTTAGGCCCAAGAAATATACTCCAGCTCTTACTATCGTCTTCCTGATCCCCATTATTCATTATTTACAGGGTGTTAAGCACTTTCAGAGGCCTCAGTGCACACGGTGCTGAGCTGCCTGTGTGAGTCTTGCACTCAGGCACTACTGTCCAGAGAATCGCAGGACTGAAGAAAAATGTCTACCACAATCCGCTGAGCCAATACATTTGTCATTCTCAAAAGATAGGGAACCCCAAAACCCCGTCAAACAGGACTGACTTCTCCTTTAGGAAATTCAAGGGTAAAGCTCCTGTGCCTTCAGATTCCATGTTACTTTCAAGTGAAGTCCTACTATGTGCACAAGGCTGATGGACAGCTCAAGCTGCTGCTGAGCCCAGCTCCCCTCCTGAGTCTTCCCTTCTCCGGTCATGAGATACCATGCTCAGTGTTTCTGCCTCCTTAAGGCGGCAGCAGTTGTCAAAACCACCTCCAACCAAACAGAGAGTTTAGCTCAACTGAGGAAAGCCTGAGGTCATGCAAAGGTCCTGTTTGAGCCCATTACCTTCACTATATGTCATGCTGGCTGATTGCTTTTGACTCCAGCCACCTGTCCAACAAATCCATGAAAATGATCACGGGTGGGGTAGGGAGAATGGGTGAGGTGCCCTTGGAGCCAATTGGGATTCCATTTTCATCTAAGGTAATATGAAAAGGATAAAAGATGGTCATCTCAAAAGAGAGAACTTCCTGTGTTTTGTAATTTGGTACCAAACTGAGTCCATGCAAATAACATCCAAGACAGCCATATAATCCCTCCCCAGAGTTCAGCCTCTGTCTTCTCTAAGTCCTGTACTGGCATCTCTTCAAGTATCCATCCTTCAGATTCAGGCAGCCTCCATCCCCAACCCAATCACCACATAGTTGGCCAGCCAAGAGGGGTGTGAACTGGGATGAGAAACCCCATCAAGACAGCTGGGCTTTTGCTTGGCCTGCCAAGTAGACCTCCAGCCCAGGCAGACAGGGCCAAGTCCCTCAGCCAGCTCTGTTAGGCCAGCTGTGTTATGCTGACAGGGCCACAGGCGCCTCTGCCTGCTTTGTACAGCCTGCTGCCCTGTCTCATGCCTAAGCCAGGGACACAGTCCATTTGGTTGGGTCTGTATGCTCTGCTCCTATATTGTCTTTTGGAACCTGCTCGTAGGCTGAGCTGCCACCCTCCAAGCTGAAGGCAGGGTGATCCTGGTGCCTAGGAACAGCAACCACAGTCTGCCTGATCCTTTGGTTTGCCCTCATCCCGACCCCTCCTCTGCTGTGCCCATTTGCCACTGTGGACCTGGGCTTAACAGTTTCCGGACTCTGTGACTGACCTACCCTTCCCCTCCTCCACCTACCCCTACACCCTGGGGTGCCAAGGACCCAGCAGGCTCCCACCTGGGCTAATACTACCAACTTTACTTTGCCAAGCTGCAGAATTGGAGAGCAGCTGAATAAGCACATGTTTTAAAATGGTAATGAGGGGATGTTTGAAACAAAAGTATATGGGAACAGTTGGCAGGATATTCCTTTCCATGAGGGTAAACTGTTGTCATCCTGATGCCTGATTTTACTTTCTAATCCACCCCACTTTTCTGTACTGTGTGTTCTGGGGCCTAATGATTTCAAGTTATCTGAAAGTAAATGGGACTGTGAACCATTTAATTTAGAGATGATAAAACACAGCCCCATGAGAAATCTTTCTCCAAGGATGTGGGGTGAAAGCAGTCCTGACAGCTCTTGTGTCTGCTCAGTGGAGACCACAGTCAATGAGATGATGCTTTCCACCCAGTGCCAGGCTCATGCCATGGCCCAGGGCTGGCTGGGCCTCTTCTCTGGCCACTGGCTCTCTGTGAACTTCTTGACACTCCTCCAGCCTGGACCGCTTTCTCTCTGAGACCACAGGCAGGGCAGCAAAATCTCCATCACCCATTTCCCACTCTGGATGGAGGCAAGAACCACCACCAAACACCCTCTCTGTGTCACAGTCCTTCTTCTGTAAGCCCTGAGTTTGCTTAATTCCTACCACTTACGGAGGCTTATGGAGGACTCTTTATTTCCAAAGACCAAACTTTGGTCTTCTGATGCTTTGTTTATGGCAGGCCCTGAGTTAGCCCAAACTACTTTAAGGGAAAGATCCAAGAGATAATTAATAAAGATAATTTTTTACAGGCAAAGGAAAAATGGCTTTAATCATTCCCAAATGATACCACTCCACTTTTACATAACATTTCATCACCACAAAAGCATGGGCGCAGGTATTGTTGGTCGTTCTGTTTTCAGTGGCCTCAACCTCGTAACTAGGTCAGTCAGTGTGACACAGTCTACTCAGAGGGTGAGGAAATCGAGACCCAGGAGAGTCGTGGTTCTTCCATGTTCACACAACCAATAAGAGACACAGTCAGAGCTACTTACACATCTCTCATGCCGTGAGAGAGGAGAGTCTCAGAAACAAACTATAAGAAATACATCAAAGATCAAGGGTGACAATGACACACATATTTCAGTTTGCTCCTAAGTAGGGCTATTCAGAGATCTAGTGATGCCTGAGCTACCATATCTGCCTTTTAATAATTTGGTTGACTATATGCATACATTTGCATACATATACACATATATGCATATATACATGTGTACACACACATATACATAAACATGCAGATATAGAAGACATACATATACACATATCATACACATATACATGCATGTGTATTAATACACATATACACACATATACACACATAATATAAATGCATACAGATATATACATATACACACAAACATACATACAGATACATGTATACATGCCTATACATGCACATATATATTAAACATATATGTATATAATTTTAATACTCTCACACAAGTACAACTGAACATTAGGGCTTATTTGGCTATAAATCTGAGGTGTACATGAAAGCGACACAGAAGAGGTCCCCTCCTCACCCCATCGCCACTCCTCACACCTCTTGATCAGCCCTGACCTTGCGATTTTCCTACTGTCATTCTCGTTAAGAACTAAACAGGAGTCCTCTGTTCACCCCCCCTCTTTTAGAAGGTGGCCATCAGGGAAGGAGGGAAGGAGCTGCTTCATTTCAGCCATTTGTTTTACCGTGCAAGGGACACAAAACCAAGAAAGGGGCCTGTGTGGGATCCACGGGGCCTTGTGGGGCCTCTGCAGCTCCAGTGGGGATGGTCCATCACGGAGCGGCCTGGCCAGGATGCGCCCTCGCTGGGCCACGGGACGCGGGCACAGCTGGGCCCTCACAGCCGGCCAGGCTCCACTGGGCCCCCTGCAGGCACCTGGCCGGCCCTCGCAACTGTCTCATTTACCGTTCGGGACAATTCTCCACAGGGCTCAGGAAAGCGCATGCTGCTGCCACACTCGGCGCGGCTTCCCCTTCCAAGCCCTAATGAGGTGAGATAATGGATGCAGGAAAGTGTGCAAATGCAAATCAATACGGAGCATATGCTCCGCTCCTGTATTTCTTCCAAGCCAGCCTAGGGGAGCGGAGGAAACGCTTTAGAAATAGTTCTAGACCCGGACTCCTTACTTTCCACTCAAGGGGACAAAATCCATAAGGTTCCACACAGCTCCCCGACCCCGGCCCGGGGAGCAAACTGCCAGTTCTGATTGCTTCTCAGGAACACATTTACCACTCACTTGGCTTGATCCCACCCCACAAAATAAAATCAGCAGGATGGAATGAAAAGGAGAAAGCTGGCACGAGTCCCTCTATTGTGCAAATGCCCCACGCATCCCTTTGGGTCCAGGGAGGCAGACCCTGGACCGAAGAGAGAAGACGGCAGCAGGCCTCAGCCAGGCCTCCTGGCTCCTGCCCTCTTTGGCTCAAGCAGCCCCGGCAAAGGGCCAGGCAGCGCTGGGCCTTCTGCCCGAGCCATTGCGTCAGCGGGCTCAGCAGGCCACGCTGCTGGCCAGAGAGGGCTCCGCTTTCCGGGAGTCCAGGGGACGGGTAAGCTGGCGTGACACTCTCCCCCGCTCGCCAGATTCCCAGTACCAGGAGCTTTCTCTGGGTTTTTTCTGGCCTCTTGTGAGGCTCTGAATGAAGAAGGGGAAGGGAACCAGCACAGCCCTGGGCTGCCTGTTCTCTGCCCTGCCCTCCCCTGCACCCCCGCAGCCAGTTTCACCATCCCCACCGCCTGAGGAGGGAACAGTGAGACTCCAAGCAGGCCAGGTAACCAAGGGAGGTGGAATGCAAGCCCGCGTCTGCCAGCCTCCAAAACCAGGGCCCTTCCACCGAGTGTGCGTGTGCTGTCATGGCCGACTGGAGCCTGCCAGGCTCCTCTGTCCCTGGGATTTCCCCGGCAAGAATACTGGTGTGGGTAGTCGTGTCCTTCTGCAGGGGATCTTCCCAAGCCAGGGACTGAACCCACATTTCCTGCATCGTCCGGCAGGTTCTTTACCACAGCGCCACTGCTGTACAATGGTCAACTGAGCACTCAGTCACCAAGGTCTCCAAAGTCATGAGAACAGCAAGGGCCAGCGATTCCCTGCAGGCGCCTCCCTCCTCCCTGCAGGTCTCCAGTGTTTTGCAAAGCCATCAGAGGGCCTCCTCCGGACCATCTGCAGACCTTTACCCTACACTAGTTAGGGAGAATGGGAATGACACAATTGCTTGACATCGACAATGGTTCAGTAGGTGACAGACTCCTGGATCCATGGATCCAGAATGCTCAGAAAAGGGGTGGGGGGCTCTAGAGTCCAGCCGATTTAGTAGACAGGGCTCAAGCCCCAGTACCTCTCACCAGCTCTGCAACCTCTCCAGGGAAGCTGGAGAAACTGGAGAACTCAGCTTCATGTTCTCCATGACATAGGATGATAACAGTGTGTGCCTGCATTGAGTCAATTATACGGTTAATAGAACTGGACCCCAGAGGCAGGCTGCCCCAGGGCACGCCGCCCAGTCCTCCACATACTAGTTTACAACCTTGGGTCCTTTACCTAACGGCTCTACGCCTCAGTTTCCTCAACTGTACAATGAAATTAACATTGTGCTTACCATACAAGGCTATTAATATTAATGAAGTAATAGTTCAAAGCTTAGATCAGTGAGGGCTCAGAGTCGTGTTATGCAAATTTAAATTAAAACAAATCAACAATGACAATGAAGTGCTCTCCACAGTGGCAACTATATTTGTGACTGACTTGCAAAGATTTCAAATGTCCTATCTTTAACTCCCCACAGTAGCCACAGTTCGGATTGTTAATTGAGCCATCTGCCGTGAGGATGGTGAGTCAACAGGCATTTCTCCAGTGTATGGCGTGCACCCAGACAGTGTCATGATTGAGGAGCTCTGGTTCTGAGCATCACTCCTCCGGGTCCAATAGTCTCTGAATTAGCAGACTGAGCTTCCCCACCAGCTGCAGATAGCATGGTGACCCTGCCCTGGGGCAGCTATCTCTCCGGACTGACGTGTGTGAGGATTCTAGCAACAGCACAAACACACACTCTGGATATTCCCCCAAGGATGACCACCATGTGTCTGCCAGCTCAGAACACGGGCACTGACCCAGCTGACTGCCACTCAGGGAGAGGCTTAGGGAACCCATGATAACTTTAATGACTTGGACAATTCTCTGATATAATGCCTAGACACAAACATGTTTACTTTGCTAAGAACTCACTGATCAAAGATAGAGACCATGGCTCACCAGGAACGTGCCAGTACTAAAGGTCCACCAGCACATCTGCAAACACAGATGAAAAATGGCCCCAACATTTATGGATTCTCAGATAAGAGTACAAATGGAGCCCTACTGTTAAAAAATGGGTTCTGTCTGTCTACCCTGACAACAATGAGGTGATGAACTAGAGAAGGTCCGACTTAAACTCAGCAGGAATAAAGTCATATGAGGATAGCCACCCAGGACTCCAGCCTCCAGCAGCACTACAAGGAACCTCACGTGTTTGAGCATGGACACCACAGACCACACGTCCAAGCTCCATCCACCTGCCCTTCAGACAGACGACTCCCAGCTCCCCTCAGACTTAGGGTCACACACTGGTGGCTGGCCCACCCACAGGAGGACAGACAGCCTGGAATCAGGATGAGGTTGTTTGTGCAGTGAAGTCCGGGAGCCTTGAACTCAGTCTCCTTCCTGAGCCCAGAAAGTGGCAAACGAGTGAACAGCCTGGGCTGAGTGAGTCAAAGTCCCCTGGGCCCTGCAGACTTGGGTCCTGTGTGTGGGGCCCTCCATGGTTACAGCAGGCTAACTTAGGGGCTTCTAATACATAGGGTTCGCTTCACCCAGATCTATGTTCTGAGAGCTTGATCTCTGGCATTTAAAGCTTCTCATGACTCCAGGTCTGAATCATTCTCTTCCCGCTACCTCCTCAGACCCAGAACCCTGCTGTTTCTATCCCTCAGTGATGTGAGAGTCATTCAGTCATGTCCGACTCTTTGTGATCCCATGCCTGTCAGGCTCCTCTGTCCATGGAATTTTCCAGACAAGAACACTGGAGTAGGTTGCCATTCTCTTCTCCAGGAGATCTTCCTGACCCAGGGATCGAACGCGGATCTCCTGCATTGCAGACAGATTCTTTACCATCTGGGCCACAAGGGAAGCCCTCAGTAGCCCCTGACAATTTTACGCGACTTCAAGTTCACTACCCCTGGTCCTTGGACATTTTTGATCCTCTGAGCCTTCCTGTGTCTCTGACAGGGACATGGCCTGCAGGAACCGTGTTCTAGAGTACCCTGCGCTCCTCAGTCACATGTGTCTCCATAGTTCACGGCTGCTGATGGACTCGTTTATAGTCACCTGAGCTGACGACTGCAACCTCGGACTTCTGGCCCCACGGCATCCACTAACCAGCTCTGACTGCCGCCAGTAAGCCATTCTCTATGGCTGCTACTCCTTCTTTGCTGCTACTATTTTCTTTGGTAGTTTTCCAAAAAGACAAGGGACTGAGATGCACACTGAAGGTTTTAAAATTTAGAATAATAAAGTAAATTGCCTGTTTCTGGTAAGTTGCACCATGTCATACATTATTCAAGCTTAGGGTCTCCAGTGATGACAACTGGACTGCCAAGTCATAAAAATACTCAACCAAAACACTTCTACCAAAGAATTGTTTGTGTGTGTGCTTTCTATTTGAAAGCAGTTTCTTCTGCAAAAGGAGTGAAAGTGAAAGTTGCTCAGTTCTGTCTGATTCTCTTCGACTATGTTTATATATATATATATATATATATATACAATCCATGGAATTCTCCAGGCCAGAATACTGGAGTGGGTAGCCGTTCCCTTCTCCAGGGGATCTTCCCAACCCAGGGAATGAATCTAGGTCTCCATTGCAGGTGGATTCTTTGCCAGCTATATTTTGACAACTTATTCTACTGATGTTTAATGCACCATCTTTATCTAGTCCTTGCTTCTGTTTCCCCATTAGAACAATAAGGTAATGGCTAGAGCAGTGGTCCTCAGACCTTTTAGTCTCAGGATCCCTTTTTACTTACAAGACTTGTTGCAGGTCCCCAAAATCTTTCATTTAGGTAGACTACATCCATCAGTATTTAATATATTAGGAATTAAAATTTAAAAGTGTTTTAAATTAATAATAGTAAATCCATTATATGTTAACCTACAAAGCAAATTTTTTGAAAAATAACTATTTTCCAAAACACAAAAAAAATGAGAAGAGCAGGACTGCTTTATAATTTTATAAATCTATTCAATATCTGGCTTGAGAAGAGATAACTAGATTTTCAAATATGATTCTGCATTCAGACTATTATGATATGTGGTTTAAGGTTGGTCAAAAGTTCATTCAAGTTTTTCTGTAAGTTGTTCAGAAAAACTTGAACAAGCTTTAGGCCAACCCAATATGTGAAGTAGATCCAGCCTGACACAAACATATAGTAGGAAAAAGGAGGGGTATTTTAATAGCCTTTCCAGAAAATTGTCCTTAGTCATGCATGATTCAATACTGAACTTCATAAGTTACAGTCTCTTAAAAATCAGTTGCAAATGGAAGGCATATCAAAAACTTCTTATATTCTGTTACATCCATGGGTCCATCTTGCACTTTCAATGTTATCTTTACTGATACATGATTTTCTAATAGCCTGCACTGGTCATGTGCTTTAGTGCCTTATTTCAGATCTTACAAATACAGACACATTACTTTGTATAACATTTAAAAGTCAGAGTCATTAAAATTACCACCTATCTCATAGGAAAATATTTAAGTACTGGGAAGGTATTAAATATGTAGTAGATATATGTTTTTCAAAATTCTAATTTTTTGCTTAAAAGCTAAAATTTCCATCACCAACAAATACTTTCAGATGTTTTTCTTGAGATAGCAGGTTTTTTTACTTCAAGAAAATGCCCACCATCTGCCCAGGTCCGAACAAGCATAGTCTGTTCTTCCGAATAAAAATAGTATACCACGAAAAAGAGACAAGTTAGGCTTGCAACTCAAACGATCACCCAAGAGCTTTTCTGAAAGGCAGTCATCATACTTCCACACGCAGCAGCAATGCTTATGCATGCTTCCTGCTTTGTCATACTGAAGAGTACAAAGTTATGTACTTGGGGGTCAATAGTTAACAAAATTAATTTCTGTTTTATCAAGAACATTCTTAAGTAAAACTAGCTTTTTAAAAAACCATTTTTTAACTGTGAGTTTGCGGTGGTGAAGAGCAGTTTAGCGTCACTGCCTGACCCATGCTAAGGTATCAGCCGTTTCACCCACCATTACCTTTGTGCCCTTGACATAAATGTCAACATGATGAAAAAGGCAAATCATGTGTAGTATTCTAGTGAAAACAGTTTTGATCTTGAAGACTACCTGAAGGGTCCTGTGGACATCAAGTGGTCCATGGACCATACTTTGAAAATCATGGGACTAGATCGGGGCTTGCATCCTGCCAGGTCTAACATTTCATGATATGTTTATTTGTGCTTTTCATGATGCTATGGGTCTGCCTTCTATATGTTCTTCCTCTTCAAACCTAATTTGCCAGAAGCTGTCTAGAGGTATTTTTCAGCTCAGTATTTCAGGAAGATGAGAAAAGGAGTCCCTAAGAATTACTGACCCCACAACTGGTAACAGTAGTTCTCAAACCCAAACACTAGCATTACATTCTGTGCTCTGTTTCAATGCCCTGTACCCTCACATCCAACCAGTCCATTCTGAAGGAGATCAGCCCTGGGATTTCTTTGGAAGGAATGATGCTAAAGCTGAAACTCCAGTGCTTTGGTCACCTCATGCAAAGAGTTGACTCACTGGAAAAGACTCTGATGCTGGGAGGGATTGGGGGCAGGAGGAGAACGGGACGACAGAGGATGAGATGGCTGGATGGCATCACTGACTCGATGAACGTGAGTCTGAGTGAACTCTGGGAGTTGGTGATGGACAGGGAGGCCTGGCGTGCAGCGATTCATGGGGTCACAAAGAGTTGGACACAGCTGAGTGACTGAACTGAAATGAACTGAACCCCTCCCAGTGATTCAGATTGAATTGTCCTGGATCAAGATCAGTCTTTTTGAGTTTCCATGGAATATGCAGCCAGGGTTGAGAACTACCATTCTAGAATGAGATTCCTTTTTAAAAAAATGTTTGTGTTAAGGAAATGCCAGCTGATGTTACAAACAAACCCCAAATCTCAATAACAATATAGAAGTTACTCCCAGACAGCCAAGAACTATCCACCAAGTGCTGATTCAGGGAGGCAGGCTCTTTGCATCTTGTGGCTCCAGCATGACTAATGTGTGGCTTCCACTTTACTAGGGAAGAGGACATGGAGAGGGCAATGGGAAGTCTTTATGAGCTGAGAGGTAGTGGCACCTACCCTTACACCCACGTTCCCTAGACCCAAACTCAAGTCATCTGGTCACATTTAACTGCAGAAAAAGGGCAGGAAAACTAGTTTAGCTGTGTGCTTAGAAGGAAAAGGAAGCAGGATTCATGAATGTGTGGCCAGGCTCTGCCACCAGGATTCCTACATTCGAACAACTTATATTTAAGAATATATTTGTCTCCCACAAATTGGTTGCAAGGAATAAACAAAAGAAGAGAGTAAAGTGTTCCTGTAAATTTTAAAGGATTGATAGATACATATGCCAATTACAATGGTACACCTTATTTAGATTCTGGTTTAAACAAAAAAATATAGCAATTACGAGACAGAAGTTTGAATATTGATTATATATTTGATACATGTATATTAAAATCTTTAAAGATAAATTAATGCACTGTCTGGGTTACGCTTCAAAAATAATACAAGGGGGCTTCCCTGGTGGCTCAGTGGTAAAGAAGACACGTGTGTTTGATCCCTGATCTGGGAAGATCTTACATGCTGCGGAGCAGCTAAGCCCATGGACCACAATTACTGAGCCTGTGCGTCTAGAGCCAGGGAGCCACAACTACCAACCCACATGCCACAGCTGCTGAACCTGCACAGCCTAGAGCCCCTGCTCTGCAGCGAGAGAAGCCACCACGATAAGAAGCCCGCACATCCTCAGCTAGAGAGTAGCTCCTGCTCGCCACAACTAGAGCAAGGCCTGTGCAGCAACAAAGACCCAGCACAGCCAAAGCTAAACAAATACAATGTAACATAACAATAATATGAGAGCAAAGAGAAGACAACCGAAGCAAAATTGCCCATGGGCTGATCATTGTTGAAGTTAAGAGTATACCACTCTATTTTTACGGAGGATTGAAACTCTCCATAACATATATGCATGAAAGAATTCAGTTGTAATTCTAGGCACAGTGCTCAGCCCCTCCTCCCTGGAACTATTGCCAGGCCTGCCCTTCACCTAAGGAAAAGTTCTGTGCCATACTCTCTGAAAAGTTCAGTTTTTCCAGGGAAACTCCTTATTGTTTCAAAAACTCTGTAACGAAATCTTGGTCTTTGCTTATATTTGCTCAGCATGCAGCAGCGTCACTGATTCCTGCTGGAGGCTTTGTTTGCTCGTCACCGCGCCAGGTGCCGGCCATGCTGGGGATGCTGTAGCTCCCTGCCTCTCGCCTCTGAGCCCTTGCTGTGAGCATAGATACGCGAGCATCCCCCAAGGAAGGATGTTTGCTGAAATTCCCTTCTGGTAAGAAGAATCATTTCCTGATGGGAAAAGAGCAATACGGAGCTTAACTCATACAGTATTTTCTTTCTGTGTTATGTGTAAACACATATCAAGAACTGCGACTTCAAGAAGTGACTATGCATCACTTTATAGGCAAGTAGAGGGTAGGCTTTAAATGTGCAGTGATAAAACTGAAGAACTATTTATCCTTATTCACTGTTCTCCTTTCTGTCTTACTAAAAGTCACACCAATAGTTAGTACTTTCTCCTGGACCAGGTCCCCTAAGTTCTCCTGATTCCAGGATGCACTGTCAACAACTCTTCCAAAGAGATTTTTCCCCAAAAATCTCCCCCTGCCAAGGGACATTTGTCTCTACTTACTCTCCATCTCCTCTCAGTTTACACAAAGACTCAAAACTAGAAGCTCAGGTTAGTTCTTCACATCCATTTCCTCTGCATAACCAGATTCTCCCCAAATCCCAGCTTTCTTTTCCATTCCCAAGACACTCCCTTCTTCCTCATCTTCACAGCCACATTTATTGGGTCCCAGCCATTTCTTGTCTTTCTTGCAAGAAGCGTACATGTAGCCTCCTATCTTCTTCTTGCCCTTTCTTTAACTCTTTCATGTTTAGGACTTGAAATGAATTTGCTATACTGCCTTTTAATTCCCATATGCCCCACACTTCGAACGTGATTTCTCTGGATCCCTTCAACTTAAGCATGTCTCCCCATACACTCCCAAGACGGACACGTTCTACCACCTCAGTTTCTCTAATTTAGCACCTCCCAGGTTCTAGAGCCCTGTGTCCAGTTGCAGCAACTGAAAGAAAACCAGGGTAGACTGACGCTGCGGGCTGCAGACACTTTTAGTTATTCCTCTACCTTGCATTGAAGATTTAAGTACAATCTTCAGCCTCACCTCCACCATTCTCCGCCGGGTGGGACTCTTCGCGACCACATGGACTGCAGCACGCCAGGCTTCCCTGTCCATCTCCACTTCCCGGAGCTTGCTCAAACTCATGTCATCCAACCATCTCATCCTCTGTCCTCCCCTTTTCCTGCCTTCAGTCTTTCCCACCATTGTGCTGCTGCTGCTGCTGCTAAGTCGCTTCAAGGCGACTCCATAGACAGCAGCCCACCAGGCTCCAACGTCCTTAGGATTCTCTAGGCAAGAACACTGGAGTGGGTTGGGTTGCATGAAAGTGAAAGTGAAGTCGCTCAGCCGTGTCCGACTCTTAGCGACCCCATGGACTGTAGCCCACCAGGTTCCTCTGTCCATGGGATTTTCCAGGCAAGAGTGCTGAAGTGGGGTGCCATCGCCTTCTCCGTGCTACCGGGTAGGATAAGGAAAAGTATGGTGTGAACTTGCTCACAAGTGTTAACGAGGAAACAGTGCCACCTAGAGGTAGTGGTAGAAATAATTAATTGAAGATCTCTTAGGATCTTCAGACATAAAAGAATTTCTCCCAGTCCCTCTGCAAACTTAATTGCTAATTTCGGAGAATCTGTGATAATTTCTAAGTGAATGACCATCCTCAGTTGTTACTTTTTCGCTATACTTCTCACACAGAATTATCAGGAAAGGAGTATCCTTTGGAGGCAGAAAGTGACACGGCATATATAAGAAAGAAGAAGAACGGGTGATTTAGGAATTGAGAATTCTGTTTCAGAGCTGTTTCTGCTACCAACAGGTTGTGTGAAGTCACCTAACCCTCTTAAACTGTTTCCTGAAAAAAAGATGATCTGTGAGCTCCCTTACAATACTCAGATTCGATAGTTTTAGATGCCTGTATGTTTGTGCTTGTCATATGGATATACACAGTCATCCACACATACAAACAATCACACAGCAAAAAAAGTAGGATACTTTCCTAATTTGCTTCCCATCTGTCTCTGGGAAATAGCTTAAGATCATCCATCAATATCAGACCCTAGAAAAATAGAGATGAACCTGCACTTACAGGCCAAGGAGCAGAGAACTAAAGTGTTCATCTCTAAGTCTGTGGATCCTCACGGGCAGTGGCCGTAAAGATGAAAGCACACGCGAGATACTCAATGTCCCCAAGCAGAGCAGAGGGCACGCAGCAGGCTCCAGTCTCCCGAGAGTGCCACCCGTGACGAATATCTCCTCCAAGCTATTCAGACCCCGGAAAGCCGAGTTATCACGGAAGCGCACCATCACTGCGTGTCCTGCCGCCGCACCTAAGTCTCAAAATAAAAAGCAGCCTGTTTGAAAGCAAACAAGATGAAAACCCACCTCTCCTGGAGAACAGAAATCATCACAGAAGAAAAGGACAGTAATAATAACTTATTTCATACAGAGTAATTAATAGTCGCAAAGCATTATACACATGGCAAAATGCCCATCTCAAAGGGAGAGGAACATATGGTCTCACGAAACACATTCATAACAAAGAAGCAAAGAATAGTTAAACAGAAGGTTTCGGTTCCTGAAGCCGGTGTATTTGGACTGTCCCTCATGGTAGTCTAATTTTAAATCAGGACAGGTTTTATAAGATGGGCCCATATTTGAGCAAGGTCAAGCACTGCCAATGACTATTGTTAGAACAGGAGCTCTCCCTTCTTCCCCAGGCCCCTTCTTTTTCTTCCTCTCTCCCTCTACCTATTCTACCCATGTCTAGAATATTTCCAGTAAACTCAGTAAATTAAACTAATATTCACTTAACCAGTATTTACCAATATATAGTGTCATTTTTTAATGATAGGTACAAATGGCACATAAATGCTTTACAAAATGTATCACCATACTGGTTATGAAAGATATGAAAATGTAAAAATAATAGGCACCATTTCTTCCTACTAAGATCACCAAGAAAACTTAAATAATAACACCAAATTCCAGCACAATCATGGTGAAACTGTAGTTTCATGTCAGAATATATCTGACAAACTGTTTCAGGAGCTAAAAAAAAATGACACCCTTCAAGCAAATAATCTCACTCTTGGGAATGTCTTCTGATTAAATAGAACAATTGGAAAAGCATCATGTACATAAGAAAAAAATTTTAATTATTCAGTTTTGAGGAATGGATTTTGTCATAGCCATTAAAATTTGAAAATCTTTTCATATAACCATCATTAGAAAGAAGAAAAAATAATGAACTGCCAAAAGACTACGTAGTTGTTTAAGAACCATTTACATTCAGGTATCGTAAAGTCAGGACACTTAACCATAATCGCAGGGCTTAGGATCAAGACAATAAGGGAAAAATCTGTCAGAAGCACAGTAAATACTCTTTCCAACAGGAGTAGCAGCTATAATTCTCTGACATGAGAGAACTGTATTAAGGACTATTAGGGCATTTGAGTAACAAGCTTTTACATGGTGACACCAGCCCTTATTTTTGGTCTTCTTCTGGGAAAGGGCATTACAAAAAAATTACCAAAATTAGGTGGAAAGCAAACATTTGCATGAAAAAAACAATTTAAATAAAATAAGTTTCAAAGACAGCCTCGAATACCTCCCAAAATAGCAGACTATAAAAGAAGAAGCGTGAAGCACTCGTTTTCCAAGTTTTTCCTTTTGGGGTGAGATAAGCACAACTAGAAACGGAGTGATGTAATTCAAGCAGCAGAGAAAGCCTCTAGGTGGGCCTGAGTGCAAGACAGCCGGTGGGGGAGTCACAGCCCAACTCAAGTTTCTACAGGTTTCTCCACTTCCCCAGTTCAAAGAACCACGTCATTTTCTGCAGGAAAATTAGATCTTTTCAGTCCTCAAAAAAGTGCGCTCTTTTGTGGTAAATTACACAAGTAAATATCCTAAGATTTACCAAATTGTTTATCGAATTTAATCATGAAAGCTGTCACGAGTCCTTTTTATGCTGTTTCATTCTCTTCCAGTATGCAAAAGTACGAGCTTCACATTCTTTTCTGTTCACCTGAATACCTTCCTCCTCTCTAAGTTTTCAGTGAAAGCAATAAATCACAAGTCAGCAGGGACAATTATCTCTGGAGGTGTAGGGAAAACAACATACCGCCTCCTTCCCTCCAAAGTTTTTACGCTGTAAATGTTTGGTGATGCTCCTGTAAATTAAAGCAAGGAGAAGCTGCAGTTTGAAAGGTGATTTCCTCACTTCAGCCTTTGATTCTTTTGATCAGTTAGTCATTCTTTCACCGTATGTTTCTTAGTTTCGCTGCCAAGATTATCTCACACCTTCTCATCAGTGAACAGCCACTGAAATGGGGAACCCATCCATGTAACTAGAGTCCTGCCTGTGACTTTTTGTCTTCCTTACAAGAAGGTCAGAGAGACTGGGGCCATGAGTAAGAAGCTGAGTTTACAGACGAACCTGGTATGCAGACATGGGGGTCTACAAGAAAGAACCGAAATGCTGTAGACACTCAAAGTGGGATAAAAACCAGTAGCATCCACTGGGTAGAACAATGATGTGACTGTTCAAGTGTTACGCTGTTGTGCAATTGTCATATTTCAGAAGACGGGATTTCACTCATCATAAAATCAGATTTATACATCATAACAAATTGTAGAACCTACAATTGTTTACAAGGGAAAAGAAAAAAAAATTGGCAACAGATGGACAAACTGAGAGACCTTCTTAGTACTTTCTTCATAAATTACATTTTGCTGAAAACTAAAAACTCTTTTTAAAAAGCACAGCCATGTTCAAATGTTCAGGTTTGTGAGCCCACCGGCACACAGAGGCCCGGCTGGCTTCAGGGAAGCGCATGAGCGCAGCAGGGCTCCTGGGAGGCGGCCAGCATCTGGTCTCACTGCCTGGGCATCACCCAGAGACCAAGGAGAAATGGGAATGCTCAGCCCCAACCCAGACCTCCTGAGTCAGAATCTCTGTGATCAGGGCCAAGGTATCTTGAATATTTCCAGGCCCTCTAGATCCACATGTGAGCTAGTTTGAGGACCACCAGCAAACAAAGTATTGTTCACAAACAAACTTCTACTCACACAGGACTGGAATTACATTCAGTTTTGCAAAACATCTTGTAACTCTGCTCAGGCACCTGAGGTTCCTCCTTAGAGTGGACGGATCTACAGCTTACAGAGTCATTCCAGCTCTGCATCTAGGGGAGAGATAGTGGAAACAACTTCCTAGATACCAGAAGAGCGGAAGAGTTCTTCCAGAGAGAGAAAGCCAGCTCTCCATCACTTACCACCCTGACTTCCTTAGAGGCACCAGTCAGGCCAGCATAACTAATCACACAGAGGTGACTTCTAACACGGGGGCTGTCCAGGAGAGCAGAGGGGAGGCTGTTTGAGCTGGAACATTGGCATCTTGGTGGGGTGAGAAAAGGACGGGGAGGAAAGGAAAAGATAGGGGAACGAGGAGAGGAAGTGGGAGAGGGAGGGGAAGAGAGAGGGAGTGGAAGAGGGGAAAAAAGAAGAGAGAGAGGGGGGGAAGAGAGAGAGGGGGGGGGGAAGAGAGTGAGGAGAAGAGAGGGAGGGGAGAGAGAAAGAGAGAGGGAGGGGAAGAGAGAGGGAGGGAGGGGAAGAGAGAGGGAGGGGGGGGGAGAGAGGGAGGGAGGGAAGAGAGAGGGGGGGGGGAAGAGAGAGGGGGAGGGGAAGAGAGAGAGGGGGAGGGGAAGAGAGAGAGGGGGGAGGGGAGAGAGAGGGGGAGGGGAAGAGAGAGAGGGGGGGAGGGGGAAGAGAGAGGGAGGGGGGGGGGAGAGAGGGGGGGGGAAGAGAGAGGGAGGGAGGGGAAGAGAGAGGGGGGGGGGAAGAGAGAGGGGGGAGGGGAAGAGAGAGGGGAGGGGAGGGGAAGAGAGAGAGGGGGAGGGGAAGAGAGAGAGGGGGAGGGGGAGAGAGAGGGGGGGAGGGGAGAGAGAGGGGGAGGGGAAGAGAGAGAGGGGGGGGGGAAGAGAGAGGGAGGGGGGAAGAGAGAGGGGGGGAGGGAAGAGGGGAGGAGGGAGGGGAAGAGAGAGGGGGGGAAGAGAGAGAGGGGGAGGGGGGAAGAGAGAGGGGGGGGGGAAGAGAGAGAGAGGGGGAGGGGAGAGAGGGGGAGGGAAGAGAGGGGGGGGGGGAAGAGAGAGAGAGGGAGGGGAAGAGAGAGGAGGGAGGGGAAGAGAGAGGGAGGGGGGAAGAGAGAGGGAGGGAGGGGAAGAGAGAGGAGTGGAAGAGGGGGAAAAAGAAGAGAGAGAGGGGGAGGGGAAGAGAGGGGGGAGGGAAGAGAGTGAGGGAGAAGAGAGGGAGGGGAAGAGAAAGAGAGAGAGGGAGGGGGAAGAGAGAGGGAGGGAGGAGAGAGAGGAAGAGGAAGAGAAAGAGGGAGGGGGGAAGAGAGGGGGAAAGAGAGGGAAGGGAAGAGAAAGAGAGAGGAAAAGAGAGAGGGAAGGGAAGAGAGAGGGAGGGGGAGAGAGAGAGGGGAGGGGAAAGAGAGGGAGGGAGAGAGAGAGGGAGGGAGAGAGAGAGGGAGAGAGACAGGGAGGGAAACAGAGAGGAAGGGAGAGAGGGAGGGAGGGGGAGAGAGGGAGGGAGGGGAAGAGAGAGAGGGGGGGGAAGAGGGCTGAAGGGGGAAAGGGAACAAGAAAAGAGGTAGGGAGAGGGCAGGAAGAAGGAGGAAAGAGATACAGGCTTCATAGTTTTAACCAATGGGCCTTAAGTTCAACCCATCTTCTCCAAACCTTGATTGTATCACTCAGAAAATAAGCAAGTTGAGCTCCATAACCTCCAATACCCCTTCCACATCTCACATCCTGTCACTGAGCCTTGGCCAAGTCACTTTTTGGATCTTGTGTTCTCCCCCATAAAAAAGAGCAGCTGACGTTCTAGGGTGGCGAGAGTGGCCATCCATACCAGCTCATCCCTATACCACCTATGCGCTATGACCCCTTGGAAAAAATCATTTCTCTGAGCATTGACAACTGATTTACATGTAAGAGTAAAGTGTGTACCTCCCTCCTAGGGCTCCTGGGCAGATGAAGTGAGACCATCTTTGTTATCTTCCCAGATCAGGTCTGGTGTCTTCTGGCTAAAGAATAAATATTTACATCAATCCCTTCTCCTTCTTTGTGATGTAAAAATCACAGGAGAAGTTCGCAAAGCATAGCGCAAACGTGGTGTGAAGACTCTACAATAAGACAACAAGCTAAAAGATCTCTGAGGGTTCCTCCTCCTCTAATTCCACCAGCACGGACACACAACAGGTTTTTGACATGATGATCTAATTGAAACCTGTGTTAGCACTTGATATTACATCTGCATGCATTGTAATTAAATAGATTGCAATTAGAAGCTCACTAAATTACCTTTGCATGGTGTAAAAGAAAAAATAAAACTGAGAAACTGATTGATCTCTGTAAGCTGCCAGGTTGGTCCTAACTCCCAGGTGGTATTACCTAAAATAATATTGTTAATTTTTGATGTAATGACAGAAGAACAGAAAATCCCCTTTGGGGTTGGAGCTTTTCTGAGAAAAGGGTGTGGAAATGTTGAAGAATCCTCCTATACTTTCAACAGTCTGTTAGGAGGAAGAGAGTTCAGGTTTGTCCTAAAGAGGCCAAGGTCTGCACAAGATCTGGATAGACATACTCAGTAAATACTTGCTGAGGTTGCTGAGGTCTTAGCACTTTCCATCACATCTGATTGATGGCCCAGGTGAGAAGGGCTGCCTCTTTGGGGTGATGTGCCAAGTACAGTGGTTCTCTTTGGATATGGAAAAAATGAAGAAAATGGGATTTATATATTTATGCTAAATTATATGTATATATATTCAGTTCAGTCACTCAGTCTTGTCAAACTCTTTGCAACACCATGAATTGCAGCACACCAGGGCTCCCTGTCCATCACCAACTCCCAGAGGTCACTCAAACTCATGTCCATCAAATCGGTGATGCCATCCAGCCATCTCAGCCTCTGTTGTCCCCTTCTCCTCCTGCCCTCAATCCCTCCCAGCATCAGAGTCTTTTCCAGTGAGTCAACTCTTCACATGAGGTGCCCAAAGTACTGGAGTTTCATCTTCAGCATCATTCCTTTCAAAGAACACCCAATGCTGATCTCCATTAGAGTGGACTGGTTGGATCTCCTTGCAGTCCAAGGGACTCTCAAGAGTCTTCTCCAACACCACAGTTCAAAAGCATCAATTATTTGGCAATCAGCTTTCTTCACAGTCCAACTCTCACATCCATACGTGACCACAGGAAAAACCATAGCCTTGACTAGACGGACCTTTGTTGGCAAAGTAATGTCTCTGCTTTTTAATATGCTATCTAGGAGTAAGCGTCTTTTAATTTCATGGCTGCAGTCACTATATGCAGTGATTTGGGAGCCCCAAAAATAAAATGCGACACTGTTTCCACTGTTTCTCCATCTATTTGCCATGAAGTGATGGAACCAGATGCCATGATCTTCATTTTCTGAATGTTGAGCTTTAAGCCAACTTTTTCACTCTTCCTCTTTCACTTTCATCAAGAGGCTTTTTAGCTCCTCTTCACTTTCTGCCATAATGGTGGTGTCACCTGCATATATGAGGTTATTGATATTTCTCCCAGCAATCTTGATTCTAGCTTGTGCTTCTTCCAGTCCAGTGTTTCTCATGATGTACTCTGCATAGAAGTTAAATAAGCAGGGTGACAATATACAGTCTTGATTTTCTCCTTTTCCTATTTGGAACCAATCTGTTGTTCCATGTCTAGTTCTAACTGTTGCTTCCTGACCTGCATATAGGTTTCTCAAGAGGCAGGTCAGGTGGTCTGGTATTCTCATCTCTTTCAGAATTTTCCACAGTTTATTGTGATCCACACAGTCAAAGGCTTTGGCATAGTCAATAAAGCAGAAATAGATGTGTTTTGGAACTCTCTTGCTTTTTCCATGATCCAGTGGATGTTGGCAATTTGATCTCTGGATCCTCTGCCTTTTCTAAAACCAGCTTGAACATCTGGAAGTTCATGGTTCATGTATTGCTGAAGCCTGGCTTGGAGAATTTTGAGCATTATTTTACTAGCATGTGAGATGAGTGCAATTGTGCAGTAGTTTGAGCATTCTTTGGCATTGCCTTTCTTTGGGATTGGAATGAAAACTGACCTTTTCCAGTCCTGTGGCCACTGCTGAGTTTTCCAGTTTGTTGGCATATTGAGTGCAGCACTTTCACAGCCTCATCTTTCAGGATTTGAAACAGCTCAACTGGAATTCCATTACCTCTACTAGCTTTGTTCATAGTGATGCTTTCTAAGGCCCACTTGACTTCTCATTCCAGGATATCTGGCTCTAGGTGAGTGACCACACCATCGTAATTATTTGGGTCATGAAGATCTTTTTGTATGATTCTTCTGTACATTCTTGCCATCTCTTCTTAATATCTTCTGCTTCTGTTAGGTCCATACCATTCCTGTCCTTTATCGAGTCCATCTTTGCATGAAATGTTCCCTTGGTATCTCTAATTTTCTTGAAGAGATCTCCAGTCTTTCCCATTCTGTTGTTTTCCTCTGTTTCTTTGCATTGATCGCTGAGGAAGGCTTTCTTATCTCTTCTTACTATTCTTTAGGACTCTGTATTCAGATGCTTATATCTTTCCTTTTCTCCGTGCTTTTGCTTCTCTTCTTTTCACAGCTATTTGTAAGGCCTCCCAAGACAGCCATTTTGCTTCTTTGCATTTTTTTTTCCCATGGTGTTGGTCTGGATCCCTGTCTCCTGTACAATGTCATGAACCTCATTCCATAGTTCATCAGGCACTCTGTCTATCAGATCTAGTCCCTTAAATCTATTTGTCACTTCTACTGTATAATCATAAAGGATTTGATTTAGGTCATACCTGAATGGTCTAGTGATTTTCCCTACTTTCTTCAACTTAAGTCTCAATTTGGCAATAAGGAGCTCATGATCTGAGCAACAGTCAGCTCTTGGTCTTGTTTTTGCTGACTGTATAGAGCTTCTCCATCTTTGGCTGCAAAGAATATAATCAATCTGATTTCAGTGTTGACCGTCTGGTGATGTCCATGTGTAGAGTCTTCTCCTGTGTTGTTGGAAGAGGGTGTTTGCTATGACCAGTGCGTTCTCTTGGCAAAACTCTATTAGCCTTTGCTCTGCTTCATTCCATACTCCAAGTCCAAATTTGCCTGTTACTCCAGGTGTTTCTTGACTTCCTACTTTTGCATTCCAGTCCCCTATAATGAAAAGGACATCTTTTTGGGGTGTTAGTTCTAAAGGTCTTGTCTAAAAGGTCTTCATAGAACCATTCAACTTCAGCTTCTTCAGCGTGACTGGTTGGGGCATAGACTTGGATTACTGTGATATTGAATGGCTTGCCTTGGAAACGAACAGAAAGCATTCTGTTGTTTTTTAGATTCCATCCAAGTACTGCATTTTGGACTCTTTTGTTGACCATGAAGGGATTCCTGCCCACAGTAGTAGATATAATGGTCATCTGAGTTAAATTCACCCACTCCAGTCCATTTTAGTTCACTGATTCCTAGAATGTCAATGTTCACCTTTGCCATCTCCTGCTTGACCACTTCAATTTGCCTTGATTCATGGACCTAACATTCCAGGTTCCTATGTAATATTGCCCTTTACAGCATCAGACATTGCTTCTATCACCAGTCACATCTACAACTGGGTATTGTTTTTGCTTTGGCTCCATCCCTTCATTCTTTCTGGAGTTATTTCTCCACTGATCTCCAGTAGCATATTGGGCAGCTACTGATCTGGGGGAGTTCCTCTTTCAGTATCCTATCATTTTGCCTTTTCATACTGTTCATGGGGTTCTCAAGACAAGAATACTGAAGTGGTTTGCCATTCCCTTCTCCAGTGGACCACATTCTGTCAGACTTCTCCACCATGACCCGCCCATCTTGGGTGGCCCCCACAGGAGCATTGCTTAGTTTCATTGAGTTAAGACAAGGCTGTGGTCCTAGTGTGATTAGATTTACTAGTTTTCTGTGATTATGGTTTCAGTGTGTCTGCCCTCTGATGCCCTCTTGCAACACCTACCATCTTACTTTGGTTTCTCTTACCTTGGACATGGTGTATCTCTTCACCGCCACCCCTCCTGACTTTGAATGTGGTGTAGCTCCTCTGGGCCCTCCTGCACCCTTGCAGCCACCGCTCCTTGGACGTGAGAAAATATGTGTGTGTGTGTGTGTGTGTGTGTGTGCCTCGCTTTGCAGACACCAACAGCCTCATTAAGATCTTCTGCAGGTGTGTGTGTAGCACTGCAAAGGAGTCTGCTCTTGGTCAGTGAGCAGGGACAGGGTGGCACTGGGACCACGGCCTGACTCAGCAGCAGCCATCTAAGCCCTCTAGAGGGATGCCTGCTAGAGAGCAGCTGCCTGGCAAAGGTGCTAGCACCAGTGACAGAGCAGGGAAAGGACGCTGCTCAGGACTACTGTAGGTGGCTGCCTGGGGAGAGCTCTCAGTCTCTGGAGGCCTGCCTTAGTAAGACAGGGAAGAGCCAGGAAAGTGTCTGTTTACTTTTTAATTATTTTAACTGACTTATAACTACAATGCAGTTCTATATAGAACCAGAAAGGGGGGGTGCTTCCCTGGTGGCTCAGTGGTAAAGAATCCTCCTATCAATGCAGGAGATGCAGGTTCGATCCTGATCCAGGAAGATCTCACATGCTGAGGAGCAGCTACGCCCATGTGCCACAGCTATTGAGCCTGTGCTCCAGAGCCCGGAGCCACAACTATTGAACCCACATGCTGCAACCAGCCTTTCCTGGAGCAGATTCCTTATTATTACTGACACTGTTGTGTTAGTCACTCAGTCGTGTCCGACTCTTCGCAACCCCGTGGAGTGCAGAGCGCCAGGTTCCTCTGTCCGTGGCATTTTCCAGGCAAGAATGGTGGAGTGCGGTGCCATTTCCTTCTCCAGGTGTTGACACTGATACTCAACAAATGCTTCCTGTATGAGTAACTCAGGCCCGAAGAGGCCCGTGTCGCCACGTGCTCAGCGCCACTCGGCTGGCATTTGGAGCAGAGCCTAGAATGTGGGTTTGGGTTTGGGTGTGTCACAATTGCTGTTTCCCACTGCCTTCCCCAATGAAATCTATTCATTAAACACCTAGCCTCACTCTCACCCCTGTTTCTGAGACAAGCAACATTCCCAGGACCCGCTCAGGCTGCCCAAGACTGCTTCTTTCCCATCTCCCAGCAGGAGGAGCCTCAGCACAGCGCTCATGGCCCATCCCCCTCCGGCCCTGTCCTTGTCGTGTTCAGAAATAAAAATACAAGCTGACTGCCTGTAATCTATCTTTTGTTTCTGAAGGCTTCTTACTATCTATAAGATAGACATCTATAAGATGGACATGTAAGGAGATCCAACCAGTCCATCCTAAAGGAAGTCAGTCCTGAATATTCATTGGAAGGAGTGATGCTGAAGCTGAAACTCCAATACTTTGCCACCTGATGCGGAGAACTGACTCATTGGAAAAGACCCTGATGCTGGGAAAGATTGAAGGTGGGAGGAGAAGGGGACGACAGAGGATGAGATGGTTGGATGGCATCACCAATTCTATGGACATGAGTTTGAGTAAGCTCCAGGAGTTGGTGATGGACAGGGAGGCCTGGCAGTCCATGGGGTCACAAAGAGTCAGACATGACTGAGCAACTGAACTGAACTGAACTTTGGTAGAAAGAGAGGACCAACCCTAAAGATGCATTTAGGTTCTTAGTCACTAACTGTGCTTAAGAAAATCACTTAACCCTTCTGATTCTCCTTTTCCCTGCTGTGAAATAATGGACCTTAAGAAACAGAGAAACAAAGGTGAAGATGGGTGCTTGCAAAAAATGAAAAGGAAGAGGAATGGGGACAGGGGAGCTGAAAATTCAGAAGGCCAGGTAAATCCATTTCAACCAGTACAGAGAATGGTAGGCCTTGAGGAAAGGAGGGAAAGTACAGAGTTTCCAGGAATCTCAAGCCCTTGTGCTACAGGTTGAAACGCCCAGGCCCAAGGTGGAATGACTGTCCCAGCTTCACACAGTGATTCTCCAGAAGGAGGGCTAACTGAGTATCACCTGCCTGCTGCCTCCCAGTCTGTGTGCCCGCTACCACTTGGCTCCTCTTTCTTTCCTCCAGAAACTTGGTATTGGAACTGATTTCAAGCAATATCCAGCCCAAATCACACCTGAAAACCTGGTCCTTCTACTAAGCGAGAAAATCACACCTAGGGAGTTTGTTGCCTCAACAAATTTTGACCTATAATGCATAAACTTTCTTTTATTGGAGGATAATTGCTTTACCCTGTTGTGTTTGTTTCTGCCATACCACAAGGTGAATCAGCCATAAGTATATGTGTATCCCTTCCCTCCTCACCCTCCCCATCTCACCCTCCCCATCTCACCTTCTCCATCTCACCTTCTCCATCTCACCCTCCCCATCTCACCCTCCCCATCTCACCCGCCCCATCTCACCTTCTCCATCTCACCTGCCCCATCTCACCCTCCCCATCTCACCCTCCCCATCTCACCCTCCCCATCTCACCCTCCCCATCTCACCCTCCCCATCTCACTCTCCCCATCTCACCCCTCTAGGACATCACAGAGCACCAAGCTGAGCTCCTCATGCTATGCAGCAGCTTGCCACTAGCTATCTATTCTACATGTGTGCCTGTGTATTCAGTTACTCAGTCATGTCTGACCAGACTTCATGGACTACAGCCTGCCAGGCTCCACTGTCCATGGAATTTTCCAGGCAAGAATACTGGAGTGGGTTGCCATTCCCTCCTCCAGGGGATCTTCCTGACCCAGGGATTGAACATGCATCTCTTGTGTCTCCTGCACTGGCACGTGGATTCTTTACCACTGTGAGTGTATATATGCCAATCCTACTCTAAAAAGACAGCATATTACAGAGCCCCAGTTTGAGTTCCTTGAGTCATACAGAAAATTCCCATCGGCTATCTATTTACATACATCAGTGTATACGCATCCATGCTACTCCCTCCATTTATCTCAGGGAAGGAGATTCAAGAGGGAGGGGACATATGTACACCTATGGTTAACTCATGTTGATGTATGCCAGAAATCAAACCAATATTATAAAACAATCATCAATCAATTAAAAATAAATTTAAAAAAAAATTTTAAGGGCTTCACTTGTGGCTCAGCTGGTAAAGAATCCGCCTCCAATGCTGGAGACCTAGGTTTGATTCCTGCTTTGGGAAGATCCCCTAGAGAAGGAAATGGCCACCCACTTCAGTATTCTGGCCTGGAGAATTCCATGGACTGTATAGTCCATGGGGTTGCAATGAGTCAGACACGACTGAGCAACTTTCACATTAAAAAAAAAAAAAAATCAATGATCCTCCCCAGTAACAAAATAAAAAGAAAAGAGAGGGAGGGAATGGTAGGAGGCAGGGAAGGAAGGAAGAGAGCTGAGAGTTAATACCAAAGTAACTTCATCCAGTACCTTTACAGTTACAGAGAATGAGCAGAGGGCAAGCACTTGCAAGATCCAGATAGACACTTAGAAAATGCAGGTGCTGACTGCCCCTAGTAATTAAGGAGTCTGACTTACTGTCAGGGGCAAGAGGAGAGATGTACAGGACCACAGCCAAACATCAAAGTCTGAAGATTCTTAGGTAAATAGAAAATCCCACCCTTTAAGGTAAAAAAGAGATGAACGTTGTGACATGGAACGTCGTGCCTGGGATTAGCGCGAGGCAAGGACAATCTTCCAGAGCCCAGTAACATAATAGATGGAGATGGCATATACCCATTACAAACAACACACTGCCAGTGAACAGTAGGTAAAACCTATGTGTGCAGCAAAGTTATTTTTCTTGGGCTTTTAGAATGACCCCTTAGTGTCTGTTTCTCCCAGGACTACTTTCTGCAGTGCTCACGAGCTATTGTAAAATACGTTCATTGAGTATTCACTGACATTTGCACAGAACTGGTACCCTTATTTCTCATGAGCTTACATAATTTTTTTCATTCCTACATAATTTTTTCTTCATAATTTTATCCTCATTCTCCCTTTGAAAGATAGGGTTTTTCCTGAAATAATCCCACCTTAGTTAATAGAAGTCATTCTGTGCACAAACATTTACTCCTCAAAGTTACAGGAAGATCAGCAGTCTATCTAATATTTAAAAAAACGCTTTCCCTCAGCCTAACAGTACATTTCTGTTGTCATGCAAAGCAGTTTCACCAAGCTAGAGCAAATATATAAGAAAACAAATCCTATTTTTCCAGAATGAATTGCTTGCATTCTATCTGGAATCAGCATACATAACAAATACAAGTGTTGATTTCTTTATAAAGTTAATATTCACCCTGAGCAGCAGAGGAAAGAAAGAGGTCTGGAAGAGCATTCACTGTGCATTTATATCTAGGAAGTATGTCCAAGTTTAGCAATGACTTGTGTCATAGAAAGAATATGCCAAATCATCATCTAAAAACATTTCTTTTTGTTTTGTAGAGAACGGGAGTTTGCATCTGAAAGTTGCTAATGCACTTTGCCTCTATTCGGTTCCTGCTCCGCCTTCCCTTTACCACTGTCTCCAGTCCTGTAAGAGGACAAGAAAAAGGAACCCCACCCAGACTGACAGTACTGTACAAAGCAGTTGAAAGTGGTTGCTTCATACAGTTTCAAACACAGAAGTAGAAGCTTTTCATTTCTCATTCATTATACATTATGTACTCCTATCAGCCGCAACCTTTGCCATTTTCTTTCCTAACCCAGCTAAAATAAGGTCTCTCCCCATCTCTCTGGCCCTGAAGGCCTGTCAGATTCAGTCTCAACTTAAGCTGCTGCCCAAGGAGTCCTTAGTTAATTGCCTGTAATTATGCTGCACCCTACTTTCAAATGCTAGAGCTGTTTCTCTTGTATCCTTGTAACACAATATGATGGAGTGCTTGGACTGTGGCTGAGGCTCTGTGAGTGGCCCCCTCCTGTCTGAGGATTTCATAACCCCACAGCACTGAGTCCTGGTGATCTTTAAACATAATGCAAGATGCCAACTAAATTAGTAATAGCAGCTGCTGACAGTGCTCCCTGGGGGCCTGGGCAGCTCTGCCAAGGGGCTGCATTGCTCAGCCAGTGACACATCTCATCCAGACATTAAAGATAAATGATCAGGTCAGTTAACTGGCAACCATCATGTCCATCCTATCTGGAAGGAAAGCTTTCATTGTAACGCAAATATCAGAAACAAAAAAACTAAAGTCAGCTGGGGCCAGAGACTTTTTTTTTTTAATTTCTTACATAGTGTTGTAATGCTTTTAGAGTGTTCTGTTGTTTTAAGAGGTATAGTGCTTTCTAACAGGTTGGTTGGAAAACCTCTTCAGTTAATTCAAACCATATAATGCTGGTAATAGAATCCTTGAGCACATCTTGATACTTACTGGTGATCATCGTGCCGAGCAAAGCAATCTCTAGGTACTCTGAAAGATTTTTATTTCTATCTGTATTTTGGGCTGAGAAGCAAAGGGAAATCTATTTATCTTCAAGTACTTTGATTTTTTTAACCTAAGCACAAAATGTATCATCCTAAGTCATTCTAGCAAATGGATTGTAGAATCCTGAAGTCAGTTACACCATACTCATCACAGCAAATCAGCAGTGTGTGACTGAGACACTATTAGCCCTTTGGCGATCAGGATTCCAACCCTATCCTTGAGAAGACATTTAATTTCTCCTGGCAATACCCTGTTAGCCTGCAATTAGAGGACACCACCAGTAGGTGGTGGTGTTACTGTTCTTGTTGTTAAGTTGCTAAGTTGTATTGATGCTTTTGTGACCCCATGGACTATAACCTGCCAGGCTCCTCTATCCATGGGGTTTCCCAGGCAGGAATACTGGAATGAGTTGCTGTTTCCTTCTCCAGGGGATCTTTCCCACCCAGAAATCAAGCCTGAATCTCTGATGTCGCCAGCACTGGCAGCTAGCACTCATGCATGCATGCCATGGTTGGTGGGAGGTCCAAATTAGACTGTGGATAAAGTGTCTAGTTTTGTGACTGTTGTGCAATTAATGATCACTTTATTAGTTCTATTCTTTACCACTAGTGCCACCTGGGAAACCACTGTGGCATGAGGAAGATGGCATTATGACTCCCATTTGAGAGATGAGGAGATTGAGGAATGAAAAACGGAGTCATCTATTTAATGTCACACAGCTAGAAATGGAAGAGCTCTAAGTGCCTGCTACAATCTCTGCAAAGAGGAAAAGAAGCAGCGTGCCTCCTTCCTTCACCCAAATGGAACCTTGCACACTCACACAGAGGGCCAGCCAGGAAACTTGCCAGGCCTATAAAGGTCTGTAAGACAAGGAAAGCTCACTTTGTGATCTTTCTTTTCTCCTGAAAGCTCTGTAGCTCTCTCATTTTCTTCACAACACATCTTCACCATTTTCTCAGAAGATAAAGATAGTAACCACTAAGAAACACAATAGTTCGATAAATAAATTAAAAGACAGATACTGTGGCATTATTTTAATTAGTTTCCTTTGAGTTTGTAGGCAGAATCTTGACCCGGGAATAATCCTATATAATTAAAATACCCATTTGCCTGGAAAATCCCATGGACGGAGGAGCCTGGTAGGCTGCAGTCCATGGGGTCGCTAAGAGTGGGACACGACTGAGCAGCTTCACTTTCACTTTTCACTTTCATGCTTTGGAGAAGGAAATGGCAACCCACTCCAGTGTTCTTGCCTGGAGAATCCCAGGGACGGGGGAGCCTGGTGGGCTGCCGTCTATGGGGTCACACAGAGTCGGACACGACTGAAGTGACTTAGCAGCAGCAGTAGCCTGTATTTTGCTTTTTTCCCCTTTTCTTTGTATCAAAGACTGTAGATGATGATCTTTTTCAACAAAAGAGACACTTAGAAGCAGCCAGCTGTGTGTCTGTCAAAAGCCCGATGGAAGTGCAGCTACCCTGTTAAAGACAGTGAGCGGTGAAAAGAACGTCCTGCCTCTTTGATGTGCAGCCACAGGCAGAGGAGTTCCAAAGGGAAAAGGCAGGAGCCAGGCTTGCCTTGGATAGGCAATAACATCCCACTAATAGCAGGAGGTGCTTAACCCTGGCAAAGGGTGTACCATAAAGAGGCCTCCATCAGAGCGTAGCTGCACACCACACAGAAGACTGCCCCTTTCAACAGACAAGCTTGTGTCACTGGTGACTGCCAAAGGAAAAGGATGCTTACCCTTCAGCTGAAACACGAAACAAATATCCTCTCTTGGCTCTGAGAGTCACTCAGGAAAGACACTGGGATCTTCCTTCCACACATGTGGAGAAGGAAGGAAACACAGAGATGGTAGGAGGCTTGTTCCCGGCCACACAGCAGTCAGAGTCAGGGAAATAATGAAAACACAGCTGCCTCAGTGCCAGAAGACTGGAATGTTTGGAAGATAAATATAGGTAGAGTTTGCCACCTATTTCATGAGTTTAAAATAGAAAATTTCTCATCTGAAACATTCTAAATTAACTATACTTCAATAAAAAAATTTTTAAATTTAAAAATGGCTTTCCCAAAGGGAAAAAATGTCCAAACTGTGACATGAACTCCATCCTTGACCTTCCTAAACATTGTCCTGCTAAGTTCCTCTCTTTTCTACAACTTAGATGTATTCTGGGGGAAGGCTCCTGGTTTAGAAATTACCTTCATAATTCTTTGTTTAGTTATATCACTTCACCCTTTACAATGCAAATTTACTCACAAATTCTTATCTGTGCTTCCTAACCCATCTGTAACAGGAAGACAGAAGGGAGGGTCACTCTTTAAATCTGGTACATGCTAGGTTATTGCGAGAGCTTATTTGTGTAACACTCCATGCGTCTTCTTTCATCCTCATGAGAGACCTGTGAGGTGGATATTTACTACAGGTGGTGAAATCTAAGGCACTGGGGTTAAGAAACGTGCTAAGTCTTAGAGTTAGAAGGATGTGGCCCCAGAATTCAAACCCAGAAAGACTGATTCAGTATATTCCAACCCCTCTACATGATACCACTGCTGATGAGAGTAAATGGAAAACCAGGTACAATAGGGTTTTATAGACCTAGCAATTATATCAAACCAAACTTCACAGAAAATAAAACAGAAAAAATAAAAAAACGATCTTAAATTCTGGTAGTGATTGGAAATGAGACTGATGAAGATCGCATCGTAGATGCAGGAGTGTTCACTGCCTGTCTCTTGCTGTTTCCATGTGCTTGCACAGTTATTGTTGCCACCATCCATGGTTTATTTGCAGGAATATTTTTAAGTCATATGTCTATTTTGTGGGGGTTAATTTTAAAATAAATCCATATAGCCACAAGCATATACACCTCCATATGCTACAAAACATTGAAAGCAAGAAAATAAATGAGAACAGCATTGTCAACAACCCTCCCCCATGTAGTGGAATGCCTCTTGTCCCTTGCAGTACCTCATGATCGTATGACATCTGGCCATCTTTCATGTGGTTCTGGCATTAAGATGGATACTAAATGGAGAGGGCGAGGAGGGAACTAATTTCTTTCTACTTTATTTAGTATATGAAGATATGCTAGATATTATTTTTAAAAAGTAAAATCCCTTCCAACACAAAAATGAAATACCAAAGAAACACTGAATAAGATGTAACTATCCCCCACTGAAATGCAGAACTTAGCTTGAAGGGAAAAAGACAATCAGGAGAGATCAGGAGCAAAAGGGAAGAAGATGCTGGAAACTAGGTGATAAGTAGCCACAACAGTCAATGTGTCTATCTTTGCCCATCTTCATAATAAAGAGCCTCACTTCTGAGCACCACACAGGAGCCAGGAAGAGAAAGCGAAAGTTGTAACTGAGACCCTCATGTAAAGTCCGGGTTGCATCAGGACTATACAGTCAGTGGAGGAATGGAATACTGAAGTTGGCTTGCTGACAAAGATAAGAAAATTCGTCTGTCTTAGTCTGCACTCAGGAGGGCGAGACTCTCTCCAAGCACATGTGATCCTATGCTTGCCCTCACAAGGATTTGAGATTTCAATTTGTATTACCAAAGTAGTTTAGGGGAAGAAAAATAGGCAGAACGTTAACTTAACAAACATTGGTAGCTTCCTGGGGTACCAGTTAGAAGCAAACTCAGATCAACTGCAGAGAGAAATGTCATCAACTCAAGCTCAAAAGAGTCCCAAAGACAAAGCCCCCAGAACATGAATTCAAACTCCAAAGGTACGTAATTACTTAAATTGTCATGAATGAGAATCAGCAGAGACAATTGTCAGCAGAATTAGAGTCCTAGGAATTATCAGATACATAACACAAAATAGAGTATTTAAATAAACTAAAAATGGAGTAAAACATTAACAAGAAAAATAACTATCCCCAAATAAATTTGCAGATTCAACACAATCCCAATGGGTATTTTTGTTGACATTGACAAGATGACTTTAAAACTCATATGAAAATGCAAAGGACTTACCAGAAGAGCAACTTTGAGAAACAACAAATATGAAGGACTTTCACTACCTTACTTCTAAACTTATGAAACAACAGAGATCAAGAAAACAGAGTATTGGTGCCAAGATAGGCAAATAGATCAATGGAACATAATAGAGTTTCCAGAAATAGAGCCACACTAATGTGGTCAGTTGGTTTTAGACAAAGATACAAAGATAATTCAATGGGGAAAGAATAATCATTTTAACAAATGGTGCTTGAATGATTTCATACCCATATTTAAAAAAAAAAAACTAAACTTTGACACATACTTGCACCATATATATAAATTACATGAAAATATATTTATAGACCTAAATACAAACAAGACAATAAAACTTCTAGAGGGAACTGCATGAGAAAATCAGAAATTCATTAGAAACAACACCAAAAGCACATTCCATTAAAAATAAAAAGGTAAACTGGATTGCATCAAATTAAGAACATCTGCTCTTTGAAAGACACAGAGATCCAAAAGATAAGCCACAGACTGGGGGAGAATACTGAGAATCATGTATCTGCTAAAGTCCTTGCATCCAGAATAGACTAAGTATCCACCTAAACTCAATTATAAGAAAGCAAATAACCCACATTTTATTTTAATGGGTAAAAGGATTTGAACATGCACATAATCCAAGAAGATGACAAATAGTCACTTGAAAAAATGCTCATCATCATTAGTAATTATGAAAAGTTCAAGTTAAAACCATAATTTGGCGCCTATTCACACATTAGGATTTCTAAAATTAAAAGATTTGACCGTACCAAGTGCTGGAGAGGATGTGCAGAAACTGGAACCCTCAGACACAACTACTGGGAATGGTAAATGACTAAACCACTTTCAAAACAGCTTAGCCATTTCTTAAAACTGTTTTCTTTTTTTTCAGTTCAGTTCAGTCACTCAGTCATATCTGACTCTTTGTGACCCCATGAATCGCAGCACACCAGGCCTTCCTGTCCATCACCAGTTCCTGGAGTTCACTCAGACTCACGTCCATCGAGTTATCCAGCCACCTCATCCTCTGTCGTCCCCTTCTCCTCCTGCTCCCAATCCCTCCCAGCATCAAAGTCTTTTCCAATGAGTCAACTCTTCGCATGAGGTGGCCAAAGCACTGGAGTTTCAGCTTAAGCATCATTCTTTCCAAAGAAATCCCAGGGCTGATCTCCTTCAGAATGGAGTGGTTGGATCTCCTTTCAGTCCAAGGGACTCTCAAGAGTCCCTTGAGAGTCCTTTAATTCCATTTCTAGGTATTTACCTAGGAGAAATAAATGTATTTGTCTTTACAAAGACATATCCTCTCCAAAGATGCTCAGAGGGCTTAAACAAAGCTTGTGTGTACCAGGACCCAGGGACCCTGCAGAAACTGAGCCAGAACTGTGTTTGAGTGTCTCCTCTGAAGGCACAGGTCAGCAGTGGCCTGCTGTGGGGGAAGGGGCTCTGGGTGCAACAGACCTGGGTATGGCATAAGGCCTCTTTGAGGAGGTCACCGTTAACCCAACATAGAGCTGCCAGACCTTACACAGGACTGGGCAAATAGAGTCTTGGAGAGCACAAACAGAACATTGTGTGCACCAAGATCTAGGAGAAAGGAGCACTGATCCCACAGGAGACTGGGCTGGACTTGCCTGTGAGTGTCCAGGAGTTTCCGGGAGAGGCGTGGGTTGGTGGTGGCCTGCTGCAGGGTCCAGGGCACTCAGTGCCAGTGCCTGCATGGATCTTTTGAAGGAGATCACCATTATATTCATTCAGATCAGTTCAGTCTCCCAGTCATGTTCGACTCTTCACAATCCCATGGACTGCAGCATGCCAGGCCTCCCTGTCCATCACTAACTCCCGGAGCTTACACAAACTCATGTCCATTGAGTCGGTGATGCCATAAAACTGTCTCACCCTCTGTCGTCCCCTTCTTCTTCTGCATTCAATCTTTCCCAGCATTAGGGTCTTTTCAAATGAGTCAGCTCTTCACATCAGGTGGCCAAGTATTGGAATTTCAGCTTCAGCATCAGTCATTCCAATCAATATTCAGAACTGATCTCCTTTAGGAGGGACTGAGTCAGATTCCTCACAGTCCAAGGGACTCTCAAGAGTCTTCTCCAACACCACAGTTCAAAAGCATCAATTCTTCAGCACTCAGCTTTCTTTATAGTCCAACTCTCACATCCATATACGACTACAGGAAAAACCACGGCTTTGACTAGATGAACCTTCATTGGCAAAGTAATGTCTTTGCTTTTTAATAATGCTGTCTAGCTTGGTCACAGCTTTTCTTCCAAGGAACAAGTGTCTTTTAATTTCATGGAGGCAGTCACCATCTGCAGTGATTTTGGAGCCCCCCTCCCCCAAATAAAGTCTCTCATGGTTTCCAATGTTTCCCTATATATTTGCCATGAAGTAATGGGACCGGGTGCCATGATCTTAGTTTTCTGAACACTGAGTTTTAAGCCAACTTTTTCACTCTCCTCTTTCACTTTCATCAAGAGGCTCTTTAGTTCACTTTCTGCCATAAGGGTGGTGTCATCTGCATATCTAATGTTATTGATATTTCTCCTGGCAGTCTTGATTCCAGCTTGTGCTTCATCCAGCCCAGCATTTCTCATGATGTACTCTACCTATAAGTTAAATAAGCAGGGTGACAATATACAACCTTGACGTACTCCTTTCCCGATTTGGAACCAGTATGTTGTTCCATGTCCAGCTCTAACTGTTGCTTCTTGACCTCCATACATATTTTCTCAGGAGGCAGGTCAGGTGCTCTGGTATTCCCATCTCTTTAAGAAGGTTCCACGGTTTGTTGTGATCCACACAGTCAAAGGCTTTGGCATAGTCAATAAAGTAGACGTGGACGTTTTTCTGGAACTCTCTTGCTTTTTCAATGATTCAATAGATGTTGGCAATTTGATCTCTGGTTCCTCTGCCTTTTCTAAATCCAGCCTAAACAACTGGAAGTTCATGGTTCATGTACCATTGAAGCCTGGCTTGGAGAATTTTGAGCATCACCTTGACAGAGTGTGAGATGAGTACCATTGTGTGGTAGTTTGAGCATTCTTTGGCATTGCCTTTCTTTGGGATTGGAATGAAAACAGACATTTTCCAGTCCTGTGGCCACTGCTGAGTTTTCCAAATATGCTGGCATATTGAGTGCAGCACTTTGACAGCATCACCTTTCAGGACTGGAAACAGCTCACTGGAATTCTGTCACCTCCACTAGCTTTGTTTGTAGTGATGCTTCCTAAGGCCCACTTGACTTCACATTCCAGCATGTCTGGCTCTAAGTGAGTGATCACACCCTTGTGCTTATCTAGGTCATGAAGATGTTTTTGTATAGTTCTTCTGTGTATTCTTGCCACCTCTTCTTAATATCTTCTGCTTCTGTTAGGTCCATACTTTTTCTGTCCTTTATTGGGCCCATCTTTGCATGAAATGTTCCTTTGGTATCTCTAAGTTTCTTGAAGAGATCTCTAGTCTTTCCCCTTCTATTAATTTCCTCTATTTCTTTGCACTGATCACTAAGGAACGCTTTCTTATCTCTCCTTGTTATTCTTTGGAATTCTGCATTCAGATGGGTATATCTTTCCTTTTCTCCTTTGTCTTTTGCTTTTCTTCTTTTCTCAGCTATTTGTAAGGCCTCCTTAGACAACCATTTTACTTTTGCATTTCTTTTTCCTGGAAATGGTCTTGATCACTGCCTCCTGTACAATGTCATGAACCTCTGCCCATAGTTCTTCAGGCACTCTATCAGATCTAATCCCTTGAATCTATTTGTCACTTCCACTATATTATGATAAGAGATTTGATTTAGGTCATACCTGAATGGTCTAGTGGTTTTCCCTACTTTCTTCAAATTAAGTCTGAATTTGGCAATAAGCAGTTCATGATCTGAGCCACAACAGCTCCTGGTCTTGTTTTTGCTGACTGTATAGAGCTTCTCCATCTCTGGCTGCAAAGAATATAATCAATCTGATTTCTGTATTGACCGTCTGGTGATGTCCATGTGTAGAATCGTCTTCAGTGTTGTTGGAAGACGGTGTTTGCTATGACCAGTACGTTCTCTTGGCAAAACTCTATTAGCCTTTGCCCTGCTTCATTCTGTACTCCAAGGCCAAATTTGCTTGTTACTCCAATGGCACCCACTCCAGTACTCTTGCCTGGAGAATCCTATGGACGGAGGAGCCTGGTGGGCTGCAGTCCATGGGGTCGCTAAGAGTTGGGCAAGACTGAGCGACTTCACTTTCTCTTTTCACTTTTATGCATTGAAGAAGGAAATGGCAACTCATTCCAGTGTTCTTGCCTGGAGAATCCCAGGGATGGGGGAGGCTGGTGGGCTGCCATCTCTGGGGTTGCACAGAGTCGGACACGACTGAAGCGACTTAGGAGCAGCAGCAGCCAGATATATCTTAACTTCCTACTTTTGCATTCCAGTCCCCTATAATGAAAAAGACATCTTTTGGGGGTGTTAGTTCTAGAAGTGCCAGGAGCCAGTGTGAGGAATCCCACCCATGACAGGGTCATGTGAAAGGAAGTTGGCATACGCAGGGTGTGATCAAACTTCAGGGGTTCCCCCATGGCATTTCCTGAGCATACAGCGCCCCCCCCAAATAAGAATCTGCCAGCCTCTGTACTCTGCTTTTCCACTCTTCTGATATTCTCTGGGAAAAAAGTCAACTCAGGGCTTTAGTCTTCTGCAATTGAAAGGGATGTTTCAGTTAAATCCCCTCTGATAGCTCTTTAGCTAGCCTAACTGGTTTTTCCCAGACTTCTTATAGCTTATGAATTGCTTACAGCCCCCAACTGCAAGAGGCACAAAGCTTAAAAACATCTTAAAGATACAGAGCCTTTTCTAAAGAGTTAAAAATCATATTGGTGACAGGTTTTCACTGTTGACTCAAGGATTGCTGCCAGACCTCCATATTCTTTATCTTTTAGGCACCTGGGAGGATGTTACTCAATGTAAGCAGGATGTAGAAAAAGATATATAGTAGTTTTGATGTTAGCAACACTAGACTTTTGAGTTAATTGTTTCTCTTTTGTTATAAATCACTGTACTCCCTTTACTTGTTATAAGTTGCTGTATCTTTGCTATGTAAGAATGTAACTTTATTTAGTGTTTTCTGAGAGTGACACCAAACTTTGGGAAGATCAACACAAATAAGTCTTCTGGTTGATAAACCCTTATCAGCAAAAGGCTGTTAATTGGCCCTCTTTGGCCAGAAGATGATGTAAATTCCCTAAGACTTGAGTAATTCAACTATGTATGCAGAGAGAAAAGCCTGGTTTTGACAAGAGTTTGGGCTGCTAATGCTGCATAATTCTGTATTACCCATTGATCTCTATGTACAATCAAAAAGGTATAAAAGGCCTTCTAAACAAGAGACTGAAGCTAGTTGCTGGACTGGTTTCCCCCATGTCTCTCTCTCTTTCCTCTCCTCTTCACTCTAATTTCAGGCTGAATTCCCATCTGGATGGGGCGGGGGCGGGGGGGGGTTGCCAAGTCTACTTACTTGTCCCGGCTTTCAAGCCCCCGCGCGAAAGGGAGCCTAAAGTGGGGCACCCTTAGAGATTCAAGCAGGCGCCGGTGGCCCCACGTAGATGGTGCAAATCTCTCATCCAGAGATTTTACTGGCCTTCCCCCAAGCCAAGTTATTCAGCCTTCTTTCTCCACTTAATTTTCCCACTACACTATTTCTTCCTAATCTAATCTTATATTTCAATATAAATAAATAAACAAATTTTTCCTCGCCAATGCCGTCTCCACTTCGAATTCCCTGGACCTGCTGGGGCTGGACCCCGGCACTAGACGGTTTTCATACAACAGTTCAACTTCAGCTTCTTCAGCATTGCTGGTCAGGGCATAGACTTGGATTACTCTGATATTGAATGGTTTGCCTTGGAGATGAACAGAGATCATTCTGTCATTTTTGAGACTGCACCCAAGTACTGCATTTTGGATTCTTTTGTTGATCATGATGGCTACTCCACTTCTTCTCAGGGATTCTCACCCACAGTAGTAGATATAATGGTCATCTGAGTTAAATTCACCCTTTCCAGTCCATTTTAGTTTGCTGATTCCTAGAATGTCAACATTCACTCTTGCCATCCTGTCTGACCACTTCCGATTTGCCTTGATTCATGGACCTAACATTCCAGGTTCCTATGCAATATTGCTCTTTACAACATTGGACTTTACTTCCATCACCAGTCACATCCACAATCAAGTGTTGTTTTTGCTTTGGCTCCGTCTCTTCATTCTTTCTGGAGTTAGCTCTCCACTGATCTCCAGTAGCATATTGGGTACCTACCAACCTGGAGAGTTCATCTTTCAGTGTCTTATCTTTTTGCTTTTTAATGCTGTTCATGGGGTTCTTAAGGCAAGAATACTGAAGTGATTTGCCATCCCTTTCTCCAGTGGACCACAATTTTGTCAGAACTCTCCACCATGACCTGTTCATCTTTGGTGGCCCTGCGTGACATGGTTCAGAGTTTCGTTGAGTTAAACAAGGCTTTGATCCATGTGATCAAACTCATTAGTTTTCTGTGATTGTGGTTTTCATTCTGTTTTCCCTTTGATGGACAAGGATAAGAGGCTTATGGAAGCTTCTTGATGGGAGAGACTGATTGAGAGGGGAAATTCCCAGTTTTATTCTTAAAAATTTTATTCTTATTCTGATGGGCAGGGCCATGCTCAGTAAATCTGAAATCCAATTTACTCTTGATGGGCAGGGTTGTGTTTCCTCCCTGTTGTTTGACCTGTGGCCAAACTATGGTGGAGGTAATGAAGATGGTAACAGAGATCACTCACCTAGAGCCAGGCATCCTTGAATGTGAAGTAAAGTGGGCCTTAGAAAGCATCACTACAAACAAAGCTAGTGGAGGTGATGGAATTCCAGTGAACTGTTTCAAATCCTCAAAGATTATGCTGTCAAAGTGCTGCACTCAATATGCCAGCATATTTGGAAAACTCAGCAGTGGCCACAGGACTGGAAAATGTCTGTTTTCATTTCAATCCCAAAGAAAGGCAATGCCAAAGAATGCTCAAACTACCACACAATGGTACTCATCTCACACTCTGTCAAAGTGATGCTCAAAATTCTCCAAGCCAGGCTTCAATGGTACATGAACCATGAACTTCCAGTTGTTTAGGCTGGATTTAGAAAAGGCAGAGGAACCAGAGATCAAATTGCCAACATCTATTGAATCATTGAAAAAGCAAGAGAGTTCCAGAAAAACGTCCACGTCTACTTTATTGACTATGCCAAAGCCTTTGACTGTGTGGATCACAACAAACCGTGGAACCTTCTTAAAGAGATGGGAATACCAGAGCACCTGACCTGCCTCCTGAGAAAATATGTATGGAGGTCAAGAAGCAACAGTTAGAGCTGGACATGGAACAACATACTGGTTCCAAATCGGGAAAGGAGTACGTCAAGGTTGTATATTGTCACCCTGCTTATTTAACTTATAGGTAGAGTACATCATGAGAAATGCTGGGCTGGATGAAGCACAAGCTGGAATCAAGACTGCCAGGAGAAATATCAATAACATTAGATATGCAGATGACACCACCCTTATGGCAGAAAGTGAACTAAAGAGCCTCTTGATGAAAGTGAAAGAGGAGAGTGAAAAAGTTGGCTTAAAACTCAGTGTTCAGAAAACTAAGATCATGGCACCCGGTCCCATTACTTCATGGCAAATATATAGGGAAACATTGGAAACCATGAGAGACTTTATTTGGGGGGGGGGGCTCCAAAATCACTGCAGATGGTGACTGCCTCCATGAAATTAAAAGACACTTGTTCCTTGGAAGAAAAGCTGTGACCAAGCTAGACAGCATTATTAAAAAGCAAAGACATTACATTGCCAACAAAAGTCCATCTAGTCAAAGCTGTGGTTTTTCCAGTAGTCATGTTGGATGTGAGAATTGTACTATAAAGACAGCTGAGCACCGAAAAACTGATGATTTTGAACTGTGGTGTTGGAGAAGACCTTTGAGAGTTCCTTGGACTGTAAGGAGACCCAACCATTCCATCCTAAAGGAGATCAGTTCTGAATATTGATTGGAAGGACTGATGCTGAAGCTGAAATTCCAATACTTTGGCCACCAGATGTGAAAAACTGACTCATTGGAAAAGACCTAATGCTGGGAAAGATTGAAGGCAGGCGGAGAAGGGGACGACAGAGGGTGAGATGGTTGGATGGCATCACCAATGCAGTGGACATGAGTTTCAGTAAGCTCCAGGAGTTGGTGATGGACAGGGAAGCCTGGCATGCTGCAGTCCATGGGGGTCACAAAGTGTCAGACACGACTGAGCAACTCAACTGAACTGATGCAAAGACTTGCGCATAAATGTTTATAGCACTTTTTGTTTGTAACAGCCAATACCCAGAAACAACCCACAAGTCCACTAAAAGGTAAATGAACAATGATTTGATATAACCAGTTCATTCTGGTAAGTGAGCTGATATAACCATACAAGGGAATGACACTCAGCTCTGAAAAGGAATAGATTTATTGGTACAGGCAACACCATGCCTGACTCACAAAATAATGATGCTGATGAAAGCAGACAGAAGAAAAGAATTCAGACTATTAGATTCCATTTACATAAAAGTCTACAAAATGCAAACTAAATCTACATTACAGAAAGCAGACCAGCAGTAGCCTTGAACGGGGAGAAGTTGGAGGGAGGAGTCACAGATATCATCTCTGCATTATTTTTTAAATCATGACACTAAGACCTCAGATTCCCTTGGCTTTGACCCGTAACTCCTTTTCTTCCCCTCCTGTCCACTTTTTTGCTACTCCTCTCTTCCCCCAAAGACTGACTGATCAATAAAGCACAAGGATTTCAAAAACAACTCTGAGGACAACTGTTCTGACAGTTATCTGGATTAGACTGCACTATCCTGAGCAAGAAGCACCAAAAAAAGAAAAAGAAAGGCAGATAATTTCCAACAATGTCAGATGTGATATTCACAACAGTTAAAAGCAGATGTCTATTTGAGCCACAGCACAAGGACGTGTATCCCTGCCTTCTGCTCACCCCATCAGCCCCAGCCCTACTTAGGGCAGGACTTACCAGGGCGTCCTCCAGAGGCTCCCTGAGGCATACATCAGCTGAGCCTTTATCATTTATTCCAGCCACTTAAACATCTCACATCTTGATGGTAGTGAGTCTGTATACATACGTAAAAGTGAAGTGAAAAAGTGTTAGCTGCTCAGCTGTGTCACACTCTTTGTGACCCCATGGACTATAGCCCACTAGGCTCCTCTGTCCATGGACTTCTCCATTCAGGAATACTGGGAATGGTTGTCATTTTTTCTCCAGGGCATCCTCCCAATCCAGGGATTGAACCTCGGTCTCCTGCACTGCAGGCAGATTTCTTTCCCATCTGAGCCACCAGGGAAGCCTTCTGTGAAACACATTAAATGACAGAGCTTAAATATGTGCAATTTACAATATGTTAATTACACTTCAATAAAGCTGGGTTCTTTTAAGCCATGTTTTACAAAGGGAAATCAGGAAGAAACATTCAAATCTGAGAGTAGAAACAGAGAAGCACTGGAAGCTACCAGAATATTCCACAAGCCCTTTTCCTGTGTCCTATTCTGTGAGTGATCTTTCCTCCAGACCCAGCCCCATACCAGGAACTTTTCCATTCCCTCTTGGGCCACGTTTACCCAGTGAAAACCCATGTACACAGATAACATCCAAACACAGTTTTCTCCCCTTTTGGCTTCATTAACTTGTATTCAGTCAGCTTTGTTTGTTTAGTCCCCTCAAGGCCTCTAAGAATTGGCATTTCATCACTACACTGAAAAACAAGACTATACTCTGATTTCCCTTTAGATCACAGAAACCTTTTACCCCCTACTTAGAAAAAAAAAGCTACTCTCAGAATTTCTATGTGAAATCATGTTTATTATTTTTCAAAGAACAAATGTATCATGGACCTAGAAAAGTAAACTCTGCAAAGGCACTGGCATATACTCCTTACCCTCACCTTCCCTTGATGGTTTGAGCTATGGTTTCTAATTCCATAAAAACAAACACCAAGTGCACTGTTTTGGCTTTGGATAAAAACAAACAAATCTCCAGCTTTCTGCAATTCATGAAGTCTTTATGACACTGGTAGAAGAAGAAAAAGAACAAGAAAAAGGCAGGGGTGAGTTCTGCCTGCTTTGTCCTAACTCAATGCTTTTGTACTTTCCTGACCATAAGCAGAGTGACGTATGTGCAGCCAGCCTAGAAACCAATAGTACACAATAATCCTGTTTTCTGTGAGAGGGAGGACGGCGCCAGTGATGCTGTTACAGGGACACCTTGTTGAATTAATAGGAAAAGATGAGCAGGAGAGTTTTGTTTTATGGTTTTCTGGGGGAAAGGGGTTGATTGGCCATCTGACTTTTCCCAATCTCATGGCTTACATAGAGAAATAAGTGAGTAGAAGCTAAAGTAAGAAATTACCATTTAAACGTGGTGCCCACAGAAGGCAGAAAACACGCTCCTAGAATGACTCAGGTCTTGATACCTACCTGAGCAATCCAACCAACCTGTTCCTAGGATGCATTTGGCATATCCTGGTCAAATGAGAATGATTTAGAGTATTATTCTGTGGAAACTGCATTTACAGTAAGACTGAATGAAGTGCCCAGGTTTCCATGACGCAAAAACCAGGCTGTCTTTTTATCCTCTACAAGGTCCTCTGGTTACTTCCATCCTTGAACTATGAGCCGTAAGTCTTCCCAGAAAAAGAATGATAAAATTGAACATAACCACACATTGATTTCACTGGTTCTTAAATAAACCACTGGTTCCATATAATGTGAAGGGCAAATGCTAATTGCAATACAAGCTACCTGATAACTCTTGGAAGCAACATCAGGCAAATGTTAAATATGACTGTGTCCTTTTGCCCACACTAGGGGTTTGGCCATTGACTCTGACCGGAGGGAAGTTCTTCTTTGGAGGTCTAGCATACATGAGCACGCTGAAGTTAGTTTCCTTGTGGGAAACACAATCTCTCAGACACACTAGTTCATCTTCACACCTCTTAATTTGGATATGTGAAGTTAAATCTTAATTTGCATTTGAGATGTTAATGAAATAGTCTTTACAACTGCTGAAAATAATTTTTTCATGCTCTAAGCCCTTTCTGGTTTCAGAAAGGAATCAGAATACTAAAGTCTTGTATCTGCCATTCCTGTATTCTTTAACACCTCTTTACCCTCTTTTAGTAGTTAATCTCCATTACTAGGCAAAAATTCTTATTAAATTTTCTCTATTCAAAGTATTTGTATAGTTTGTGGCTCCTGTTAGAGCACTGGATATTCTTAAGGACAGATGACTGATACTTCCTGGAGTTGTTGCAATATACAACTTGCTCAACTATACACGCACAGCACAGCAACCCACACGTTTCATTGTAGTTGTTGTTTAGTCACTAAATTGTGTCTGACTCTTGCAACTCCATGAACTGAAGCCCGCTGGGCTCTTCTGTCAATGGAATTTCCCAGGGAAGAATACTGGAGTGAGTTGCAGTTTCCATCTCCAGGGGATCTTTCTGACCTGGGGTGGAACCTGTTGGCAGGTGGGTTCTTTACCACTGAACCACCTGGGAAGCAGTGCTCCTCACTTTACGTGTCAGCCACCTTCACGGAGGGCTTCCCAGCTGGCTCTAGAGGTAGTAACCTGCCTGCCAAGGCAGGTAGATATAAAAGATGTGGGTTCGATCCCTGGGTTGGGAAGATTCCCTGGAGGAGGGAATGGCAACCCACTCTAGTATTTTTGCCTGGAGAATCTCATCGACATGGACAGAGGAGTCTGGCAAAGAGTTGCAAAGAGTCAGACACGACTGAAGTGATTTTGCACACCAGCTTACACACACATTTACTCAACTGCAGGCTACACGATGGCAGGGACTAAGGAAGGTAGCAGGGCTGGCTGTTAAGGGCAGGGCTCTGCAACAAAAGTGCTGGGTTTATATTGAGGTCCCAGTGCTTAAAGGCAATGATCTGAAAATGCAGGAAATTGAACTTTTCTCCTAAAGCTGGCTGCAAGGGTTAGCACAGGGAGGAAAAAAAAAAAAGACTGAAACGATTAAGCACTGTGATGCTGAAGGTGAAGCGCCAATAGTTTGGCCATCTGATGCATAGAGTTGACTCATTTGAAAAGACTTTGATGCTGGGAAATACTGAAGACAGAAGGAGAAGGAAACAACAGAGGATGAGATGGTTGTATGGCATCAGTGGACATGAGTTTGAGCAAACTCTGGCAGAAGGTGAAGGACAGGGAAGCCTTCTGTGCTGCAGTCCATGGGGTCACAATGAGTCAGACATGACCGAGCGACTGAACAACAACAATGGAAGAGAGTGCTACTGTGCTCAGTCACTCAGTCACATCGACTCTCTGTGGCCCCACGGACTGTAGCCCACCAGGCTCCTCTGTTCATGGGATTTTCCAGGCAAGAGTACCAGAACGGGTAGACATTTCCTACTCAAGGGATCTTCCTGATCAAGGAATCAAACCCACATCTCTTGTGTCTCCTGGACTGGCAGTCAGATTTTTACCACTAAAGTAGCTACTTTCACTACCTTATTCAAATGTGTATTCCAGCATTTTAGCTATGGCTAGAACCTAATAGATGCTGTGACTATTTAATGGGAGAATTCATGACTTTTAATAAGCAAATAAGCTTTGCCTCTAAAATAAAAGAAAAAAAAATCGCTGTAGAAAGATGCTTTATTTCTCAGTTGTCAGAAAATCTGTTGTTCAGGAAATCATTTTACTATGTCCCACATATATTCAATGAGGGTTAGAGAAGATGGAAGAAGAAAAAGGCTAGAAAATGAAAATAAAGTACATAGGAAAGGACATGAGACGGTGGGCTATTCACAGACAGGACATGAGCCAAATATGGAAAGTGAAAACTGGACTAAGAAATTTTTATTTTTTTTAACGTAAGGAGAAACTGAAGATGGCAAAATGAAAATTAGAGGGAGAAAAAAAGGAATTCAGCTCTATATAAGCCATCTTGGTTTGGACTTGGTTTGGAGCCTGCAGCTGGTTTGGACTTCATTTGTGGCTTTCTCCTATTTTCCTTCCCTCTTTATCCTGCTATCTTTGTAGGAGGACTGGGAATTCAACCCTGCAAGAACCACTCCAGCAAAGGACCATCATCCTCGAGACCTCTGTTCTTTTCACTCAGCCACTGGCCCCTGCAGCACACTGGGAATTTCATTTCTGCTCACCTGTTTTCATGGGCTTCATTTCAAATGACTAGTTCTAAGGTCTGCCTGCTTTGCTTTGTTTGTTAGAAAAATGGGCGGGGCGGGGGGCGGGGGTGGGGGGGAATCTCTGCATTGTGACTAGCCTGCACTAGAAGGGGTTACTTCCACTGGGGAATTTCCCTGTCTCAAAATGAAACTGGGTTAATTGGGAAGGGCATGGAGAAATACTGGAGCCCAATTAACAAAACCAAAAGTCTCCAAATTAACAAGATAATTGTTAAATGGCTTTGGGGCAGCACTTAGGAGCTTTAAAAAGAAACCACTTATTCCTGGCTTAGATCCTTCTCAGCTCGTAAAAGGTGCCTAAAAGTACAGAAAGAGATTTCAAGAAGTTTAGATAGATTATGAGTGGGAAGCCCTAAATGGATGCCACGCATCCTGAGGAGCCCAAGTAGAAGCATTTCTGGCTTTTGGACTTTATTCCAACCATATCACCGGTGTCAAAAGCTCCGCCCAAGAGTGGGCCTTGCAACAAACTGCTCTTGGCCACCCCTCCTGGATTTCTGTCCTGCTTTGATCTTTATCTGTACTCTAATTAATATCCCTTTATTAATAGGCTGTTCCCTTTGGCTCGCTACAGTTCTGACAGCATTTGGTACTCCTCTGATGAGTTTTAAATCAAGATACAATCTGCATGAAAGACCAAAAGGAGAGAGTGGGAGAGAGAAGGCTTCCCGGGGCTGATCTCCTGTAGGAGGGAGGCCGGGAGCTCAGCCTCTGCGTAGGAATGGCGCTGCTCCAGGGGATCAAGAAGCTCTGGGGGGGCGGGGGACACAGCAGCTGAGAAGAACGGCACAGTCCCTGGGAGCATCACCACCTCCGACACGAAGAAGACACTGTTCAGGAGGAGAGCTGAGTCCTTGCCATGTCAGAGCCGGCCACTAGCCGCCGCCTCCCAGGGCCCGCACAGCCTGCGCGCTCCCAGGGAGCAGGCAGAGGGGGCGCCCGCGGTTCCAGCAGGCCAAGATGGCAGGCGGCGAGGCCCGCGGCCTGGGTGCAGAGGCCCGCGGCCTGGATCCACAGGCCCGCGGCCTGGGTGCAGAGGCCCGCGGCCTGGGTGCAGAGGCCCGCGGCCTGGGTGCAGAAGCCTGCGGCTTGGATCCAGAGGCCCGGGGCTTGGATCCAGAGGCCTGTGGCCTGGGTGCAGAGGCTCTCGGCCTGGGTGCAGAGGCCCGCAGCCACCCCGGTCCACAGCCACAGGCATGCGCCTCCACCCACGCCTGCGCTGGGCCCATAGGCGCTCCTCCGGAGAGGGCCTCCCTGGCACCCACAGGGACTCTCCTTCTGACACGATGTGGTGTCACTCTTGAAACAGATCTCTGGTTTTACCTTGAAAAATAAGATTTTCTTTTTAATTGAAGTATGCTAATTTGCCAGAAGGGCAGTGAAAAAGAAGCTGTGGGTCCCAGGGCTTTCCACCAGCAGTACTGGGAGCTACCCCTGGCAGGGAGCATCTTCCAAGGCCTGAAATTCAAAATATCACTGTGATGTATGAAGTCAGCCATTGGAGTACATGCTGAGTTCAACAAAGAGTTGAGAGTTGATTGGGCATTAAACCCAGCCTGTTGGTATCCTCGTCCCTTTGAATTACTGGCAAAGCTTTTGGAATTCAAAGGATAATTTCTGCTATTGGGGTTGAAAAGCCTTTAACCAAACACAAACTCTGTATTGTGAATTGTGCTTTTTTTTTTTAAACTCTGCTATATGTTCTCTGACACCCTGCAATAAGAAAACTGAGATTTCTTCTCTCAAAGGAATGTGCTGGTTGGTGATTAGACAATATCATGAACCCTCCCCAACATCTGCCAAATAGCCTAACATTTCCACTTTTGATGTTTGATGTTTGTTTTATACATGTGTATATGTGTATATATGTGTATATATGTGTGTTTTACTGCTACAGGACTGGGAATTATAAACAGTCATTGAGCATTCATATATTTGCTTTTAAATCTAAAGAATAGTACTCTATCAAGTTCCCATACACTATAGAAAAAGCTCAGAAGCTGAAAATCATCAAAATACTGGTGGTTAATTTGCTTTACCATGGTGGCTCAGTGATAAAGAACCCGCCTGCCAGTGCAGGTTTGATCCCTGGGTGGGAAAGATCCCCTGGAGAAGGAAATGGCAACCCACTCCAGTATTCTTGCCTGGGAAATCACATGGACAGAGGCAGCTGGCAGGCTGTAGTCCATGGGGTCACAAAAGAGTCTAATAAAACTTAGTGACGCAACAACAATTTGCTTTAAAAATCACGCCTACTCAGAAGATGACAGCTTGGTATTTTCTACAGATACCTATCCAAACACTTCAGTCTCTCTTATGGGGAGGAAATTTTCTACAGATGAATCTAGAGCCAAAAGTCTCATTGTGATCCTTGAGTGGATTTGAATTGGTGGCTTTTTCCCAAGGAGTATAAAAGAAACTTGACCCAACCTTTGGTCTTCCCATCTTGTCTATATCAACGACAGCTGCAGCAAACCGCCGCTCAGCTGCTCAAGTGTAGTGACTGGCACGGCTGCTGGAAAGTAACAGGAGAAGTGTCAGGGAAGACGGTACGTAGCAGAGGCGATAATGAGATCAAGTGTGATCCCCAGTCCCCACCAAGATTAAATATGCAAGTGTCTTTCTTCTCTAATTAGACATTTATATCATTCACTTTCCAACCTTAAGAAACATCCAAGGAGAGTACTGAGCATGCCAATTTTTCTATTGAACTTTCACAGCTTTCCTAAGCAAAAGACCCCTCTTGGGGTTGGGAAAGGAGGGGGAGTACAGATTCAGCATCCCCTCCCAAGGCAAGCACAGTCAGCCAGTCCTTCCTGAGGGCCCCCTGTCACAAGCGGAGACTTGGGGAGGGAAGGGTAGTCTGTTGAATGTTTGCATCTTAAATGCAAAGAATTTATCCCATATGCTACAGGCAGCCTCAGATCACGGAAGCCTCTCTCGGTGGTTTCTGAATGGAACAGCTTGTCTCTTCCTGCTGCTTTACAAGCATAAAGAAGAGGAAATAAATACTCAAGTTTGGGGGTAAGTTATAGACACATGCTTAGTTCTTCACATCCTGTGACTGTAAACATTCATGCTTCCTCCCCTCCTCTTCTCTCTGGCTTTTGGGAGATTCTGAGCATTTGTGAGGACACAGTGATCTTTAACAGTGTGTCTAGTTTACTGAAGCTATGTCTAATCCTTGCTCTGCAAAAGATACCATATGCTGTATTGTGATGTAACAGTAGTAAAGAGTGAGTGTGATACTGTGGAAGGGGCAGAGGCCAGACAAAGCAGAGATCTTTATCCAGGGCTGGTTCCTCTACTCAGTAGCTCCTTGGCCTCAAATAGAGCACTTCACCTCTAGGGGCCTGTTTGTCTAGTATCCAAATGACATGGAGAGTGGGGAGGGTGGGCTTCTGTCAATTACTGGCATGATTTATTCATGACCTCCAGCCATTTATATATACCCCCAAACACACATGTAAACACATGCACACAAATATATTTTTAAGAAATTTTTAAATTAAGAATGGTTTTTAAATGAATGCAAATGATGTTAGAACTAACAGGACTCTCAAGGGCACCTTAAGATATACAGTTGACTCCAACAAGGCAGGACTTCGGGCGCCAACCCTCTTCCCAATCAAAAGTCCTCATTAACTTATAGTTGGCCCCCTATATCTGCAGTTCCTACCAACCTAGATGGTGTATTACTAAAGTATTTACTATCAAAACAAATCAACATGTAAGCGGAACTGTGCCATTCAAACCCTGTCGTTCAAGGATCAAGTGTAATTCTTTCCTCCAAAATTGCTGTCTAATTTTTCCCCAAAACCTGCTCTTCCCACAGACTTCCTCCATCTCAATAAATAGCAACCCTATTCTTTTGATTGGAGTGGGAAATGGCAACCCAATGGCAATGACACTCCAGTACTCTTGCCTGGAAAATTCAGTGGACAAGAGGTGCCTGGTGGGCTACAGTCAGTGGGGTTGCAAACAAGTTGAACACAACTGAGCACACAGGCATGCCTTCTGATTGCTCATGCCAAAACCTTTGTACCAACTTGGACTCTTTTCTCTCCCATCCCACGCTCCCTCTATCAACACGTCCTATCTGCTTCACCATGAAATGGACCTTGACTCAGAACATCCCCGCCTTGGTCTCCTCAGTATCTCCCTGTCTTCACCATCCACTGAGCCTATCCTCAGCGCCATGACCAGTGTGTTTTTCAGAACGTAAGACAAAATCGTATGCACTTCCAGTCCTGTGCCTCTAAAGGTTTCCTTCTCACTCAGAGTTAAGCCCATACCCTTGCATGTTTCATGACCTAACAGTCTATGAGCTCTGACTTGATCCTCCACACCCCCCCAACTCCTCCTGCTTCCCTCTGTTCTCCCTGTTGCAGCTACACCAACCTTTCTGCTATTCCTCCATACCCACCAGTCACATGCCCACCTCAAGACCTTTGCCTAGAATGTTCTTTCATCACCATCCCCAGCCTTCACCAATTGCATTCTCATTCTCTGCAAGTGTCCCATCAAATGAGAGAATTCCCTGATCTCCATCCTTACCTGAAACTCCAAAGTTCATTATTCTGTCTTATCTTACCCTGCAGTTCTTGCTACCACCTGACATGTATTTATTTGTTAATTTATTTATACTTTGTGATTTCTCCCCTAAACAAGCCCCCATTGAATACTAGCTTCAGGTTAGTGAGGGGCTTTGTATATTTTGTTCCCTGATAATCCTCATGGTTAAACCACCAACCACCACCATAAGTGCTTTAAGTGGGCTTTCCTTGTAGCTCAGTTGGTAAAGAATCTGCCTGCCTGCAATGCAGGAGACCCGGGTTTGATTCCTGGGTCAGGAGATCCCCTGGAGAAGAAAATGGCAACCCACTCCAGTATTCTTGCCTGGAGAATCCCATGGACAGAGAAGCCTGGTGGGCTACAGTCCATGAGGTTACAAGAGTCATGAGGTTGCTAAGACATGACTTAGCAACTAAACCACCACCAATCCTCATGGCTAGAGCAGTACCCACCATGTGGTAGGAACTCAACAAACATCATGAAATGAACGAAAGCATTCAACATCTCATTAACCAACATCAACCCTGAGATTCTAGTGGCTGAAACAGATACAGTAGTGAAGGGGCCAGCCTGGGCCCTGGCTGATGGAGCTGGCATTTTAGTGGGAGAAAACCTACTAAATACTCACTTGCTTAATTGATTGTTCAGCTGGTTTATCTATTTATTTACTGATGTTAAATAACCTAAGAGAATGATAAATAATCATGGAATAAAGCAGGTCTAAGGGTAGGGATGAAGGACTACTTTAAATAGGGCAGTGAGGAAAGACCTCACAGGGTAAACAACATGAGCTGAGAAGGAGGAGGCAGCCAAGGGCAGAAAAGCATTCCAGGCAGATGAGACAGCAATGCAAAGGCCCTGAGTCAGGAAGAACGCTTGGTGCTTTGCAAGATCAAGCAGAACATCTATGTTGCAGGAGCATGGTATGCGAGCACAAGAATGGGAAGAGGTGAGAACCAAGAGATAAACAGAGGTTAGACTACAGAACGTCATAACAAACCACTCATGTGTCATTTTAAATCTAACAGCTAGCTATGGGAGGGATTTAAGCAGGAAAGTGATAGTCAACTATTTTTTTTTTAATTACTCTGACTTTTCTGTGGAGAACGGACTTCCTATGAAGGAAGAGTAGAAGCAGCTAGGAGGCCATCTTGCAGCTGTCCAAGGATAAATGACTATGGCCTGAACCAAGATATAGCAGCAGAAAAAGTGGTCAACTATCAGGAAGCTAAAATGGTTATTATGGTCCCTGTTCATAAAATAAGAAACCCTACAGCAGTTCAGATGTTCTCAAGAGAGCACTGCAAATGAGTGGTGGAGTAAGGACCAGGACCCAGTCCTCTCAATTCCCAGCCTGATCATGAAAGTGAAAGTGAAGTCACTCAGTCATGTCTGGCTCTTTGCGACCTCACGGACTGTAGCCTACTAAGCTCTAAGGAGCCTCTCAGTCCGTGGAATTTTCCAGGCAAGAGTACTGGAGTGGGTTGCCATTTCCTTCTCCAGGGGATCTTCCCAACCCAAGGATCAAACCTGGGTCTCCTGCACTGCAGGCAGACGCTTTACCATCTGAGCCTGATTGTAGGAGGTTAATAAGAATCCATCTATTAATTAATTAGTCCCAGGAACTAAAGAAGGGGCTTCTCTGATGGCTCAGTGGGTCCAGGAAGATGCCCTGGAGAAGGAAATGGCTACCCACTCAGGTAATCTTGCCTGGGGAAATCTCACGGACAGAAGAGCCTTGCAGACCACGGTCCATGGAGTAACAAAGAGTCAGCCACCCCTGAGTGACCAAACAACAGTAACCACAGAAAGGAGCTCCTCTCCTGTACAATGTCTCCCATGAAATCATGCCGCAACCTCCTCTCCCCAGGAGCTACAATGCTTCTCTTCTCAGGGAGCTCTGAATGTGGACAGACCTGAAGGTGATCACTCACACAGAGGCCACGTGTCCGCTCCCTCCTGGTCATGCCTGCGGCTGGGAGCTGAGCGGTGTGGGATGGCGAGTTCACCAGCCACTGCTGCTAGAAAAGGAATAAACAGCAACTGGAGTTTAACAAGACCCTGTAACATGGGCTCCTCGGGTGAGCCTCCCAGAGGAAGGTGGCCGCCCGAAGACGAGGCCAAGGAATCCCCACAGAGTGAGAGGCCGAGGGAGACACAGGCACAGGGAGCATCTGGGCAGTGGCACTGTGTGCCAGTAGTCTGCCGTCAGGATCTTGACTGTGACGGGAAGTTGGGAGCTTCTTGAGGAGGAACGTTGCCAGGAATTTGGAAAGAGCCTCCTCTCCTTCAAGTCAGGAGACCCAGATTCTGGTCCAGGCTCTGTTATTTGCTGGGTCTCTGATGGGTGGGGCAGTGGAGGGTGGGTGTGGAGGGCAGGTCAGATGAGTGGTTCCATCCCTGGGATTCCTTGGGAGGATTCTGTAATGGTAACATTAATCTCTTCTCTAGTTTCAAGAGATAAGTAGCAGCCATGTATGTGTCCACCCTATATAAGGCTGAAATGGTAAGCTTATGTATCAAATACAATTGAAGTGTTATAAGGTTTCAGTTAAAGAGTAGAAAAGTAATTAAGTCATAATAAAGCAATTCAGAAGAAATCTTTTAAAAGAACCATAGGGTAGAGGTGAAGGGAAGTAACAGAAGGGATCCGTGATGGTAATTTGGTTTGGAACCACAGGGCTCGCTGACCCCCAGTTCCCTACCAGCCTTAACAGTGTGGAGACCAGACTAGTGAGACAAATTCCAGGAGGCTTTCGCATGAGGCTCCTCTCATGTGTATCCAGGATGGGCCCCAACTATTGCTATCATCCCATCACAGGGCTGTTTTCCAGGGTAAAATCACTTTCCAAGTAGGTTAGCATAGATAAGAGCATGGGACGAGGAGTCAGGAAGCCTAGGTTCTTGGTCTGGGATACATTCAAATAGCTGAACCATTTGAGCCTCTCCTTCCTGACCCATAAAATGAGCAGGATTAGATGAGGTGATCTTTAAGGCCCCAGCTAACTGAAATTCTATAGTTCTGGGAATTTCAGGAAGGTGATCCGGCTTTAACCTGGGTTCCCTAGGAAACAGGAGCCAAGGTGAAAGATACTGTGCTGATGTTTTGGGGCAAGGTACACTCTTGTGGGTAACAGGAAGGAAAAGGAATGAAGTAGAGAATAGGGGACAGTGCAGACAAGGGGGCCTAACCAAGCCGGTTACACGTTTGCAACCAGTGCAGCGCTCCCTGCTTGACCTCAGGAACATCGCTGCAGAACAAGCGACAGGGGAAAGAAAGGAGAGGATGTATCGGTTGGTGCCTTTCCATCTCCCATCATCCATCAAAACCCTCTCTGCAGATGTTAACTCCCCTGTGTCACTCAGCCCCACCAGGCATCCCCGGGACAGCCAGGACCAGTAGTGGGTGTGGGAACACCGCCCAGCTCCTTTCCATAGCCCCCAATCAGGACCCACTGGCCAGCTGCTGAATCATGACCATCTCACAGCTCTCAGCTGAGGCCATCCGTGGAGACCAAGGTCAGACAGAGAACATGCCCCCTCAGCCCAGGTAACATCCCCTGCCAAGAGCAGCCTGCATCCAGTGACCAGCTGATAAGGCAACAGAATGTCTCAGACCCATTGCTACAGTTTGAGACAACTCTGATGGACCATCCTAACAGTAGACCTCCCTATGCATCTCAGAGGCCTTTGTTGCAAGAGCATCATACTTCGTCCCTTCCCTCTGTCCAGCCTCACTCTGCTGGACAGAGGCAGCCTGACTCTAAATCTCAAGGACATATGACAGTAATTTTAAGTAAGTTAGAGGAAAAATCCAAAGATGTATTGTTGTTCTGTTCTCTACCACAGTTATGGCAAGAAACCAAGTGCTTTGTGTCATTCTGCTTTAAATTCAGAATCATTCTTGACAAAGAGAAACATTTGTTATTGCCAGAGAAGTTCCCCCCAAGGAATGACTAGTTATGAATATGCATATCAAGTCGATAAGTTAAACTTCTGAGTATTTACATGGAATAGCAATAATAACCATGCCTTTTTTTTTCTGTTTTTAATTCCTAATGCTCCTGAGTTACCCTGCTTCCTTCTCAGAATTTTCTGATTCTCCCAGAATGAAGAAGACCAAAGAGCCCATAAATAAGTGTCTTGTCTGCATGTAAGAAGAATCCCAGGATAGCCTTTTGTTTCTACTATTTTTCCAAACTGCCAACACATTCCCCAAGCACACGATAATGACTCTGAGTCTCCTCCTAGATACAAGACCAACCCTGAGCACATGCTGTCCAAAGAGATCCTTGCTTCCTCTGCCATCTCAGGCACCTTTCCCTTCTTGCTTTTCAGCAGAATCGAGAGCCATTCAGTAGGAAAGATTCACTTTGGAACCTGGGTGATCTCTATTGACTATTGACACTTATCAAACAGATGCTACGTAATTGTTCCTTTTTCTTTTTTCTTCTGGCTTTAGGTGGCCAGAGTATAGTGACCACAGCAGAGGCAGTAAACATCTCCTTCCTCCTTGCAGTCTGGATCCTGCCATATTGAAGTGGTAAAGGGCTGGAGACAGCTAGCAATGGTTTAGTTGCTATGTCTGACACTTGCGACCCCATGGACTGTGGCCCTCCAGGCTCCTTTGCCCATGGGATTTGCAAAGCAAGAATGCAGGAGTAGGTAGCCATTTCCTTCTCCAGGGGATCTTCCCGACCCAGGGATCAAACCTGGATGTCCTGCATTGCAGGTGGATTCTTTACCAACTGAGCCACCAGGAAAGTCTGGAGACAACTAGTAGGGGAACCCAAAGAAAACATGATAATGTGGAGACTTGAAATACATGTTCTACAGAGAATCATGGGAAGCACAGCGAAACCGGATCTGGAGGAGCAAGTCGGCTTTGTCTTTATGTGGAAGGCTGCCTAGAGTCAAGAGGGCAGGTGTATTCTTTGTAGTCTTTATCTGTTCATATTGTTGGTGGCAAGAAGTAGAAACTAACCAGTTAATTTATTTTAAGGCGAGCAAGAAGAAAAGGAGGAGAAAGAAGGGTGGAGGCGGGGGTGGGGGGTGGGGTGGGGCGGGGAACTGAAGTAGAACTAGGAGAAAAACCATCATTTATTGAAAATACATGAGGTAGTTCAAAGAACAGAAAGAAAACCTGAGTGCTAGACTCAGAAGCAGTGGCAAACAGGACAGGCCAGGGGACCTGGGCGGGAGCCGTGGTCAGCAGTGCGTTAGGGCTCCTGCTTCTCTTCCTCTTCTCTCACCTTCTCAAGAACCAGCATCCCATTGGCCCACCCTGTGTCACACGCCCACACTCAGCTGGTGGGTGGCTTGTCTGCCACTCCCAACCAGTCTGCCTACATAGGAGACAAGTTAGTCCCCAGGGGAAAAACCAAGTGCAGTTCCCAAAGGAAGGGAGAAGGAATCTTGGATATTCTGAACCAGCTGTTCAAAGGTCATCCACAGACCAGCAGCAGCACCTGGAAGCTTGTTAGACATGCAGATTCTCTGGCAGAACCTCAGACCTATGAAGTCAGAATATCTGGGGATGGACCCCAGGAGAGTGGACTGTAACAATTTCTTAAGTATGCCCAGGTAGAGAAGCACTGGTCTAAACAATCAGATACTAATCCAGGCTCCAGGCTGTATAAATAGGACAAATAGAATGAGTTAAGAGAATAGCTTTAAGGCAGAAATAATGGGGACAATGTCTATGTGCATTTTTTTTTTAACAAGTTCAGTCACAGGTAGCCCAAAGAATCAGGAAGCTCCCTACTGGAGGAACCAGTTAGAATGCTGGAGAGGGAAATTCAACATCAGATGACTTTGAAAGTCTCTTCTATCCCTGAAGATTTTAACCATGACTCACTTTAAATATCTGTTGATCTATGATTATAAAATATAATCCTTCTGCTGCTGCTGCTGCTAAGTCGCTTCAGTCGTGTCCGACTCTGTGCGACCCCATAGACAGCAGCCCACCAGGCTCTGCCGTCCCCATATCTATGAATAGAGTAACTCTCCTCATCCCAAAGAGAACACAGTAGAGCTCCTAATCCCATGTCCCAGGGGCAGAGAGGAGTTTTCCGTCCTGATATTTACAGCTGCCTTGGCCACAGTTAGACTTCCCTGAGGAGAGGGTGAGTATTGTTTGTGCGAGCCTAGCAGAGGCCCAGACACAGAATTTTCCAAGGGGGCATACTGGGGCTTCCCAGGTGGCACTAGTGGTAAAGAACCCACCTGCCAATGCAGGAGATGTAAGAGACATGGGTTCGATTCCTGGATTGGGAAGATCCCTTTAGAGGAGAGGATCCAATTCCAGTATTCCAGTATTCAGTATTCCTGCCTGAGAATTTTGTAGACAGAGGAGCCCAGCTGACTACAGTCTATAGGATCACAAAAAGTCAGACACGACCGAAGTGACTTAGCACAGGGCATATCTGCTGCTAATCCTCATAAAAGCCATCTTTCATGGTCCAGCATCCAGCGATTTATCCCAATTGTGAGCTGGATCATAGGACCCAAAAACCAAAACAAAACAATAAATATTTACTGGACAAAAAAAGAAGAGAAAAATGCTCACATATTGACATCAGTATGAGTTGTTTTTCAGGCTGGATTAGCATTTTTCCCAGGCAAAAATTATTCTGGAAAATGTAGAAAGGAAATAAACATTTCTCTTTGATCTCTATGCTTGGCTCTGAGGATGTTGTTTAGTCACTCAATCGCATCTGACTCTTTGCGACCCCAAGGACTGCAGCACGCCAGGTTTCTCTGTCCCTCACAATCTCCCAGAGTTTGCTCAAACTCATGTCCTTTGAATCAGTGATGTTGACTTGTAGGATATTTTTCAGCTACTCAGTTAAGAAACCCTTTTTCACAGAAATAACACATGTCTAGCGTGACCTTTCATAAAAAGTGAGATAAATTCTGATGTCTTTCACTCTCTCAAAATGAGTGGCGTTGCTTCCAAGCACTAAAATGATTTGTTTCTCCTTGCTTCTACTTAAAGCCAATGAGACAGAAAAGAGGTAAAATGCTGCTAACAACACAGCTGTGCAACTCTGAGTTCTTACAGAAGGGCAGTTCTCGCCCGTAGTTTTATTTTGCTTAGACCCATAAACATACACATTGACTGTTAGGGAATGAGTGTAAATCTCCCAAGTTTGTTCATGAATGTTCTGAATGAAAAAGTGCGAAGAGTAAGTGACGGGATATACAAGGCCTTCACAGAAACTTATCTGCTTCAACTTTTTCACTCTCGACAGACATGTTCTGTTGTAAACACCTAAGTGCTGGCTTTATTTCACCTCTACCAAAAGCAGTTTCTGAGTCTCCACAAGTTTAAAATCTGTTTGATCAGCGTATAATCATTCAATTTTATAAGGCACACTACATGGCATGTTCAAATGGAGATAAAAAACCTAATTATATAAAGAAAAATTATTTGAAGGAAATAAATCACTTCAGTCGATGTGTTTTTTTAAGGTTGGAATTAATCCTTATGTGTTTTTGCTGTGATTGTTTTATAGTCAGTTAGCCCCCCATAAAGGGAATGGCTGTATTATTTTTAGGTAGTAATAAAGGATTTTATACATTCACCATCTGAAAAAGTAAACAGGGTAACTGAGTCAATGCAGTATCAACAGATGCAGGAAACTGTCCTCACTGGTTCCAGAATTAGGGCTGTAAGCAATAATTGGATTAGGGCATTCCCACTGTCACCATCCCATCAAGTCCCTGAGAAAATTCAAACACAGCTGTGTCACATTTAAAGGCTTACTTTACCAAATGTCCTTATTCAGTTTCCTCATTTCCCCCTTTGTCATTCTCCTTCTCTGTACGCACAGTTTACACTCCAACCACTTTAAACCATCCTCAGTTCCCAAATATGTGTGTCATCTCTATGACTTCCTGCCCTGGTTCACACCACTCACTCTGCCTGGCTGGCTCACTTTTCCCTGCAGAACTTTTTCATGTTTTATCTCTAGAGTGAAACCTGATAAATATTCATTCTTGGTTCCCATATTTGATACCACCATACAGAGGTTTCTTTACAAGTCGGTCTCCCTTACCAAACTACTGGCTCTAAGGACAGAGCCAATCATTATTCTTTATTTTTCTTTGTAATTTCAATATCACCTGCCATGTAAAAGTCTCAAAAAAATGTGTGTTGAATGGAAGAGTGATTAAATAAATCAGTGAATCAGATATGAGTGCATTGCTAGAGGTCCAAAGAATACATAAACACAGTATACCAGTCTAGAAACTAGATTACTTATGAGTAAATCTCTCTTAATGAAACAGAAATACTTAGAAATCAACCCACCGATAAGTATTTCTTATAATGACCACAGTATTAACGGCAAATGTCAAACTTTCCAAATAATGAATATCCATTGCTATGATAAATACAAAAGAATTAAACAATATGATCTCTGTCCTTCAAATCTCTTCAGAACACTATCTTACAATGTTTACACTCTGAAAATAAATGTTTCAAAAATTATACCAAATATTCACTTCCTGCCCTTAAGTTTTCCCAGGCAAATTGTTAAAATTCATGCCTTCCTGGTACTCTGCAGAAAGCAACAGGAAGTAGAAAAGAGCCTGAGCTAGGGAGTGAGTACCTGTCAACTTCCTATTTTGTCCATTCCTACAGAAAAAAATGTTTATCTCAGACCTAAAGGATGAAATGACGTTAGAGGAAGAATTAAAGCCAAGGCATATCACGGAACAGGAATAGCAGCAGAATGTAGTCCTTAAGGTTAGAAAGGAGCTTGGTGTGCTTGAGACCCAGAGGGAAGGCAGCATTAATGTAACAGAGTAGTAAAGGATCCAAAGGCCTGAGATAATTAATACCAGACACCAAACCATAGATCCGGGAAGCTCAGAGACCACCAAATAGGATAAATGCCAAGAAAAATACATCTAGGCAAATCATAGTCAAACTTCAGAATATCAAATATTTTTTAATATATTGAAATAAACCAAAGAATGAAAGTACCTTTACTTAGACAGGAGCAAAGATAAGGATTACATCTAATTTCTCATCGGAATCATGCAAGCAAGAAGAGAGTAGAGTGAAATATTTAAGTTTTGAGATTTTTTTAAAACCCACCAATCTAGACTTCTATAAGCAGAGAAATTATCCTTGAAAAGTTAAGGAGATATAAAGTTTTTTTCTGACCAAAAAAAAAAAAAAAGTGATATAGCAGCACCAACTGACTAAGACAAGAGATTAACATCCAGATGTCTAAAAACCACTACTCAGCAACAACAAAAGAAACAAAAATGGGCAAAGGACTTGAACAAACATTTCTCCAAAGAATTCTAAATGGTCAATTAAGCACAGAAAAATATGCCCAGCATCACTAATCATTAGGGAAATGGAAATCCAAACCACAATGAGATACTACCTCATATTCATTAGGATGGCTATTATTGAAAAGGAAAAGAAAAGACCAAGTGTTGGTCAGGATGTGAAGAAACTGGAACACATGTGCACTGTTGTTGGTGCACCAAAAAATGGTGCTGCCACTATGGAAAACAGTATGGCAATTCTTCAAAAATCAAACATATAAATCCACTTTAGCATGTATGCCCAAAGAATCCTTCCATTCCAATTTTATGTAAGTGCCAAAAGCAGTAAAAATCAGGGATTAGGAGAGAGATTTTTATACCCATTTTCACAACTGCTAAAAAGTGGAAGCAACCCAAGTGTCCATCAGCAGATAAATAAATCAGAAATGTGGTATGTACATACAATGGACTATGATTCAGTCTCAACAAGGGAAAACTGTGACACGTGCCACAACATGGGATGACAATTAACAAACTATGCCAAGTGAATAAAATAAGAACACTGTCTGATTCCATTTACGTGAAATTCCTAGAATAGTCAAGTTCATAAAGGTATTAAGCAGAATGGTGGCATCCTGGGAAGGGGAATTTTAGTTTAATAGGCATAGAGTTTCAGTTTTGCAAGATGAAAAGAGTTCCGTGGATGGATGGTGGTAATAGGATCACAACAACATAAATGTTCATTAATGCCACTGAGGATTACACTTAAAAATGATCTATTTTCTTTTATAATGCCACTGAGGAGTATGCATAAAAATGGTCTGTTTTATATTATGTATATTTTACCATGATACAAAATACTCAAAAGTGTGTAATGATAAAAATGTATAAAGATAAAAATTTTATATATAATGATTTAAATCATGTAGATTAAAAAAGTTAAAATCCTAGAGGAAAATGCACAAAATATTAATAGCCAATCTCCTTAAGGCATAGAGATTTGGTTACTTTCTAAATATCCCATTTGTGTACTTTCTAAATGGTTTCTTATGAATACTTATTACTTTTATGGTAAAACAGACTTGAAAAATTATCCAACTGAGGGAATATAGACTTAGCAGAAAATATATTAAATTTAAGGCAGAAACTGAGGAATCAGTAATACTCACCGGGGGCTAAAGGTCAGAGAGAAAAACAGTGTGGACATTAACCTGAAACTGATGAGGTAACTAAAAATTAGTATATGTGCTTAAGGTACTTATATACAAACATAAATATCATTCTGGTTTTAATAAGACTCTCAGACCTATTAAAATCAGGAGCAGAGGGAATAAACCAAGGTTACCAACATCACTGGATTGTTATAGATAAGAAAACTCAAGATAGATTGCCTAAAAGGGGAACTTCTTTTTTCTTTCTTTTACTTTAAAGAAGACCTGTACCTTTACCATCATAGTGCTTCTAAGAAGTCAGTAAAGTTGGTAGGAGTGAAATCATACATAGCAGCATAGGTCATCTAGCAGTGAGTCAGCAAATTCATTACGTATGAAATACAAGAGAATCAACAGGAGGAAAATGATTCCATGAAGAAAAAAGAGCCAGTCCTGACCAATCGAAGGAGACTTGTAAGGACCACAGACAATCCTCTCAAGGTGTGCAAGGAATACACCATTTGAAATTGGGTTCAAAAACAAAGGAAATTACTTTTTAATATCTGGGAGGCAACGTCATAACAGATTGAGTAATAACAAATTCAGTGTCCCTCTCTCTATGTATAAATTCAAGCTCTTATACCAGTCAGGAGAACTGGCTGGCTGACTCTCCTTAATACGATAGTTTCTCCTCTGACCTCCTGGCTTAGAGCGGAGCTCTGGCACACTATGGCGGAGACATTCCTTGTGTTGGTGCTGTTACTCAGTTGCTCAGTTGTGTCCGACTCCTTGCGACTCCATGGACTGCAGCACACCAGGCTTCCTTGTCCTTCACCATCTTCCAAAGCTTGCTCAAACTCATGTCCATTGAGTCAGTGATGGTATGCAACCATCTCATCCTCTGTCGTCTCCTTCTCCTGCCTTCACATTTCCCCAGCATCAGGGTCTTTTCTAATGAGTTGGCTCTTCACATCAGGTGGCCAAAGTATTGGCACTTAAGTTTCAGCATCCGTACCTTCCAGTGAATATTCAGGTTTGATTTCCTTTAGGATTGACTGGTTTGATCTCTTTGAAGTCCAAGGGACTCTCAAGAGTCTTCTCCAACACCACAGTTCTAAAGCATCAATTCTTCGGCGCTCAGCCTTCTTTATAGTCCAACTCTCACATCCATCCATGACTGCTGGAAAAACCATAGCTTTGACTATATGGACCTATGTAAGCAAAGTAATGTTTCTGCTCTTTAATACACTGTCTAGGTTTGTCATAGCTTTTCTTCCAAAAGTAAGCATCTTTTTAATTTCATGGCTGCAGTCACCATCTACAGTGATTTTGAAGCCCAAGAAAATAAAGTCTGTCACTGTTTCAATTGTTTCCCTATGTATTTTCCATGAAGTGATCATTTCTGGAGGGGAGGAAAGAGGCAAAGAAGCACTTTCGAATCTCTGATGTTCTCTCCTTAGCATCTCTGAAAATTTTAAATATGCTTAGCCTTTGACCAAGCAACTCTACTTCTAAGACTACACCCTAAAGAAATTCTTGTTCAAGTATCCCAAAGTAAGTGGACAAGTGATGTCCATGGCAGGACTTTTAGTAAAGGCAAAAATTTGAAATCAACCTAAATGCCCATCAGTTTGAGAATGGTTAAATAAATCATGAACAGTTCAAACTAGGAATACTATACAGGCATTAAACAAAATGTATTATATTTATATATTCTGACATGAAAGGATGCCCATGGTACATTACTGAAAAAAAAGAAAACCAAAATTTTAATATATAATGTTTAATATATACATTATATAGTTCAGTTCAGTTCAGTTCAGTCACTCAGTCGTCTCTGACTTCTTGCGACCCCATGAATTGCAGCACTCCAGGCCTCCCTGTCCATCACCAACTCCCAGAGTTCACTCAAACTCATGCCTATCGAGTCAGTGATGCCATCAAGCCATCTCATCCTCTGTCATCCCGTTCTCCTCTTGTCCCCAATCCCTCCCAGAATCAGGGTCTTTTCTAAAGGTCAGCTCTTTGCATGAGGTGGCCAAAGTACTGGAGTTTCAGCTTTAGCATCATCCCTTCCAAAGAACATCCAGGACTGATTTATTTTAGAATGGACAGGTTGGATCTCCTTGCAGTCCAAGGGACTCTCAAGAGTCTTCTCCAACACCACAGTTCAAAAGCATCAATTCTTTGGTGCTCAGCTTTCTTCACAGTCCAACTCTCACATCCATACATCACCACTGGAAAAACCTTGACTAGATTGTCCTTTGTTGGCAAAGTAATATCTCTGCTTTTGAATATGCTATCTAGGTTGGTCATAACTTTCCTTCCAAGGAGTAAGCGTCTTTTAATTTCATGGCTGCAGTCACCATCTGCAGTGATTTTGGAGCCCCAAAAAATAAAGTCTGACACTGTTTACACTGTCTCCCCATCTATTTCCCATGAAGTGATGGGACCAGATGCCATGATCTTCATTTTCTGAATGTTGAGCTTTAAGCCAACTTTTTCACTCTCCTCTTTCACCTTCATCAAGAGGCTTTTTAGTTCCTCTTCACTTTCTGCCGTAAAAGTGGTGTCATCTGCATATCTGAGGTTATTGATATTTCTTCCAGCAATCTTGATTCCAGCTTGTGCTTCTTCCAGCCCAGCGTTTCTCATGATGTACTCTGCATATAAGTTAAACAAACAGGGTGACAATATATAGCCTTAATGCACTCCTTTTCCTATTTGGAACCAGTCTGTTGTTCCATGTCCAGTTCTAACTGTTGCTTCCTGACCTGCATACAGGTTTCTCAAGAGGCAGGTCAGGTGGTCTGGTATTCCCATCTCTTGAACAATTTTCCACAGTTTATTGTGATCCACACAGTCAAAGGCTTTGGCATAGTCAATAAAGCAGACATAGATGTTTTTCTGGAACTCTCTTGCTTTTTCCATGATCCAGCGGATGTTGGCAATTTGATCTCTGTTTCCTCTGCCTTTTCTGAAACCAGCTTGAATATCTGGAAGTTCACAGTTCACGTATTGCTGAAGCCTGGCTTGGAGAATTTTGAGCATTACTTTACTAGTGTGTGAGCAAGCTATATAAGCTTTACATTATATAGTGAGCAAGCTATATACATACATTATAACATATATAGTGCAGATGATAAAGTGTCTGCCTGCAATGTGAGAGATCCAGGTTTGATCCATGGGTTGGGAAGATCTCCTGGAGAAGGAAATGGCACCCCACTCCAGTACTCTTGCCTGGAGAGTCCCATGGATGGAAGAGCCTGGTAGGCTACAGTTCATAGGGTCACAAAGAGTTGGACACGACTGAGCAACTTCACTTTCACTTTCAATGTAAACTTATGTGCTTAAAAGCATACTTGTGAATGTATTTGAACATGTGTATGCTTGTGTGTATATACGCAAGTGTATATATGACTACATAGGGCAAAGTAATAAAAATAACAGGAAACACTCACAATCCCAGCAATAGCAAATTATACCTAAGGGAATAAGTATGGATAAGAAAGGATGGGGAAAGACCAGCCATTTTAAATTTATAACTGTATATATTGATTGAAACTTTTTTAAGTCTCAATATTAATTAAGTTAAAAACATCTAAACTTATTTTAAATTTGGCTCTTCTAAATTTTCTAACAATGTTCAGAAGTTAAACCTAAGCCAATTTTATTACAAAATTAAGACTTCATCAATAACTGTAATATTCTAATGTATGAGAACATGTCAGGCTTTTTAGTCACCATGAAGAAAAGTCTCTGGACAACTATGGTTATTGGTTTGGTCAAGCCTCCCAAGATCTTTAAAAGAGGTAGAACTTTTACCCAAAATGTGAGCATAAATGCGGTAGCATTTCATGTTTCTGTAGCAGAGCCATCCTATAAAGCAGGTGCTGGCTTGAGCTTGCTCACTATTGCTTTGAAAGAAGGAAAACTTACACGCATTTTCCTGGTGCCGACAGTAGCCTCCATAAGCCCCCTACAATCTGTGAAGAGTGCCACAGTTACAGGTGCTGGCTCTATAACGTGATTTGTTGTTGCTGTTTAGTTGTTAAGTTATATCTGATTCTTTTGTGACCCATGGATTATAGCCCGCCAGGCTCCTCTGTCCATAGGTATTTCCCAGGCAAGAATACTGGAGTGAGTTGCCATTGCCTTCTCCGGGGATATTCCTGACCCAGGGATCAAACGTGCATCCCCTGCATTGCAAGTGGGTTCTTTACCACTGAGCCGCCAGGGGAGCCCAGACTATGATCAGCCCTCAATATTTACTGAATTGGAGAAGCGAATGAGTAAATAGATAATGCCAATCATCTCAGAGGCTCCCGGCCTCCCTCATATTCAACCTCAACCTTAACCCCTGCCTGGGTTAAGTTTTATTTGTTTGTCATACATGACCCAATCATCAATAGAAAGATTGGTTTTATTTAAAAAGTATAGTGTGTCTAGTTCATTACAGCTTATGCAAGAAAGAAGACAGTTTCTCAGCCTCTTCCATCAGCTTTTCTAGTTCATCAGGCATTCAAATCCAAGAGTCTGAAGTTAAAAGCAAAAATCAGGAAATTTACTTGTAGAAGAAAAGATGCATGATACATAAGACCATTTGGTCAAAGTTGGAAAGGTCAACGGTGGTCATTGTCTAGTAGTAACCATGGAAGTTACCCATTAGACAGATTTGGCTGTATTTCAGCACCAGGATATCTAATCATTCAGAGGCCTTGGTATTAGATATGAGCTTAACATGACGGGCTGGAATATGTTCCTACAAGGAGATGTCCCTCATTAGTCATAGTCCCTTACACTGCCAGGAAAGCAGAAAAATGACAAAGGAGATTTTATTGCCCCTCTAAAACCAACAGGCAACTCAGTGAATCAAACCATTTGAATAAGAAAACTTACAAATTATGTATCATTTTTAAAAACCTTTTCTGTCATCAATGTATCACATTCTATTCCAATTTCAACTCCTTTAAGCACCATAACAACTTGCATCTCGTGGAAAGCAGAGAGCTATTATTAGCAGAGAGAAGAGAATCCCAAATGCAGATACTTCTGCTTTCTTTTGAAAGCACTTAGCCTTGTGGAACATTTTAAATTTCTCCTGTACTTATACCAATCATGGAAAGCTTTAGAACTGGGAAACAAAAACTCCAAAGGAAATGCTCTGGAAATAAAACTAAACAAATAAAACTAAAATGTATTTTAAAGCAATAAATACACCAGTAAATTCATGTGCTAGATAAAATAAATCAATAACACAGGGAAAAAAAACTTCTAAATACAAAAAAAATGCAATTCTTAAATGCAATCAATATTTATTGAACACCTACAAACATACTATGAAATACAGAGCAAAACATACTCGCCACAAAGATGGAAAATCAATTAAAAAACAAGACTTCTATAGATACATGGGCAAAGGATGCAGACAATTCCCAAAAGAGGGCATAGCCTGAAAAAACTGATATATGAAAAACCTGATCAAGTAGTGATCAGAGATGTAAAATCAGGAGGTTGTTTTGATTATCAAATTAAGAAGTATAATGAGTGGAAAACACGATATTAATTTTACTAAATAATAGCTTTGTGTATCTGTATTTCATCTATATAATTTGATAAAATCCACATATCTTAAGTTTAGTTATTGATTATTATTGCCAGTTATTTCTTGGTCTTACAGAGCCCTATTTAATTTTCTTACAAAATTCTGAATTTACTTAATCTGATTCTGTCTTACTTTCCAAACCAAACAATCTTTTTGCTATGTTGTTTTTAATATACTGCAGCTGCTTTTTCCAAAATGTCCAAATACATCCCACTCTGTGACTCCTTAGATAAACATCTCTCAAAGGATTTTAAACAGTAATGTGCCTTCCTTGAGCTACAGCTAACTAAATTCCCGTAGATAAATAACTCAGAACCCTTCCCACCCTGGATTATCCCCATTATAGATCAAATTAAGCCTTTTAACCTAACCATATAAATTAAAGCATATCCATATTCAAACAAGCATAGCCCATGAGAATATTCTTGGGTACTGTTTATAGATCTAGAAATAAAGTCTGAGGGGCTATATTTTTATTAATGCAATGGAATTACACTCAGAATGGGAGTGCCAGACGCTGGGTGGGAGGCTGGAGAGAAGGCGATCAGATCAGAACGCATCTGTCTTTCAGGCCTTGAGCAGCTTGATATGGAGGAGCACACGCTCACTCCAGATAAATCCATTTTAAGTTTCGAAAGTTCCTGATTTGGCAAAATAGATCATGTCGTGAATTTTCTAAATTCTTTCTCTTAATCTAGAACAGTAATTCTCCAGGTGCAAGTGGGCAAGACACTCCTAAGGGTAGTGGTATATGCTACAAGGATGGGGCAGGGAGAAGATGCAGCTTGAAAGAGCATAGGATACACCTTCCTGGGTAGAAAAGATGGGGGCAGGTCTGTAGGGAATGACTCTTAATGAGAGGTGCACTTTGTCTAAGGAGCAGCCAGTGTGCAGAGAAGCAAAAAAACATTTAGGACCAGTGTTCTTGATGGCTAAGATTGATCAATATGTTTACATAGGCAGAGACTGGAAATGTGCCATCCTCAAGCATCTCCATGCCATCTCCTTTTTCTGAGTTATCAGATCCATGGGATGATCAGGCCACAGGTGACTCGGGGCACAGTTGTAAAGTATGGCTTTTGAACAATCCCATAATGCTTCCCAGGTGGCACAAGGGTAAAGAATCCACCTGCCACTGCAGGAGATACTGGAGACGCAGGTTCAATCCCTGGGTCGGGAAGATCCCCTGGAGGAGGAAATGACAACCCACTCCAGTATTCTTGCCTGCGAAATCCCATGGACAGAGGAGCCTGGAGGGCTATAGTCCGTGGGGTCGACCCAGAAAGAGCTGGACACAACTGAGCACGCACACACACACACCTCTCTTCTAACAGGGGTCATTTCAGTCCACTGGGGCCTTGTCTTCCTGCACTGATGTATGGTTCAGCTTAAGACAGAAGATGTTCTAGGATAAAACTGATTTGAAATATGATAGTTAACAAAGATGAATACCTAGGTAAGTGAATTCTTGGGCAGATGTGTGTTGACATGGGATATAAAATTGTAAGATGCAATCATAGTGATAATATTTATGGGAACAAAAGCATATAGGATACTGGAAAAGATACAAAGAAATGTCTTCAGAAAGAGAAGCGGAGGTGACCGTCTACTGCAGAATTAAACCACATATTCTATAGCCCAAATGAGATCAATATTGATTTCCAGAATATTCCTATCAACAGTCATCCCAATTAGTCATTCCTGGCAGCACCAGTTCACCTAATAGTTCATGAAGCAGTGCAGTATAATGGTTATCATAGCAAACTTTCTGACTCATTCCTTACTAGCTGCATATCCTTCGGCAATTTTTCATCATCATTCCGCCATAGTTTCCTCATCTATAAAAATGACTTGACCATAACATCTGCCACAAATATTTTTCATAATGGCTTAGTGCATTAGCAAAGGCAAAAGACTAAGTACTGTATCTAGCATGAAGTAAGCCCTCAGTAACTGAAAATCATTATCATTGCCCACAAAGGAAGTAATCTTTAATTTTTATATCTTTACAACTCTGAGCTTTCTCATTTTATTACTGTCAATTTTCATTTCTTTATAAATATAATTGAATTGTTTCATATGTATTATCCATTTATTATTTTTATATTGGGAACTATTCATTTCCACTGTCCATTTTCCTCATTCACTGTGTCATCTTTAACTACTGATTTGCATGTATTTTCCTGAGCTTGACTTTTAAGATTTTTAAAATTATTTTTTAAAATATCAGAGGATGATTCAAATAGAGGATGGGGGGTGGGGGTGGGAGGTTGGAGGGGATTCGGCATTGAGAGATTGTGTTCACCTATGGCTGATTCGTGTCAATGTATGGCAAAACAAATACAGTATTGTAATTTAAAAAAATTTAAAAAAATAAAATATCATCTCATGAAAAAGAATTTTAAAAATACATTTTTCAATCATGAAAGCTATTTGAAGCTATTTTAAGACTCTAAGATTTTAAGGTCCTTTTATTTTTTCTTTTTTTTTTCATTGAAGTATAGTTTACAATGTTGTGCCAACTTCTGATGTACAACAAAGTGACTCAACTTTACACAAATATATTCTTTTTAAAATATTCTTTCCATTATGGTTTACCACAGGAGATAAGATATAGTTCCCTGTGCTACAAAGGGATTGCTGTTGTCCATCCTAAATGTCATAGTTCCCATCTATCAACCAAAATCCCCAGGCCCTCCCTTTCCCTCTTGTCTTTCCCCTTGGAAAGTCTGAGTGCTATATCTGTGGGTCAGTTTCTGGTGCATAGACAGGTTCATTTGTGCCATATTTTAGATTCCACATATGGTATTTGTCTTTCTCTTTCTGACTCACTTCTTAAAGTGTTAGTCATTCACTCATGTCCAAGTCTTTGCAACCCACTTGGACACTCCTTAAGGTCATTTTAAACATAAAGAAACTTTATGCTAAGTTTATAACTATAAAATAAAATCTAAAAAATTACATATATGATGGAAATTTTGTTAGCAAATGCCTCCAAGCCCTTTTTATAGAACTCCCATCAACAAGCATTTAGAAACATGTATTTCACAATTACGGGATGTTGCAGACTGTATGATATCACACTGTCCTTTCATACCCCACTCACTGCAACTGGATCTTCTTCAGCAAGACTCCTCTCCACCTGAAATGCCACAAGGCTTTCTATTTCAAAGCAAATACACATCCTCCAAAGTGCCTAGAACACAGACAGCATCAAAACAGGCCATCACATACACCTTCTGGTAGTCCACAGAGCAAGAGCATCCAGAAATTTGCATACTCTATATAAATCAGAACAGAGGCATCTCTCCTTCATAGGAGCTGTTTCTTTATTTTTAAGAACCTCAATTTAAACAATGCTAGATAAGACTATCTTAAATCAACAAATATCAGTTAAGCTTATGTATTCATCAAGCTAAGTCTCAAATAAGGTTTTGAAGCTTCTAGTAATTGTCCATAAAAGCCCTATCATTACTTTTAACTGTTCCTCAATAAGACGTAAAGTGTTTTTACATCACACACACAACAATCTAAGGCCAGAAAGGATCAATTATTTCCAGCCTCTAGAATTATCAGCATTAAGATACTTAGATGTCCTCCATACTTCTTTATAACTTTATTCAATAAAAATCATTACTTTCAATCGATATTTAATGATCACCTGCTGTATGCTGAGTCTGGAAATACACAACAGATATGGTAGTTCTTATCTAAATATATTATTCATGGAATGTAGAGACTAGCAGGGAAGACTGGCAATGACAGCATACTAAGAGAAGAGAAGTTTCCAGCCTGCTCCCTGGAGAAGGAACCTCCAAGTTGAAACCTTAGGAATATGAAGAAAAGTAAGCAAAGGGATGGAAATACCAGACCACCTGACCTTACTCTTGAGAAACCTATATGCAGGTAAGGAAGCAACAGTTAGAACTGGACATGGAACAACAGACTGGTTCCAAATAGGAAAAGGAATACATCAAGGCTGTATATTGTCACCCTGCTTATTTAACTTCTATGCAGAGTACATCATGAGACGCGCTGGGCTGGAAGAAGTACAAGCTGGAGTCAAGATTACGGGGGAAATATCAATGAACTCATATATGCAGATGACACCACCCTTACGGAAGAAAGTGAAGAGGAACTAAAAAGCCTCTTGATGAAGGTGAAAGAGGAGAGTGAAAAAGTTGGCTTAAAGCTCAACATTCAGAAAATGAAGATCATGGCATCCGGTCCCATTACTTCATGGGAAATAGATGGGGAGACAGTGTAAACAGTGCCAGACTTTATTTGGGGGCTCCAAAATCACTGCAGATGGTGACTGCAGCCATGAAATTAAAGATGTTTACTCCTTAGAAGGAAAGTTATGACCAACCTAGATAGCATATTCAAAAGCAGAGATACTACTTTGCCAAGAAAAGTCCATCTAGTCAAGGCTATGGTTTTTCCAGTGGTGATGTATGGATGTGAGAGTTGGACTGTGAAGAAAGCTGAGCACCAAAGAATTGATGCTTTTGAACTGTGGTGTTGGAGAAGACTCTTGAGAGTCCCTTGGACTGCAAGGAGATCCAACCAGTCCATCCTAAAGGAGATCAGTCCTGGGTGTTCATTGGAAAGACTGATGCTGAGGCTGAAACTCCAATACTTTGGCCACCTCATATGAAGAGTTGACTCATTAGAAAAAACTCTGATGCTGGGAGGGATTGGGGACAGGAGGAGAAGGGGACGACAGAGGATGAGATGGCTGGATGGCATCACCAACTCAATGCACATGAGTTTGGGTGAACTCTGGGGGTTGGTGATGGACAGGGAGTCCTGGTGTGCTGTAATTCATGGGGTGTCAAAGAGTCGGACACGACTGAGCAACTGAACTGAACTGAACTAAAGCAAAGGGAGAAACAAATTCCAATTACAGGGAAATGCAACTGCAGAAGTGAGGGGAAAAAAAACTAGTTTTTTCAATAATATCTCAATAAAACTAGATGGAAAAAAAGTCACTTTCCTTACCGCGAGGAGCTTATAGTCCCATTGGAAAACCAAAACGAGCAATCCAGTTATATCAATCAGTAATTCACTCACAAGTCATCACCTATGTAACACTCTCAAAGAAAAAGAAGGTTTTTTTATGAATGGCATATGTTCCAATGCTTTTCAAATTCAGCTACTAATAATTGATTTTTGATAAAGGGAAACCACAAACTTTGGAAATGGACCACATGAGTTAAAACTCCTGTTTCATGTACTTATGGGCCAGCACGCTTAGCTCCTCTCATAGGTATATAATGAGGCCTCAACAGGCCTCACTGGGGGTGCTCCTGCAGTAATACACTGAACAAGATGTACTTCCCAGGCTTCAGATATCTTACAGTTTTGTAGCAAAGACTGATAATAAAGCCAAGCATTTTTTATTTGCTTACTCACTATTCATGGATCCAGTTAAAGAAAAATAATGAATAATATAAAGCAAAAACATAAAAATAAGGCAAAACACAGGGACAAAAATGCTGATAGCACAAGAGATAAGTAAGAAGTCAAAGGACACAGGAAAGAGATCTGAGCTTGGATGCTCATTGAAGCTTCAGGATAGATTGAGATTTGCCCTTCCAAAAATAAATGAATATAGTAAAAGAGACAAGGGTCAAGGAGAGTATCCAAAAGTGCAGACTAAGCAATGGACAAAGGAAGTGACACTGACAGAGAAGCCTGAAAAGGAAAAGAGAGGGAGAAAGGGGGAATGAGACAGAGAGAGGACTGGGAGAGTATGGTGTCAGAGAATCCCAGAAGAGACGGTGACCTCCTGTTCAGTGGGTCCAGAGATTCTGTTAGTAGTGAGGAGAAAATATGGGAAAAGATAATGGTGATAGTTGAATAACATTGCAAATGTACTTAATGTCATGGGATTATACACTTGAAAATAATTTAAATGGAAATTTTTCTGTTTAATATATTTTCCTACAATTAAAAAATATATCAACAAAAACATTTGAGGAAAAGTGTTTCAAGGAGACCAGTCAAGTGTTATTACTCTTTAAAGTTTTAGCAAGATAAGGAATAAAAGTACACCTTAGAGCACACCAACGAGAGTGCATTAGTAGTGTTGAGGGGGGAGGAAGGGAGACAAGACATCAGGACTCAGTGGTAGAAGAATAAATGGGGAAGTGAGGTCAACAAATACAGACATGCCTTTAAAGAACTTTGCCTGGAAAGAGAAGACAGGATGGCAGCTCAAAGGGAGCCACTGATGGAAAGACTCATTTTCTTGGTAAGGTGGCAGTAGCTGGGCCTGTCCTTCACTGTCATGTATTCTCAGATAAAACTCTCGCCGCTAGAGTAGATCTGAGCAGAAACGGCGGTGGAAAAAAAGATTCCTCAGAGAGATCCATTCTGAAACACAAAGGAGTGAAGAGTGAGACTAGTTTATCAACAGCCTTTACTCCAATAAACGGTTGTCTCTTTCATTCCTAAAGGATCTCCAAGCAAGATTCATCAGGACTCCCCATTAGTCTGTGCCATGGTATAGTCATCCATGAAGACGAGAAAACCCTCCTTCATCAAACAGAATTCTGTGTGTGCAGACTCTGCCCGCAGTCTCGGGCTCGGGCTCGCACAGTAGCATATTATGGGCATTTGTTAAACAGCACCTCAGTCATTGAGTCCTCAGATTAAATAAGTCCAGCATTTCAGCTCTTTCTCCCAGACTCTGCCTTTAACCTATTTTTCAACTCTCCAATTTCTCAGCCTTGCTCTCTTTGATCAATATCTGTCTTTTTAAAATTTATTTATTTTTAATTGGAGGATAATTACTTCACAATATCTTGTCTTTTTATTTCTGTTTTTCATTCCTCTTTCCTCTGAAGCACCTGTCAAAATCAATGTTTGATTATGTTGTAATCAGTCTTTAAAGAGTTACCATGAGAAGGTTTCAAACAGCTCTTTGCCTGTGTAACCTGTTCTTGAGGGAAATTTTAAACTTGGTTCTCTCTGCATTTCTCTTCTTGGCAAATCCTGAAGCTTATATCTCTTTCTTATGTTCCAGTCTAACAACCCATTATGAATCCATTCACTTTTTTCAGAAAATATTTAGGGAAGTCATTCTATGTGCCAGAAACCATGACAGGCACATGGTTTTACAAGATAAAGCAAAATAGACACAGATGGTGCCCCACAGATTAATGAAGGAATCAAATGTTAACCAACTTATCACATGCTGCTGCTGCTGCTGCTAAGTCACTTCAGTCGTGTCCGACTCTGCGACCCCATAGATGGCAGCCCACCAGGCTCCCACCATCCCTGGGATTCTCCAGGCAAGAACACTGGAGTGGGTTGCCATTCCCTTCTCCAGTGCATGAAAGTGAAAAGTGAAAGTGAAGTTGTTCAGTCGTGTCCAACTCTTAGCAACACCATGGACCTCAGCCTACCAGGCTCCTCCACCCATGGGATTTTCCAGGCAAGAGTACTGGAGTGGGGTGCCACTGCTTTCTCCAAAACATAAATACATGTAAAACTGTAACTTTGGTAAGTGGAATGAAGTAGAGTTGAAGCAGTTGTTGTTTAGTCTGTAAGTCTGACTCTTGACTGGGGCCTGCCAGCCTCTTCTGTCCATGAGATTTCTCAGGCAAGAATACTGGAGTGGGTTGCCATTCCTTCTCCAAGGGATCTTCTCAACCCAGAAATCAAACCCTCATCTCCCGCACTGGCAGGTGGACTCTTTACCGCTGAAACTCCAGTACTTTGGCCACCTGATGCCAAGAGCTGACTCATTTGAAAAGACCCTGATGCTGGGAAAGATTGTAGGTGGGAGGAGAAGGGGACAACAGAGGATGAGATGGCTGGATGGCATCACCGACTCAATGGACATGAGTTTGGGTGAACTCTGGGAGTTGGTGATGGACAGGGAGGCCCGGTGTGCTGCGGTTCACAGGGTCACAAAGAGTTGGACATGACTGAGCGACTGAACTGATCAACCAGGAGAACTGAAAATAAGTGAATTTGACCTAGTAACTAAAGTCAAAAGAAGTTTCCCTGAGGAGGTAGTGATTGAGGTGAAACCTGAAAGAGGAATAGAAAGTAACTGGGCTAAAGAATGATTAAAAAAGAGAAAAGTTTTGAAGGGAGGGGAGTCCATATGTGAAAATACCCCATAACCAGAATATAAGGCACAAATGAGGTTGAGAGAGGCCAGTAGTTGTGCAAGAGGCTGGGAGAGAATGCCATGTGAAACTAGGCTAGAGGTGCAGAAGGGTCTTGTTAAGAATTTTGTTCTTTGAAATGAGCAATCTGGTTGCAATGTTTGGGGCCGAGTGCAGGGTGCCTGAAGCACCATGCAACACCAGTCAGGAGGCATTGTAGCAGCCTAGGACTGAGACAAGGTGTTTCAGACCAGGATGGATCCAAGAGGCAAATTTTTAGGAGGTAAAATTAACAAGACTTGATGATGGATTACATATAGTGAATTGGCGGGGAAGGCAGTAGTAAGGTGGATAGTGGGGGCTCAGGTAGGGGTAGAATGATTCCTGGGTTTCCTGTTCAAGCAACTGGATAGAGGGAAGTCCTTTCCATTAAGAGACGCTGGGAGAGTTTGATAAGGATGATTAGAATTTGTACAGCCTGACTTTGAACCTGAGTTTGAGGTGCCTTTTCAGCAACTAGAAGATAATGGTGAGCAAATGGAGAAGTCTGGCGTGCATGCCACACAAGGTCACTTTAGGCCATACATAATTTTATTTCTATTGTTAAATGTTTAATCTAATGTGTTGCAGCACTCTTTCAGAACTGTTAAGTAGAATTTTGTGGTTTCATTTAAAATCAATTTTTAATTAAATATTTAAAAAATATTTTAAAAATTTAATTCAATATTAAATTGGGGAAATCTTGTATGGTACCTAAATATGACACAAATTAAGCTTGAAGAACTATGGCTAGGTAGAAGTCAGCCCTCAATTTAATTAGCAACTTAAGAGAAACAGCAATTCATCTGACTGAAGGTTTAGACATGTTTTCAAACCATGTGTACACACTTACAGATAATGAAAGAAAGCATTTCAGGACATTAGAAAAGAAAGTCGCTCAATCGTGTCTGACTCTTTGTGACCCCGTGGACTATACAGTCCATGGCGTTCTCCAGGCCAGAATACTGGAGTGGGTAGCCTTTCCCTTCTCCAGGAGAAAGGGAAAGAAAGGCTTATATATCCTTCACACATTTCCAAAAGTTTTCTATTCTCATGGAATTTCATCAGAACTGCTCCAACATCTTGGAGAAGGAAATGGCAACCCACTCCAGTGTTCTTGCCTAGAGAATCCCAGGCACGGGGGAGCCCGGTGGGCTACCATCTATGGGGTCGCACAGAGTCGGACACGACTGAAGCGACTTAGCAGCAGCAGCAGCAGCAACAGCTCCAACATCTATCACTGCAATTTGAAAGTAATTATTTTCATCTTATAAAAACAGCTGAGTAAGTCAATGGCATTTCAGTCAAATGAAGGTGAAGAGGATCGCTTTGGCCAGACCTTACAAAACAGTGCCCTTTAGAAGATGGAGCACAGACATTAAGTCTGTGTGTTTAGTTCCAGTCCTTTTACTGTAGCTGGATGGAGAACTGTGTGCTTGGGCTTCAGAAAGGCTACAGTGGCATAGGCAAAAAAAAAAAAATAGACAACCAAGTAGAACTGTGTCAAATATTAAAGCTCCTACATATCCAGGAAAACAAGCAACAGTTAAAAGGCAACTTAGGAAATGTGAGAAAATATTTGTAAACCGTATATCTAATATAGGGTTAATATCCAGCATACTTAAAGACTCCTACAATTCAACAACAAAAAGAAAAAAAATAATCTAATTAAAACTATAGGCAAAGGATTTGAATGGGCATTTCTCAAAAAAAAAAAAAAAAGTTGCCAACAAACATTTGAAAAGATGCTAAGCAATACTAATCATTGTGTGTGTGCTCAACTGCTCAGTCATATCTGATTCTTTGTGACCCCAAGGGCTGGAGCCTGCCTGGCTCCTCTGTTCTGGAATTTTCCAGGCAAAATTACGGGAGTGGTTGCCGTTTCCTCCTCCAGGGGATCTTTCCAACCCAGGGATCAATCCTACATCTCCTACACTGGCAGGCAGAGTCTCTACTACTGCGCCACCTGGGAAACTCCAATACTATTCATTAGAGAAACTCAAATTAAAATTATAATAAGACATCACCTCTTACCCATTAAATGGTCACTATTAAGAAAAAAAAGAAAGAGAACGAAGGTCAGTATTATGGTGACATAGGCTGTCCCTCTTTTTGTCCGACCCCTACTATGACAAAATTTGAAATTTATCCATTAAGAAAAGTGTCTGTGTAGGAACTGTGGCCCCATTCACCAAGGAACCCTGGAGGAGTCTTACTCACTTGTATATCAAATAACAGGCAGAGAGACCTCCACGGCTGGGGTCCCTGCAGTGGCCTGTGAACCAGTTCCAGCCCCTCTTGGCCACTGTATGGGAAGCAGAGAGCATCGACTTGGACAGTCATCCAAAAACCAGAGAGAGTTTGTTCAAATCTAGATTTCCAGAGAAGTTCCAGCACTCCACTGGAGGAATGAAATACTGAGCTTAGAGTAGATAAGAGAAACAGCTTGACTGTGCATGCATCACCCCTCCCCCAAGGCATGGTGGCTCAGTGCTAAGCAAAAGCTCTGGGATTTCTCCTGCAAGAAGGAAAGGAGAGCAGGCGAGTGGGCACTCGGCTTCCCCCGCTGTGCCAAGTGCTGGCACAGAGACTCAGCTTTCTCCTGCAGCTCAGATTCTCTATAAGTGGGGGGGGAAGATTGGGAGAGCGGCAGATATAATTCTTGTGGAGCATTAGAGGGACATGCTTCCTGCTGCTTACGCTGTGGACCCCACCAGGAAGCCAGTCTACAAGCCACTGGGAAACCACCACCTACGGATGCCATCTAGCAGGTGATGGCTGGGCAGCCTAAAGGGAATCCTCATCCCAACCCTACATAAAGCCATACTCCATTATGTTACTTCTTGTTTTATCTGAAAGGCTTTTACCAATATCAGGAAACATGTTATATGTTTAGTTTCCTGAGACTAAATATAAACTCAGTGAAAGCAGATATTGTAACTCATCTGGTTTGCAGAAAAATAATTCGCAGAGTGTGTTATTAACTCCTCTGTTGTTCTTTCTTATATAAAACTCACCTATATTAATTTTGAGACAAATGATACTTGAGGAATCATTAGAACGGATGTAGCAGAAATGCAATCAAATTAAAAAATGTTCAGATTTTTTCCCCTAAAATAAACTTCTGAGGCCAACATAACACACACAGTTGAAAAGCCAGACTTTAGCTCCTGTAAGAAAAAAAAATTATAACTTTCAGGAGTGTCATTTTATGTACCAAGAACAAAACTTAGAGATATAACAGAATTTACCACAAGCCACAGAGAGAGTTCAGGATATGGCACAAAGGCAGCTCCCAATTGTCCATGGAAGAAATGCACAGCTCTTCCTGTTGAAGGAAGGAGCCAGGATAGACCTAGGGTAGAAATGATATTTGGGTTCTTTAACTTTAGTGGGTCAAGAAGATAGAAATCTTGGGCTGAAAGAGAAGTCAAATTAGTAAGAGTCTGAGCCCAAAAATCCAATGGGAATTGTGGGAAGGCAGCACGGCAGAGTAGAAAGGAAAACGGTACCCCCTAGTCTTCCCTAGCTTCCATGTTATGTACTAAATAGAAGAAATGGAAGAGAGTAAGGAAGATGGCTGAGGGTAGAAACTGAGAGCTTGTTGAGGTGAAGATTGAAATGTCCACATACCAAGGGGCGCAGGAGTAATAATCTAGAGGAGTCCAGGTTTGAAGGAGGAGTCATATTTAGACCTTAGGGGTTACATGTCCCAGCAAAAGCTGCATGCGCGCTAAGTTGCTTCCGTCATGTCTGACTCTGCAACACTATGAACCATAGCCTGCCAGGCTCCTCTGTCCATGGGATTCTCCAGCCAGGAGGGGGTGGCCACACCCTCCTCCAGGGGATCTTCCTAACCCAGGGACTGAATCCGCATCTCTTATGTCTCCTGCATTGGCAGGCAGGTTCTTTACCACTAGTGCCTCCTGGGAAGTAAGAGCTGAGGTAATGCCTATTCAGCAGAGTGAGATACTCAAGCTGCTAAGCCACGATCATTTTATACACCCTGTGCCAAGATCAAATGCGACCTACAGCATACACAGTAGATGAAGGGATGACAGAAGTCAGTTTCCAGGAACTGATGAGACAAGCCGAGGTCAGTAGGTGCCAGCAGAGAAGGATCCCCCAGGATTAAACTCACTTCGCCACCCTCCACCCCCACCCCCACCAACTCCAGTAGGTTAAATCAATTCCACCTGTTTCCAGATGCTTCACAACAAGAAAGAAAAAGGGAGAGGAGGAAAGCTCTGAAAGGCCAAGCAGGTGCCCCACAGAAACTGAATGTACCCACAAGAGACTGTTCTGAACCCAAAGACATAGCGACCTTGAAATGGCAAGTCTCCCACACTCCACCTCTGTTGGGGAGAGAACAGGGTGTTTAGAGCAAGGTTTCGTTTGTTTGCTTGCTTGCATGTCTGGGTTGGTCCTGCTCTATTTGCTCTTGTTTACTGATATTTCCCCAGTAACTGGTCAAATGCCAGGTGTTTAGTAAGTGCTGAAGAGACATTTGATGAATGGGTGAATAAAATGTGCTTTTGTCACTTTTCATCAGACCTCCACTTCACGTGTCACCCCCCTTGAGAAAGCCACCATGCATGACTCTTCCGTATGCTCTCCTGGCTGGAGCAAGCCCCCTGCTGCACACCCATGGTATCCTGTGCAGAACTGTTTTCCTGCTCCTGCTCCTCTGGACTGTGACCTTCTTGTCTCATTTTTCTTTGTGTCTTCTAGATGTCAGAAAAATATATCTTTGCTAACTCATTAAATTATGATTGAATTTCCTGTACTTGAAGCAACAAGCTCAGAAGCTGAACAAGCTTGGCCAAAATAAGCCAAAGAAGATGGGGTTTTTCCTTTTGTGGTTCCATGATGCCAGGCTAACCATAGCCTTATTTTAGCCCATCTTTAGAGCATCCTGGAGACCTCTGGCAAGTTCTGGGGCAAGGAGAGCTTGGCAGGATCTTACCTTGGATACTTGCCCTGTACTACACAATACTGAGACGAGTCCAGGGGCAGTCAGAGAACTCAGGAAACTAAAGCACCCAAGGCAACTAAATGATTCCTACCCGTGTGCACATATACAAAGGGGCAAGGTGAACTCACAAAGTAATTATCATTCTCTAGCTACCTCTCTCCTGGCAGCCTTCCTTTGGTGAGGGTGGAGCAAACAGACACTGCTCTGAAAGGAAAGAGGTTGTGTCAAAAGGCTGCCTTCTCTTCTACATTTCTTGCATTTCACTCATTATTTAAAATTCTGACATTTATTATTAATCAGCTTCATCCAGTTTGAGATCCACATGACTAAGCTCTTATTCAAGCCAACCTGAATTCATTTGGCAAGTATAACTTCACCAAGCATGTGCTGAACAAAATCTAAATATATCAGCCAAGAAGATAAGCAGCCATAGCTCTTTAGCTGTTAAGACATGTGACTGTGGTTTCATTTGGGGGTGGGGAGACTCTCAGTAAAGCCATATCCAGGTTTCTACTGCTACTTGAAGATTGATGTATTTTGGATTGTCACTTTTTTCTAAAGACTGACACCGTCATATTGTTCAAGATGAACAATTCCCAAAAGGTGCTTCTTCCTCATAAAGGTGATACCATCTTTGCTTTATCCCAACCTGCTGCCTTCCTAAGCTTCCTGCCATTGCATTCACTCTGTGACTTCTTGAAAACAACATGTATGATTTATGTAATAACCATGCAGTGCTCCGGACAAAGTGTGTGGTCAGACATCGTCCTTAAGATTTCCTTAACTCTCCCTCAGTTGTTCTTGGTTTGCACCAGATTTTAGAAGTCTCACGGCACTTGCCCTGTGGAGATGGTGAGACTGTACATTTTTGCTATGGAAAGCTCCTCCCACAGATGTCCCCTGAGAATCCACTAAATAGGAGCTTGTGTTCTCTCAGAAAACCATCTCAGATGCCAGGGAGTTACTGTGAAATATTTGTCACTGCCTCCTGAGTTCTTCCTGTTCAAGTAAGAAATTCATGCATGCACAATACTTTGCATTTGCTGGGGTGTCACAAAAGCTGGAGAACAGAAGGCAATCTCTGAAACCACATATTCCCTTTGGATCGTTTGCTGTGAAGGGAAACACTTGAGACAAAAACAACGGCCCTTCATGTTTCACACACTACTCTGTGCAGACTGATCTTATAAGTCTTTGGATTCTCCTTGCTGTCGCTTTGGCTCTTATCAAACCCAACACCCTTGCTTGTGGAGGCATCTTTAATGACTCTTCAGCACTACAAGCATCCTCTCAATTTCTTTATACTCCAGCACCTTGGAAACTCACAAGAAGTTTCTCAACCCTGTAGTTTTATCCTGCAACAAGTTTTGAAAAATGGAAGGTCAAATCTTTCCTGCAGAACCTTATATAACCAGCAATTAATTCTACTCTAAATGTAGTCCCTAACCCTATAATCAATCAGCAGAACTCACATCCACTGTGAGAAATACCAAAGGAACATATAGCTTCATCTTCTAAGAATTTATAGTTTATCTGAAGAGGTAAATAAGAAATAATAAAGTATGTCATTTAGTATTTAGTGATGTGAGCTAGGATTACAACTGGTGGTGAAAAAGTGCAGAATCCTGGGCCTATGGGAATGCTGGACCAAAACTGCTTTCATAGTAACAAATCTTTTTCAGGCCTTGAAGAGACATGGGAATGGACTGAACAAAGATAGGAAGAACATCTGAGACTATGAGAACAGAAACTCAGAAGCAGGGCATCACCCTGGGAGAACTAAGAGATCAGCTGAACTAAATATTGCAACATTTGGGATCATATAGTCAAAGCTATGACTCTTCCAGTAGTCGTATACAGATGTGAGAGTTGGATCATAAAGATGGCTGAGCACCCAGCAATTGCCGCTTTCAAACTGTGGCACTGGAGAAGACTCTTAAGAGTCCCTTGGACAGCAAGATCAAGCCAGTCAGTCCTAAAGGAAATCAATCTTGAATATTCATTGGAAGGACCAATGCTGAAGCTGAAACTCCATTATTTTGGCCATCTGATATGTAGAGCTGACTCACTGGAAAAGACCCTGATGCTGGAAAGATTGAAGGCAAAAGGAAAAGGGAGTGGCAGAGGATGAGATGGTTAAATGACATTACTGACTCAATGGGCAAGAATTTGAGCAAACTCTGGGAGACCGTGGAAAGCAGAGGAGCCTGGTGTGCGCAGTCCACGGACTCACAGAGTTGGACACAACTTAGCAATTGAACAACATTTGTGTATATCCATCTGGTCTTCATTCGTGGGCATTTTCCTTCATTTATAAACTCATGCCTTTGTGTGCATTTTTGCATTTTAGAGAGATTCTAACTTCTGGGCTTTAAAGTCAGAAAAACCCTAGACTCAGATTCTAGCTCCATTACTCACTAGCTATGTGACCTTGGTCAATTTGATTTAATCAACGTCTCGATTTTCCTGACAGTTAAATGGAGATAATCATGGCAAATTTTCCAAAAGGTCATTGTGCAAATTAAAGTCTATGCTTATAAATAACAACACAGATATGACACAATAAGACACACAGTGAGGACTCAAAAATGTTGAGTGTTTTACTAATGAATTAATTTTTGCCAGTGTTTGCTGCTGATTTTCAGATTAAGAGCCCAGTTCTTAATTTTAGTTCATCCAGTCTTACTGGATAAAAATATCTTCTCTCCTCTGTGACACTTTCATTGGTCTCTGAGCAAAAAACAGCTTCTCTTTTCTGAATTTTCTTAGCATATTTTTTATACCTTTGTTATTATGATGATCAGATTTGGGGTTACTGGTGTCAAGGCTGTATCTTTGCTATCTTCTAGCCTCCAAGTGCATTGACTGCATGATTGAAGAACAAAATCCTCTTGGCTTTTCCAGCAGCACTTAATCCAGCATCTTCCTGTTTACAGTGGGCACTCAATGTGGGACTCAATAAACTTTGAGACTTGAATTTAATAGTGAATATTGTTAAATCAGAAGATTGGCTTTACAGGAACTCCAAAGAGCAGAAAATGGTTCTTTCCTTTTTCCTTTCAAATAAGGAAATTTGCTGGCTCTGATGTTGCCAGACAGCTAGAGAAGGGTGAGGGTAAAGAGTTCCCTGGGAAACTTGATACCTGTTGCCTGGATTTGAGGAGGGGGTGGTACAGTGGAGACTGGTGCCTGACTATGCTTATGAGAGTCTGCTAAAAAGCCTGACTGTGTTGCTAATGTCATTGCCTTAGACTAAGTGGAATGTAACTGGGCTTGAGTCGTCTTAAGAGGAGATCACCCAGGAGGACCACATGCTGGAAAGTGTTCCCAGAAGAAGAAAGACTAGAAGTAGGGATGATATTTTAAATACCTACTACTAGTAAGACACTGTAGACTATCAGGCTCCTCTTTCCATGGGATTTCCCAGGCAAGAATACTGGAGTGGGTTGTTATTTCCTTCTCCAGGGGATCTCCCTACCCCAAGCATAGAACCTTGGTCTCCTGCATTGCAGGCAGATTATTTACCAACTGAGCTACAGAAGGAATCACAATAAGACACCAGCACCAAACAATGAGGATAGACTCCACCAGATGATAATCCAGTACAGACCCATACTGGCTGAACATCAGTATGGCCAGAAGCATTCTCCAGGGAGCGAAAGCCATCAGCTACTAAGAAGTGGCTACTAGCATAGGAGTCCACAGTAGGAAGGTGTCAAAAGAGTGAACTCAAGTGCCCCCAGAGAGAGCCAGCATTTGGACATGACAATGAAGGCTCCGTTCTCCCCCTGTTCTGCTTTCCCTTTGTAGCTGCCAACCACAGACACAAGAAAAGCAGAGTCAAGAGAGAAAATGGACAGACTTTAGGTGCTCTTTTTCTTGGGCTGGCTGGGAAAAGCCTGAGTCGAGGATCCATGCTGGACAGAGGCAAGGAGCTTTTGATCAGGTGACATTCTGATGTTCACTTCATATGAGACAATTCAAAAGAGGCTATGTTACGAGCAGGGGGAGCTACAGACTACTGGGGGTAAAATAAGCTCAAGGATGTGTTGAACAACATGGGAACGATAACCAATGTTTTCCAATAATTAAGTAGAAAGTAACTTTTAAAAACTGTATAAAAATAAATTTATTTTAAAATTCAAAACTCTGGAAGGCACCCAAAATATTGTTTAGGAACAGAAGGGAGATAGGCTTAAAGGCAGGAAACAGAGATAAAAGTAAGTGATTTTCTAAGTGCATTTTTTTGTGTCCAATCTTTTCAAAAAACTGAGTATAAAGCATCAAAACTTTCAGGAGTTGTCATGCAAGAGTTCTGGCATTAAAACGATCAACTGGTTTTTACCTCTTTGTTGATACACTAGCCGGTCAAACAGCAGTCTCAGGGTGTATCTCTGACATGGGCCATTTCCTACAGGACAGACGAGAGGAGTACATTTTCCAGCATTGTAGAGACCAGGTTATAATGTGCATGAAGCGGGAAGAATAATTATGTTCTTCACAGTGGCTGAGCCAGAGATGAATATTAACATCAGTTCTTGGGCACAATTAATTACCCTCTCTGATAGCTAATTTCCGCTGTGTGGAGAATACTCTTCGTGAGTGCCGAGGTGGAAGTAAGAGGGCAGAAACCAAACAGTATTTCAGAGTTTTATTACAAAAGATTTGGCTTCCCCAGGGCAGCCATCCCTGATTCTCTGAGGGTGGAAGGAATTAATGTGATGTAGAAGAAAATGGGGAAAGAGAAAAATAACAAGGTGATTTCCATTCACCTCAATTTACTCATGCCTTTTGGCATGACCATGGTCAAAACACTTAAACATTTCAGGTAAAATTTGAACTAGAGACAGTGTCAGCAAAATCACTGGTATTGACATTTTTATTTTGAAAGATCAGTTGATGTTCAAAGCAAGCACTTCAAGACTTTTCCCTCCCAAGAGGAATGAGACACTGGATACTCAGGAGTCCAGAGTTAGAAACTTAGATTAAGTCTGTTTCCTCATAGAGTCCCTGGTGGCTCAGACGGTAAAGCGTCTGCCTACAATGTGGGAGACCCGGGTTCGATCCCTAGGTTGGGAAGATCCTCTGGAGAAGGAAATGGCACCCCACTCCAGTACTCTTGCCTGGAAAATCCCATGGATGGAGGAGCCTGGTAGGCTACAATCTATGGGGTCGCAAAGAGTCGGACACGACTGAGCAACTTCACCTCACCTCACCATTTCCTCTTAATGGATTTCCCCCTCTTCCTGATGCTATCTGTACACATAAAAACTAATTCCAAATATCATCAGATGACAAATATCAATATTATGGGACACAATAAAATTAAATATAAGTCACATATTCTGTGGCTCAAGTAGATCAAAATTTCTAGAACAATCTTTAAAATAAATGTACGGAATTTGACTGGGAGAAGTGAGTTCTCCATTAAATTTTTAAAAATGAACCACTTCTAAGACCACAGTATCCTTATTCAATATTCCTTATAGATTAATCCTGTTGGCACACTAAAATAACTTCTGGTAGATCTAAAAGGGAAATTATCTAATTATTATAAAAGAAATTGTGGTAGGCATATCAGCGACCTACCCTTAATAATAACTCCAAAAGATATCCACATCTTAATTCCTGGAACCCTTGAAGGTGTTATGTTACTGATACATGACAGGGGAATTAAGTTTGCAGAAGCAAGTAAGGTTGCTAATCAGCTGACCCTGAGAGGGGAAGATTATCCTGGATTATTCAGGCAGGCCCAATCTAATCACACAGTCCTTGAAAGTGGAGCACCTTCCCTGGCTGTGATGAGAGTGAGATGTGAGGATGAAAGAAGGGTCAAAAAGCTGCAGTGTTGCAGCTCTGAAGACAGAAGAAGGGGCCACAAGCCAAGGAATGTGAAGTGAAAGTAGTTCAGTCATGTCTGACTCTTTGCAACCCCATGGACTCTACAGTCCATGGAATTCTCCAGGCTGGAATACTGGAGTGGGTGGCCTTTCCCTTCTCCAGGGAATCTTCCCAGCCCAGGGATCAAACCGAGGTCTCCCACATTGCAGGAGGATCCTTTACCCTCCGGGCCACCAGGGAAGCCCAAAAGTACCGGAGGGGGTGGCCTACCCATTCCGCAGCGGTTCTCCCAGCCCAGGAACCGAACCAGGGTCTCCTGCAGTGCAGGGGGATTCTGCAGTGGAGTGGAATATGCGAAGGGATGTGAGTGGCCCCTAAAAGCTGGGATAGGCAAAAGAAGATTTTTCCTTACAGACTCCAGAAAGAAATGCAGACCTGCTAACACCCTGACCTTTAGTTCAGGTACCAAGATTTTAGTCTAAAAGGCCTGTACTGGACTTCTGACCTTCAGAAGTATAAGATGGTATAATCAGTTTGTATTAAGTTGTTAAGGTAGCAACAGAAAATAGTGGTATAAGATGCAAGCTTTAGCCCTTTACCAGAAAACATGCAGGTAACACTAGAGATCAGAATATAAACTAAAAATCACATAAACCCAAATCAAGTAAATAAAATGGGTAATAATCATTTCAATGGATACTATAAAAACTTGATTTCGGTCAAATTTAGATCTTTAAGTCAAGCAGAAGTAAAGAAATAGGTCAAAAAGAAAGTGAAAATCAAAGGAAAAACATAAATAAGATTTCATGATGGATAAACATGTGGTACATATATACAATGGAATATTACTCAGCCACAAAAAGAAATGAAATTGTGTCATTTGCAGAGATGTGGATGGGCTTAGAGACTATCATACATGGTAAGTTAGAAAGACAAAAACAAGTGTCATGTATGAATGCATATATGTGGAATGTAGGAAAATGGTACAGATGAACTTAACTGAAAAGCAGAAACAGAGATACAGATGTAGGGAACAAACATATGGATATCAAGGGGGAGGAAGGGTGGATGGATTGGGAATGTGGGATTGACATACACACACTGCTATGTATAAATCAGATAACTAATGAGAACGTACTGTATAACACAGGGAACTTCACTTGGAATTCTGTGATGACTACAATGGGAAGGAAATCCAGAAGGGAGAGATACGCATACATATAGCTATTCATTTTGCTGTACAGCTTAAACTGATGCAGCAAGTGTAACTATAACCCAACTGAAAGATAAAATAAAAATGGAAAAAAATAAAGTTCTATGATAATGAGCATTTGGTGCTAAATATAATTTATTGCTTTTTCTCTCACTTTTCCATTCTCTAGCTGTTTCTGCTTCCTGCCTTTATTTATATTACATTCTATCCATCCTCTTTTACTTAACTAACCTCTTTTATTTAACTAACCTCTTTCACTTAACTAATATGTAGTGGTTAATTAAAATACATTTGTGCTACATGTTGCATTTATCAGATCTACCCTGTGTTTCCTATTCTTAATTATTCACATGGATGATTGAACTTACATTTCTCCCTATGAATGGCGCCCTCAATTTGTGAAAACAAGCTGATGTTCCTCCTAAATGAGATCAAAACCAAGGGCAAGTGGTGCCAATCAAAGTGACCACAAGCTGGTTCTGCACAAAACTATTTAAATGTTTCTTTATTTGTATTTTCAATACAAATTGAAGGAACGGAAGGTGACAAACTCATTCAGTAATTGCTTGGTCTGGATCCCTTTCAACTAAATGCTCTCAAAGAGAAGATATTCTGAGTGAAACAGGAGACACAGAAACCCTTCCCTTCCCACCACCAATCCCCCATGAGCTGAAAGCGAGAAAGCTCAGTCAGTTAACCATAAACTGTGTTCCAGGTCTCAGCTACACTGCCATCATTTCAGATCAGCCGCATCAATATAGCAGATGGACCACCGGATGCATGCTCATTAGTCAGATGCTTTAACACGAGCCCAGCTCTCACACCCCCCGACGATGGCAACGGAAGCGATTACTCTGGGCACCATGACTGTGTGACTGTGAAAGCAACTGTTTGGTGCTAACTGATTTGCATGATGGTGGAGAACTCCCGGAGTCCTGTTTGGTGTTTGGGGAAGTCTCCTGTTTCTGCAGCCGCACGTGTAGTGCTAGTTTCTACGGCACGGGGAGCCAGAGAGTGAAGCCTGTCACCCACCTGTGTAAGGAAGCAGTGTCTCCTGCCACCCTAACCACCTCAGTTTAGTCACAAGAGCCCTTACAAACAGGAAAACTTGCTGCCCTGGAAGTTTCCAGGCCATGGGTAATATATTCAGACCCCAGGACAAGATCTGAGTGCCCACTCAACTCTAAGAGGCAGATGAGAATAGTAAGATTTTTTTAAATGACCCTATGCTCTGGGTGAGACACCCTGGCCACAGTGGCCTGGGATTGCAGAGTTCCAGATGAGCAAAGGGAGGCCAGTCAGGTAGCTGATGGACTCTTCCAGGAAAGGCACAATGAGAACCTGAAAAGAGCCATTGGTTTGAGAAGAGAAGACATACAGCTGACCACATAGTGGCAAGATGGTAGGCAGAGTAAAGGTAGAAAGATGTCCTTGTTCTAATCCCCAGACCTCTGAACATCATGTCACATGGCAAAAGGACTTTACAAATATGATTCAGTTAAAGATGTTTATATGCAGACATTATTCTGGGTTATCCATGTGAGCCCAATCTAAGCACAAAGGTCCTCATGTGAGGAAGCAGAAGTATCAGAGTCGGAGAGAGGTTGGAGCGGTGAAGGGGCTATGAGCCAAGGGATGGGGGCAGCCTGGAGAAGCCAGAAAAGGCAAGGAACTGATTCTTTCTGGGAAATGCAAAGACACAGAGTCCAGTGCTATTTAATAGAGAAAAATAAAATAAATATTACATCGTGTGTGTGTCTTAGTCGCTTAGATGTATCCAATTCCTTGTGACTCCATTGACTGCAGCCCACCAGGCTCCTTTGTCCGTGGGATTTTGCAGGCAAGAATACTAGAGTGGGTTGCCATTTCTTACACCCAAATACAGAAGGAAATGCAGCTCTGCCCACACTTTGATTTTAACCCATTTCAGACTTCTGAACAGAACTGTAAGATAGTAAACTTGTGTTGTTTAAAACAAAAGTGCAAGCGTTAGTTGCTCAGCCATATCCAGCTCTTTGTGACCCCACGGACTATGGCCTACCAGGTTTCTCTGTCCATGGGATTCTCCAGGCAAGAACAGTGGAGTGGGCTGCCATTCCCAAAGAAAATAAAAATGTCCCTATAGCCTCAAAATGAAAAATAGAAATCAGTCTTTCTCCCTTCCTTCTACATGGTGGGCAGGTAATGTTGTTTGCTTGTTTTTAATCTCCCAGACCTACCTCTTGGAAAGAATAGAACTATTTGTTGCAAAAGTCTTTGCACAGGACAACAAACAGTTAAAATGCCATTTCCTTCAACCTCAGGGCACAGAGGATTTTGTGAAGATCAGGATAGAAAGTAAAGCAGATTCCTCCAGAAGCAGAAGTTAGTGCCCTGGCCCCACCATATGTCCCAGGAGACACAGAGACATTCTTATAAATGTGGATTCCCAGGAACTGGACCTGGAGACACAGCCTAGTAGTCCATGGTCAAATTTCACAGGGCAAAACTGGAGTGAAACAAACAGACCCTTTTAAGCAGAATAATCGTCTGACTTTGAGGGAAACACAATTTGAACAATAAGCAGTTTACCACCACCAACCACAACATGGAGCCCAGAAGGGCCTCCCCAGTTTCCTGCACAGTGTAAGAAACCTCCCAAGCTTATATAACCCCAGAGAGTAGAAAGGGACCATCAAACAAGCCAAACATTTCATTTCTTATCAAACAGGCAGACAAAGACTTGGAGCCCAGTATGATTTCATAGAGTAAAAAAAAAATATTGCACTTCTTGAACCAAAATGCTCTTTAGAATAGGATGAACCTTGTCATGATTCAAATCATAGTATAAGCCTCCCCGGTTACTTTTGCTGAAACCCTCACACCCACACTGCTCTGTCCTATCTGAACCAATCTCCATTTGATATCCTTTCTCCTAATGCCTTTCATTCATGTCCATGATCAGCAAACAATCGTATATACTCAACTTCTTGGAATAGTTCCTCCATCTCTTCATTTAATTGAAATCTAGCTATCCCTGAGAACAAAGCATTCCTGGGAGACTTTCCTACACAAGCTATTCTTGCCTTCAGTCTCATGTAGCAGTGGGCGAGTCATCTTCCGTTTCTCGCTGGCAGGCCCATTCCACTGGACCCTCACTCTCTTACAAATCCACCAATTGTGAGGCTTGCCATCTGGCTGTATCACCGTGCTCCTGGCTCATAACTTTCCTTTGTACCCCAACTCCTTTTATCATTTTCAATAATGCCAACATACATATAGACCTCACTGACACCCCAGGACTCAAGTTCTTGACCTCATTATTCTGTAATGTAATTTTACTTTCCTCTGTATTCTCAAGGGCAAACCATGATTGGATCTTATCATTACCAAATATTATATAACTTCAGCATCTTGAATGCAAACATTTCACTCTCTGAACAGTCTGCTCTCTTGCAAGCCCACTTGCTTAAGTACCAACATCTTAAAATGTTTCTATTCCATCAGGACCTTCCAGTCCATTGGCCCAATAATTTTTCTCTCCATCCGAAGCCTGGTCTTCCATTTACTTCCCTGCTTGTTCAACTTAGATGACATGCTCCATCATGATAATCATGCCATAATTGGTGTTGGCATACATCATCCATTTCCTTGTCCCCTCTCTCCCTCCATCATTACCACCTGAAAAAAATCCCACGTTGGATACAAGGCAACCATTTACCTTTCTCTGCCTTCACCCAGAGCAACTTAATATGGTAGAGAAATTCAAGGAAACAACCAGGAAGAACAGTTTCACTTTTAGTTCATGTTTGTGGCAAATAAAACCTCAACTACCCAGCAATTCTACTTCCTTCTGTAGTAAATTTGATTTCCAGTCCTGTATGATTGTTCTTTCACATCTTCACTTGTCTCCCTAAATTTCCCACTCCCTCTCAGTCTCAGATGTTAACCTTGCCTCAGACTTGACAATGCTTACTTATCATTACATCAGCAGACCTACAACTTTGCCATGTGCATATATGGGCTACAAATTCCTCTGATTCAATCAAGGAAGTGCCCTAGTCTTCCCTAAGTGTTGTTAGTTGCTCAGTTGTGTGCAACTGTTTTGTGACCCCATGGAATCTACCCCACCCAGCTCCTTTGTTTATGGAATTCTCCAGCAAGAATACTGGAGTGATTGGCCATTTCCTTCTCCAGGGGATCTTCCCGACCCAGGGACTGAACCTGTGTCTCCTGGGTCTCCTGTGTTGTAGGTGGATTCTTCACTGTCTGAGCCACCAGGGAAGCCAGTCTTCCTTCAGATTATGGCAGAGTTTTCACAGGACCTTTGGTCACCACCACTGTCCAGCAATATCAGTCTTTCTCCCTCCACTGATAATTTCCAGTAGTATACCAAAATGCTCTAATGTTTCTCCTCAAGAACAAGGAAGAGGAGGAGGAAGAAGAAAGCTCCCCTCTTTCACATAGCCTGCCAGCCATTGCTTCTCTTCATATACAAAATTCTCAAAAACACTTGGCTGCACACACAGCCTCTATAACCTGCTTCCATTCCCTCCTCAATTCCCTTCCACCTGGCATTTTGTACTACCTGCCTTCTATGTTCTAATTGTTTACTGATCCACAGGAAAGCTATGGATTTTATACCTTCATTTTGATCTACTCTCTTAGAAATACAATTCATATGTCACCAGATTGTTTCCATTTTCAAGTAGATCAGCATGACATCTGCATATATATGTGTTTTTCTTCTAACATTAATGCATATTATGCATTTGTTCCCTATATTGAATTCATTAAGATTCCTAGTGCAAAGTAGAATGGCAGCAAAGAAAGCAATGAGAGCAAGCACCACCAACTTATTTCTGACTATGAAGAAAATGATTTTTGTGTGAATTTTATGTGTTTATTTTGAAATAATTTCAGATTTTTTAAGTTACAAAAATGCATATGTAGAGGTATATATATATATACATATATATATAGTAAGACACATTATATGCAGAGTACATCATGTCAAATGCCAGGCTGCATGAAGCACAATCTGGAATCAAGATTTCCAGGAGAAATATTAATAACCTCAGATGTGCAGATGACACCACGCTAATCGTAGAAAGCGAAGAACTAAAGAGCCTCTTGATGAAAGTGAAAGAGGAAAGTGCAAAAGCTGGCTTAAAACTCAACATTCAAACAACTAAGATCATGGCATCTAGTCCCATCACGTCATGGCAAATAAATGGGGAAACAATGGAAACAGAGACAGAGTTTATTTTGGGAGGGCTCCAAAATCACTGCAGATGGTGACTGCAGCCATGAAACTAAAAGATGCTTGCTCCTTGGAAGGAAAGCTATGATAAACCCAGAGAGCATGTTAAAAAGCAGAGACATTACTTTGCCAATGAAGGTCCACATAGTTAAACTATGGTTTTCCAATAGTCACGTATGAATATGAGAGTCGGCCCATAAAGAAGGCTGAGTGCCAAAGAATTGATGCTTTTGAACTGTGGTATTGGAGAAGACTCTTAAGAGTCATTTGGACTGCAAGGAAATCAAACCAGTCAATCCTAAAGGAAAATCAACCCTAAATATTCATTGGAAGGACTTGATGCTAAAGCTCCAATACTTTAGCCACCTGATGTGAAGAGCCAACTCATTGGAAGAGACCCCGATGCTGGGAAAGATTGAAGGCAGGAGAAGGGGACAACAGAGGATGAGATGGTTGGATGGTATCACTGATTCAGTCTCCTGGGCAAGCTCCAGGAGATGCTGAAGGACAGGAGTGCGAAGCCTGACATGCTGCAGTCCATGGGATCTCCAAGAGTCAGACACAACTGAGCAACTGAGCAACAAGAAACATTAACACAATTCTAAAATCAGAAATAGAGCAAGAGGTATACTCAGGGAAGAGTCATCCCTTCCACCCCATTCCCATCCACCATACTATTCTGTTTCACCAGTTCTTCCCAAGTTGTTTTTCTATTTGGGGGAGTTGAGGGGGTTGCACAAATGAGCAACACTGTCTTATTTCCTCTTCTTTCTTGCATGAAAGATAGCATGTTGCAGATACTCTCCTGCATTTTATGTTTTTCACTTAACAACATATTGCCAGAAATCATTCATCCTTTTTTATTCATAGAGATTCTTTGCATTAACCCTCCAATATGTGGTGCCTTTTAGTTTATTCAGTCACTCTCCTGTATGTGGGTATTTGTTTCCTTAAGCTCTATTTTGAAAATTTTTCAAGCTTCTATAAATAGCCATGGGCTTATACATATTTTGAGATTTGGGAAGGTATATCTTCAGGTGAATATCTGGAAGTGGGATTGCTGAGTCAAAATGTAACTGCATATATAATTTTGTTAGATTTGGCCAAATTCCATTCCAAATGGGATGTACTGGTTTGCATTTTCACCAATGTCATATGAAAATGGCTGTTTTCCCAGCCTCATCAACAGCATTTTTAGTCATCTGGTTTTAAATTTTCACCAATAGGATAAGTGAGAAATGGTATCACAGTACAGTTTTAATTTGCATTTCTGTAATTATGAGTGAGGTTGAAGCGCTTTTCATTAATTTAATGGTGATTTTCATCTTTTAAAAAATCAGTTTATATCATTGGTTCACTTTCCTTTTATAGAGGATTAGATTTAGATTTTTATTTTCTCAATTTTTTAAGAATACTATATTTAATAGAGAATACTATATTTAATATTATCATTTGACTGTGATATATGCTGAAATATTTTGTCAATTTGTCATTTGTCTTTTAACTTTGTTTACAGTGTTTTTTGATGTGAAATTTTTATTTTTCTCTAGTGAAATTTATCCATTTTTATCTTTATAGCCTCTTGATTTTGAGACAGTTTAAAAACCTTCCCTTATATCCAGGTTACAGAGGAATTCACTCAACTTATTTCTGCTACTCTATTTTATGTTTAAAATCTGCATGTATTGGGGGTTTATTTATGTGTGTGGTGTGAGTGAATGACCGAATTTTTTTTTTTCCAAAGGAGTAAACAAATTTTTAAGCACTATTAAAAACTGGATCTTTGACTTGGTGATTTGAGATACAACTTTATCATATGCTTAATTTACTTACATACTTGAGTTTTTTTCTGAACTTTTATGTTATTTCACTACTCTGTTAACCCATGTACCAGTATCACATTGCCTTAATTATAGAGGCTTCATGTTATGTTTTAATGTCTGATATGATTAGTCTTCCTCATGGTTTTTTTTTTTTCTTGCTGATTTCCCGGGTGTTCACAAATATTTGTTTTTCCAAGTGATATTTAGAAACAACCTGTCTAGCTAAAAAAAAAAAAAAAACTTACTGATACTTTTATAAGGATTTTATTAAACTCACACATGAATTTAGCAAGTCATCCCATCCAAGAGAAGGGTGTGTCTTTCCATATATTCAAGCCAACTTTTACACTTTCCAAAAGTATATTACAGTTCCCTCAAATAAGGTTTGTACATTTCTTAATTTCTACACATTTAGTCTTCTTTTTTCCTATTGCATGTTGGGTGTTCTTTAACTTTATAATCTGTAATTCATTTTTATGTATGTGTGGATATGAAGACTATCTATTTCTGTATATTAACTTTATAACCTGGTACTTTACTTCTTATTGTTTGAGTTAATTTTATCATGGACTCTTTAGGGTTTTCTGGGTATGGGAAAATATCATTTGTAAACTGAAATAGTTTTTCTTCTTTACCAATTCTGATTCCCTAGGTGATTTGCTAGTCTAACTGAACTGCTCAATACCTCCAGCATAATGTTGAATAGCAGTGGAAATAATGACTTGGACTCACGTAAGTTACTCTGTGTTTAAAGTGATTTACTGATATGTTTGGTACTTGAAGGAGAGCTTGAATCCAAATAAATTTTTAGTTCACACTTTCACTTTGTTGAAAATGCTGCTTCATATGATGTTTTTGAGAAATCTGATAGTCATCTTTCTCCTTGGCTTTTGTTATTTAATGCTTACACCTGGAGGTCTTGAGAATTTTTATCTTTTAAGTCTAATTATTTTTCTCAGATATGTCTTAAAGTTAACTTTTCTGGGTTAATTTCTACATGCATCCAGTGAGCTTTTAAATACATAAATCAAGATCCTTTTTCTTTCTAAAAAGCTTTCTTGAATTAAAATTTTAAATGATACTTTTATTACTTTGTTTCTTCAAGGGCTTTAATCAAACATTATTTATTTCTTCTTTTTCGTCCATTTCAACCACTTCCTCCCTGACTCTTTTTACTTCTCTCTTCATCCTATTTTTATTCTCTTGGTTATTTTCTGTCTTTCTCAAATGCTCCTCATTAAATTTCCTTTTGAGTCTCTTCTCCCTTTGGCAACTTGTAATTTAGCCTTCATTTGTGAGATGATTTGATCTCTTTTCTATTTCTTTCATGAGTTTAATCAACTCTCTTCATTTCTTTCTTTGACTCTGTCTATTTCTGTTCTTAATTTTTGTATTTGTGACTCAAGATAGGATATTATATCCCCAAATGCTGCTGAAGTGCGTTTCATCAGTTTGGAGAGATGCCTGACAGTTTTCTAATACTTCTTGGTTGCTTTGTTTGTTCAAACAGGGAACCGGTCATCAGCTGAGTTAGACTAATTCTCATTTTCTAATACAGTAATTTTATATAGATTTATCTGACTTTTTTCTATTCATTTTGCAAATTTGAGTGGTTTCTAGATTCTTAGTTCAAAGGCACCATCTCTATCAGGGAGCAAAGTGCAGTTTCTTTAGTGGGTGAGTTCAGTGTTTTTGTTGTATGCTTGTTTCTACATTCTTTTTGGTGATGCTGTTCAGTTGCTGACCTTTTGTGATCCCATGGACTATAGCATGCCACACTTCCTTGTCCTCCACTATCCCCCAGAGTTCACTCAAGTTCATGTCCATTGATTCAGTGATTCTGTCTAACCATGTCATCTTCTGCTGCCCTCTTCTGCTTTTGCCTTCAATCTTTCCTAGCATTAGGGTCTTTTCCAGTGAGGCAGCTCTTCATATCAGGTGGCTGGAATATTAGTGGCTGGAGTATTGGAGCTTCAACTTTAGCATCAGTCCTTTCAGTGAATATTTGGGATTTTTAAATTAGAATAATAAGAAGAAAACATTTTATTTTGGAATAATTTTAGATTTATAGAAAAGTTGTAAAAAGTATAGAGAACATGTGTATACCCATCAGCCAATTTCAGTTTATCCCAGAGTTAACTAGAAAAAAGTAACTTTGCCATATTATTGTTATTAACTGTACTCGACTTTATTTGGATTTCACCAGTTTTTCGGCTAATATGTTTTTCTGTCCCAAGACCCAATCCAACTTAACACATAGCATCTAGGTGCCATTTTTCCTCTGCTCTCTGAAATCTTTTCAGTCTTCCCTAATTTTTCATGACATTGACAGCTTTTAGAAGTACTGATCAGATACCTTATAGACTGTCCCTCAGTTCCAGCTTGGATGACTTACAGGGCTTGGAAAGAATACCACAGAGGTGAGGTGACTTTCTCACCACAACGCAGCACAGCACAGGATACAGGATATTCTCATGTCTTCACTAGTGGTGCTAAATTTGATTTTTGGTAAAAGGTGTTTGCCAGTTTTCTCCACTGTAAAGTTTCTATTTTTTCTTTTCCACACTCTAGTTTCAGAAGCAAGTTTAGAATCCAGCCCGGAATCAAAAGAAGAAAAGCTAGGCTTTACCTCCTGGAGAGGGAATATCAACATGTATATTATCTGGAATTCTTCTATAGAAATATAGGCTGTTCCTCCCCATTTCTGCGTTGATTTCATCATCTGTTTACAGCAGTATGGACTTGTCTATATTTATTTAATACTTTGGTTTATAATTCAATATTTTATTCCTCAAAATATTCCAACTTTGGCCACTGGTAATTATTTCAGTTTGGGTCCTGTGTCCCTTTGACATGCCTCCATCCTTTTACTTTTTGAGAAACCTCTCACTTCCTAGTACTGTGTTTGTTTGCTTTGGGGGAGGATTTTTCTTTTCTTTTCTTTTTTTTTTTTTTTTTTTTTGGAGAAGCAATTATGGTTCTCTGGGGGTTTTTTTTCCTCCCCCTTCTTTTTGTCTCAAAGGATTCTAAAATTTGCCCTTAACTTCCCCTTTCTCAGCCCTTTTGCCTTCTTCACCCAGAGGGTATGCTTTTGAAAGACTGCCACTTCATATCATGCATAATTTTAAGACCCTCTCTATGGCCAGTGCTCTAATCTAACAGGACACTTTTTATTATTTTTTTATTTCAAACGAACTTTCTCTTTCAGAGGTTGCTTTCAGGCCATTTCAAGTGCACCTGCAGCTCTCTCCTTCTCTCTCCCACTCTGTTTTTCTGCCCTTACTGTGGCTGCCCTTACTTGCCCCAAACTTGTGCCAGAACCATAAGCACTCACTCACTGAGATTTGGTGCTTTTTCATTTTTATTAACAATTCATTTGAAATTCGGTACCTTTTACCCTTTACTTATACTGAAAGCATGACATGATGTGTTCTGGTTGTCCTATACTGGTTTTTGGAGGGTATCAGGCTACAGATGTAAGCACTTGCCATATCCCTAGTTTACCATCAAGAGTGATGTGGAATGCTAATGCCTGCATCAGTGTAAAGAAGTTTCCTTTAAATGCAAAAGAAACGAAAGAGACCATAGCAAAAATCAACAAAGCAAAAGCTGGTTCTTTGAAGGGATAAATAAAACTGACAGACCATTAGCCAGACTCATCAAGAAACAAAGAGAAAAAAATCAAATCAATAAAATTAGAAATGAAAGTGGAGAGATCACGACAGACAACACAGAAATACAAAGAATCATAAGAGACTACTATCAGCGATTATATGCCAATAAAATGGACAATTTGGAAGAAATGGACAAATTCTTAGAAAAGTACAACTTTCCAAAACTGAACCAGGAAGAAATAGAAAATCTTAACAGAACCATCACAAGCATGGAAATTGAAACTGTAATCAGAAATCTTCCAGCAAACAAAAGCCCAGGTCCAGAAGTTTCATTTATTCCTAGTTTCTTAGGGTTTTTCTTTAAAGTCAGTATTTCTTCTTACCAAATGCTTTTCCACATTTAGTGAGATGATAAGTAAGATAATCAATTGACATGTCTTGATAAGTTCTTTAAGATAGTGATTATATCAATGGATTTTTTTAAGTAGATCCTTCTTCCATTACAGTAACATGTTGATCATATTATATCCCCTGCTAAATTACATTTGCAAAGAATTCATTTCACTTTTTGGACCCATGCAAAACAAAATATTAGCTTCCTCAAATAAGTGGAGTATCATGCTCTATTTTCCTCTGTTCTAGAACATGAGGACTAGCTCTCTCCTGAAATTTTGAAAGACTTCACTCATTAAGTTTCCTTCGCCTTAAGAAGATACTATACAGTGTAGATGTTTTCTATGGTTTTAGACCTTAAGTTTCCTGCTTAAAATCTACTTTTCTACTTTTTATCCAATTTTAATATTTCATATTTTTAATGTTAATTTATTTAATGTTCAAATATGTTGGTAATATGTACACATATTTCTGCTGCTTTAATGTTTGTTGTATCTGTAATGATGCCCCTTCACTTCTTATTGCTGTTATATTAATGTCTTCTGTTTTCTAGATTTAAAAAAAAAAACTAATGAAAGAAACTTGTTATTGAACTACTCTCATGAGTTTGTTTTTGCCTTTGTTTTCTATTTTGTCTTTGCCTTCTATTTGTGTCCTTTTCTTTGTTAGTCTTTATAGTTTTCTCTAATTTGTCCTTTTTCTAACTTCTTACACTAAACACTCAGTTCCATTAATTTCTATTTTCTCATTTTCTAATAGATGCATCTAAAGCTACACATTTTTTTTTACCATTTTGACTGTATCTCAAAGCACAAATTTTTATAAGTACTGCTTTTAGTGTTGTTCATTTTAAACTACTTTATCATTTCATTCTTATAATCTCAATAAGCCAAAATTATTTGAAAAGGTTTCTGTAAAGATTTTTGAGGTAGAAAATAATTTTTGTTGAGAATGTCTACTTGAATTGTGTTATAGACTGTGAATACAGATTGTATGATTTTATTCCCCTTTTTACATAAGTCTGGGTTTCTTTCATGGCCTAACACGTGGCCTGTTTGATAACATTTTACACAAGGATATATATACATGGTCACCAAAACTGCTTCCTTTTCTTTCTATACATATTGCATTTCCCAGCTTCCCATCCTAGCAGATATGGCCGAAGAATGAGGGAAGAAGTAAACTGTCCACTTCCAAGACTTTTCCACTTTTGATTCATGGGCTTCTTTTTTCTTAAGACTTCAGCTGATAAACACAATGACTTTACAAGTCAAAAGGGACAAAATCACAAGACAGGAGTCACACCTACATCACACCTTAGAGAAGAGCCATCAATTCACCATAAACACTCATTTTAAATTTTACATGAAAAATAAATAAAATTCTGTTATGTGAAACCATTGAGAGTTTGGGGTTCATCTGTTAGGCAGCTAGTATTACCTATACATTGACTAAAAAGGCCTCTTTATTATTTCTAAGGATTGAGGTTGGAGTTGGCTAGAGCATTATCAGTTTGATCAAATCTCCCAATATCTCCCCCCCATGAGTCTTTATATTTAGAACCTATTAGTTTCCTCCTTGTCATCTGATGTGTACCATTTCTTGTCAGTCTCTTCTGATGCATTATGCCTAACACTTGGTCCTCAGGAATTCATCCCCTAAAGGTGAAGGATATTCTATGTTTTAATACTAATCTATAGCCAATATCCAGTTCACTGCCTCATACCTAGTAGATGTTAAACATTTCCTTAATGGATGGATAAAGGGAGAATGACTGCTAGATAAAGTCCTTTATGAAAGAAATCTGTGTTACTTCTCTGGAGGCTCCTAGGAAGCCCAATTGACACATTTGTCTTTAAGGGTATGCAAGAATAATCAACTCTTAGAGGCTTAGGGGATGTCTATAGTGGGAATAGAAAGAATCCCAAGCAGATTGTTAAAATGGTCATTTAAATGCACAGTGAATTTTCACCATTTTGAATATCTGCCTTTGCCACATTTCTTCCCCACAGAAAGGCGGGAGACATAGACAAGAGTGCCATCTTTTCCAAACCTTAATTTTCAAAAATAGAACAGAGACTAAGAACCAGAGACCATGTGCAAATATATCACCTACTCCCCAAAATTAAGTGAAGCAAGACTAGTCTTCAAGCACTTAAGCAACCAATTCACAGATACCAAGGGCCTCTGCCATATGGTCTTTCCACCGTCTCCCTTCTACTCTAATGACAGCTATAGTGCAGGCACATCTACACTTCACTATCCTATCTTTCCATCTTCGTCCCCTGCTCCTGCTTTTCCCTCAATCTGAAATGTACCCCCATCCCCATCCCATTCTACATCTGCCTTCTGATTTCCCATCTGTCCTTCAAGGTCAAGGATGCTACCTACTCTAGAATTCCTACTCCAATTCTCCTAGCTGGAAATGCACCTCTCTCTTTTCCACCTTCTGAGATCAGTTACTTTATTATTTGGTTCAGATATGGGGTTGTCTATGCAAAGTGATCAGTATTTAATATGTGACAGTGTGGATGATATTAAAATTGGAGTCCTGTGTTACATAGTTCATCAGTTCAGTTCAGTTCAGTCACTCAGTCGTGTCCAACTCTTTGCAATGCCATGAATTGCAGCATGCCAGGCCTCCCTGTCCAACTCCTGGAGTTCACTCAAACTCACGTCCATCGAGTCCATGATGCCATCCAGCCATTTCATCCTCTGTTGTCCCCTTTTCCTCCTGCCCCCAATCCCTCCCAGCATCAGAGTCTTTTCCAGTGAGTGAACTCTTTGCATGAGGTGGCCAAAGTACTGGAGTTTCAGCTTTAGCATCATTCCTTCCAAAGAAATCCCAGGGCTGATCTCCTTCAGAATGGACTGGTTGGATCTCCTTACAGTCCAAGGGACTCTCAAGAGTCTTCTACACCACAGTTCAAAAGCATCAATTCTTCAGCGCTCAGCTTTCTTCACAGTCCAAATCTCACATCCATACACGACTACTGGAAAAACCATAGCCTCGACTAGACGGATCTTTTTGGCCAAGTAATGTCTCTGCTTTTGAATATGCTATCTAAGTTGGTCATAACTTTCCTTACAAGGAGTAAGTGTCTTCTAATTTCATGGCTGCAGTCACCATCTGCAGAGATTTTGGAGTCCAATAAAATAAAGTCTGACACTGTTTCCACTGTTTCCCCATCTATTTCCCATGAAGTGATGGGACCAGATGCCATGATCTTCGTTTTCTGAATGTTGAGCTTTAAGCCAACATTTTCACTCTCCTCTTTCACTTTCATCAAGAGGCTCTTTAGTTCCTCTTCACTATCTGCCATAAGGGTGGTGTCATCTGCATATCTGAGGTTATTGATATTTCTCCCAGCAATCTTGATTCCAGCTTGTACTTCTTCCAGTCCAGTGTTTCTCATGATGTACTCTGCATAGAAGTTAAATAAACAGGGTGACAATATACAGCCTTGATGTACTCCTTTTCCTATTTTGAACCAGTCTGTTGTTCTACGTCCAGTTCTAACTGTTGCGTCCTGACCTGCATACAGATTTCTCAAGAGGCAGGTCAGGTGGTCTGGTATTCCCATCTCTTTCAGAATTTTCCACAATTTATTGTGATCCACACAGTCAAAGGCTGTGGCATAGTCAATAAAGCAGAAATAGATGTTTTTCTGGAACCCTCTTGCTTTTTCGATGATCCAGCAGATGTTGGCAATTTGATCTCTGGTTCCTCTGCCTTTTCTAAAACAACAGTTCATAGGTTCAAAAGTTGTATTGAAGTTTTGCACCTCACTATATATATTTATAAATGTGTATAATGGTCATAAATATGTTACACAGAAACAAAACTTGAAACATCATCTAATTTAGAAAAAAAAATTCTAACCACATGTTTGGAGAAAATTTTTGAAAACTTGGTACAAGATAAAAAAATAACAAATAGCTAATGATCAAATAAGAAGCACATGGAAGGAGGATCGGTAGTAGCCTTTAAGGGAGATTTCCAAGCTAAGGGTGGTAAAATAAGCAGATAGCAATATAGTTGAAAGAATGTCTAAATTAAAAGCAGAGAACCATGTAAGGAAAGAGTGAGAGATAGGAGCTGTCAGCAGTACTACAGAAAAGTATGAATTCTTGGTATTAAGCCTGGGTGTAAGGAGCTGAGAGGAGTTAACTCTTGACTTCTTCCAGAACTGGAGCTGCATTTAGAGATGCTCTACAACTGGATCTTTTAGATACACTTAGATCAAAACTGACATTTACACCCTGAAGTGAAAGTCACTAAGTTGTGTCTGACTCTTTGCAACCCCTGGACTATACAGTCCATGGAATTCTCTAGGCCAGAAGACTGGAGTGGGTAGCTTTTCCCTTCTCCAGGGGATCTTCCCAACCCAGGGATCGAACCCAGGTCTCCCACATTGCAGACAGGTTCCTTACCAGCTGAGCCAGAAGGGAAGCCCAAGAATACTGTAGTGGGTAACCTATCCCTTCTCCAGCAGATCTTCTCGACCCAGGAATTGAAGCAGAGTCTCCTGCATTGCAGGTGGATTCTTTACCAACTGAGCTATCAAAGTATGTAAAGTGGATAACTTTTAGTAAAAAAAAAAAATGGATAAGGACCTACTGTATAGCACAGAGAACTCTACTCAATACTCTATAATGAGCTTTATGGGAAAAGATTCTACAAAAGAGTGGATATATTTATCTATAACTGATTCACATTGTATATCAGAAACTAACACAACATTGTAAATCAACTCTACTCCAATAAAAATTGGAATAAGGGAAAAGACAGAAAATAGATCAGTCAAATAAAAATTTTTTCTACTCTATTAAAAATCAAGATCATAAAGGTTTATGATCTTGCAGTGATCAAACACTAGAAAGAAGGGACAGGGGAGCATAATGTTGTTCTTAAAAAAAAAAAAAAAACTTTTTCTTTTGTGTTGGGGTATAACCAACGAACTGTGGAAGATTCTGAAAGAGATGGGAATACCAGACCACCTGACCTGCCTCTTGAGAAATCTGTATGCAGGTCAGGAAGCAACAGTTAGAACTGGACATGGAAAACAGATTGGTTTCAAATAGGAAAAGGAGTGTGTCAAGGCTGTACACTGTCACCTTGCTTGTTTAACTTATATGCAGAGTACATCATGAGAAACACTGGGCTGGGGGCTGGAAGAAGCACAAGCTGAAATCAAGATTGTTGGGAGAAATATCAATAACCTCAGATATGCAGATGACACTACGCTTATGGCAGAAAGTAAAGAAGAACTAAAGAGCTTCTTGATGAAAGTGAAAGAGGAGAGTGAAAATGTCAGCTTAAAACTCAACATTCAGAAAACTAAGATGATGGCATCTGGTCCCATCACTTCATGGAAAATAAATGGGGAAACAATGGAAATGGTGGCTGACTTTATTTTGGAGGGCTCCAAAATCACTGCAGATGGTGACTGCAGCCACAAAATTAGAAGATGCTTGCTCTTTGGAAGGAAAGTTATGACCAACCTAGACAGCATATTGAAAATCAGAGACATTACTTTGCCAACAAAGGTCCATCTAGTCAAGATTATGGTTTTTTCAGTAGTCATGTATGGATGTGAGAGTTGGACTATAAAGAAAGCTGAGTGCCAAAGAATTGTGGCATTGGAGAAGACTTTGAAAGTCCCTTGGACTTCAAGGATATCCAACCAGTCCATCCTAAAGGAAACCAGTCCTGGGTGTTCACTGGAAAGACTGATGCTGAAGCTGAAACTCTAATATTCTGGCTACCTGATGTGAAGAATTGACTCATTTGAAAAGATCCTGATGCTGGGAAAGATTGAAGGCAGGAGGAGAAGGGGACAACAGAGGATGAGATGTTTGGATAGCATCACTGACTCAATGGACATGAGTTTGAGTAAACTCTGGGAGTTGGTGATAGACAGGGAGTCCTGGCCTGCTCCAGTCCATGGGGTTGCCAAGAGTCAGACACAACTGAGCGAATGAACTGAACTGAACTGATAGCCAATTAACACTGTTGTGATAGTTTCAGGCGAACAGCAAGTGACTGCCATACACAAATATGTATCCATTCTCCCCCAAGCTCCCCTCCCATCCAGGCTACCACATAATACTGAACAGAGTTCCATGTTCCATGCATTGGTTATCTATTTTAAATATAATAGTGTGTATATGTCCATCCCAAATTCCTTTCCCCAGCAACCATAAGTTCATTCTCTAAGTCTGTGAGTCTCTTTCTGTTTTGTAAATAAATTTGTTTGTATCATTTCTCTTTAGATTCCACATATAAGGGATGTCATACAATATTTCTCCTTCTCTGATTTACTTCACTCAGTGTGAAAAATTTCTAGGTCCATCCACATTGCTACAAATGGCATGAATTAAATTCTTTTTTAAAGTGTGAACAAAGGACTCCTGAGACACATCACTACCTCTTTTCTTACATTGTCCACAAGGCCACAGTTGAGTAGTCTCAGCTAACCATCTGGGCAAAATCAGTCTAACTTGAATCAGAATGATAAAACTATCTTAATTAGAGTTGTTTGTGTGTCTGTTTTTCTTTCTTTGAGAAACTGTCTTTTCCATTGCTCTGTCCATCACGGTATTACATAGTGATGTCACTCAATGCATAGTCAGTTAATATTGGTCTCTGAGTCTTCAGATATTTCCAACATGACTTCTACAATCCCCTTAGCAACTCCTGAAAGACTTAAATTACAGAGCTATTAAATTTTAACACTGGAAGTAACAGTAGACATGTTCAAGGTCTGGGAAGACAAAAGGTGATTTTGTCATTATTTCCAAGTGTGACTGACTGCTCCTGACACCTTGGAGTCCTGCTCTGAGAAGAACTCTAAGGTCATTTCCTGGGGGAAAGTGCTACAGTTCATTAGGGATGCCTGCTAGGGAAATATTAGCTTGCAAGCTATTTGCCATCATTTGTATCTAGAATAATACCTCGCTCTACAGATACAAGAACTGAGTTTTAGAAAATAAGCAATTTGCTCAAAGTCCAGGAGCTACTTAGTGTCAAAGCCATGACAAGGTCTCCCATATCAGTACTGTACTTATTTCATTATACAATACTGGGGCTAAGTTTTTTGGTTGGAGGTTTTCCCCACCATAGACAATTCAGTTTTCTGGTAGCACTTGCTGCTGCTGCTGCTGCTGCTAAGTCTCTTCAGTCGTGTCCGACTCTGTGCGACCCCATAGATGGCAGCCCACCAGGCTCCCCCGTCCCTGGGATTCTCCAGGCAAGAACACTGGAGTGGGTTGCCATTTCCTTCTCCAATGCACGAAAGTGAAAATGAAGTTGCTCAGTCGTGTCCGACTCTTAGTGACCCCATGGACTTCAGTCCACTAGGCTCCCTCCATCCATGCGATTTTCCAGGCAAGAGTCCTGGAGTGGGGTGCCACTGCCTTCTCCGGTAGCACTTACTAAACTCCATTTAACTTTCAACAAAAGTAGCTGAAGGAACATTAACTATAAAACCTGACTTAAATAATGATTTGGGCATATTTTTATGCCCACACCCCTAAAAACAAAGCAACTTATTTTAGAAGGCAATTATAAAAGATGTTTACCTAGAAAGTGGTGTCATTCCTCTTCCCTGCCCATGAAAAAAACAATATTTATTAGTTATCCATGGCTGTGTAATTATGTAACCCAAAACACAGTGAATTAAAACAATTATTTATTAACCCTCATGTTTCCATGGGTCAAAAATGTCAGAGTGGCTTGGCTTGGCAGTTCAGTTTATTCTTAAGTAAGGTTGCAATCAAATAGTGGTTGAAACTGGGGTCAGCCGAAAGTTGGGGTTATCTACGCAGAGATGTGAACAGCTGGAGACTGGAACACCTGGGCTCCCCAGGCATCTTCCCTGCCTCTGTGTGGTCTCTCCACGTGACTTCTGTAGCCTGGTGGCTTTCGGTTAGCCAAAACTCTTATGTATCAGCTCAAGGATCAGAGAGCTTACTGGAAGTTATTCTACCTTAATAATTCAAGCTTAGGAATCCCACAGTGTTACTTCCAGCACACTCTATTGGTCAGGGCAATTACAAAGTCCACCCAGACCCCACCTCTTAAATGAGGAATGTCAGTGTTACATTGTCAGAAGACAGTATGGGATGGGATATAATATAAATCTGCCATGAAGGGTTAGTAAGCGAAGGCATTTCGAGGAAGAACTCAAAGGCAACCATACCATCATATTCTGGGAATCAAGATAATATTATCAATCATCCCAGTTTAGAGTTGCCACAGGGCATCTAGTTAAATTTAAACTTCAAAAAAAAATGAGTAATTTTTAGCGTCAACCATGCCCCATGCAATATTCAGGACATACTTAATCCCCAATTAATTAACACTGTGGTAGATATTCCGCATTTTTATTTGCTAAGTATGGCAACGCGCTCCCAGAGTAACTCAGATAGTCAGGGAGCTGATGTCTTCATCTGCTGTCCGGCTTGGGAGTGAGACGATCTTCGTGTCACCGCGTCATCAGTGCTTTCTCAGTTTGACCAGGTGTAGTGACCAAAGCGCCATCTGTGAAGCTGCTTTCATCTCCAGAACAGAGCACTGACTTCCATGTTTCAAGACTAGTGTGAATTTGGGATCACTGTCTTTTTAGCTCTCTGATTTCCCAGAGTTTTCTTTTTCAATATTTCAGCTGTGCAGAAGCTGATCTCCTGGCACTGGTTTTGTTTCCTGACAGGCAACATTAATTCATTTTCACATTCACACTGAAATCACTTCTCTCCCTGTCTAACAACAACAATAATGGTGAAAGCCCATTTGGAAAACAGCTTGATGGAACAGCTGCTTCAGACTCATTAAGAGTCTAACACTTTCTCTAATCTGAGGGACGGGATGCCCACAACAGCAAGTACATTGTGGTTCAGGTATCCAGTAAACACTGCATTTCTTTTTCTGATTTACTTTTCCACTCATGCAATTAATAGAAATACAGTTCAACTGTTATACTACCTTCGGTGACTTGCTGAAATTTCCTCCACTAATCTCCAGGCCTATCCAACTGGGATGTCTTGCAATGTCTCCCCCACTATTCCATAAATTCCAAAGCTGTCTCACATTTCCAGTGTCATTCAAAGACAGGCTTAAATGTTCCCCTTTGAAAAATATTATTAGCTCTTGTGCAATCCACTCTGGATTCCCAAATTAAGATCTGAGACTTAAGATATTCATTAACTAACAACAAATCTGGCATTATGTTCTTTCTCTGCTATATACAAGATACGATGACTCACATGAGTTTCATGTTGCCATGAGAACTATCAGAGTGATGTACCAAGGAAAAGGGCCTTGGTAGCAAGGTAACATTAAGCTCCTCCTTTGAATTCATAAGTAAATACAGCTCTCCTCTATCATGGTACAATAAAGTATGTAGTAGATACTGCTGATGTCAAATCTAACAGTCATTGTCTTTTTTCCTTAATAACAGAACCTCAATTTTATACAACTATCCACTCCTTCCCACGATGTCCCTTAAAGGAGAGTTGGGGGACTCAAAGATCCAGCACTGAGACCAATAGTGATATACCCTCATGTACACTAAACTCAGCTTCTGATTAATCTAAGTCTAAGCCACTATTAATGATCCAGAGGTGGGCAGCTGGACATGGAAAGGCAAAGAGTTAGTCCTAGTAATACGGAAGGCCACTCTGAGGTCATGTCAGAACGAGTCTTGGATTAAGCCAACAATATAACTGTGGTTTGGAGAAGACTCTTGAGAGTCCCTTGGACTGCAAAGAGATCCAACCAGTCCATCCTAAAGTAAATCAGTCCTGAATATTCATTGGAAGGACTGAAGCTGAAACTCCAATACTTTGGTCACCTGATGCAAAGAATCAACTCATTGGTAAAGACCCTGATGATGGGAAAGATTGAAGGTGAGAGGAGAAGGCGACGAAAGAGGATGAGATGGTTGGATGGCACCACCGACGTGATGGACATGAGTTTGAGTACATTCTGGGAGTTGGTGATGGACAGGGAGGCCTGGCGTGCTGCAGGCCATGGGGTTGCAAAAGTCAGACACGACAGAGCAACTGAACTGACTGACTGATGGAGAGACAGAAGAACCTGGGATCTTAGTGGCATTACAGAGCCTCTGCTTTGTACTATACCTGAAGCAAATATATGAGAGAATACATTTTCTTATTGATTAATCATTTTGAGCCAGGATTTTCTGATTCTAGCAGTCAAAAGCTTCTCACTCATAGTAGATACAGAATGCAGGATTCAGCCATAAAGAAAACAGCGTTTTCAATCTTTCTCCCAAGAGCAGTTCTCTAATTCTCTTTTGCAACAGGGACCTAATCCACAGCAGCCTAGAATGCTGCAGTCAGTTTCAGTTATGGTTTACTATTGTAGAGGAAATTCTGAGGTATAAACAGCAAACAACACGTTAATAACGCCCCACCATGTCATGTGACACAACAAAGTGTCATCCAGTAAATTATCTCACTCTCTTGGGCTTACATTTACTTGTATTACTAGTCTCTACTTGGCACCACCATCTTTTCAGGATTCTGCTATTGCAAGTGTCAGAAATTCAAAGTAAAAACATGAAACATATTGGCTAACATAACTGAGAAATACAGAGATTAAATCTTAACTTTGGTTACAGCTAAATTCAAAGTTTCTAATGATGTTGTCAGGATTTTGTCCATCTTTTCATTTCTTTCCATTCAATTTTCCATTCAGCTGAATACTTTCAGTCAGGCCTTACTCACATAGTAACAACAATGACCACTTCCCCCAGCAAATCTAATTTTATGTATTTCTTATGTCTGATACAGAGACCACACTTTCTCCATCAATATCTGTACAAATCTCTTTAAAAAGCATCTGATTGTTTCTTTGGTCATGTTCTTTCCCCAAGTAACAGAGGTCCTATGAACTATACTGTGGACCTCAAAATTCATATGTTTAAGTCCAAACCTGCAATGTGATTATATTTGGAGATAGGTTCTAACAGAAGGTGATCAAAGTTAAATGAGGCCATTCAGTGATGGAACACCAATCTTAGAGGGCCAATACCTGTCAAAGATGAGGAAGAAAAACCAGGATGCTTCTCTCTCCACTCACAAACCAAAGAAAGGACATATGAACAGATGGTGATCACCTATAAGCCAGGAGAAGAGGTATCACAATAAACTTACCTTATTGGAGCGCAGGCGGCTGCAATGCGGCGCAGAGTGTGCCAGAGAGGAGCTACGATGCGTCCGAGGTCAGGGGCGGCAGCCGAGAGTGCCAGGCTGCGACAGCACAGGAGCAGCCGAGAGGAGCTACCCCCGCCCAAGGCCAGGGGTGGCGGCCGGGAGGAGCAACCCCACGTCCAAGGAGCAGTGGCTGCGCGGGCGCCGAGAGGGCCTAGAGGAGCTATTCCACGTTCAAGGTCAGGAGGGGCAGCGGTGAGGAGATAGCCCTCGTCCAAGGTAAGGAGCAGCGGCTGCGGTTTGCTGGAGCTGCCATGAAGAGATATCCCACGTTCAAGGTAAGAGAACCCAAGTAAGACGGTAGGTATTGCAAGAGGGCATCAGATGGCAGACACACTGAAACCATAATCACAGGAAACTAGTCAATCTAATCACACTAGGACCACAGCCTTGTCTAACTCAATGAAACTAAGCCATGCCTGCAGGGCAACCCAAGACAGGCGGGCATGGTGGAGAGGTCTGACAGAATGTGGTCCACTGGAGAATTGATGCTTTTGAACTGTGGTGTTGGAGAAGACTCTTGAGAGTCCCTTGGACTGCAAGGAGATCCAACCAGTCCATTCTGAAGGAGATCAGCCCTGGAATTTCTTGGGGAGAATGATGCTAAAGCTGAAACTCCAGTACTTTGGCCACCTCATGTGAAGAGTTGACTCATTGGAAAAGACTCTGATGCTGGGAGGGATTGGGGGCAGGAGGAGAAGGGGACAACAAAGGATGAGATGGCTGGATGGCATCACTGACTCAGTGGACGTGAGTCTGAGTGAACTCTGGGGGTTGGTGATGGACAGGGAGGCCTGGCGTGCTGCGATTCATGGCGTTGCAAAGAGTCGGACACGACTGAGTGACTGAACTGAACTGATTGGCACTCTGATCTTGGATGTCCCAGCCTCCAGAACTATTAGAAATAAATGTTTAAGCTACCCAGCCTGTTGTATTTTTATGACAGCTCAAAATTCTATTACAAGTAGTGAGAAAAATGAAGCAATTAAAAAAAAAGAGTTACATTTAAGTAAGAGTTGATATGCTATACAGAATTTTTCTAAAAATATAGAGACTGCATTTCCTAGAGACCATGTTAAATAGCCTGGAGTCTATTTAGCTCTTTTTCTTTCACCAGAACTTCAGAAGTCACATATTTGGATGTCATAGCTGCAAGGTGGACGCAGACTGTTTGCCTGATGTCCTCTTTGTAGTAGTTTCCCAGTCCACATGAGCCTGAGCTGTAAGCAAGAAAACACCTTTAGACAACAGGCATTTCAGGATTTATTTACCACAGTACAGCTGAGCTTAGCCTAACTAATACATCAAGATGGAACTAAACTACTAGACAACAGTAATGTATAAGGAGGGAAGTTAATTCTAAAGCCTGTGCTTTGTTTGGGAAAACAGTAGCTATACTGACTATCTATGCATATTTAAGACAAATATGATATGAATATCATTTCAAAGAATTACAGGGAAAATGGAAAATAAAGAGAACTCAATCAGTTACACTTAAATATTTAAGGTGAAATAGCATGATATCTGTGATAGTGTTTAAAATTCTAAAAAATGAGAAGGGTTAAATAAATTATATGCGGCAAAACTGATAATTTCCAAATGTATGTGAGAATATATAGGAATTTATCATACTATGTTCTTACTTTTATATATACTAGACTTTTTTAGATAACAAGTTTTTCCTTAAAGGCCAGAAAAATGGTGGAGCTGGCCTGGGAACAGAAAACACTGGGGATGACAGAATGACAAAAGAAGGGAGTCAGGTAACTTGATGAAATCATCAAGCTGCTAATTCAACAAATAAGCAGCCTTAATATGTTCAAACATGTCCTTGAAAAGGAGATACCAAACAGGATTAAATGTGAAAGATCTTATTAAGGAAAGGGGAGGAGGTGTGAAAGGCCAGGAGAGCCATCCAATTGCAATACGTCTGACTCTTGAGGGAAGAAGATTTGGATGGAAGTGTGCAAGGCAGTCTGGGGATCCACAAGCCAAAGCCAGCTATCAGAGGATTCCAGTGTCTCCCAGAGTCGGGTTGCCTGAGCCTCAACGCCACACTAAGTCACTGGTGGGGAGCAGCCTGTGGGAAGCATGGCTTCCATGAACATGAAGCAATGATTCTCAGAGACCAGCAGCTAAGTTTCTTGATTGATCACACTCTCTGTAGTTAGAAGTCTGCAAGGTACACTCTAATGGCTCTCATTCTTTATTTCTCTACCTCTCTTTTCTGGGGACATTTTTCTATATAAAGTAGTAAGACTCCTAACTATTTAAGCCAAAGGTATCCTGATTTGCTACAAATAAAGTATTCATAGCCACCATATAATGATAAAACGAGCAGGTCACAAGAAGATTATCATAATTTTAAACTTGCATTTGCCTAACTGCATGACATCTAAATATACAAAGGAATTGCTGCCAGATGTAGGTGACATTAATGAATTCACATTGAGAGTTCAATGTTTTAACATCTCTTTCAGTGATTTACAGTTTAATTAAACATAAGATTAGTAAAAATATAGGAGAATTAAACATCATAATTAACAAACTCAAAGCAATCAAAAAGATTCATTTATTTTATTTGCACAGAAAAGACAAAAAATAAGGGTTTAGTAGCAAGAATCAATGAATAGCACATAATCAATGTGCATTTTTGGTACAAGTATTTGGTGCAATAGGTAGGGGAAAGACTACTCTTCCACTCTGCTTATTAAATGTAATTTATTCAGTCTTCTTTTTTAATTATTATTTTTTAATTTTTTTAAAATTTTAATTGGAGGCTAATTACTTTACAATATTGTATTGGTTTTGCCATACATCAACATGAATCTGCCACGAGTGTTCACATGTTCCCCATCCTGAACCCCCCTCCCACCTCCCTCCGCATTCCACCCCTCAGGGTCGTCCCAGTGCACTGGCCCTGAGCACAGTGTCTCATGCATCGAACCTGGACTGGTGATCTGTTTCACATATGATCATATACGTGTTTCCATGCTGTTCTTTCAAATCATCCCATCCCTCGCCTTCTCCCACAGAGTCCAAAGTCTGTTCTTTACATATGTGTCTCTTTTGCTGTCTCACATATAGGGTCATCATTACCATCTTTCTAAATTCCATATATATGTGTCAGGATACTGTATTGCTGTTTTTCTTTCTGGCTTACTTCACTCTGTATAATAGGCTCCAGTTTCATCCACCTCATTAGAACTGATTCAAACACATTCTTTTTAATAGCTGAGTAATTGTTCATTGTGTATATGTGCTTTCTTATCCATTCATCTGCTGATGGACATCTAGGTTGCTTCCATGTCCTGGCTATTGTAATCAGTACTGCAATGAACATTGGGGTACATGTGTCTCTTTCAATTCTGGTTTCCTCAGTGTGTATGCCCAGCAGTGGGATTGCTAGGTCCTATGGCAGTTCTGTTTCAAGTTTTTTAAGGAATCGCCACCCTGTTCTCCATAGTGGCTGTACTAGTTTGCATTCCCACCAACAGTATAAGAGGATTCCCTTTTCTCCACACCCTCTCCAGCATTTATTCTTTGTAGACTTTTGATAGCACCCATTCTGACGGGCATGACATGGTACCTCATTGTGGTTTTGATTTGCATTACTCTGATAATGAGTGATGTTGAGAATCTTTTCATGTGTTTCTTAGCCATCTGTATGTCTTCCATGGAGAAATGTCTATTTAGATGTTTGGCCCATTTTTTTATTGGGTCACTTATTTTCTGGAATTGAGCAGCAGGAGTTGCTTGTATATTTTTGAGATTAATTCTTTGTCAGTTGCTTCATTTGCTATTATTTTCTCCCATTCCTAAGGCTGTCTTTTCACCTTGCTTATAGTTTCCTTCATTGTGCAAAAGCTTTTAAGTTTAATTAGGTCCCCTTTTTTTTGTTTTTATTTCCATTACTCTGGGAGGGGGTCATAGAGGATCCTGCTGTGATTTACATCAGAGAGTGTTTTACCTATGTTCTCCTCTAGGAGTTTTATAGTTTCTGGTCTTATGTTTAGATCTTTAATCCATTTTGAGTCTACTTTTGTGTATGGTGTTAGAAAGTGTTCTAGTTTCATTCTTTTACAAGTGGTGGACCCGTTTTCCCAGCACCAATTGTTAAAGAGATTGTCTTTTCTCTATTGTATATTCTTGCCTCCTTTGTCAAAGATAAGGTGTCCATTGGTGCATGAATTTATCTCTGGGCTTTCTATTTTGTTCCATTGATCTATGTTTCTGTCTTTGTGCCAGTACAATACTGTCTTAATGACTGTACCTTTGTAGTATAGGCCGAAGTCAGGCAGGTTGACTCCTCCAGTTCCAGTCTTCTTTCTCAAGATTGCTCTGGCTAATAGAGGTTTTTTGTATTTCCATACAAACTGTGAAATTATTTGTTCTAGTTCTCTGAAAATCACTGTTGGTAGCTTGATAGGGATTGCATTGAATCTATAGATGCTTTGGATAGTATACTCATTTTCACTATATTGATTCTTCTGATCCATGAACATGGTATATTTCTCCATCTATTTGTGTCATCTTTGATTTCTTTCATCAGTGTTTTATAGTTTCTATATATAGGGTTTTTGTTTCTTTAGGTAGATTTATTCCTAAGTATTTTATTCTTTTTGTTGCAATGGTGAGTGGAATTCTTTAATCTCTTTTTCTGTTTTCTCATTGTTAGTGTATAGGAATGCAAGGAATTTCTGTTTGTTAATTTTATATCCTGCAACTTTACTATATTCATTGATTAGCTATAGTAATTTTCTGGTGGAGTCTTTAGGGTTTTCTATGTAGAGGATCATGTCATCGAAAACAGTGAGAGTTTTACTTCTTTTCCAACCTTTATTTCTTTTATTTCTTTTTCTTCTCTGATTGCTGCAGCTAAAACTTCCAGAACTATGTTGAATAGTAGTGGTGAAAGTGGGCACCCTTGTCTTGTTCCTGACTTTAGGGAAATGCTTTCAATTTTTCATCATTGAGGATAATGTTTGCTGTGGGTTGATCATATATGGCTTTTGTTATACTGAGGTATGTTCCTTCTATGCCTGCTTTGTGGAGGGTTTTCATCATAAATGGATGCTGAATTTTGTCAAAGGCTTTCTCTGCATCTACTGAGACAATAATATGGTTTTTATCTTTCAATTTGTTAATCTGGTGTGTCACATTGATTGATTTGTGGATACTGAAGAATCCTTTTATCCCTGGGAAGAAGCCCACTTGTTCATGATGTATGATCTTTTTAATATGTTGTTGGATTCTGTTTGCTAGGACTTTGTTAAGATTTTGCATCTATGTTCATCAGTGATATTGGCCTGTAGCTTCCTTTTTAGTGTGGCATCTTTGTCTGGTTTTGATATTAGGGTGATGATGGCCTCATAAAATGAGTTTGGAAGTTTACATTCCTGTGTAATTTTCTGGAAGAGTTTGAGTGGGATAGGTGTTAGCTTTTCTCTAAATTTTTGGTAGAATTCAGCTGTGAAGCAGTCTGGTCCTGGGATTTTGTTTGTTGGAAGATTTCTGATTACAGTTTAGATTTCTGTGCTTGTGATGGTCTGTTAAGATTTTCTATTTCTTCCTGGTTCAGTTTTGGAAAGTTATACTTTTCTAAAAAGTTGTCCATTTCTTCCAAGTTGTCAATTTTATGGGCATATAGTTGCTGATAGTAGTCTCTTATGATCCTTTGTATTTCTGTGTTGTCTGTTGTGATTTCTCCATTTTCATTTCTAATTTTGTTCATTTGATTCTTCTTCCTTTTCTTCTTGATGAGTTTGGCTAATGGTTTGCCTATTTTATTTATCTTTTCAAAGAACCAGCTTTTAGCTTTGCTGATTTTTCCTAAGGTCTGCTTTGTTTCTTTTTCATTTATTTTTGGCCTAATTGTTATGATTACTTTCCTTCTACTAACCCTGGGATATTCATTTATTCTTTTTCTAGTTGCTTTAGGTGTAAAGTTAAGTTATTTGATTTTTCTCCTGTTTCTTGAGGTAGGCATATATTGCTATGAACCTTCTCCTATCACTGCTTTTACTGAATCCCATAGATTTTGGGTTGTTGTGTTTTCATTTTCATTAGTTTCTATGCATATTTTAATTTTTTAAATTTCTTCAGATTTGTTGGTTATTCAGAAATGCATTGTGTAGCCTTTGTAGATGTTTGTATTTTTAATAGTTTTTTTCTCTGTTCAGTTCATTTACTCAGCCATGTCCGACTCTTTGCAAACCCCTGAATCGCAGCACGCCAGGCCTCCCTGTCCATCACCAACTCCCAGAGTTTACTCAAGCTCATGTCCATATGAGTTGGTGATGCCATCCAGCCATCTCATCCTCTGTCATCCCCTTCTTCTCCTACTGCTAATCCCTTCCATCATCAGGGTCTTTTCCAATGAGTCAACTCTTTGCATGAGGTGGCCAAAGTATTGGAGTTTCAGCTGTATCATCAGTCTTTGAGAACCCCATGATCAGTATGAAAAGCCAAAATGATAGGATACTGAAGAGGGATGCCCCAGGTCGATAAGTGCCCAATATGCTACTGGAGATCAGTGGATAAATAATTCCAGAAAGAATGAAGGGATGGGGCAAAAGCAAAAACAATACTCAGTTGTGGATGTGACTGATGATAGAAGCAAGATCTGATGCTGTAAAGAGCAAATTTGCACAGAAACCTGGAATGTTAGGTCCATGAATCAAGGCAAATTGAAAGTGGTCAAATAGGAGATGGCAAGACTGAACATCGACATTCTAGGAATCAGCAAACTAAAATGGACTGGAATGGTTGAATTTAACTCAGATGACCGTTACATCTACTACTGTGAGCAGGAATCCCTTAGAAGAAATGGAGTAGCCATCATGGTCAACAAAAGAGTTCAAAATGCAGTACTTAGATGCAATCTCAAAAATGACAGAATGGTCTCTGTTCGTTTCCAAGGCAAACCATTCAATATCACGGTAATCCAATCCTATGCCCCAACTAGTAATGCTGAAAAAGTTGAAGTTGAATGGCTCTATGAAGACCTACAAGACCTTTTAGAACTAACACTCAAAAAGATGTCCTTTTCATCATAGGGAACTAGAATGCAAAAGCAGGAGGTCAAGAAACACCTGGAGTAACAGGCAAATTTGGCCTTGGAGTACAGAATGAAGCAGGGCAAAGACTAATAGAGTTTTGCCAAAAGAACGCACTGGTCATAGCAAACACCCTCTTCCAACAACACAAGAGAATACTCAACACATGCACATCACCAGATAGTCAACCCCAAAATCAGATTGATTATATTCTTTGCAGCCAAAGATGGAGAAGCTCTATACAGTCAGCAAAAACAAGACTGGGAGCTGACTGTGGCTCAGATCATGAACTCCTTATTGATAAATTCAGACTGAAATTGAAGAAAGTAGGGAAAACCACTAGACCATTCAGGTATGAGCTAAATCAAATCCCTTATAATTATACAGTGGAAGTGAGAAATAGATTTAAGGGATCATATCTGATAGACAGAGTACCTGATGATGAACTATGGACAGAGGTTCATGATATTGTACAGAAGAAAGTGATAAAGACCATCCCCAGGAAAAATAAATGCAAAAAAGCAAAATGGCTGTCTGAGGAGGCCTTAAAAATAGCTTTAAAAGAAGAGAAGCAAAAGCAAAGGAGAAAAGGAAAGATATAAGCATCTGAATGCAGAGTTCCAAAGAATAGCAAGGAGAGATAACAAAGCCTTCCTCAGAATCAATGCAAAGAAACAGAGGCAAACAACTGAATGGGAAAGACTAGAGACCTCTTCAAGAAAATTAGAGATACCAAGGGAACATTTCATGCAAAGATGGGCTCCATAAAGGACAGAAAAGATATGGACCTAACAGAAGCAGAAGCTATTAAGAAGAGGTGGCAAGAATACACAGAAGAACTGTACAAAAAGATCATCATGACTGAGATAATTACGATAGTGTGATCCCTCACCTAGAGCCAGACATGCTGGAATGTGAAGTCAAGTGGCCCTTAGAAAGCATCACTACAAACAAAGCTAGTGGAGGTGATGGAATTCCAGTGGAGCTATTTCAAATCCTGAAAGATGATGCTGTGAAAGGGCTGCACTCAATATGCCAGCAAATTTGGAAAACTCACCGGTGGCCACAGGACTGGAAAAGGTCAGTTTTCATTCCAATTCCAAAGAAAGGCAATGCCAAAGAATGCTCAAACTACTGCACAATTGCACTCATCTCACACGCTAGTAAAGTAATCCTCAAAATTCTCCAAGCCAAGGTTCAGCAATACGTGAACCGTGAACTTCCAGATGTTCAAGCTGGTTTTAGAAAAGGCAGAGGAACCAGAGATCAAATTGCCAACATCTGCTGGATCATTGAAAAAGCAAGAGAGTTCCAGAAAAACATTTATTTCTGCTTTATTGACTATGCCACAGCCTTTGACTATGTGTATCACAATAAACTATGAAAATTCTGAGAGATATGGGAATACCAGACCACCTGACCTGCCTCTTGACAAATCTGTATGCAGGTCAGGAAGCAACAGTTAGAACTGGACATGGAGCAACAGACTGGTTCCAAATAGGAAAAGGAGTACATCAAGGCTGTATATTGTCATCCTGCTTATTTAACTTCTATGCAGAGTACATCATGAGAAATACTGAACTGGAAGAAGCACAAGCTGGAATCAAGATTGCTGGGAGAAATATCAATAACCTCAGATATGCAGATTACACCACCTTTATGGCAGAAAGTGAAGAGAAACTAAAAAGCCTCTTGATGAAAGTGAAAGAGGAGAGTAAAAATGTTAGCCTAAAGCTCAACATTCAGAAAACTAAGATCGTGGACTCTGGTCCCATCGCTTCATGGGAAATAGATTGGTAAACAGTCAAAACAGTGACACCCCTCATCCAAGGTAAGGAGTAGTGGCTGCGCTTTTCTGGAGCAGCCGTGAAGAGACACCCCATGACCAAGGTAAGAGAAACCCAGGTAAGATGGTAGGTGTTGCGAGAGGGCATCAGAGGGCAGACACACTGAAAGCATAATCACGGAAAACTAGCCAATCTGATCACATAGACCACAGCCTTGTCTAACTCAATGAAACTAAGCCATGCAGTGTGGGGCCACCAAGACGTATGGCCATGGTGGAGTGGTCTGACAGAATGTGGTCCACTGGAGAAGGGAATGGCAAACCACTTTAGTATCTTGCCTTGAGGACCCCATGTACCCTTGTAGTTGACATCTAATCTTACCGCATTGTGATCAGAAACGAAGCTTAAGATGATTTCAATTTTTTTGAATTTACCAAGGCTAGATTTATGGCCCAGGATGTGATCTATCCTGGAGAAACTTCCATGTGCACTTGAGGAAAAGGTGAAATGTATTGTTTTAGGGTGAAATGTCCTATAGTATCAATTAGGTCTAACTGGTCTATTGTATCATATCTATCTGTAGGTGTGAATGGGATATTAAGTTTCCCACTATTATTGTGTTACTGTTAATTTCCCCTTTCATACTTGTTAGCATTTGCCTTACATATTGTGGTGCTCCTTTGTTGGGTGCATATATTTATAATTGTTGTATCTTCTTGGATTGATCCTTTGATCATTATGCAGTATCCTCTTTGTCTCTTTTCATGGCCTTTATTTCAAAGGCTATTTCATCTGATATGAGTATTGTTACTCCTGCTTTCTTTTGGTCTCCATTTGCATGAAATATCTTTTTCCAGCCCTTCAGTTTGTCTGTATGTGTCCCTAGGTTTGAAGTTGGTCTCTTGTAGACAGCATATGTAAGGGTCTTGTTTTTGTATCCATTCAGCCAGTTTTTGTCTTTTGGTTGGGGCATTCAACTCACTTACATTTAAGGTAATTATTGATAAGTATGATCCCATTACCCTTTACTTTGTTATTTTGGGTTTGAGTTTATAAATCTTTTCTGTGTTTCCTGTCTAGAAAAGATCCTTTAGCATTTGTTACAGAGCTGGTTTGCTGATGCTGAATTCTCACAGACCACCTGACCTGCCTCTTGACAAACCTGTATGGTCAGGAAGCAACAGTTAGAACTGGACATAGAAAAACAGGCTGGTTCCAAATAGGAAAAGGAGTATGTCAAGGCTGTATATTGTCACCATGCTTATTTAACTTATATGCAGAGTACATCATGAGAAATGCTGGGCTGGAGGAAGCACAGGCTGGAATCAAGATTGCTGGGAGAAATATCAATAACCTCAGATATCCAGATGACACCACCTTTATGGCAGAAAGTGAAGAAGAACTAAAGAGCCTCTTGATGAAAGTGAATGAAGAGAGTGAAAAAGTTGGCTTAACGCTCAACATTCGTAAGATCATGGCATCTGGTCCCATCACTTCACAGAAAATAGATGGGGAAACAGTGGAAACGGTGGCTGACTTTATTTTTCTATGCTCCAAAATCACTGCAGATGGTGATTGCAGCCATGAAATTAAAGATGCTTACTCCTTGGAAGGAAAGTTATGACCAACCTAGATAGCATATTGAAAAGCAGAGACATTACTTGGCCAACAAAGGTCCATCTAGTCAAGGCTATGGTTTTTCCAGTGGTCATGTATGGATGTGAGAGTTGGACTATAAAGAATGCTGAGCACTAAAGAATTGATGCTTTTGAACTGTGGTGTTGGGAAGACCCATGAGAGTCTCTTGGACTGCCAGGAGATCCAACCAGTCCATCCTAAGGTAATCAGTCCTGAATATTCATTGGGAGAACTGATGCTGAAGCTGAAACTCCAATACTTTGGCCAGCTGATGCAAAGAGGTGACTCATTTGAAAAGACCCTGATGCTGGGAAAAATTGTGGGCAGGAGGAGAAGAGGGTGACAGAGGATGAGATGGTTGGATGGCATCACCAACTCAATGGACATGGATTTGGGGGCACTCTGGGAATTGGTGATGGATAGGGAGTCCTGGAGTGCTGCAGTTCATGGGATCGCAAAGAGTCGGACATGATTGAGCAACTGAACTGAACTGAAATGAATTCTCTCAGCTTTTGCTTGTCTGTAAAGCTTTTGATTTCTCCTTCATATCTGAATGAGATCCTTGCTGGGTACAGTAATCTGGATTGTAGGGTTTTCTCTTTCATCCCTTTGTCTTGCCATTCCCTTCTGGCTTGAAGAGTTTCTGTTGAAAGATCAACTATTATCCCCATGGGAGTCCCCTTGTGAGTTATTTGTTGTTTTTCCCTTGATGCTTTTAATATTTGTTCTTTGCGTTTGATCTTTGTTAATTTGATTAATATGTTTCTTGGGGTGTTTTGCCTTGAGTTTATCCTGTTTGAAACTCTCTGGGTTTCTTGGACTTGAGTAACTATTTCCTTCCCCATTTTAGGGAAGTTTGCAACTATTATCTTCTCAAGTATTTTCTCATGGCCTCTCTTTTTGTCTTCTTCTTCTGGGACTCCTATGATTCAAATGTTGGGGCATTTAACATTGTCCCAGAGGTCTCTGAGGTTGTCTTCATTTCTTTTAAATCTTTTTCCTCTCTGCTTCATTTATTTCCACCATTCTATCTTCCACCTCACTTATCCTATCTTCTCCCTCAGTTATTCTACTGTTGGTTCCCTCCAGAGCGCTTTTGATCTGTTATTGCATTATTCATTATTGATTTACTTTTTTTTATTTCTTCTAGGTCCTTGTTAAACTTTTCTTGCATCTTCTCAGTCCTTGTCTCCAGACTATTTATCTGTAAATCCATTTTGTTTTGAAGATTTTGGATCATTTTTACTATCATTATTCTGAGTTCTTTTTCAGGTAGACATCCTATCTCCCTTTCTTTGGTTTGGCTTGGTGGGCTTTTATCATGTTCCTTTACCTACTGTATATTTCTCTGCCTTTTCGTCTTGTTTAAGTTGCTGTGTTTGGGGTGGCCTTTCTGTATGCTGGAAGTTTGTGGTTCCTCTTCATTATGGAGGTTCCTCCCTGTGGGTGGAGTTGGACAAGTGGCTTGTCAAGGTTTCCTGGTTAGGGAAGCTTGCACAGTGTTCTGGTGGGTGGAGATGGACCTCTCCTCTCTGGAGTGCAATGAATTGTCCAGTAGTGAGTTTTGAGGTGTCTATGAGTTTGCTGTGACTTTTGGCCACCTATATTTTTGTGCTCAGGGTTATGTTCCTGCTTTGTTGGAGAATTAGCTTGGTATGTCTTTCCCTGAAACTTGTTGGCTCTTGGGTGGAGCTTGGTTTCAGTGTACATATGGAGGCTTTCAGATAAGCTCTTGTTGATTAATGTTCCCTGGAGTCAGGAGTTTTCTGGTGTTCTCAAGTTTTGGATTTAAGCCTCCTGCTTCTGGCTTTCAGTCTTATTCTTACAGTAGCCTCAAGACTTCTCCATCCATACAGCACCAATGATAAAACATCTAGGTTAATGGTGAAAATATTCTCCACAGTGAGGGACATCCAGAGAGGTTCACAGAGTTACATGGAGAAGAGAAGAGGGAGGAGGGAGATAGAGGTGACCAGGAGGACAAGAGAGGGAATCAAAAGAGGCGGGGGGAATCTAGCCAGTAATCAATTCCCTATTTGCTCACCACATTCTGGAACACTCAGAGAGTTTCATGGAGTTCCACAGAGAAGAGAAGAGGAAAGAAGGAGATAGAGGTGGCCAGGAGGAGAAGAAAGTGAAGTCGCTCAGTCGTGTCCAACTCTGTGACCCCATGGACTGTAGCTGTTCCATCCATGGGGTTCTCCAGGCAAGAATACTGGAGTGGGTTGCCATTTCCTTATCCAGGGGATCTTCCCGACCCAGGAATTGAAACCACATCTCCTGCATTGCAGGCAGATGCTTTAACCTCTGAGCCACCAGGGAAGCAAAGGGGAAGTCAAAAGGAGAGAGACCAATCTAGCCAGTGATCAGTTCCCTAAGTGTTCTCCACAGCCTGGAATACCCAAAGAGATTCACAGGGTTAAGTAGAGAAGAGAAGGGGGAGGGAGGAGATTGAGGTGACCTGGGGGAGAAAAGGGAGTGTTAAAAGGGGAGAGAGCAATTAAGCCAGTAATTACACTCCTAAGTAAAAATGGGTACTGAAGATTGGAGTCTTAAAGGTACAAGACTGATAACAAATACCAAAAAGCAAAGGTTAAAAATATAGAGTAGAGGTTAGACTCTCAAAAATGCAATATTTTTTTAAAAATCACAAAATTTATTTTAAAATATATATGAAATTTACTTTAAAAATAGGGTCTTTTGCAAGGTAATAGTAGGTTTTAAAAATGAAAATTAAAGGAGTAATAAAGAACTTAAAATTTTAAAAAATAAAAAATGATAATAGTAAAATATATCTAGGAATTTCTCTGGAGCTGTTGAGGGCAGTGTGGGGTCAGTTCAGTTTCAGATAGTTCCTTGTTCAAACTTATACTTCTCAAGGTCTATAGGTCCCTTGCAATGTAATCAATGCTAACTACAGGGTTTTAATATACGGTACCTGTCACTTCCAAAGTGGTTCCCTCTTCTTTATTTATTTTGGCTTCCTCTGTTTTCAAGTCTCTTCAGTATCTAACTTCGGCTCTGGCACAAGGGGGTGAAGCTGGTCATTTACTTAGACTCACTTGTTCAGTTGTGCTGCAGGGAGGGAGGAACACTGCAAACAAATATCACTGGCGTGTGGGGGAGTGCTCGCAGTGTCTGGGCCACACTGGGTTTGCCCCCACTCGCGGCGTGTATGCTTTCCCAGTCTACACTGCTCCAGGTTGCTCTGCAGGGGAACTGTCTAAAGTGAGCCCTGGGTTGCGTGCACACTTCCCAGGTCTAAGCCACTCAGGTTCGGGTTATCGGGTACCGCCCAAAGGCACAGACTCAGTTGGGCCTGCGTTTTGTGCCCTTCCCAAGTCCGAGCAGCTCAGGCGATCAGATGCTTGGCAAGCACACTCCCCCGGCTCGCGCGCGCGGGGTGGGGTGGGGTGGGGTTGTGGGGTTGTGGTGGCGCGGTGCGTCTTATCACCTCCTTGGTCCTGGCTGTTTGGTTTCCTGGGTGTGCAGCGGGAGCGCCATCTCAGGTGTGCCATGTGTCTCTTCTGGGGCGCTGATCTCTGGCTACAACCCTCCCGGCGGATGTCAACTGTCCAGGATCCCAGGAAGACTTGGTCAGCAACTGGGAGCCTCCTGGCAGTTTGGGAGGGGATGCCATCTCTGGGGCCGAAATTGCCCCTTGCCTGCCGGCTGTGGTTGTAGCCCGCCTGCCTCCCTGCCTCCAGCAGTGGATGGGCCGGTCCACTACTGGCTAGCTCTCCTCTGGTATTTGCTCAGTCCTTTGTTCTGCGAGTGGGCCGGCAGTACCTTAGGTTAGAGTTTTTCACGGGAAAGTTTCTCTCTCTCTCTCTCTCTCTCTCTCTCTCTCTCTCTCTCTCTCTCTCTCTCTCTCTCTCTCTCTCTCTGGCTATCCCACAATTTGGATTGCTATCTCACATCAGCTCCCTCAGATTGCCCTCATGGCATTCAGGCTTGGTCCTTACCCTAAGCAATGCAGCCCGTGCCTGAGCGTCTAGGCTACTTCTTCGCTGGGATTTGCGGTTAGGCGCCTAATCTGTGGGTTTTACTTATTTTTTCCTCCCAGTTATGTTGCCTTCTGAAATTCCAAAACTCCCTACAGACCTGCCAGTGAGAGGGTTTCCTGGTGTTTGGAAACTTCTCCTCTTTTATGACTCCCTCTCCAGGATGGGTCTCTATCCCTAACTCTTTTGTTTCTCTTTTTATCTTTTATATTTTGTCCTACCTCCTTTCGAAGACAATGGGCTGCCTTTCTGGGTTCCTAGTGTCCTCCACCAGCGTTCAGAAGTTGTTCTGTGGTATTTGCTCAGCATTCAAATGATCTTTCGATGAATTTGTAGGGGAGAAAGTGGTCTCCCCACCTATACCTCTGCCATCTTAGGGCTGCCCCTGTTCAGTCTTTTCAAAGGGTATATTGGCAAATACCAATCAAAATATACACTACATATACTTTTTGTCAAAGGAACACATGCATATGGAAGTCTACAAAATTATTTGGCAGTGTTTGTGCTGAAAAGCCAAAATCCCACCATCCCAATCCCAATTTCATCCGCATCCCATCCTGACCTAGGCAAGCTCTTAATTGTTCCTGTTTTTAGTTCCATTACCCATATAGTTTTTATTTCCATGACTCTAGACAATAAGCTATCCCACTCTTCTTGATTTATCAACATTATTAAACTATCTATTGTCTTTACTGATAGTTCAGCTGGTAAAGAATCCACCTGCAATGCAGGAGACCCCAGTTCCATTCCTGGGTCAGGAAGATCAGCTGGAGAAGGGATAAGCTACCCACTCCAGTGTTCTTGGGCTTCTCTGGTGGCTCAGCTGGTGAAGAATCTTCCTGCAATGTGGGAGACCTGGGTTTGATCCCTGGGTTGGGAAGATCCCCTGGAGAAGGGAAAGGCTACTCACTCCAGTGTTCTGGCCTAGAGAATTCCATGGACTGTATAGTCCATGGGGCCACATAGAGTCAGACACGACTGAGCAACTTTTGCTTTCATTAGCTACATAATTTAGAAAATGAAAATTTTTTTCATTTATTATTTTTCCTACTTTTAAAAATAGCCTGCAAGGATATACGGATATAGATACAGGTAGAGACAGAGATAGAAAAATAAATAGATAGATACAGAGATACAGAGATTGATAAATCAGTAGATAGGTAGACAGATTCTATCACACATCTTACTCAAACCTTATTATTCCATTAACTTTAGACATCACCTTTTGAGCTTCACTTTGAGCCTCCTTACCCATTCCCCACTTTTCCTTACCCTCAGTATACCCCAGCCTCCATAGCTGCACTTGTACTTTAATATCATCAAAATGTTTAACTCTTACATTTTTTGAAATATAATGAAAAGCTAAGGATTCAATGCTTTCACCATAGAGATGCTCCAAAAATTAGCTTCTAAAAGATAGGAAGCTGCCTGCAGAATTAGGGAAGATGAGAATATAAGAGGAAAAGCACTGGCGTCACAGGACCTGGGTTCTAAAACCACCTCTGTCTCTAACTAACCGTTGCTCATGGTCCTGGAGAAGTCACTTCTGCAGTCCCATTTCTTCATCTGCAAAATGAAGGATCTGGCCTAGGCTGATAGTCTAGAATCTTTCAGCAATGTAAGGAAAAATGAAAATAGAATAGTGTTGCTTGATTCAGATGCCAAAGAGGAAAGTACACCCATAACTTAGAAAATAAGTTGAGGCTAAAGTAAGGAGTATATCAACAGGACCTTTATTCATATCACTGGAGTTTGATGCATTTCAGCTCCAGTGGTATGCAGAAATGGCATATTTATTCCACTCTTTCAGTTAGAAAAATTAAAATGCAAATATATGGAAATTATGGACATTATAAATGAGAACAAGAAAGAAAAATAAAATCCTGATTATGGGTTGGATGAAAGGACACTATCAGAATCCTGAAATGAAATCCAAATATCCATGCTTAGAGAACCACAACCAATATAAATCCCCGTTCTCGCCCCTGCATTTCTAAGTCGCCACCTGGAGTCTCTGCCATCAGTTAGTGCTCAGTGCTCCTGGCTGCATTATCTCACGTATGTAGGAGGCACAGAATCTCAATCCACAAAACTCAGCTATGCCAAAATGCAACTTTGTTTTCTATATATGACCTGATTTTCTATCTCAAACTTTCCATTCCCACTTTTGGTAGAAACTTGAATTTGACACTTTTGGGTAAAAATCAGTCAAGTCGGTTTTCATAACACTTATCCTCAGGGTTGCAGTTAAGTTCCAAGCACAAAGAAAGGGCAAAGACTGTGTGTGGTACTTAGCATCAGAGCCTGGGAAATGACCACCATCGTTGTCTAATCAGTCTGCACTGACATCTACTGAAGTGTCTTGGATCACTCTAGTCACTGATCGGCGCCTGTCTCCCACTGCCATGTGCAGAGCCCCACACAGCCTGTGTGGTCCCTGGCCAGCCATGCTCTCCAACGCCATCGCCACATCAGCCAGGCTGCACACTCCTCATTCCAATGAGAGGCTCCCCCACATTCTGGGGCCTCCTTCAATTCTTCCTCTGGGCCTGTCAGCGAGTATGTGGAAAAGGTCTAGAAGTTCTCCTCTGCCCATCTCAGACTGTAAGAAGCCTGATAGCGCCGTCAGACCCTGCCTGTCTGGATTCAGCTGTCAGCACTTCAATTCTCCTGCTCTTGCCACACATGAGGGGTGCTGGGTACTCTTTCACTCGTTGTCTTTCCTGATCTCTCAGTATGAAGGACAGGTCCTCCCAGGCCTTGGATCACACATTCTCTCACACACCTCTGCCCTTCACCAGGGAAGGTGCCCAGTGCCACATCCAGCCCTCTTTACTCCCTTCTGCTTTGCCGACATCTTCAATGTACAGGTGAAATAAGCAAGGCCCAAGAGGTTAGCACACAGGCCTTGACCACACAGCTTATCATCTCCTTGGATTCCAGTTTCCTCACTTACTTCCTTCTCTGTTTGTTAAATAAACTTTTGCTGAGTTCCACAATTGCCATTCACCAAGAATAAAATGATAGCACTGCCTTTGAACAACTCACACTCTAGTGAATGATGTAACAGTTGTAGACACATATGATGGTACACTTAAATAACTGGCCAAACAGATACATGAACAAGTGACATGACGGCTACAGGGGAGCTCTCTGGTTAGTTCCCTACCAGAAATCCCACCCATCCTGACACTTTTTCTTCTGATAGGAAACAAAGATGATTAACAAACTGATCACTAGCTGTTTTTCTCTAAGCAGTCAGTAAAATCACAACAACTTTTCCCAGAAAATGGACTGCATATATTCAACAAGTGGAGGAAATAGTATTGCCTAAATATCACTTACTTGTCCTTTCTCTGTCTCTGAATTCCTAAAAGAAATTCATTTCTTCTTCTAAAATTTTTGTATAGAAATCTTACATTTCTATAGAAGAATAAATAGAAAACTGTCCTACAATATCCAAAAACATTCAAGTGCAAAGTGACAGAAGATAGCCCTGGATCCACATTTCTGCCATGAGGAAAAGAATGAAAAAGTCAGGACCCCACTCCATCCTCAGTGTGAAAGAACAGCCCAGTTAGCTCTGCAGACATTTCAGCATTGCAAACTCTCTCTCCAGCAGTTCTGGGGCCCAGAATAGTTCAGACAGTGGGCAGAGGCAAAGAAGTGAGTACTTTGACATCACTTGGTACAGGTCCCACTTGCTTGGAATTTCTGACTCACTAAAATCGGAATATTTAAAGTATAGTCTATCCCAGAGAAGGAAGACAGCCAAGCAAACAGTGGTCCAGAAGAAGAAGAAAGCTGCTCTCATCAGATAAAGGGTGAGCCAGTGAGCAGACCAGTAAGCTGGAAGCGAAATAGTAGTGGAGGGAGCATTGTCGGAGGAGAGACAGGCAGCTTAGTTTCACCAACTCTGAAAAGCAGCGCTAGATGCGGAAGGCAGTGGGTGGCTGCTGTGAACAGAAGTCATGGGGCAGTCAAAGGAGAAAAATAAAGCTGCTGGAAGGAAAGCTAAGAAACTATGCCAGGCAGAGCCCCAAACCAAGCCCGGATTACAGCTAAGAAGCGGTACACCCTGGGACACCCTCAAGGGGCCCCTGGGACACCCTCAAGAGGGAAGATATACCCTGGGACACCCTCAAGAGGGAAGAAAGAATGAATAAATCAAATAACTGCAACTGGTTATGGACACGTCTATGACTCCAAAAATATAGAGACACTTCCCAGTTAGTTACTGAAAGAGTGGCTGTTAATTGTGCTTCAGTAAAGGAGATGTGGGGCTTCCCTGGTGGCTCAGAGTAAAGAATCCTCCTGCCAATGCAGGAGACGTAGGTTCGATCCCTGATCCAGGAAGATCCCACGTGCCATGGAGCAACTAAACTCGCATGCCACAGCTACTCAGCCTGTGCTCTAGAGCCCAGGAGCTGCAACTGCAGAAGCCCCCTGTGCTCTAGAGCACAGGCTCTGCGATAAGATCAGCCACTTCAGTGAGAACCCTACGCACGGCAAATAGAGAGTAGTGCCTGTGCCCCAAAAGCCCACGCAGCAGGGAAGACTCAGCGCAGACAAAAATAAAATAAATAATTTAAAAAGGAAAAGGAGATGTGGGTATAAATAAAGACTAGATTTGGACAGTTGAGGAAAAGGCCAAGAAAAACAGAGAAAATGATTGCAGTGAACAAGAGGTACAGAACCAAAGAGAGAAGCTATGTGCTGCAGAGGGAAGGACTTGTGTAGGAACTGCTTCAGAGAAGTGGCCACATTTGAAAGGCATCAAGGTGGAAAGGATGACAAGAGAGAATGGTGGAAAACCAAGAAAAAGAAAAAGCACAGAAAATAAACTTCATGTGTTCCTATGACTACAGAAGGGACCCAAAGGAAACAGCCTAAAACCAAGGGAAAATTTGGAAGGTAGGGAAAGAAAAGGCGTCCCAGATGAAGTGAACAGAGGCACCTACAGAAAGCCCCAAAAGTCATCACTAGAGAAATAGCTAAAACTGGAATGTGCGTATAGATTTGAAATCTGATAGGGAGAGTTGTAAACACCCAGTATTTTAGCCTTTATTTATCATGTCAGTGACAATCAAATCAGATCACAGATGTAAACAAGCCCCCAAAAGTATACACATGGGTTTACAGTTTTATGTTACTGTTTTGTGATATTATTAACAATATGAATAAAACATATCCATTATCCAGAAAGCTACCAAAACATGACTTACGCAGGTAAACTCAAGAGCAGCCTTTGTTGTGCTTCTAGCACTTAGCACTGAAGCAAAGAAACCATTAGGATGAGCCAGACGTGAGCTCATTCAGGATGTCAGAAATTAAATGGCCCAGGGGGTGGAGGGCCCACCTATGGGTTAATAGCAGAAATTCAACTCTCATTCCCCAGGGGTATTTCATGCTCTCTATGCTTCTTTTTCAAGACCTCATCCAGTTGCCCAAGGTAATCACAGCACTGAGTGCCAGACGTGGCCAGCTGTCTCCCCAAAATATGTTTTCTCTTTTGTACTTTACTCCATATTTCTCCCCAGATTTTAGCTTGATAAATGGCTGACCAGCTCAAGTGTACATTTTTCAGCTCTCTTGCAGCTCTCTGTGCCAAGTGATTATGTTCTGGCCAATGGGATGAGCAAGAAGGTGACACTTGCAACTTACAGGCTGTGTGTTCCACACTATTCCCCTTTCCACTGGCCAGAATATGGTTATAATGACAAGAACCACAGTATCCATCTTAGACTGTAAAACCTGGAAAAAGTGCACTGAGGATAGCAGAGCAATAAGACAGGGGTAGCCTGCATCCCCAGTAGTGTGAAGCCGCCCTATCAGGCCTGTTCTGCTTATATTCAGACTGCTTCATGGGAGAAAGTGAATTTATATCTTCTTCAAGCTACTATTATTTGGGCCGTTGTTAGCAGCCGTACCAATATCATAACTAAAATATCATCTTTTATGTAATAAGCCTGAATTTTTCAATCCACTTACTTAAATGTGCAAGAAATGCAAGTTAATTAGTCATTATGGCAACTTAACCTCTATTTCAAGCGCCATCTAATTTGATGGTGGAGAAAAGTCATCTCAATCAAATTAGAATTTTCTTAGCCAATCAAGGTTTTCTCCACTTATTTAGGGTTTTCTTCACTCCTGGTCCTCTGAGAATCTTTATATATGAAGAGGGACTTATGAACTTGGCCACAATAAAGACATGCTGGCATTTTTTAAGTTGTAAGTTGGCTAGATAGCTACATTTCTCTAGTCCTGAAGTTCATGGGACATCTGTTTACAGGTTCCCATACATGTAAGGCTCTGCCATGTATACTGGCCTTTTCTCAGCTATGTCCAGATTACTGGCACCCACTTGGGAAAATGACATCTTACTGTTCCCACACCCCATCCAGGGTGCCTCATCCAGTGTTGTCCTTCGGGGCCCTCTGCCTCGGCAGCCCATGTGGATGCCTAATCCCTGCTCTTGCATGTTATAATAGCGATGAAAAAGGAAGCCGGGCATAGCCCCTTCTATTCTTAGATTCATAAACTTTCCTAGTCTTTTTCTTACCACCTTCTCCAACAATTTTTAATATTTCAAATTTTTAAAAATTTTTGATAACTGCTGTGACAATCCACCCTAGAGGAATTGAGCCCTAATATTATTATTGCATTTTGGCAAAACAATATCCTATTCAGATTTTCAACATTTACGATTCACCAACCACAATTCAGTGCGCTTAACAATATATTTATGCTCAGTTAAGCCTTTCCTCTGACATCTTATATTCAGCATAATTCAATTATGTGTGACCAAATCTCTGCATAATATTTTTTGGCTCCCCCGAATACCAAGTTAATATCCTTATATCCATGAATGCCAGGCTTGGTTATGTGTATTTGTTAGGGGCTGAAAGGGTAGGAACTTTACCTTTTCATGAATTCATCTCCAGGTTTCATCTGTTTTCCCACATGGGCCAGGATCATAAGCATGATGTATTAAGTGATACTAAAGAGAAAATGACTAGGGACAGTCAGCTGTTTGACCACCTCCACGCTGGCAAATTTTCCCTCTGCTCTACCTGGGCTCCTGTCATGGTCATGCCCTGAATTATGTCCTCACTGGCGTCTGCCCTTCCCCCCTAAGCCCAGTTTCAAACCTGCCACTCTCTAACCATGACCCTTACTGGTCTCGAAGATTTTCTCAAGAACTCCTTCTGATTTCTTAATGATCCCAAAACCACTTTTTCACTGTCCATTAGCTAATTATCCATTAGCTTCCCTTTTGTTCTCATCCATCCTTGATTCTAGGGCCCATCATAATTCTAGGGCCCTTCCTTGCTAATACCCTGAGCGCCCTGGCTGCTCTCTATCTGTCATCCTCGCCTGGGAAAACCCTAGTCCTCTATAAGTTACCTTTTATCTTTTCAGTGTCTTTAGCTGAGGAGCTGTATAGTGCCAGCTTAAGTTAATAACTGAGTTCATTCACTCATTCATTCATTTATTAAATATTTTTCTAGCATCTACTATTTACCAGGCTGTTCAGACAATATGGAGACAGACAAGGCACTTGCTTTCTGGAGCCTATATTCTAATCGACATGACTTGCTTGAAGTTTATGAACTCAAATGCGCTCTTATGAAAGGTCAGCAACTTTATGATTACTTTTTGTATGCCTGCTTTCCCACTGTGTGATTTGATCATTTTATACCTCTGCTTTCTTTCAAATCACCCATTCTCCCTGTTCTATCCGTATCCTCACCTTATGATCTTGCTTCATTCTTCACTGACAAAAAATAGACAAATTAACAGCCACAGGCCTCATCATATACTGAAGTCTGTCTTCCTTTCTGTTAACAAAGGAGGTTTTTCTCCTTCTCTCAAAACCAATCCCTATCCCTATGCTCTGGATCAAGGGCTTTTTCTTCCCTTATGAACTCTCTGGAAGAATAGTCCCATGACACATAAACATGCCCTCTTGAAATCCAACTTTTAAAAGTCTTCCTTTTTCCATGACCTCCACAAAACTAAATTATCCGAAAAGGTGTCTATAAATACAGTGTCAGTTTACTCATTCGCATGCACATTTCAATCCATTCTAATATAATCCCAACATAGCACCACCCATTTCAACCCCACCATTCTGCTGGATGGCTCTTATCAGAGTCACCAACTCCTTCTCCATGTTGCCCAACAAAACCCTCTTCATCCTACTAGATGTCATGTCAGCATTCAGCTCCGTTGATAATTCTCTCCTCCTTGAAACGCTCTTTCATCTCCTGGTTTCTAGGCTTGCCAGGATTTCCCTTGCCATGTTAATCACTCCTTTTCAATCTCCTTTGCAGCTCTTTGCCTGAGCTCTAAAGCACTGGTTCTCTCTAGGCTCTTCTCTTCCCACACATTTCCTAGGTGATCTCCTTAATGTAGCTTGAAAGAAAATGAAAGTGTTAGTTGCTTCATTCTTGTTCAACTCTTTGCAACCCCATGGATTGTAGACCACCAGGCTTCTCTGTCTATGGAATTCTCCAGGCAAGAACACTGGAGTGGGTTGCCATTCCCTTCTTAAAACACTGTTACATATACATATGTGTGTGTGTGTGTGTGTGCGTGCACGTGCGCGTGCACATGTGTGTGTGTCAGAAACTCTCAAAATATATATATATATATATATATATATATGTCAGAAACTCTCAAATTTATACCTCAGACCTCTCCTTTGCTCTCCAGACTCACATATCCAACAGCCCAATGGACATTTAATCCCTCCACAAGTCCTGTCTATTCTAATACATAGATGGAGACACAGATTGTTTGACTCAATTCCTTTTCCTCCATCTCCACTGCCCCCCACACCAAGGCTAAGAGAAAACTGCAACTATAGTCTCCTGTCTCCATTCTATATTCTTTTTAATATTTATTTTCTTAATTTTTCATTGTACCAGGTCTTGGTTGTGGCATGTGGGATCTGGTTTCCCAACCAGGGCCCTTGAACTGGGAGCACAGAGTCTCAGCCACTGGCTCACTGGGGAAGCCCCATCCAGGCTACTATCCTGACCTTCCCTCTCCCCCACTTTCTTCACTCAGATGCCAAAGCAGTCCTAAAATATAAGTGATGTATTTTTTTCTCCTACTCAAACAAATCCTTTAATGGCTTCCCTTTTGTGGGATACAAATTTAAACTCTTTAACATTGCCTGTAGGCCCCTGCATGACCTGGCCTGACCCATCTTGAACTTTATCACTTGTCTTTGTATATGCTGTTCACTCCAGCTGAAATGCCCTTCCCCTCTATTCTTTATGTGCCTAGTTCCTTCTACTCTTTCTCAAGTATAAAACACTTTTCCCCCACTCTATTGCCATGACTTCCAGTTGGTTTCCTTCATAGTGAAGTCACTCAGTCGTGTCTGACTCTTTGTGACCCCATGGACTGCAGGCTCCTCGGTCCATGGGACTTTCCAGGCATGAATACTGGAGTGGGTTGCCATTTCCTTCTCCAGGGGATCTTCCCAACCTAGGGACTGAACCCAGATCTCCCACATTATAGACGGACACTTTACCATCTGAGCTCCCAGGGAAGCCTGGTTTCCTTCATAGTACTTATTATAATTTATAGTTATTTTTAATAATGCAGCTGTTTTCTTCAGTCAGCAGCTTAGTCACTCAGTCATGTCTGACTCTTTGCAACCCCATGGACTGCAGCACACCAGGCTTCCATGTCCATCAGCAACTCCTGGAGCTTGCTCATACTCATGTCCATTGAGTCAGTGGTGACATCCAACCATATCATCCTCTGTGGTCCCCTTCTTCTCCTGCTGTCAATCTTTCCCAGCATCAGGATCTTTTCAAATGAGTCACTTCTTTGCATCAGGTGGCCAAAGTATTGGAGTTTCAGCTTCAGCATCAGTCCTTTTAATGAATATTCAGGACTGATTTCCTTTAGAATGGACTGGTTGGATCTCTTTGCAGTCCAAGGGACTCTCAAGAGTCTTCTCCAACACCATAGTTCAAAAGCATTAAGTCTTTGGTATTCAGCTTTCTTTATAGTCCAATTTTCACATCCATACGTGACCACTGGAAAAACCATAGCCTTGACTAGATGTACCCTTGTTGGCAAAGTAATGTCTCTGCTTTTTAATATGCTGTCTAGGTTGGTCATAACTTTTCTTGCAAGGAGTAAGCATCTTTTAATTTCATGGCTGCAGCCACCATCTGCAGTGATTTTGGAGCCCCCAAAATACAGCCTCTCACTGTTTCCATTGTTTCCCCATCTATTTGCCATGAAGTGACAGGACCAGATGCCATGATCTTCGTTTTCTGAATGTTGAGTTTTAAGCCAACTTTTTCACTCTCCTCTTTCACTTTCATCAAGAGGCTCTCTAGCTCCTCTTCGCTTTCTGCCGTAAGGCTGGTGTCGTCTGTGGATCTGAGGTTATTGATATTTCTCCAGTGTTTTCTTCAGTGTTTGCCTATATTTCCCATTCAAATGCTAACTCCATGAAAGTAGGCATACTTTTGCGTTGCTCATCATGGTATTTCTAGCATCTGAACCAATGCTTGACACCAACTCAAAATTAAATTAGACATTTGCAGGATGAATTAATAATAAATGAGTGAATGAAGTAAGGAAGTTGTCAGGGTGGATGTACCATTTCCATGACTATTAAAGTCATCATGTGGCAGGAGCCCAATAACTTACAAATCCCAGCTGCTGCTCTCTGTCCTTTTATAAGAAGAGTTTTTCACCCAGCCTTTGAGATGTGTGGCTCTCCCAGTTTTCAATTTGTTTTTATTGTATATGGAGCATCATTTATGAAAAACCCAGTTAGTATTTTGTTACATGTAAGCAAGCATTAGAGCATTCAGAATTCACTCTCAAGTCTCCAAGTTGTGAAATTTTCTGGGAGTGTGAGACTAACACGTTGAGGAAATCAGGGCACTGCACCCAGACACAGAAAAGCACACCCTCCTCGCTCATACACCAAAAGCAACCATTTCCCAAACTCTCACTCTGTGTCAGCCACCAGACTAAGCCCTTCACAAGCTCTCACAGCAACCCAAGGAGAGGGAGCAGGAGTTCGCCATTCATATATGAGGGAACCAAGACTTCAGAACCTGGCCAACGCGTCCAAGTCCATAAAGGATGTGAATAGCAGAATTACACTCTTCATCTCTCTGCTAGTCTTTCTCAGGCCTGCAAAGATGCAGGCAACACAAAGATAGGGAAGACCCTAGGGCTCCCTTCAGTTCCAGCGACAGGAGGCAGTGCACAAAGAATGCGAAAGGCCCCCAGACTTCAGCCTTAAACCCCGAGATAATGCTGTCTACTCACAAAAGTGCATCTTCTGTGGGGATATGACTGTACTTGTTTCCAATTTACCTCAGTCACTGGTATATAAACCTTATATCTCACACTGCACAAATTCTGAGGGATAATCTAGTATGTGTATCTTTAGAACTTTATTTAGAATTATTCTTCCCTTTTCCAGAGGGATTGAAAATGATAGGCTGAGGACAGCTGAATTCCTGTAGCCAGGAAATGTGTTCACTGGGACACTTTCCCAAATAACCCCTGTGGAGAACACATGGGGGCCAAAAGCCAAGGAGGGAGAGGGGCTCCAAAGAGACGGCAGTTCTCATGCCCAAACTGCAGAAGGACAAAGCCTGGCAATTGACGAGCACTAATGAGGCTAGAAACATAATTCCTTTTAAGCAGATTTCCTTTGGCCGAATTTCACTCTCTAGAAATCCATTTATCATCTGCCAGTGCTCCTTCATCATTTCATTCTGTTCATGTCAGAGCAGGCAGGCAATGAGTTAAATCAAACGATCAGAAATGACACAGACTTTTCTCCAGACAGAAAAGGAACATGTAGGGAGACAGAAGCTATCATTACATACGACGAACTGAGTATAGGTATGTGGAGCAGTGGTAGATTTAATACTCGATGCCCTGCTCTGCTGACCTGTTTTATTACAAGTGTTAATAGTGATAGCTGGTGGTTCAGACAGTAAAGAATCTGCCCACTATGTAGGAGACCTGTATTCGATCCCTGGGTTGGGAAGATTCCCCTGCAGGAGGGTATGGCAACCCACTCCAGTATTCTTGCCTGAAGAATTCCATGGACAAAGGAGCCTGGTGGGCTATAGTCCATGGGGTCACAAAGAGTCATACACGACTAAGTGATGAACACAAGTAACATTCGTTGGGTGCATTTATTGAGGGTATTCTCTTAAGTCTTTCCACATAATAATTCTTTGAATCCTCACAGCGACCCTATAAAGTACTATTACTATCCCCATTTTACTGATGTGGAAATTGAGACTCAAAAAGCTAAAACAATTTTCCCAATGTCACATAGCCAGATAGGTCCTGCAAGAATTAAAACCCCAGAGCCTGAACTCTTAACCCCTATACTCACCTGCCTCTCACAGATATATAATCAACTACCTGTAAATACCAACCTGTGTGTGTATTAGTCACTTAATCATGTCTGACTCTTTGTGACCCCATGGACTGTAGCTCACCAGGCTCCTCTGTCCATGGGATGGGCAAGAATACTGGAGTGGGCTGCCATGCCCTCCTCCAAAGAATCTCTGACCCAGGGATCAAACCCAGGTCTCCTGCATTACAGGCAGATTCTTTACCATCTGAGCTATAGGGAAGTCCCTAAGATCAACTGGATGCCCTCAATTCTAATCACTGAGTCATTTTGAAAGGGCATGCTGAGCTTAGTTATGAAATCACAGATTCTTAGAGTTAGAAAAAGGCAAATGGAAGAAAGTGATCATATGTACTTCAGATGAAAGAAATAAAGATTAGCAAATAGCTATGATAGGAATGTGGAGAAGGCAATGGCACCCTACTCCAGTTCTCTTGCCTGGAAAATCCCATGGACGGAGGAGCCTGGTGGGCTGCAGTCCATGGGGTCGCTAAGAGTCAGACACAACTGAGCGACCTCACTTTCACTTTCACTTTCATGCACTGGAGAAGGAAACGCCAACCCACTCCAGCATTCTTGCCTGGAGAATCCCAGGGACGGGGGAGCCTGGTGGGCTGCCATCTATGGGGTCGCACAGAGTCGGACACGACTGAAGCGACTTAGCAGCAGCAGCAGCAGCATGATAGGAATGTAGTTTTTACTTAAAGGAGGATTATTCTAACAATGTCACAGGTGGTTCTGTAGGGCAGGCCTGGAGGTGGTCCACATCACATTCTGCTCTCATTCTCAGCCCCCGTACGAGGGCTTGGTCACATGACCAGTGGGTTATGCAGCACAGACCACCTGCTCTGTGAAAGGGGAAGGCAGGGTTTGGCGCACAGGTATTTTCCTTTCAGCTCCATGGAGTTTTCCCCTTACTTGTGGCTATTTTCAAAGGTCACTGAGAGTCCAACAAACTTTTTTTTTGCTTGCTTTCTTCAGATTTACTAAAGTGCCGCAAGTTACTGATGACCGTATTGACTAAGAGCTGAGATTTCTCAGGGAAGAGAATCTGAAAATAAAGCAGGCTTTTCCAAATGCTGTGAGGAGGGGCATGGTAACTGCTGGAACACCAGACAAATGTTTCAGAGAATCTAAAAGAGAAAAGCAGCATGTTATTATAGACATAATCCCTTAAAGAAAACAGAACCAACTCCCATACTCATTACTTGAAGCCCCAAAGCCCCTAATCCTTCCTCTACATCTCAAGTTGTGCTTACATTTGTGCTTTTTCTGAGTTCTTCACCCAAAATAGAGAAGACAGTAGGCTTAAAACCCATTTCAGCTGCTTGCCAGTGAAAAATGGCATCACGCAGCCAATGGTTATTTTTGGAAAATCCACTCTTCTCTAGAGATGAAAACCAAATCAGATGGTTTTTCCACTTGATCAGTTTTAAAGCATCAAATTTGGGGGAGGTGAATCTCAGTAATATTCTCTAAGTAGGACTCCATCAAAAATTTACCATTTAATAAGAAATCAGGTTTGTTTCACCAAGATGTGTACATTCTTTATCCAAGTAGTCCATCTAACCACTTTGTTTCTCCCCTAAGACCAAAACCCTGACAGGCAAGGGCTTTTTTTCTCCTCATTTCCATTTCTCAGTGTTCTCTCTTCCTCTCAGAATTATTGGAAGTAGTCTTTAAGAATAAATAAATAAATAAATAGAATGACCAGGAGTGCTCCATTTTCCAGGATGCTCTGCAAGGATAAGGATAAGGACCTGATTTTTCCTTCCCTGCACGGAGAACAGTTGTCCTAATGGCTTAATAGCATCTGACTGATAATAATGTCTTATTTGGGAGGAGAGCCTTGAGTTGTGAGAAAAGCCTAAGTTGGGCAATTGGCCAACTATAGAAAAAACTATGCCTCTTCTGTAAAATGGAAAATTATTTGGCCATTTTAAAAATCATATTTCCAAAGAATTATTGTGAAGTGTTAGTTGCTCAGGCATGTCCAACTCTCTGCAACCCCATGGACTACAGCCCACCAGGCTCTTCTGTCCATGGAATTCTCCAGGCAAGAAAACTGGAGTGGATAGCCATGCCCTCCTCCAGAGGGTCTTCCCAACCCAGGGATTGAACCTGGGTCTCCTGCCCTGCAAGCAGGTTCTTTAATGTTTGAGCCACCAGGAAAGGCTACTCAGTGGAACTGGTAAAAATTTCTAGTCATAAGTATATTGAACTTTTGTCTTATAATTTAAGCTTGAAAACAATAGGTTTGCCATTCCTCAATGACTCATACAGAAAACTTGTAAAGATTCTTGAAACATATCATGCTTTCTGTTGTCCTTGAAAAGAAAAATGCATTCATGATGAATAGCTTCCTAGAATTTAATAATTATTTGCTTTGTGGAGATAGATATCTACTATATCCCCGCTCATTATTTTGTGAATAAAATTGTAAGCATAAGAAAAAAAAATACAACTACTATACAGTGCTTGGAGAAGGAAATGGCAACCCACTCCGGTATTTTTGCCTGGAAAATCCCATGGATGGAGAAACTTGGTGGGCTACAGCTGATGGGGTCACAAAGAGTTGGACATGACTGAGCGACTCCACTTCATTCCACAGTGCGATCCCAGTTAAACTGCTCATTTTCTGTGGATGATTCTACCTAATTTTATCAATAGCATTTTTCCACTCTTTCCTTCCATTAGCCTATCTTATGACATGATCAAGTTCTAGCTATAATTTTTCCTCGAGTGAGAATTTGAACAAAATTGAAGCAAGGATTCAAACAATATTGGCAAGAATAATAATAACAGTATTCATATTACTTAATATGCCCATGAGCTATGCCCGCAGCTTCATATATCCTACCAAACTTGATTCACATACCAGCCCATATTTTAGAGATGAGAAAACTGAGTCACAGGCTTAGATATATTCCTCAAGGTCTTACACTTGGTAAACAATTTCTCTGGAGTTTACAGTGAGGAACTCTGGCCTCAGCATGCACACTGCTAACTCTATAGTACACTGCCTAATAATTTTAGTAAGAAAGAGAGGACAGAGGGTGTTGGGAAAAACAAATGTCTGATCTTCTTACGAATCCACCCACGCAAGAACATAAGAGAAATTAGCCAGGAAGTAAATCTAATCTTCACTCCGTAATTCCAGGTCACCATCCTCAGTGGCCATTTGAAATCTATTCACTGATGGACAAATACTGGTTTAGCTTTAGAAATAATATCTCAAAAATAAATAAAGAAATAAACCCCTGAGAGCTAACCAGTAAAAGCTTCTTCCAGCTTAGCACACAAAGTATATTCAAAAGAATAATATCAAAAGCTGCCATCACACTAACATGACCACTTCCTCTGGTCTTCTCTTTCTTGTAAAGCAGGAAATGAAGAAAACTAAATAGAAAAAGATGGCCATAATTTTAGCTAATTTGAATTAAAATTGCTCTTGAAAAAATAAGTGCTAAAACAGGCCACAAGCTCAAATTAGAGATAGCAAGTCTTGGAAAGCATTCACATCATCGATGGAGAGACAAATTAATCATAAAATAAACATTAGCCCAATGGTTCCAACTCACAAAGAGATGAAAATGGGCCAAAGACCAATCAGCTATCAGCACATGTAATCCAGACTCTTAACAAAAGGTAGAAAGAGGCTGAACAGCTCCAGGGCCTCAGGCCCTGGCATGATCCAACACAGAGAGGGAGAAACGCACACAATGAGGAAAGCAGACAGGGCCAGAATCAAAGAAAAGGATGACGATCAGGTAAAATTGGCCTGTTGCCACAGTTTCACTGGATAAGCTCAGCAAACACTTACTGCAGCAATACTGAACTCAGTCTGAAGGTTCATAGAGGTGAGTGCACTCAGAAGAGGTGAAGTCCACACTTGCCCATGGGATAGGAAGGATCAGGACAGGGGCATACAGTAGCCAGAGCGTTAGGTAGGGAGAAGAATCCATCTGATATTCAGAGATCCAATGGGCAAGGGAGTCAGGGTGGGTAGAAGGTTTGTGCTAGATTCCAAGCTTGGTTCGGCATTATAAGCCTGGGAGGATGAAAGTCATCCAACATAGTACAGGCAGCCACTAGGTATCCTGTCCTCCTCATTCAGGCCAGGAGTCCTTTTAGAAAAGAGAAGACAGGGGACTTCCCTGGTGGTCCAGTGGGTAAGACACCAAGCTTCCATGGCTGGAGGCACAGGTTCAATCCCTGATGGGAAAACTAAGATCCCACATGTTGCATGGTGTGGCCAAAAATAAAATAGAGAAGATGATAACTAGGCAAAAAAAAAAAAAAAGAAAGAAGGCAGCAGGGTGGGGTTTCGTTGAAAAGATAAGAGAGTATATTTAGAATCAGGGAAGGACAGGCTAGTTTCAGCTGTTTGCTTGCTTTAGCCCTTAGGAAATAAATGGAAAAGGGTTTTCTTTTCCACTGGATTTTGAAATGATGAAAACAGCAGCAATTCTAGAACCTCAAAGTGTTGTCCTAAGGCCTCTTCCTTAGTCATAGTCATTCAAGCATTAATTTCTGCCACAGACCTGTTTGGAATGCCTACCCTGGAACAGGTCCCACACCAGAGACATGGAGCCAAACAGCCACCTCTGATCCTGAAGGAACTTACATTTGCTGTAAGTATTGAGTCATCGTCCAAATACAAGCCCTGTAGCTCCAGGTGCAATGTGCCAAATGCTGATGAAAAATAGAAAGGATCCTGGCTTGCCAAGGAGGAGAGGCACTCAGTGGGGGAGGAGAACCTGAGCCAGTTGCTGAAAGGGAGGGTCTTCTGAGTCACATCTTCAAGGAGGACTACAATTCCCGCAAACAAAGACAGCATCAAAGACATCCTGAAAAGAAAGAGCCTGAACAGACTCAAGATGAGGAAAACTGAGGAGTGATTAGAGGGGGGAGTAATTTGCTCTAACCGTAGGGGGACCCAGATAACAGGTTAAATGGAGCTAAAGGTGGGGCTCTTAGGAAATCAACCCAAGACAATTTGCTTAGGCACTAAGCATTCTTAATCTTGGGCCTGATGGGACTGGGGCTTAGCCGTAAGAGAGAACTGCATGGTGGTTCTGAGAGCTAGAGAAAGCAAGTAAGGAGAACCATCACACATCCGTTTCAAGTAAGATGTGGAACTGAAGAAGAGGAAAAAAAGAATCCAGGGAGATGATATGGAGAGGCAGAAAGGAGGTAGAACCTACTGAACTTGAGGCCAACAGGCCCAGTTCTTCACTCCTCCCTGTAACCACGTGCAAAGCCATGTGATTTGCAGTCAGTCCCACTAAAAAGGTGGGGTAATCTTACCTTTTGAATCTGGACTTATCCAATGGCAGGAGGCAGTGGGGTGAGGATTGTTTGATCCCAGGCCCCTAGAAGTCTTGCAGGTTTCTACTCATGCTCTGTGCCTTTGCCTTTGTCCTGAAAACATAGTCAGCTAGGAGCTGAGCCACCTGGCCCCTCAGTCAGCACAGACCCAGGCTGGAAAGTGAGTCCAACCAAGATTGGTAGAGCCATCTCTAGGCCATCCCACCTAAACCTCGACTTAAGAGCAAGGAACTTAAGACTGTGTACTATCAAGTTTTCTGGTTGTATATCATGGATATACAATCTGATCACACGGACCAAAGCCTTATCTAACTCACTGAAACTAAGCCATGCCGTATGGGGCCACCCAAGATGGATGGGTATTGGTGGAGAGGTCTGACAGAATGTGGTCCACTGGAGAAGGGAATAGCTAACCACCTCAGTATTCTTGCCTTGATAACCCCATGAACAGTATGAAAAGGCAAAATGATAGGATACTGAAAGAGGAACTCCCCAGACTGGTAAGAGCCCAATATGCTACTGGAGATCAGTGGAGAAATAAGTCCAGAAAGAATGAAGGGATGGAGCCAAAGCAAACACAATACCCAGTTGAGCATGTGACTGGTGATAGAAGCAAGATCCGATGCTGTAAAGAGCAATATTGCACAGGAACCTGGAATGTTAGGTCCATGAATCAAGGCAAATTAGAAGTAGTCAAACAAAAGAGATGGCTAGGGTGAACATCGACATTGTAGGAATCAGGGAACTAAAATGAACTGGAATGGTTGATTTTAACTCAGATGACCATTATTGCTACTACTGTGGGCAGGAATCCCTTAAAAGAAATGGAGTAGCCATCATGGTCAACAAAAGAGCCTGAAATGCAGTACTTGGATGCAATCTCAAAAATGACAGAATGATCTCTGTTCATTTCCAAGGAAAACCATTCAATATCACGGTAATCCAAGCCTATGCCGCAACAAGTAATGCTGAAGAAGCTGAAGTTGAACAGTTCTATGAAGAGGTCTTCATAGAAGACCTTTTAGAACTAACACCCAAAAAGATGTCCTTTTCATTATAGGGGACTGGAAGGCAAAAGTAGGAAGTCAAGAAACACCCAGAATAACAGGCAGATTTGGCCTTGGAGTACGGAATGAAGCAGGGCAAAGACTAACAAGAGTTTTGCCAAAAGAACACACTGGTCATAGCAAATACCCTTTTCCAACAACACAAGAGAAGACTCTACACATGGACATCACCAGATGGTCAACATCGAAATCAGATTGATTATATTGTTTGCAGGCAAAAATGGATAAACTCTATACAGTCAACAAAAACAAGACCAGGAGCCGACTGTGGCTCAGATCATGAACTCCTTATTGCCAAGTTCAGACTGAAATTGAACAAAGTGGGGAAAACCACTAGACCATTTAGGTATGACTTAAATCAAATCCCTTAGGATTATACAGTGGAAGTGAGAAATAGATCTAGTTTAAGGAACTAGATCTGATAGATAGAGTGCCTGATCAACTATGGACGGACGTTCATGACATCACACAGGGGACAGGGATCAAGATCATCTCCACGGAAAAGAATTGCAAAAAAAAACAAAAATGGCTGTCTGAGGAGGCCTTACAATAGCTGTGAAAAGAAGAGAAGAGAAAAGCAAAGGAGAAAAGGAAAGATATAAGCATCTGAATGCAGAGTTCCAAAGAATAGCAAGGAGAGATAACAAAGCCTTCCTCAGAGATCAGTGGAAAGAAATAGAGGAAAACAACAGAATGGGAAAGACTAGAGATCTTTTCAAGAAAATTAGAGATCCCAAGGGAACATTTCATGCAAAGATGGGCTCCATTAAGGACAGAAATGGTATGAACCTAACAGAAGCAGAAGATATTAAGAAGAGGTGGCAAGAATACACAGAACTGTACAAAAAGGTCTCCATGACCCAGATAATCACGATGGTGTGATCACTCACCTAGAGCTAGATATGCTGGAATGTGAAGTCAAATGGGCCTTAGAAAGTATCACTATGAACAAAGCTAGTGGAGGTGATGGAATTCCAGTGGAGCTATTTCAAATCCTGAAAGATGATGCTGTGAAAGTGCTGCACTCAATATGCCAGCAAACTGGAAAACTCAGCAGTGGCCACAGGGCTGGACAAGGTCAGTTTTCATCCCAATCCCAAAGAAAAGCAATGCCAAAGAATGCTCAAACTACCGCACAGTTGCACTCATCTCACATGCTAGTATGGAGAAGGCAATGGCACCCAGCCCTAGTACTCTTGCCTGGAAAACCCCATGGATGGAGGAGCCTGGTAGGCTGCAGTCCATGGGACCGTGTGAAGAGTCGGTCACGACTGAGCGACTTCACGTTCACTTTTCACTTTCATTCATTGGAGAAGGAAAAGGCAACCCACTCCAGTGTTCTTGCCTGGAGAATCCCAGGGACGGGGAAGCCTGGTCGGCTGCCATCTATGGGTTGCACAGAGTCAGACATGACTGAAGCAACTTAGCAGCAGCAGCAGCAGCAGCAGCACATGCTAGTAAAGTAATGCTCAAAATTCTCCAAGCTAGGCTTCAGCAATACATGAACCATGTACTTCCAGATATTCAAGCTGGTTTTAGAAAAGGCAGAGGAACCAGAGATCAAATTGCCAGCATCTACTGGATCATCAAAATGCAAGAGATTTCCAGATAAACATCTATTTCTGCTTTATTGACTATGCCAAAGTCTTTGACTGTTTGGATCACAATAGACTGTGGAAAATTCTGAAAGAGATGGGAATACCAGACCACCTGACCTGCCTCTTGAGAAGCCTATATGCAGGTCAGGAAGCAACAGTTAGAACTGGACATGGAACAACAGACTGGTTCCAAATAGGAAAAGGAGTACGTCAAGGCTGTATATTGTCACCCTGCTTATTTAACTTCTATACAGAGTACATCATGAGAAATACTGGATTGGAAGAAGCACAAGCTGGAATCAAGATTGCTGGGAGAAATACCAGTAACCTCAGATATGTAGATGACACCACCCTTATGGGAGAAAGTGAAGAGGAACTAAAAAGCCTCTTGATGAAAGTCAAAGAAGAGAATGAAAAAGTTGGCTTAAAGCTCAACATTCAGAAAACGAAGATCATGGCATCTGGTCCCATCACTTCATGGGAAATAGATGAGGAAACAGTGTCACACTTTATTTGGGGGGCTCCAATATCACTGTGGATAGTGATTGCAGCCATGAAATTAAAAGACGCTTACTCCTTGGAAGGAAAGTTATGACCAACCTAGATAGCATAGTCAAAAGCAGAGACATTACTTGGCCAACAAAGGTCCATCTAGTCAAGGCTATGCTTTTTTCAGTCGTCATGTATGGATGTGAGAGTTGGACTGTGAAGAAAGCTGAGCACCGAAGAATTGATGCTTTTGAACTGTGGTTTTGGAGAAGACTCTTGAGAGTCCCTTGGACTGCAAGCAGATCCAACCAGTCCATCCTAAAGGAGATCAGTCCTGGGTGTTCATTGGAGGACTGATGCTAAAGCTGAAACTCCAATACTTTGGCCACCTCATGCAAGAGGTGTCAGTTACCCACAACACTTTTGTTATTGTTTAGTCTATCTGACTAAAGTTCTGTTTGACTCTTTGTGACTTCATGGACTGTTACCAGCAAGGCAAACCAGGTTAGTTTGCCACTTTTCCTCATTGGGTAAGACCCTGATGCTGGGAGGGATTGGGGGCAGGAGGAGAAGGGGACGACAGAGGATGAGATGGCTGGATTGCATCACCGACTCGATGGACATGAGTTTGGGTAAACTCCGGGAGTTGATGATGGACAGGGAGGCCTGGTGTGCTGCGATTCATAGGGTCGCAAAGAGTCAGACACGACTGAGCAACTGAACTCAACTGAAGTGATTATGAATATGGGCCTCCCCAGTGATTCAAGGGTAAAGAACCTGCCTGCCAATGCAGGAGACACGGCTTTCATCCCTGGGTCAGGAGGATCCCCTGGAAAAGGAAATGGCAACACAAGAAGAGGGGGGAGGGACAGTTAGGGAGTTTTGGATGGACAGGCACACTCTGCTAGATTTAAAATGGATAACCAACAAGGACTAGTGTTTGCCGCATGGAACTCTGCTCAGTGTTATGTGGCAGCCTGGATGGGGGACAGGAGTTTGGGAGAGAATGGATACGTGCACATGTATGGCTGTGTCCCTTCACTGTTCATCTGAAATTATCACAACATTGATAATCGGCTACACCCCAATACAAAATAAAAATTTTTTAATTAAATTTTTAGGTGTGTTCATATATACAAACTGAGTCGTGGCAAACTATACCCTGTGAGCGAAATATTACCCATTGCATATTCCTATAAATAAAGGTTTATTGAAAAATAGCCATGCTCTTGTGCTCATATTGTCTATGCACACTTTAGTACCACAGCAACAGAGTTGCGTAGTTATGACAGACAGAGAGTGATCCACAGGCCTTAAACCATTTAGTATCTTGCCCTATACTTTGACATAGGGGCCAAATAATGGATTATTTTTTAACACAATATTTTCCTAAATGTACATCAGAAAATATTTCCTCTTAGAAGAGAGAGCACACCTTTAACATGGGCTTGCTTTAAACTGTGTGCTTCCTTTGTTTACTACCTTTACAGTGTCGTGATAACTTCATGGTATAAACAACTTGGTGTGTTTCAAGGAAAGAAATACCTGAAATATCTGAAATGATGAAAACTGGTTGAGGAATATACCCAACAGAGTGACGCTTCTGAGCATCTTCCCCGCTGCTCCTTATCACTAGTCTGGGGGCAGCGTGGATTAGATTAGCATTGAAGAGCTCCAACCTCATATCAAGTTTGGATAAGTTCAGAGAGTTTGCTCTATTTAAAAAATAAAAAGGCAACATAAAAATTTGATTCACTGATTATATAGTGAGGGATAAAATGTATAATAATAAACATGTATTCTTTGAAATAACAGCAAGTATCATTAGTATATGTCACATTTTATTCCATTATTAAATGACTCGTGATATCTTTACAGCTTCCAGAATCCATTTGGATTCTTCAGTTATGAAAAGAGTATGTTCCATATTGGAGACTGGGGTGGGGAGCTCTCCCAGTACAACGTGGGTCTTTGCATCCAGGTGGTTCAGGGACATTCACAAGAATGGCTAGAAAGCAAAGCCACTTGGGAATTTAAGACAGGCTGAGGGCCTTCCACTTGTAAAAAACACCTTGGCATAATGGAAAGTGTGGGAGAGTCAAACTTCAGCGCTGCCCCGAGCCACTGTGTAAGCCGTCTCTAACACCTCGGTGTCCCCATCTGAAGCAAGATTGGAGTGACAACATCTTTGCCCAAGTTATCTCACAGAATATTACTAAGAATCAACATAGAATAGCATCTCAAACATACATCATAACAAATAAAGTGCTGTTCAAATGTTAAGGTATCTTCAGTTCAGTTAAAAGATATTTATCAATGTGTGAAAAAATTATATCCAGAATTAACTATGCAGAGGAAAAACCTAAACACTAGAAGACACCTAAGACATGACCTTTTAATGAACACACATCATCTTTCAGCACATTCCAACAAAAGAAAAAAAAATGTATGAAATAATCTCACCCCTTGATAAGCCGGATTTCTAAAGCTGGTGACTCATTTATATGCAAATCACTGAAAACATCTGCCCATGGTTTCAACCAAGTTGATGTTGATCACATTTCTAATTGTGGTTTCTTGGTGAGCCGGTTGACTCATCAAGCACATCAATAAACTGACCTATATAGGAAGTAATTTGGAAATTATTTGGGAACGTTCTGTGATTGATGTTCCCAAAAGTTTCTAATTAGCCTTTAGAAATCTCCTGAGGTATTGATTGCTTTGTAATGTCATCTAACTGACTATTGGTTCATTCAAGAGCACCTAGTTGGGACTATGAGTAGAAATGATGTCCTTTGGCAGATTTTTTTAGTTCTTTGGTAAAAGTGATTATGAAGTGATCCCAGGAATGCGTTTATATAAATACACATATAGAACAACCCAGGCTCCTAATGGGGCAGCCTTACGAAAAATGCTGGGAATCAGAACATCCCTATGCAGCCGCTAAGCAGCCATGTGACTTTGGCCTCTGTCTTCTCATTTATCAACTGGGGCATCTGGATCCAGTTCCATCCTCAGTCCTGAGCAAGAAGGGCCTTGCTCTGGACCTGACTGTGGATCTCTTTGGCCACACCCTCTGTTCTCCTGCCTTCAGTGGGGTGGGGAGACCAAAGGGTCAAAAAAATCTGCCTGCCTGAAGCCTAAATTTGCACTAGCTACTCACAGTATTTCAGCTTGATGTGTTACTTTTAAACATTTAAACAATCGATATATTTGGATCTCCCTTTGTATTCTTGTTGTAAGCCCCACACATGTTAGAGGTATACCTGTCCAGATCATTCCTAAGGTCACTTTCAGCTCTAACTTATTTCAGAGAAAATAAATGAACATTGGAACTAGAAGTTTCTCTGTTTCAATCTTCAATTTGTTCAAATGAGCAAAGTACTTAAATTTTCTAAGTATCAGTTTCTTTGTGTAATTTTTTTAAGTTTTCATAGGAGTAATGAGGCTAAAGTCATATGATTTATTAAAAATTCTGACACTGAATAGGTCCTCAACACATGCCAGCTCTCTATGATAGGAGAAGATGTGACACATAAAGGGATAAATCAAATTGGAATCCACATTCCTTGAGATTTACTCAAAGAAGTCAAAAATCTTATGTCCATATAAACACCTGCACACAAGTGTTTATAACAACTTTATTCATAATTGCCATAACTTAGAAAGCAACCAAGATGTTCTTTAGTAAATGAATGGATAAATATAAGCTACCAAGTCACAAAAGAAACAAATGCATCTCAGTGAAAAAAGTCAATTTGGAAAGTCTACACACTGTATGATTCTGAAAGTGAAAGTCACTCAGTCATGTCCGACTCTTCACAACCCCATGGACTGTACAGTCCATGGAATTCCCCAGGCCAGAATACTGGATGGGTAACTTTCTCTTCCCTTCTCCAGAGGATCTTCCCAACCCAGGGACTGAACCCAGGTCTCCTGAAATGCAGGCGGATTCTTTACCAACTGAGCTATGAGGGACTCTAACTACGTGATATTCTGGAAAAAGCAAAACCAGGGAGACAATAAAAAGACCAAGAGTTAAGGGGAAAGGAGGGATGGATAGGTGGAACACTGAGGACTTTTAGGACAGGGAAAATAACTTGAATGGCACTATGATTGATGGTAGATACATATCTTGTTGTTGTTGTTTATTTGCTAAAGTCATATTCAGCTCTTTTGCCAACCCATGGACTGTAGCCTGTCAGGCTCCCGTGTCCGTGGGATTTCCCAAGCAAGAATACTGAAGTAGGTTGTCAATTCCTTCTCCAGGGGATCTTTCCGATCCAGTAATTGAACCCATGTCTCCTGCATTGGCAGGCGGATTCCTTACCACTGAGCCACCAGGAAAGGTTCAGTAGAAACATGTCATTGTATATTTGTTCAAACCCATACAACATACAACACTGAGAGCAAACCATAATGTAAAGTACGGACTTTGGGTGATAATGATGTATTGATATAGGTTTATCAATTATAACAAATAGCTACTCTGACAGGGGATGTTGATAGTGGAGGAGGACATGCACGTGTGGAGAAAGGGATATATGAGAAAACTCTCTACTTTCCCTTCAATTTTGCTGTGAACTTAAAACTGCTCTAAGAAATCAAGTCTATCTTTTTTTTAAAAGGGATAAAGAAATTAAATCCTATCATAATGCATATACACTGTCCCTTGCTTCTCCTTCAACAACAATGAAATTTTGCTAAGAGAGGAATCATTCCAAAGATCAATAACCATGCTTTTATCTAAAATAAGGAGCTTTAGCTCATCAAAAAAGAAAATCATTTAAATTATGAAGCAGATGTTCTTTCCCAGCTGTTTGCAGATAATCTCACCAGCAGTGTCAGACATGGAGTTCCAGAAATACAAAGATGCTAAAACAGCAGTAACACAGAGCAGAGATTAAAGCAAGAAAATTAACCATTAGTGGACCTGGAGGGCTATGCCACTGCTGGATATAGGGAGTGCAACACCAGTTTTAAACTTTAGCTAACAGGGTGAATATTTTTTTCCTAATAAATCTAGTGACCAGTGCTTACATCTGCTTTGATTAACATATGGTTTTATTTTAAGTCACCAATATAGAGACTGCACTGATTAGTCAGGGCCAATGAAATTATATCTGTGTTCAATTCTTAGCACCCTGTAGGAACTGAACTGACTAGTGTTCCATGGAGAACATGCTGCGTATACAGGGAGCAGCATCAACCCAGCCGTTTCAAAACTCTTCTGAGCAAAGGGTGCTACAGAGTGTTCCAGTGTCCTAGCTGTCCAGGAGCACCCCATTCAAGGAAACCCCAGGTTTCCCCAGATCCATTAATCAGGCTAGTCAACAATGAAATCATCTATTGCTCTGCAGCACAGCACTGCAAATCAACTATACATCAATAAAAAATGAGGGGCTTCCCTGGCGGCTGAGTGGTAAAGAATCCACCTGCCAGTGCAGGAGACACAGGTTCAGTCCCTGATCCGGGAAGATCCCACATGCCTCAGAGCAACTACGCCCCTGTGCCACAGCTACTGGGCCTGGGCTCTAGAGTCTGGGAGCCACAACTACTGCAGCCTAGGCCCTAAAGCCCGTCCTGTGCAAGAGAAGCCACCACAGTGAGAAACACAAGCACTGGAACCAGAGAGCAGCCCCGCGCTCCACAACTAGAGAAAAGCCCATGCAGCTGTGAAGACCCAGCACAGCCATAAATACATACAGCTTTAGTTTAAAAATAAACATAGGCATATCATGCTCTGCAAGGCACCCAGTACCTGTGTGCCACTGAGACCGTGGGGATGCCTATGAACCCAGTACCTGTGTGCCACTGAGACCGTGGGGATGCCTATGAATCCTGGACAAGCAAAAGGCAGAGAAAGGACGTCATAACCTTTCCTAATTTTTGACTTAATCAAAACAAAAACAGGATCAGTTCAGTTCAGTTGCTCAGTCGTGTTCGACTCTCTGCGACTCCAAGATTCGCAGCACGCCAGGCCTCCCTGTCCATCACCAACTCCCGGAGTTCACTCAGACTCACGTCCATCGAGTCCGTGATGCCATCCAGCCATCTCATCCTCTGTCGTCCCCTTCTCCTCCTGCCCCCAATCCCTCCCAGCATCAGAGTCTTGTCCAATGAGTCAACTCTTTGCATTAGGTGGCCAAAGTATTGGAGTTTCAGCTTTAGCATCAGTCTTTCCAAAGAACACCTAGGTCCTATCTCCTTTAGAATGGACTGGTTGGATCTCCTTGCAGTCCAAAGGACTCTCAAGAGTCTTCTCCAAAACCACAGTTCAAAAGCATCAATTCTTTGGCATTCAGCCTTCTACACAGTCCAACTCTCACATCCATACATGACCACAGGAACAACCATAGCCTTGACTAGACAGACCTTAGTCAGCAAAGTCTCTGCTTTTGAATACGCTATCTACAGGATACACAGGAGCTAAAACAAATAAACAAAACACACCTAAGTAGTTCAGATGTACATAAAAGTTCAGTTAGAGCAATGTAATACTGCAAGGACAACCTAGAAAAGCAACCTAAAATAAGGTGCTCACTTGCATTGGAAAAACCTCTCAGTCTTCCTGTAAGATACAGTCATTGCTTCAAAGCTAAATTATTAAGCTGATCCACCAGGGGTGTTTTAAGACTCTGAAGACAGAATGAAAACCACACTCACAGAAACTAATCAATTTAATCACATGGACTACAGCTATGTCTACCTCAGAGAAACTACAAGCCATGCCATGTAGGCAACCCAAGACAGACAAGTCATGGTGGAGCGTTTGGACAAAACATGGACCACTGGAGGAGGGAATAGCAAACCACTTTAGTAGTGTTGCCTTGAGACCCCAGGAACAGTATGAAAAGGCAAAAAGATAGGACAGTGAAAGATTAACTCCCAGGTTGGTAGGTGCCCAGTATGCTACTGGAGATAAGTGGAGAAATAACTCCAGAAAGATTGAAAGAGATGGAGCCAAAGCAAAAACAATACCCAGTTGTGGTTGTGACTGGTGATGGAAGTAAAGTCTGATGCTAGAAAGAGCCATATTGAATCAGTTCAGTTCAGTCGCTCAGTTGTGTCCGACTCTTGGCAATCCCATGAATTGCAGCATGCCAGGCCTCCCTGTCCATCACTATCTCCCTGAGTTTACTCAGATTCACGTCCATCGAGTCCGTGATGCCATCCAGCCATCTCATCCTCGGTCGTCTCCTTCTCCTCCTGCCCCCAATCCCTCCCAGCATCAGAGTCTTTTCCAGTGAGTCAACTCTTCACATGAGGTGGCCAAAGTACTGGAGTTTCAGCTTTAGGGTCATTCCTTCCAAAGAAATTCCAGGGCTGATCTCCTTCAGAACGGACTGGTTGGATTTCCTTGCAGTCCAAGGGACTCTCAAGAGTCTTCATCAACACCACAGTTCAAAAGCATCAATTCTTCGGTGCTCAGCCTTCTTCACAGTCCAACTCTCACATCCATACATGACCACAGGAACAACCATAGCCTTGACTAGACCAACCTTAGTCGGCAAAGTAATGTCTCTGCTTTTGAATATGCTATCTATGTTGCTCAGAACTTTTCTTCCAAGGAGTAAGTGTCTTTTAATTTCATGGCTGCAGTCACCATATGCAGTGATTTTGGAGCCCCCAAAAATAAACTCTGACACTGTTTCCACTGTTTCCCCATCTATTTCCCATGAAGTGATGGAACCGGATGCCATGATCTTCATTTTCTGAATGGTGAGCTTTAAGCCAACTTTTTCACTCTCCTCTTTCAACTTCATCAAGAGGCCCTTTAGCTCCTCTTCACTTTCTGCCATAAGGGTGGTGTCATCTGCATATCTGAGGTTATTGATATTTCTCCCGGCAATCTTGATTCCAGCTTGTGCTTCTTCCAGTCTAGCATTTCTCATGATGTACTCTGCATAGAAGTTAAATAAGCAGGGTGACAATATACAGCCTTGACATACTCCTTTTCCTATTTGGAACCAGTCTGTTGTTCCATGTCCAGTTCTAACTGTTGCTTCTTGACCTGCATACAGATTTCTCAAGAGGCAGGTTAGGTGGTCTGGTATTCCCATCTCTTTCAGAATTTTCCACAGTTTATTGTGATCCACACAGTCAAAGGCTTTGGCATAGTCAATAAAGCAGAAATAGATGTTTTTCTGGAACTCTCTTGCTTTTTTGATGATCCAATGGATGTTGGCAATTTGACCTCTGGTTCCTTTGCCTTTTCTAAAACCAGCTTGAACATCAGGGATTTCACGGTTCATGTATTGCTAAAGAGTGGCTTGGAGAATTTTGAGCATTACTAGCATGTGAGATAAGTGCAATTGTGCAGTAGTTTGAGCATTCTTTGGCATTGCCTTTCTTTGGGATTGGAATGAAAACTGACCTTGTCCAGTCCTGTGGCCACTGCTGAGTTTTCCAAACTTGTTGGCATATTAAGTGCAGCACTTTCACAGCATCATCTTTAAGGATTTGAGATAGCTCAACTGGAATTCCATCACCTCCACTAGCTTTGTTTGTAGTGATGCTTTCTAAGGCCCACTTGACTTCACATTCCAAGATGTCTGGCTCTAGATGAGTGATCACATCATCGTGATTATCTGGGTCTTGAAGATCTTTTTGTACAGTTCTTCCGTGTATTCTTGTCACCTCTTCTTAATATCTTCTGCTTCTGTTAGGTCCATCCCATTTCTGTCCTTTATCGAGCCCATCTTTGCATGAAATGTTCCCTTGGGATCTCTAATTTTCTTGAAAACATCTCTAGTCTTTCCATTCTGTTCTTTTCCTCTATTTCTTTGTATTGATCACTGAAGAAGGCTTTCTTATCTCTTCTTGCTATTCTTTGGAACTCTACATTCAGATGCTTATATCTTTCCTTTTCTCCTTTGCTTTTCACCTCTCTTCTTTTCACAGCTATTTGTAAGGCCTCCCCAGACAGCCATTTTCCTTTTTTGCATTTCTTTTCCATGGGGATGGTCTTGCTCCCTGTCTACCGTACAATGTCACAAACCCCATTCCATAGTTCATGAGGCACTCTGTCTATCAGATCTAGGCCCTTAAATCTATTTCTCACTTCCACTGTATAATCATAAGGGATTTGATTTAGGTCATACCTGAATGGTCTAGCGATTTTCCCTACTTTCTTCAATTTCAGTCTGAATTTGTAAATAAAGAGTTCATGATCTGAACCACAGTCAGCTCCTGGTCTTGTTTTTGTTGACTGTATAGAGCTTCACCATCTTTGGCTGCATAGAATATAATCAATCTGATTTTGGTGTTGACCATCTGGTGATGTCCGTGTGTAGAGTCTTCTCTTGTGTTGTGCTATGACCAGTGCATTTTCTTGGCAAAACTCTTATTAGTCTTTGCCCTGCTTCATTCCGCATTCCAAGGCCAAATTTGCCTGTTACTCCAGGTATTCTTATCTTCCTACTTTAGCATTCCAGGCCCCTATAATGAAACGGACATCTTTTTTAGGTGTTAGTTCTAAAAGGTCTTGTAGGTCTTCATAAAACTGTTCAACTTCGGATCTTCAGCATTACTGGTTGGGGCATAGACTTGGATAACTGTGATATTGAATGGTTTGCCTTGGAAACGAACAGAGCTCATTCTGTCATTTTTGAGACTGCATCTAAGTACTGCATTTCGGACTCTTCTGTTGACCATGATGGCTACTCCATTTCTTCTAAGGGATTCCTGCCCACTGTAGTAGATATAATGGTCATCTGAGTTAAATTTACCCATTCCAGTCCATTTTAGTTCACTGATTCCTAGAATGTCGACGTTCACTCTTGCCATCTCTTGTTTGACCACTTCCAATTTGCCTTGACTCATGGACTTGACATTCCAGGTTCCTGTGCAATATTGCTCTTTACAGCATCGGACTTTGTTTCTATCACCAGTCACATGCACAACTAGGTATCGTTTTTGCTTTGGCTCCATCCCTTCATTCTTTCTGGACTTATTTCTCCACTGATCTCCAGTAGCATATTGGGCACCTACTGACCTGGGGGAGTTCCTCTTTCAGTATCCTATCATTTTGCCTTTTCATGCTGTTCATGGGGTTCTCAAGGCAAGAATACTGAAGTGGCTTGCCATTCCCTTCTCCAGTGGACCTGGAATGTTAGGTCCATGAATCAGGTAAATTGAAAGTGATCAAACAGGAGATGGCAAGAGTGAACATCATCATTTTAGGAATTGGCGAACTAAAAGGAACTGAAATGGGTGAGTTTAACTCAGATGACCATTATATCTACTACTGTGAGCAAGAATCCCTTAGAACAAATGGAGTAGCCATCATAGTCAACAAAAGAGCCTGAAATGTAGCACTTGGATGCAGTCTCAAAATTGACAGAACAATCTCTGTTCATTTCCAAGGCCAGTCATTCAATATCAGAGTAATCCAAGTCTATGCCCCAACCAGCAATGCTGAAGAAGCTGAAGTTGAACAGTTCTACAAAGACCTACAAGACCTTCTAGAACTAATAGCCAAAAAGATGTCCTTTTCATTATGGGGAACTACAATGCAAAAGTAGGAAGTCAAGAGATACCTGAAATAATAGGTAAATTTGGCCTTGGAGTACAAAACAAAGAAGGTCAAAGGCTAACAGAGTTTTGCCAAGAGAACGCACTGGTTATAGCAAACACACTCTTCCAACAACACAAGAGATGACTCGACACGTGGACTTCACCAGATGGTCAATACTGAAATCAGACTGATCATATTCTTTGCACCCAAAGATGGAGAAGCCCTATATAGTCAGCAAAAACAAGGCTGGGAGCTGACTATGGCTCAGATAATTAACTTCTTATTGCCAAATTCAGACTTAAACTGAAGAAAGTAGGGAAAATCACTAGACCATTCATGTATGACCTAAATCAAATCCTTCATGATTATACAGTAGATGTGACAAATAGATTCAAGGGATTAGATCTGATAGAGTGCCTGAAGAATGATGGATGCAGTTTTGTGACATTGTACACAAGACAGGGATCAAGAAAAAGAAATGCAAGAAAAGATGGCAAAATGGCAAAAGGCAAAATGGTTGTCTGAGGAGGCCTTACAAATAGCTGAAAAAAGAAGAGAAGTGAAATGCAAAGAAGAAAAAGGAAAACATAAACATCTGAATTCAGAGTTTCAAAGAATAGCAAGGAGAGATAAGAAAGCCTTCCTGAGTGATCAGTGCAAAGAAATAGAGGAAAACAACAGAATGGGGAAGACTAGAGATCTCTCCAAGAAATTAGAGATACCAAGGAAACATTTCATGCAAAAATAGGCTCGATAAAGGACAGACACAGTATGGACCTAACAGAAGCAGAAGATATTAAGAAGCGATGGCAAGAATACACAGAAGAATCATACAAAAAAAGATCTTCATGACCCAGATAATCATGATGGTGTGATCCCTCACCTAGAGCCAGACATCCTGGAATGTGAAGTCAAGTGGGCCTTAGGAAGCATCACTATGAACAAAACTGGTGGAGGTGATGTAATTCCAGTTGAGCTATTTCAAATCCTGAGAGATGATGCTGTGAAAGTGCTGCACTCAATATGCCAGCAAATTGGAAAATTCAGCAGTGGCCACAGGACTAGAAAAGGTCAGTTTTCATTCCAATCCCAAAGAAAGGCAATGCCAAAGAATGCTCAAACTACTGCACAATTGCACTCATCTCACATGCTAGTAAAGTAATGCTCAAAATTCTCTAAGCCAGGCTTCAGCAATACATGAACCATGAACTCCCTGATGTTCAAGCTGGTTTTAGAAAAGGCAGAGGAACCAGAGATCAAATTGCCAACATCCACTGGATCATCAAAAAGGAAGTGAGTTCCAGAAAAACATCTATTTCTTCTTTATTGACTATGTCAAAGCCTTTGACTGTGTGGATCACAATAAACTGTGGAAAATTCTGAGAGAGATGGGAATACCAGACCACCTGACCTGCCTCTTGAGAAATCTGAATGCAGGTCAAGAAGCAACAGTTAGAACTGGACATGTAACAACAGACTGGTTCCAAATAGGGAAAGGAGTATGTCAAGGCTGTATATTGTCACCCTGCTTATTTAACTATATGAAGAGTACATTATGTGAAATGCTGGGCTGGAAGAAGCACAAGCTGGAATCAAGATCACCAGGAGAAATATCAATAACCTCAGATATGCAGAAGACACTACCCTTATGGCAGAAAGTGAAGAGGAACTAAAAGCCTCTTGACGAAAGAGAAAGAGAGAGTAGAAACGTTGGCTTAAAGCTCAACATTCAGAAAACGAAGATCATGGCATCTGGTCCCATCACTTCATGGCAAATAGATGGGGAAACAGTGAGAGACTTTATTTTTCTGGGCTCCAAAATCACTGCAGATGGTGGCTGCAGCCATGAAATTAAAAACACTTGCTCCTTGGAAGAAAAGCTATGACCAACCTAAATATCATATTACAAAACAGAGACATTACTTTGCCAACAAAGTTTCATCTTGTCAAATCTTAAGGTTTTTCCAGTGGTCATGTATGGATGTGAGAGTTGGACTATAAAGAAAGCTGAGCACCAAAGACTTAATGCTTTTGAACTGTCATGTTGGAGAAGACTCTAGAGAGTCCCTTAGACAACAAGAAGATCGTACCAGTCAATCCTAAAGGAAATCAGTCCTGAATATTCTTTGGAAGAACTGATGCTGAAGCTGAAACTCCAATACTTTGGCCACCTGATGGGAAGAACTGACTCATTTGAAAAGACCCTGATGCTAGGAAAGATCAAAGGTGGGAGGAGAAGGGGACCACAGAGGATGAGATGGTTGGATGTCTCCACCAATGTGATGGACATGAGTTTGAGCAAGCTCTGGGAGTTGGTGATAGACAGGGAAGCCTGGCATGCTGCAGTCCATGGGGTGGCAAAGAGTTGGATATGACTGAGCGACTGAACTGAACTGAGGAAGTAATAAAAATTGTGTATGCTTGCAACTGGTTATTCCTCACTAGGGATAGGCTCTGGCTGATAGCAGAGGATCTATAATTAATCATGTAAAAACATGGATCAGCCTCCCTTCCCACTCAGCATGGGTCAAGCTTTTACTAAATACCCAGTTTGGGGCTCAGCAACTAAAGTGTGATACTGAAAATCTGGAGGATTCAGGAAAGAACAATGAAATGATTAGGAAGCATTCACCCATGAGGAAAATATAAAGAAACGGCACTTATTTAACCTAGAAAAGAAAAGGCTCAAGGGAAACTTAGTAATTTCCTTTAAATAGACAAAGGCTAATATAACAGTGACATGAACATGATTATTTTTACTGATAATCATTTAAGAGGTGATATTGCAGCAGGAAAAATACTAAGTTAATATTAGGAAAACTTAGTAAGCTCTGTGATCTATTGAAAACTATGGAACCCTGGGAGTAATTCTTTTACAGACATTTAAGAGAGCAATCCTCTGGCGATACCTTGCTCCTTAGGGGAAAATGGATGAAATGAGTTTCTAAAAGTTCACCCTCTGAAAAGTGAAAAATTTTTAGGACAAATAGCAGTACATCTCACATGTACCCTCAATGTCAAAGTCTATTCATAAGGATTCCAAGGGTTTAAAATGGTATATACCTTGCATTAATAATGCAAATTAGAATCAAGTAAATAAACAACAGAAATTTAGGCAAAGCAAATAAAACAAAGCACACTCTGTGCTGGCTTCTTAATAGTGTGGTAAAAATGGCACTCAAACATAATATAACAAAGTGTGGAGAGAGCTGCATGGTCACAATCTGTCGCCTCCAGCCAGCAGCAGCGTAAGTGAGCCATCTTGGAAGTGAGTCTTCTCACCCCAGTCAACAGGCTCCACCCCCGGGAGAGAACCTAAGCCAGCTTTACCAGCAAAGCCACTCCTAGACTCTGACCCTTCAGAAACCGTGTTAGACAATAAATGTGTCTGTGATTTGAAACCTCCAAATTGGGCTAATTGGTTATGTAGCAGAAGATTAAAGACACAAGGACGCTACAGGAAGGCAGGAGTGGTAAAGTATGTCAAATGTTGCAAAGAGTTGCATCTGAAACAGAAAGGTGGAAGCCAGGCTAGAAATGGGTCAGTGTGCCAAGAGAGATGAGAATGCAGAGAAAGTAGACATTTCCCTTGAGAAGCCCAGCTCGGGAGGGAGGGAGGAGAGAAACTGGGCAGCAACCGGCCGTGGACGAAGAGGAGAGCACCCAAGCAGCACAACCCTTGAAGATGAAGAAGGGCCGGGATGTAGGGCAAAAGCCCATGGCTGATTTGTGACTGGAGGAGGGCAAAGAAGACAGGTGCAGAGGCAGGTAGCATTTTACATCTTGTTAACACTGCTGCTGCTGTTTAGTCGCTTCAGTCATGTCTGATTCTACGTGACCTTATGGACTGTGGCCTGCCAGGCTCCTCTGTCCATGGGGTTCTCCAAACAAGAGTACTAAAGTGGGTTGCCATGCCCTCCCTCCAAGGGGATCTTCCCCACCCAGGGATCGAACCCAGGTCTCCTGCACTGCAGGCAGATTCTTTACCGCTGGGCCACCAGGGAAGCTCTTGTTAACACGATTCTCTCCATAATAATAAGGTAGGGCAAATCCTTGTCCACAGTCCCTCACAGGTAGGCCCCTTGTGTCTACTTGGGGACACCCACCCCCTCTACTCACAGTCTCCAGGGGCGTGGTCTGCTGCCCTGTTGCTAGGAAGGGAATGCCTTCCCAGGAAGCTACTCCTGAAACGAGACTGCATAAATCTTCACTGTGACATTAGAGAAAAACCTGACTCCTTACGTTCATTCAGGGAATTACATCTTTACAAAGACGCCAAACAAAAGAATATATTTTTAAGTGGATATATGTATAAACTGATTCACTTTGCTGTATGCCTGAAACTGACAACAATGTAAACCAAATATACTCAAATAAAAACAAAATTTAACAGACGCGTTACTTCCCTAGATATAGTATTTGGGATCAGGAGGGGTTGTGTGTCTGTGTGTGTGTTAGTCGCTCAGTCACGTCCAATTCTTTGGGACCCCATGGGCTGTTGCTAGCCAGGCTCCTGTGTCCGTGGGATTCTCCAGGCCAGAACACTGGAGTGGGGTGCCATTTCCTTCTCCAGGGAGGGGCTGAGGACTTCGTTTTTATTTTTCACATATTAGAATATACATTTTACTTTTTAAATTAAAAAGTATTCAAGACTCTTTAAAACAGAGGTCTCCAACCTCCAGGAGCTAATGCCTCTTGTTCTGGGGTGGATCTGATCTAATAATAACAGAAATAGAATGCACAATAAATGTCATGTATTTGAATCATCCCAAAACCATCCCTTCTACTCCAGTCCTGGAAAAATTATCTTCCATGAAACCAGTCCCTGGTCCAAAGACCACTGCTTTAAAACATCTCTAATTATATTTAAAATACCATTTGCTTTAGATAATATTTCAATATAAAGAGTGAGTAATCAGTTTACTAGATCTACAGTTTTGTTGGTTCTGTTGGTTTTGTAAGTCAGTTCTCTTCCCAGTCCCACTTGAGCCACAACAATCTCCAAGTTGCAGGTCTTCGGTCATCACATAACATGACTCCAGTAGCTATTTCTTGTTGGCTGTTTTGGTCCTTTGGCCACTACAACCCGTTACACATGTGCTTAAGCAGTCCCATCCTGTTGTCTGCCATTACCAAGTGAGCGTGGTCAGACCTCACATTTGCACACAATGCTGCCTCAGCGGGTTGCAGCTGGGGGACCTAAAGCCAGAAGCAGCCCATTCCTGGAAGTCAAGTCCACATGCTTCGGACATTGTTTGTTTTTCCTCAGTTTTCAGAGATTACTTATTTTCAGATTTCACACATTCTTTGGAAGGGCTTTGCTTCCCCGTATTACTGATGAGCCTTGTATCCCCCATATACATATAGACTCCAGTTTTTACTCAAGACTAGCAGGGAACATAACCTTGTGTTGGTGCCTTTTTCGAGAAGACTCTCAGAAATACTGCCGAGAATTCCTCCAGCTGTTTAAGATCTTGCAGCAGGGTCCCAGGCATGATCTTTATCCATGAAAGCCCACACAGAGGATGCAAAATTTTAGGATGTTTTGAACTTGAAGACAACATCAACATCCATAATTGGAATGGGTCAAGTCTTAAATTTAGTGAAACATCATCAACCACTCTGAACTTGTCTCTGTGACAGAGATCTGCGTATCAGATCACTGAGTCTCACAGTCGGATGCCCAGAACAGCAGCAGCATCTGGAAACTAGTCAGAAAGGCAGACTCTCTGGCCCCAGCCCAGACCCACTGCATTACACTCTAAGGAGGTAGAGCCAGCCACCTCTTTAACACACCCCGTTTGCGGGGGACTTTGATGCTCACGAAAGCTTGAGAGCAACCGACTTCGATTTTGCTAAGTGGCTCACCTTATCGCAGAACCAAATACGGTGAATTTGACTTGGGGATGTTTAGAAAACTCCTCTCAGAGAAAATTCTATAACCAAGGATAGAATGCCAGTTGTCAACTTGTGCATTGAGAGAGCTGGGCGACTTCTCAGTGGAGATTTTGGACATGAGGAAAGATAATGAAGGACTCCGGTAAGGAGGTAAACAGTCACTGTGACAGCAGGCATCTCGCACACCTCCCGTTCCTGGGGAAGAATGAGTAATGGCTCTTCTTTCAGAAAGGGGAGGCTTTAAAAAAACAATCATTGTTGAGACTGTTGGTGTGAAATATAAAGGGTGAAAAGGAAAGACTTCAGAAACATCAGCAGAGACTGCTAATTTTGCTTTGTTTTTGTTTGTCCCCTTCTGAAAGGACATTGAGAACACTTGTGTTTTTGGCTCTAAGTTGACAGGAGCTGTGTCAAGGGGCAATATGGGTCCATAAAGGACAGAAATAAAGTATTTCTCAGGGTCTTCTGCATCACCTCTGCACCACACAAGTTGAATTCTGCAAGTACACAAGCTGAATCCTCACAGCTCAGAAAGAGGTCCCCTGCCATTCCAACCCTGACTGGCACAAGAACCTGGCCCTGACGCACAAAATCTGATCCACTCCCTTACTTTTAGCACTCACAGGTTTTCTCTCTACTAAGTAAGATTATTTCCAGAAAAAAAAAAATTAAGGTATAATGAGGATGATAAATAATAAGTACATGCAGTGTAAAATACAGAATTGCTTCTGTCAAACAGCAAAATTGTCACCTGGATTAATACACTTCGGCTCCTAACAAAGAATCACTGACTACACAGAAAAAGAGAATTAACCTGAGAACGTATTAACTGCTCAGATCTCTTATCCTCTGTTGTTGTTAGTCGCTCAGTCATGTCCGACTCTTTGCCACCCTCTAAACTGTATTTTTGGGGGCTCTAAAATCACTGCAGCTGGTGATTGCAGCCATGAAATTAAAAGATGCTTACTCCTTGGAAGGAAAGTTATGACCAACCTAGACAGCATATTCAAAAGCAGAGACATTACTTTGCCAACAAAAGTCCGTCTAGTCAAGGCTATGGTTTTTCCAGTGGTCACGTATGGATGTGAGAGTTGGACTGTGAAGAAAGCTGAGCACTGAAGAACTGATGCTTTTGAACTGTGGTGTTGGAGAAGACTCTTGAGAGTCCTTTGGACTGCAAGGAGATCCAACCAGTCCATTCTAATGGAGATCGGTCCTGGGTGTTCATTGGAAGGAATGATGCTAAAGCTGAAACTCCAGTACTTTGGCCACCTCATGTGAAGAGTTGGCTCATTGGAAAAGGGTCTGATGCTGGAAGGGATTAGGAGTAGGAGAAGAAGGGGACAACAGAGGATGAGATGGCTGGATGGCATCACGGACTCGATGGACATTAGTTTGAGTGAACTCCGGGAGTTGGTGATGGACAGGGAGGCCTGGCGTGCTGTGATTCATGGGGTTGCAAAGAGTCAGACATGACTGAGTGACTGAATTGAACTGAACTGAACTGAAACTGTAGCCCACCAGGCACCTCAGTCCATAGGATTCTCCAGGCCAGAGTACCGGAGTGGGCTGCCATTTCCTTCTCCAGGCAATCCTTCCCAACCCAGGGATCAAACCCAGGTCTCCCACATTGCACGGGGATTCTTTACCACCTGAGCCACCAAGGAAAGGTAGCACAAAACTCTTCTCCTTACTTCTGGCCTCAGATACCTTTTTGTCACCAGCCTCATTTCTCACCCCAGTTTTATCTCTGCTTCTTCATCCAGCTTCAATGCTTTCCCTTAAATGCAGTCCAAAATGATCACATCCCTGAACCTGAAGTAACTGCTCTCTGCATAATTCACTTGACACTTGGCTGTGTACTTGTCTTATCACATCTCCTTTCTCATTGATTTCCCTATATTCTGGGGCAATTTAGACACAACCTTCAAGAGCTCCAAATTGTTTATTATATAATTTGTGTGTCTCTATGTTTGGACTTCACTAAAGAATTTTTATGTTGTGCCTATGTGCATAAATCCCAAATATCATGACTGGAAGAATTTTCATTTCATTCTAATTTAGCCGTTTAATCTTCTGTTGTTCATCAGACTATCTGGATTAACTTTCGGCTTCAGTCCCATTTAACACTGGGCTAGGCACTGAGTATAAAACAGCATCTACTGGCAAGACAAAGACAAATAAAACAATACCTGCACACAAGCATTCTCCGCTAAATAAGTCTGCCTAAAGCCAACTCTGCTGCAAAAGTCAGAAGCAATTTATGAAGTCAGAGAAGATAAATACATATTAGTACCTGGAAGTTTTCTATAGAAAGTATTGAGTTGAGAGGAGAGGAAAAGAAAAGAGCAAAAAGGAACCAAATAACATGGAGGGTCCCTGAAGGAGGTAGAAGAGGACCCGTGATGACAGGTTGATACCAGTTCCTCCCAGAACGTGGTGCAGTCAGAAGCTGAGCACCATCCATGGTACTGATGTCAGAAACAGCTACCCTTCCCTCTGGAAAACTGGCCCCAGGCTCTAGGGAACTCACACTTGGATTATTGATTTAGTCCCTCAACAGCTCCTCCTCTGCTCTCTGTTTCTAACTTATAACTGGCTCAAGATGCAGCTGCAATGTGAATGCCTAGCCCATCTCCAGAGGTGCTCATGTGCTTTCATTTTCTAGTAAGCATTACTCCCTTTTACTTGATGAAATAAGCTTCAGGTATTAATCTTTATATCCCAAGTTTTTCCATAATTGCCCTGAATGTATTTAAATGGCTCTATACTCAGTCTGATGCCTGGAGGGATTGGGGGCAGGAGGAGAAGGGGATGACAGAGGATGAGATGGCTGGATGGCATCACTGACTTGATGGACGTGAGTCTGAGTGAACTCCGGAAGTTGGTCATGGACAGGGAGGCCTGGCATGCTGCGATTCATGGGGTTGCAAAGAGTCAGACCCAACTGAGCGACTGAACTGAACTGAACTGAACTGATACTCAGTCTGGAGAAGGCAATGGCAGCCCACTCCAGTACTCTTGCCTGGAAAATCCCATGGGTGGAGGGAGCCTGGGAGGCTGCAGTCCATGGGGTCGTGAAGAGTCGGGCACGACTGAGCAACTTCCCTTTCCCTTTTCTCTTTCATTCACTGGAGAAGGAAATGGCAACCCACTCCAGTGTTCTTGCCTGGAGAATCCCAGGGACGGGGGGCTGCCGTCTATGGGGCCGCACAGAGTCGGATGCAGCTGAAATGGCTTAGCAGCAGCAGCATACTTGGTCTACTGCCAAACCCAGAGGTAACACAAATGTTAAGGACCCAAACTAAGGCCCTGCCTAGAACTAGAGGAGGGGGTGTGTGAGTGAGGAACCAGAGCTGACAGAACCTGGAGACAGGTTGATGTGAAGAGAAAGCAAAGGAGGGAGTAGTAACTTCCAGTTTCTGGTACATGCAGCACAGTCATTCCTAAAAGAGGGATTCCTGGAGCCCGTGCATATTTTAGAAAGGCAATGAGTTCAAGCTTGGATGTGTCAAATCATCGGGCGTCAATGACAGAGTCAACTGCAGGAGGCCAACAGGCATTAGGCTGAAGCTCAAAAGCTCAAGAGAGAATATACAGACATGAGATGCATCATCACACAGGCAGTGAGTGAAGGCACGTAGCGGGCACAAGAGCTCAGCAAAGATACACAGAGGAGAACAATGGCCTGGGAAGTATCCGTATGTAAGAGGTGTGCAGAGGAGACTACCAAAGATCCTGTGAAAGAACTTTGAGAAAGATATGAACAGGAAAATTTTTCTCCATTAAATGCAAATAACGTATATATCCCACAGGTTTGTTTTGTGAATCAGACAATGTGTGTATATAAAACAAACATAATGTCCCTTACAGACCAGATACATGTTAGGCGCCCAACAAATGGTAAATTTCATTATTAATGTTACTATTTATAATAAAAATAACGGTTGAGTTCTCCTCAGGTCTTTGGGTAGTTGTCTGCTTTTCAGAACGTGTATGTGCTAAGTCGCTCGGTTGTATCTGGTTCTTTCTGACCCTGGGCAGCCCTGTGGACCGTAGCCCACCAGGCTCCTCTGTCCCTGGGATTCCCAGGCAAGAGTACTGAAATGAGTTACCGTGCCCTCCCTCCAGGGGATCTTCCTGACCCAGGGATCAAACCCACATTTCTTACATCTCCTGCATTGGCAGGCGGATTCTTTACCACTAACACCACTGGGAAGCCCGTTTTTATAATACCTCTTAACAAAGTTAGATCAACTCTAAAAAGCTGGAATACGGTTTAGTCTGGGATGAAAGCCTTTAAGTGAAAAACGCAGATGACATACCTGAAACAAACAAATGAAAATATAAAATTGTGAGGTAAAAAATATGTAATTTAATAATTATATTTACTATTCTGTCTTTTCTGTTACTGCATGTGGTCAGTTTATGGGAGCAGTGAAGTGATCATACCAGCTGAGAATAAAACTTAGAAAAATGAAAAGAATATTAACCAGCTAAGGAATGGCTAGAAGTAGCAAAGTCCTTGTCTGTAAACATGTGGCTGAGGGGTTTTGGAAGCACCTCTTTTTATTTAAGGTATAAGGCACGAGCACACAGTTATAAATATTTGCCTAATGAAATGAGTGAATGTGAGAGCGGGGCACACATGGCTTACTGTTGGATTTCTTCACCTGGCCTTCCCAGAGGCATGTCACATTTAATCTATAAAGTGGACCTTACTATCTTCCCCCAAATCTGCCCCCTGCTCGCTTCCCTAAGGAGGTTAATTCCATTACCCCTCACCCAGGTGAAGGTTCTGGGATCTGCTCCCTCCCTCACCCCCAGATCACCACGTCCCACTGTGGGACATCCCAAAAGCACTCCATTCTCCAACCAAAGTCACGGCAGGACCTCTAACACCTAAACATTCCCCATATCTCTGCCCTGTTTAATGCCTCCAATGGCTCCACACTGCTGCAGGAAAAATTTCAAACTCTTTGATAGAAGAAAAGTTCAACTCCAGCTTGTCCCCATTAAGTCCATCCATTCCCCAGTCATCCCGAAGCCCCTGAGGCTCTCTGGAGCCTCGTGCCATTTCACACAGCCCTGCCTTTCTGAAGGGGTTTCCTTCCCACTTCATCTTCCAGGATGCTCCCTTAGACACACCACTTCTTCAGGCCTTCCTGACAACCATCATTTCATACTGCCATAGGTAGAAAGAACTCCTCTCTCTGTTGTTCCTTCACTCTGCCACTGCACATCATAACACTTACAGTATTTTATTGCAATTACGTGTGTAAATGTGTCTGATCGGAGAGTATTAGCTCTTGGAAAGTAAAGCCACTTCTAGTCACCTTTGTATCCTCTGAAATGAGCACAGCGGCCTGGCCCATAGTCAGTGCCCAGCCAATGTCTGTTTGCATTTACACTTTATTATTCCTATATCAGTACTTGTTATCTATTAGAGCAGGTTTCAAATTTCATGCTGTAGTTTGTTCAGTAGTCTTTGTGAATGGGGTCTGAGTAAAGCAGTTTCAGAGATCTAACACCTTTTTCTACATTGATAAAATAAATGATTACAGAATTTAAAAAGACGCAGAAATTCCTAGACTGCTGTTTCAAAATACAATAACCACATCAAGATAAATATATCCAGTGAGAACCATCTGGTCTCTATAGACACCTTCTCTACTTCTGCCTGAATTACAACAACCTACATTGTGTTTACATGTAAAGGACTTCTTTGGGATTAAGTATAAAAATATAATGGGGTTTTAAGAAGAAAATTATGAAACACTACTGAGGAATATAAAACTTAAACTACCTAAAAGCAAAATGGGCAAAGGATATAAACGACTAATTCACAAAAGAAATAGCACTGCTCATGTACTCCAGTGGACCACAGAATGTGGATAAGGGAATGGCAAACCACTTCAGTATTCTTGGCTTGAGAACCCCATGAACAGTATGAAAAGGCAAAATGATAGGATACTGAAAGAGGAACTCCCCAGGTCAGTAGGTGCCCAATATTCTATGGGAGACAAGTGGAGAAATAAGTCCAGAAAGAATGAAGGGATGGAGACAAAACAAAAACAATACCCAGCTGTGGATGTGACTGGTGATAGAAGCAAGGTCCAATGCTGTAAAGAGCAATATTGCATAGGAACCTGGAATGTCAGGTCCATGAATCAAGGCAAACTGGAAGTGGTCAAACAGGAGATAGCAAGAGTGAACGTCGACATTCTAGGAATCAGCGAACTAAAATGGACTGGAATGGGTGAATTTAACTCAGATGACCATTATATCTACTACTGTGGGCAGGAATCCCTTAGAAGAAATGGAGTAGCCATCATGGTCAACAAAAGAGTCTGAAATGCAGTACTTGGATGCAATCTCAAAAGAGACAGAATGAGCTCTGTTCGTTTCCAAGGCAAACCATTCAATATCACGGTAATCCAAGTCTATGTCCCAATCAGTAATGCTGAAGAAGCTGAAGTTGAACGGTTCGATGAAGAACTACAAGACCTGTTAGAACTAACATCCAAAAAAGATGTCCTTTTCATTATAGGGGACTGGAAGGCAAAAGTAGGAAGTCAAGAAACACACAGAATAACAGGCAAATTTGGCCTTGGAATACGGAATGAAGCAGGGCAAAGACTAATAGAGTTTCACCAAAAGAATGCACTGGTCATAGCAAACACCCTCTTCCAACAACACAAGAGAAGGCTCTACACATGGACATCACCATATGGTCAACACCAAAATCAGATTGATTATATTCTTTGCAGCCAAAGATGGAGAAGCTCCATACAGTCAACAAAAATAAGACCAAGAGCTGACTGTGGCTCAGATCATGAACTCCTTATTTCCAAATTCAGACTTAAATTGAAGAAACAAGGGGAAACCACTAGACCATTCAGGTATGACCTAAATCAAATCCCTTATGATTATACAGTGGAAGTGAGAAATAGATTTAAGGGCCTAGATCTGATAGATAGAGTGCCTGATGAACTATGAACGAAGGTTCGTAACATTGTACAGGAGACAGGGATCAAGATCATCCCCATGGAAAAGAAATGCAAAAAAGCAAAGTGGCTGTCTGGGGAGGCCTTACAAATAGCTGTGAAAAGAAGAGAAGTGAAAAGCAAAGGAGAAAAGGAAAGATATAAGCATCTGAATGCAGAGTTCCAAAGAATAGCAAGAAGAGATAAGAAAGCCTTCTTCAGCGATCAATGCAAAGAAATAGAGGAAAAGAACAGAATGGGAAAGACTGGAGATCTCTTCAAGAAAATTAGAGATCCCAAGGGAACATTTCATGCAAAGATGGGCTCAATAAAGGACAGAAATGGGATGGACCTAACAAAAGCAGAAGATATTAAGAAGAGATTTCAAGAATACACAGAAGAACTGTACAGAAAAGGTCTTCATGACCCAGATAATCACGATGGTGTGATCACTCACCTAGAGACAGACATCCTGGAATGTGAAGTCAAGTGGGCCTTAGAAAGCATCACTACAAACAAAGCTAGTGGAGGTGATGGAATTGCAGTGGAGCTATTTCAAATCCTGAGAGATGATGCTGTGAAAGTGCTGCACTCAATATTCCAGCAAATTTGGAAAACTCAGCAGTGGCCACAGGACTGGAAAAGGTCAGTTTTCATTCCGATCCCAAAGAAAGGCAATGCCAAAGAATGCTCAAACTACCGCACAACTGCACTCATCTCATACACTAGTAAAGTAATGCTCAAAATTCTCCAAGACAGGCTTCAGCAATACGTGAACCATGAACTCCCTGATGTTCAAGCTGGTTTTAGAAAAGGCAGAGGAACCAGAGATCAAATGGCCAACATCTGCTGGATCATGGAAAAATCAAGAGCGTTCCAGAGAAACATCCATTTCTGCTTTATTGACTATGCCAAAGCCTTTGACTTTGTGGATCACAATAAACTGTGGAAAATTCTAAAAGAAATGGGAATACCAGACCACTTGACCTGCCTCTTGAGAAATCTGTATGCAGGTCAGGAAGCACCAGTTAGAACTGGACATGGAACAATAGACTGTTTCCAAATAGGAAAAGGAGTACGTCAAGGCTGTATATTGTCACTCTGCTTATTCAACTTATATGAAGAGTACCTCATGAGAAACACTGGGCTGGAAGAAACCCAAGCTGGAATCAAGATCGCTGGGAGAAATATCAATAACCTCAGATATGCTGATGATACCACTCTTATGGCAGAAAATGAAAAGGAACTAAAAAGCCTCTTGATGAAAGTGAAAGGGGAGAGTGAAAAAGTTGGCTTAAAGCTCAACATTCAGAAAACAAAGATCATAGCATCTGGTCCCATCACTTCATGGGAGATAGATGGGGAAACAGTGGAAACAGTGTCAGACTTTATTTGAGGGGGCTCCAAAATCATTGCAGATGGTGATTGCAGCCATGAAATTAAAAGATGCTTACTCCTTGGAAGAAAAGTTATGACCAACCTAGACAGCATATTCAAAAGCAGAGACATTACTTTGCCGACAAAGGTCTGTCTGGTCAAGGCTATGGTTTTTCCTGTGGTCACGTATGGATGTGAGAGTTGGACTGTGAAGAAAGCTGAGTGCCGAAGAATCGATGCTTTTGAACTGTGGTGTTGGAGAAGACTCTTGAGAGTCCCTTGGACTGCAAGGAGATCCAACCAGTCCATTCTGAAGGAGATCAGCCATGGGATTTCTTTGCAAAGAATGATGCTAAAGCTGAAACTCAGTACTTTGGCCACCTCCTGAGAAGAGTTGACTCACTGGAAAAGACTCTGATGCTGGGAGGAATTGGAGGCAGGAAGGAGATGGGGACGACAGAGGATGAGATGGCTGGATGGCATCACGGACTCGATGGACGTGAGTCTGAGTGAACTCCGGGAGTTGGTGATGGACAGGGAGGCCTGGCATGCTGCAATTCATGGGGTCGCAAAGAGTCAGATGCGACTGAGTGACCGAACTGAATTGAACTAATACCATAAAATGATTTCATTTAAAATAATAATTTTAATTTTCATTAAAAAATAAAATAATAATTTTGTAACATTTTTTAACTTCTGGGTAGTAATAGGGTTCTACCTTCAAAATTTTTCCATGTTCTATACCACTTATGCTATTGTTTGTTTTTTAAAAAATAAACCATTTTTAATATAAATGAATGTATTAGAAAAGTGATTAACATTCTTAAAATCTTGAGTTCACTGTTTTCTGATACACCTGGAACACAAATGCAGAATATTAAAATAAAATATGCTCTCTCGTACCTCCTAAAGTCATCTCTTGTGTGTCCCACTCATGTTTCATATTCCACACTTTGGGAGCCAGTGTGAAGATCAGCAGAGAAGACCAACCAAACATGGGGATGCCTTCAGCCAGCTGGTGACAGCTAAAGAGCTTTCATTTTCTCCATTAGGGATGTCTGGCATATGGTGGGCTTTCTAACGAAATTGGAGCATAATGTGTGTTCTACATCTAAGGGACAAATTGCTTGAGTTGAGGATATCAGGGTCACAGGGCTGGGAGAACTGGGGTTCCTCAAACAAAGGGGACTGGGGAGTCTTTTGGCTGAGGTAGAATGCTCAGGTTAGGGAAATTTGGTCTCTCTGCGGGTGCTATTTTTAGGGTGCCTCAGACTGAGGGGAACTTGGGTTACCTCAGGGATTTAGGGATCTCAGCACTAGGGCATTTCTTGTTTCTGTGGGCGAAAGGACTTGTAGTTCCTGAAGCAAGCAGACGACACCCGAGTTCCCTTCAGGATAGGACCTGGGTTCCTCAAAGTTGTTTGGATTTGGGGCCTTCCAGCCTGGAATTTGCGGAGAAGGCAATGGAAACCCACTCCAGCACTATTGTCTGGAAAATCCCATGGATGGAGGAGCCTGATGGGCTGCAGTCCATGGGGTCTGTAGGAGGTGGACACGACTGAGCTGTAAGAAAACGCCGCGGGAAGAAAAAGCCACCTCTAGGACCCGTTAGTAAAAAGGCCTTTATTGGGCGGTTGCTCTCGGACAGAACTCCCAAGGACAGGCAAGTGAGGGAAGCGAGGAGTCTGCGAGGTGGGGAGGGGGTGCGGGAAGGTTTTATAGTGAGGGCTGGCAGACAGGCCAAGTTTTTCCCATGTAAGGCAACAGGTGCGGACCACAGCAGGGGTTGGTTGCCCATGGTCTTTCTGGCATTTCCCGATTGGATCGGGACTCCAAGGCCGGCCCGGGGGTCGGGTCCGTTCCCTGGTTCCGGTTTGGTCATCAGCCGCCCCTGGTGCTGACCGGATGCCCCCTTTCTGGCCACGTTTCAGGCAGCTCGCCCTTTCATGAGCGAATTCCCTTTCACTTTTCACTTTCATGCATTGGAGAAGGAAATGGCAACCCACTCCAGTACTCTTGCCTGGAAAATCCCATGGATGGAGGAGCCTGGTAGGCTGCAGTCCATGAGGTTGACTCGGACATGACTGAGCGACTTCCCTTTCCCTTTTCACTCTCATGCATTGGAGAAGGAAATGGCACCCCTCTCCAGTGTCCTTGCCTGGAGAGTCCCAGGGACGGGGAGCCTGGCGGGCTGCCCTCTATGGGGCCGCAGAGAGTAGGACACGCCTGACGCGACTTAGCAGCAGCATAACACGTTTGTACTCAGAAATTAGTAAGTATTTATTTCAAGGTTTCTCTGTCTTGGAAACAAATATCACACTAAGGACGCCTAAGAGGACGTGAGCGAACCAGAAATGGATCACCTTTTCAGCGAGGCCCCGGGGTGCGAGCTGTAAGGCGCCGCCACCCTGGGGTGTCAGGAGCTCAGGAGCCGGCAGCCGCGTGAGAAACGGGAGGAGGTGCCGCCAGCCCTGCGCTCCTGTCCGCAGGGGGAAAGGCATCGACCGCTGCCCAGGAAGATGGTCATCTCCAGCCCTCAAGATGGGAAAACTGGAGTCTGTGCCTGTGCAGAGACGGGAGGAAGGGTCAGTGGAGCTGGAGGCGTGGAAGCAGTGGGCCGAGTCTGTGTAGCCTCCTGCGCCCTTAGAAAGGCGAGACCCCTCCCCTGTGCACGCCGACCGCTCTGCCCCTTTCTCTGCGCGTCTAACCCGAGAAACGGTGTGTGTTAAACAGCAAGGATGATAGCCACGGAAGGGAATGGGTCAAGGCCTCTTACCCTACCTACCTGCTGCCCTAAAACACCGAGTCTAGGGGTGCATCCCAAACCATTATCATGTAAAGGCAAGCATCCTGATAAAATTGCACATGAGTGCTGCTGAGAAACGAATAACATGAATCTCTTCCCATCTCGAATAAACTCTTCTTTATGAAATGTAGCTGGAAACCCACAGGGGTTGATGTGTAAGATATTAGCAACTGACCGAGGGATATATAATAATGCCAAATGTCTGGACACTTCCATGGTCCAGACAGAGATGCCAATAGTATGAATTTTAATAATGGCTACCTAAATAACATACTGTGTAGCTACTCTATAAAATTACATCGGTGTGGTAATTTTTCCCTCATAGCCCAAACAGTAAAGAATCTGCCTGCAATGAGGAGACCCAAAAGTTCTATCCCTGGATCAGGAAGATCCTCTGGAGTAGTCATTTTAAACTATATAAGTTCTGAAAAATGTGACAAGGATCTGGTGGTTTTTTACTACAATTTCCACAATATAAATAAATAACAAAGCATAAGTAGAATAAGAGAAAAAGTTACATATATATATACATACAATTGTCATCATAAAAAACTGCTATATCAACTGAATCAACCTGACATTGTCATCCATAAGCACAAGATCAAGACAAACACAATTCTTTCTCAAACATAAAGTAAATCATAGCTACTCTCATTAACCAAAACACAAGAAAAACAGCCTCCAAATTCCAGCTTCCCCCAATTCTCAGCTTAACTCCTTCTGGACAGGAAGGCAAATCCTAAGAGGTGATCACATTTGTGCTCCGGGGTGCAAAAATATTACCTAGCTTTAAAAATTTTTAAATGAGATTATATTCAAACGACAAAAATGAGGTGCTTTATTCTTTGAAAATGTTCTCTCATCCATAGAAAATTAAATGACACACTGTCATCTTATTAGGGAGGCAATCTATGGGGGATTCAGTTCAGTTGCTCAGTCGTGTCTGATTCTTTGTGACCCCATGAACCGCAGCACGCCAGGCCTCCCTGTTCATCACCAACTCCTGCAGTTCACTGAGATTCACGCCCATCGAGTCCGTGATGCCATCCAGCCATCTCATCCTCGGTTGTCCCCTTCTCCTCCTGCCCCCAATCCCTCCCAGCATCAGAGTCTTTTCCAATGAGTCAACTCTTCACATGAAGTGGCCAAAGTACTGGAGTTTCAGCTTTAGCATCATTCTTTCCAAAGAAATCCCATGGCTGATCTTCTTCAGAATGGACTGGTTGGATTTCCTTGCAGTCCAAGGGACTCTCAAGAGTCTTCTCCAACACCACAGTTCAGAAGCATCATTTCTTCGGTGCTCAGCCTACTTCACAGTCCAGTTCTCACATCCATACATGACCACTGGAAAAACCATAGCCTTGACTAGACAGACCTTAGTCGGCAAAGTAATGTCTCTGCTTTTGAATATGCTATCTAGGTTGGTCGTAACTTTTCTTCCAAGGAGTAAGCGTCTTTTAATTTCATGGCTGCAGTCACCATATGCATGATTTTGGAGCCCCAAAAATAAAGTCTGACACTGTTTCCACTGTTTCCCCATCTATTTCCCATGAAATGATGAGACCAGATGCCATGATCTTTGTTTTAGAATGTTGAACTTTAAGCCAACTTTTTCACTCTCCCCTTTTACTTTCATCAAGAGGCTTTTTAGTTCCTCTTCACTTTCTGCCATAAGGGTGGTGTCATCTGCATATCTTAGGTGATTGATATTTCTCCCAGCAATCTTGATTCCAGCTTGGGTTTCTTCCAGCCCAGCGTTTCTCATGAGGTACTCTTCATAGAAGTTAAATAAGCAGGATGACAATATACAGCCTTGACATACTCCTTTTCCTATTTGGAAACAATCTGTTGTTCCATGTCCAGTTCTAACTGTTGCTTCCTGACCTACATATAGGTTTCTCAACAGGCAGGTCAGGTGGTCTGGTATTCCCATCTCTTGAATAATTTTCCACAGTTTATTGTGATCCACACAGTCAAAGGCTTTGGCATAGTCAATAAAACAGAAATAGATGTTTTTCTGGAACTCTCTTGCTTTTTCCATGATCCAGTAGATGTTTGCAATTTGATCTCTGATTCGTCTGCCTTTTCTAAAACCAGCTTGAACATCAGGAAATTCACAGTTCACGTATTGTTGAAGTCTGTCTTGGAGAATTTTGAGCATTACTTTACCAGCATGTGAGATGAGTGCGGTTGTGTGGTAGTTTGAGCATTCTTTGGCATTGCCTTTCTTTGGAATTGGAATGAAAACTGACCTTTTCCAGTCCTGTGGCCACTGTTGAGTTTTCCAATTTGCTGGCATATTGAGTGCAGCACTTTCACAGCATCATCTTTCAGGATTTGAAAGACTCAACTGGAATTCCATCACCTCCACTAACTTTGTTCATAGTGATGCTTTCTAAGGCCCACTTGACTTCACATTCTAGGATGTCTGTCTCTAGGTGAGTGATCACACCATCGTGATTATCTGGGTCGTGAAGATCTTTTTTGTACAGTTCTTCTGTGTATTCTTGCCACCTTCTCTCTTAATATCTTCTGCTTCTATTAGGTCCATATATTTTATGTCCTTTACCAAGCCCATCTTTGCATGAAATATTCCTTTGTTATCTCTAATTTTCTTGAAGAGATTCTAGTCTTTCCCATTCTGTTCTTTGCCTCCATTTCTTTGCATTGATCGGTGAGGAAGGCTTATGACAATATATGTGTAGTCAATTGCCTTCAAATATTTTTGCTCTTACTTTAAAAACCAGTTTTAGAATATGAGCTACATCTTGACCGCCACTCATCTGTTCAAACATTTATGAAACACCTTACTATGTGTAGAACTAAGAGCTGGGGATTCTGCACTGAATGATATCAAAGTGTATTGAGTCTAATACAAGGGACAGGTGAGCACATAAACAATTATGATGCATCTAAATAAGTGATATTAAAATATATGTGATGAATTTATAGCCATTGAACACTTAGGATATATTTATTAAACACTGTGCTGACATCTGTATACATTATCTTAATTCTCTCATCTCTCTTTTACTAAGTGCCATTCCTGAACTTATAGATGAGGTAACTGATGTAAACTGAGGTTAAATCACTGCACCAGGATTACTCAGCTTTCAAGGGGCTGAGTCAGAACTGTATCTCAAGGCTCTTTGGTTCCAGTGCTGGAGCTGCTGGCTGGACTGGGAAGGAGATGCAGGAAGTGGAGTGGGAACAGGCAAGACAGGTCCTCAGACACCATGTTTAGTGTTCCCCTTATCATCTTCAGGTGGGAGCTGCTGAAGAACCACGCTCATGAAAGGCAGACTTGTTTTTCAGAACATTCTGCATAAATTTTAACTACTGTGCAGTATGAAATTATAACTGGGTAATAATCTTAAAGTAGTTACATCTTGAAATATGTGATAATGATCTAGTGGGTTTTTAAGCACAACTTCCATAAAAATAAAAAATAAATAAGAAAACAAATGAGTATAGCTAATTGGAGAGAAAGACATTTGGGTCAGGTTGACTTCTAAGCTGTCACGATAAAGTTAAGAAGGAAAGAAAAAATAGGCTTAGCAGAATTTAGTGACTATCCAGTGTGAAGTGAGGCTCCAAATGTGGTGATTTCAGCACGTAGATGGACCATAAGTAATCAGTTGATATAGGGGAACAGCAGGAAGAGCTTTGGAGTGCAGGGCAGGGGTACAGTGGGAAAGAATGAGTTTGTTTAGGCAGGTGTTTGTTGAACTTAACCTATGCAGAATAGAGTTGAGACATCGAGTGGGCAACTAGAAATATTACTCCAGAGCTCAGCACCATGACTTGTTTAAAGATGAGTTTAGAAATCATCAGCTAAAAGCGGATTAAACCCACAAAAGGATATAGAAGAGGTTTCTTCCATCTTTCATCACCTAATTTCCTTTCCTTCTAAGTTTCCTCCCCTGCTTCCATCTTTAACTGTTACAACTTACCAAAGAAATATAGTAGGCCAAATAATGCCCCCAGATAAGCCCACATCCTAATCTTCAGACTATGAAAAGGTACCTTATATGACAAAAAGGACTTTGTGGAAGTGATTAAATTAAGGATTGAGATGGGGATATTATTCTGCATTATCTGAGTGAGTTGAATCTAACCACATCTATTATGTTTATAATAGAAGTTTATTTCTAGATTTTTTTTAGGAATGTGCAAACCAGCTGACTTCTTTTTTCCAGCTTTTCAGGTGCTGTAAGCATACAGTTAGCATATCTCAGCCTGGCCCTCCAGGAAAAAAGCTGGGGTTCTCAGGCAGCCTCCAACAGTTACACTCAGTGCCAGGTGGATACCTCCAGCACAGGTAATGTGAGTGTTAAGACAGTCCTCTCCTGGCGGCAAGATTGAAGATTTGGTATCAGCTTCAGGAGATAAAATGCTCACTAGCTTTGGAAAGAAGAACTCCAGGTGGTCCTGCTCAGCTTCCCAGAAGTAGGGGCTTGTGGCCAAAACTATGGCAAACAAAAAGATAGTTCTCTGCCTCCTAGTTGTAGGTCACTGTCTCTTGGTGTATTATATACATTTTTCTCAAAAACTAAATAGGGAGCACCAGTCGGTTATAAACATTCTTGAATCCCATTGCATGGTTCCAATTCCTTCGTCACTTCCAACAAGCAAGTAGTAAGCCTGATGCTCTCAACGTCTAGCAAGAGTACAGTATAATATGGGACACAATTCATGCAAAAGAGCTTTGACTCTTTCGGAAGAAATCCATATACGTACACCCCAGGCCTCCTTCTGATGACCTGTACTGAAAAGCACTGTTTTGACAACAATGTCAAAGGTGGAGATCTGGTGACTTCTACACACTCTGCTCTTCACAGTAAGAATAAGCAGTGATGCATTCCTTCTTCCTACAAAAGCGCTTTATCATAGTGCTATTTAGAATAGTACCCAGAGGACACGTACTTCCCTGTGCTGCTCCGTTAAGCCAGAAACAGCCGCAGTACTTACTAAGGACAGAGTCAAAAACACCTCTTGAAAGCCACTGAAAACATTCATCTGCAGCCGTTCCACTGAGTGGCTTCCTAAAAGAGGGCTCTCTGCCCAGCCAGTGCCATGCCCACAATGACGCCTCACAAGAAGAAGCTGGCCACAGGAGTGTGGCCACCTTGCCTGCAGGCACTTCTCACATTCTGAGGCCTTTTGTCTCTCTCAGAGGGGACACTGGCTCTGAAGCAGAAGAGATGACTGATGGACTTTATAAGAATTGGCTGCCAGCCCCGGCGGCTATTAGGTTTCTCCACTGCTTTAGCTGAAAGATTCTGCAGAAAGATTCTTTAAAGACGCTCATTGCCCTCAGAGGTTACATAATAGCAAGCATCCGAATAAGTGATTACTTGAATTTCCTGCAAAACCATCAAAGCCCAATTTCTGGGCTGGGAGAGAGGAGGGGTTGGGAGGATTTGAAATTTCTGTCTTTGGCAGCTGACAGCTGATTATTAAGAAAGGCAAGGTGTCAGAGGCTTGACACTTTTCCTTATCCCTTTCACTGACTTCGCACGTGAGCAAATGCCCTTAGCCTTGTGGATGAGCACCGGGACACCAACCTGAGAGGAGAAACCACTTCAGGAAAGGGATTTATACTCCAAGCTCGCATGAACCTGAGCTCATTTCAGAGGGGATGCCAGCGGGCTGGAAAAGACATGTCTCTGAATGAGCTCAGACTGACTGTTTGTAGGCAAGGGGAAAGTTCTCACATTACAGTGTGTTTGGGGATGTAAACAGAAGGGGGACCCTGGCAAGGACAGAATGGCTGGAATCTGTCCAGGCTGGGTACTGCATGGTTGGAGGAGGAAGTGGGGTGAGAAGGAAGGCCTGAAGTTCTCTGACAAGTTCACAGTCAGCTAAATACAGAGCTGCTCCTTCCAGCATGTTAGAGGTAGGCACTGCCATCTCTGGGCTGCCCTGGTGGGCTCAGGGGGAAAGAATCTGTGTGCCATCGCGAGACACAGGTTTGATCTCTGTCTTAGGAAGATCCCCTGGAGTAGGAAATGGCAACCCACTCTAACATTGTTGCCTGGAGAATTCCGTGGACAGAGGAGCCTGGCAGTCTACAGTCTATGAGGTCACAAAGAGTCAGACACGATTTAGCGACTAAACCACTTCCATCTCTGCAGGTGCCTCTTCATCTGGAGACATTTCCATCAGGCATCAGTGACCCCTGTCTCCATAGGTTGCCTTGCATGCATGGACTTGCAAGGTCGTCCATAGGCTCTCTTACAGATTTCCTCATCAGTCAGAAAGTTGACCACTCCCAACCATTTCCCTGGAGTCACAGCAGAAGGGAAAAAAAGGTTTTCAGGAATCTTATTTACACATAAATAGAATTAGTGGAGACAAAAAAAAAAAAAAACCTGAAGGGCTTAATTGTCTTCAGGATCCCTGTGTGATAAACGTGTACTGGAGTCACTCCATCACTCAGTCAGCCCCGGAGTGCATCCCCGTGTCCAGAAGTACAGCGGGCGAAGCGTGGGAGGCGAGTCCCCACTGTCCTGGCACTGTCTTCCCAGTGCCTCATTTTAAAAGAGTCATCCTATCAGCTGGGCTGCCTTCCACTGCTGGTAACTGAAAACTCCAGACGAAACCACCACGGATGACACTGAAATGTGTTACCTTTAAATACAAGAAGTTTGGAAATCTGGCCATCCGATTCCTGTGACTCACTTGGCTTCATTCTTCTCCGTGTGCTGGCTTCATCCTCCAGATGGCTGGGAGAGCTCTGAGCTTCACATCCAGACGCAGGGAAGCAGAATGGTGGGTGTCATTTCTCCCAGCAGCTTCTGCCGAGGAAGGAGGAAGCCTGGCCCAGGAGCCCCATCCTCAGAATTCTCTGCTTGCGTCTCCCCTTACGTCTCTTACCAGACCCAGGTCACTAGCCTTCCCTTGAAGCAGCAGTGCACAGAAAGACTGGGGTTCCCAGTACTGTTGGGGATCAGCTAGCATCCACCACTAGATCTGGAAGTAGAGACAGCTTCTCCTGAAGCACAACATGTGAAAGAAGGATGGAGGCCTGAATAAAGGAGAAAGGAGGAAAGGGCTATCCGGTGGGCCCCCAGCGGTGCCTGCTGTAGGCAGTCAGCAAGCATCCTATTAATACGTACAAGGGAGGGTGAGAGTAACATGTTCTAAATTCCTTCTTGAATTCAGAGTCCACTTCTAAAGGAAGGTTTACAAATGAAAAGTCTTTGAAAGTTAAGGGTCCCTTCATCAGACTCCTGACCAGATTATCACAGAGCAGAGAGACCTTCAGACCATGTAAAGTATATGCAGCTTCTGCCATCGGCAGGGCCCCCAGGGGCAGCGTCTCCGGGAAGCACTCAGGAGCTTCTGCAGATGCCTCCAGCAGCAGCCTGTGGAGGTTCCTGCAGAGGAACTCACACAAAAGCAATGGCGAGGACTTCCCTAGCGGTCCAGGGGTTAAGGATCCACCTGCCAACGCAGGGGACATGGGTTCAATCTCGGTCCAGGAAGATTCGCATGCCGCGGGGGAACTGAGCCCAGGTACCACACACAGCTACTGAGTCTGCGCCCTGGAGCCCATGCTCCGCAACAGGAGGAACCACCACAGTGAGAAACCCACACACCACAACCAGAGAGCAGCCTCAGCACAGTAACAAAGACCCAGCACAGCCAAATATGATAAGTTAATTTTTAAAAAGCAATGGAGGGACAAGCCTTGTGGAGCGCAAAGACGGGAACACAGCTGCTACCCTCCAGACTCCAAAATGTTAACTTGTTCTGTGGATTTCTAGAGTTAAAAACTGGGTACTTGGAGCAGAAGTTTCAGGAAAACTACTTTTAGCTCAGTATAAAATGGAGGTTATCAACAACCAGAACTGCCAAACCATAGTGGGGATGCCCGTCAAAAGCAGAGAGAAATTTTCTCTCAAGGAGCACAAAGTAGAGATTGTGTCAAGGAAACCTTTCCCAAGGTAAAACACAATCAAGGCATTTTAATAAACAATACAACCCATTTTAACACCAGCATCATGCTAGTAACTTACAGTGCTCACTGAGTACTTGATGATCATGTATAACAAGTAGGTACTTGAAGCTTCTTAAACCTGGACCCAGTGGATAAGAGTCTGCCTGCCAATACAGGGGACATAGGTTCACTCCCTAGTCTGGGAACATCCCACATGCCAAGGAGCAACTAAGCCCATGTGCCACAGCTACTGAGCCCAATGCTGCAACTCCTGAATCCCGCGTGCCTAGAGCCTGCGTTCTGCAGTGAGAGAAGTCACCCCAACAAGAAGTGCCACAACTAGAGAGTAACACCCACTCGCTGCAGCTAGAGAGAGCCCTGGCACAGTAGTGAAGAGCCGGCACAGTCAAAAACGATAAAAATTAATTAATTAAAATTTTTACAAACAAAATTACATAAACCTAAAAAGACTTTCCACTAAAAGGTATAAGCTCCAGGACATTGAGGAAGTTAGGACATGGGTTCATTTCCACTATGTGAGTGAAGTGAAGTGAAGTGAAGTGAAAGTGAAAATCACTCAGCCGTGTCTGACTCTTTGCAACCCCATGGGCTTGTGGAATTCTGCAGGCCAGAATACTGGAGTAGATAGCCTTTCCCTTCTCCAGGGGATCTTCCCAACCAAGGAATCAAACCAGAATCTCCTGCATTGCAGGTGGATTCTTTACCAACTGAGCTATCAGGGAAACCCTTGTGTGAGTGGGTAAGATACAAAGAATGGCCAAAACTGAACACATCTTCCCCGAAGTCAGCACTGACTCTCGACCTCCAGCCTCATCACCATTCTCCCTGTCACCCAGGAGTGAGTCCTTGGAGTCAGAGCTCCTTTCCTCTCCTCCCTGCCCCACCCGCAAGCCAGCAAACCCATGTGGCCTCCAACATGCCTCTCACAGTCACCACTTCCCCCTCCCTGACTGATCTCTTGGTTTGGAGGATGATTGTCTGAATCTATCCCTTGAATTTATGCAATAGCTTCCTAACTTCTGTCTCTGACACAAAGGCACTTCCTAAAGTGCAGCTTCAGTGACATCACTCCTCCGCTCAAAAATTTTCTGACTCCTTATAACCTCATGGACTGCAGCATGCCAGGCCTCCCTGTCCTTCACTATGTCCCAGAATTTGCTCAAAGTCATGTCTATGTCCATTGATGCCATCCAACCATCTCATCCTCTGTGGTCCCCTTCTCCTCCTGCCTTCAGTCTTTCCCAGCATCTGGGTCTTTTCCAATGAGTCAGCTCTTCGCATCAGGTGGCCAAAGTATTGGAGCTTCAGCTTCAGCATCAGACCTTCTAATGAATGAATATTCAGAGTTGATTTCCTTTAGGACTGACTGGTTTGATTTCCTTGCTGTTCAAGGGACGCAAGAGTTTTCTAGCACCAGTTTGACAGCATCAATTCTTCAGTGCTCAGCCTTCCTTATGGTCTAACACTCACATCTGTTCGTGACTACTACCCTCATATATAATTCTTTAATAATTACAATTTTTGTCCCCTACCCTCATATATAATTGTGGAGCCATTTATTTTTTTAACTCCCATTTGGAAAGGGGAAGAATGTCAGACCTACAGCAGTCAGTGGTTTACAGGATTCTGAAATCCCACTGGGCAGACATTGTGAAGGCCCCCTAATTCTGGAAGGGTGGACTATACCTTAATTAGACCTGGCTATTCTTGGATAAGTGTGTCTCTGGAGGTTTAGCTGTCCTTACTAAGAGACTGAACAACAAGAGGGCAAAAATCTTATCTCTTTAGTTCATAGGACCAAGGGAGAGTCTACTGAACTAAAAGAAACTATTGAAATTCACTTGGAGATCCTAAACTGAGAGTTGGGTGAAATAACTGGTAAAACATACAGATGTTTTACCTTAATCACCAAAAATTGCCATTCTTGACCAAAATTAGTTTCACCAATCTTGAAGCTTTTTCTTACTTCACCAAAAAAGCAGGGAATACCTTTTTCCTTAAATAATTGAGGAAGTTTTTACTGAAAATTTAAAGAAAAAACTATCTCAAGCTGCTAAATATATATATATATTCTTTCAAAGTTTGGACTCCTTGGAGAGAAGGTGACTATAATCCACTGTAAAAAGATCATTGGCAAAGCAGACTAAGCAGAGACAATTCCATGTTTTGACAAACTCCCAGTTTGTATCCTTTTTCTGAGCACACAGGGAGACCAGTTTTTCTAGCCTCCCTTGCAGTTGGTGGGTCAATAGGACTGGGTTCTCGTGAACAGAATGTTTACAGCAGTCAAGTAGGACACTTGCAAGCTGGCTCTTAAACGCTTCCTACAGGATCCTCTGTGCCCCTCCACTGTTCGCAGCAACCTAAGACTGTTGAGTCAGTCGAGCTCTGAGACAGTGGGGCCTCAGTCAGTCCAAGCCTCAGAGCAACTGCCAGGCACAGGGCCTCTCCCCCATGTACCCCGGTTGGTACATTCTGTGCTCGAGAAAAACTCCTTTTAGCATTTGACATTTCAGGATCAGCAGAGTAGGTGCTGAGTAGTCCCTACAAAATCCCCAACCAGATTTTTCATAAACTATATTTTTGGTAAAAAAAAAAATCTAAAAGAGGGACCTCCCTGGTAGTCTAGGGCTAAGACTCCATACTCCCAAAGGAGAGGGCCCAGGTTCCATCCTTGGTCAGGGGAACTATAGCCCACAGGCCACAACTAAGACCCAGTACAGTCAGATAAATAAATAAACGTTTTTAAAAATCCAGAAGAAATAGCGTGGTTGAAATAAACCAAATTCATACACCCTTCAGAAGAGTTCTCCCAGGATGTCAGGGGTCTCTTACTAATAAAAGTTAGCACGTATTCTTTCATCTGCATGTTTTACCTGAATTACCAAAAATTTCCATTCTTGACCCAAAATTAATTTCACCAAGCTTGGAGCTTTTCCTTACTTCACCAAAAGAAAACAACAAGGAATACTTTTTCCCTTAAATATCTGAAGAAATTTTACTAAAAATATTAAAGTTAAAAAGTAGCCCAAGCTGTTAAAAAAGTTTTCTTAAGCAGCTCAACTATAAAACTGAAAAGCTGAAGCCCAAAAAGAGAAGACTAGTTCACATGTTAGGTTGTCTTTAATTTTTACTTAAAGTGATGTTTTTAACATTTGTAAAATATTCATCTGATTATAAGAGGTAGGAAAACTTACTAACCTAAAAGATGAATGCAACTTGAAAAACAGCATTGATCTGTTCTCAAAAAGCAATGTTCAGTTCAGTCGCTCAGTCGTGTCCAACTCTTTGCGACCCCATGAATTGCAGCACGCCAGGCCTCCCTGTCTATCACCAACTCATGGAGTTCACTCAGACTCACGTTCATCGAGTCCGTGATGCCATCCAGCCATCTCATCCTCGGTCATCCCCTTCTCCTCCTGCCCCCAATCCTTCCCAGCATCAGAGTCTTTTCCAAAGAGTCAGCTCTTCACATGAGGTGGCCAAACTACTGGAGTTTCAGCTTCAGCATCATTCCTTCCAAAGAAATCCCAGGGCTGATCTCCTTCAGAATGGACTGGTTGGATCTGCTTGCAGTCCAAGGGACTCTCAAGAGTCTTCTCCAATACCACAGTTCAAAAATATCAATTCTTTGGTGCTCAGCCTTCTTCACAGTCCAACTCTCACATCCATACATGACTACTGGAAAAACCATAGCCATGTTAAGCATCTTTAAATACTAAAATCAAACAAAAAGTTAGTTACTTGAATCACTGAGGTAGCAATTTTTGGATCAAAGTGTCAGGCAACAGTTGTAATTTACAATAGCAGAGACTCCCTCTCTGTTGGTATGTGGTTTCATGACATCTCTTTGGATTGCCCTTTGGAATCACACTTTAACATCAATGTGAAAGTGTAAGTCACTCAATGGTGTCCAACTCTTTGTAACCCCATGGACTATACAGTCCATTGAATTCTCCAGGCCAGAATACTGAAGTGGGTAGTGTTTGCACTCTCTAGGGGATCTTCCCAACCCAGGGATCAAACCCAGGTCTCCCACATTTCAGGTGGATTCTTTACCAGCTGAGCCACCAGGGAAGCCCCTTAACTTCAATAATCATTACAAACTTTCAAACAGACTTCATTCACATAGACAGAGACTGACCAAAGCAAGTCACCATATGAAGCAAAAAGAGAAAAGAGTTAAAAAGAGAGAAAGCCACAAGAATAGAGGAAAAGGAAGAAACTGGGTAAGAGCAAAACAAGGGAAGGTGAATAAACAAAGAAATGCATTATCATTATCCTGGTACCTGAAGGTACCAGGAAAAGAAAGAGGACAGGAAACAGCTGAGAAGGCCATGGAATCAGCTGGGCAGAAACATTCCCTGAGTCTGATGTCCTATGAGAAACTGACATCTCAGGCTTTTGTTTCTGCGTTATGCCTCGTAGGACCACAGAGTCTGTGAATAGGAAGGTCCCAAACACTATTCCTGCCCCTGTCTGATGCAGAAATGTCCCCGAAATGTTTTCCACTGGAACTGAAGATTGGGTATCCAAGCATCACTAAACTGATGAAATTCCATACGATCCAGAGTAAGACTGAAAATGCCAGACAGATGTGTGCTTCTTCTTTCTTTCTTCCTTTCCTTTCTTCCTTTCTTCTTTTCCTCTCTTTTTCTTCTGACTCCCAAGATGTGGGAGTGGTATGTGACACACTTCCTTTCATCCAAGGAGTTTCTCAGCAGAGTTACGGACTCCCAGATTTGAAGTAGAAGTTGAACATGATCAAAGAAAGGAGGACTGACAGAGAAATAAAAAGTTTGGCAACAAAATGCACTGGAAACTGAAAATACCAGACTGCTTTCTTAGGAAACCAGGTTTAGGGCAAGAGCTGGCCCCATCCTGGATTAAAGCCTTTAAAGCTTTAGCTGTTATGAATGATCCCACAAGTAACCTCTGAGATCTGTCCTCAGCCCCCTTCTCTTTTCACCCTACACACTCTCCGTTGACATTTTTCTCCTACCCTCACTCCACTGGGAAGGTTTAACCTTTCTGAGGGGCACCAAGCAGTAATGACAGCTGCCACTGACCCAAATCGGTTCACAAAAGCTACCACGTCAGGAGAACGAATTCTGCACCCTACCTCTGGGGCTTTCATTCCAAGCAGCAGTGATCACTAGGAAGAAAAAAATGGTAACACAGATACGTAAAAACTTTTTCTTATTTTCATGACACCAAGCCAACAAGAGACAGGACAGGTTATAGCACAGAGGAAGTTCCAAGTGTGAAAACTCTGATCTGTCCTTTGTTTACAACTCCAAGACTGCCACTCCTATGACACTCTAACCATCTTGTGACCCTTGCAAATTCCTTTCCAGATCTTCCTCCAGGGTGGAGCCAGATTGATCAAAGACCATCCATTTATCATTACTGTTTGATTTATCTGCATTTGACTTGTCTCATTATAATATCATTTTCAAGAAGAGACCTCTAATGCCAATAACCAGGGGCCCAGCAGGTACCATCTACAGTCTATTAAGACTTCTGTCCTCCCTGGTTGCACTTTGAGTGTGTTCCTTGTTTAAGTCAAAAGAGTACAAGAATTGCAAGATATTATAAGATAGAGTTACAATAATTCAGATATTCTTTAGCCCCCTCTCCATCATCTTGGTGAACTGAGTATTTTAATCTAACTTAAAAAACCTCAAATCCTTAGTCTCCAAGATTACCTCCCTCCTCTTCACAAGGCCTTTTACCCAGTACCAAACAGCAATATTTATAGAGCCATATATTACTATTACTTGCAATCTATTAAAGCAGATGTCCTCCTTTTCTTTGTCAGAATCTATCACTATCCTAGCAAACTCTTCCAAGCATGTTTTCACTATTGTCCTTAGATGGATGATGTCCAAGTCTATATCTGCAGCACAGATCTTTCTTCTAAATGCCAGCCTCTATTTTCAGCTATTTATCTGACATGTCCCTGAGCCATCTTGCTTAGCCTGGCTTCCCTGGGAAGCAGAATCTGAGGTGGAGATCTCCACGTGGTGGTTTATTGGGGGTGCTCTTAGGTACGCCACCTGGGAAGCAGTGATGTCTGCATCAAGACAAGGAGAGGCTGAACTGTGTTGCAGCCCCGACAAAGACTCAGTCAGCCCCATAGGAACCTGACGATCCTTCAAATCTGTTCCAAATTGGGCCAAGGAGGCTCAGACTTCAGACGCCAAGATCCACCCGCCCTTGGTTGTAGGTCACCCCCAGGGCAGGGGCATAATCTTGAGTGAAAGCAGGTTCCTTTATGGCAATTCCCACGTTGGAATTCAGCCATGAACCATGGCAGCCAATTCCCCCACCACTGGGAAAAGGCATACCCAGCAGGTTTACCTCCCCCTGATGACTAGAGGTTGTTGCTCCTGCCAACACCGTGACTTCTTCCATTGCCTCATGCTATCCTGGCACGAGGGGCCTGAAGCAACTAACGGCTGTCACGGCTTGAAGTTTCATAGAGACTCTGCTTGTGTCTCCTGATGGAAACATGTCCTTCTGGGAACCACGACTTCTAAACCTATGGAGCCCAGAATTGCGGGGATGAGAAACAGAAATTCCCTAAGTGGGTCACTGAAGTGATACCAAGAGGGGCACCTTCTACTTCTACCCTCCAGTATTCTGCCTTCTCTGGCCACAGCACCATGTACTGGCTGTTGATATAGAATGCCTACTGCATCCTTGAGAATGACCCCATCCTTGCACACTATCATCTCAAAGTTGGTGTCACAGCTATGCCTTTGAAAGGCCATTCTGTTGCTCTCTTTGGCTGCAGCTTCCAGGTGCCCTGGTACATTAGGGCTGGAGGTACAATATGTGGTGGGAATAGTGGAGCCTATGGTCAGGGGTATATTGTTTCACTTCCTTTGCTGTAAAGTAGGTGTGAGTAGCACATCACAGAATGAAACCATCTTCATCTGTATCACCCGCATAGCCCTGGCACTGCATCCTCTGGCACAAAGTTTCATTGTCCCAGAATATCTTCAAAGTATCCTCTTGGAGCAGAAATTCCTCTCCAAGATCAGTCATTTTTAATGGCATTACTATATAGAAATAACAATATGTTATACAGTATGACCAAAAGTCAAATGACTTTTCAAAAAAAAAAAGCAGACAACTTCAAATAAATGTGATGTTTTAGCCGATTGATCTGGACTGGATACCCAGAGTCCCAGGGATGTGTTTTCACTGTCCTTTATCCTTAAAAATTATGTAAGGGAAGGAAGCAGTGATGTGAGAATGAGCACTGGAGTAGTAAATCAGGAGATCTGAGAGCTCAGAACTGGATTTTCAATTGATAATGATGTAATTTAGTTAGGACATTGAGCAACTTAATGTTTCCTGCAATAGCAACCTCTGTTTCCTCATCTATGCCCCTACCTATGAATATCTTTTCCATGTCTTTTCTTGGATGTCCCCAAAGAACCTCAAACTCAACATGTCCAAAACCCATGTCATGATTATTCCCCCACAGTCCTGTGTTGTTTTTGTTTTTTAACATTTTCAATCCCTGAAAATGACACCACCACCCATTCATTCGCTGAGGTCAAAAATCTAATTCCCTTTGACATCAATTTCTTCTTCAATCCCACTATTAAGTCTATAACCAAGCCCAGCTGATTTTACCTCCTAAAATCAGGCTAGGTGGCTCTAGAATTCATTGGCTCCAGTCCATCTCTTCCACTACCACCAACACCGCCCATCCACCCCAGTCCGGGCCACTTCCTATCTGCACCAATGCGTGACCCTCCCAACTGCTCCACCCGTGTTTACTCTGCCCCCATCCCATTCTCCTAAGATTCTGGGCACTTAAGCTAAATAACTCACAGATGTGTCCACACATACACACACACACACACATACCTGTCCCTAATACAACCAGATTAACTTTTTGAACAACAAATCCCATCCTGCCACCATTGCCTTCTTGTCAAATATGACCTAAGAGGCAGGACACAGCCAGGCCCCTGCCTCCCTCTCCAGTCTAGTCTGAAATAAAGCTCCCACTCACTGCCTATTAGAAATGCTCCTCTCTTATGGGCTGAACTGTGCTCCCCCTCCTCCTGACCTACTGAAAATTCTAGTGTTAAAAGTCCTGATCCCCCAGTAGCTCAGAATGTTGCTGTATGTGGAGATCAAGCTTTAAAAAGTAATTAAGATAAGTAAAGTCATGTGGGTGGGCTCTAATCCAACCTGACCGGTACCCTTATAAGGGGAAACTGGTACACAGTCACACACAGAAGAAGGACTGTGCAAAGACAGAGAGAGAAGATGGCCATCTATAAGCCAAGGGGAAGAAACCAACCCTGCTGACACCCCTGACCTCTGACTTCCAACCTCCAGAACAGTGAGATACAAATTACTGTTTTGTAAGCCACCCAGTCTAGGATATTTCAGTACAGTGGCCCAGTAAACATCTTACCTAAACAAAATTCCTAAATCACATCCCAAAATAGCAGCTATCTGTTTCAGAGCACATGCCCGGGGCCAGGGTCCGCCCCTGACCCTCTGTTATATTCTCTCCTTTTACTCTAACGAGAACCACTGCTCCGATGAGGAGGAACCTCAGAAGCTCCTGCATCTGCAAGGAGCACCTAGACTCAGACCCTCTGCTCAGACACTCACATCATGGCTTCCTGAGGAAAACTTGTCCAGTGTTTCTGGAATTCTTGGGGATAATCTGGATCATTGCTTAAAGTGTGAGTGTTATAAAAAGCCAAGTCTCCCTTCCATGTGGGAGCTGAAGAGTGGCTCTCAGCCCAGCTGGCAGAACACACCTCAGGAGTTCACCATGGCGGCCACAGAAAGAGGAGGCAGATGGTAGGGATGGGGGAGTCTTTCCGTGGGAAACCTGTGTGATCTGTGTTCCCACAGTGCTCCCTCCATCCTGCCCTCTTCCTCTCTATCCAAAGGCAGGCCCTCAACAAATGGAGAGTGTGGCCCTGTCAAACCATCAGAGGACTTAAAATACTGTATTAACCCTGAACCTTAGGAGGAGTACTTACATCCATCCATGTCCTTCTGAATTTACCTGGGAGATTAATGACAGCTTTAAGGTATTGCTTGAAAGTTTGGAGTTATGGTCCTGTCAGCCTAGGCCTGAAAGTTACTTCTATCTGCAAGAATTTGGGCAAGCCATTGAATTCTTTAAAGTCAGTTTTGCTCAGTCAGACAGCCACAGAGATGCTTCTGGAAGCAACGTCACGATGGCTGCCCAAGGAAAACCCCAAGTTCAGTTCAAACTGGTATTGGTTGGTGATGGTGGTACTGGAAAAACTACGTCCATGAAACATTATCTGACTGGTGAATTTGAGAAGAAGTATGTAGCTACCTTGGGTGTTGAGATCCATCCTCTTGTGTCCCATACCAACAGAGGACGTATTATGTTCGACGCATGGGGTACAGCTGGTCAGGAGAAATCGGGTGGACTGATAGACAGCTATTATATACAAACTCAGTGTGCCGTCACAATGTTTGATGTAACATCGAGAGTTACTTACAAGAAAGTGGCTAACTGGCATGGAGATCTGGCACAAGTGTGTGAGAACATCCCGATGGTGTTGTGTGGCAACAAAGTGGACGTTAAGGACAGAAAGGTTGAGGCAAAGTCATCTGCCTTCCGCCGAAAGAAGACTGTTCAGTACTATGACATTTCTGCTAAAAGTAACTGCAGCTTTGAAGAGCCCTTCCTCTGGCTTGCTAGAAAACTGACTGGAGACCCTAACGCGGAGCTCGTCCCATGCCTGCTCTTGCCCTGCCAGGGGGGCCAGGGACCCAGCCTTGGCATGCAGGACAAGCACGGTTTAGAGGTTGCACAGATGAAGATGATGGCCTGTGGGAAGGTGAGGCTCAGCGTCAGAAGTCTAGCTGGATAGGCAAGTGTCCTGTGAGTCAGCGGCGCAGTGTGTTTGCCACTTGATTACATAGCTAAGCAGAACGTGTGCTTAATGTTTGGATGCTGAAGGAGGTGGATGGGCTTTGGAGTGAATGTAGCAGTTTAAAAAAAAGCTTTCATTTTTGGACCTGATATTTAGGTGACTTGGAACACAATTGTTCCTCCTTGAGTTTCAAATATAAAACTGCTATAGTCACATGACACGGAGAAAGAAATGGTAACCCACTCCAGTGTTCTTGCCTAGAGACTCCTGTGAACAGGGGAGCCTGGTGGGCTGCTGTCTATGGGATCGCAGAGTCAGACACGACTGAAGCGACTTAGCAGCAGCAGCAGCAGAGTCACGTGACATTATGGAGGGGTGAAATCTTGTTGCTGTCATTCCCATTCCTTTTCATTTAGAATCAGAATAAAGTTGTATTTCAAATATCTAAAAAGGAAGTCAGTTTCCTCACCCCCTACAATAAGAAGAGTAATTATAGTAACATTATAGGAATATCATAATAATTAGAGACAGTATATGTAAAGCGCTTACACAGTATTTGACATGTGCCTGTGTGCGAAGTCACTTCAGTCATGTCCGACTCTTTCACCTCTATGGACCACAGCCCGCCAGGCTCCTCTGTCCATGGGATTCTCTAGGCAAGAATACTGGAGTGGGGTGCCACGTCCTCCTCCAGGGGGATCTCCTGCCCCGGGACAAACCCGTGTTTCTTGTGTCTTCTGCATCGGTAGGTACCACTAGCACCACTGGGGAAGCCCATGGAGTCAGGTGAAATAAACAGAATGTTATGCGAACTAATGAGAGAGCATGTGAACATGCCTTCACGTGAGATCTGTTTACTACATTGTGGCATAATTCCTTATCTCTCCCGGACATTGTCAGGACTCCCTGCACATCCTCAGTCTCTCTTCTCTTTTCTGACTGCTCTTCTCCTGGCCTCTGTGTTCTTTGGCCTCTGACAGTCTGCACCTGGACCTCTCTTAGGTGACACTTCAGGCTACTGGAGTCTGGAGAATGCCAGGTACAGTACGAAAGTCCAGCTCTCTTGCCTTGTGTGTGGACAAACTGAGTTCCCTCGTGGGATCAAGCTGAAATGCCATCCTTGCTTTTCTCTTTCACCCTCCCCATCTTGCCTCTCCACTCCCTTACCGGTTTTTCCTGGGATCATTTTCTCAATAAATCTCCTGCACGTGGACCTTGGTCTCAGAATCTGCTTCTGGGAAGCACAGTCCGTCCTACTGGTACTAGAAAGAAGACTCGCAGCCTTTTCAAGTATCCAACTCTAAACCCTGCAGAAGAGGCAGGAGGCAACTCTTGAGCAGATGAAGCTCAGGCATTCAGCCTCTCTGGGTACAGAATGCTGGTCCTTCACCAGCACAACCAAAGAGTAAAAATGACGTGGGTCAAAATACTCTGTTCAAATCATCACATTTGAAATTGGAAATCTGAGAAACAGATGTTCTTCTTTCAACTTTTTTTCCTGAGCCTTAGCGCTTCTGTCTGTGCAACGTTTATACTAAAGAAGTTTCACAGGGAGTTTATGGGGATGCATGTATTTGTATCTTAAAATATTTTTCAGTTACTGTATTTTCTTTCTGTATCATCACCTTCTCCCCTTAGTCCACTGTCATGAAAGATGTTGCAACAAGTCCCAACCAGCACGTGGCTGGCTAGAGCGTGAAAGCAGTCAAGCCATGGAAAGAACACAGGGTCTCCACCATCAGAGGGACCAGACCACCAAGGTCTACACCATCACAGACAGTAAGACCACCAAGGAGCCATTCTTTCTTCCCATTGGCCCATCCAGATTCATGCTTGCTGAACACTCTCTGTGCACCAAGCACCCTGCCCTCCGCAGCAGTCAGTGAAACTGCCCATCTGTGACCTCGTGGTTAAAGACAAAAAGCTGATAACCAAAGAAACACTCTAACTACTCTAGATGCCAAGAAGGAAAAAGCCCAGGGTGCCAGAAAGCACATCATAAGGGATCTGACCTACGGGAGTGGAGTGAAGGAAGGCAACCCTGAGAGAGCTGGAGAGGGATGGGAGGAAGCTGGGCAGACAAGTGTTGAAGGAACTATGTGCAAAGGTCCTAAGGCAGCAGAGGGCTGTACATTAGAGAGAGTAAAAGAAAGCTGAGGGGGTTAGAGCACAATATCAATTGAACATAGTGGGAATGGAGAGGTGGCATGACGCCCAGTGGCACAGGATCAGAGGGCACGAAGCACCTAACGGTACCCCCGACCCCTGGGATGCATGACCTACCCTCCCTAACAGGTCTGCCTGGTCTCTGAAATATAGTTCTTCCTGGTTTCACTCACATCCAATTTTCTGATATTACCTAAGCCTGTATTATATTGTGAATTGATACAAAGAGTGTGGGGCTCTGATGGTGGAGGGGAGCTCCTAACAGTGAGGGACCAGAATTTCAGCACAGCACACTGTGCTGAACTTTTTTTCTCCAGGGATAGTGACTGGGGTCCCTGTTGAGGAGCTGTGAATTAGGCCCCTCCTTTCCTAAATGGCTTCCCTGGTGGCTCAGACCATAAAGAATCTGCCTGCAATGCAGAAGATGCAGGAGACACAGGTTCGATCCCTGGGACGGGAAGATCTCCTAGAGGAGGGCATGGCAACCCACTCCTGTAATCTTGCCTGAAGAATCTCATGGACGGAGGTGGCTGGCCAGCTACGGTGCATGGGGTCACGAAGAGTTGGATACGACTCAGGGACTAACATTCTCACTTTCACTTTTTCCCAGAGTAAACAACATAAACTCCGTTGCAAGATTCCTCTGGCTTGCTGATAAATTCACATCAGAATGCTTATCAAGAGAACGCCAAGCACAATTTTTTTTTTAATATCACGAGTGGCATTCAGCATAAATGCTAAAAAAAAAAAAAAATACATCTTTGCCAACAGTAACCAACATAAATGTGAAGGACTCTCTCTTGACAGTAGACAGTGCCTGTGATGATGAAGAAGGTTCAAGGGAAAGCAGAGATGAAAGGGAATCCAGGAGAGGAGCGGACCTTGAGTTTCAGCACCCATGAAAGGCTCACTCCAGTCAATTTAAACTCCTCATGTTATGTTTCAGGGACAGGGGCACTAGTGAAGCAAGCCACAAAACCCCCAATGGGACCGAGGCTGCTCCTCCATGTCCCACGGGTGCCCTGTCCCCAGCCAGGGCTGCATCAGGCTGACCTCCAGCGTCCTTCTACTTGAGCCCCACCAGCGCACCCAGCTGGACCCAGACGACTGGAGTTAAGGTCGAGATCACTGCACACTTCTGTTTTATAAATAACTGTGCTGCTCAAGAGACAAAGGAAAGGAGAAAAAATGGTAACTGTACAAAGATACCATTTTGTCAAATTCATTAGAAATTTTTAAAAAGACAAAATGACAGAGGTTTTTTCAGTCCCTAAAGACAAGCAATAGAGATTCACCTGCTTGTAGCACGGAAACTTTATTTTGAACCAAAGCTGCTCTTTTCCACTCTCAGTTTAAAAGGCAGCTCATAAGACAAGCTTCAAATATTTCTAATTCATAGCGTGTTTCATGAGGCTTGCCTGTGATGAGACACACACTTTGCAGCTCACTTTGTCTTCAGCGACAGGATTATCCAGTGGGATATTCTCCAGGCCCCTTGGCAACCCTGTGCTCAGCCATGTTGCTTCTTCTCCTCACTCCCGACAGCAAGGGCCAGCCCCCGGCCAGCCAGAGTGAGCCCAGGAGACCCACCTGGCTCTTCTGGGAAAGCCAGTGCTTTCATGCACACTGAAGCTTTCCCTGCCACTCGCGTCCACAACCCAGAATCATGTGACAGCGGGATTCTGAAAGGGAGAGCCCCCAAAGTAAACACGGTACCACATGACAGGCATTTCAGAGAAACCAAGCACAGCACAGAGGACTCTACCCAGTGCTCTGAGGTGACCGAAAAGGGAGGAAATCCAACAAAGAGGGGACGTATTATATGTACATAGCGCAGGCGGCTGCGACCGGCGCACTAAGCTCAGGTGGCTGCAAGCGCGGCCGAGAGGAGCTACCCCACGTCCAAGGTCAGGGGCAGAAGCTGGGAGGAGCCCATGCCGGAAGTTACCCCACATCCGAGGTCTGGGGCAGTGGCTGAGAGTGCCAGGCTGCCACAGCGCAGGAACAGCCGGGAGAGCCACCCCCCGCGTCCAAGGAGCGGTGGCTGCGCCGGCGCAGGAGGGCCTAGAGGAGCTATCCCATGTTGAAGGTCAGAAAGGGTGGCAGTGAGGAGATACCCCTCTTCCAAGGTAAAGAGCAGCAGCTGCTCTTTGCTGGAGCAGCCGTGAAGAGATAGCCCATGCTCAAGGTAAGAGAAACCCAAGTAAGACAGTAAGTGTTGCAAGAGGGCATCAGAGGGCAGACACACTGAAACCATACTCACAGAAAACAGCTGCTGCTAAGTCACTTCACTCGTGTCCGACTCTGTGTGACCCCATAAACAGCAGCGCACCAGGCTCTCCGTCCCTGGGATTCTCCAGGCAAGAACACTGGAGTGGGTTGCCATTTCCTTCTCCAATGGACGAAAGTGAAAAGTGAAAGTGAAGTCGCTCAGTCGTGTCCAACCCTCAGCGACCCCATGGACTGCAGCCCACCAGGCTCCTCCATCCATGAGATTTTCACAGAAAACTAGTCAATCTAATACACTAGGACCACAGCCTTGTCTAACTCAATGAAACTAAGCCATGCTTGAGGGGCAACCCAAGACAGGTGGGTCATGGTGGAGAGGTCTGACAGAATGTGGTCCACTGGACAAGGGAATGGCAAACCACTTCAGTATTCTTGCCTTGAGAACCCCATGAACAGTATGAAATGGCAAAATGATAGGATACTGAAAGAGGAACTCCCCAGGTCAGTAGGTGCCCAATATGCTATGGGAGATCACTGGAGAAATAACTCCAGAAAGAATAAAGGGATGGAGCCAAAGCAAAAACAATACCCAGCTGTGGGTGTGACTGGTGATAGAAGCAAGGTCCAATGCTGTAAAGAGCAATATTGCATAGGAACCTGGAATGTCAGGTCCATGAATCAAGGCAAACTGAAAGTGGTCAAACAAGAGATGGCAAGAGTGAACGTCGACATTCTAGGAATCAGCGAACTAAAACGGACTGGAATGGGTGAATTTAACTCAGATGACCATTATATCTACTACTGCAGGCAGGAATCCCTCAGAAGAAATGGAGTAGCCATCACAGTCAACAAAAGAGTATGACATGCAGTACTTGGATGCAATCTCAAAAATGACAGAATGACCTCTGTTCGTTTCCAAGGCAAACCATTCAATATCATGGTAATCCAATCCTATGCCCCAATCAGTAATGCTGAAGAAGCTGAACAGTTCTATGAAGACCTACAAGACCTTTTAGAACTAACACCCCACAAAGATGTCCTTTTCATTATAGAGGACTGGAATGCAAAAGTAGGAAGTCAAGAAACACCTGGAGTAACAGGCAAATTTGGCTTTGGAATACAGAATGAAGCAGGGCAAAGACTAATAGAGTTTTGCCAAGAATATGCACTGGTCATAGCAAACACCCTCTTCCAACAACACAAGAGAAGACTCTACACATGAACATCACCAGATGGTCAACACCGAAATCAGATTGATTATATTCTTTGAAGCCAAAGATGGAGAAGCTCTATAAAGTCAACAAAAACAAGACCGGGAGCTGACTGTGGCTCAGATCATGAACTCCTTATTTCCAAATTCAGACTTAAACTGAAGAAAGTAGGGAAAACCGCTAGGCTATTCAGGTATGACCTAAATCAAATCCATTATGATTATACAGTGGAAGTGAGAAATAGATTTAAGGGACTAGATTTGATAGATTGCCTGATGAACTATAGAATGAGGCTCGTGACATTGTACAGAAGACAGGGATCAAGATTATCCCCATGGAAAAGAAATGCAAAAAAACAAAATGGCTGTCTGGGGAGGACTTACAAATAGCTGTGAAAAGAAGAGAAGCAAAGGAGAAAAGGAAAGATATAAGCATCTGAATGCAGAGTTTCAAAGAATAGCAAGAAGAGATAAGAAAGCCTTCTTCAACGATCAATGCAAAGAAATAGAGGAAAAGAACAGAATAGGAATGACTAGAGATCTCTTCAAGAAAATTAGAGATCCCACGGGAACATTTCATGCAAAGACGGGCTTGATAAAGGACAGAAATGGTATGGATCTAACAGAAGCAGAAGATATTAAGAAGAGGTGGCAAGAATACACAGAAGAACTGTACAAAAAGATCTTCATAACCCAGACAATCACAATGGTGTGATCACTCATCTAGAGACAGACATCCTGGAATGTGAAGTCAAGTGGGCCTTAGAAAGCATCACTACAAACAAAGCTAGTGGAGGTGATGGAATTCCAGTGGAGCTGTTTCAAATCCTGAAAGATGATGCTATGAAAGTGCTGCACTCAGTATGCCAGCAAATTTGCAAAACTCAGCAGTGGCCACAGGACTGGACAAGGTCAGTTTTCATTCCAATCCCAAAGAAAGGCAATGCCAAAGAATACTCAAACTACTGCACAATCACAATTGCAGTCATCTCACATGCTAGTAAAGTAATGCTCAAAATTCTCCAAGCCAGGCTTCAGCAACACATGAACCATGAACTTCCAGTTGTTCAAGCTGGTTTTAGAAAAGGCAGAGGAACCAAAGATCAAATTGCCAACATCTGCCGGATAATAGAAAAAAGCAAGCGAATTCCAGAAAAACATCTATTTCTGCTTTATTGACTATGCCAAAGCCTTTGACTGTGTGGATCACAATAAACTGTGGAAAATTCTTAGACAGATGGGAATACCAGACCCCCTGACCTGCCTCTTGAGAAATCTGTATGCAGGTCAGGAAGCAACAGTTAGAAGTGGACATGGAACAAAAGACTGGTGTCAAATAGGAAAAGGAGTACATCAAGGCTGTATATTGTAACCCTGCTTATTTAACTTCTATGCAGAGTACATCATGAGAAACGCTGGGCTGGAAGAAACACAAGCTGGAATCAAGATTGCTGGGAGAAATATCAATAACCTCAGATATGCAGATGACACCACCCTTATGGCAGAAAGTGAAGAGGAACTAAAAAGCCTCTTGACGAAAGAGAAAGAGGAGAGTGAGAAAGTTGGCTTAAAACTCAACATTCAGAAAACTAAGATCATGGCATCTGGTCCCATCACTTCATGGCAAATAGATGGGGAAACAATGGAAACAGACTTTATTTTTGTGGCTCCAAAATCACTGCAGATGGTGACTGCAGCCATGAAATTAGAAGACGCTTACTACTTGGAAGAAAAGTTATGACCAACCTAGACAGAATATTCAAAAGCAGAGATATTACTTTGCCGACTAAGGTCCATCTAGTCAAGGCTATGGTTTTTCCTGTGGTCATGTATGGATGTGAGAAGTAGGCTGAGCACCGAAGAATTGATGCTTTTCAACTATGGTGTTGAAGAAGACTCTTGAGAGTCCCTTGGACTGCAAGGAGATCCAACCAGTCCATTCTGAAGGAGATCAGCCCTGGGATTTCTTTGGAAGGAATGATGCTAAAGCTGAAACTCCAGTACTTTGGCCACCTCATGCGAAAAGTTGACTCATTGGAAAAGACTCTGATGCTGGGAGGGATTGGGGGCAGGAGAAGGGGACGACAGAGGATGAGATGGCTGGAGGGCATCACGGACTCGATGGACATGAGTCTGAGTGAACTCCAGGAGTTGATGATGGACAGGGAGGCCTGGAGTGCTGCGATTCATGGGGGGCAAAGACTCAGACACGACTGAGCAGCTGAACTGAACTGAACTGTACTGATGTACAGCAGAAATCAACACAACATTTTAAAGCAACAGTACTATTTCCTTTATTTCAAGAAACAAAAATTTCTTGAAAAACAGAGCAAAATCAGGCAATGTGTCAAAAAAAAATGTGTATGTTATATATGGAATCTTGAAGAACAGCACCATGTATCTGAGGACAGGAAAGAGAGACAGACACGGAGAATGGACTTGTGGAAACAGTGGGAGAAGGAGAGCATGGGAGGAATCGGGAGAGCAGCGTTGGGACACAGACACCACCATTTGCAGAATGGCTAGTAGGGGATTGCCATACAACATAAGGAGCTCAACCCAGTGATCTGTGACAACATGCAGAGGATGGGGGAAGTGAGAGGGCAGGGAAGTGGGAGGGAGGTTGGCTGATTCATGTTGCTGTATGGCATTGTAAAGCAATTATTCTCCAATTAAAAATTAGAAAAAAATAGCAAAAACAATTGAGTATGCTTCCCCAAACTCTCTGAGCTTGACTGGGGCTCTGTGCCCCCAGAGGAAGTAAATTGAGGAGAAATCATATGCTTTCTTGACCTGAGGATGGGAAATGGAAAGAAGAAGATGACAAACAGGGGTCAGAGAGCAGCAGCTGCAAGCTGTGGGTGGAATCAATGGTTTAAAGTAAAACTTGAAAAACAGGAAAAGTAGCCAGAGCTGAGCAAGGCTCTGAGCGCCAGCTTGATCTTGTTGAGTTCACACAAGGGGCAGCCTCTAGAGTAGGGGTCCCCAACCTCTGAGATCTAATGCCTGATGATCTGAGGTAGAACCGATATGATAATAATAGAAATAGAGTGCACAATAAATGTAATGCATTTGAATCATCCCCAAGCCCCCAGGGTCCGTGGAAAAACTGTCTTCCACAAATTGATCCCTGGTTCCAAAAATGCTAGGGCCCGCTGCTCTAGGGCACCATGGGTTCGTGCTTGCTAAGTTGCTCCAGGGGTGTCTGACTCTTTGCCACCCTTTGGACTGTAGCCTACCAGGCTCCTCTGCCCATGGGATTCTCAGGCACCAATACTGGAGTGAGCTGATGTATGGCAGAAACCAACACAACATTGTAAAGTAATTTTTCTCCAATTAAAAATCGCCATGCCCTCCTCCAGATCTTCCCCACCCAGGAGTCAAACCCATGTCTCCTGTGGCTCCTGCATTGCAGGTGTATTCTTTACCAGCTGAGCCATGAGAGAAGCCCCAGAGTCCTGGAGTGGGTAACCTATCCCTTCTCCAGCACATCTTCCTGACCCAGGAATCGAACCAGGATCTCCTGAACTGCAAGCGGCTTCTTTATCAGCTGAGCTACCAGGGAAGCCCCTAGAGCACCATGTGGATGCTCTAGTCCCCCTTACAGCACCGCTGGTATGCCAAGCACTATTTACAATGCTTTATCTGCATGCTGCCATTTATTTCTCACCATAACCCCACAAGATTGGTACTTTCATTACCCCTAGGTCACAAATGAGGAGTCTGAAGCTCAGAAAGGTCAAATAAATTGCACAGACCATCAAACCCTGGACTGCCAGCCCCCAGCAAAGCAGCATCTTGTCCATCTCTGCAGCCTGGCTGACAGAGCAGAAGATCAGCAAACTACATGGAACCAAAACGCCGCAACCCCATCTGCTTCCAGCTCACAGGGCTAGAGCCCCAGGGGAGTTGACAATGCCCACCTGCTGGTCAGAACAGTAAGTCGGGGAGGGGGACAAGGAGTGACACAAGGACCCGCTTTGTTCCAAGAGTGAGTAGAGCTAGGCCAAGTGGCTCCCAGGCCCTTTGATGAAGTGGAAGGTCCGACTCCTGGGAGGGGCCAGCTCCCAGCCATCACATCCGCAGAGCAGAGCATGGCACTCTGGAAGGCCAGGAGGAAGCTGTGACTCTGGTGAAGGGGGGAACCGAGAGTCCCTCTGTGAGGAGTCTTCCCCTCCACCACAGGCTGGGTGCTAAGGAAGCTGACAGCCAGGCCACAGGAGGCCACCACTCTGGTCCCCACTTCTCACAGCCCGACCTCTGGGGGAGAGGCAGCCTCAGGGAGCAGACAGAGGCCTGAAAGGCTGAGACCCATGGCTGGCAGCAGAGACTCCAGCCTCGGAGACGCTCCACAGATGCCCGGGGAAGAAATGAACAAGGTAGGGGATTCCGAAGTGCAGATGACTACATGCAAAACAAGATGCAAGGAGGCAGCATGCGGAATAGAGCCAATATTATATATAATCATAATATTTTACAAACGACCTGTAGCCTTTAACATTGTGAATCACTATGCCATATACCTGAAAGTTACATAATGTTATACATCAACTAGACCTCAATCCAAAAATCTGTTCTGTTAAAAAACAAATTGAACAAGTTGCGAACAAGACCCCAATGTGTTTGCCTCATAACGTCACATGAAATATTGGAATTACTGAATCTAGAAAAATAGTACAGATGAACCTCTTTGCAGGACAGGAAACAGAGACGCAGAGAACAGGCATGTGGACATGGACGGAGGAGGGAGGGCGGATGAACTGGGAGACTAGGGTGGACGCGGATCCACTATAACGTGTGAAACTGACCGTGGGAGCTGCTGTATAGCACAGGGAGCTTGGCGCCCGGTGCCCTGTGACGACCTGGACGGTGGGATGGGGAAGAAGGATGGCGGCAGGGAGGAGCCAGAGGCAGGTGGACATGTATACAGGTGGCTGATTCACTTCATTGTACACCAGAAACTGACACAACATTGTAAAGCAACTGTACCCTAATAATTTGTTTAAAAAAATTTAATAGCAAATTTAAAAAAATTTAAACTGGACTCACCCGAGCTCACACAGGTCTGTGACAGAAACAAGGTCAGAAGCCCAAGCTCCAGGTATCCCTCCATAGCCTCCTCTCCCCCACAGGGTTCCCACACTTGCCTGAGCAGGGGTCACCTGGGCACTTGTTTTAAACATACAAATTCTTGAGCCTCACTGGATATTTACTGAACCTGAGTCTCTAGGGGCCAAGGCGTAGGTGTTTTATTTCATAAGGATTGCAGGTCCTTGGAAGAGTAGACATGTCTGTGAAACACAGCAATAGTCTAGAACCTTCTTCCAACAGCCTTGCTGATAGGAGAGCCTCAACCAGTGTAACAATTTTAAAAGCTATTTCCTAGTTCAAAAGAATGTTGAGTGGTTTCAGGTTTTAAAAACTTAAAATACAATACAATGGGAAAGTCATCTTTGAGAGAAGGATGGAATTAAATGAAAATGGACCACTTAGCAATTATTTTCAAAAGCCAGATGATTTTCCAAAAAACACCCAGCACAGCAGAACCTGAGGGCGTCCATTGTGCTAATAAATTTGCTAATAAAGAAGACTTCTTTGGAATTCAAAGAAAAGTCAAACAGTAAGCTGACTTGAGACCTGGCTGTATTTTTAGAGATTCTGCTTTCTTAGGAATTTTAGACCTGAAATTATGAAAAGCCAGTGAATCCCCTTAGTAATTGTCATTCAGTCACTCAGTCATATCTGGCTCTTTGCAACCCCATGAACTGCAGCACATCCGGCTTCCCTGTCCTTCACCATCTCTCAGAGCTTGTTCAAACTCATTTCCAGTAAGTCAGTGATGCCATCCATCCATCTCATCCTCTGGTGTCCCCTTCTTCTCGTGCCTTCAGTCTTTCCCAGTATTAGGGTCTTTTATAACGAGTCACCTCTTCACATCAGGTGGCCAAAGTACTGGAGCTTCAGCTTCAACATCAGTCCTTCCAATGAATATTTAGGATTGATTTCCTTTAGGACGGACTGGTTGGATCTCCTTGCAGTACAGGTGACTCTCAAGAGTCTTCTTGAACACCACATTTCAAAAGCATCAATTCTTAGGCGTTCAGCCTTCTTTATAAACATAGCTTTGACTATACAGACTTTTATCGCGAAGTAACGTCTCTGTTTTTTAATATGTTGTCTAGGTTGGTCATAGCTTTTCTTCCAAGGAACAAGTGTCTTTTAATTTCATATCTGCAGTCACCATCTGTGGTGATTTTGGAGCCCAAGAAAATAAAGTCTCTCACTGTTTCCATTGTTTCCCCATCTATTTGCCATGAAGTGATGGGAACAGATGTCATGATCCTCATTTTTTGAATGTTGAGATTTAAGCCAGCCTTTTCACTCTCCTCTTTCACATTCATCAAGAAGCTCTTTAATTCTTCGCTTTCTGTTGTAAAGGTGGTGTCATCTGCATATCTGGAGTTATTTATATTTCTCCCAGCAATCTTGATTCCAGCTTGTGCTTCATCCGGCCCAGCATTTTGCATGATATAGCCTGCATATATGTTAAATATGCAAGGGGACAATATACAGCCGTGATGTACTCCTTCTCAATTTGGAATCAATCTGTTGTTCCATGTCCAGTTCTAACTGTTACTTCTTGACCTGCATACAGGTTTTTCAGGAGGCAGGTAAGGTGGTCTGCTATTCCCATCTCTTTCAGTTTTCCACAGTTTATTGTGATCCACATCATGAAAGGCTTTAGCATAGTCAATGAAGCAGATGCTTTTCTGGAATTCTCTTGCTTTTTCCGTGATCCAATGGATGTTGGCAATTTAATCTCTGGTTCCCCTGCCTTTTCTAAATCCAGCTTGAACATCTAGAAGTTCTCAGTTCACATAATGTTGAAGCCTGGCTCTGACAAAGTAACTGAGAAAGGTCTTGATCTCAGCCTACTTCCTGAAAGTCTCCATCATTCAGGCCCTACGAGACAGTAGATACAAGACTCTCCTCTTTCTGTCTCCTGGTTGGCCTGCAAGAGGCTGGGTGAGGGAGTCCTTGAGAAAAACAGGCAGAATTAGAGGGTTTCTTTTGGTCTCCATAACTGCGTGTCCTTGGGCAAGTAATTTAAACTCTCTGAGTCTTGACTTCATTGCTTATATATTAGTGTAACAATGAAAGCTCATTCTCAGGGTTGTTTTAAGTGTGAAATGAAGGAAGGTAGCACAGTGTCTGCACATAGTCGAAGCTCCGTAAGTATCCTGTTAGCCAGTTTCATTACTACGTTTGTTGTGACGCCTCAGTGTTACTCAGCTTCTTAATCAGCACTGGCTTCATGGGGTCAGTCACCTGCTGCTGAAAATATTTTCTATTCCTGGCTTCCAAATTTGCTTGTATATCTGACATTTGAATTTTTACCCAGATCTAGTAGCATCATCCACAACAGCATCACAACTTTTTTAAAACTGTCTCTCCAACCAATAGGTTATTCTGCGTTGCCCCATGATAAATAAGCGCTGAAGGGGAATGGACTGGATTTTCCCACATTTAACTATGCTAAAGAGTCAGATCTTACAGATAATAAGTACATTTTCAGTGGTGGGATTCCCTCAATGACCATCCAGCCAAGTCCTACTTTTCCTTTAAAACCTTTTATGTGAGGTCTTTCTTCCCAACAGATGTGATAGGATGGCACTTCACAGATGAGCCAAATTCAGCCTTCACTCACTCACTCACTCAAAGATTTACCAAACACCTACTATCTGCAACAGTGCTTTCATCTGTAGCTTTCATCTGGAACTCTCTTGTCAGTAATGACCATTACATTATTTCTACTCCACACTAAATTGTAACTGTGGAGAGCTTACCATTAGAGACCATGCTGAATTCCTCCCTAAATCCCTAGAGCCCAGCAAGTGCTTTCCATACAGCAGACTTCCAGGAAAACGTTTCTCACTGACCATGATGCAGATCTGTATCCACAGGGACCAGTTTCCCTCAAGGTGAAGAGTCAGTGCTCAAGCAGCCAGCTTGGGCTTGCTAGCAAGTGTGTGGCCTTAAGATAAGTCCCTGTGTCTCTGAGATCTGCCTCAAGACTTGATGCAGCTGAGATCCATGTACTTCTAAAGCTTAGTTACTTCATCCTGGACCTCAGAATTTCCACTAAGAATGCTCTTCTCTGGATATCTCAACATAAAGGAAAGACAAGGGACAAAGAGACCGATATCCTCAGAGAATGGCTTCTGCATTTTCCCAGTGAGGTCCCATATTCTATTTTATTTTATTAATAAATTTAAAACATTCTGTTGATAATCTTATCCACTTCCCATCTCACTCTTTATCCTTTCCTTCCCCCCTCCCCCCGAGGAAAAGACAAAAACATATTAAGATCAAGTTGACTCCAGTCAGCACCACTTTCAGCATTCCCTAAAAACAATGAACTTAGTAGTTGGCCAGCTAAAAAGATAAGAAAATTACAAAAGCCAAAAGACCAATATCTGTTGTGAAGCAGACTGAAAACTCCCTGCCTGTCTGATTTGCTCCACTTTTTACCCAGATTTGACATCATGGAGACATATTTTTACTCTGCTTATATTTTCTGACTTCAAAAGCAAGTCATAAAAAATAAAATAGAAATTTTAAAAAGCGTAAGCCTTGGGTGATGGGAGTTTCATTAAGGCATATTTGTTACTTAGACTTGGTATCATAAACTGTAGCTGAGTTTGATACTTGCCTTCTTTCATCAACTTTCCTAGGCCCCTAAAATGTAGAAATTCACCCATATTTCCCTCTTCACTCATAGATATTTTCCAGTGATATCTTAAGGTGGTGAATAGATTACTGTGGAAGTTGTCTGAATTGTATAGCCTCATTGGAGACCAAGGCGAGTCTCTTTGGAGCCACTGGTCTTAACACTGTGCTGGGAAGGCACCCTGTACCCTGCGCCCTGCTCACAGCCTTGTCCTTGGGAACTGTCAGTCCCGAGGCAGACAGAACAGGCTGTAGGTGGATTTCTACAAAGTCAACACCTTGGCTAGAGAAGCAAAGCACAGGTTGTGCCCAAGGTGAGTGGAAAGCATCTTTGGACTTCAAGTACAGCACACTTCACTTTCATAAAGTATTACTGGCTGTTCTCAGATAACCAGTAATGCATTTGATTCCCACTCAAGCTGCCCAAAAAGTCAATGATGAGAAAGTCTGGCCATTAGCTTGGGTACTGCAAATGCAAGAAAATCACAGGAAGTTCACAGATCCTCAACCTACTGGATGTTTTATGCTAGAAGAAGATGAGCTTCTATTTCTATTTCTATTCAAACAAATTAAGCTATAGACTCCAGTTCCTGCAGCTGGAGCTATCTTATGGCTTCATAACTTCTTTTTGCTTCTCTTGGTTTAAAGTCTTTTTGTGAGGGTAGATTGGACCAAAGGACCTTCTACTCCCCTCAGAAACACCTCGCCGAGAATAGAGAAAGACTTCTCGACCATTTTCCTAAGACCTAAATGAGCCCTTGATGCTGAGAATAGAAACGTTATGTTTATTGTTCTATCCCAGTTAATGTACTCTTGTCTTGCCTGGTAGTGAAATCTGTAATGTGATTTTAAAACCATGAACTGGACACAAGGTCCTTAAATTTAATAACTGAGCTCCACAGACAAAAATGATAGGGGAAAATAACAAAAATTAATTTTTTAAAAAGCATTGCCTCTGGCTGGAATCTAATCTTTTCACCAGTTCTCTCTAGTTGGGGACAATGCTGGGGAGACTGGCTTTTAGGGTATCGTTTGGAAAACTCATCCTACCAGAACCAGACAGCCCCTGAACCAAAATGAAGTTCACTCATTTAGTTAAAAGGGAGCATGCAGCTCTTAAAAGCTCAAAGTCATTAGAAAATCTTTCATTCCCCATTCAAGTAATAAGTCCAGATGGCTCAAGAACTGAAGACATGTTGGGTTATAAGAAACAATATTCATTTCCTTACCATACTCCAGTAACTCCTCCTCTCCCCCTTCTTTTTCCTCCCATCATTTTCCCCCTGAAACTTCAGTTTTCCATTTTCATGAATGGACCCAGAGTCCCTGAGAACAGACTGAATGTTCCTGAAGGAGGAATAAACTGGGCGATGGGAAAGCAGAGAGCTGCAACTCACTTCCCTAGGTAGCAAGCTCACCTAACAACATTCCTTACCTTGCAAACACAGACAGGTAACACTAGAAGAATGGAGCTGAAAGTAAGAAGACATTTTAATTCAAATCAGAGAAACTAATGACTACCCTAGGGTTCAGAAATCCTTTTTAAAGAGAGTGAGATTTTTATCGATCCTCTCTGAGAGAAAATAGTCTGTTATACTTTTCCAGTGAGGAAGTATTAATGTTAAACATATCCATGCTTAACACAAAACATATCTATAATTTTAAAATATTTTTAATATTTATAAACATTTTAAAATATAAATATATTTTAATATTTTATGTACAAAATATATTTAAATGTAATATAACTATATTTTAATGCAGTATGTAAGTATATATTATATACTACATAAACAGTTAATACAAGCTCAATTGTGTATGACTCTGCAACCCATGAACTGTAATGCACCAGGATCCTGTGTCCATGGGATTTTCCAGGCAAGAATACTGGAGTGGGTTGCCATTTCCTCCTCCAGGGGATCTTCCCAACCCAGGGATCAAACCTGTGTCTCTTGCATCTCCTATATTGGCAGGCAGATTCTTTACCACTAGAGCCACTTGGGAAGCCCTTATAAATATACAGATAGATACAAAAAAAAAATAGATATGGATAGATAGATCTAGATAGACAGACCTAGATACATAGAGATAGACTGATAGATCAACAGATAGATTGATGATTGATATTTAGATTGAACACAGGTCTCCCACATTGCAGGCAGATTCTTTACCAGCTGAGCCACAAGGGAAGCCTGAGAACACTGGAGTGAGTAGCCTATCCCTTCTCCAGTGGATCTTCCTGACCCAGGAATCCAACCAGAGTCTCCTGCACTGCAGCCGGATTCTTTACCAACTCAGCTATAAGGGAAGCCCACATACACAGATAGAAAGAACAATTGCTCACCATTCCTAGGACATCAGTACAGAACTGAAAATAGTACTGTAGGTTTCTACACAAATGGGGGGACATATGGAGCCAAACCTAAATAACACTAAGCTGCTTCCCAGAGGTTTTCAAGAGGAAATATTTTTCTTCTCAAATATCATCAGGTGAAGAACACTTGAAGCCAAACCAAATAACACTGAGCTGCATCCCAGAGGTTTTCATGGGAAAATATTTTTCTTCACAGATATTGTCAGATGGAAAACCCAACAGCCACAAAAAGAAGATCACAGTCAGTTGCAACAACTCATGTTACCGTCAAAGGCTTTATGGTCTTCACTGCACTGTTCTGGCAGATCATGCTGTAATGTTTCAGGATCCAAGACAAAGGCCACCTCTCACAATTGGTGCTTGCCCTCCTTTTTCTCTCTAGAAAGAAAGAAACTCAAAAGCAAACCATCTCCCCCATCATAACCTAAGAGTTCTCAGGTTCCATTTATAGAGGAGCAAGAGAATCATGTCCTCCATAGTCTGAGAAAACTTGAGTCCCAGATCCTCCTCTTCCTGCTAGTAGAACTGAAGCCTCTGTGCCCTCATTAGGCAATTTAACCAGTTATCTGCTTCATGTATTATATAGATTTAAAATTAATGTATGTAAAGGTCCTAGCCCATGATACGCAGTATCTATAATACCAGCAGTAGCTATTCTTCTTAATTAATTGATCACAATACTTACAGTAAAGATTCCATTCATCCTGATCTTGTCATGAAAATCAAGAGACTGAGTAAAAAGTTCATGTATATTGCACCCCTACATTCAGTTCAGTCGCTCAGTCATGTCCGACTCTTTGTGACCCCATGAATTGCAGCACGCCAGGCCTCCCTGTCCATCACCATCTCCCTATGTCCATATCAGCACTATTTATAATACCCAAGACAAGGAAACTGCCTAAATGTCCATTACAGATGATGGGATAAAGAAGATGTGGATAAAGATATATATGTGATGGAATACTAGAGCCAGACATCTTGGAATGTGAAGTCAAGTGGGCCTTAGAAAGCATCACTACAAACAAAGCTACTGGAGGTGATGGAATTCCAGTGGAGCGATTTCAAATCCTGAAAGATGATGCTGTGAAAGTGCTGCACTCAATATGCCAGCAAATTTGGAAAACTCAGCAGTGGCCACAGGACTGGACAAGGTCAGTTTTCATTCCAATTCCAAAGAAAGACAATGCCAAAGAATGCTCAAACTACCGCACAATTGCACTCATCTCACATGCTAGTAAAGTAATGCTCAAAATTCTCCAAGCCAGGCTTCAGCAATACGTGAACCGTGAACTCCCTGATGTTCAAGCTGGTTTTAGGAAAGGCAGAGGAACCAGAGATCAAATCACCAACATCCACTGGATCATGGAGAAAGCAAGAGTTCCAGAAAAACATCTATTTCTGCTTTATTGACTATGCCAAAGCTTTTGACTGTGTGGATCACAATAAACTGAGAAATGGGAATACCAGACCACCTAACCTGCCTCTTGAGAAATCTGTATGCAGGTCAGGAAGCAACAGTTAGAACTGGACATGGAACAACAGACTGGTTCCAGATAGGAAAAGGAGTATGTCAAGGCTGTATATTGTCACCCTGCTTATTTAACTTCTATGCAGAGTACATCATGAGAAACACTGGACTGGAAGAAAACACAAGCTGGAATCCAGATTGCCGGGAGAAATATCAATAACTTCAGATATGCAGAAGACACTACCCTTATGGCAGAAAGTGAAGAGGAACTGAAAAGCCTCTTGGTGAAAGTGAAAGAGGAGAGTGAAAAAGTTGGCCTAAAGCTCAACATTCAGAAAACGAAGATCATGGCATCCGGTCCCATCACTTCATGGGAAATAGATGGGGAAACAGTGGAAACAGTGTCAGACTTTATTTTGGGGGGCTCCAAAATCACTGCAGATGGTGACTGCAGCCATGAAATTAGAAGACGCTTACTCCTTGGGAGAAAAGTTATGACCAACCTAGATAGCATATTCAAAAGCAGAGACATTACTTTGCCGACTAAGGTTCATCTAGTCAAGGCTATGGTTTCTCCAGTAGTCGTGTATGGATGTGAGAGTTGGACTGTGAAGAAGGCTGAGCACTGAAGAATTGATGCTTTTCAACTGTGGTGCTGGAGAAGACTCTTGAGACTCCCTTGGGCTGCAAGGATATCCAACCAGTCCATTCTGAAGATCAGCCCTGGGATTTCTTTGGAAGGAATGATGCTAAAGCTGAAACTTCAGTACTTTGGCCACCTCATGCGAAGAGGACTCTGGAAAAAGACTCTGATGCTGGGAGGGATTGGGGGCAGGAGGAAAAGGGGACAACTGAGGATGAGATGGCTGGATGGCATCACGGACTCGATGGACGTGAGTCTGAGTGAACTCCGAGAGATGGTAATGAACAAGGAGGCCTGGCGTGCTGCAACTCTTGGGGTTGGAGAGAGTTGGACATGACTGTGCGACTGAACTGAACTGAACTGTTAAGAAAGAATGAAATAATACCATTTGCAGCAACATGGATGAACCTAGAAATTATCATACTAAGCGAAATAAGCCAGAAAGAAAAAAGCAAATGTTGTATAATATCATTTATACGTGGAATCTGAATTACAACACAAATAAACCTATCTACAAAACAGAAATAGATCACAGAGAGAGAGAACAAACTTGTGGTGGAAAAGGGAGGAATGTACTGAGAGCTTGGGATTTGCAGAAATAAGCTAGTGTATGTCTACACATGGCCATCACCAGATGGTCAACACCGAAATCAGACTGATTGTATTCTTTGCAGCTAAAGATAGAGAAGCTCTATACAATCAACAAAAACAAGACCAGGAGCTGACTGTGGCTCAGATCATGAACTCCTTATTGCCAAATTCAGACTCAAACTGAAGAAAGCAGGGGAAACCGCTAGACCATTCTGGTATGACCTAAATCAAATCCCTTATAATTATACAGTGGAAGTGAGAAATAGATTTAAGGGCCTAGATCTGATAGACAGAGTGCCTGATGAACTATGGACTGAGGTTCGTGACATTGTACAGGAGACAGGGATCAAGACCATCCCCATGGAAAAGAAATGCAAAAAAGCAAAATGGCTGTCTGGGGAGGCCTTACAAATAGCTGTGAAAAGAAGAGAAGCAAAAAGCAAAGGAGAAAAGGAAAGATATAAGCATCTGAATGCAGAGTTCCAAAGAATAGCAAGAAGAGATAAGAAAGCCTTCTTCAGCGATCAATGCAAAGAAGTAGAGGAAAACAACAGAATGGGAATGACTAGAGATCTCTTCAAGAAAATCAGAGATCCCAAGGGAACATTTCATGCAAAGATGGGCTCGATAAAGGACAGAAATGGGATGGACCTAACAGAAGCAGAAGATATTAATAAGAGATGGCAAGAATACACAGAACTGTACAAAAAGATCTTCACGACCCAGATAATCATGAAGATGTGATCACTCATCTAGAGCCAGACATCCTGGAATGTGAAGTCAAGTGGGCCTTAGAAAGCATCACTACAAACAAAGCTAGTGGAGGTGATGGAATTCCAGTGGAGCTGTTTCAAATCCTGAAAGATGATGCTGTGAAAGGGCTGCACTCAATATGCCAGCAAATTTGGAAAACTCAGCAGTGGCCACAGGACTGGACAAGGTCAGTTTTCATTCCAATCCCAAAGAAAGGCAATGCCAAAGAATGCTCAAACTACTGCACAATTGCACTCATCTCACATGCTAGTAAAGTAATGCTCAAAATTCTCCAAGCCAGGCTTCAGCAATACGTGAACCGTGAACTTCCTGATATTCAGGCTGGTTTTAGGAAAGGCAGAGGAACCAGAGATCAAATTGCCAACATCCGCTGGATCATGGAAAAGGCAAGAGTTCCAGAAAAACATCTATTTCTGCTTTATTGACTATGCCAAAGCCTTTGACTGTGTGGATCACAATAAACTGTGGAAAATTGTTCAAGAAATGGGAATACCAGACCACCTGACCTGCCTCTTGAGAAATCTGTATGCAGATCAGGAAGCAACAGTTAGAACTGGACATGGAACAACAGACTGGTTCCAGATAGGAAAAGGAGTACGTCAAGGCTGTATATTGTCACCCTGCTTATTTAACTTCTATGCAGAGTACATCATGAGAAACGCTGGACTGGAAGAAACACAAGCTGGAATCAAGGTTGCCGGGAGAAATATCAATAACTTCAGATATACAGATGACACCACCCTTATGATGGAAAGTGAAGAGGAACTAAAAAGCCTCTTGGTGAAAGTGAAAGAGAAAAGTGAAAATGTTGGCTTAAAGCTCAACATTCAGAAAACGAAGATCATGGCATCCGGTCCCATTACTTCATGGGAAATAGATAGGGAAACAGTGGAAACAGTGTCAGACTTTATTTTGGGGGGCTCCAAATCACTGCAGATGGTGACTGCAGCCATTAAATTGAAAGACGCTTACTCCTTGGAAGAAAAGTTAATACCAACCTAGATAGCATATTCCAAAGCAGAGACATTACTCTGCCGACTAAGGTCCGTCTAGTCAAGGCTATGTTTTTTCCTGTGGTCATGTATGGATGTGAGAGTTGGACTGTGAAGAAGGCTGAGCACCGAAGAATTGATGCTTTTGAACTGTGGTGTTGGAGAAGACTCTTGAGAGTCCCTTGGACTGCAAGGAGATCCAACCCCTCTATTCTGAAGGAGATCAGCTCTGGGATTTCTTTGGAAGCAATGATGCTAAAGCTGAAACTTCAGTATTTTGGCCACCTCCTGAGAAGAGTTGACTCACTGGAAAAGACTCTGATGCTGGGAAGAATTGGGGGCAGGAGGAGAAGGGGACGACAGAGGATGAGATGGCTGGATAGCATGACTCGATGAACGTGAGTCTGAGTGAACTCCAGGAGATAATGATGGACAGGGAGGCCTGGCGTGCTGTGATTTATGGGGTCGCAAAGAGTCGGACATGACTGAGCAACTGAACTGAACTGAAACTAGTATACATAGGATGAATAAATGACAAGGTCCTACTATATAGCACAGACAACTACATTTAATATCCTGTGACAAACCATAATGGGAAAGAATATGAGAAAGAATATATGTATAAATATATACTTATATATGTGACAGTCTCGGTTGTATAATAGAAATTAATACAGCATTGTAAGTCAACTTTTTTTTTTTTAAAGATCATGTATCTTAGAATTTCCAGGACAATTTCAGTTTCAAATATCTTATCCTATAGTCATATGTCCAAAGTATTATTGTCTTAGTAACTTACTAGGGTACTTACTGGTAGATATTGTAGGTTATTTGCAATGAAAGAAAGAAGGAAGAAAGGAGAAATTAAAAGAATACAGCATCTATTGAATATGGTGATTTCCAAACTGGGGTTTCTGAACCTCTAAAAGATTAATGAGAGGAATCTTTGTGTGTTCCTAAGTTGGCACTGTGGTAAAGAACCTGTCCGCCACTGCAGGAGATGTAAGAGATGTGGGTTCAATCCCTGGATCAGGAAGATCCCTTAGAGGAGGGCATGGCAACCCATTCCAGTATTCTTGCCTGGAAAATCCCATGGCCAGAGGAGCCTGGTGGGCTACAGTTCATAGAGTTGTAAAGAGTCAGACATTTCTCAAGTGACTTAGCATGCATACAGAGTCACAATAGACATCTTACTTACTGCCATGAAGATGCTAAAATATAACCGGCACATTAGACCAGTGTACTGAATGCTTTAATGGAAAAGAAACAGAAATGCTTTCATAAACCCAGCTTATTATTGAGGTGCTGGTGGGGAAAAAATATGGATGGTAATAAAAAGGATTTCTAATGATAGAAACTTAGAACCAATGTTTCAGATCAAATGGTGACCCAGTCCAGAGGAGTGGGCTCCAGAGCTTGGCAGGAAGTTACTGAGGAATGTTTCAGTCTATAGGCTACTTGCTGTTGAGTTTTTGATCCAAAGAACAAAGGAAATGTCACTTTCATGAGTCCTCTCCAGCTCCTCTTAGAGCAAATCGGTGATTGCCTTCTTTTAAACCATAACTACATGTGAAGTGGTATTTTCACAGAACTGGTTCAATAAAATCACACTATAACAGTGACTAGGAAATGTAAAAATATGTATGTTAAGTGAGGGTGCTGGCCTCTGTTTAATGGATAACAAGTTGATGTGTGTTGAATGAGATGATGGTTCTAACAGTGACTTTTCAGTGAGGCCTAGGTTCTTCTCCTGGGCTTTTATCGTGATACTTCCCTCAAACTACATAGCTCTGTTTACTAGATTCAGAAAGATGCTGTGGCCGTGGAGTAGAGTTAACCTCTAAGGAGCAGAACTGGCTAGCAATAGGGTTAGTCATGTACGGGTGTAAGAGTTGGACCACACAGAAAGCTGAGTGCTGAAGAACTGATGTTTTTGAACTATGGTGCTGGAGAAGACTCTTGAGAGTCCCTTGGACTGCAAGAAGATCCAACCAGTCCATCCTAAAGGAAATCAGTCCTGAATATTCATTGGAAGGACTGATGCTAAAGCTGAAACTCCAATACTTTGGCCACCTGCTGCAAAGAACTGACTGATTGGAAAAGACCCTAATGCTGGGAAAGATTGAAGGCAGGAAGAGAAGGGGATGACAGAGGATGAGATGGTTGGATGGCATCATCAACTCAAAGGACATGAGTTTGAGTAAACTCCAGGAGTTGGTGATGGAGAGGGAGGCCTGGCAGGCTACAGTTCATGGGTCACAAAGAGTCGGCTACAGTTCATGGGTCACAAAGAGTCGGACATGACTGAACGACTGAACTGAGGGTGGAAGGCTCCCTCTCCATCCCCTTTGTGCCTACCAGGTGTCACCAGGAGTTTCAACACAACAGTTGGAAAAGAAGACCATGGCTTCTCTCTAAACACATCCATCATTGGGTGTATGTGTGTGTGTGTCTGTGTGTGTGTTAGTCGCTCAGCTGTGTCTGACTCTGTGACCCCCTGGACTGTAGCCCGCCAGGCTCCTCTGTCCATGGAATTCTCCAGGCCAGAGTACTGGAGTGTGTTGCCCTTCCCTTCTCCAGGGAATCTTCCCCACCCAGAGACTGAACCTGGGTCTCCTGTATTGCAGGAGGATTCTTTACCCTTTGACCATCATGATCGGCTCTAACTGAGGAGCACCGATAAGCTGGATGGAGCACAATAAAATTAGAGGTGAGAGAGATAAAATCTAGAATGTCTTTATTTCAAGTCGGTGATGTAAGAGCTGGCACACTCAACATACTTGAACACACAAGAAACTCTACCCCTGAGACAGCAAAACCTCCCCACAGCCTAGGCTGGTGTGTGGGTCTGAGGGGTGATGCTGTTCACCCCAGAAGTGAAGAACTGGGTAGGAAGCCAGGAAAGAAAGGAGGAGTGATGCGCCTCCGCCTGTGTCTGCCCTCCATTATGCAGCTTCCTTATTTTACTTAAAAGTGTATGTGGGGGACTTCCCTGGTGATCCAGGGATGAAGACTTTGCCTTCCAGTCAGGGTGTGCCGCTTCCATCCCTGGTCAGAGGGCTAAGATCCCACATTCCTGGTGGCCAAACAGACAGCAGACGCACTGTTATAATAAATTCAATAAAGACTTAAGGAAAAAGGGGGCCCACGTCAAAAGAAATCTACTAATAAACAACAACCAAAATAGCATACCTGCGAATGCTCTGAACATACTTCTGTATCTTCTTCCTAAATGAAGCTAAACATGTCTGGACTAGAAAATACTGTTACCATTACTATCTGAATAAAAAGACAGAAATTAGGGATGTGCCTGTGGACAAGCTCAACAGTGGTTTTTCTGCCACCTTCAAGGTACTCTGCTGCTCTGCTCTGTGCTCAGAATTTTCTCACCCATCACAAAGAAAGGTACACCACTCTCTTGAGGAAAACAGGAAGAGGGGAATACCCTCTCAGGGTAAGAAAGTCACTTAGTGCTATTTTCTCATATTTATCTCCCCTGGTGACCAAAGAGTGTATTTATGAGATGCTTCTTTTTAATTTTTCATTACGCTTTAATCCACGCATAAGCTTAATCAAAGATACTATTTATAAAGCCCCTATTCCTTTCCAGAATTAGTAATAAAATTTTTCATTTAACTTTGACAACCTCGAGGTGAGTATTACCATCATATCTGGACGGTGAGACGTCAGAGGCGCAGAGAAAGGCAGACAACATGACACACCTCACAGTCCTAGGAGTTGCCAGATTTGCGATTCCAACCCACGTCTCTGTCTCTAAAACCAAAGCTCTTCACCACCACGCTACACACATTGCCAAGAGGCAGACCGGCATTCCCAGAGTTAACAGGATTACAGGATTAACAGGAGCTGGTGCCAGGGACACCCCCAGATGTGTGTTTCCGCCTAGCTGTGCCAGCTGGTGAGTCCACACTGCCGTGGCCCCTCTGGCGCCTCTGCCCTGCTTGGCTACTGCCTTACCCTCCACGACCCTGGCTTTGACTTGCTGCACTGACTCTCATTGCTTTGTTTCTGACTTCGATGTCTAGTTTCCGGTCTCGTTTACCCCAAATCCTCACCTCTAATCAACCCTTCCAGAGTAGTTTTGTCCATCCGTCTGGAAGCCCATCTCCTGAACTGGATGCTGGAAGCGATCAGCACGTGAGCTTCTTAGTCTTCCTATCAAAAACTTACGTGTGTTAGACACAGATACACTTTATTTAAAAAATAATAATAAGCTAATACTAAGATGACCCGCTAACTAGCCTAATGATAGACCTCCAGGAATCCTTTTGCTTCCTTCAGTGAATTCCTCACGCCCCACATGTCTGCAGAAAACAGCCTTACCAGATCAAACCGAATCCACAAAACCATCAGGTTCTTGCTATTTTTCCCCAGGCCTAGCTTGCCACCTACTGGTAAGAAGCAGGAGCAAGAATCCAGGAGCTAGGACACAGGACAAGAAAGACAGGAGTTAACCAGACAGCTGCCCTCCACCAAATACTCATGTCCTTAGATCTTCCAAGGCCCAGATCTTCCGGACGGCCACAGAAAAGCTGGGGCAAGGCAAATTCTCACTCCCAAGCTGCTGGTGATGTCTGTGTCCCTCTAAAGAAACCCTCTGACACATGAATGGCCTTTGTGCCCTTCTTTGGAGGAAAATTTTCTTCCACTTAAGAAAAAGCATCAGACAGAAGGGGCAAGCGTGAACATCTCAGAGAAATTTCCAGAAGACAAGCCAGGAGGAGCTTCATGCTTCCCAGTGTGCCAGCTGACAGCATGAAGAATATGCAAGCCTGCAGCTGAGGGGCCAGTGGGCAAAGGGCTGAGAAAGAAGCTCACTGCTCTCTCCAGGAGCTTGAACTGGTGAACCCCAACTCGAAGGAACGCCAGTTACATGCTACAGACCAAACTAAACCCTAATGGTAACTCTCTTACTGACCTTCAATGGAAAGATTCTCTGAAAAATAATAATGTCCTTGCCAAGCTCACATAAAAATAGAAATTTCTACATTCAACATATCAAAAATATATCATGCAAATTTGATTTCAAGGTCTTCTTTTTCCAGATCCATACCCTTGCAACATCCCGAAAATCTCAGTAAAAGAGCATCGTTCCAAAAATAACTTTGTTTTTCAAGATTTGATCTTGTTCCCTAATCTTCTCCACATCCTGAGAAAAGGTGAGAATAAGGAAGAAAGATGGGCCCATCACTGCTCTCTGCTCTCACTTGTTAGAAACTCCTCTAATGGGCTGTAAGTAAATTTTAAATGTTGGGATCTTCTCTCCATTTAATGCACATATGAATTTCAGGTTAATCACAACAAATTGACCACACGTATTCACTTCCTTTCCCTTCCAACACTTGACTAAAATCACAATGACAAAATTAAGAAGACATCACTCCCAAGGGCAAAGAGAATTCAAGAGGAGGCAATGGCAGACAAAGATCCTGGCACATGTATGGAGCCCTGAGCACTGATGGACCTCAGTCCATACATCTTGGCACATGTATGGCTTGGCATTTCCATGTAACTGCCCATGTGATTCAGTGCTGCAGAGAAGCACAGGAATTGAGTCTGCAGGGTCGCTGAGGAGATCTGTGTGTGTGCAGGCTGGAATCAAGTCTAGAGAGAGCAAAGTCAGAAGCCAGTTCCTGCCACTGCCCCCACCAACCCCATCCCCACAGAATCAGGCGACGCACATGGTTCTCACCCACCACCGGGCTCCCTCCCTGCCCACTCTGGAGACAGAGGCTTATTCTCCACGGAAAGCAAGTGTGAGAGGCTCAGAATTTGGGGAAGCCAAGCACAGCAAAGGATTCAATGTGGCACCAGGCAAAAAAATTTTAAAAATAAAAAGGCTTAAATAAAAGACTTCAGAGTGAACTTAGCCCATCCCTCCTCCACTTGCGCCTTGAATACCGGCGTCCAGGTTTACACACCACTGTGGACTCAGACAGTATAAACACTAATTATTTACTTAATCAAAGTTATGTCACAGTCATTACTGATTTAACCAAAAATTTGGGGATAACTATAGGGAAGATTCAGAGAGTGTAGGTGGCGGAGAGGAAAGAAGAGAGCCGGAGTCTTAACTGCTATCACAGTAGTCTAGAAATAATGTGAAATTGATATATTTGAAAATAGAGGTAAGAAATTAATCCTTGTAAATATGCAGATAAACATCAAAAGAAACCATAAAAGAGTAGAAAGTAATTGCTTCTCAGATTAAAGGAGAGGGGAATTGATCTTTCTTATAAGACTTCTTGTATTAAAATCATTTTTAAATTAGGTACATGTGTTACTGTGATAAATATTTTGTAAATGAAAATCACGAAGGAGTTTCATTTTGAAGATAAAAATTCAGAAGATGCGTGGTGATAATGGTTACACAACAATGGTTCTGTACTTAATACCACTTAAAAACCATTTAAAAGGTAAATTTTAATGTGTCTATTTTTACTACCATAAAAAAGGTTAATTAAAATAGCATTTGGTGATTAAATCGGGGATGATGGAACAGCCGACCATTTGTTGCCATCCACACTGTGTGGCAAGACTAAGTGATTTTTCTTATATGCATAAACTTGCAGGCTTAAGCTGCTTGGTCCCAGGCAGTCATTAATTTTTATTCAGTGTGTGAATTCTTAGTCACTCAGTCATGTCCGATTTTTGCAACCCCATGGACTACAGCCCACCAGAATTCTCTGTCCCCAGAATTTTCCAGGCAAGAATACTGGAGTAGGTTGCCATTTCCTACTCCAGGGGATCTTCCTGACCCAGGGATAGATCCCGAGGCTCCTGCGTCTCCTGTACGGCAGGCAGATTCTTTACTGCTACATCATAAATTCACTCCAGAGTTATCAGGCAGGGGCGGTCCTAAGATGGTGGAGGAATAGGACGGGGAGACCACTTTCTCCCCCACAGACTCATCAAAAGAACATTTGAACGCTGAGTAAATTCCACAAAACAACTTCCGAATGCCGGCAGAGAACATCAGGCACCGCGAAAAGCAGCCCATTGTCTTCGAAAGGAGGTAGGAAAAAAATATAAAAGACAAAAAGAGAGACAAAAGAGGTTGGGACAGAGCTCGGTCCCGGGAAGGAAGTCTTAAAAAGAGAGTTTTCAAACACCAGGAAACACTCTCACTGCCAAGTCTGTGGCGAGCCTTGGAACCACAGAGGGCAACATAATCGGGAGGAAAAATAAATAAATAATTAAAACCCACAGATTCCGTGCCCAATGGTACCCCCCCAGCGGAGAAGCAGCGCAGATGCCTGCACCCGCCACTAGCAAGCAGGGGCTGGGCAGGGAGGCGCCGGCTGCATTGCTTAGAGTAAGGACCCGGCCTGAATGCCCCGAGGTCAATCTGAGGGAACTAACTTGGGATAGCAAATCAGACTGTGGGATAACTATCATGCAAAAAGCCCTAAGACACCAGTCAGGCCCACTCACAGAACAAAGGACTGAGCAGAGCTAGCCGGCTGCAGACCAGCCTACCCCCCTCCGGGAGACAGGCAGGGAGGGCAGCCAGAGCCGGGAGGGGGCAGTCGCGGCCCCAGAGAGGCATTATCTACAAACTGCAAGCAGGCTTCATCGCTAACCAAGACTTCTTGGGATTCTGGACGGTCAGCATCCGCCTGAGAAGGTGCGCTGGTTATACAGCCAGAAAACCGAGCGGCAGGGACGGGGGAGGCGATAAGTCGCAGCGACTGCGCTCACCAAACACCCAGTACCTGAGCTGCTCGGACCTGGGAGGGCACAAAACGCAGGCCCAACCGAGTCTGTGCCTCTGAGGACTACCCGAGTGCCTGAACCTGAGCAGCTTAGACCTGGGAGGTGTATGCAGCCCAGGGCCGGCCTTGGATGGTTCCCAGCAGAGCAACCTAGAGCCTGAGCGGTGTGGGCAGGGAGGGCGCATGCGCCGTGAGCGGGGCAGGCCCAGGGTGGCTGAGGCGCTGCGCGCACACGCCAGGGTTATTTGTTTGCAGCGTCCCTGCCTCCCCACAGCACGACTGAACAAGCAAGCCTAAAAGTGTCCACCACCACCCCCCTTGTGTCAGGGTGGAAATCAGACACTGAAGAGACCAGCAAACAGAAGAAGCTAAAATGGAGGGACTCTCCTTGGAAGTGACAGGTGCAATGGATTAAAGCCCTGTAGTTAGTACCAACTACATAGGAAGGGGCCTATAGATCTTGAGAAATATAAGCCGGACCAAGGAACTATCCAAAAATGAACTGACCCCACACTGCCCACAACAACACCAGAGAAAATTCTATATTTTTACTATCGTTCTTTCATTTTCTTTTAATTTTTAAAGTCCTCTATTACTCCTTTAATTTTCATTTTTATAACCTATTATTACTTTGCAAAAAAAGAGAGACTCTATTTTTTTAAAGCAAACTTTATATACATTTTATAATTTTGTGATTTTTTTCATTAATATTGTATTTTTGAAAATCCAACTTCTCTAGACTTTTAATCTTTGCTTTTTGGTATTTGTTATCAATTTTGTACCTTTAAGAACCCAATCTTCAGTACCCATTTTTACTTGGGAGCAAGATTACTGGTTTGACTTCTCTCTCCGCCTTTGGACTCTCCTTTTTCTCCACCAGGTCATCTCTATCTCCTCCCTCCCCCTTCTCTTCTCTACCCAACTCTGTGAATCTCTGTGTGTTCCAGACGGTGGGGAACACTTAGGGAACTGATTACTGGCTGGATCTGTTTCTCTCCTTTTGATTCCCCCTTTATCCTCTTGGTCACCTCTATCTCCCTCCTCCCTCTTCTCTTCTCCATGTGACTCTGTGAACCTCTCTGGGTGTCCCTCAATGTGTAGAAATTTTTCGTCTTTAACCTAGATGGTTCAACGGTGCTGTATAGATGGAGAAGACTTGAGGCTACTGTAAAAATAAGACTGAAAATGAGAAGCAGGAGACTTAAGTCCAAATCCTGAGAACACCAGAGAACTCCTGACTCCAGGAAACATTAATCGACAGGAGCTCATCAAATGCCTCCATACCTACACTGAAACCAAGCACCACCCAAGGGCCAACAAGTTCCAGAGCAAGACATACCACGCAAATTCTCCAGCAACACAGGAACACAGCCCTGAGCTTCAATATACAGGCTGCCCAAAGTCACTCCAAACCCACTGACATCTCATAACTCATTACTGGACACTTCATTGCACTCCAGAGAGAAAAAATCCAGCTCCACCCACCAGAAGACCAACACAAGCTTCCCTAACCAGGAAACCTTGACAAGTCACTGATAGAACATAACCCACAGTGAGGAAACTCCACAATAAAGAGAACTCCACAAACTGCCAGAATACAGAAAGGCCACCCCAAACACAGCAATATAAACAAGATGAAGAGACAGAGGAAAACCCAGCAGGTAAAGGAACAGGATAAATGCCCACCAAACCAAACCAAAGAGGAAGAGACAAGGACAGTGACAGTGAAGTCGCTCAGTTGTGTCCGACTCTCTGTGACCCCATAGACTGTAGCCCACCAGGCTCCTCTGTCCACGGGATTTCCCAGGCAGTCTACCATCTACCTGATAAAGAATTCCGAATAATGATAGTGAAAATGATCTAAAATCTTGAAATCAAAATGGAATCACAGATAAATAGCCTGGAGACAAGGATTGAGAAGATGCAAGAAAGGTTTAACAAGGACCTAGAAGAAATAAAAAAGAGTCAATATATAATGAATAATGCAATAAATGAGATAAAAAACACTCTGGAGGGAGCAGACAGTAGAATAAAGGCAGAAGATAGGATTAGTGTGGTAAAAGATAGAGTGGTAGAAATAAATTAATCAGAGAGGAAAAAAGAAAAACAAATTAAAAGAAATGAGGACAATCTCAGAGACCTCTGGGACAATGTTAAATGCCCCAACATTTGAATCATAGGAGTCCCAGAATAAAATGACAAAAAGAAAGATCATGAGAAAATACTTGAAGAGATAATAGTTGAAAACTTTCCTAAAATGGTAAAGGAAATAATCACCCAAGTCAAAGAAGCCTAGAGTCCCAAATAAGATAAACCCAAGGCGAAACACCCCAAAACACATATTAATCAAATTAACAAAGATCAAACACAAAGAACAAATATTAAAAGCAGCAAGGGAAAAACAAGAAATAACACATGAGGGGATTCCCACAAGGATAACCGCTGATCTTTCAGTAGAAACTCTTCAGGCCAGGAGGGAATGGCAGGACATACTTAAAGTGATGAAAGAAAATAACCTACAGCCCACATTACCATACCCAGCAAGGATCTCATTCAAATATGAAGGAGAAATCAAAAGCTTTACAGACAAGCAAAAGCTGAGAGAATTCAGCACCACCAAACCAGCTCTCCAACAAATGCTAAAGGATCTTCTCTAGACAGGAAACACAAAAAGGGTGTATAAACCTGAACGTAAAACAATAAAGTAAATGGCAACAGGATCATACTTATCAATAATTACCTTAAACGTAAATGGTTTGAAGGTCCCAACCAAAAGACAAAGACTGGCTGAATGGATACAAAAACAAGAAAACAAGACCCCTATATATGTTGTCTATAAGAGACCCACCTCAAAACAAGGGACACATACAGACTGAAAGTGAAGGGCTGGAAAAAGATATTCCATGCAAACAGAGACCAAAAGAAAGCAGGAGTAGCAATACTCATATCAGATAAAATAGACTTTAAAACAAAGGCTGTGAAAAGAGACAAAGAAGGACATTACATAATGATCAAAGGATCAATCCAAGAAGAAGATATAACAATTATACATATATATGCACCCAACATAGGAGCACCGCAATATGTAAGACAAATGCTAACAAGTATGAAAGGGGAAATTAACAATAACACAATAATAGTGGGAGACTTTAATACCCCACTCACACCTATGGATAGATCAACTAAATAGAAAATTAACAAGGAAACACAAACTTTAAATGATACAATAGACCAGTTAGACCTAATTGATATCTATAGGACATTTCACCCCAAAACAATGAATTTCATCTTTTTCTCAAGCGCACATGTAACCTTCTCCAGGACAGATAACATCCTGGACCATAAATCTAGCCTTCGTAAATTCAAAGAAGTTGAAATCATTCCAAGCATCTTTTCTGACCACAATGCAGTAAGATTATATCTCAATCACAGGAGAAAAACTATTTAAAATTCCAACATATGGAGGCTGAACAACATGCTGCTGAATAACAAATCACAGAAGAAATCAAAATATGCATAGAAACGAATGAAAATGAAAATACAACAACCCAAAACCTGTGGGATGCTGTAAAAGCAGTGCTATGGGGAAGGTTCATAGCAATTCAGGCATACCTCAAGAAACAAGAAAAAAGTCAAATAAATAACCTAACTCTACACCTAAAGTCACTAGAAAAGTAAGAAGTGAAGAACCCAGGGTTAGTAGAAGGAAAGAAATCTTAAAAATTAGGGCAGAAATAAATGCAAAAGAAACAAAAGACACCATAGCAAAAATCAACAAAGCCAAAAGCTGGTTCTTTGAAAGGATAAATAAAATTGACAGACCATTAGTCAGACTCATCAAGAAACAAAGGGAGAAAAATCAAATCAATAAAATTAGAAATGAAAATGGAGAGATCACAACAGACAAGACAGAAATACAAAGGATTATAAGAGACTACTATAAGCAATTATATGCCAATAAAATGGACAACGTGGAAAAAATGGACAAATTCTTAGAAAAGTACTACTTTCCAAAACTGAACCAGGAAGAAATAGAAAATCTTAACAGACCCATCACAAGCACAGAAATTGAAACTATAATCAGAAATCTTCCAGCAAACAAAAGCCCAGGTCCAGATGGCTTCACAGCTGAATTCTACCAAAAATTTAGAGAAGAGCTAACACCTATCCTACTCAAACTCTTCCAGAAAATTGCAGAGGAAGGTAAACTCCCAAACTCATTCTATGAGGCCACCATCACCCTAATACCAAAACAGGACAAAGATGCCACAAAAAAAGAAAACTACAGGCCAATATCACTGATGAACATAGATGCAAAAATCCTTAACAAAATCCTAGCAATCAGAGTCCAACAACACATTAAAAAGATCATACATCATGACCAAGTGGGCTTTATCCCAGGGATGCAAGGATTCTTCAATATCCACAAATTAGTCAATGTAATTCACATTAACAAATTGAAAAATAAAAGCGATATAATTATCTCAATAGATGCAGAGAAAGCCTTTGACAAAATTCAACCTCCGTTTATGATAAAAACCCTCCAGAAAGCAGGAATAGAAGGAACATACCTCAACATAATAAAAGCTATATATGACAAACCCACAGCAAACATTATCCTCAATGGTGAAAACCTGAAAGCATTTCCCCTAAAGTCAGGAACAAGACAAGGGTGCCCACTTTTACCACTACTATTCAACATAGTTTTGGAAGTTTTGGCCACAGTGATCAGAGCAGAAAAAGAAATAAAAGGAATCCAAACTGGAAAAGAAGAAGTAAAACTCTCACTGTTTGCAGATGACATGATCCTCTACACAGAAAACCTTAAAGACTCCACCAGAAAATTACTAGAGCTAATCAATGAATATAGTAAAGTTGCAGGATATAAAATCAACACACAGAAATCCTTTGCATTCCTATACACTAATAATGAGAAAATAGAAAGAGAAATTAAGGAAACAATTCCATTCACCATTGCAATGAAAAGAATAAAATACTTAGGGATATATCTACCTAAAGAAACTAAAGGTCTATATATAGAAAACTATAAAACACTGGTGAAAGAAATCAAAGAGGACACTAACAGATAGAGAAATATACCATGTTCATGGATCAGAAGAATCAATATAGTGAAAATGACTATACTACCCAAAGCAATCTATAGATTCAATGCAATCCCTATCAAGCTACCAACAGATTTTTCACAGAGCTAGGACAAATAATTTCACAATTTGTATGGAAATACAAAAAAACCTCTGGTAGCCAAAGCAATCTTGAGAAAGAAGAATGGAACTGGAGGAATCAACCTGCCTGACTTCAGGCTCTACTACAAAGCCACAGTCGTCAAGACACTATGGTACTGGCACAAAGACAGAAATATAGATCAATGGAATAAATAGAAAGACCAGGGATAAATCCACACACCTATGGACACCTTATCTTTGACAAAGGAGGCAAGAATATACAACGGAGAAAAGACAATCTCTTTAACAAGTGGTGCTGGGAAAACTGGTCAACCACTTGTAAAAGAATGAAACTAGAACACTTTTTAACAACATTCACAAAAATAAACTCAAAATAGATTAAATATCTAAATGTAAGACCAGAAACTATAAAACTCCTAGAGGAGAACATAGGCAAAACACTCTCCAACATACATCACAGCAGGATCCTCTATGACCCACCTCCCAGAATATTGGAAATACAAGCAAAAGTAAACAAATGGGATCTAATTAAAATTAAAAGCTTCTGCACAACAAGGGAAACTATAAGCAAGGTGAAAAGACAGCCTTCAGAATGGGAGAAAATAATAGCAAATGAAGCAACTGACAAAGAATTAATCTCAAAAATATACAAGGAATTCCTGCAGCTCAATTCCAGAAAAATAAACAACCCAAACAAAAAATGGGCCAAAGACCTAAACAGACATTTCTCCAAAGAAGACATACAGATGGCTAACAAACACTTGAAAAGATGCTCAACATCACTCACTATCAGAGAAATGCAAATCAAAACTACAATGAGGTACCATTTCATGCCAGTCAGAATGGCTGCTATCCAAAAGACTACAAGCAATAAATGCTGGAGAGGGTGTGGAGAAAAAGGAACCCCCTTACACTGTTGGTGGGAATGCAAACTAATAGAGCCACTATGAAGAACAGTGTGGAGATTCCTTAAAAAACTAGAAATAGAACTGCCATACGACCCAGCAATCCCACTGCTGGGCATACACACCGAGGAAACCAGAATTGAAAGAGACATGTGTACCCCAATGTTCATCGCAGCACTGTTTATAATAGCCAGGACATGGAAGCAACCTAGATGTCCATCAGCAGATGAATGGATAAGAAAGCTGTGGTACATATACACAATGGTGTATTACTCAACCATTAAAAAGAATATATTTGAATCAGTTCTAATGAGGTGGCTGAAACTGGAGCCTATTACACAGAGTGAAGTAAGCCAGAAAGAAAAACACCAATACAGTATACTAATGCATATATATGGAATTTAGCAGGATGGTAACAATAACCCTGTACGCTGCTGCTGCTGCTGCTGCTGCTGCTGCTAAGTCGCTTCAATCGTGTCCGACTCTGTGCGACCCCATAGACAGCAGCCCACCAGGCTCCCCTGTCCCTGGGATTCTCCAGGCAAGAACACTGGAATGGATTGCCATTTGACAGCAAAAGAGACACAGATGTATAGAACAGTCTTTTGGATTCTGTGGGAGAGAGTGAGGATGGGATGATTTGGGAGAATAGCATCGAAACATGTATAATATCATATGTGAAATGAATCACCAGTCCAGGTTTGATGCATGATACTGGATGCTCGGGGCTGATGCACTGGGATGACCCAGAGGGATGGTATGGGGAGGGAGGTGGGAAGGGGGGTTCAGGATGGGGAACACATGTACACTTGTAGCAGATTCATGTTGATGTATGGCAAAACCAACACAATATTGCAAAGTAATTAGCCTCCAATTAAAATAAATAAATTAATAATTTTAAAAAAAGTTATCAGGCAGATTCTCTACCATCTGAGCCACCAGGGAAGACCAATAAAATAAGCACTTGACTAAAAATAACAAGAACAATGAAAGACACATTTTTATCTCAAAGAGTTTAATGTTGAACAAAGAGAGAAGAGTTATCAATAATGTATATCTAAGAATCTAAGAGGAAGTCTGTGAAAATACCTAGATGATACCTCATAGCAACCCCTCCATGAGTGCTTGTCAATGCTGAACAGAAACTGGAAACCATTGCTGTACAGTGTGTGTTAACAAAGTTTTTTAGAAATGTAATTCTACCCAAAAGACCAGGTAAGACTTTCAGAGGAGGTGCTGTTTGAAGAGAGTGTTCCCAGGAAAGCCAGTGGCCTCTCCCAGAGGTCCAGGCTGTCCAAATACAACAGAAATACTGGACCTGGGGAGGCTGCTGTTAAAACTTCAACAGCCACAGGGGCTCGGAAATAAAGTCAACAAGAAATGGAGTTACAGGGCAAAAGAAGGCTTTCTCTGACAATCTGTCACCCTGAACAGAGAGGAAGACAGTCTGAGGCTGGGCAGGGAGACACTGGCTTGGACAGGGCAGAGCAGGGAAGGTGGAGAGAGAGGTTGATCGGTGGCCTAGTTATTTGCTAATTAATTCTCTTGGTTCTACTATCCAGAGGCAATTATCCTTCAACTTCACTCACCTTCCCCTAGCTTAAACAAACCAAAAACTTCACCTGAAGAAACTGCCCCATTTTTTTAACCACCTCATTGATGCCATCCAGCCATCTTATCCTCTGTTGTCCCCTTCTCCTCCTGCCCCTAATCCCTCCCAGCATCAAAGTTTTCCAGTGAGTCAACTCTTCTCATGAGGTGGCCAAAGTACTGGAGTTTCAGCTTTAGCATCATTCTTCCAATGAACACCCTGGACTGATCTCCTTTAGAATGGACTGGTTGGATCTCCTTGCAGTCCAAGGGACTCTCAAGAGTCTTCTCCAACACCACAGTCCAAAGCATCAATTCTTCGGCACTCAGCCTTCTTCACAGTCCAACTCTCACATCCATACATGACCACAGGAAAAACCATAGCCTTGACTAGACGGACCTTAGTCGGCAAAGTAATGTCTCTGCTTTTGAATATGCTATCTAGGTTGGTCATAACTTTTCTTCCAAGGAGTAAGCATCTTTTAATTTCATGGCTGCAATCACCATCTGCAGTGATTTTGGAGCCCAAAAAATAAAGTCTGATACTGTTTCCACTGTTCCCCCATCTATTTCCCATGAAGTGATGGCATCACTGACTCAATGGACATTGAGTCTGAGTGAACTCCAGGAGTTGGTGATGGGCAGGGAGGCCTGGTGTGCTGCGATTCATGGGGTCACAAAGAGTCGGACACGACTGAGCGACTGAACTGAACTGAACAGAAGCAAACAAGACAATTCCTACAGAGACTCAATAGCTTAGAGAAGAGCTGTGTGCACGGCATCCCCCTCCTTCCTTTGTTGGTCTCAGAGTTCATCTTTAACTTATGATTTGGATTTCCTGGTGGCTCAAACACTTAAAAAAACAGAAAAACAAAATCTGCCTGGAATGCAGGAGACCCGAGTCTGATCCCTGGGTTGGGAAGATCCTCTAGAGAAGGGAACGGCAACCCATCCAATATCCTGGAGAATCCCATAGAGAGAGGAACCTGGTGGGCTACAGTCACAAAGAGTCGGACACAACTGAGTGACTAACACTTTCATTTTCTTTCACTATTTAGAGGCAAGTCTTCAATTTTTATTTTGTTGTGCCTCTGTGTCCTACACAGGCTTCCCTGATGGCTCAGAGGGTAAAGAATTCACCTGCAATATAGGAGACCCAAGTTATATCCCTGGGTCAGGAAGATCCCCTGGAGAAGGAAATGGCAACCCACTCTATTTTCTTGCCTTGAGAATCCCATGGACAGAGGAGCCTGGCAGGCTACAGTTTATGGAGTTGCAAAGAGTCAGACAAGACTGACTAACACTTTCAGTTTTCACTATGTCACCCTTAAGAGAGGCAAGCTTTTCTTAAGTCATGTCCAGCACAAGGAGTTTGGACATACTGAGCGACTGAGCACACCCTTAAGACCAAACAAACAAATTGTCTGATGGAGTTCATTCCTATGGAATTTTAGATGCTTATGGAAGCACTTATCTCCAAATCATCTAATTAATGCTGCCAACTGACTTCCTCCAGCCCTGACCTGAAAAACATCTCTTTTCAGGTATTCTTGGGAACATTGAGAATCTGGTTTAGTTTCTCCATGATGGGCGATCCCACGTACACTTTAATTCTCTTACATTTCCACTGCAACATTACCTATATCCTCTTTAGTTCCCCATTGAACTATGAACCCCTCTGAGGAAAGACTGTGTATTCATTGTGAAAGCAGTAAGAGTTAATAGAATAGAGACACACAAAGCCAGTGCTATGGTGCCCTGTGTTAATGACCTCAGCCCACCCTGGAAGGGGTTGCGCTTAGTCATTCAGTCATATCCAACTCTTTGCGAGCCCATGGCTTGTAGACTGTCAGACTCTTCTGTCCATGGGATTTTTCAGGTGAAAATACTGGAGTGGGTTGCCATGCTCTCATCCATGGGGCTTCCTGACCCAGGGATTGAACTCACGTCTCCTGTGTCTCCTGCATTGCCAGTGTATTCTTTACCCACTGAGCCATTTGGAGAGCACCTGTAGGTAGTTCTTATTCCCACTACTGGTTTCAGGCATCTCTAGGTCCCAGAGTTTCCATCAGGCCACAGGAGTCTGTCAATCTACCTGTACAAGACCAAGGGCAAGGATGTAATGCCTGACTGGGGGATTGGGGGCTGGGGTGGTGCAGAAGGTTGGTGGGTAAATGTCCTGGTTTCCTGATACTCAGTGGAATATTTCAGAGCTGTGTCCCAGACAAATTTCTCTTGTGGTCCCCAGCACAATGAAAATCCATTTGTCCATGGTTGTCCATGGCTCATTAATGGCTTTTCTTGTCTTGTTCCCACAATCCCTCATAGAAATTTCTGCAACTACCTCAAATAAACTTCCCATATGGAGTCTTTGCTGCTGCTGTTGCTGCTGCTGCTGCTAAGTTGCTTCAGTTGTGTCCAATTCTGTGCAACCCCATAGCTGGCCTCCTACTAGGCTCCTCTGTCCCTGGGATTTTCCAGGCAAGAACACTGGAGTGGGTTGCCATTTCCTTCTCCAATGCATGAAAGTGAAAAGTGAAAGTGAAGTCGCTGGGAGAGCCCAAATGGAAGAATCACAGCAAAACAAATAGCTGTTCACCATGTGGAAAGCAGCTCTAACATGCTGCTAGAGTCTGCATGGCTGATTATAAAAATAAAAATAAAAATAATCAAGAGACCACATGACCAGAGCTGCCATTCAGGAACTGGGTGTGGTCAGATCCATGAAGTCCTAAGGTCAGGCTGGCACAACATGAGTGGCTGGCACAAGAGAAGGGTTATATTTGGACTGAGCCCAAACAGGTTGGAAGACACAACAAAGTTGCAAAAAAAGGTATCCTAGCCCCCAAGCTGCAGACAGTAAAGAATCCGCCTGCAATGCAGGACACCTGGGTTCAGTCCCTGGGTTGGGAAGTTCCCCTGGAGTAGAAAATAGCTAATCACTCTAGTATTGTTGCCTGGAGAATTCCATGAACAGAGGAGCCTGGTGGGCTATAGTCTATGGGGTCACAAAGAGCTGGACATGGCTGAGCAACATTCAGTATTTAAGGCCTTCCCAGGTGGCGCTAATGGTGAAGCATTCACTTGCCAATGCAGGAGATGTAAGATGTGGGTTTGATCCCTGTGTCAGGAAGATCCCCTGGGGGAGGGCATAGCAACCCATTGCAGTATTCTTCCTAGAGAATCCCATGGACAGAGGAAGCCTGCAGGATATAGTCTATAGGGTCACAAAGAGTTGGACAAGACTGAAGCAACTTAGCACATATGTCCCTCCCTTAGTTCTCATCTATGCTCTTATAAAAGGGTCCAAAATACCAGCTGATGGAAAAAGAAAAAAAAGAACAGCAAGCCTGGTTCATGAATGGGTCATAAAACATGCTACTACCACCGTAAAAGGCACCCTGAAAAATCCTCCAAGCAGCACACATGGTCATTAACTTTGTGTAGAGGGAGAAGTGATCAGAAGTCAGGATATTCAAGAACTCCTGGGAAGTGGCAACTGACTCGGTAGGTTGGTCAGAGGCCTAAAAGGAGCAAGAGAGCAATATTCAGGAATAGTCACAAAAGAGGTCTATAGTACAGAATCCCACCGAATCTAGTTACCAATGCCAACTGATCACTTGGGGCTCCTCTATAGGAGTTCACACACTACTGTGCTGTGCTTAGTCGCTCAGCTGTGTCCAGCTCTTTGCGATCCCATGGACTGTAGCCCACCAGGCTCCTCTGTCCATGGGGACTCTCCAGGCAATACTGGAGTGGGTTGCCATGCCCTCCTCCAGTGGATCTTCCCAACCTCAAGACTGAACCCAGGTGTCCTGCATTGCAGGTGAATTCTTTACTGTCTGAGCTACCAGGGAAGCCCAAGAACACTGGCGTGGGTAGTCTGTCCCCTCTCCAGGGGAACTTCCTAACCCAGGAATCAAACCAGTATCTGCTGCATTGCAGGTGAATTCTTTAGCAGCTGAACTACCAGGGAAGCCCCATATATACTAGGGGTAACTAAATGTGATTATAAAGAGAAGGTGGGTACCACATAATGGGAGCAGGAAGCAATATGCCTAAGAATGTGAGTGACTCACTGGGGTGCCTCTTAATGCTTCCACAGCCTTACAAGGGTAAGATAACCAGGGAGTCTCAGCAGGGCAGAAGGTCCGGGTCATCCCATCAGGCTAGCAATCTACAGTGAAAATGATAAACAAAGCAAGGGGAATACAGATTGAGTAGCTGGGAGAAAAAGGATGAATATCATTATAGCCTGGCGAACACCGCAGCTGTGCCCCACTCACTCTCCTGCTGTTGTGTCCGAGTGAAAACCATCCTGAAGGAGAGTCAGGGCCAAGAGTGACTTACTGTGGGGCATGGCATGAGCAGTTCAAGGAATGCAGTGGGGAAGATGCGTCCATGTCCTGCCCTTGTACCCTCAACACCCCTGGAGTTCATGTGAGGATAGTCATCCCCAGTGGTCCACTGGCGTCCTGCATCTCTCTGCCAGAGAGCATTCTCTACTCAGAAGGAGTGCTTGCCTCTCCTGGGTGGGGGAAAGGCGGAAGGGCCAGGGAGTTCACACCCCATGAGTGAATCTCAAGCAATGAGAAGCATTGATTCTATAGTTGATAATGATCCCAGCTTTCTCACCTTTGGGTGGCACAAGGGTGAGTTGTGTTTCTTAGAGGACTCCCAACAAAACTGAGTTCCAGTTACCCTCAGACAAAACCCTGTTTAATGCCACCTAAATGGTTTCCTCCTTTTCCTGTCTCACTTCCCATTCCTTCTGAGTATTTCCTGGGATCACCTCCCAGATGAACTTCTCACACTCAAATCCTTGACTCAGTCTACTTCAGGGGAAACTCAGGCTAAGACCAGAAAGTGAGGGGAATTTTGACATGTGTGTTGCTTCAGTCGTGTCCGACTCTCTGCGACCCCGTGGACCGTGGCCTGCCAGGCTCCTCTGTCCATCGGATTCTCTAAGCAAGAATACAGAAGTGGGTTGCCATTTCCTCCTCCAAAAGTTTTGATATATCCAATTAAAAAAACATTATGTGATCACTAAAAGTGATACATACATAGGAATACGAAAGGGACCTGTGTTGTCATGTTAACTGAAAGACAATTGTTTTGTTTGTGTTTACAACCACAAGCATGTGAAAGCATATGCTTGAAAGGGGAATAGAGAGACTGACCACCGCTTTTTTGGAGCTGAAGAAGAAAGTCCTTCCAAGAGGGAGAACGAGAGGGTCACACTGCTGAGGGTTTTGTGCATAGCACTGCTGTCAGAGTTCTCAGCAGAGACTCACAAACCACAGCCAGGGGCCAGGCCACCACCGCCCTGGGTCCAGCCAGTGCTTTTCCCCAAAGATGTTCATGCGCTCCCAGAGAGCAGGCTGGGGAAGCTCGGCTGAATCTGCTAGGGTTTTAAGAAGGCCTAGATGGGAGAAGCCACCCTAACTATGTGAGACCATTGGAAACAAACTCCAGCATGGGAGAAAAGCCTAACCACCAAGTTGGGAAACAAGGAGCAAGACTCACCAGCCCGCAGGGTCAAGCCATTCCGACCCACCTTCCGAGTCCAGTGGAGCAGAAAGCACCTAGGCCACCAAATGATGACCTCATGTGGCTTCTGTCACTGAAATTTCCCTTTTCACTGAGAGAAAATAAATTAGCACATGTCACAGGCTAGACCAACAATATCATTTTCAAATTACCATATATGATACAAGATTTGAGGGACAAAACACACCATAAAAAGAAAGTCAAAAGCTGAACAATAAACTGGAAAAACTACGTGTAATATATACTGTGACAAACGGTTAATACTCCTAATAAATAAAAACAACAGATAGATGGTGAACAATCTTTATTCATAAACTTTACCAACTTATTTGCCTTGAAAGAGAATGTCAGCTCTCAGCAGATTATTTGTAATTCTACGCTGACTTAAGAGAAAACGTTAAATGCTTCACTGGTAAAAAGAAGTCAGCTTTTATCAAGGGCAGTGAAATTGCTAGATTTTGTGAGGGAATTCAGGAAAAGCATTGGCTCATTTCCATGGCTTTATACCGAGCAAGATAAGGAAAGGGAAGTGTTATGTCAGGGCTGAAGTCGTATATTTACACTGTTAAACAGCATTTAACCCTATGACCAAGGGCTTTCTAAAAGTTAACAAAGTGCAGGCAAGCTATTGGGAAAACAAATAATAAGGGACTCATTCAACAATAGCTTTGCTTTTAATAAGCCAATGTTTCGACAGTTCTATAGGTTGGTTGGTTGGTTTTGGCAAGCTTGGAAATAATCACAAAATTAAAATGTGAGATAATTATTTTGGTAAAAATGAAAGCAACATCAAAGCCCCAGATTTCGCAGAGCACAGAGGAAAGCACCGCCTTGCATTCCTCATAGACCGCCAACCTCACAGAGGCAGACGCCGGTGCTGGGACGGGAGGGGCCCTAGAAGCTGCCGGTGAGAGCGTGTCTCTGCGTCCGCCCCTGAAATTCAGCCCACCGAGCTCACAAAGGACTTTGGTTTCTTACTCAAGTAGCAACAAGGCTCTCCATGGAGAGTCATTTCCAGCTGTCACCTTTTGGGGAAGATGTTTCTCAACGTAGAGTCAGGCTCCGAGGGAAGGGAAGTGGGGAGGAGAGACTGAGGTGAGAACCTCAAAATGGGAAGATCTGGGAGGGGGAAAATACACACGCTGAGCCATCCCAGGGATGCCAGCTGGCCTGCCGCGGGGCATGCACACTCACAGGCACGCCTGGAAGGTGTGCGGCTCGGAAGAACACCTCTAGATTCCAGAGGAAGCTGCCTGCCCTTAGTGTGATTGCTGGCTCGGATAAGGTCCCCTGACCAGCCTAGGAGATCGTCACTCCTGGCACTAACCCTCAGTCCTTGGGGCCTCCTTGGAAATCCACACACCCACCCTCTTCATGAGCGTGAACTTTCCAACTTCACCACAGCCACTGTGTGCCCTTCTCTGTATTTACACACTTTGCTGGGTTTTAACAGGGAAAACAATTGGTCACAGATGAGTTAGCACCTCTGGAAAGGCAAGAGAGGTTTTCTGAAAAACAAAGTTGGCAAAACCTCCAGATGCTAAACACCTCAGAAGAACTGCTTTGCACTGGGCATTCTAAGCAAGCTCGAATCTTCCTCATTCTAAACCAGGAATGGTCAGGCCATTCCCATCACCTTCTGAGGAAATCACTCCTATTCAGAAACCAAGAACATTAAATTTGAAAGAAAACTAATATTCTCTAGAACCTACCTAACCATGCCAGGGCGTGTGCTCAGTCATGTCCAGTTCTTTGTGACCCCATGGACTGTAGCCCACCAGGCTCCTCTGTCCATGGGATTCTCCAGGCAAGAATACCGGAGTAGGTTGCCATTTCCTCCTCCAGGGGATCTGCCCAGCTCAGGGATCTAAGTCTCTTATATCTCCTGCATTGGCAGATGGATTCTTTGCCACTGCACCAAACTGGGAAGCCCCCAAAGGTGATTTACATGCAGCTACGCTTCACTGTACCCCCTGTGGTGGGTGTGGGTGTAACGGCTCCTATCTCACCAAAGAAGGAGCCGGTGTTGCTGGGCTCAAACTCCTTCCCCAAAGTCAGCTACTGGAGCCTCTTCCAGTTCACCACCCCACTCTTAGGTGTGAGGATATGAAATAAAATGCACCTAAACTGGGCTAAGGTCCATATAAGTCAATCTATTAATAATAGGGGACTGCATAAACTCACAAGATTCTTAATGCAGAAAAAAATAAAGATGAGAAGTGGTTCCCGCACTAATCCAATACCATCTGTATGTCCATTCATTCAGCAAGCCTTTGTTGAGTATCTAATGTACTAGAGAATGTTCTAGGTACTAGAGATAGCCTGGATGGGGGCAGAAAAAATATCCCTAGCCTGGTAGAGCTGATGGTCACGGAGAGAGATGATGGACACCGAGTCATGACGGGTGGCGACAAGGGCAATGAAGAAAAATATTCAAGGGTGAGCAAAGGCGAGTGCCGCTGGAAGGGGTGGCCAGGACCAGCCATCTGAGGGGATGACGGCTTGAGCACAGCCCCGTCTGAAGCGGGAGTGAGTCACCTGCCGGCTGGAGAGAAAGGTGCGGACTAGGCGAGCACAGAAGCCGCAGCCGGGAGCAGCGCGCGCCGCGTCCCGGCACCGGAGCGGGAGCAGCGAGGGGCTGGGCTTAGGAGGTCGGAGGGGCAGCCACCGGCCAGGCCACGCGGACACGCGGAGCCAGCTCAGAACCGCCCGGAGCACGGCCGGGAGCACAGGCTGCGGGCCACCTTCAAGGTTACTGCTTCAGCTCTGTTCAGAGAGACCTCCAATTATGTTCTAAATGTGTCAAGAAGCCACTGGGGGATTTCAAGCAGGGGATGAAGGTAATCTATAAGGGGTAAAGCTCCCCGATGGGGAGCACCAACACTAGCTCAGGCAGTGATGGTGATGGTCTTGAGCTAGCTGGCTGGTGCAGCAGGGGGTGAAAATGGTGAGATTCAGAATCTATTTTGAAAGTAGGACAGACAGCACTTGCCAATGGACTAATGCGTATGAGGGAGAAAGAGAGAAATCAAGTGACTCCTTGGTTTTCGACTGGCCTGCTGAGTCATGATGGAGGCATTTGCTAAAACGAGGAGGACAGGTTTGGGACTGGGGGTCATTCTCTGAGATGCGGTTTGGGACTGGGGGTCATTCTCTGAGATGCTCATTTGAATCCAAGCGGGATCGTGAGTAGGTAAATATGTCTCAGGCTCTGGGAGAAGCCTAGGCCGGAAGTGTAAATTTGGGAGGCATCATTTTCTAACCAGTACATGCAATGATGTGGCTGGAAGTGATCACTAGAGTGAATATAAACCAGCAGCAGCCAGTACTGAGCCTCATGACACACAAAAGAGACAGAAGGAAGTGCCTATAAAAAAAAGAAAAACTCAGGCAAAGTCGTGGAAACCAAGAGAAAAAGTGTTTTCCTGAGAAGAGAGCTTTCCCCGAGAAGTTCATTGATGCCTATATGCTGAGTACATCATGTGAAATGCCAGGCTGGATAAAGCACAGGCTTGAATCAAGATTGCTGGGAGAAATTTCAATAACCTCAGATAGGCAGATGACACCACCCTTATGGCAGAAAGAGAAGAGGAACTAAAAGCCTCTTGATGAAAGTGAAAGAGGAGAGTGAGAAAGTTGGCTTAAACCTCAACTTTCAAAAACAAAGATCATGGCATCCACTCCCATCACTTCATGGCAAATAGACAGGGTGATGGAAACCATGACAGACTCTATTTTCTTGGGCTCCAAAATCACTGCAGATGCTGACTGCAGCCATGAAATTAAAAGACACTTGCTCCTTGGAAGAAAAGCTATGACAAACCTTGACATTGTATTAAAAAACAGAGACATTACTTTGCCGACAAAGGTCCATCTAGTCAAAGCTATGGTTTTTCCAGTAGTCATGTATGGATGTGAGAGTTGGACTATAAAGAAAGCTGAGCACTGAAGAATTGATGCTTTTGAACTGTGGTGTTGGAGAAGACTCTTGAGAGTTCCTTGAAGTGCAAGGAGATCAAACCAGTCAATCCTAAAGGAAATCAGTCCTGAATATTCATTGGAAAGACTGATGCTGAAGCTCCAATACTTTGGCCACCTAATGTGAAGAACTGACTCATTTGAAAAACCCTGATGCTGGGAAAGGTTGAAGGCAGGAGGAGAAAGGGATGACAGAGGATGAGATGGTTGGATGGCATCACCAACTCGATGGACATGAGTTTGAGCAAACTCTGGGAGTTGGTGATGGACACGGAAGCCTGGTGTGCTGCAGTCCATGGGGTCACAAAGAGTCGGTCACACGACTGAGTGACTGGACTGAACTGAGAAGGGAGTGACCCAGTCCTGGTGACAGAGGAGGGATGATGAGGGGCCTCTGGGCTTGGCAGCCTGCACGTGGAGTAGTTGGGTGGTGTGGGAGAAGAGGCTCGAGGTACATGGGGCGAGGAATGAGCCTGTGCCAAGTCCCCAGTTATAAGCAGGGTGTTCATTCTCATCACCCACACACTGTCAACATGGAAATTCTCTAGAATACACTTGATATTGCTGTGAAGGCAGTTATTAAATATGCTATTTCCTTTTCTTTGTGAATCACATAAAATAGACTGTCAGAGTCCCTGTGTTTGTTGGGTATAAACCTGTAGCAATGAAATGTGATGTGCCAAGTTGTATGTTTTATGTAACCCAAGGACCAATAAAAAAAAAACACGAATGTTGAGCCTTTCCTGGTAGTCCATTGGCCAAGACTCTGAGCTCCCAATGCTGGGGGCCTGGGTTTAATATCTGATCAGGGAATAGATTCCACTTGCAACAGCTAAGGATTTGCACGCCCCAAATAAGAACCAATGCAGCCAAATAAACAAAAAGAATCATTTTTAAAAGTGTGGTCAGTTATGCTAGGGGAAAGACTAAATTATCTTTATAATCCCTCTGTAGAAAATATTATAGAATTTTGTCATATGTGGAGACAAAGTGCAGAAACAATAAAGGTAAGAGACAAGTTATATACAGGTACATCAGATACTTATTTTAAAAAATAGTTTTTATTTTGTAATGCTTGTTATCTCTACCAGCTTTAAAAAAAACCTTAATTTGTAGTGATTTATTTTTCACTCCACACCTTTATTTTCATGCCTAGTTTTGTATTCATAATTCAATCTTTTCTTACAGAGGCTTCCCTACCCAGAAAATTGTAGAAGCTTCAGGTCCACAAACCAGCATCCATCCCTGAATGGAGATGAAAGCCAGAATGGAGCATGATGACAAGAAGCGGTGGGGATAGAAAAAGGACAGACAGTGTGAAAGCTCTCCAGGGACGCCCGAGGAGTGTCGCAGGCGGCAGCAGGGAGGGAGGAGCATGGAGGAGGGGGAATGCAGAAGAAAAGATAAACCGTGGGAGGCGTGCCTGGGAAATGATACCGGATGTCTCATGTAAGTTATCTGGAGATCCTCGGCTATCACAACTTCTGAGTTTTCAGGATGGGGAACAAGGGACTTGGGAGCTCGGAAGAGAGACCGCATACAACTGAGCGTCACAGAAGTGCCTGTGCCTCCAGAGTTTCTCCCGCCACTAGACTCCCATTCTGCGTGGGTGCCAGAGGGAAGGGGAGGTTTGGTGGGAGTTGGATTTTAAATGACCTGAGGCACACGGCTTCACTGGGCTTTTAGCCATGGTAAAAGGGAATTTGTTTTTAAGTAAAAGAGCCTCTTTGATCGGAGAAGGCAATGGCAACCCACTCCAGTACTCTTGCCTGGGAAATCCCATGGGCAGAGGAGCCTGGTAGGCTGCAGTCCATGGGGTCACTAAGAGTCAGACACGACTGAGCGACTTCACTTTCACCTTTCGCTTTCATGCATTGGAGAAGGAAATGGCAACCCACTCCAGTGTTCTTGCCTGGAAAATCCCAGGGACAGGGGAGCCTGGTGGGCTGCCGTCTATGGGGTCGCACAGAGTCGGACACGACTGACGCGACTTAGCAGCAGCAGCCTCTTTGATCACCATCTCATAGGCAGATCCGATATATATCAGAAATTAAAACACAGAGGCCAAGGAGCTGCCAGTCTTGGATTCTGATGTGAGGGTCCACTTCCTGGTTCATAACCCCAGCGTCTTGCTGGTGGAAACGGGAGGGTGTGCTCAGGGGCCTCTTTGGTGAGGGTATTACTCTCATTCACGAAGGTTTTGTCCTCCTTACTAGCCAATTTCCTGTTACTCCAACCCCCAGTAATAGTTAATATTTACACTTTAACATTTTCTTTGCAAATTACTGTGTGGTCTTTGTCTCCTGGTTGGACCAAGACCGACACAGGCGCTCAGAGGGAGGAGTCGTTCTCACACACTTGCTCTACCTGATAACAAAACCCAGATAAGACTTTGACCCAGCCAGTTTTCCAAATGAAAAAACTGAATCCAATGTCCTGACATTGTTCACAGAATCTGACACCAGTGATGTCTAATAAAGGCACATAAAAGGCACGTGAAGATTTTCTTTCATGAAGGACAGTAAGTTCCATATCCTAGTGGCCAGATTCATGCCCCAAAGCACCCAGACACTTACCACAAATGTGGAAGACCTCGTGAGCTGAAATTCCTTCCTGAAACGAGCTGCTTACTTGCATAGCTCCCGCCACCTCTCATACACGAGAGCCCCGTCCCTGAAAATGGCCGTGCTCGCGTTCCATCCAACCAGCACCCAAAGTGGCAATAGTAACTGTTAGTTACACATTTCTCTCACACTGTGTGATTAGCATTAGTTCTTCTGAGCACCCACAATCAAATCAAAATCAGAGTGATAGGGTCTTTGGGGCAAACGTGCAAAGCGCAAAAGTGTGCAACTGTGGTTTGGGAAGGGGTGCTCCTTGTTGGGCTATCTTTTGGCACTAGGGGCACCAGCCTCATTCAGAATCTGATCTGCCCTTGCACACACCTAACACATCTTTGTTGTGGCTTTATTCCTCCATATTAGGGCATCTGTCCAATTAAAGGAAAGAATCCAGAGAGTAAAATAAAATGCCATTCAGAGTTCTCTTAGGGACCGTGAAAGACTTGCTCTCCAACTACTGTGAAAACTCCCAAGAGTGACCCCTGAATTCTGATTTTTCCTTGGGCAGTTAGAACTTGTGATTTCCAGTGTGAATGACTTCTTATGCGCCAAGAGTAGGACCCCACCCTCATCACATCTGATCCCGCTGACCTCAAAGCACCCCTGTCTTTTACCCAGCAGGTACACAGACCACAATGCAACTCCCATGGTGAAATCAGGAGACAGAAACTTAGTTCCTATTCATAGCTTCCAGATTCGGCTCTGAGACCAGAGCCTGGGGAACCCCAAAACATTGCTCTTTTCAGTGAGGTTGTATTTACACACATCCTAATAGAATTGACAGAAAACGATTCCTCCAAGGGGTGTAAAATAAAACTTCAACAGAAGAACTGAGACTCCATTTCCACCACGGTTAATTCAGCTGATTCCTTGTACAAGCTCATGTTTGGAGTGGATAGCAATTTGCGTCTGTATCACAGCAGGTACCTGAAACATTTACTCTACACCAAATGCCAAAGCGGCTGCAGAGGGTTCTGCAGTTTACTTACTGCACAACAGGACTTGGCTCAGGGGCCCAAACTCAGCTCTGCCTCTTTCTCTAACGGACACAGTGGTGTCATCTGCTCACCAAAATGTGTACCCCACCCCACCCCCCACCCCCCGCCCAAGGCAGTGTCTGTGAGGAGGGTGCTCTTCTAATTCATGCAAAGCACACAGTGGACTAGCAGAGACCCTGCCAGTGAAGATGCCTTCCATGGTTTATCCTGTTTAATCCTCAGTTAATGACTACACCCCTATGAGGTGGCTCCTATCATGCCCACTTCCCAGCTGAGGAGCCTGCCTCATTTCCCACGTGACACAGCCAGTGTGTGGTAAAGCTGGAATCGAACCCAAGTCCCCGGTGTCCAAGCATCTCCTAAGATGTCCCGGTGCAGACAGTGAAAAGCTGTATAGTCGCCATTGTCAATCCGACCCCAATGCTGTCCCAGGGAGAAGAGCTGCCATGTGATCGTCCCCACCCTCCTCTCACCTACACCCCAAAATAAGTATGCGAAAATGAAACCAGATAAACTGCAAGGCTGCTGTTAGCTATTTCACTGTGAAACACCACATATAAGAAAGTATAAAAAACAAACGTATAAAGTGAACATTCCTATAATCACAAAAGTCAAGAAATTACCAGCACTTGAAAAGACACCTTTCCATTAGTCCCTTCCTAGTCATAACCGCCGGAGAAGGCAAGGCACCCCACTCCAGTACTCTTGCCTGGGAAATCCCATGGAGGGAGGAGCCTGGTGGGCTGCAGTCCATGGGGTCACTAAGAGTCGGACACGACTGAGTGACTTCACTTTCACTTTTCACTTTCATGCACTGGAGAAGGAAATGGCAACCCACTCCAGTGTTCTTGCCTGGAGAATCTCAGGGACAGAGGAGCCTGGTGGGCTGCTGTCTATGGGGTCACACAGAGTCGGACACGACTGAAGCGACTTTGCAGCAGCAGCAGCAGTCATAACCGTTGCCCTCATCCCTAGAGGTAACCTTACCCTGACTTTAATGTTAAAGGTTTATATTTTGATATCCACATCCAAATCCCTGAACAATATGGCTCAATTCATTCAATATCCATTGAGCATCTATCTTATGTGGGCGAGGGTCTCTGTTTGAAGCATGTGAAATAGTAAGGTCCTTCCCCTCACCGAGCTTACATTCTAGCAAATTTGTGAACTTGATATAAATATCATGCAGACATATAGCACATTTCTTCTGTACAACATTGTGATATTCACTTCATTATGTGTTAGCTATAGATAACATTTCATTGAGCTACACAGTATCCCACACACAAATATTTCATATTTCTTCATTCTATTATGGATGAACAATCTGGTTTGCACCCACTTTGAGACTTGAGTTTTCTCCTGTATGTATCCAGATGGACAGGAGAATGAAATCTCTAGGACATACATCTACAAGTAGACTTGCTAGGCAATTAAGATAGGCAAACCCTCAAATTTACTAGAAAATAAAACTACTATCCAAAAGGGCTCCACCTATCTACCATCTCACTAGCCATGTCTGAGTTCCTGTGAAGTCCACACTGTACAAGTACTTGTCAGACAATCAGAGGTATTAGTGATGTCTTGGTGTCATCTTGTTCTGCATCTCTAAACACGTGTTGGCCTTTTGGATTTCCTCTTTTCTGAAGTGCCTAGTCTGCTCACTGACAGTGAAATACATGAGCAAACCTGATCTGAGCATGTGTCTTGATACTGCAAGTCTACAGGTTGTTATCATAATTTAGATATCATCAGTCTTTTTTTAACTGCTTATTTTTTTGGTCATGTCACAAGACATACATAATCTTAGTTCCCCAGTCAGGGACTGAACCCACACCCTATGCAGTGGAAGTGTGGAGGCTTGGCCATTGCACCGCCAGGGAGGTCCCTAGGCGTTATTGTTGAGACAATGACAGTTGTACCACCAGCTAATCAGGTCTAGAATTTCTTTAGCATCTACTATTACTTTGCCAACAAAGGTCCATCTAGTCAAGGCTATGGTTTTTCCAGTGGTCACGTATGGATGTGAGAGTTGGACTGTGAAGAAGGCTGAGTGCCGAAGAATTGATGCTTTTGAACTGTGGTGTTGGAGAAGACTCTTGAGAGTCCCTTGGACTACAAGGAGATCCAACTAGTCCATTCTAAAGGAAATCAGTCCTGGGTGTTCTTTGAAAGGAATGATGCTAAAGCTGAAACTCCAGTACTTTGGCCACCTCATGCAAAGAGTTGACTCACTGGAAAAGACCCTGAGGCTGGGAGGGATTGGGGGCAGGAGGAGAAGGGTATGACAGAGGATGAGACGGCTGGATGGCATCACGGACTCGATGGACGTGAGTTTTGGTGAACTCCGGGAGTTGGTGATGGACAGGGAGGCCTGGCGTGCTGCGATTCATGGGGTTGCAAAGAGTTGGACATGACTGAGCAACTGAACTGAACTGAATAGGCCAGAGACTATGTCAAGAAAGCTACAGGAGGAAGTCACCTCAAAAGGTAATTTCAAGGTAACTGTTAATAGAAGCAAAACAACAATCTAAAAACATCTCTTTATCATCTGATTCAAGATATTGGTTTAGCTTAAAAAATAAAATTGTTAAATTACCAGGAAAAAAAACTGTTTTTCTTTGAACATACTCTATTAATAGGACACTTTACGGGAGAACAAAAAAAAAAAAGGAAAACAGAAGAAAGAATTTCACTTCCTCAATCTACCAAGAGAGATGCTCATGTTACTGAAGGAAGCCAACAAGTCTATTTTACTGTGTGGGAGAATTAGAAACAGGGACCTTGTGACGTTTGCTCCCAGTTTGTGAAAGCAGGGGGTAATTCATAGAGTGTTTCTATACCAGGCATACTTACTTCATCTCATACTCAACAAATTCTATAATGTGGATGTTTTTCATAACTACCGTTATAGTAGTTTTGAGAGGTTGTGAAACTGCGAAAGGCTATTCCATAAAAAGTAGTGGACTTAAGATTTGAACTTGTCTACCTTGCTCCAAGGGCTTCCCTCGTAGCTCAGTGATAAAGAATCCACCTGCCAGTACAGGGGATGTGGGTTCAGTCCCTGGGTTGGGAAGATCTTCTGGAGAAGGAAATGGCAACCCACTCCAGTATTCTTCCCTGGAGAATTCGATGGATAGAAGAACCCTAGCAGGCTACCGTCCATGGGGTCGCAAGAGGCGGACATGACTGAGCGATTAAACAACACACAACCTCACCCTGAAGTTCTTTACATGGCACCACAACCCCTAGGCAGTGGACCCAGTAAGCACACCAAATAAGGATGCTGTTGCCAAAGAACAGGAAAGCAACTGAGCCAGGACTTGCGTCACACTGACAGGAGTTGGGGGGTGAGGAGAATTGGCCACAGAGCCATCATTCTTCACCATCTATTAGGCTTTCAGAGGAGGGACAGTGAACTGCTGACGTGATTTTCTGGTGCACTTTGTGAGCAGCTGAAGATCCCCAAAGGACCCTCTATCTAAGTTATCTGACTCACTATTCTATCTTAAAAAAAATAATAACTTAGTAGCTCTCCTTTTAAAATGAATTGCTTGGCTGGGGAGAGCAAGGGTCAAGAGCCCTGAGAAACTGCCGCTTAGTTTTAGCTCTGAGGGACTCTTGAGACACCTGACTTGTCCATGGCAAGTAGGCAGTTATATAAACGGTCTGGGAAATAGAGGAGAGATACAGGCTGGAGGTAATAAATTATGGAACCATGACTGAAGCCAGGTGCAAAGACGAGAGCACCTAAGGGATTAAGATGATGTGTGAGTCAGGGCCCCACTCTGCTTCCAGTGTTAATCAATTCAGAGCTTGGAATTATGAAGTCCTAAACACCCAGAGCAAACACAGATGGTCCAAAATGACTCAAGATTCTCTCCCAGAATGTCAGCAGCAGAAAAACGCCATGATCCAGATTCTGTTTTTCCTCCAAAGACTTAATTGTTTATAAGAGATCTAATCTCTTCAAATTAACTCATTTGCAATCCAATCTTTTAGGACAGGAGACCAGGAGAGGCAGTCTAACTTCAGCTATCTTTTCACAGTACCTGTAGGAACCTATCCTTCAGTCTGTGCTTCTGTGGCGTGCTGCTGTCTTCTATTAATACAAGGACAGATTTCTCAGATGTCTAGATTCCCATCTAAAGCCACCTAACTGCTCATGTCCCTATTCACAGAGAGTCTGGATGGGAAAGACTTGGAAATATCCTTAGGAAACTGATCAATTGGGGGAAAAAACTCAAACTCATGGGTCAACATAATTCAAGACTATTAAAAGCCATAAATTAAGTCCAGGTGAGTCAATTACATTACGAGATGAGGAACCAACAAAACTGATTCAAATAATTGTAACATTTATCTCCATCATCAAAATATTTTTGACTATCTTCAATGTGATTTTTTTTTTGTTTTAATCAATGCCTTTTTCATTTCAGTTGTCCCTAAATTAAAACTGTACATCAGTGGAATGCTAACATATAGAGAGAATAAAGTTAATACAGACCGGAAGCTTCTCTAGTTTCACAAATGACCCTTTGAAGTATAAAGTAATTTTACTAACTATATACATACATAGTAATTTACTAACTTAATGGACTGTGGACAGGTGAAAAACTGTAGAGAAGTGGTTGTAGCAGATGGTTGAATTAAAACTGAGGAAACAAAAAGAACTTCGGAGGAGTTAGGAAAATTATCTTAAAGAACCCAACCACGACTACACACAGATTAAATTCTTTTCTGAAGCAACTTCTATTTCAGGGGTAAAGGGGGAAAAGGTATTGGGAATTGTAGACAAAGCAAATAATGAATAAACACAGATTTGAGAACTGTCACCAAAGTACACACATCTCTACACTTTGCAGATAGTGAGCTTTTCCTTAGCTGGAATCTAGTAACTCCAACCATTTTAGAATCGATGAAACTGAAAATTGCCTATGAACATGATTTCTTAGCAGAATTATCAAACCATTTGTGTTAACACCAACTTAGGCATGGTTTCTTTCAAAAACACATAAAAGCTGAGTCTACTAAAAATACTGAAAAGACTGATTATTTCTCATCTTCCAAGATGACAACAACATCCCTTCAAAACTTTATATGAGCCTTGAAAACCTCAAAGGCTTTATCAGAGGCAGGGCAAGTTACAAAGATTAGATGTGACCCTAAAATGCAAAGTATATGCCCTGCCAAAAGCAGAAAAATGTTCAAGTTTTCTTTACAAGATAGGCATTTTTCCCATTACAGATGAGGAAAATATATGCATACAGGTACATTCCTCATGGAGTCGTCACTTTGAAACCCGTGGACCAAGGACATTCTTCAAAGCAACATGAACAAGAGCAAAGACTAAAAAATCTAACGACCCAACAATTAAATGCTATAGAGTCATTTAAAACTTTTCTAAGAGTTGATGGCAGAATTTATTTTTTTCAATTATTGTCATATTATTTACAAACATTCCTCATATATTTAAGTGAGTTTAACAAGAAAGTTAGATAACGTTTCAATATTTAGATTTCGTAGTAAGGTTTGAGTTCAAATCCCCTCTGCCACCAACTAGCATTGAGACATTAGGGAGGTTACTTGTAAAATAGGTAAAACTGTCAGGAAGCATTTAACAGGAGGCTTCCTGTGTGCTGTTTTGGATCTGTCAGGAATTCTCTGTTCCTTATTAATTCCTGAATAGTCAGGAATTAAGAGGAGAGGCAAGCCTCTCCCGGGCTGAGGAATCCAGGCATTTCCTTCATTAGTTTTTCTATTCGGTGAAAAGTACCCTCTTCCTTCTTGTGAAACATACGGTAAAAGTGATTGTTTACAACTCTCTCTAATATGGATCGCCTACGTTTTGTAAGTCTGGAATTTTAACCTTTATCTTTGCTGAGAATAACTACCTTGTAAAACAGTATATATGCCCACACCATGTTGATTAAAACACCTTTGCTCCATCAAAGCTCTGGTCCCCATGTCTGTCTTTCTCTCTTTCTCTCCCCCTCTTTTTCAGGCTGATCCCTGGAACGCAGAGGCTCCCCGAGTTCACTTTCCTGCCCAGGCTTCTAAGACCCTCTCCAGAAGGCGCTCTGCACCTTCACCCCATCGAGAGGGCGCCTGAGGCCTTCGTGAACAAAGCAAGCCCCGTGCAGGGGTTTTATTGGCTTTCTGTGTAAACCAAAGAATATCAGCCTTTCTCTCTCCTTTACTTTCTTATCGGCCGACTCCGGACCACCAGGTTCCAGTCCACTAAAGGACCTCAACAAGATCCAACAATTAAATGCTATAGAGTCATTTAAAACTTTTCTAAGAGTTGATGGCAGAATTTATTTTTTTCAATTATTGTCATCATTTTATTTACAAACATTCCTCAACATTTAAGTGAGTTTAACAAGAAAGTTAGATAACGGTTCCATATTTAGATTTTGTAGTAAGGTTTGAGTTCAAATCCCCCTCTGCCACCAACTAGCATCGAGACATTAGGGGGTTACTTGTAAAATAGGTAAAACAAAACACTCTTATGAAAGTTACGAGAATTAAAATAAGGTCTATGTATAGTCGTAAGCATATATACATAGTTGTAAGCACAGTTCCAAGAATACAGCAGTCAATCAATGATAACAAATTTCTAACAAATCTTTTAGCTAATTGTGGATGTATTTTGCAGTTACCTCACTCTAGTATTACCAAGGACCAAAGGTTCAGTTCAGTCGCTCAGTCGTGTCCGACTCTTTGCGACCCCATGAACTGCAATATACCAGGCTTCCCTGTCCATCATCAACTCTCAGAGTCTATCCAAAGCCATGTCCATTGAGTCAGTGATATCATCCAACCATCTCATCCTCAGTTGTCCCCTTCTCCTCCTGCCCACAATCTTTCCCAGCATCAAGGTCTTTTCAAATGAGTCAGTTAGTTCTCTGCATCAGGTGGCCAAAGTATTGGAGTTTCAGCTTCAGCATCAGTCCCTCCAATGAACACCCAGGACTGATCTTTAGGATGGACTGGTTGGATCTCCTTGCAGTCCAAGGGACTCTCAAGAGTCTTCTCCAACACCACAGTTCAAAAACATCAATTCTTCGGCACTCAGCTTTCTTTATAGTCCAACTCTCACATCCATGCATGACTACTGGAAAAACCATAGCCTTGACTAGACGGATCTTTTTGGCAAAGTAATGTCTCTGCTTTTTAATATGCTGTCTAGGTTGGTCATAACTTTCCTTCCAAGGAGAAAGTGAAAGTGAAGTCACTCAGTCGTGTCTGACTCTGCGACCCGTGGACTGTAGCCCACCAAGCTCCTCTGTCCATGGGATTTTCCAGGCAAGAATCCTGGAGTGGGTTGCCATTTCCTTCTCCAGGGGATCTTCTTGACCCAGGGATCAAACCCAGGTCTCTCACATTGCAGGCAGACGCTTTACCCTCTGAGCCACCAGGGAAGCCCTTAAATACAATACAGTCTCTCAGAAGACCTCCTATAGAGATATAGAACTTCAGATCCAAGTAGTAACATCAAAGATTTCAAGGGAGGAAAGGAAGCCAGGTTGAAAAAGGGGGAGGAGGCGGGAGAAGAGGGGGCAAAAGGGGTGGCCTTAGAGACGTCTCCTGCCACCTACAGATACCCAGGTGTTATGGGACTTTTCCCTGGGCCTCCAGAGAAGGGAGGACTGGAACTCGGCCCTACCAGAAATCAGACCAGACCAGAACCAGAATTCACGTCCTCTGCCAAGAGGAGGTGTAAGGAGTAAGCATCTTTTAATTTCATGGCTGCAATCACCATCCACAGTGATTTTTGAGCCCAGAAAAATAAAGTCAGCCACTGTTTCCACTGTCTCCTCATCTATTTGCCATGAAGTGGTGGGTGACCAGATGACATGATCTTAGTTTAGGATCAAGCAATTTTACACAAGATATATTCTCAAAGACGCGTGTGGAGTTCAGCTGGTTTGTTTTAAATGGATGGGTTCTGTAACCCATGGACTTACTGTGGGAAGCCCAAACTCACTCTTAATACTGTAGAGCTCAGTAGCTTGATAATTTCAATTGAATATTTGCCCAAGTGTGGAGTCGATTCAAAGCTTTAACACATAAAGATTCACCTGTAAATCTCATGAAGCCGAACTCAGATGATAATTCCCAGTCCAGCTGCACTGAGACTGCTAAACTTTCACTGCAAACTGCCTTTTTTTTTTTAAATTAAATTTATTTTTTTTTTTTATTACAATACTGTATTTGTTTTGCCATACATTGACATGAATCAGCCATAGGTGAACACAATCTCCCAATGCCGAATCCCCCTCCCACCTCCCACCCCCATCCTTTACTTGAATCATCCTGTGCATCAGCCCCATGCCTTTTGTTTTATGGTTTCTTCTACCCTGGGGCTCCCAGCCGTACCCGCCATCCTGCTCGCTGGGCTGGGCTGGGCTCTGCTTAGTCGTGTCTTGCTCTCCACATCCGGCTATTCACACTGCGGTCTGTAGAAACTGGCTTCACCTGGAGCCAGCTAGCAACGCAGACTCTTAAGCTCCCTCTCAGCCTTCCCAAATCAAAATCTGCATTTTAATGCGGCCCCCAGGTGACCCGCAGGCACGTTGACACTGGAGAAGCACTGCCCTGAAGTACATGTGTGCTGTCCTGTGCTAAGTCGCTTTAGTCGTGTCCGGCTCTTTGCAACCCCATGGACTGCAGCCCACCAGGCTCCTCTCTACAAGGGATTCTCCAGGCAAGAGTACTGGAGCAGGCTGCTGTGCCCTCCCCCAGGGGATCTTCCCCACCCAGGGATCAAACCCACAGTTCTTAACACGGGCAGATGAGTTCTTTACCGTTAGTGCCACCTGGGAAGCCCTGCGCACGCTGCATTTTAATTAACATGATCCTCACAAGGTTCCAGGAGCCACTGAAAGATGCAGGGTGAGCTGAGTTTACCTGAGACCCTGTAGCAGCGACACAGGCCTTTTCCTTTGTGTTTTTACGTTCTCTCGCCCGTTAAGTAACAAGCAAAGAAACACATGGACCATATTATCTTGATCTCACAGAAAACTGAATTATCTTACTGGCTGAATTATTCCTTAAGTTAATTATTCATAAACAATAGTCCCCCACTCAGCCAGTTTTGCTTTTTCAGTTACCCACAGCTAACCAGAGTTCAAAAATATTAAATGGAAAATTCCAGACAGAAACAATTCATGCGTTTTAAACTGTGTGCTGCTTTGAGTAACAGGGATGTACTCATGCTATCTGGCTGCCCCCTGGCCAGAACCCTCAACCACCAACATGGTCCACACCAGACATCCAGAATCAAGAGATCAACAGCAGCCTAGCGATATTGACAATGCCTCCATCAATCACATTACTTCATCTCATCATGTAGGCATTTTAACATCTCACAAGAAGGATGAGTACAGGCGAATGATACTGTGAAAGACCACATTCAGGTAACTTTTCTTTCGGGGCTTCCCTGGTGGCTTAGATGGTGAAGAATCCACCTGCAGTTCAGGAGACCTGGGTTAGGAAGATCCCCCAGAGAAGGGAGTGGCTACCCACTCCAGCATTCTTTGCCTGGATAATGCCAAGGAGCCTGGCAGGACTCAGTGCAGGGGGGTCACAAAGAGTCTGGACACAACTGAGCCACTAAGTACACACAGTGTTGCAAACGTTATATTTTATTGTTGTTTGTTGTTATTCTCCTACTGTGACTAGTTTATAAATTTTACAGTAGGTATGTATGTACAGGAAAATATATATATATAGGGTTCAACACTATCTGCAGCTTTAGGCATCCAGAGGGGTTTGGAACACATTCCACGTGGATAAGGGGGGACCACTGTACCTCTCCAGTTTGGTTTTGAACTTTATAAGCAAATAATAGCAGCTGAAAACTCTAGAACTTCCCTAGTACAATTCTGTATTCGAATATATTTCTATCATTTGTAAAAGATATTTTATGAAGTTAAATACTATTTCAGAAGTGCTATTTAAAAGCAGAATGTGTATGTGAAGCCACCATATAGAAGTGCTCACTGTATACAAGACACCGTGTTAAGAACTTTGGGTACATTATCGAGCCTCAGTACATGGCACTAGAACCATCTTACAGATAAGATAAAGCTTACAGGTTATGAACTTGTCTAAGATCATACAGGTATTAAATGACAAATCTCAGATATAAGTCCAAGCCAAAAATTCACAATGACCACTGCTACTGTGTCCATGTGATCCACAGAATTCTCTGTGAGACTGGAGCCGAATCAACAGGCATTAAACGCTGTGAAAATTCCTGCAGTCAAAAACACATCAAGTATCTAGTTTAAATTTATGAAAAAAAAAAATTTATGGAGTATCAGCCAAACTTATTTGCTCATGGAGTCCTCCCCTTTCCTCCATACCTATAAACTGCTCTTAGACATATCACCCTTTAGATACCGTGATGTCGAACCTTTACAATATTTTTAAATGTTCTCTGTCACGCAACAGTTTTAGGCGTATTAAGTGAAAATGAAAGTTGCTCAAGTATTAGGGACTCTCCAAGAAGGAATTCAAATGCTTACATGTCAAAGTTATGGGCAGAACTGGTAACCCAAGAAATTTTACCAGCAAAATAACTTCTGTAATACAAATATTTCCACTTACGTCAGATGTGCTTAAAAAATGGAGGGAGCATTTGGGTACAAAAATTTCAAATAGGTAAAACAAATAAAGGTGCCATACAGTGTCTTAAACTGCCCCAATTTTATTAAATACTGAATCTACTAACCAGATACAAGTTCCTGGAAAAACAGAATTATTCCGAATAGGTATGTGGGAGGTTGGAATAAAGAAATTTTAGAATGCAAGATTTCCAAAAATTCTACCTTCCCTGAACCATCTCTCAAGATACTTACTTACTTATAAAATGAGGGCATAAATCAGTTACAAGAGAAACATGGGATCCAGGAAATGGGGTTCAACTTAGAAGGATGGGTTGTTCCTGGCATAAAGGCAAACGGAAGCCCCAAAGAGCTGTGTATTCCTAACAGGCCCAGGAGCCAAGCAGCCCACACTGGAGCAAGAGGACGCAGCTCCAGCAGACTCCTCAGGAAAAATAAAACACAGAAATATGTTTGACCTCTGGAATTGCCATATTAGAGGCATTTTACAAATCTTTGAAAGAGGTAGGACAATTTAGCTAGACAGACAGCAAAAGAAAATTAAGTCAACAAAACAGGCAATTATTAATTCCAAGAGAAAAACAGAAGTTGAACAAGAAAGGCAGACATAACAGACCTACTTAGCTGAATATGGAGCAACATTTACTTAGAGAGCTAAAACCTTCATTCAGTATTACAGGATGTTGGTAAGTAAGGAATCTCTCATATTAGGAGAAAATGAACATTCCTATAAATACAGAAGAAACAAATAAGAGTCAATGTCACTGACTCTAGGGAGCTAGAGGGGGTACAGGTCGGGGTTTGGGAGGTCTCTGGATTTTGTTAAGCATTTTTACTATTATTTAACTTTATAAACCCTGCACTTATTGTTTTGGAGATATATAGATATTACTTAAGAGAGAGAAAACATTTCTACAGCAGCTAAGAGTACTCACCACTCTACCAAGAAAAGAAAATCAATGTTGCTCCAACAGTTTTAGTATCACATAACAGGTATATTATTCCAAAGGACATTACCTCTGCACTTAAAAGATTTATAGTCTTTTAATGAGACCAAGACTTGGAAGAAAAGCAAGCAGATCTTCGGAAACACTCATATAACCTGGCCAGTGAGCAGAGATTCAAACTCACCTGAACCACATCCCAACATAAACAAAGCCAGGGGACTTTTTGAGGTCTTCTAAAAACATGCAATAGGGCGTTTGAAAAACTAATAAACCGCTCTGTTCAGATAAGATAAATAAATGCACCTAAAAAAAGGAAATAATTTTATTAAAAATATTTTTAGTATCCACGGGTAGGCTACAGTCTCAGATTCACTTACGGCACATTTCAATTTTATTTTGACAGTATGTTACAAACTCACTTCTACATGCAGGCATCAGTCTAGCCCAGAACTTTAAGGAAACGTTTTTTTCTTAACCATCACACTTAATTATTCTTCCCTATTCAAAGGTATTTCAGACAAGAGACAGCAAACTCGGGGGAAAAAGGCAACATCATTAGACTCAGTAAAGAACAGGCAGCAAAGAAGAGAAGTGCCAGGAAGCTGAAAGGGGAAACTGTGTTAGCTGTCTAAGTCTTTAGGAATCAAAACACCTCCTTTCGTTTACATTTCACATTATAAATGCTCTCACTTAAGCAGCCAGCACGGTGGCCTATAGCCTCCCCCTCTTCTCCCTCAAAGACAATGAACTCCTTCCCACTCCACCTGTTGCTCTCCCCCTACACCACCCCCACCACAAGCACCACCTCTGCCCCAGGAAGACTCCGGCGGTGAGCATCTCCAGAGGGCGCCGGCGGCCAGTCGGGCCTGGTCAGTAGGCAGCCCAGCAGATCCGGGAGGACAGGATGTCTTCCTCCCCTCCCTGCCTGGCACCCACCCGTGGCGACAGCTGCCTCCATGGCAACCCCCTTCCCGTTCTCCCTCTCCCTGGGATCTAGTAACACTATTTCCCCTTGTCCTCCTTGCTCGAGACACGGTAATGGCTTTAAGCTGTGGCTAGCTCATGCCAGCCATCTCACTTAAAGGCTGCCCGTATCTCTAAGCAACTCTTCCATTAACTTCTTTTCAACTGAACCAGCTAGGGCAATGCTATTACCAGCCAGAACTCTATTATCTCGAAGCCTTTCTGCACTTCGTGTGCACTGTACCTAGCATGCTCAGCACTCAGCCCTTCGTACACCGACAAGCTCCTGGAGATCAAGTGTCAGACTCCTATGACCCTCCTCAGAGGGGCTTCCCTGACCACTGATCGAGAATCAGCTCCCACCTCCAGCACCCCCTGGTCCCTTTCATTTTTATCATCTCTCCTTCCTAGAAAGTAAGCTCCTACAGGCAGGAACCTAAGCAGACTGTCTCGCTCACTTTTACCCATTACACAGCACAGCATCTAATAAGAGCAGGATCCAAGACTTCTGTGAAATGACACAGTTCTAAGTCAAACCTGGAAAAAAAGTCCTGCAAGTTTAAATCAAGTCCCAAGACACCCTCCAATTCTTATATGATATTATCCCCATAAGCAGGTAAAACATTTAAAATGAATGCCCATCTGTCCGGGGAACACCATTTCTTAAGAGTATTCCTACGCACGACGCTCGTTCACAACTGCTTCCTGCAGCAATCCAGTGATTGACTCTGTTCCCACAACAGTGTGCATTCTCAGGGGCTATCAGACGACTGGGGCTATTACAAGAGTAACAGGTTCAGATGGCGTTCAATCCCCCAGAAGTAGTCTGATTTCTACTACTTTCAAGAAAGCAGTCGTGAATATGAGAATGAAGTTATTACACACTATTATAGGGATATTTGTGAATATATTCTTATTTATTTTAAAATTAAGACCCATCATCCAGGAGTAACAATTCATTGCGATTCAGACTTAACTACCAGAGCCTCATAACCCAAGAGTATAAGTGTGAATGGAGGGGCTACTCATCTGAAAAATATCTGACCTACTATAGATCAAAGAAGAAATATGATGGGACGTTTCTGGTGGTTCAGTGGTTTAAGAAAGTGCCTTCCAGTGCTGGGGACTCGGGGAACTGAGACCCCACACGCCAGGGGCCTTAAGCCCACATGGCATGACTACCGAAGCCTGTGTGCTCCAGGTCCCGTGAGCCACGTCAGGAGAAGCACCCACGTGCCACCCTGAAGAACCAGAGCAGTCAGAAACAATAGATAATTTTTTACAAAGAAATATTAGACAATCTGATCAGTTTAGACAGTTGATCCTTCAACAACACAGGATTAAACTGTATGGGTCCACTTATAATGAACACATTCTATGGTACTATACAATCCCCGGTCAGCTGGGTCCTTAGATGCAGAACTGAGGATGCAAAAGGCCAATCATAAAGTTATACTGGGATTTTCAACTGCATACAGAGTGGTCTCCCCTAATTCTGCATTATTCGAGAGTCCTTGTTGATGTTAAGCTTATCTAATGATCACTTCCACAAGAATTAAAGCTAGCAAATGCCCAAAATAATTTTAAATAGAACTTTACCTCTAGGTTAATATATTCAAACATCTTTTCATACACTGCTTCTATTTTCTATATAAACATACTGAGAACTCTTGGAATGCAAACTTCAATAATGACATTTGACTTACTTTTAATTTTTATTAAAAATGAAAGAAGTTCAAGAGAACAATTTATATGCAACTGTGGCAATGGCACCCCACTCCAGTACTCTTGCCTGGAAAATCCCATGGACGGAGGAGCCTGGTGGGTTGCAGTTCATGGGTTCACTAAGAGCTGGACACAACTGAGCGACTTCACTTTGACTTTTCACTTTCATGCATTGGAGCAGGAAAATGGCAACCCACTCCAGTGTTCTTGCCTGGAGAATCCCAGGGATGGGGGAGCCTGGTGGGCTGCCATCTATGGGGTCGCACAGAGTGGGACACGACTGAAGCGACTTAGCAGCAGCAGCAACAGCATACTATGTTTTAAGCGGCTTTCCTATCCCTATTAAAGCTTTATATTTAAAATGTCTACATGATATGCGCTTCACAAGCTTGAGACTATCAGACATCCCCATATATGTGACATTAGCAGCTTTATTGCACAACGATCCACATAACACTGTGTATTCGTTTAGTTCAGCCTATGTCATAAAGTGCTATTCACAATTGGGAAAGGAACAAAGCTTACTGAACACTGAAGCTCTCCATGATATTTCCTTCTTGGGTCTGGGGGAAAAGGTGCTAATTTAGTGCTACCAACCTGAATAACAGATTCCCATTAATATATGTACATAACAGCAACAAAAAGGCCAGAGCTAAGCGTTTTGGTTAGTCAATTAAAATGTATCAAAAGAATTCCAAAATGATTAACACTAAATATACTTAACAGTCTAGTTTCTGAATATTCTTAACTTTAAAAAAACTAACCAGTTTAAATAAAACCACCCAAAAAAGAGTATCTTTCAAAAATGAGGATAAAATGTAGATAAAATGTAATTCTTCAAAGCACTTTCGGCTTTTAAGAAGGGTATACACAGTCATTATGGTTTCAGTTATTATTTCTAAACAAATCTATGCTTTTATTTCCTCGTATAATAACTGCTTATTACCAATGAGCCACAGAAAATGCCATACAACTGACCAGATAGTCACTTCACATTTTATAATATATTTAACGACACTGAAATATATTGTGAAGTTTTCAAACATGTAAACATAAACCAGGACAATCTGATATGTAATATTTGTGTCCCAAAATGAAAATTACCCCAAAGTGAAAATTACAAAACACAAAAAGCAGAAGAATGGCATCATTACCGTCACTAGCATTTATGAAAAATAAACATTTGATACAAGCTCAAATATGCTCACAGAGTATCTAAAAAAAAAATTTGAAGAAAAAAATTCCCCAAAAAATCATAGGAAGTGAAAAGCTTCATGTGTTAGCCAAGAATTCTGTGTTTCCTGCAATAAACCATGTTTGTTACACATGCAAGTATGGGCATTACCAGCCAAGAAAACTCTTTAAAATGTCCTTACAGCTTGTGGTCTCAGAAACAAACAAACAGTAGTATTCATTTTCTAGGCAATATATTCTTAAATACATAATTTTCCATTTAAATATACTACTATTTCTATGGCCTTTTTTCATTTTATCTAACTATACCTTTGTTTTCCTATTAAAAACAAATGCACACCACCATGCTTAGTACTCCTTCCTATCCACAATGCATTTAAAAATATCTTCTCTGAGGACATAAACATGATACATAAATGAAAAACCAAACACAAAAGAAGAGTAATAAATACTTTTGGATCCCTTTCCCCCAGCCCAAAACAAGGAATGTCTAAGTATCAGCAACACAAGCCGATACAAATAAATTAGATTTCCTGTGCATAAAAAAGAAAGTCCAGTCACCCATCTCGGTGTTAAGTAGGAAAGAACGTCTCTCCCCAGCATCTGTGAAAGGCAGAAAGGCTGCTTAGGTTTTGTGTGTTTGAAGAAGAAACATACACAAAAAATGAGTGTGGTGACACAAGGCTCAGATGATATATAATTAGTCACGAAGGCTAACCCCGAGGCAGTATTCTGCTCACATTCCCCATCCTAAATCACACCAAATGCGGAGACTACACATTCTCTTGGTATTCTAGGTACTTTGCTGAGATGGATTCTTCGAGCTGGACTCCTCCACTGCCCATCAAGGCAAACGCTGGATACATCGTATGTGAGCAGTCCACCTGGCGCTCATAGAGGCATTTCATGCGATCCATGTCATAGAAAGCCACTTTGCCTTTATCACAGTCAAGGAAAACTCCTATGCTTGTTGGCATGGGAAGAACTCTATTTTCAGGTTCATTAGAAGAAGTAGGCGACTTGGGAATAAAGACTTTCTTCATACCTACAGTGACCAACGTGAAGGGCTGGGAAGAATCAACACAGGCGTCCTCACTGCCGCTGTCGTGCCCGCTGTCCTGCTCATACCTAAACACACACAGACAAAGCAGAATCTTATCTGCATCGCCATCCAAAGGCCTGCAAGTCGCCTCAGAACACGTTCACCAGATAACACACACTGAGTTAAATTAAAATCAACTGTAACTGCTTTTACATCAAAACCTTTCTGTTAAACCATAATCAGTTAGAAATATAAGGACTACACAATGTCACTTAGAATTACACCACAGACTCAGACCCAAATTCTGTCATAAAGTATCATCCATTTTTACCTATATATATAAACAAACAGATGAGAAGTTAAAATGATTAGTTAACTTTGGCTTATCAAAAATAAAGCGGGAGGGGGATGAAATGGAAGGGACTTGACAAATACTGAATATTTATAGCATAAAATCATACATAAGAAAACAGTAACCAACCCAGATCCCCTAATCCAAAGACTTTATCAGACTATGTAAAATAAATGGGCACTACAAAATAAAGTAGGAGAAAAAAGCACGTTTCATTCTCCTGCTAAGAACTGTTGTTTCCTGGTTGGGATTTTCTACATGGCTCTATGATGCAAGCAAGCATCATGAAGAGGTTTATTCTCCTTTGATTATAAAACAGTAACACCTTAAAGAAAATTTTGATACAAAGTTCCTTGCATTTCTTTCCCTAGGCAGTGTGCTTTCCATATTAGCACATTTCTGGGCACAGCACATCAACCATTTCAATCAGGTCTTTTCCCTTCTAGTATTTCTCATGTTATAAACTTTTTAACATTGTTAATAATTTACTAAGTAGACATGCTACTATGTTAGTAACTGTTTCTATATTTCAATTTCCGCTGTTATTTCAATGTCTCATCTTAGGGCAACAAGTTTTCCTGTCACTCAGATTGTTACTCTGGGATTTCTGCAGACTTAAGTGATCAGAAATTATCTGTCTGGATGAGTTCACACAACATCATGTAACAAAACTCAACTGTACAGAACATTAAATAGTCACTCTCAAGAAACTGAAATTCTTTGCCATGGGGAACATGTTTACTGTGAACAAATTTTTAAAGTACTTATAGGACGGTTTAAAGAAATTGCATCCATTTAGCACCAATTGTGAAATATGGCATTTAGAGGCAAAGGGAATGGCAACCAACTCCAGTATTGCCTGGAGAATCCCATGGAATAAGGAAGCTGGAGGGCTACAGCCCATGGGGTTGCAAAGAGTCGGACACAACTGAGTGACTAAAATAAATAAAAAACATTATGTAATTTTATTTATAATTAAAACAACTGATATGAAAGCCTTTTTATATCCTAAATTCTGAAACGATACCATAATCAAGAGGTGTACCCAAAAAGACATGTTTCCTCACAGCATTAGAATTTAACTGCTAAAGCTCATTAGTCACTGTATGATACAAACTTGACGTCTTTTCTTAGCCAGCCACACAAGCACAGCCAAGACATCTGAATCTAAGAAAGGCATACTCTAAATACTAAATACTCTAAATGCAGTAAGTAAATCCAAGTCCACTTTCAGGCTTGCCTTGCTAAACCAGGATATTTACATTTTGCAGAATTAAAGAATCATCAAGATCTAGATCAATAAAAGAATCTACCTTGGACTAACTGCGTCCCGGGAGACCGGAGCCATTCCTGCAGTTTGTCACTGGAAGCAACGCCTGCTTTCACCAGGTACGAATACGGCTCCACACGGAAGGCCCAAAAGTGCTTCCCTTTAGTAATCCCAACATCTCCAATGATGTAGTCTAAGCTGGTGTAATAACCCACTTGGATCCGCTCCGCAGCAAGCAGGAGGTTAAATCCAGCTCTGCTCTCCACACGGTCTCTCTTCAAGTTCAGCAGGAGGTGTTCATTATTATAGCCGCATTTTTCATCAAAGAGGAAACTGAAAACTGCAAACAGAGCTTAAAATTAGCCTGCAAATTATTTATTAGCATTTCTACACTCTATGGTTAAATTTAACAGGTTTTCAAATAGAAATTACTAAAAAGAGATAGGAAGAATATTATTCTACCCTACTCACAAACCAAAACCCCAACTTAGAAATGATTTCCAGTAAATTCTCTATACCTGAAAATTTTCAGAAATTTCAAAGTGGAAGAAACATTTTCAGTGTAGGAGAAATTTATGAACGTAGCTCCTTGGAATAGATACAGCAAACCTAAACACCTTAATACTACTGACCTTGTTCTTTTATCCATAAAATAAGGGGTTGTATATTTTCAAAAATATCTGCATGTTTTCTTACAATTTATTCCAAATTTTATCTTTAAGTCAGTCACAGTCGTGTCTGACTCTTTGCAATTCCATGGACTATAGCCTTTCCCACTCCTCCGTCCATGGGATTCTCAGGCAAGAATACCGGAGAGGGTTGCCATTTCCTTCTTCAGGGGATCTTCCTGACCTGGCGATCAAATCCAGGTCTCCTGCCTTGCAGGCAGATCTTTCTCAAGCAAGCAACTAGGGAAGCCCAAATTTTATAAATATGGAAAACATTAGCAATTTTCATAAGATCTTCTCCTTACCAATCAAGACAGCAGACACGAGAAATAGTGTTTTGCTTTAAAAAAAAAAAAAAAAGGCGGTTCAGAGACACCTGGGTTTGAATTTCTAGCTCAAACATTTAACTGGAGCTTACCCTAAACTTTAATTTCCTCAACTGCAGAATGGAGACAACACTACTCCCTAAGCCTATCAGCTTAAACCCATTAAGCCTAACATTCATTGGCGGCTAGCCCAGAAAGTGGAAACATCCCAAATGCCCGTCAACAGATGAATGCACAAAGAAAATGTGGTGTCAACTTCAAATTGGCACTTGCCACCAGCACTTGCCATCCATCTCTGCAAGGATTAAATCATGTGCTGCTGCAGCTGCTGATTTTCAACACCCCTGAAGCGAGTTCAGGGTGGAGAGCAGAAATGAGGCCCTCTGTGCAGGGGGGTGGGCGGGGAGGGTGGACTGTAGGACCCCTCTATTTTCAGGAGCCTCGTTTATGAGCCCAGTTCTTGTTATCACCTCTTATCTAAAAAGCACTAAAATCCTTCATGGTGACAACTGCTCCTTGTGACTAGCAGAAACCTTCTGAGAAAGAAAAAAAAAGTGCTTGATTGCAAGGACTCTCCCTTCACCAAAATCACGCATGTCTGACCTTCCTCTCTGCCTCTCTGGAGCAGTTTCTCAGAGCTATCTGAGCGGCTGCTTTCCCAGACTGCAGTCCTCATTTTGCCCCCAATAACTCTCTCCCATTGGGTTTTTTTTTTTAAGTTGACAGTGGGATATCCATACAATGGAATACCATTCAACCTAAAAAAGTTAGGAAATTCTAATACGTGTCACAACATGGAGGAACCTTGAAAATAAGCCAGTCACAAAAGGATTGTGCAAACCCATTCACACACTAGGTACTTAGAATAGGCAGATTCATACAGGCAGAGGCAGAATAGAGGTTGCCAGGCTCAGGAGGGAGGGTGGATGGAGGGGGTTACTGTGTAATGGATGCAGTATTGATTTGGAAAAATGAAAAAGTTCCAGAGACAATAATGATGGGTGCACAGAATGTACTTAACGCCACTGATGCATCCAGTTAAAAATAGCTAAAATGGCAAATTTTAACATTCAGTCATGTCTGACTCTTTGCGACCCCATGGACTGTAGTAGTCCGCCAGGCTCCTCTGTCCTTGGGGATTCTCCAGGCAAGGAAACTGGAGTGGGTTGCCATGTTCCTAACAAGCTAAAACCATTTTCCATGAATGAGATCTGACCAGTCTTCCCAGTAATGCCTATTGTCCTGGGATGACAATTCACACTTACTTTCAATCTCAAATGTCTCCCAGTTTGCAAAATAAATTTAGATGGTCACTCTATTCATATGGCTGCTCCCAGAGAAAAGGAAGACAGTCTTTAATGTTTCCCCTCCCCCCACCCCCTCCACTTCGCTGAAAACAGCAGCTACTTTCAGGCTTATTTTCCTTTCGCTTTCAGTCAGACTAGAAAACAAAGTGGAAACTACATAAACCATAAAATGTTTACTTAATACTTATAAATGCACCCTAAAACTCTCCTTTGGATATTATTAAAATTTAAGAAAAATAATTTTAGCCAACCTTATGCATTTGGTGGTTGTTTTTTTCTTAATTAACTACAATATACATGAAAAACAAAGAGTGAATAGCACACCTTGGACAAAACGGCAAGGAAGGGCAGAGTGCACAAAATTTGGGTACATAAGCCACAAAAAATGGACAGGAGCAATGGGGTCTAAAGGCCAAGTGAGGAACGTCTAGGGCAAAATGATTTCCTGGTCACCAGCATGAGCATAACTTTGCTTCTATACGACCCTTATCCATGGAAACACTGTAGTGAACATCAACTAACCTGTAAGTCATTCTCATTCTATAAAAATGTACAGGCCTTGTTTAAGTAGTACTGGTGGCTACCAAGTTGGAAAGGAGAGGGAGTGCTGGGTAGAAGGAGCTCTCCGTGTGGGGGAGGGGGGAGGAGGGCTATCCATGTGGCTTTAACATGTGCCTTCCATCCCCATGGGCTGGTAATCACTGGGTTAGAAAAGCCAGACAAGTCAGAATTAGGTTAACTAAAATTATACTTCATGTTATTACACCAATAAATGTCTAAAATATCTACCCAGATCCTATGCTAATAGAGATCTCTATAAACTGATCAAAAAATAGAATTATACTATTTAAAACTTGCAAGGTAGCATTTACATTATTTTAATTCCAAATTAATAATCTTACACATTCAAATGTCATGTTATTCTGTATCTGTTATCAGTGAGAAGTCTAATCCTATTCTCAGCCTGCATGGTGAAATTCAAGTACTCATTCTATTTCTAAATCCTAGCTGGATATAGAATCTACTTTTCTAGAATCTTTTACAAATGAGAGGTAGCTTTAATGCAGGTCTGCACAGACACATCAGCAGGTTTGTTTTTTTATCATGGGCTCTTCCAGCTGTACGCTTTTCTTATCCCCAGTATCCACAGTACCTGGAGCTGGAGGAGTATGAAGAATCAGTTCTCTGCTGCAAGGACTGCAGATGGAGCCCTTGTAGGCTCTTACTCTGAAAGCATAGTTACAATTACTCTCAAGATCAGAAATAACTTTACTTGTGCCACAAACTTCTATCTCATTCCAAGGCAACATTTCTTCATCTCGATTAATCTTGCGATATTCAAGGACATAGCTATCAGCTTTATCCTTTTCTGGATGGTGCCAATTTATCAAAGCGTTGTTATAAACTTTGCTCTGTTCCTCATTGATCTCTGGCACATCTATACCTGAAAGAATTACAAAACAGAAAACAACATTAAACTATTATTCCAGAACCTTTATTTTTTCCTCAGTAAAAATGATTTATTGACAAAAACTAAAGGATTCCTGTTGTCCAAGAACTTTCTATATTTATAATAAGGTGTATAAGTAAAAGAATAATTCCTGCAAATACAACATGGATGGACTCTGAGGACAGGCTCCGTGAAGCAAACAGGACACAGAAAGACCGATGCTGATGCCATGATTCCACTTATGTGAGGGCTCCACAAAAGCCAGATTCACGAAATCAGAGTGGAGTGGTGGGTACCAGGGCTGGGGGCAGGGAGAAATGTGTACTTATTAACAAACAGGCATAAAGTTTCGGTTAAGCAAGATGAATGAGCTCTAGACATCTGCTCTATACCCCCTGTGACTACAGACAACAAAACCACATTCCACACCAAAAATTTAAGAGGGTGGATCTCAGGATAACTTTTGTCACAATAAAATTTTAAAAGAAAAAAATAGAGATTTTAAAAGTGTATATTTATTTTTAAAACTGAAAGGGGAAAGAAGAATGAAAAATAAGACGATTTTAGTAAAACAATTTTAGCTTTCCATAGAATGAAAAATAAGACAATTTTACTAATTTTAGCTTTCCATAGAATGAAAAATAAGACAATTTTAGTAAAACAATTTTAGCTTTCCATATTACTAAAATTGTTTTACTAAATATTTTAGTTATAAATCAAAATTTTTAACCATATACCCTTCAATGCCCATCTACTAAAATAACAACCCTGGACGCGAAATTTCTAATTTCTGTCCTCTTTAAGTTATTTTAGTAAGTGTTTTTAAAATCTAAGTTTGGTTAGTATAATAATAAATGTCAAAATATTATATAATTTCCTTTCATATTATCTTTCTCAGAACTGCAAAGCAATTTAAAATGACTTTTTCTTGGCATTAACAAGATACATATTTTTGTAAGAAAATCAGAAACTACATAAAACACACACACAAATTAATTAACTCAAAGATTATCACTACAATAATTTTGTATAGCTCCTGCCAGTATTTTTCTCCCAGTGGTATTCCACTGTAGCAACACTTAACTATTTTCAGAAACATGTTTCTAATTTTTCACTAAAAACACAATGATAAAAATTTCACAACTAAATATTTGTGTGTATTCATAATCTTTTCCACAGAATAAATTCTAAAGAGCTTAACCGCTTTGGTCATATGGTAAAAATAAGCTGTAAGGGTTGTACGTGCACATGTACACATGCACAGACACACACTTATACCAAATCACAGAGAAACACGCGGAATGAGAAGCAGAAGTCTCCTTTATCCTCCAGCTGTGTACAAGCAACAGACAGCGCAAGTATGTCTGGGAATGTCTCTGTGCAGCCAAGGGATCTAAAGTCATCCAGACTACATTTTAAAGTTAAAAACAACTATCATGACTGGTATGCCTCACCCTATACTTCTTTCTTTTTGTTTAAACCAGTTTACTAAAAAAAAGGTCATGCAGGGAACAGTGAGGAGAGCCCCCAGCAGGCGGAAGGCGGTGACCACTTTACATCCTGACCCACAGGCTTTACTGGTTCTTCGTTATGCACTGTCATAGCCTGAAATTACCCAACCTCAATCTCCTCTTTCCAAAGACAATTTTGGGATACCCCCACCCCACCCCACCCCACCGACCCAGAGGAGGAAGGACCTTGTACTCCTAAGTAAACAAACAATAACATACATATGAAAGCAATTCAAGTATACATTTTGGAAAAGAGAATAGACAAGACAAGTATATAGTCAAAAGGAGATTCAGGCACTAACTGGAAGAGAAAGATGGTCATAGTAATAATCTTTCAGTATTTACCTTTTTAACAAGACATATTTCCTTTGACTAAATACAAATCTACACATCTATATCTACACAATAATTAGGCTTATACTTTTCCGAGGGCTTCCCTGGAACTCAGCTGGTAAAGAATCCTCCTGCAATGCAGGAGACCCAGGTTCGGTTCCTGGGTCAGGGAAGGTCCCCTGGAAAACGGATACCCACTCCAGTATTCTTGGGCTTCCCTGGTGGCTCACAGTTAACGCCTGCAAGGTGGGGAGACCTGGGTTGGGAAGTCCCTGGAGGAGGGCATGGCAACCCACTCCAGTATCCTTGCCTGGAGAATCCCCATGGACAGAGGAGCCTGGCGGGCTACAGTCTACAGGGTTGCAAAGAGTCGGAAACAACGGAGCAACTAAGGACACACACAGATACTTTTCCAAAGACTGTAACTGTTCACCATGAAGAGAAATCTGAAGGAGATGAACAAGGTGAGAAGAAAAAGGAACGGACCACCTCCCTATCGGTGAGCAGCAGAACATCAGCACAGGCACACATGAGGGACTGAAACTCACCTGTCAAGGCTCCAGCCCCTAGCATTAATACCTCAGACTCTGTCTTTATTTGGAGAGAGGGCTTTTAAAGAAGCACCACAGTTAAAATCAGGTCATTAAGGTGGACCTAGTCCAACATGCGTAATATGACTGGAGTTCTTGTAAGATGAAACCTGGATGCAGATATGCATAGAGGGAAGACCATGTGATAACACGAGGAGAGACGGCCAGCTGCTCTCCAAGGAGAGAGGCGTCAGGAGAGACCAACGCTGCCCAGCAGCTTCGTCTCAGCCTCCTAGGCTCCAGAGTCAGAAAACACATTTCTGGTGTTTAAACCACCCAATCAGTGGTGCTTCGTTTCAGCAGCCCTAGCAAACTCATACAGCACTGTAAACGCTTAAACATCTTAGAGTCACCTTTAATCTAGAGATACCATTTCCAGGCTTCTGTCCTAGGGAAACTCGTACACAGGCACAGAGAAACACTGACAAAGATGCTTGATAGAGCTGTTTACAACTGATAAAAAACAGGAACAGACTGTGGCTCAGTAGGAAAGTTATTTATATAATGGAATAGTAAAGCTAAAATACAGTTGTAAACCAGAACTTCATACATTAACAAATATTTATCCTAAACTTAATTTCTCAAAAAGCAATTTACCAAAAAGACACATACAGTGTGATGCCATTCACACAATGTAGGACAGGAAGGTCTGGGCAACTGAGCTGCTGCTTTATAATGTCAAGCTGAAGAGAATCTGTGTGGATTCTGTTGTTGTTTAGTCGCTCAGTCAAGTCCAACTAGTGGCGACCCCCAGAACTGTAGCCCGCCAGGCTCCTCTGCCCATGGGATTCCCCAGGCAAGAATACTGGAGTAGACTGCCATTTCCTGCTCCAGGAGATCTTCCCGACCCAGAGATCAAGCCTGCATCTCCTCTCTGGCAGGCGGATTCTTTAGCACTGAGCCACCAGGAAAGCCCATGTGTAGTCTACACAGTGTGAATTCCAACCAAAACAGCAAAGGTGTGCTGACATGAAAACTTACCACTTGAGAAGAAAGATAATTCTCCAAGAAGTTCTGTTTGTTTAGATGTGCTAACAACATAGTCTTCAAAAGAAGTTTGAGCCGCAGGTCTAAAGCTCTTCAAAGACTCTGTAGCTTTCTGTATTCTATAGACAGATATAAAACGTTTGATATAAAAATGATTCTTTAAAAAGGAAAATTAGACTAAATATCTGCAATGAGATTAACAAAAGAAAACTTCACTCAGCACTCGGTTAAGAGTGAAGCAAGAGGTGCTGCACACAGCACAGCATTCCGAAGCCATCAGAGCCACAGCAGAAACTCGAGCAGTTGCTGCTAGACAGACTGTCAGTTCAGACCAAAATACCTGACGTGAAGCTGCTTTGCCGTCTGGACAAAGCAAGACTGATCCGTCTCCTTCAGCACCTCCTGAGCGTACCCCACGAGCCCATTGTTCTCCAGCAGCCCCTGGTACTCTTCCATTTGAGTCTGAAATTTGTCTAATCTTAGTTTCTTAGAAGCATCAATTGCCTTCAAAACAGATGATTTCCTCTCTTCTAGGATTTCAAAGAGCTTTTCAAAATGTGTAATTGCATCTTCTTTAGCCCGCTCTCCATTACACTATTGTAAAACAAGCAAAGCATTAGCTCATCTGCTGAATCCAAATGTGTTTTCATGAAGGAGTCAAAATTCTGCACAATAAACCCAAATCCTGGAATGAAGAAGATTTTGTCTGATGCCTTGAAGCTGTCAGAACAATAACGTGACATCAAATACACTTAATTAGGGATGATCAGCAACTTTTAGACATAGTTTGTGATTTTATAATAACTGCATTTCCTTAAGCTTTCAATCTCCAAAGTCCAGCCATAAACAATGCATTCAATGAAATAAAAAGCAATGTTTAATTTGTATATGAAGGAACTTAGGCAGAAATCATCTGATTTAACTGAGGACACAGGAAAAAGAAATTCTGCAGTTATTTCATTTCTAATTCAAGAAATTTTATTCGTTCTACCATATTCCAATTTTTTAAAAAGGTAAACCACAGATATAAAACCGAAAAAAGTTACATTACTAAGATATAAAATTGTAACTTTGCTCTTCAAATTAGTATCAGTGATATATTGGGTTGCCCAACAACTTCATTTGGGTTTTTCTATAACATCTTATGCAAAAATCCAAACGAACTTTTCAGACAACCCAGTAACTACAAATAAATTGTAATTTAATTAATACTGATTTAATTACATAGTATGCAAATCAACTTCTTTATTCTTATTTTTCTATTCTGAAAACTAGGAATAAGAGATGCCATGTAGGCTTTTCTGAAGATTGAGAAAGATTATTTATTAATACCTAAATGCATACCTCAATGTCACATATTTTCGCTATATACACAGCTGTTCCACTACTTTGCCATAAAATGATCCTCTCTACAGGCTGCTTATTGAACATTCTGGATGTCCACAACATCAGAGCTTGACTGGACTTTGGAAGGAAGACTAGCAAAGCGCTTACAAGCACTCATGATACACTCACGGCAGCAGCCACAGCACAGAGGCTTCGAGAGCATCCTTAAAAGCTGACAGCATATGGCACAAGTGCACTGTACATTTTTCAGTGGCTCCTGGCCAACATTTATAATGAAAGGAAATTTTTTTCCAGATTTACTTCTCTTGTTTTCTAACCCCAACAGCCAATTTTTTAAAGGAGGGAATGGGAGGAGAGAAAGAAGGTGATGACATTCTGGTAGTTTTTCAGTGACATAGCACGTTAAATTCAGAAATATCATTATACACAGGTAAAGAGGAGACTGTTTCCAGCAAAGTATAATTACAGATAAAAAGACAGTGTCGCAATCTTCACCGAGAACGGAGACAAATTTTCTAGTACAGAAGACTCTTACTGATAACCCTACAAATACAGCTTAGGTCAAAGGTACAAAAAACGTTAAATAATTTCTCCAGGATCTCAAGGAGTCAGTGCCTACATGAATACTTAATGCCTGAATTTCTCAGTTTTCAAGCTACTGAATGACAAATTCAAAATAAGCACTGGATTTCCGTATCTCAGAAGTAAAGGCAGGACCTCCCTGGTGGTACAGCAGATTAAGAGTCTGCCTGGCAATGCAGGGGCGCGGTTTGATCCCTGGTCTAGGAAGGGTCCGTGTGCCGTGGGGGAACTAAGCTCGTGCGCCCAAGTACTGCAGCCTGCACGCCCAGAGCCTGTGCTCCACACCGAGAGGAGCCACTGCGATGAGCGGCCCCTACACTGCGCCCAAGAGGAGCCCCCACTCGCCGCAGCTCGAGAAAGTCTGCACAGCAATCCAGACCCACACAGCCAAAACTACATTTTAAAAAATAAAGGCAGATGACTGAGAAAACTATGAAAGACAAACTTAAAATGACGACAGACACAGTCTCTGAAGACTACTGCCTAGGTGATAATGTGTCACGTGTTAAGGGATTACAGTAAACTGTGAAGAGTCTGTCAATCAGACACAAATATGAAAAACAAAACCCTACCTTTTAAATCACACATAAAACTAACTTACTTAGGATGGTGAAAGCAATCAGTAAAATATTAAAAGCTAAAGCGATACTGGTAATGTGCTAATTCACCTAATTTTTCAATAATTTAACCCACTTTTAGAAAGTATTCAAGACATAAGTTTCATGCTAGTCAGAATATTTTTATATTTAATTAAAACTTTTAAAGGGATCAAGAGTAAACGACCTTCAATTTATTTCAAATAAAGAAAAGAAACACGGATCAAAGTCAGTGAAGAATATTTAGAATTTTAAAATAACCTAATTCTATCCTCTTTTGCTATATTTTTAAAATGCTATCAATTTTTCCAATTTTTTACTGAAATATAATATGCAAAGAGAAAAATGTACACATAAGTGTAAGGATCACAGAGTCTTTGTGAACACACCCATGTGACCAGCATTCAGATTAAGTAACACTATACCAGTATCCCAGAAGCTACCCCCATGTAACCTGTCCAGGCACTAACCCTCCACCTCTCCAATAGCTCCAGTCCTGAAGGACACAGCCTAGTCCTGCCTTTCTTCGCCTCACACAGCAAGTACTCCTTTGTGTCTGGCATCTTCCTTTCAATACTAATGCAGGATTCATCTACACTGTTGCCCACAGCTGTAGATATTCATTCATCACTGCTATTTATATTCCACTATTGATGGGCTTTTGAGTGCTTCCCGTTTTGTGGCTATTACAAATAATACAGCTACAAACATCCTTTTCTTATTTTTTTTTTGCAGCTAAGAACATTCTAATACATGTCTTTTGGTTAACATATGATAGGTATATATTTAAGAATATCTGGAAAATTTAAATAAACCTAGTCCTATTAACATACAATACATCTTTCAAATGCAATTTGTTAGTTTTGGAAAAAAAAAAAAAATAGATAATTTTGAAAGCCATTATTTTCCTTATGTTCCTACTTTTGAGACATGTCTCAAAAAAATCAAAAAAGATAGGTTTTAAAAGTAGCAACATAAGGAAAATAATGTTCTCATCTGTGTTTCAGTATCATGTAATCACTACTTCTATCAGCACTGATCACATAGCATTCCATTCCTTACCTCTGTTTTCCTAGTCCCAGATAACCAGGGGTGAAAATCTAACACAACCCTACTCCCACCTCATAAAATACCCTTAGGACTTTATGAATGAATAAATGAATATCTAGATGAATAAAAGAAAAATATGCAAACCTCTGAAATATAAAAGAAAAGAAAAATATCACTTACCTCTGTTTCTTTCATCAACAAGTTTAGCTCAGAAATTTGACTCTTCACCTGGCTCTCCTTGCCAATAAGGTAATCAATATCCTTTGAAAGCTTCTCCTGTTAGAACATGTTAGAAACACAAATAAGTAGAAGAGAAGTGTAACAAAGGGCTTGCAGAATTTCCTTAACACAGCATCCTCCTCTCTCAACTGCAGTGATTACTGCTGTTAACTGGCTGTAAGCACACAGGCCCAAAGATACACGAGCAATTAGAAGGAGGTCACCTAAGAACACACAGACAAAAGGAACAAGGCAGATCACTCAAAAATTCCTGAGTCGACAAACTACATTTTTGTTGTCTCCCATCATTACTCCCAGAATGATTCCTCACAAAGCTTCAAAGTAAATAGAAGAGTAGCAATCCAAACAGTGTTTTCTTCCATTAGATTTTACAACACACTCATAAACACTGACACACCACACACACACCAGGTAAAACAACAAAGAGCCTTTCAAAATAACCTTCACGGTCCATCCCAGCCTAGATATTCATTAAACAGTCACACAATAATATACAATGATGAAAATACGGATGTATAGTAATAGGTAACTTTCAGAGCTTACTGAATAACTTGTTTATAAAGCAGTCATTTTGGAACTGGTATAGTTTACCATAGAGACAGTCACAGGTTTGGGGGAGATCACTAGCACAGCCCAAAAAACATAGTATGCCTAAAATATATTTTAAAACAAACAATCATACCCTGAAGCATGATGGGCTAAAAATTGCGACAGACAACGTATTCTGAGTCTAAGCAAGACTAAGAAAATCCAGAAAACACCTCTCAAGCTGTAGCCCTGACAGAAGATCTGGGCATTCCTGGTCACAATTGGTGACCATGGGTTGAAAGGGTTATTAAGAAGCAGGGCAGAGAATTAAAGCTTTAGGAATGAATCTCCTTCCTATATCATCTTTTTTTTTCACTTAGACCATGTTTCAGGGTAACAAAGTGCACAGAAATCAAAGTCACAGGTCTCTCCGGCAGGACCCACCTTTACAACTCTCTGGGACACCCAGGATCAGAGCCAGGGAGTTCCCCTCATGACTCAATAGAGACAGAGGAAAGGCCTGTTAGGTGGAGGAACAAGGTTTCTGAGGGATCAGGGCAGGATGGGACCAAGAAGGAAACTGTAGGATGTTAAGGATCAGAAGAGACATTAAAATCTCGTGTCCTAATACAGCATTTTACAGACGAGGAAACCAAAGCTGAACACAAACCTGACACAGGAAGAAGCGGAACTAGAAACTTCCTCATGCACACTAACCACGCTGCCACAGGCAGGGGCACTGCCCGCACCAAGCCCGAGGAAGACGACGGCTCCTCCGGGACCCCGCCCCTGTCTGGCCGCATGAGGACCAAACCCACTGGGCGGGAGTGCTGGCACTCTTTTTAGCTACAGCAGCAAAGAAAGGAATTTGGACAATTAAACTGAACTGGACTTAGTTCTAAGTCAACAGATGGCGTTAGCAGGGCTAAACCGGCTAGAGGACAGAATTCAGAAACACGGTCCCAGGTCTGAGCGGTTCCGGGGAGCTGTGACGCTGAGAGCAAGTCCAGAGCCCACAGCAGCCTTTACCCGAGACAGCTCCAGTCTCCCGAGTCCCCTTACACCTGGGCAGTCTATGCTAAGACTAGATCTGTTTTAACCGAGAATCAGTGGCCCATTTATTCATAAGCCTCCAAAAATTATATGCAGCAAACACTGACACTAGACACTCTACCCGGGAAGTGCGTCTCATCTGGGGAGCAGGTTTAAACCCCTTAGTTCTACTAAGACCTCATCCCTCCAGGAACTGAGGAGAGGCTAAATTCTCAGGGACCCCAAAGATGCTCAAGGCTAGCTTGGTTCTCAAATGCTGGTGAGTACCAATCTCTTGAGAGCCCATGAGAACACAGACACCCAAGCTCCTTGAAGGAGGTCAGCACTGGCCTCTGTAACCTTACCAAGTGTCCCAGGAGACTCTAAGGCCCACCAGAGTGTGTAATCGCCCCCTGCAACACTCCCACATGCAAAACTGAAATGATATCATAAACCTAGGTCATGAAGCCCTCTGACATAAAACCTAAAACCAAGTAAGAAGGACGATCTTAGGAGATCTTCTTGCTATTTTTAGCCAACTTAAATCATCTTATTCTTACTATAAAGTGAATAAACTGAAAACTCCATACAGAGTCTATTTTTTCTAAAGTCTAAAACATAAATGAGAGAAATTAACAACAGAAGGTTAACTCAGGTGTATATTATTGCCAAAGATTAATTCCAGGTAACAGAAAAAATATTTTTGGACAACTCGTGTAATATTCAACCAGTAAAAAACAAACAAAAAAGAAGCCAAAGTTAAAATTAGCAAACAGTGGTACTGCCACTGTGAGGCACAAGAGAGAAACTAAGACAGGACTTGCTCCCTCACTTGAAACAACTAACAGAACAAACGGAACAGCTCTCAAGACACTGGACGTCAAGAAACAGAAAGCAGTGACCTTGAGGGATGGGAAACAAGACAAGCCTATGGTGAAAGTGTTAGTCGTTCAGTCGAGTCCAAGACTTTGCGACCCTGTGGACTGTAGCCCACCAGGCTCCTCTGTCCATAGGATTCTGCAAGCAAGAATACTGGAGTGGGTTGCCATTTCCTTCTCCAGGGGATCTTCCCGACCCAGGGATGGAACCTGGGTCTCCTGTATTGCAAGAGGATTCTTTACCATCAGAGCCACAGGGGAATATGGTGGCCCCGGCTTATTGTCTGGAGAAGACTTCCCAGACCTGATGCAGACACACAGAATTCAAACTAGGCTCAGGGTCTCCTGTGAGAAGAGGAGATGGAGCTGAGAGTCTGGGAAAGCCAGAGGTTACAGACTGTAACACCTAAGAACAGATACCCACAAAAAAGAACTCCAGAGATTTACCAAGGGCCTCTCTTCTTTATTCACAAGAGCTTTGGTCAATTCATGTGTGTAAGGAAACTGCCACAGGCTAGGGAAAATATCGCCCAGGAGAAGTGAAACAAACAATTTCAGAGCTCATACAAGTTGAGAAGAGTGCCTATTCCCCACCAGCCAGACTGAAAAAAAAACATTAAAACCCTCAAAATTCACAGGGCATTGCAAAGAGTAAACAAACAACTTTACTTTAATAGTCAGATAAAATCAGTCCCCGACCGAAGCGCTGTTCTGTCCTGCTTAACAAAGCTTAACACTAAGACCCAAAAGGAGAAAATTGTTCCCAAGTAAATTAATCATACACTAGAAGAAACCCTCAAAGAACTGTAGGAACACAATATCCAGCGCTCAACAAGGTAAGCTTTGCAATACCTGGCAGCCAATCAAAAGTTGCCAGGCGTGCAAGGCAGGAGGGGAATCCGACTCAAAATGATGTGGAAAATCAGTCACAATTGACCTACAAATGACACAGGTTGACAGAATCAGGTAAACAAAGGTGGACAACAAACAAAACCTGTAACCCACGTGTTCAAGAGGCCAGGCTGAGCATGGCAGATCCATAAAAAAACAAAAGACAAAACTAGGTAGATATGCAAACTAGATACAGGCCAAAAACACATACCTATATTGTTAAAGGAGACAACAATTTAAATGGGTGGTGGATTTATAAATGAATGAATTCCTTTTTAAAAAGGAAAAAGGAATGAAACCAAAAACCCAAATTTAAAAGTATTAAGAGGGCCATGTATAATGTTAACAGACCGCAAGTAACTCAGGTTTAGCTAGTATCCACAGAATAGACAAAAAAGTTTAGACTTATTCTACTGGCAAGCAACAAGAATCAAGCGTTTTAAAAAAGCTGCTAACCACACTCAAGGTCATGGCGCTGGGCTCACACAGGGATGTAGCACTCAGACTTTAGAACGAGCAGATTACAAGGACAAAGAGCTGCCTGGTCACATATACTAACAACCTAACATTAGCAGATCGTTAAGTAATGCTTCAGACTGTTAACTCATTTCAGTAAAACAGATCACACCATCTGCCATGATTTTATACAGAAAAAAAGTTAAAGGTCTAAAGTTATAAAGAATCAAAATTTAGTTCTAAAATAAGCTCTACCTTTAAGGTTTTGTAGGCACTGCTCATGGTGGTTACGCGGTGATTGGAATGATTCCCACCCAACTTACAGAGATGACAGACTGGCCTCCTGCATAATTCACAGTACATGTTTATCCTCTCTGTTTCATGCTCTGGGCACATCAAAATCTATTGAATAAAGGATAAAAGTGGGATTAAGCCTCCTCATAGCTTACAGGACACTAAAAAGATGTCAAGTAATTGAATAAAGTACCAAAACACAAGGATTTGCATTATAAAATCACTAACTAAAGCCATTTAAAGTAATAAAAGTGTAAAAAGAAAAGCATCTGGCCCATTGTATGAAAATTGTCTACATTAGAATTATTGGTTTTTAATTTAAGAGTTCAAATGGTCAATTAACTATGCAAATGTTATTTCCCTAAACTTAGTGCTAAGAAGTTGAAAATTCCTTTCCTATCAGACTTAAGTAAAATCCTTAAACAAGCTAAAAGGTCCTCTGACCACAATGACTAGACAATTATTCATGATTATGATCAATGTTTATAAAGTATTAAAACAAACAACTATGAGAACCTATCTCTTCATTATCCTCACGAGAAATCTGTTACTAAGGAACTTGGAACACTTCATCATATAAGGTTCCAAATGTTTGCTTTTACATATTGGTTACCCACACAGTGAACAAATTTAGAACTGTGCTTTCCTGATTTTAGTTTCTACCTGTTTATTTATTCCTTAAATTATCATCATAGTTAAACTGAATTTTATATAATATAGCTGTTTTCATTTGGAAGAAAAGGATTGTTTTAATCAAAAAGCTGTTCATTATTCCAAAAATAATATTTTAAGCAGCTACAACTGGTCTGATAGCTTAGAAATATTTTTTTTTAATTCTAATACAAAAAGTCCTAATACTAATCTGTAGCTCCAGGAAAAATAATGGAAAAGATTTCACATTTTTAGGTGTATCCAGGTTCCTACATTCTCAAAGCCATTACAATTAGAATATAAAGCTTGGCTTCACGCAAAGAATGCAAGAACTCAAAATTACAAGTAAACTCAAGTAAATATTCTATAGGATAACAGACACCTTTTAGAATTTTACTACAGTGAATAAAACTTGGAGGGAAAAAACTTCTCAATAAAACTTATTCATATTTCATTCTCTTATCAATCTTACATTTGTAAATAGAACAAGACTAATTTATACTCAAAAACGGTCAACTTTATGAAATTAACTCCCAAAAACTAAAGCCCAACATACGTAATAATTACAGGTTCCTTCATGATAGAAGAGTACTAATCAATTTAATTATTATTTTAAAAGACACATCAAACACTAGTTGAAGTTATAAATTTTTAAAAATCTATGACCTTGAGCATTTAAGCTGAGCTAGGGAATATAACAGCGAACTTTAAAGTATTTGATAAGTCTACTGCTACACTGGCATAATTTCAGAAAGAAGTCATTTCCAAAAGCACAAGCACAGACTGCTCTTGTTTTAATCCACCAGTCCTACCCCATATTAAATATATGAAATGAGAAGTATTCATTCACAGTTTCAAGATAACGTTGAAGCTTGCTTCTTTTTCCATTTTTCTATGGAAATGTCTTATGCGCAGTGTCTTACATTTAAGAACATAAATAGAATTCATACTCACACAAGTTACTAGGTTTAGGCGAATGAGAACATCAATCAAAAGAACCAATTACATGTTTTAAATCTATAAATCAGAAAGCAGTATTAAGTGAAGATATCACTTCACATAGTAAGGCAAACCACAATGCATAGAATCCTTTTTCAAAAAAAAGAGTAATATTTATTTATTTACCTGGAAGAATAATAAAATACATCACAATGTATCCTTACCTAGCTTCAGCAAAAATCCACTCAGAGACAACTTTGTTTCATCTATAACTTCATTCATGAAGTTCCTCTGTACATTATTACAGAAACTACCTAAATATTTAAAAATGCAAATTCCATTTCCAATACTATATAACCATTATGTCATAAGCTTCTTAACTATTAGGCTGTAATTACTCTTATTTATTTATGGTACAATTTAGGTAGCTAAAAATGTCAGAATGTTGCCCAACCACACCTTTTAGACAATGACAGGCTTGTCACATTAAAGGACAAAAGCTTTTTAACTTTAACTATCTCAGTCTTAAGAGTATAGCGTGTATCTGACATAACTTTTCCTCTATTTCTCAGGTATCATTACAAATATTCAGGCATTCTACATCATTGTGTTTTAATAGAGTGAACCATACTACTGCCTTCTAAGCTCTGGGGATGTTTAGCAACACACTAACTCCTGCCTGGACAATCCCATGGACGGAGGAGCCTGGTGGGCTGCAGTCCATGGAGTCACTAAGAGCTGGACATGACTGAGCAACTTCACTCTCACTTTTCGCTTTCACGCATTGGAGAAGGAAATGGCAACCCACTCCAGTGTTCTTGCCTGGAGAATCCCAGGGACGGGGGAGCCTGGTGGGCTGCCGTCTATGGGGTCGCACAGAGTCAGATACGACTGAAGCGACTTAGCAGCAGCAGCAATCCAACTACAGGCCTTAATTTCTCCTCTCAACTTTTAAAATTAGTTTCTTTCTGTCAGGTTCTAGACTTAGCATAATCCATCTCACCAGATTAAGTCTAATACACTAACTTCACAGCAGCCTCACTCGCCTTGGGTCTGAAGTTCGTGGTCGGGCCCACATACTCATGCTGCGCTTTCACAGTGCCCCAAGGGTGGTAGACTTTGAAGCATTCGTTGCAGTAGCTTGCACCGCAGTCCATGCAGCTTTTTGTGGATTCTTGAGGTGGTGGCTTACAAAGGTCACACATAATGGCTGTGGCTGCCCTGGCTGCCTGCCGGTATCTTTCGACAATCGTTTCCAAAGTGAAATTTCGAAACAGACCATTGATCCCCCGCTCTCCAAGATCCACATCATGCTCACAGCCAGGACAAGGAAAAGTGGTTGTCCTAGGGGTCAGTGAATTGCGCTTCCAGCCTGTGTGATTAATAAGTTCTTGTTTAGTTACATCGGTAGGAAAATGAATAGAATGAAAAAAAGGAGTCATGTTTTGCAAAGATATGTATCTACATATATATTCCAAAAACATAATACTCAAAAGTGGCTGCATATGAATCAGTTCGTATACTGAAAATCTTTTTTTTTTTTAATGGTTTGTCCTTGGTATACAAAAGATAAGCCCAAGCTACTAAGTTATCATATCAAAGATGAAAGAAATTATTCTATAGTAAATCCCATATAAATCCCATATTAAATCAGGTATGTGGACAAAGCATACAATACTACACAGGGTCAAGACCTTTTGAAAGTACACAATTATATAAAAATGGTTATTTTTATACAATCATACCCAAAGGAATGTGGCTTGCATTTAAGTGAAAATATCCTTAGCTGATTGACAGAAATTGAGTTTATACACAAAAGGGCAGGAGCCCTTAACCCACGCAGGGTCCATGGACTGACTCCAAGGAGATTCAAATAGTTTAGTAAACTATTTGAAATTGCATGCAAAATTTTGTATCTATGCATCTATACATAGTTTCTGGTTAAACAATCCATAGCACACACACACAAAAAAAGAAATTTAAAAATTTTTAAAAACAATCAAATCCATAGCTCAGATTCTCAGAAAAATACGTGACAACAAAATTGTTAAGAAGCGCCATAAAAGAGGGTATCCCACTGTAGTATTGTTTTATGTAGAAAATTCAGTAGGCAAAATCATTAGTTAATTCAGTGCAATCTATAAAAGAGTGAAAAGCTTATTCATAGACCTAGAATCTATTGAATTTAAGAGGAACCAACCATTTAATATCTTCTTATGACCTGAAAAAAAGAATCATTAAGACTGTTTAATTCAGTAAGCCAAAAGATACAGCAAAAATACTACAAGTAACTTTACAACACACTGAATGACCTTAAACATCACACCTTTCCTCAGTAGTATCCTGATTTTAACAAATCAAGAAACCAAGGCATGACAGTCCTTACCCACAGGTTCGCAGGAGTCTGGGGTGGTCTGTTTAACACAGGGGCATGCCTATCCTGCTTCCTCCTCTCCTGAATAAATCTAGACCAAGCAGGTAGTCTTGGATGCCCACAAAATAACTCCCTAAGTATAAACACAAACTGTTTTGGCTATAGCCTTCTTTCATACTACTATCCAATACCAAAAGTGAGTGGTTAAATTTAGTAAATCACATTTAGAAAATGTCTTTAAACAGCTGTATTATTAATGCCTAGGCAACATTACTATCATCACTGAAGACTGTCTTAAAAGATGTCTGACATATCACTACATAAATCACTACAGGTAAAATTTAGTAATCAGTCCACGGTATGAGACATTTGAAGTGACTTTACAACATGCAAAACAGCATTAGGCCCCCAAAGCTACTTATGCAACAAGCATGCAGCTACATTATTTTAAATTTTAAATATCTTCAAAAATTTAAAGACATTTTTCAACCTTGCATTTAAAAATATACCCAAGAAAGCAGTCACATAAAAATGTGAAAATCCTATGTAAAATATATTCTTATAATAATTCTAAAAACATGCAATAGAGTATGAGATATTTCACACCACAGCAGGCACATAATAAAATAAGCAGCAGAACTATTTTTAAAACACATGCCAATGAAAATTTCATTTAGTGAAAAAACAAGCCAAATAATTCTGGAAGTGATACAGTGCAGTGGTCAAGTTTAAACAAATGGAAATTCATATTTAGTTACATGCTTCCACACATGAACTAGGTGATAAAAATTAAAATGGATAACTAATCTTAACAGTCAATGTTTTTAAAAAATGAATTATTGGTTTTATGAATTGAAGGTTGTGCTCAATTAAGTAATGGGGAAAAAACAAAAGTAAATTATGCCAGTAAAATCATGCTTTAACATGTACACTGGTGACACCCAGATTTTGACCCTCATGTTCAGAAATTTCAAAAACAAGTTTTATCCCTTTTCTGTAAACCTCTTTTGTTTTTACAATAAAAAACAAGGTGTAAGGCAACACACTGAACTTCTTAAAACCAGACAAACCATTAAATCAATCTATCTTGGCTATTTTTCTAAACAGATCTTAAAAGCTCTCAAAATTTTGTTATGAATACTAAAGAACTTTTGTCTGTCTTATCTTCTACCATCGTTTTCATAAAAATAAATAAAATATACTTCAGGGCAATAAAGAAAACAAGACAAAGCTAAAGATATTCTGAGACATAAGCCAGATTGGGAAAAAAAAAAAATCAAGTCAGTAGAACTAAGAAAAAAACATAACAGAATCAATATTTCTCTATAACTCTGCTAATGTAGTAACTATTAGCCAAGTGTGGCTATTTAAATTCTTAAAATTTAATATAAAAAGTCAATTCCTTAGTAGTACCCACATTTAAAACTGTCCAAAGCCATTTTTGGTTACCATCTTGTATGGCACTGGGTCAAGCATTTCTATGATCATACAAACGTCTATGGACAGTACTACCCAAACACATGGTATAATAGGGGGAAGTAATGACGTCTTAGGAAGGTAAAGCAGCAAAATAGGCCAAGCGAGACAATTTTCCAAGTCAAACTCCATTCATGGGGTTAATGATATTTGCTAATTATCTGAACACTGTCATTTCACAGATTCAACAATTTCCCTTTATACCTTTAACTTCAAAGACAGGTTAAACCAGTTAAGCGTAAACCATGACACAATCGTATAAATGAAGACTCCAAAATTATTTCAAACTGGTTTATAGCAAATCCTCAAAAGTCATCTTTCTATCACATTTTCCCATTTAAATGATAAAAATAGCAATAAAGCATTTCAAAATAGAGTATTTCAAAACAAAAAATTCATCACAAATCCCAGACCTATTTCAACTGCGTCATCTTCTGCCATATTCTGGCTGCAAACAGCTTCCCCACGGTTACCACCCAGCCACCAGTAGGTGGTATCTCCTCAGGTGGCATCACACTGGCTCCCTGGTGCTGTGCAAAGGCCGCCACCTAGGCACCACCGCAGTGCAGCCACATTCTGACCATCTGATGCCTATGAGATACATTATCTCTTTGAGTATCAGATTTTCAAACTGCAAAAACTTTTTCTCGACTACCCTCTGAATCAAAAGTGGGTAATGAGCAACTATTTTTTAAGCAAACTGTTCCTACCTCTCCTCCTAATTATTAAGTTTCAACACTTCAAATTCTCAGGGACTCACTAAAGCCTGTAAGAGAATGGATTACATGTGGCCTCTAGAAGTGGCTTAAGATTTTAAATCGAGACATGTAGAAGTAGGTAAGGAAAACAGAAAAGGGTAATATTTCAGGTGTTTATTTTCTCCACCAAAATTTAAGGTATCACCAGCATTTTCCTCCAAAAAAAACTGTAGTCAATTTTACTTTAAAGGTCAACTGGAATAAAAAAAGAAATTAATTTAATGAGTTGGCCCACCTTTCACACAAAAGCAATGTACATTATTTATTCACAAATGAGAAAGATCCGAATGTTAAAACTCAGATCCCAAATAATTTAAAATATTAACAAAAAATACACCATATGCATAAACAAGCAAAGATTTATGGTATTAACTACCAAAATTATCAATAAAGTGAAACAAAGTGAAGTCGCTCAGTCATGTCCAACTCCTTGCAACCCCATGGACGTAGTCTACCAGGCTCCTCTGTCCTTGGGATTTTCTAGGCAAGCGTACTAGAGTGGGTTGCCATTTCCTTCTCCAGGGAATCTTCCCAACCCAGGGATCAAACCCAGGTCTCCCACATCGTAGTCAGATGCTTTACCATCTGAGCCACCAGGGAAATTATCAATACATTTAAGCAAATTAAGGTACTGGCTTATTTAACCTCCTCCAAGGGAGCAATATGGCTGTTAATTTAAGCTTTGCTCCATTAAGTAAATGTAAAGCATTTTAAGGTAACATTTAAAAAAACAGTAACAAGGGATGTCTTTTTCTTTAAAAATATCCCATCATTGATACATATACATGTATGTGCATGTACATGTGTATGCATATACACATATACATGTACATGTGTGTGCACATACGACAAAATCCAAGCACTAATAATCAGAACTCCTTTTAAAAACATCAGAACTTGCTTGAAAATTTAGTCCTGTTGACCTTTAAGTCATGTCAGCCCAATTTGTTCACTTTCTACATGATTTTGAAGACTTGACCACTGATGATGATTTTTTTTTAATTTATCTCTATAAAGTAATTTAATTTAAATCCAACACTATACTGCCTGCGGCCACACAAGCAATAAAGCATTTTCTACCTCTCCACCCCAAAGATCTCCGTTGTGATGCTGTGAACAATGAACAGAAAGCTGGATTTAGAATTTAATTTCAAAGAGAAGATTCACAACATGTTAACAAAAGATAAAGCAGTAACTGTGTCTTACCCATAACACAATTATTGAATTGACAGTAAAAAATGTGTTCCTCCTGGTACACATGGTATTGATATAATTCCACCAATGTAAAGCATTCATCGAGGTTATTTTATCACAGTTCAGAATTAAACACTGTTGGTGCAGCAATTAAGAGCCTATACTTCATCCTGTGGATCTGTGTTTTTAAACAATCACACATTTGTGTTTTCAAACAATTACTTATGGTAACTGTTGAAAATACAAAGTCAAAATAAAGTATCTTTGCTTGTTTTAAGTGACCGAAATCAGCACAGTAAATAAATATTACTAACACTGATTGTATCTTAATGACAACAGACAAATGGGACATAACAAAATGGGAGAAAAATCTTGTGTGTATATATATATATACACACATATATGACCAAAAACCTACAGTTATACAGCTCTTTTAGATTTTACAACTTAATATGCTAATGTTATATACACAAATCTTGCTCTCTTTTCAAGGCATCCTTTTATTTTAAAATGTGTCAAATGAAACATGCAATGCAGTATGAAAGAAATACATGTGAAAGTGTAAGCCACACATCATTTTACATTTTCCAATGTGTGAGCACTCAGTCATGTCCGACTCTCTGCGACCCCACGGATTGTACCCCGCCAGGCTCCTCTGTCCATGGGATTTTCCAGGCAAGGATACTGGAGTGAGATGCCATTTCCTCCTCCATTTTCCAATAGCCACATTAAAAAGTAAAAATAAACAAGTGAAGCTAATTTTAGAAATACATATTTAGTAATTCAATAAATTCAAAAACTATCATCTCAAAATGTAATCAATATAAAATTACTAGAGATATTTATGTTGATTTTTTCCAAGAGTTCCAAGTGTATCCCTCCATTCAGACTACTGTGTTTCATGTGCTCAGTAGCTGTATGTGGCTAGTGTACTGGACGATCTGGAACGTCTGCTGCGAAGATACCTAGAGCACCACTCCTCTTTCATGAGACAGTCATCATATTCCGGAGTCACACCCTTTTCCCAGCTAAACATTCTTATTTCCTTTAACCGTTCTCCACAGAGCAGCTTTCTAACTTGTGCCCTTGTCAGGACACAGTTCAGCTTAAACGGGCTCTTCCTAAAGAAGAGGAAAGAGCATCTAGCAAATCTATTTTTGATTTCTTGCCCTGGAAAAAAAATGCCATTATCAGTGAGGATGAGCCATTATGGCACGCTCTATACAGATCTCATGGTTTGCCACAGAGGTTTGCCACTCAACATCCATGCGACAAATACCTGCTGAATGGCCGCCACTGCTGAGCTAGGTAAGTTCCCGGAAACAGAGACAGGTAACTACTTTTCATTCATATTTTACATTGATTCTATAAAAGCTAGCCAAGTCTTAACATTAAAAGCCTAAATATAATAAAGAATTTCATGAAATACACAGGTGAGTTCAATCTAAAGATCAATAAAAATACTAGTATTTAACTAGAATCTCATTTAATGGACTGTGCTGAACATTAATATACAAAAAGTGGATCTTGTTCGTCAGTCAAGCCAGGGTCCCTAATTATTCTCTAAGAATCTACTAATAGATGAACTTTTATCTGGCAGAATGGTTTCAAGCTATCACCATCTTTCCTACCCTCCTCAGTACACCAGTATCCTCTCAGGAGGAAAACATGAAAGTGATGACTTCACAAAGAGCAAAACCCTCTCCACCCTCATGCACCCTGCACCTCCCAGTTACCCAATGCTCCCTTTTATGTATACACATACAACTTGTATGTGCGGAAAATACCCTCCAAGCACCTAGTGATTACCATTTAAAGAAAAATTCATGGATTTAAAATACCACAGTACCACTCTTAGAACAAATCTCCTCTTATCCACTCTCTAATGGAACACAGACACAAATACTGCCCAAGGAGATTCCGTATCACAGCACAAACAAAAGTGATGGCATTCTCTAACACGCAAATGAGAAAAGGATCCTTTTCTGATTTTAAAAAAAAGTGTTTTGTTTGTTTGGTTGATTTTTTTTTACAGTATTAAAAAGTTACTCCTAAACAAAAGAGAGAAATAGAGTGGACAAAGGATGAAACTGGAAATTTCAAAGCCCAAACTGGGCAGAGCTGAAGCCCTGAGATCTGGCGTTCATGGCCACTAGAGGGCGCTCCTGAACAGGAAGGAAGTGCTGGACGTAAGGCTGTGACACTTCCATCCAAACCTTTGCCTCCCCTTGATTCTCACTGCTCACTCTGGCCCTTAATCTTCCAGTGGCCTTGCTCCCAGTGATTTCAAATTCATTTTGATCTACATTAATCCTGCAATAGATGTTCAGAAGGAAAAAAACACCATCCCAGTAGTATTGGATAAGACTTGAGAGGCCCTTGGACTGCAAGGAGATCAAACCAGTCCATCCTAAAGAAAATCAGTCCTGAATATTCACTGGAAGGACTGATACTGAAACTGAAACTCCAATATTTCAGCCACCTGATGCGAAGAACTGACCCCTTGGAAAAGATCCTGATCCTGGGAAAAACTGAAGGTGGAAGGAGAAGGGGATGACGGAGGATGAGATGGTTGGATGGCATCACCGACTCAGTGGACGTGAGTTTGAGTGAACTTCCGGGGTTGGTGATGGACAGGATAGCCTGGCATGCGGCAGTCCATGGGGTCGCAGAGTCAGAAACGACTGAGCAACTAAACTGAACTTAGATCTACTTCTATAAACTACTACAGAATTCCACTGTTTAGCTGATGTTCAAAATCGTTATTTTAAAATCTGGATCAAAAAAATGGCTGAAGAATAAAATGTATTAGAATGATACCAAGTAACATTACTCTCAAAGGCTTCTGGGACTAGGCATTAGTAGTCTCATCCTTTAACTTTGCGTATGTATTTACCTATTACCAAACATAGAAGAGTCCCTAGTAAGTACTTCAGTGGACCATTATTTCAACCCTCCAGTGGACCATTATTTCAACCCTCCTATAAAGGACATCACAGAGTTACAGAACATACCCTAAAATACAGACACAGTTAACAATGGGTTTAACACAAAGCTGGTGTTCAGCATCCAATATCTACTTTAAATGAATATCAAAAGACAATTAAAAGTTCATTCTGACATTTTAAAAGTTCATTTTAAGAGAGACAGAGATTCTTTTATAAGTACAGTTTTAATTTATTCATCTGGAAAGATTAAACCCCAAAATGATGAAATTTCCCTTCTACAATTATCTCTGAACATATAAACAAGCTCCATCACCCGGTTCTGCCACGTACCTGGTCTGCTAATTCTGTCAATTTTATCCATGCTAGGGGAAGGAAGCCGAAATCGAGGACTGCTCTGATTGGAGTTGTCGGACCCCACATCATTGAATGAATCATCAAGCATCAGTAAGAGCTCCTTCACACATTTATGACAGATACTATGCTGACAAGGGAGAATCAGCGGGTGGGTGAACAGCTCCTTGCATGCCGGGCAAATGAGCTCTCTTTCGATATTCTTAATGGTCACCTTCATGAGAAGCAGAAATCAGAATAAAAGGCTTTTAGTGTGTAAATACGTTAACTTGCTTATACCCCGTGTATAAATACATATATAATTACAACTGAAAAGAATTAAAGATTTTTTAAATCTGAAGTTTCTTTTGGGCTATGAAAGTCTACACCATTATTTATCCACCCTCATCATCATCGCATGGCCTAGAAGTGAACGGACATGAGATGGTAAATATATATATATATTTGAAATATGAGAAAAATTAGCATAAAACATTTGGCGTCCATGATATTTCACCTTCAGTGAAATTCTGAAAGATTACTTTAATAAAAATTAAGAATATAGCACCAAAAAAAAAAAAAAAGAAGAAGACAGCACTGGATTATTCCTATTTAGCACATTAGCTCTGTAACTGACAAGTAACAGGAGCTGGTAAAAACTGGACTAGCCATTATGTTCCTGGACCCTATTTGAAATCTACTTACAAGCTGAATTATCAGCAATTTTCTACATTAAATCTGGCCATTCTCCACAAGCAGAAACTGTAATGTATGTAAAATACTTGAGGTTCTCAGGCTGAATGCCAAAGCGGCTATCTTGAAAGCACTTCATGAATGCTAAAAGGGTAGGGAGGATCACAGAGAACCACTCTACGTGCTCTCAGTGGTGCAAGCTTGCAATATTTTCAGTGAGAAACACTTAGGGCTCATCACAACTATAGAGGTCTAATGACCTCATACCAGCTTTCCCATCCTTTGCCTGGGCAGTTTTCCCGCCAAGTATCCCAAGCTTCAGGTGCTATGAATCTGTATTTAGCATCCTTGCAATTATAATAATGGTACAACGTTAGTCAACCATTTCAACTACTGGAAACACACAGAAAATTAAAATGGAATCAATTCACTTCTTTTAGTTAAATAAAAATGTATGCAAGTCTATTCCCCTTAAAATGACACCAAGGGAGTTAATAATCCCTGACGACAGTACTTCAGCCAACGGGCTTTATCCGTGGGTCGTGCAATGCAGCGGTTCTTGCTGCATCACTCAATAAATTATTTAGTAAAAGCCCGCATCACGTCACAGTTTTAGAAAATCTGGAAGATATCCACACTTCACAATTCACATCAAAGAAAACAGAATCTTCACATCCTATCTCATTTCTTAAAGAATTTGACATCTAATGTAAAGGGAAATATTGTCTTCAAAATCCAAAACAGATTCTCATGCCCCTTTTTATGGGAGGTTTACCTCTCACTGGAAGATCTAAAATTATTTCCACTTTTCTTGTACACAGAGCAGTGTATTAGCTTTCTAATCACGATGGATATAAAGCAATTCTTACGCCAAAGAAAAACGAGTGTTCATTTTACATACATTGAAGGAAGCAATCTGATTACGAGAAACGTGTGATGGCTCCCCCAATTAAGCCATTCCCAAATAAATGAGATTCGACGGAAAACCAACAAGTTGAGAAGAACTGCACTGCACACCCGACTCCCTGAAACAAAAGCACTTGAACCCCGACAGCTGCCGGAGCAAGCCCGCCCCGCGCGGACAGGCAAAGCCGGGGAAGAGCCCGCGCTCGCGGCGACCGCAGGCTGGGCTCGCGGGGATCCGAGGAGGGCTAGAGCGCCAGCCCCGCCGCGCTCCGGGACAAAGGGCGGCGGCGCCGGCGCCCGGGGCCGCGGCTGGCTCCCGACTCCTGAAGACGAATCCGGCAGTCTGAAGGCCACTGGAGAGCCCCGCCCCAACTCCCCGAGGCTCTCAGGTGGGCCGCCGCCGCGCCGCGGGGCGCCCCCTTCCGGGCCCGGGGGACCGCGAATCCGACCCTCCCCTCCTAGGGGCAGACAGGGGGCGCCCGGGGTCGCGGAACCGGCCCGGGGCGCGGAAGGCGAGGAGGAAGCGGGGCCACCGCACGCCCGCCCCGGCTCCTCGGGAAGAGAGGCTCGCTCCCGGCTCAGGGCAGCGGGGACCGCGCGCGCGGGACCCCGGCGCGCCGCCCTAGGGCTGAGGCGGCCGCCCGCGCCCCTACCCACCAGCGAGTCTGAGCCGTCCCCCTCCATGGCAGCCTCCCGCCAGGTGTCATCAACGGCAGGGCCCCAGCAGGCAGACGTGCGGCCCCGGGGAGGCTCTGGCGGGCGGGTCCCTGCGGCGGCCGCCGAGCCTCGGTTCGGAGCCGGAGGGCAAGCTGGTCAGCCGGCCCGGCCCCGGCCAGCGGACCGACGCGGGCAGGAGGAGGCCAGGGCGGACTACAGCACAGGCGCCGAGAGCCGAGCTCTGCTCCTGCGACGGCCCCGGGAATCGCGGCCCGCGACCGGCTGCGGCGGCGGCTCCTGCGGACTGCGGCGGGGCGGGCGGCCGCGCGGAGACCCAGGCGCGGGCCGCGGAGGGCGGGGCGGGGCGGGGCGGCGGCGTCGCCCGGGCGACAGCGCCCACCGCACAAAGGGGGCGGGGAAGCCCGCGGTCGCGCGGCGGGCGGGTGTGGCCCGCGCCGGGGTCCCCGCGCTTCTCGCCGCTTCGGCCTGCTCCCTGCCGCCCCGCGCGCCCGCCGGAGCTGCGGCCGAAGCACCCTGATGGGGTCGGGAGCCCCGGAGGGGCGGAAGCGAAGGCGGGGAAGGGGCGGCGGAGGGCCGAGCCGGGGCGGGGCCGGGGTGGAGCTGTCTCGCGGCGCCGCAGCCGCCTGCATCCCGGGCTGCTTCTCCGCACCATCCCTCGCCTCTGCCTCCGGACGTCCGGCCCTTCGGTAAAGCGCGCCTCGGGCATCACAGACAAGCACCACTTCCTGACTCTAGACGGGGCGGCGGGGCGAGGCCGAGCCCAGGCCTCCCTTCCCCGAGTTGTCGCACCGGAGCCGCGCGCGGCGGAGGCGACCAGGGAAAGAGCCGGCTCACACCGCCCCTACCCGGGCCGGGGTTTCCCCGAGCGGGTCCCTGCCCCCGCCCCGCACCCCCTCCTCTCCGGGCCGATGCGCGGGGCGAGCTGCACGTTCCCTAACTGCTCGCCAGGCACTCAAGCTATGCTTCTGCTTTTACACACCAGGGCGCGGCGCCGTCACGCACGGTACTTTCTTGCCAAGTGGCGCTTGGACACGCCGCAGGGTAGGGGTCCCTCTCCCTGGGTACTGGCCAGGAATTAGAGGCGGCAGCCTTCCTACCCGACCTAGGGTGTGCGTCCCGTCCACGCCGCCGCTGCTCTGCGGGTCCCTGCCACCCAGCATGGAGGGTGCGGGGAAATGGGGACAGGTGGTCCTGAACTGCTCCCGCACCCACGCACCCGCTGGTGGGCTCGCCCAGCCAGTGGTCGGACCCAGCTTCTCCAGCTCGAAGACTAGCTGCGCAGAATTCACCTGCTGAAGTCCAAGCGTGTTTCCTCCAGATTTCAAGACAAATCGAAAACAAATGAACCGGGGGCTGTTGAAAGCCGTCTTGTTAGATCACGCCTCTGCCCTTCCAGCGGGCTAAATAATTCCATTCTCTTCTGCATAGACGGAGAAAAGAGGCGCTCTAAACAAAAACAGCTGGGCGAGGGAACCGCAGAGCTGTAGCGCGGAATCCTGATTAGGTTTTGACGCGCTTCCCACTTTTATTTCCTACTTGGGACAAGCCTCTCGCTGTGACCAGTTCCACCGTCTTCCCACAGCACTGTCAGCAGAGGTAGCCTCTTCTCCAGCCGACAATAAAATGACAGTGAGGCAGGGTACAATTGAGAACAGCAACGGACCATAGCAATGGTCTTTAATGGAATGCCCTGTTTACAGATTAGGTGCAGGGAGGATGAACCTCGCCTTCGAGTAATGCCTGGTTGCGTGGCTTTACGGGCTGGAGTTGAGGCTTCTTCCTCCCACGGGGTCTGAATCGTCCTGATCCCGGGGAACTGAGGAAAATAAATGCCTGCCTAACAGTAACCTGTATGATGTCCGACACCATGTTCTCGTATAGATTTTAAAAGGCTCAATCACTAATAAGCATCATAAATCAGTTTGTTTTTAATTATGGTCTTTGGGTTCAATAATTACTCTGTCTCTAATGTTACACCACCCTACTTGAATAGTGCGTTAGTCCAAAACGATCAGTTAAAGTACAGAGTAAAAGAGATTAGAAGGTTTCGTTAACATGAATTAAAGAAAAAAACTGTAGAGACAAGATTTGGCTGAAAATAAACTTGAAAGTCCTTCCATTATGCAAATCAAATGCCAGCGAGTTGCTATTTTCCATCTTATTCTCAAGGTTCAAAAGTTACCTCAATACACTTCGTTGAGAATGGGGAAACAGGCACCTTCAAACTTTTTGTAATAGTGCAGATTGGTTTGGCTTATTTGAAGGGAAATTTTGCAAATCCTATCAAAAATTTCAGTGCTGCTACTTTTAAGCAATTCCACTTCTAATAATTTTCCCACTGAAAAAGTTGCGTGTGTGCACAAAAATGTGTACAAAGATCTCTGAGGGACTTCATTTGTAGAAATTAAATATCTACCATTCATAATGTACATTCACACCATGGAATACTAGTTAGCAGTTAAAATGAATGCACTGATGAGAAAGGACTTCTAAAATAGTGTCAAAACAACAACAACCAAAAAAAGACAAGCAGGCATATTGTTAAGTCCACAAATAAGCGAATAAAAATGTCTGCAATAGAGCACAAGAAATGCTAACAGTGTTGTGAAGAAGTAAGGGGATGAAGCAGGTGTGGAAGACACTTTCCGTCCACAGTGTATTGTTTGCACTTTATAATTTGTGCCTGTTTTATAGAAACTTTTAATGTAATTTAACCCATAACTGTTTTTATACTTATGTAAACTCATCTATATACTTTTAAAAGCAAAGCAGTGGAGGGTAAATATTGGTAAGAAGACAGCACATTTGAAAACCACCAACCTAAACTCCCACTCTCCCACCTACCTAGTCATTTCTCTTCCCATGGCTGCCATGCTTGGGGTCATCTTATCACTTTCTCCCAATATCCATCCATCTCAGCCTCCCAGTTATCAGAGAGAACCAAGATCTTTCTCAGTTGCTCAACTGAAAATCCTATGGGTTTGGGGATTTTAAAAATCCTTCTCCTTTCCCCATACCTCTCTCTGACAACCTTCAAATGCTCTTGCAGAAACATGAGTCCAGTATTGTATGCAGGGCCTAGAACTACCATGCTGCTTCTTAGTAGGTACTGGGAAGCTTTTGAAGATGTTTAAGTAGGAATGACACAAAAGATGTGTTTTGTTTTGTTTTATAAATCATTATTCTCCCAATTTGTCCTGCATATACTATCCCTTGGTGCCTCCTCCCCCTCAGTTTGGAGTATCCTAGTACCTTCTTTTCCAAGTTTCTTTTAAAACATGGGTCAAAATTCAACACAAAGAAGCCTATTCCACATCTGTCACCCACTCAGTCCCTTGACCTTTATACTCTTGCCTACATTATGATATCTTATGCTTGTTGGCATTGTGTAATTGCTCTTCTATCATAGGGCCATGAGCTGTTTCGAATCTATCTGTTTCATGAAGTCCAAAAGGACAATTTCTCCTTCACCTGCTAACAACCACCACTCCCGAAACACACACACTCACACACACACATATTATTCAGGTCTGGTAAAACAGAGGCCTCCAAAATGTTCATGAGCTCACACTTAAAATATAAGCGTGATACCCTTTAGGCTATACAGTATTCATTAAATTAACCAGCTCTCTTTCCACACTGATCCCTAATACCCAACAAGAGACTCAGTTCCAGGCTGAGACAGGTCCTAATGGCTATAGTGCATATCTCAGTCAGTCCCATGAGGCACCACTGGCTCTTCATCTGTTCAGTCTGAGGTCAAACAGCCAGAGTACCATTCTGTAAGTATATCCTGAGCAAGAATGAGCAACCAGGTGACATGGCCAGCATGCTCCTAAACCTTGCCCCCTGTCTGGAAATGATCTGGGTTTTCAGTTAAGAGAGCACTGGACTCAGGTGGTGAGGAAGGTGGAAATGAAGTTAGCCACAGGACATCCCAGTAGATTGGCACATGCACGGTCTGTGCTGCTGGGCACCAGGAAGTTACAGGTAAAGTGACAATAAATGACACTTACCAGTTATTGACCTAAGTCTCTGGCAGGCCAAGCTCACCTGCCATAAAAAGTTTCTATGGGAACAACCTCAGAGGAGAGGAGTCCAGCCAGCCAGGAAGTTCAGATTTCCCTTGGTGGGCCAACTCCTGCGCATCTTTCAAGCTGCAGGTCTAGTCTCCATCCTCATGAGTCTAGTTCTCACTCATCAGGTCCCCTTACTCTGAGCTGCTGGGGCACTCCCCTTACTGCTCAGTTTAACACAGTTACATGCTCTTATTCCATACCCATGTCTGATGTTTTATAAACTTTATCTCCCCATCCATTTCAAGCTTTTTTTTGTTTGAAAGAAAATCCAGGAGGCATTCATTGGCTAACTGGTAGCACCAGACCAACAATTTCAGAGTTGGTAGGAGGTACGCAGCGCTGCCCTGGTAGACAAGTTCCCATTAATGACAGGAGCGTATTGGCTATGTAACTGGTAGATAACGGAGTCCTTTAGCCAACTTATGGTGAACATCGTTAATACTTAGAGGCTGTTAGCAGGTCCCTATAACTGCATCTCACTATTCCTATACTTAGGGTTTCCAGTTTTAGCAAATAAAAACATAGGACACCCTGATAAATCTGAATTTCACATACATAATGAACTTTTTTTAGTATATCTTAAATATTGAATGGGATATACTTAGATTAAAAAAATTGGTGGTTTACCTGAAATTCAAATTTAACTCTACATCTGGCATTTTATCTGGCACCTCTACCTTCCATTGTTAATGATCATAATTTGCATATAAGATGTCTCAAGACCAAAATCTATTGTCAAAGTAAGTAGATGTAATAGCTTTACTTATTGAAGGCCTGCTAGGTGCTAATAACAGCGTTAGGAACTTTGCACAAAATATTCATTTAATCCTTAACCCTGTGAAATACGTATGCTTCCCTTCAGAGGGGACATGTAACAATGACAACTGCTCTCCAGCTTTATCCAGAGATTAAGTCAAGGACTCATGCCTACATACCAAGAGCTAAGATTCAAACCTGAGACTCCCTCTAGCCTCCCTACTTTAGCACAGCCCACAGGTAAGCAACTAACATGTAACTTACAATTTCATAGAAAATGTGATTAAACATTATTTGACAAAGTCATTTCACAGAAACTTTTTCCCTCCCAAATTATCTTTGAGCAATATAGTAAAAACGTCAGAGGAAAATTCTAATATTTACAAAATTAGCTGTTTTCAAGTGATACTGCTAACACCTAAATCTTCTCTTTGCATTTCCTCCTCCCCACAAACACACACTTTACCCAATCCCAAGATATAAAAAAATATTTTAAAGAACACTTTGCAGTGGATACAACCTTAGTATTATCACCCAGTTTAGATTCAGTTGTGTAAGCAACTGTCTATTGAGTCTTCAGAAACAGATCATTTGGTGGTATTTTTGTTTTAGTCCCAGGAGATGTTTAAGACTTCACATTAGTCTAGATTTGAGGGTTTTCTAAACGTATTTCTTTCAGTGTCTAAGCATCTTGTTTGAAAGCAAATGTTGTGTTTATAAAAGTTCTTCAATTCTTTGTGCAACAAAGATATTCAAAGTTAAAAGTAATAATTCACCAAGTAATGGATTCATCACTGTTTCTCTATTAAAATTAAATGTAAGTTTTCCAAAGCCTCTTTATTTTGCTCAAACTATCATACTCTTTGGATGTGCCCTAACAGTAACTATTGAACTGTAGGAAATAAGTGCTTCTGGCTATGAATATATAAATATAAATATGTTTAAACTCTAAATAAAGACGTGTACTAAATATAAATTCTTCCAGGTTTCCTGTCATCAAGTTTTCATTATATGATTCTAGAAAAGTATGCAATGGTGTGGAAAAAGTAAATGTGTGAAGATGATAGCAAATTAATAAGGTACATCTTTCTAGAGATCAAAACAGTTTGAAAACACTGCATTGTGTAATGCTAGATTTTGATCACAGATTTGGAAAGCTCTCTTTTAGTCCAAAGAGATGAGTCATAGAAGAAAAACAAAACCACAGATTTGGAGAAAATATTTGCAAATGATCTGACCAACAAGGGATTAGTCTCCAAAATTTACAAATAGCTCAGGACACTCAACAGCATCAAAACAAACAAGCCACTCAACACATGGGCAGAAGACCAGACAGACATCTCTCCAAAGAAGACACACATTGCTAATTATTAGAGAAGTGCAAATCAAAACTACAATGAGATATCACTTCATATCAACCAGAATGGTGGTTATAAAAAAATCCACAAAAATAAGATGGGAGAGGATGTGGAGAGAAGGGAACTCATTTACACTGTTGGTGGGAATGTAAATTGGCACAGCCACAATGGAAAACTGTATGGAGGTTCCTTAAAAACTAAAAATCGACTACCATATGACCCACTCCTGGGCATATATCCAGAGAAAAACATGATCTGAAAGGATACCTGCACCCCAGTGTTCATCGCAGCACTGCTTACAAGAGCCAGGACATGGAAGCAGCCTGAATGTTCACAGGCTGACAGAGGAATGGACAAGAAAGGTGTGGTACATGTGTCAATGGAATATCACCCAGTCGTTAAAAAGAAAAAAATAATGCCATTTGCAGCAACATGAATGGACCTAGAGACTGTCACACTGAGTGAAGTAAATCAGAGAAGGAGAAATATCGTGTAACATCCCTTATTTGTGGAATCTAAAAGATACGATGCAAATGAACTTACAAAACAGAAAGAGACTCACAGACTCAGAGAAGGAACTTGTGGCTTCTGGGTGAGGCAGGCCAGCGGGCTGTACAGGGGAAGGATGGGGGGAGGGATAGTTAAGGAGTTTGGGATGGACATCTACACATTGCTGCTGCTGCTGCTGCTGCTAAGTTACTTCAGTCGTGTCCGACTCTGTGCGACCCCATAGATGGCAGCCCACCAGGCTCCTCTGTCCCTGGGATTCTCCAGGCAAGAGCACTGGAGTGGGTTGCCATTTCCTTCTCCAATGCATGAAAGCGAAAGGTGAAAGTGAAGTCGCTCAGTCGTGTCCGATTCTTAGCAACCCCATGGACTGCAGCCCACCAGGCTCCTCCATCCGTGGGATTTCCCAGGCAACAGTACTGGAGTCGGGTGCCACTGCCTTCTCCGCATCTACACACTACTATATTTCAAATGGATAACCAACAAAGTCCTACTGAACAGCACATGGAACTCTGCTCAGTGTTATGTGGCAGCCTGGAAGGGAAGGGAGTCGGGGAGAGCAGATCATGTGCATGTGTGACTGTTACACAACACTGTTACTCGGCTAGGCCCCAACACAAAATAGGAAGTTTTTAGGGGAAAAAAAAAGCAAACTTCAGAAAGTGGCTTCCAGAAATGGTACAAATTTCTGCGATAGTGAAATATAAGGAGTCCATTTACATTGATTTTTAAACCTCTTGAGAATAATCATAGGTATCTCCCATACTCATAGAGTATTGTTGGGTGAACGGAAAGACCACAATGGTAGAGATCACTATGTACTTTAAATATTAAAGTAATCGTCACAGTAGAGTCAGTAAGCTGATCAAGCTCATCATGTGGGTTTTATGTTACCCTGAGATGAAAGGCTCACCTCCCACATTCAGAGAACACAACAGCAGCCTCATTTAATTTGAAGTAGACACAAAGCAAACTGCTGCCCCTGGGAAACGCAGTGGATTGGAGGTGGGAGTGAAGTTCCACCTTTGACTTTGTAAAGTTTTCGGCAAAGTTTGAATATTTTGCAATGACCATATATTAAATGTTTTAAAATTTTAAAGTCATCAGAGAAAAGTGAAAGACACTATGATGATGGTCAACCCACTGGTCCCAACTTTGAAGGAAGGGAAGGAAAGGGGAGGGGGCAGGAAGACAAGAGCCTCAACTCTTTCGTTGTAAACTTCACAAACCTGGTGTGATTAGATCCATTTCATATTATTCTTTACATTACCAACTTGAGCTACAAGGTGGAACCTAACTTCTCAGAGGAAAAGAAAGCAAGTCAAACCTCAAAGGTCTGTTAGTCCATGGCAAATGCTCAGTAAGCTATTCAGTGTTCAAATCCTGTATAATCACATATATGAGGAGGGTTTAAGCAGAACTGGGAGGAACAGAGTTATAAGGAAAGCGGGCAGAGAAGAAGCTTGAGTTGTAATGGTTGAGGCTACTCCTGACCCCTCACTGCACCAGATAAAAGGGAGAGACCCTACTGTGAGAGCCCACTTTCCCACCGCAGAGATTTCACAGGCACACCTGCCCCTCTGACTCTGGAAGCCAGCTTAGCTCACGCTTCCACAGCAGCTGCAGGCCCATTACTGAAGAGGGTCCACCTAGTGGAGAGTGAGGCAGAGAAATTCAGTGGATAAAGCCAGAAGGTTCTGAGTTGTGATTTTTCACTACAGTGAGCATACTGTGAAACAGTGCTAATTGCAAGAGGTTTGTTTTCTTCACCGGACTTTATTATAAGACGTTTTAAGAGTTCAATAATGATTGCCCATTTAGTGTTCATGAGAAGTTCACCCGCCTGCTTCATAGTCACCTGGGATGTCAACTTGCAGATCCCTGGATCCTACCTCAAAACTATTCTCTCCTAATGTCAAGTGTTGCCTGCTTACTGAGGGACAGTATTAGCCAAGAAATACAATTCCAGCTAACTCTGAAGAATACCTGAGCACCAGGGGCCTAAACTGACCTCTCAGGCATTCTGCTCCTGATCCCATCTAGGGTGGGCCATTGATTTTGTAACCGACAAAAGGCATCTTCCTCCCCCGTTTGGTTCCTGGGCAGCCAAGGTCCTGCTGTGTGCTTTAGACAGGCCAGGCTCGCCCTCTGGAAGCCAGCCTCGTCGCTTAGCACTTCCTTCTGAACTTCTCTCCTCAGGGTCAATCCCCCAGACGGTGGAGAGAGTTGCGGTAGCACTCCAGACCGGGGGTGGGGAGGAGAGGTGCTCCTGGCCAAGGGGAAGCTCTTTGGGGCGACAGAGAGCTTGGAGATGCTGGCCAGAATGTCCCTACGCGTGTGCTGGAGGCCCCTCGAAGTGTAGGGTGGAGCCTCGGGACACGAAAGAAAGTCGAACCGGTGTCCTCCGTTTCTGCTTCTGGTCCGGGGGTGTAAATGGCAGGGACGGCCTGAAACACTGACTCTACTAAAGAAAAATGTATAAGCATTCTGTTTTGGGTGAGTGTATTCCCTGTTTGCACAACAAGAGAAGGAATTCAGGAGGCCCACAGTTAGCCCGGGATCCTTTGGTCGGGGAGTGGGGGTGGGGTGGGGGAGACGTTAACCTGCTCCCCAGCCGAGGGACTGTCTGGCCTGAAGCATCCGAGTTGCTGGGGTTGGTGAGATATGAGACTCATGTTCCAGGGGCTCACAGCACAGCTGCAGATCATCCTTCTTTTCAGGATGACCTTGCGCAGGGCATCCTTTTCTCATCTGTGCCATAACCTTTTCTCGAAACTCCAGCTGCAGAAGACCGTTTCTCGCTTTCTAGGCACAGATGAATCCCGGCGGACCGCCGGACTTTCACATTTCCCAGTTCTTCCCGGCTGTAAACCACATAGGAGCCTCTCCAGGCACTTTCTCAGATGTAGCTCGGAAAGCAGACTCCGGCAAGGCTTTCCGCTTCAGCGAGGCGCCACTCCGCCCGGCCGAGGTCGGGGTCAACAGGCGCCACCGACTGCGCCAGCCCGGGTTTCCAAAGGACTCCGAAAGGAACAGGTGCCTTGCTGAAACCCGGCGCCTTCGCACCTCCCTCTCCCCTCCAAAGGAAGGATGCCTGAAATGTTCCGGGCCTGGGACAACGGCCGAGGACCTGAAAACACCAGGGCTGGGCGAACCGGGGTTCTGCCCCTACTTATCCGCCACTAAGGTCGGACTGCGTGAACCCGATCCCACCCTCATAGCCTATCCACCGTCTGGTCCAGCCTTCCCTCCGCGCTCTGCGCCTGGACAGACCAGGCAACCACACGAAGTCAACCAAGCTTAGGAGCCCCGGGCGCGTCGAGGAGCGCCCCCTGGCCAACGCCCGGCCCTCCTCCCCATCTTCGCAGGCTCAGCCCTTGCCCCTCTCGGTCCCCAGAGCCCCCGCCGTCACCCTGCTGGCCAAGTCCTTTTGGCTCTTTTCAGAGATGCCGCGCTATTAATGTGGGTGGAGAGGGTGGGAGGTCAGATGTCTGCTTTGCTTTCAGCAGCGGCTGGGCGTCCTGGCTAACACGGACCTGGGACTCCAGTCCCGCCCCTCCCCGGGGGCTGCCAGGGCCCGGGACACCAGCAGCCACAGGCCAAGTAGCGCCCGGAGCCGGGGGCGGGGGTGGTGTGGGGGGCGGAACCCAGGCCGCAGCTCCGCGCGCCCCGGCACTTACCTTGCCTCTGGCTAATAATTCCATGATGTAGCCAAATTCACTAATCTCCCCGACTCAGACATGGTTAAGATCCTTCGCAAACTCTGGAGGAAGGAGGCAGGTGCACCGAATTTGTCCTTTTTCTCTCTTTTCTCTGTTTTTAGCCTGAGTTTTGCCAAGCGCCCCGCCAGGATGCTGTTAACGAGGAAAAATGAGAAAGCGAGGGGGAAAGCAAAATGCGGAGTTGGGTGGGAGGAAGGCCATGGAAGGCTCCTGAGCAGCCACGACTGTTAGCTCAGGACAGGGAGATGTAACGGAACAAACGAGGGCGGCGGCGGCGACCGTGAAATGCACACCAGGCGGAGCCCGGCTCGGAGGCCCCGCCTCCTCGGGGGTCGCGGCCCGCGCCTCCCGCCAGGGGGTCAGGAGGCCGCGGAGACAAACACCGACACAAAAGCGTGTCTGCCCCCGGCGCTGCGCAGACCCGGCCCCGACACCCACTGGCTGGTTAAAGCTGTCCTTTATCTGATGCCTGAGACGGTGGCCGTCCGGAGCTCTTCCTGCAAGGCCCGGGAAAAATACCCATCCCACTGTCTGGAGGTGTGAGGGCAGAGAGAATGCACGCAGAGCAGGCACAACAAAGGATCTGGCTGACAGCGCCGGAAAAAAAAGAAGTGAGGGCCCAGGAAACGGCAACGCCGCATCTCAAGTCAGCCTTCCTGAAATCCGATAGGTAACAAAGACCAAGCCAGCACTCCTGAGATGAGAACAAACACCAGGGATTGTATTTTAAACACACAAAGTGTGTAAGGTTGATTATATCTCTATATCCTCTCGATACTCAACTTTCCTTTAATTTAAAAAAAAAAAAAAAAGACGATTCTGGCCATCAAGGTGTGCTTCCTGGATAAACATTCTCACCCTTTCGCTACTACTAACTCACTTTCCAATTATTTTCATTTCATGGAGTTAAACATTAAGTGCTGTGCTTCTGACATTTTATACTTCTCTTTTAAAATAGCAGCTCCCCTAGCAGGCTGCAGCTAAAACTGGCCTCTTAAGCTTCTCTCTACTTCACTCAAACCTGACAATCTTTGCTTCTCTTGAGAAGAAAACTTGGCTGAACAAAGTCAGGTCTATTCTTTTCCTGCACTATGTGCAGTTATCTTTCTTGAAAAGGAGAAAAGTGATAAGGACATGAACTTTTCTCTTTAAAAAAAAAAAAAAACTTTCTTCTCTGACCCAGAAATTCAAAAGTATATAATGATTTCTCTTTTCCCTACATAGTTCTCCATAAAGCTCTAACAACGCTGCCCCTTTCTTCCACCAGAACGTTGCTCCTTCTTCAGTGAGTTACTTTCCTCTCTGCCTTTTTGTTGATGGTGTTACTGTCCTCTCTGAGTTGCTGCTGATCCCCTCTTATAACGAGCAGCAACAGTTAATGTGCTGGGGGTTCACAGTGAGGGCTCAGCAGAAACTGAGAAGCAAGCATATGCCTTGCAGATAAGCTTCTCGTCCTTCTCAGGTTCTGTAGAACCTCGGTATGTCCTTTGCTTCCATAAGAAAAGCTAGGTACAGAATTCAAGTAAGATCTGTAGCATTCACAGAGAAGGCAATGGCACCCCACTCCAGTACTCTTGCCTGGAAAATCCCATGGGCGGAGGAGCCTGGTAGGCTCCACGGGGTCGCTAAGAGTCGGACATGACTGAGCAACTCCACTTTCATGCATTGGAGAAGGAAATGGCAACCCACTCCAGTGTTCTTGCCTGGAGAATCCCAGGGACGGCAAGCCTGGTAGGCTGCTGTCTCTGGGGCCGCACAGAGTCGGACACGACTGAAGCGACTTAGCAGCAGCAGCAGCAGCTGTAGCATTCATGAATGGATTCCTCCAATACTTGATGCTAAGTTGTTTCAGTCATGTTGGACTCTTTGCGACCCTATGGACGGTAGCCTGCCAGGCTCCTCTGTCCATGGAATGTTCCAAACAAGAATACTGGAGTGGGTTGCCATTTCCTTCTACACCAATATCTGATAGATTGCCAAAAAGATGTATTGCTTTAAAAGAGAAAGTTTTTTCATACCCAGAAATAACAAAAATCACAAACAACTAGTCCTGTGTCTGTGTGGCACACAGGAAGGAGGAAGGAAGAGACAAAAAGAAGTCTGACACCTCCCTTTAGAAAGCTTTCTCCAAAACCCCATGCAGTGACCTCGGCTTACATCTCCCTTGTGAGGACTGGGACATATGTCTTTATCCCTAGCCACAAGGAAGGCTGAGAAGGTGATTTTTACTCTGGGAACACTGCCAATCTAAACAAAATCCAGGGTTCATTAGTGAGGAAGAACAGATACTGAGTAGGAAACTGTCAGTTTTGGCTACCGCTGGGGTAAATCCACTCAGTTTCCCGAGTTTCTATTTTCTCTTTTGTAAAACGACTGATGTTGAACTAAACCATCTCTAACCTCTTCGTGGTCTTAGTGCTAATAATATCTCCCATTTAAGGATCCCTTTGCCATCTGGCAGCACTAGCTGCTCCTCTTTTCCCGAAAAAAACTGCTATTATAAAAGATCTGTCCACCCAATCACTTGCTACTAGGAAATACTTCAGGCACAATATGCTTAACAGTTGCCTGAATTCCGCCTGCAAGACCAAGATGGGGCTGGGGGCAAGGGTCTTAGAATCAGCTGCTGCAGAGGCAGGGAGTGAAACTGCCCAGGAGACTCTAGATAGGTGTCCACAAGTTGAACACTGAGCATTTATGTTCAGATGCCTGGTGGGATTTACCGCTCTTTATTTAGTCAGTGTGTGAACAGCACTATGGAGCATTAAGAACTTTTCAAAGATATGCTGTGTGCTTAGTTGCTCAGTCGTGTCTGACTCTGTGTGACACCATGGACTGTTGCCCACCAGGCTCCTCTGTCCTCGGGGATTCTCCAGGCAAGAATACTGGAGTGGGTTGCCTTGCCCTCCTCCACGGATCTTCCCAACCCAGGGATTGAACCCAGGTCTCCTGCATTGCAGGCGGATTCTTTACCATCTGAGCCACCAGGGAAGCCCGTTCAAAGGTGAACGTGAATGTGAATGAATGTGAATGTGAATATGAAGTCGTGTCCGACTCTTTGCGACCCCATGGACTGTAGCCTACCAGGCTCCTCTGTCCATGGGATTTTCCAGGCAATAGTACTGGAGTGGATTGCCATTTCCGTCTCCAAGGGATCTTCCCAATCCAGGAATCGAACCTGGGTCTCCCGCATCGCAGACAGATGCTTTACCATCTGAGCTACCAGGGAAGTCTTTCAAAGATGAGCGGCATACGAAATGAAAACAGCATTAGCACTTTGTACGGACTTCTAAGACACAGGGTCAGGCACCCAACAAAACCTGCTTTATTATTTCTCTTACTTCTAAGAAGACAGTAAGTATACAAAGTAATATCTAACTTCATTCCCCAAGAGAAACCAAAATCAAGAAAAAACTGAATTCACATTTCTCGAAAATAATAAAGGTAACAAGGCAGGTGCTGCTTCACAGGAAACTTACCCACCTAAAAGGAAGGTATTTAATAGAGGGATTACATGATGTGTGAATTTTTCACACTGAGAAGTCTAGCAATATTGAAGAGTCCCTCACTGTGGGAGATCTAATTGCCAGTTTCCATCTAATGGACATAACTTTTCACTGTAACGGCTTGACTGCCATGTGGATTACTGAAATAATTGTAACCTATAGAGAGCCACGGGCTTCCTAGGTGGCACCAGGAGTAAAGAACCTGCCTGTCAATTCAGGAGACATAAGAGACACGGGTTTGGTCCTTGGGTTGGGAAGATCTCCTTGAACCGGGCATAGTAACCCACTCCAGTATTCTTGCCTGGAGAATCATGAAACAACTTAGCACATGTAGAGAGCCACAACTTTTAGCTTCGTTTTCGCCCAAGACACCCTATTTTCTCTTCCTTGCTGTACACAACATAATACAATAGTTTTAACAAATAATACAAAAATACACATTCCAATTTTTTATGGCTGTGGACACAAATAAATAATTGTACAAATTTAGAAGTTGAAATCTATGATGATGAATGTTTAGCAGTTTAAGACTTAGAGACTGGAATTGGGAATATAAAAATATCTTGGCTTTAATAAACTTGCATATTTACTTCAGCAGTCTTTATTTTGAATACAAACATATTATAAAATATAGCTTTCTGACAGAAATGCATCTAACGCCTATACCCAGAAAGGTCATTTAAAAAATAATTTTTAACAGCTTTATGGAGGTATAATTTACATACCATAAACCCACCAATTATAAGGGTATAATTTAGTAATTTTTATTAACTTGTGGAGTTATTCAGGTATCTCAGAATCTATTTCTAAAACATAGGAATAGCTCTCCATTTATTGAGATTTTCTCTAATTTCTCTAGCTGTGCTCTATAGCTTTTAGCGTCCAGATATATTGCACTGCTTTTGTTAAATGCATTGCAAAGTGTCTTATTAGTGTGAAAGAAGTTGATCTCTTAGTTTCATTTGGGGCTGTTTATTGTTGTTCATAGAAATGCAACTGAAGATCGCATGGCAGACTGTGTTCTGCAGCATTGTGAGTCCATTCATTCAGAATTAGAAGAAGGCTTGCTTTCTCCTTGCCAGTTTTCACACCTTGATTTTTCTTGCCTTATCGCTCTAGTTAGAACCTCCATTATAATACTGAATACAAGTGGCAAGAGTTGACATCCCTGCCAATTCCTAATGGTAGGGGAGAAGCACTCTCTCTTAACCATAAATATTGGTTTAGCTACATTCCATGAATTTTAGTACACTGTGGGTTTGTTTTACTCATTTAGAAACAGTCTTGGATTTCCCTGGTGGTCAGTGGTTAAGAATCCGCTTGCTACGGCAGGGGACATGGGTTTGATCCCTGGTCTGGAAGCTCCCACATGCTGTGGGGCACTAAAGCCTGTGTACAACCACTGGAGCCCCCTCACCCGAGAGCCCTGCCCCCAAGAAGAGGGAGCACCCCGGTGAGAGGCCGGTCACCAAGACTAGAGAAAGCCCGTGCACAGCAACGAGCACCCAGCACAGGCAAAAGTAAAAGACATACATTTTTTAGAAAAATGTTTTTTTAAATTCCCCTTTTCACAGGCTATTTAGAAATACATTGCTTAATTTCCAAATTATTCCAAATTTCTAAACAATTTAGATTTCCTATTATTTCTTTCTGTTGATTTCTCATCTAATTTGAACAAAAATCATTTAAAAAAATGATTTCAGTGTTTTTTAAATATATTAAGGCTGTGGAGAAATTGGAAGCCTAGTATATAGCTGGTGGAAGTAGAGAATGATGCGGTGAGAAACAGTTCAGTGATCCCTCGAAAAATTAAACATAAAATTACCAGCACTTCCACCTCTCGGAAAAACTGAAAACAGGACTCAGGAGATACCTGCTTGCACACAAGTATTCACTGCTGCATTTTTCACAGTAACCAAATGATATAAACAACCCAAATGTTGATCAGCATATGACTGGATAAACAAAATATAGTATAATAGATACATATAATGGAATATTATTTGTCTATAATATGGAAGGAACTTCTGATATATGTTTACAATATGGACAGACCTTAAAGACATTAGCCTAAGTGAAATAAGCTCGACACAGACGGACAAATACTGTGTAATTTCACTTATATAAAATGTCTACAATAAACAAATTCATAGGAACAGAAAGTAGATTACATGGGCTGGGGGTATGGGGAATGGAGAATTATGATTTAATGGGTCCAGAGACTATGCTGGGGATGATGAAAATTTGGAGTATAGATAATGGTGATGGTTGTACAACATTATAAATGCAAATAATGCCAATGAATTCCAAACTTAAAATAGTTTTGAAAAATTAGGTGCCTGGCCCTTGGGTTGTAGTTTACTGTTTCCTAAAATATTATGTTTTGGGTAATATTCCATGTATGCCTAAAAGGCAAGTACATTCTGCTGTTGGGTAGAGAATTCCATGTCTCAGATCTTTTTCTTCTTCTGTTCTTCCTTTACTGTATTCTTTTGTGTTTAATATTTTTTTAATGAACTTATTTCATTCTTCTGTTGATTTTTAACAATTCCTATTTCTTAATAGTTACTTTAAGAGTTATGATATAAACATTACCTGTCACAATCTACTTTAGGTTAATAGTGACTTAATACCAGTAAAATATAGCAGCTTAAGAAGGTAGTTCCAATTCTCTCCCCTCAATTGCCATATATATTATGTATGTATATCACCTATGTATGTTATGAACCCAAGAATACATTCTTATAATTAGCACTTTACACGGTCTAACATTGCAGTCTAAGTTTGCAAAAGAAATTGAGTTTAAAAACATATGCACACAATTTATTTACTCACGATTCATCATTTCTGGTACTCTTCATTTTCTGCTATCTGTAGTCATTTCCTTTCATTCTGAAAACCCCTTTTAGTGTATTTGCAAGACAGTGTGTTAGCAATGAATGTCTTCAGTCTTTTCATTAATCTGTAAATCCAAAATAATCACAATAAAAGTACTCTCAGGATTTTCCAGGAATGTGCCAAGTTAATTATAAAATTAATTCAAAAGAGAAACACACGAGATTTTAGTCAAGAAAATTTATAAAAGAACAATGCTGTAGCAAATACAAAAATGAAGCCATAACAATTAGAACAACTGGCACAAGAATAGTAAGTAGATCAATAAGGCAGAATCGAAAATCTAGGTTAAAACTTGTGATTAGATTTTACATGATTTATTTTCTAAGTAATACAGGTGATACTTCAAATCAGTGATGAAAGGGTGGAGAGCAAGGTGATGGAATAGGAGGATGCAGAACTCACCTGCCCCTGTGGACACATCAAAAATACAATTACATGTGGAACAATTCACACTGAAACTAGAGACTGGCAAGAAGACGGCCGTACAACCAAGGCGGTACGGAAGACACATGCAGCAGAATCAGGGAAAGGAAGGGAAACAGTCAGGTTGGGACCTGCGGTCCTGGGAGAGTGTCAGAGGCAAACAGGGATATCATGGGTGGAGATTCGCCCTGGGAGTGAGTCATTCAGGCACCCTAGCCCTGGGGTCCAACACGGGGAGGACCGGCCCCCGAGCTGGTGGGGCTGACAGGAGGCCTGCAGAAAGCTGGGGCTCCACTCGCGAGGACGACATGGCCACCCGCCTGCTCGCGAAGCAAGGCAGAGACGGTAGCTGGAGACGCACACCGCTGGCCCCAGCCTGCCCCAGCCTGAGACAGGTGAGGGCTTCAGCCGCTTGCATCACAGCCAGCTCTACACTGGGCTGCGGGCTGCCGAGGCTCAGGGAGAGGGCTCAGCAGAGAGACCACATGTGACTCAGGCCTGATGTGACGTCCGAGCAGGGCAGGGGCGGCCGTCACTGGTTCTTCCATAGGCGGCACGTCGGAAAGCAGCCTGGGTCTCTGACCCCAGCCAGACTGCTACAGGCCATGCCCCAACTCACGCCAAGGGACCACACCAGCCCTCCTTGTCCAGCACTGCCTCCCCATAGGGTGAGGGCACTGGTGCCAGGATGAGTGGGGATGGAGCCAGCTCAGACCCAGTCCTCAAGGCTTCCGCTCCGTAAGCTGGGACCCAAGCCGGCCCCGACTGGGTGATGATGGCCACGGGAAAGACAGGAAGACCTAGCTCACACCGGGCTCCAGCCCGAGCCCCTCCAACTCAAGCGCACCTCCTACCGAGCCGATAGCTGCCAGCTCACCCTGGGGGAGACGTGACTCAGGACCACAGCAGATTCAGCTCTCTTGCCAAAGCCGCTGGGCACTCACCAAATGAGGATGCTCCCACTTAAGGACACTCCTTCAAGACCACAATGGGTAGCTGTCCCACATAATGTCAGAGAGACAAAGTCAAAAAGAATGAGAAGACAGAGGACTCTGCCCCAATTGAAAGAGAAAAGAAAACCCCTTGGGAAAAAAATGAAATAAACAATTTACCAGGCAAAGAATTCAAAGAATTAGTAATATCAGTGTTAACTGAGGTACATTTTTGTGCAAGAAAAATATCTCTTTAGTAGAAGCCACTAATCTCATTCTAGAAGGCTCCATTCTTATGACCTAATCACCTCCCAAGGAGATCAGTCCTGGGTGTTCACTGGAGGGACTGATGTTGAAGGTGAAACTCCAATACTTTGGCCACATGATGCAAAGAGCTGACTCATTTGAAAAGACCCTGATGCTGGGAAAGACTGAAGGCAGGAGGAGAAGGGGACAACAGAGGATGAGAGGGTTGGATGGCGTCACCGACTCAATGGACATGGGTTTGGGTGGGCTCCGGGAGTTGGTGATGGACAGGGAGGCCTGGCGTGCTGCGGTTTGTGGGGTCGCAGAGTTGGACATGACTGAGCGACTGAACTGAACTGAATCACCTCCCAAAGATCCTACCTTCTAATACCATCACAATAGGGGTTGGGATTCCCACACAAGCGCTCTGGAGGGAACACACACATTCGGTCTAAGGCTGCCTGTCTGTCGTGTTTGTGGTCACATTGTTGAGCTCTGTTATTATTTTTTCTAATAGTTTACTAGTTGAGTCTCCTGGAATAAAAAAAAAAAATCAACGCATTATATTATCTGAATACACATAGCTCACTTTTCCTATTCTTTGCCAATAGAGAATTTTTACCCATTTTGTTACACTTTTCATTATAATATTGGCTAGCAGAAATGATAAGTCATTCTGGACTTATTTCTGATTTTAATGGAAACCTTCCAAATAGTTCATCTTTGTAGTTGAGGATTCCCAAATCTCCCAGGGTTAAGGATTTGAGGTTAATAATAAGAAAGTTTTTTTCTATTCCTACTATGCTAAAAAGAATTTTTATTAGATATACATGTTGAAATTAATAAAATTCTTTCATGAAGCATCTGTTTACATGAGTGTAGGATTTCCATTTTTAATCTAGTAATAGAATGAATTATGTTAATTTTTTTCCAGTGTTGAATCTCTTCTGGGATAAGTCCTGCTTGGTTATGATATGTAAATCTATTAATACATTACTGATGTACCAACATATTCTTCAGTATTTTTGCTTCAATATCCATATTTGTCTCATTTGATCACTTTCTGGGGGCCTAGGATTCTTCCTGTTCCCTGTATGTGCCCTGAGTCAGTAGCACATTTGAAGTCATTTCCATTTTTAGCTTAGTAGCTTTTCTCTGTTAACATTATTCCATCTGCTTTGCATATATTTCAGGATTCTTTATAATAATTTCTGGCCTGCCCAGTGTATCAATTCCTGTTTCCTAGTACTGATTTTTTTAAAAAGCAAAACAGATCTGTCGTTTCCAGGAACCTGAAATGGAAGGAACAGAGGTCTTTGCATGGCTCCATTTTCCATCTTCCTCAAAATCCAAGGTTGATGCCATTTTAGACTCTTGCTGGAATCTAATAATTTCTAGTATTCTCTGATCAGTTTAACTATCACCAGAAGCTAAACACATCTACCTAGTAACTATTTTCTTCTCTTTCTAATGTGGTTTTTGGTTAAATTACATAAAATGTTAGCTGTCAGGAATAAAGGTAGTCATACATTAGCCAAAGTTGTCTGTTCCAGAGATAAGTCACAATTTGCCTTCCCTAGATGACTTTTCAACACTCAGTTAGGACAAATTCTTAGACTTCCTCAGAATGAACCAGCTTGATCAGCCACCAATCTTTTTCCCTTCTGCATCAGAATAAGGATTTTTTTTTCCCCTAAATGAAATGTTAGTTACCTCAGCAACAGTAAGAAGAGCTTTCTCTTTTAAGTCCCCTTTCCCTTGAGGTGAAAAGGATATTGTATTTTCTACCAGTTTCTTTTCTTCAGAAGTCTATCACAGACAATCTTTGGCCCAAATTGGGTAGCAAACTGCTTTGGGGTGGTTTGTTGAAGCACAGAGGATCAATTCTTGTCTCAGAGTTTCCCAGACTACAAAGTTGGAACTGTGTGCACATATCCTAAATTCATCCTCAGTCTTGGAGGACACAGTTGTTTCTCAAGCAAGTAAGACTGGGCCCAGGAGGAAGGCTGGAATGGCCAGTTCCAGCTATCTTAGGAGCCTGAGGTCCCATCAGCCAAGCTGCTGAGCATAGAGACTTGAATGCCTGCACTCCATGTCCATTCACTGAGTCCTGATAAGTATACCAACAACATTCATTCACCCATTCATCAAATATGACTGACCGCCTACTGTGCGACCAGCAGTATTCCGGCAGTGCAGATTCAGCAGTGAACAAGATAAGCAAGACTCTTAAAATATAAACGCCCTTTCAATACCATGCTGTGCTTTAAAAACTTCAATTTTGTGTTAGATTTTTTGATGCTGAAGGTAATATGATCTGGCAGGGAGGGCAGAACTTTTTTTCCTGCAAGGTACACTGTGAAATGATATGCCATTTCTTTCCTAGGAAATGGGATATGCAAAGAGATCACTGGTTTGTTTGTCATTAGATATGGTAGAACTATATTAGATAACCAGGCTTCTTGTAACTAAGGTCCTGAAAACTAACCCCACACCCTGTCCCCAACCCATTCACACTGGGACATAATTCTTTGGGGGATGGATGACACCTTCTATAAGTACGGGGAAGGTAGGGTTAAGAGAGGAAACTGCCTCTGATCAATACAGCTGCGGCATCATCATAAATAATTTAACCACATACTCCGTTTTTAGTTTCTTTGCTCTGGTTCTCTCATCATGCCTGCTTGTGTTACTGCCACGTAAGTTTGCTCTTTGCAAGGCTGAAGAATCTTCCTACAGGACCTCAGTCATTCTTTGGGGGCAAAGGTCCACTTTGTATTATTTCTTCTGCCTCACAGGTTACCATCAGTATTTTTAACCATCCTGAAGAATCTTGAGTCCATTGATGCTTTGAGATGTTACAAGCCAGGGATAAAGGAAATTACTTAGTGCTGTAATAAATGGGCTGGCTCTAGATCATTCTCCTCTAATTCCTAGTTTATTGTAGAGGGTTGTTTCTTTTGTGAGAATTGTGGGAGGGAAGACATGGGAGGAAAGAGAAGGGGTCATTTTCAGGATTCAGATCTGATATCGGTTTTAGCAGCAGTGAGTGAGGGGATGGGGTTGTATTCAAAGGAAGAAATTATTGTAAGATTATCACATTGGCTTTGGTGAAAGTGATACGTGTGTCTATTGTTTTCTTTTGCGACAAAACATATTTTAAAAATCTCCTTCTTGTGCCACTGTTGCTCAGCAAAGAACACAGATCATATCTCCATTAATTCGAAGTTAAAAATGTCAACATCAATATCAGCCACCAATTTACTGGTTAATCCAAGTATTGATATTTATTTGCTAGGGCTTCAAGTCGTGGTGTTCCATTCTACAGGAGAGAAATATCTGGGGAGAAATTTACGGTGTAGGAAAACATAGTACGAAAGAGACTCTAAACATCATACTATAAAAACAACATGGACTTTGAGCAGTAGGAAGGACCAGCTTTTGGTCAAGAAGCAGGCACATTTTCACTTACAATTAGCCAGCCAAGGCAGAGGTGAGCTATGGAGTATGTTCAAAATTTTAAAAATAGCACCTTTGTCTGAGTAAGATTAAGGGCACACGGGAAAACGCTTGAAACTTCTGTTAATTAACCTACCTGCTGCTCTTTGGTAACGCCTGCATTTGCTCCCTTCTCAGGGAACACTCGGAGACGGAAACGGCCCCCAGCCCACGCCAGTGTTCTCGCCTGGAGCATCCCAGGGGCGCGGGCCCGGTGGGCTGCCGGCTGTGGGGTCGCGCAGATCTAGCAGCAGGGAGCACTCTCCTTCCGAATTTGGCTATCCTCGCCGCCTCATCTCTCCTCACTGACCCTGCTTCATCTGCTTATCTGAATCCAGAATTGAAACGCAGGGACCTGTGTCTTCTGGGATGTGAAATAGATGCGCTCTCTTTTAAGGACTCAAATATCTTTGGCGGCCCCTCTCCGAACGCTCGCGAAGCTCCCCGGAGCGCCAAGGCTCCTCCCCGCCCGCGGCCGCCCCTTGTACCGGCAGAGGAAAGCCAGGACGTCCAGAGTCTGGCTGGTCTGGCCAGTGTCAGAAGGTGATTGCAATTAGTAACAAACAGAGTAAACCACAGTACCCCAATCTCGGGCTCTGACTCCGAGCTCTCTCTTCGTTTACCGAGCCGTGCACGCTTTTGAACTCTAGCAGGGGAAACATTCCTCTGACATTTCCCGTTACAGAGGATTCTACTATGATTGTCTTTGTAACATATTTCTGGAAGTCAGTGACACTAGAAGTATTTCCTTAGAGAGGCAGCAACACAGCTACAGTAATATAAACCTTAAAACATACACATGCGCTGCGAATGTTACCTGGTTTAGAGCTCCCTCGGCTTGCTAGAGGGAAGTGTTGCATTTCACAAAGCCATTTCATATTCTATTTACTGTTAAATAGGAAACTTGTTAATATGTATCTTCTAGTACTTATCTGAGCTATTAGGGGCTTCCCTACTACTACAAGATAAATATTAACAATTTTCCTATACTTATCTAGTACAATATTTATCTTGTCATATAGCAAAATATGTATTGTGAATCATTACATATAAGGGTACTAGAAGTTAAATATTAACAATTTTCCTATTTAAGAGTAAACAATATAATATGAAATGGCTTTGTGAAATACAACACTTCCTCCTAGCAAGCTGAGGAAACTCTAAAAAATAGATAACATTTGCAGCACATCAGTTAGAACTGGACATGGAACAACAGACTGGATCCAAATAGGAAAAGGAGTACGTCAAGGCTGTATATTGTCACCCTGCTTATTTAACTTATATGCAGAGTACATCATGAGAAACGCTGGGCCGGAAAAAGCACAAGCTGGAATCAAGATTGCTGGGAGAAATATCAATAACCTCAGATATGCAGATGACACCACACTTATGGCAGAAAATGAAGAGGAGCTAGAGAGCCTCTTGATGAAAGTGAAAGAGGAGAGTGAAAAAGTTGGCTTAAAGCTCAATATTCAGAAAACTAAGATCATGGCATCTGGTCCCATCACTTCATGGGAAATAGATGGGGAAACAGTGGAAACAGTGTCAGACATTTTTTGGGGGACTCCAAAATCACTGCAGATGGTGATTGCAGCCATGAAATTAAAAGATGCTTACTCCTTGGAAGAAAAGTTATGACCAACCTAGATAGCATATTCAAAAGCAGAGACATTAATTACTTTGCCAACAAAGGTCCGTCTAGTCAGGCTATGGTTTTTCCTGTGGTCATGTATGGAGTATGAGAGCTGGGCTGTGAAGAAGGCTGAGCGTCGAAGGGAACTGATGCTTTTGAACTGTGGTATTGGAGAAGACTCTTGAGAGTCCCTTGGACTGCAAGGAGATCCAACCAGTCCATTCTGAAGGAGATCAGCCCTGGGATTTCTTTGGAAGGACTGATGCTAAAGCTGAAACTCTAGTACTTTGGCCACCTCATGCGAAGAGTTGACTCATTGGAAAAGACTCTATTGCTGGGAGGGTTATGGGCAGGAGGAGAAGGGGACGACAGAGGATGAGATGGCTGGATGGCATCACCGACTGGATGGACATGAGTTTGAGGGAACTCTGGGAGTTGGTGATGGACAGGGAGGCCTGGCGTGCTGCGATTCATGGGGTCGCAAAAAGTCGGACACAACTGAGTGACTGAACTGAACTAAATGTGTACCTAGTTGAAATATTTGCATTTCATTCCAGAAGGAGTTTTAATTTTCTTTTTCAATATATCAAATTTGGTTTACTTGTATGAAAACAAATATAACTGCAAAAGTACTGATTGAGTAACAAACTCCATAATTAATAATTACCCCATTCTTTTGCTAACACTAGGACAAAAATGACTATCATATATAAAGTATCCAACACCTAATAAGCCCACAAATATACATTCAATGAATGAATGACTATATCTACTTTATCACTGGAGAAACAGGTCAAAAGAAAGGTTTTTAGCTATAATTATGTGTAACTCAGGAAATTCTCTGAAAATATGATTCAAATATTCTTTTCCTATATTTCCTTAAAAGATAAAGAAAGTTCTAATAATGGACATTTTCTCTTTGAAAGGGAAACCTGGGAGTAATGTTTTGCAGATAAAAAGCCTCAGATTAAAATTTCAGAATAAAAATAAGAAAATTATTTGATCTAAAATAACCACTTCTGTGTTTCTTTTAATTATAAAAGTCTGAAAAAATAGTTTAAATACTATGAGTTTACAGACTTGCATCAATTATAACTTGAAATTGTGGATAAGAAAAAGCTGGAAATCTTAGTAAAGTTAAAACTTTTTAAAAATTGCATACACCATCTTGTTCGTATTTTCCAAATGACTATTGCAAGTGGGAAACAGAAACAGAAATATAGCCATATATTTACCTGCTATCAGCCCCACAGTTCTAATCTGAAAAGCTGTATTTTATGGCTGTTTTGCTGTTCAGTTGCTATGTCTGACTCTTCTGTGATCCCATGGACTGTAGCCTGCCAGGCTCCTCTGTCCATGGGATTTCCCAGGCAAGAATACTGGAGTAGGTTGCTATTCTCCAGGGGATCTTCCCAACCCAGGAATGGAACCTGTGTCTCCTGCTTGGCAAGACTTACCACTGTGCCACCTGTGAAGCCCACATTTTTGGTTGTGGCACCCCACTCCAGTACTCTAGCTTGGAAAATCCCATAGACGGAGGAGCATGGTAGGCTGCAGTCCATGGGGTCGCTAGGAGTCAGACACGACTGAGCGACTTCACTTTCACTTTTCACTTTCATGAATTGGAGAAAGAACTGGCAACCCACTCCAGTATTCTTGCCTAGAGAATCCCAGGGATGGGGGAGCCTGGTGGGCTGCCGTCAACGGGGTTGCACAGAGTCGGACACAACTGAAGCGACTTAGCAGCAGCAAGTCTCAAATTTATTTTCTCCCCCTTCTTTGTTATAGAACCTTGATCAATGTGCCCAGCATAGAGTAATAAAAACAAAACCCCAGTGGTCTTTGCAGCTAGAGGTGGTCAATGAGATGTCACCAGAAGTTGTTAGGTGTGGCTTCCAGGGAAGCCCTCTGCCCTCTCCTTTCTTCTCTCAACTGAAACACAGTTCTGATGCCTGGCACTCCAACCTCCACCTCGGACTCCCGAGGACACCCTGAGGATAGAAGTCATGTATTAGGATGACTAGAGAAGAAAAAGAGATGAGTCTAGTTCTCTAGGAATCTTGGGGCTTCCGTTCTAGCCTTAGATGGCCTACTCCACCACCCCCACCCTCGTCTTCTTTTACTGAAGAGAAAATTAAACTCTAACTTGTTTAAACTATGCTTTTGGAGAAGGAAATGGCAACCCACCTCAGTACTCTTGCCTGGAAAATTCCATGGATGGAGGAGCCTGGTGGGTTACAGTCCATGGGGTTGCCAAGAGTCAGACAGGACTGAGCAACTTCACTTTCTTTCTTCCTTTTGAGTTTTCTGTTACATGCAATGAAATATAGTCCCAACTGATAGAACCACATCATAGCTATTTGGCCTTCAGTTATTCATTTAACTTTTCTGTATCTCAGTTTACTCAACTATAAAAATGGGCACAATAATAGTACTGGCTCAGAGAATTGTTATAAGGATTAAATGCACTAATACATGTACAGTGATTAGAACTGTGACCAGAGCAGGCTGAATGCTCAATGAATCCTGTCTGTCACTATTCTGCACTGGCACCATCCATAATACCATACTTGGAGTTTAAAAGTGAAAGGAGAGTGTGTGTGAAGAGGCAGACTCACGGAATTTGTTTCTTGCTGCACCCTTCAGAGTCAGAGACCTGGGCAAAGGGCCTAACAGAACCCTGATAATACAATAACGCATGCTTCTCAATTAAAATCACTTTAGAGATTCACAAACACCTTCAGATAACCAAGTTCCTCTAGACTTACCAGAGCGCTGAGATGAAGCTGAATGCTGAGGCTCATTTGTGTTGGCAGGTCACAAGCTGACGGGCCCAGTGGCTGGAGCCCAAGTTCGCCATTCCAGTGAGAGCCAGCTGGCTGGTTCCATTCCATGGCCTTAGACTGTGCAGTGCACTTAATTTAAGGGTTAATTGCCCTCTGAACAGGATTCCAAGTTTCAGTCGTGTGGGAGAAGACACGTGGGCGTGTAACTCAGCCATGCTGGAGAAAATGCCTTCTCCACCTGCAAGCAGGTGCATGTGGGTTGTAACAGGCTTTTTTTTTTTTTTTTTTAAGTGATTTCCGGAATCTTTTTCAGAAATCTGACTTTTTTTCCCATCTGGCTTATTTAGAAGGCTTCTGAGCCTTAGGGTTTTAACTTTAGAGTGCCTCTCAGATTAGCTTCACTCCAATTTTAATATAAAAATGATGACAGTTGATATGTACTGAGGCACTCACTCTGAGTCAGCACCATTTTAAGTGCTAACTCACATCATCCCATTTGATCCCCACAAAACTCTGCAAGGCAGTTATTACCATATCCACTATATCCAGAGAAGGTTGCCCTAAGCCACAAACAGTGGGGTGACTTGCCCAGAATCCCTGGGAGAAGCAGCGGCAGAGCAAGGAGAGAGCCCACGCTCTTAGCCTGCACACAGTATCTGTCTTAGTCATGAACTCTCTACTTCTGCCTTGACTCTTCAGGCCTCAGGTGGGCGGAGGCGTGGTTCTTTGACCTAGTGCCTTCACTTGTAGTCGTATTTTTATGACTTGTTATTCCACTCTTCTTTTACTCACAAAGGATGATAAAATCTCTCAGGCAAGATCAAATACCAGGACTGTACTGTTCTTTGTGCTGGGGGCTTGTTGTCTTCGGTTGGTCCTTTATCTGAGTTCACTATCAAAAGCCCACAGGAACTTCTGGTCTGTGGATCCAAGGCCCCTTCTCTGGGGACATTTTTTCTGAAGAGCCCAGTCCTGCTAGTGATATCCAATTGAGGAGAATGATGTCTTGTAACACGTGCAAGAATATGGCCTATTTCCTTGATACTAACTGGCATTATCAACGTGTTAACAGCGTTTTGGCAGAGGCAGGGGAGATAGGAAGTAAAAGCTTTTAAAAAGCAGAAAGCTAGAAAACGGTATTTTACTTCTGTGATCTTCCTCCCCAAACCCATTGTTGTTGTTTAGTCGCTGAGTCATGTCCGACTCTTTTGCGACCCCCACAGACTGTAGCCCACCAGGCTCCTTTGTCCATGGGGATTCTCCAGGCGAGAATACTGGAGTGGGTTGCCATTTCCTTCTCCAAAGGATCCTCCCAACCCAAGGATTGAACTTGTATCTCCTGCACTGGCAGGAAGATTCTTAACCATTGAGCCACCAGAGAAGCCCCTCCAAACCCATAACCCCAGTCTAATAATTCGAAAAGCATCAGACAAATCCCAACTGAATACATTCTACAAAATACCTGACCAGTACTCAGAACTGTCCAGGTTATGAAGAAAAGTCTGAAAAACTGTTATAGTCAAGAGAAGACATGATAACTAAATGTAATGTGGTATCTGGAACGGGATCCTGAGACAAAAAAGAACACCAAGCAAAACCTAAGGAAAATCTGAATAGAGTTAATAATAAAAAGAATGCATTAATATTGGTTAAGTAATTGTAGCCAATATACTCTGCTAATGTAAGGTGTTAATAATATGGAAAACTGCGTGAGGAGTGTTTGGGGACTCTGTGGACCATCTTTGCATTTTTCTGTAAATCTAAAACGTCTAAAAATGAAAAGCTTGTTAACTTGGAGCAAACATGGGCAATATCATCAAGTCCTAGCACACATGTGAGAATCTGCTGGGCTGGCTGACATACTGTTCTTTCATTTACAGAACTCAACACCCCTGCTGTCCGAAGAGCTGTGGGCAATTTATAAAGAGAGACACCTTAGTTTTCATTATTTGGAGCTATCCATGAGGTACATTTTATGATCCCCGTGTTATGCAATCATGAGATCTTGCACAGGCATGGCTTGCTAAAGGTCACCGGGATGGGAGCCGGGCTGGGTGTAGAGCCCTGACTGCTAACCTCTCCTGGTACCCCTGCAGGCTAGGCGGGGAGATTGACGTCAACTAACCTCACCAGTACTGGCCTTAAGCTGAATGAGGTGCTGTCTGCTCAAAGGCCGCATGGTGCAGGTGGGGAAAGAGAAATATAGCAACAGTTATTTTCGACACAAGAGCTAAGTGCCAAGGCAGAGAAGCGAAGAGCATGGAGGGAGTTGAGAGGAAAGGCTCCCCCAGGAAGGAGGTGGCTATTTAGTCCTAGAAAACAAAATCTCAGCCTGAAGTGCAGGTGAGGCCTGCCTGGGAAAAATGTTTCTCGGTCGTTAGGAGTCCTGCTGCGTCTGGCCTCTCAGCCCTCTTCAGGCCTCCTCTTAGGGTCACGAGGAGGCAGGGGTGGGACTGCAGCTCTGAAGCCCGCTTTCTGGAACGACAGTGATCTTACTGCCAGTGACCCAGACCCCGTGAGAGCATGGAAGGGTTCTGACAGACACAAATAGCAAAACGGCAAAAGAAGCTTCTGTCCAATTTGCTTGGCTTCCTCCTGTGTCTCTGAAGTATAAATGGAAAAGGGAAATCGTGCAGGATTTTCTGGACTGTGAGGTATGTTGGCACTCCTAGGAGAGTGTCGACAGCCTGAATTTTCTGTTTGTGCCTTTAGTGATTAGTCAGGACCACATAGACTAATGCGATTTTCTTACACCCTTTGCTAGCAGGGCACAGGCAGGCCTTCGGAGGCTGTGAACCTCTCCTTGGGCCGTTTCCTCCCTGTGGGAGATGCAAGGAGTCATGGTAACTCTGTGCTCCTCTAGGCCGTGGTCTGAGGTACTGTACAAAGCCCATTTTTGCAAATGTGAGAGATTTTTTTGTTTGTAATAGTGAGTCTCTGAATTAAAGCAGCAGTTCCCTAAATGGGAGGTCTCAAATCAGTTGTCTCTGCCAGTTTTATTCTACGTATTTTTAAATTATTTGCTCCTTCTCCTCGTTCTCTGAACGTGGCAAGCAGCCAGCAAGTGGGCCCCTCTTCCATGCCTCCTTGGAGCCTTCTGTCACCAGCAGCCCCTCTCACATGTCCCAGAAGTTCCTGCTCAAAGACAATGCCGCATCTTACCCCGAGAGTGTTAATACGCTTCCCTTCATGCTCATTTCCTATACCCACAAGGGGGAAGATCTATTTGCTGGCGCTGGGGCCGGTGTGGTCTCACGGGCTATACTTCTTTGGTAAATTATCCCAATAAATGTTCAGCCTTTGGGGGAAATTGGTCTTTATAACATCTTCCTTTTATAAGTCTTCCTAACAGTAAAATTTCTTTCACACCCAGAGCTGGATTTTAAAAATGGTGCATTTAAAAGGCTGGCTGAGAATGTATGTGAGGATACATACATAAGTTTACAATACCCAGGGGAAAGAAAGGATACAATCTGAGAATGTGATTTTTAAAGTGAATGAAGACCAGCTAGGAATCAGGATTTTTTTTTAGCTTCTTTAAAGAAAAGATAGTAATCAGTATTTAGAGTTACACTGTTGAAAAATAAGCACTGAATGGTGGTTTACTAGACAGCAGTCATATCAGAAGATGTGATCATCTATAACTTATTTGATATGATTTAATTTCTCTTGTAACAACTTTGTTACAGTTAAAATACATTAAATCATAAAAAGAGCATAATTGTACATCTGGCCTGAAGGATAAGAAACGGGGTACATGCTAGCCTGCATTTCATGAAAACCAGCCACAAATCAGAGGACTACAAACAGAATTATTTTGAAATGACTTATAAATATTATATACATTACTGTTTTAGGGAAATAGCTTTCTTGTAAAAATGGCCAACAAGATGCACTGATTGATTTATCCAGTGAGCAGGACTGTCACACCTACCACTATCCAAGGATGAATAAACCGAAGCTGCCGACACCGAGCATTCACAGTCTGCTTGAGTAAACAGGTAATAACTGTCCAGCCTGGGAAGTTCTTCAGCAGAGGCACATAATCAGAACTAGGGAACAACAGGGCGGAAGCAAAAGTCTGAAACAGGTGAAACCTGACTTTTAAGCTGACGGTTGAAGGGCGAGGAAGAGTTCAGAAGGGCAGATAAAGAGCGTTCTAGGCTCTGAGAGGCAGTCTATGCAAAGGAAAGAACAGAGAGAGCAGAGTGCCCTCTGGTATGAGGGGTTGGAGAGAAGGGACGGATCAAAGGCAGTGCTGCAAAGTGAGGCAGGGCTTAGCTCACCAGGGCCTTATCCCGCCTGCTAAGGAGGTACATGGTTACCCCAGGGACTCCACCCCTCAGACTCTAATGCTCACAAGACTTACTGGGGAGCTCCCTGAAACAGACGCTGATTGGATGGGTCTGAGTGTCAGCTTTTCCAAGCACCAGGTGATGGTGCCGCTGTAGTATTTTTCAGGCCTCACTTGGGTAGCAAATAATCAATCACCAATTCCAGTAGCTGGAATGGATCCCTGTATGCTAAGATATGCTACCGTTACTCCTTTGAGAACAAGGGTCTAGGGCAGGACCTGGGCCAACAGCCTGGTGGGTTACAGTCTGCGGGATTGAAAAGAGTCGCACACGGCTGAGCAACCAACACTGGAGCAACAGAGCCTCTGGGATGTTGGATGCCACCCGAAAACTGCCTCACAAACAAAATCTCTCACGTGTTCTATGCTGTGAGGAAGGTGGGGAAAACCAGGCCGGCACAAACAAGCAGGTCTCGCTGTAAGAACCGCAATCTGGTTTTCTACTGAGAAACCACAGTGTTGCAACAAATAACCCGTTACCCTCAGTGGCTGATACTGGTTGTTGGCATGGCCCCAGGGCCTTCTCTCCTCAAGCATTAAGTGTCAGGAGACTGAAATTTTGCTTCCAGTTCACCTCTGCAGCAGACAGGTCATCCAGCCTGTGGTGTGCCTGCAACAGCCCCACTTTACCGAGCTCAAAGTTGCCGCTATGCAGAGGCAGCAAAGGAGCCGAGGAAATGAAAAATTCAAAATCTTGTTCTACGACCTCCCAGTTACTATTGTTTCATTATTTTTAAGTGATTTTAAGTCATCCCTTAGTCCTTTCTAAAAATATAACACAGAGGATAAAACTGACCATTTTTTCTTATCAAATATCAATATTTCAATATAGTAAACATTGAACCAGCCCCCACTTCAAGAGTCTCAGGAATGAAATAGAAATATGGAAAATGAATATACCAGGCTCTGTCAAATAAAAGAAAACTCGGGTTTCTGCTGAGTAGATTGGTCTTGAGGTCACCATCATATATAAGCGTGTGGGTATAAACATTTACATGGATGTGGCTGTATCTGCAGGTCCGTTTCTAGCAGCTGGACACGTGTTGCCTCTGCAGACGGCTGCTGCAGGATGGGGGTCAGCGTGTCACTGTGGTCTTGCTTAAAATTTTTTTGATATGATCGCTTACCTTTAAAAAAAAAGAGTAGAGAAGACAGAGGTCACCATGGTTGAAAAGCATGATGACATTTGCCACACCCTTTAGTCTGCTGGTTTGGGCAATAACAATCATCTTGTCTTAAAGCTCTCTTGTTCTATGTGTTTCAGGGGTAAAAAATGAAAGTCATCAGGTCTCCTGAAGCTAAGTTACCCGGGCCTGAGTAATTTATTAAGGAAATAAATCTTTGAAATAAATTCCCTGTTAAGTCAGAATTTTTTTCAACTGTGTCCTTGCTTGACAGTTTCTGCCTTCTCTTTAGACAACAGTGAAACAAAATAAAAATGAGACGTAAAGTTGCAAAATAAAAATGAACTGGAGGGAAAGGCATGTTTTCTTTTTTAAACACAGGCTAACTTCATCATTGATGCCCTTCCTACCACTTGTCTCCTCCCACATATACTATCACAAAACTCTGGGGCAAAACACATTCCAGGTAGATGCTACACTGTTAAAATTTAATGGATAATTTCCATTATGGTATTATATATTTATAAGCAGAGAAGAAGCTACTTCCATGGATACTATGAGTATTAAACATTCATAGACACTATGAGTATTAAACATGCAACAGTTATAATAACCCAGTTTGCAATCTCTGACTTAAATGAAATCTCCTTTTAGTGAATTGGAGTGAGCTCTCTGAAGCCATTTAGACACTAATGTAAAGTTGGTACATGCCTGCTATAGAAATAAAAGCTGGGATAATTCAGTCTGGAGCACTAAGTTCTATAATCTGTGTTTCCTCTCCTTATAGGAGGTAGCACAATGTTTGAAAAAAACTTAGCCAGGCAGTACTTCCTAAAACTCATTTGTCTACTTACATATTAATAGGTCCTCCATTTAGAAATTCTTCCTGCATTTTTGGTGTCACCTGTGAGTGACTGAGCTAAATAGCTAACATTGAGCCAAACCTCACTTCTTCAGTCTTTTCAATAAAAACATCTTCCATCTCCAGTGTTGGACATTAGCCTCCTGCAGCTAGGTCTGACATAGAAAATCAAGAGCTACGAGTATCCTTTACCTGTATTTTCCCCTCTTCCAAATCTTCTGGCTTCTCAATACTGATGAACTTTCGGGTATGGGTGTATGGGGCGGGGCAGGAGAGGTACACACACGCATTCTGGCTGGCCCCTAACGACCCCTGCTTGGAGCTATTATTTAAGATACATACATACATTTAACAGTCTGAAGTCACCTTAACATCATCTACAATCCAGGTTAAAATGCCCTTTGAATTACTTAATATAAACTCCTAAACCTGGTTTCTCATCAGAATTACCTGTGGTATGTAAAGATTCCTGTCTACCATAACATTTTGAATGAAAAAGCTTTGGAGGTGAGCCTCACTCTGGTTCTCTAAAAGTGCAACTCCGAATTTATCAATCCCAATTCTCAGTGAATCTCTAAAATATGAGAAAAAAATTTCGTATAACATAAACCATTATCACAATTAACAAAATTAAAAACTTTAGTATCACTAAATACCTAGTTCATATCAAATTTTCCTAGTCCTCTCAAAAATGTCTTTTGAAAGTTAGTTTGTTCAAATCAGGACCCAAACTCAAATTAGGTGCATGTGTTATGTCTCTCGTTTCTTTTAATGGTCCACCTTATCGCTTCCCCTCCATTTCTTCATGCCACTGTCTTCCTGAAGAACCCAGATTCGTCTTTAGGATGTGATACCTCTGACATAGCTGCCTGCTTCCTCATGGTGCCATTTTACTTTCCCCATTTCACTGATGAGATCTAGGTGTCAGATCTAGCAGATTGAGTAGATCCAGCCTCATCTTTGCAAGGATGCTTTATTTCTAGTACAGAGTACCTCACAGGGTATCAGTCAGGAGGCTCTACTGTCTGGACCTACGTCCAAGGTCATAGCAGTGGGTGCGCAGCGCTGGAGCTGCAACTGGCTGAGAGGAGCTACCCCACGTCCAAGGTAAGGTGCAGTGGCTGCACTTTGCTGGAGCAGCCGTGAACAGATATCCCATGTCCAGGGTAAGGCAGCAGGCGCTGAGAGAGGGCATCAGAGGGCAGACAGACTGAAACCACAATCACAGAAAACTAGCCAATCTGATCACATGGACCACAGCCTTGTCTGACTCAATGAAACTAAGCCATGCAGTGTGGGACATCCCAAGACGGACGGGTCATGGTGGAGAGGTCTGACAGAATGTGGCCCACTGCAGAAGGAAATGACAAACCACTTCAGTATTCTTGCCTTGAGAACCCCATGAACAGTATGAAAAGGCAAAAAGATAGGACACTGAAAGATGAACTCCCCAGGTCGGTAGGTGCCCAATATGCTACTGGAGATCAGTGGAGAAATAACTCCAGAAAGAATGAAGGGATGGAGCCAAAGCAAAAACAATACCCAGCTGTTGGTGTGACTGGTGATAGAAACAAGGTCTGATGCTGTAAAGAGCAATATTGCATAGGAACCTGGAATGTTAGGTCCATGAATCAAAGCAAATTGGAAATGGTCAAACAGGAGATGGGAAGAGTGAAGGTCGACGTTCTAGGAATCAGCGAACTAAAATGGACTGGAATGGGCGAATTTAACTCATATGACCATTATATTTACTACCGTGGACAGGAATCCCTTAGAAGAAATGGAGTAGCCATCATAGTCAACAAGAATCTGAAATGCAGTACTTGGATGCAACAACTAGAATGATCTCTGTTCGTTTCCAAGGCAAACCATTCAATATCACAGTAATCCAAGTCTATCTCCCAACCAGTAAGGCTAAAGAAGCTGAAGTTGAACCATTCTATGAAGACCTACAAGACCTTCTAGAACTAACACCCCAAAAAGATGTTCTTTTCATTATAGGGGTTAAGCTAAGTTGCTTCAGTCATGTCTGACTGTGTGTAACCCCACAGATAGCAGCCCACCAGGCTCCTCTGTCCCTGGGATTCTCCAGACAAGAACACTGGAGTGGGTTGCCATTTCCTTCTCCAATTATAGGGGACTGGAATGCAAAAGTAGGAAGTCAAGAAACACCTGGAGTAACAGGCAAATTTGGCCTTGGAGTATAGAAAGAAGCAGGGCAAAGGCTACTAGAGTTTTGCCAAGAGAATGCACTGGTCATAGCAAACACCTTTTTCCAACAACACAAGAGAAGACTCTACACATGGACAAAATCAGATTGATTATATTCTTTGCTACCAACGATGGAGAAGCTCTATACAGTCAACAAAAACAAGACCAGGAGCTGACTGTGGCTCAGATCATGAACTCCTTATTGCCAAATTCAGACTTAAATTGAAGAAAGTAGGGAAAACCACCAGACCATTCAGGTATGACCTAAATCAAATCCCTGATGATTATACAGTGGAAGTGAGAAATAGATTTATGGTACTAGATCTGATACTCAGAGTGCCTGATGAACTATGGAATGAGGTTCATGACATTGTACAGGAGACAGGGATCAAGGTCATCTCCAAGGAAAAAAATGCAAAAAAGCAAAATGGCTGTCTGAGGAGGCCTTACAAATAGCTGTGAAAAGAAAAGAAGTGAAAAACAAAGGAGAAAGGGAAAGATATACCCGTTTGAATGCAGAGTTCTAAAGAATAGCAAGGAGATAAGAAAGCCTTCCTCAGCAATCAATGCAAAGAAATAGAGGAAAACAATAGAATAGGAATGACTAGAGATCTCTTCAAGAAAATTAGATATGCCAATGGAACATTTCATGCAAAGATGGGCTTGATAAAGGACAGAAATGGTATGGACCTAACAGAAGCAGAAGATATTAAGAAGAGGTGGCAAGAATACACAGAACTATACAAAAAGATCTTCACGACCCAGATAATCATAATGGTGTGATCACTCACCTAGAGCCAGACATCCTGGAATGTGAAGTCAGGTGGGCCTTAGGAAGCATCACTATGAACAAAGATAGTGGAAGTGATGGAATTCCAGCTAATTGAGCTGTTTCAAATCCTGAAAGATGATGCTGTGAAAGTGCTGCCCTCAATATGCCAGCAAACTTGGAAAACTCAGCAGTGGCCACAGGACTGGAAAAGGTCAGTTCTCATTCCAATCCCAAAGAAAGGCAACGCCAAAGAATGCTCAAACTACTGCACAATTGCACTCATCTCACATTAGTAATGTTCAAAATTCTCCAAGCCAGGCTTCAGCAATATGTGAACCGTGAACATGCAGATGTTCAAGCTGGTTTTAGAAAAGGCAGAGGAACCAGAGATCAAATTGTCAACATCCACTGGATCATCAAAAAGAAAGTTCCAGAAAAACATCTATTTCTGATTTACTGACTATGCCAAAGCCTTTACTGTATGGATCACAATAAACTGTGGAGAATTCTGAGAGATGGGAATATCAGACCACCTGACCTACCTCTTAAGAAATCTGTATGAAGGTCAGGAAGCAACAGTTAGAACTGGACATGGAACAACAGACTGGTTCCAAATCAAGAAAGGAGGACATCAAGGCTGTATATTGTCACCCTGCTTATTTAACTTATATAGAGAGTACATCATGTGAAATGCTGGGCTGGATGTAGCACAAGCTGGAATCAAGACTGCCGGGAGAAATATAAATAACCTCAGATATACAGATGACACCACTCTGATGGCAAAAAGTGAAGAGGAACTAAAGAGCCACTTGATTAAAGTGAAAGAGGAGAGAGAAAGTTGGCTTAAAGCTCAATATTCAGAAAATGAAGATCATAGCATCTGGTCCCATCACTTCACGGGAAATAGATGGGGAAAACAATGGAAACAGTGGCAGACTTTATTTTGGGGGCTCCAAAATCACCGCAGATGGTGATTGCAGCCATGAAATTAAGAGACACTTGCTGCTTGGAAGAAAAGTTATGACCAACGTAGACAGCATATTAAAAAGCAGAGACATTACTTTGCCAACAAAAGTCCGTCTAGTTAAGGCTATGGTTTTTCCAGTGGTCATGTATGGATGTGAGAGTTGGACTGTGAAGAAAGGTGAGCACCAAAGAATTGATGCTTTTGAACTGTGGTGTTCGAGAAGACTCTTGAGAGTCCCTTGTACTGCAAGGAGATCCAACCAGTCCATCCTAGAGATCAGTCCTGGGTGTTCATTGGAAGGACTGATGTTGAAGTTGAAACTCCAATACTTTGGCCACCTGATGCGAAGAGCTGACTCATTTGTAAAGACCCTGATGCTGGGAAAGATTGAAGGCAGGAGGAGAAGGGGATGACAGAAGATGAAATGAGTTTGAGTGAACTCCGGGAGTTGGTGGACAGGGAGGCCTGGTGTGTTGTGGTCCATGGGGTCATGAAGAGTTGGACATGACTGAGTGACTGAACTGTCTGATTATCCTTTTAGAGACAGCGGGACTGACCAGTGGACTCACGTGCGGGAGATCTGAGCCTTCCGTTTTATAGTTTCCCATCAATTTTTCTCCTAATGGCTTCAGTATCCACTGATGATTTTTGCCTAGAATCCATGAGAATTTGTAAAATAGTTCTTTTCAACCACTGGCCCCCACGTCTCCCATCATTCCTTTTAAATGGAGACTTTTTCTGAAAAGAGGAACTTTCCCACATCAATTAGGATTTACTATGAAAATGCAGTTTTTTCAAGAACAGGCAATAGGAATGCTGACTTTAGAAATGGAGTCATGCTCTAAAATCACAGTATTTGTTTTCCTCTTTGACATTTTGCTGTCCAAACTGACCGTAATCTAAAAGCAAGTGTCGCCACACACCGCCAGCCTGTGGTCTTCTGATCAGTTCCTGCCTTCCAGCGGAGCTCACCTTCTCTGGGGCGGGGAGCTGACTGGCTCCTTTCCAGCTTCATGCAGCTCTGACATTGCAAAGTTCTTTATTTTTCTCATGTAGTGACTCCTTTATCAATTCCATTATTCAGAAAATATTGTTTTACATGTTTAAGGATTTGAGTGGTGCTGGTCCTGGTGGAGCCAGGCTGTGACAAACGAGGGGTATACACAAGGTTTAACCCCCAGTCCTCGCCTGCTCTCTGAAGCCAGCTCAAATAAACACAATAAACCAAGTGTTTGGTGACATGCAAATCAGCTTCAAGGAAGTCCTCTAGGCCTCACCTTCTTCCTGATGGCCACTCCCTAAGCCTCCACTAAACACATTCTGGAGCTGGCAATGAATCTAAATCTTTTTCCACAGAAGGGCTCTCAAGTATTTGAACGTGATCTATATGGCCCATTTCTTCTCGTCCCCCGGAAAGCCTATCTTCCCACTTGTAACCATTTGGCTGTGTGGTCCTGTGAACTGACAGAACAGAGCGTGGTGGCGTCATCACCTCCTTCCTCGCAGCAGCCCTGCTTCTGCTCAAGCGATGCTTCAACAGGCAGGGGCCAACTGAGCAACCTGGCGGTGTTTTTGCCTTTCCATTTCCTGTTCCATCAGAGGCACTCATTTACCTTGAGAGGTTTAGCATATTACAGCAAGGAGAAAGGGAAGCAATAAACCACCTTAGAGTCTGCAGCAAAATGAAAATCATAAAGCCAGCCTCTGTCATGTGAGAATTTTCTGAATCAAACTCCAGTTAACATATCAAGGCAATGGTAGAGAGAAGTCGGGAAACAAAGAAACAAGTCCTTGCTACACACACACAGATGAGAAATCGTGTCACTCTCAGCCCTGGGGAAGTGCAGAGGGTGAGAGAGAGGGAGTGAAGCTGTGTGGACGGCCTACTAGCAAGGTCTAGACAGGCATGCAGGAAGACAACAGAGGCTGGCGCTGTTAGTGCTGCCCTTGGATCTGGGCAAGGAGGCCCTATCGCAGCGCTCCCCATAGGAGGCTGACGGGCCCCCTTCCTGGAGCAGTCCCCCAGGTACCAGGGATCACGGAACTCCAACGGGAACCCACTTCCAGGACCTGCACGTGGCTCTCGCTGGACTGTGCTGCTAGTGTGTGTGCACCCTGGGGCCCAAGGTGTGATGAGCAGCTGCCTGGAGGAGCAGGAGGCGATAGGAATCTTGTCACAAGCATAAGGGAGCCAGCCCTTCAAGGTGTGGGAGGGTGCCTACACTGGGAAGAGGGCTGGCATGGGCTGTGATCCCTGAGGCGGCCAAGATTTCTAGATTTCAGCCTGTTTCGAGATGCTTGATAGGGTGGCATTGGTGGGTAAGGAGTCTGGACAGACCATGTGGGCAAAGATCACCTGGCTCAGACTGTGTTGAGTAGCCTTGTGCTGGGATGGAAGAGGTGCAGAGGGACAGAGAAAAGGCCAAGTTTGGGTGTGGTGTGTGTGTGTGTGTGTGTGTGTCCAAGAGTCACCCCCTACACTCCCTCCAAGAACAGAAGAAAGTGGATGCGTACTCTGCTGATATTTCTAACCATGGAAGGGAGCCAGGGCTGGCAAGCCAGGGGATGCCTTTTCCCTTTGTCTGTCTGTTCTGCTTCAAATGAGCAACAGTCATTGCCAAATCATGGCCTGGAGTGGAAAGTGAAATTAATCATGCACTTAAGCTATTCACAATTATTCTGCATCACTTGCCGCCCAACCCCTAATCTGTCATTATGATGTGTTTGTTAGTTTGAAAAATGAAAGTTGCTCAGTTGTGTCCAACTCTTTGTGACCCATGGACTGTCTCATGAAATTCTCCAGGCCAGAATACTGGACTGCATAGCCTTTCCCTTCTCCAGAGGATCTTCTCAACCCAAGGATCAAATCCAGGTCTCCCCCACTGCAGGCAGATTCTTTACCAGCTGAGCCACAATAGAATGTAATTCCCTAGGATGAATTCCAACTCTTAAAATATGTACACATATAGTTTATGTGCTGGCCCTGTGACCTGAAGTCCCAGGAGAAACAGTTTTCGTTTACCTCTACATCCAGGGTGGCTCAGGAACACTGACGTGGGAGGGAGGTTACTAGATATATGAAACGAAGACCGCGTTTCAGGAATAAAGACCCAGGAGTTTCTGCATAGGCCAAAGAGATGGGATGGTGTGTATAGGGGACCTGTGGGTACAGAGAAGAGTCTCACTAAAATCAGCAAGACTGGTGGCGGCCTGGGATTAGAGCAAAAGGCCATAGCCCTGGGACTGTGTAATCAGAGGCAACGGGCACAAACCCACCTGGAAAGGCCATACTAGACCAGGGGCAGACACCCAGTAGGCACTACATCAGGGCAGCAACCTGCAAGAGTCCCCCACCAACTGCCAGGGGCACAGACACAAAGACAACAAGGAGCAGAAGGAAAAAACAAAACACTGATATCAGAAGAGTGAGATCTCTCAGCTGACAAATTGAAATGCTCCTGCTCCTTAGCCTCCTCTACCCTTTCACAGCCAAAGACGTGGGCAAATGAAGCCTGTGGCCATCCGAGAAAATCTGCATCTTCTTAGCACCACTGAGCCTTCATTACATTTCAACCTCACACCACAGACTAAGATCATGCTAACCTTTTTAGGGTGGGAGCAAAGATCACATTGTTGAATCACACTCGTTACCTAAAGCTTTTTACCATTTAAATTTGCAAGTAATTATGGGGTTCTTACCTTTTCCTCCTCCCAAGGTACTTTTTCTAAATCAGTGATTGGTTCTCAATTTCGATGTGCACCAGAGCCACCTGGAGGGCTTTTAAGAGTTTTACAATTTTCTCCATACAGGTTTTGGACATTTTAAGTTTATAGATAGGTGGTTTCTGTTCGTTTTTTTTTTTTTGCAATCATTAAGAGGAATCTTCTCTTTAAGCACACCTTCTAACTAGTTTAGGTTTATATGTAAAGTTTTTTATTATTTTTAGTAGACATTTTTATTGAACTATAATTACAATAGAGAAAAGTGCGCAAATCTTGAGTGTCCAGCTTGATACTCATGAAGTGAACGCACCTGTGTAACCAGCACCCAGATCATAAATCAGAACATCACCAGCACCACAGGCTCTGCCCTGTGCTCTTCCAGGCCCTGTGGGGCAAAAGAAACCAGAGGGAAACTAATGTGTCGGTTATAACTCCACTCAGAGAGAGCTCAAAAATTGACGGTGACTTAAGTCAGGACAGTGCTTACATTTGAGAAGTGAGGCAGTGACTAGACGAGGGCACTGACTGCCGACACCATTCGTGGTTAACTCTGCCCACTGGGCACTGCATCTAAGTGGCCTCAGAGCGTGCACCCCTCTATGCCTGGTGGCAGCTACTGGTGTTTACGTATTAGTTGTGTGCAACTGCTACTTTACTAAGCTCTCGTAGCTTTCCAACAAATTCCTTTAGGATTTCCAGATATAAAACCAAATTTGCAAATAGTTTCCCTCCACCTTTTCAGTTCACATTTCCTTCATCTAATATCATATACTAAAACCTCCAACACAAAATTAAGTAGTAGAGGAGGAAGTAGGCCTTGTTCCTGACTTTAGTTGGAAGCCTCTCATATCAACATTAACATGCTGGCTTCTGGGGAGAAGCACAACATAAAATGAATTACTCAACAGTTTTTGCTTATTGAGTATACTTAACATAAATGAATGCTCAATTTTGTCAAGTATCTTTTCTGCAAAAATGGCGATTATCATTATTTTTCTCTTTAACATAATATACTAATATTATTCTTGCATTCCTATAATAAACCCAAATTAATCATGACTTAATAGTGCTTTTGAATTATCTGCTAATGTATCAGCACAATACATGCACTGATATATTCATGTAAGAGCGGTCTATAATTTTCTCTTTGGTACAATCTTTGTTAGGTTTTAAAAAACAACTCCACCATGTTCATGTTCACTTTACAAAATGAATTTAGAAGTCTTTTTTGGTTTGTATTTTCTTACCCTTTGGGGTTCAAGAGTCTCTTAATAGCTCCTGGAATTGTTTAAACAAGATTAGGATTATTTCATGACAGTCTGGTAGGAATACCCTTGAAACAATCTGGGCCTGACATGGTTTTGGTAAAAAGCTATTTGTTTTCAAATTTCTATATCAAGTAGGGTAATCTCGGCAATTGGCATTTTCTAAGAAAAGTTATTATTTTCTAATTTATCACATGAAATTACATAGTGTTGTAATTCTGAAAAGTTTCCTGGTCTATGGCCACTTCTCTTGCTACTGAAACTCCCTGTCTTTGTCAGAAGGTCTGGCTGTTTGTCTCATCGCGTCTTCCTCCGGCCCCATTTCTACTAATCCCTTCCTTCTCTTTCCTTCAGGTTTGCTTTTCCCTCCAGTTTTTAAGACTTGAGTGCGTAATTCTTAGCTTTTCCCATTTTTATTGGTTTTGTTCTGAAATTAAACATTTCAGTCTCGCGGCCACGTCCTTCTGGTGTGCTTTCTCGGAGGGGACGCTGGACTCTCCTTCCTTTCCTTGAGACAATTTTGAATAGGATTTGACGGTAACCCTTCTCAGGTTTTGTTTTTGGCAAAATGAGTTTTCCTGTACTTTTACAGGGAAGCGGTGCCCTAGGATTCCTTTTCTTTGTTCTCTGGCCCTGTAAGTTCCCGTTTCACTTTCACAAAGTGATCATCTATGTCCACGTCTCGTGTCTAGGTATGCTGACCTTTCTTCCTATATACCTGGCCTCTCTCTTCTCTTTGTCCTGTGGTACCTATCCGGTCCACTTTGGATTCTAACTTGAGCGGGGCTTTGTCTCATTAGGTTTAAGATGCAAACAGGACAGGGCCCAGGCTGCTCCCGCACAACGATCAGACCACACTATACTGATCTAACACTTATGTGCACGTGGGGACCTGTACGACCCCTTCCAGTTTCAGCTTTTGCTCTCAGACTGGCCCACTGCACTTTCTAGTGAGAAAACTGTGGGCAGTGTTACAGCTCTGCTCTCAAGGCTGACAGAAACCAGCTGCCTGCCTTTTACTTCCTGCCACACAGATGCTGAAACTACGCTGGTCAGTGGGTTGTCCAACACTGCATTTTGAAGTTCACGGGGATGCCCTGTCATCTGGCTTTGTAGGTTGGGTTCTGTGGTGATCCCAGTTACTCGGGTCAAATGGGAAGACTCAGAAACTACCCTGCTGCCATCATCTTCCTAGAGTTTAAATTCTGTGGGATCTCTGCTGTAGAAAAGAGAGGTTTTAAAAACAAATGAAGATGTTTATAACAGAAATTATAACTAGGAGTTTACTGTATTCAGGTAGTATGCTAAGTACTTAATATGTATTCTCTCATCTGACCTTCTGAAGAAGGAAATGGCAACCCACTCCAGTATTCTTGCCTAGAGAATCCCCTGGATAGAGGAGGCTGGCGGGCTACAGTGCATGAGGGTCACAGAGTCAGACATGGCCGGGCGACTTAGAAACCCTCGTCAGATCCGCCCGCCTCCCTGTATCACGGGGAAGCCAGGGCCCAGCACGACACTGGTGAGCGGGCAGGTGTGGGGCTGGAACCCCGCTCACCCGACTCCAGAGCGCCTCTCTACGACAGTGACACTCAAACACCATCAGACCCAACAAACCACAGTTCCAAACGATGTGCCCCTGTTGGAAGAAAGTTCTATTTGAGTTGCAACATTTATAAATGATTGTTTAAAGATCTAATTAAAATGTACACATATTATCGGTCAAGTCTAAAAGCACTTGTAGATGAAAAATAGGTTGAATTGTGTTGTAACGATCTGATCAAACTTGTTTTCATGCAGATGTCCAAAACAAGGGTTCTCCTACCACAGTTTAAAAAGTGCCATACTGGAGGTGGGGAAAGAGCATAGGGAACAGATTGACTGAGATTGTATAATCCCCCTTCTCCTAGTACCACTGCTAAAGATCAAGTATACATATGAAATAGTGCTTATAATTTATTTTATTCATACTTTCCTGTAAGTAACTATTTAGAAAAAGTTAGGAAGAGCTTCTCCACAATTCACAATGGCCTGGTGGTATTTTTTTGGTCAATAGGCTGTTGTGGAATTCAACATTCACTGGCCAACAGTTTCTTAAGAATGCCTCTCAAAAGCACGCTAATTAGAATCACACTGAAATATATAATCTTATGTTATGAAATCACACAAGGAGTTAGAAAATATTTAGCAGTTTTATGAAATACTTTGACCTTGGAATTCTACGTCATACAAATACAGATACTAACTTTTTTACGCTTCCAACTAATGGCAATTCAGGAAAAAAAAACTAGGGCTTTTATATAGTTCTAAAGCCATTACATGTATGTCATTTTAACTCCTGATGTCTAAGAAATGTCTTAGTTTGAGATGCAGGTGTCTAAATTTGTCAGGATTTAAACCAGTGCACACTGGAATAATTCAATGGAAGGATGATTTTATTTTTTTCCCCACCATCAGTTCTCTGATCTTATTTCTATTAAAAAAAAAAAAAGAGCTGACTTTGGCAAACTGAGGTTTAAACTAACCATGCGAATAATAAATGAATCATTTTGTCATGTATATACTAGGTTTCCCCTGGGATCATTATTTAAGGGTACTTTTTTTTCCAACACTAAGAAATAAAAATTTAGATATTACAATACCTAAACAGTGATACTAGTAATTTAGTTTTTTTTCCTGATACTTTACTTATAAACCTAAAAAATTCAACACTTATTTTCACCAAGATTTTAACTTAAACCATGTCCCTCTAGTAAAGTGATTTCCTTCTCCATTTCAGAACTACTCTTGTAACTTTGCCACTGAGCAAATGGTGATGGGTGTGATTCACTGATAAACTGATTACTAATAAAGGTAAGTTTTTACACCATTCCTTTACAATTCAGGTAGGTCACAGAATGAAGAAAACAGAACAATGAAAAGCAAACCTCAGTCCTTAACCTCTAAGGGATACATTACCTTCCCACTTACCTGAAAATATTACAAAAACATAAATGACTGTGTATGGAGATATACCATTAAATGTAACTGAGAGGTGCTATTTTTTTTTCACTTAAATGTTTACTTAACTTCAAAAATAAAATCATCAGTTTGAAATCAGAAAAGCTAAAACACTGGGAGCAACAACAACAATAAAATCAAATGGCTAAAAATAACTCAGTTATAAAAATACAGTTTAAAATTTATCTCAGAAAAAGAAACAAAACCACTAAATGTTTTCCCTCTAGGTAAGACGGCTTTCCCTGGAGAAAGGAGGAAAAAAAAAAAAAAGCAACTAATGATTCGAGATTAAAATCAAACATAACTGTTATTTACCCAGCAACATCTAAAATAGATGACCCACACAGCACAAAACTTTCCCATTCACAATCACATACAGTTAAATTACTTTTTCTCAGTTACATAATAGTCTTTTTATAACAATCTTCCTTTAGGAAATTACTGTATTAGTTAAGCTTATTCATTCTTGCTATGAAGTTAATTTTATTTGTATAGGCCACAAAAGTTTAATTGGCACATTTTACTTAAGAATAAGACAAAATAAGTCATTCTTCTTTTAAAAATTATGGGATCATCTGTTTTCAGAGAATAACTCCAGATACATAATTCTCTGAAGCACTGTTCCACCATAAGCAGGCGAGCTTTTCAAGTGCCATAAGTGCTCCCCCAGAGACTACCAATGCTATGCGAGCTGCAAACTTCCTTTGAAGATTTGTGTCCATTTTATAATATGAGACAATTCTGTACTGCAGTTTTTTTCTTTTTTTAAAGATAACCTACATACATACAGTTAATTTGCCCAAAAGAACTTAGAAATACAGTATAAACATTTAAGAACCACGACGAAGCCCACTGTGGTTCAGACTTCAACAAAGATTTTCTTGAAACCTAGTACAAAGGTTACTGGCTCAAAAGCATATCCCAAAGTGGCATCGGCACGAGATTCGACTGTAAGACTACCTCTTAAAAAGAACACACTTGGTTACCCATGGCTTTAAACCCTGAGCTACAGTTAGGCTGCAGACCCTCCCCCACCGCCCCCGGTCTAAAGTTAGTCACGTGGAGAGGTGCACATTCTCTGGGCACTGTTTAGAGTCCTTGGATTTCCAGCTCTGATGGAGATCTCGAAGGCGCTCAGAAGTCCGTGTGCTTACGTTCAGGGCAGGATGAACCTTACAAATGCCACTTTCCTCCATTAGTGACAGGCCACAAATTCCAAAGTATGCATGCAAAGCATCTGAAAATAAGACATTTTTATCACAACAAGCATTATTATTTGTACAAAATATTTAGCTACTTATCAGCCCATCACTACATTAAAAATAAATTTAGAAAAATATCAAGTAGTTTTGAAATATTTGCTTTCTCAAAATCTCAAACCTTAAATTTTTAAAAACCAGATGATCAAAATCAGATGATATTCAAGAAAATATCACTAACAAGGAAAACAGTTCCTAGCTTAAAAAGTGAGTCCACCATCTTCTGTGATGGAAGAATAAACAGGAAGAGTACTAGTAAAGACTCCTCACTCTAATGGGTTTTCTCTTTTGCTGACAACAGAATATGGAAACAAAGATGTTTCTATCATAAAAGGAACTTTTCTTCTTAAAAATGAAAATAAACAAACCTCAGAATCTAAGTAGCACTGCATTCCCTGCTTAAGTTTTACCTCTGACAACTCCTAAACCACTCAATGCCAACTCTGTGTTAAATGAAAGAAGCCTGAGTAAAATAACTCATTCTGGAATGCTGAACTATATTTAATTTTCCTATTTCAAGTAATGTCAGTCACTCTAAAAATATCCGACCTGATAATAAAAACAAACTCAGACATTCTGTTTGGTTGTAATAATGCGACTGTTCACACCAGAACGATTCTGCACTGACCTCACTACAGTTTCCCATCTTTTGGGGCAGTAACTTTCTTCCATTAAATGACCACTGAAATCACATGGCAGTTGCCTGCATGACAGCCTTATACGGAGTCCTAAAAGCACTCAGGGTTCTGCCGTTATGGGAACACTTACAAAAAATAGATTTTGTACTAGTCAAAATTTTTTTCTATTTTTGAGTTGGTCATTATTTATAGCTTCATGGGCTATTAAGGTTCAGAACATTTTACCAAGTCAAAGTGTATCAGAAGAATTAAAAAGAAAAGTTGACTTACATAAATATCATTTAGCTTTCATAAAAGGAATGACAGATAGTTGTACTTATTCAGTGTTATTTGTGAAAAAGTTATTTCACCAGTTAGGCCCATGTTAATCCCCTTTTATGTTTTTTTCAGAGAATGCTTAAGACTTCTAGCTCACTTTCCTCTAATTTTCACACCAGAAAAAAAAATTTTGATTTTTCCTACTCTATTTTTTTGCTGCTGCTGCTGCTAAGTTGCTTCAGTTGTATCCGACTCTGTGCGACTCCACAGACGGCAGCCCGTCCCTGGGATTCTCCAGGCAAGAACACTGGAGTGGGTTGCCATTTCAGTCTCCAATGCATGAAAGTGAAAAGTGAAAGTGAAGTCGCTTAGCCGCATCCGACTCTTCTCGATCCCACAGACTGCAGCCTGTCCCTGGGATTCTCCAGGCAAGAACACTGGAGTGGGTTGCCATTTCCGTCTCCAATGCATGAAAGTGAAAAATGAAAGTGAAGTCGCTCAGCCGCATCCGACTCTTCTCGATCCCACAGACTGCAGCCTACCAGGCTCCTCTGTCCATGGGATTTTCCAGGCAAGAGTACTGGAGTGGAGTGCCATTTTCTTGCAGTTATGTTAAATTACAAAAGGCACGAAGCAACATTAAATTTTATTGTCTAGAAATAAGAAAACTTTTCCAGGAAAAAAATGCAACAGAAAACACACTCATAATAATGTAAAATAGGATCTTACATGTTCCAGGTAATGTAAAATTTTTATTCTTCAAAAGGATTTTTATAAAAGCTAATGAAATAGAAGTTAAACATTTCAAATCTTAAAAATAAATAATAATCTCATCTGTAAGTAGTGATGTATTTGAGCATTTTAAATGTAGAAATGTACATTTTCTTCATAGTAAAACTTAATTCCTTTAATAAATTTTTCCCATTAATGTATATAAAATATCTTTGTGTCAAATCTGTCAACAGATTGATTTATTAGAACCAAGCATAAGCTAATTTTAAAAAATCCTATTAAAATAATTTTTATTTTATAAAATAATTTTTATCTGGAAACAAATCTTTTCCACATAAATTCAATTTATCATACAATGATTTCTATGCTTTATAATGTATAGGATCAGAAGACACTGTAACATATCTATAACGAATATTACAACCAAGTATTTACACAAATATTAAACTTAGCAACTGACCTCTCTACAAAAAAGCTCCAAGAATTTTCTTTTAAAAACCTATTGTAAAAATCAAAATGTATCTCAATATGTTTACATAAGAAATGCTTTTCAAGAGTGTCATTTCCTACTCTCATTATTTGTTAAAATAGTACCTGGTTGACAACAATGGAATTGATACCAAAACAACTGTTTTCTTGAGAACTTTTAAAACATATTTACAGCTATGGGTTACAGATGCCAGAAATTCCTAGGCATTCTCAGGTGGCACTAGCAGTAAAGAGTCCACCTGCCAACGCTGGAGATTCAGGAGGCATGGGTTTGATCCCTGGCTTGGGACGATCCCCTGGAGTAGGTGATGGCGACCCACTCAAGTATTCTTGCCTGGAAAACCCCATGGACAGAGAAGCCTGGCGGGCTACACAGTCCATGGGGTGCAAACAGTTGGACGTGACTGAGCAACTAACACTTTCTAACACTTAGAAATAAAAAGCACTGTACCTTTTTTTAAAAAAGAAGTATATTTTGCATGAAAAAACAAGTACATATGGATATAAGGAAATATTCCTGCTTTCTTCAGGTACAAAAATATGATTCCATGAGTCCTTTATTTGTATTTTAATTTAGGTACATATTCTGATTGTAACAGTTCTATAACAAGAGATGAAGTAAAGAGGTTCTAGGCTAACAATAAAAACCATGATATTATTGCAATGTTGTAAAAGCAATCACATCTTGAATCTAGTTTCATGTATTTATAGCTAATACTTTTTCATTCTGCTTATCAAAAGTGTCAGCGTTCTGACTTATTTTTAAGAACTCTTGAATTGAGATTTTGGAGGCTGTAAACAGATCATTTTACTGGAGGTGAAACCTAAAAGGGAGGGGAAAGTAGCTTGGAGAATGACTTCTGCAAAGAGTAAGAATTAGTTCTCTTTTGGATTTAAGAGTAAGTTATTCTACACATAGCTCAAGTGACAGCTAATACTCCTAAAGATTTTGGATGAACCAAATTATTCTATTTTGAATTGGGACCATTCAGACCACCTGTCTTATTGTCTGCAATAAAATAATACATTGCCAAGTGAGGTATTTGGGAAACAAGGCAAACTGTACCAGTATCTTGATAATCAAACCCTTCCTTTACACCCTGAAGACCCCACATCTACTGTAAACTTAAATAATTTACCTTCTTAAAACCTTAAAGTAAGTTTATAACTGTGGCTATATTTTCTATCATATACCCTTTCTGACAAACGCTTAAAGCTCTATTTAATAAGTAAAGCAAAGGTTGCTCTGGATTTACACAAAAAATAAACTACCTGGATGACTATCTGGCCACTTGGCAAATCCCCCAACGAGGCGATCTTGAGTTGATAAGATGTAATTTCTATTTTTCTCAAAGTTAGTGTACTGGAAAATTTTCAGAAGCTGAAACGACAGTAACAAATATAAACGTATTGACATAAAAACTTCATATCAGCCTGTGGCTCAATTTTCAGATACATATAATTCAAAAATGCTTTTCTCTAGTTAAGGATCTCAAAGCAAGCCTAAGGGACTTGAACATTTAAAATTATCAACCAGATTAACTTTTTAAAAATCATCTACTCTCATTGTGACCCATTCACTATTTCTTTCTTTTGAAACAGATCCAAATGACTTCTCTGCAACATATTCAAAACACAACTTGCCAATGTGTTCAACTTCACCAGTTATTTTTACAAGGGCAATTTTATTTACCCATATTCTGACTCTTATAATAGATTTCTGAACTTTTAGTTATGAACTATAGTAATAAGTGAAAATATTTCAAGAAAAAGGACAATAAAAATTATTAACCACATGCTAAAGACAATTTTGAGAATAGTAAAAAATTAAAGCTCTTTAATTAACAAAGACAAAAGGTGAGACAAATACAATTTTAGCATAAAAGATTAAGTAGCTTAGAGATTGAGGACATGTATTGTTCTTTTCCCCAAGATCCTATTAAATAGAAAAAACAAAGGATAAATCAAATTGTGAAGAGAACAGGGTCGGGGATGGTGAGCACGTAAGAAAGCTCAAGTGTCACAAAGCAGCTGAAGGTGTGCTAATAATATAACCAGAGAGCCACGAAAGTATTAAAGACTAACAAAGCAGCATCATGGCTCCAAAAGCAAAAATAAAACCAATTAGAAGTCACAGTACTAATAAGAAGCAAACTTATTCATTCATTTTTATTAAATTAATAGAATATAAGCAGAGACTCTTCAGACTCCTGATGCTTTCTAGTATCAAGTGGCACATGGGTCATTACACAGAGAGAAGAAACTATAATCATACTTGGTTAAGCAATAAAGAATATTTGCACAATTCTAATAAGTGATTATTAGTTTTCAAATTTTAAAATCAACCTACAGGCAAAGCATAAAATATTTGATCATTGTTACTGAGCAAAATATGAATGCTACCTAACTTGACATTATACAAAAAAGGTAAACTGATAGATTTAGAAGGAAGCGGAAGAGAAAGGTTCAGAACTTAAAAAAAAAAAAAAACCCAGTAACAATTTGCTGGAAAAAAGGGAGACCAAATCTTCATTTTTCACAGCTGGGAATCAAAGATAATGTCTAAATGTGTTAAGCAATCAGCATGTTTAAAGTTATTTAAAGTTACCCATAAGAATTAAAATTTTTAAAAGTTGCCTATAGAAAGTGGTCAAAGGCCACCAAAATCATACAAAAAGACTCAAGACCGAACTTGAAGGGGCTCGTACTGGTTAGAGACGGGACAATCTGAGCATTAAACAAGAACAATGTAATGGACTAAAACAGATAAAACATTAAAATCTATGAGTTCACAATGGTGCTCAAATGGAAAAAAGGAAAAAAACCCTAAAATATAATTATTTTATTGGATGCTAGAGAACCAACTTAATGGATGGAATGAACATTATTAAAATTAAAATAAATAATCATGTCTTTCTCTGTACAACCACATCTTAAGTTAAAGTGAAGTTCTTTACAAAAGGATACTAGTTAGTAAATTTACAGGGAATGATAGAATAGTACCATTTAACAACCCCCAGTGACATAATGGATCTAAGAAATGATGCTCAATGGCTGCTAAAACCATTCTGTAAGAAGATGATGAAGCTTTTACACACTAGCAACAAACAATCCAAAAGGAAACTAAGAAAGCAATTCTACTTATAATGGGTTCTAAAAGAAGCCACTAAATAAATACTTGAGAATACATTTATCCAAGGAGGTAAAAGCTTTGTATGCAAAATACTATAAAACACTGGTGAATGAGATTACAGATCTAAGTAAATGGAAAAGCATCCCCTCATTATGGATAGGAAGACACTGTTAAGACATCAGCACCACCCAAAGCAATCTGTGGGTTCAATGCGATCTCCACACAAACGTGAGCAGTCTTTTCCCGAGAGAAGGGAAAGCCAATCCTAAAACTCCGCGTCAAATTCCAAAAACAACCTTTAAAAAGAAAAATGTTCATACTTATTGACTCATACTTATTGATAATGAAACTTACAATGCGACAGTAATTAAAATAGTAAGGACCAATGCAATGGAATGAAGTGCACAGAAATAAACTCTCACATATAGTATCAGATGACTTTCAACAAAGGTGCCAAGACCACTTAATGGGTCAAGAACTGTCTTTACAATAAACAGCACTAGGAAAGCTGGATAGCCACATGTAAAAAGGGGAAGCTGAAGTCCTTGGTTTACACCATTACAAAAATTAACTCGAAGTGGATCAAAGACCTAAACTTAAGAGTTAGTACTAAAAACTGTTGTAATAAAACACTGGGGAAAATCTTCATAACATTGGATTTGGCAATGATTTCATGGAATAACAACCAAAAGCCCCGGCAACAAAAGAAAAAGTAGATAAATCAGACATTTCTCCAAAGAAGATATACAGATGGTCAATAAACACATCAAAAGATGCTTGATATCACTCATTATTCAGTTCAGTTCAGTCGCTCAGTCGTGTCCGACTCTTTGCGACCCCATGGAATGCAGCATGCCAGGCTTCCCTGTCCTTCACCATCTCCCAGAACTTGCTCAAATTCATGTCCATACCCATCAGGATGGCTATTATAAAAACAAGGAAGAAACAACCATTGGTGAAGATGTGGAGAAACTGGAGCCCTTATACATCACCAGGAGGAAGGTAAAATGGTGCAGCCATTGTGAAAAACAGTTTGTTGGTGCCTCAAAATGCTGAACACATAACTACCATATAATCCAGCAATTCCACTCCTAGTTAATTACCTAGAAAAAATGAAAGCAGGGACTTGAACAGATATTTTATACCAATGCTCATAACCACCTTATTCACAATAGCCAAAAGGTGGAAACAATCCAAGTGTCCACCAGCAGATGAACAGATAAACATAATGTGGTATATACCTACAGTACAATATTACTCAACCATGAAAAGGAATAAAATTGTGATATATATGACAATATTGATGGGTCTTGAGAATATAAGCCAGACACAGGATATAGATTCCCTAATTCTACTTATATGATGTACCTAGAATAAGCAAATTCATAGAGACAGAAAGCAGAAAAGGTTACCAGGGACTGGGGGAATGGAAGAAAGGGGAGCTGTTGTTTAATGAGCAGAGTTTATGTTTAGGGTGATGAAAATGTTTGGGGTATAGACAATGGTAACGATTACACAACACTGATCTGTACACTTACAAATAGTTAAACTGATAAATATTACATTACATATATTTTACCACCAATAAAAGAGTAAAGAAAAACAGGTTGATGGGGAACTTCATAATGGATAAATCAGCTTTGACAACTCTGGAGTCCTTAGATCAAAAGGAAGACAACCAGAGACTGATTTACATTATATTCCTCTTGATGTGATGCAACAGGAAATATACATCATTCTGACTTGATATTTAATTATAATAAGGAGTTATGGCTGAATTTTTAGAAGACAGAATATTACATCTCCATTCTTTGAAAAGCTATCTTTATTTAATAATTGTACTGAAGAATTTCCAGATAAAGTAAAAAGGGATTATCTAGGAATTGCTTTAGAATAATACAGTGAGGAGGAAAGTGAGTAGCTGTGTGAATGAATGAAGGCTGGCTTTGAGAGGAGAACTGCTGAAATTGGCTACTGCACATATTAAGTGTTTATTATACAATAGATGGGGAAATAGTGGAAACAGTGTCAGACTTTATTTTGGGGGCTCCAAAATCACTGCAAATGGTGACTGCAGCCATGAAATTAAAAGACGCTTACTCTTTGGAAGAAAAGTTATGACCAACCTAGATAGCATATTCAAAAGCAGAGACATTACTTTGCTGACTAAGGTCTGTCTAGTCAAGGCTATGGTTTTTCCTGTGGTCACGTATGGATGTGAGAGTTGGACTGAGCACCGAAGAACTGATGCTTTTGAATTGTGGTGTTGGAGAAGACTCTTGAGAGTCCCTTGGACTGCAAGGAGATCCAATCAGTCCATTCTTTGGCCACCTCATGAGAGGAGTTGACTCATTGGAAAAGACTCTGATGCTGTGAGGGATTGGGGGCAGGAGGAGAAGGGGACGACCGAGGATGAGATGGCTGGATGGCATCACTGACTCGATGGACATGAGTCTGAGTGAACTCCAGGAGTTGGTGATGGAAAGGGAGGCCTGGCGTGCTGCGATTCATGGGGTCACAAAGAGTCGGACACGACTGAGAGGCTGAACTGAACTGAACTGTTTCACCGTTTTCTCTTTTCACTATGTTTGGAATTTTCCATAATTAAAAAAATTAAAATGGTGTACCAGATAAATGGTACTAGAAGTGAGGAGAATAGAAAAAACATTCTATTTTATTTACTTCAACCACATGTATAAATTTTAAGAGAAAAAATTAATGTGTTATATAGATGATGAATATACTTTTGTTAGATTCTAGAATATCAGGCCTAGGTGATACTTGCAATTTTAGGATATAGAAAACTTGTGGGTACTCAATGGCTAATAATCTTATGGATTTACACATATCAAAAGGTAGCAGAGATGGGGAGAATGTATGATCATATTAATGAATACATTTCAGAAGGCTTATACAAATGAATAAAAACCAGAAAACTTTAAATGGTTTTTAAAGGAATCACCTATGGTTTATCTTTTAAGATATTTTCCCATAAATCCTTTACTGGTATGTTCAGATGGATCTTCCTTCTAGGTGGACTACTGGTTAAGTTTCAGTTACAAGCTTTTTATAACACACCTAGTTTCTTACATAGGTTCTGGACACTAGAATTCTGTAGGAATAAAAATTTTTAAGTAGTAGAACAGGTAACTGAATTCTGTGGAAAAACTATACAGAGACCAGCTTTGCCAGAGCAATGGGAAAAACTTTTTGGCTTTAACCTAACAGTATTTAATGAACATTAAAAAGACCAAACCCTTTAAGCACAGTTTTTATTAACAAACAGTAAAAGTTTCTCATTTTTATTATTTCTCTTACCTTTAGAGTTGCTCCAACCCAAAAGAGTAACAGGTGTCAACAGGCTTATTAGGTCTTCCATGATAACCGTTCTGTTGTCTCATTATACACCACCTTTTTATCCGGTTCAATTCTTTTTCTGAAAAAACTTCTTCTAGTTTACCCATCAGGCACAGTGATGCAATGCCACAAAAGTTGATCCTCCTGTTAATTAAAACCACACAGTACTTTAAACTTATTAGATGTCTAGGGAATATGAAATGATTGAAGGAAAAAAAAAGGTTAATTCTAGAAAGCAGTGAAAGAAAGGTAAAATGAAAAGAAATATAATTTTACTTTTATATCACTATTTTATTTACTTATATTTCACTATTTAAAATAACCACTAGGCACTGAGGTCTTCAATATGAACTTGATGAACAGAAAAAAATTTTAAAATAATTTAAAAGTATAAGAATCATTTTTTAAATGAAAAATGTAAGATTTAGAAAGTAGTTCAAAATTTTATGGTTAATGGGAGAGCTGAAACTAAAGACTAGGACTACTATTTCCTGTCTACCACTCTTAAAACACCTGAGTCTGATTTTAATTCCTTTAAAAATGACAGTGTACTGTTTATGAACTAAGGTCCCATCTGCCTAAGCTGCAGACTAATTTTTACAAATAACATAAACTAGAGGCTTATATGCAGTCAGCTTCAGAAATTTAAGGACGAAAAAGTGAAAGTGAAAGTTGCTCAGTATGTTCGATTCTTTGCAACCCCATGGACTATATAGTCTATGAAATTCTCCAGGCCAGAATACCGGAGTGGGTAGCCTTTCCCTTCTCCAGAGGATCTTCCCAACCCAGGGATCAAACCCAGGTCTCCCACATTGCAGGCAGATTCTTTACCAGCTGAGCCACAAGGGAAGCCCTTAAAGTTTATCTTTAGGGAAGCCTTAAGTTATGTTAAGGAAGAAAAGTTCCTTAAACAAACAAAGGGAAAGGGAAAGAGTGTGTGTGTGTTGGGGCTGCAGAAGAAAACTGTATCTGGAAAGAGATGCACAATGCGTATCCACACTCACTACGCTAGACTGAAAAATGCCCCACTTGACCCCACCTTCCACCACTGCCCAGTGATACCCAGGTCCTGGTCCCTGGAACACAGGCATGTTCCCTTACATGGCAAAATGGACTATGAAAGCGTGATGGAAGTTAAGGATTTGAGATGGGGAGATTATCCTGGGTGGGAGACACCCTAAATGCAACCACAAGTGTCCCTGTAAGAGAGGGACAGAGAGAGACTAAACTACAATCAAAAGGAGGCAATGGAAGCAGAGACTCAAGCGATGTGATGGCAAACCAAAGCATGTGAGCAGTCCCCAGAGGCTGAAAGAGGCAAAGGGACAGACCTCCTGGCACCTCCAGAAAGACCCCATCCTGCTGACACCTTCATCTGAAGCCCTGTAAGACGCAGTTCCGACTTCCGGCCTCTGGAGCTATGAGAACAAATTTGCATGGTCTTACACCCCTAAGTTTATTAAAATGTTATAGCATCAAAGGAAACAATACAGTCACAAAGGAAACTACTTTCCTCAGGAAATGAAAAGTCAGTATTTCTCCACATAGGAAAACACAAACAAATTCCACCACTTTCCACTGGCACTATCTGTTGTCAACTCCAAACAATCTGAAAATACTCCGTATTTCCAATTTATTACATCTTCATCTACACATTTTTATTAATTCTAGCTCTAAATAGATTGTTCCTAATATGCATCATTTTGAAACTCTCCTTTTGGTGTTACAAATCTTGGTTGTATTCTCTGGCAAAGGAAAAGTGAGCATTCGCTCTAGGAAATGTAAGACAGCTAATCACACTAAAATGGTCACTGTCAAAAAATAAAAACAAACAAATAAATAAAAGTCACTGTAAGAACTAGTCTTCAGATTTTCTTCCCAATGGAAAAAACACAAAGAGGAAGATCTATGTTAGCAATCAGTTCAGTTCAGTTCAGTTGCTCAGTCGTGTCCGACTCTTTGCGACCCCATGAATCGCAGCACGCCAGGCCTCCCCTGTCCATCACCATATCTCGGAGTTCACTCAGACTCACGTCCATCGAGTCCGTGATGCTATCCAGCCATCTCATCCTCGGTCGTCCCCTTCTCCTCCTGCCCCCAATCCCTCCCAGCATCAGAGTCTTTTCCAATGAGTCAACTCTTCTTAGGAGGTGGCCAAAGTACTGGAGTTTCAGCTTTAGCATCATTCCTTCCAAAGAAATCCCAGGGTTGATCTCCTTCAGAATGGACTGGTTAGATCTCCTTGCAGTCCAAGGGACTCTCAAGAATCTTTTCCAACACCACAGTTCAAAAGCATCAATTCTTCGGCGCTCAGCCTTCTTCACAGTCCAACTCTCACATCCATATATGACCACAGGAAAAACCATAGCCTTGACTAGACGGACCTTAGTCGGCAAAGTGATGTCTCTGCTTTTGAATATACTGCCTAGGTTGGTCATAACCTTTCTTCCAAAGAGTAAGCGTCTTCTAATTTCATGGCTGCAGTCAGCATCTACAGTGATTTTGGAGCCCCCAAAATAAAAAGTCTGACACTGTTTCCCCATCTATTTTCCCTGAAGTGATGGGACTGGATGCCATGATCGTTGTTTTCTGAATGTTGAGCTTTAAGCCAACATTTTCGCTCTCCTCTTTCACTTTCATCAAGAGGCTTTTTAGCTACTCTTCACTTTCTGCCCATAAGGGTGGTGTCATCTGCATATCTGAGGGGATTGATATTTTTCCCGGCAATCTTGATTTCAGCTTGTGTTTCTTCCAGTCCAGCATTTCTCATGATGTACTCTGCATATAAGTCAAATAAACAGGGTGAGAGTGTACAGCCTTGATGTACTCCTTTTCCTATTTGGAACCAGTCTGTTGTTCCATGTCCAGTTCTAACTGTTGCTTCCTGACCTGCATACAGATTTCTCAAGAGGCAGGTCAGGTGGTCTGGTATTCCCATCTCTTGAAGAATTTTCCAAAGTTTATTGTGATCCACACAGTCAAAGGCTTTGGCATAGTCAATAAAGCAGAAATAGATGTTTTTCTGGAACTCTTGCTTTTTCCATGATCCAGCGGATGTTGGCAATTTGATCTCTGGTTCCTCTGCCTTTTCTAAAACCAGCTTGAACATCAGGAGTTCACCATTCACGTATTGCTGAAGCCTGGCTCGGAGAATTTTGAGCATTACTTTACTAGCATGTGAGATGAGTGCAATTGTGCGGTAGTTTGAGCATTATTTGGCACTGCCTTTCTCTGGAATTGCAATGAAAACTTTTGGGTGTTATAGCAAACACCCTCTTCCAACAACACAAGAGAAGACTCTACACATGGACATCACCAGATGGTCAACATCGAAGTCAGATTGATTATATTCTTTGCAGCCAAAGATGGAGAAGCTCTATACAGTCAACAAAAGCAAGACCAGGAGCTGACTGTGGCTCAGATTACAAACTCCTTATTGCCAAATTCAGACTTAAATTGAAGAAAGTAGGGAAAACCGCTAGACCATTCAGGTATGGCCTAAATTAAATCCATTATGATTATACAGTGGAAGTGAGAAATATATTTAAGGGCCTAGATCTGATAGATAGAGTGCCTGATGAACTATGGGATGAGGTTCATGACATTGTGCAGCAGACAGGGATCAAGACCATCCCCATGGAAAAGAAATGCAAAAAAGCAAAACAGCTGTCTGGGGAGGACTTACAAATAGCTGTGAAAAGAAGAGAGGCAAAAAGCAAAGGAGAAAAGGAAAGATATAAGCATCTGAATGCAGAGTTCCAAAGAATAGCAAGAAGAGGTAAGAAAGCCTTCTTCAGCGATCAATGCAAAGAAATAGAGGAAAAGAACAGAATGGGAAAGACTAGGAGGGATCTCTTCAAGAAAATTAGAGATATCAAGGGAACATTTCATGCAAAGATGGGCTCGATAAAGGACAGAAATGGTACGGACCTAACAGAAGCAGAAGATATTAAGAAGAGGTGGCAAGAATACACGGAAGAACTGTACAAAAATGATCTTCACGACCCAGATAATCATGATGATGTGATCACTCATCTAGAGCCAGATATCTTGGAATGTGAAGTCAAGTGGGTCTTAGAAAGCATCACTACCAACAAAGCTAGTGGAGGTGATGGAATTCCAGATGAGCTGTTTCAAATCCTGAAAGATGATGCTGTGAAAGTGCTGCCCTCAATATGCCAGCAAATTTGGAAAACTCAGCAGTGGCCACAGGACTGGAAAAGGTCAGTTTTCATTCCAATTCCATAGAAAGGCAATGTTAGCAATAAGTGTATTAAAACAAAAGTAAAACAAATATAACCTTTTAGATTAATTTCTATTCAGCAACTATCAATCTTATTCCTCTTTCAATGACCTACTAGCTTCAATTTCTCTTTTATGAAGCTGCCCATGACTTCAAGTATTACACATCATTGAATATAAAGCCTCTAAAAGAAAGTACATAATTTTTAAAACTAACTATACCAAGAAATAAAGAAGTATTTAATTGCTACTTTCCAAAATTGTTGGAATTTTTAAAGCAAGTCAGAACAATTCAAAATAAAAATATTCTTTACTTTGCCCAAAAAACCAGATTTTGAAAATAACAACTTCTGAAGTAAGGTTGGACTCTGAAGAGCCAAACAGTTATTACAAAGTCTATGCTTTAAGCTAAAACTCACTTATCAACATTTATTCCTAAGAGGCTCCTATCTAAACAATTCTAAAAAACCAGTTCTAAAAACCCGGATTAAAAGCAACATGGTAGAAGAGTGTAAAGGCAGACATGAAAACAGCAAAGACAGGAAACATTCTGACAGTAAGTATATTAAAAACATTACTAAAGAGCAGGCGAGAACTCAACTACAATACGCCCTTAAGGCTAAATACTAATAGGATTAGGTCAATGATTCCTACAAGCTTCAAAAATCTTGAGAACATCCCATCATTATATTAAATTACAATTTAAGAACTGCTTCTCATAATAATGATCCAAATTCTAACCTTTGCTCAATATGCCTGAGTGGAAGAAGGTTATGTAAATAAATAACCTTCTTTATCGAGGGCAGTAAGAGAATACTAAAGCACATACAAATAAGAGACAGATTTCCAGATAGAGACTGGGATATGTATATATGGTTGGTTTGCAATTCTAAAAATGAGCTGTGTTTGTCGTTGGTTTGCAATTTTAAATAGGGGGCTTATCCAAAAATATCGTTTGAGCCAATACTGGATTGAGGTGGCAATAGCAACTGTGTCCCTGGCCCCCTCCGCTTAGTAAGCGGAGCACACTCACAGTTGCACAAAGAGGAAATCCGGCACCCATAGAAATGTCTGAGAAGACGGGGTCTGAGCTCACTATTATAAAGGATGTGAGTGGGCACCCTGGCTGAGGAGATACTTAGCAGTGCAGGAGACTTGTGGAACAGACACCAGAAAATGAGATTACATTCTCTGGGATGTGAAGGAGAGAGGGCTGCTCAAATCTGATACTCTCTGATGGAAAGAAAGGAGACGAACACAACGACTTCACAGAGTACCCCGAACTGCAGTGCTCCTTCTTAGAAAGAGGTCTCTCCTGCCAGTGTAGACAGGGCTAAGACAAGGAAGGGAGGCTATACCAAAGCCTTCCAGAACAGTACTTCTCAGCCTGTCTAACCTCACAGCACAGAAGAACATTAAAACATCTGATATTTGTAGGCCACTCAGTGGTGACCTGAGGAGCTCTAGACACCCAGGTCTTGGCTGCCCCAAAAGCTGAGTGAGTGAGGAGCAAGTGAGCAGTAGCTTGGCAGGCTTATAACCCTTCTGCAGCGTATCCTGTACCTTGGCACCCTGAGAAGGAAGCCCTCCCCTCTACAGCTTTAGTCCTGAAACCTACCAACCCAAAAAGAGAGGTAAAAGGAAGATGTAAGCTTTTAGGCATGAACCAAAGTCCATCAATGATGGTCTTGTTGGATGAGAGCCTACTTGAGTTAGATGGACTCAAAATCACTACTTGTGTGACTTAGTAAGACTTTTTTTTTCCCCATCAGAGAGTATCAGGTTTGAGCAGCCCTCTCTGCTTCACATTTCAGAGAACATAATACCATTTTCTGGTGTCTGTTCCACAAGTCTCCTGCACTGCTAAGTCTCTCCTCAGCCAGGGCGCTACTAACATCCTTTAGTAGAGATTTCAGACCCCGTCTTCTCAGACATTTTTACAGATGCCAGATTTCCTCTTTGTGCAACCGCAAGCATATTCCTCCTCACCAAGGGGTGATGACCAGTGACATGATTGCTGTTGCCACCCCAGGCTCATAGAGACTCAGGCACACCCAAGAATTAAGATGTCCTCATCACAGGATGGCTTCAGAGGAAAACCCCAGACAGTGTTCTATATGCCCCTCAGGGACACGTGCTCTACAAACCCCACTGAGGAGGGCGTCAGAGCTTGAGAGGAGGAGTGACCCGAGAGGCCGGGCCCTAGGGGAAGCACAAGCATTACGTTTAAAAAACTTTCATACCTGTTCTATGGTTTACAAACCAGTTGCCCTCTCATCTCTAACAAAGAAAGAAGAACGCCTCTGAGCGACTCAGTGAGGAGCCTAAGCTGCACAGCTAGTGTTAGGGCTGAGGCCTGAATACGGATGCGTTCTGCCCAGGCCATCGTGCCAGCAGAGACGGACATGCCAAGGGGGCACAAAGACACAGCTGGGAGAGAGGGGATACGGGCTTCATTCAGAAAGCCTCCCTGACCTGAGCTCCTTTTTTTTTTATTTTAAGGAGCATGCAAGTATATTTTCTTCCACATGAAAATTTTCCACTTGAAGAGTTCAGGCTATTGATATGCTGACAGATTGACTACTGCTCACTCTTCTGGTTCTGCCAAAACTGAGGGAAAATGTGAGAGAGACTTGTATTTGTGTGTGTAGTGAACATATGCCATACACAAAAATGTTTTATCACTATGACTTAGTACAATTGCATTAAAGAAGGTAAAAAAATTTTTTTTTCACAAATTCATTGATTCATGTTCAGTATTCTGTATCTAGCTTTTTAGTGAAAGTGAAGTCGCTCAGTCGTGCCCAACTCTTTGCAACCCCATGGATAGTAGCCTGCACCAAGCTCCTCTGTCCATGTGGTTTACAAGGCAAAAGTACTGGAGTGGGTTGCCATTTCCTTCTCTAGGGAATCTTCCCAACCCAGGGATCGAACCCAGGTCTCTCACATTGTAGATAGATGCTTTATCATCTAAGCCATCAGAGGAAGTCCTTTAGTATTACACTAAATAATAGGAAGCTTTTTAGTATTACACCAAAAAGAAAACTTGCTGTTTTCTAACAATTTCTTAAATCCTCCCAAGATGCTTTCATGCAGCTAACAGTTGAAAAGATTACTAGAAAATACTGTTTGAACATTCTGGTCTGAATAATCTCTGAATGATTACTGACCTAGAAGAGGCTCAAACTGGCACAACAGTGTCAACAGGGAGAAGTAGGAAAGAGGATAATCAGGCTGCATCAAGAGCTGAGACAAACTTCTGAGGTCCTACATGTTGAAAATACCATGATGTTATTTAAAGACAAAAGAAACCACACATCCACTTATTTTAAGATGCCTTACCATGAGATTCAAGTCCTGCTCCCTGTGCCAACCCATTGTCATAGGACTGAAAAAGAAAAACATATTCAGTTAATACTGAAATAATAATAAATAAATATGCTGTCATGATGCTAATTTTTCTTCTTGATCTAATTTTCTCTCTCTCTTTTATCTTTCAAAATATGTATTCTTTCCCACAATAAAATACACCTAGGCATTTTCAAATACCTGATCTTATCTTATTCACCAAGCTGAATCAGTAAATGTATACCCTAGGCACACTCTGAGAATAGGCTGTTCAAAGATGGCACTTACATATTTAATCTTTACTCAATAAAAAGCTTCAATCTTTATTCCTCTCCTACTTGTAAGAGGTATGAGTTTAAGGAAAACGTAAGGATTTCATACTCATATATATAACATTATAAATACAAGACAAATCTGTTGAGGCTTTTGGTTAGATGAGGATAATGGTGTCCTACCTAAAATTTGAATTTTCCCACATATCTCAAAAATCAAAACAGGATAAGAATAATACAACTAAGCAATTATCCTTCAATTAAAAATAAATAAATACTTTTTAAAAGAATAATACAACTACATAGAATTGAAACTCTCAAAGCTAGAAGAGATGCTGAAGCTTCAAATTACCTGTCTACAGAAAAAGAAACATCAAATCTCACACTCCTGATACACTTTTGCAGAGAGCAAAGGCAATTCATGAAAAATCGTGAGGAAGAGAGAGGAGGGGGCTGTCTAAGACTACCTAAAATTACTGGCTCAAAAGAAAAGGCCTCCTTAAGTGTGAAATTATAGGAAATCCTTGTTTTGCATTCTTCCAATATACACAAATTCCAATAATACAGTCTGCCTCACATTTCAGTAATAGTATAGTATTCAGTAACAGTATAGTAACTATGAGCAATTACAAAAGTATAAACTTGCTGCTAGCTCCTCAGGCCACAAATGGCTACATAAATAACAGATGTGCATCATGAGCTGTGAACATTCACATCACCTTTTTCATAGTCTCTCTGTTCCTGGTCACTGCACGCTGTTCAGCATAGCAACATATGGGGTTGTGCTGTTTCTTTGTATTTTAATGAATAACCAACGTGATGTTTGCAAAAAGTCAAAACCAAGAGACAGGCCACCAAAGATAAAAGTGCAGTAAAGAAATGGAAAGCAGTAGCACTGAGAGTGAAATTGAGACCAAGCGGAGCAGCAGAAGCAGCAGTTATCACGACAGTGCTGGCTGCTTGAGACTGGATGTGAAGTCAGAAAAACTAAGTGACGGTGAGACAGCTGCATGAATGAAGAAAGTGGCCATCGTGAAAAGGAAGATGTTCCAGAGAAGCCATGTTAGCAAAAACTCCACATAAAAGGAATTCTCAGGTATTTCACAATGACAGTGCAAAGGACAAAATGCTGGAAGTTGACACAAACTTAGAAAAGACTACAGTCATTTACCAAGACAAAACAGATGCCTGCTCCATGCTGTAAGTTATATAACGAGAAGACAAAGAATGCTGTTCAAACTACTCCTTACGAATTTTCTAAACTTTTTCAATATTCTAACGTTTTAAATTATAGTATACTAACAAATATTGGTTTACCATTAAAATTTCTCTATACATTTATAACTGACAATAATAGTTTTAAATGGTCTGGCAAAAATTTATAAAGGTCACAGAACAAGTGTCACTTTTCCCACTGGTGATTAAGATCACTTTGCATGGTTTCAGCCAGCACAACCATCATCATAGTCTGGGGCTACCAGTCAAAGCGAGGATGCCTGTACTACAGGAGTTCTGGTAGTACTGAGCACCAACCACAGGAAAGGGGCTGAGGAGGGCATGCAAGTCAAGGTGGCAGCGCTCTAAGGACATAACTCTGGTGAAGACAGAAGAAGAAAGGGAAGAAAGAAGGGCCCTTTGAAGATCAGATAATAAAGGAAAACCCTAAGAAGCAAACTTCAAAACCCAGGAAACAAAAAGAACTCTCTCTTAGCAGAAAATCATAGAACTCACTACCCTACCCCAATCACTACACAAACAAAAACACACTTTAAATTAAAAAAATCATACTTTGTTTCTCTGCACTGAAAAAGACGGCACTCTTACTAAACTAGGAATTCTTGTAAGAAAAACAAATCCACTAATGACTAAACAGAAAAAGACAAATCTACACAAAGGAACTCTGAGTCTCTGAGATGGAAACACTGCGATCAGAATGAAAATAACTCTGTATAGGAAAATCTGCCTTCACCTCCAAAGTATGGTGAAAAGCAAAAGAAAACTACAGTAAAGCACCTCAAACTCAATTGTATACCCTCAAATAGCACCTGGGAAATGAAAAGAGATTTAAAGTTAAAAAATGAAAAGGATAAATAGTAGAAAGAAATAAAGAAAATTAAGTGATTTCAGAAAAAGACATTAAGCGGCATGTAAGAAAGGCTGAAAACAACCAAGAGAATAAAAATGAGAGAGAAGTAAAAGGAGCTGAAGAGAAAAGTGGTTGAAATGAAACATGAGCAAAAAAGAAAACTGCACAAAATTGCAATATCTAAAGAAAAAGGAAAAACAATGGACTATAAGCCTGCAGGCTAAACCTGGCCTGAGGCTGGTTTTCTGCAGCCCTGAAGTTAAGAAAACAGTCAATCCCAATCCTAATAAAATAAACGCAAATTTGGAAACACACCAAGGTGTATTTTTCACCCACCAGATTGGTAAAAATAAAAATACTGCAACAACATTCTATTGGTGAGTCTGTGTAGACAGAGCCATTCTCACACACTGGTGGGAATATACACTGGTTCATATTTTTGAAGTGAAAATGAAAATGTATGTATGCACTTACTTTTTGATCAAGCAATTCCACTTCTAGGAATTTATTTTGAACATATATTCCCAACAATACATATATGCAGAAAGGATTAGTTTCAATACTGTTCACCTTAGGAAAATACATACCCTATATATAGAATAGTTGAAAAAAACTATGATGTGCATATAATGGAGTACTACAAAAAAAAAAAAAAAAAAAAACAAAGAATGAGGAAAATGTTTTTGACCTGATACAGGGTGGTTTTCCACTTTAAGTGAAAAAGCAAAATGCAAAAAGTACTCTTTGGAGTGAGAGAGGAGGATGAACCAGAAACCAATGAGAACATTTACCTCCAGAGTGAATGGCAATACGGCGGCAAACATGGGAGTGAGGCGGAGGAAGGAGACCGAAGATAAGGGAAGCCCTTGTGAGTTACACAGTTTTGAACCTAAATTCTGACTTTCAAAAGCAAGTTAATATATCACATATTAAGGAAATAAAATCAACGAAGTTGGGCAGGGGGTGATCCTAAAGTAGAATCCAAACAACTCTACTTCAAATAAATGACACAGACATACTAAAGGTTGGGGGTAAGGTGGTTGTGGAGGCAATTAAAAAAAAAAAAAAAACCCAAGTGTTTTTTTAACATTCTGACAATATACCTGTGGGCTCTAAGCAAAAAGAACCAATGCATTCTGGATAACAGGAGTCAGGTTTGTCATTGTCCAAGAAGGAAGTTACAAATGAAAAGAGGAAGACTAAAATGAACTGGAGTTAAAAAAACAAAGATTATGGCATCTGGTCCATTACTTCATGGCAAATAGAAGGGGGAAAAGTGAAAGCTGTGACAGATTTTCTTTTCTTGGGCCCATAAGAATCACTGAGGATGGTTACTGCAGCCACAAAATTAAAACATGCTTGCTCCTTGGAAGAAAAGCTAATGACAAACCTAGATAAGTATGTAAAAAAGCAGAGACATCACTTTGCCTACAAAGGTCTGTATAATCAAAGCTATGCTTTTTCCAGGAGTCATGTAAGGATATGAGAGTTGGACCATAAGCAAGGCTGAATGCCAAAGAATTGAAGCTTTTGAACTGTGGTGCTGGAGAAGACTCTTGAGAGTTCCTTAGGGGAAAAAAAAGGCTAAAACAAAAACTTCTATAATAAATGTATTAAATTTATACTTTGAATATTTTATCTATACTAGTATGTTATTGTTACATATCAGTCAACTATGGGTTAATAGCATGTTTACTGGAATAATGTGAATGGAATCAGATGCTGAATATAAAATAAATGTATGATTTGGAAACAAAAGACAAAAAGAATGCGAGGAGATCAAACCAGTCAATCCTAAAGGAAATCAACCTTGAATATTTGTTGGAAAGACTCATGTTGAAGCTGAAGCTCCATTATTTTGGCCACCTGATTAGAAAAGTGGACTCACTGGAAAAGATTCTGATGCTGGGAAATACTGAAGGCAAAAGAAGAGGGCAGCAGAGAATGAGATGGTTAGACAGCATCACTGGCTCAAGGGATATGAATTTGAGCAAAACTCTGGGTGATATTGGAGGACAGAGGAACCTGGCATGTACAGTCCATGGGGTCGCAAAGAGTCAGCAACTGAACAAATGGTGTTGGATTAAAATTAGTATGAACTTGGACTTCCCTGGTGGCTCAGACAGTCAAGAATCTACCTGCAATGCAGGGGACCCAGGTTCTAGTCCTGGGTGGGGAAAATCTCCTGGAAAAGGGAATGGCTACCCACTCCTGTATTCCTGCCTGGAGAATTCCATGGACAGATGAGCCTGGAAGGCTACAGCCCATGGGATCAGAAAGAGTCAGACATGACTAAGCGACTTTCATCATTTCATTAGCATAAATTCATGATCTTTGATAAATAGATATAAACGTGTGGATGTGTGTAAGGGGGATGTCTGTGTATACATATATACATTTCCTACCTCTGAGAGAGGGGCTAGAAGCAATGACAACCTAGTACCAATGAGCACATTTTGTGCCCAAATCCTGGTTTCTAAACACTACCCTTCAAAAAGAAGAACCAGAACTTCTTGAAGAAATGACCAATTTTAGAAATGAAGCTGGGAAATTAAACTATGAACCCGGAATATTTTGTGCCAGAGAACAAGGATGTGCTCAAAAATGAACGGGACACGTCAAAAGGGCATAAGAGCCTGCATGAAGGGTTTTTTGCTGGCTGAATCTGGGACAGCATCAAAATAAATGATCAGTTCAGTTCAGTCGCTCAGTCTTGTCCGACTCTTTGCGACTCCATGAACCACAGCACATCAGGCCTCCCTGTCCATCACCAACTCCCAGAGTCCACCCAAACCCAAGTCCATTGAGTCAGTGATGCCATCCAACCATCTCATCCTCTGTCGTCCCCTTCTCCTCCTGCCCTCAGTCTTTCCCAGCATCAGGGTCTTTATAAATGAGTGACAGTTACAGATAATAACCCCTTGAACCAAACAAGAACCTAGAGTTCCTGTTGAAATTAAATAAATAGATAAAGGTGAAAGGAAAGCTTTTTTAACAGCAGAATTTTAACTGATAATTATAGAATGAATGGTAGAGCTGGAAAATCAACGCATGCTAACACTAGAGGATAAAACTTTGATGAAGGACAGGAAATTTACAGTCTCCAAGTATCTCACCATGAAATATTAAATATAATCACAAAGGGAAAAAGTGCTAACTTTACAGAGAAACATCTGGCATACACCACCTTAAACAAGTGATCAAAGTTAACATCACCAATAATAAGGCGTATCAACAAGCTGTACCTCCAAATACAATGCACTAAGAAGAACATAGCATTATTTCTGCAATAATCATATCACAATGCCTGTCACTGTTAGGGAAATAGGGGAAAGTCTTGTTCAGGCTTCAGAAGCAGGAGAGCAGCCCTCTGATCTGCTCTGACCTGCATGGACACTGCCTGGATTCCATGCCTCGGGGCAAGCACAGCAAGTCAGGTAGCACTTCAGATTAGAAAGGGAATTTGTCTTGAAATTCTTGAGCTCCTGATGGTCTGGGCGGGTTTAATGAAATTCTATAACTCATAAGGTGAAACAAATCTTTTCACACTGTAGAAAGATTAAAGTAAAACCATACCTGCATTTTTGCACACAAACTGATACAAACTGATATTGGTATCAACTTGTGGCCTAGGATTATGAGCAGGAGCCCCTGAAACTGCGATTTGAAGTCTCACCGGTGGGTGGACGCACCTCCCCTGGACCCTTCTCAATTGGGCCTCCAGATTGCTGTTAACAAGGGACTTCCTAGCGCTGTTCAAGTCTGGATATAGCTCAGCCCAATTTGGTGATGTATACACTGTTACTTCTATGTTTTATATTTCTTTTCAAATTATCTTTCTTCTATAAAAAATTGAAATTGTTTATGTGTGTAACAATGGTTTCTTTGGCTAACAAATCCTTTGAATTGAAAACAAAAGTAAAACTTTTGGCAAAACAATCACTCATCTTTGTCTATAACATCAAACTCCTTTTGTCTTAAAACTTTTTAAAGGTGTGTTCTTTCTGCCTCCCGAGGCTTTTAAAAATTTGTGCTATTGTATATTCTGTAAATTCTGATTTATATATTTAATTAAAAATAACTCTATTCCTCTAAGAACTTACATTTCTGCTCTGAAATATGGACTAGTAAAAGCTGAGCTAACAGCCTAGAATATAAAATTTCATATTTAGTAAGTAAAATAAACCTGGGAAGCAGCACTTCTATTACTGTGATTTTATACGAAAGACTAAAAAGTAGAGCGAATGATATTTCCGGCTGAGGCTAAGGTTTTCTTACTATCATTGATTAAAAAAAAAAGACTATATTGTGTGAAAGAATAACATTTCTACTTGATACTCTCCTTAAACCTTAGATTAAAAAAAAAAAAAACCCACACATAAAACTATTTAGAAATCAAAAGTGACCCAAAAGTCTATTGTCAGCCCAATCTTGCTACTTAAAATGGCTTAAGGAACATCTCATACCCAATATATAGGAATAATCTCACCACGGGCACCACAATTCTCCTTTAAGTTTGGCTGTGACTTCTCAAGGACCCCTACTAGGATAGGCTATCAACATTCACTTTGAGATTTTACTGTTTTTTGCTTCCAAGGCTGACAAATTTCCTTCCACTAAAGATACTGTTTCTTTGGATACAATCAGATTTTATTTAAAATTTAATGGCAAAGGGGTCAATCTGTCCTTGAAGATTACTTTTACATGGCTATTCTGATATATGATGTACCTAGAAAGCAATCTTATTACCCTATTTCCAAACTACTGCTACTAACAGACGAGATGAGGCATGCCCCAGCTCTCATCAGTCGTGTCCGACTTTTTGCGATCCCGTGGACTGCAGCACGCCAAGCTTCCTTGTCCATCACCAATTCCTGATGCGTGTTCACACTCATGTCCGTCAAGTCAGTGATGCCATCCAACCACCTCATCCTGTTGGCCCATTCTCCTCCCAGCTCTCCTACATCAGCAATAATAACTGAAGGTGAGAGTCACTATCAACATGACTCACCATACTTCTTCTAATATAGCTGATAGCCTTTTTCATGTCCATGCCAGACCAGTTGTTGAGCATATAGCAGATGCAGGAAGCACAGTATACAAATCGCATGTCATTTTCACTGCCCTCAGGCACTGCACAGAAACTGCAAGTAAGAACAACAGGATTTACTGGACTGTAATTTATTTGTACAGGGGCTGTTTAGCAACAGCCACTTCATGTTTTCACTCACAGAAAAGCCTACCACTAATAATGGATTTAAAAATCATATACTGCTTGTATTATTCAGTAAAGAATAGGACTATTAACTTGAATGCTATAAAACTGCCCCTAAATCATCACTCTGCTCCAAAGTTCTGGTGTCTGGGCAGCTTAACGCGTGCCGCAGCTGCTCCACTCCAGATGCTGCCACTCCAGAGGTTCATCTGCTCTCAGCCATGGAAAGCTGTGGCACAGTGGTCTGAGAATTCACGAGAGAAATAGGAGCAGGTGAAACCTGGGAGCTGGTGGTTTTGCCTATGTAAAATTTCTTCTCAATGTATATATAGATAACCAATATGATAACCGATCATATTGTTTTAATTTTTACCTATAATTAGTTTTAGAGAAGTACATAAGAGTGTTTCATGTCTATTCTTTTATTTATAAACAAGGGTAAGATAGCAGTAACCAAAGACTATACTGAAATACTGAGCAATCAGTGACATGTACTTGCTGTGTTATAGTTTTATAGTATTTCCAATCAATGCCAATTTATCTCGCATGTTTCCATTAATTTTTCCCTCATCAAGAGCAGTGTTTTTAAAATAATGACAGGAAAACAGAGACAACAGTAGATGGAACACAGATATAATATGGCGGGATTTGTTTGCCAAGTTCTCTCTTTAGACAGAATCACTACTGCTTTATTACTTCCAAGATTTAAAAAAATACTTCACCTTAGAACTCTTGTTAGACCCATGACTCAAATCATCAAATATTAACGAACTCACTAACTTCTTTTTCTAACCTTTAAAAATATCACAGAACTACCTACACTAGAATATAATATTCAACATTCATCCCTTTTTCCCCTGTAACTACCTTAAGGCATAAAAGCTTAGACTAAATAAAGTTTTAAAACATTGAGACTAAATGTATGTCTACTTCAAAATGTTAATTTTTTACCCAGAAGGTAAATTAAAGTAGATCCTAATCCTGAAACTATTAAACCACTTATTTATGGATCACTTACTGTCTTCTTAAAAAAAAAAGAAATAAAAATGGAGTTCTATTATTGTGATTACTTTTATTTTCTCTCACATAAGAAACATTTCATTGATCAGGCATTTAAACAATATTATACAGTGAACTTTCAGGTGGTTGGAATAAGAATTTATGACAAATTCTATAGGTATACTATATTCATTTTTAGTTTCAAAAGATTTTTCTTAAAAAAAAAAAAAAGAAAACAGGAGAGAGGGAGACAAGTAACAAAAAATGACCTGTACCTTCCATCTTCTAGCTGAAGGGCTCTCAAGCCTGCTAAGCAAGCTTCTTTATTTACCCGGCTTAGGTCATCTCCAAGAATAACCAGGCATGAAAGGCCAGTGTAGGTCATTGCTATGTGGCCACTGTCGTAAGGATGAGCAGTTCCAGGATTCTAGATTCAAAATTAATATAATGTTAATCAGAAAACTAAAATGAAATCTTACTCCATTATACAATTTGACAAGAAGTTTCAGTAAACAGTAAAATCAAATGTTGTTTTTACTGACTAGTATAGACATTTGGTAGAGAAAAATAAAACTCAATTTCATGTATGTCTCAACATATGTATTACTGCATACTATCTGGGCACATAATTTTAAAATGTATCCTCAAGCTTTATGGAAGTAGGTCTGATATTCAAATAAGCCAAATTATTTAAACTTTCTATTTGATCAACCAGATCAATTATAATTTAAGCCTTATAAAGTTAGAAAAGCACATAGAAATAATTATTTTATGCCATACAAATTCAAATTAAGTACTATAGTAGTAATTACCATTTAAAAATAATACAAAACAATATAGTTGAAAAATCTTTTCCTATTTTCATATAGTTGAATTGTTTTACTTTCTAATAACATTAACACTTAGAATAGTAAATAACAAAAAAATACAAAGGCTTAAGATACTAACATTCAAAAATTCTCTAGAATAAAGTAATCTAACTTTTAAAGTTTAGATCCCAAATAAGTATTGACTGTAAAGTGTTTGTGAAGACTGTTAGGCTAGTAATTGCCCAGGCAGAGCTGGGAAGTCAAACTAGGAAACTCGTATTACCAAAATACTTACTGAATTAGTTTCACTGATTTGACAGTTCCAAGAAAACTACAAAAGTTATCAAAAATCTCTTAAGGTTTATAAAATATGTGACTCCTTGTAGGAAACCCTATAAACTCCAGTTGGCACAGACATAGATAAAATTAAAAACTTTTTAAAATAAAAGTAAAAATGAAAAGCCAAATAACTTAAGACTGCACAATACACAAAGCACTTAAAGTTTTATAATTATTTTCAAATAACAAATCCTACTAACTAGTTATTTTAAAAAGCTAATTTCACTTAAAAATTTAAAATTTCACATTGTACTAATTTATCTCTCTGTTAAGAAAGTTTTGATTTTGACAGACTAAGAGCACATTTTAAATTCATCTTTCTCATAGGCTTTCCTTCTGTTTTAGTTGGGGTCATCAATAACTGCTTCAAATACCTGAATAACTGCTCAAAATACTACAAAGTTGAAATGAATCTTATACAAAGATTTTGGTTAAAACAGACTCCATTGCTTTCTACAATAAATGTTAACCTCTACACTACTGAAAGGCATCAATTACTGGCTCTGTCACTCACTGGCTTGCCTCATTCTGAAAAACGGAGATATTGGTATCCACTTCACAGAGTTACTATAAAGATTAGATAAAGTTACTGCCTATACAGATGCCAGTTATCTTACTGATGATGATGCAAGTGCAAGGCAAATATCAAAAGGGCCCCTATTCTTTGGAGTCACGAGCCAAGGATCTTAGAACCACTTCATCAGAACACTTACCTGCATCAGAACACTTAACTGACCTTTTGCAGTTCTTTACAGAATAAGTTTGTAAGGTGTTCAAATTTCCTCTAAATCTGAACTCGCCTCACCTATCCAGTCTTACATATACAATTCCTTATATGGTCTCACAAATATGACAAGCAAATCTTCATTGTGGTATCTCTTTCATTCTGAATAATCCTTAGTTCTTCCTTAGCACTTAAGCTCTAATATGCCTGGATATTCTATTCCACATTTATAACTGACTACTTAGAATTCTTTTTTGGTTGTTGTTGTTGTTCAGCTGCCAAGTCATGTCTGACTCTCTGAGACCCCACGGACTGCAAGATGCCAGGCTTCCCTGTCCTCCACCATCTCCTGGAGTTTGCTCAAACTCATGCCCACGAGTCAGTGATGCCATCTCATCCTGTCACCCCCTTCTCCTCTTGCCCTCAATCTTTCCCAGCATCAGTCTTTTCCAATGAACCGGCTCTTCCCATCGGTTGGCCAAAGTATTGGAACTTACTTAAACTAAATATCTGCTACATTAAAAGCACTGTGGCGAATCCAAACATAAATCAAACGTATACCTTAATCTTGAAGGTAGAAGAGAGGTCTATTTGAATAAGTACAGTACAAAACAGGATGCAATAAGTGTCATGATGGAAATACAATAATACATGGATAAAGATTTTATTCTGCAGGATGAGACTGGGTTAGGTACAGATGAAGAGGGGGCTTTAGGTAGGAGGAAAAGTAAAAGTAAAGCAGAGAAGGACAAATCCTGGCTATGCAGTATGTCTTAAGGATAGTATATAGTTTCAAAGAAAAATACGGGATTTGTTGGAAGAAAAACTGAGAAAACGGGGTTGAGAGGATCCATCAGTGTTTCTCAAAACATATTCTATGGCCACTAGTGGCCCTGAGCATTTTTCAGGTAAGTCAATGGCCTACAGGTGGATTTAGAAGAAAAACTGATGATGTTATTTTATATATATACTATATTAGAAAATCTTATTGCTCCCTCAGGTTCTCTTGGTTTCACCCCTCTCCTGGATTCTCAGCCACCACCCTAACAGACAACTCCTCGTGGGCCCATGTGATTCCACCAGAGCCTCCAGCTCCTTCTATCATTCAACATTCAGATTAACGCAACACAGAATGGAGTGGGACCCAGCTCCCCCAGAAAATGCCTAGATCTTGATGAATGAGGGCCATAAATGGGTTTTAGGAGACCCTGTGAACCAAAGGCAAAAAGGTTCTTTTTAAACTTTATTCTGGTTATTTCAAATATGCTTTGGGAGAGGGGTGAGGGGAAAAAGGTCCTTAAAGTAATGTTATCAAAGAACTGTTTTACTCCAACAAGTGTAGGTATGCATCTGTATAGGGTATAGTGCTGTATAACGATCATTATCATCAGGGTCATGACTTATACATATCCTATCCATTACGACTAAATGCAGAGCTATCTCTATTTAGCACTGGCTTAAGTTACAAAGAATTTTATGCATCAGATAAAAAGAACAATTTTTATGGATATTTTTTTCTATATTCTTTAATAAAAGCAATGGGCATACGTGACTGGAGATACTTTAGCAAAGTCATATGACTCACACAGGCATGCTTGTCTACAGCTTAAGGCAAAGGAAGAAAGCTGAAGCGGTGCCTCTGTCAAATCATGTCACCTCCTCCAAAATCACTGCTATTTATTCCAAAATTTTAAAGCAGAGTACGGAAAAACTGGCAGCATGCCATTTACCTTCAGTTTGGAACCAGATACAAATCTTGATGTACTCAGTGTAGCCAGATACTGGCTTGTAACCATTATATAAGCAGGCTGATCCCATCTAGGAAAAACTTTCTATTTTGTGAGGTCTTCCACAAATTGATGAACATTTTCTCTGCTTTCTATTGTAGAAAAATACTTTGTACATAGAAGAAATACCTACAAAAGCTTGTTTGGGGTCTACCTCTTTGGAGAAGAAAAAAGCTTCTGTCAGGACTCACAGATTTTCTGCACTTGCATGTCCTAGTACCAAAGTCCTGCCTGAAACCTGGGAGACAACCTGCCTTTGTCATGAAGGTCATCATAATTCATCACTACTTGGGCCTCGAATCAGTGCCTTAGCAAGAATGTTTTTGTTCATTCCTAAGAAATGTGAACCAAATATAAAGTCCTACTATAACACATGGAAGGTTTCTTAGAGAACAAACTTATTTCCATTTTTTCCAGGAAATCACCAATAATTTGTACACACACACGGACACACACACACACACACAGGTATAATAACAACAAAAACATAATTTTTGTAACAATAGGAATTCCTGTGGGTTTATATACTGTGCGTTATTTCAGGAAGTAAGGTGGGTATAGCTTTCCCTTAAAAAGTTACAGTTCATAAAACACATTTATTTAGCTGCACTAAAACTTGGAAACCTGGTTCTTCCTATATACTTTCTTAGTTTTCTTACAAAATCTCTACACTCCCCCTCCTCTTTCCTCCCAATCCAAAGAGAACTAACCTTTGATGGATTGAATGGAATACCCAGGTAGGAAGAGCCTCGGAAACCACAGCGATTTAGATTTGATCCTGGAAAATAAAAACATGTACTTTTAAAGTGTACCTTATTTTCACATAGATTCTAATGCAGTTCAATTATACAGTCTCTCAGAAAAAGCGTATTTTAGTACCAAAGCTTCGTCACTATCTCCATTTGCATGCTACCTAATGCTGACTGTCTGCTCTAGGAGCTTTACGTGGATTTCTTCATTTAATTTCCAAACCAGCCCAAACCAAAATATGACTTCCTACCAGATACTTTTAATTTCAGCCTATGTCACTGAGTCAAAAATGTTTTCCTACCTTTTCTAAATGATGATTTTTCATGTGATCAACATATTCAACCTCTCACGCTAAAGAACCAAAAGCAGATGTGCTGATAATAAGTGACATGTTCAAACTAATAGCTGGTTAGCAATACAAATAGTTCCATCCAGTGTCTTTTAACTTTAACTCACAGCTTCTTTACAGGGGAGAAAGGTTTAGGTATAAACTGTTCTACAGTTGCAGAAAATGAATGTACTTTACATTTTAGCGTCCTTGATTCTACGTACCATATTTGCACAGAAGAACACTGAAGTTAGAACCTGGTATCTGCTTATTCATAGCATGTTTAATCATATAGATATTTTTCCTACCTAAAATTTTTCATTTTTCAAGATATCAAAGGAATATAACTGGGAACCTAAGAAAGAAAATAGCTACACCCATGAAAAGGAATTCTTGTGCACTACTGATGGGAATGTAAACTGTTGTAGCCACTCAAAAAAATAAGACTAGAACCACCATATGATCCAGCAGTTTCACTTTTGGGTATACATATTTTAAAATACGGCATCATTATATCAAACAGATTATCTGTAGTCCTATGTTCATTGCATTATTCACAATACCCCAGACATGGAAACAACATAAGTGTCCAATGATGGAGGAATGGATAGAAAACATGTGAGGTATCTATAGACAAACATGTATGTCACACACACACACACACACACAAAGGGAGTATGACTCAGCCATCAAAAGATGGAAATTATGCTTCTTGCAACAATACGGATGAGCCTAAAGGGCATTCAGCTCAGTTCAGTTCAGTCGCTCAATCACGTCTGCCTCTTTGCAACCCCATGGACTGCAGCACGCCAGACTTCCCTGTCCATCACCAACTGTCGGAGTTTACTCAAACTCATGCCCAGTGAGTCAGTGATGCCATCCAACCATCTCATCCTCTGTTGTCCCCTTCTCCTCCCGCCTTCAATCTTCCCTAGCATCACAGTCTTTTCAAAGGAGTCAGCTCTTCGAATCAGGTAGCCAAGTACTGGAGTTTCAGCTTCAGCATCAGTCCCTTCAATGAATATTCAGGACTGATTTCCTTTAGGATGGACTGGTTGGATCTCCTTGCAGTCCAAAGGACTCTCAAGAGTCTTCTCCAACACCACAGTTCGAAAGCATTCAGCGCTTAGCTTTCTTTATAGTTCAACTCTCATATCCGTACATAACTACTGGAAAAACCACAGCCTTGACTAGACGGACCTTGTTGGCAAAGTAATGCCTTGAGAACCCCATGGACAGCATGAAAAGGGCATCACACTAAGTAAAATAAACCAGACAGAGAAAGACATACAGTGCATGTTGCTTACATTTAGTAATCCAAACAAGCTGAACTCAGAAAGAGAACAGTAGTTGTCAGGGCTGGGAGGGAAGATGCTGGCCAAAGGGTACAAACTTTGAACTGTAAGGTGAATAGGATCTGGGAATCTCATGTATGTACAGCATGGTGAGTGTACTGAACAATACTACACTGTATCCTTGCAAGTTAATATGACCTTAAATAGCAGAACTTAAATTTTATCACCATGCACACAAAAAGGTAATTCTGTGAGGGGAATGGAGCTGTTAACTAACCTTATTGTGGTAATCATTTCACAGTATATATGTACATCAAATAATCATGCTGTACACCTTAAACTTACATATATGTCAGTAATTATCTCCAGAATGTTGGAAAGAAATTAAAAATATAAACCAAAAAAATGGTCATACCCACATTAAAAAGGTAAGTGTGGTTTTAAGAACTATTAGAAAATCAGCATGATAGAAATAGAAGTATGGAATGTAGTACCAACAGACTATATATGCATTGCTATTAAAAAAAAAAAATCAAGCCAACACACTATTTACAATAGCTAGAACATGGATGCAACCTAGATATCCATCATCAGATGAATGGATACAGAAGCTGTGGTACATATACACAATGGATTACTCAGCCATAAAAAGGAACACATTTGAGTTGGTTCTAATGAGGTGGATGAATATGGAGTCTATCATACAGAGGGAAGTCAGAAAGAGAAAAACAAGTACTGTATATTAATGTATATATATGGAGTCTAGAAAGATGGTACTGATGAACCTATTTACCGGGCAACAATGGAGATGCAGACACAGAGAAGAGACTTATGGGCATGGGCTGTGGGGGAGGAGGAGAGGGCGGGACGAATGGAGAGAGTAACATGGAAACACATACACTGCCATGTGTAAATGAGATAACCAACAAGAAGGTGCTGTATGACTCAGGGAACTCAAACCAGGGCTCTGTGACACTGGCGGAAAGGGTGGAGGTGGGAGGAAGGTTCCAGAGGCAGGGGACACATGCTTGCCTATGGCTGACTCATGATGCATGGCAGATCAACACAGTAAGTTTAAAAGAAAATAAGTAAGTCTGGGGAAAAAAATCAAGCTGATTTAAAAACTGGTTCTGAGGTGAGGAACTAGTTTCACATCCCTTCTGACTGGTGCACGACCAATCATGACTGGTTTCAGGCACTAGACACCGTAACAGGGCTTCCCTTGCGGCTCAGCTGGTAAAGGGTCCACCTACAGTGCAGTAGACCCCGGTTCCATTCCTAGGTCGGGAAGATCCGCTGGGGAAGGGATAGGCTGGCCTGGAGAATCCCATGGACTATACAGTCCACGGGGTCAAAAAGGGTCAAACACAACTGAGCGACTCTACCTTTCATACTATTCAGTTTTATAACTCCTGAAATACTTAGAGTAGTAGCTTATACATTAATTCTCTGAGTAATTTAGGAAACTTCTTCCTTAAATTTGGTCCCATCACTTCATGGGAAATAGATGGGGAAACAGTGTCAGACTTTATTTTTGGGGGCTCCAAAATCACTGCAGATGGTGACTGCAGCCATGAAATTAAAAGACGCTTACTCCTTGGAAGGAAAGTTATGACCAACCTAGATAGCATATTCAAAAGCAGAGACATTACTTTGCCAACAAAGGTCCGTCTAGTCAAGGCTGTGGTTTTTCCTGTGGTCATGTATGGATGTGAGAGTTGGAAGAAAGCTGAAAGTGAAGAAAGCTGAGTGCCGAAAAACTGATGCTTTTAAACTGTGGTATTGGAGAAGACTCTTGGAGAGTCCCTTGGACTGCAAGGAGATCCAACCAGTCCATTCTGAAGATCATCCCTGGAATTTCTTTGGAAGGAATGATGCTAAAGCTGAAACTCCAGTACTTTGGCCACCTCATGCGAACAGTTGACTCATTGGAAAAGACTCTGATGCTGGGAGGGATTGGGGGCAGGAGGAGAAGGGGACAACAGAGGATGAGATGGCTGGATGGCATCACCAACTAGATGGACGTGAGTTTGAGTGAACCCTGGGAGTTGGTGATGGACAGGGAGGCCTGGCGTGCTGCGATTCATGGGGCTGCAAAGAGTCAGACACGACTGAGCGACTGAACTGAACTCAACTTCCCTAAATTTAAAACTCTGCACCAAGATCTTCTCCCATTAACAACAAAAAAAATTACTTAAAAATGAATACTATCTAATGGTGATAATATTTTGATGAACATGGTTCTCTTACTTTTGCTAAATACTTTTAAATTGGTAGGGCTTCCCTTGTGGCTCAGCTGGTAAAGAATCCGCCTGCAATGCGGGAGACCTGGGTTCGATCCCTGGGTTGGGAAGATCCCCTGGAGAAGGGAAAGGCTACCCACTCCAGTATTCTGGCCTGGAGGATTCTATGGACAGTCCATGTGGTCACAAAGAGTCAGACACGACTGAGCAACTTTCACTTTAAACTGGTAAGCCATTTAAGACTTGCTAATACATCGTGTGTCATAAAAAGGCTCATACCCTTTGACTTGGTAATGATGCACATGAATATCCACTCCAGTAACTTCAAATATGAGATGATCATACGCACAGAAACACTCAGAATAGTATTTTGATGATAAAAATTTTGAAGTGACACAGAAGTCCAATGGGTTAAATATATAACATACTGTATCTACTCAAAGAAAAGCAATGTATCTACTCTATTAAAAACAATGATTTGGGAAAACTGCATAGTAACACAGAGAAATATAATCAAGTTAAGAGAAGAGCAGGATACAAAATATATGTGTATTCTGTTCGTAATTAGGAAGTGTGCCCATCATCAAAGCTCCAAAGGGGATAAATACATTATTCGGTGGGACATGAGCAAAGCTGAGTTTTGTCTTTGTCATTGTTGTCATCACAAATTACCCCAGACTCAGCAACGTAAAGCAACACTCATTTATTGTCTCACAGTTCTGTAAGGTCAGAAGTCCAAGGTAGGTCTCCCCAGGCTAAAATATCTATTTTATGTTGTAGGGCTACATTCCTTATTGGAGGTGCTGGGGAACAATCTGCCTGAGTTCATTTAGGGTTGTTTGGCAGAACCGAGTTCCTTGCAGTTGTAAGACTAAGGTCTCTATTCCCTTGCCAGGTCAGCTAGGGCACGAGCTTACCTCCCAGAGGGCACTCTTGCCATTTCCTGCATCTGGGCCCTTGTATCTCAGAATACAACAATGGGGCCCCAGTCCTCCTCATGCTTAGACTCTCTCTAGCTTCCCCCTTCTGCAGCTCTCTCCCCTGTCCTCCTTCCTCGCGTTTCCCCTTGTGTCTTCTGTAACAAGGTCTTGTGTGATTATACTGTGACTGTATGTGTAACAACCATAGGCAACCTCCATATTTTAAGATTAGCTGATTAGTGACCTTAACTTCATCTGCAGCACCTGTAGTACCCAGAGTAGTGCTTGACTGAATAACCAGGGAACAGGAATTATGGGGGGAGAGGAGGTGACATCTTCAGAATTCTGCCTAAAACTAATACTCTTTCCATACTCCAAACTGGATATAACATTATATTTTTTTAGTTAAAAATAAATTATCCCTTCCTTACCAAGCTACGAGTGCCTTTATCCTTTTAGTGGCATTTGTTCTAATCCATCTTGAGCTGGGTGAGGGGTAATGCTAAACGATATATTTTCCTAGGTCCTATATCTTATCTGAACCCTAAAATGTTTTACTATTATTACTTAAACTTTTGCAACCAGCTTTTCCTTTTTCCCCTTTGGATTGCCTTTTTAAAAGTTATCCTTTCAAGCTACTGATCCGCTGACAGTTCTCTATGAAAATCAAATCCTATTTCTACTTTTGATGAAAGCAAGCTCTGATTCCATGTTTCAGGTATGAGTTTATACCTCCCTTAAGAAACCTTCTGGAGCCCCCACTAAGTCAGTTTCATATCGAGGCTGATATATAATAGGGGCTTAATAAGGGAAAGTTTCTTTAAAATAAAAATATCTTTTTTTCCATTTTCAAAAGGGAGTACACATGATCATCTTAAAAAAATTCGTCAGGCCATTCTTTCTGGTTCCTGTCCACATTTGTCTGCTACTGTGAATTCTTTTATAATGCTAGTAAGCTTACCTATTCATGATAGCTATTCAAGTATAAATATGCAATTTATTCCAAATGTACAACTGAACGCAAATTCAGGATAAAGTTTAAACTTCTTTGGAGGGTTTTAGATAGCGCCCTCCAGTGTTCCTATTCAGTACTAGCAAATAAAATGTGGTCTGGCTGACAAACATTACCAAGTCTAGTTCAGAAAAACGTAGATGCTTTGGGTTCGTAACCTCGGCCCACATCAAAACCCTCAGAGTAGGGCCTGAACTAATACATCTAAGAAAGAAAAATAATCCCTGCCTTATTACACAGTCAAAATTGAGAACCACTGATTTGGTGAACACATCCATAAAGTCAAACTAGTTTACCTCATTATATGGAAGTAGCTTAAACAGCTATGCATCATAAAAACCCAGAATACTTAAAAAATGAAACTGGTCAACAGAAAGAAAAACGAGCAGCAGCAAAAATGGGCATATGAGTGGGTGTGATATACACATGAGTATTCACGCGTGAGTGTGTAGCTGCTGTCTAGTAACTAAGTCATGTCCAACCGATTCTTTTGCATCCCCACGGACTGTAGCCCACCAGGCTCCTCTGCCCCTGAGATTCTCCAGGTGAGAATACTGGAGAGGGCTGCCATTTCTTTCTTCAGGGAATCTTCCTGAGCCAGGGATCAAAGCCATGTCTCCTGCACTGGCAGGTAGGTTTTTACCACTCGGTCACCAAGGAAGGCCAAGTATGTAAAGAGATGTATTAAAGAATAAAACATACTTAGCTATCAACTATAAAGAAAAACAATCCCTTTATCTGCATGCTTGCACATTAAAGAGAAGTCTTAAGGTACAAAGCTGACTTCTGCTTGATGACTGGGTCATATCTGACTTACAACTTAGGATTTGACTACTAAACTCAGAAACACCAGCCATGCCAAGCACCATAAACACAATGTATTTAGATATTCTCTAAAAAGCAAAGAAACTCACAGAATGTAAAACTTTAATGAGAGTTTAAAAAGATTTATTTTAGTCAGCAGAGTTACTTTGCTTTTCATAAGAAAATGCATTTGCCCTCTTTTAAGAGAAAATTTTATTGAGATAAAATAAAAATACGTAAATTATATTTAAATGCTTCCAATAAAATATAACCCGAGCTAAAATATCACCACATTACTAATGCTGTTGTGCTGCTATATAATCCAAAACTTGTTTTGGTTATATTCTTAACATTCTAATTTTCACTTTCAAAGTTATGTCATTATACTATGCAAAAGAATTCAAGTGAATGTGGTGATTTTTTTTTAATGTAAAAGTAGACATTTACATTTTATGGCTATAGAAATAATTTTTCACAGGTCTCAAGAAACACAAGGTTTCCTAGTAAAAGAACGTATCTTATATGACTCCTGTTTCAGGATGTCAAGAAAGATCCACACAAGGTAAATAAAATACTACATAGCTTAAAAACGTTTTTGTATCTATTTCCTAAATTCCACAGATTAGTTTTAGAATAGGACCTAGACCAGTTAAACAGAGAGCAGGTGGGGGATTTTCTTTCAGAGATTTGAAATTTAATAGCATTTCATCCAACAAAACAGTAAGTTGAGAATTTGGAACTGCAGGTGGGCTGTGAAAAGACTTGTGGCACAGCATACCAGATAAGCGACTAAGGGCCACTGGGGACATAAACCAACCCATGCCTGGGACACCACCTTCACATAAAATTCTTGATCTACAATGCCTCCCAAACAAGTGTTCTATAATTTCTAAAAGTTTTAATGCTCAGTTTAGCCACATGAAACTATACTTACATGTCCAGCATGTTGCTTAAAATAAAAAAGGAAGCAAACTCACTGAAAGTCTACTAAAAACTGAAATCAATTTTATTAAACCACTTTATCTACATTTCCAAACACTTAATTCTAATTTTTATGAGCTCTATTAAGGAAGAGATATCAGATTTATTTTCCTTTAGACACATAAAACAGCCTCAGAGTTCTCATGAGAAAATCCATATCTCATAGAAAAATACAAATGATAAAAAGAGCACTCGGTGCATGGGATGAGTATAGGGAAAACTGAAAATGAGAAACAGGAAGCTGCATTCTAACTCTGCTTCTAACATCAACTAGTTATATTACTGTGGACAAATGATTACTCTCTCTGGATACTCTCTCTGGATCTTAACATCTACTTGTAAACTGATGGACTGTAATATTCCTTGTTTTGTTCTAGCTCCAAAATTGCCTGGTTATGCCCCTGGTCAGAGAGGGTAACGAAGTCCCCAGGCTGATCCCTGGTGTTTCCTAAATACTTCCTGACATTGACGAGAAGGCCCCAACCCTCCAATGGTCTGACCGCACTTACTACTAGGATACCAGGGGATCTTTACAATCCTAGGGGATAATTGTGATTAACCATTTACAGTGTACTTAATTGCCACACAGGACAGTTTCCACAAGGGACTATATACTTTCCCAGTATAGCAGCATGGGGACCTGGAGTCAGAAGCCAGGGATTCCAGTCTGAGTCTGTCACTGACATCTCTGTGTGACCTCAGGCAGGCCTCTCACTCACTCTTCCTTTCAGTGTCTGCCCGACTTCTGAGAAGGCAGACTGAGGGAAGAACAATGTGGTGATGTTATTTGAAAACTACAAAATATTAAATAATGCACTGAATTGTTTCTACCAGTAGCAAAATGTCAATATTTGTGTATAATCATATAAATTGGCTTAGTTTTTATTTATGTTCTGTTTTGAAGAGAGGCTGAGATAAAGATTTTTTAACTTAAATTTTTAAAATACAGAATATTTATTTTATTGTCAGCATCCAAACAATGCAGAAATATGGAATAAAACTAAAGTACCTTATCCAGTCATCCCCTACCTCTGTTCTCATACTTCCCCTCCACAAAGGCTGTCTATGCACGCCTTTGGAGCTTTTCATTAACAGATTATTAAAACACCCCTGTACACGTTGGTATTTATCATTTAACTGCATCTGATGAACAGTTTCATGTAAGTACATATACAGAGCTACCTCAATCACCTTACTACGGGGCAGTACTCTTTACTGGCCTACAGCTTATTTAACTGTTTCACTTCTGGTGGACACTTACTGTTTCTGACGTATCACTGTAACGAACAATGCCAACACATCCCTCTACACAGAGCTCTGCGCACATGGCTAGGTTCCTGAGGTTAGCAACAACTTACCAGTAACCTGGCAGCGCTAAACAACGGAAACGCATCAACAACAGAAACGCACTCTCTCGTCGCTGTAGAGCCCAGGAGTGCAAAATCAACTTGTCAGCAGGTTGGCTCCTTCCGAGGGCTCTGAGGGAAAGCCCAGTGAATACCCCCTCTGAGTTTCTGGGGGGCATCCCTGATGCTCTTTACCACGCGGACCCACCCGAGCTCTGCATCTGTCTTCACATGGCCTGTCCTCCATGAAGTACCTCCCTTCCGTTCTCGCTGAAGGACACCAGTCACTCTTCTTGAGACCCTAATTATGCTTGCCAAGACCCTCCTTCCAAATGTAGTCACCCTCTGAGGTTCTGAGTGCATATGCCTTTGAGGGACCATTATTTAACTAGATACAACACACACAAGGATAGGTGAGGGCAAAAGTCACGCTTCTAAAATGCTCTTCCAAAGTTTACAACAATTTTCATTTCTACCAATAGAGTAGTAAAGTGCTCTTTTCCCCACATTCTTACCAACTTTTAAAAACTTTTTGGTATATTGATGTGTTAGGTAAAAAATAACGTTGATATTCTTGTTTCTCCTGCATCTCCCTAATTCCTAGTATCAGTCGCTCCTCTTTTCCTGTATTTAATGACTATATGTGCTTCTTTTGTGGAGTATCTATTCACAAATCTTGTCATTTTCTAAATGGCAGTATGCCATCTTTTCCTCAATCTTTTAACAACTTCATACAGTTTTGATATTAATATTTTGTCTAGTATACACAGTGGTACAATTTCCTCCAAGTTTGTTATTTATCCAATTTTACCTTTCCCTATGTCACATTTAAAAATATTTATTTAATCAAATCGGCCAAATTTTTCCTTTATGGTCTCTGGGTTCTGTTTAACACTTTTAAGATTTTTAAGTCCCCTAGGATTTTATGTCATATCACAAAATAGGAAAAATAGAGAGTTAGGAGTTATAGAAAGCATTCTATTCAGCTTGTAAATGCCCTATAAATGTGAAAATATTTGAGGAGCCAGAGGATGCTGTAGGCTAAATGTGAAAATGCAGAAAAGAAAAAAATAGGAAAAGGTATAAGTCATTTACAGTCCAACAACTGCTGATACAAAATGATGCACTACACATGAAAAGAGGAAAAAAATGTAAGACAGGTTCATTCACTGCCCTCCAGAAGTCTACAACACAGACAGAAGCAAAAATATTTTAAGCAACAGTTAAGCAGCAATGACTGAAAAAGTAAAAAATTAGCAATGAGCTTCAATCTATTAAGTACATGGAGCTGAAAGTACAATGGGAAAGAGAATTCTGATGGATCTCAAAAGAGATGGTAAATATACCCAAATTCAAAAATTTTTAAACTGTCATCAAAGTATAATAAACAGCTTAATGAACTTCTTCAAAGTAAACTTACCTGTATCACCAGCTCTCTGCTCAGGAAAAAGTACATGACCAGCACCCAAGAAGCCCATCCTGCTTCCTTCTTGGCGCTCCCCAAAGGCTCAGACTGGCTTTACTGACATTTTTACTTTGATTTAATAGAATAATGTACTATATACTTCTTTATCACAAAATATGTTTGTGACGTTCATCCAGATTTTTGTATGTAGGTCTACACTGTCCTTTCCCATTACTGCACAGTGCTGCAGTGTGTGAACTCCGATGCATCACTGATCTGCAACACCAGCGATGGGTGGTTTGCATATTCCTGCTCTGGGCTCCTGTGAAAAATACTGCTATGAATGACCATTCTAGTACATATCTTCTGGAGAATACATTTTTTCATTTATGGCTGGGTATATACTAGGGAGTAGAATTACTGACACAGAATGTACATTTGTTTGGTTTTTAGTAAATACTGCCCAACAGTAGCTATAAAATAGTAGTTACAGTTGTGCAACATTCTCATCAACATTTGTTACTTTCCACCTCTCTCATTTTGGTCATTCTAGTGAGTGCACAGCTAACACAATTAGGGATAACGTGACAGTTTCCGATGACAGTTGGCAAGGCTCTCGCAACAGAAGATCAAATAATGAGAAAAGTAAGAAGCCTTCAAAATGAATATGATATTAGCTCAATCATGAAGGCAGCAAACTGTCCTTAAAGGCAGATAAAAATATAAAAGAAAGTAGGAAACACAATGAAAAAAATGACTAGTGTTCTGATAACTGTAACCTATAGTATGGGTTTCCTACATTTCTAGAAGGACCATAGCTGTTTTATTCCAAAGAAATGAGTATCATAAGTAATGCCTAAAAGTAATATATGTTAGCAAAAACTTCTTATAGAATAGCTTTGCTATATACCAGTGTATAATTTCCTATCTGTACTATGTGAAATATACTTAGGAAACAACAATTTATAATTAGGACATGCATTGTTAGTAAACAAACAAAATTACACATAACCTGTAACAAACTACCTTACATCTGTTTAATATTAATATTTAACTTTTTAAAAATTCCAGACTTTCACTCAGACTAGTGAAAAAAAAAATTCTGATTAAAAAGGAAATACAAATTACTTCCATTTTGCAGGTGACTAGAACTTAACCTTACCTCAGCCACAAGCTCCTAGAGAACGAGAACCATATCTCATAATTTTCAACAGTCCCTCTGTACAAGTTTAGCAGAGTATTCTTAGCAGAACATTTAACAAATACTACTCAGCAACATGTTGGAATCTATAACTACTCATAAGTATATCATATTTGCTATTTCAAGTCATCGGTGAAAAATGATTAGATTTTATATTAGAATTCTGAAAGATTGAAAACTGCCTAATCATTTTTAACAAGAATTCATTAATAGGCAAAGACTTTTTAAAATTATAAACAAATACTATAAACTTCAAGAATAATAAAATAGAAAGCTCACATTATGTCCAATGATATCTGCTAATAGATCAAAGCTCTTTCTTTCTAAATAAAGCTTTGGTTTATTATTTCCCAAAGCTTACCTGGGTGAGATTACTCCAACCAGTGAACCACATCATTAAATTATAAATGCTGACTCATAAAAGAAAGGTAAGCAGTGATCACAAATAAGAAGTACACGACTTTCTGGGAGTTTATTTGGGCTTGATCTAATTCAACTCAATGTTAGAATTTCTGACATTAATAAGTTAAATCAATATTCAATATTTTAAACTTAATGGAGTGAACAACAGAGTTTATAAAACTTGTGTGTATTTAACTGATCAGTAATTTATGAATTCTGAGAATTTATTTAATTGATCAAAATATATAAAGTGTTAAGAACCATAAAAATGACTGAAGTATAACCAAGAGTTCTAAGAAACCATTAAAGAAACACTAATGGAACATTAGCGGGGAAAAATGGTTAAGAGGCTGGAATGAAACTTTGATGGCAAGGAGTTTTTCAGTGAAGAGACAAAAAGAATGGCTGAGAATGAGAAACATAATGAATGCTACAAAACTAATCAAACATAAACGTGGATGCAAGTCGTCCAGCAGCAGCTGTCAGGGTGGCCGTGCACAGCACCATGGGGCACAGCTGCGAATCCCCGCTCAGCCTCAGAGCAGCCCCTCCAGGCACGCCGCCTCCCTCGGCCAGCACCTTGCTCAAACAGAAAGGGAGCGTCGCATTACAAGGAAGACGCAGACGAGTAAAATACTGGGTTGGCCGAAAAGTTTGTTCGTGTTTTTCTGTAAGATGTTACGAAAAACCCGAACGAACTTTTCAGCCAACCCAATATGATGATGGTTTGTGAATACATGAAGATTTCCGAGTCCAGCACACGTGCTATGCTAGTGTAGCTAGTCACACTAAAAATAAAATGCTAAAAACTCACTCACTGTCTTCTGTGGGAAGGACCTGCAGGGAGTAAATCCACTCTATTATATCATTCTTGTTCACCACATCTAAGGAGTCCAACATATCCAGCCCAGAGAGTGCGAAAAATGCAATAGTCAACCTAAAAAGAAAAAAATATAAAATTCCATCTTATCAAACCAATGAAGTCTGTTTCAGAAAAATAATAAACTCATCCAAACTTTACAATAATTTAAACAATAGCCCCAACTTATGAAAACAGAAAAACCCCATTTAGTCTTATAATTTGATAATATCAATCAAATCTTTGTTTTAATTTCTAATAAAGGGACGTTTAAGGCTTAAGAACTCATCTTACTCATCTGAAGTATACATGAATTTACTGAAGCCAGGTTATAAGCAAGCTAAAGGCTAAAAGTAGAATTGAGAAAGAATTCCTTGCACCTAGTGAGTATATATAAGGCCAAAAGGATGGAAAATACATACAAATCTCAATTTTCACTGATTTGCCAAGAGTAATTTATCAGTTCAGTCACTTAGTCACGTCTGACTCTTTGCCACCCCCATGGACTGCAGCATGCCAGGCTTCCCTGTCCATCACTCTGGAGCTTACTCAAACTCATGTCCATTGAGTTGGTGATGCCATCCAACCATCTCATCCTCTGTCATCCCCTTCTTCTCCTGCCTTCAATCTTTCCCAGCATTAGGGTCTTTGCCAAGGAGTCAGTTTTTCACATCAGGTGGCCAAAGTATTGGAGTTTCAGCTTCAGCATCAGTCCTTCCAATGAATACTCAAGACTGATTTCCTTTATGATTGACTGGTTTGATCTCCTTGAAATCCAAGGGACTTTCAAGTGTCTTCTCCAACACTACAGTTCAAAAGCATCAATTCTTCGGTGCTCAGCTTTCTTTATAGCCCTGCTCTCACATCTATACATTACTGGAAAAACCATAGCTTTGACTGCTGCTGCTGCTAAGTCATTTCAGTCGTGTCCGACTCTGTGCGATCCCATAGACAGCAGCCCACCAGGCTCCCCCGTCCCCTGGGATTCTCCAGGCATGAACACTGGAGTGGGTTGCCATTTCCTTCTCCAATACAGGAAAGTGAAAAGTCAAAGTGAAGTCGCTCAGTCGTGTCCAACTCTTAGCGACCCCATGGACTGCAGCCCACCAGGCTCCTCTGTCCATAGGATTTTCCAGGCAAGAGAACTGGAGTGGGGTGCCATTGCCTTCTCCTAGATGGCCTTTTGTTGGCAAAAAGTAATGTCTCCGCTTTTTAATATGCTGTCTAGGTTGGTCATAACTTTCCTTCCAAGGAGTAAGCGTCGTTTAATTTCATGGCTGCAGCCACCATCTGCAGTTATGCTTATACCTGGTACTTAATTTTTAAGGATGTTAGAATAAATCTATCATTATTCAAATTTGTTTATAAATAATGTGACTCCTTGGGAAAAGGGGGAACAAGGAACACTAAAAATGCAAATGCATTTTAACTATTTCCTAGAAATGAACAGTCTTTGATGAAATGGAACACTCTAAAGCAAAATCCTTCCCCTCCAAGACTATGCACTAAGTCAGAAAGCTAAGCCTGTGCTCTTATGTAAAAACTGGTCCCCGCAGTGGTTGCTTTTTACATGAAGAGTTTGTTACATATATAGTTCCTTTCCTGTTGAGATCATTCTATGGTGTTGTCTGATTGAACATGGTTATCTCAGTTCCACATTCTAATAATTCCTATGATTAATACTGACAAACTAGTACTTCAAATTATCTGGCCTAAAGTCTTCTCGCAGAACCACTAAATGCATTCTACAACCTTTTAAATAGAGATCCCAAGAGAAAATTAAGCCTTAATGCACTAAGGTAATCACTATATATAATTAACTTCTCTGCATTTAGAATAGTATTACCAACTTTAGGAGAAATGGAAAAATAGTCATTCATTTTTTTAAAGGGTATAATTATCTCTCTAATCCCTGGTTGAAAAGCCTGGCATCCATTAGATAACAGGAGGAGAAATCAGAGAGCAATTTAATTCCAACCAAAGCTTAAAGGCAAAAATTAAAACTAGTGAGATACTGGTATACTCAAGAAGACATCTTGGGAGACTTATGTTATCGAGAGATTGGCAAGTGGAAAGTGAAAGTCGCTTAGTTGTGTCTGACTCTTTGTGAACCCATGGACTATACAGTCCATGGAATTCTCCAGGCCAGAATACTGGAGTGGGTAGTTTATCCCTTCTCCAGGGGATCTTCCCAACCCAGACTTGAACCCAGGTCTCCTGCATTGCAGGTGGATTCTTTACCAGCTAAGCCACACAGGAAGCCCATTGAGAGATTATTATTATGTATTAGGCACTGACCTGGAGAAGGAAATGGCAACCCACTCCAGTATTCTTGCCTGGAGAATCCCAGGGACAGAGGAGTCCGGTGGGTTGCCATCTATGGGGTCATACAGAGTTGGACACAACTGAAGCGACTTAGCATGCGTGCATGCATTGGAGAAGGAAATGGCAACCCACTCCAATGTTCTTGCCTGGAGAATCCCAGGGACAGAGGAGCCTGGTGGGCTGCTGTCTACGGGGTCGCAGTCGGACACACCTATACTGACTTAGCAGCAGCAGCAGGCACTGACCTAGAAAATTTCTCATTTATTATCTCAGTTTAATTCCAACAAGTCACTGAAATTCACTTGAATTAGAAAGGTCATTTATCTGAGTAAGATCAGGAATAAATGAAGGGGAGTGGAACCCCTTTATGTGGGAAGCAGTAGTTGACAGCTCAGATCTGCAGTCAAATGAGCTAGCTTCAAATCCTCGGTTGGCCAATTTCCATCCTGTAATCTGGTTAAGTGACCTAAGCTTTTTAAGTCTTTTCTAAGTCAGCTTCCTTACCTGTAAATCATTATACTTCATACAGTTATTGTGCTTACCTGCTCACAAGCAAGCACTAAATAAACTGAAGCTATTACTACTGGTATTTCCTGATCTGAAGGGACAGCACTAACATTCACCACCTTAACACTACAGGCCTTTTCACTGGTTGGCACTCTCCACCACCCCCACCCTCAACCACTCTTCTCTAAAATAAAGTGCTTTGGACATGGGGAAATTTCTACCTAATAGTACCCACATTGAAAGTCACTCCTCTTGATGAAAATTATGTTACATGAGATAAGGTCTGCCTTGTGCATGGTATGCAGTCAAATAATTTACAGAATTAACTAACAAATAAAGGACCTGCAATATTACATCTAACCCTCCTGGAGAGCTGTCACTGGGTTCAGTTTTGCTGAAGTCTATAAAGTGAATGACTATAGTCAGGTAAAATAAGGCATCTAATAATTTAGTTTATTAAATCATTACTATGTGCTCAGTCACTTCAGTCATGTCCAACTCTGTGACTCCATGGACTATATGGCCTGCCAGGCTCCTCTGTCCATGCGATTCTCCAGGCAAGAATACTGGAGTGGGTTGCCGTACTCTCCTCCAGGGAATCGTCCAGACCCAGGGACTGATCCTGCCTAGCCCGCACTGCTGGCGGAATCTTTAAGCAAAATGAAGAGAAATATAAGTGAGAGACAACATGAAGACGCTGAGAAAACAATGATCTTCCCATTACTAAAATATGTTATAGAAAAACACAAGGGGCTGTAAAAATAAGTAGGTATTATTTTTTAAATTAAAAGCAAAAGTCATCCAGTCCATCTCTTTAGTTTTCTAGCTCAAGATAATAAAATCCAAAGAACTCAAGTAACTTACTTTAGATTTCAATGCTAGATAACCAATGAAAACTGCTGAAGGGGCTCTGAGTCAAAGGGATATTTCTCAAGTATGGCGCAATTAGAATCGGCTTAAAGACAAACAATACACCACCAGCAAAACCTGGAGGCCAAGGCCTCACTACGCAGCAAAGAAATCAGAAACTCTAGATGGAAGGTAGGGTCTGGAACCTGGGGTTTAGGTGAGTGGGGATGGGAAGTGGTGAGCTTCTCAGGTGATTCTAGTGAGCAGCAAGGCTAACAGAAGCAAGGTGCGGCTCCACTGGAGCAACACTGCTCCCAAGTGGCCATTCTGAAGACAACTTTGGTTTCCATCATTAGAGAAGGGTAGTCCTTACTATCTAGCTGGTGAAAGTGAGGTATGCTGTTATGATGCACAAGACAGCGCCATTCAGAAAAGAAGAATCTGGACCAAAGTATCAGAAGTGTTGAGTCTAGAAATTGCTCTTAAGTCTTACTGTTATCTGCATGCAAGTGTTCACTGAATGATCTTTTTAAAAATTATACTTGTACTATGGTATGGAAATAAGTCATCTGATGGTAAATTATTTTAAAACCTTGTCTACTTATTAAAGGCTTCTTAAAGTCCAGCATTTTCAACCCACAGCACTTTAGACTAAGGTTTATAGGATTAACAGCACTATAGTGAAAAGACTGTTTATCAAATTTAGCATCTAGCAGTGGCTGGCAGAATAGAACCAAGAAGCCTTTGGAGCAAACATCCCGCCTTCCTCTAAGATAATAAGAAAATATTCTTTTTGGACCGCACTAGAGTTCTCAAGTAGTCCTAAAACTCTGAGAGTGAGAGAATTAAATAATTCCTAAGGAATAAAAAGGAATTCTGGGTTGGGGGCCTCTGGGAGAAACAATGGGAGGTTTTACAGTGCCGAGGGTAGATACTGTCAGGCAACCTGTCTTGGTGCAGGCATCTAGAGGGGGTGGCTGTGCCAGTGCATGCTTCTACGATGAGTCCAGTGAAGTGATTTTTACTTTATTACTTCTTCAGAGCACATCTGTCTGTTTTCTTCCTTTCTTCTTTCCCCCAGAATTGAACTCTGAGTCTGTAGCCTGAAAAACCAAAGTAAGCCATGTCTTCCTGCCCGTTCTCCTACTGTGAACATTACATATAAACTTTATCTTACTTGGATGAAGAAGTAACATCTCCACCCCACTTCCCCTGAGCCCGATCAAGTTCCTTCACCAGCAGATCAATTTGCAGGTAACAGACATAAACTAAATCATGCTTTCAAAAGGCCTCAAGTTTTCAGACTTAAGAACAACTGTTTTCAGGCTTAGAAAACAGCACAAAAGAAATAAGAATTAAAGAACCGAAAGAAAAAAAGGAAAAACGTTCTGTGCAGTTGGGGTGGGGAGGGAATCTAGCCATACTATAGTATGACTCTTGAATACAAACTTGAACTGCATGGGTCCACTTATATGCTGATTTTTTTCCCAGTAACTACGTACTACAGTGCACTACACACAATCTGAAGTTGTGGAACCTATTAAGGAGAGCCTGACCTCTGATATTCCACTGCACACCCTGGGCCCCAAGCCCCAAGTTGCTCAAGTATCAGCTGGGATATGATTCTCCTATGCTACTATCTGAGTATTGTACCATCAGGACAGAGCAAGTGAATGATCATTTGGGGTATACCAGGAACACTGACTTATGGGAGTCAGGGATCAGGGCTTCCCTAGTAACTCAGTTGGTAAAGAATCCGCCTGCAATGCAGGAGACCCTGGTTCTATTCCTGGGTCAGGAAGATCTGCTGGAGAAGGGATTGGCTACCCACTCCAGTATTCTTGGGCTTTCCTTCTGGCTCAGCTGGTAAAGAATCCACCTGCAATGTGGAAGATCTGGATTTGATCCCTGGTTGGGAAAGATCTCCTGGAGGAGGGAAAGGCTACCCACTCCAGTATTCTGGCCTGGAGAATCTCATGGACTATATAGTCCACAGGTTTGAAAGAGCTGGACATGACTGAGTGACTTTCACTTTCTTTTCATGGGAGTTGACTAGATTCTCAAATTTTGGGTCACTTGCTCTGCTACTTTTTAGTACAAATTTCTTTACTGACACCTACAAGCATCTTCAACAATAGACGGCATTCCTGCCTAGATCTAAGGTGGGGCTATGGCCAAACCAGGGCTTTCCTGGTGGCTCAGTGGTAAAGAACCTGCCTGCCAATGCAGGAGACTCAGGTTCGACCCCTGGGTCGGGAAGATCCCTTTGGGAAGGAAATGGCAACCCATTCCAGTGTTCTTGCCTGGGAAACCCCATGGACAGAGGCGCCTGGCAGGCAGGAGTCCATGGGGTCGCAAAAGAGTCAGACACAAATCAGTGAAGACGACAACCTGGTCAAAATCATGCTGCCAAAGAGTTCTAAAATTATAAACAAGTAGTTAGATCAAGAAACAGAAGCACAGCTGCTGATAAAATTAACAGTGGAAATGGAGAGTCTGGTAGTATACATTAGAAAGAATTAAGTTAAAATACATAGTACATAGAAGCACCAATAAATAATTCGGAATGAATGGTGGAAAGAGTCGTGATTTCCAGAATTTTAAGCCTATTCTTCATTCATAATATCTTGAAACAACTGACTCAGCCTATAAATATTTTCAAGAACAGTCACACACTTTTGGAATTATTTAACATGCAAAATAAAATTTCTCCTGCAAACTAATTTTTAATAAGAAATGTTTATTGAATATCTACTACAGACTAGAAGTGAAATTCGTGTCTGACTCTTTCTGACTCCATGACTATATATACAGTCCATGAAATTCTCCAGGCCAGAATACTGGAGTGGGTAGCCATTCCCTTCTCCAGGGGGATATTCCTAACCCAGGGATCGAACCCAGGTCTCCCGCATTGCAGGCAGATTCTTTACCACTACAGACTAGATGTCATGACAAAAATAACTAAGACAAACATCCTAAACTTAAGCAGGTGAAATTTTCGGGGAAAATTACTAAGCAGCTATATCCTTCTGCCTCTTGTTCTCTAGTTGGCAGTTTCAGCCCTAGAATTCCGGGATTCCTCCTCCTTCTTCCTCTTCTCCTTTCTGTTCCCACTTCTGCTATCCCAGGACCTGGCTCCTGGATGACTGCGACAGCTTCAGTCGCTACTGATGACTCTGGTTCTGGTCTTGTCCCACTTAATATAATAACCTATCTAAAGTCTAGTGATCACTCTGAAATGCTTATCCAACCAGGAAAACCCACTGCTTGGCAACTTCCCATCACTCACATGATATTTAGTTCCCAGTTTCTTGACATGGCAAAGTCCACACCTAACATTCCATACTAAATTCCGACCATATCTGCCTAACATTTTGAACCACTGTGAAGAGAACCGACTGACGACACTCTGCTCAACACTCGCCTATCCACCTTTATTGCCTTTATCGTCCTTTTGCCTATTATCCACCCCCCTACATGAAAACTCAACACACTGTTTAATATTTAGCTCCAGGGTTACCTTTTCCCAAGAAGCCTCAAACTAGACTCTTCTCTGAGTCTCTCTTTGGGTGGAATTACACAGGTGCTTCCAGAATGCCCTGTGACGATCACAACCTTCGTGCAAACAAACTCACAGTAGGGCAGCAGGGGTCGGCAGCCTCAGCCTCACCTGGGAGCCTGACGCAACAGCACCATCTCAGACCCCGCCCGACCTACACCCTAAGAATCTGCATTTTGACAAGACCCTCCAGGTGAGTCACATGCACATTAGAGTTGGGGTATACTGCTGTAATCATCTGTTTGTACTTTTGTTTCTCCTATTAGGCAAATTGTCTCAAATTTTAGTGGGCATGAGAGCCACCTGGTACGCTTACTATGCTGCTAGACTCCCAAGTCCATAAGAAAATCCAATGCAGCAGATCTGGGGAGGGGCCTCAGGTATATATATTTCTATAAGCACCCCATTATCACTGATTGAGAGACACACTGTCAGGCTGTGCTATACTTCAGATAAGGGAGGAAACCAAAGGGCAGAGAAGTTGCTAGCTAGTAGGTGGCTAAGCGGTGACATCATAGGATACACAGGGGATATGGAGGACACCAGAATAGAAAGACTTTGTAAATAACTTGGAAACAAAACAAATTGTCTAAACCCTTCTAGAAGAGCTGGATCATTAAAAATAACAGAATATGGTCAGTATTTGCTTCTCAATTTAAAAAGGCCTATTCTAATTAATGCCCACTGCCCAAACACAAATGGCAACAATATCACATAACCAAAAATCTCTCTAAACCATTCATGGAAAGAAATCTGCTCACTGATAAAGCTGACAATCCAAGGTCTATATTCACCTGAGTTAACTAGTAACTACCACTTTTCAGAAGATTAAAAAAAAACCTTGAGTGAACCTTTTAATTTTCATAAAGCCACTATTAGAAAAATAAAATAAAAATAAAATTATTCTATTGGTCAGGCTACAAGAGAGGGAGAAATGATTTTGCCAAAATGATGTGTCAGAAAATAAGAGTCTAAATGTCTACTTCAACAGTAGCCTTCCTAGGAGTCAGCTGCTTCAAATCTATCAGTAAAAGGAAATGAACACAGGAACACCTGAATCACTCCGTTCCAGGGGTCCCCAACCTCTAGGATCTAATGCATGATGTGAGTTGAGGCTGATATCACAATAGGAATAAACTGCACGATAAATGTGATGTGCTCCAATCCTGCACCGAAACCCTCCCCACTGCTCTCCGTCCACGGAAAACCATCTTCCACGGATCTGGCCCCTGATGCCAAATAGGTTGGGTGCTGCTGCTTCACACCACATCCTCACACCCAGACACATGGCAGCCCCTCAATAAATGCTTGTGGAATTTAACTCCAATATCAGCTAACAGTGATGACTTACTTAACATGCTGTTTTATCTTAAGTAAAAATTTTGTGACTGGTCATCTTTGCTTAAAAAGTTGAAGCTTTTTCACAAGCATCTTAAAGTCAGTTATGAATCACATACACCACAAAAGGATTTAATGCTGAACTAAGGAAAGTAAAAAGTTTGAATCAAGAAATACTGAAAAACTTCTAAAAAATCACTACAAAAACCAGTATGTGCAGAGTATCTTAAATGTGGTTATTAACTGAGCCATTAAAAAAATCCAAAGTGATTAGGTAACAAACATGAAGCATAAAAAGAATATAATTACTATTTCTTTACTAGCACAATATATTACATATCTGTTATCTACTATACAATGCCTGGTGTAAATTCTAAGGTTATATGGTTATTAAATAAATTGTTAATTGTTCAATCAGAGAATTTTTGCTACTTTACTTATGAGCAAGATTAGACTTTACTGCCAACATACATTAGTCTATATGGTTTTGTCCTTGCTGAATTTTAAAGAGATCAAACACAGTGGCATTTTGAAAAAGCAACACAGACCTGTGGGAGCTACGAACAAAGTTCAACTGTTCAACAGTCAAAACAGGATGATATTTTTAATTCAAATGCCTTAAATTCACATAAAATTAATCATCATAAACTATAAATGTGATTTACCAGTACATTTCTAAACATCCCTATACCATCACAATCAATTGACTGAGTTTTGGAAATGCTAATTTAATTTAGGTCAAGACACAGGCTCTACCAGTCAAACAATGCACATGGATGGAGTAAGGAATATAAATGATGCTTCACTCCTTCTTTAGCAAAAAATCTGCTCAGCTTTCAGGGCTAAGCTCAGAATGATTATTCAACAAAATTACGTACTTATTGTCTACCTTTATGCCAGATTAGTCAAGGATCTAATGCAATGCTGTCCAGCAGGACTTTTTGAGATGACGGAAATGTTGAAACACAAACAAAAGCCACAGGCCAATGTGGTGACTGAGCACTGGAGGTGTGGTAGCTACTGCAAACAGAGGAAGTGATTTTTAAATTTTATTTAACTTTAATTCAAATTTAAATATCCAAATGTGGCTACCAAATTGGATAAAGCAGTCCAGGTGTTATAGAAGTAAACAAGAAAGACAAAAACTGCAGAAGTAATCTATAAAACTTCCCAAACTGGCCCAGCCATGAAACAGTCAAACCGTTTAACCCCAGGCTCAGTTAAGAAAATACGGAAAGAGATCAGGGCAAAACCAATCTGCCTTCTCTTTCAAGCCAGTCCAAGGCATCTTTGGAATCTCACTTTGAAATACAGCAATGCAGAGCAAAGATCGCCTCCTCCTCTCGTTCTTCTCATCCCGACTTCTACTCTGAGTGGCTAATTCAGTTTCTTAGCCTCTGCCAGATCACAGTCCTCAGACAACCCCAACTCACAATACTACTGCAACTAAAACTTTAACAGGCTGCTCCAACCAACAGTTTACCTTTACGCCAATCCTTAAGACTTAGAATTCCTACAAAGTTCTTATCTACGGAAACCTTAGAGGCTCTCTGCCGCTCCTATACATTGCATGCCTTACAAACATTCGATGAAGAGTTAATGACCTTACGGAGGCAAGGGAAGCACTGGAGATGATTAGTTAAAAATACTATAACAAATGCTCTTTTTATACTCAGAAGTGAGGCCAAGTGACTCAGGCTCGTGGAAGCAGCTCAGAGTTGATACGAAAAAATGGTTGGTAAGTGAAAAAGGGCGGAACCTGAAGATTCCAAAAACCCGCGACTTCCAGCTCGTCCCAGCCCTCTCGCCTTAGCTCGCGGGAGCAATGGGGACCGTACCACGGCCCGGGAGGCGAGGCAGTGCCCGGTGGGGGGCGGCGCATCCCCCTGCAGGCGCCCACTAAGCCGTCCAGCTCCGCAGCGCCTTTCGGGGGTCCGGGCCCCGTGTCGGCCCCGCTGACTGTGAGCTACCAATTACCTGCTGGTCTCGAGAGAAGAGTAGCGCTCAGGCAAAACCTGGAGACAGCGCTGGAAGAACCGCACGTGCCGGTCTCGCAGAAAGTCCAACCGCTCTCCCTCTCCGCTCCCCGCCGGCCGCTCATCCTCCGTGGCCGCCATACTGCTACGGAAACGACGTCCGCGGCGACCCGGAAGCAGTTGGCGCCCGGTTCGAAGGAAACCGAGGGGCGACACCTGGGGGCGTGCGTGAGGAGGGGCGTGCGTGGGGGGGGCGTGCGTGGGGAGGGGGCGTGCGTGGGGAGGGGCGTGCGTGGGGAGGGGCGTGCGTGGGGAGGGGCGTGCGTGGGGAGGGGCGTGCGTGGGGAGGGGGCGTGCGTCCGCCCCCGCCCCAGTTGGCGATTGAAATTACATGCTGTCAACCGAAGGCTTACGTGGCAGTTTCTCCCTCAGATTTCCCCTTTGGTGGGGCACGAACTTGCCCTTTTGTACGCAAAGCCCAAAGCTTTGGAAACACCTCTTAAACCCTGTAAAATTCAGCCGACAAATCCTTCCACAACTTTTACCTTCGTTCGATTTTTGGGAAGTGCAAGGTCAATAGCTTCAAGGTTGTTTTGAAAAAATTAGGGCCCTAAACAACATTAAGATGATATATACGAAAACCGAAGTAAGTCAGTATAGAGTTGCCAACAGATTCATTTCTGGAGGGCCACAGTTTTAAGCTGAATGGAGAAAATCTACAAAACTAATACAGAGATAACTAAATGCTGATTAAATCATTATCGACGCTACACAAGAGGTGTTTCTAGTCTTCTAGAATACCAGGAATTGCATGTGCCTGCGCACACACACACCACTGTTGATTCCCCTACGAGGGTTTGTATCAGACAGACAGACACACACACACACATCACTGTTGATTTGCATATGAGGGTTTGTATCACGCACACACACCACTGCTGATCTGCATACGAGAATTAGTATCATTTTCTTTTAGGAGACTAGAGATCTTACTCTTTAAGTCAGTGTGTCATCCAGCATCAATAATGCCTCAATTTGCAACAGCAAATAAACGCTAGGTGTTCTCCAAATATGCATATGCTAGAAAGTGAAATAGCATAAGCTTCTTTTTAATTTTCTTCAAAAAGAGGGATTTCAGTTGCTTCAGCCATACATTCTTCCCTTTAAAAAGTTTATTAAGTAGTCTTAGGGGAAAATATCCACGCAAGGATCCGGTCTGAACTCAGTTTTTACAGTCAGCTAATGCAAGTTTGGGCATAATTTTGTTAGCCTTCTTATGAAATGTATTTCTTAAAAAGCATACCATGTGGGCTGGAGTTTTCACTAACCCAAAGCACCCTCCATAATGTTAGGTACTGCTGCTAAGTCGCTTCAGTCATGTCCGACTCTGTGCGACCCCATAGACGGCAGTCCACCAGGCTCCCCTGTCCCTGAGATTTTTCCAGGCAAGAACACTGGAGTGGGTTGCCATTTCCTTCTCCAATGCATGAAAATGAAAAGTGAAAGGGAAGTCGTTCAGTCGTGTCTGACTCTTAGTGACCTCATGGACTGCAACCCACCAGACTCCTCTGTCCATGGGATTTTCCAGGCAAGAGTACTGGAGTGGGGTGCCATTGCCTTCTCCGATGTTAGGTACTAGTAACTAATTATTCCAGGTAGTCCTACATGTCTTTAACAAATACTGCATTAACAAACTTCCAGGTATGGAGAGAGGGCTGTCCTTGGTGCTTCTGTACAAACATGGAGGCCAAGAGTCATTGTCCATAGGTATGTCCAGTCTAGAGGAGTTTTCATTCAATGATTACAATGATTTTTCTCACTTGCACAGGTAAACCAACACATAGCTGAAGCTATTCAAAGCTCAGACATAAAGACAATCTATTCAACCTGGCTCTTAGTGGAAAGCCAAAATTTCATCTGATTCTCAGCTCAAGAACTACTAATATGATCCAAATGGAGAAAATATTTCTATGGTGGACTCACTGAGACAGAATATACTTCCTAGGTAAGTAATCACCCACCTTTTCATGGGTGATTCTGACCATATAATAATTCTGACATACATGTGACAGAATCTAACCCTTCACAAAGAATGTCACTGTACATTATTAGCTAAAAATGTAGACCACAAGTCTTCAAAGTATAGGAATGACAGAGTATCTATAAAACTGAATATTATTATGATAATGTTTAAATTATATAGAAACATAGAAAAATTGTATGTGATGTAATGCTAAGTGATGATAGTATAGTATCTAAAATGTACTCTAAGAATAGCTACTTAAAATATGTAGGTATATTTTCAGAAGTTACCTTTACAGTAGTAGAATTGTGGGTGCTTTATAACATTTTTCCTTTAGTGTTTTTTCCTCAATTTCTTAATCCAGTATAAGAAATGTTTATTTGACATCTTTTCCATGAGCCTGTAACTGAAGACATTGTTTACTCTACATCCTTTATACAAAGGATCCATATGATAAATTCCTTATTTACTTCAGTTACAACTAGAAGGACAAGTTTCTTCAAAATACTATACTTTCTTTTATTAAAAAAAAAGTAAAATCTGCAAGAATCACCTCACCCAATACAATAGGCTTACCTTAAATGTGGGAAACACAAAGCTGTATTTGTGTACAACAAAAAAGCAACATGTTAGAAAGCAATGCATAAGAAACCTTTACTTTGCTCTATCTTGTTGTTATTCAATTCTGTTTTTAAATTCTCTTGTCCTGTTATTTGTATTTTATTTCTAAGCCACCTCAAATCATTTTAAAAAGTTAAGGAGAACAAGAGCAACAAATAAAATGGGCATTCCTGAGTAACCATGTTTTATATTGATTCTCTCTTTTTGAACCAAGAATTGTATAAATAGAATTCAGTTTCCAAAATCTGGAAGCCATCTACTTTGAATATTAACTCTGAAATAAGAAAAAGTTTTAAACACTACTCCTAGTAAATTTGTATCTAAATCATTTGACCTAAATGATCAAATTATAATTAACATACTGAGATAAAAGTTATAAGAAATGAATTTTCTTATATTTATCATGTATGTGATGCCCTTCCTGTATGGTGGGAACTACTTAAAGTTAGGAACTAAGATTTTAAAAATTTTTTTCATAAAAGTGAGTCAAATGAAGTCAAATTGTGTTTTCATTTATAAAAGTTTGGTAATTTAAAAACTGACTCTTTTGACCAAATGTATTAGCCTAGCGATTTAAAATTTTTAAATACCACTAAGAAACATCATAGTCCTTTAAAGTCAGCTTACTTCTGATGCTGTTAAAAACAAAACTTTGGTATCTTGAGGCAAACAAAGCACCAAAGAAAACTGCATCAGCCGATAAGATGAGAAGGACACAGGTTTATAAACGTGTGGGCCCAGGAAGGCTGAACGGAGACGTGAAACAGCTGAAGGAGACCAGTAAGACTATGTATCAATAATGCAAATAACAGAATATATAGGAGGTGAGAGGTGTATTTTTAAAATAAATATTTTCCTTATAAAACAAAGCATGCTTCAAACAAATACAAAATATTTGTTACACAAAAATGTAGTAACTGACAAATTACCAATTTGTTAAACTTAGAAAAAGTTCTAACTTATTTCATAACTCAAAAGAAAAAACTTAAAATTTTCGTTACTGAAGTTAATTTAGTTCCAAGTTATAAACCGTACAAAATCTTGGTTTAAAAATGTTACTCTATGATTGTCTCAATTTACTTTGCCATGCCATGACAAAAAAAAATCTTTCAAATGTTTTAAGTATTTAAATAAAATACTGTTTCTAACATAAACTTATTCAAAGAACTTTTATATCAGTAGGCCAACATATATTAATTACCCTCTTAGTATAAACAAGAAATACTAATGACAATGCATTGTAGAACTTAATACCTGCCAATTCACATGCAACACAATAATCAATCTGAAGAGGCTAATAAAATTTTAAGGACATGGTCATTCTCTCCTCCTATAACTCCATATGCTAACGTTCTCATCAACTGAATGCCAATTTCATGATCCCATATTTTCTAAACTCCTTGTCTCCAGGTTGGAACAGCCCTAAGGAGAAGAAAAGAGAGTATAAATATATAGGATATTTTTTTAAGTCTTGATTAAATGTTAACTTTTAAAAAGGTTTGTTTTATCTATACACTCTTTAAAAAGTTCATAGTAAACTTTATTATAAAATATAATATATAAAAATTACATAAAATATATACAGTTCATATACAGTTTATTAGGTTATTATAGAGTGAACACCCATTCTAACTCCTTTACCTGTGTGGGATATGTAGAAGTGGCCCACAGCCTGTTGGCCCTATCTTTTTGGTCCGTTCTTCCCAACCTTTGGTAGGTTTGTAAAGTCTAGAGGGATCTCTATTAACATTGTTTTCAACCTGTAATCGGGAAGGAAAAAGAGTGCCAGTTAATTTATATGCACTATTCAGTTTGTACTTGTAAGATCCTTAGTAACAGAAAGCAAGTTTGAGAAAAATACTTGATATTCCCTAGACAGAAATAAAACTGTTAATAGATAACCTCTTCAGTAATCTTCTAATTGTGCTCACACAGCTAAAATAAAATTTGTATTACATCAATTTACTAATAAAATGTTAATTTATTTTTTCTAGTTACTTTATTCTACTTCCGCTGTTGTATTTTTTTTGTATTTCTCTCATGAGAGAAATTGGGGAAGGCAATGGCACCCCACTCCAGTACTCTTGCCTGGAAAGTCCCATGGACAGAGGAGCATGGTAGGCTGCAAGTCGGACACGACTGAGTGACTTCACTTTTCACTTTCATGCGCTGGAGAAGGAAATGGCAACCCACTCCAGTGTTCTTGCCTGGAGACTCCCAGGGACAGGGGAGCCTGCTGGGCTGCTGTCTATGGGGTTGCACAGAGTCGGACACGACCGACGTGATTTAGCAGCAGCAGCAGCAGCATGAGGGAAATGTAACTCAGCAAACTATGACAGACAATAAATTTAAGATAATAACCACCAGTAAGTAGTCCTTTGTTTCATCTGTGAGAGTCACGAGTATCTTTATCACCAATGAAATTCAACAATGCTCATAGCTGCTATAGATCTAAAATACAGGCTCATATAGGAAGAATGGGGGCTTCTCTGGTGGCTCAGACAATAAAGTATCCTCCTGCGATGCAGAAGACCTGGATTCGATCTCTGGGTTGGGAAGATCCCCTGGAGAAGGGAAAGGCTATCTACTCCAGTATTCTGGCCTGGAGAATTCCAGGAACAAAGGAGCCTTGTGGGCCACAGCCCATGGCGACGCAAAGAGTTATACATAAATGAGCAATTAACACTTTCACTTTTTTTCACATAGGAAGAATGAAGAAAAGAAGGAAGAGCAGAAAGAGAGAAGGAATTTAGGGTAAAAGAAAACGGGGTGCTTATAATGTGAAATGGGAGAATTAAAACAGTTGCTTTGTAATTTGTAAATAAGTAACTATGAAATAAAGGAGACAGAGATAAAAGAGAACTGGATTTTATGTTTGTATCCTTACAAATAAAAGAATTATGATAACAATGAAAATAAATTAATCTCAGTGTACAGTACCTTTTCTTTTAATTTTGCCAGTTTTCTTTGTTTTTCTGCCTTCTCATCTTCCTTTAATTGTCTATTCAGAATTTTCAATTCAAGTTTATGTAAATCCTAAATGACATATAGCAACAGAAAGATAACATTAAGAAGTAAAATTAACTAGAATTTGTTTCAAAGTTTAGTTGCTTGCATGTAAAATTAAATTACCTTAAACAGCAATATACCTTTAATATCAACTTTTTCCAAAAAGAGAAAACTTAAGAGCTTTATTTTCTCTGAATATCAATGCACATCCTTTCTGAATCACTTTCTTTCAACTGTTTCTTGTTTTATTTTATGGCTCAATCTAAAACTTCCTTTCTTTTAATGGGTAAAATTTTTAGTTATCAATACAGAGATGTCTGGGTTTAGATCTCTTGCATTATACTTTCTGTATAATACAAGGTTTTCTTTTTTTCTAAGTCTTTTATTATGTGACTTGCTTGCCTTTTGGGGGAATGGATCTTTGGTTGTTTAGGGAGATTTTTATTTGTATATATGAGCCAAAAGAAATAACATTAGTAATATGTTATGCCTGTTATTTTTATTATTTTTCTTTGTACCTCCCTTTATGTTTTGCTTTATGAGTGTTGCCCATATTTGCATGTATATTTCAATGCAGTTCTTAAGTTATCTCTCATTTGTACTCTTTTTCATTTTAAAGTACACTTCCTTGTCTTTAATATATTTGGACTGAATTCCACCCTATCTGATGAGACTGCAACTTCTTTCTTTGATTAGGAGTTTTCTTGTATACATTTGTTTAAACTCACTATAATCCTACCTCTCAGCAATAACCTTGATTCCTTTAAGTATATACTGAGTATAATGTGCTAGACCCTAGGGTAAAGCATGAACAAAAAGGACAAAACCTCTGCCTTCATGGAGCTTACACTATGGTAGGAAGCTGGACAGTGACTAAGTAAGCAAATCGCCTACGGGGAAAACCCAGCCAGTCTGGCAGAGCAGACAAGACCTTCGCGGCCCGGACTGAGGCTGCCTTTCCAGTCTCGCCTCCTGCTGGCTTCCGTCTCCCCCTTGATACTTGCTTCCGTCTCCCCTAAGAATACTCAAGTGTTTACAGTTCCCCCATAAGCTAGTGTTACGCTCCTCCAAGCTGCCCATTCATGCTGTTCCCTCTGCTAGGAAGGAGCTCCCCTTCCCTTCCCTTTCTTCTAAGACTCGAGTATCGCCTTCTGTCTCACGCAGCTGCGGTGAGCTTCCCTCCGTGCATTCCACCCTGCCAAGCCATCTGTCCACACGTCAAGCGCCACGCTGTTTACCATATCACAGCAAAGCCCCCTGTTTGCACACCAGTCATTCCCACTAGACTATACCCTAGTAGAAAGCAGGGAGCACAGCCTACTTATTTTGGAGTACTAATGCTAGGTCCAGGCCAGATACTAAGAAGCATTCAATTAATTGTTGCGGAACTGAGCCTGGAAGTAATACCTCCACGTGTACCACTGAAAAATTATTCAGGAAATGTATTCACTCACTCTTTCTTGAAACCTGGAAATTTCAGCAGCAGCAGTTTTCCTTCTTTCTGCCTTTTCTGTCTTTTCCCGTATCTCCTTTTCAAGTCTCAAAAATTCCTCCTGTTCTTTCTTCTGTTGGGTGTAAGTCTCCAGCAGCAATTTGAGTTTACACTGGCGCTGACGCGCTCTCTGCTGCTTTTTCTCTTTCTCTTCCTCCTCTTTTAACTGGGCAGCACTTTTCACTGACATTTCTATACTTCTCTGTTTTTTCCAAGCTTCAATGGCCAATTTTTGCTTCTTTCTTTGTTCTTCTTTTTGTTTTTGATTATCTTCCTGTTTACTATGAGAAAGTACTTGTATGCTGTCTTTTTCCTTTAATTTGAAAATTTCCTCCTTTTTTGCTGCTTTTTAGTTTTCCAATGCTGAATAGACTATGTGGTTAAAAAACAACAATAGCAAGAAAAAAATATTTAATAACCAAAAGCATTTTATTTTTTTATTTTTATTTGGCTACATCATGAAGCATGTGGCATCTTAGTTCCCCAAGCAGTGACCAAACCTGGGCCGCGGCAGTGAAAGCACCAAGTCCACTTGGTGAACCACTGGATTGCCAGGGAATTCCCGCCAAAAGCATTTTAAAATACAGCCTCAAATCCGTATCTCTCTCTACACAGTGACTGCAGTATGCTTGTTGCTTAGGTTTGAAAAGTGTTTTTTAAAACCAATGCAATTTTTTTCTACTTCTCTTTGTAAAAAATTTAATGTATCTTTTAAAACACTAAATAATGGCTATTCCATTGGCCTTTCTCTTCCTCTTTGAATCACCAGGTACACAAGGACTGCACCTCATGAAGTCCCCTCTTCCCCTTTACCTCCTTCCTTGATGTTCAGGGGGAAACAGTCCTTTCCTCTGATCATTTCACGTCTGTTTCCAAATTCTCTTTCTAGGCTTATAATCCCTTCTGAGTGACCCATCTCTGGTCAAATTCAGAAAAGGAGTTAAAAGTGAGGTAGGTGAGGATATGTGCTCTGAAGCCAGGTATCTGGGACCAAATCCTGGCTTTGCCATTTACTAGATGTAACCTTGGATGAGTCGTTACATGTCTCTGTCCTCATTTTGCTCATCTGTAAGTGGTAGGTAGCATTTCTCAAACAAGGTTGTTCTGAAGTTTAAATGAGTCAGTGCCTGGCACAGAGTGCTTCAAAAGTGTAAAAAAAAAAAAAAAAGGAAAATAGCTTCATATCTTTATATGTGGGTATGTAAAGATTATTTAAAATTCTAGCGGCCTTTTCCATGCCATAAAGGAATTACTTTCCCCTGAAGTTCCTCATGATATATCATCCATTTTCATGAAATACATGCTTATGCTGTGTGTACTATATGCAAGACAATGTGAATAGGAACCACAGGTGATTAAACAACACCAAATGCCATCTAGGCCAGTGCCACTCAAAGTCCCAGTCCACAACAATATCAGGAATTCATGCCGGAAGGTAAATCAATGTACTGCTTCTTTCAATGAGGGAGTTTTCTATGAAAAAACACTCACTTGAACTAAATAGCATGCTTGCTGCTGCTGCTAAGTCGCTTCAGTCGTATCTGACTCTGTGCGACCCCACAGACGGCAGCCCACTAGGTTCCCCTATCCCTGGGATTCTCCAGGCAAGAACACTGGAGTGGGTTGCCATTTCCTTCTCCAATGCATGAAAGCGAAGAGTGAAAGTGAAGTCACTCAGTCGTGTCCAATTCTTAGCGACCCCATGGACTGCAGCCCACCAGGCTCCTCTGTCCACAGGATTTTCCAGGCAAGAGTACTGGCGTGGGGTGCCATTGCCTTCTCCGAAATAGCATGCTTACTGGGTAGCAGATTGTTGTATAATCACAATAACTCATTGAAGACCAGAAAGAGTTTGCAAACTAACATCCAGTCCATGGACCAAGTTTGACCAGCACTGCTCTAGGTGAGATAAGACATGCACATAAATACTAGAACATATTTTAGAACATGCCATCGCATATCACACAAGACATATAAACAAGTGCTAGTGAAATTCTGAGGGGTGAGTAGGCAAAAGGAAGCAGCATATGGTCTGGGCAGATGTAGGTGTAGGTGTAGTTAGCAGTGGAAGGAAGGTGGAAGAAAGAAGGAGGTTCCAGAAAGTGAGAACAAGATAAGCAAGAGGGCGTGGACCAGAAAGTTCATGGAACATCTGAAAAGAAGTATGTTCATTTAGGCAAAACGTAGGATATATTAAAGGAAGTGGGAGATAAGAATGGTAAATTTTCTACTCAATCTTCTCAACTCAACAGATTTAAAATGCATTTCTGGACTTGCCTGGCCACCCAGTTGTTAAGACTCCATGCTTTCACCGCAGGGGGCATGGGTGTGATCCCTGCTCAGGGAACTTAATATCCTGCATGCCACAGGGTGCAGCCAAAAAAACCCCAAAATACAAAACTGCATTCCTGATGCTATACTCCCAAACTTCCCACTTCTCCTCGAACATGTCCTGCTTTAGTAAATGACATCTCCTCTTTCACACTCTTTCCTATATCACCCTGACATTCAATCAGTCATCAGGGATCAGGAAACAGAGTGGCTGGGAACAAGAAGAGAAAGCCAGAATCTAGGTGCTTTACCTTTATTACAAGAAGCACAGTTAAGCAACACTGTCCCCTTTACCCTAGACAGGTGGTTCTGAAACTTGAGCTTGTTAACAGAATAACCTAGAGGCTTTATTTAAACTCAGATTTTGGGGCCCCACCCCCTGAGTTCAGACTAGGTCTAGGGTTGGACTCTGCTAAATTCTAACAAGTTCCCAGGTGATGCTGACTTTGCTGGTCCTCAGACCACTTTCCTGGCCCCTGGAAAAAAATCCCAAATAATTCTTGTGTGTGAAGCCACTCAGTAGTGTCTGACTCTTTGTGACCCCATGGACTGTAGCCTACCAGGTTCCTCCATCCATGGGATTTTCCAGGCCAAGAGTACGGACTGGGTAGCCACTTCTTTCCCAACCCGGGATTGAACCTGGGTCTCCCACATTGCAGGCAGACGCTTTACCATCTGAGCCACCAGGGAAGTCCAAATAATTATTAGATTGTTATTTTGAGTTTTTAAAAATGACTTATGTTTCAAAATGTTTTCTTAAAGTTTTAAGTGTTGACCTTATGAACATTCAACTTATTTTGGAGAGAAACAATAACAACAACAAACCACCAACTATTTGCTCTAATACTTTACATGTAGAATCAAGTATTTCTTTAATGCTCTCTTTTGGGTATGTTGCCTGCTGAACCGTCATACCTTTCTTGTCAAACCAAATTGAATTAAAATTTATTGCGCTCAAGTCTACAAAAAAAAAAAAAAAAAACCAACTTAGGACTATCTAAGCCTATGGTTCTTGACCAGGGGCAATTTCTACCCTCCAGAGGACATCTGGTAATGTCTGGAGATATTCTGATCATCATGTTGAAGTTGGTGCTACCAGCAGCTCCTGGGTGGAGCTCAAGGATGCTGCTAGCCGCCCTGCAGTGCACAGGACAGCCCGCACAGTAAAGAACTAGCCAGTCCAAACAGTCACCAATGCCAGTGTTGAGGAATCCTAATCTAAACCAGAGCCACAGTAATATTTTTGTGAAAATGGGACCTTTTAGTTATTTGCTACAATTAAGAGTTACTCTGTACTCTGGAGTTGCCAAAACTTTGAGTCTTTTAAAATAAATAGTGCAACTAAAGTTCCAAAACTATTTAGAAACTTTTGAGTCAAAGAATTTTTTTTTCCCTACTGCCCTCTTTATTTTCTGTTGAAAATAATGTGAACTTCACCAGTATGATGACTTTTATCAAAAGCCTGGTTAAATCTGAATTTCCCATTTCCAGTCGACACAGAATGCTGACCATTGTCAGATGTTTTCTGACTCATTGTATTATTTCTTAGAGTAGATTATGCTGGATGTTGAGTATGTCAACTATTAAGTGAAGTGAAGTCACTCTGTCGTGTCCAACTCTTTGCGATCTCATGGACTATAGCCCACCAGGCTCCTCCCTCCATGTGATTCTCCAGGCGAGAGTACTGGAGTGGGTTGCCATTTCTTTCTCCAGGGGATCTTCCCAACCCAGGGATCGAATCCAGGTCTCCCGCATTCCAGGCAGATGCTTTAACCTCTGAGCCAGCAGGGAAGTCCCAACTACGTCAACTATAGTTCCACTAAGATGACTTAACTTGTCAGTGCCTCAGTCTCACTTGCTATGAGACAGGGGAAAACCGCTACCATATCTCGTAGGGCTGCACTAAAGTTAATAATGTATGCTGAAGAGTGTGGCACAGTCCTAGAACACAGAATACACAGTAAAGAGTAGCTATTACAATTATTACCTCTTTTTTTCTTTCCTCTAGGGCCAGAAATTTTTGATACCATTTCTCATGCTGTTGAACTTCATCCTGCGTTCTTCCAGGAAGGTGCTCCAGAACTTCTCTCATGAACGCTGGCTTCCCTTTATGCTTGCTTCTCATCTTCACAAAGTTCTGGTGGTCATAATCATCCCAGCCCCCTGGCGCCCTCCTGTCTGCTGAAGGAACGTTTCAAACTCTACCACTTCTTCTGGAAGAGCACTTGGTATGACTTTGTCCACAGGAACTTTGCTCGATGCTGCTTTGAAAGCCTTCTCTGCTTCTGAATTACCCAAAGCCCATGTGTCAATTTTTCTTGATATGGCACTCAACTCATTATTAGCTGTTTTCTCTTCTTTAATAAGCTCTTCATATCTAAAATTTTAAAAATAAAAGTTTGAAAAGATACAAACCAATCCATGTTAGCCATTTGTTTTCCTTCAAATTTTATTATTCCCAACTCTTTGGTATCTTCTCTACTTCACATTATTAACATTTATAAATCTAAGCCTTCAAAGAGTTTCCTCAGAGGAAAAAACAATCTTTCAAACTCTTATTTGAGAGTTTAGAGACTCCAAATATAAATGAAAATTCACTTTAAACATGAAAAGCAGTCTAAAACCTAAAGCAAAAGAGAGGTATTATATTGCTTTTGTGTAAGACTAGTATTAAATTTTTAACAATAAAATAGTTTACATACAACTACCTAATAAAGAGTTACTGAAAAATAAAGGTAAATAATTTTAAATTAAAATGTGTTTAAAACATACATCAACCTCTGCTCTTCCTTAAAAGTGTTAATTGCATTTTCAATTTCCTCCATCATTTCTCTGAGCTTTTCAACAACTGTAAAAAAAAAAAGGGAAAAACTATGTCATATTTTATTATGACTAAGAATTAAAAATTAGGAAGAAAATTAGAATGTTCTCTTAATTAAAAAACATTTCTCAGCCTAAAGGATAAGAAAAAAATGTACTTTTAAAAAGTAAATTTTTATGATTGAGATTTTTTTATCTCAGATTTTTTCCTAAGCATACATACCTTAAATATTTTTTTTTCCAAAAAACTTCTGTATCACATCTGTTTTCTGTGACTTGTACTTTTTCTTTAATAATATGTTGTAATTAACTTTCCATATCAACATATATATGGTACTTCATTCTTTGTATGGCTACACGGCATTATGTTGTCTAATGCTACCCTAAATCATGAATTCTCCAACTGAACCTTTCAATAGATGCAATGCTGTAGTAACTACCTTTGCATATATTTACATGCTCAAATAAGTATTTTTATTTTATTTTTAATTTTCATTTTATATTAGACTATCATCAATTAACACTATTGTGCTAGCTTCAGGTGTACAACAAAGTGATTCAGTTACAAATATGCATGTATCTATTCTTTTTCAAATTCTTTTCATATTCAGGTTACTATATAATATCAAGCAGAGTTCCCTGTGCTATATACTAGGTCCCTTTTGCCTATTTATTGTGCAGTACGTACATGTCAATGCCCAATTCCCAATCTATCCCTCCCCCTCAAATAAGTATTTTTAGAGGATAACTGATTGCTATAAAAAGTATGCCCACTTTACAGTACGTAAAATACTGTCACATTGTCCTTCAAAGAGGCTCGACCTATTTACAGCTCCTGAGAGTGCTCCTTCTCATGTAATTCCAGCCATTTTCAAAATAATCAAAAATTTATTATTGTTGACTTAACTGATATTTTTATAATAATTACTAAGCCTGAGCACTTTTCCACATGTGTTTTGTGTTTCTTTGGCTATAATATGCAACTTATAATCTTTGCCCATTCTCTTGATCTGTTACCTTTGTTGTTTGAATTTGTAGACACTCTTTACACATTATGAACATTAGCTTTTTAAGTTACATATATATTGCTAATATTATCCTAATTTGTATTTCAACTTTTCTGATAGGTTTGCAGTATTTTTGAATAGTCAATTATGTCCACTTTTTCCTTTATGATTTCTGACTTTTGTCATTCTTATAAATTATAATATAATCATAAAAATAGTAATCCATGTTCTTTTCTAGTATTTTTAATGGTTTTGGATATTTACTATTTTTAGTGATTATGCTATAAGCAGTGCATAAGGGCTCTGCGTGCAGTCTCACCTCATTCCCACAACTCTTAGTTAGGCTGGATGATTATCTCCATTTTAGAGCTCAGTAAATGAAAGTTCAAACAGATTGAGTAACTTGCCTAAAGCCACTTAGCTTACAGTTCAAGGATTTGACCCAGCAAGTGTCTGATTCTTACGCCCACACATCTTGAGCACTTTACTCTCTCAGCACTTTACTGTACTGCTTTGATCTCCCAGGAATGAATGTTGGTATAAGGAAAGAGGTAAGGACACTATTTTGTCTTTCACAAATGACTAAAATTGCCCAAATACTACTTAGCCATTCCCTCGGGTATTTGAAATGCCTCTGAAAGGCAGTAATTTCAATTAGCAAATGATGGGAACAGTAGGCAAAGAATCAAGAATCTTTACCTCTTTATCAGCTGAACCTGAATCTTTGCATACCACAGATTCTTCATCTGAAGCTGCTGCTGCTGAGTCCCTCAGTCGTGTCTGACTCTGTGCAACCCCAGGGACTCTAGTCCACTAGGCTCCTCTGTCCATGAGGTACTTCAAGCAAGAATACTGGAGAGGGTTGCCATACCCTCCCCCAAGGGATCTTCTCGATTCAGGGATCAAACCTGTATCTCTGATGTCTCCTGTATTGGCAGGAGGGTTCTTTACCACTCCTGCACCTGGGAAGCCCTATTCATCCTATATATGACATTAATATTTGCTCTACTTCATAATTTATAAGCATTTGATAGCATTTTAAAGACTAAAAAATATATAAACAGCAGATACTACAGTTTTCCAATGTTTCCTTATAAATCTCTAACAAAAAGTAGGGTTTAGCTCCTCCATTAATGCCAAATAGAAAAATTTATTTAAAAATATATATTTTTCAAATGAACAATAGAAAAACTAATACAAAAAAATTGAAAATGTAAATTTACTTACAATCAGGTGTAGGCTTCGGATCTTTTAACTGATGTTGAAGTTTCTTTACATTGTTGTATATTTTGGCCAATTGTTGCTGGATTTTTGCTCCTGTAAGGAAGAAGGACATCACCAGATGGTCAACACTGAAATCAGATTGATTATATTCTTTGCAGCCAAAGATGGAAAAGCTCTAAACAGTCAGCAAAACAAAACCGGGAGATGACTGTGGCTCAGATCATGAACTCCTTATCACCAAATTCAGACTTAAATTGAAAAAGGAGGGAAAACCACTAGACCATTTAGGTATGACCTAAATCAAATCCCTTATGATTATACAGTGGAAGTGAGAAATAGATTTAAGGGCCTAGATCTGATAGATAGAGTGCCTGAAGGAAGAACAACGGACGGAGGTTCGTGACATTGTACAGGAGACAGGGATCAAGACCACCCCTATGGAAAAGAAACGCAAAAAAGCAAAATGGCTGTCTGAGGACGCCTTACAAATAGCTGTCAAAAGAAAAGAAGTGAAAGGCAAAGGAGAAAAGGAAAGATATAAGCATGTGAATTCAGAGTTCCAAAGAATAGCAAGGAGAGATAAGAAAGCCTTCCTCAGCGATCAGTGCAAAGAAATAGAGGAAAAGAACAGAATGGGAAAGACTAGAGATCTCTTCAAGAAAATTAGAGATAGCAAGGGAACATTTCATGCAAAGATGGGCTCGATAAAGGACAGAAATGGCCTGGACCTAATAGAAGCAGGAGATATTAAGAAGAGGTGGCAAGAATACACGGAAGAACTGTACAAAAAGATCTTCATGACCCAGATAATCACGATGGTGTGATCACTCATCTAGAGCCACACACTCTGGAATGTGAAGTCAAGTGGGCCTTAGAAAGCATCACTATGAATAAAGCTAGTGGAGGTGATGGAATTCCAGTTGAGCTATTTCAAATCTAAGATGATGCTGTGAAAGTGCTGCCCTCAATATGCCAGCAAATTTGGAAAACTCAGCAGTGGCCACAGGACTGGAAAAGGTCAGTTTTCATTCCAATCCCAAAGAAAGGCAATGCCAAAGAATGCTCAAACTACTGCACAATTGCCTTCATCTCACATGCTAGTAAAGTAATGCTCAAAATTCTCCAAGCCAGGCTTCAGCAATACGTGAACCGTGAACTTCCTGATGTTCAAGCTGGTTTTAGAAAAGGCAGAGGAACCAGAGATCAAATTGCCAACATCCACTGGATCATGGAAAAATCAAGAGAGTTCCAGAAAAACATCTACTTCTGCTTTACTGACTATGCCAAACCTTTGACTGTGTGGATCACAATAAACTGTGGAAAATTCTGAAAGAGATGGGAATACCAGACCACCTGACCTGCCTCTTGAGAAACCTGCATACAGGTCAGGAAGCAACAGTTAGAATTGGACATGGAACAACAGACTGGTTCCCAATAGGAAAAGGAGTACGTCAAGGCTGTATACTGTCACCCTGCTTATTTAACTTATATGCAGAGTACATCATGAGAAATGCTAGGCTGGAAGAAGCACAAGGTGGTATCAAGGTTGCCAGGAGAAATATCAATAATCTCAGATATGCAGATGACACCACCCTTATGGCAGCAAGTGAAAAGGCACTAAAGAGCCTCTTGATTAGGAGGCTCTGAAAGAGGAGAGTGAAAAAGTTGGCTTAAAGCTCAACATTCAGAAAACGAAGATGATGACATCTGGTCTCATCACTTCACGGGAAATAGATGGGGAAACAGTGGAAACAGTGGCAGACTTTATTTTTTTGGGCTCCAAAATCACTGCAGATGTTGACTACAGCCATGAAATTAAAAGACGCTTACTCCTTGGAAGGAAAGTTATGACCAATCTAGGCAGCATATTCAAAAGCAGAGACATTACTTTGCCAACAAATGTCCGTCTAGTCAAGGCTATGGTTTTTCCTGTGGTCATGTATGGATGTGAGAGCTGGACTGTGAAGAAAGTTGAGTGCCGAGGAATTGATGCTTTTGAGCTGTGGTGTTGGAGAAGACTCTTGAGAGTCCCTTGGACTGCAAGGAGATCCAACCAGTCCATCCTAAAGGAGATCAGTCCTGGGTGTTCATTAGAAGGACTGATGCTGAAGCTGAAACTCCAATATTTTGGCCACCTCATGCAAAGAGCTGACTCATTGGAAAAGACCCTGATGCTGGGAGGGATTGAAGGCAGGAGGAGACGGGGATGACAGAGGATGAGATGGCTGGATGGCATCACTAACTCGATGGACGTGAATCTGGGTAGACTCTGGGAGTTGGTGATCGACAGGGGAGCCCTGGCGTGTTGCGATTCATGGGGTTGCAAAGAATCAGACACGACTGAGCGACTAAACTGAACGGAACTGACTGAAGGAAGAAGGATGTACTTTAAAATAAGTCTATGACAAACAACTAATCTCAAAAATGTACAAGCAACATACGCAGCTCAATTCCAGAAAAATAAATGGCCCAATCAAAAACTGGGCCAAAGATCTAAATAGACATTTCTCCAAAGAAGACATTCGGATAGCTAACAAACACATGAAAAGATGCTCAACATCACTCATCATCAGAGAAATGCAAATCAAAACCACAATGAGGTACCATTTCACACCAGTCAGAATGGCTGCGATCCAGAAGTCTACAAGCAATAAATGCTGGAGAGGGTGTGGAGAAAAGGGAACCCTCTTACACTGTTGGTGAGAATGTAAACTAGTACAGCCACTATGGAGAACAGTGTGGAGATTCCTTAAAAAACTGGAAATAGAACTGCCTTATGACCCAGCAATCCCACTGCTGGGCATACACACGGAGGAAACCAGAATTGAAAGAGACACGTGTACCCCAATGTTCATCGCAGCACTGTTTATAATAGCCAGGACATGGAAGCAACCTAGATGTCCATCAGCAGACGAATGGATATGAAAGCTGTGGTACATATACACAATGGAGGATAACTCAGCCATTAAAAAGAATACATTTGAATCAGTTCTAATGAGGTGGATGAAACTGGAGCCGATTATACAGAGTGAAGTAAGCCAGAAAGAAAAACACCAATATAGTATACTAACACATATATATGGAATTTAAAAAGATGGTAATGATAACCCTGTATGCGAGACAGCAAAAGAGACAGAGATGTATAGAACAGACTTTTGGATTCTGTGGGAGAGGGAGAGGGTGGGATGATTTGGGGAGAATGGCATTGAAATGTGTATACTATCATGTAAGAAATGAACTGTCAGTCTAGGTTCAATACAGGATACAGGATGCTTGGGGCTGGTTCACTGGGATAACCCAGGGAGATGATATGGGGAGAGAGGAGGGAGGGGGGTTCAGCATCGGGAGCTCATGTACACCCGTGACAGATTCATGTCAACATACGGCAAAACCAATACAGTAATGTAAATTAAAAAAATAATAATAATAAAATAAATAAATAAATAAAATAAGTCTGTGACAAATGTGGTTACCAATTCAGGATTCTGCACACAAGATTGATCACCCTCATCTAGTAAATTACTGAAGAACAATTAAGGAACAAAACATGGTTTATGAGTGTTAAAGTAGCCTGAGCCAACTCTTGCTCTAAATAAAGCATCTAATCTTGTCTAATATTTTAAGGCACAATAGGGAAGTCTTATTATAACCCGTGCCATGAAATGTCCTTAGAAACATTGTTTAGCTCTGGAGACTGAGTTATTGGACACTCCAATACATGGATCAGTAGCATAATTTTAGTCATGTTTTATTCTTTAACAGTTTTTTTTCCTTTTTGCTGTAATTTATAGACTCAGAGTTGACATCAGTTATTGTTAGAATATTAAAACTGTATTGCCAGTACTAATGCTATGACAAACTAATGCCAGTACAAACTGCCCAGTGAGAATTAACTTCATCTAACCACACCATCTGGAGATGGGCTGGTGACACCCACTGGCACCACAGTCAAGGCCTTGAGCAGATGTCTCAGGTGCCATTTACTGGAGTCTATGCTATAGGCCTCCCTGCAGCTCAGATGGTAAAGAGTCTGCCTGCAATGCAGGAGACCTGGGTTCAGTCCCTGGGTCAGGAAGATCCTCTGGAGAAGAGGATGGCAACCCACTCTAGTATTCTTGCCTGGAAAGTCCCATAGACAGAGGAACCTGGTGGGCTACAGTTTGTGGGGTTGCAAAGAGTCAGACACGTCTGAGAGACTCACACTGCTTTTGCTATGCTACTGGTTGCCAAGTGCAGCCAAAGGACCAGTCTAATGTAAGGTGCTAGGCCCACAATAAAAGCCTGAAGAACAAAGGGTCTCAAAGCCATTTTCAGATGTTCTGTATCATCAGCAGGAAGACTGGATTCTTCTTTCATATTTCCCTTCTGAAGTAGTAACCTTATTGTAATATTTACTTAAATTATTAGACTAAAGTCAAATATTCATATTTGTATACATATTCATATACTATTATTTGATCATCATCTTTGGGTATTTTGCTTATGTACCTCCCCCTTATATTTTTTTTGCAACTCTTCCACAAATGAACATGAAACACCAAAAGGCTCTGTTCAAAAGTCCTTAAAAAGTTATTTTTAAAAAGTTTATCTTTAGACTGGAAGCCAGTGCTAATATTCAAAACAAACCCGAATATGCATATATGACTTTGGATTTTTCCATTTTTTATTAAAATTCCAGAGTTCTATAAAAGTAGAAACTTTACCCAATGTATTTTATAAGGTCTTCCTCATTTTTGTAATTTTAGGTCAAGAAACTTCCCTAGTAATCAGGAGAGTGTTTTCTGTTGTTTTACATTTGCCATAGTTTGACAGCTACAATGATACCACTATAGGGAAAAATGACCTTTTATTAATTCATTTGGAACTGACATTCTGCACTAAATAGGCAAAGCATTCAGGTGCAACATTACATAAATACATGCTGAAATGTGAGATAATATTTGAGGTAAAGTGTAGCTATTTAATGCTTCTGAGCTGAAACATGTGAAGGGGAAATTTCTATATCCTTATATTAATGAAATGCATTCCTTCTTCTCCAAGATAAGATAAACACAAAGTATGAATAAAGAGAAGCAAAACTGTAGACAAAGGGAAATTAGAAAATAAAAATAAAGTGCTTTAAAAGGGAGAAAATCAAGTGACTTAAAATGCACAGAATGGTACTCTACGTAATGGCATGATGGAGAGACAGAAAGAGCAGACATTTTGTCTATAAAAGAACTGAGGGATATTAAGAAACATTAATATTAAACAAGGGATGCTCAGATTCTTCTATGAATCAAAGAGGAGAACTGGAAATCTGGCATTTATGTTAGGTCTCATCGTTCCAACAGAAGAGAATGATTCTTGCCACTGTCTGACAAAAGATGACTTTTTAAAATAGTGCAATCTTATATTCTGAAAGGAAAAACTTATCAAAACATTTATTTTAATTAACTATAAAGGTGTCTCATGAGCAGTATAATCTCTATGTAATAAGTCTTACTATTTATAAAGCTCAGTTGGTTGATAACCATTGCTGTGCTGTGCTGTGCTAAGCCGACTCAGTTGTGCGTGACTCTTTGTGATCCTATGGACCGTAACCTGCCGGGCTCCTCTATCCGTAGCATTCTCCAAGCAAGAATACTGGAGTGGGTTGTCATACCCTCCTCCCGGGGAATCTTTCTGACCCAGGGATCAGACCCGCATCTCTTATGTCTCCTGTATTAGCAGGTAGCTTCTTTACCACTAGCATCACCGGGGAAGCCCCTGAAAACCATTGCTTTTCCTTTAATCAAAGAAGTGTTTTTACTAAAAATAAGGACTTGGCAGTTTAAAAATCTACTCTACAAGGAAACAAGGTATTCTTGTAAAATTCTTTTTCAAGGCCAACATTTAGTACAGTTAATAATTATTAATATTCATAACAAGCAGTAGAACATATTCACTGTAATGTCTCTAACACTTTCTTATGTATTAGGTTGGCCAAAGGTTCATTTGGGTTTTTCCATAACAACTTACAGAAAAACCCAAATGAAGCTTTGAGCCTACCCAATACTATTTCATCAGATGCAGAGACAGCTCTCCTATGGTAGAAATGGCAGGTTTTATTAATATATCACAGACAAGTAAACTCAGGTTTAAGCAACTATGTGACTTGAGCACTTTAACGGTCATTCAGGTTCTGAATCTGTTGATGCTTACTGAGTCTGGGATTCAGTCAATAGGATCCTGGTGATGAGCTAAGATCAGACACCCAGTAATGAGTTTTCCTTTATTTTTTTAATTTGTTGCCCATAATCAAAGCTTTATTTAAAAACTGACAACAAAATACGAGAGCGTTGTTGCAAACCTTGCAAAAACTTAAACATAATTACATTATCTTGGTAAACTAACTGGAATCACTGAACTGAAAAGGCTTTCTGTGACAGGACACAGATTCAGGAAACTGTCTGGATCACTAGTATTGCTTTCTTCTAAATGAACATCCTTCTGAGTCTGGCCTTTCCTCCTATTGGCTGGCACAACAGTTGAACAACCTACACCAACACCACTGTGTAAGCCTGGCTGTAAGTCATCCTGCAGCTGCCTGGACATTTTACATGCATAAAGCAAGAATCTGGACTTGGAGCCAGCTGTGTCTTTCTATGTTTTTTTCTGTTCCTCTTCCAAGGAAGGCTACAGTACATTTCCAGCTAAAGGCATGTTGATCCTCTTGCGAGCCCAGCCTGTGCAGATCTCTAAGGCACCCTTCCTTTACTTTAAAATAATGTAGCATCATTACCTGATTTGACAACCAGAAAACAGAACTCTCTTTTTCCTATTAAGATGAAATACACACAGGAAACAATCTAGTTATGACAATCCAGGTATAAATATCCAGACTAAATAGTGCTGCTAAGTCACTGCAGTCGTGTTCGACTCTGTGCGACCCCATAGGCGGCAGCCCACCAGGCTCCCCCGTCCCTGGGATTTTCCAGGCAAGAGTACTGGAGTGGGGTGCCATTTCCTTCTCCAATGCATGAAAGTGAAAAGTGAAAGTGAAGTCGCTCAGTCGTGTACGACTCTTAGCAACCCCATGGACTGCAACCAACCAGGCTCCTCCATCCATAGGATTTTCCAGGCAAGAGTACTGGAGTGGCGTGCCGTTGCCTTCTCCGAGACTAAATAGTGACCCCCCCAAAATAAATACATATCCTTAAAAGATAAACTCATTACACCAATAGAATGTATCTTGATAGAGACTGTAACAGTCAATGCACAAGGACAAAGCCCAGGGCAAAACTATGGCTTTATATCTCTCAGTGGGTTTGGTTCATCATGAACTCAACTTACTTTCTGTTTTCCTGCTGTTAATCAGTTTATTTTCCAATTCTTCCAGCATACTATGTTCAATTCTGAAGTCACTTTTTTGGTTGTAGAAATGACTGTGTTTGTCTTTTTCTAGATTAATAACCCTTTAGGGAAAGAAACAAATAGTATAAATATGATTTACGTACATTTTTAATTGTTTAAAATATGAATATACTTACAATCCGTACTTTGTATTAATTCATCAAAGGATTCAAAATAAAATTACTTGGATCAATAAGGCTATGGAATCAAAACAGTAGTTAGGAAAAGTGTTGTATGTATGGATACTAGCCATTCAGTCATGACTCTGTGCCCCATGGACTGTAGCCCGCCAGGCTCCCCTCTGTCCATGGGATTCTCCAGGCAAGAATACTGGAGTGGGTTGCCATTCCTTTCTCCAGGGAATCTTCCCAAACCAGGGATCAAACCTGGGTCTTGGCATTGCAGGAAGATTCTTTACCATCTGAGCCACCAGAGAAGCAAAACGCGCTATAGAAATGCAAGTTATTAATGCTAGTAAAACTAAAACTTCAAAAGGCAAACAAGCTATGAAGGCAGGGATTTTAGTGTTTTTATGGGATATGGTCTACATTTACTTCAAAGCTTCTTCACCTCATTCTTGCTCCTTGGCTTTAATCCGTCTACCAGTAAGGACTTCTAATGTTAGCTCGAACCCTGGGGTAAAACAAAACAATTTACCATCAAGAAACTTTTTCGGTTGGACAAAGAAATTTATTTTCTCAACATCTATTTTCTTTCTCCCACAAGGTGGAAATGAATATAAACACATCTCCACTAATCCTGAATTTAAGGAGTGGTGGAGTATCTTTGGTCACTGATTTCCTTTCCTCTATCCTGAGGGGCAACTATATAGAGCAGAGTTTCCCAGTCTTTTCACTTGCACACAAGAAAAGAATTTAATATATAAGGCACCCTGGGGTAAGCAGATGAGAATGCCACAGGCCCTGCCTGGTTGCCCCAAGGCTGAGGGAATCAGAGCTTCAATCTGTGTTGGGAGGAAGGAAGGGGGAGGACAGAGACATCAAAACGCCTTTAGTTTGCAGGTCAGTCTAACAGGCTGAGGCAGCTCCTGCAGCCTGGCACTGAGCGCCAGCCCGGCTCGACTCTGGCTGGGGTGGGAAAGGCACTACAAGCAGATAGAAATGCCCATCATGGACACAGGCTATGCTACGACAGTCAGCCATGCTTTGTTACTCCTGGATTCGAAATATTGACTCATACAGATGTTCAAAATGTACAATGGAGACAAATTGCCAAACAAAAAGAGATGCTCAACCTCTCTCGTAACATGAGAAAGGAAAACGCAAAGTATAGGTAACATGGTGTATCTATCAGGCTGGTGGGAGAAAACACACAAGTTTAATATATTCTAATGATAAAACTGGGGAAATGGGTCCTCTCACATATTGTTGGTGAAATCATAAATGGCCTATCAAGGACAATTTAGAAATTATTCATTATTCATCACAATCATGAATAATCAGAAATTATTCATTATAATTGCAAATTCATATACCTTTGATCCAGCACTTCTACTTGTAGGAATTTTTCCTAAAGATACACTCATAGATGTGCAAAATGATATGAACCTCCATGGATGCTCCAATTAATTAAGATTCATTTACTATAACTTAACGTTTTCTGTAATCTAATGTCTATCACTAAGGGGCAGATTAAATAAGTGATGGTATAAGCATACACTAGAATACAATGCAGTACCATGTTCTATGTACTGACAAGGAAAGCTCCCCAAGACACACTGCTTTTTAACAAAAGTTTTATATGAAAATGTTAAGACATACTAGAGACTGGCAAACTGATTCCCCTCATATCATTTCATATGATATATACCTCATATTACTCTAAATCAACAATTTTACCTGTCTTTTTCCTCTCTTTCATCTACCTTTTCTTATCTTTCCTCTTCCTTTTTGCTTAAGTACTCTAAAGGAAATCCACTACATTATGTACTTCCACCCCAACATACGTTAGTGTGCATTTCTAGAGAGTATGAGTATTTCATTTGTATAATTATAATACCATTATCATGCCTGAACAAAATCAATAATTTCTTGGTATCCAGGATATACTCTTAAGTTAAAAATACAAAACAAGATGCCCAACAATGTATATAGTATACTACCATTTATTAAAAAAAAAAGGAACCATCTGAATATGCATTTTTATGTCCTTAAAAAGCATATAAAATACCTGTGGAAGGATACAAAAGAAACTAAAAATGGTTGTTTGGGGAGAAGGGAAATGGGTGATATGGGTCACAGGTGAAACAAAGACCTTCCACTGTGGATCCTTTGATTTGAATTAATTTTTGAATTATGTGAATATATAACCTATTCTGAAAATAAAAATATTACAAATAGTGTTCTTCTCTATATTCAATGAGAATTGTTGGATTCAATTTCAATGGATTTTTCTAATACTCTTTCAATAAGTTTTTCCAAAACCTTGAAACAGATGAAGAAAGCCTTATCAGGGTTATAAAACCTTTACACAGATAAGGTACATATGTATATTGGCATAATCCAACTGGTTTGCTATATTTTTGTACATTAATCATCTGGCAGATTATCTAGAAAGAAACATAAATCAGAAATCTTAACCTAGAGTCCAATTCTATCTAAGATAATGCATTTTATAAATTTTAAAAAAGTATTTATCAAATTCTGAGTATTAAAAATGAGAATTAAACCAATACAGTCAGAATTCAGTCTCACAAGGCTGCACTATGGTATAACTTGTTAAAATTCAAACAGTATACTATTTATTAGTAGAATTTCTAAACAGACAACTGCCACTAATTCTGGTCCAGAGATCATTTCTTACAAAAGCCTCCTTTTCTCTTGGTTCTTCAGCAAACTGATACTGCATAAATTCAGAGCAGTGTTTTATAAAGCCTCCAACTATAGGAGAGGGTTAGCTGCTCTCAGCTCTAGTTCTTTTACCTTTATTCATTGTATTTGTTAAATCATATGGTGCTACTAACAATGTTGAACATCCAGTAAATATCACTGGTTATTTAAAAAATACATAAACACTAAAACTTAAATGCTACCTTCTCAATTTTTCTAGTCATAATGTACCGGGTGGATCTGAAAGAGGTAGAGACCAAGGAAGGGAGACCAATTAAAAGGCCAATAAAAAAAAAAAAAAAAAAAAAACCCTCAAGAGTACAGTAGGACTCTTCGTTAAGGTTATTTACTCAAAAATATTTACCAAGTGCTTACTTTGCTAAGTCAAAATGTATTCAATCTGTTACTTGATATATGTGATCTGAAGAAATCTTTTATTCTCCTTGATATACACTGATTCAAAATAGAGAAATTAAGATTTAAAGAACTCTACTTAAAATTAACTTTATATTAAATAGTTTACTATCATTTGTATATTTCTCACTGGTCCCTTGTTTTACATTTGAAAGACTAGTGACTAGTCTTTGGTATGGGATTAGATAGTGGGGGACAATTAACTTTATATTGTTCATAATAAAATGATGAGTAATGTTCCTTGAAGACAATGTTCTTATACTTACTGATTTTTATATTTTTCAGCTGTACGTATGAATTCTGCTTTTTAGTTCGACTAACTTTCTGTTTCCAGTTTTGAAGCTGAAAAGGACGAATTCCACCTGAAGTACCAAGACAGCCATCATTCTGAAGAGAAAACAAAAACAAATTTATCCTCATAATAAAAATGGTGGGAGATGAACGTGGAATTTTTTTCAGAGTATGTGCTGTCCTTAGTTGCTCAATGGTGTCTGACTCTTTGCAACCCCATGGACTGTAGCCCACCAGGCTCCTCTGTTCATGAGGATTCTCCAGGCAAGAATACTGCGGTGGGCTGCATGCCTCCTCCAGGGCATCTTCCCGACAGAGGGGTCGAACCCAGGGCTCCTGTATTGCAGGTGGATTCTTTACTGTCTGTTTCAGAGATAAAACATCAATAATGGAGTTTCTCAGGGGATAATTTTGGGGCCAATCTTATTTAATTTTTAAAAATACAGCTTGTGGAAGAAGGAATATGTGTTTTAAAATGCAAATTAGAGAGAAATGTAAAGTCTTCAGGGAGTTTTAGAAAAATCTCTAACTCTTTCATTCTCTCATTTGCCAGTATGCATTGAACACTTATGATGTGACAGGTGCTGGCCTAGACACTAGGGAAACAAAGATGGTCCATGATAACATGTGTGCGCTGCAGGCTAAGCTGCTTCAGTTGTGTCCAACTCTTTGTGACCCTGGGGACCACAGCCCGCCACGCTCCTCTGTGCATGGGAGACTCCAGGCAAGGCTACTGGAGTGGGTTGCCATGCCCTTTTCCAGGGGATCTTCTGAACCCAGAAGACTGAGGAATCAAGCCCACATTTCTTATGTTTCCTGCATTAGTAGGTGAGTTCTTTACCACTAGTGCCACTGGAGAAGCTCCCATGATAACAGGGCCTCTGCCTTAAAATCTAGAGAGGGAAACAGCCTTAAGAAGAAAAGAGTAAATAAGCGATACATTAAAAAAAAAAACCCAACAGTGTAAGGGCTATTAAGGAAATAAAGAGTGCTGAGATGAAGAAAAAGGGGACAAGGGATTGTTTTTTTGCTTTTTCTTTCAGTTAGAATGGCCACAGAGGTCTATTTGAAGGGATGATGTTTAAGGAAGAACGGAGCCGGCCAGGCCAAAAGCTGCAGGGAAAGGCATGCCAGGCAGAAGGACCAGCATGTCCAAAAGCCCTCCAGTATGAAAAAATCTTGGCTGGTTCAAGCATAGTAAAGACAATTGTGACATAAGATGAGTGAAATGCAGAGCTTTGTAGGAGTTGAGGGTATAGAGCCAGGCAAGTGGCATATCACACCAGCATTTTAACTCACTACAGGAGTCTGAATTTTACTGAAGGGTTTAGGGTAGGAGAATGCCACGATACATTTAATTTTTAAAGAAAATCTTTCTATTTTTTAAAGAACAAACTCAGGGAGGTGGAGGAAGAGGCAAGGCAAGGCTGGAAGCAGGAGAATCAATGAGACAGGCGATGCAGCAACAAAGACAAGGAATGATGGTATTCAGGTCTACCAGGGTGATGGTGGAGCCTAAAAGTAAGAAGCCTAAGTGTAGCTTGGAGGTCTAACCAAGAGGAACTGCTGACAGTCTGAGAGATTAAAAAAAAGGAACCAAGCCTTCAAATTTCAAGGAACGTGCAAACAAGAATCAAGTAATGATTTTAGGTTAATACTTCTAAAATTGAGATTTACTTCACATACCATGGAAAGTTTACGTAAAGTTTACATAAAGTTTAAAGAAACTGCACATAGAGTTTCAATTCAGTGTTTTTACTATATTCACAAAGTCGTGCAATCATCAACACTATCTGCTGCTGCTGCTAAGTCGCATCAGTCGTGTCCGACTGTGCAACCCCGCAGACGGCAGCCCACCAGGCTCCTCTGTCCCTGGGACTCTCCAGGCAAGAACACGGGAGTGGGGTGCCACTGCCTCCTCCACAACACTACCTAGTACCCGAATATTTCCTTTATACCCAAAAGAAAGCTCACACTCATTAAGCAGTCACTCCCCATACCCTTTTCCCCGCCCAATTCCTGGTAATCATCAATCTACATTCTGATTCTATGGATTTGCCTATTCTGAAAAAATTTAACATAAACAGGATCACACAATATACAACCTTCTGTGTCTGGCTTCTTTCATGGAGTATAATATTTTAAAGATTCATTCATGTTGTACCATGAATCTGTACTTCATTCCTTTTCATGCTTAAGTAATATTCCACATGACTCTAACATATTTAGTTTATCTGCTCATCAGCTGATGGACAACTGGGTTACTTTCAATATATGGTCGCCATGAATAATATTACTAAGAACATTTATGTACAAGTTTTAGTATGAATTCAATTTTCTTGGGTATTTCTAGCAGTGGAATTTCTGAATCACAGTTACTTCTTTATTTTTCCATTTGTGTTATTTTTTATTATTACAGTGGAAGCATTCCTATAATTCCTTTATCAGATAAATGACCTGCAAATATTTTCCCAATTCTGAGTTCTTTTCACTTTCCTGATAATATCCAGCACAGAAGTTTTGAACTTCTGAAGAGCTATCCAACTGTTTTCCACAGTGGCTGCATCATTATAATTTTACACTGCCATCAGCATGCTATGGGAGTTCCAGTTTCTTCACATCCTCACCAACATTTGTTATTGTCTGTCTCTTTTACTATAATCATCCTACTGGATGTGAAGTAGTATCTCACAGTGGATTTGATTAGTCTATAATGACTAATGATGCTGAGCATCTTTTCATGTACTTACTGGCTATTTCTTTGAAGGAATATCTACTTATATCTTTTCCAATTTTAAAAACTGGGGTGTCTTTTTGAGTTTTAAGAGTTTTATATTTTTAGATATGTCCTTATCAAAATATGATTTGCAAATGTTTCTCTCCCATTCAGTAGGTCATCTTTTCATTTTGCTGATATTCCCTTTACTGTGCAAAATCTTTTCAGTTTGATGTAGCCTCCTTCATTTTTAGATAATTATTTTGCTGGACACAGAATTCTTGGTCAACAGTCCTTTTCTGTCATCATTTTGACTATGTCTGTTATACCATGGGGCTTCCCAGGAGGGGCTAGTGGTAAAGAATCCACCTTCCAATGCAGGAGACACAGACATGTGTTCGCTTCCTGGGTCTGGAAGATCCCCTGGAAGAGGGCACAGCAATCCACTCCAGTATTCTTGCCTGGAGAATCCCATGGACAAAGGAGCCTGGTAGCCTACAGTCCATAGCATTGCAAAAAGTCAGGCACAACTGAAGCAATTTAACATGCATGCATATTATCCCACACTTTTGAAGTCCAAGGTTTCTGTTGAGAAATCAGTTGTTAATCTTATTGAGAATGCCTAATATGTGTTGAGTTGATTTATCTGTTGGTGCTTTCAAAATTCTTTTTGTCTCTTTTTACAGTTTGATTATGACATGTCTAGGTATGGATCTTGAAGTTCACTAAATTCCAGTAATGTGTAGATCAATACTACAGCCATCATTTCTTCAAAAATTCTTTCCCCACTTTTCCCTCCCTCCTTCTGGGACTCTCATTAGCTGTGACACCTGATGGTGTCTCACAGGTCTTTAACACTCTGTTCACGTTTTTCATTCTTTCTTTAGATTCCTCATTCTGGACAATCTAAATTGACCTATCTTCTTCTGCCAGCCCAAACATAGTGTTGAGTCTCTCTAGTGAATTTTTCATTTGCATTATGGCTCTTTGCCATCCCATGGACTGCAGCACACCAGGCTTCCCTGTCCATCACCAACTCCCAGAGTTTACTCAAACTCATGTCCATTGAGTTGGTGATGTCATCTAACCATCTCATCCTCGGTTGTTCCCTTCTCCTCCTACCTTCAATCTTTCCCAGCATCAGAGTCTTTTCAAATGAGTCAGTTCTTTGCATCAGGTAGCCAAAGTATTGGAGTTTCTGCTTCAGCATCAGTCCTTCTAATGAATATTCAGGACTGATTTCCTTTGGAATGGGCTGGTTGGATCTCCTTGCTGTCCATTGGACTCTTAAGAGTCTTTTTCAGCACCACAGTTCAAAAGCATCAATTCTTCGGTGCTCAGCCTTCTTTATAGTCCAACTCTCACATCCATACATGACTACTAGAAAAACAATAGCTTTGACTAGCAGACCTTTGTTGGCAAAGTAATGTCTCTACTTTTTAATATGCTGTCTAGGTTGGTCACAGCTTTTCTTCCAAGGAGCAAGCGTCTTTTAATTTCATGGCTGCAGTCACCATATGCAGTGATTTTGGAGCCCCCCAAAATAAAGTCTCTCACTATTTCCCCATCTATTTGCCATGAAGTGATGGGACCAGATGCCATAATCTTCGTTTTCTGAATGCTGAATTTTAAGCCAATTTTTTCACTCTCCTCTTTCACTTTCTTCAAGAGGCTTTCTAGTTCCTCTTCACTTTCTGCCATAAGGGTGGTGTGTCTTCTGCATATATGAGGTCATTGATATTTCTCCTGGCAATCTTGATTCCAACTTGTGCTTCATCTAGCCCAGCGTTTCTCATGCTGTACTCTGCATGTAAGTTAAATAAGCAGGGTGACAATATACAGCCTTGATGTACTCCTTTCCCGATTTGGAACTAGTCTGTTGTTCCACGTCCAGTTCTAATTGTTGCTTCCTGACCTGCATACAAATTTCTCAGGAGGCAGGTCAGGAATCTGGTATTCTCATCTCTTTCAGAATTTTTCACATTGTGTTGTGATTCACACAAAGGCTTTGGCATAGTCAATAAAGCAGAAATAGATGTTTTTCTGGAACTTTCTTGCTTTTTTCGATGATCCAGCAGATATTGGCAATTTGATCTCTGGTTCCTATGCCTTTTCTAAAACCAGCTTGAACATCTAGAAGTTCATGGTTGACATACTGTTGAAGCCTGGCTTGGAGAATTTTGAGCATTACTTTGCTATCGTGTGAGATGAGTACAATTGTGCAGTAGCTTGAGCATTCTTTGGCATTGCCTTTCTTTGGGATTGGATTGAAAGCTCACCTTTTCCAGTCTCTTTTTATAGATATTTTCTACTTGGGAGACACCATTCTCATACTTTTGTTTCTTTAGAAATGGTTTTCTTTAGTTTAACATGTTTAAATCAATAATTTAAAATCTTTGTCTATTATCTCCAACATTTGGTCATCTTAAGGGACAGTTTCTTTTTACTATTTTTTTAAATTCTTCTGTGTGTGGACCATATTTTATTTCTTTGCATATCTCATAATTTGTTAGCAACTCAACACTTTAATATATAACATGGCAACACTAAAAATGAGGGTTTTTTTTTTTACCTCTTTCCAAGGTCTGCTGTTGTTGTTGGGGTTTTTTCAGTCATTTTTCTGAACTAATTCAGTAAAGTCTGGATTCTTTGTTTGTGTGGCACTGAAATCTCTGCTTTGTTAGCTTAGTTGTCAGTGAATGATTGCTTGGTCAATGATTTTCTTAGCTTAGTTGTCAGTGAATGATTGGTTGGTCAAAGATTTACTTAGATGTCTTGAACCACTAAGTCCCCACACTTTGCTGAGGCGGTCTGTGTACAAGCTGGAACATGGTATCAGTACTGGGGCAAGCAGTTCACAACTCCACTTTAGCCTTCACTTCCTGTTGTACAATTTCAAGGTCAACCAAAGATGAGAGAGCTTAGGCCTTCTTAGGCTTTCTCTGGTTGCATTCATTTCCTATCACTACTATAACAAACTTACCAAAAAAATCAGTCCACCACAAACTTAAGAAACTTAAACAACACAAATCTATTCTTTTACTGTTTTTGAGGTCAAGTCTAAAATTAAGGTGTTGAAAAGACTGCATTCTTTTGGGAAATCCAGAGAATTTACTCCCTTACCTTTTTCAGCTTTTAGTGGCCACCTTCATTCCTTGGCTCACGGCCGCTTCCTCATATCACATCGCCTTCTTGCTTTCACTGTTACATCTCCTCTTGGTTCTAATCCTCCTGCTTCCCTCTTACAAGGACTCTTGTGAATACATTGGAAAGGAAAGTGAAGTCGCTCAGTCGTGTCCAACTCTTTGCGACCTCGTGGACTGTAGCCTACCAGGCTCCTCTGTCCATGGGATTTTCCAGGCAATAGTACCGAAGTGGATTCCCATTTTCTTCTCCGGGAATACATTGGCCCTTCCAGATAATCCCGCATAAACTCCCTGCCTCGAAAGCCTCAACTTAATCATATTTGCAAAATTCCTTTTATCACGTGAGGTCACACGTTCACAGGTGCTGGGGGTTAGGATGTGACTATCTTTGAGGTAACATAGTGATACAGTGAGGATGCACACTGACTTACAATCCACTGTGTCTGAGGCAGATGGAAAGAAATGACTGACATGGAGTAGAGAAGAGAAGGACTGTCCAAGCAGCTGTCTGGGACAGGCTTTCTCGTAAAAATATATTAATAACAAAGGATTCCCCCTCCTCATTTATGTTTATTGTGTATTATTTGTGTTTGTTGTGTAACAACATTAAAGGAAATATCAAAAGAAGACCAAAAAAAGGTGTGTTTGGGGGAATTCTTCACTCTGCCACACCTGGATATACACACAGCCCTATTCATTTGTGTGATCTTCTAGAGGAAATCCATTTTGAGTAATTATGTAAAGTCAGAAAAGTAATGTGGTTATTACTGAAGGACCACTCCAGTCAGCCGAGTGCCATTAAATACAGGTCATCACAGAGAGGGCACTAGAGACAAAGAGAGGACATAGCCCTACTCTGGAGCAAAACCGGGACATACACTCATATGATGCAGCCAGAGATACTTCAAAAAGTCAAAATTCAACGTGCTAAAAAGATCAAAAGGGAGATGGCATCTAGGAGGAGAATCAAGAAATTTGTAGTCTTTGGTCTTGAAAAGCACTGGCTGAGAGGAATTATGAACAAATAATATACAAACATTAAAATACATAGATAGGGTACATTATTACTTTTCCTAATGATGAATGAGAAGATTTCACACTCTGTGGAGGCTATAAAATAAAATAAAATATAAAATAGTTCTAAAACTTCAAAGATAATTGTTCCAAAATAATTTAAGGGAACTGTTATAGACTGAATTACCACTCCCTAATTTACATGTAGAGGCCCTAGATTTGGAAGTGGTGCCTTTAAGGAAGTAATTAAGGTTAAATAAGCTCATAAGGATAGGGTCCTAATCCATCAGGACTGATGTCCTTTTAAAAGAGGAACACCAGAGAACTCTTTCTCTGCATGTGCACAAAGGGCCATGTGAGGACACAGCAAGACGGCAAGTGTTTACAAGCCAAAAACCAACCCCGACAGCTCCCTCATCTTGCACAAGATCTCGGCTGGATCTTTGCAGCCTCCCAGAGTGTAAAAATATATATATATTTCTGTTATCTAAATCACTCAGTCTGTGGTATTCTGTCATGGAAGCCCGGGCAGGCTAATCTAGGAACCTTAGTATTTTGGCAGATACCTCTAATATCATGAGGCTGTCACGAGGAAAATGATCTCTTCTCAGAAAAACGTTAGCTGTTTCCCTGTCAGATTCACAAAATCCTATGACAAGTATTCAAGTCCAGGGCTCGGCTACAGAATATGAGTCTATAATGTGCATGTGTTTGTATATATATGTGTGTGTGTATGTGTGTGTGTATGTATATGTGATATGTTGGGGGGTACAAAGAAGGATAACACATAAACTTCTCAGAAGTCACAATATGCTACAGATTCTAATTCTTTTTAAAACCCAAACACCCTTGAGAAATTCTACCTCGTTACCGCCACAATAGCCAACCATGAGGCTCTGCCTTCTCTAAATTGGTGAGAGCGTATAAAATTGGTTGTCTCAACCTCAGCCCTACTGATATTTTGAACCAGGGGACTTTTTGTTATGGAGGCTGTCCCTCAGCCTGTGCCAGCTAGATGTTAGTAGCACACACAGCCTTCTCCACAGTTCACCTGCAGTTGTGACAACCCAAACTGTCTCCAGACACTGCTAAATGTGAGGGGCTGAAGGGACAGTTGAAACAGCTCCATAGGTGATTCTGATCCAACACTGAGGAAGGCAAACCTCTGAGAACCACTGTAGTGGGCAGGAGTGTGCATCAGTAACAATATTAAGCAACTTGTGAGAAATGCAAACCAGGATGAAGTGAAATTTCTGGAAATACGTAAAGACACTGTATCTCCTTAGAGGAAGAAAATGATGGAAGCTGTCCTCAGCTCATAACAGCCTTCCTTCAGGTTTGGACTAATCCACAAACATTTAGGGAGTGTCTACTACGTTTCTGGACGAAAGCAGCACAGTTTTTGGTGCTGGGGATGTAACAGTGAATAAAATTTCCGAAAGTTTCTTCCCTCATAGAGGGCAGGGTTTACATTCCTAGATGGAGAGGAGAAAGACAACACACAAAAATGAATATAAAATATGTAGTATATTTAGGGTAATAAGTGTTATGCTGCTGCTGCTAAGTCGCTTCAGTCGGATATAGAAAAAACCTAAAAGAGAACGGTGTGCTAGGTAAGGGGATTCAGTTTGGGGAGGTCATAGAAAGAATCACTGAGCTGATTGCATTTGAACAAAGATATCTGAAGGTGGAGATGGTGCTGGCCATGAGACCAGGAAGGAAGAGCATTCCAAGCAGAGGGAACAGCAATTGCAAAGCTCCTGAGGTAGGAGGGTGCTCACCTGTCTGAAGGACCACAGGAAGCCAGTATGGCTGCAGCAGACCCAGAGCAGGGGACTGGAGATGAGCTGACAGGGAGATCCTGGGGGCAGGTCAGAGGCCCTGTAGAGTCTAAGGTGTGGAACATGGTGAAAACGTTTGCTTTCACTCTGAGGGATCTGGGCAGACAAGTGTCATTCCTGAATGGTCCGGTTGTTGTGAATATGTCAGGAAGGCAAGAGTGGGTGAATAGAAACCAACTAAGAAAGTGTCTCTGCTAAGGGAGAAATGATGGTGTGGACATGGGTAGTAGTGCTTTAAGTGGGATTCTTGACTTATTCTGAAGGTAAGGCAGACAGGAATTGCCTGTGCTTTGGGTGTGGGCTGTGAGAGAATGCGGAGGCGTCGAGATCTTTGACAAGAGCTGCTGGCTCCAACGATTCCCCTCCGGGAATCCCCTAATCCTTACTGCAGAGAAAGGGGTCCCAAGGAGATCTTTGGAAACACAGCTGCCTCGGAGACCATCCCAGTTTGATTCCACCTTGTGTTCCCAGCGCTGACACAATAACAGAACAGCCATCAGTCACAGGGCACTGACTCTATCTCTAACCAAGCACTGCACCAGGGGCTTCCCAGACAAGGTGCACGGCTCAGGAAGGTGCGTATGATCAGATCCCACGCTTAGAGAAGAAACGGAGTCACGAGAGGTTAAGTGTGTTCCTCTCACAGAGGCAGAGCCAGGGTTTCCACCCAGACTTTCTTCCACTCCCAAATCACCAGGGAGGGGGCTCCGTAACTAAAAATGCACGAGCGAACAAAGCACAAGGCTGGCAAGCGCCAGGCCCCGAGCGAAGGGAAGCTAACGGCCGCGGCTCCCGTCTCCCGGCCGCGCTGCAGAGGACACCTGTTCAGCCGGGGACTCGTCCCGCGCCTCCGGCGCCCGCAGCCCCCCTCAGGCCCACCTCTGCCTCCTCCATTTATTTACCTGTTGCGGCACCGCGGCACCCACGCCGGTTCCCGGGGCCGCGCTCGCCCCCGCCACAGCCCCGGCCACGGCGGTGGCCGCCGCCGCCACCACGACCGTCGTCAGGGCGGCCATCTTTTCACGCCGCGCCGCGCACTCCAGCGGCGGCCACCCGCGTCTGGGTTGGCGGGCTTCGGTCGGGCGGAGATCCGGGCTCTGCCGGGGCGGCGGGGCCCCTCCACCGGGATGCCGAGCGCGACGGAGATGCTGGGCGGAGCCGGGCCGAGGGGCGAGGCGGGGCGGGTTCGGAACCAGGGCGGGGCCGGGGCGCGGGGAGGGGCGGGGCCGGAGCGCGGGCCGGAGGCTGGGGCGGGGCCGGAGCGAGGCGGGGCCGGGTCGGAGCGCGGGGCGGGGGCGGAGCCGGAGCGAGGCGGGGCCGGGTCGGAGCGCGGGGCGGGGCCGGAGCGCGGGCCGGAGGCTGGGGAGGGGCAGGGGGGCGGGGCCGGGGCGGGGGCTGGGCGGGGGCGGGGTCGGAACTGGGGCGGGGCCCGGAGGCTGGCGACCGGGGGCTTGGAACCCGGGGTCGGGGGCCGGGGGCCGAGGGGCGGGGGTCGGGAGGTGGGGACTGGGTCGCGGGATGGGCTGTGCGGTGCTGTATGGCGCGGCAGTATTGATATATCACCGTCCATGTATCTACTCTTGGCAAAAATATTTCTCCCCGCCCCCGGTTCCCTAACTGCCAGGAAAATTCACTGACTTTCATTGTCATACTTAAATTTATTCATGTCATATATATGTTATATATTTAGGTATCTATATATTTATAGATATAGGTACTTTGGGCTTCCCTGGTAGCTCAGACGGTAAAGCGTCTGCCTACAATGTGGGAGACCTGGGTTCAATCCGTGGGTCAGGAAGATTCCCCTGGAGAAGGAAATGGCAACCTGCTCCAGTACTCTTGCCTGGAAAATTCCATGGATGGAGGAGCCTGGTAGGCTACAGTCCACGGGATCGCAGAGTCGGACACGACTGAGCAACTTCACACACAAAAAAACAAAGATAGATACTTTACATAGTAGAACTTTTTTCTAGGTTTCCACTAAGTTCTGGTGAAACAGTATAAAATGAAAAAACATGATTGATGAGCCTAAACAATAAACGATATTTCCCATTTTTAAACAAACAAAACAGAGCACGCTCCACACCATCAGATATCAGAAGCAGGAATGGCCCACACCAAGGACTTGGCTAAAGAGAAGAGAAATTCCAAAGATAGACTGTTGGGAAGGTGGGGGGAAAGGCAGAGATGACTTCTCCAGTCAAGGCATGGGCAACCAGTCGCAATTCAGCTAGTTTGTGCTACCTTGCATTTTCTTCCTTTAAAGGAATGGATTCATCTATTCATCAAATCATTCATTCAATCAATATCCAGCTGCCAGCCCTGGAAAATTAACTGTTGAATCAGGTGAACACACAAGGTTCCTTCTTTCCAAACTTCTAGCAGTGACTTCAAACAAGTAAACGGCATAGTTACTGAACATATACTTTGTGCCAGCACTGTTCTAAATAATCTAGAGAAGTAGGTACTATTATCATTTTCATCTCACAGATATAGTTAAGTAACACAAGATCATACAGGTGGGAACTAGAATACAAGCTTGGGTGGCCTGACTCCAGAGATCATCTGGGTAGAAATGTTAAACAGGCAGATGGATAAATGCTGCTGGAGCCCTGGACAAAGACTGGAGCTAAAGATATGAATTTGGTCTTCATCTCCATGTAGAAAATATCTTAAAAGACCTAATGAGACCGCTCAGGAAGAGTACAAACTGGACTCTGGAAAGTGAGGCCTGAACTCTGCAACATATATGACATGGAAGGTGGGAGAGGTCTGCAAGAAGGGAGGAGGTCCGCAATCCTATGGAAGGAAGTGTTTCAAGAAGGAGAGGATGATCAACTGTGCTCTGCTGCCCAGAGGCTGAGTGACATGAAAACAGAACTGATGGTTAGATTTGACAATGGGGAGGCAACTGGATACTCTTAAGGGAATGTGGCAACAATATGCCAAATACCTGCTTTAAGATTTTTCCTGTTTTGTTAGGATGAAAAATTCCCCAAAACAAAACAATTAAGAATCTCATAACCTTCATTATCTCCTCCACCATCTCAGCCAGGCTTTGATCCTGGTTCCTAAATTCCTCTCTACTCAGAATGGGTTAATCTGTTCCATGTCTCTCTCCTAGCATCTCTGGTTACCTGAAGTATTATTCCTTGGCTTGTGGAAACATTACTCCAATTGTCGCCTGTATGTTTGCATGGCCTTCTCTCCTGTGTGTCTGTGTCTCTGTGTCCAAATTTCCCTCTTCTTTTAAGGGCACCAGTCATTGGATTAGGGTTCTTTCTAATCCCATATGACCTGATGTTAACTTTATTACATCTGCAAAGACCTGGTTTTTAAATAAGGTCACATTCAGAGATACTGGGCATTAGGACTTCAGCATATCTCTTTAGAGGACACAATTCCATTCATAGCACATATATAATACTCTACACCTTACTTTTTAACTTAATATATCTTGTAACTCTATAAAAAAAGCTGAGCACCAAAGAATTGATGCATTTGAACTGGGGTATTGGAGAAGACTCTTGAGAGTCTCTTGGACTGGACAAGACCCTGGTGCTGGGAAAGACTGAAGGCGGAAGGAGAAGGAGACGACAGAGGATGAGATGGTTGGATGGCATCACCAACTCGATGGACATGAGTTTGAGTAAGCTCCGGGACTTGGTGATGGACAAGGAGGCCTGGCATGCTGCAGTCCATGGGGTCACAAAAGTCGGACATGACTGAGCAACTGAACTGACTGAACTGACTGTGTAACTCCTTGAAGTAAGTTCACAGAAATATTCCTTATTTTTAAAAAATAAAAGCATAATACTCTTATTCTAGAAAAGATTGAAGGCAAAAGGAAAGGGTGTGGCAGAGGAAGAGATGGTTAGATAGCATCGCCAGCTCAACGGACATGAATGTGAGCATGGGGGTCACAAAGAGCTGGACACGACTTAGTGACTGAACGACAACCACAATGCTCGTATTTTGCTCAGCTTGTCATCTATCTGGCTTCCCTGGTGGCTCAGACAGTAAAGAATCTGCCTTCAATGCAGGAGACCTGGGTTTGATCCTTGGGTTGGGAAGATCCCCTGGAGAAGCCAGTGGCAACTCACTTCAGTATTCTTGCCTGGAGAATCCCATGGACAGAGGAGCCTGACGGGGTACAGTCCATGGGGTTGTAAAGAGTTGGACACAACTGAGGAACCACACTTTCACTTTTAGTCATTTATTGACAAATTGAGGATAGGTTATTTCCAATCTTTTGCAGTTACAGTGTTGGGGAAGAAATTGTTTTCCTCTGCCTTTCTAGGTTCTTCTTGTAGTCTAATAATTAAATTGACATGAGACAGATTAACAGAAAATGGTCAAATTTTAACTCCACACATATGGGAGTTCATGGAAATATGAGACTCAAAGAAATGACTAAAGCAGGCAGTCTTTATATTGTTTAGACAAAGAAACAATAGATTTCTTTGTGAAGAACTGACAAAGACACTTAGGCTTGGGTACTAATGAGTGAAGAAACAAAGCAGAGTCGCCTCTGTCTTGAATTCTCTATCCCTGGACATAAAGATGTGCCATGCCCCGGTGCTCAGAGGCTGCCTTTTGGATGGGAGATTTATTTCCTGATTTCAGGGGGAAGAGGGCAGGGTCAGAATGTCCTTGCACTGGCTGTTTCTCATCTTGAATTCAAAACAATCAATATGTCAAAGTAGCATATTTTGGGTTGGCCTGCCCTGAACTCTATCACAAGTAATGATCATTAGTATTTCATATCTGGAGAAGTGTACCTTCAGTGGAATTGCTGAGTCAAATGATAAATGCAAAGGCAATGTAGCTAGATATTGCTAAATTCCCTTCCATAGAAAGTTGTACCATTTTGCACTCCCACTAGCTTTGCCTAAGGGTGCCTGTTTCCTTCTTATTTGCCATCACAGTTCTTCAAATTTTTGTATTTTAGATGATCTCAATAGGTGAGAAGTAGTATGTGTTCTTTTTGTAAGTTGAAGGACATCGGCTTTTTCTTTAAATTCTGTTCATATCTTTCCTCAATGGTATTGGTCTTTCTCTTTCCAGTTTTTAAGAGCTCTTTATCACTTAAGTGATTGTGATTTTTTTAATATAAATTACAAATATTTTCTTCTGAATTTTAATTTGATTAAAATTAATATTTTGCTTTTTCCCCCTTTGCTTTGAAAAAGTTTATTTTTATGGAGTCAAATCTGTCAGTGTTTTAGTATTTTCTTTGTGCTTCTGGATTGGTAATCATAGTTGGAAAGGTTTTTCTCACTTCAAAGGTTTTTCTCACTTCCAGTTTATAAAGAAATGAATCTGTTTTCTTTTGCAGTTTTATTTTTTACATTTAGATGTCTAGATTATTTGGATTTCATTCTGGTATCCAGGATGAAATATGGATTCAATTTTACTTTTCCCAAATGGCTATCTAGTTATGCCAAAAACATTTATTAAAAACAGTATATTTTCACCAGTGACTTGAGGTATCACTTTTCCCATATAATTGTTCTGTGTTAAATTTTTTATTCTAGTCTGTCATTCTGTATATCTAGTTATGTATCAATGAACATGCCTTTTTAAATTTATACGGCAATGATAAAATGTTTTAGTATCATACAGGGCTAGTTCCTCTCATTGTTCTTCTTTATGGGATTTTTCTGCCTTCTCCTAACCCCCAAAGAACTTTAGAATCAAGAGTCTAGTTTAACAGAAGAATCTCAATATTCTTAATGGAATTACATTAAATGTTTTCTTAACTTGGGAAGAATTTACATAAGTATGATGCAGACTTGCCCTACCCGTGAACAAAGATATGCCTTTCATTTGTTCAAGCCTACTTTTGCACCTGTGAAGAATGAGTATTTTAAGCTTATTCCTAGGTTTTAATAATTTTCTATTGCAACTACAGGTGTGATTTACCCTCCCTTGATATCCTCTAGTGTTATTCTTTGGATATATAAACACTATTGATTTTTCTTTGTTAGTTTTTTATATTGCTACTTTAATCAATTCTGTTAATTTTGGTTGTACAATTAAGAATGATTTCTTAATTTTATATTTTTACATTAGGGTTTCCCTTTATACAATTACATTATCTTCAAACAGAGATAATGTTATCTGTTCTCACACTTACTCTAGACAGGAAGACAGAAGAAGGCTGTCAATTTGGGTTCCCCTTTCCAGGTGGGGCTAGTGGTGAAGAACCTGCCTGCCAAAGCAGGAGACATAAGAGACCTGGGTTCGATCCCGGGAGGAGGGGCATGGCTACCCACTCCAGTATTGTTGCCTGGAGAATCCCATGGAGAGAGGAGCATGGTGGGCTACAGTCCATGGGGTCGCACAGAGTCAGACACAACTGAAGCAACTAGCACGAAGTCAGATTATGAAAAAGGACTTAGAAGAGGCAAATGTTTTGTCTTAATAATTATGTAGAGGTCACTATTGCATGATGAAACAGTTATGATCCATCCCAAAGTCACAGAATAATATGCTGAAAATGTGTGGAACTGCTCCAGACAGTTAAGCAAAATCACATATACTCTTATGCCTGGGTACCGGATTTATTCTTTTATATAAGGCTTAATTAATAACGAAATATTTGTATTATCTTCTTAAACACTAACAAATGGATAATTGTATGGTGAATTCATCAGTATAAACTCACAGGGCTAGAATAAGGTTGTCTCATATTGACTTCAGAAATTAGAATACAAGCTAACCGATGTTACCTATGTAGTGTTAGTCGCTCAGTCGTGTCTGACTCTGTGACCCAGTAGACTGTAGCCCACCAGGCTCCTCTGTCCATGGGATTTCCCAGGCAAGGATACTGGTGTGGGTTGCCATTCAAGATTCCTTCTCCAGGGGATCTTCCCAACCCAGGGATTGAACCCGGGTCTTCTGCACTGCGGGCAGATTCTTTACCACTGAGCCGGCAGGCAAGCCCTATTACCTATGTAAGAGATGATAACTTCTCAACAATTTTCATTTCATTCTCAAATAAAAACATCTGAACTCCTTCTACTAACCATTAAATGACTACCCCCATGCAAAATGTTCAATTTTTTAAACAGTTATATTTCTAGAAACTGAAAAGAGAAAGTGATTTAAAGAGTTCCCAGTCTTTCAGCTCTTTTTTATAGTTCTTTCGTAATGTTAGAGTTCCTTAACCGTATACTCTTCAACAGGCTGTCAGTTCCCTAGGGATGGGCCAAAAATATTTACTGTTGAACAATAACAACAACAGCCAAAGCAACATCAGTGGATCTTACATCAAATGAAACTGTTAAGACAATTCAAAAGTAGGTCTAGATAAAAGGGGAAAATGTGAATATTTACTTTAAAAATAGTAATCCTCACTTTTGATGACCTATTGGTGCCAGTCTTATCAACACACATAACTACTTTGTTATAAATAAATGAAATTTGAGAATCTTAGTCAATAAACTTTCTAAGATAATACAGCTAATATAGCTAGAATATGGCAGAGCCAAGCATCAAGCCTGGATCTGACTTGGATCTAACTTAATAGTTAAAACTTATTTTCCTAAAGCAAAAACAAAAGCAAACAAAAAAAAATCTCTAAGTCTCTTTTCTTCTTTTGAAAAATATTTTTTTTCCTGGGAGACAAGTAAAATGAAGATAATCACTTGTGTTTGAATGGATGTTGATTATTTTTTTTCAGGTGGTCCTAGGTTTACATCTTTCAAATCAGCCTTAGGAAATGAAAAATCTTTAGTATGGCTGACAGTCTTATGACTATACCCCTTAATCCCAATAGAGCACTTTTCCCTGAAAATTCAAACCTATCTGATGAACATGAACCTACCATCAAAAATTAATTTCAGAAGATGTCACAGGGTCATTCTTCTATAGTTGGATAGAAAATTAAACTCATGTATCATACATATATATTCCCTTGGATTTATACCAAAAAATGTCAGGAACTCCTAGCTCATAGGAACACAATAAATTTTCAATGACGTATTTAGTCTTACTTGAGAATTTTAAATCAAAAACATTTCTTTATATAAATGCAAGAATTAAAAAATTGTACACCATGGAAATGATACAGAAAATATTACTGAATGGTTGGGACTTCTGTAATGTTTAAGGGTTAATTATAATTACATATGTTAATTTGAGCAGCTATATACTGGCTACCTCTGGGCTTCTTTTTATGTGAGAAAAAGAACTATTTTTTAAACCAGAGTTTCTTGAATTTTTGTTACACATAGACTGAGATAATCTTAGCATCTTAATACTAGCTGGTGCTTATGTCGCTTCAGTCATGTCCGACTCTTTGCACCTCCATGGACCATAGCCCACCAGGCTCCTCCGGCTATGGAATCTTCCTGGCAAGAATACTGGAGTGAGTTGCCATGCCCTCCTCCAGGGGACCTTCTTGACCCAGGGACTGAACCTGTGTCTTCTGTGTCTCCTGCACTGCAGGTGAATTCTTTACTGCTGAGCCACAGGGGAAGCCCCAGATGGTGCTTATGCACGCATGCCTGATCAGTGGTGTCGGACTCTTTGTGACCCCATGGACTGTCAGGCTCCTCTGTCCATGGGAGTCTTCAGGCAAGAATACTGCAGTGGGTTGACATTTCCTTCTACAGTGCTTATAACATACAACAGAAAGGAAATGTCTAGTGACAGGCATAATTTGGAGCACAAAGACACTATATGACTTGCTCACACTGGAAGGAAAATCAGCAAGTCTTAGGGCCATTATCAGTGAAAGACTATAGATATCAAACCAGGTTTCCAAGGACAGGAAAATACAAGGAAGTGGACAGCCCAGCCTGACTTGGGCAGCACTGAAAGATTGCTCAGAGGGTGACACAGATCTGTCTGCAGGAAGTACTTGATGGAAACCTTAGTGGAATCAAGAGAGAAAGAAACAAAGAAAAAAAGGAAAGGTTTTGGTTTTGAACAAATATGTACAGCCAAGTGTGTGCTTGACTTGGCTATCGGTCAGTGTAAATGAATAAGATTTGCTTCCTCTGTCTGTCAATATTTCTGCAAAGGCTAGTCCTTAGTTTGGGAGGCAGGGGTGCTCAATTACTTGGCAGAGCTTGGGACCGTAGCTATCAGACATCTGTTGCAGAATTGTTTTCCTTCTTTAAGGCTGTCAGGCGATGGGGAGACTATATGAAGAAGGGCACAGACAGGAGCTTTCAATACGGAGTAGATTAGACGATAGACTGATAGGATCACTCCAATTGACGCATCCTGAAATGTATTCGTTGGAAGCATAGATTATATATATATTTTTAACACTCATGAAGTGGGTCATTTTGTCACAAAAACGACCATATATTTTGGCCACCAAAACCTCAATAAACATCAAAAAGCAGAAACAATGCAGATATAATCCTCTGATCACACACCCACATCCACAAAGCTGAAAAGACATAAAGACTCTATTACATAAATATTTAAGACTTCCAAGCCAAAGAAAATATGAAAACTAAAACTGCAATCTAATTAAAATACATTGGTAACACTACAAACCAATATCCATGCTGCTGCTGCTGCTGCTAAGTTGCTTCAGTCGTGTCCGACTCTGTGCAACCCCATAGATGGCAGCCCACCGGGCTCCCCCATCCCTGGGATTCTCCAGGCAAGAACACTGGAGTGGGTTGCGTTTCCTTCTCCATGGAATACAGCTAAATCCATCCTCAGATGAAAATAAGCAATTTCAGTAGTTATATTAGTAAATGAGGAAGAATAAAAATAAATGAACTAACCACTCAACTCAAGAAGATGGGGGAAAAAAATCAATAATCAAAACAGGAAAAAAGGAGAAATGAATTAAGAAATATAAAAGAAAAAATAAAATAAAAACAGGGAAATGACAATTCTAATGAATAAATTTAACCAGTTAAAGACAGATAAATCACTGGCTAACATGATCAAGAATTAAAATCAAGAAAGCCCCACTAAACATATATGAGAAAAAAACGAAAAAAAAAAAAAGAATCATAGGAGGCAACTTTGCTCACAATTGTCTGCAAATAAATTTGAAAATCCATATGAAATGGATCATTTCTCTAAGAAAATACAATTTATTAAAGGTGGAAAATTAAAAACCTTAATTGAATATTAAAAACCTAAGAAAAAGGAAAAATATTAAAATGGTAGGCTCCCAAAGAGCACCAGGCCTAGAGGACTTCATAGACTAATATTATGAAACTTAACAGAACAAACAGCTTCTGATGCATTTTAAATTGTTCCAGAGCAGAGATAAAGAGTGGAAAACTTCCAAATTCTAATAGCAGCATATGTTTGTTACCAAAATTGACAGCAATAGCACAAAAAAGAAATTAGTTATGAATATTGATGCAGAAAATGTTTACCAAGTTTCAGCAAACAGAATCCAGTAACATATTGGAAGAATTAAAAGAAAACTACTTTGCTCCCACTCAGTATCATAAGAGTGTTTCAGTATAATTTCCCATGTTACGCAGTGGTTGGGTACCACCCGCTGGCTCACTCAGCATCTACTTCAGCTTCTTTTTGGTGTGCGATCTATAGGGCAGAGACGGAAAAGCTCAGAATCCTCATTTCCCAGGCTCTCTTGTAGTTAGAGTTTGCAATGTAAAATCTACTTTGCTAATCAGATGCATTTGTGTGAAATTCCATTTCGAACTTAACTGAGTAGGGGAAGACACGGTGAGGCACATTTGTCCAGGACACATCACGGCAGATGCAGTAAAACCCTGCACCTGCCAATTCTAGCATCAGTTTCCTTATCAGAGGTGTGAGAGAGATGAAGGTATGTTCCTGCAGGTAAGAATTCTGGTAGCAACTTCTTGTTCCCTGACCACATGAAGACAGTGTGCTCTTGGAACTAAGAGTGCAGGCGTGACCTCCTACTGTGGCAGGGGACTGGGTCTCCTGGTGGGCCAGGTCTACAGTGTGGATTTGGGCGATATTCCCAGAGGAGCTTGCACCTCCAGCTCTCCACTGATTCATAAGTAGTTTATTCCCTGTATTAAATCCCCTTCACTTTTCTGCAAGTGAACTCTGGCTGATCAAATAGATTAAAAGGGAGAAAAATATACAGTTTTCTTCAAATATGCTGGAAAGGGCATTTGATGAATTTCAACATCCATAATTAATTTTTTAAATCTTCACAACATAGGAAAGATCCGTATTTCTTAAAAGCCAGTATTTATGTTTAATGAGGAAACACTAGAAGTATTCTCATTAAAATCAACAACAAGACAATTACGTCCACAGTCACCACTATTATTTAGCGTAACTCTAGAGGCTTAACCAATGCAATTAGACAAAAGAAATATATAAGAGGTAAAAACGCTGGAAGAGTGGTACATTATTATTATTCATAGATAACTGTATACCTGCAAAACCCAATAAACTTAGCTAAAAATCTGTTGTAAACAATATGAGAACTTATGAGATGGATAGATATCAGATTAGTGTGCAGAAATGAATTGCCTTCATTTATACAAACAACCAGTCAGAAGACATCGTGGATATGCAAGTTTTAAAAAAAAAGGAAAAAAAGAAAAGACATAAACACCAAAATTGCAATAGCCAAAAAGGAAAATATCTAAAGTTAAACTGAAGCACAGGGCCTAACAAAGATGACGCTGAAATTCGTAACTCTTTTAGAGAGAACTTACACGGAATGATAACCTTCTTACCCATGTACGTCTGAAAGTGCTTTTATTTTGCTCGTACCTGAAGGAGAGAGCCTGGCTCAGGAGAGTACTCGAAAGAAAGAAAGAAATTCTCCATCAGAAACACTGAAGATACCGTTCTCTTTTCTGTTCTACCTAGTATTGCCACTGAGAAGTCCAGGAACAATCTGATTCTTTTCCATCTATAGCTGATCTCATCCTTTAACTTGGAAGCTCTTTAGAAAAGCAAAACAAAGGCAAATCATCTTGCTATTTGCTGTCAGAAATCTGAGCAGAACCCAAAGCCTACCAAATCCAGGAGAGCATGTTCTCTCCTGGATTTGTTCTCTAGAGTGTTCTCTCCATTACATCTGACCCCAGGATGCCTATTTAATGTAGAAAATCAAACACCAAAAGTGTAAGCAAAATTAATCTTCAACCAGTTCAGTTCATATTCTTTAATGATTTCTTAGCAGTGACATTTGAGAACTTCATCTTTGCTTCTCATTCCCAAACAGAAAACTGCATTTTCGTTTTTATCCACCAGATGGCACCTGAGAAACAATAATCAACAGTAGAGACTATGATTCTTAAAAAAAAAAAAAAATTTCCATCTTTTATGCATGAAAATTAGAATGTTCTTCTTAGGATCTATCACCATTTAGGGTATGAAAGCACATACCAGTTAAAACCCAGGCAGGAAAATGAAAACATTTACTCTCACATTCAGATTCTCAAATACAGTGAACTGACATTCAGTTTCTCAAATAGATTTCACTTTCCCAAATTTTATACTAAATCTAAGAAGTATTTTTAGTGAAAATTGTTAGAATAGTTTTTAATACTACTAATTTCTATATGATACAAACAGTTAAAAACTCAAGTACTTATTTCAGAATATAAACCAAAAGATTAGACACTTGTAACTTTGACGTTCACAAGTTAATGCTTACCAATAATCTCATTCATCTTTGATAGTCTCTTATTCCCTATTGTGTGTGACCAGACTCCTCAGATGACCTACAAATCCTGCATTTTGTGGCCCTGTCCATCTTCCTGTTTCCCTCTTCTTCTAAACAGAAAATTAGAACATATTTGGACACATATACTAAATGAGGACTAACTTTAGACAGAGTTACCAAATATGAGAGCAAATAAACGTCTTTTTTTTAACAACTATTTTTGTCCACTGGCCAAGTGGTATGTGGATAACAAAACCACTGGTCATTTATGAAGGAAATCTTAGGTGAAATTACACATATTTTTTTTCAGTAGGAATTTTTTTTATCACCCTCATTCACTTACTCAGGAATCAGACACAGATACAACACTAAACCCTTTCATAGGTTTCTCTTCTTTCCTGGGGAAATTACCAGGGTCTGTCAGGTAGGACACTGCAGTGGAATTACCACCCCTCAGCTGGGTGCAAGGGTAGCCCTTCCAGTCAGGAAAGAGCTTGAATGGGGGACCTTCCCAAGCACTGCCACGGCATGGCACAGGGATCATGAATGCAATCATTCCATGAGTCATCCCATAAGTATTAATCACATATTCAGCAGTTGTTTTATTGAATAACCATTAAGTGCCAGTTAAAGCTGGGGCTACAATGCCAAATGAGACATGTCCTTGCCCTTAAAATGCTTATGATCCTTTAGGGAAGACAAATGTTCAAGGAAAACCAACAAGTGAAGTCCAGTGTGGCCCACATAAACACGATGTACAGTATACTATGGGAATACCCAACCCAGTGTAAATTAGATTTGGGATCAGAGGTCCTCAAGACAGTTTTCTTAAAGAGGAGACATTCAAGCTTAGTTTTCAAGGACAAAGAAAGGGCAAATAACTTTTTAGGAGAGAAAATAATCTGAGAGGGCACAGAGAAATGAGACCCACTGGCTTATTTAGGGAACTAGAAGACAGTTAACTAGAAGCTAGCCAATCCCTCCACTGCCACTCTCACAACCCACCCCCACCCAGTGAATAATTCCTTTTTTTTTGCACATGAGAAAAAAATAGATATAATAGAAAAGTTTCAAAATGAGTGACAGTTATAGGAAACACAGGTTTACAAATCAGCACAAGCTGCTATTACTAGTTTTCTAGAGAACATAATTGACTCTAGTGAGACTATATTGCATCTGCAAGAGATGCTCTTGTAGTCTGGGTTGCAAGAAGCCTACAAGAAAAGCTGATGAGCTGAGATGCCATGTCAGGAAAGCGACAGTGAGGGGAAGTGTAGTGAGGGAGGCTGGAGTGTGCCTGTGGTTGGTAACACGTAGAGTTAAGCTCCATCTCATGGGATGTGTTCAGTAAGACCAGATAAGCTACTGCATCGCAAGGCAGCCAATCAGGGGAAGGAAAAGGGAAGGAATTTATCTGTTAGCTCTTTCCCACTCCTCATTTTCCCATTGGTCATGAGTCTGCCCCGTGGAGCATTAACTACCCGGCAAGGCATGACTCAATCTCCCCAGGCATGGAGAGGAAGCTGAGGTCACACTGCTTCACTCAAGTGGCCATTTGTCATGTTATTTGGCTACTCATTACCTTTGGGCTCATTTTATATTTGGAGAATGTAGTAATTTAAGAGTCTGCTCTGCAGAGAAGTCATAAACTCTTTTGGCACCATAGATTTGAGGATGTAGGGTCCAGATTCTGCCAATCAGACCCACCTGACTGAGAACTCCATGGGGAATTGAGCACGGTCTCTTACAGACTCCACCATGACAGGCAGAGGAGAAGCAGCACCTTCCAGGAGGCCATGGCCAGAGGCCCTAGCAGGAGCCTTTCGTTTCCAGCACTGGGGTGGGAGACGGGCTGTTTGGACCCTGGGAGACAGAGACAGCGGGCTATCCTCTAGAGCCATCCTCCTATGTAACCTGCACGTGGCTCCCAGTCTCAGAGCATCCATGGTTGATTCTCTTGTCCTTATTAAGATTATGAGAACTACTTAAAACCTTTAATATAACTTTTTTTTTTTTGCTTAAACTAACTAGAGTATGTGTTTTTTTTTTTTAAAACTCAGGAACCTTGAAAGATTCATGTAGCCTAAAAACAATTTTAGAATTGTCTTTAAATCATGACATACTTCTAATCTTAGATCTGCACATTTATGTGAAACACGTCACATTAATTTCAATTCCATATCCTATAATCAAAGAATCTTAGGCATAGAAGGATCCTTTCAGAGACATGTTATTACTTACTGCTGGCTTTGAGCAGATCTTCGTATCATACCCACACTCATTTGAGGGAACCAAGTTTCTCCTGAAACAAACAAACTAAAGGTAATTTTTACTAGTTCAAATGTTTTTGTGTCAGCCATCCAATGAGCAAGGCTGAGAGGCCACTCTTGGGAAATTATATTTATCTGAGAGACAGGTGAAGGGCCTACAGGCTGTAACCTAATTTAGTCAAACACTTCTGGTAGAAAAAAAAGCAGTGACCTATAAATCAGTAATTTTACTGTAATATCTAGAGAAACCAGGTCACTATTTCCAGCCCTAAGTTTGTCCCCTGGTCTCTTAGCATTTAACTATGTCATGAATTTCCTTTTGATAAGGTTTATTAACAAACTTCAAAAAGAATCAAAAAGTTAAGGCAAAACCCACAGTGAAGATTCACAGTGAAAAACAAGAGCACTGGGACAAAATATCTTTGGCCAGCATTGTTAAAACAAGCCTGTCGAATGCCAGGAGTTTATCCAGGGGACCTGAGCAGTTCACTTTAGGGAAATAGTCAAATGGCCCGTAACACTGTCTTGATTCAAATTCAAGTTCACCAGATATTTCTCAACTGAGAGAGGTCCCAGTGAAGCAGCTGAGGGTTTATGGACTCTTGCTTACGTGCGTGCATGCTAAGTCGCTTCAGTCATGGCCAACTCTGTGGGACCCTACGGACTGTAGCCCACCAGGCTCCTCTATCCATGGCATTTTCCAGGCAAGAACCCTCGAGTGGGTTGCCATGCCCTCCTCCAGGATGGACTCTTGAGTCAGACCTAAATTCAAACCTAGATTCTCCCATTGACCCACTAGCTGTGCAAACCTTGGGCAAATTACTTAACTGTTTCCGGTCATTTTCTTTGTGTGTCTGAGTGGGTTGTTTGTGAGGTTTAAATAAGGTGATTGTTTAAATAGGGTTGTAGAGCCATCTGCACGCTTGCAGAGCCCAGCAAGAGCCCCAGAGCCCCAGGCCGTTTTCCTGCACACGCTCTCTCAGAGGAGCACTCTGTGGAGAAAGCAAAATGTGTGGCTGCAAGAAAGACTGGCCTCTCTAAGCCACCAAATAGATGAAAAGCTTGTTTTGTTTTATAAACTCCATTTAGAAAATGCATTTTGTTACATGATTAGAGCAAATACCCAATATTTAATTTGCTTCAGTAAAATCAGGGGTCAATCCTCTTTCAGTTCATTAAAAATAAAATCCTACTGGAAGACACACTTATCTGTTCCACTTTGAAATTCTCATTCATACCTGTGTCTATGAGAAATTCAGAATTGTTGCTAGAGTTAATATTCCTTAAGTCTGTTCAGACCAACATTCAATAATTCACATGAAGAATCTTAAAGCTTGGTCAAGACTATAACATTTTCAGATCACTTGCTTGACATTTAAAACTTCCGGATTTAAAGATGGAATTGAATTTTTTTTTACAGTTGTCTAGTATGTAAGTTCGTGTGTGTGTGTGTGTGTGTGTGTGTGTGTGTGTGTGTGTTTTCTGGATAACTGTCTGTCTCTCTTCACTAGTATATAAATTCTGTTCTAAAATCTCACCTGGTACATAGCAGGAACTTAATAAGTCAAGGTTGAGTGAATGAATGGTGAATGAACCAGTACGCTTTTTGCCACACTTTTTGCTATCTGGGCTAGAAAGCTTCTTTCATCTAAATACACAGAATATTACATGTAGTTTTTCTTTTCATTAAATTATTTTAAACTTTTCCCTGCTTTTGATTTCTCAAGTTTATCTAGAACTTTTCACATGTATGAACTGTGTACATTTTACCTTGTATGCAGATTTAAATGCATTTCAATGACAATATCCATGTACTATTGACAAATGAATTAGACATGTTTGGTCCTAAGAGACATTCCTGAAGAACAGATGGCTGCTTTCATGGTAGTCTTGGTTTGCCAGTATAGATAATTTAAGGGGCTGTTTAGATCTCACATTCTGTGTGGAATATTTGTCTAATTTAGGTAATAATGCAAAAGAACGTATGGCTGAGGTCTTTCCAAAAGTTAATGACATCATTTCTTCCATATGACAAATCCAGTTTTAGTTTTTGTGAAAATATGAGAGAACTACTCTCGCATGTGTAGCTTCTTAGGTGGCATAATGGTAAAGAATCTGCCTGTCAATGTAGGAGATGTAAGAGATGTGGGTTTGATACCTGGGTCAGGATGATTCTCTGGAGTAGGAAATGGCAACGCATTCTGGTATTCTTGTCAAGAAAATTCCATGGACAGAGGGGCCTACAGTCCATAGGGTCACAAAGAGTCAGACATGACTGAGCGAATGAGCATGCACTCTCACAAACAACATGATTTTCCTTAATGGGCTTTTATATGTTAATAACATTTTATGTGTGTTTTTTTGAACTGGAAATGGAACCATTAACCAAAAGTTCAAAAGTGTTTATAAGTGATTTTTGTTCTCTTCTGAAAGAGGGACTTGACTGACCTTTTGACCACGTTGCCAGAGGAAAAACTACCTGAAAGGAAAAAATTACCTGCAGACATTTTGGTGAACTCAGCACTCGGAGAAATTTCATTTGTCTGCTGGCTTTAATGGCACTTTGATGAAGATTAACAAGGAGGAATGGAATTGCTAGTTAAAACACACTTCCATAGACTTTTCAAGTAGGAAAGCCCAGCCTAAGTGGCAGGAGACAGGATGCGCCTATCCGAACATCATCTTCTGGAAGGACATCCGGAAGACCTCTGCCTGACACAGTCTCTGCCACCTTATACTAACAACACTCCAACTACACCTTGCTCTTTGACCCAAATTAATTTAATTTTCCCTAGAAAGTTCTTTTATTTTATTTTATTTTATTTTTTTACCATTCTTTACCTCAGACTTTTGGTAAATTGTGAGGTAAAAATCTTGCCGACTCATTCATTCTTCATCAAGCAACTACTTATTAAGGACCAATCATGTACAGGGAAATTCTAGGTTCTCAGAGTTCACGTACTCATGGAGGAAGATGGTTCTCAAATAAGCAAATACGATAATTTCAGTTAGCAGTGACGGCTCTGCACAGAATGGAACAGGAAGATGTCATGGAGACCCTGAGTGGGAGATCTTGACAGAAAATGGGTTGGGGAGTGCCATCCGAGCTGAGATGCGAGCAGGACGCGGCAGCCCCGCGGAGACGCGGGACACGGTGTGCCGGGCGGGCGGGATGGCGCGGGGAGCAGGCGCCCGGCCCGGGCGGGAGCGCCCGGCGCACGCGGGCAAGGAAGCTGCGTGATGATCCCCGTGAGCAGGCGGGAGGCGGGTGGCAAATCGAGGTCAGACAAGTGGCAGAGCGGGGTCGCAGAATTCTGATTTTAGGTTAAAATGAGAAGCTGGTGAAAGAGTTTAGTCAAAGGAGGGACATAATGTGGTCTGTGTCTTCACAGATGGAGCGGCATGCTGTGTGACAAATGGATCTATGTTAGCTTTGTGATTTGGACTGATATCAACTCACCTAGGAGTTCTCCTGGGGTCAGTGAAAGGGCTGTTATTTTTATTTTCTGGTTTCGGCAAATCTGGATTAGCTCTCCTTATCTTTAGTCGTGACCTCCAGAAACAGCAGGGCCTTCTGAGTGATAACCTTTCCCATCCCCAGAGGACATGACCGTCACAGTCTAGCAGAGGAGAGAAGCATCCGCTGCCCCATGCTTTCCTAGCAAACACATCTGTTTGTCTGACCTGGGGAAAGCCATGCTGCAGCTCTGCCAAGACCCAGGGATTTTTGAAAGGTCAGCTCTGCTCAGTTAATCAGAGTGACTGCAGTTTTCTCTGAAAGTAGAAACCAGTTCCATCAGGTTACTGCCCTCATGACAGAGGCCCGTAACAGAGGCCCAAGGCATGGCCAACTGTACGGCTTTCGTAGTGTGAGGCTTCAGAAGTCTGAATACTTGAAGTCTGAACTGCACTAGGCCCTCAATGGATGGGGCGAGACTGCCCCAAGACTTCTGTGTCAACTTTAATAACAGTGACAGCAACAGCCACCACTTCCTAAACACTGAGTTTTTCGCCAAGCATTCATCCAACTCAGGTGTTGGCAAACTTGTAAAGGACCAGACAGAAAATGTTTTCCGTCTGTGGGCCAGATGGTCTTGTTGCAAGCAGAGCTCAGTTCTGCTGTTGCAGTGAGAAGGCAGCCAGAGGTAACAGGGAAGGAACGGGTACGGCTGTGTTCCAGCGACACTGAATTTTCCCAAACAGGGGTGGGGCTGGATGAGGTCCACAAGACACAGCTTGATGGCCCCTGATCTAAATGACTTACTTGTATTAACTTACTTGATCTGCAAAGCACTCCAATCATACCCTTTAATTTACAGATGAACTATAGCACAGAGAGGTCACATAGATGGGATGGCACAGCTCATACCCCACAGCTGAAGTTCACACCCACACAGCATGACCCACACAGCACAGAGTCACTTCAAGCGTGGCATGGCCAGGACTGGCCCTGGGCTTAGCTATCTACAGACTCCATCAACAAGTTTTACAGGTTATCTGGATTCTTTATAAGATGCCTACCTCACAGGACTGTCAGAGAGCAAAGTGTTGGCGAATGTAATGAGGCAAACAGCACGATGCGTGGATCAGCACAGTGCTGTGAAGGGCCTGTCAGTCACTGCACACTGGGTCCCTGACGTGATATTTGAGGGGCACCTGCAGTCTCCGGGCTATTGCAGGCACTTGTGCTTGGGTATGCGTGCACATCTGGGCCGTTCATGGAAGAACTATAATATTAGCAGCCGCATGGAACAAGGAACTGGTTCAAAATTGGGAAAGGAGCACGTCAAGGCTGTATCTTGTCACCCTGCTTATTTAATTTATATGCAGAGTACATCCTGCGACATGCTGGGCTGGATGAAGCACAAGCTAGAATCAAGATTGCCAGGAGAATTACCAATAACCTAAGATATGCAGATGATACCACCCTTATGGAAGAAAGTGAAGAACTAAAGAGCCTCTTGATGAAAGTGAAAGCCTCTTGATGAGAGTGAAAAATCTGGCTTAAAGCTCAACATTCAGAAAACTAAGATCTTGGCATCTGGTCCCATCACTTCATGGCAAATAGATGGGGAAACAGTGGAAACAGTGGCAGACTTTATTTTGGGGGCTCCAAAATCACTGAAGATGGTGACTGCAGCCATGAAATTAAAAGATGCTTGCTCCTTGGAAGAAAAGTTATGACCAAACTAGACAGCGTATTAAAAGCAGAGACATTACTTTGCCAACAAAGGTCCATCTAGTCAAAGCTATGGTTTTTCCAGTAGTCATGTATGGATGTCAGAGTTGGACCATAAAGAAGGCTGAATGCCAAAGAATTGATGCTTTTGAGCTGTGGTGTTGGAGAAGACTCTTGAGAGTCCCTTGGACTGCAAGGAGATCCAACCAGTCTATCATGAAGGAGATCAGTCCTGAATATTCATTAGAAGGACTGATGCTGAAGCTCCAGTACTTTGGCCACCTGATGTGAAGAGCTGACTCATTAGAATAAAACCCTGATGCTGGGAAAGATTGAAGGCAGGAGAAGGGGATGATAGAGGATGAGTTGTTTGGGATCATTGACTCAATGGACAGGAATGTGAGCAAGTTCTGAGAGATGGTGAAGGACAGGGAAGCCTGGCACGCTGCAGTCCCTGGGGTCGTGAAGAGTTGGACTTGACTGAGTGACTGAACAACAACAACGTGTTCTCCGAGCTTCCCAGGGGGCTCAGTGGTAAAGAACCTGCTTGCCAATGCAGGAGATGCATGTTTGATCCCTGGGTTGGGAAGATCCCCCAGAGGAGGAAATGGCAACCCCTTCCAGTGTTCTTGCTTGAAAAATTCCATGAACAGAGGAGTTTGGTGGGCCACAGTCCATAGGTTCACAAAGAATCGAACACAACTGAGCGTACACACAAGATTTTTATACTTCTGTGTTTTCCCCCTACCTATCACATGTGATTATTGTGAGGAGCAAATAAATGGGAAAGAACTACAGAGAAGAGTGGAGAATAAAGAATTTCTGGGATAACAGAAATTCAGTAGCATAAACTATACATAGAGTGAGACATTTTATGCTTTATTTCCCTAAATATATGGATAAGTATGCTGGGGAACGCTCCTAGATTTTTAAGAGATTAATAAACATACCTGGGCTAAATACATAGGGAGGTCTCAAATACCCATTATCCAGTTTATTCTAACTGTATCATCTGCATAGCTCGTTCAATACCAACACGTGGAGTTTGACACTGGCAGAACACACAGAGCTTATTCAGTTGCACCAGCATCACACGCCCTTATGTGTTTGTGTATGTTTGTGTTCAGCTCTATGCAATTTTATCACACGTGTGGATGAATGTAACCACCACCACAATCAAGACACAGAACGGTGTCATCAACAGCAGCTGCCTCCTGCTCCTGTTTTACAGCTAGGCCCTCCCTGCTTAAACCGTGGCAACCACTAATCTGATCTCCATAGTGCTGATTTTGCTACTTCAAGAAAATGGACTCACGATGGAGTCATGCAGTACGCAATACCATATATTTTGAGATTGCCTCTTTAACTCAGCATAATTCCTGTTGTGTATATTTAGTAGTTCATCTTTTTATTGCTGAGAATGGATGGACCACAGATTGTTTGACCTCTTAGGCACTGAAGGACAGTTGGGTTGCTTCCAGTTTGGGGTTATAATGAATACAGCTGCAGTGAATATTTATGTACAAGTTTTACATAAATATACGCTTTCATTTCTCTGGGATAAATCCCCCAAAGGGCAATTGCTGGGTCATATGATAAGCACATGTTTAGTAGTAAAGAAACCACCCAGTTGTATTCAGGAGTAACTCTACCACTTTATTCCTATTTGTTTATAAAGCATACGTTAAGTAAGAAAACTCCTTTGTAATCTAATATTAACTACAATATTTACTCTCTAATTCTTAAAATTACAGGGAAGCCTGGCATGCTACAGTCCATGGGGTCACAAAGAGTCTGCTATGACTTAGCGACTAAACAACAAATCTTAAAAACTTAATGAAGTCAGTATTTTGCCACCTCATAAATTACAAACTTAACCTTGTATCAGATATGTTTTTAACTTAAAATCCACCCAAAGATGGAAGAGAATGTAATCCTCTTCTCTTCGTGTCCCTACTACTGAACACATTTTATGCAGTTGATCTTTCTTGATGTTTACCTCTCTGATCTTATAAAAACAAGACAGTCTCTGTAAGACTCAGGAACATATTTTTCTCTTCTTTTTATAAGATGAGACTATAAAGCAAACTGAAAACAAAAGATTCTTCCAACATGCTATAGTTAAAGAGCAGAAAATATAAGCTCAGTTACTGAGTTGACTCAAAAGTACATTTAAAAAAACACAGAGGAAGGTGATTTTTATCCTTTCTTTTCCTTTACATTTTCATGTACATAAACCAAAAGATCAAATAGAAAATTTTCTTTCTGAAAAAAATCAAAAAGTGCTTAGAAGGAAAGGTAGTGTTCTATATATAAAGAACAAACAGAAATGAGGTCAGCCGAGGTGACACAATTTCACTGATTTCACAAGAAAAGAGTTCATGATCTCAGCTTCAATATGACTCAACCGACAAGTTTTGTTGAGAATCCATGATATGTCAGATACCATGCTAGGTGCAGTAGGGAAATAGGAGTTTAAAAACATAGGATATTTTCCAACCACTTCCTGTCTAGCTGGGAGACACACTGTCCCACAAAAAGAGATGGGAGAATGAAACAGAACAGCATGTCCAAATGATAACAGCTGCACTTACACTGATTGTGGGCCCAACAGTGGGCAGACTGCTTTGCATGTTCCTCGTTACTCAGTCCTCACAACAGCCCTGTGAGGTCACTGCCATCATTCCCATTTTACAGATGAGGAAACTGAGGCTTGGAGAGTCAGTTAAAATATCACAGGTCTCTTACAACAGTCTGCTTTTCCATGTTTACTAAAAACTAGATGGTTTTTGGTTATGTACTCATGTACATTATCTTTCCTGCCCCAAGGAGGAATGAAGTCCTCGCTCTACAAACGTGTGGCCTGAGCTAGGCAGCAGCTGTAGGGCACAGGTATGGCACAGACACTCATTCATATCAGTTCAGTTTAGTCGCTCAGTCGTGTCTGACTATTTGCAACCCCATGGACTGCAGCACACTAGGCCTCCCCGTCCATCAACGACTCCTGGAGCCTGCTCAAACTCATGTCCATCAACTCGGGGATGCCATCCAACCATCTCATCCTCTGATGTTCCTTTCTCTTCTTGTCTTCAATCTTTCCCAGGATCAGGGTCTTTTCAAATGAGTCAGTTCTTTGCATCAGGTGACCAGAGTAAAGGAGTTTCAGCTTCAGCATCAGTCCTTCCAATGAATATTCAGGACTGAGTTCCTTTAGGATGGACTGGTTGGATCTCCTTGCAGTCCAAGGGACTCTCAAGAGTCTTCTCCAACACCACAGTTCAAAAGCATCAATTCTTCTGCACTCAGCTTTCTTTATAGTCCAACTCTCACATCCACACATGACTACTAGAAAAACACAGCTTTGACTAGATGGACCTTTGTTGGCAAAGTAATGTGTCTGCTTTTTAATATGCTGTCTAAGATGGTCATAGCTTTTCTTCTAAGGAGCAAGTGTTTTTTAATTTCACGGCTGCAGTCACCATCTTCAGTGATTTTGGATCCCCCAAAAATAAAGTCTCTCGCTGTTTTCCCATCTATTTGTCATGAAGTTATGGGACCAGATGCCATGATTTTTGTTTTCTGAATGATGAGTTTTAAGCCAACTTTTTCACTCTCCTCTTTCACTTTCATCAAGAGGCTTTTTAGTTCTTCACTTTCTGCCATAAGGGTGGTGTCATCTGCATGTCTGAGGCTATTGATATTTCTCCCAGCAATCTTGATCCTAGCTTGTGCTTCATCCAGCCAGGCATTTCACATGATACACTCTGCATATAAGATAAATTAGCAGGTTGACAACATACAGCCTTGACGTACTCCTTTCCCTATTTGGAACTAGTTTTTTGTTCCATGTCTGGTTGTAACTGTTACTTCCTGATCTGCATACAGATTTCTCAGGAGACAGGAAAGGTGGCCTGGTATTCCCATCTCTTGAAGAATTTTCCACAGTTTATTGTGATCCACACAGTCAAAGGCTTTGGCATAGTCAATAAAGCAAAAATAGTTTTTCTGGAACTCTCTTGCTTTCTCCATGATCCAGCGGATGTTGGCAATTTGATCTCTGGTTCCTCTGCCTTTTCTAAAACCAGCTTGAACATCTGGAAGTTCATGGTTCACGTACTGCTGAAGCCTGGCTTGGAGAATTTTGAGCATTATTTACTAGCATGTGAGATGAGTGCAATTGTGTGGCAGTATGAACATTCTTTGGCATTGCCTTTCTTTGGGATTGGGATGAAAATTGACCTTTCCCAGTCCTGTGGCCACTGCTGAGTTTTCCAAATTTGCTGGCATATTGAGTGCAGCACTTTCACAGCATCATCTTTCAGGATTTGAAATAGCTCAATTGGAATTACATCACCTCCACTAGCTTTGTTCGTAGTGATGCTTCCTAAGGCCCACTTGACTTTGCATTCCAGGATGTCTGGCTCTAGGTGAGTGATCACACCATCGTGATGATCTGGGTCATGAAGATCTTTTTGTATAGTTCTTCTGTGTGTTCTTGCCACCTCTTCTTAATATTTTCTTCTTCTGTTAGGTCCATACCGTTTCTGTCCGTTTTGTGTCCATCTTTGCATAAAATGTCCCCTTGGTATCTCTAATTTTCTTGAAGAGATCTCTAGTCTTTCCCATTCTATTGTTTTCCTCTGTTTCTTTGCATTGATCACTGAGGAAGACTTTCTTATCTCTCTTTGTTATTCTTTGGAACTCTGCATTCAAACAGGTATATCTCTCCTTTTCTCCTTTGCCTTTCATTTCTCTTCTCAGCTATTTATAAGGCTTCCTCAAACAACCATTTTAACTTTTTGCATTTCTTTGTCTTGGGGATGGTCTTGGTCACTGCCTCCTGTACAATGTCATGAACCTCAGTCCATAGTTCTTCAGGCACTCTATCAGATCTAATCCCTTCAATCTGTTTTCACTTCCACCATATAATCATAAGGGGTTTGATTTAGGTCATGCCTGAATAGTCTAGTGGTTTTTCCTACTTTCTTCAATTTAATTCTGAATTTTGCAATAAGGAGTTCGTGATCTGAGCCACAGTCAATTCCTGGTCTTGTTTTTGCTGACTCTATAGGGCTTCTCCACCTTTTACTGCAATATGATTTCCGTATTGACCATCTGAGGGTGTCCATGTGTAGAATCTTCCATTGTGTTGTTGGAAGTGGGTGTTTGCTATGACCAGTGTGTTCTCTTGACAAAGCTCTGTTAGCCTTTGCCCTGCTTCATTCCGTAGTCCAAGGCCAAATTTGCCTGTTACTCCAGGTATCTCTTGACTTCCTACTTTTGTATTCCATTCTCCTATAATGAAAAGGACATCTTTTGGGGGTGCTAGTTTTAGAAGGTCTTATAGGTCCTCATAGAACTATTCAACCTCAGCTTCTTCAGCATTACTGCTTGGGGCATAGACTTGGATTACTATGATATTGAATTGTTTGCCCTGGAAACGAGCAGAGATCATTCTGTCATTTTGAGATTGTACCCATGTACTGCGTTTTGGACTCTTGTTGACTATGATGGCTACTCCATTTCTTCTAAGGGATTCTTGCCCACAGTAGTAGATATAACAGTCATCTGAGTTAAATTTGCCCATTCATACATGCATATTCTGACATGTATATTCATCAATATACAACTGTATACTGAACTCACCTGAGCTCCAGGAAGCTGGAGTTAGAGCCCAGATCTTTCCCTTTCCAGACAACTTTTTTCCTTTTTTAAAATTTTCCCTTGGCCTCAGAATCCCCTTTTGAAACATTTTACACTGAAGAAAAGGGAAAAGCAAGAATTGTTTTGGTTGAAGTACGGGTTTAGGGAGGGACGCGAGTCCCACCTGCCCTCACCACCTTCCTCCCCTGGAGGCCTCTGAGGGGCTCACACTGAAGCAGCGCCCATAGGAAGCCTGCTGACCCTGGACTCTGAACAGAAGAGGCACAGGAGCCGGCTGGCTGCAAGGAGGCGAGAGTCCTGAGGAGAAGAGAAGCAGATGAAGGCGCTGGCTCCCACAGAGGCCTGAGTCACCAGCCCCTCACCGGCTTGCTGACAGCAGGGTGTCAGAGCTGCAGCTTCCATGATCAGAGGCAGGCACTTTTAAAGGGGCGAACGTTTACGCTTATGACAGTTATCTGCACCTAAACCTAACAAAGCACCAAAGGTTTATAACAGCCAGGAGATAGAAGGAAGTGCAGAGGAAGAAAAAGGCTGTTCAAACTAGCAAGCCAGGGGTTAAAAAGAAAAGCTCTTGACTTCACAGCATCGCAGAGATCCAGCCCTGAGTATGGAGTTTGTGGCTGGAAACCTTCCTGCCACCTGAAGTGAGTGAAATCCTGTAAAAGAGCAGAGACAGCTCAAGGCACAGTGCAGCTGGAGAAAGCAGTGCCTGGACGCTGGAACGGGGCTTTTACACAGAGAACAAAATACGATCGTCCAGACTTCAGAAACCTGATACAAAACATGAGGTCACTGAGCTGCTCTTCAAAATGAGCAAATCTTTTTTTTAAAATTTTTTAAAATACTTTATTCTACTTTACGATACTGTATTGGTTTTGCCATACATTGACATGAATCAGCCACAGGTGTACATGATCTCCCAATGTCGAAGCCCCCTCCCACCTCCCACCCCACACCATCTCCCCGGATCATCCTCATACACCAGCCCCAAGCATCCAGTATCCTGTATTAAACATAGACTGGTGCTTCATTTCTTATACGATAGTATACATGTTTCAGTGCCATTCTCCCAAATCATCCCACCCTCTCCCTCTCCCTCAGAGGCCAAAAGTCCGTTCTATACCTCTGTGTCTCTTTTGTTGTCTCACCTACAGGGTCAAAATGAGCAAATCTTTTAAAGTAGATTTTCTTGCTTCCAAAATTATTTTGTGTTCTTTGGAGGCTTGCTTTCTTACTTTGGTACCATGTGGTTTTCTTTTGATTTTTCAGATGAAAAGAAAATGATAAATATATTCAACATTTACAAAAAGTCCCAAATTATACATTTTCAAGAGATGGAACTTTCACCCTTGTGTTTCTGATGTAAGTCTTTGATATTCTGCCAGGATATGATTTCAAGCCATTAATCCATTAGGATGATACAAAAATCTGATGTCCTCAGCCCCTGTGACCCACAGTGAGAGACATTCAACAACGGCATGAAAACTGGCACGACAGATGATGTTTCATAGAGCCCACTGGCAGATTTCAAGGTCAGAGATTTCCAAAAGAGGAAAGTCTTTTTCCTGTGACAATTCTGAATCACTCATCTTTCCTTTTCTTTTTTTAAAAGATCAGAATGACATGCCCACATACCTACCTTTCCAAATCCTTTCAATTAAGATCCATATTTTAAAAAAATAAATAAAGGAATGCTAGAAAACAAGGACTGCCACTAACAGATGTTTTGAAAATTCCCTGAAAGACAGCAAGAAGAAGTGGGCTGAGAGAGGACACTCTTGGAGAGCTGCTGCAGGCAAGGGTCTGTTCTGGCAAGTACCCTCACGTCAGAGACGCTGGGTTCCAGATACAGAGGCACGAGGATCCCTCACTGTTGGGAGAAGATACCGGTACACGCTTTACTGATGACAATGTGGTGGGATGGGTCAGCATTTTAAAAGTGCCACGATTTTCAAACCAGAAATTTCATTTCTAGAGAATTTCCTTAGAAAAATACATATATATGTGCCCAACAAATACAAAGATATTCATTACGGTAATGATGGCATTATGATATATGCATGTAATAGATACACAGCAGTGGAGAAAAACTGTGCAGTGTCATGAAAATATCATGTACTAGTATGTACTATCATGTAAAGGGTTCCATGATATTGTGCTAAGTTTTTTTAATTTATAAGTTTTTAAAAATAAAATAACACATAAGCCTAATTTCACTTACATTAAAATTTTCAATGACTATTTTTCTATCCATAGGTCTATAAATATATATGTGTATATATATAAAAATGGATATATAATTTTCTGGAAGGTTATACACCAAACTGCTAGCTGTGACTGTCTTCTTCTATATACTTCTATAGACTTTAGATTCTTGAAACAAATTAGAATATATTCAGTTCAGTCACTCAGTCGTGTCCTACTCTTAGCGACCCCATGAATCGCAGCACGCCAGGCTTCCCTGTTCATCACCATCTCCCAGAGTTCACTCAGACTCACGTCCATCGAGTCCGTGATGCCATCCAGTCATCTCATCCTCGGTCGTCCCCTTCTCCTTCTGCCCCCAGTCCCTCCCAGCATCAGAGTCTTTTCTAGTGAGTCAACTCTTCGCATGAGGTGGCCAAAGTACTGGAGTGTCAGCTTTAGCATCATTCCTTCCAAAGAAATCCCAGGGCTGATCTCCTTCAGAATAGAGTGGTTGGATCTCCTTGCAGTCCAAGGGACTCTCAAGAGTCTTTTCCAACACCACAGTTCAAAAGCATCAATTCTTCGGTGCTCAGCCTTCTTCACAGTCCAACTCTCACATCCATACATGACCACAGGAAAAACCATAGCCTTGACTAGACGGACCTTAGTCAGCAAAGTAATGTCTCTGCTTTTGAATATGCTATCTAGGTTGGTCGTAACTTTTCTTCCAAGGAGTAAGTGTCTTCTAATTTCATGGCTGCAGTCACCATCAGCAGTCATTTTGGAGCCCCCAAAATAAAGTCTGACACTGTTTCCACTGTTTCCCCATCTATTTCCCATGAAGTGATGGGACCAGATGCCATGATCTTCGTTTTCTGAATGTTGAGCTTTAAGCCAACTTTTTCACTCTCCTCTTTCACTTTCATCAAGAGGCTTTTTAGCTCCTCTTCACTTTCTGCCATAAGGGTGGTGTCATCTGCATGTCTGAGGTTATTGATATTTTTCCCAGCAATCTTGATTCCAGCTTGTGTTTCTTCCAGTCCAGCGTTTCTCATGATGTACTCTGCATAGAAGTTAAATAAGCAGGGTGACAATATACAGCCTTGATGTACTCCTTTTCCTATTTGGAACCAGTCTGTTGTTCCATGTCCAGTTCTAACTGTGGCTTCCTGACCTGCATACAGATTTCTCAAGAGGCAGGTTAGGTGGTCTAGTATTTCCATTTCTTGAAGAATTTTCCACAGTTTATTGTGATCCACACAGTCAAAGGAGCTATCCCACATTGTGATCCACACAGTCAGAGGAGCTATCCACATTGAAGGTCAGGAACGGTGGCGGTAAGGAGATACCCCCTCATCCAAGGTAAGGAGCAGCAGCTGTGCTTTGCTGGAGCAGCCATAAAGAGATACACCATGCCCAAGGTAAGAGAAACCCAAGTAAGATGGTAGATGTTGCAAGAGGGTATCAGAGGGCAGACACGCTGAAACCATACTCACAGAAAACTAGTCAATCTAGTCACACTAGGACCACAGCCTTGTCTAACTCAGTGAAACCAAGCCATGCCTGCGGGGCAACCCAAGACAGGCGGGTCATGGTGGAGAGGGCTGACAGAACGTGGTCCACTGGAGAAGGGAATGGCAAGCAAGCCACTTCAGTATTCTTGCCTTGAGAACCCCATGAACAGTATGAAAAGGCAAAATGATAGGATACCGAAAGAGGAGCTCCCCGGTCATTAGGGTGCCCAATATGCTACTGGAGATCAGTGGAGAAATAACTCCAGAAATAATGAAGGGATGGAGCCAAGGCAAAAACATTACCTAGTTGTGCATGTGACTGGTGATAGAAGCAAGATCCGATGCTGTAAAGAGCAATATTGCATAGGAACCTGGAATGTCAGGTCCATGCTGCTGCTGCTGCTGCTAAGTCACTTCAGTCGTGTCCGACTCTGTGCGACCACATAGACAGCAGCCCACCAGGCTCCCCCATCCCTGGGATTCTCCAGGCAAGAACACTGGAGTGGGTTGCCATTTCCTTCTCCGATGCATGAAAGTGAAAAGTCAAAGTGAAGATGCTCAGTCATATCTGACACTTAGTGACCCCATGGACTGCTGTCTACCAGCCTCCTCCATCCTGGGATTTTCCAGGCAAGAGTACTGGAGTGGGTTGCCATTGCCTTCTCTGAGTAGATGAATCAAGGCAAATTAGAAGTGGTCAAACAAGAGATGGCAAGGGTGAATGTCAACATTCTAGGAATCAGTGAACTAAAATGGACTGGAATAGGGAATTTAACTTAGATGATCATTATAGCTAATACTGCAGGCAGGAATCCCTTAGAAGAAATGGAGTAGCCATCATGGTCAACAAAAGAGTCTGAAATAAAGTACTTGGATGCAATCTCAAAAAGACAGAATGATCTCTGTTCATTTTCAAGGCAAACCATTCAATATCACAGTAATCCAAGTCTATGCCCCAACCAGTAATGCTGAAGAAGCTGAAGTTGAACGGTTTTATGAAGACCTACAAGACCTTTTAGACCTAACACCCAAAAAAGATGTCCTTTTCATTATAGGGGACTGGAATGCTAAAGTAGGAAGTCAAGAAACACCTGGAGTAACAGGCAAATTTGGCCTTGGAGTATAGCAAGAAGCAGGGCAAAGGCTAATAGAGTTTTGCCAAGAAAATGCACTGGTCATAGCAAACACCCTCTTCCAACAACACAAGAGAAGACTCTACACATGGACATCACCAGATGGTCAACACCAAAATCAGATTGATTATATTCTGTGCAGCCAAAGGTGGAGAATCTCTATACTGTCAACAAAAACAAGACCAGGAGCTGACTGTGGCTCAGATCATGAACTCCTTATTACCAAATTCAGACATAAATTGAAGAAAGTAGGGAAAACCGCTAGACCATTCAGGTATGACCTAAATCAAATCCCTTATGTTTATACAGTAGATGTGAGAAATAGATTTAAGTGCCTAGATTGGATAGATAGAGTGCCTGATGAACTATGGAATGAGGTTCGTGACATTGTACGGAGACAGGGATCAAGACCATCCCCATGGAAAAGAAATGCAAAAAGCAAAATGGCTGTCTGGGCAGGCCTTCCAAATAGCTGTGAAAAGAAGAGAGGTGAAAAGCCAAGGAGAAAAGGAAAGATATAAGCATCTGAATGCAGAGTTCCAAAGAATAGCAAGGAGAGATAAGAAAGCCTTCTTCAGCGATAAATGCAAAGAAATAGAGGAAAACAACAGAATGGGAAAGACTAGAGATCTCTTCAAGAAAATTAGAGATCCCAAGGGAACATTTCATGCAAAGATGGGCTCGATAAAGGACAGAAATGGTCTGGACCTAACAGAAGCAGAAGATAGTAAGAAGAGGTGGCAAGAATACACGGAAGAACTGTACAAAAAGATCTTCATGACCCAGATAATCATGATGATGTGATCACTCATCTAGAGCCAGACATCTTGGAATGTGAAGTCAAGTGGGCCTTAGAAAGCATCACTATGAACAAAGCTAGTGGAGGTGATGAAATTCCAATTGAGCTATTTCAAATCCTGAAAGATGATGCTGTGAAAGTGCCGCACTCAATATGCCAGCAAATTTGGAAAACTCAGCAGTGGCCACAGGACTGGAAAAGGTCACTTTTCATTCCAATCCCAAAGAAAGGCAATGCCAAAGAATGCTCAAACTACCGTACAATTGCACTCATCTCACATGCTGTTAAAGTAATGCTCAAAATTCTCCAAGCCAGGCCTCAGCAATACGTGAACCATGAAATCCCTGATGTTCAAGCTGCTTTTAGAAAAGGCAGAGGAACCAGAGATCAAATTACCAACATCTGCTGGATCATGGAAAAAGCAAGAGAGTTCCATAAAAACATCTATTTCTTCTTTATTGATTATGCCAAAGCCTTGACTGTGTGGATCACAATAAACTGTGGAAGAATATATTCATATATTATATAAAATTTTTAGGAAACCAGGTATTTCAAACATCCAAGGCACATATTTAATGAATTGCTAATTAGTAGTTCATTGGTCAAGTAAAGATACAACTCTGCTTATTCTGAGTCTCACAGCTTTTAAAAATGGTGATAGATGTTATAGTGGGGGTGAGGGGCTGTGGTACCCATGAGGCCTCTGGGGTACCTCCCTGGCTGGGAGGAGCTGGAAGTCCCTTGTTACTGCCCAGTGGACTCTGCCTGGGGAGGGAGGGTGTCTCCTTGCCATTGGATGGTGATGACTGCCCTGATGCTACCTGGTAGGAAGCGGGGGTGCCTGTCACTGACCCTGCAGGGTGGAAGGCCAGGTCCTGCACGCTCCCACCTGACATCACAAAGGTGTGGGGCTATTACTGTCTGGCAAGCACAGTGGCTTTTGACCTGGTCTTTTCTGACACCCTCTTCTGACAGTCTTCTGTGGATAGAAGTCTAGGCTCCTCATTCAACCTTTGCTGGGTGTCTAGCTGGAGGAGAGTGGTTCTTATCTAAATGCTTTCTGTCTTACTAGACTGCCCTTTCCCGGGTCCTTTGGTTACAAACAGCAGGCTTTTGCTGGGCTTTATTTGTGTCTGTATCCATTGGCTTTTCTGAGGGGCCAGCTTCTTTAGCTCAAAGTCAGGAATAAAGAAGGCAGAAGGGAAAACCTTCTGCCCTTAAATATGAAGTTGTTCCATGGAATCCTCTGGCCAATGCTGGTCTGCCTTCTCTCTCGACCTTTTGGAGTATTTTTATTTTTATTTTATATACAATGTCTAGGGTTGTTATTATTATTATTATTGCACTTGGTGGGAGCTGTAGAGAAAAGTGTGTATACTCTACTCCATCCTTTTAGAAGTGGAAGTCTATATTTTCCTTTGAAAATGTTCTCTTAGTCTACAAAAAAAATGCTTATTCTGACAAGTAAAACAATAAAAAGGCATGTAAAGAAAACCTTAATAATATCAACTGCCTCAATTACCCCCTTATTATTATCCCCCTTTCCAAGATAACAATATTCCTGACCCAGGGTGTATTCTTTTAATCTTTTCCCATGTTAGTGCAAACATACATAAACAGAAGTATGCACTTTTGTTTCTGTAGAAATGGTTTCCTACTTGTCAAAGACAAGCAAGCTTCGCATTGCACTGAAGTTTAGAAATTACTGCACTATTATTAAAACAGTGAAGGGAACATTAGCAAAGAGAACTGCTCTTCAAAACTACAGACAATATTCTGTGCTTTAATCGTGTGGGAGAAAACAAAGATGAAAAGAAAGAGAAAGGAAGACAACATCTAGAGATTTTTCTGAGGTTGTATACATACACACACACACACACACACACACACACACACACACACATCTGAAGTGATTAAAACAGGTGTAATTTACATACTCTTTTGCACTTGGAACCTGGTCCTGGGCCACATGAAAGGGGCTGCCCCGTGAGTGGACTACAGGAAAGATGCCCTTGAGTGTCACTGTGTGAGTGCCCAGGGCCACGCTGGACCAGGCCCTAACAGGAAGTGGGTCTTCCTTCTCTCCGGCATGCACCTCCCATTGCCACACCTGGGGCCTTGAGGGTCCTGTTTGCTCACAGAGAAAACCCCTCCATCTGCACCATATCCTCACAGCTCAGGACTCAGGCCAGGCAGAGAGGCAGTGGGGGAGCTCTGGCACCTCTGTGTTAGGGAGTGAAGCTGAGAAGGCTCAAGAGAGCAGAGCCATGAGACTTCCCTGGTGGTCCAGCGGCTAAGACTCCAACCCAAAGGGCCCAGGTTGTATCGGTAGCTGGGAACCTGGATCCTATAGGCAGCAACCAAGAGCTCGCACACCCAAATCAAGAGTTTGCAGGCCACAGGATCTTGAATGCAACCAAGACCTGGTGCAACCAAATAAAGAAATAAAAATTAATAATGATAAAACACTGAATCAGGACAAAAGACAGTGGCTCCCTTCCCACCAGCACATGTGATGGACGTCTTGACACCTATAGTGAAATGTCAACTAATCTTTAGAGTCCTGCGGCTTCAGGAAGTGAAGTGAAAGTCACTCGGTCATGTCTGACTCTTTGCGACCCCATGGAAAATACAATTCATGGAATTCTCCGAGCCAGAATACTAGAGAGAGTAATCTTTCCTTTCTTCGGGGGTTTTCCCAACCCAGGGATGGAACCCAGGTCTCCTACATTGCAGGTGGATTCTTTACCAGCTGAGCTAGAAGCTTCAGGAAAGGAGGCTTATTTTCCAGAGCCCAGGTCTGAGGGGTTCACGTAACATTGCCGGCAGCCTCCTGCGAAGGTTCTCAGCTGCGGACAGGCTGCCCCTCTCCACTCTGAGTGACAGCAGCAGAACCAGCTCTTCCCCCTTTTTTCCCCCAAGTCACACGTACACTTAACGTCTGGCCAGGAGAACAGGACTTGAGTGCACACTGTTGGTTCAGTTCAGTTCAGTTCAGTCGCTCAGTCGTTTCCAACTCTTTGCGATCCCATGAATCGCAGCACGCCAGGTGTCCCTGTCCATCACCAACTCCCGGAGTTCACTCTGACTCACGTCCATCGAGTCAGTGATGCCATCCAGCCATCTCATCCTCTGTCATCCCCTTCTCCTCCTGCCCCCAATCCCTCCCAGCATCAGGGTCTTTTCCAATCAGTCAACTCTTCGCATGAGGTGGCCAAAATACTGGAGTTTCAGCTTTAGCATCATTCCTTCCAAAGAAATCCCAGGGCTGATCTCCTTCAGAATGGACTGGTTGGATCTCCTTGCAGTCCAAGGGATTCTCAAGAGTCTTCTCCAGCACCACAGTTCAAAAGTTGGTCTTCTTGTTTACATAGTGGCTAAAGGCACCATGTTCCCATCCTGGCCCCAAGCCTTGTGAACTGTGACCTTGAGTAAGTCACTGACCCTTCCTCCTCCTTGATTCACTTCTTTGTAAAATGGATATAATAAATGCATGGCCTGATGTGGAGATTAAGTAAATTAAAACAAGGCCAAAGGTACATGATAAGCACCCCTAAAGTATCAGCTGGTTATTTTTATCTGGTTTTCCCAAACCCAGTGCTTTTCTCAAATGCACACAGAAACTGTGGTACATCGTGAAGATGCAGTAATTCACAGCCTCCTGAGCTTCGTCAGTCTCCTCCAATAATTTTTGAACAGAGGGAATAAGAAGTCAGACAAGTCAGTGACCACAGTGGAAAGTGTTGGGGAAATGATCTTCTCTGAACAATGAATCCAAGAGTGGGAGGGAAGAAATGGATGGATGGATGGACAGCTCAGTCTAAGTAAGGGCCAGGAAAACAAGGTATGCATAGCAAATCACAGTTGTCTTATTGATTAAAAATGATTGGCAAACGGTGTTCTGTTTCATTTAAAGATACTATAGGAAAGTTTCTAAATCAGTATCTTTCATAACATGTGTCATATCCTCTATGACAGAATTCAGGAGGGTGGTGGAAGACTTTCTCTCTTAGGAATTTATGGAGGTGTGATATTCTCTATATTAGAGATGGAGAAGAAAGGTTCTTCTCCCCTCACTGGGCTGTGGATCAGTGTACTCCTCCTGGTGAAGGAAGTCAGTCATTCCATTTCTCTGTGTCCATGTTCACTTCCAAAGATAGGATGGCCTGGAGACTTCATGTCTCTAGGTCATTTAGTTCAGTTCAATTCTGTCCCTCAGTCATGCCTGACTCTTTGTAACTCCATGGACTGCAGCATGCCAGGCTTCCCTGTCCATCAGCAACTCCCAGAGCTTGCTCAAACTCATCTCCATCAAGTTGGTGATGCCATCCAACCATCTGTTATCCCCTACTCCTGCCTTCAGTATTTCCCAACATCAGGTTCTTCTCCAGTGAGTCAGTTCTTCACATCAGGTGGCCAAAATATGGGAGTTTCAGCTTCAGCATCAGTCCTTCTAATGAATATTCAGGGTTGATTTCCTTTAGGATGGACTGGTTTGTTCTTCTTGCCGTCCAAGGGACTCTCAAGAGTCTTCTCCAAAACCCAGTTCAAAAACATCAATTCTTCTGTGCTCAGCTTTCTTTTTAGTACAACTCTCACATCCATACAAGACTACTAGAAAAACCAAAGATTTGACTAGATGCACCTTTTTGGTAAAGTAATGTCTCTGTCTTTTAATATGTTGTCTAAGTTTATCATAACTTATTCCCAAAGAACAAGTGTTTTTAATTTCATGGCTGCAGTCACCATCTGCAGTGATTTTCAAGTCCAAGAAAATAAAGTATCTCACTGTTTCCATTGTCTCTCCATCTATTTGCCATAGGGTGATGGCACTGGATGCCATGATCTTAGTTTTTTGAATACTGAGTTTTAAGCCAACATTTTCACTCTCTTCTTTAGCTTTCATCAAGAGTCTCTTTAGTTCCTCTTTACTTTCAGTCATAAGAGTGGTGTCGTCTGCATATCTGAGGTTATTGACATTTCTCCCAGCAATCTCAATTCCAGCTTGTGCTTCATCCAGCCCAGCATTTCACATGATATATTCTGCATATAAGTTAAATAAGCACAGTGACAATATATAGCCTTGAGATACTCCTTTCCCAATTTGGAGTCAGCCCATTCTTCCACATCCAGTTCTAACCGTTGCTTCTTGACCTGCATATAGATTTCTCAGGAGGCAGGAAAGGTGGTCCAGCATTCCCATCTCTTTAAGAAATTTCCAGTTTGTTGTGAGCCACACAGCCAAAGGCTTTAGCATAGTCAATAAAGCAGAAGTAGATGTTTCTCTAGAATTCTCTTCCTTTTTCTATAATCCAATGGATGTTGGCAATTTGATCTCTGGTTCCTCTGCCTTTTCTAAACCCAGTTTGAACATTTGCAAGTTCTCAGTTCATGTACTGTTGAAGTCTAGCTTGAAGAATTTTGAGTATTACTTTGCTAAGGCAATGGCCAGAGAAGGCAATGGCACCCCACTCCAGCACTCTTGCCTGGGAAAATCCCATGGACGGAGGAGCCTGGTGGGCTGCAGTCCATGGGATTGCTAAGAGTCGGACACGACTGAGCGAGTTCACTTTCACTTTTCTGCATTGGAGAAGGAAATGGCAACCCACTCCAGTGTTCTTGCCTGGAGAATCCCAGGGACGGTGGGCCGCCCTCCATGGGGTCACACAGAGTCGGACATGATTGAAGCGACGCAGCAGCAGCAGCAGCAGCATGTAAGAGGTCACTTTACTCCTCTCAAAAAATGACTTGATAAAGAGCAACACTGTTTTCAGTTTTGTATCTCTGGGTGTTGCATTTTTATTTGATTTGATGATATTTCCTCCTCCTTTAAATATAGCCTGGTTAATCAGTTGTACTGTTTGAAGCCAGGCTCAAAATAGGAGCAATTAAATTCATTAGACCTTTGAGGGATAAATTAAAGAAGTACACTTCTTTTTTTTCCCCAAGAAATGGCACAACAGTTGGAAACCTGATTCACAGCTATATGCCAATGTTCTCAACATTATAAGATGATACAGGCACTCAGTTTTACAAAACTATTTATACCTCGCCATTTTGAAGCAAAGAAACTTTTGCTGCAAAAGCAGGTATTTATATGGATTTGAATAATGAACAGGAAAGCACCTGTAGAAACACAGAGTTTCTGTAACAGAAATACTTCATTCTTTAGAAACAGCCAGCTGGGAACAGACCACAATAACCAAGTTGCCCCCAGTCCTACACTGTGGGCAAGAACTGACAGCCACTCTCTATCATGTATTTTCCACCTGCAACATGATAACATGGAAGAGAACACAGTGTTTATCATCTCTTTTATCCCCAGATGACTTTTCCGAGATATTAATTAACAGGAGATATTAATTAACAGAATTATAACCTGAGGGTCCATTTTTGTCACTGAAAACATATAAACTTCTGAATTTATCTGTATAATAACCTGAATCCTCACTGACCAATCACATTAACAGACGGTGCTCCTTTTATTTAATAAACACTCTTTGCTTTATTCTTTGATAACCTTTTCTTTCATGTATTTCTGTGCCCTTAAAGTCAGAAATTCCTCCATTTCTCTTCTCTCAAACCGAGACACAGCCTCTCAGTCCCTGAGAAATCCACTTTTCATTTGTAGTGTCAAGTCCCGGCCCTGATGCCCGCATGAGGATTCTGGGCTGGAAACAGAAGAGCTGCCTGCCTCACCCTGCTTGATCTTCTCCACCATGTTCTACATCTCATGCTGAAAAGCAGATTTTTATGATGGAATATGGTAAAAGAGAAACAGAAATAAGTAATATCAGATGGATAAATGAGCCCCAGCCAGCTTGGTACATCTGAGGCAATATTTCTCAAAGGGTGGTCCATGCATCACCAACACCAGAAGAATCCTCACGGAGTTTACTAAAAATTCATATCACTGGGCACTACCTGATTTATTCATTCAAAAATGTTGTGGGTAGAGCCTGGGAATTTTGTACTTTTGACATGCTCCTTGAGTGATTCTGATGCTCACTAAAATTAAGGACTTTCAGAGACACGTGTACCCCAGTGTTCATCGCAGCACTGTTTATAATAGCCAGGACATGGAAGCAACCTAGATGTCCATCAGCAGATGAATGGATAAGAAAGCTGTGGTACATATACACAATGGAGGATTACTCAGCCATTAAAAAGAATACATTTGAATCAGTTCTAATGAGGTGGATGAAACTGGAGCCTATTATACAGAGTGAATTAAGCCAGAAAGAAAAACACCAATACAGTATACTAACACATATATATGGGATTTAGAAAGATGATAACGATAACCCTGTATGCGAGACAGCAAAAGAGACACAGATATATAGAACAGTCTTTTGGACTCTGTGGGAGAGGGACAGGGTGGGATGATTTGGGAGAATGGCATTGAAACATGTATAATATCATATGTGAAATGAATCACCAGTCCAGATGCAATGCATGATACAGGATGCTTGGGGCTGGTGCACTGGGATGACCCAGAGGGATGCTATAGGGAGGGAGGTGGGAGGGGGGTTCAGGATGGGGAACACATGTATATCCTTGGTGGATTCATGTTGATGTATGGCAAAACCAATACAATATTGTAAAGTAATTAGCCTCCAATTAAAATAAATAAATTTATATTAAATAAATAAATAAAATGAGTAAGACAAAAAAAAATAAGGACTTTCAGATTTGCTGCAAGAGCTGCTTCTTCTAGACCCCAGATAATTGGGAAGCAGTATTCTGTTTCATTTAAAAACACTATATATACATATACATAGACATAGACATAGACATAGACATAGACATAGACATAGACATATACATATACAATGGACTATTACTCAGATATAGAAAAAGAATGAAAATTTGCTCTTTGCAACAATATGGGTGAACTTAGAGGGTATTATGCTTAGTGAAATAAGTCAGATAAAGACAAATACTGTGTGATATCACTTACATGTGGAATTTTAAAAATTAAACAGACTAGAGAATATAAGAAAAGAGAAAACATCTCACAAATACAGAGAAGAGACTAGTAGAGAGGGGAAGGGGGAGGAGGGGAAAGATAGGGGTAGGTGATTAAAGGGTGCAAACTACTATGCATAAAATAAGCTACAAGGATATATTTGTGCAGCACAAGAAATATAGCCAATATTTTATAATAACTATATGCAACCTTTAAAAATTATGAGTCACTGTGTTGTACACCTGAAAATTACAGAATATTGTATATCAACTATGTGTAAGTGTGAAACTGTTACTTGCTCAATCATGTCCAACTCTCTGTGACCCCATGGTCTGTAGCCTGCCAGCCTCTTCTGTCCATGGGATTCTCCAAGCAAGAATACTGGAGTGGGTTGCCATGACCTTCTCCAGGGGATCTTCCCAACCCAGGAATCAAACCCGAGTCTCCTGCATTGCAGGCAGATTCTTTCCCACCTGAGCCACCAGGGATAACTCAATGTGAAAAAGAAGTGAACTCAATAAAAAGAAGTGGAACCAGAATACACATTGAACATTCTGTAAATTTAACCACCACACCCTGCAGGCCACTCCTGGATCTGGGAGCCCTATGGCTGCACAGAGTCCAGGAAATGGACAGATGGTCATTAGCCAGAGAAACCTCACTGTGGCCTGGAGGTGCACTGAGTATCAGAGATGTCTCATCACTCTGATGGTGAGCCTACACTCACCACTGGTGATTTACAGCATGGCTTTTGTCTCACGTATGTGAGGAATATGAATAGAGGACAAAACATGTTTTTTTTTCCCCATATATCATTAAGACCATCATCACGAATGTCTTTTCAACAACTATATGAGCTACCATTTACTGACAATGTACACTAGGCTTTACACAAACACTTTTCAGAATTTACTCTTCCTAATGGCCCTGTCAGGTAAGTGCTGTTATTATATCTGCTTCCCAGTTAAGGAGCAAACACGTGAAACTTGTGCACAACTCTCAAAGCTCGTCAGCTGCAAAGGCTGGCATATCTGACTCCAAAGTCTGCTGGGGCCCTCCACACTGGAACTGATGAAGTGAAGTCCAGCTCATGTCGTGATACCTGAGGGGAGGTCAGTGCTGCCATGCATTCAGAGAAAAGCTTCTCTCTCTTTGTTATGGTTAAGTAATGGAATCAGGTAGCTCTTCCTGTTGTACATTCTTAGCCCTTCCCTCCTTTCCCAGACAACCCCAAGCCCCTTATGCTGTATTCTTCTTTTTTTTTTTAATTAATTTATTTTTTAATTACGATACTGTATTTGTTTTGCCATACATTGACACGAATCAGTCATAGGTGAACACAATCTCCCAATGCCGAAGCCCCCTCCCACCTCCCACCCCACATCCTCTACTTGAATCATCCTGTGCATCAGCCCCATGCATCCTGCATCCTACATTGAACATAGATTGGCGCTTTGTTTCTTACAGGAAAATATACATGTTTCATTGCCATTCTCCCAAACCATCCCACCCTTTCCCTCTCCCTCAGAGTCCAAAAGTCCACTCTATACCTCTGTGTCTCTTTGTTGTCTCACATATAGGGTCATCATTACTGTCTTCTAAATTCCATACATATGTGTCAGTATACTGTATTGGTGTTTTTCTTTCTGGCTTACTTCACTCTGTATAATCGGTTCCAATTTCATCCATCTCATTAGAACTGAGTCAAATTTATACTTTTAAGGGCTGAGTAGTATTCCATAGTGTATATGTACCACAGCTTTCTTATCCATTCATCTGCTGATGGACATCTAGGTTGCTTCCATGTCCTGGCTATTATAAACAGTGCTGCAATGGACATTGGGGTACGTGTGTCTCTTTCAATTCTGGTTTCCTCGGTGTGTATGCCCAGCAGGGCGATTGCTGGGTCATAAGGCAGTTCTATTTGCAATTTTTTAAGGAATCTCCACACTGTTTTCCATAATGGCTGTCCTAGTTTGCATTCCCACCAGCAGTGTAAGAGGGTTCCCTTTTCTCCACATCCTCTCCAGCATTTATTGCTTGTAGACTTTTGCATCGCAGCCATTCTGACTGGTGTGAAATGGTACCTCATTGTGGCTTTGATTTGCATTTCTCTGATAATGAGTGAGGTTGAACATCTTTTCATGTGTTTGTTAGCCATCTGTATGTCTTCTTTGGAGAAATGTCTATTTAGTTCTTTGGCCCATTTTTTTATTGGATCATTTATTTTTCTGGAGTTGAGCTGCATAAGTTGCTTATATATCTTTGAGATTAGTTGTTTGTCAGTTGTTTCATTTGCTATTGTTTTCTCCCATTCAGAAGGCTGTCTTTTCACCTTGCTTATAGTTTCCTTTGTTGTGCAGAAGCTTTTAATTTTAATTAGATCCCATTTGTTTATCTTTGCTTTTACTTCCAGTATACTGGGAGTTGGATCATAGAGGATCCTGCTGTGATTTATGTCGGAGAGTGTTTTGCCTATGTTCTCCTCTAGGAGTTTTATAGTTTCTGGTCTTACATTTAGATCTTTAATCCATTTTGAGTTTATTTTTGTGTATGGTGTTAGAAAGGGGTCTAGCTTCATTCTTTTACAAGTGGTTGACCAGTTTTCCCAGCACCACCTGTTAAAGAGACTGTCTTTACTCCATTGTATATTCTTGCCTCCTCTATCGAAGATAAGGTGTCCATAGGTGTGTGGGTTAATCTCAGGGCTTTCTATTTTGTTCCATTGATCTATATTTCTGTCTTTGTGCCAGTACCATACTGTCTTAATGACTGTGGCTTTGTAGTAGAGCCTGAAGTCAGGCAAGTTGATTCCTCCAGTTCCATTTTTCTTTCTCAAGATTGCTTTGGCTATTCGAGGTTTTTTGTATTTCCATACAAATCTTGAGATTATGTGATCTAGTTCTGTGAAAAATACTGCTGGTAGCTTGATGGGAATTGCATTGAATCTGTAGATTGCTTTAGGTAGTATACTCATTTTCACTATATTGACTCTTCCGACCCATGAGCATGGTATATTTCTCCATCTATTAGTGTCCTCTTTGATTTCTTTCATCAGTGTTTTATAGTTTTCGATATATAGGTCTTTACACATTCTGGGTCATAAATCTAACCTTGATAAATTCAAAAAAATCGAAATTATTCCAAGCATCTTCTCTGACCATAATGCACTAAGGTTAGATCTCAATTATAGGAGAAAAACTATTAAAAATTCCAACATTTGGAGGCTGAACAACACCCTACTGGATAATCAACAAATCACAGAAGAAATCAAAAAGAAATCAAAATATGCATCGAAACAAATGAAAATGAAAACACAACAACACAGAACCTTTGGGACACCATAAAAGCAGTCCTAAGAGGAAAGTTCATAGCAATACAGGCATACCTCAAGAAACAAGAAAAAGTCAAATAAATAACCTAACTCTACACCTAAATCAACTAGAAAAGGAAGAAATAGAGAACCCCAGAGTTAGTAGAAGGAAAGAAATCCTAAAAATTAGGGCAGAAATAAATGCAAAAGAAACAAAAGAGACCATAGCAAAAATCAACAAAGCAAAAAGCTGGTTCTTTGAAAGGATAAATAAAATTGACAAACCATTAGCCAGACTCATCAAGAAACAAAGAGAAAAAAATCAAATCAACAAAATTAGAAATGAAAATGGAGAGATCACGACAGACAACTCAGAAATACAAAGAATCATAAGAGACTACTATCAGCAATTATATGCCAATAAAATGGACAACTTGGAAGAAATGAACAAATTCTTAGAAAAGTACAATTTTCCAAAACTGAACCAGGAAGAAATAGAAAATCTTAACAGACCCATCACAAGCACGGAAATTGAAACTGTAATCAGAAATCTTCCAGCAAACAAAAGCCCAGGTCCAGACGGCTTCACAGCTGAATTCTATCAAAAATTCCGAGAAGAGCTAACACCTATCTTACTGAAGCTATTCCAGAAAATTGCAGAGGAAGGTAAACTTCCAAACTCATTCTATGAGGCCACCATCACCCTAATACCAAAACCTGACAAAGATGCCACAAAAAAGAAAACTACAGGCCAATATCACTGATGAACATAGATGCAAAAATCCTCAACAAAATCCTAGCAATCAGAATCCAGCAACACATTAAAAAGATCATACACCATGACCAAGTGGGCTTTATCCCAGGGATGCAAGGATTCTTCAGTATCCGCAAGTCAATCAATGTAATTCATCACATTAACAAACTGAGAAATAAAAATCATATGATTATCTCAATAGATGCAGAAAAAGCCTTTGACAAAATTCAGCATCCATTTATGATAAAAACTCTCCAGAAAGCAGGAATAGAAGGAACATACCTCAACATAATAAAAGCTATATATGACAAACCCACAGCTAACATTATCCTCAGTGGCAAAAAATTGAAACCATTTCCCTAAAGTCAGGAACAAGACAAGGGTGTCCACTTTCACCACTACTATTCAATATCATACTGGAAGTTTTGGCCACAGCAATCAGAGCAGAAAAAGAAATACAAGGAATCCAAATTGGAAAAGAAGAAGTAAAACTCTCACTGTTTGCAGATGACATGATCCTCTACATAGAAAATCCTAAAGAATCGACCAGAAAACTACTAGAGCTAATCAATGAATATAGTAAAGTTGCAGGATATAAAATCAACACTCAGAAATCCCTTGCATTCCTATACACTAATAATGAGAAAGTAGAAAAAGAAGTTAAGGAAACAATTCCATTCACCATTGCAACGAAAAGAATAAAATACTTAGGAATATGTATTCTTCTTAAATGTCCATTTAATTTAAGATGAGACAATTATCTTGTTGTAGATGAGACTTACACTGGGTTTTACATGGATATGGCAGAATTTATAGTAACCAGTGTTATTTTTAAGGCACTCCAGTTAGAGCTGCCCGAGTTACCACTGCACACTTAACTGAGAGTGGATATGGATAATGATACAGAATAAGCTTCTTTTCATCTATTAAGACTTCTCAGGGGCACAGGTCTTGAGGCACTAGCCTACTGTGTTCCCCCTTTGCCTGGCAAAGTAATAAGGCCACTCTTTCTTTCTTCTCCAAAAAAGAAAAGGGGCCCAGGAACATTTGGTCCCTTATATTTGGAATATTTGGGCCCTTATAGTTCTCATATAAGGGCCCAGGAACATTTGGTCCTCTACCAGTGTATTATACATATTGCAAATCTCACATTAAAAAAAATTAGTCAAATGCTTTAAGCAAAAAAAATTAACTCACCTGCTAAGGAAAAATATTTAAACCTTTTTTTACCCATATACCACCAAACAACGGCACCCCACTCCAGTACTCTTGCCTGGAAAATCCCATGGATGGAGGAGCCTGGTAGGCTGCAGTCCATGGGGTCACAAAGACTGAGCGACTTCACTTTCACTTTTCACTTTCATGCATTGGAGAAGGACATGGCAACCCACTCCAGTGTTCTTGCCTGGAGAATCCCAGGAACGGGGGAGCCTGGTGGGCTGCCGTCTGTGGGGTTGCACAGAGTCGGACATGACTGAAGCAACTTAGCAGCAGCAGCAGCAGCAGCAGCAGCAGCACCAAACAACTGTTGGGAGATAATTTTCCACAGGGTCTCTTGAATTTCTGCAAGTTTTGTGTATAGAGGCACAGGCTGCTTCTGTTCTGAGACACCTTTTCAAGGATGTTTATACAAAGAACAGCTTTGGAATATAGAAATTTGTTTTTTTCTATCAGTTACTACGAGATATTAAATTTCTATGCTGATACATTAATTCATTTCTCTTTTTAGTTATGTCCATTTTTGTATTGTATAATTTGAAGTACAACTGTATTATTAGCTGAATTCAAATTTAGAATTTGCTCTGTTTCTTTAGTGAAATGACCCTTTATCATTTTGACATTGTCTTTTGTATTAATCTGAGTCCAATCAGTGGCTTAACAGTAGAAGCTTAATAATGTTAATAGATAATAAAGAATTACTACACCCTAATAAGAGTGACTATAAAGTATAAGGAACCTCTAAGTGGCATCTTATTTGAGAAGAGATTTGAGAGATTATTTGAGAATTTGAGAGAATTCTCAAGAAAGGACAAACAGAGGAGTTCAGACCTTGTGGGAGGTACTGGATGGTAGAGAGGTTCACTGGTTTTCCCAGCCTGGAGCTGGTCTGTAGTTGCTGGGTAAGCAGGAAGCAACGCTATGGAGTACAGGTGAGGGCAGACGAGCAGCCGCTGGGGGTGAGAGTGTGCAGAGGGCACAGGGCCTGGATGGGAGCCCCGAGGCGAGCTCTGGGTGGCCTGCAGAGGAAGTGAGCTAGCCGGTGTTGGTAGGAGGCCTTGGAAGAACTGGTTTCCACATTGAGAAGATCACAGGGAGGTTATCACCTACATTTCTGTGGATCAGAAAAGGCAACATAATTTTACCTTTTGGTAATTATTTTCTTTTCCTGGAGAGGGAAATGGCAACGCACTCGAGTATCCTTGCCTGGAGAATCCCCTGGACGGAGGAGCCTGGCGGGCCACGGTCCACAGGCTTATAGAGAGTCGGACACGACTGATGTGTGAGCACAATCATTTTCCGTTAGCACTTTAAAGATGCTGCTACACTGCCTGCTGAGCGCAACCGTCCCTCTTCTGCCACATCTTCCAGCGTGACCTACTTTGTCAGTCTTATTGTCATTCTTTTGGAAGGAAGTGCCTATTTTCCTACTTCCTTTTCCACCTCTCCTTCCTGCCCGCTCCCTTTCTTCCCTTCCCTATCCTCCTTCTTTAAGGCATTCTCTCTGTCACCTTCAGCAGCGTTACAATGATGCGCCTCATTGTGCTTTGCTTTGTATTTACCCCTTCAGGGTGGTGGTTCAGACAGTAAAGAATCAGCCTGCACTGCAGCAGACCTGGGTTCGGTCTGTGGGTCAGGAGATCCCCAAACCTACTTCAGTACTCTTGCTGGAGAATCCCATGGGCAAAGAAGCCTGGCGGGCTACAATCCATGGGGTTGCAAAGAGTTGGACACAAGTGAGCAATTAACACTAACCCTTCAGGGGCTTGGAGAGCTGACTGAATTCGTGGCAAGGTGTGGTTTTTTTTTTTTTTGAATGACTTTTGAAAGATTCCTGGCCATTATTTTTAGCCCATTTCTTCTTTTTTTCCCTAGAAGTCCCACTGTACTCATGTTAGATTTTTAGCATATTGCATCTGTATCTTCGTCATGTCTCATATGTTTAATCTGGCTTTTTAAAAGGTATTAATTAATATAGAGTTTGTGCCTGATAATTTCAATAAGTGGGTCATCTAAAGGTATCATTCTACTTTCTATTTCTTTTCTTTTGGTCCTCCTTCTTGGTATGCTTGGAATTTTTTAAAAGGAAATGCTGGGTTTGAAAAATTGTGGAGGCTTTGAAGACTCCCATCTATCTCCAGAGTAGGATTACACTATTCTCTGTGGTAGGTACTTTGTTAGGCTTTGGGAAAACAGAAGTGAGTAAAACAGATATAATTTCTGCCTTCATGGAGTTTACATGCAGTGGGGACAATAGACAATAACATGACAAATCAATAATAAAGTAAGCAGTGATAAAGACTATAAAAGTAAAGGGATAGAGGTTAAAGACTAGTACTTTAGACAGGGTGATCAGAAGGTGACATTCTAGCTAAGGCTATATAAAACGATGGGGAGAGATGTGAAAACATCTACGGAAAGGGTGATCTAAGCACAGGGAAAAGCAAATACAAAGGCCCTAAGGCAGTGGAGTGGTTGATTTGTTAAAGGAATAGCCAGGAAGCCGGTGTAGTTGCAGTGGAGTGATCAGTGGGGAAAGTGGCAGAAGATGTTGCCTGAGAAGGAAGTAGGGGCTATACACTAGAACCTTGAAACCCAGAGGAAGGACTCTGGATTTTACTCTTTGTATGGTAGATAGTCACTAAAGGATCTTCAGGAAAGAGATGACGTGATCTTGTTTAGACTTTAAAAGGAACATTCTGCCTGATGTGTCTGGAATAGACTGCAGCAGGGCAAGAGAGTCAGCAGGGGGACCAGCTGGGGGCAGAACTGTAGGCTTCTATGGCCACCTGATGCGAAGAGCTGACTCATTGGAAAAGACCCTGATGCTGGGAAACATTGAGGGTAGGAGGAGAAAAGAGCGACAGAGGGTGCGATGGTTGGATGGCATCACCAACTCAATGGGCATGAGTTTGAGCAATCTCTGGGAGATAGTGAAGGACAGGGAATCCTGGTGTGCTGCTGTCCATGGAGTGCAAAGAATCAGATACCACTGAGTGACTCAACAACAACAACAAATACCAGAGCTGATGGTTGCTTGGTCTGGAGAAGTAGCGGTGGATGTCAAGAGAAGCAGTTGGGTTTGGAAATGTATTTTTCAAGATAGAGGCAGCAGATTCTGATGATGGTTTTGATATAAGTTCTGCAGAAGTGGGTTTCCTGCCACTTGCACAGACCATCCAAAATACTCATATTTGCACCTGGCTATAGGCTGAGCGCCAAAGAACTGATGCTTTTGAGCTGTGGTGTTGCAGAAGACTCTTGAGAGTCCCTTGGACTGCAAGGAGATCCAACCACTCCATTCTGAAGGAGATCAGCCCTGGGATTTCTTTGGAAGGAATGATGCTAAAGCTGAAACTCCAGTACTTTGGCCACCTCATGCGAAGAGTTGACTCATTGGAAAAGAGTCTGATGCTGGGAGGGATTGGGGGCAGGAGGAGAAGGGGACGACCGAGGATGAGATGGCTGGATGGCATCACTGACTCGATGGACGTGAGTCAGAGTGAACTCCGGGAGTTGGAGATGGACAGGGAAGCCTGATGTGCTGGGATTCATGGGGTCACGAAGAGTCAGACATGACTGAGTGACTGAACTGAACTGATATTGCCTTTGTCTTGAAGAGACCCCATCACCAATTTATGAGATTCATTTCCATAAAACATGACTCTGTCCCTGGGGTCTGAGAGAAAAAGAAAGTAAAAAATGGTAGCTCTTAGGTTTGGGCCAGACTGACAGGTGGAATGGTAGCCACATTTCTGAGCCACGGTACCTGGGAAAAGGAGATACTTGGAGCAGATCTAAAAATTCTATTCTATACACAATAAATAAAGTTCAGACTCCTCACACAGGCACTGAGGACCTCACCCTACCTTCAGAGCCTACACAAAGGCTCTTCTCCCCTGCCAGTTAGGCTTGTGCTTGTGAGACGTCTCAGGTTAGAATGCCCTTTCCTACTCTTTCTTTTTTTCTCTTTTGGTGGTGGGGCGGGGAGTTCTACTCATTCTGCAAGTGAAAGTTGCTCAGTAGTGTCCGACTCTTTGTGACCCTATGGACTACTGTAGCCTGCCAGGCTCCTCTGTCCACGGAATTCTCCAGGCAAGAATACTGGAGTGGGTAGCCATTTCCCTCCCCAGGGAATCTTCCCAACCTGGAGACTGAGCCCAGGTCTCCCACACTGCATGCGGATTCTTAACCTTCTGAGCCACCAGGGAAACCTGCAAGGTTTGATATAAATAGAAGTAAATAAAAGATTTTCTGTAAGAGTTGACTTTCTCTTCCATGTTCCAGGAATGGAAAATTCAAAGTCCATAGCAGGTCCTGCTGCTACTGCTGCTAAGTTGCTTCAGTCGTGTCCGACCCTGTGCGACCCCATAGCTGGCAGCCTACCAGGCTGCCCCGCCCCTGGGATTCTCCAGGCAAGAACACTGGGGCGGGTTGCCATTTCCTTCTTTAATGCATTGAAAGTGAAGTCACTCTCCGCAACCCCATGGGCTGCAGCCTTCCAGGCTCCTCCGCCCATGGGATTTTCCAGGCAAGAGTACTGGAGTGGGGTCCTGAGTAACCTTTAAATTCAATATGAACGTTTTAAACTGAATAAACATTCTCTGTTTGCCTGGCCACCCCTACTGCTTTGGTCACAATCACTCGTCTGTATTTCTTGGCCATTTGAGTTTGTGAAGCGTGACCTTCTAAAATCACTTGCTTGCATCACTTCTATAGCTGTTACACGCTGGGTACTTTATAAATATTTAACAAATTAATGAAGACATAAGTGCAGTATTTCCATACATATACACTTGTCACCAGCAGCAATTTGTCATGAAATGTTCTACACAATTTCATAGTAATCTGTTTTTATTATTTTCATTTTTTGCCCTTTTTCTCTGTTGCTACATTTTTTTTTCTCTTATGAAAAATTTAACTCTGCAAGGATAGAGGAAAAGACTATTATCCAAACTGACTTTTTATTTTATTTGACCTGATTTCAAATTGCTCTTTCAGTTTGTTTTGTGATGAAGCAAATATTTCACACTAATGCCGCCAGAATAAAAGATAAACTTTATTTTTTCCTAGGCTAAGGCTATGTGAAATGGGACAGTTGAATTTTAATTAAAAAATGAAGGATTAAATAAATGCTTAAATCATGAAATATTTGAACAGTTTTTAGTAATAAAATCCACTCCTAAATCCAATCCTTAGGTCAGCCCTTAGGGAACAAGAATAAAGTGAATCCACCCTTTATCAGAATAATGTTTTAAAGCCTATTTGCAGTTTATGAAACAAAAAGGCAGCACAGTCAGCAGGCAGGGAAGCTTCCACAGAGAAAAACTGAGGCAAAACCAGATGACTCATTGTTTGTTTGACTTAACAGCTGTAATACATATCCTTGCCAGTTTGTTTTGGTCCCACTTAATCCCCAACTTCCCATCTTCTTTCTAATGAAAAATCAGCTTTGAAAAGTTGCTCACCAAATTGCCTTCAGGGAGTCAAAAATTTCATAATGTAGCCTTGACTGATGAAATCCTCTGCTGGATCTTGCTAAATTACCCCCTGAGAAGCAGTCAGTGGAGAGAGAAGGGGAAAAAAAGCACCGGAATATTAAGTGACGTGACAGATCGTTCCTGCTCAGTATGTTATAAAATCAGAGTTAGGCTATGACAATCAAGCTTTGATTTTCTTCTCATTTCTCTGTTTAGAAATTCTCTCCAAAGAAGTGTTTTGAAGTAGCGAGATGAAAAGCATTTTGCAAACTCAAGGTATTCAACTCCTATGTGGTCTGTGCATACTGCAAAAGGATCTTTACTTCATAGAAAAGACAGGAGGATCTGGATCTCTGACCTGGGTGCTCCTTTCATAGTCTCTGGGCTCGCTGCTGCTCGGAGCCACAACCCAGGGCACAAAGGCCCCATCTGTCTCTACCCCCATAGTTCTGACGCCGCCTGTAACTCTGTCAGAAGACTCGCGGTTCTATACCCGTCTTTGGAGCTCTCATTCCAGGCACTGAAATCGAAGACAGATATGTCAAAAGAATCTTTTCATTTACTTCATGGAAAAGGGCGAGGCAGTGGTGGAGCTCAGCCTTCTGCAGAAGGGAGGGGCCTCTTCCCACCAGAAGGGCTGCCATGTTGGGCAGGGAGGAGGCAACAGGGAAGGTGCTTCTCCATGAGATTCACCTGGCTCTCCTCCCCCAAGCAGACACGCGACCACAGCGACCACGGCCCAGGGCGCCCACGCAGTGCTGTCAAGGGGAAGACACCCGCCTTCGCAGAGCAGACCTGGAGTCCAGTGATGGGGGGCGGGGTGGAGTTGACCACACTGTCTTTTGCTGCTGACACTGGGCCACTGGGATGCTCCTCAACAGCAATTTCTGCGTCTCTGAAGGGAAGCCCTGGGTACTGAGGAGGGGTCTTCTCTCCTTCACACTCAGGATGCCACAGTGCTCCTTCCTTCCCAAGGTGAAAAAAGAACTTCATATGTGTGTGTACACGTGTGCATGCTGCTGCTGCTGCTGCAAAGTCGCTTCAGTCGTGCCCAACTCTGTGCGACCCCATAGATGGCAGCCCACCAGGCTCCCCCCGTCCCTGGGGTTCTCCAGGCAAGAACACTGGAGTGGGTTGCCATTTCCTTCTCCAATGCATGAAAGTGAAAATGAAAGTGAAGTCGCTCAGTCGTGTCCGACTAGTAGCGACCCCATGGACTGCAGCCTACCAGGCTCCTCTGTCCATGGGATTTTCCAGGCAAGAGTACTGGAGTGGGGTGCCATTGCCTTCTCCGACATGTATGTATACACATATACATATATATGCACATATATTTTGAAATGTATAATGTATACTGGACATTGGATATATATATACATATAAAATATATCAAACACGATATGTATTGTACCGATATATGTGCACACATACATACATGTGTCTATGTGTGTGTACTTAGCAGTTATCAGTTTGCACTCCTGTTCATGGCCAGAGAAATAATGAATCTTCTTTTCTTTAACAGACAATAGGGGGCTCAAATAAAACAAAGCTGATGATTTACCAAGCTCTAACTCATCCGTTCTCAAGCAGAGTTCTATGAGAGAATTATTCCCTACGGCTCTAAAGCATGCATTATACGTAATGAAGGAATTCTGCTCTGTGCATATACAGTGGTGCTAGCAATGGATTATCTCACTCTCTGCACACAGAAGGGCACCAGCTATATGTCATTTTCAGTGCCACTCTTGGGAGAATTGAGAAATGGTTACATAATCTTCTGTGTCCTGTCCTCCACCAAAAGTCTTGGTCCTGCCTTTCTCTGCTTAGAGGGTAGAAAAAGTAAGCAGTAGGAGTGAAAAGATGCAAAAGAAAGAACCACTGCTGAAGCTGACTTGGCAATTTCCTCCTCTCTCTTCTGCCTCCGCCCTCCCCCGTCCAAGGGGTAGGAAGGCATTTGCTCAGAAAGGGAGGCAATAGAATGGAGGTGCCTTTGCAACAACCGCAAGCACGTTTTGGATGCATTCCAACCTGGCTGAAAGTGAAGTGTGTCAGACTCACTCACTCACTTAGGGAGAGACTTAAAACCATCCATTTATATAGTGATATAAAGTGTACTTCACTTTATAACATGTGCAAATGCTGCCTGTGTAATCAGAACAATCTAATCACAGAGATCTGAAGAACTGTTAAAGTCTGATATACTATTGGTGCTTCAAGGGAAGAATGTTCTCTTCACGTATGCCCCTGATCTCAGCAGCCCTGTCTTGTCTGACTGGTGGCTGAGGGGACTGACCTCATGTTTGTCACTAGTAAAGAACTCATTCCTTCAACATGGATTATGCAGCTACTGTGCCAAGTACTAGGGACTAAACGGACAGTATAAATACTGGTAGCTTAAAAATAATTATGGTAATAATAGAACATACACAGCTGTGGATTACCTCTCTAGAATTCCTTTTGCCTCCTCCAACAATAGCTCAGTGGTTGAAGCATTAAATCCAGCCTTGTCTGAAATCAGCACAGCCCTGGGCCTTTGACCTTCCTGTGCGAATAAATGTACTTTGAAAGTTAGTTAAAGTTAAGTCACGCAGTCGTGTCTGACTCTTTGTGACCCTGTGGACTGTAGCCCACCAGGCTCCTCTGTCCATGGGATTCTTCTCCAGGCAAGAATACTGGAGTGGGTTGCCATTTCCTTCTCCAGGGGATCTTCCCAACCCAGGGACCGAACCCAGGTCTTCCGCATTGTGAGCAGATGCTTTAACCTCTGAGCCACCAGGGAAGTACTTTATTAGTACTAAATGTACTTAGTCACTCAGTCGTGTCTCACTCTGCGACTCTGGCCCACCAGGCTCCTCTGTCCATGGGGATTTTCTAGGCAATAATACTGGAGTGGGTTGCCATGCTCTCCTCCAGAGGATCTTCCCAACCCAGGATTGAACCCAGGTCTTCTGCATTACAGGCATATTCTTTACTGTCTGAGCTACCAGGGAAGTCCAAGAATACTGGAGTGAGTAGCCTATCCCTTCTCAAGGGGATCTTCCTGATCTGGGAATTGAACCAGGGTCTCCTGCATTACAGGCAGATTCTTTACCAGCTGAGCTACCAGGGAAGCCGTAAGCCAGATTAAGTTTGGTCCTATGTCACTTGAAACTAAGAAACAACCAACTCATGCAAAGGATAGTGCTGATAATAATGAAAAGGCAAAGATAATGGGGAGAACACCACACTGGTTCAAAATTGTGAAAGGAGTACATCAGGGCTGTATATTGTCACTGTTCTTATTTAACTATACACTGAGTACATCATGAGAAATCCCAGTCTGGATGAAGCACAAGCTGGAATCAAGATTGCCAGGAGAAGTATCAATAACTTCGGATATGCAGAAGACACCACCCTTATAGCAGAAAGTGAAGAGGAACTAAAGAGCCTATTGATAAAGGTGAAATAGGAGAGTGAAAAAGCTGGCTTAAAACTCAATATTTGAAAAACTAAGATCATGGCATCTGCTCCCATCACTCCATGGCAAACACATAGGGAAACCATGGAAACAGTAACAGACTTTATTTTCTTGGGCTCCAAAATCACTACAGATGGTGACTGCAGCCATGAAACTAAAAGATGTTTGCTCCTTGGAAGGAAAGCTATGGCCAACCTTGACAGTACATTAAAAAGCAGAGACATCACTAGCTGACAGAGTTTCGTATAGTCAAAGCTATGGTTTTTCCAATAGTCATGTATGAATGTAAGAGTTGGACTATAAACCAGGCTGAGCACTGAAGAACTGATGTTTTCAAACTGTGCTGCTAGAGAAGACTCTTGACAGTCCCTTGCAAGGAGATCAAACCAGTCAATCCTAAAGGAAATCAACCCTGAATATTCATTAGAAGGACTGATGCTGAAGCTGAAGCTCCAATACTTTGGGTACCTGATGCACAGATCTGACTCACTGGAAAAGGGCCTGATGCTGGGAAAGACTGAAGGCAGGAGAAAAGGATAACAGAGGACAAGATGGTTGGATGGCATCACTGACTTGATGGACATGAGTTTGAGCAAGCTCCAGGAGTTGGTGATAGACAGGGAAGCCTGGCATGCTGCAGTCCATGGGGTCACAAAGAGTTGGACATGACTGAGTGACTGAACAACAATGCAAAGAAGCCCATGAAAACTTTTCATGAAGGGGAACATAAAATTAGACCTTAAGACTCTAAGGATCTTATAGGAACCTTGCTATGTATAACTTGGACAGAAGCAAAACAGAAATTAGTGAACCAAGATCCAGAGAAACATCACTGAGAACTTTTGGCTCATTCTGTTAATCAAATGGAAAGAACCTTATAGTCCCAATGAGGTACATGAAACAGAAACTGTACATCAGACCTTACACCCCTAATGCTCCAGAACAGCAGGACACTTTCCTAGTCAAGCTTGGAAAAGCCTCAGGATGAATAAACTATTCTTTTTAAAAGCTAGATTCAGAAGCTTTGCACAACCAATAGAGGTATTTCTGTTGTTCTTAAGTTGCTAAATCATGTCTGACTCTTTGCAGTCCCATGGACTGCAGCACACCAGGCTTCCCTGTACTTCACTATCTCCCAGAGTTTGCTCGAACTCATGTCCATTGAGTCAGTGATGCCATCCAACTATTTCCATCCTCTTTCACCCCCTTCTCCTCCTGCCTTCAATCTTTCTTAGCATCACGGTCTTTTCCGATGAGTTGGCTCTTCACATTAGATGGCCAAAGTATTGGAACTTCAGCTTCAGCATCAGTCCTTCTGATGAATATTTAGGACTGATTTCCTTTAGGATGACAGGCTTGATCTCTTTGCTGTCCAAGGGACTCTCAAGAGTCTTTTCCAACACCACAATTCAAAAACATCAATTCTTTGGCACTCAGCTCTCCTTATGATGCAACTCTCACATCCACACATGACTACTAGAAGAACCATAGCTTTGACTGTATGAACCTTTATTTCTGTTAGGTATTTGCTACTAAGAGTGTATGTTGCCCAAGCAATGATGTCAAGATAGTAAATAATAAAAACTATCTTTAAGAGTCAAATGCATTAGAGATCAGAGACAATGCATGCTTTATTATATATCCCTGAAGCATAGCCATAAGGAGAGACTGCTTAGTGTGAGGGTAAACAGACTATTATTTGGGCAGCATTATGGTAAATCAAGCTGTATTTGGACATATGCTGTTTCTGACCATCAGAATGAAATTCAGAAGTGCTGTCCCTCTTCCTTAACGGCACACTCATGTATCAGGTACCTCAGGAAAATGCTTGCTGCTCAGCAGTTTATTTACTATCGTTTTCATTTACTGTTTTTTTTTTTTTTTTAAACACTCAATTCAAAAGCTTTACCAGCCAGAAGACTATTGACCAATTTTTTTCACCTGATAGATTTTCCCAAGTAATGAAAAAATTCAATAACTGGAAGAGAACTTTTCTCTTAAATTCTGAAATTCTAAAAGCTCTCCAAATTACATCGCATTATTTGCCATAAAATAAAGAGTAGTACATGTGTGAAGTGGTTGGGGGAGGGCTCTCTCCACTGAGAAGTTAATACTTTTTTTTTTAAAGATGATACTACTATACATTTTCTGTCTTATTCACAGCTAATATTACCCCCTTGGGCTTCCTCGTGGCTCAGATGGAAAAGAATCTATTTGCAATGCAGGAGACCTAGGTTTGACCCCTGGGTTGAGAAGAACCCCTGGAGGAGGGCATGGCAACCCACTCCAGTGTTCTTGTCTGGACAATCCCCATGGACAGAGGAGCCTGGCGGGCTATAGTTCACGAGGTCACAAAGAATTGTACACGACTGAGGGACTAAGCACAGCACGGCATTACCCCTTAAGAGTGAGTGCTTTACCTTTTAAAAACCACATTGCTGATACAAACAGCTCATGCACCTCAATATCAAAGAAACATAACCCAATTACAAATGGGCAGAAGACCTAAATAGGTATTTTTGCAAAGAAGACACACAGATGGCCAACAAGATGCTCAACATCATTAATTATTGCGTGCATGCGTAGTCATTAAGTCATGTCCGACTCTTATGCAACCTCATGGGCTCTACTCTGCCAGGCTTCTCTGTCCATGGGAATTCCCAGGCAAGGTCCAATGGACAGAGCAGCCTGGCAGACGATAGTCCACGGTGTCGCAAAAGAGTTGCATGTGACTTGTGACTAAAAACAGCAGCAAACGTATAACTGTAGACTTGAGACATCATAGATCAACTATATACATCAGTGAAAAATAATAAAAATAATATTGCTGACTGTTTTCCACATTATACTCTGGACAGTACATGTAGCGTGACAGACTGCATTTTCCAAAGCTGACCACAGAAATATCCCTGATATTGCCAGTCTCACTTTAAGAACTAGAGTTCATTTCTCCATTTCTCCACCCCCTTGGACCTCGGCAGGCCCTGTGAATACTTCAACAGCATACAAAGTGACACCATGTCAATTCCAAGTGTTACCTTTAAAGTGCTAACTTCCTGCTTCTTGGAATCCAGCTACCAAGCAAAGCTGCTCTGAGATTAGCATGCTGTGAAAAGCCCCAGGCTACCAGAAGAGGCCCAAGAGGATGCGACATCATGTAAAGAGAGGACAAAGAACCAGACATGCAAGTGATGAAACCATCCTGGGCAACTACCTCAGTCCATCCTTCAGATAATAACCCCAGTGCCAGCCACTTCCTTACTACAGCTACATAAGAGACTTCAAGATGGAATCCCCTGCCCTGGCCCAGTCAACCCGTAGAAACATGTAAGATAAAGGTACATTATTGTTTTAAGTGACTAAGATTTCAGGGTGGTGTGTCAAATGCAGCAATAGATACTTGGAACAGACAGGTAATTTGATGATTTGGGTACCACTTAAAGCATAGTAAATGTGGGAGATGTTTAAAAAATAATCATATTCTTATAATAATAACTACTATATCAGCTAGAATTTTTCATAGCAATAAACAGAAGCTAATTCTGACTGAATTAAGCAGACAAGTGTTTTGAAAGTACACTGGGTAACTCATGTCTCATACCCCTGAAGACCTAGCTCCAGGCTAAGCAGAAATTAAGAAGACAAAAGCTGTGGCCCAAGACCCTTCCGAGGAGGAAAGCATTGACATCACTGCCGCAAAAATGACTGGCCACACTTGGCCTCTGGGCTTCAGTGCCACTGCCTCTCACATCAGAGTCCAAGCATCGCTGGGCTCTGATGGGCCTCTGCCTGTGCTGCAAGGGGGCTGAGCAAATGAGTTTCCAGGGTTTTCAGACACAATACTGACAGGTCATCTTTGTCCCCATCAAAGTCATAAAGGTGAGAGTGACTGCTCCAAAAAACAAAAGTTTAAATTGAGTGACAAGAGCTCACTACTGCTACCAGAAATCCAAACGTGTATATACACTTATATGAGTGTGGATGTGTGTATATGTGCATTATGCAATTCCTTTCATTTTTGACATTTATTTTATTTTAAATTTTTATTGGAGTATAGTTGATTTACCATATTGTGTCAGTTTCAGGTGTACAGCAAAGTTAAATAGTTATACATGTACATATATCCACTTTTTAAGGTTATTTTCCCATACAGGCCACTAGAGAGTATTGAGTAGCGTTCCTTCTGCTACACAGTAGGTTCTTATTAGTTATATATTTTATGTCTAGCAGCATGTATATGTCAATGCCAATCTCCATATTTATCCCTCCTCCTCTTTTCCCCTGATACATTACATAATTTCTGCTTAATTGCATTATTTGCCTTCCTGATAAACCTAGCATTCTATAAAATTAATACTAAAATTAGCATTCATATTAAAACTAACACAACTTATAGGAAAAATATTATTAGGAGCCTCCCTCTTAAAATCTATACAAATTTGTAACTGGGGTTATCAACAAAATAATAACAATCCTAATAAAAAGTACAGCAAAAAAGTTAAAGTCCTCATAAAGAAATACTACAATAAATCTAAAAATTTTACCTAAAAATACTTTAAAAGTGAATGTACCTTGATGGAAGGGGTATAAGGGAATGTCAGGCTGCTGAGTTATGGCAGCAAGGGCAACATGTCCAAAGACTGGAAAACCATGCTATGAACACTTTCTGGACAGAGCAGTGGATTGAACTGAGCCACCCAAATAAGGGGTGACTAGACATGGTGGACAGTGCTGTATTCTGCACACTTGCCATGTTGAGCTGTATAGAGATACCCTGTGATGAGTGTGCTGGGGAAGTCCATCAGGACTTCCATGTTAGGCCACCATTGCTCCACTCTGTACCAGCCATATCTGCGCTCATTCGCGTTTGCAGAAGCCTGGCTGCAGAAAAACAGAATGTTCTCTGTGTATGTGTGAGACAGAGAGAGAGAGAAGGTGACAGTGAGGGAATTCACACAACCTTTGCAAGCCAGGTGTTACTGTTATTTCATAAATGAGAAAATGGAAGCTCAGAAGAACACATCTGACCTAGTTCAAACAGATATGTGTTAATCTGAGACACAAAGCTTGTACTTTCAGGTTTTGAGATCTATTCTCTTTCTACCCTGTCTTCTCGTTTACTAGGAAACCAGCTTCCACGTTTAGAAATTCAGACCTACGTCTCCAAGTTGGTAGGCAGTCATGAGCCTAGTGAGATTGGACTTGCATATTCAGCATTGTCTTTGAAAGTAAACAATTGATCCACTTGATTTTTTTCCAAGGTAGACACTGGTTCCTTGAACCCTCCATCAACTCTGCCTCAACCTGTTCAAATGACTTTCTATTTTCCTGCTTTCACCTGAGTTAACATTCAGATGATCATTTCAGAAGTACAATGAAATTTCCAAGAAGAGCTTCTAATCTCTTTGAACAATATATTTTTCTTGCAGAAAAAAATCTCTCACTTCTCACAGAGATCAAGGGAGAAAAAATGCTTCTGGCTCATGCACAGATTTCTGCTAATATCTCTACCTCTGCTTCTAAATTTTGCATGAACCAACTAGCTGAAAAAACATAAATGCCTGAGTGGGGACCTGTCAAGGAATGGATATACTCAGTCCTCTGAGGCTGAAGGACCTACCAAATAGTCTAGTCTAAAGCTGATAATACTTTAAGGATGAGGTTCACCAAACAGAGGCTGAGATATGGACCAAGAAATGAGATGTTATATGAACACAAGCTGCCAACCAGATTCAAAATCCTTTGGAAATGATAATCTCCTGGTCAGGTCTAGATTTTAAGAGAATTGTTAACCCACACTTCCTGACAACAGCTCGACAGCTGAGTTATGTTTGTAAGAGAGGATGTAGGATATTATGACTGGATAAACCCCCATTACTTAGCAAATAAGAGTCATGAATCATTTAGTGCATTACATCTGCATTGCAGTAAACAGCCTCTCAGGGGTTCCCAGAACTGATATACCCTCTTAACACGTAACTTGCCGCTCCTAGAGCAGTGGTTCTCATCTTAAGTGTCCACAGTGCTGGGGTCCAGCCCCAGTGGACCCAGGCAATTCGAAGCGGGGACGGAGTCGGCGTCCTGAAAAGAACTGTTTAATTATAGATATGAAGAGAGATTAGAAAAGGGTAGTGTAGTAGGAAAATATTAGTGGAGAAAAGATGCCGAATAACTTAGTTTATGTGGAAAGCCAATAAAACTCCGAGACGGGCACCCGCTTGAATAGCAGAGGGTGCCCTGCTTTGGGCTCCCTCTCGTGTGGGTTTTAGAAGCCAGGGCAAAATTAGCAGGCTTGGCAAGCCTCCACGCTCCAGATGCGAATTCAGCCAGAAGATGAGAGAAAGAACGATATGAGGAGACCAGTCTTTCCAGGAACTGATCTATTTTCCAGGTTTGCTTATATACTTTTTGTTATACATAGAGATAGAATATAAAGTCATGTGGGGTCAGCAGACCTGACCTTTATCAAAATCAAGTGCTTCATATAAATGTATACAAAAGGTCTTAAGGGATTTACATCATCTTCTGGCCAAGAGGACTGCTAACATTTTATGACCCTTTCTTTCTGATAACGTCAGTCAACCAGAAAACCTATTTTACAGGGGTGATTTTTCTTAAACCAGGCACCACCCTCCAAAGGTACCAGATAAAGTTGCATTCCTATAGGGTGAGGGTGTAGTGGGTTACAATTAAGAAAGGAATTTACGTAGCCTAAGGTTTAACATGATTAATCTTAAAGGTTAATACTTATTTCTCCTATATGCTAGTCATATTTGTATAAGGGCAGGGGATGTGGAGACTTAGCAGTAAACATTGGCCCAATAAATGAAAACACCTTCACCAATATAATTCCTAGTCAACCCACTATACTAATAATTTCTAACTTACCAAAAGAATCTGTTTTTAGAAAGTTTAAAACATCTCGTGCCTCTCACGGTTGGGAGGCTGTGAACAATCACATGTGGCCAGATGAACCTGTTCAGGCAGGCTGGAGAAACTTCAGAGGAGTTTGTAATTTGAAACACTCTTGTCACACCCAGGAATTTTATTAACTGGAGCTGTAAGTTAACTCCTTCTCCGAGAGAGGTGGTGGGGGACAGCCTCCCATAAAGTCAGAGGTAGAGGTGAGAGCATAAAGCAGTAAAGTAGGCAGACTCTGGTTTTGGGGGTAGATGCTCAGGAACAGGGGGACTCCTGAGGCTCAATCCCGCCTTTGCATATGATGAGCCTCCTTCCTCATGACCTTTGCCATGGCGGAGTTCCTCATGCTGGCTCCCAGCACCACAGAATCACTGAGGGGGCTTGTTCAAAGATTTCAGCCTCATCTCCATATATTTCAGATTCTGTAGGTCTGGGGCAAACCTAGAGACTGCATTTCTAAAACTCCAGGTGATGTTGTGAAGACTACTATTGTAAAGAAAGCCTGGGAACTAGACAAAGATCCAGTCCTATTTTGTTCCAAGTGGCAAATCTGAGGTTAACATTCCTAAGCTTCTTTGAAATTAGAGGATTTTCAAAGAAATCGTATTTTTCAAAAGTCATCCATATTTCTTTGCATGTGAGCTGTCTCTCTGTCCTAAAGAAGCTTTTTAAATTTTGATTATTTTAAAAGATAAAGAATACATCTATTTCCAGTGACTCAGACAAGCACTTTTTCTGCTTAAGTGAGAGCCCACAGGCCTAATCTGTTTTCAGTGTATGTTTCACAGAGCAAATGTATTTTACCGGTGCACATTGTATATTCACATATCATTAACAAAAGCATCTCATAAGAATTCTAAAATACAGTATTCTTGCCTTACCTATCCCTTTTTCCTCAAGTATTTTAAAGCAAGTATCACACATCTTATCATTTCACTTCTAAAACTTCAGCATACCTCTTTTAAAATTATGGACATTTTCTCACATAACTGCAATGCTAATCTCATAATAAAATTAACGATAACTCCCTGCTATTTAATGGCAATTCATATTCAAGTTTCCCTGACTACCTCAAATTTTCTCCCCACAGCTTGTTATAATCAGAATCTATTAAGTTAATATGTGCCTTAAGTATCTTCGAATATAGAGCCAATCTTTCTTCTTTAGTATCGTTTTTTTTTGCTTTTCCTTCTTTCTCTTCCTTTTTAATCTCAATGATGCTTTGAAAAATACATAGCCAACCGTTGCAGAACATTCCATTATCTGCCTTTGACTGGTTCCTGATGCAATCATTTAATTTTGTTCCACTACCTGTGCAGAAGTTAGATTTATAGGATTATTTCAATTTGGATTAAACTTCTTGGCAAGAATGCGTGATCGGTGGTACTGTGTGTTGCCTAGCTCACAGTGTCAGGAGACATGTGTACGGCTGGGCTACTCTTACAGATGCCAAGTTTCACCAAGCTGGGCCTGAGGGGTTCTGGTGGGCTCATCTTGATCACTCCTTTGTAAAATTTCCCATCACTCTTGTGTCTAACAGTTTCATCCACTGATGATCACCCAGGCAGGGCTTCTGCATCCTGGGATAGACACCAAAGGCTGAAATCGGCATTTCTTTCCTTCCTGCAGTTGCCCCCTGTCCTCTCCCTTCCCTCTGTGGGGTGTGCTATACAGGCGCTGATGTCACTCAGCTCAGGGCAGTGGGCATGCTCTGGGGCTGGAGGGCTCCTATGTTGGCAGGGAGTTTTCCAATTCATTCTGAATTTCCCACAGTCACTACTTTAAATGTTTCAATGTGGTGGGCACTGTCACAGAAGGAAGAATGTTTAAATACCTGTTATCTCAGAGTATTTACTAGAACAATGGCAAGTGGGAGAGATCTCCATGGCTGTCTGTTTCCTTCATATGCTTGGGATGCCAAGAAAACACTTCTGTGCAGAGAATCTTACAGCCACATTCTCATATGCTCAGACAGAGCATCTCATGGTTCTCAGCATATACTTGGAGACTCCATTAGTTTCAGTTGAGATGCTCAATTGTGTCTGACTCTTTGCCACCCCATAGACTGAAGCACGCCAGGCTTCCCTGTCCATCACCAACTCCTGGAGCTTGCTCAAACTCATGTCTGTTCAGTCGGCACTGCCATCCAACCATCTCATCCTCTGTAATCTCCTTCTCTTCCTGCCTTCAATCTTTCCCAGCATCAGGGTCTTTTCCAGTGAGTCAGTTCTCTGCATCAGGTGGCCAAAGTATTGGAGCTTCAGCTTCAGCATCAGTCCTTCTAATGAATATTCAGCTCTGAGTTCCTTAAGGATGGGCTGGTTGGATTTCCTTGCAATCCAAGAGACTCTCAAGACTCTTCTCCAACACCCCAGTTCAAAAGCATCAATTCTTCTGCGCTCAGCATTATTTATGGTTCAACTCTCACATCCATACGTGGCTTCTGGAAAAACCATAGCTTTGACTAGATGGACATTTGTTCGCAAAATAATGTCTCTGCTTTTTAATATGCTATCTAGGTTGGTCATAGTTTTTCTTCCAAGGAGCAAGCGACTTTTAATTTCATGGCTGCAGTCACCGTCTGCAGTGATTTTGGCGTCCCCCAAAATAAAGTCTGCCACTGTTTCCATTGTTTCCCCATCTATTTACCATGAAGTGATGGGACCGGAGGCCATCATCTTTGTTTTCTGAATCTTGAGTTTTAACTCAGCTTTTTATTCTCCTCTTTCATTTCCATCAAGAGTCTCTTCAGTTCCTCTTCACTTTCTGCCATAATGGTAGTGTCAGCCACATATCTGAGGTTACTGATATTTTCCCCGTCAATCTTGATTCCAGGTTGTACTTCATTCAGCCTGACATTTTGCATGATGTACTCTCCATATAAGTTAAATAAGCAGGGTGACAATATACAGCCTTGACATACTCCTTTGCCAATTTGAAACTAGTCTGTTGTTCCATGTCCAGTTCTAACTGTTGCTTCTTGACCTGCATAGAGACTTCTCAGGAGGCAGGGAAGGTGGCCCAGTATTCCCATCTCTTCAAGAATTTTCCACAGTTTGCTGTGATCCACACAGTCAAAGGCTTTGGTGTAGTCAATAAAGCAGATGCTTTTCTGTAATTCTCTTGCTTTTTCTGTGATCCAGCATATGTTGGCACTTTGATCTCTGGTTCCTCTGCCTTTTCTAAAACCAGCTTGAACATCTGGAAGTTCTTGGTTCATGTACTGTTGAAGCCTGGCTTGGAGAATTTTGAGCATTACTTTTCTAGTGTGTGAGATGAGTACAACTGTGCAGTAGTTTGGACATTCTTTGGAACTCTTTCTTTGGGATTGGAATGAAAATCAACCTTTTCCATACTTACCTCCTTAAGGGATAGAGGCCTCTCCTTTCCATTTCATTCATTTCCTTAACAACTAAAAGGGCTAATATTTCTGTTACCATTTTTTATTTCACAAAATTCCAGGCTACTTGAAGTTAATTTGTCAATTTTTATGTCATTCTCATCATTAAAAAAAAAAAGTTTTCCTATAGATTGCTTTGACTGTAACTGACCTGCAAAGATAACTTTCAGCTCATCAAAGGGTTAAAGAGGCATCCCATTTGCTTTAGTGTTTTTATTTGGGGTCACCCCACCTGTTTCTGGAGGACAGAACTAGGTATAAAGAAAGATGGTCAGACCTAGATCAAACACTGTTAGAGGGAGCACATCTTGGCCATAACCCTGGGCCCCCTACCCTTCCTTGCTCACCTCACCCCTCACCACCAAATGCCTGTTAGTTGCAGGTACTACTGCTTTGATTCTCCACTCTCACCACCAAGGCAGAGAACTCAACTTTTTGTTTTTCTTTCTGCCTGCACTGCTCACACTGAAGCAAGTAGCTTCCAACAAGCAAATCATGCACAAAAATAACCTCCTCCAAATGAGTGGGCTGGTTGCCTGGAAGGGAGTGATACGTAGGAGGCTTGTCATAAGAAGGAAAATACTATCATACAGGGCAAAAGTCAATCTACAAACAAAGAGAATGAAGGCAAGCTTCTATCTGTTAGATGGACTGAAGGAGAATGCCTCTGGGGCCCAGGACATTCTCTCCTCGATTCTTTTTCTGCTGAGTGTCTCCTTGCTCCACTTGCAAAGACTGGTAACTTTCTGACTCACCCAGGCATAACCTCAGGTGAGAATGATGGTGGGAAAGATAGTGGTCAAGTGGAAGAGAAGGCCTTCCTCTCGGAATAAGAGTACCCTTCTTCCTAACCTCTCTCTGGGGCTCTTCTTGAAGGTCTGATCTCCAACTTGAACTGGACAGTGACTCTCCAGGCCTTGGCAGGATCAGGCTGGGCCCGAGGAATGCTAACAGCCTACCACTTCTTCATGCCTGGATAGAAGGCTACCCCTTCTTCTTCCCTGAGTCCTTTAAGATTCCTGGTTGCTCTCTCTCCTCAGTGTAGCAGCCATCCCATTATCTAAGACCCCAGGGCCTGCCTTCCCTTTGAGGGAGGCTAGAGAGCCCCAGAGAAGGGGACTAGGAGTCAGGGGTCAGGCTGGGGGCAATGAGAGCAGTTGCCTTGACCTCAGGCCATTCTTCAGGGTGCTGGGGAATGGGTCACACTCTGGAGGAGCAGCGAGAACAGCTCTCATGCAAGGCCCTAGATGCTCTGATGATCTTCTCTTTGACTCACTCTGGACTCTCTTTCCTGCTTTTGATTATTTTTACCCTTGGTTGCTCCATGACAAGATACAAATCTCCTCCAAAAGCACTGATGAATCCAGGCTGTTGCCGCCTCCCCATACATCCCCCAAACCAAGCATCACCCTTGAGGGGGAGGGGAGGAACCACGACGACCTAACCCGTGACTTCCTTGGGGTAGGACTAGGCCTGGGGACCATCTGACCAGCATGGAATCTAAATGACACTTGGGGAGCTCGTGGGCCTGAATCTGGAGTTTCATAGAGGACGGCACGCAGAGCCTGCAGCTTGGAGCCAAGCGCATGCTGAGCTGTGAGGGCAGCTAATAACCTTGCAAGGGCCTACCTCACTAGAGGAAATGGATTTGTTGCTATGGCAAACTAAAGTGTCTTTTTGACTACAAATTTTTATGTGTGTGTCAAGAAATGCCAAGTTGTTTCCAGTCAGTCAGGTTTTCCTTTGTCAACCTTCAGACCTCCAGGAGATAACAGACCTCAGCATTCTTTGCAGCTTGCTTGACAGAGATTATCATATACAATCTGCTTTTAAGAAGCTGTAGCGGCTGCATGATGCTCTGTAGGCAGAGGACCAGATAGCAGGATCTAAACCAGAAGAGCTGGGGCTTCCCTGGGGGCTCAGAGATAAAGAATCTGTCTGCCAGTGAAGGAGACACGGGTTCAATCCCTGATCCGGGAATATCCAACATGCCGCAAAGCAACAAAGCCCATGCGCCACAACTACTGGGCTTGTGCTCTGGAGCCTGGGAGCCGCAACTACTGAGCCCACCTGCCCTAGAGCCTGTGCTCCACAACAAGAGAAGCCACTGTGATGAGACGTTCATACACCACAACGAGAGAGCAGACCCTGCTCACCGCAACTGGAGAAAAGCCTGTGCAGCAATGAAGATCCAGCACAGCCAAAATAGATAAATACATTGTTTTAAAAAGACAGAGACGCAAAGCTCTGGGCAAGGGGCAGAGATGTGCTCCCATGTCTGATATGGGTGGACTACACCTGGACTACTGGACTACTGGACTACGTTAAAGTCTTTGTGTGGATCACAACAAACTGGAAAATTCTTCAAGAGACAGGAATACCAGACCACCTTACCTTCCTGAGAAATCTGAATGCAGGTCAAGAAGCAACATTTACAACTAGACATGGAACAACAGACTGGTTCAAAACTGGGAAACGAGCACATCAAGGATGTATACTGTCACCCTGATTACTTAACTTATATGCAGAGTACACCATGAGAAATGCTGGGCTGGATGAAGCACAAGCTAGAATCAAGATTACAGGCAGAAATATCAGTAACCTCAGATATGCAGATGACACCACCTTTATTGCAGAAAGGGAAGAGCAACTAAAGAGCCACTTGATGAAAGTGAAAGAGAGGAGTGAAAACATTGGCTTAAAACTCAACATTCAGAAAACGAAGATCATGGCATCTGGTCCCACCACTTCATGGTAAACAGATGGGGAAACAATGGAAACAGTGAGACTTTATTTTTGGGGGCTCCAAAATCACTGAAGATGGTGACTGCAGCCATGAAATTAAAAGATGCTTGCTCCTTAGAAGAAAAGTTATGAACAAACTAGACAGCATATTAAAAGCAGAGACATTCCTTTGCTGACAAAGATCCATCCAGTCAAGGCTATGGTTTTTCCAGTAGTCATGTATGGATGTGAGAGTTGGACTATAAAGAAAGCTGAGCACAGAAGAACTGATGCTTTTGAACTATGGTGTTGGAGAAGACTTTGAGAGTCCCTTGGACTGCAAAGAGATCAAACCAGTCAATCCTAAAGGAAATCAGTCCTGAATATTCTTTGGAAGAACTGATGCTGATTTTCCAATACTCTGCCCACCTAATGCGAAGCACTGACTCATTGGAAAAGACCCTGGTGCTGGGAAAAGATTGAATGTGGGAGGAGAAGGGGACAACAGAGGATGAGATGGTTGGATGGCATCACCAACTCAATTGACATATGAGTTTGAGTAAGCTCTGGGAATTGGTGATGGACTGGGAGGCCTGGCATGCTGCAGTCCATGGGGTTGCAAAGAGTCAGACACAACTGAGAGACTGGACTGAACTAACTAAACTACTGAACTTCAGGGATGTTTAGTTTTAATTTTTTTTTTTTTTTTTACTTTATTTTACAATACTGTGTTGGTTTTGCCATACATCAACATGAATCCGCCACGACTGTACACGTGTTCCCAATCCTGAACCCCTCTCCCACCTCCCTCCCTGTACCATCTCTCTGGGTCATCCCAGTGCACCAGCCCCAAGCATCCTGTACCCTGCATTGAACCTAGACTGGCGATTCATTTCATATATGATATTATACATGTTTCAATGCCATTCTCCCAAATCATCCCACCCTCTCCCTCTCCCACAGAGTCCAAAAGTCTGTTCTATACATCTGTGTCTCTTTTGCTGTCTCATCTACAGGGTTATCGTTACCATCTTTCTAAATTCCATATATATGTGTTAAAATACTGTACTGGGGAGAAGGCAATGGCATCCCACTCCAGTACTCTTGCCTGGAGAATCCCAGGGATGGGGGAGCCTGGTGGGCTGCTGTCTATGGGGTTGCACAGAGAGGGACACGACTCAAGTGACTTAGCAGCAGCATACTGTATTGGTGTTTTTCTTTCTGGCTTACTTCACTCTGTATAATTGGCCCAGTTTCATCCACCTCATTAGAATTGATTCAAATGTATTCTTTTTAATGGCTGAGTAATATTCCATTGTGTATACGTACCACAGCTTTCTTATCCATTCATCTGCTGATGGACATCTAGGTTGCTTCCATGTCCTGGCTATTATAAATGGTGCTGTGATGAACATTGGGGTACAAATGTCTCTTTCAATTCTGGTTTCCTTGGTGTGTATGCCCAGCAGTGGGATTGCTGGGTCAAAAGGCAGTTCTATCTCCAGTGTTTTAAGGAATCTCCACACTGTTCTCCATAGTGGCTGTACTAGTTTGCATTCCCTACCAGCAGTGTAAGAGGGTTCCCTTTTTCTCCATATCCTCTCCAGCATTTATTGCTTGTAGACTTTTGGATAGCAGCCATTCTGACTGGCATGAAATGGTACCTCATTGTGGCTTTGATTTGTATTTCTCTGATAGTGAGTGATGTTGAGCATCTTTTCATGTGTTTGTTAGCCATCTGGATGTCTTCTTTGGAGAAATGTCTATTTAGTTCTTTGGCCCATTTTTTGATTGGGTCGTTTATTTTTCTGGAATTGAGCTGCAGGAGTTGCTTGTATATTTTTGAGATTCGTTGTTTGTCAGTTGCTTCATTTGCTATTTTTCTCCCATTCTGAAGGCTGTCTTTTCACCTTGTATATAGTTTCCTTTGTTGTGCAGAAGCTTTTAATTTTAATTAGATCCCATTTGTTTATCTTTGCTTTTATTTCCAGTATTCTGGGAGGTGGATCATAGAGAATCCTGCTGTGATTTATGTCAGAGAGTGTTTTGTCTATGTTCTCCTCTAGGAGTTTTATACTTTCTGGTTTTACGTTTAGATCTTTAATCCATTTTGAGTTTATTTTTGTGTATGGTATTAGAAAGTGTTCTAGTTTCATTCTTTTACAAGTGGTTGACCAGTTTTCCCAGCATCACTTGTTAAAAAGATTGTCTTTAATCCATTGTATATTCTTGCCTCCTTTGTTGAAGATAAGGTGTCCATAGGTGTGTGGATTTATCTCTGGGCTTTCTATTTTGTTCCATTGATTTATATTTCTGTCTTTGTGCCAATACCATACTATCTTGATGACTGTAGCTTTGTAGTAGAGTCTGAAGTCAGGCAGGTTGATTCCTCCAGTCCCATTCTTCTTTCTCATGATTGCTTTGGCTTTTCAAGGTTTTTTGTATTTCCATACAAATTGTGAAATTATTTGTTCTAGCTCTGTGAAAAATACCACTGGTAGCTTGATAGGGATTGCATTGAATCTACAGATAGCTTTGGGTAGTGTACTCATTTTTAATATATTGATTCTTCCCATCCATGAACATGGTATATTTCTCCATCTATTACTGTCCTCTTTGATTTCTTTCACCAGTGTTTTATAGTTTTCTACATATAGGTCTTTAGTTTCTTTAGGTAGATATATTCCTAAGTATTTTATTCTTTCCGTTGCAATGGTGAATGGAATTGTTTCCTTAATTTCTCTTTCTATTTTCTCATTATTAGTGTATAGGAATGCAAGGGATTTCTGTGTGTTGATTTTATATCCTGCAACTTTACTATATTCATTGATTAGCTCTAGTAGTTTTCTGGTCGAGTCTTTAGGGTTTTCTATGTAGAGGATCATGTCATCAGCAAACAGTGAGAGTTTTACTTCTTCTTTTCCAATTTGGATTCCTTTTGTTTCTTTTTCTGCTCTGATTGCTGTGGCCAAAACTTCCAGAACTATGTTGAATAGTAGGGGTGAAAGTGGGCACCCTTGTCTTGTTCCTGACTTTAGGGGAAATGCTTTCAATGTTTCACCATTGAGGATAATGTTTGCTGTGGGTTTGTCATATATAGCTTTTATTATGTTGAGGTATGTTCCTTCTATTCCTGCTTTCTGGAGACTTTTTATCATAAATGGAGGTTGAATTTTGTCAAAGGCTTTCTCTGCATCTATTGAGATAATCATATGGCTTTTATTTTTCAGTTTGTTAATGTAGTGATTTACACTGATTGATTTGGGGATATTGAAGAACCTTTGCATCCCTGGGATAAACCCCACTTTGTCATGATGTATGATCTTTTTAATGTGTTGTTGGATTCTGATTGCTAGAATTTTGTTAAGTATTTTTGCATCTATGTTCATCAGTGATATTGGCTTGTAGTTTTCTTTTTTGTGGCATCTTTGTCAGGTTATGGTATTAGGGTATGGTATTAGGGTGATGGTGGCCTCATAGAATGAGTTTGGAAGTTTACCTTCCTCTGCAGTTTCGGAAGAGTTTGAGTAGGATAGGTGTTAGCTCTTCTCAAAATTTTTAGTAGAATTCAGCTGTGAAGCCGTCTGAACCTGGGCTTTTGTTTGCTGGAAGATTTCTGATTACAGTTTCAATTTCCATGCTTGTGATGGGTCTGTTAAGATTTTCTATTTCTTCCTGGTTCAGTTTTGGAAAGTTGTACTTTTCTAAGAATTTGTCCATTTCTTCCACGTTGTCCATTTTATTGGCATATAATTGCTGATAGTAGTCTCTTATGATCCTTTGTATTTCTGTGTCTGTTATGATCTCTCCATTTTCATTTCTAATGTTATTGATTTGATTTTTCTCCCTTTGTTTCTTGATGAGTCTGGCTAATGGTTTGTCAATTTTATTTATCCTTTCAAAGACCCAGGTTTTGGCTTTGTTGATTTTTGCTATGGTCTCTTTTGTTTCTTTTGCATTTATTTCTGCCCTAATTTTTAAGATTTCTTTCCTTCTACTAACACTGGGGTTCTCCATTTCTTCCCTTTCTAGTTGCTTTAGGTGTAGAGTTAGGTTATTTATTTGACTTGTTTCTTGAGGTATGCCTGCATTGCTATGAACTTTCCCCTTAGCACTGCTTTTACAGCGTCCAACAGGTTTTGGGTCGTTGTGTTTTCATTTTCATTCATTTCTATGCATATTTTGATTTCTAATTTCTCCTGTGATTTCTTGGTTATTCAGGAGCGTGTTGTTCAGCCTCCATATGTTGGAATTTTTAAGTTTTTCTCCTGTAATTGAGATCTAATCTTACTGCATTATGGTCAAGACAGATGTTTGGAATGATTTCAATTTTTCTGAATTTACAAAGGCTAGATTTATGGCCCAGGATGTGATCTATCCTGGAGAAGGTTCCGTGAACACTTGAGAAAAAGGTGAAATTCATTGATTTGGGGTGAAATGTCCTATAGATATCAATTAGGTATAAATGGTCTATTATATCATTTAAAGTTTGTGTTTCTTTGTTAATTTTCTGTTTAGTTGATCTGTCCATAGGTGTGAGTGGGGTATTAAAGTCTCCCACTATTATTGTGTTATTGTTAATTTCCCCTTTCATACTTGTTAGCATTTGTCTTACATATTGTGGTGCTTCTATGTTGGGTGCATATATATTTATAACTGTTATATCTTCTTCTTGGATTGACTCTTTGATCATTATGCAGTATCCTTCTTTGTCTCTTTTCACAGCCTTTGTTTTAAAGTCTATTTTATCTGATATGAATATTGCTACTCCTGCTTTCTTTTGGTCTCTATTTGCGTGGAATAACTTTTTCCAGCCCTTCACTTTCAGTCTGTATGTGTCCCTTGTTTTGAGGTAGGTCTCTTATAGACAACATATATGGGGGTCTTGTTTTTGTATCCATTCAGCCAGTCTTTGTCTTTTGGCTGGGGCATTCAACCCATTTATGTTTAAGGTAATTATTGATAAGTATGATCCCATTGCCATTTACTTTATTGTTTGAGGTTCTGGTTTATACACCCTTTTTTGTGTTTCCTGTTTAGAAAAGATCCTTTAGCATTTGTTGGAGAGCTGGTTTGGTGGTGCTGAATTCTCTCAGCTTTTGCTTATCTGTAAAGCTTTTGATTTCTCCTTCATATTTGAATGAGATCCTTTCTGGGTAAAGTAATCTGGGCTGTAGATTATTTTCTTTCATCACTTTAAGTATGTCTTGCCATTCCCTCCTGGCCTAAAGAGTTTCTATTGAAAGATCATCAGTTATCCTTATGGGAATCCCCTTGTGTGTTATTTGTTGTTTTTCCCTTGCTGCTTTTAATATCTGTTCTTTGTGTTTGATCTTTGTTAATTTGATTAATATGTGTCTTGGGGTGTTTCACCTCGGGTTTATCCTGCTTGGGATTTTCTGGGTTTCTTGGACTTGGGTGCTTATTTCCTTCAAATTTCAGAGAAGTTTTCAACTATTATCTCCTCAAGTATTTTCTCATGGTCTTTCTTTTGTCTTCTTCTTCTGCTGCTGCTGCTGCTAAGTTGCTTCAGTCATGTCCAACTCTGTGCGACCCCATAGATGGCAGCCCATCATGCTCCCCCTGTCCCTGGGATACTCCAGGCAAGAACACTGGAGTGGGTTGCCATTTCCTTCTCCAATGCATGAAAGTGAAAAGTGAAAGTGAAGTTGCTCAGTTGTGTCCGACTCTTTGAGACACCATGGACTGCAGCCTACCACGGGATTTTCCTGTCCATGGGATTTTCCAGGCAGAGTACGGAGGGGGCTGTTCCTGGGACTCTAACTCCAGGTTGGAGATTTCATATTGTCCTGGAGGTCTTCTGGAGCCTCATTTCTTCATTTTTTTCATCTCTGATTGTTCTTTATTACTCACCTTTTCCCTCTTCTCTACTATTTGTTGCCTCCAGAGTGTTTTTGATCTCATTTATTCCATTATTCATTATACATTGACTCTTTTATTTTCCTTCTATGTCCTTGTTAAACCTTTCTTGCATCTTCTCAATCCTGGTCTCCAGGCTATTTATCTGTGACTCCATTTTTATTTCAAGATTTTGGATCATTTTCACTATCATTATTTGGAATTCTTTATCAGGTAGATTCCCTATTTCTTCCTCTTTTGTTTGGTTTGGTGGGCATTTATCCTGTTCCTTTACCTTCTAGGTATTCCTCTGTCTCTTCATCTTGTTTATATTGCTATGTTTGGGGTGGCCTTTCTGTATTCTGGCAGTTTGTGGAGTTCTCTTTATTGTGGAGTTCTCTTTATTGTGGCGTTTCCTCACTGTGAGTGGGGTTGCATCAGTGGCTTGTCAAGGTTTCTTGGTTAGGGAAGCTTGTGTAGGTGTTCGGGTGGGTGGAGCTGGATTTCTTCTCTCTGGAGTGCAATGAAGTGTCTAGTAATGAGTTCTGAGATGTCAATGGGTTTGGAGTAACTTTGAGCACCCTGTATATTGAAGCTCAGGGCTGTGTTCCTGTGTTGCTGGAGAATTTGCATGATATGTCTTGCTCTGGAACTTGTTGGCCCTTGGGTGGTGATTGGTTTCAGTGTAGGTATGGAGGCATTTGATGAGCTCCTATCGACTACTGTTACCTGGAGTCAGGAGTTCTCTGATGTTCTCAGGATTTGGAGTTAAGCTTCCTGCTTATGGTTTTCAGTCTTATTTTTACAGTAGTCTCAATACTTCTCCATCTATATAGCACCATTAATAAAACATCTAGGTTAAAGATGAAAAGTCTCCACAGTGGACACCCAGAGAGGTTCACAGAGTTAAATGGAGGAGAGAAGAGGGAGGAGGGAGTTAGAGGTGACCCAAGTGAGATGAGATGGAATCAAAAAGGAGAGAAAAGCTAGCCAGTAATCAGATCCTTATGTGCACTCCACAGTCTGACCGCTCAGAGATATTCACAGAGTTATACAGAGAAGAGAAGAGGGAGGAAGGAGACAGAGGTGGCCAGGAGGGTAAAAGGAGGGAATCAAAAGAGAGAGACAGATCCAGCCAATAATCAGTTCCCTAAGTGTTTTCCACCGTCTGGAACACACAGAGATTCACAGAGTTGGGTAGAGAAGAGAAGGGGGAGGCAGGAGACAGAGGCGACCTGGTGGAGAAAAAGAAGAGTCCAAAGGAGGAGAGAGCAGTCAAGCCAGTAATCTCACTCTCCAGTAAAAATGGGTACTGAAGATTGGGTTTTGAAGGTACAAACAAATACCAAAAGGCAAAGATTAAAAATCTAGGGTAGAGGTTGGATTTTCAAAAATACAATATTAAAGAAAATAATAAGAAGAAAAAAAAGTCAAAAGAATTATTAAAAAAAAATATATATATATATGAAGTTTGCTTTAAAAATAGGGTCTTTTTTTTGAAAAGTAATGGCTATAAAAATGAAAGTTAAAGGAGTAACAGAGAACTTAAAAAAAGTTAAAAAAAGAAGAAAACAAAAGAATGATCATTAAAATGGCAAAGATATATCTAGGACTTTCTCTGGTGTTGTTGTGGGCAGTGTGGAGTCAGTTCATTTTCAGATAGTTCCTTGGTCCAGCTTATATTTCTCAAGATCTATAGGCCCCTTCCTATGTAGTTGGTACTAATGACAGGGTTTTAATCTATTGCACCTGTCAGTTCCACAGCAGTTTCCTCTGTTTTAGCTTCTTCTGTTTGCTGGTCTCTTCAGTGTCTGATTTCCGCCCTGACACAAGGGGGCGGTGGTGGACACTTTTTTCAGGCTCACTTGTTCAGTCGCGCTGTGGGGAGGGAGGGACGCTGCAAACAAATAACACTGGCGTGTGCTCGCAGTGTCTCAGCCACACTGGGCCTGCCTGCTTGCAACGCACACAGCTCAGGCTCTAGGTTGCTCCGCTGGGAACCGTCTGAGGCCGGCCCTGGGCTGCATGCACCTCCCAGGTCTAAGCCACTCCAGGCTCAGGCACTCAGGTAGTCCTTAGAAGAGCAGACTCAGTTGGGCCTGCGTTTTGTGCAGTTCCCAGGTCTGAGTAACTCAGGTGTTTGGCGAGCGTGGTCGCTGTGACTTATCGCCTCTTCCGTCCATGCTGCTCAGTTTTCTGGGTGTACAACTGGTGCAGCTTCTCAGGGGGATGACTGTCCAGGACCCCAAGAAGTCTTAGTTAGCAAACAAGCCTGCTTGCAGTTTGGTAGGTAATGTCTCTCTGGGGCTGCGATTGCCCCCTTCTGGCCCTTCCGGCTCTGGCTGCCTGTCACCAGAGGGAGGTGGTCTGCAGCCTGCAGCCGGCTAATTCTGTTCTGTCCTTTGTTCTGTGCCCGGTCCTGGCAGTGTCTTATGTTAGAGCTTTTCGCGTGGTAGCTATCCCACAGTCTGGTTTGCTAGCCCAAGTTAGTTTGCTCTGATTACCCTTGGGGCATTTGGGGCCGATCCACCTCCCTGCCCAGTCCCACTTGCTAATGGTGGATGCAGGTGTCTGCGCTGCTTCTCCGCTGGGGGAGTTACCGTTGGGCTCATAATCTGTGGGTTTTAATTATTTATTTATTTTTCCTCCCGATTATGTTGCCCTCTGTGCTTCCAAGGCTCACCACAGACTTGGCAGTGAGAGTGTTTCCTGGTGTTTGGAAATTCTCTCTTTTAAGACTCCCTTCCCAGGATGGAGCTCCCTCCCTACCTCTTTTGTCTCTCCTCTTCTTTTTTTTTTTTGTCTTTTACATTTTTTCCTACCTCTTTTCAAAGACAATGAGCTGCTTTTCTGGGTGCCTGATGTCCTCTGCCGGCATTCAGAAGTTGTTTTGTGGAATTTACTCAGCGTTTAAATGTTCTTTTGATGAAGCTTGTTGGGAAGAAAATGGTCTCCCCGTCCTATTCCTCCACCATCTTAGGACCGCCCCCTAGTTTTAATTTTCGCAAACAAAAAATACCCTAAGGTTGTCCTACACTGTTAAAATATCTAATTAATAAGAAGTAAAACTTCCATTCAACTCCCACCACAGCTGGGGAGATGGAAGGCAGGGAAGGACAGTGTATGTCTAGGCTGAAAACTAGTTCAAAGTATATTGCATGGAAATTTCTGGAGAGCAGCATTTTTTCCCTTCTCTTTTTCTCAGTTTTATTTATTTATTTATATTTGGCTGTGCTGGGTCTCCATCACTTTGCTCAGGCCTTCTCTCCTTGCAGCGAGTGTGGGCTGCTTTTCATTGCCACTCATGGGCTTCTCAATGTGGTGGCTTCTCGGTTGTGAAGCACAGGCTCTGGGTGCACAGGTTCAGCAGCTGCAGCATGCAGGTTCAGCAGCTGCAGCATGCAGGCTCAGCAGCTGCAGCGTGTGCAGGTTCAGCAGCCACAGCGTGCAGGTCCAGCAGCTGCAGCGTGCAGGCTCAGCAGCTGCAGCGTGCAGGCTTAGCTGCTTTGCAGCATGTGGAGTCTTCCCAGACCAGGGGTGGACTGACCCTGTGTCCCCTGCACTGACAGGTGGACTCCTATCCACTGCTCTACCAGGGAAATCTGAGATCAGCATTTCTAAGCAGTGCAGAAAAGATGGATCATTCAATATTCTATAGGCCAACAGTAAGAATAAAAAGGAAAATGAATGTCTGCTTTACTCTAAAATGATAAGTCAAATATTAAAGTATTTTAAAAAGAAACCATGAAAACACTAGAAGAAAACATAGAATATTTTAAAATTCAGTATTGGAATAAAGAAGGTTTTTCACATACAGAAGGCTGAGAGGCACACGAATAGATACTCAACACCACTAGTTATTAGAGAGAAGCAAATCAAAACTACAATGAGGGACCACCTCATTGAAGAGGGTGTGGAGAAAAAGGAACCCTGCTATGCTTTTGGTGGGAATATAAGCTGGTGCAGCCACTGAGGAAAATGGTATGCAGGCTCCTCCGAAAACCAAAAACAGAATTACCATATGATCTAGCAATCCCACCACTGGGTGTATATCCAGACAAAACTACGATTCACAAAGAAATAAGCATCTCTAGGTTCACAGCAGCACTATTCACAACAGCCAAGACATGAGAAAAACCTAAATGTTCATCAACAGTTGAATGGATAAACATGATGTGATATGTACATACAGTGGGACACTGCTCAGCTATAAAAAGAAGCAATACCGTTTGCAGCAATGTGGATGCAATTAGGGATTGTCACTCTAAGTCAGAAAGAGAGAGACAAATACCATATGATATCACTTATAAGTAGAATCTAAAATATAACACAAGTGAACTTATTTACTTAACAGAAATAAATTCACCAACAGAACAGACTGATGGTGGCCAAGGAGGAGGGCCTGGGAGAGAAATGGGGTGGGCAGCTGGGGTTAGAAGATGTGAGCTTTTATATAGAGAGTGGATAAACAATGAGGTCCTACTGTACAGCACAGGGAACTATAGTCAACATCCTGTGACAAGCCACAATGGAAAAGAGTATCAAAAAAAATGCATATGTGGATAACTGCATCACTTAGCTGTATAGCAGTAATTAATATAACACTGTAAATCAACTATACCTCAATACAAATATAAATTAGAAAACGGTCTTTCTAAGGAAGACACAATACCTAGAAACATAAACTATTTATAAATTTGTCTACATAAAAATAAAAATTTCCTCGTGGTCAAGAAGATTTCAAAGACAGACAGACTACAAAGGATAACTAATATTAACAAAAAGATGACTATAATTCAATATATAAATAAGCTGAAAAATCAAAAAGAAATAGCAGTTACCAAAACCCAATAGAAAAATGGGCAAAGGACATAAGAGACTTCACAGAAAAGACACACACAAAGGAACACACAAATGACTGTCAGACATCCTGAAAAGTTTGTCAGCTGTTACCTGTAAGACAAGTGGACATTACAATTAAAACTTATACACCATGTTTCTTTCTAGATCGGCAAAGTTCCTAAAGCTGACACCACACTCTTCTGCAGAAGCTGTGGGCAAACAGGCAGCTTCATGCACTGAGGGTGGGGCTGGGGGTGGGGCTGCAAACAGTGTCCTTTCTTGAGAGGCCATTTCAGCAATATGTGATCCAGATATTAAAGGCACAGACCTTTCTCCCCAGAAATCTCACTTCTTGGAGTCTAGTCAACAGGCATGTTCACATGTTCACACGTGTTCAAAGACGCAGATAAAAGTTTTAACTGTAGTAATTTTTTGAAGTGAAAGTCTGGAACAACCTAAAAGACCATTAATAGAACCTTAAATAAATAACAGAACAACTAAATAATGGTCATCTATATATTAGAATATCTATATATTGCAACAGCTCTTAACATTTAGTTGGATATATGCTGATATGAAACTTTCTGTAAGATTAAAGGAGAAAAAGCAAGACGGAGAACAGTTTGCATTGATTGTGCCCTTCCTGTTAAAAAAGACATTGTGTGTATGTGTGTGGTGTGTACATTTTATACTTCTATATCAGCAAAATGTTGTGGAAAATATACAAGAAATTATTAATAATCATTATCTCTAGGTATTGGGGTGAGATGCTCTTCTCAATTCTTCAAATAATTAAGAAAAATTTAAGTGTTACTATTCAAGGTTGGTTGGTTAACATTCAAGGTTGGAAGACATGGAAGCCTGGCATGCTGCAGTCCATGGGGTCGTGAAGAGTAGGACGTGACTTAGGGACCGAACATCAGCAACAAATTCAAGGCATAAAGATATTCTCAAAGACCTAGTGATAGTATAACATGATCCAGGTATTTAGAGGCCAATCGGACAATGCCTACAAAAATTTTAAATACTTGTCCCCTGTTTCCCAAGAATTCCAAGTTCTTGGAATCCATGCCACAGAAATACTTAAACAAAAGTCACAAAATAATAGGAACCCAGTGATAATATGGGGGCCAACTAAGAAATTAATCATTCTGAGTCATGGAAAGCCCATGATAGAAGGTCTGGTGGTCCATTTAGATGTAGGATTAAAACTAGGCAACTGTGGGTATTATGATACCTAGCATATTGTAAATACTATAAATCTTGATCATGTAAAAATAATGACGTGATAAACACAATCCGGAAGACAGAGGGAAGAGATGTGGGAGAATAATTTAAACTTCCAAGTTTCTCACAGCAAAGCAAATTCACTCAGTCTGTCAAATTGGAAGCATATGGTTTAAAAGATAAATCTGCCCATCTCTTCCCCTCCTCTGCTTTTCTCTTTCTATAATCAACTTTCCTAACTTTACAGGGATGATTTAGGAACTAGTATCACTCAGTGTAAAGACATCGCTACGCAAAGCTCACCAGTCTTTCAGGGACTCGGGGTCACAGCACACGACTGTGTGTGCTGAGCACTACTCAGGACTAAGGGGTCCCCTCACAGGGGCTGGAACACAGATGGCCCTGCAGCTGGGCTGTGCGCACCTGCATGACTGGATCTGGCCACCCAAGCTTACTACAGTGTTCGTCCACCATTCATAGTTAAGGTTAACACTTTCCCATTAAACGCAGTATATAAAAAACTCCCACTAAGCACAGTATTTTTCTTTCACCTGGTGCTTAGAAGGCAGGTTTGAGAGTCATACTATCTAGGTTTGCCCACAGACTAACTTTGTGATTTGGGGCAAACGACTTAGCCTCTCTGTGTCCCAGCTTCTTCATCCATAAAACAGAATAATTAGAGCCCAACTGGCAGTTGTAAAAATTGAATAACCCACATAAATGACCTAATATATGACACTAAGATGATGAGCTGGCAGCTGAACATGTTCAACCTGACTGTAAGGAGAGAAGCAAAACGAAGGACTCTGGTCCTGCTTTGTGATCCCAGAAGGGGTGGCTCACCTGGTTTTAGGTCAGTAGAAAATTCTGCCCACCTCCAGGATTTGCCTTTGTTCCAATGCGCCATAGTTTAGAGTTGCAGTAAGACTATTTGGGTATGAAATTTTAAATGTCCATCAAATGTGACCCAATGAATAAATCTTGTGTATGCTCTGCTTTTCTTTAAAACAAAACAAAACAAAACAAAACAAAAACCCTTAAGTTTAAAAGACTGTGCACAGAAGCTAATCCAGTGCAGCATTCAGTGTGCTTAATAATTAAATTCTAATTTTCAACATTTGTGTTAATCCTTTGAAGAGTTTCAGTGCTGGTGGCCCACTGGTCAATCTGCAAACTCGATAACCAAGCTATGTGTTTGGTGAATTGAGATTTCCCCTCTGTGGGCTCTGCTGTTGCTTCCTCACTGTATTAGGCTCATTTGTCACCAAGAAAAAGAGACAGGAATGTAAATAGCAGATTGTAGATACTGCCTTAACCAATATTGTAAAGCACTTTCTGTGTATATTATTTACTGTTTACACCAAGGAACATAAATTTATTCTGTTTTGAGGAGAACAGACATTCATTAAGGAAGATACTGTGACAGGATATCACCAAACCCAGTATCTTCCTGCCTAAAATTCACATGGGCCTCACAAAAATAAACAGTTTGCCAGTTTTAAAATCCCTAATTGGTGCTGGACCCTCACAGAAACCCACACTTGTGTTTAGGTAGAAGGAATGCAGCTGGCCACTTCAGATTCACTACAGCATGAAGCTTCCCACGAGCATCTTACTCTGGCCTGTCATCCACCTGCCCACTCCCTTCCCAGCCGTGGGCCAGAGACCCAGCAGGTACACATTCATGAGAGGTGGACAATATATTTTCAGGAAGCAACAACAATAGTTACCACACCTAATCCTCTAATGCTGAGTTCCACTTCTTTCTTCTATTATTTCCTACAGATTCACGTTTTGTATCTACACTTGTGTACCATTCTCATCAGTTCACTCAAGATTCCAGGTGATAGCATCTCAGCCCCCACCTCCTTTTCCAGGACTTAACATTTAAAAATAGATTTTACTTGTTTTTTTTTAAGCTATAATATTCACAGAATTTAAAATTCAACAGTTACAAAAGTACAAACAGTGAAAAAGTTCCCTTCTTCCTCCGACTCCCAAGCTGCCTGAATCCCTTCCTCAGAGGAATCCTACGTTATCATTTTCATGCTCATTCTTCCAGAGCTTCTATATATTTAGTTTCTCCTTTGCTTTTTCAATGGACATAAATACACTGTACACCAAACTTTACTTCCGGTGCTTGCACTTGACAACATGTAGGCACTTTATAAAGCAATGATCCATCTAAGAATGACGTCCCTCTTCTGACAGCTTCAGGAAATGCTCGTGTGGACTTGGCGGGAAAATGTCTATCTCAACCATGGAGATCAAGTGTAGTCAACTCACCTATGTGTGGGGAGGCAGACCTCACAGTCAGATCACCCTAACATCCATTTCAAGACTGAAGGTAACCAGTAACTTCTGAATGTAAAGCCTATCACTCCTACTGAGTACTCTTAATGGTGTCAGTCAATGAATCAATAACCAAAAATGCTGAACTTGTACAGTGAAGGAATATGGCAGAACTGGTCAGATCGACTGAAAATCCATTAAAAGGTGTTTGTGGTAAAACAAGTCTGTTAGTACCTTTCTCTTGAGGCAGTTGTATGCCCACATACACACGTGCACTACCCTTGGGGTGAGGGTGCAGAGTCCAGCAGGTGTGACCCAGAGTGATCCGAGTGTGAGTGCAAAGCAGAGTGCAGGGGCGGCCACAGGGGCACCAGGCACAAGGGCTGAGGATGGGTGAGAGGGAGGCCAGAAGCTACAGGCAACAGCTGAGATGCCCCAGTCAGAAGCTAGAGAGGAGCAACAGGCAGGGTAAGAGAGGTGCTCGGGAGATGGGCTGGAGACTGAAGAAAGGGCCCCGAGGAGTCCATTCCAATGGCTGTGTATCTGGGGGAGAGCCTGGCCAGCCCACCTAAGGGTGATGGGCCAAGCGATCGGTGGCAGAGTCCGTGTCTGCGCCAGCCACATATTTTAACAGAAACAGCTGCACACTGGCTGTGCTGTTCACAGCCCTCCCATAATTCCCATTTGAAGTTAATCCATTTAACAGTTATCCAAGAAAACCAATCTCCTTGTTCCAAACTGTCTACACAATAGGATCAAGAATACAATGAGAACCTTTGTCTCCTTTTAAAGATGATTAAAATAACTAGAAAAGGGAACCCTCTTACACTGTTGGTGGGAATGCAAACTAGTACAGCCACTACGGAGAACAGTGTGGAGATTCCTTAAAAAACTGGAAACTGAATTGCATTATGACCCAGCAATCCCACTACTGGGCATACACATGGAGGAAACCAGAATTGAGAGACACGTGTACCCCAATGTTCATCACAGCACTGTTTATAATAGCCAGGACATGGAAGCAACCTAGATGTCCATCAGCAGATGAATGGATAAGAAAGCTGTGGTACATATACACAATGGAGTATTACTCAGCCATTAAGAAGAATACATTTGAATCAGTTCTAATGAGGTGGATGAAACTGGAACCTATTATACAGAGTGAAGTAAGCCAGAAAGACACCAATACAGTATATTAATACATATATATGGAATTTAGAAAGATGGTAACAATAACCCTATATGTGAGACAGCAAAAGATGTATAGAACAGTCTTTTGGACTCTGTGGGAGAGGGGGAGGGTGGGATGATTTGGGAGAATGGCATTGAAACATGTATAATATCATATATGAAACGAAGCACCAGTCCAGGTTCGATGCATGATACAGGATGCTCGGGGCTGGTGCACTGGGATGACCCAGAGGGATGGTATGGGGAGGGAAGTGGGAGGGGTGTTCAGGATGGGGAACACATGTACATCCTTGGCGGATTCATGTTGATGTATGGCAAAACCAATAAAATATTGTAATTAGCCTCCAATTAAAATAAATATATATATTTTAAAAAAACTAGAACAGAAACAACAAAAAGACTTTTATATAAAGCCCTTGGGTGCTTCTCAGGTGGCGCTAGTAGTAACAGCCTGCCTGCCAATGCAGGAGATGTGAGAGACACGGGTTTGATCCCTGGGTCAGGAAGATCCTGTGGAGAAGGAAATGGCAAGCCACTCCAGTTGTCCTGCCTGGAGAATCCCGTAGACAGAGGAGCCTGGAGGGCTGCAGTCCACAGGCTCATATGGAATCAGACACGACTGACGCAACATAGCACGTAAGGCCCTTAGAGGTTACAGATCATGGCCGACCGTGGCCAGGAATGAATTACTTGAACAGTGATTTACATTTTCTTTGATGACTTAAGAAGCCCTTCGGGCCACTTTCCTTCCTGGATGGCCAGAAGCAGACTGAGACATCAGCAGCCCACCTTCCAGCCGGTCGCCAGGCCTGGAAAGAGCAGAGGGCCTGGAGCTCCCAGGCAGAGCATCTCCCATGAATACTTCCCTCCAGAGCATTTCTATCCATGGTTCCACTTTAGCGTGGCTCAGGAATGGCAGACATCTGAGGGCTTCTGCAGCAGGACAATCCCATGGACCCAGAACCCAGACCAGAGAGGACTCAAATGACTCCAAGTAGGTTTTTTTTTTTTTTTAACTTATTTTAATTGGAGGCTACTTTACAATATTGTATTGATTTTGCCATATATCAACATGAATCTGCCACGGGTGTATACTTGGTCCCCATCCTGAATCCCCCTCCCACCTCCCTCCCCGTACCATCCCTCTGGGTCATGCCAGTGCACCAGCCCCAAGCATCCAGTATCATGCATCAAAACTGGACTGGCGATTAGTTTCTTATATGATATTATACATGTTTCAATGCCATTCTCCCAAAGCATCCCACCCTCTCCCTCTCCCACAGAGTCCAAAAGACTGTTTTATACAACTGTGTCTCTTTTGCTGCCTCACATACAGGGTTATCATTACCATCTTTCTAAATTCCATATATATGTGTTAATATACTGTATTGGTGTCTTTCTGGCTTACTTCACTCTGTATAATAGGTTCCAGTTTCATCCACCTCGTTAGAACTGATTCAAATATATTCTTCTTAATGGCTGAGTAATACTCCATTGTGTATATGTACCACAGCTTTCTTATCCATTCATCTGCTGATGGACATCTAGGTTGCTTCCATATCCTGGCTTTATAAACAGTGCTGCAATGAACATTGGGGTACAAATGTCTCTTTCAATTCTGGTTTCCTGCATGTGTATGCCCAGTAGTGGGATTGCTGGGTCATAAGGCAGTTCAATTTCCAGTTTTTAAGGAATCTCCACACTGTTTTCCATAGTGGCTGTACTAGTTTGCATTCCCACCAACAGTGTAAGAGGGTTCCCTTTTCTCCACACCCTCTCCAGTATTTACTGCTTGTAGACTTTTGGATCGCAGACATTCTGACTGCCGTGAAATGGTACCTCATTGTGGTTTTGATTTGCATTTCTCTGATAATGAGTGATGTTGAGCATCTTTTCATGTGTTTGTTAGCCATCTGGATGTCTTCTTTGGAGAAATGTCTATTTAGTTCTTTGGCCCATTTTTTGATTGGGTCGTTTATTTTTCTGGAATTGAGCTGCAGGAGTTGCTAGTATATTTCTGAGATTAATCCTTTGTCAGTTGCTTTATTTGCTATTATTTTCTCCCATTCTGAAGGCTGTCTTTTCACCTTGCTTATAGTTTCCTTTGTTGTGCAGAAGCTTTTAATTTTAATTAGGTCCCATTTGTTTATTTTTGCTTTTATTTCCAATATTCTGGGAGGTGGGTCATAAAGGATCCAGCTGTGATTTATGTCAGACAGTGTTTTGCCTATGTTCTCCTCTAGGAGTTTTATAGCTTCTGGTCTTACATTTAGACCTTTAATCCATTTTGAATTTATTTTTGTGTCTAGAAAGTGTTCTAGTTTCATTCTTTTACAAGTAGTTGACCAGTTTTCCCAGCACCACTTGTTAAAGAGATTGTCTTTAATCCATGTATATTCTTGCCTCCTCTGTCAAAGATAAGGTGTCCATAGGTTGCATGGATTTATCTCTGGGCTTTCTATTTTGTTCCATTAATTTATATTTCTGTCTTTGTGCCAGTACCATACTGTCTTGATGACTGTGGCTTTGTAGTAGAGCCTGAAGTCAGGCAAGTTGATTCCTCCAGTTCCATTCTTCTTTCTCAAGATTGCTTTGGCTACACGAGATCTTTTGTATTTCCATATAAATTGTGAAATTATTTGTTCTAGTTCTGTGAAAAATACTGCTGGTATCTTGATAGGGATTGCATTGAATCTATAGATTTCTTTGGGTAGTATACTCATTTTCACTATATTGATTCTTCCAATCCATGAACATGGAATATTTCTCCATCTATTATATAGTGTTCTCTTTGATTTCTTTCACCAGTGTTTTATAGTTTTCTATATACAGGTCTTCAGAGAACGCAATGGCACCCCACTCCAGTACTCTTGCCTGGAAAATCCCATGGACAGAGGAGCCTGGAAGGCTGCAGTCCATGGGGTCACTCAGAGTCGGACATGACTGAGCGAGTTCAATTTCACTTTTCACTTTTCTGCATTGGAGAAGGAAATGGAAACCCACTCCAGTGTTCTTGCCTGGAGAATCCTAGGGACTGGGGAGCCTGGTGGGCTGTCATCTATGGGGTCACACAGAGTTGGACACGACTGAAGTGACTTAGCAGCATATATAGGTCTTCAGATATGCCAGAAAATTTGGAAAACTCAGCAGTGGCCACAGGACTGGAAAAGGTCACTTTTCATTCCAATTCCAAAGAAAGGCAATGCCAAAGAATGCTCAAACTACCGCACAGTTGCACTCATCTCACATGCTGTAAAGTAATGCTCAAAATTCTCCAAGCCAGGCTTCAGCAATACGTGAACCATGAACTTCCTGATGTTCAAGTTGGTTTTAGAAAAGGCAGAGGAACCAGAGATCAAATTTCCAACATCTGCTGGATCATGGAAAAAGCAAGAGAGTTCCATAAAAATATGTATTTCTGCTTTATTGACTATGCCAAAGCCTTTGTGTGGATCACAAAAAACTGTGGAAAATTCTGGGAGAGATGGGAATACCAGACCACCTGACCTGCCTCTTGAGAAATCTGTATGCAGGTCAGGAAGCAACAGTTAGAACTGGACATGGAACAACAGACTGGTTCCAAATAGGAAAAGGAGTACGTCAAGGCTGTATGTTGTCACCCTGCTTATTTAACTTCTATGCAGAGTACATCATGAGAAACGCTGGACTGAAAGAAACAGAGCTTGAATTAAGACTGCCGGGAGTAATATCAATAACCTCAGATATGCAGATGACACCACTCTTATGGCAGAAAGTGAAGAGGAATAAAAAGTCTCTTGATGAAAGTAAAAGAGGAGAGTGGAAAAGTTGGCCTAAAGCTCAACATTCAGAAAACTAAGATCATGGCATCTAGTCCCATCACTTCATGGGAAATAAATGGGGAAACAATGGAAACAGTGTCAGACTTTATTTTGGGGGGCTCCAAAATCACTGAAGATGGTGATTGCAGCCATGAAATTAAAAAGACACTTACTCCTTGGAAGGAAAGTTATGACCAACCTAGATAGTATATTCAGAAGCAGAGACATTACTTTGCCAACTAAGGTCCATCTAGTCAAGGCTATGGTTTTTCCTGTGGTCATGTATGGATGTGAGAGTTGGACTGTGAAGAAGGCTGAGCACCGAAGAACTGATGCTTTTGAGCTGTGGTGTTGGAGAAGACTCTTGAGAGTCCCTTGGACTGCAAGGAGATCCAACCAGTCCATTCTGAAGGAGATCAGCCATGGGATTTCTTTGGAAGGAATGATGCTAAAGCTGACACTCCAGTACTTTGGCCACCTCATGCGAAAAGTTGACTCACTGGAAAAGACTCTGATGCTAGGAGGGATTGGGGGCAGGAGAAGAAGGGGACAACAGAGAATGAAAAGGCTGGATGGCATCACTGGCTCAATGGACGTGAGTCTGAGTGAACTATGGGAGTTGGTGATGGACAGGGAGGCCTGGCGTGCTGAGATTCATGGGGTCGCAAACAGTCGGACACGACTAAGTGACTGAACTGAACTGACATATAGGTCTTTAGTTTCTCTAAGTAGATATTTTCCTAAGTATTTTATTCTTTTCATTGCAATGGTGAATGGAATTGTTTCCTTAATTTCTCTATTTTCTCATTATTAGTGTATAGGAATGCAAAGGATTTCTATGTGTTGATTTTATATCCTACAACTTTACTATATTCATTGATTAGCTCTAGTAATTTTCTGGTGGAGTCTTTAGGGTTTTCTATGTAGAGGACCATGTCATCTGCAAACAGTGAGAGTTTTACTTTGCAGGTAGTTTCTGAAGCAGTTCCTGATTCATGGCCTTTTATTAAAAAAAAAAAAGCAGCAGTTCAGAATCAGATGCTGAGGACACAGTTACAAGGAAGCCTCAGGGATTCTGTTAGGCCTGACAGTTTGTATCTAACCTGTAGGACCACACAGTGGTAACGGCAGCAGTGAGGTCCTTGAAGATCCTAAAGCTCTTCTAAATTTCCCGAGAGAGTAAATTCATTTTACTTGCTTCAATGTTCATGCATTTCATTGTATTCTAGTTCTTTGAAGGTTGGTAACCTGAGTGTAAGCATGATAAACAGCTCAGCAAGGCATGGGGATTAATCATGACACACCAGAACTCATCAGGCCAACTAAATAAGACTTTACCAGATCTAAAAGTACACCAGTAAATCACCACTGCCAGATATAGAGGTCTTCCTTCCCACTGTAGAACATGAAGCTCACAGCTAATCCACACTTATAAAAATAAGTATCTCTGTGTTTCTGGTTTGTTAATTCAGCAATGTCCCTCTCTGCAACACACAGTTGTGGCTTGAGGCCAAACAAGAGTAAACCACCATCTGGTGAAGTCTTGCTCTGGTGGACCAAGGTTAAATCTTATTATAGAACAGCTGAGGTTTCACTGACTACGTCGAAAGTCCTTATATTTAGAAACCTTACTCGGTTTGCCTTGGTCCCTGTCCCTCTCATCAGTCACTGCTGGCTAGACACCGCTGGGTGCAACAGGGAGAGGCCTGCAGCTCTGTGTGCTTCCCACGTGGGCACGCAACATGCACTGGGACTCCCCCACTGGACCCCTCTCCACACCTCCCACTGCTGAACCCAAGTGATTCACTCCCAGAGGCCTCAACCTCAGGGACACACCTCTCTCTACTGTCTCGGGTACCTGCTCTCAGGCATCACCGAAGCGGCCATAGTGATTTATTTTGATGTGTTCTCCTACATATATTCCATGTGATGTTATTTTGAAATGTGAATCTGTAGTATTTTTCAAACATACATTTCTCTCCTCTTCATTCTTTCACATCTCCCTACAATCTATTGCTTCAGATCTCCCACAGCAAAAAAATTTAAAAACTGGCAGATTAAGTAGACCACAAAGAGCAGTGAGGGTCTGCGGGAATGTGACAGAGGGCAGATCCCAATTGTCCCAGCACCACCACCACCATTATCTCACCTTCTTCCTCCTAACGAGAAGCTAACACTTACGTGCCAGGGTCCATGCCAGTCTCTCCATGGGCATCACCTTGCAGAATCCTTGTAGTTGTTCCTGGAGGGAACAGCTTTTAAAGTCTCCATCGCGTAGATGAGGAAACTGAGGCTTTGAGGGATGGACTCGTTCAAGAACACACATCTAGAAAACATCAGAGTCGGAACAGTCAGATTCCAGATCCTGGGTTCTTAACTTCTAGGCAATGCTGCCTCCCAGTGTGGCTGGTCAAACTCTTACAAAGACAATGCTAAGGCCTTTAAAAGGGTGGTCCCATATTCAGATGGGGAAGCACTAGAACTTGCCTAATCCAGCTGTAGGGCAGCAGATGACTGAAAGGCCATACACACATCAAATAATTCTATTCTAAAGTCACTAGGGAAGGCAGCTTTATGTCTTCACAAAGAGAAGAAAAAATGTAACTGTAATACAATTAATTCTATGAGAACTATTTGGTAAGCTTTCATTTTTATGGATATGACTACCTTAGAGATGGATTCAACTGCTGGCCCCTGACTCCCTCTTGGTCCCAACTCACTTCGCATTGACAATGTGGGTGACTGAGGATCCAGACAAAAGAGAGAGAAAATCTTCATTGCCAAGTGCCAGGAATTGCTGGCCAGAGGGCAGGGTGGCAGGAATCAGTGCTCCTTTGGAGGAGGAGAAGAAGGCAACATGAAACACACGTGAAATCAGTTTGCACGATGGCTAATTAATTCCTTGGTTAACCCACTATTTATTGCTCAGCTCCAGCAGCAATGAATTCAGCAGTGCTGCGGGTCAGACACCCTTTATGCAGCTATTTGAAATCCTCTGAGGAAATCAGTCCTGAATATTCACTGGAAGGGCTGATGCTGAAGCTGAAGCTTCAATACTTTGGCCACCTGATGCAAACAACTGACTCATTGGAAAAGAGCATGATGCTGGGAAAGACTGAAGGCAGGAGGAAAAGGGGACAGCAGAGGATGAGGTGGCTGGCTGGCATCACCGACTCGACGGACATGAGTTTGAGCAAGCTCTGGGAGTTGGTGATGGACAGGGAGGCCTGGCGTGCTGCAGTCCATGGGGTCACAAAGAGTCGGACACAACTGAGTGAACTGAGGTAAACCAGAGTCAATAAACACCATCATGTTATGTGTGCATGCTACTTCTCCTGTGGTTAAACCAGTGCTGTGTAGCTTGAGTCTGACCTTCATCCCGCCAGCACTGTGCGGCACCTGGAAGGCAGGGCCTTAAGCCCCAGAAGAGATGTCCAGAGACACTCCGCATCCACAGGCACCATAAGATACGCCTCAGCTGCAGAAGCCACGTTGCCCGAGGTCAGGCCCTTCCCGGAGGAGGCCTGCATCCCATCACTGGTGAAGGGATGCTTGTTTATAAAGGCCCAGCCTCCCTGGTCCCACCCAGGATGACTCTGATAGCTGTCTCAGACCCAGAGCTCTCTGAAGAGCTGACTGAGGCTGTGGACCACACGGCCACTCAGCGTCTCCCTCTGCTCCACCTTCCTTCCTCCACCAGCGTGGATCCAGTGATGCGATCCAGTAAACATCCTTCCAACTCCACTCCCCCTCAGAGTCTAACCTCCCAAAGAGCCCAACTTGCAACAACATCTACACAAACTGGCAAAACTAAAGCTATGGTATTAAATTTATTTACAGGGCAGCAAGGGAGAAGCAGACACAGGGAACAGACTTATGGACACGGAGAGAGGGGAGGAGAGGGTGAGATGTATGGAGAGACTAACATGGAAACTTATATTACCATATATAAAACAGATAGCCAACGGGAATTTGTTGTATGGCTCAGGAAACTCACACAGGGGCTCTGTATCAACCTAGAGGGGTGGGCTGGGGAGGGAGATGGGAGGGAGGCTCAAGAGGGAGGGAAAATATGTATACCTATGGCTGATTCATGTTGAGGTTTGACAGAAAACAAAAAAATTCTGTAAAGCAATTACCCTTCAAAAAAAAATTTTTTCAAGGAAAAAGAAAAGAAAGTAAAAAAAAAAAACACAAAAAAAACTATGGTATTAAATGGAAGAGCCTTAGATTAATGGTGTATGAAACCTTGGAAGAGAGACGAGAATTAACTGAGAATCTGAGTTTCCTCTTTTGATACTTTCAATATTAGCAAGAATAATTACTATTTCAAGTAAGGTACAAACTCATACAACGTATTTGTCAGCTCATTTTTTGTCTGTGGATAAAGTTATTTGGATCTGGGCTTCCCTGGTGGATCAGTGGTAAAGAATACAGCTACTAATGCAGGAGACACAGGTTCAATCCCTGGTCTGGGAAGATTCCCACATGCTGTGGAGCAATTAAGCCCATGCCCCACAATTGAGCCTGTGCTCTAGAGCCTGTGAGCGGCAGCTACTGAAGCCCACACACCCTTCTCTGCAACAAGAGAAGCCACACAGTGAGACGCCTGTACACCACAACTAGCACGTAGCTCCCGCTTACCATAACTAGAGAAAACCCCCACACCAACTAAGACCCAGCAGAGCCGAAAATAAGCAAACAGATAAAATTACTTGAATCTATTTTTACTTAGTAGGTGTAAAAGATTGTAAAAATGACCACAATTCTTCCCCTCCCTGTACCTGAGCTGTTAGAATGTGACTACAACCTTCCCCATCAAGAGGCAGGCTAGCCCTTGAATCCCAGGTATCCTCGTGACTTGCTTTTGGCTAATAGAATGTGGTGCAACTGATGTCGTGCAGTTCCAAGGGAGGCTTTGAGGAAGCATCGAGCACTTCTGCTCTCTCTCAGATCCCTACCCAGATACCATGTGCAAAAGCCTCAGTCAGCCAGCTGGAACGTAGGAGACAGTATAAAGCAGCGATAAGCCAACCAACCTGGGCCCACCCTGCAGTTTCCAGCCAACCCTGCAGACTCATGTCTGAGCCTTCCAAGACCAGAACTGCCCGGCAAAGCTCAGCCCAAACTGCTGATCCACAAAACTGTTAGCCACACAAGTGGCTATTGTTTTAACCTACAACTTTGGAGGCAGCTTATTATGTGGCAAAAGGTATCTCCAATATTGATTCTGGAAAATGAATTTTTAGCATATGGGTCCATTTCCAAAAAACACGACAATCAGTAACACTGCTTTTCTCTCTCATCTCCCTTTGTCCTTCTTCCACGGTAGGGATCTGAGTTAATGCTATTGAGTAGATAGGAGGAAATGCGGAAGAAATGCTGTATGCTGCTGCTGCTGCTGCTAAGTCACTTCAGTCATGTCCAACTCTGTGTGACCTCGCAGACGGCAGCCCACCAGACTCCACCGTCTCTGGGATTCTCCAGGCAAGAACACTGGAGTGGGTTGCCATTTCATTCTCCAGTGCATGAAAGTGAAAAGTGAAAGTGAAGTCGCTCAGTTGTGTCTGACCTCGCGACCCTATAGACCAGCCTACCAGGCTCCTCCATCCATGGAATTTTCCAGGCAAGAGTACTGGAGCAGGGTGCCATTGCCTTCTCCGAAATGCTGTATAGGTGCAGGTAAAGTTTCACTTTACGTATCGCTCAAGAAAAACCACAGAACTTCCCTGGTCGTCCAGTGGTTAAGAATCCACCTGCCAGTGCAGGGGAAATGGGATTGACCCCTGGTGTGGGAAGATTCCACCTGCCTTGGGACAACTGAGCATGTGTGCCTCAGCTCCTGAGCTTGCTCACTGTGAGCCCGTGCTCTGCAACAAGAAGACACTGCAGCGAGAAGCTGGAGTGCCACAACTCCAGAAACCAAACAACGAAGGCCCAAAGTAACCAACAATAAATAAATAAAATTAAAAAAAAAAAAAAGACTGCACAGCTAAGAAATGAACTTTCAACCAATTATATAGGCAAAGATTTTTGGTCAGGTTGGACATTTTAGAATCAAGATTATGAAAGTCTTTATGCAGTCTATTGTCTTGATGTTGCTCCTATGAACACAAAAGTGAGGACTGTAACAGACTCCCTTAGAGAACTTTTAGGAGGCCAGCAGCCTCCCTTGCCTGCTAGGGATTACAGCAAGTATAGGAAGAAAGAATATCTCTGTTTTTCCAATAACAGAATAAACCATGTTTTAAAATAATTATTTCAGAGCTTGACATTATGTCCATTATTTCTCCGTCTAGTACAAAAAGTTCGCTGGCACTGCAGCCAATTCCTAGAAAAATGTCTGGCTGGTCTCTGGCCTAGGTCCTCACAAAACCTGGTTCTTTCTGCTGCTGTGATCATCCAGATAAATTCGCCCTCCAACCACAGCTTTGACACGGAGCAAGGGGTTCATCCCTTTGGGATCTAGTGCCTCTGGTGGTTTGCTAAGTCATAATTAGACTTCAGAAACCTGACTCTTTTAACCTTAATCTCTGAAGCAAAGTTTCCTACAAATTTAACCTTAGGTCATATCATCAGGAACTTTAAATGTCTGAAAAACCTTTCACTTCCTGCTGCTTTTTATTTCTCCAACCTGGACGCTTCCATTCATGAGGCTACTTCCTGCTCCCACCAGCCAGAAGAAGCTGAAAGAGGCAGAGGGCTTACACCCCTGGGAGGTGGAGCCACCCGCTGACTCACTGCGTAGACACTCGAAACTTTCAATGTGGGCAGCAGGCCCTGAAGAGATGTACATAATTAGTGTGTACTCGCTAGCAAAGTAACCAGAAGGTCCTGTGAGCAGGTCCCATTAAATCTTCCTAAATTAGGGCCCTGACCTCTCAATAACCTCCTTATATTTGCATGAGTTCATCTGCACGGTCACGATGCCATTTTCATGACAGGGTTTGGCTTAAGAGTAAGAAAAAGACGTGAATGACAGAGGCCTCCTGTGTATCAGCGTCTAGAATACAAGGAAGGATGGAAACATGTTTTTCTTCTTCCTAACAAACTTCCTTAGGTATTTTCTACCCTAGTTGGTCGGTGTAAAGCACGCTGACTCACACTGAAGGGCAGCTGGGGCTCGGTTGAGGGTGGCTGGGGATATACGTCTGGGTACAATCGTGTCCTTCTGAGACACACCTCCTGTGTGGGGGAGATAAAGGCTGATCAAGATGAATATCTTCATCTATAGTCTTCAAGGAGGAAGTTTTGGGACAGTCCAGGAAAATGGGCTTGCATCTGTGGGCAAGGCAGAAGGGAAACGCAATCAGCTTTATCTGTGGGCTGGGGTGACAGGCCTCCTCCTCACGCATCTGAAACAGCCCTTCATATGGGACTGCTGCAGCTAATGGATGAGCAAGCATATAGGGAGCTCGAGAAGACCATGCCTGTTAATCAAAGAACCGCTCACAATGTCAGGGGACACTTCATAATAACGTCATGCATTGCCAAGTTTTGCTTGTTACATGTTTCCACATAAAACAAAGAGTTTCTACAATCACAACTTTTAAACAGATGTTCAGTATTTTGAGGCTAATAAAGTATAGCTGCTGCTGTGCTGTGCTCAGTCATGTCTCTTCACAAGGACTGTATGGATTGAAGGCTGCCAGGCTCCTCTGTCCATGGGATTTTCCAGGCAGGAATACTGGAGTGGGTTACCATTTCCTACTCTGGGGATCTTCCTGACCCAGAGATCGAACTCAAGTCTCTGTGTCTCCTGCGCTGGTAGGTAGATTCTTTACACTGTGCCACCTGGAAGCTCATAAAGTATGGACAAATGATTATAAAAATTCTAAGCATGTTTGAATGTTTTATAGCATGACAATAATTCAGTGCAGTTTGAACATTTAGATAACTTAAGCAAAGGTTTTAAGTTTTAAGAAGTAGAAAAACAACAAAAGAAAAATAAATACTGTATAACATCACTTACGTGTGGAATCTATAAAAGGGTACAGTTGAACTTATCTGCAAAGCAGAAATTGAGACATGGATGTAGAGAACAAACTTACGGATGCCAAGTGGGTAAGCGGGGCTGGGGGCAGGAATGAATTGGGAGATTAGGACTGACATATAAACTGTGGAAAATTCTGAAAGAGATGGGAACACCAGACCACCTGACCTGCCTCTTGAGAAACCTATATGCAAGTCAGGAAGCAAAAGTTAGAACTGGACAAGAAACAACAAACTGGTTCCAAATAGGAAAAGGAGTGCGTAACGGCTGTATATTGTCACCCTCCTTATTTAACTTATATGCAGAGTACATCATGAGAAACGGTGGGCTGGAAGAAGTACAAGCTGGATCAAGATTCCCAGGAGAAATATCAATAACCTCAGAAATGCAGATGACATCACCACTGTGGCAAAAAGTGAAGAGGAACTAAAAAGCATCTTGATGAAGGTGAAAGAGGAGAGTAAAAAAGTTGGCTTAAAGCTCAACATTCAGAAAACTAAGATCATGGCATCCGGTCCCATCACTTCATGGGAAATAGATGGGGAAACAGTGTAAACAGTGTTAGACTTTATTTTGGGGAGCTTCAAAATTACTACAGATGGTGATTGTGGCCATGAAATTAAAAGACGCTTACTCCTTCAAAGGAAAGTTATAACCAACCTAGATAGCATATTCAAAAGCAGAGACATTTTGCCAACAAAGGTCTGTCTAGTCGGGCTACAGTTTTTCCAGTAGTCATGTATGGATGTGAGAGTTGGACTGTGAAGAAAGCTGAGCACTGAAGAATTGATGCTTTTGAACTGTGATGTTGGAGAAGACTCTTGAGAGTCCCTTGGACTGCAAGGAGATCCAACCAGTCCATTCTGAAGGAGATCAGCCGTGGGATTTCTTTGGAAGGAATGATGCTAAAGCTGAAACTCCAGTACTTTGGCCACCTCATGCGAAAAGTTGACTCATTGGAAAAGACTGTGATGCTGGGAGGGATTGGGGGCAGGAGGAGAAGGGGACGACAGAGGATGAGATGGCTGGATGGCATCACCGACTTGATGGACGTGAGTCTGAGTGAACTCCAGGAGTTGGTGATGGACAGAGAGGCCTGGCGTGCTGCAATTCATGGGGTCGCAAAGAGTCAGACATGACTGAGTGACTGAACTGAACTGAACTGATGCATAGAATAGATAACTAATGAGAACCTACTGCATAGCACAAGAAACTACTCAGTGCTCCGTAGTGACCTAAATGGGAAGGAAATCCAAAAAGGAGGAAATATATGTGTACATATAACTGATTCACTGTGCCATACAGCAGAAACTAACAACACTGAAAAGCAATTATACTCCAATAAAAATGAACTTTTAAAAAGTATTAAAAAAACCTCCGATGACCTATACATAAGAACTGCTAATGCAAGATTAGAGAAAAGGTCATAGTATGAAACTAATAAAACTATAAAAAAGGAGTGAGAAGAGGAAGAACAATTCAGTAAGAAGAAGGATGGTTAAAAATATGAAGAATAAATGGAAGACTAAACTAAACAATCTCAGGATGAAATGAAAGAGAGAAACCCAAGAACTATATGGTAAATGGGAGTACTGCAAAGTAAGGCTTTGCAGACAAGAGGTAAATACAATAAATATTATGTTAGTAGATACTAACATTCTTTACAAGAGTGGATGTAATTCTGGGAAGAGTTACACTGAACGCATGAACTTCTCCAGGTGTGTAGGCATCTATGTAAACGTACGCATTGCAGCAGTAGCTGCTGGAGTCACTGTCTTTTACCAGCTTAGTCACTGGTCAGTCGGGAACCTCCCATACTGCTTATTCAGCTGTGTATAAACACTCAGTTCTCATGTTGTTTATAATCATAAAAGCAAAAATAATAGCAATGATTTAAATATATTTTTTCATGCCTAAGCTTTATTAAGATTTTGCTATCCCCTCAGCCCTGTACCAGCCTTTTCACGTGTAATATGGCATTGATCCTACAAGAACTACTATTACCTTCATTCTACAAACAAGGGATCTGAGACAGAGTTACTAGCCTCCAACCTAGATTAGAGTTCAATGCAAAGAAATAGAGCAAAACAATAGAGTGGGAACATCTAGAGATCTCTTCAAGAAAATCAGAGATACCAAAGGAACATTTCAGCAAAGATGGGCTCAATAAAGGACAGAATTGGTATGGACCTACAGAAGCAGAAGATATTAAGAAGAGGTGGCAAGAAAACACAGAACTATACAAAAAAGATCTTCATGACCCAGATAATCACAATGGTGTGACCACAAACCTAGAGCCAGAAATCCTGGAATTCAAAGTCAAGTGGGCCGTAGGAAGCATTACTATGAAGAAAGTTAGTTGAGGTGATGGAATTCCAGTTGAGCTACTTCAAATCTTAAAAGATGATGCTGTAAAGTGCTGTACTCAATATGCCAGCAAATTTGGAAAACTCAGCAGTGGCCACAGGACTGGAAAAGGTCAGTTTTCATTCCATTCCCAAAGAAAGGCAATGCCAAAGAATGTTCAAACTACCACACAATTGCACTCATCTCACACGCTCATAACATAATGCTCAAAATTCTTCAAGCCAAACCTCAATTGTACATGAACCGTGAACTTCCAGATGTTCAAGCTGGATTTAGAAAAGGCAGAGGAACCAGAGATCAAATTGCCAACATCTGTTGGCTCATTGAAAAAGCGAGAGAGTTCCAGAAAAACAACTACTTCTGGTTTATTGACTATGCCAAAGCCTTTGATTGTGTGGACCACAACAGACTATGGAAAATTCTTAAAGAGATGGGAATACCAGACCACCTGACCTGTCTCCTGAGAAATCTGTATGCAGGTCAGGAAGCAACAGTTAGAACTGGACATGGAACAACAGACTGGTTCCAGATAGGAAAAGGAGTACATCAAGGCTGTATATTGTCACCCTGCTTATTTAACTTATATGTAGAGTACATCATGAGAAACACTGGGCTGGATGAAGCACAAGCTGGAATCAAGATTGCTGGGAGAAATATCAATAACCTCATATATACAGATGACACCAACCTTATGGCATAAAGTGAAGAACTAAAGAGCCTCTTGATGAAAGTGAAAGAGGAGAGTGAAAAAGTTGGCTTAAAGCTCAACATTCAGAAAACGAAGATCATGGCATCCAGTCCCATCACTTCATGGCAAATAGGTGGGGAAACAATGCAAACAGTGGCTGACTTTATTTTGGGGGCTCCAAAATCACTGCAGATGGTGACTGCAGCCATGAAATGAAAACATGCTTCCTCCTTGGAAGAAAAACTATGATCAACCTAAACAGCATATTAAAAAGCAGAGACATCACTTTGCCAACAAAGGTCCATCTAGTCAAAGCTATGGTTTTTCCAGTAGTCATGTATGGATGTGAGAGCTGGACTATAAAGAAAGCTGAATGCCGAAGAATTGATGCATTTGAACTCTGGTGTTGGAGAAGACTCTTGAGAGTCCCTTTGACTGAAAGGAGATCCAACCATTCAATCCTAAAGAAAATCAGTCCTGAATATTCATTGGAAGGACTGATGCTAAATTCCAATACTTTGGCCACTTGATGCATAGAACTGACTTATTAAAAAGACCCTGATGCTGGGAAAGATTGAGGAGGAGGAGAAGGGGATGACAGAGAATGAGGTGGTTGGTTGGCATCACTGACTCAATGGATGTGAGTGTGAGTGAACTCCAGTAGTTGGCGATGAAGAGGGAGGCCTGGTGTGCTGCAGTCCATGGGGTCGCAAAGAGTCAGATACGATTGAGCAACTGAACAGAACTTAGATTAGCCTTTATGACTTTTCAAATATCAGCACTAAACTTACGGTGTAATATGAAGTGTAAAGGGTTTCCCAGGTGGCACTAGAACCCAGCTACCAATGCAGGAGATATAAGAGACACGTGTTCGATCCCTGGGTTAGCAAGATTCCCCTAGAGAAGGGCACAGCAACCCACTCCAGTATTCTTGCCTGGAGAATCCCACGGACAGAGGAGCCTGGAGGGCTACAGTCTGGAGGGTCTCACAGAGTCAGACATGACTGAATCGACTGAGCACACATGCATGGATGAAGTCTGAAATTGCTTCAAAGGCCTGGGATACCCAATGCTAGAGCTCTGTGGTTTGCTCCTGAAGCACACTGGGCCGTGCAGCACTGCAGTCTTTTTTCCCAGTATTTCCAGAGGGAGCCTGCGAGCTGCCCCACACTGACCTGAGCCCTGGACACAGAGCGGGATTCACGTGGGTTTATGGCCAATAGTGGGCGCTGCCTTGAATCGAAGTTAACAAGAAACTGAATGATCTTGTCTACTTAACAGTCTCACTAACTGGCAAGGCAGTGCCATGGCTAAGAAGAAAAAAGCGGATGTTGAAGAGTTAGACAGACCCGGGTGCAAATCTAAGTCTACCACTTACTAGCTAAGATTACAGGCAAGTAATTTACCATCTTTAGGCTTCTGTTTCCTCCAACATTGCACAAAGAGAAATAGAGTTAGGTTTTACCTGTAGCCTGAAGAATTTAAGCGAAAAATCAATAGACTCAGGTTTCCTAGAATTAGCATTAACTAGCACCTTAGAAGAGTTTGCCAGCGAGGTTACAGAATTCTCTTTGCCACAAACCTTCAAAACTATGACACCGCCTCATGAATCACAAGAGTTTCCACAAGACATTTCCCACTTCAGAGGGCAGTACTGGTGGTCTGTGAAGAAGTCCCAGGTGGTCCCTCTGGTCCCTTCATATTAATATTAATTAGAGCCTTTTGCTGTTAACCAATTTGCTTAACAAAAGGTAACTTTCACTTAATGGAACCACTGTTTCATTTGCCCACACTCAAGTTTTGTTAAAATACGTTAGAAAACGAAGCTACTGCTGCTTGAAAATTATCTGCCATGCCTCTGTTTCATGATGGCAGAGAGCTGCCAAATGTGTCTGATACTTTTTGTCAGTGTACCGAAACATATAAAAATCAATTACTTCTCAGTATCGATTAGATAAATAAGCAGGCAAATGTAAATGAGTAGTGGTTGGGTTAAATAAAGAACTTAATCCTCTTTTGTGCTGAGCATTAAATTTGATTAATTTAGGTCTAGTCTATTTTTTGCGATAGGCAGAAAATAGAACAATGGGTAAACAAGCACTGAAATGTGCAGTCATGGGTTTTAGGCACTTGTGATAAGAATCTGCCTGAATGAATGGATGAATTAGGCAGGTGCCAGTTCCACCTGGCAACCACGCTAGGGAAAGTCAGCTCAGTATTTCTGCTTCAGGGCAGACCCAACCAAGAAAAAGCTCCCTAATGGTACAGAGGTAGACACAGATTCAGTCCACGTAGGCGACAGTCCACCCCACTACCTGCAGAATGCATCCACCCAACCTGAAACTGCCTTCGTGCTCGTTCCATACGAGCAAGTCAGCAACTCTGAAAATCTGTCCCATTACTTCACAGACGATGACTGTCCAACACGTGCAAGTTCTAATCCATGTTCTCGGGACACGTGTGGTTTGGTAAGAAAAACACAATTATAGAAGTTACAATCAAGTATACTGAGAATCAGGAAAAGGCAAGTAGAAGAGGGGTAGGGCAAGAGTCCTAACCGAATCTAGTGGTCAGGGACTTGCAAAAAGAAACCAAGCCAGACACTCGCTACAGGCACTAAAGGCAGATGTTACTCTGGAACTATTAGAGTAGGGAAAAGAGACCTCAGTATAAGACTGAGCCGGAGTCCAAATACAGCAGAGACAGGTAGGGATTCACAGGCAACAAGCAGAGTGAGGGGGGTCAGTGGATGGAAAATCACTAAGCGGACACCTCAGGGATTAAGGATTCTGGCTAAATTGCCCTAACAGGATTTTTGCTAAAGGCAGGCCTGGGACTGAGACATCAAGGGTGGGGGATGAGGAACCTGAAGAAGTGAAGTGAAAGTCATTCAGTCATGCCTGACTCTTTGCGATCCTATGGACTATAGCCTGCCAGGCTCCTCTGTCCATGGAATTCTCCAGGCAAGAACACTGGAATGGGTAGTCATTCTCTTCTCCAGGGATCATCCCAACCCAGGGACTGTTACCCAGGTCTCCTGCAGTACAGGCAGATTCTTTACCCAGATATCAAAAGTGGTAGGACACCAAGGAAGCGGAGAGTTCTCACTAAACTCACTTAACAGGATTCCTGTGAAAACTGCCTTCAGCAGGCCAAGAATAGAGCCCAAGGACAAGGTCTAGTTCAAAAAATGGCTCAGAGGAGGCTTTCTAATGTTTGGTCAAGAAGAAAGTCTCTGCCAGAGTTCTTGTTGCACAGAAAGGAGTATTTCAACTACAAGTCAAAGCCTGACTGAGGCTGGACTCGGAGAGACTCTGAGAAGGCAGAAGAGCACGTGTGAAGGCCTCTGAACTCAGGGAGCATGGTGTACTTGGGAAAGCGAAAGAAACTGGCTATGATTGGTCCATAAAGGTGGAAGCAAAGAGGGAAGGAAGTGAGACTAGAGACACTAGCAAAAGAGAGCTTTGGGGGTTTGGTGAATTTTGTTAGAAGCTCAGATTTTGTCCTAAGACTAGAGGGAAAGGTTGAGCTGGGGAAGTAATATGACTCAATTTCTCTCACCTGCAGAATGGAAGAAAGGGAAGTGGAAGCAGGCAAGACTGGGGGCTGGGAGTCCAGCTAAGCACGTGCAACAGCAACTTGGATGTTAATACAATTTGGGTGCTAGTGGTGGCATGCAGCTAGAGAGAAATAGAAGAATTAAGTTATTTAGGAAAAAGAATAACAAGAGATGATTTAGCGGTAGGAGAGAAAGGTAGGAGTCAAGACAGCTCCTAGGTTTCTGACTTTGGCTACTGATGGCTACTGAAGTTAGGAACACTAATGGAAGAACAGCTTGGCAGAAGGTTAGTTTGAAACATGACAAGTTTGAGCTGTAAGCCATTTGAGTTTGGAACTCGGGAGTTGAAACCCTATTAGCCTCAGTCCTACAGGGCTCTGCACTGTCTCTAGAGGGCTGGTGTGGCCATCCCTAACATTCTCACTGATTATTAGGTTCTTGGTCTGAAGACTCACCTACACCTGGGAAGGTGGGAAATTAAGGGACAGGGGCTGCAGAAAAGGGTAGCCAGATAGAAAGAATAATCAGGGGGACAGCCAGTAGAAAGAGAACATAGGAAACATCAAAAGGATAATTAGCTCCTCCTTTACCTCTCTCCCTTTTAGAATCCCCCTAGCCCTGATATGATGTAACAGGAAGGGTACTCTTTGGTATCTTTTCCAAAACATAATCATGTGAAAAACAAAAGACAAACCCATTCTATAGGATAACTTGCCAGTTTCTCAGGACTGTCAAAGTCACACACACACACACACACACACACACACACACACAACAAGGAAAGACTGAGAAACTGTCAGACCAGAGGAACCTGCAGAGACAGGTCAATGAAAGTAAATGTGGGTGCTTGGAATGGAATCTGGAACAGAAGAGGACGTTAATCCAAAAGACGATGAAATTCAAAGTCTGGAATTTAGTTAATATAATGTACCAATGCTGACTTCTTAGTTGTAACAAATGTATCGTGGTTGTGTAAGATATTAAAAACGAGGCAAACAGGCTGATGGGATACAGGAAAATTCTGTACTACTTAAACAAAGTGGAAGTGAAAGAATCAGTCACTCAGTCATGTCTGACTCTCTGTGACCCCATGGACTGTAGTTCACCAGGTTCCTCTGTCCATGAAATTCCAGGCAAGAATAGAGCGCGTTGCCATTCCCTCTTCCAGGGGATCTTCCCAACCTAGGGATCAAGCCCAGACCTTCTGCACTGCAGGCAGACTTTTCTCAGTCACCGAGGAAGCCCCGCTTTCTGTAATTCTACATTATTCCATCCAAAAAGGTTGTTTTAAAGAGTGACTGTAGGTCATCAAGAACTCTCCAATGCAAAATGAAGCCCACGAGAAATCCTCTGCGCCTTTGGGAGTCATAGCACATTATGAAAGTACAGTGGCCCAAATGGAGAAGGAAGTGTACCGTGGAGGTCAATTTTTCAGAAAATTGAAACTCACCCTTCAGTCACAAAAAGACCCACTATTTTCAGCATTTTTTTTCATGGCAAGCCTTCAAAAGCAGATGATAAAGTTCCCTGCCCTCTGAGCAGAGGACAATAAATGCAATTGAATCCTTTCTGGGTTAATCAGGGTCATTGGTATGAACATCTGCTATTACATCACATCATACCAAGCATGGTTCTGCCTTTAGCTTTCTTTACTGAGTCATGGAGTTGGAAATGCAGGGACCATCTCTCCTCAGCCATGAAATGACTAGGGAAAGCCCCAAGGACGTGGATTAAGGATATGACACATGTGTGGAACCACAGGTGGGCCCCCATGGAGTAGAGAGCACTTTCCACCTTCTTAAACATTAGCAATTCAGCTGGAGAGCAGCTGGCAGCTGAATTTCCCTTTCTGTGCCTTTTCTGTTAGTAATGCAATTCTGTAGCTTGCTGAATGCAAAACAAATCCTCTGAACAGCGGAAGACCCCAGTCATCCCTACTGACGTCATTCCAGACCTAAGAATCGGGTAGAGATGAGGGGTAAACTCACTGATATTTTCAGGAGGAAGTTTAAGTTGGGATCCTTCCCAGCTCTAGCTGGGAAATATTTTGTTTGTGAGGTATATCGGGGCAGGGGGTGGGGATGTGTGGAATTATTTGGCTTCTGTTACACGAAGGGGGCTTCCCTGGTGGCTCAGAGTTTAAAGAATCTACCTGCAATGCAAGAGATGCAGGAGACACAGGTTCAATTCCTGGGTCAGATAGATACCCTGGAGGAGGGCATGGCAACCCACTCCAGTAGACTTGCCTGGAGAATCCCGTGGACTGAGGAGCCTGGCGGGCTACAGTCCATAGGGTCGCACAGTCAGACACAACTGAAGCAACTGAGCATGCTCACACATGAAGGAGTATCTAATAAAACCAAAGAAAGCAGTATGATGTGAACCTTGCTGATAGGTCATTAGGAAAGTAGAGGAGACGGATTAAAATCTTGACTTCCTACCAAGTCTTTCCCATTATCCTCTTTCAGGGTTGTAGGCCTGCCTGGGCTTTCTCCATGGAAAGATCACATCTTTCTGGAGCCCAACCATGGCCCACCCACACAACTGGGATAAGAGAATGGAGTGGAAAGTGGACTTCACCCAGCTCTGTCCCAGCTTGTCATTTAGTCAACCATGGAACTTTACTTACTCTTACATGGAGACAAGATTGCCAACACCTTCCTAGAGTCTCTTTCCCTTGAATTTAAGCTCCCCGGACACTGCAGGCTCTATTTCTTGCCTCCTTCTTGCTGCCCACATCAACTTTTTGACATTAGATTAGCTGAGTGCTTATGCAATAAATCTCTCCAAGTAACCAGATGAAGCATGAGGTGATTAAACACCAAATCATTGGTATGAGGAGACAGTTAAAGAGCAATGGGGGACTTTCTTGGTGGTTGAGTAGCTAAGACTTCGTGCATTGACCCAGATTTGATCTGTGGCCTGGGAACCAGATCCCATGTGTCACGACTAAGGCCCCACGTGCTGCAACTAAAAAAAAAAAAAGATCCCATTTGCTACAATTTAAAAACCCACACACCATAACAAAGACTGAAGATCCTGCAGGCTGCAACTAAGACCCAGCACAGCCAGATAAAGAAATATTGTTTTTGAAAGAACAATGGGAATGTTCGAGAAGCTTCCCATTCAAGGCCCACTTTGCTACTTGTTGGAGACACAATTCAAGCTTCTGTCAGCATCGTGCATATAAAAAAGCTAGGCTAAGGTTGAAGGTTTTGACCTGAAGTTGTTAGCTGACTAATCTCAGACAAAAGTCTGACTAAGGAAAAGATATTTTCATGTTCATACTATGTCTGCCTTGCTCTGGGAAAGCGTGCATAGATCTGTACTCATTTAGGGCAGAGTTTCTCCCCTTCAGGACTATTCACATTTTCGGCCTGATAATCCTGTGTTGTGGAGGGCTGTCCTGCACACTGTAGGAAGTATAGCTACGAGAGTTCACAAATTTAAACATCGGGTTCCCAAACGTGAATTTCAGACAGCAGCAAATTGCTTAAGTAACATGTACATCCCATGCAATATAAACAGCATCTCTGGCCTCCATCCTTTGGGTAGCAGTAGCATCGCCACTATCCAACCCCAAGCTTTGACAACTAAAAATATCACCAGATATTGTCAAATGTCCCTGGGGACGCAAAACTGCCCCTGCTTAAGAACCATGGATTCAAGGTGACACATCAGAAAGCCACAATTCTGAACCTCTTTACCTTAGCTCCCAGAGAATCACTGCATCTGATACAATATCAGCAAAAGAATTAGTCACGTGAGACATTCCTCAGCACATCTTACTTAAGTAACCATTTTGCAAACATTACTTAGTCTGCTTTTTAATGTCCCTTGGGATCAACTCCCTTTGGGTTTTCATAACAGGTAGATTTTTGGCGGCTGTCTTTCAGAATTAGCAGGCTCACTTTGATCAGATAATGCAAATTAGGAAACCTACCATATTTCGCTTTTCCTTAACTGCTAGAAAGCTTAGAGGCAAATGTAATGTTTAGTTTCAGAAGCCATCAAAGCTCATGTGGCTAAGTATTTTCTTCTTTTAAACAAACATCCACATGGTGGCTTTTACATGCCACATATATTTTAAATGCTCTACAAATACTAGCTTCCTGAAGTCATTCTGTCATTGCAACAACCTTATGGGTAAGTACTATTATTATCCCCCCTTTTCAGGTAATAGGGCTTCCCTGGTGGCTCAGATGGTAAAGCATCTGCCTGGAATGCAGCAGACCCAGGTTCAATCCCTGGGTTGGGAAGATCCCCTGGAGAAAGAAATGGCAACCCACTTCAGTAGTCTTGCCTGGAAAATCCCATGGTCAGAGGAGCCTGGTAAGCTACAGTCCATGGGGTAGGTAATAAACTGAGGTCATTTCTTTTTAAATTTCTATGAATTATTTCCTTCTCATCATCCTTGTTCTATAAGTAAGTACCTTCAGACTCTGTTTGTAAGTCATGGGCCAAGAGTTACTGTATCACACATCTACACCACTGCAGGTCCTCTCGGTCTCCCATCTCCTGTTTGAATTGCCATTACAGAAGCCAGTTTCCAGGACTTGCAGGTGCACTGCTCAGAGCCCAGCCCCGTGTGCAGGCCACACATCTCCCATCTCCCATCCCTGACTTACCCGTTCACACAGAGGTGCAGGGCACAAGGGATCTTGTTCCAGAGCCCAGAAGTACACAGCCCATATCTGCAAGGAATTGACATCCTGCGGTCAAAGCATTGCCAAATGGGAGATGGAAACTGTTGATAAATTCATCCTCCTTTCTTCACTCCAGAAAGACTGTCCTGAGATGCAGCTTTGCACAGGCTGATTCTTTACAGAGCAACCAGGAACACTGGGTGGAAACCAGCTCAGTTACACCTGCTCCAGCTTCCCTCTCTCCTTCCCTGCCTCACTCCTGTGTCTCGCAGGTCTCTCATTTTTGCTCCTTGGCACTGTACCACCTAACAAAGCAGCAGCCACATATCACTGTCTGGCTCTGCTTTCTAAGGAACCGCTCTCTGTGCGACCCTATGGACAATGGCCTGCCAGGTTCCTCTGTCCATGGGATTCTCCAGGCAAGAATACTGGAGTGGGCTGCCATTTCCTTCTCCTCTAAGGAATCAGACCTAAATAAATATCAGTTCAGTTGCTCAGTCATGTCCGACTCTTTGTGACCCCATGAATTGCAGCATGCCAGGCCTCCCTGTCCATCACCAACTCCCGGAGTTCACTCAGACTCACATCCATCGAGTCAGTGATGCCATCCAGCCATCTCATCCTCTGTTGTCCCCTTCTCCTCCTGCCTCCAATCCCTCCCAGCATGTGGGTTTTTTCAAATGAGTCAACTCTTTGCATGAGGTGGCCAAAGTATTGTAGTTTCAGCTTCAGCATCAGTCCTTCTAATGAACACCCAGGACTGGTCTCCTTTAGGATGGACTGGTTGGATCTCCTTGCAGTCCATGGGACTCGCAAGAGTCTTCTCCAGCACCACAGTTCAAAAGCATCAACTCTTCGGCACTAATAATTATCAATAAAATCACACTGAATGGAAGTTTACCAAATTATTTCCATTAGTTTCAGTCAGTAAATATTTCTTGTGATCCAATCGGAATACAATTGAGGAACAACTATCCCCTTCTTGCTGCTCTTCAGTTGCTCAGTTGTGTCCGACTCTTTGTGACCCCATGGACTGCAGCCTGGCAGGGGATCTTGCCTGGAATTCTCCAGGCAAGAATACTGGAATGGGATGCCATTTCCCCCTCTAGGGGATCTTCCTGACTAGGGATCAAATCCGAGTCTCCCAAACTGGCAGGCGAGCTCTTTATCACTGAGCCAACAAGGAAGACCACAACCAACCCTAGTGGCACCTTAAGGGCCAATGACATCATTTTTAAAGCTGAAGAAACCAAGACCCAGAGAGGGAAGGAGACTGCTTAAGATCACATGCCCTGTTAGTGGCATGTGAATATAATACCAACATTTATTTGGTGTCTACAATGTTAAATTTCCATATAAATGACTTCAGTGTGTGCTCAAAAATTGCATAATTAATCTTACTGTTCCTACTGTATGCACAAGAAACAAGGAGTCAGAAAAAGTGACATGAAGTGTTTAAAGTCACAACGGCAGCAAACGGAAGAATGAGGTGTGAACTCCGCAGGCCCAGTTCTTTCCCCAGCTGCTTCCTAGAGTTTGGCCGTGGGCTCTGGCTGTCCTGGGGGCCTGGCAGAAAACCATGATGGACTCTGGAGGAAGACAGGCGTTCAACTGAAGTCCTAGCCCTGCTGCTGCTGCTGCTGCTGCTGAGTCGCGTCAGTCGTGTCCCACTCTGTGCGACCCCACAGACGGCAGCCCACCTGGCTCCCCCCGTCCCTGGGATTCTCCAGGCAAGAGCACTGGAGTGGGTTGCCATTTCCTTCTCCAATGCAGGAAAATGAAAAGTGAAAGAGAAACTGCTCAGTCGTGTCCGACTCTTAGTGACCCCATGGACTGCAGCCCACCAGGCTCCTCTGTCCAGTTATTCTGTTTTTCTGAGCCTTGATTTTAAATTTAGAAAATGGAGATCACACATCCACTCAGAGTAAAGCTGTGAAAAGGAAATGAGATGACATATGTAAATCTCCCACCGCAGCGCCTATACACACTAAGTGCTTAATAAATGTGAGCCAGGATCAGTTCTCTGGAATCAAAGATGCCTCCCAAACACAACATTATCTTCCCTTTTGTAGGTGCTTCTTAGGTGACACCCATAGTGCTAAGCATCCCCTACAGAAGAAATCACTTCTAACCATCCCAGCCTCACTGAGGGAAGGAAGGTGAAGGGGAATGTTTCTTCGTCAGTCATGTTCGCCCTTGTTGAACTTTTGCTCTCTCTGTGTAGCAGTTTTAAAACCAATTTATGGATTAGTTTTGTCCTAAGCAAGAATACTGTGAAGTATGAGGTTGGATGTGCTAGCTTTATTTTTTTATGCACATTAAAACACAGATACCCTTCATTAAAATTAAAAGGTGTTGTCATTTAAAATATCAAGGAAGAAAATGAGATAGAACAAGACTGGCAAAAATTGATCACTGCTGAAACTAGATTACGAGGACATGAGACTATACCATTCTCTCTCTAATTTTAGGCAGCTTTGAAAATTTCAAAATAAAACAGCTTTAAAAATAAGATAAAACATAGCTATCAAACTTGGGGTGGAGGAGAGGAATGTTCTTTCAGTTCAGTTCAGTCGCTCAGTCATGTCCAACTCTTTGCAACCCCATGGACTGCAGCATGCCAGGCCTCCCTGATCATCACCAACTCCCAGAGTTTACCCTGTTAGGCCTCACAGCCTCCTTGCAGGGATCCGTCGCCCAAAGAATCTCCAAGGCTCGGACTCGATGCAAACAGCAAGAGGATTTATTAGGCCGGGCGCGCCGGGTTCAATCACCACCATGGAAGAACGAACCCCGAACATTTGTTACAAAGCAGTTTTTCAGCACAAAAACCACAAACAGGTACAGCTAGGGTGGAACGACCTGATTGGTGCTCAAGTCTTGACATTTTCAGGGATAGGTTCATTTGTTATCAGGTCGACACGGCTGTCTGAGCTGCAATTTTACTGTTAACTTGTTTTCCTGGAAAATAATTTCCTAGAATGGTCTTTGAGGTAAAACATCCCCCGGAAAGCCTCCCGGAGGCTGCATTCCTGAGATATGAGCCCCTTACACATTCTTGAGATAAAGGTTTGTCTTAAGATTAACAGGAGGGCCTGTTTTCCTAAGGCTTTAGTGAAACTTTAACCTTTATTTTCATCCACCTTTCCTCTCAACCCAAACTCATGTCCATTGAGTCGGCCATGCCATTCAACCATCTCATCCTCTGTCATCCCCTTCTCCTCACCTTTAATCTTTCCCAGCATCAGAGTCTTTTCAGATGAGTCAGTTCTTCACATCAGGTGGCCAATTATTGGAGTTTCAGCTTCAGCATCAGTCCTTCCAATGAATATTCAGGACTGATTTCCTTTAGGATGGACTGGTTGGATCTCCTTGCAGTTCAAGGGACTCTCAAGAGTCTTCTCCAACACCACAGTTCAAAAGCATCAATTCTTTGGCACTTAGCTCTCTTTATAGTTCAACTTTCACATCCATACATAACTACTGGAAAAACCATAGCTTTGACTAGACAGACCTTTGTTGGCAAAGTGATATCTCTACTTTTAATATGCTGTCTAGGTTGGTCATAACTTTTCTTTCACTGAGACCTAAAATCATGTTCCATTCCCCAGAGGAGCAATTGTCACACCTTGGGAAACAGTGGCCCAAGAGACCCATGAGAAGGTCACATCACAGGGACACTCAAGATTTATTCTATTTCATGGGCTCCATCCTCTGCTTAGAACAACTAGTCACACAGAAATATGCCTGATTAAATTTTCTGAATCAATGAATGAATGATTATCTCACCACTTAGCCTTTCTATGACTTTCAGTTCTGTCTCCTTGGATACCCTAAACTGGTAACTCTCCCTAGAAATTTTCTTTGAAGTTTTCACTTCAAAATGATTAGTACTGTAAAAACAGGCATAATCTGAGGAGTCCCTGCTGTTTTTCTTTTACTGCTATACCATTTGGCTTCCATTACTGTGAAAAAATACCTAGAAAGCTTCCACAAACTTCCACAATCACATCTGCTTGGCCCCAGAGGCTTTCTGTTAAATGTATTGTCTATATTACTTGGCTCATACCAGTTTATATGTATTTCATCAAAGAAAGGGGTGAGGTAATCCCAGGAGGCCAAAGTGACTCAATGTGCTTCCAGAGTGGGACTCTTACCAGCAGGCCAACATTCACTGTGTCTGCTCTAAGCTACACCCTACTCACCCCTATAGCCAAGTGAACCCTACCCACACTCCACAGATATACCTCTGAAATATTCTGGGATCAGAGACTGGTACTAAATTAGATATCTCAAGTAAAGGTTAAATATACCAGAAGTCTAAATCTACCTAGTAGGATAGAAAGGCCTTGGCAGTATTACTTTTTGTGTGTATATAATTAGTAACCCTAAAAGACAGTCATCCTGTGCAACTTTATTATGCAAAGCAATTAGTATTATTCAAAATACTGATTCAAATCATGGCATGATTTTTTTTTGTCTTTTTGCTGGAAGATATGAGCTAAAGTTCTATTAAATATTCATCTACCTTTTGAATCACCTGATGTATCCAGTTTAACTCTTTTGGATATAGCAACAATAAAAGAGATTATATGACTAACTTAAAGATCCAAAATAGCAGAAACAAGTTTTTTCAAGTCTGGGAAATTAGAGCAGCCATTCTACTTTGCTGCCATAACATACAAATACAGAAATTAGATTTCTATTCTCAAAGCCTTTTTTTCTGGAAATAGCTTTCTTTCTTGGTTACAGAATGAGAGCCAGCCACCACATCATTCTTATGGGTCTTTTTTCAGAAATGAAGTGGCTCAAGAATGGTTAGAGAAGGAAGTGGATGCAGGGCTGGTGGCTCAGCAACCTCCAATTAGAGAAGTCCCACGTGATGCACAGTTTGTTCTTGAACCACCCAAGACAAAACTGTCCACCTGTTTCACATCTTGTTGCGTAAACCAAACCCAAAGTATTTTTCCAAGGAAGTGATCAGCAGGTAACTGTCAATTTAAAAATTCTCCATGGAGAAGTAGTATAAATGGCCCATAAAACAGATGAAAAGATGCTTAGTCTCACTTACATTGAAGAAATCAAAATTAGTGTACTTTCTCACCTCTTTGTTGGTCTACTGAAATAGCCAACTGCTCGCCATCTTGCAAACGAAGCAACTGTCTAAAAGTAAAAACATGTCCATCCACTGCTAGAAACCCGGCTTTCCAGTTCACTTATTAAATATATTTAACCATAAAGTACACATTCTTTAACCTAAATTGTATCAATCTGAAACTTTTTGCATTTACAATATCAGAAATCTTTTCATGTTAGCACATAGATCTGTCTTTTTACCTGCTGGGTAGTATTCCACAGGTTCCCTTAGCTATTTTCTATTTTTTGCTGTTACAAATAAGGCTGAAATGAACATCTTTATGTGCCTTCTTGCCACATGAGAGTGTTTGCCTAAGGAAGACACTAAGAAGCAATTTCTTAAAAAATAGCCACTGCCAAGTTGCCTTCCAAACAAGCTGTGAGGACACCCCACCAGTGGAGTGGTGAGAGGCCTACAAAACAACTTTGCTGGCATTTGCTTCTAGATGCTCTGAACTGTTCCACAATCTATTCCTGTGACTTGTACCATCTTTAACTCTGGGAAATTCTTGTCTTTAATTATCTTTTTAGCCACGTGGGCATGTGGGATCTTAGTTCCCAGACCAGGGATTGAACCCAGGCACTCAGCAGTGAGAGGAAGAAGTCTTAACTACTGAGCCTCCAGGGAAGTCCCTTTAATTTTCTCTTTAAATACTGTATCCTTCCATCCTCTCCTTTTTCTCTTGTGAATAGTGTAACTTCTGAATCTACATTTCATTTCTTCATTTTCCTTTCAGACTTCTCATCTCCTCCACCTTTACACCCTCCTGGGGGACCATCTTTACCCAATCCTTCAGTTCACACATGCCCTCTTCCATGCCGTTTCTCAGCGTGGCTCGCACCCTCTGCAGCAGCACATCTTTGGGGCACTGCCACGGATGCCGGGCAGCGGAGGCGGGGGCGAGCGCGCAGGCGCAGCTGGTGTCCGCCCAGGGGCCCAACCACGGTCCGGGCCTTGCTTGGCAGCCATGGGGCCATCGAGGCAGCTCCTGCACTCCGTGATAGTGGGCGCCCCGGGCTCCGGCAAGTGCACCCTGGCACTGCGCATCACCAAACACTTCCAGATGAAGACCTTCTCCAGTGGGGATCTGATCCGAGAAAACACACGAAGGGACACAGAAATCGGGCTGCTGGCCAAGACCTTCATGGACCAGGGGAAGCTCATCCCGGACGACCTCATGATTCGACTGTTGCTCCAGGAGCTGAAAAATGTCACCCAGTATAACTTGCTGTTGTGTGGGTTGCCCAGGACACGCGCAGGCTGAAGCCCTGGACAGAGTCCATCAGGTACACCTGGTGATAAACCTGAATGTGCCATTTGAGGTCATTCGGCAACACCTCGAGGCTCGCTGGGTTCATCCAGCCAGTGGCCGGGTCTATAAGCTCGGATTTAACCCTCCCAAAGTGGTCGGTGTGGACGATGTGACTGGAGAGCCTCTCATTAAGCGTGTAGACGATAAACCTGAGACACTTGGCAAAAGAATGAAGGTTTACGAAGACCAAACGAAATCAGTCCTGGAATATTCTCAGAAAAAGGGAGTGTTGGAAACATTTTCTGGAACAGAAACCAGTAAGATCTGGCCCAGTATGCAGGCTTTCCTGCAAACCAAAGTCCCACTGAGACACCCAAAAACTCAGTTACTCCAGGAGGAAACATCCTTGTGATTAGCAAGATGAACAGAACTATTCCTTCCTTCACAAGAAGTTCCTTGTTTTAAGACTCCACCATGTACGAATTCTTTGAAAATTATATTAGTTTTATTTCCGTGAATTTTATTCTGGACATAAAGGATATGCCAAATGAGTCTGATAATAAGAATTGTCTTTTAAAATTGTCTAGTGTGTTTTATCCAGCTGTCTTCAATGGGTATGCAATTCAAAAACATCAGAGATGTCTAAACTTTAAAAATTTCTTTTAGACCAAAGTAAAAGAGCAATTGGTAGTAATCTAACTTTTGTTTAGTATAATAATAAGTGACTGGTAAGGTTTTATATTTTTCCAGAAAAGTAAAAATTAAAATACTAGTTTGGAGAAAATATTTCATCAGAAGCTTTTGCATAGCCAGATACCAAAAAAAAAAAAAAGAAGAAGAAGAAGAAAGAAAAAGACATTTCTAACATGGAGGACGTGATTTGATGAGATGCTGTCTCTATAAAATTCCAGATAAAAATAACTAAATGCAGAATGTGAATTTACTGCTGACTAAGAAATCTATGTAGCCACATGAGCTACATAAATTTTGTTGATAAACATACCTTCCATTTCCTCAGAACTTTCTATTTTTTATTTAAAAAAATCAACATTTAGGTAAATATTACTTTGATAGAACCTGTTTACTTCTGAAAATGCATGTTTACTGAGGGATATAACTTATGTTAGAGATTGACATTAGAAGTTCTTATATAAGCACCAAAATTGAATGAATTTTCTTTAATGGAAAATGTAATTGACATGTTTTCAGATGTTAAGAAATGTGTGTTTTAGGAGACTTCCCTGGTGGTCCAGTGGTTAAGACTCCACACTTCCTCTGCAGGGGGTACAGGTTCGAGCCCTGGTTGAAGAACTAAGACCCCACATCCCACATGCTGTGTGGCCAGGAAAAAAAAAAAGGTGTTTTAGGATCCTCTTGCCAGTTCTCCTTTTTATCGATATGCCTTGGTGAGTAACACATTAAAGTATTAAAAAAAAACAATGAATTTTTAAAAACTCATGCCATTATATAAAATACAAATACTGTATAATTAAGAAACAAAAATAGATCAAGCATGCCTGGTGGGAAATTTCCTTGACAGGAATAGCTATCATAATTAGTAAATGGAAATTTACTTGCTAGAAAAAGCCATCATAATTAGTAAATGTGGCACTAGAAAGGCTTTATATGATAGGTTAGAAAGGACTAGGAAAGTAACTGAATTTGCTGAAGGTGGAGTTCTTTATTCCTGATCAAAGAAGTTGATACCTGCTGGCGTTCACTGACATCCCATCTTAAGGGAAGAAGATCTTGCCACTTTTTTCTGAGCAGCCGTTTTAAAATAAGCATTTTGGGTTCCTTCGGTGGGATCAGGAGAATGTGTACTTATGTTTTACGGCCTGGAGTAGTGGAACAGTATGAGAAGCAGAGGAGAAGCTAGGCTATTTCTTAAATGATATTTTTACTCTATTTTAGTTAGCACTAAATCAAATGAAACAAGTCCTTGTACAAACTATTACTGCCTTTGAAAAATTCATCCCATTTTATTCCAGGCACTTAAAACACAAATACCATCAAATGTTTCTTATGTATCTGCAGGGTGTCGGTGGGGTGCTAATTTTTCTTTCTTTTGATTTTTTTCATTCATTGTCAGTTTTTAAAAACAGACCAAGCCTTTTAAAAGATCTGCAGAAAACATTTCATACTTTAAAATACTTTCTATAATGTCTTACAATGTTAGATGCTTTCTAAGAAGTAAAATACTGAACTTGTGAACTATCACTAGTCACTAGGTTATAAGGCATCAATTAATTCAGTTCAGTTGCTCAGCTGTGTCCGACTCTTTGTGACCCCATGAACTGCAGCACGCCAGGCCTCCCCTGTCCATCACCAACTCCCAGAGTTCACTCATTAGTCTTTATTATAAAAAAGCTGGACTTTAGAAAAAAATCTACCTATTCAGTATTTTATTAAACAGGCCAAGTTTTCATCTTCATGACCTCCAGTTGATTTGTGATTCCTCTATCCTCACACATCTGTCAGAAAAATCTACATATGCTTATTCTTAATTTCTGCTCTGCTTGCTCTGTTACTTATTTTGCTTGAGTGTTGGTTCATCCATCACATTGCATCTGTCATCTTTTGTGTTGGTCTTGCTCGTATGTGCAGCAATCTTGTCTCTGTAATCTCTATGGCTGAGATTCTCTGCTGGATTGCATGAATTAAATCCTCTGTCAGTGTGTCACATTCGTGGGAAGACTGCTGGTCTAAATTGTCCTCTGGCCTTTTCTCAGAGACCAGGAAGAAGGAGAATCCACTGGATGAGATTTCTCCGGGGTGTTCAGGTCTGTTGCCCAATTTCCCTTCTTATGGCACGGGGCCATATCTGTCTAAACTGTTCTCCCTGACCATGACTCCTACCTGGAGGCTGACACTTTGTCACTGCTGTTTGGCTCACGAGCAGATGGAAGAGCATCAGAAGAGGATGAGTTGCTGGCCCCTCCTGCAGCAGTGCCCCAAGGACCGATTTTGTCCTTGATACCCTTCTGCTTCCGGGGTCTGCCACCTGTGGGGTGGAGTTTTGGTGCTCCTTCCCCTTCTGGGCACTAGGCTTCTATGAGCATTTTAGACTGGGCTCGGTGTTTTTGCATCAATGCAGTCTACATCCCATATTTTAGGATTTATCATGGTTTCTGGTTCACTGAAAGTTTCACTTCTTACAAAGGATCATTAGTTAAGGCCCGTGCTATAGGAATGAAGATGCTGGTCCACCATCCTGAAATAGAACCAAATTTCCTTGTCCACCCTCAAAATACGTAAGTCATCAAGCCTAGAGCTATGCCTTTCAACTCTGGCTACACATTAGAATCAGCTGGGAGCTTTTAGACAGTACACTGACACCCTGGATATTTTGATTAATTATCATGGGTGGAAGCCATGGTTATTATTATGTTGTACTTACAAAGTCCCTGGCTTTTGTAAACTACTACCTTAAAGTAGGGGCTTCCCAGGCAGCTCAGTGGGTAAATAATCTGCCTGCGATGCAGGAGACACAAGTTCAATCCCTGGGTCAGGAAGATGCCCTGGAAGACGGCATGGCAACCCATGCCAGTACTCTTGCCTGGAGACTCCCATGGACAGAGGAGCCTGGTAGGCTACAGACCATGGAGTCGCAAAGAGTTGGACACAAAGGAAGCAAGTGCGCATGCGCACATGCACCTTTACCAGCAGAGCTGACTTCCTCTGAGACAGCCAGCCTTCCAAAAAGTTTTCAGCAGAGACTCAAAAACCACCTGGCAGTCGCACCAGCTGGAACATTCGTCACAAAAGGCTCTGTCCTCCTTGTCATTTTTTCCGCCCACTCACAGAAATATTTAAGCAATGGATGTTTTATCATTATTTTATCATTAGTCATCACTGTGGATAACTAACCGTTTTCATTTTATCTGTGTTATTTATCAAATGCCACATCAAATATGTCATTACTTACTGATTTTTGGAAGCTTGCTTAAATAAACACCTTTTCCTGTGTGCCCAGTGGGTCAAGCTCTCTGATAGTTCTATTGTATTTAAACTCAGCCAATGATGCTCATTTTCAAGTATGAAAGTGAAAGTGAAGTCAGTCATGTCCAACTCTGTGACCCATGGACTGCAGTCAGCCAGGCTCCTCCATCCATGGGATTTTCCAGGCAAGAATACTGGAGTGGGTTGCCATTTCCTTCTCCAGGGACTATTCCTGACCCAGGGACTGAACTCACATCCTCCCGCATTACAGGCAGACTCTTTACCATCTGAGTCACCAAGGAATTCCTGTATTTTTCAAGTATGCCGCTTGTGAAACCAACTTGCAGTGAAATCATGATAGATTTTCAGGATACAATAGCTTTGGTTTAGTTCTAACTAAAACTCTGAGGAAAAGCCAATTAAATGAATTCTGAAGATGAAGTAACCCAAAATACAATGCAATTATCTAAAAATTTGCAAAATTTTCTACTAATAACCACACACACATGCACACAAACACACACATGCTCAGCCATGTCTGACTTTTTGTGACCCCATGGACTATACAGTCCGTGGAATTCTCCAGGCCAGAATACTGGAGTGGGTAGCCGTTCCCTTCTTCAGGGGATCTTCCCAACCCAAGGATCGAATCCAGGTCTCCCGCGTTGCAGGCGGATTCTTTACCAGCTGAGCCACAAGGGAAGCCCAGTAACTGACACAAACGTATGTAAATGAAAGTGAGAACATGTTTATGTGCAACTGTAGGATGTCCTTATTCTCCAGTTAGGCCTAGGATCATGGTCGTGTGAAATCCTTGTGTGCTTCTGGTGGCTGACCATCCAGATAGCTTTACTGTGATGCCTTCTCCAGCAAGGGGTAGGAAAACACCAGGTGTGTGGAATGAAACCAAGTCAGAACAGAGTACAGGTGGGGAAAAGGTATTAGGAAGGAGAAGAGCTTGGAGATGTGAGAGAACTTTGAATATTATGACACAGCAGCACCTCTCTCAGCGAGCAGAGGAAATTTCCATAATGTCAAGGGATTGGGGAAAAACATTCAAAAGTAGAGAGGATGTCAGGCCACCTGGATACAGAATTTGGTTACTGAAAACTGTAAGGACTGGGGAATGTATCAGATCTCCCACTGAGTCACACTGTCCCATGGATGGCAAAAGCCCACCCAGTTATGATTATGGGAAAGTGTAGAGTCATGGGATGAAAGAAATGAGGAGGAAGCGAAGTTAGAAGTTGACTGGAAAGACTCTGGGAGGAGAATGGGACATTGTTACTTGGCAGGACATGGAATTTGAGGGTGGAATAAATTAGAAGAAAATCTTTGGAACTAAGAAAGAAATCAGAAAATATTGGCAAGAGAATTGATAGAGAAAAAAAGGAGCAGACTCAGAACAAACTCTAGTTATGCTTTCTCAATATTTTTTTCTCCATATACAAAAAAAGAAAATGCCTACTATATATCCCGTGAACACTGGGACACTGGTAAGAACCATTAACTTAGGTAAATAAAGACGTCCAGGTCAATTACTTTGAAGCAAAGGAAGTTTTAAGGGGTTTGCATCTAGCAAGAATAGGATTCACTTCCTGGCACCATTAATTACCATTTGGAATGACCATTTCATGCTCTAAGAGGTAGAAAAGTTGCATGTAATATGTCTCCAAATGTGATCATTTCAGAAATCATTTGAGAACCAGTAAAAACCTTTAGCAAGTTTAACAATTCTAGAATCTTCCTTTTCTGAGTCTCCATGATATTGCTCTCAAAAGTTAACAGATTTAAGTAACAAGGCAATGGATGACATGTCTGTATGTGTTTGGGGCTGGGGCTCAGAGGCAGGCTTCCCAGGTGAAGGCAAGCTGAGATTCAGGCTGTCTGTATACATAACAACTGCCATCTGACAGCAGAGTAGTTTGTTAGTAGCTCTCTTGTTACTTAAAATGTCTCCCCAAAATGCAGGAGGCAGGGACCCTCAGGACCTGAAATCTTACCTGGAAGCTGTAGTGACTCTTGAGTCCCAAAGAGATGCCATGTGCCAGCCAAGGCTGCTTCTGTAGTTGTGGGCACTAGAGGGAGGGAAAATGTCAAGTTCTTGGGGGAAAAAAAAGAACTAAAAATAAAATTTAAAAAAGCAAATTAAAAGAAATAAACTAATAAAAACAGCAACACATAAGAATCATTTGAGTCCCTTTCAGGGACACTGCCCCTCTATTTGGATGACTTTATGATTCTGGTCTCTTGTTCAATATCCTGGGGTTTTTGCCTTTAGCCAAGCATGCTTTAAACCATGATTCGTGGTGTCAAGAAAGTACAAAAGTCCTCCTATTTTCCACAGGCCCTTTCCCTTCTGATAGTCACTAAAAGGGAAACACATTCTTCTATTCCACAGTTAACAGCAAAGCTTAGAATCATCTCAGAAGACTTAGTCGTGTCCGACTCTTTGCGACCCCATGGACTATAGCCCGCCAGGCTCCTCTGCCCATGGAGTTCTCCAGGCAAGAATACTGGAGTCTGTTTCCATTTCCTTCTCTCAGAAGACTTAACACAGTGACTAATACTTATTCTAGAGAGAGAAAAAAAAAGAGGAATATAAGAGGGCAGCGAGAATGAAGGTTGTCTGCAGCACAGATGGTGCTGGGTTGGGATGTGGAAACCAGGAGCAAGGTCAAGAAAAACGGGACAGAAAGGGAAGCTAAAGGATAACCTGCCACATGCCTGCCTGTGCCAAGCCTGGGGGGTAGGTGAGTATTGTGTTAGTCCAGGGAGCTTCCCCCTCACCTCCTCTAAAAGTTTTCTCTGACACAACAGGCAATGGGCACATGTAATCCCTGGAAATCCCTAGCTTTTCCTGCACCAGGATTTTGCAGTGTTTCTAGACAACTACTTCCCCTCCTCTTTGCACTAGATAAAAGGGGTCGATTCCGTGCTCTGATGCAATACAGATGCCAGTTACCTGGAGTCCACTCATCACCACATGGTCTTTTCAAGTCAGAAGGCTCCCCTCCCTGGGTCTTAACGTCAGACTGCTGTGAGTCATAGGATGACCCTGTCGGTGATCTGAAATGGAGCCAGCTGAGCACGAGCGGCCACAGGCAGATGGAGAACTCAGCTAATTTCTCCTATGCCAGCATGAATTACTGGTCAAGCATTCACATCCCATAAACATATGAGAACATGTTCATACAAGTGTGTGGGGTGAGGGAGGTTTCCTCATCTCCAAACACATGTTATAAAAGTGTAAAACCCGCGAATGTGCCTCAGTCTGGAGCTACATTAGGAAGCATGTGCATCCTCAGGGAACCACACACTCTATACGGATTATCAGGAAAGTCCAGACACAGGCATGTGCGTGCCTTCAGTCCAGATGTTCGGTCTTGCTCCCACTTGTTCCGCTTGTTCCTGTCTCCCAGAGGACAGAGCTTGGGGCTGTATGCGTGGATCACCAAGGCTGAGTTGAACTAGTCAATTCAATAGGTTTACACGCTCAATTCGACCCTTACACGAACCAAAAGGAGGTTCACTGTGGCTTTAGCTGAGGGGTCGTGCTCTCCCTGGGAATAAACTCAATGAGTTGTATTTGTGTTTGGACTGCCCTGCCCACACTCACCACCTATTTTAGACAGCACATGACTCTGACTCAGAGGAGAGAGCAAAGTACAGCATGATGGCTTTAAAACAGGCTGCACACCCACTCCCTTGGGCCAGAGCCCGAAAACACCCAAGTCCCCAAGTGCCAACATCAAGGCCCCTCTCCTCTCCTGGCATCGCTAAACAGTGAGTGAGGTCACCCACATCCAGCAAAACAAAAGCAAACATTTAAAAATACCTTCCAAGCACACAAGTTGACAACTTGAACAAGAATGTGGGGGAAAAAAAAGGCAAGTCATTTATAACTTGATGTCTTCTATGATATAGTTAGCTGTGCCCAGATGCTGCGGGTGGGATGAAGCCAGAAAGAGGCCACAATAACAGAGGCTCTGAGGCCATCAAGGAGGTGCTGGAGGACCTTTTCAGAAGAGCCAGTGGCTCCAGGTGACAGCATGGAAATGAAGGGCCACACACTCCAGCTCCCGTCCCCATGGCATCATGCCTTTGCTAGGTTAATTTTCAGAAGCTGTTTGCAGCCAGGTCTGAAACCCACTCAAATTTGCTCAGATAAGTGGCAAATTGTGTGGGGGTAGAAGGGAGAAAGAAGCATGCCCACTCTAGAAGTCTTGGGAACTCAGGATGATGACTAATAAATTAGAGCTCAGAAGGGGCAGGAACTGGGATCCCTGAGAAGCCCCCCTCCCAGGTCAGAGCCAAGTTCCCTCACTTAGGGCAGGTCCTTGGAGAGTCAATTAATAGTCCACATTTATGGGAGGAGGAGAGTCAGGGAAGGAGAGGAAGATGAGAAGTGGAAGTAAAAGAGAGGGAAAGGAAAGAGAGAAGATCAGTGACAGGGAGACGGGATGTGGGAAATAATACCTTTATTGCAGCTGTTTAAATTAATACAGACTGAAGTCAGTCTGTACTTTAAATATTCAGAGAATGATACTGAAGGAAATTTAATGAATGCAAACTCTTTGTGCTATTAATTTAGAAAATCAGGCTTGGGGAGGATTATGCTATCTGAAATAACTGTATTACTATTAGGGCAGGGGTCTCAGGTTCCAAAGCCTATGGGGGTTCACATACATGAAACAGGGGCCTTAAATGGGAAAGTTCTTGTCACTGAGGCTCAGGGTCCCATGGCAGCAAGTAGTCACCTACAAAACACTAGAGGAAGCCTTGCCTTCAAATGAAGGCAAAGGTTTATTCTAACTCTTCCCCTGAAACTTGCTAATCTTTAGACGAGCTTTCTGGATCATCCTACATAATTCTTTCTGGTTCACAGGGTTGCCTCAGTTCAGATTTTATCATTAAAATATGTGGTCAGGAACCAATGGTATTTCCCATAGAGATAACTGTCCTAAAATGGAAAACCCTAACCGAGCTGCTCCTGTGGGCTTGGCAGGCCATGAGATCCCTTGGAAACCAATGTCACCTCTTCCACCATCTGCCTTGTGGCACCTGGTGGTCTTGCTGCTATCTTCCTGCTGTGTCCTCATCCTGTTATCATAAGCAGGGTTCTGATGCCGCAGGAAAGAGTCAGAATAAACCTTTGCCTTCATTTGAAGCCTTGAGTAAATAAACTCCTGGATATGTGCCAACTCCTGTCGGTGCACATGTGTCCTCATTCATCAGCAAGAAGCAAACAACCAAACAAAACCCACGTGGAGATCGCTGCCCGTTCCCAGGAGTGTGTGTTCAGGCAGAGTATCAGTTTCCACCTAGGGGCTGACGGACAGAATCCCCAACTAGCTCCGCAGGTCCTGGGGGAGACACTTCTCTGTGTTCTGTCGCCCCTGATTCTCTGCATGGGCCCTGGGAAGGCCAGGTCCTTGGAGAGTCAATTAATAGTCCACATTTATGGGAGGAGGAGAGTCAGGGAAGGAGAGGAAGATGAGAAGTGGAAGTAAAAGAGAGAGACAGGAAAGAGAGAAGGACAGTGACAGGGAGACAGGATGTGGGAAATAATACCTTTATTGCAGCCGTTTAAATTAATACAGACTGAAGTCAGTCTGTACTTTAAATATTCAGATAATGATACTGAAGGAAATTTAATGAATGCAAACTCTTTGTGCTATTAATTTAGAAAATCAGGCTTGGGGAGGATTATGCTAAATAAAAAATAACTAAATAATAACTAAAAATAACTCTATTACTAATAAAAGAAATTGTAGAGAGACTGTAGGGAAAAAAAATTCAATCTGTACAAAAATATATACAGCGACAAATAAAAGACTCTCTCCACACCAACTTCCTGGGCCACTTTTCCTTCAGTTAGCAGATTTTAACTTCCTTCTGAGGAGAAAGAAGAAACATACACACACACATACCCTCCACATATAAAAAGTATATATACACATAGATGGTACGGTAAATTATATATGTATATATAATTTTGTCTATGGTATATCATTTATTTTTAATTTAAATTATAGATACATAATATATGGCACAATAAAGCAATAAATATATATTTAATTATATATAATTTCTATATGGTATATGTTTATATATTATACAATGAATAAATATATATATAATAAAATATCTGGCATAATTATATATGCCAGATATTTGAACATCAACTAAAATGGACAGGAATGGTTGAATTTAATTCAGGTGACCACTATATCTACTACTGTGAGCAAGAATCCCTTAGGCGAAATGGAATAGCTCTCACAGTCAACAAAAGAGCCTGAAATGCATTACTTGGGTGCAATCTCAAAAATGACAGAATTATCTCAGTTTGTTTCCAAAGCAAACCATTCAACATCACAGTAATCCAAGTCTATGGCCCAACCACTAACCCCAAAGAAGATGAAGCTGAATGGTTTTGTGGAGACCTATTAGACTTTCTAGAACTAACACCAAAAAGGATGTCCTTTTCATCACAGGGGACTGTAATGCAAAAGTAGGAAGTCAAGAGATACCTGGAGTAATAGGCAAGTTTGGCCTTGGAGTACAATATGAAGCTAGGCAAAAGCTAACAGAGTTTTGGCAAGAGAACACACTGGTGATAGCTAACACCGTTTTTCAACAACACAAGAGATGACTGTATACATGGACATCACAAACTGGTCAAACTGAAATCAAATTGATTATATTGTTTGCAGCTGAAGATGGAAAAGCTCTATAGAGTCAGCAAAAACAAGACCGAGAGTTGACTGTGGCTGAGATCATCAGCTCCACACTGCAAAATTCAGGCTCAAATTGAAGAAAGTAGGTAAAACCACTAGACCATTCAGATATGACCTAAATCAAATCCCTTATGATTACACAGTGGAGGTGACTGTGATTCAAGGGATTAGATATGGTAGGCAGAGTGCCTGAAGAACTATGGATGGTGGTTGGTAACACTGTATAGGAGGCAGTGACCAAAACTATCCCAAAGAAAATAAATGCAATAAGGCAAGGTAGTTGTCTGAGGAGGCTTTACAAATAGCTGAGGAAAGAAGAGAATCAAAAGGGAGAAAGGGAAAGATACACCCAACTGAATGCAGAGTTCCAGAGAATAGCAAGAAGAGATAAGAAGGTCTTTTTCAACTAATAGCGCAAAGAAATAGAGGAAAACAATAGAATGGCAAAGACTAGAGATTTAGCCAAGAAAATTGGAGATATCAAGGGAACATTTCATGCAAGAAAATGGGCACAATAAAGGACAGAAACGGTAAGGACCTAACAGAGGCAGAAGAGATTAAAAAGAGGTGGCAAGAATACACAGAAGAACTGTACAAAAGGTCTTAATAACCCAGATGACCACAATGGTGTAGTCACTCACCTAGAGCCAGGCATCCTGGAGTGTGATATGAAGTCAAGTGGGCCTTAGGGCATTACTACCAACAAAGCTAGTGGAGGTGATGGAATTTCAGCTGAGCTATTTCAAATCCTAAAAGACGATGCTGTTACAGTGCTGCACTCAACATGTCAGCAAATTTGGAAAACTCAGCAATGACCACAGGACTGGAAAAGGTCAGTTTTCATTCCAGTCCCAAAAAGGGTAGTGCCAAAGAATGTTCAAACTACTGTACAATTGTACTTATTTTACATGCTAGCAAGGTAATGGTAAAAATCCTTCAAGTTAGGCTTCAGCAGTTCATGTACCAAGATGTTCCAGATATACAATGTTATACATATAAGATATACAATATACAAACACAGATATGTTTTCTGTGTTTAGAAAAGGCAAAAGAGCCAGAGATCAAATTGCCAACATTCACTGGATCATAGAGAAAGCAAGGGAATCCCAGAAAAACATCTACTTCTGCTTCATTGTCTACAAGAAAGCTTTTTACTGTGTGGATCACAACAAACTGTGGCAAATTCTTAAAGAGATGGGAATACCAGACCACCTTCCCTGCCACCTGAGAAAACTGTATGCAGGTCAAGAAGCAACAGTTAGAACAGGACATGGAACAAGTGACTGGTTCCAAACTGGGAAAGGAGTACAACAAGGTTGTATATTGTCACTCTATTTATTCAGCTTTCATGCAGAGTACAGTATGTGAAATGCCAGGCTGGATGAGTCACAAGCTGGAAGCAAAACTGCCAGGAAAAATATCAACAACCTCAGATATGCAGATGATACCACTCTAATGGCAGCAAGCAAAAGGAACTAAAGAACCTCTTGAAGAAGGTAAAAGAGGAAGACTGAAAAAGCTGGCTTAAAACTCAACATTCAAAAAATGAAGATTATGGCATCTGGTCCCATTGCTTCATGGCAAATAGATGAGGAAAAAGTGAAAACAGTGACAGACTTTATTTTCCTGGGCTCCAAAATCACTGCCAATGGTGACTGCAGCCATGAAATTAAAAGATGCTTGCTCCTTGGAAGAAAAACTGACAAAAATAAAGGTATGTAGAGTTGTTGACTCAGCAATTCCAGTCAGGATTTTACCTGGTAGATATTCACCAAGAACCAGTATTGTTTGTAAGAGCCAACACTATAAGCAGCCTATGGATCCATGCATGGGGACTGGTTACAGTAATAATCCTTCAGTGGGATATCAGGCAGCCAGGCAAACAGTGAGACCTGGGTTGGCATGAAGGAGCCTTAGGTCTTATCATTAAAGCAGAGACATCATTTGCCAACAAAAGTCCATCTAGTCAAAACTATTGTTTTTCCACGAGTCATATATGAATGTGAGAGCTGGACCATAAGAAAGGCTGAGCGCTACAAAATTTATGGTTTTGAATTGTTGTGCTAGAGAAGACTCTTGAGAGCCCCTTGGACAGCAAGAAGATCAAACCAGCCAATTCTAAAGGAAATCAACCCTGAATATTCACTGGAAGGACTGAAGCTCCAGTACTCTGGCCACCTGATGCAGAGTCGACTCATTGAAAAAGACCCTGATGCTGGAAAAGATTGAAGGCCAAAGGAGAAAGAGATGACAGAGAATGAGATGGTTAGCTAGCATCACTGACTCCATGAACATGAACTTGAGCAAACCCCAGGAGATAGTAGAGGATAGGGAAGGGTGGTGTACTGCAGTCCATGGGGTCGCAAAGAGTAGGACATGACTGACCGACTGAACAACAGTTATATACACAATTTATATTTATATTTATATCATACAATTTATACAAAAGAGATCAAACTACACATGCTTCTTTGTAACTTATTCATTCTCACTGAATGATAAGACCTAAGGCTCCTTCATGCCCACCCAGGTCTCACTGTTTGCCTGGCTGCCTGATATCCCACTGAAGGCTTATTACTGTAACCAGTCCCCATGCATGGATCCGTAGGCTGCTTATAGTGTTGGCTCTTACAAACAATACTGGTTCTTGGTGAATATCTACCAGGTAAAATCCTGACTGGAATTGCTGAGTCAACAACTCTACATACCTTTATTTTTGATTAGTGCTGTATTTATTGACAATAAACAATCTTTACCTGTATTAATTAGCTTTTAGGCTTTCTGTATCTAATTTAAAACCTAGAGTAGTTTTGGCTTAACTACGTGAAAGTATGTTTTCTCTTTGTAAAGTAAGATCAGAGACTGGCACTTCAGAAAGTCGTCAGAGGCCGAGGCCCCTTCTTCCCTCTGCTCTGCTCCGCCAGGTGTGTGGCTTCCACCCTCAGCGGTCCAGTGGAGTTGCTGGAGTTCCATGCCTCACAACTGCATTCCAGGCAGCAGCAGAAAGAGAGGATAGAAAAGAGACACACCTCCTGGACGAGCTAGCTCCCTTTAAAGAGCCTTCCAGAAAGTCCTACGTAACATTTCTGCCTATATCTCATTGACCAGAACGAAATCAAACGACCATGCCTTATAATAAGGAGGCTGGGAATGTTTGGGCAGCCATTCAGCCTGCTAAACAATTAGGTTCAGCTTCTAAGAAGTGCAAGAGAAAGGGGGCAATGAGCTTTTCCTACACATCATTACTCATCTTGATAAACTCCAAAATGCTGCTTCTTTTCAATTTTTAGCAGAAAGAGCTGGATACAGACATTTATAACAAACAAAAAGCTCTTCTACAACTCCCACCTTCTCATGGCTCTGTTTCATCTCTCTATTAAAGCGGGCATTTGGATGGCTTCATCTGAGAGAAACAGCAGTGCTCATCGATACACAAAGAGCAGACATGTAGCTCTGAGAAGCTTCTGGCGCATGGCAGTGGCAGCTGCCATCCCAAGGAAAGCCTTGGCTCCGTGCATAATGAGTCCCCGCAAATCCATCCTCCAGCTCTAACAAAATTCAACTCAGAGACAATCTTGCTTCAGCTAACTCCTTCCCACTCCCCCATATTTTTTGGAGAAAACTCCAGTCCTATGATTTCCTCTATAAATATCTCAGCATATATCTCTAAAAAACAGACTCACAAAAACACCACAATGCCATCATCACATGTAAAAATTAAAACTCCTTAATACAAAAAGCTAGTGTTCGGCTTTCCAAGTCTCCAACTTTTTAACAATTTGCTTAAACAAAGAACCCAAATACGGTCCCTGCATTGCACCCATCTATCTCCCACCCAGCCCAAATTTGGTCTTGCACCCTTCTGCTTAAATATAGGAAGAGTAACATAATAAAATCATTGACAAAGAACTTATATTTCATGTTCTGCATGGTCCAAAATCTTGTCTCTGAAAGCAGCTTCCAGAATGTGTTCTCCAAAAGGCTCACCTGAATATATAGTATCAGGTATCAAGCAGCGTGTTCCAATATCTGGGAGACAGAATCAATTCCCTGTCTATAGCTCAGACAGAATTGGTCTGGGCCTTGGTGTGTGCACCCTCTTGGCTAACCTCTGGGCTTCAGGAATGTCCAGGGCTCCTCAAAGCTCAGTTTCCTGGTTCACATTCTTTCCTTTCCAGCCGGAAGATTGCCCTTCCCTGACGTGCTTTCTGCCTTCTGGATTTTTCCATGCCCACATGCCTGTGTCCCTGCTTTCAACTTGCCTTGGTAGCTAATTTTTAACCTCTGTTCCTAGATCCCAGCTTGGCTCTCCTTGTCCCAGTTGTGGACCCACCCCCTTTCCCAAATTGTCATTTCCGTCATTTCCCACACACACGCACACGCACATGACCGTCATCACCACTAAACACACGAGGCCAAATCATCTCTCTTTAACTGGCCATGTTATCACCGTACCTCCTATTTCCTTCTGTCTTGCAGAAATTAATCATGTTGTGAGGCAGTAACACGGCTAAACGCATGCATGATAGCAATGCCCCTTCCCACAATCTGAATATAATAACAAATGTCCAGCCTGACATGGGGACCTGGTATTTTCTTGGCGTACAGAGATTCCCCAGGATGTTGAATGATCAGAATTTACTGTATGATGTACTGATGTATAATGTGTGTCCAAACATAAGTTTAATTTGGTGGCAAAGATGAAATCGTTAAGAGTCTTGTTTCAGCAGCCTTACTGGATAAACTGTACTTCTAAAATCCTGGGGCTGAATTAGTGCAGTCGCCAAAGAAAGGATCACAATGGGAGAAACACTGTTACTCTTCAACTGTATTCACGCTCTGCTTTCTTCCTCTGCTCTGATCCTAAATGTTCTTGGCTTATCTGCACAAAACCGTCTCCTAAAATAATTTCCCCTCTAGGAGTCTCTGTCTCTGCTCCCTTCAACGGCGAAAACGAGTACCTTCTCAGTGGCTACCCTTTCAGTGAACTTTCTGCCTTCCAGAAATAGAGCTTGGCCAGAGCCGGCTAATCCTGGGTCCTGTGAACTGTCCCAGCAGGGAGGGGGCAGGCTGCTGTGACCAAGACTTACATAAAACCCTCTAGGGAGGTGCAGAGCCTGCAGATGTAGGCCCGCACCAGGCAGGGCCTCCCAGCTGGCCCAGTGCCCCCTCCCAGCCAGCCCAGCACTCCCTGCCCCTGCCGTGCGAGCTATTGGCTAACGCAGGGTGGCTAATTTCATCACCTGTTATTTCCACTACAGCTCTGGCTGCTACCTTACTAGGGAATCTGAGGGAAGGTATCCTTCTACTTGCTAAGTCCAGATCAAGAAAGCAAGAATTCTTTGAAAGGACAACGTTCTTGACTGGGCCAGAGAACTAGGACTGAAACCCAGGCCCATCCCTACCCTGAGCGGCTGCAGCAGCACATTTATTTCAAGGGATGGGCTGAGCTGCAAACCCCATGGATGACAGCTATTTAGGCACAAATCTTTGAACTAGAAGGGGGCTTGAGGAAGAGAGATGGTGCCGGGCAACTCTCTCATGACTGTTGTTAAAGGACATCAGGATAACTGTCTAATGGACATCGCCACCTCCCTAAGAGCCCTTGCATGCAGGGAGGAATGAAGGAAGGAGCTGGAAAGCCACCTGAAATGCATGGCTCTCCTCCAGTTCAGAGAAAAGGCTTAATGGGAGAGACTCTGGAAGCAACAGGAAAACTAAGATGCAGGCCACTAGCAGATCTACTTCTCCCTTCTATTCCTCACTCCCAGTTCCATGGAAAATCAGGGGAGGGGATTCTACAGACAACATCCTAAGTGCCGTAACTGGTGAAGGCACATGTACTTGCAAAGTTAGGTAATCTGCCAAAATATTTGTCTCAACTGAATCCTCTCAGCTCCGTGCTTCAATTCATTTACCCATGCTATCTTCAGTAGGCTATTTTTAAATGCCAAAAGGAAAAGGTCTTTCACATAGATACACACAGTCTCCTGGTCACAGTCCAAGCCACCAGGCCTTGCCAAAGGCAACTGACCGTGCAGGTGGTCAGCATCGCTGAGAAGGACGCTCTTCTGGAACCAGCAGCCAAGTCTCTTGCCTTGAGCACTTTTAGTTATTGAGCAACTTTCAGCGCTGTCTTTACTTGCACATGTTAGAAAGGCTCCTTTAATCCATGTAAACTACCTACATATGTAGAATGAAGATTTCCTTTTAGACACCAAATTCCAGAAGCAACTCTTAATAGGAAAGTATAATTTACTGGAAAAGATGACAGACAAGGCTAGACTCAGTGCAGGGACACGTGTAACAACTGGCTCTGCAGGGAAACAGAACTCCAATTTGTTGTGTTTGCCATTTTCCACAGTGTTAATACTCCCACCTAGGCCAAGACCAAGCTACTCAGCTAACTTGCTTGAATATGAGTTGGGAGGAGATGCATACAATTGGCTCTTGAAGGCAGATGTGAGCCAGTGCGAGGTCTCCTTAGCAGGCCATGAGCTGGAATGCTCAACCACAAATCATTCCTGTCTCTTCCAGGGCATCTCACTTTTCCTACACCAGCGTAGAACTACAGGATTTTTATTTACTTTATCTTTGTTCCCCCAAAAGGATCAAATCAGGCCTTTTTGAATCACTATTGTGTCTTGGTCTCTTCACTGTACAGAACTAACTCAATCCTTACTTTGGGATTCTGCTAAAATCTAGACACCTTTGGGATAACTTGATAAGGGTCTGTGGAACCAAGAGAAGCAGAAGAGTACAATGATTGAGAATAGGATTTACCATCCAAGCAAAGAGGGTTCAAAGTCAACTCTATCATGAAGATAAGCTAGGAGAAACAACTCAATCAAAAAAATCAGCAGAAGATCCAAAAGACATTTTTCTAAAGAAGATGGCTGAGAGGCACTTGAACAGATGCTCAATATTGCTAATTATGAGAGAACTGTAAATCAAAACTACAGTGAGGTCTTGCTTCACACCAGTCAGAATGGCCAACGTCAAGAAATAAAAGCAATAAATGCTGGAGAGGGTATGGAGAAAAGGGAATCCTCCTATACTGTTGGTGGGAATATAAATTGGTACAACTACTATGAAGAACAGTGTGGAAGTTCCTTAAAAATTAAAAACAGATGCACCATATGACCCAGCAATCCCACTCCTGGTCATACACCTGGAGAAAACCATAGTGCAAAATGATATGTGCACTCCAATGTTACAGCAGCACTATTTCCAACAGCCAAGATATGAAAACAACCTAAGTGTCCATCGATAGATGAATGGATAAAGATGTGGAGTGTCTGACTCTGTCACCCCCACTTCACACCTATAAAGAAACTGTCCCAGAGAGGTGAGTGACTTGGCTAAAGGCTGGACAATCTTTGCATCAGAATTGGGCCATCCTGGACTTCAGATCTCCTTTCATGTCTATTCTTTACACCAGGATTCCAACCAAAGGTCATTTCTCCCTTATCAAGCCCCATGCTGGACAACAGCCCCATTCCAATGCCTGCCTCCAAAGGATGATGAATCCTCTTCACTCTCCCAGTCTCTGTCTGAACACACTGTTCCCATCCTGCATTTGGCCAGGGGATCTTTCTGAGCTCGACTAGTTCTACGTGATGAGAGCACAGCTGAGGCTCCTGGACTTCCCTAAATGGACACTTACTTGTGAGTGATGTAAAGTCTTTGGAATTCTCAAAGGAAAAGCATTCAACAAACACTGGAGCTGGGAATGACTTGAGGGATGATCTAGCCCAGCTTCTCATGGCACTGACAAGCAATCAAGGTAGGGAGTTTGAGGGACATGGATCAGATTCCCAAACTGGTTGGCCAGTGGCCAAAGGGAGCCTAGGTCCCAGGCCTCCTGGCTCCTGTGTGCTGCTCTTTCACCTTAGGCCAAGGCTATTTTGGGGGCCTTTGAATCCTCTTCTATAGACTTGGGATTTTCCATTGCTTTTTATAGAAGGCATTGAAAAAGAAAATAGAGGCAAGATCATAAACCCAAATGTGGAAAACAAACACAAGTTCTTCCTTTTCTGTTGCATGACCCTACTATTTTTCCCTGGAGGTGGACACGGCAACCCAATCCAGTGGTCTTGCCTGGAGAATCCCATGGACAGAGGAAGCTAGTGGGCTAGGGTCCATAGGGTCACAAAGACTTGGACATGACTGAAGTGACAGCATGCTATTTCTTTACCCATTATGCCAGTGCAGGGAAGATTAGAAAATGTCAATTAAGCACCACACCTTTAAACATTCTGTGTATTTTTAAAATATAAGTGAAATCTGATTCCTAATGAGATTTCCTTATTCAAATGAGATCAAACATCTGAATGAGTGACATAAACACCAAGCTCAGAATGTCTTGGAATTCTTCTTTCTGAATAGTCTTAATAATTTCCTTTAGAATACTTGCATGTCTTCAGTGAAATGATCCTATACCTTGGTGAAACCAGGCTCTTACCACCTCCTCTAGCAAAAGCCACCCAGAAATAGACTCCACTGTGTACCTTCATCTGTGCACCGTGATGACGCAGAGAATGTTGACCAGTTATGTAAACTGAGTATTCCTCCAGCTCGGAGGAAGCCAACTGTCTTAGGGAACCTGTACTTCAGTAAAGAGACCTAGCTACGCCTGCTTTCAGGATAGAGAGCAAATCAGTCTCCCTTCAAGACCCAGAAAAACAATTCTAGTGAGGTTTGCTATACAGTCCCCCTCCTCCCTCCTTCCAGTCTCCTGGGTTGCTTGCTGACACCAAAACTTCCTTTTAAAAATGGTTGCACATAGAAAGGTAGGCTTCCGTTGGTGGCTCATCAGTAAAGAATCTGCCTGCCAACGCAAGAGCCGTGGGTTCAATCCCTGGCCTGGGAAGACTCCACGTGCATGAGGCAGTGAAGCCCGTGAGCCAGAGTTCCTGAGGGCTGCACACCCCTAGAGCCTGTGCTCTGCAGGAGAAGCCACTACAGTGAGAAGCCTGGGCACCCCAACGTGGCCCCTCTCCCCGCAACTTGATAAAGCATGCACAGCAACAAAGGCCCAGCACAGCAAAACATAACAAATGAATGAATAAAAACCCCAAAGAGGCAAAGCTCAGACTTCCTCAATTGCACAAGGCTCCTTCAAAAGCTCCCTGGCTAATTTTATGTTTATACATTTGTTTGTTTGTTTTTCCTTAAAGAAGCCCCCTTCTCCAGATTACATATTTAGCCCCTGAGTGTGCCAGGTCAAGATTCTGTAGCAGAGTCACATGTGCAGGGCAGGCTGATGTGGTCCTGGACTGAAGCACTCAGAGCTGCCTCTTCCAGTTAGGTTTACTCCAAGGACCACCTCTCTCTATTTTCTGTGAAATCTACCTGATTTCGTCCCACTCTGCTGAGCTGCTGTGCGCCGATACACACACACACATGCACACACACCTCTGAGAGTGGTTGCCCTGTCCATGCTTGGAACAAAATGCTGCCAAGACCAAGAACTTCAGAGCCTGCGTCCCCCATCCCCTCAGGCACAGCATACAACCATCCTCCTTGAGGATTAGCCACTGATGGGGAAGAACAAATCTGACTCCATACTGGATCTCTTTTTTTTCACTTTAACCTTTGCGTTCTATTGCTTTTGTTACCAATTAATCATAAAGGAGTGTTGTCTACAGCTTAAAGTGTACATAATGGCCCATCTCCAGGAATCCTGCCTCCTATGCCTGAGTGTTTAGCTAAAATTTCTTTGTTTAGCTCACAGGAAACATCCTGACTAGGCCCACCTATGAACAGCTGTAGGAAAGAAGAAATTAACACATTGCCTCCAGAGTCTGGCTGGAACCAGGAAATATCTGTAACACCTTACTGCCTCTTGGGGCTTCCCTGGTAGCTCAGTGGTAAAGAATCTGCCTGCTGATGCAGGAGATGTGCGTTAGATCCCTGGATCAGGAAGATCCCCTGAAGAAGGAAATGGCAACCCACTCCAGTGTTCTTGCCTGAGAAATCCCATGGACAGAGGAGCCTGATGGGCTACAGTCCATGGGGTCACAAAAGAGTAAGACGTGACTCAACAGCAACAACAAATTGCCTTTTTTACTTTATCTCCTCAACTCTCCCTCTCTGCTCTATTAAAACAGCTAGCATTCAAATCCAAGCAAGATGGTTTTGGGGGACATTAGTCCACCATCTTCTTGGTCTGCTGGCTTTACAAATAACACTGCTATTCATTGTCCCAACGCCTTGTCTCTCACCTGACTGGCCTGTTATGCAGTGAGCAGTATGAACTTGGACTCAGTAACACTTCTGAACCAAATGGTGGGCACATTCCCTTCTCCAGAAAGCCACGGACCTATTTCCTCTTCTGCTACGAAAGAACCTCCCTTCTCTTCACTAAGCAGCTTCCTTTAAGACACTTGCCTCTTCTCTTTTCTGTTCTTTTAAGATAATCGTTTTGGCCTACTCTACCCTGAGTCTGAAGATAAACCAAATGCATGGGCTAGAGGCCCTGATCAGCAAACACTCCCAAAAAGAGAGAAGACTTTACGTTAGCTCCATTCAATATAGACAAAAAGGGCAGAGGGGAGTGAAAACAGTACATTTCCAGGTTAAAATAGAATGCTTCTTTCCATTAAGCCCACATGTCACCACATGCAGCTGGTCTAGCCTCCTTATGTTTCTAATCACTGGGAGAAAAGGCTGTAAGCCCTTCTTGAATTTAGATGGGTATAAAAGACCATATGGGTTGCATATAAAGGAATGCTCATTTCTAGGCTTGATCCCTGGGCCAGGAAAAACTAAGTAATAGCCAGCGCTCTACATGGTTGGCCCAGCTCTAAACCAGTTTAGCTTTTCACTCTATTTAGTGAGCCAATATCTGCAAAAGTGCTGCAAATATCACCACAAGGAAATGTTATTAATATGTTCCATGGCCCCATTTTTATTGTTTATTGTTTTTCTACTCCAGATTCATTACAAGCTCTCTTATCAGCTGGTTTGCAGCTCGGGGTAGAAAGGTTCATTGCTGACCAAGAAATAGCCACACAGTCCCTCTTGAAAGCCAGACCTGACCAAGGAAACCCTGACGTCTCCTTGGTTCTTTAACCAGCAGGACTGCCTAGTCCCAAAGGGCAGGAGAGCTGGCTGTTGATATTTATACAGCTTGTGTGCAGGGGTGATCCAGCCAGGCTGTAAACAGTTCAACATAAAGAAATGTATGCTCTCTTTGTGAACTGGGGTCAGTTCTCTATTGTTTTTGTTTGTTTTTGATGCATGGTTTCCTCATTGCTTGAATCCATTTCACATTAATGGAATAACCAGGTGCATAAGGCTTTCCTATGCTCAAAGAAGTGATGAATTCACTTCTGTGGTGAATCAGATCTTTGGGGAAGAGTGACCTCTCTCGGGGTTTTTCTCCAGGGCTTTGTAAACTCTGTGATACAAATCTAGCTGAGTGTCTGCACTCCTGAGAATTATAGCTTCCAGTCCATGTCTGTGTGCCTTCACTCACACTTCAGTCACTCAGTCATGTCCGACTCTTTGTGACCCCATGGACTGCAGCACGCCAGGCCTCCCTGTCCTCAACTCCCCGAGTTTACTCAAACTCTTGTCCATTGAGTTGGTGATGCCACCCAACCATCTCATCCTCTGTCATCCCCTTCTCCTCCTGCCCTCAATCCTTCCCAGCATCAGGGTCTTTCTTGTCCAATGAGTCAGCTTTTTGCATCAAGTGGCCAAAGTACTAGAGTTTCAGCTTCAACATCAGTCCTTCCAGTGAACACCCAGGACTGATTTCCTTTAGGATGGACTGGTTGGATCTCCTTGCAGTCCAAGGGACTCTCAAGAGTCTTCTCCAACACCACAGTTCAAAAGCATCAGTTCTTCAGCGGTCAGCTTTCTTTATAGTCCAACTCTCACATCCATACATGACCACAGAAAAAACCATAGCTTTGACTAGAAGGACCTCTGTTGACAAAGTAATGTCTCTGCTTTTTAATACGCTGTCTAGGTTGGTCATAACTTTTCTTCCAAGGAGTGTCTTTTTATTTCATAGCTGCAGTCACCATATGCAATGATTTTGGAGCCCCCAAAATAAAGTCTGACACTGTTTCCTCATCTATTTGCCATGAAGTGATGGGACTGGATGCCATGATCTTAGTTTTCTGAATGTTGAGCTTTAAGCCAACTTTTTCACCCCTCCTCTTTCACTTTCATCAAGAGGCTCTTTAGTTCTTCTTCATTTTCTGCCATAAGGGTGGTATCATCTGCATATCTGAGCTTATTGATATTTCTCCCGGCAATCTTGATTCCAGCTTGTGCTTCTTCCAGCCCACCATTTCTCATGATGCGTTTAACTCTGCATATAAGTTGAATAAGCAAGGTGACAATATACAGCCTTGATGTACTCCTTTTTATCTGGAACCAGTCTGTTGTTCCATGTCCAGTTCTAACTGTTGTTTCCTGATGTGCATACAGATTTCTCAAGAGGCAGGTTAGGTGGTCTGGTATTCCCATCTCTTTCAGAATTTAAAGTTGCCAAAACAAAACTCTTGCTAATGATATTTTAAATTTCCCTGTTACCCAACTTAGTGCTAGGCACACACGAGGAACAGAATAAATAGTCCTCTGTTGATTCCACCTCTCTGTATTTAGCCTGTAACGAGAATGTCCAAGGAGAGAAACTCCTCCAGAATCAATTTGCTGATGATACTGGGTGCCACTTTAAGCATACCTGAGCCTTCTATCACTATTGCTGTATTTTATCTCTAGAACCCACTGGTGCCTGTCTCTATAGTGAATTAATCTGACATTTTTAAGCCTTTAGCAAAGCATCACCGAATTTGCCCAGGATGTTTCCTATCAGTTACTCATCCTAACATGCCTGTTGGGCAGGGGAGTGTGAGCATTGCCATTTTATAAAACAGGAAACATACTCTGATGACACAGAGGGAATCTGAGACAGAACCATGGTTGGACTTCTAGATATACACTCAGGGCTTACAGGACCTGAGACAATGGTAGGTATTTTCATCACTGATTCATTATTCAAAGCATGACCTTCTCCAAAGAGCCTTTCTCAACCACTCCAGTCCATAGGGACTCTTCACAAACTATATTTGTATTCACGCTGGTCTTTAATCACATGCTCTTTACAATTATTTTCAATGGATAACAATATCTTCTCTCTGGAATATTACCTCCTTAAGGATACTCCTGTCTGTATTCCTCTACCACCTCCAGCACCATGCTTATTCCAAGATGAAGCTGCCTGTGACCACCACTAGCCTTGATGGCTGTAATTGAGGATGATAAATTGATATAAAAGTGAATCACAATGTGATTCTCAGCTTGATCCAACAAGGACAAACAGATAACCCCTCCCAGGTACTGCCTCCTTGGCGGTATTCTTTGACCCAAGCAGATAACAGCCACTGTCTCTCTACAGTCTTTGCAAGAGTCTTGCTCGGCAGGTACCCATCCACGAATGCCCGTTTCGTCTCTCAGGTTCATGTAGAAAAGTCTGATGAGCTAATCTTGAAATGAGTACCCACAGACTGTCAGAATGCCCTGGGCAACAGCCTGCCCTCTGCTAGACCAGCAAGCCTAAGGGTAAACCCACCTGTCTACCAAGCAAGCTCCCCATTTAATCTGACCATACAAAAACCCAAAACACAGTGACTCAAGAAGCCAATTAAAAAAAAGGTTAAAAAGTTCAACATAGAAAGTTTGGGAAATTAAGAAAAGAAGACTAACTTTAAAAATTATTCATTATTTCACCACCTGAAGATAAACACCACTAACATGCTGGTATATTTCTTTCCAGTCTTTTTCTTTTTGTGTAAAAATACTTTTTCACTTAGTGGTAACATCTCACTTAGCATTTTTCATGTTATTAAAAATTCCAAAAGCATGATGTTAATGGCTTTATATTTCTTACCACAGAGTCACTTTGATAATTTAGCCATGCTTCTATTACTATTCTCTTCACACCTTGTATTAATGTTACTGGAGGAGTCCCAGACTGGGAAGCCTGCCCCAAATCATTCCATTGAAGTTCTGGTTAGGAAATGGACAAATAGATTCTCTTCCCAATGGAGAAAATAACTACAATTTCTCATAACAAGCCAATGTTTTCCAACTATATAAAAATGGCCAGTGTGACTGGCCCTGTTGATATTCCAGCCCATATTTCCCTTGATCTATTCACCTACAAGATGGCAGACCCATTCCTTGCCCTCTGGCAGCTTCTCATCTGAAGCAACAAGCATTTCTCCTTCTCTACTTGGAGATTTTCTTCAGGATTCAAAGCTTCCAAGGAAATCCTCAACCAAGGAGGGCAGAGTTGATGGATAAACACTTCCAACTTCTTTGACCCTCCCTGGGAAAGTTGAGATGCTCCTTCTACCCACTTGCTTGATGGTCCTGGTGGGAGCGAGCCGCAGTCGCCAGCAGGGGTAATCCACTTATCACCAGCTTCCCTCCCCTGCTTTACTAGTCCCTTTCCTGCGGAGATGCTTCCTGGGATCCACTCCCAAAGAACTGACTAACCTCAGCCTTGTCTCCAGATCTGTTTGGGGAGCTCAGAAAAAAGCAGTCACCCAATAGCTTACCTAAAAAGAATATAGATCTGGAAAATCCCAGTATTTCACTATTTTTCCCAGTATTTTATAGCCAATAAACTACTGCTAGTATTCACTCTACGTGGAAAATACAAGAGTTTGTATCACTAACATAAGGACTGAAACTTGCGTCCTTTCGGGGCCATCTTGACTCCTTTCCATCCTCTTTGAAATTTCTCTCCATGATTGTGAGCGTAAAACAAATGTCATTCCCCTTTATTCAGTGGCCGTTCTTTAGAACACACATCGTTTGTCCTTAGGGCTATTTAGAAATCAGCACTGTCACCTTCAGCAGTTATTCTGTGAAGAATCTGGGGACAAGGAATTTGAAATGTCAGTGGATTTAAATAGACCAAAGTGCCTGCTAAATCCAACCAACAGGTTAATAGTCTCTGTTTGTACAGCTGTGACTTGATCTAAACCTGAAGCAGCAGTCAAGTACCATATAAATAATTTACTGAGGACTGCTTGAGGCCAATTCATGAAGCAATGACTGTTTGAAATAAGTCAGAAAGCCAAAAGTCTCAAATTATTTACAAAAGAATTGAGACGCCTCTTTCTACATAAAATAATGCAAACCTTTCACACACTTCTAAAATATTCTCTACTAAGAAGTATTGTGTAGCCCAATGATTTTCTCCCCTCTTTGAACACTCATTTTCCATGCTGGTGAACTTTTTCCTTCTTCAGTTCTTGCTTTTATGCTATTTAGCATTTACAGACAGATTAAAACCTCCAGAGACTAAATTATGATACATTTCCCATTCCTTGCTGATACATAATTGAAAACTAACACAATTCTAAATCCCAAAATAAGTAGTAGAATGACTACAAAGTTCTAATATTTCTTCTTGTGCATACTTTGATGCTTTCTTGAAATATCAAATATATTTCAAAAATATCTCTTTTCTGAAACCCTAATTATAGGCTGAGTTTGCCTATTCAGTAGCCCCGTCACTGGCACACCCAAGACTATGGACCATTTTGTAACATAGAATTAGGCACTGAAAAGCTGGCTGAAGTCCCAAGTCACATATTCAACTACATCCCATACACACAATAGCCAAAGAATGAAAAGATGCTCCAAATGTGGCCCTCTGGTTGGTACTCAGGCAGGAGATGAATTTATTTTTCAAAAAAATGACAAATCTCACAAAGGATGGCTAACTGTGATGCCAGAGCTCCAGCAAAGGAGGGTATTACCAATAAAAATCAAATTAATCTACATATAACCAAACACATGTCTCCAGGTTTTTCTACCAGCAACCAAAAACAAACTGAATCTAAAATAGCCAATAGACAGGTCTGGCAGCACAGCCGATTTATCAGCACTCATGCTGGCCAAAATTCTCAGCTGGATTTGACATCCAGGAGATGAATGGGAGCAAACGGTTCAAACAATTCAAGTGGTCTGACGAAAAGCTCCCCATCGTAGGGTTCTTTCAGTCGACAAGGAGAAAAGCCCAACTCAAACTAGCTCAAAATAACAAAGGAGGTGGGGAGGTTATGGTGTATGTACCTGGGGAACCCTGGGTCTTTAGGAAAGTCAGGGGACTCCAAGCTAGTCTGAATACAGGGACTTGAGCACTGCTCCTGTCTTTCCACTCTCAGCTCTGGTTGCCTGGAACATGGAAGACAACATTCTACCAACTGGAGCCTCTTCCTCATCACCTCAGCAAGTCTGGGGCTGGCCCTGTGTGGCTCAGCTTGTATCACTTGCCCGCTCCTTAGTTTCAGGCTATTTTCGCCAAGGCTAGGTTAATCCCAGCCAGAAATCTAGAGGCAGGGCTGCTCACATACATGTAAAGAGAGAATAAGAAGAGGTGATTCTGCAAGAGACGCTGGGCAGCAAGAAAAGATGTTTACCATGACGCCTTATCCCTAATTTATACCTTATGTTAGCTGAAAGCAGCATTCAACCATATCCTGTGTCTTCCTGCTAAAAGCAGCTGGAAGAGACCCTCAGCTTAACAGGAATAAATGCCATTTGTTGCTCGATTGACGGACTCCATTAGAACAATAAAAAACCAGGGGTTTGCTTTGAGCAAGGGCCATGTATGGCAGTCTGCAAAGACAAAAGTGAAGTGAAAATGAAAGTGAAGTCGCTCAGTCGTGTCCGACTCTTAGCGACCCCATGGACTGCAGCCTACCAGGCTCCTCCGCCCATGGGATTATTCAGGCAAGAGTACTGGAGTGGGGTGGCACTGCCTTCTCCAGCAAAGACAAAGGACCTCACTAAAAGGCAGAACTTACCCACAAAGGTTGTTAGTAAGACTCATACAGGTTGAGTCTCTGCAGATACCTACCTACCTTAGAAAGCATTTTAACTTCAAACAAGAAGCCCAAATAGGCTAGGATGTCTGAGTCCAACTAGACTAGATACCCAACATCCCAGAACAACATTTTTGACTGGTGAACTTGTGGAAGGTCCTGTGTATAGGGGGACTGGTTAGCTCCTCACCCAATGTTTTGACAACTTCAAAAGCATTTTGAAGCCCCTGCTTTCTCACTAGCCCATCAACCAAAGCCTGTGTGATAGAGCGTTACAGAAAAACACTGGGGTGGGTTCTGGTCACCATGTTGCTATTAATAAAGACGTGTGATTCTGAGCAAATCACTCAGTCTCTCTGAGCGTCAGTCACCTAATCTATAAAGCAAGGGATTTATTCTCTGTCAACTCTGGCAGCCTACAATCCACGACTTCCTGAGCCTGCCAACAGGGCAGTGACGCCTAACCTTGGCCGAACATTAGAAACAGCTTGGCAGCTGTAAAAATAACCCAGGGGGCACTTCCCTGGGGTCCAGTGACTAAGACTCCGAGCTCCCAATGCAAGGGGCCCGGGTTTGATCCCAAGTCAGGAAAGTAGATTCCATATGCCACAGCCAAGAGTTCGCATGCTGCAGCTAAGAAGAAAAGATCCCGCAAGCCACAATGAAGATCTAGGATCCTGAAACTAACACCTGGCACAGCTGGCTGAATGAGGGAATGATATTAAATAACCCCCCCCCACCCCAATGCCTAGGTCACAACTGAGACCGATTGCATGCATAGTTCTGATGATAAGAGCTAGAATGGCAACCACTCCGGTATTCACGTCTGGAGAATTCCGTGGACAGAGGAGCCTGGCAGGGCTCCAGTCCATGGACAGAGGAGCCTGGACATGACTGAAGCAACAGCACAGCACATACACGCGAGGTGATTTGAGGCCAAGGTTAAGGACTACTATCCTATTTCATTCTGCAGTCTTCCGGAAGAGCAAGCTGAATGGGGTGAAAAATTCGACCTGAAAAATATATACCAGAGGTCCCATTGCAGCCACGGTGGCCCTGCAGCTAGTGGCATCTGCCATGAGCATTTCACTTCCTGCCTTAGAAATTACTGTCTTTTATTGATGTGACTGGTACCATCTGGCACTCAGCATATTCCAGAGCAGGTTTCAAGAATTAGGGTAGTATTATTTTGGGTGCTAAATTCTTTTTAAAAATGGCTTACCTAAAACCAAAGGATATTCAGCCAAAGGATATTTTTCACTCTTAACAGAATAGAAAACGTCAAGATACTTCTCATGGTGCATAATGAACTAGGAAATGAGAGACATCCAAGTGATAGTTTAATCATTTTCCTCTTATGTAATAACACATGTTTTTGTTCAACCACATGAATCATCAAACTTTTCTAACACAAGAATGCACTGAAAAGCAAGAGGGAATATTTTTTGGCAATTAGTTGCTTTTTAAAAGAAAAAAATCATCATCAGTTGAGCTTTCTACGGTTCAATAATACCAACCAGCATTTATGTCACTTTCAATGACAGGCTGGTCTGTTTCACTGAACTTTTTTCCTAGGAAAAAATTGCTATACAATTTTGTGATTCATATCCATACCTCCCGCCACATAATCGCATGTTCCATGTAAGCCTGCCTCCTACGTGCAAGGGCTTGCTTTTCACCTTTGTTGTTTGTTCCTTCTTCTCTCTGCTTTGTGAGCTCTGATGCCCTTTGAAAGCAGCAAGCCAGAAATAACTTCGACTGAAGTTTCAGGAAGCTACCTTGCCTTCATGAAACGCCATTCATTCAAAGACTTCTTAAAATATATCTGACAGGATTTTTTTTTTTAATGACAGAAATGAAGTTGATGGAAAGGTGAGCCCTCTTCACCTCTCTCCTTTTTTTAAAAGGAAACATTTGGTGATTAAATAAAAACACATGCCTCAGTTGACCAAAATAAACTTTATTTTCTTCAAAGAGGCTCAAACTCATGGGACCTATCTTCCTGTTTGGGGAGGGAGGTCTTTGGGTATAAAGGAGGATTTGTGCTTATTTTATATGGCTTCAAACTCAGTATTTCCTACCCTTCAGTATAGACTGCACTTCTGTGGGACTGCTCAAAGCTACCTCTTCTACAAAACCCTTTCTACTGTAATTTCTCATAATAATTCAGATTTTTGGCTTCTTTTAATTAATCACATTGTCTAATGTGATTAGACTCCATGCCCAAACGGCAACCCTTGCCTGGGGTTGAGACATCACTCCTTTTAGAAGGAGTCTGGGTCCCTAACTCACCACTGTCTCTGTCACTCCGACTTCACTCACTTCAGTTATCGTTTGTTCTCTGGGGTCTTAGGAAAGTTTTCTTTGCTCTCAGACTCCCTAAACTATCAAAGTTTTAAGAATTGTGTATTAGTAAGGGTTTTCTGGAGAAAATCATTAGATAGATAAAGATATAGACAGATATTCTGTATCTATCTACCTAGCTATTTATCTACACACACATACGTACAGACAGAGAACAGCAAAGAGATATATTGATTGATTTTTAAGGATTTGTATCATGTGATTATGGGGAATTTCAAGTCCAAAATTTATAGGCAAGCTAAAAATTGAGGTAAGAATTGATCTTGCAGTCTAAAGTCCAAAATCTAGAAACTTAGGCAAGGTTTCTATGTTGCAATCTATGAGGCAGAATTTCTTCTTTGGGAAACTCCAGTCTTCATTCTTAAGGCCTTCAACAGATTTGATGAGGCCAATCCACATCACAGAGAGTAATCTGCTTTACTTAAAGTCTATTAACCACAACTTTAAAAATACCTTCACAGCAACATCCAGACTGCTGTTTGACAAATAATTTGGCACCATGGCCTAGCTAAGTTGACATGTAAAATTAACCATCACAGAGATGCAGACAGCAGGGCCCCTTTCTCAGAAACATAATGTTTATACAACCCTTTGTTTCCCCTCCACTTTCCTTCTTCCTTAACCAGGGGGTTTTCTCTAGTCCTGAAACCAGGGAGCCTCAAATTCACCCAAAATATTGATGCTATTCTAAGAAGTCTTTAGTCTATTACAGCAGCTTTTCCCTGAGTCATACATACTCCAAGGCTGGAGCTGCCTAAGTTGGTGAAACGCCTGGGTACAACCACATATGGGAAACCACATCCTCAAGTAGTACTTCAGAACATCACCTGCCCCCATTACATTCCATCAGTATTCATCGGTGCTGTTTCAGTTATGCCCTCTTTTTCCTCTTCCTGCCCAAATTATAAAAGTTTCCTTTATGGCTTATTGCTAATTCTTCATCACCCACTTACTGTTAAATATATTTGTACCCTGACTTCTGCTTTCTACCTCCACCCAACTGAAGCCTTGCACTGGGGAGTTCCTGATGACTCTTTAAGATTCTCTTGGGTCCCTGGTGTCTTTGACTCTTAGCTGCTTTGGGGACTGTTACTATGCCTTTCTTTTTGACTTTTTCCCTCTGATTCTCTATTTGCAGGAAAGTCTCTAACTGACATCCTAGGCATGGTATTTCCCAAAGCTTTTCTTCAGCTGGGCTCTCTTCTCCACCACTACGTAACAATTTTATCTACTCCCAAACTTAATCACCATGATAAAGAAAACTCCAAAACATGTATCTCTAGCTCTAACTTCTTTCATAAGCTTTAGAGTAATATTTTCTCCCTATATTCAAGACCTCTCCACCTAGCTGTCCCTCTGGTATCTAAATTTCAGTATGTCAAAAAGTCATCATTGGATAAAAAATCAAGATCCACAAAATGTCCGTAAGAGACATACTTTAGGTTGAAAGACACACACAGAAGAAAAGTAAGGGGATGAAAAAAGGTATATAATGCAAATGGAAACTGCAAGAAAGTAGAGGTAGCATAATCACATCACACAAAGCAGACTATAAAACAAAGTCCATAAAAAGATAAATACCATGTAATGATAAAGGAGTCAATACAAGAAAAGGATATTACACTCATTAACACATATGTACCCAATATCAGAGCACCTAAATATATAAAACAAATACTAACAGAAAAAAACGGAGAAAGTGACAGGAACACAACCAGTGTCAGTTCAGTTCAGTTGCCCAGTCGTGTCCAGCTCTTTGCGACCCCGTGAACCGCGGCATGCCAGGCCTCCCTGTCCATCACCAACTCCCAGAGTTCACTCAGATTCACGTCCATCGAGTTGGTGATGCCATCCAGCCATCTCATCCTCTGTTATCCCCTTCTCCTCCTGCCTCCAATCCCTCCCAGCATCAAAGCCTTTTCCAATGAGTCAACTCTTCGCATGAGGTGGCCAAAGTACTGGAGTTTCAGCTTTAGCATCATTCCCTCCAAAGAAATCCCAGGGCTGATCTCCTTCAGAATGGACTGGTTGGATTTCCTTGTAGTCTAAGAGACTCTCAAGAGTCTTCTCCAACACCACAGTTCAAAAGCATCAATTCTCTGGTGCTCAGCCTTCTTCACAGTCCAACTCTCACATCCATACATGACCATAGAAAAAACCATAGCCTTCACTAGACAGACCTTAGTCGGCAAAGTAATATCTCTGCTTTTGAATATTCTATCTAGGTTGGTCATAACTATTCTTCCAAGGAGTAAGCATCTTTTAATTTCATGGCTGCAGTCACCATCTGCAGTGATTTTGGAGCCCCAAAAAATAAAGTCTACTTGCCTAGAAGTGATGGGACTGGATGCCATGATCTTAGTTTTCTGAATGTTGAGCTTTAAGCCAACTTTTTCACCCTCCTCTTTCACTTTCATCAAGAGGCTCTTTAGTTCTTCTTCACTTTCTGCCATAAGGGTGGTGTCATCTGCATATCTGAGGTTATTGATATTTCTCCCGACAATCTTGATTCCAGCTTGTGCTTCTTCCAGCCCACCATTTCTCATGATGCGTTTAACTCCGCATATAAGTTAAATAAGCAAGGTACAGTTAAATAAGCAATATACAGCCTTGACGTACTCCTTTTCCTATTTGGAACCAGTCTGTTGTTCCATGTCCAGTTTTAACTGTTGCTTCCTGACCTGCATACAGATTTCTCAAGAGGCAAGGCAGGTCAGGTGATCTGGTATTCCCATCTCTCTCAGAATTTTCCACAGTTTATTGTGATCCACACAGTCAAAGGCTTTGGCATAGTCAATAAAGCAGAAATAGATGTTTTTCTGGGACTCTCTTGCTTTTTCCATGATCCAGTGGATGTTGGCAATTTGATCTCTGGTTCCTCTGCCTTTTCTAAAACCAGCATGAACAGCAGAAAGTCCACGGTTCACGTATTGCTGAAGCCTGGCTTGGAGAATTTTGAGCATTACTTTACTAGCATGTGAGATGAGTGCAATTGCGCAGTAGTTTGAGCATTCTTTGACATTGCCTTTCTTTGGGATTGGAATGAAAACGGACCTTTTCCAGTCCTGTGGCCACTGCTGAGTTTTCCAAATTTGCTGGCATATTGAGCGCAGCACTTTCACAGCATCATCTTTCAGGATTTGAAATAGCTCAATTGGAATTTCATCACCTCCACTAGCTTTGTTCATAGTGATGCTTTCTAAGGCCCACTTGACTTCACACTCCAGGACGTCTGGCTCTAGATGAGTGATCACACCATCGTGATTATCCAGGTCATTAAGATCTTTTTTGTACAGTTCTTCTGTGTATTCTTGCCATCTCTTCTTAATATCTTCTGCTTCTGTTAGGTCCAGACCATTTCTGTCCTTTATCAAGCCCATCTTTGCATGAAATATTCCCTTGGTATCTCTAATTTTCTTGAAGAGATCTCTAGTCTTTCCCATTCTGTTCTTTTCCTCTATTTCTTTGCATTGATTGCTGAGGAAAGCTTTCTTATCTCTTCTTGCTATTCTTTGGAACTCTGCATTCAGATACTTATATCTTTCCTTTTCTCCTTTGCTTTTCACCTCTCTTCTTTTCACAGCTATTTGTAAGGCCCGAGCCATTTTTCTTTTTTGCATTTCTTTTCCATGGGGATGGTCTTGAACCTCATCTCCTGTACAATGTCACGAACCTCATTCCATAGTTCATCAGGCACTCTATCTATCAGATCTAGGCACTTAAATCTATTTCTCACTTTCACTGTATAATCATAAGGGATTTGATTTAGGTCATACCTGAATGGTCTAGCGGTTTTCCCTACTTTCTTCAATTTAAGTCTGAATTTGGTAATAAGCACTTCATGATCTGAGCCACAGTCAGATCCTGGTCTTGTTTTTGCTGACTGTATAGAGCTTCTCCATTTTTGGCTGCATAGAATATAATCAACCTGATTTCGGTGTTGACCATCTGGTGATGTCCATGTGTAGAGTCTTCTCTTGTGTTGTTGGAAGAAGGTGTTTGCTATGACCAGTGCATTCTTTGCCATGCTTCATTCCACATTCCAAGGCAAATTTGCCTGTTACTCTAGGTGTTTCTTGACTTCCTACTTTAGCATTCCAGTCAGCTATCATGAAAAGGACATCTTTTTTGGGTGTTAGTTCTAAAAGGTCTTGTAGGTCTTCTTAGAATCGTTCAACTTCAGCTTCTTCAGCATTACTGGTTGGGGCATAGACTTGGATTACTGTGATATTGAATGGTTTGCCTTCGAGACAAACAGAGATAATTCTGTCATTTTTGAGATTGCACCTAAGTACTGCATTTCGGACTCTTCTGTTGACCATGATGGCTACTCCATTTCTTCTGAGGGATTCCTGTCCACAGTAGTAGATATAATGGTCATCTGAGTTAAATTCACCCATTCCAGTCCATTTTAGTTCGCTGATTCCTAGAACGTCGACGTTCACCCTTGCCATCTCTTGTTTGACCACTTCCAATTTGCCTTGATTCATGGACCTGACATTCCAGGTTCCTATGCAATATTGCTCTTTACAGCATCGAACCTTGCTTCTATCACCAGTCACATCTACAGCTGGGTATTGTTTTTGCTTTGGCTCCCTCCCTTTATTCTTTCTGGAGTTATTTCTCCACTGATCTCCAGTAGCATATTGGGCACCTGCCGACCTGGGGAGCTCCTCTTTCGGTATCCTATCATTTTGCCTTTTCATACTGTTCATGGGGTTCTCAAAGCAAGAATACTGAAGTGGTTTGCCATTCCCTTCTCCAGTGGACCACATTCTGTCAAGCCTCTCCACTATGACCTGCCCATCTTGGGTTGCCCCACGGGCATGGCTTAGTTTCATTGAGTTAGACAAGGCTGTGGTCCTAGTGTGATTAGATTTACTATTTTTCTGTGAGCATGGTTTCAGTGTGTCTGCCCTCTGATGCCATCTTGCATCACAATCAGTGTAGGAGACTTTAACATCCCACTGATATCAATGGATAGACCTTCCAGACAGAAAATCAATAATGTAACAGAAAACCTAAATGACACAATGAAACAGTTGGATTTAACTGATATCTATGGGACACTACGTCCGAAAAAGCAAAGTACACATTATTTAAAAATGCACATGGAACATTCCCTAGGATAAACCACACCCTAGGACACAAAATAAGTCTCAGCAAATAAGAGAATGGAGTTTATTTCAAGCATCTTTACTGACCACAGTGGTATAAAACCAGAAGCCAACTACAGAAAGAAAAATGGGGGAAAAAAAAATCATGTGGCAACTAAACAAAATGCTATTTAAAAAATGAGTCAACAACAAAATCAAAGAGGAAATCAGAAAATATCTCAAGACAAATGGCAATGAAAATACAAAATCTATGGACTGCCGCAAAAGTAGTTCTAAGATGGAAGTTCACAGCAATATAGGCCCTCCTTGAGAGATAAGAAAAACCTCAAACAAAAACCTAAACTGCCACCTAAAAGAATTAGCAAAAGAACAAACAAAACTCAAAGTCAACAAAGGAAGGAACTAAGATCAGAGAGAAAATAAGTAAAATAGAGATAAAAAGCCAAAAGAAAGGATCAATAAAATCAAGAGCTGCTTTTTTGAAAGAATAAACAAAATTGAGAAACCTTTTCTTAGGTTTACCAAAAAGATAAGATAGAGGCCCCAAATAAACAGAATAAAAAGTTAAAGAGAAGAAATAATAAATGATAGCACAGAAATGCAAAAATCATAAGAAAAGACTATGAACAGTTAAATGCCAACAAAATAGACAATCTAGAAGAAATGTACAAGTTTCTAGAAACATATAGCCTGCCAAAACTGAGTCTAGAACAAACAGATAATTTGAACAGATCACTAGAAGTGACACAGAAGCTGTAATTTAAAAATTTTAAAAATTAAAAAATAAAAACTTCCTACAAACAAAAGTCTAGGACCAGACAGCTTCACTGGAGAATTCAACCAAAATTACAAAGAAGAACTTTTACCTATCCTTTTCAAATTATTCCAAAAGACTGAGGGGGAGGGAATACCCCCAAAGTTCATTCTATGATGCCACCATCACCCTGACCAAAACTGGACAAGTGAAAAGTGAAACTGAAAGTCAAAGTTGCTCAGTCATGTCTGACTATGTGCAACCCCATGGACTGTACAGTCTATGGAATTCTCCAGGCCAGAATACTGGAGTGGGCAGCCTTTCCCTTCTCCAGGGGATCTTCCCAACCCAGAGATCAAACCCAGGTCTCCTGCATTGCAGGCGGATTCTTTTACCAGCTGAGCCACAAGGGAAGCCCCAAAACCAAAGATATTACCAAAATAGAAAAGTAAAGGCCAGTGTCTTTGATGAATACAGATGTAAAATTCCTCAACAAAATACTAGCAAACTTAATCCAACAATGCATAAACAGGATCATAGTGCTGCTCATAGAAGGTACTTCATAGATTTTTGTAGAAAGAAATATGTGTTAATATTGTTTATCTAGTGGCCACATACTGAATGCAAATATACTTTGATGATCCTCATAAGGTTTTAAACATTTTTAAATTAGTTGCTTAACATTCAATAAATCAGAAATACACATGCAAAAGCTGGATTTCCAGCTTCTCTTGAAAAACTGTGACATTGAGAAACACAAGACCTACATTCTTCACTGGATGACACTTGGCTGGAGCTAATGCAAGTGCCCTCCCCTTGGGACAGGGCCTAGATGCTCCAGTTAGCCATATTTCCTTCTCACTCTATTTCATGTACAAGCCTGATCCCATTACAGGATTTTTGAACCCTTGATCTAAGTCATTCAGAACTAAAAGTTCATTTCACCCACCAGTCAAGCTCTTCCTATAAAAATATGCTAAAGAGTCTTGCAGATTACACCCTGATCTTCATCTCTGGCCTGACCCATGAAGACTCATTTCAGAGGGGCCAGTGGAGACATTTCCTACATCAATTACTGCCTGTGATCTCACCCTGATTACTTCGGCCTTTCTTCTCCTCTGTTTCAAGTAAAAGCAAGCCAAGGTTCTAAACAAAAACAAGCTTTCATCTTCACTCTCCTTAAAGAACAAATTAGAGCAATGACTGCCAACACATCTCCAGTACAAGTACCTCCGCACAACACACATGAACAGCAGTCTGACACAGCTCAGAGTCCCTGGGGCTGCACGGGAAAATGCAGGACTCAGTACTAACGGTTCCAGAAGTGTTTTTAGATAAAATGCGAACGCCCTAGAAGTCTTCTGGTTATTTTTTTCTAAAGCAGATATTCAGGGACTCCAAGGAATCCTCTAGGTAATTAATGAAATTTATCCCTTTCCATCCAGTTACCTTGGAGAAGGCAATGGCACCCCATTCCGGTACTCTTGGCTGGAAAAGCCCATGGATGGAGGAGCCTGGTAGGCTGCAGTCCATGGGGTTGCTAAGAGTCAGACACGACTGAGCAACTTCACTTTCACTTTTCACTTTCATGCATTGGAGAAGGAAATGGCAACCCACTCCAGTGTTCTTGCCTGGAGAATCCCAGGGACAGGGGAGCCTGGTGGGCTGCCATCTATGGGGTCGCACAGAGTCGGACACAACTGCAGTGACTTAGCAGCATCCAGTTACCTAGTTTACTGGAGACTCAGTCTCCATCACTGAACAAGCCAGTATGGTCTGTGAACAGACTCAACTCTGACTCTTACAGCACAGCAGAAACCCCAATGATGAACACGAAATGCAGATTGCTGAGTAGGGTCCCAGTTAAGATGAAAAGCGAAACAGGGCAAACCTTTCCCTGGAAGTATGTTCAATTAATTTGCCATCAAATTCCTCAAGTTTTACTATAATCTGATTCACCCACAGCTAGTTTTTTCTCAGGGAAAATTTATACATATATTGTACACACATTGGTTAATAATTGTACATACATTGGTTAACATTTGACTGTGTTTCTCTTCTTCCAGAACTGTAAGGTCCATATAATGCGCTTGCCTTTTTGAATTGCATGAGCAAACCAAAATCAGGTGATTGCCATTGATTATGTCCAGGTTGAGGATTATTAAATTGGACCGTAAAAGCCCAGGCACAAAGAGGCATGTCCCAAGGAGGAATGCTAGGAAAAAGAGGAGCAGTAGCAGCAGCGGACAGCACTGCAGCGGGTGGAAAGGCCAGTGTTAGAGGCTTGTTAATATGAGCTCGTGAAAAGCCAGGTAAAGGCGGATCAGGGGCCTCTGGCAAAGTTGATTGTTTAATTGCTTTTAGCACCCGTAACTCTTGTTTGTCCGTAATCTACTCTAGCATGACATTTTTCTGATTTAAAACCTCTGATAGATCTTTCTCTTCTAATTCACATTCATGCAGGGATCGAACAGTTTCAATCTTTAAATTTCCTCCTGAGCCATCTAATTGTTCCATAATGGCCTGTAAAAGAGATAAAGTTACCCACCATTGTGGGGGAATTTTTACCCCGTCTATAAGCTTTTAGAACATTGTTTTTTCTCTGGTCTAAGTTTGTAAATCTAAGGTTCCTTCCTCCGGAAACCATGGATTATATTCAACCACTGTCTGGTAACAGTTAGTTAATTGCTCTTCAGGCAGATTAACCCTGTATTGTTTCAAGAAATGATGCATGAGAAGAACAAACGGAATTTTCTTGTCTGATATCCCATCCTGCTTACCTCGTTTCTGCAGGAGTGCAGCCCTTTTTCAAAATCAGTCTGCTGCTTTGAGCCCCACGTTGGGCGCTATCTGTAAGGCTCGGAGAACCGCACTCTGAAAAGGACACTCAGGGACAGCCTCTAGTGGACTGACAAAGTTTATTATCTAACTGTGCAGTTTTATAATTCTCAGGGAATAGAGCATAAGACAGACTTGCACGTAGCCATTCCAGATAAACATTAAAGCATTCAAGGATAAAATATAGTTCCCATCGCCCAAGACATAACATAGCTTTGGCAAAACTCTAAAGGGAGTCTTATCATGAAAAAACAGTCCTTGCTGTCAGAAACAGGTGGCCAGAAGGAAGCCTTCGAACACCTCAAGGCCGGATGTATAACCCTTCATTATCCATTCCTAGCCTCAGGCACTCAATGAACGTTTATAACCCTTTGTTATGCTCATTCCAGCTTCCAACCTTCGTCAGGAATGGAGCAAATACATTTTCAGTATTTGCTTAAAGCCTTCCAGCTCCTCCACATAGAACTTTGGAAGGTACAACTAGAGGCATTAGGAACATGTGAGCTAGATTGTTTTTTAACACAAACACAGTGACAGTGAGACGGTGTCACTTTTCCAGATGCCTCAACTTTAAAGAAGCAGGGGTTTTAAAAACTCTCTCCTTAGCCTTATTTGTGACCATAAATGTACCTAATACAGATTCTTAGACATGTGTTACTATGAGACATGATCTGCCATGCAGCTGGGCAGGCAGTGGAGGGACTAAAGGTTACTGATCTGATTCACCAACACCTCCCACATGTGCAGGGACAGCACACCTGCTGGGACCTCTCCTGTGGCTGGGAGCTGGGACACTGGATGGACTCAGACCAGCCTGTCTAAGAGGCTGGCAATGGTCGTGGGCGGGTACCAGCAGACCCAGACAAAGACCCTGCTCCCACATGCAGCCGCCTGGTGACAGCAGTGACAAATGATAAAGAATAAAACTCATAACACAGGCATGCCCCATTCTGGTCTTCTGCAGGACTGAGAGTCAGCTGGGGCTCCCTGCTTCAGAGACACTGGCTAGGTGCTAACCTAGGTGGGGACGTGCTCAGCACCCTGACCCCTCCTCCCCAAGCACCTACCCCCCACAGCTCTCTGTGCCACATTGTCCTCTCTGGCTGAGAAGTCGGCTCTGCCATCTCTCCTTCCCACCCCTGAATGTCTGCTCAGTCCTGCTGGCCTAGAGCTCTCAACTTGGCAGCTGAGGGGCTGGGCCCTGCCTGCAAGAAGGTCTGTGCATCCACAGAAGGTCCTGCTGGCTCACTGTTTCGCGTTCAGCCATTCCACATGCCTGCAGGTGAGTGTCCCCACCAAAACTTCAACGCGCAGCTCCCTCCTCACTAACTCCTATCGTGAAGGGGAGGGCAGGTTCCTACCCCTACCCCTGAGACAGCTGGCTGTGAGGTCCTGTCTCTGCACCTTCCAGCCACTCCCGACTGCCCCGTGGGCTCCTCTGTCACTGTCCTACTGCACGACTCTAACCTTGCTAAGGGTGTAGCATCTGTTTCTTCTCGGGCTTTTCTGTCAGTATGGGCTTTGCTTCCTTCCTATTAGAAACAGGGAGCGCCTTGAAGACATGGACTGCAGTGGATTTTTTTAATATTTGTTTTTTTAATTTTGGCTGCACTGCATCTTCACCGCTGTGTGCAGGCTTTTTCTAGTTGCAAGAGGGCGGGGCTGCTCTCTAGTCATGGTGTGCGGGCTTTTCCTTACCCTGGCTCCTCTGCTGGCGGAGCATGGGCTCGAGCGCATCAGGCCTTCAGGAGTTGTGGCTTGGGGACTCCAGATCAAAGGCTCAGTAGTTGTGGTGCACTGGCTCAGCTGCCTCACAGCATAAGGGATCTTCCTGACCAGGGATTGAACCTATGTCCCTGGCATTACAAGGCAGATTTTTAACCACTGATCCACCAGGGAAGCCCAGACTGCACAGACTAACACAGGGCATTCTGAAGGGGCCTTATGGCAGTACCAGGGAGAAAACATGGTGGGCAGGGAGACGAGAAGAGAGGGACCACAGAGGTGGAGAACCAGCTCATCCCTTTTCACAACGTGCTTCATAACATTCAAAAGAGATTCATGCTGCCCATTCCTCATGTAGGACACTGAGGCCCACAGGCTGATGAACCACAGACTCATAAGCCTAGACTTTCAACTCAGCGTGCTCTCTATTAAGCCATCTAGTCTTCTTTTGACCTATTTAGATATTTTCGAAAAAGCAAGAAGAAGCAAAAGAAGTATTTCTTATTTTGGGATAAAGGGAGAAAAATAAGAAACCGATGAAAATGTCCCTTTCTGTCATTCATGGTGGAGGTAAATGAAAGAGCAGATCTGCCAAATTAAGCCCCTTTGCTCAGCACACCCCACTTTCCTTGTGCATTTCTGTTACACCTGAAGGAGGAGGCCAGAGGTGCCAGTGTGCCTCACTCCATCCCCAAGCACTTTCTGAGTGATCATGGGTACGGAGCATGTGCTAAGCACATGGTTCAAAACGCCCAACAAATGAAGCCAACTTGGAGCCATTCTAAACTGTGAAGGGCAAGCCTATTTTGCCTGGAAAAATCTGCTACTTTTCTACCTTATTTTCACTGCTTCAGGAAAACTGTAAGAATGACAAGATTACTCCCACATCTGTCCACATGGCTCAGTGAGGTGGAGGTTGGGCAGGAGAAGCAGGGAGGACCATTAGGGCCTCCCGCCAGCACTCCTGGTGAAGGCTGGACTCATTCTGTCAAGTAAGATGAAGACATAGGCGGCTTCCTGAATTGAATCTGGACCAATAACAAGAGGAGAGAGCATGGTCTGTGTTAGGAGGGAGGGGGTTAAGGGGCAGCTGAATGACTTAGCCGCCCCTGGGCAGGGCCAGAGCAGTCAGGTAGCTGGTGGTTACTAAGTGGGAAAACTTGATGCCCTGGGGTGCTCTGAGGTCTTCAGCATCGCCCAATAATAGAACAGAACAGTTGGTGCCAAGACCTCCCTCTCAGAAGCCAGGTCAAACCAGGCCTCTTTGCAGGCAGGGCCAGGGCTGGCAGCAGAGCTGGCATCCAAATGCCCACTAACTCTTTGAGCGGCATTATCTCGGTGCCACAGAACTCAGTCAAGCCAGAACACAGCAGAAAGATGACCTGGGAATTCCGAAGGGTGAGGCCTTGCATTCCACAAAATCCCAAAGTCATCACAACAGCCTTGGGCAGCATCTCAGTCCTGCAATCGATCCTGCTCCTGCCCAGCTCAGGATATGCCTTACTTTTTATCACATCTACATTGGAGGGGACACATTCTCTCCTGACTGGCTCCTATTAAGTATGACTTGACAAAGATACCTGGCTGATGGCTCAGGGGTTAAGGATTTGGATTCTGCTCAAGTGCACACATATCTGGGAAGCCTCTGCCTTGGCAGCTGGTAGGGGGAAAATATGCTGAATGTAATGACAACGATCCATTAATGTCTAAACAAATAATTAAAACTTTCCCCCTCCTGGTCAGCCAAGGTGGAGGCTTCCTAAATATTAGTGTACTCGAGCAGAATCTGAACTCAAAATAAGAATAAAATGTGCTCACTGAAAAATCTACCGTTCTCTTGCTTACTACCACACCATCCATCCCATTCTCCACCCCTCAAGGTAAGCATTTCACTAGCTTCTCAGTATCTCTGCAGTGTTCCTTTATGCAAATACAAGTAAATATGAAAATGCTCATTCCCCATCCCTTACACAAAATGTAGCCAACTGTATACACTATTTTGCATTTTTGCTGGCAATCATTCTCAGTTTACTAAGAACTTCCTCATTCATTTTTATAACTATGTAGGGTTTATGTGGTTCCATCACAGTTCATTTATTTGGTCCTCTGTAGATGGTCCCTTAGACTGTGTTTGATTTTTGCTATTACAAAAAAGGGCTACAGTGGAAAATCTTATATTAATACATTCATCCTGTTATACATATGAAAGCTACGTATAGAAAAATTCCGAGCAGTGAGATTGATGGACCCACGGCCTAATGCACTTGTAATTTTGAGGGATAAAACCCAACTGTCTGCCGTCCGGCTGGCCTGCGTGCCCTCACAAGCATCGTAGGGAAGCGCCTGTTGGGCAGAGGAAATGTTTGAGGAGAGCCAGTTGCCCAAGAAGGGGCAGCCCTGAAGACACCTGAGATGGAGCGCTGGGCGGCAGCAGGCTGTGGGGTGCTGTCTGAGTAGCATCCAGAAGAACACTGGAATGAGGTTCAGAGAGAACAAGCCCACTGGAGTCACCATGGGCTCAGAAAGTGCCTGTGCATGGTCACCCCCTTGGGAGGCCTATTTTAGAATAGAACATGACCAACTGCTTTAGACCCTTAGAGGAAGAACTCAAAAATGGTTTCATGTCCTCAAGACATGAAATACTGCCATCTGTGGCCATACGGATGGACCTAAAGAGATGAGGGTGTGGGCTTCAAACTAACTGTGATGCAGGAGACCTGGGTTTGATCCCTGGGTTGGGAATATCCCCTGGAGAAGGGAAAGGCTGCCCACTCCAGTATTTTGGCCTGGAGAATTCCATGGACTGCATAGTCCAGGCGTCACAAAGAGCTGGACATGACGGAGCAACTTTCACAGAGATTGTCATACTAAGTGAAGTCAAAGGAAGACAAATATCCTAAGATGCCACTTATGCATGGAATCTAAAAATGATACACATGAACTTATTTACAAAACAGAAATGGATTCACAGGCATAGACATAGACAACAAACTTAAGGTTACCAAAGGGGAAAGGGGATGGGAAGGGATAAGTTAGGAGTTTAGGATTAGCAGAGACAAACTATTATATATATAAACAAACAAGGTACCACTGTATAGCACAGGAAACTATATTCAATATCCTGTAATCAGCTATAATGAAAAAGAACATATGTAACTCAATCACTTTGCTATATGACAGAAACTAACACAACATTGTAAATCAACTATATTTGTTAGGAAAAAAGAAAAGACTATTAAGAGCTTTTGAGCTTATGAGCCTTTCAGGACCAGTGGCTGGAACCCTTGCGAATGATGGGAGGGCGATGGGCGGGGCTCAGGATTGACAGTTCTTTCGCCTCAGCCTGGCGATGACTACCTCACTCTCTGAGCTTCCGGTGTCTTCCTCAAGCATCGTTCTGTTATCCTTGGCCTGCTTCCCCTCAGGGTGGTCTAGGGAATCAGATCACATGGATGAAAGCCACTCACGAACTATAATGTGCCTGCTAAGTCTCTCAGTGTCCAACTCTTTGCGACACGTTGGACTGTAGCCCGCCAGGCTCCTCTGTCCATGGGATTTTCCAGGCAAGAATACTGGCGTGGGTTGCCATTTCCTCCTTCTGGGGATCTTCCTGACCCAGGGATGCAACCTACGTCTCCTGCATTTGAAGGCGGATTCTTTACCGGCTGAGCCAACAGATGAGTGGTGTGGGAGTTATTCTAACTGAGAGGCGGTGTCCAACCAGCACGCCGAGGATGGCAGATCAGGCAGAGGGCAAATGCATGAGAAACAGGTTATGAGAAAATGGGTGTCTCGGGTATAACCTGGGTCAGCTGTGCAGAAGACATGAGCCGACCTGTGTCTACACACTGCAGACAAGGGCTCTGCTTGGAAACCCTCTGACCCTTCCCCAGCACTGCGTGGCCTCTGACAAGTGGCGCACGGACGGGGGAGGACACATGTCACCAGTGTCAGAGGCTGACTCACTTCCCTCTTCTCGGCAGCAATCGCAAAGGCCAAAGGCGGTCCTGCACCCAGAGACAGCCAGCAGCTCTGAAGGCGGGTCCTGCCGGATCAGCGGTGGAGAAACCGTATCTATGAATATTCATCCGCTACTCGCTGCGGAGTGTTCTGTGTAAAGACCCTTTGAAAGCTGATGAGAACTGGCATAAAAGGTTTTGATTAATTCCTGAGTCAGCTGGCCCCTGCCCCAGAACACATGCAATGGTTGGCATAGAGAGCGGGTTAACAGGGACCGCTTCTGCAGATGTGTGGGCTGGCGGCGGCAGCTGCCCACTTTCCTGCAAGAATCAAACGGGTGCTGGAATTGGGCTGGGACCTGAGGAACTAAGTAAGCCACGGATCTAGAAACCAAACCAGACCTCAGCTCCCTGAGGGTACGTCCTCGATGCTCGCAATTTCTAAGCTGTCAGGTCTGAGGAGGAGGGGGGACCTCTACCTGAAAATGTCCCCTTCCCTGTCTCCTTCCTCAGCTCCCACCATCCTAGACGGATGGTCTCAGAGACCTCTCTGAAGGCTGCCCGCCTGCTCTACCCCACGGGACGCTCACTCTGCGGCCCTGCTCGTAGGCACCTCCCATGGGGAAACCAGCTACACACCCTGCCATCTTGTTACGTCTCCCTGCACTGTTAGCCTGCTTTATGAGTTTTACGACCATTATTTAACACTTATATACCCTTTCTGGGTTCATTTATTCCCACACTCATCTTCATTCAATAAACATATACTGAACAAATAACATGTACCTCACCTTAAGTGCTGAAGATTCAAAGATAATGACAAAGATAATGATAATAATAAATGATGATGATGTAACAACACAATAACAACCATCATAATATTTACTGGATGCCATATCCAGCCCCTGGGTTATACTCTACCCATTTAATTCTCACAACAACCCTTAGAAGGAAGGTTTATAATTATCCCCATGTAGGAACCATATTCAATATTCCCTGATAAGCCATAATGGAAAATAATATGAAAATGAATATATATATACACACAGAGATATATGTAACTGAATCATCCTGCTGTACAGCAGAAATTAACACAGCCTTGTAAATCAACTATACTTTTTTCCAAAAACAAACGATAAGAACTAAGAAATCAAGACTGAAAAAATATAATTATTCCCATTTTATCTAAGAGGAAACTGAGGCTCAGAAAAGGCTAATTAATTTGCCTGAGGCTACACAGTTAGTATATGATAAAGCAGTTAAAGCTCCTGACTTTGGGAAAAGAGAAACCCCTTTTAAAAATCTATCTGAGACAGACTGTGCCATACACACAAACTAGTCAGTCTGAGCTTCATGCAGGTTTTCTGAAGCATCTCGGAATTCTTGCCACCAGGTCCCTTCCCTTATGCATGGTTTTAGGCCCCTTTCACATTTATAGCACATATTTCTTTCATGTGTTTCTTTTTTCACATTTTGTTTTTTTAGCAAAAACAAAACATGATAACTTTATATAGCTGCTGCTGCTGCTGCTGCTAAGTCGCTTCAGTTGTGTCCGACTTTGTGTGACCCCACAGACAGCAGCCCACCAGGCTTCCCCCGTCCTTGGGATTCTCCAAGCAAGAACACTGGAGTGGGTTGCCATTTCCTTCTCCAATGCATGAAAGTGAAAAGTGAAAGGGAAGTTGCTCATTCGTGTCTGACTCTTCGCGACCCCATGGACTGCAGCCCACCAGGCTCCTCAGTCCATGAGATTTTCTAGGCATGAGTACTGGAGTGGCTTGCCATTGCCTTCTCCGCTTTATATAGCAGACCCTGTTAAATCCTAACCAACATTTACCTGACTGTCCACTTTTCAACAGCACCCAAATTTTGTTCACTCTCCCCCAAGGATCTGTGCACTTCAGGAACTGATCTGAGCCTCCAGGAGTGGGGTTAGGATGAACATATGAAACAACGCAATGAGACACAAAGGAAGACAGCCAGGGAGGCTCCTGGGAACATAAAAAAAAAAAAAAAAAAAACTAAAAAGAGATAAGAGACTAAGCAAGAAAGAGTGCCCCCCCGTCCCCGCTTTTTTTTGCCTCTGCACATGACTGTCTGTGTGTGAAGCCTGGAACTATGGCAGCCACTTTGAGACCAGGGGAACCAGACAAGCCAACACAGTCAAGTAAGAAAAAGAATCTGGGTCTTTGATGACACTGTTAAATAAATGAACCAATCCTGGAGCAGTCTTTCTGCCAGATTTCTTATTAATCAAGATCATAAATACCCTTACCATCCCAGCCTTGTTGAATACCACTGTGATTATCCATGAATGAAACGCAACTATGCTCCCTGCTAGCAACAGCCATGCACACCAGTGTCCCCAGAAGAGGGCGGATGGGTTACAAGCACAGCCCGCCGCCCTGCAGCTCTCCAGTCTGCCATGGTCTCCCGTGCCCTGCACTGCTTGCCAGCTCCCTTGCTCTGGTTCCCGGTCCAGCCCATCTGAGGATAAGGCCCACACCTGATCACCTGAGCCTCACTTCTCTCCAGCCTCAAGTCACAAGGCCTCCCTAAGGCTTCAGGTGCCCTGCCCCTTGCTCTCTGGGTCTGTCAGAGGATGTAGGGGTGGGATGGCGCCTGGCGACAGTGCTGAGAAAGCTGCACAAATTCGAATCCAGGACTGAGTAAAGCCCACAACAGCACTGAGGCAGTCTCAAGGAAAAGAGAAAGAAGAGGCTTTCTATGAGCGTCTGTGCCAACAAATTCAGCTTGCAGAACTGCAGGGGCAGAATAAGTCACGTGAACGGGGAGGAGACATGAAATGCTAACATGCATTTGTTTTGTAAAAGAGACCACTTACTGAGCATTGACTGTGTCAGACTGTGCCAAGCGATTAAGAGAAATCACTTCCTTTCTGTGTTATTCTCTCCTTTTCTTTCCCAGTGAAGTAGAGATTTCACTGTCACTGTTCCAGAGAGGAATGTTGAGGAGGTTATGTAACTTTGCCAACTTGAATGCTGCTAGCAAACAGAGAGCCAAGATTCAAACTGGCTTCAGCCTGACACACAGCCCACGTTCCACAAACGACCACCAGGTACCGCCTCATTCATTCCTTGTTCTAATATGAATTTGCTGAGCACCAAACCTGAACCAGCCAGGACTGATGTTCAATACTTCAGGTACAAAGACAATTAAGGCATAGTCTGTCCTGATGGAGCTTACGGGCCAGCAGGGACACAGGCTCATCTCCATATCATACCATGGAAAGAATCCCAGGCGTGATGGAGCACAGGGAGGGCACATAATTCAACTCAGGGGCAAAGAGGCTGAGAGGAGGAGTCATGGAGGAGATGAAATGCAACGCGCATGCTCAGTCATGTCTGACTCTTGCTACCCCATGGACTATTGCTGGCTACGCTCCTCTGTCCATGGAATTTTCCATGCAAGAACACTGGACTGGGTTGCATGATACCTCCTCAATTTTAAACAAGAGTTAAGAGTAGCTAAGGAGGGGACTTCCATGGTGGTCCAGTGGCAGACTCCGCATTCCCAATGCAGGGTCCTGGGTTTGATCTCTGGTCAGGGAATTAGAGCTTCCCTTGTAGCTCGGTCAGTAAAAAATCTGCCTGCAGTGCAGGAGACCTGGGTTTGATTGCTGGGTCAGGAAGATCCCCTGGAGAAGGAGATGGCAATCCACTCCAGTATTCCTGCCTGGAGAATCCCACATGAGACAACTGAAAAAGATCCCGTATGCCCCAAAAGACCTGGAAGAGCCAAATAAATAAATATTTTTTAAAAAAAGAAAGAAAGAAAAGAAAGAATGGCCAAGGGGGCAGCGCTGCAGAGGGGAGGAAGCCGTGAAGGCAAGGCTAGAAGGGACTGCAGACAGTTCTCGGCTGCGGGCTGCTCAGGGAGTGTCAGGAGACATCTCTGCCTGTCACAGTGGGGGCTGGAACCACTCAGCGAGGGTGAGTGGAGGCCATGGAGGCTGCTGAGCATCACAGCACAGCCCACAGTGAAGAATTATCTGGCCTAATTATCCAACCAAAAAGCAGGTCAAGAAACTCTGCTTTGGATTTTTAACCTAGTCCGTGCATGCAAAGTCCACTTCGGTCATGTCTGACTCTTTCTGACCCTGTGGATCACAGCCCTCCAGGCTCCTCTGTGTGCCTGGGATTCTCCAGGCAAGAATACCTGAGTGGGTTGTCATGCCCTCCTCCAGGAGATCTTTCTGACCCAGGGATCAAATCCGCATCTCTTGCATTGGCAGGTGGGTTCTTTACCACTAGCGCCCCCTGGGAAGCCCTTAACCTAGTTCAGCCCTAGTCATTTGGCAGAGAAGAAGAATAAGGCGCTAAGCACTAAGCCATCCTGACTCTAAGAAGCCCCGGGCAGGCAGAACTCTCAGCTGGCCGCTGACACCAGGAGTAGAGCCTGGTGCGCCCCTATAGGAATGGCCCAGGCTCTGGCACCAGACTGCCTGGGCTCGAGTTTCACATCTGACTCTGTGACTGTACTACTTCGAGCAAGTCCCTGGTTTCAGTTTCCTCGTCCATAAAATGAGGACATAACAATACTTATGAGGTAGAGTGGCTGTTCTAGTTATTTATTGCCGAATCCAAACTACGCAAAATGTAGTGACTTAAAATAGTCATTTTAGCTTGCTCACAAGACTGCAGGACAGTAAATCAACTATACTTAACGTCCAAAAAAAAAAAAAAAAAGATTGTGGGTCAAGAATTTAAGCAGGCTCAGCTGTGCAGTACTCGGATCCACGTGGTGTCGCTGGGATGACACCCAGGTGGGGTAGTGGGATCCAAGATGGCTTGTTCTCTGCCGGCTCTGATGCCCCACGAGGAACAGCTGGAGGCGGCCTCGTCCCTCTCTGTAGTCTCAGGGCCCCCACCCCCATGGTTGCCCTGGCAGAGCAGGCAAATCTCCTGTGTGGTGTCTGGGTTCCCTAAGAGTGAGTGTCCAAGAGCCAGGGTTTCCAAAATCAGCTTAGAGCTGGCCTGTCAGCACTTCTGCCATATTCTGTGGATCAGAGGCAGCAGGGGGCCATCCAGATTCCAGGGGAGGGCATACAGAGCCCAATTTGCAGTGGGAAGAGTGTCAAACAATCTGTGGGCATCGTTCCTCTACCTCAGTGGCTGTGGGAATGAGAACTCTTGGTACACAAGAAACACTGAGAGCAGTCCCAGCATGAAGCAAATACACATTTGCTGTTAGTGCTGGCTTCCCTGGTAGCTCAGCAGGCAAAGAATCCACCTGCCAGTGCAGGAGACACGCTTCCCTGGTGGCTCAGATGGTAAAGAATTTGCTTGCAATGCGGGAAACCCGGGTTCCATCTCTGCGTCGGGAAAATCCCCTGGAGAAGGGAATGGCAACTCACTCCAGTATTCTTGCTTGGAGAGTTCCATGGACAGAGGAGCCTGGTGGGCTACCCTTTGGGGAGTCACAAAGTCGGGCATAGCTGAGCAACTAGCACTTGCTGTCAGTGCTACCACTTAATTAGTAGCAGGACACTCGAAAGCCTTTCTGGAAAAATTGGAAAAGCCAGGCCTTTCACAGGTGACTGCCTCCCTTCCCTCCACAAGCCTTCAAATAAATGGGTGGTTCATGTCTGAAAGAGGAAGAGGTAATCCTGACCCGATACCTCCGCCCAACAACCCTGGCCAAGAGCAGTCCATGACCTGACATGGCCCCGAGAGGGACCTGCAAGTAGGGTGAGCACGGCACCCAGGACTGGGCCAGCAGAAAATACCAGCCAGGTCAACTGCCTGTCACCCTGACTCACCCCAGGCTTGTGGCGACTACAGCCAGCTGCAGTCACCTCCTCCGCAGGACATTCTGTGCCATGGCTCCCAGGTAAGAGCCTGCAAGAAAGAGGAGGACTGCCTTTTCCAGCTGTCTCTTGTCCTTTATGACAAATATTTGCTATCTCTTCCTCCCCATCAAGGTGAATCTGTGGAACCAAGCATGCATGCATGTATTCAGTCATTTAACAAACACTTATTCAAGCAGGTACTGAATACCAGGCGGGCTTCCCAGGTGGCTCAGTGGGTAAAGAAGCCACCTGTGACACAGGAAACATGGGTTCGATCCCCGGGTTGGGAAGATTCCTGGAGAAGGGCAAGGCAACCCACTCCAGTATTCTTGCCTGGAGGATCTCCATGGACAGAGGAGCCTGGTGGGCTACAGTCCATGGTGTCAGAAAAAAGTCAGACACGACTGGAGCAACTAAGCACACATGTCAATACTGAGCTAGACCCTGGAGGTACAGCCTGAACAAGACAGACAAATTTTTGCCAACATGAAGCTCATATTTTCAATGGAGGAGCCAGATAACAAACAAGTGAGATACTGATTCAGACCAGTGCTCTAAATGAAACATGGCATTTGGGCAGAGCAAGGACTGCAGGGAGCAAGGTCTGGACGGATTGAAATTAGGGAGCATTAAAGCTCAACATTCAGAAAATGAAGATCATGGCATCTGGTCCCATCACTTCATGGGAAATAGATGGGAAAACAGTGGAAATAGTGTCAGACTTTATTTTGGGGGCTCCAATATCACTGCAGATGGTGACTGCAGCCATGAAATTAGAAGACGCTTACTCCTTGGAAGAAAAGTTATGACCAACCTAGATAGCATTTTCAAAAGCAGAGACATTACTTTGCCGACTAAGGTCCGTCTAGTCAAGGTTATGGTTTTTCCTGTAGTCATGTATGGATGTGAGAGTTAGACTGTGAAGAAGGCTGAGTGCCAAAGAATTGATGCTTTTGAACTGTGGTGTTGGAGAAGACTGTTGAGAGTCCCTTGGACTGCAAGGAGATCCTACCAGTCCATTCTGAAGGAGATCAGCCCTGGGATTTCTTTGGAAGGAATGATGCTGAGGCTGAAACTCCAATACTTTGGCCACCTCATGCGAAGAGATGACTCATTGGAAAAGACTCTGATGCTGGGAGGGGTTGGGGGCAGGAGGAGAAGGGGACGAGAGGATGAGATGGCTAGATGGCATCACTGGACTCAATGGACACGAGTCTGAGTGAACTCCGGGAGTTGGTGATGGACAGGGGAGGCCTGGCGTGCTGCGATTCATGGGGTCGCAAAGAGTCAGACACGAATGAGCAACTGAACTGAACTGAACAGAATGACAGGCAAGGGAGGTTGGTGCCTTGAGCTTGCCTACCTGGGTGACAGCAATGAGAGTCAGGAAGATATAGATTCTCCTGTGGAAGAGAGGACATGTATTATGGATGGAGGACAGGTGGGGGGGTAAGTGAGAGAAGGAGTCAAGCATGATTCCCAGGCTTTCATCTTGATCATAGGGTGAAGCACAATGCCATTTCCCAAGAGGGCAAAGACATGGGAGGGCAGGGACCAGTCAGGAGGGGAAATCCAAGAGTTTCACTGTAGCTGTGTTCAGTTTGAGATTCCTGTGGGATTACTGGAGATGCTGAGTAGGGTAGTTGATAAACAAGTCTAGAATATAGGAGGTCTGTACTGGAGTTACAAATCCAGGAATGAACACGCGGACACTACTGAAACGTGCAAGACTACGTGAGTTCACCCAGGAGAACATGCAAGTGAGAAAAGGAGGGCCATTGATATTATTTCTCCAACAAATCTTTCACTCTGCCCACAATAGTCTACTTAGGTTCTAAGCAAATATGGGCTCTCCAACCCCTGGACTGTGTGTGTGCAAGCACATATTTGTATACCACTCCTTCTGCCTGCAGTGACTTCCTGTCGCTCTCTTGTTTCCTGAAACACTCATTCTTGAGTGATTAGCTCAAACCTACCCTCTTCAGGAAGCCTTGTCTCACTAGCTCCATTGCAAATGGCAGTGCCTCTGCTTTCTGTAAGTTGCATTCTTTCTTTATTATACATCTGGCATTTGTAAAACATTGCCTTGTGTTTTGTGTATATGTCATATTTTCCCCTAAACAAATGATAAGCTCTTAAAAGGCAGCCTGCAAGCCTTTATACTCCCAACACCTGGCAGATGACCCAGAAAAAAAGTTACACCTGGCAGATAACCCAGAAAAAAGTTAAAGATCTGGGTTGATAGAGAACTTTCTTTTGGTAGTTTTTGTTCCAGTGACTGGGGATTCATCTCAAATTCCTCCACTCGGTGAGACAGCGGCTCAGCAAGAGTGCCCCAATCAAAGCCCTAAGAATGAGGCAGCAATTGTCCAGTGCTTTAAAATACTTACAGCAAGTATATGCTTGTGTCAAATGAAAAGAATGTGACTCAATCCATATTGAAAAAGACCCGATGAAAGCAGTTACCCACAGAGGAAAACCAAAGAATTAAAATGAATGCCTCTAGACTGTTCCAACTATTTCTGCATCTATTGCTGAATGACAGTCCCATTATTTGGAACATATTTCCATGTGTTCGTGCCCATTTAACACTCACTCCTACTTCCCTGGTCCCAGTTTCATACCTTACAACTTATAGTTTTTCCACATGTTTCTAGAAGGTCTAACTGGATTCTCATGCTCCCAACATTTTGGCCAGCACCAAGGATTGAGCCCCACATTTTCACTCTTTTGGTTGTATTTGCAAGAGACCTCCCCATCACAGCTCTCCCCACATGACCCCTCACTTCTCTAGGTGTATTTGTCTCAACCCATTATCCCACGCTATGACCAACCTAGACAGCATATTAAAAAGCAGAGACATTACTTTGCCAACAAAGGTCCATCTAATAAAAGCTATGATTTTTCCAGTAGTCATGTATGGATATGAGATTTAGACTATAAAGGAAGCTGAGCGCCAAAGAACTGATGCTTTTGAACTGTGGTGTTGGAGAAGATTCTTGAACGTCCCTTGGACTGCAAGGAGATCAAACCAGTCCATCCTAAAGGAAATCAGTCCTGAATATTCATAGGAAGGACTGATGTTGAAGCTGAAACTCCAATTCTTTGGCCACCTGATGCGAAGAGCTGACTCACTGGAAAAGACCCTTGCAATGACTCACTGGAAAAGACCCTTGCAAAAAGAAAGATTGAAGGCAAGAGGAGAAGGGGACAACAGAGGATGAGATGGTTGGATGGCATCACCGACTCAATGGACATGAGTTTGAGCAAGCTCTGGGAGTTGGTGATGGACAGGAAGCCTGGAGTGCTGCAGTCCATGGGATCACAAAGAGTCGGACATGACTGAGCAACTGACCTGAAGTGATTATCCCAACAGCCTCCAGCTCTTCCAGGTGCCCATCATCTGGGCTCTCCCTGTCCAATGACCCACAGCAGAGCTCTTCAATGAGGCATAGCATTCTTCAACTCCCAATTTCTCTTTAAAGGTGCAGCCAACACACTCCCAAGTGTGTAGAAGCCAGTGGTTGTGACCATATTGAATTAAATCAAACTGTTTTGACTCAGTTTTCCAAAGTGAACTTTTACTGACAGTTGAGTCATATCTGTTTTCCAGAGATGATATTATACCCCTTTCTGACTCATGTTTTACTTCAAAACTAGTATAACTTGAACGTCCCAGTTGCCTGTGACCCTTCTTTTTTGCTTCCAGGAGCAGCAGCCACAGCTCAGCTCCCAGGGCTCAGCCTGCAGATGCTGGGCTGTGAAAGAGGACTCAAGTTGGAACAGATCCACTTAAAATTGCGGCATGATCTTCCACTAGTTAGTCTGACTCTGTTTCCTAACATGAAACAGGAAGGTTAAAAACACTAAAGGGACTTCCCTAGTGGCTCAGTGGATAAGAATCTGCCTGCCAATGCAGGAGACAGGGGTTTGATCCCTGGTCCAGGAAGATCCCACTTGCTGTTAAGCCCATGTGCCACAACTCCTGAGCCCATGAACCACAGCGACTGAAGCCCACACACCCTAGTCCCCATGCTACACAAAAGAAGCCACCGCAATGAGCGGCCCACACACTGCAACTAGAGAGCCTGCTTGCAGCAAGTTCTTAACCTCCTGACACCCATTTCTCCAGTTGAAAAACAGAATAACAGTGCCTTGGAGTGCAAGGAGATCCAACCAGTCCTTCCTAAAGGAAATCAGTCCTGAACATTCATTGGAAGGACTAATGCTGAAGCTGAAACTCCAATACTTTGGCCACATGATGCGAAGAGCTGACTCACTGGACAAGGCCCTGATGCTGGGAAAGACTGAAGGCAGGAGAAGGGGACGACAGAGGATGAGATGGTTGGACAGCATCACTGGCTCTATGGGCATGTGTTTGAGCAAGCTCTGGGAGTTGGTGATGGACAAGGAAGCCTGGTGTGCTGCAGTTCATGTGGTAGCAAAGAGTCTGACATGACTGATCAACTAAACTGAACTGAAAAAAAAAAAAAAGAAACACTATGAAATACTATCAGTTCAGTTCAGTTCAGTCGCTCAGTCGTGTCCGACTCTTTGTGACCCCATGAATCGCAGCATGCCAGGCCTCCTTGTCTATCACCAACTCTCGGAATTCACTCAGACTCATGTCCATCGAGTCAGTGATGCCATCCAGCCATCTCATCCTCGGTCGTCTCTCCTTCTCCTCCTGCCCCCAATCCCTCCCAGCATCACAGTCTTTTCCAATGAGTCAACTCCTCGCATGAGGTGGCCGAAGGACTAGAGTGTCAGCTTTAGCATCATTCCTTCTAAAGAAATCCCAGGGCTGATCTCCTTCAGAATGAACTGGTAGGATCTCCTTGCAGTCCAAGGGACTCTCAAGAGTCTTCTCCAACACCACAGTTCAAAAGCATCAATTCTCTGGTGCTCAGCCTTCTTCACAGTCCAACTCTCACATCCATACATGACTACAGGAAAAACCATAGCCTTGCCTAGATGGACCTTAGTCAGCAAAGTAATGTCTCTGCTTTTGAATATGCTGTCTAGGTTGGTCATAACTTTTCTTCCAAGGAGTAAGAGTCTTCTAATTTCATGGCTGCAGTCACCATCTGCAGTGATTTTGGAGCCCCCAAAATAAAGTCTGACACTATTTCCACTGTTTCCCCATCTATTTCCCATGAAGTGATGGGACCAGATGCCATGATCTTCATTTTCTGAATGTTGAGCTTTAAGCCAACTTTTTCACTCTCCTTTTCACTTTCATCAAGAGGCTTTTTAGTTCCTCTTCACTTTCTGCCATAAGGGTGGTGTCATCTGCATATCTGAGATTATTGATATTTCTCCTAGCAATCTTGATTCCAGCTTGTGTTTCTTCCAGCACAGCGTTTCTCATGATGTACTCTGCATAGAAGTTAAATAAGCAGGGTGACAATATACAGCCTTGATGTACTCCTTTTCCTATTTGGAACCAGTCTGTTGTTCCAGGTCCAGTTCTAACTGTTGTTTCCTGACCTGCATACAGATTTCTCAAGAGGCAGGTCAGATGGTCTGGTATTGCCATCTTTTTCAGAATTTTCCACAGTTTATTGTGATCCACATAGTCAAAGGCTTTGGCATAGTCAATAAAGCAGAAATACATGTTTTTCTGGAACTCTCTTGCTTTTTCCATGATCCAGCAGATGTTGGCAATTTGATCTCTGGTTCCTCTGCCTTTTCTAAAACCAGGTTGAACATCAGGAGTTCACAGTTCACGTATTGCTGAAGCCTGGCTTGGAGAATTTTGAGCATTACTTTTACTAGCATATGAGATGAGTGCAATTGTGCAGTAGTTTGAGCATTCTTTGGCATTGCCTTTCTTTGGGATTGGAATGAAACGGACCTTTTCCAGTCCTGTGGCCACTGCTGAGTTTTCCAAATTTGCTGGCATATTGAGTGCAGCACTTTCACAGCATCATCTTTCAGGATTTGAAACAGCTCCACTGGAATATCCACCTTTCAATGCAAGGGACACAGGTTCGATCCCTGACTGGGGACCTTAGATCCCACATGCTATAAACCAACTAACTCCATGCACCACAACTACGAGCCTGCATGCTCTGGAGCCCGTGAACCACAGCTGCAGAGAAGCTTACAACGAAAGATTCAGTGTACTGCAAATAAGTCCCAGTGCGGCCAAATAAATATATATTTTTTTAAAGGAAAAGCTTTTCAAAAGTTTCTGCTAGAACAGATTCAGTTCAGTTCAGTCGCTCAGTCGTGTCCGACTCCTTGCAACCCCATGAATCGCAGCATGCCGGGCCTCCCTGTCCATCACCAGCTCTCAGAGTTAGGTATCTTATAATCAGCATAAAAACTTGCCTTCTCCATAACCCTCATGACAAGTGAGGCTGTCCACCTACACCTCTCAGGCTGCCATTTAGAACACATTTACATATATACATTACATTTGCATATAAATATATCACATCTTTTGTTAGTGACATATCTGGAAGAGCACTTAAACCTCTCAAGAGGGTCTCTGAATTAACATCTTTTCTTCTTGGATCTCAGAAGGAAAGGTGAGGAAATATGACTGGGAACTGAGCAGCCTCGGGTCTTGCTCTGGGCTTTTCCTTCAGGTAGAGCAGAGGTCCTCCAGGCTCTCATGTCTGAGGATCTGAGGTGGAGCTGGTGAAATAATAGTAGACATAAAGTGCACAATAAATGTAATGTGCTTGAATCATCCCCAAACCAACCCCTCCACTTCCTGGTCCGTGGAGGTGCAAAAATTATCTTCCACGAAACCAGTTCCCGGTGTCAGAAAGTAAGTGAAGCAGCTTCCTTCACCATTCTGATGATTGGGTAGATTTCAACCCTAAGGGTTCAAGCCCCACTCTGTTCCAGAGAGATGTTGGAATGAGGGGAAAGGTGGTCTTCCAAGTGGAGCACATTTGATGAGAGACAGAGCATGAAGTCACTGCGGCTGCCGGGATGACAGATGGGCCCGGCGCTATCTGCTGCTGACAGTGGTCTCTCCGTGAGGACGGTGACCGAGGCCTGAGGTGTTCACCTGCCTCCTGGTGCTGCTGACAGAGGATGCTTGCTCCCAAGACATAAATATTTGCAGTTTTTATTTGCCAGCTCTATCGTTAGTGACTCTCATCTGTCTGTGATGAGTGGAGAAAGTCCTTAGAGTATAAATTAATGGAACTTCACTCTCTTGAACCCTTTCGAATTTCCTCATTATCTTTCTGAAATGTTGCTCACAGGGTGGAGTAGGCTGTCTGTGTGCGCCTCATTCTGCAACTTAAGCTATATTCAGTCTTTCATTTATTTGATGGCTTCTTCCCTCTATCCTCTTTGCTCTTTCCTTGTGAGACTCTTATTAGAAGGCTGTGGGAACTGCCAGCTCAGTTTCCCAAGTTTCTTAACTCTTCTCACCTATTTTTTCTTTTTGTCCTTTTGCATGCACAACGTTCTGGGTCAGTTTTTAGGTCAACCTTTATATTCTTCCTTTCTGTCACTGTGCTGTGCTCTTCAGCAGAGGAATATTTCAGTAATAAAACTAACATGAAGAAAACTGCAAAAACTTGCAGAAGGTCAAAATGATCAAAATAAATGGAAAGATTCACCCTGTTCTTGAGCAAGAAGACACAGTAACATAGAATCGACAATTCTCAACCAATAAATTCAAAGCAATTTTAGTAAAAAACCCCAAGAAAATTCTTTTAAGAGACAAGCCATCTAAATTTAATTGGGCTATGTCTTAAGAATAAAGATTTCTATCACCTTTTGCTTGGGATGCCACTGACTGATAATAAAGGAACTTCAACAACAAAAAGATAGAAATCTACAAAAGACAAAGAGAATAAACAGGACAAACAGACAAGAGAATTTAATGAAATTTTGGAAGACAGAACCAAATAGAGAAGTTTGGTGTTGTTCAGTCACTAAGTTGTGTCCAACTATTTGCGACTTCACGGACTGCAGCACGCCAGGCTTCCCTGTCCTTCACCATCTCCCAGAGCTTGTTCAAACTCATGTCCATTGAGTCAATAACACCATCCAATCATTTCACCCTCTGTCGTCCTCTTCTCCTCTTTCCCTCTATCTTCCCCAGCATCAGGGTCTTTTCTAATGAGTCAGCTCTTCGCATCAGGTGGCCAAAGTATTGGACTTTCAGCTTCAGCATCAGTCCTTCCAATGAATATTCAGGACTGATTTCCTTTAGGATTGCCTGGTTGGATGTCCTTGCAGTCCAAGGGACTCTCAAGAGTCTTCTCCAGGACCACAGCTCAAAAGCATCAATTCTTCATTGATAAAGAAGCAACAAAGCCTTCTTTATGGTCCAACACTCATATTCATGACTACTGGAAAAACCATAGTTTGAATATACGGACCTTTGTCAGTAAAGTGCTGTCTCTGTGTTTTAACACACTGTCTAGGTTTGTCATAGCTTTTCTTCCAAGGAGCAAGCATATTTGATTTCATGGTTGCAGTCACCATCTGCAGTGATTTTGGAGCCCAGGAAAACAAAATTTGTCACTGTTTACTTTTTCCCCCTCTATTTGCCATGAAGTGATAGGACCGGATGCCATGATCTTAGTTTTTTGAATGTCAAGTTTCAAGCCAGCTTTCTCACTTTCCTCTTTCACCCTCATCAAGAGGCTCTTTAGTTTCTCTTCACTTTCTGCCATTAGAGTGGTATCATCTGCATATCTGAAGCTATCAGTACTTCTCCTGGCAATCTTGATTCCAGGTTGTACTTCATCCAGTCTGGCATTTCACATTTTGTACTCTACATATAAGTTAAACAAGCAGGATGACAATATACAGTCTTGGCGCATTCCTTTCCCAATTTGGAACCAGTCTGTTTCATTATCCAATTCTAACTGTTGCTTCTTGTCCTGCATACAGGCTTTTCAGGAAGCAGGAGAAGTGGTCTTGTGTTCCCATTTCTTGAAGAATTTTCCAGTTTGTTGTGATCCATAGAGTCAAAGGCTTTAGTGTAGTCAATGAAGCCGAAGTAGATGTTATTTTTAATGTTTTTTTTTTTAAATTCCATTGCTTTTTCTATGAACCAATGGATTTTGCCAATTTGATCTCTGATTCCTTTGCCTTTGCAAATCCGGCTTAAACATCTGGAAGTTCTCGGTTCACATACTATTGGAGGCCAGATTGAAGGATTTTGAACATTGCCTTGTTAACGTGAAATGAACACAATTCTACAGTATTTTGAACATTCTTTGGCATTGTCTTTCTTTGGAACTGGAATGAAAACTGACCTTTTCCAGTTCTGCGGACACTGCTGAGTTTTCCAAATTTGCTGGCATACTGAGTGCAGCACTTTAACGGCACCTTTTTTAAGGGTTTGATACAGCTCAGCGGGAACTTCATCACCTCCACTATCTTTGCTGGTAGTAATGCTTCCTAAGGCCATTTGACTTTACACTCCAGGATGTCTGGCTCTAGGTAAGTGACTACACTAATGTAGTTATCTGGGTCTTTAAGACCTTTTGGTATAATTCTTCTGTGTATTCTCACCACCTCTTAATATCTTCTGCTTCTATTAGGTCCATACCATTTCTGTCCTTTATTGAGCCCATCTTTGTATGAAATGTTCCCTTGGTATCTCCAATTTTCTTGAAGAGATCTCTACTCTTTCCTATTCTATTGTTTTTCCTCTATTTCTTTGCATTGTTCACTTAAGAAGGCTTTCTTATCTCTCCTTGTTGTTCTTGGGAACCCTACTTTCAGTTGGGTATATCTTTCCATTTCTCCTTTTTCTTTCACGTCTCTTCTTTTCTCAGCTATTTGTAAGACCTCCTCAGACAACCACTTTGCTTTCTTGCATTTCTTTTTCTCGGGGCTGGTTTTGGTCACCACCTACTGTACATGTCACGAACCTCCATCCAAAGTTCTTCAGGCACTCGGTCTATCAGATCTAATCCCTTGAACCTATTTGTCACCTGCACTGTATAATCATAAGGGATTTAATTTAGGTCATATCTGAGTGGACTAGTGGTTTTCCCTATTTTCTTCAATTTAAGCCTGAATTTTGCAATAAGGAGTTCATGATCTGAGCCACAGTCAGCTCAAGGTCTTGTTTTTGCTTATTGTATAGAGCTTCTCCACCTCTGGCTGCAAAGAGTATAATCAATCTGATTTCAGTATTGACCATCTGGTGATGTCCATGTGTAGAGTTGCCTCTTGAGTTGTTGGAAGAGGGTACTTACTATGACGAGATCATTCTCTTGGTAAAACACTGTTAGCTTTTGCTCTGCTTCATTTTATATTTCAAGGCCAACTTGTCTGTTAGTCCAAGTATCTCTTGACTTTCTACTTTTGCATTTCAATTTTCTATGATGAAAAGAACATTTTTTTTTGGTGTTAGTTCTAGAAGGTCTTGTAGGTCTTCATAAAACTATTCAAATTCAGCATCTTCAGCACTAGTGGTTGGGGCATAGACTTCAATTACTGTGACGTTGAATGGTTTGCTCGGAAATGAACAGAGATCATTCTGTCATTCTTGAGATTGCACCCAAGTACTGAATTTCAGACCCTTTTGTTGACTATGAGGGCTATTCCATTTCTTCTAAGGGATTCTTGTCCACAGCAGAAATATATCAGTCATCTGAATTAAATTCACACATTCCCATCTATTTTAGTTCACTGATTCCTAAAATGTCAATATTCACTTTTGCCACCTCCTGCCTGACCATGTCCAATTTACCTTGATTCATGGACCTAACATTCCAGGTTCCTATGCAATTTTTTTCTTTACAGTATCGGGCTATACCTTCACCACTCGTCACATCATTCTTTCTGGAGCTATTTCTCCACTCTTCCCCAGTAGCATACTGGACAACTACTAACTGACTCACTGGAAAAGACCCTGATGCTGGGAAAGATTGAAGGCAGGAGAAGGAGGTGACAGAGGATGAGATAGTTGGATGGCATCCCCGACTCAATGGACATGAGTTTGAACAAACTCCAGGAGTTGATGATGCACAGGGAGGCCTGGAGTGCTGCAGTCCATGGGATCGCAAAGAGTCAGACACGACTGAGCAACTGAACTGACTAACCTAGGGGCTTCATCTTTCACTGTCACATATTTTTGCTTTTTCATACTGTTCATGAGGCCCTCAAGGCAAGAATACAGAATTGGTTTGGAATTCCCTCCTCCAGTAAACCTCGTTTTGTCTCTCTGCCATGACCCGTCCATCTTGGGTGGTCCTGCATGGCATGGCTCACAGCTTCATTGAGTTACACAAGGCTGTGATCCACGTGATCATTTTAGTTAACTTTTTTTTTTTTTTAATTTTATTTTATTTTATTATTATTTTTTTTATTCTACATTACAATACTGTATTTGTTTTGCCATACATTGACATGAATCAGCCACAGGTGTACACGATTGATTGTGGTTTTCATCCTGGAGACTGTGGGATTATAGTTCTTCTGAGGACTGGGTTGCCTCAGGCCGAACAACTAGCACTGAGGGAGCACAGCTCCACCCATCAGCAGACAAGTAGATTAAAGATTTACTGAGCATGGCCCTGCCTACCAGAGCAAGACCCAGTTTTCCACACAGCCAGTCCCTCCCATCAGGAAGCTTGCACAAGCCACTTATCCTCATCCATCAGATGGCAGACAGAAGAAGCAAGAACTTTAAACCCACAGATAGAGAAGAGGTAAGTGACTTATCATGGCAGAGGAAGCAATAGTCTTTTTGGACACCTCATGCGGAGTTGACTCATTGGAAAAACTCTGATGCTGGGAGGGATTGGGGGCAGGAAGAGAAGGGAACAACAGAGGATGAGATGGCTGGATGGCATCACTGACTCTATGGACGTGAGTCTGAGTGAAATCTGGGAGATGGTGATGGACAGGGAGGCCTGGCGTGCTGTGATTCATGGGGTCGCAAAGAGTTGGACACGACTGAGCGACTGAACTGAACTGAAGTGAGTCAGGTCACCTCAGTGGAAAACCTGAGACACTCAGCTTTGGAGATGGAAGGTACACTGAAGGACTCAGTTGTAGTGAGAGGCCAAAAATGGAGTAATCATATCCTTCCCTCACCGCACATAGTCAGGCTACTAATTTTCCCGATTGGTGATTTAAGAGTTATTTTCTATATAACTTGATGGGAAAAACCGAGATTCAGGGTTACCCAGATGGAGGCAGCAGTGCGAAGGCACATGAAAGTCTGAAAGAGAAATGGTTGAATTACATAGTTATCTCTCCCAAAACTGGCCCCCTAAGCTGACAGATACATGAAGAACAGCAGAAGATTCTTTCTCAACTAAATGGCTCTAAAGAAAAGCTTCCAGTTTTCTGTCTCTCCTTCTCTCTCTCTCTCTTTCTTATGAACCCCTCTGCTTGAACACCTCTAAATGGGCCCAACAAGGTTCATAAGTCCTGTTCACTCACACCAGGCCCCTAAACACTAGAGGCCCACTCTTAAATATGAACAGAGCACCAAGGCTCCCAGACAATTGAGGGAAAACTCTACCACGAAAGAGAAAGACCAGCATGAGAATAAGAGGGAAATATCTAGAAGAAACAGAAGGGATTCCTATAATCTAGGATTATAGGAAAATAAGTGAAGATACTGTCTCTTTACACCCAGAAATAGAGGTTACGTAAAAGGATAAATCAAGAACAAAGAATAAACTTTTCCTCTAGAAATAAAAATTTAATCAAAATAAAACATTCAATAGAAAAGTTGGAGAATAAAGTTGAGGGAAAAGCTAGTTCTTTTAAGAATCGGGACAAAAAAGAACACTAAAAATTAGGAAAGAAGAGATAACTACGGTAGAGGATGAGCCCAAGAGGTCAATCACCAACCAAAATGATTCCTTAAAAAGAGAAAAGAGGAAATTGAGAAGTGGGAAATATCAAAGCAACATGGCAAAAACATTTCTTAGCAGTAAAAACAAAAATCTCCAAGTTGAAAGTGTCTCTTTCATACCTAAGAAAATGAATGGTACAAGACGCACATCAAAATACATAAGTTGAGATGTCAGAGTTCTGAGGGAAAAGAAACGATCATAATGGTCCCCAAAGAGGAAAAAAAAATCTCATTGACAAGGAAACAGGCATCATGAGGACTAGGATTTTTCAACAGCTACAATAAGTGCTAGAGATCAATGAATGTTAGGGATCAATAAGACAGTGTTTTCAAATAAGTGAAGGAAAACTAAGTTTCAACCTAAAAGATATATTCAGAAGGATAAGAACTCTATGATACAACTTCCTATTCCCTCTTTTAAAAAGCAACTGGAGGACTTTCAAATCCCTTAATGACACGTTAGAGTCACTAGACCTTTTCATTTAGGTCAACTGTTGAATGGAAAAGAATGCACAGCACACACACACGCACAATCAGTTCAGTTCAGGTCAGTCGCTCAGTCGTGTCCGACTCTTTGCGACCCCATGGACTGCAGCACGCCAGCCTCCCTGCCCATCACCAGCTCCCGGAGCCCACCCAAACCCCATGTCCATTGTGTCGGTGATGCCATCCAACCATCTCATCCTCTGTTGTCCCCTCCTCCTCCTGCCCTCAATCTTCCCCAGCATCAGGGTCTTATCAAATGAGTCAGCTCTCCGCATCAGGTGGCCAAAGTATTGGAGTTTCAGCTTCAACATATATATATATATATATATATATATATATATAATTACTGTGAAGTGAAGTGAGAGTCACTCAGTCATGTCTGACTCTTTGTGATACCATGAACTATACAGTCCATGGAATTCTCCAGGCCAGAATACTGGAACGGGTAGCCTTTTCCTTCTCCATGGGATTTTCCCAATGCAGGAATCAAACCCAGGTCTCCCACATTGCAGGCGGATTCTTTACCAGCTGAGCCACAAGGGAAGCCCAAGAATACTGGAGGGGTAGCCTTCTCCAGTGGATCTTCCTGACCCAGGAACCGAACCACAGCCTCCTGCACTGCAGGTGGATTCTTTATCAACTGAGCTATCAGGGTACTATATGCAGCATTATATACTTAAATATATTAACTCATAATTAATATATTTTATAAATATGAATATTAAATATTATATTTTAACTTTTCTTAAAAGCATCAAAGAGCTTATGAGATGGCAAAGGATTACCATGCCAAATCTGAGTCCTATATCAAGAATTCAAAGTCATTTTGCGCTGATTGGGAGGAAACAGCTGCACTATGGAGCTGGGGTATTTGGCAGCCTCAGCAGGCAAAACAGAAAAAAGGGCCTGCCCAATGGAGAGTCTGATAAATATCACGTTAAGTTGAGGTCCTGCAGGACTTTACTCTTAGAGCAGAGCTTCCCAAATGTGTCTGCACATTAGCATTATTAGCAAGCTTTTGAAAATTTCTAAGTGCAGGCCACACCACAGACCAATTAAATCACTCTCCAGGGGTGGGACACAGGTCTCCGTGTATTTTGAAGCTTCCCAGATGGTTCCTGTGTGCCAATGAGTTTGGAACCACCACTCAGGGAGAAAGAGTGAATTGGCTGTAACAGTTCCCACGGATGACTTGGGAGATCTCAAGTCGTTCAACCTCAGGCCCAGGTGGAGTCAGGGTGTGACAGCAAGAAGCTGTGAAAGAGCAGGCCAGGTGCCGAGCTGGTACTGTGATGTTTCCATTCACTGCTCGTGTCAATGTTTATATGGCAAGTGCTGATTCTGCTCCTGCTTTCAGAGACTCTGAGCACATGGATTGTCACACAAGGAACATCGATTATGTCTGGGCTGCTCAAGTGTCTTGCAGACTGTGAGTGGCTAAGCTTTCAACACAACCCGGCCCTGAGCTCACGGCAGATTTAATAACGGTAACACCAGCCTCGAGTGGCACACAGCTACCCTGTGGGTGTGAAACACTCCAACTTTGCCCATATGTCGAAGTCTATATGGAGCATCTCATTTTCTAAATTGAGTCAGAAAATTTAGACCTGAATTCTAATTCCAGCTTTTCTTCTAAAAAGCTCCCATCTACTCCCAAGGCCTTAGGATCCTCAAGTGGAAAAGGTGGCGGTTGGCCTAGGAAGCCACGGTCGTCCCCTCCTCCTCTGTCACTCTGTGGGACTGCACTTCCAGGGTCAGCTGTCATCTGGTTGTTGGACCTCCAAAAACATTCCCTGGGCCTCAGTTTCTTCATTTGTTACCGTGGTGCCAAAACAGTAAGCACCTCACAAGAGGTTGTGAGCTTTCAGTGTGACAGTGTACAGGGCAACAAGCAGCAAGTGAGTGCATACAGAGGAACTCAATAAATGTTAGCTTGCACTCTCCCAGGTTCTCCATCCGAGAAAACGGAATGATACTGATAGGTCCATCTTAGGAAAGTTTAAATGAGCTATGGAGAGAGGCAGAAGGTGCTTGGTATTAAGAAAAGCATATACAAGAAAGAAAGGGAAAAAAAAGAAAACATATGCAAATAAAGGAACTATTATTGTCCACAAATGGGCTGAGATCAGAGGTTCAGACACAGCAGGAGCAGATTTGATATGCCTGATAAATTTATTAAACAAACTAAAACCATAAACACCTGAAAACTAAAAACCGTTTGCTTATAGCTCTGGGTTCATCTCAGATGAGACTGAAAGAAGGCAAAGGAAGAAGCTCCAAAGATTCTAGGGCTTGCTGGGCCCCGAAGTCAGGCCTGGGGGGCGGCGGAGGTGGCGGCGCTGGTGGCAGAGAGGCTGCTGGAGGACGGGAGGCGGCACGGCCAAGAGAGCGCCTGGTGATGGCAGCTGAGGCGGAGGGGCGGCAAGGAACTGCTCCCTGCGACTGACAGAGTAACACGAGGGAATTATGCTTCCCTGGTTATGAAAAAAGGCGAGACACTAGGAGGGGAATCACCACAAAAAACTGCGCCGGCTCCAGCTTAGGGGCCTTACAGAGACTGAGCTCTTGGGTCTGTGGGCAGTGGGCCTTCTCCCGGGGGCCCCAGAGGGAAGCAGCAGCCGTGGGCTGCTTAGAGAGATAAGAAAGCTCAGGCCTGGAATTTGAGCTTGGCTGCAGGGTTTTTTTTCCTATCGCTTTATTATGAAAAATCTCAAATGTACAGCACAGTTGAAAGCACTTTGCAGTGAACGCTGGCACAATCCTATCTGAATTCAATCATTATTGTTTTATTATACTTTCTTCTTTAAAAACTATTTAGCTGCGCTGGTTCTTAGTTGCGGCACGCAAGATCTTTGATCCTCGTGGTGGCATGTGGGGTCAAGCAGGTCTTTAGTTGTGGCATGTGGGATCTAGTTTCCTGACTGGGAATCAAGCCCGGGCCCCCTGAACTGGCAGCTCTGAGTCTTAGCCACTGGACCACCAGGGAAGTCCCTCATTTTACAATACTTGCTTGGTCACATCCATTCATCTATCCCTCTCTCCATCCATTACTCCATGCTAACTTGGGTGCATTTAAAGTGATGTACAGGCCTCAATACCCTTCTCCCTAAACACTTCAGCAAGCATATTATTAATTAGAGCTCAGCATTATTTTTACAGATTTTTACTTCTGATAACAAAATTTACATACTACGAAATACACAAATGCATGCACCTGGTTGACCCAGACCCCTATCAGATGTAGAATATCCCATCACCTATAGATTTGTTACATGACCCTGGACAAGAGCCTGTTTACCTCTGATTTCAGCATGTTCCAAACTTTTGTGATCATAGAACTCTTTTTCCAAGCCAAGTTCCAAAATCTGTCTTAAACAATTCAGCTTAGATGAAATGTTAAATACCATTCAAGCCACCATTCTTCCTCCTCAGTTGAAGAAATCTGAGAAATGGAGATGTTATTATCTCAGATTCCTAAGCTGGCAGCACACTTACAACAGGAATAAATACTTAACAACCCCCTCCAAACCAGGAAATATACTAGGTGTGGGGTTGCTGGAAAGATGAAATATGATTACATATGTGAAATGCCTGGCCTTGTGTCTGGCACAAGCAGAGACCAAATATCATTAGTGCTTTTCTCCTCTTTTCCACACTAATGTTTTAGTATGTTCACATGGCTAAGATAGTATACACACACACCCTTCATCTCATTCTAGTATAGTAATAATCCATGAGGTAGGCAGGGGAGGCATTTTCATCCACAGTGTTTGGGAGATTATATGGCTTGTCCTGATCATTATCAGTAAATAAGGGTTGCACCAGGACTTAAACTGAGTCTCCTGACCCTAAATAATTCCAGACAATAGATTTAGGAGCTTTGTCCATGTTCCTCCCAAGCCATCTGGGACTAGAGAGGAAGGTGAATTTGAAAATGCTAAGAAGGATATATTTGGTTCCCAGTTACAGAAACCCAACCTGAACTCACTAAAGAATTTATTGGCTCTTATAATAGAAAGATTCCCCCTCCCCCCTGCAACTCAGCCTTCAATTGCCTCTTGTCTGGGCTCCATTCTCAGGCACCACCACCCTCATGTAGATGAGATGGCCATAGGAAAGTCTTTGTTTACATTCATCCAGGTTAGCAATCTCAAAAGAAAAAGAGAATTTTCTTTTGCAATGTTGAGTAAAAATCCAAGGATTAAGTTTACTAAACTAACTTGTTTCACGTGCCCATTTTTGAAGCAATTACTATTATTATTTAAAAGGATGGACTCTGTTGACCGGCCACCATGGGTTGTGAACTACTCCTATTACTGGGGATAGGGAGGGTCAGCTCCTCCCATGGCCTGAAAAAGCAGGAGTATGTGTTCTCCAGGAAAATGAATATCCTATTATCAGAGGAAAGGGGAAATGGAAGAAGGATGCTAGGCAGCAAAACCTAGTCAACAAAGATATGTTTAACAAAATTATCGGGTCACCTGGATCAACTTACATTGTTGGAAGTGGGTCAGTCAGCACGTTCCTGAAACTCTCCAAGCCCAGGCTTTAGAGGTTTTCACAGAGGTTTCACTACATAGGCACAACTGATCAAACCATGGGTCACTGGTGACAGAACTCAATTTTTAACTCCTCTCTCTCTGCCCTGAAGAATGTGGGGGCGGGGCTTAAAGTTCCAACCCGCAACTCACCTGTTCAGTCTTCCAGCTCACTGGCTCCATCCTGAAGCTACCCGGGACCCCACCAACACTCCAGAGTCGCTCTGTCAGCATAAACTGGGGTAAGATAGGAAGGGGTTTGTTGTGAATAACAAGGCAGTCCTGACACAAGGTCCAGCTGAAGCTCTGTCACTAAGAAAATGCTCAACACCTTCCCATTCCATAATTTAATTAAGGGTTTACAGTTAAAAGGTCAATTCATTCGTGTACTGTCCTTTCTAGGAAATTCACCTGCCTTCTCACAGGAGTCTTCTGGTTGAGCCCGGGGCTCCAGCACGTATGAGGTTCACTCTAAACCCTTCCCGGGAAAGTTCCCAAGCATCTGCGGTCCATCCTTCATCCCCGGTTGTGTCCTCATCCACTGCAGCACTTCCCCCTTCCCTCAGACGTGTTCAGGCATCGGTGAAAAAACAAACAAACAAACAAACAACTTTTCCCCTGGGAGGGGTAGAGGTTGGAGGGTATCTCGTTTTCCAAAGGAATCATTACAACGCAGCCACTTTGGCCGCCTCAAAGGCAGTACTTCTGCTCACACAGCCTTCTCAGCATTGTCTCTACTATGAGGGGACATGAGAGGCAGGATGTGAAAAGCGACCTGCCCTCAGCAGCTCTGTTTCCAAGCACAAACAGCAGTAAAAAGTAGAAGTTGTGGCGAATACTGGAAGAGATCAGCAAAGCTCCTCTGGGCCCTAGGCTTCATTTGGCTCCCTCCCTACAGTCTTTCCTTTCTCCTTCACAGGCTCCCATCATCTTCCTCCTTCCTGCCGCACAGGAAGGGGACAGGGAAAGATCCACGCCATGGAGGTGAGGAGTGAGAACCAGGACAGGAGACTTCTGAGTGAGCTGATGCTGATACTGATCAAACATGAAAATGGAGGAATTCCCCGGGGTCCAGTGGTGAGGACTTGGTGCTTTCGCTGTGGTGGCCCAGGTTCAATCCCTGGTGAGGGAACTAAGATCCTGCAAGCCACACAGTGTGGCAAAAACAGAAAGACAAACAAAAACACCGTGACAACAGCATCAGAGACAACTGCTGAAAAGCAAATTAAGGATTCTTCAAAACTCACTAAGTGGGATGAGCCCAAATGTAGTTGGGCCAGATATGACTAACACTAATTAGAAAGTCATTCCGTTCTTTAATAACAACACAGACTCAAACTGGCCTTGAGGTCACTGTACCCTCCCAACCACCATCACCTGGACACCTCAGCGCCCTCTCTTCTCCCAACTCATTCAGTCTTTCTAATGACAGCCAGAGGGCACGTCTTAAAACACAAACTGAGTCAGGCCATTCTCTTGCTTAAAGGTTTTAACTATTTCCAAGTCCACTTAGAATCAAATCCAGAATCCTTATCCCGACTCAAAAAGCCACATCTCTAGCTTCCATCAACTCTTGTGTCTTATCACTTTCCCTCCTTGCACTGAGCACAAACCACCAAACTCTGTTTCTCAAGAAAAGAAGTTGCCCCAAGACCTGGACTCGTGGATTACTGCTTCCTAGAAAACTTTCTTGCTCTCTCAATATCATCTCCCATTCACAAATGAGACTTCAGATTTCTCTGTCAATTGCCCCCTCTCAGTCTCAATTAGGTTCCCCATGTCGTAGTGACTATCAAATAAAGTCATAGTGTCGGTGGAGAATAGTTCTGTTAGTATATTCTGAAAAGATAAACCAGTTTGTAGGTGTGAACGATTCAATGTGTAGATGCAACTGGTTGGTGGGAAAGACTAGTCCTAAGATAAGTAGTTTAGCTTGGACAGCATTAACTTACTTAAATTCTCCAAGTTCCACCAGACATTTTTCCATTTTCCTATTCATTCACCTGGTCCCCTGGGGGAGATACAGCATTAAAGAAGTAGAGAGTGGGAAGAATGGCAGGTAACAAGAAGCATACTGAAGTGAAAGTTGCTCGGTCGTGTCCGACTCTTTGCGACCTCAAGGACTGTAGCCTGCCAGGCTGCTCTGTCCATGGGGTTTCTCAGGCAAGAATACGGAGTGGGTTGCCATGTCCTTCTCCAGTGGATGTTCCCAACCCAGGGATTGATCCCAGGTCTCCTGCATTGCAGGTGGATTCCTTACCGTTTGAGCCACCAGGAAGCTCGAAGTATACTGAGACAGTGATTAGAAATTTGGACAGCAATTAGTGTGAACTCCCCTGGTGGCTCAGACAGTAAAGCATCTATCTACAATGCGGGAGAACTGGGTTCCGATCCCTAGGTCGGGAAGATCCCCTGGAGAAGGAAATGGCAATCCACTCCAGGACTATTGCCTGGAAAATCCTGTGGACAGAGGAGCCTGGTAGGCTACAGTCCATGGGGTTGTAACGAGTCGGCCATGACTGAGCGGCTTCACGACCAGGCAAGTCAAACCTGCACCTTGGGCCTTAGTCTCCTAAACTTTGACAATAATCTCTAACATTCCTTCTAACTTATTTTTCAAGATACTAGACTATGGATTAAGTCTCTCCTAATTCAGTAATTTTTCCTAAAGTGCTCTAATGTAAGCTACTCCTCTTATCTTAGACACATGAGCGATATAGAACTCTGCTTCCCAAGGCATTCACTTCTCCCCAGTGGACTTGCGGTCTTAGGATCTGCCTCTCCATAATTTCCTCTCATTAATCTTTGTGCATTAAAGATTATTTATAAATTCTCATTAGAGAATTTATCTAGCCAGATGACAGCTATTTACAATTTAAAGACATTACCCTGACCTCCATTTTCTAAGTTAAACCTCTCCACTTCCTTTCACTCTGTATATAAATCTTTCCAGACACCTCAGCAACCTTCTTGCCTACACTGGCCCTCTCTAGCTTATGAATGTCCATCTTAACATTTAGCTCCTGAAACTAAATTGTATATCCTCGCTGTGGTCTCAGCAGATCAAAGAGTATCTTCAGTGATCAAGGAAGAATGCTTCCCAACGTATTTTGGTTTGCTTAGCAACAAAACAAAAGCAAGCACTGGCTGCTGTCTTATCATTTAAACCATCTACACTGCTTTTCATAGGAGTGGTTCCAGCTGAGCCTGAACTGGGAGGATTCAGAGTCTGAGATTATCTGATGAACTGGTACCAATGGTAACCCACAGTTTCTGCAAGAGGTGATTTTCATGGAAGAAATAGCTTGTGGGGGAGGACTTGGTCCCAGAGGGCCTAGACGAAAGTGGCAAGTAAGGATACAGGTGTCTATCAAATACAGGTGTCTATCTAAGGCCTTCGAGAGATCTTAGATCTCTGGAGAGTCAGGCTAGCAATAATATTAGCGTATACACAAGATAGTGTCAGAGACTGAGTGAGGGAGCACTCCCCATTTCTGGTCATGACTTAGGGGAATCTGATGTGGTGAGTACTGAAGGAAAGAAACACGGTCTTTGCTTGTGCCTGTCTCTGGGAGAGGACTTGGGGTTCCCTTTGGAACACCCCAGCAGGCAGTAAGCCACAGCCAAGAGTGTGAGGTGGAGTAGGGGGAAATCTGCTCCTCGGGAAGCAAGTGGTGACCTTCTAAGGGCTCCAAGGAAAGCTGAAGGACACTTTGAAGATGAACTGAAATCCTGTCTCAGGCACTGCCAGGGAAATCTGAGCTAGGGTAGTTGAATTATTACTAGTAATTAGAGCTCACTGGGATCAGTGAGCTGAAGCAAAGGAAATTTGGGTTCTCTACTATTAATAGCTGATGCAATCTTTTTCATATTTATTTAAATCTAGAGCATCCAAATATTTTCTGAAAATTTCCCAAATGATGTCATATCTGCTGGTTTACCTACTGCACTTTAAGTAACAAAATAATTCGAATATATGACCACAGATGCTCTAAAAAAAAAAAAAAAAAAGTATCGGACAAAGAAATCTCCTGAACTTGTAGTGTAATAAGCTGGCTTTACTGCTGTTAACTAGCATCTTAGTGTCCATCTTTCTAAAACCTCTGACACTTTTTCCTAGTAACTAAAAATAGACTTCTACTCCCAACATTTTTGCTGTCTTTGTGTGGTTACTGAAAATAAAGAAAGAAAACACTTTTGCAAAGGAAATGCCTGGGAAGTGAAGCTATCTGCTTTGGAGAAGGGGGGGGAAAAAAGCTATTTAGAAGGATATAGTAACATTAATCCTAGAAAATAGATTTTGAACTTTCGTTATTTTTGAAGTGATACAGGATGTTCCAGAAGGACTAGTAAATGAGAGAAAGGAGAAAAATGTTATTTTGATATGATTTCCTCACCTTTTTAATCCTAACATAAACTGCTTAGAGTTCTGTAGAAACTTTATCCCTGTAAAATCAGTAAAAGCAAAACATAAGCTTACAGGAGGCCCCCTGGCGATCTTGAGATCATTTTGGCGGTGGGTGGGGCGGGGCGCGAGAGGACAGGAAGTGACGCCACCCTGAATGACAGGTCCCGCTCTCAGCCCTCGGCCCACGTGGCTCATCTCTCTTCCTTTAAACAGGGTCAGGGGATCTCTGCTATTGTCCGCGAGCATCACACTCCAGATCCCACACAGAAAGCCTTTGGAGCAACCAACCTAGAACACAAGGCAGCCCCTCAGAGATGAGAAGGGCAGCAGGAACTCGACGCTCCGCTGGTGTATGGAGGGGTCTGCTCACACACCCGTTGCCACGGGAAGACGGCGTCTCCCAGCAGCACAGCCCCGTCCAGGGTCGACCTCCAGGGCCAGCTCCTTGGACGCGCTCTCCTCTCCTCCCTGCTACCGTCTGGATGGTCCTGGGGCCTCCGCTCTCCAGCAGCAGTAGTGGGTGACCCTGCCCACTCAGGCACATGGAACTTTTCTTTTGACAGACTGTGAGGAGCAGACGTACTTACACAGCACTTCTCCAACAGAGGCTCTGTGAGCATAAGAAGAATAACTTCAGAAGCCAGCGTGACGACCAACGACCGTCTGGCTTCTTTTGATGGGTCAGGCCCCAGGAAGTCATAGATAAGGGAACAGACACCTTGCATGTGGACGGCAGGAAGGCAGCTGCCTCAGGTGAAATGTAGGCAGGCAGGGGTCTACACTTGGATGGGTGACAGATAAAGAAATTGACTCTATCCTTTGATTTCAGCCTGCGAGTCAAGTGTGCTTTCACATTGCCTTCCACTTTATTGATCTTTTAGTCCTCACCTACATTTTTTTAATGAGAAAGCTTATGACAAAGCCAAAAGTCCAACAGACCCCTTTAAAAAAAATAATAAAAGGGCCTGGATTGGATAATGAGGAAAGCACTGGATTATAAAGTCTAAGCTAATTTTTAAATTTTTGTCTAATAAGAGAAAATATATTTGACACAAAAATTCTCCTATCTCTAAGATGACCCTTCCACATCTTGGGTTTTCCCAATTTGATTAAATCACAATCAGGACTGTCCTATGGCTCCTGGGAACTGGTTCTGCCAACACTGGAGAGTCAGAAACCCACTGTCTTGTTTCTGGACTTTACGCACACCTCTATGCGGGGAATATGATGGTATTATAATTTATAAATTATACTTCTGAAATAAAGATGAATTACTGGACTTCAGTCCACAAGGCTGTATATTGTTACCCTGCTTATTTAACTCATATGGAGGGTACATCATGTGAAATCCTGGGCTGGATGAGTCACAAGCTGGAATCAAGACTGCCAGGAGAAATGTCAACAACCTCAGATATGTAGATGCTACCATTCTTATAGCAGAAAGCAAAGAGGAATTAAAGAGCCTCTAGATGAAGGTGAAAGAGGAGAGTGAAAAAGCTGGCTTAAAACTCAGCATTCAAAAACTAAGATCATGGCATCCGGTCCCATCACTTCATGGCAAATAGGAGGGGGGAAATGGAAACAAGTGACAGATTTTATTTTCTTGGGCTCCAAAATCACTGTGCACAGTGACTACAGCCACAAAATTAAAACACTTGCTCCCTGGAAGAAAGCTATGACAAACTTAGACAGCATATTAAAATCAGAGACATCGCTCCAACAAAAGTCCGTTCAGTCAAGGATACGGTTTTTCTAGTAGTCATGTGTAGATGTGAGAAATAAAGAAATGAGGTCGCTCAGTTGTGTCCAACTCTTTGTGACCGCATGGACTGTAGCCTACCAGGCTCCTCTGTCCACGGTATTTTGAAGGCAAGAGTACTGGATGGATTGCCATTTTGAGATGAACCATAAAGAAGGCTGAGCATCAAAGAACTGATGTTTTTGAACTGTGGTGCTGGAGAAGGCTCTTAAGAGTCCCTTGGACTGCAAGAAAATCAAACCAGTCAATCCTAAAAAAAAAAAAATCAGCCTTGAATATTCACTGGAAGGACTGATGCTGAAGCTCCAATACTTTGGTCACCTGATGTGAAGAGCCAACTCACTGGAAAAGACCCTGATGTTGGGAAAGATTGAGGACAGGAGGAGAAGGGGAGTACCATCCATGACTCAGTGGACATGAATCTGAGCAAACTCCAGCAGACAATGAAGGACAGGGAAGCCTGGCGTGCTGCTCACCATGGGGGTCACAACGAGTCAGAAACAACTTAGTGATTGAACATTGGACTTGAACTGTCAAATAACTTTAAAAACTGACATCTCTTAAAATAGCAATTATTTCAATATTAGAGTTCCAACAATTATGGTGAAAGGGCCCGTGTATGCTAAATATGTAGTAGGCAATGCCCTCATCCTGAAATGCTACCCTCCTGTTTGTTTTCTTAAACCTGCCAGATGACAGCATCTGCTTCTCTTTATTTGTTTATGGTGATTTTTTAAAATTGGGTGTGACTACATATACATATATATACCTAACATTAAAATTACCAGTTTTAACCATTTTTAAGTGTACAGTTTAGCAGCATCAAAGACATTCATCTTCTTTCGAATTTCTACAACTCAACCTCCACTCTTAGACATTCCCATAAAGAGAAACCTATAGACATTGTTGTTTTTCTTGGGGCTTTATGCCTATTTACCTCTCAACACAAAGAACAGCTCAGGAGGTAAGGTTTACCATAAAGAAGTGCACGAAGGATCTTCAGAGAAGAAAGACAATGAGACAAAACACCCTGTGTTAGCAGGCCTTTCTGATGTTCAAAATATATCCCTCCTTTCCCCTCTGCTCTCTCAGGAGTAGAGCAGAAGGAGCATGACAGGGAGAGTAACAACTCTGTGTTAGTTCAGCTGGTTCAGCTGGTATTTTAGCCTTGATGTCTTCATCCATAAAATGGAGATAGTAATACTGGTATCAGTGTTGCTATATGATCTAAAAGAGGCAATATGTATCAAGAGGAAACTTTAACAATTACTGTGCACAAACTGGTTATTACCCATGTGACATTCTGGTCCCAGTTATCACTATTAGGCTGCAAGCTCTGAGAGAGTAGCACCTCGGTCCTGCATGCAGCTCTGCTGAGCCCCCAGCCTGAGCTCACAACTGACACCTAGCAGATACTCCTTAAACATACAAAAACATACTCTTTAAGCATAAACAAAAAATTGAGGGGCAAGATGTCTCCATTTTTCTGAAAGGTCTGACTATATCCAGGACCATCAGAGGCGAAATCACAAAGAAGATGGAAGTAGATGGGGAAAAAAGAGATTCTGTGTGGTTGGTGGCCCCTGGGGTGCAGCCTGAGCGGAATTACCATCAATACCTGAAAACTGGTGTTCAAGTAACAGCACTTATAACCGGCCCAACTGGACAAAGGGCATAAAAACCTTAAAACAAGCATGATTTCACTCAAAATTCTGAATCAAAGAAGTTATGTGAAAAATTCACATTAGTGCACAAATACAGTACACACCTATAAGGATGTTACATACAAAAAAAAAAAAGGGCAGAAACCACCTTCTCATCCAGCAACAGGACATGGAAATAAATATGTAAATCCAGACAATGTCACAGCATTTGGGCTCAGAGCAGGTTGCCCGAGATATGCCACAATGGTTATTAATTATTTTGAATTAAAGTTACTTCAGAAACAGCCGTTGGCAGGTGGAGGGGATGAATAAAAAGATACTGATGCCTCTCCTCCCCCTACTCCGCTGAAATGGGGAAATAAATCTCCCCTGTGAACGTAACTTTCCTGTACCAGGAGTATAAAAAGCATCCTTGTCACCAGAGTTGAGGAATTTAAGGCTAAGAATGCTGTATAAACAAATTATGTTGCTTCTCCATTAGTCTGCTACCTAAGCACAAGCCTCTTGGTTAACTCTCCACAAATGACTTTTTCTTTGAAAGTGATATATAAACAGCCTGATTTCATCACTTTGTCGGGGGCATTTCTATGAGGGGCTTCCCAAAGTGGCTCGTGCATGCGTGCTAAGTCACTTCAGTTGTGTCTGACTCTTTGCTGACTCTTTACAACCACCATGGACAGGCTCCTCTGTCCATGGTGGTTCAATGGTAAAGAATCAGCCTGCCAAGGCAAGAGACACAGGAGATGCAGGTTCGATCCTTGGGTCAGGCAGATCCCTGGAGTAGGAAATGGCAACGTACTCCAGGATTCTTGTCTGGAAAATTCCATAGACAGAGAAGCCTGGTAGAGTACAGTCCATGGGGTTGCAAAGAATGGGACATGACTGAGCATGCACGCATTTCTATGAGACCTTTGTGTGTATGAATTAAGTTGGTTTTTTCTCCAGTTCATCTTGTGTCAATTAATTATTAGAGCAATCCAAAGAACTCAAAGAACTGGTAGGGAGGAAATTTCTACCTCCTGGATAATACAATGCAGCCAACCTTTCAAAATGACTGTATCAAGGTGTATTTATTAACAAAGAAAGATACTTAGGTTATATTCACTTAAAGACTACCGAGAAACACACACAAAAAGAAAAGTACATGTAACAAAATGCTAACAAAGATGATCTCTAGGCTTATTATTACTTCAGTTCATTTTTCTGAATTTTGTCCTGTTTCTAGAATAAGGATGAGTTCTTTGGGTAATTTTAAGAATAGAGTTAACACCAACAGAAAAAGAAAACGTGGTCTCAAACATGCTTTAAGGAATCTGGGAGGCTTGGGAGACACAGTAAAAAGCCCCAGGGAACAAAGCCTTTATATTTAAATACTAGTGAGGTGACTTGCAGGGTGAGGCGGGGCCTACAAGATGCCAATCTAACCAGTCAGTTGACAAGTCTTTGTCCAGTGAGTCATTTGGTCGAGAAGAATGCCAGCCATCTCTGCCTGCAGCGTCCTCCACCTCACCCACCGTGGCAGCCTCCCGCCAGCCTCACCTAGAAACCCACTGTCAGCCTCAACGCCTTTCCTCCCGGATTCAAGGTCCAGGCACCTGCATGAAGTAAAGGGAGGAGATGCCCAAGCTCTGGGTCACTCATCCAAGTCTTTTCCTTCTTCCAGAGGAGAAGTTGAGCCTGGAGACTTCAGGGCGCCTCCCCACAGTCCCTCCTACACAGGGACCCAAGGCAGAGGGGTCACTGGGAATCAACGCACAGACAGTAATTTTCCTCTTGCTTGGTAAGCCCTTGGAACAATCTGATGACTCGATTTTAAAAAATTTTTTCTACAGAAAAAAAAAGTGCTCTGCAGTAAGAGCAAGCAAGGAAGTATCAGTTCTGTTTCCTTTTGTTTTTGGGTTTTTATGCAGTTGCTACATTTTCCGGGTAAATATTGCTTCACTATCACAACGTCCTCTCTGCTTCGCCTCTCCAGCTCTCTTGCTTTACTGAAAGAGCCCTGGAACTTGCCATTCCTGTAGAGGATATGAACTTGTTCAAAAATCCCTACCACTATACTAGTGAGACTACTGAAAATTCACCATTCTTTCTCTGAAAATGCCTTCTTGTTGCTGTATCTCCAACAGCTGCCAAGCTCAGAACATGCCCCATTCGTCTCAGTCTGTCCAGAAGGTCTGGAATGCTGGGTGATTCCAGGAAAGGCCTGGCACCAGGCTCCCTCAGGAGCGGAGGCCCTTTGGCACAAGCATCTCACTGGGCCCGGAGCGGATTGTGTCAAGGTCTGGAGAACCAGCCTCGGTTTCCTCTAAGCATGAAGTCACTGGTCCAAGGACAAGTCCAAAGCCAGGGTTTTTAAGACCACATGCTGGGCCCTGCCATCCTTTTCTGGACTTGAAGAGAGAAGGGAGGGAAACAAGGAAGAACTACAGCATTTGTTTGGGGGGATGATAGGTTTTTTTTTTTTTTCCAAGTAGCTGTGAGCTTAGAGCACAGGTTCAATAATGGCTTTAGGAAGCCCCACATGTTGGGTAGATGAATCTGCTGGGACTCTGAGTTCCAACTGAGAAAAACTCCCTTGCTCAGAAGGCATGTGCTAAACATTTCAGGGGTAGGTCTGGCTGGATACCTAATTCAGATCAAATGAGGCCAGTAATCAATCTTTCTCTTGCTAACTCTTCATTCACATTCCTCTATGCGGCCTTCATTTTCAGCACACCCTCATGTGAAGGCTTGAAGAATCCAGGCTTTCATTCAGCTAGGCTAAGGAAAGAGTGCTTCTCTCCTTCTGAATAGCTCCACGTTAGTCCCAGGACTGCTTCATCTCACTGACCTGCATAGCGTGGCTTAAACAAATCAGAAGGTCTGAGAAGTGAAATGAGTGATTGGCTGGGTCTGGCCCTCCTCCTGCTACTCCAAGGGCCTCCCAGGTGGCGATAGTGGTAAAGAATCTGCCCGCCGATGCAGGAGACATAAGGAGTGTGGGTTCAGTCCCTGGGCTGGGAAGATCCCCTGGAGCAGGAAACGCCAACTTGCTCCAGTGTGCTTGCCTGGAAAAGTCCATGGACAGAGGAGCCTGGCGGGCTACAGTCCGTGGGGTCGCAAAGACTCAGACACAAGTGAGAAGTGAACACACGAATACTGCTGCCTCAGAGGAAAACTGAAGCAATGTTACCATAAGATGGAATGAATGGAGGTTAAACCACAGCAGAAAATGCCCTCGGCAGGGGTGTGTGGTGGTCTTGAGCAGTCAAGACTGCTGAGGGTACAGGCAGGGACAGCTCACAGGTCAGCAGTTCCAAAGATCAGTCATGGCCGTGGCTCATAAGCTCCAAGTCCTTGGAGAGAGGAGAGAATAAATTTCATAAGCAATCTACACTTAGCAGCTGAATCGTCACAACTCCGAGTCTTGAAAAATGGGTAGGACTAAATGGAAAGACGCGGCAGGAACCACGCAGTTCTGCGAGAGTACAGGCTAGGAGACTGGCCACGGCTTCTGAGGGCCCTCGGCCTCTAGGAGAAGGGGGTGACACGTGGGCAAAAGTGGAAAGGAATTTGCGGGGCCACAGGAAGGCTCCATCACTAAGAGTAATGACTAACTCTTGTCTGGCCTCTTCTTTTTCTGATCTTTCGCTGATGTTTTAACAGTCCATATTTTTTTTTTTTTTTAGTTAACATTTCTTTTATTGGAGTATAATTGCTTCACAATGTTGTGTTAGTCTGAAGCAGGTAGGGGACCTTCATGCTTCACCCCATCACGGGCCTGCCACACTCTCCACCCTAACATTGAGATTTCAGGGTGGCCAAGAGACAGGTGCATGTTAGCAGATGTAAGTCATCCTGGAAAGGCAGCAGATTAGGTAGATCTCCTGTAAGCAGATTTCAGTATCCATTCTCACCTGGGAGAAAGCAAGGGAGGAGGTGGGGAAGGAAGAGCTACAGAAAAGCCTTGGAGGTGGGGTGGGAGGGACATTGCAGAGGGAGGGGATATACGCATACATGCAGCTGATTCAGTTCTTTCTACAGCAAAAACTAACACAACACTGTAAACCAACTATACTCCAATAAAAAAAATGTTAACTAAAAAAACAAAACGAAAGGCTCAGAACATGATGTTCTTCAGAGTTGGGAAAGAGCAGTAAAACCACACATTTGCAGTCACAAAGACCTTAACTTTCAGCTATAAGATGAATAAATTCTGGGAATCTAATGTACAGTGTGCTGAATATAGCTATTAACACTGTACCATCATACATGCTGAAATTTGTGAAGAGAATAGATTGTAAGTGTTCTCACCACACATAAAAAGCAGCAACTATATGAAGTGATGGATTTATTAGTCAATTCAATTATGGTAATCATTTCGCTATGTATGTATATTAAATCATCAAATTACACATCATTTTAAAAATCATGTTGTACAACCTAAAAAAAAAAAAGGACCTCAGTTTGAATCTGTACTTAAAAGCTGGGAGGCAGAACTTAATCTCTTTAAACTGCAGTTTCCTCATCAATAAAACATGGACCATAAAAATTGTTTTTATTGCAAACATTAATAAAGAAGAAGGAAGCAGAGTCCGAGTTCTACACGTTATTTCTTTTTTTTTTTTGGAACTCCCTTACCACAGGTCCTAGGACAGATTAACCTCTTTAAGCTACAACTTCCTCATCTGTTAAAACAAAATGATAGAAGCGTCTAGCTCCTAGGGTTGTAGTTCAGATTAGATAACACACATACAAATTCAATGGCTTCTAGTAATAATAAGCAGTCAACCTGCGTTAATGACGATGGTGGTGATGCTGAGGATATTAACTATACAGTGTGGATGCCTGCAACAGTATGTAACAGAAAACCCAAACAGAAGTCACTTTACCTGCAAGGAAATGCTATTACTCACATGATGAGAAGCCCCAAGGTCAAGAAGTTCCAGAATGAGTAATTCACTGACTCAACAATGTCATCAAGCAGTCACACTCTTTCCTGCCTTCACTGTGAGTTTCTCAACACATAGGCTGTGACCTACCCTGGGTTAAAGCTCACCGGGGCAAGATGGTGGACAACACTCCAAATACCACATCCTCTTCTAACACTCTGCAAAGGTGGAGGAGATCACATCTTTCTTTTCCAAGGAAACAAACATTTTCTGGAAACTACTCTCTACCAGCAGACTTTCCCTCATACTGTAACAAGGAAGAAGCTCTGTATTCTTTTTGTTTTTAATATAAATTTATTTATTTTAATTGGAGGTTAATTACTTTACAATATTGTATTGGTTTTGCCATACATCAACATGAATCCACCACAGGTATACACGTGTTCCCCATCCTGAACCCCCCTCCCTCCTCCCTCCCCATACCATCCCTCTGGATCATCTCAGTGCACCAGCCCCAAGTATCCAGTATCATGTATCAGACCTGGACTGGCTATTCATTTCATATATGATATTATATATGTTTCAATGCCATTCTCCCAAATCATCCCACCCTCGTCCTCTCCCAGCTTTGAATTCTATTATAAATTAATCAGTATGGTATGGACCCAACAGAAGCAGAAGATATTAAGGAGAGGTGGCAAGAACACACAGAAGAACTATACAAAAAGGATCTTCATGACCCAGATAACCACGATGGTGTGATCACTCACCGAGGGCCAGACATTCTGGAGTGTGAAGTCAAGCGGGCCTTAGGAAGCATCACTATGAACAAAGCTAGTGGAGGTGATGGAATCCCAGTTGAGCTATTTCAAATACTAAAAGATGATGGTGTGAAAGTGTTGCACTCAATATGCCAGAAATTTTGGAAAACAGCAGTGGCCACAGGACTGGAAAAGGTCAGTTTCCATTCAAATCCCAAAGAAGCGCAATGCCAAAGAATGTTCAAACTACCACACAATTGCACTCATTTCACATGCTAGCAGAGTAATGCTCAAAATTCTCCAAGCCAGGCTTCAATAGTACTTTAAGCAAGAACTTCCTGATGTTCAAGGTGGATTTAGAAAAGGCAGAGGAAGCAGATATCAAATTGCCGACATCTGTTGGATCACAGAAAAGACAAGAGAGTTCTGGAAAAAGATCCCCTTCTGCTTCATTGACTACGCCAAAGCCTTTGACTGTGTGGATCACAATAAACTGTGGAAAATTCTTCAAGAGACAGGAGTACCAGACCACCTTACCTGTCTCCTGGAGAAACCTGTATGCAGGTCAAGAAGCAACAGTTAGAACCGGACGTGTAACAAAGGACTGGTTCCAAATTCGGAAAGGAGTACATCAAGGCTGTATATTGTCACCCTGCTTATTTAACTTATATGCACACTACGTCATGAGAAACGCTGGGCTGGATGAAGCACAAGCTGGAATCAAGATTGCCGGGAGAAATATCAATAACCTCGGAAATGCAGATGACACTACCCTTATGGCAGAAAGAGTAGAGGAACTAAAGAGCCTCCTGATAAAGGTGAAAGAGGAGAGTGAAAAAGCTGGCTTGAAACAAGACATTCGGCTCGAAACTTGACATTTAAAAACTAAGATCATGGCATCCAGTCCCATCACTGCATGCCAAATACATGAGGAAACAATGGAAACGGTGACAGACTTTATTATCTCGGGCTCCTAAATCACTGTAGATGGCGACTGCAGCCATGAAATTAAAAGATGCTCGCTTCTTGGAAGAAAAGCTATGACCAACCTACATAGGATATGAAAAAGCAGAGATATTACTTTGCTAACAAAGGTCCATCTAGTCCAAGCTGTGGTTTTTCCACTAGTTATGTGTGGATGTGAGAGATGAACCATAAAGAAGGCTGAGAGCCTTCTCAGAAGTGATGCTTTTGAACTGTGGTGTTGGAGAAGACTCTTGAGAGTCCCTTGGGCTGCAAGGAGATCCAACCAGTCAATCCTAAAGGAAATCAGTCCTGAATATTCACTGGAAGGACTGATGCTGAAGCTGAAACTCCAAAACTTTGGTCACCTGATGCAAAGAGCTGTGTCATTAGAAAAGACCCTGATGCTGGGAAAAATTAAAGGCAGGAAGAGAAGGGGACAACAGAGTACAAGATGGTTGGATGGCCTCACCAACTCAGTGGTCATGAGTTTGAGCAAGCTCCGGGAGATGTTGAAGGACAGGGAAGCGCTGCAGCCCATGGGGTCACAAAGAGTCGAACACGACTGGAGAGATTGAACAGCAACAAAAATTAATCACTAAAAGGATGTTGCCTATAAGCTTACATTATGTATATAGCCCATCTCTCAGAACCCTGCCTCTGAGGTAATGAGCTAAAATACCTTTGTTTAGCTCACAGGAAACATCCTGACCAGGCCAACCTATGAATGACTCGCAGGAAGGAAGAAATGAACACATCCCCTCCAGAGGCTGACCCTAACAGGAAATGTTTGGCTTTACTCCCTCTCTTTTAGGTATTAAAGAAGCCTGAATTCTAACTCAGGCGAGATGGTTCTTTGGGACATAAGTCCACCATCTTCTTGATCTGCTCACTTTCCAAAGAAGGTTTCTATTCCTTGCCCCAACAACTCACCTCTCAATTTACTGGCCGGAGGACACTGGACTCACTAGCCAGAACTGCATACGCATGCTCATGCCTAAAGCCATCGCTGGCCTCTCAAGAGATAAGCAACATCATGGTTCTGCTTGCAAGGAAGAAGCTGGGCACGGCTGCTGAGAAGGCAACCATCAGCCACCATAATACTGGCGATGAAAACTCCAGTCAGGGAGTACAGAGAGGGCCGAGCTGTGTGTGGGAGAGAGCAGAGAGGCACTTCAGTTGTTTCATGTAACTTTTAAGAAAGGAATTTTTGGGATCACAAAGTTCTACCCCAAATCTTGGCTCTGCCACTTTCTCATTGTGTGAACCTGTACAATTATATACCATTTATGTCTTTGTTTCTACAGCTTAGGTCAACACCTAAAGAATGTTTGAGAATAAAATTAAGCCACACAGAGTAAGTGCTCAATAAATAAGTGAAACTCTCCTTAGTACTTCTGGCCTAGCAATCAGCACAGAAGTCAGATCAGTTGCTATGCCAACAAGCACAGGAGCAGTGGAGCCCGTGTCTGTACGTGCTACCACGGGAGACCACTCCTTCTCCAGGGCCGCAGAAGCACGTTCAGACTGAGGGGAAGAGACTAGGAATGTGGTTGTAGAGCCAAACAGGATTCAATCTGCTTCCACTACTACCATTTAGGAGCTATGTCACCCTGGAGAAGTTATGCAATCACCTTTTGCTTCAGTTTTTTCATAGGCATTAAGTTATGGGATTAGTTAGTTAAGTCATTCAGTCATATCCGACTTTTTGCAACCCCGTGAACTGTAGCCCACCAGGCTCCTCCGTCCATGGGATTCTCCAGGCAAGAATACTGGAGTGGGTTGCCATTTCCTTCTCCAGGGAATCTTCCTGACCCAGGGATCAAACCCAAGTCTCCCACATTACAGGCAGATGCGTTAACCTCTGAGCCACCAGGGAAGCATTAAGTTGTGGGATTAAACAAATTAATACAAATGCCTGCCATGTAAACTGTCAACAAAGATTGGCTATCATTAGCGGGTTTTCTCCTTTTGTAATAAAGATGCCCTTAATCTAGTCTGTCTCTCACTCACTTGGCAAATTGTCACTATAAGAGCAGCAGAGGAAGAACCTGGCTTTCAATTCTTGCTCCTTCTCTTAAAAAGCTTCACGGTGTCTGGACATCATCAGATGTTTCACCAGATACGTGGTCAGCCCATCTACCTCTCTAGAGATGAGAGGCTCCGAATACAAAGTTTTGAAGACCAAAACTCAACATATAATGTCACCTTATTTATACTTCTGATAATTCTGATTTTTGTCTTTTTCTTTATCACCCATGCTCTTCTTTGGCTTCCTGCCTGGAACTTTCTCTTCTACTGTGTCGCTACTCATCCTCATCTTCAGTCACTCCACTTTCCCTTCTACCCAAATCTTTACACATCATTACTAACAACCTTTAAAATGTGCCTCAAACTTTCTACTCTGGGATGGTGGTAAATACCTGTATATGTATTCTTTTTAAATTTTTTTAATTCAATCTATTTTCCCCAGCCCACAGGAACTAGTGCTGAATCATCATATGCAAAATGCTATTAATAGCTAAGCACAGGGTAGCCCTTCTTATAAATGGTAAGTAAAATATATGATGTCAATATACATATTGCTGAAGTCCTACTGTGTGCAGGGCACTAACTCCTGAGATGACTCAGAAACAGCTCCTGCCCTCAAAGAGATGTCCTACTCCAGTCTGGGAGCGAAGACTTGTCACCAAAGAAAAGCTGGAAGTAGTGACAGATTTCCTCTTCCTGGGTTTCAAAATCACTGCAGATGGTGACTGCAGCGGTGAAATCAGAAGACGATTGCTTCTCGACAGGAAAATGATGACAAACCTAGACAGTGTGTTGAAAAGCAGACATTACTCTGCCAGCAAAGGTCTGTATAGTCAAGGCTATGGTCTTCCCAGGGGTCACATACAGTTGTGAGAGCTGGACCGTAAAGAAGGCAGAATGCCTTTGAACTGTGGTGCTGGAGAAGACTCCTGAAAGTCCCTTGGATAGCAAGGAGGTCAAACCAGTCAATCTTAGGGGAGATCAACCTTGACTATTCACTGGAAGGACTGATGCTGAAGCTGAAGCCCCTGTATTTTGCTCATCTGATGTGAACAGACAACTCATTAGAAAAGTCCCTGGTGCTGGGAAAGACTGAGGGCAGAAGGAGAAAAGGGCGTCAAAGGATGAGATGGCTGGACAGCACACCAATGCAATGAACATGAACTTGGGCAAACTCCAGAAGATTGTGAGGTACAGGGAAGTCTGGCGTGCTACAGTCCATGGGGTCGCAAAGAGTCGGACACGACTGGGCGACTGAACACCAAACATCACACATGAGCTACCCAGGTGGCACTAGAGGTGAAAGAGTCCTCCAGCCAATGCTGGAGACATAGGAGACATCGGAGCAGAAAGATCATAGGAGACATTTGAGACATCTGATCCTGGACATAGGACATAGGAGACATTTGATCCTGGAGCAGAAAGATCCCCTGCAGGAGGAAATGGCAACCCACTTCAGTATGCTTGCCTGGAAAATTCCAGTGACAGAGGAGCCTGATGGGCTGAGTACACACACACACATTACACGTATAACTACTTCTCAAACACATGTTTAAAGTAATAAAGGACAATGAATTTTGTTCTTTTAGAAAGAACAATGAATTTCGATAGTTTTGAAATGAAAGTCATTGAAGAAGCATCAGAATGCAAATTTTCTCTAACAACCTGTAATATTCAACCTTTCCTATTTCAAATGTTTGAGACTGTGTCATTTTTTTTTTGCAGAACAGATAAACCCAGATGATAACTTGTGACAAGTGTAAATACTTACAGGTTTCATTTGTTTATCCTTTTCTGATCTGGTTTGAAGGTGAAGCAGAGGCTGATGTGAGCATGGGATGGTGACTTTGGCCTCTAACCCAGGTGCTCAGCCCAGAAAAAAAGGATGCTTCCCAGGGTAATGGGGAGAAAACGTGTTTACTAGATGGAAAATGGAATGAAATTCCCTTTCAGATTTCAGTTTCAGTCTGTATTCTCTGTGGCTTTTGACATAGCAGAAACCAACTCAGACTGACTTGAGCAAAACCATTCAAAATGTTATTAGAAACTCACAGAATTCACAGGAGGCTGAAGTTCAGGCTCTGAAAGCAGGCTGAAATCAAGGCTGCTCCAGAGTCTAAGCCATCAGGGTCCAGCCAGGCTCATTCTTCACATTCATGGGGCCCATGACAAGCCTACAAATGGGGCCCGGACAAATGGGGCCCGGGGCCTGTGATCATGACCCTGTCTCGTTCCAGTTCAGTTCAGTCCAGTCACTCAGTCATGTCTGACTCTTTGTGATCCTATGGATTGCAGCACACCAGGCTTCCCTGTCCATCACCAACTCCTTGGAGCTTGCTCAAACTCATGTCCATTGAGTCAGTGATGCCATCCAGCCATCTCATCCTCTGTCGTCCCCTTCTCCTCCTGCCCCCAATCCCTCCCAGCATCAGAGTCTTTTCCAATGAGTCAACTCTTCTCATGAGGTGGCCAAAGTATTGGAGTTTCAGCTTCAGCATCAGTCCTTCCAATGAATATTCAGGACTGATTTCCTTAGAATGGACTGGTTGGATCTCCTTGCAGTCCAAGGGACTCTCAAGAGTCTTCTCCAACACCACAGTTCAAAAGGATCAATTCTTTGGTGCTCAGCTTTCTTTATAGTCCAACTCTCACATCCATACATGACTATGGAAAACCACAGCTTTGACTAGATGGACCTTTGTGGCCAACTGCGCCTCATTTCACTCCATAAGGGGCGTTTACACACTGGTAAGAAGCTCTCATTCAAGCTCCTTTTACACACCACTCCCCCTCCAAAACATGCTCTCAGCTACCCTTTGGACCTGGGAGTGTAAACACTGTGGTCTGATTTGACCTCACAGCTTGGGGCACAGAATACCCAGATAATGATCTAGAAAAGAGGATATGGGATCCAGGTGGGCAAAGGTGAAGCCAGAACAATAAAAGTGGAATCCTCTTGCCTCGGCCTAGGAAAGGAAGATACCATCCAATGGCCAAACCTGTCACCTGTCCCCACCAAGGCTATTCCAAGGAAGAGGCATCACCTGGGTCCTTGGGCTTCCTCCCAAGACAATCAAAAAAGAAAAACATCAGGGCACTGTGGGCATAGGCGATTGGCCAAATAGTCCTAAAGGAAAAAAACTTATGGCAGCACTTAAGACTCATGACTTTTCAATCCCTAATAGCTGTGCACTCTGTGCTCCTGGAGCACGCCTATCACCAACCCCACCCAAAAGAAAACAAATCTCTAGTCAATACTAAAACTGTTTAGTACACCCCAAGACCAGAGGCCAAACAGTGTTTATTTAATCACTGCTGACATCACATCAACCTACCTTTCTACTTCTTTCCATGTAACCCCAACCCTGACCCCAAAGTCCACTCCTCAGAACTAATGTGAATAAACAAGAGAATGAAGAAAGGTATCATAGACTATCAGTTTAAAAATCCCTCAGATGGGCACAAGAATCCTTTGACTATGGCAACAAGGAGAAACACAGTTCTAGGACAAGACAGGGCTAGAATGGTACCTATAACAGAAATGTCCACCGTGGCTCCCTCCTGACCAATATCCTGTCCTGGACATATACCCAAGACCCAAGACAGGGAGGGAATGGCCTGCAATAGGGAAAAACAAGTCTGACGCCATATTAGATCTGCTCCTTTTACTGCAACCTTTGCGCTCTGTCGCCTGGGCTTAGTCATGCTGGCTCTGTACCTTTTGTAAAAAGAATGTTGCCTATAGCCTGAATTATACAGGTAAGGCTATTCTCAAGGCTCTGACCTTTAAAAGTCCATGCACATGGCTGCTATCAAAAAGTCTACAAACAATAAAATGCTGGAGAGGGTGCGGAGAAAAGGGAACCCTCTTACACTGTTGGTGGGAATGCAAATGAGTACAGTACTAGTACATGGAGAAGAGGGTGGAGATTCCTAAAAAAATTGGAAATAGAAACTGCCATTCGACCCAGAAATCTCACTGCTGGGCATACACACCGAGGAAACCAGAAGTGAAAGAGACACGTGTACTCCAGTGTTCATCACAGCACTGTTTATAATAGCCAGGACATGGAAGCAACCTAGATGTCCATCAGCAGATGAATGGATAAGAAAGCTGTGGTATACATACACAATGGAATATTACTCAGCTATTAAAAAGAATGCATTTGAATCAGTTCTAATGAGGTGGATGAAACTAGAGCCTATTATACAGTGAAGTAAGTCAGAAAGAAAAACACCAATATAGTATATTAATGCATATATATGGAACTTAGAAAGATGGTAACAATGACCCTATATGCGAGACAGCAAAAGAGACACAGATGTAAAGAACAGACTTTTGGACTCTGAGGGAGAAGGCGAGGGTGGGATGATTTGAGAGAATAGCACTGAAACATGTATTTTACCATATGTGAAATAGATCACCAGTCCAGGTTCGATGCATGAGACAGGGTGCTTGGGGCTGGTGCGCTGGGATAACCTTGAGGGATGGGATGGGGAGGGAAGTGGGAGGGGGGCTCAGGATGTTAATGTATGCAAAACCACTACAATAGTGTAAAGTAATTAGCCTCTAATTAAAATTTTAAAAAGAGTCCATTCACATAGAGGTAAAAAGTTGCAGAACAGAGAGTAACATTTGCTTTATTGGAGTTTTACGGGAACATCATGACCTGACCTATGTGGACAACTGCAAGAACAAAGGATTCCTACACCAAGAGATTTGCAGCAACTAACCACGTTCCTCCCTCGGCTTGCCTTTGGAAATTCCTCACTGAAACCCTTTCGGGAGGCTGAGGTTTCGTGGTCTTAAGCCACCCAGCTCCTTGCATGGCCCTGCGATAAACCAGCCTCTGCTCCAAACTGTGGTATTTCAGCCTGTGAGACCTCCCTGCGCATCACCAGCACGCTGATTCACACAGCAACAAGCAGAGAAGGAGCTCAGAGCACCAGAGGATTCTCACTAAACGGTCAGCCGCCTTAAGTTTCTATGTCCAGTCCCCTGCTTATAAAAGAGAGACCTAGGCACTGAACGTACAAAATAAATTTTTTAATGAAAGCTTCACATGTATGCAGGTAACAAGGAGGGAAGGAAGCCATCTTTAGAAACACAGAAGCCTGTGTGTACTGACTTGTTACACATGTTGTTACTGGAAAAGGCAAGCTGCCGAGCACTGAGACAAGCATGGTGACAACTATGTGAAAATAAGGTAGGATTACACGCATCCTCATACCTGCATACGTTTAAAGCACCCTGGAAGCGTATATGAGTAAGTTAATGAAAGTGGGACGCACAGACTGCTGGTGGGGGGACTGGGAATGGAGGGAAAGTGATGTGAAAGCAAAGGAAACAAAAGCTGAGAAGCCCTTGTTCATAATATTACCCCAGAGATTCATAAAAGAACAGAACATGTACATGTATTATCTATTCAAAACTATACAAGGAAAGTCCGCTGCAGTGCTGGACGTTAATAAGGATGCCCCAACCCCTGTCAGAGAATACATTCTCCAAGAAGTCACGTCAAGCAAACGGGATATTTTAAAAGAAACTGCTGCCAAGTCCAAGCTCATTCTGCATGATAAGCCAATACATCCAACGTGAGCTGTTGAGGCAAGGAGTATGAAAAGATGGCAGACTAATGTCTCAAAATAATCATCTTATGGGGTCTGGATGCCAGGTTCTCTTAAAAAACAGAGAAGGGTGGAGGTGAGGAATTAAAGTTTAAAAGGCCATTAATCTTACAAACACCTCCTGGAATGGCCAGCCCCCTGACCTAGGGGATCAAACCCGTGTCTCTCACGGGTTGGCAGGCAGGCAGGTTCTTTACCACTAGGGCACCCTGGAAGCCCAAAGTTCTGAGCAAAGACACTTTGGTTTAACATTCAAGCAGAGGGGCAAGGTTCCCTGAGGCATGACATTATGTATAAACAGTATCCTTTTAGTGAAAAGCAATGGGAGGCAAAGATTAAAGAAATAGATCCAACATGGAGTCAAAATTGGCTCTTCCCTGCAGACAAGATCATTGGGAAATCCTTAGTTGACTGATGTATGATTAATTGAGACCTGGAATTTGCTTCCAGAATTTATTTCCTTTCTTTCTCTTGCTTCCTGTTTATTCCTTATGTATAGGAAGCAAAAAAAAAAAAATCAGCAACATTATTTTCTAATATTTGGAGATATAATTAAATATGGACAAAGGAAATTCTAAGAAGCTAAGAGGCACAAGAAAAAAGAAGTACTCAAATGCTTTAGCCGATTATTCAGAAATTTCTTAAATGCACTCAGCAATGCGGAAGGGCACCTGGGGAAGGAAATGGCAATCCACTCCAGTATTCTTGCCTGGAGAAGTCCATGGTCAGAGGAGCCTGGCGGGCTGCAGTCCATGGGGTTACATGACTGAGCATGTGTGCATGAGGGTAGAGGGAGATAGGTTGGTAGCAACAAACTGGTAGAACTTAAAAAAAAAAAAAGAAAGAAAGAAAGAAAGAAATGTGGAAGGGCAGATCTGCCAAAGAAAAAGGAAATGTGAAGGCAGGGCAAAGGTGAACAAAGACTATTATGAAAAAGAAATCAAAACCTACACTCTTCCCAAAGAGGAAAGAAACAAGGAATTCAAATTATTGATCCATTAATGGAATCCTTACCCTACACTCGTAAAAAAAAAAAAAAGAGAGAGAGTCACAGGTATGTTATTAAAATTCTGAATATACCTATACCTAAGTAAATAGAGTTTTAATTAGTGAAAAGGCAAGAAAGATGATACTGTTTGAAAGAACATGGCTTCAAAATTGTTTTAAAAGATTTGTTCTTGTCTGTTAAAAATGTGAACTGAGGAATAAGACACTTGGTGATTCGCTCCAAAATAAGTCTAGGGGTTAAGGAAGCTTCCAGAATACAACCGTGGTAGCAGACAAGACTGTCCCGACTGCCATCATTGCAGTGATCCTGAGGCACCCCCAGGGTCCTGGACTGGCTCCAGGTGGGGCCAATCAACCGGCACATTAGACAAGGTCTGCAGGGCTTTGAGTCCAGTTAGTACACAACTCCCTTCTCTCAAAAGAAACTTACCTAGTGCATCTGTCTTCATCATTCCACAGATGGACAACGTGGGCACAGAGGAAGGTGGGAAGCAAAGGAGAAGCAGGCCTAGGAGGTAACTCGCTACAGAAGAAAGCGGAGAAGCAAGCAGTAACTTCTAATGACCCTCGTGGGAGTGGGGTGACTTTACAAACAGCATCTGATTTAATCCTTACAACCACTCAGGGAGGCAGGCACTGTTCAGTTCAGTTCAGTCGCGCAGTTGTGTCCGACTCTTTGTGACCCCATGGACTGCAGCACGCAAGGCTTCCCTGTCCATCACCAAGTCCCAGAGTTTACTCAACCCCATGTCCATTGAGCAAGTGATGCTATCTAACCATCTCATCCTCTGGTGCCCTCTTCTCCTTTTGCCTTCAATCTTTGCCAGCATCAGGGGCTTTTCCAATGAGTTAGAGCTTTGCATTAGGTGGCCAAAGTATTGGAGCTTCGGCATCAGTCCTTCCAATGAATATTCAGTTCTGATTTCCTTTAGGCTGGTTTGATCTCCTTGCAGTCCAAGGGACTGTTATTCTGTTTTTCAACTGAAGAAACAGGTGTCAGGAGGTTAAGTACTTGCCTGAAGTCACTCAGCTTCTGCAGGCTGCTCTGCTTGGAGGGGGCTGGGGAAGGGGCACAGATGGGGGTGGGGTAGCTCAGAATCTCCCCCAAGCGCCTTAACCTCACTTCTATCGGAGCCAACCTAATTTCACACACGGCCTATATTCCCTTGTGCCCAAGTTAATTTGTAAGATTGTCCGACATTTCCCCTTAGAGAGTGACTCTGTTTGAAGGCTCTTCATCACCAGGGCACAAACATCTTTTCTAATGGGTACTGTTTCTGCTAACGAAGGCACACTAAAAGTTGGACGAGGCAGGAGGGCAGTTTCTGACTCACCCTCTTTGGATTCCTCTATGAAAATGGACCCTGGGGATTCAAAAGAAGCAAGATGATCAAAGGCATGGCTGGAATACCACTCTTCAAATGGCTGAAAAACATTTGAACATGGCTTCTGTCTGACCCAGAAATCAGGCTTCTACAACTGAAATCTGTTCAGACATTCACCTAGAATATCTCTGCCGCTCCTCTCTCCCAAAGTGCCTCTGGAACCACAGAACATCTCCACTCAAATATTCTGGAACACCTCCTCCCATTGGCAAAGGAGGACCGAAGCGATCTAATTTTAGGGTCTAACAGTTGGCATGCAATTAAAACTATATTTATTATGGGCTTCAGAGGAGAATAATTTATTTATGGGTAAATTAGGATCACTGTAATACAAACATGCTCCCACGGATTGGGAATTAGCTATGCTCAACCAGGGACCGTAAGAACTCTGCCATTTTTACAATACGGGGCTCTCTTTCAAAACAAGCAAGAGATCAAAAGCTTCAAGTCCACTCTCTACCATCACTTCCAAGTCCCGTGGCAGGGTGCCAGTCAAGACTGTATTTCAGCATTGGTTATGATCAGAGGAATCTGATCAAAGGATAAACAAGATGTGTTCCCCTTCCTGAAAAGGTATTCAGTTAGGTTCAGTCGCTCAGTTGTGTCCAACTCTTTGCGACCCCATGAACTGCAGCACGCCAGGCCTCCCTGTCCATCATCAACTCCCCGGAGTTCACTCAGACTCATGTCCATTGAGTCAGTGATGCTATCCAGCCCAGTACTGAAGTTCAGAAAAGCAAACTCAGACTATTTTGGTTTTGTTTTTTGCTTTCCAAAGTTGACCGACCAGAAATTCAGGCTGGAATAGATAAGTCTAATTAGGCTGGTTTATTTCATGTCATTGAATTAGGTAGAAGAGCATGCCTTATTATTTAAATAATGAGAAATGCCAGCAAAATAAATGAAATCGCTTATAGTGTCAAACCACAGTTCTCCCGAGATCAAGGTTTCTATAATACTCCTGTCTGCCAGTTTAGTATCACCTTTTATTTTCTGTTTAGGAGATTCTCAGCCTGGTCATGGAATGTCCCCAACTTCACCACAGAGGCTTTACAAAAATACATAAAGTATAGGAAAGTACCAGAAATTATATGTCCCTCTCAACTCAAAAACTGTATCACAATATTCTGTGCAGAGTAAAACATTTTGATTTTAAACTTGTTTTTGTGTCCTGATATATGAAAAAATCTAAAACCTAGAGCTAGGGTCTAGTTTTGTAGCTCTCTGTCATCTGATCTATTTCCCCCAGGTTGAGGAACTTACACTATTGGTCACTTGTGTCTACATTCTCTGGATTATGTGTTTCTGCATCTCCTTTTTCTGCCCCACTCACAAGCATGTACTGGCCCAGGCAGAAGTGCTTCTACGTGATTTACAACTCGGACCTTTATGGTCTAACCCATTCAGCACAAGGAAACATGACAGTTGATAATTACCCCCTCTTTTCTCCCCCAAACTTAATATACAGGCATCCTCCTCTTGGGTCAGTCTTCATTATCACCAAACCTGTTTTATTTTCATGAAAACATTTACAACTAAATGAAATAGTCTTGTTCATTTTTTTCATGTAATTGTTTAGCATCCATCTCTTCTTAGAACATGATCTCTGTGAGGTTGGAGAACTTGTCTTTGCAATTCAGCCTTGTGTCCCAGCATCTAGAAGACAGCCTGGCACATACAGATATCCGATCAAAGTTTGCTGAAGGAGTGAACTCCCCAACGATTCTGGGGAGTAGAAAGGATTTGCTCTGAGAGTACTCAAGGTTCTGAGACTCTTCCGGAGAGAAGGAGTCTTACAAGTCACTCAGAGTTGGCACATTTTTGCTAAAGGACCAGATAGTCGTATTTCAGACTTTGTAGGCCTTCCAGTCAAGGCCATGACTACTCACGTCTGCTGCTGCCCATGAAAACAGCCCTTGGGAAGGAACATTTGTGAATGAGCCTGGTTGGGTTCCAAGAAAACTTCATGCACACACATACAAAAAATCAGTGGCGGGACCTCCCTGGTGGTTCAGGGGCTAAGACTCCAAGAGCTCCCGGTGCAGGGGGTCCTGGGTTTGATCCCTGGCCAGGGAACTAAGTAAAACCCACATGCTGCAACTAAGACCCAGTGCAGCCAAATAAATCAATAAATACTAAAACAAGAACAGTCAGCAGGGGGCCGGCGTGTGTGGACTCCTTCTAGACCACTGGTGTCCTGCCCAGTGACTTTCTAAGAATACCGTTCACCAAGGGCAATAAAAGAAAATATAAGGATGTTTCTGTGAGGCTTTTCATAATGCAAATTTTTTTCATCTTAGAAGCTGTCCTTTTTCCGCATCTATGTCCTTCCTTACTTTTTTAGTCTTCAAAAGTATTTCTTTAGGTAAATTATGGTTGACAGTAAATTATTCACTTTGTATTGTCAATATCCCTTCTTGGAAAAAGAAAAGTTGGCCACACTAATGGAATTCCAAAATATTTTTGGGGAAACTTTTTCTATCCAAGAAATTCACACAGCAGAGAACTACTACGGTTCAAGCCCAGAGATTTCATTCTATAGCCCGATTTTTATTTAAGGTCAAGAGAGTCCTTTCTATTTAGGGTAAATGAAAGGGATTACTGAAAAACTCCTAGAAGTCTGTGGAATCTGGGAGTAACAGAGAACTAAACACTAGAAGCAAGCCACCCCACGCCATGTGACTGTGTTGGCAGAACACAGGCCTCTACTGCCCATTGCACTGAGTCCACATCGGCAGGGACTGAGCGCTAGAAATGCTGCCTCAGCTGCCCCAAGAGAGCAGATGCCTCCAGCACCACACCTGTCAAAAGAACCGCGCTCCAGCCCACTCCCAGGCCTAGCCACCGCCTGCCAGCCTGCACGGACTCCTCGTCTTACACAGATCCCTGGATTGAGCTGAAGCAGCATCACACACAGAGAGCCTTCAGGGCCAGGAGGGTGAGAAAGACATGCTCTGCTCTGCAGCCTCTCTGATCAGGAGTCAAGAGAAAAGGGCGTTGGAGTGTGTGCTGAGTAAACCAGTTTACGGCACCTTCCATGAGAATCGGGAGGCCCAGAGCTCTGCTCCTTTTTCTATACACCTGTTTGGACTGTTCCAGAGGACAAGGAATTGTTGGCCTGGGGATCTGTAGCATAAGAACATTTCTAAAAAGAAAAGCAGCATATCCAAAGGGTGCCTAGAGGGTTGACACGACGGGAACATTTCAACTTGTTAGTGAATGCCACTTTGTATTAACAGAAAACTGAAAAACTTTTTAACTCAGATAATTCAGATCTCAAAATAGTTCTGCCTGATCATTAAGGCAAAAGGTAAGAAACAACCCCCACTTCCCCAAAAAAACTCTTAAAATCTGAATAATCACTTCAGTCATTTTTTGTACTTACAGACATATCTTGAAACTCTGCAGTTCAGTAGGGTGTGGTCAGGAGCTGCTTTTTCTAAATAACGCACATACCTCTCAGACCTGAAGGGCCATGCCAGTAAAGCTACCTGCTCCTGAACACAGAGGACTTTCTTTAAACAAAGTAAACCAATGAAATCACATTAGCTTCTTTCTAACTATTAATAGATCATTTCTGTGAGCTAAGAGCTGGAAACAGCACAATTATACAAGGAAAGTTTGACTTATAATGAAAGTTATTTGATGTAGTATTAATAATTCCACTAATCCTGGAGAAGGAAATGGCAATCCACTCCAGGACTATTGCCTGGAAAATCCCATGGACAAAGGAGCCTGGTAGGATACAGCCCATGGGGTGGCAAAGAGTCAGACACGACTGAGCAACTTCACTTCACTTCAATCAGAGACTAAAGTAAACACAATGAAGTTTCAGTAATTGTTACACTTGGACAGTGGAATTATCATGACAGTCATTTTTTTTTAATTTCAAATATATATATAGCTGTCCCTCAGTATCTGCAAGGAACTGGGTTCAGGACTCCTCCCTGGATAGCAAAATTCACAGATACTCAAGTCCCTTATACTGTATTAAATGGCATACACAGCATTTGCCTATAACCTATGCACATTTCCTGCGTATACTTTAAATCATCCCTAGATTATTTATAGTATGCAATACAATGCAAATGCCATGGACGTAGTCACCAGGGCACAACAACCTCAAGTGCTGCTTTTTGATCCTTTCTGGAATTATTATTCTGAATACTCTCTATTCACAATTGGTTGGCTCTGTGAATGTGAACCTGTGAACACAGAAGGCCAACGGTATATACTATGCATACACCATCCTTTTTTTAACAGAGCGCAATTTACTACCAAGAGATAGCAGTACATAGGAATCTCTTTATAATGCATTTATTATTTTTACCCCTTCATTAAATATTTATAGTTCATTAAGTTCAGGACTGTATTTAAAACATGTGAAAATGTTAGTCAGTCTGACTCTTCGCGAATATATGTGCCTAAAAAGATATTTGAGCTATCATCCTCTTCTCAAATTCACAAGTGAATCAACAAAACTGAATAGCCAATGATGTCACCACAAACTCTACAAAAGGCATAAGTGTTCTTAGAGTACTTATGTTACAAGAAACTGTTTTTGAGGAAAGAGGTGTGAATGCTGAGGTGCACCTGTAATTACTGGATAGACAAAGTTTATTATCCCGTGAGGGGAGGTGGGGTCAGGGAGGATTTGAAGGGTGAACACTGCCTTGTAGTGAAGAAAATAAAGACTCACACCCAGAGTGGGTTCCTGTTTGCCAGACCTCAGTTCAGTCGTGTCCTCAGTTTCCTAATAGAACTCAATAATCAAACATGTAATTGGTGATTGTGTACCAAGCCCTCTTTTGACGTGTTGCCCTTTTTTGACAACATGTCGAAAAATTATGCCCACTGCATTTTAGTGGCCATAATTTTATTTTATTAGGTTGTTTATTTGAGTGCTTGTCAACAACAGAAATTACCTCTCACAGCTCTGGAGGCTGGACGTCTGAGATCAAGGTTCTGGGAGACTCAGTGTTTAGTGAGGGCCTGTTTCCTGGTACAAAGACTGGAGGCGGTCTTCTCACTGTGTCCTCCCCGGGTGGAGGGGTTGGGGAGCTCTGTGAGGTCTCTTTTCTGGGGACACCAATCCCATTCATGAGGGCTCTGCCTTACCACCTAACTGCCTCCTAAAGGTCTCACCTCCTGATACCATCACACTGGGGATAAGGTTTCAGTGGATGAATATGGGGGTGGAGGACACGAACGGTCTACCTGAGCATCACACCCAAGTGTTTGCAAACAGCAGGCTGAAAAGACTGCCCAGCAGGGTTCTGAATACCAGAGGCAGTCCCCCCTGCACTAGCACTACTTTTTCTAAGAGCTTTCATTTATTTGGGTAGAAGGTAAGACTTTAAAGCGGTTGAACCTAATCCTGTCCTAATCCTGTTCCTTCGGCTTATATGACAATTCTCTCCGAGGCCTATGGTCAGTTTTGCAGTCAGCGATTCTTAGTAGTGGGATCTGCACAGTTCTGAGGCCCTTGCTGCACCAGCACTGGAACTCTGGCAGCCTCTGGAACGTGTTTACATTCCAGGGCTTCACTCACAGAGAAACCGTCTTGTTTCATCGATGTCTACGTTGCAACTTGCGCACGTTTTTATAAAAATGGAGCTGGTATTAGGGCAAAGCTGAGTCCACTGTCTATAAAAAAGGAATGTGTCACCAAGAAACAAAAGCAGAAGCAGTGTGTGGTCCCCCAACTACAGCATCTCCAGGGAGAATGGAGCTAATGTTTGCACAGGGATTTGGAGCTAAACTATGTGTCTCCTTCCAATCTATTCACTTCTACTGACCTAAAACATAGGCTGAGAAATTCTAAAAAAAAGCAGCATGTCCATAGTTGGCTCAGACGTATGCTGTCAGGGTTGACAGCCTTCAGCTTTGACAGATGTCAGCTGGTGGGGCCAGAGAGGCATCTGGGAACATGCTCACCGTTTGAAGCAGCCGGCAGATTTAGCAGGAAGGCCTGAGTGTCTGGTAAGTGGTTTCAGATAAATAATACTTTCATCCATCCTAGCTACCTGGGTGGCATGTCAGTGTCCCGGGGAGAAAGAGCCTTGTGTTCCAGGACTGATAAAGCTCTCCAAACTCCACAAAACTCCAGAACTGGTGCAAGCCGTGGCAGGGGTGATCTGGCAGCTTCACATCTGTACTGCCTGCGTGGAAGCTGACAGCTATGCAGGCTTCGTAAGGAAGACTTGTGCTCAACATGAGGATAACTTTTTTTCTTAAGAAACAGAGAGTCAAATTAACAGAATTTTTTATCTTAGAAAGTAGTGAGCACCTTAACAATGCAAATGTTTTAGCGGAGATCGAAAATTGGACAGAAAGTTGGCCTTTACAGTCTTTTCAAGGTCTTATCCTTCTTGCTGAAAAGTAGACTCAAATGTGCCATTTTTCTCTGCCATTTCTGTTCAGCTTATATATACATGCATGAGAAAGTGTTAAGTACCAAGAGTCAAGAAACCCACTTTCCTACCTGACTGTACCACTGTGATGGTTAATTTCATGCATCAACTTGACTAGGCCACAAGATGCCTGGATATCTGGTCTGTGTGTTTCTATATGTTTTGGGGTGGAATTAATATTTATATCAATAGGTTTAACATTGGACTAGTTTAACATTTTAATTAGTAAAGCGAACTGCTCTCCCTAATATGGGTGGGTCTCATGACCCTCCCCCAAGTGAAAGAGAATTCTCCAGCAGCAAACAGCCTTGGGACTTGATCTACACCAATAGCTCACCACAGTCTTGACCAGCTGGCCCCTCCTGCACACTTGGACTTGCCAACCTTTACAACTGTGTGAGCCAAGTCCTTATAACAAATCTCTTTCTCTAGAGACTCACAGGCTTAGAAAATGAGCTTATGGTTGCCGGCAGGGTGGTGGTGGTGGGGGTCGTGATGGGATACTTAGGGAGTTTGGGAAGGCCACGTACACAGTTACACAGTTATATTCAAAACGGATCACCAACAAGGACCCGCTATATAGCAGAAGGCATTCTACTCATTGTTATGTGGCAGCCTGGATGGGAGGGGGGGGCTGGGGAGAGAATGGATACAGGCACCTGTATGGCTGAGTCTCTTCACTATTCACCTGAAGATGACAACATGGTTAATCAGCTATGGAAGTGTTAGTCGCTCAGTCGTGTCCATCTTTTTGTGATCACATGGAATGCAGTCCACCAGTCTCCTCTGTCCATGGAATTTTCTAGGCAAGAATACTGGAGTGGGTAGCCATTCCCTTCTCCACGGGATCTTCCCAACCCAGGAATCAAACCTGGGTCTCCTGCACTGCAGACAGATTCTTTACTGTCTGAGCCACCAGGGAAGCCTGGTGAGTCGGCTATACCCCAATACAAGATAAAAAGTTTACATTTTGAAATAAACAAATAAATCTCTTTCTCTCTACATTCATACCCTATTGATTCTGTTTGTCTGGAGGATCCTAACAACTGCTTTCTCAGTCTCCTTTTCAGCCTCCATTTTCCATTTTAAAGTTGAGTTCTCAAGAATCTTGCCTGTGAGGCAAGACTGTAGGTGAGATCTTCCCCATAGGTGAGATCAGCCAGACTCATGACTTGAAATATCATCTCGACAGTGATGGCTATATTTCAGCCCCAATCTCTCCCCAGAGTTACAGACTGGACTACACTTCACATTTCTTCTTGGATGTCCAATAAGATCCCAAGTGTAACATATCCCAGACAGAACTCTGCCCTCTGCTCCCCCGACCCCCTCCACTCACCCATCTTAATTAATGGTACCACCATATACCTAGCTGCTCAGGCTCAATACTTAGGAGGCATCCTTGATTCCCTCTTAGTCCTTCATATCTAATATTCAAAACTTTAACAAGACGTATCAGCCATATCCAAAACGTACCCCAAATCTGTCCACTTATCACTTCCACCACCTTGCCTCCCTCCATCCTAGGTCCTCTCCATCTCTTCTCCCTAGAGCTGCCAGTGGCATTTTCAAACACATATCTGACTGCATCACTTCTGTACTCAGCACCCTCCTGTGGTTTTCATCATGCTCAGAATAAAATCCAAACTCCTAATCAGGGACTAATTCATGGCAAATAGATGGGGAAACAATGGAAACAGTATCAGACTTTATTTGGGGGCTCCAAAATCACTGCAGATGGTGACTACAGCCATGGAATTAAACGATGCTTGCTCCTTGGAAGGAAAGTTATGACCAACCTAGACAGCATATTAAAAAGCAGAGACATTACTTTGCCAACAAAGGTCCATCTAGTCAAGGCTATGGTTTTTCCAGTAGTCATGTACGGATGTGAAAGTTGGACTATAAAGGAAGCTGAGTGCTGAAGAATTGATGTTTTTGAACTGTGGTGTTGGAGAAGACGTTTGAGAGTCCCTTGGGCTGCAACCCGTCCATCCTAAAGGAGATCAGTCCTGAATATTCACTGGAAGGATGGATGCTGCGGCTGAAACTCTAATACTCTGGCCACCTGATGCGAAGAACCAACTCGTTGGAAAAGACCCTGATACTAGGAAAGATTGAAGGCAGGAGGAGAAGGGGATAACAGAGGATGAGGTGGAAGGATGGCATTGCTGACGCAATGGACATGAGTTTGAGTAGGCTCTGGAAGTTGGGGATGGACAGGGAGGCCTGGCGTGCTGCGGTTTATGGGGTCACAAAGAGTCGGACACGACTGAGCAGCTGAACTGAACTGAACTGAATCAGGGCCTCAAAGGCACTACATGCTCCTTTGCTCCTCTTTCTGACCTTCTGTCCTACCACTCTCCCACCTTGATCTTCCTGCTACTTCTGGAACATCTGAGCTGATTTCCCATTGAGGACTTTACTTTTGCTGTGTCCTCTGCCCCAAAACAGAGAAGGCAACGGCACCCCCACTCCAGTACTCTTGCCTGGAAAATCCCATGGACGGAGGAACCTGGTAGGCTGCAGTCCACGGGGCTGCCAAGGGTTGGACACTTCTGAGCGACTTCACTTTCACTTTTCACTTTCATGCATTGGAGAAGGAAATGCCAACCCACTCTTGCCTGGAGAATCCCAGGGATGGGGGAGCCTGGGGGACTGCCGTCTATGTGGTTGCACAGAGTTAGACACGACTGAAGCGACTTAGCAGCAGCAGCTGCCCCCAAAATTCTGTCCACAAATCTTCATAATAGCTCCCTCCTTTCCCATATTCATGTGTCAGCTTAAAGCTCACGTCCTAAGAGGGGGTCTTCCTTAACTACCCTATCTCCTTTACTCCCTGCCCTTTCACCCCCTAAGACTGCTGTGATTTCTTCACAGCACATGTGCTTGCCTTGAATCAGGGTGACCTCGCAACAGAATTTATACCACTTGCTTCCTGGGTCTGGATCTTAGGACCCACTTGCAGAAGAGACTGGGCTTCTAGACTACCCCAAACTTACCAGTCAGGACCATAGGAAATTCCCGCCTTACAACCAGTTAAATTCTGACAGCAAGGGCAAAGAGACAAAGGTCTCCAGAAGTGCACACAGAAGGTACGTTCTGGGCCTGAACTGGGCGTACAGACTGCATGAGGGCAGGAATGAAAGGAGAAAGCACTAAAAGCTTCAATTAAAAAGTCTCATCATCACTCACAAGTAGAGTGTAGAGCCAGTCACTGCTCCTGGGTTTCAGAGAGTGGCAGAAAAGACTGGGTATTCTGTTTTACAATTGTTAAGAAAGTGACAAGTTGCCAAGCATTTGTTTATAGAGCCCCTGACTCCTTGCCCTCATACTCATCACTCAGTCCATCAGCAGTCCTTTAAGAACTACCTCTAAGCGTTAGCCTGCGTCCTTCCATTTCCAGGCCTGTTACCGGCACCACCACCTTTCATGCAGACGATAGTAAGAGCCTTCTACAGGTTTCCCAGCTTCCACTCAAACAACTGATTCTCCCCACAGCAGCCAAATGTATCATTCAGTAACAGGTCAGAACCCTCTAGTGACTTCCCATCCAGCACACCCCAGAGAAGACCCAGATTCCTCCACACAGCCATGCAGGCCGATACCATGCACCTGCCAGCCCCTCCCACCTGGGTGCTGTGTTCTTGCCACCCCTTAAATAACCAGGCTGGAGCATCCGTCTCAGGACCTTACCCTGCTATTATCTCTGTCTCAAACACTCTGTCTCCTGAGGGTGGTAGGACTCCCTTCCTCCTACCCCTCAGGTCTCAGCACAAGCAGCAGACCAACCTGCAGACCAATCTTCTAAACCCCTCCACATTCCCGTCCCTACTCACTCTCCATCCCTCCACATTGCCCTTAATTTTTTCCTGCAGAGCACATAAGAATATCTGAAATTATATATATATGTCTCTCTTCAATTGGAAGATAAGCCCCCTGAGAACAGGAAGTTTGTCTTCCCTGCTGATTCCCAGTGCCTATGACACTGCCTTTCACATGGCATGCTCTCCATCAATACCTGCTGGACGAATGAATTCTCCTACTGTGTTTATGTCCATGAACTATTTATGACCCCAGTTATCGTAACAGAGAAAGCTTACCTGAGTGCCAAAAAGGCGAGAACAGTGTCTGAAAACGTGGTGGTATGTGAGACACAGAACTGGGTGGGCCCTGAGAGGCCCGTCATTTCAGAGAGCCTCCCACGGCACCAGACCACACAGCCACTGGCAGGCCGTCAGTACCAGCCTACTGCTATCCTTCCCTGACTTCTGGACCTTAAAGATCTCTGCCAAAAATTCTTATTCACTTGAGGGTACAGTAATTCAGAGGATGAAATATGAGGAAGCACCTGTTCTGTGGCAGCCCAGGGAACCAGAAATCGAGGCCTTCCAGAATATTTAGGCCTGTGTCCTGACATCACAGACTCTGCCTGATCTCCTGCAGCTGTAGTCTTACTCTGACCCTACTTTAGTCTCTAAAAATGGAAGCCAATAGATGGTAAGTGCAGTGGCAAGAACTCTGCACTTGGAGTGAGAAAACGTAAGTCTGAAGTTGTAAGTAATGACACCCAATGGACTTGTGACTGGTCATTTCAGAGGAACTTATCCCCTTATATGCAAAGTGGAAATTATGGGCCCGACTTGACAGGTTATCACGGAGCATCAGCAAGGTATGACTGTGACCGAGTCCAGGCCAGTGCTTGTACGGAAGTCCTCGGTGCTTGTACGGAAGTCCTCAGTGCATGCTTGCCCCCTTCAGCCTTCAAACTGTAGGTTATTTTCTTTTGTCCTTCAAGCACTCATAAAAGAATGATTTGACAGGCCACGCATGCTTTTAGAGTATTAACATATAAGTGTTTAAGGTTTGTTTTCTGAGCCTTACCTAACCAGATGAGTTACATCTAGCTGTCTAGAGATACGGTCTTCTTTGGATAGTAACAGCTTTAGATTTTGAATTTGCCTTCAGTGTGTTTTATTCTCAGTGCATCACTAAAATGACAAACTGCCTTCCTCAGAATGTATCAGGAATTCTGTTTCTTAGCAACACCCCTCCCACAGGCAATAAAAGACAGAATAGAATTCCCTTTGGACATTAGGAATCTGCTCATAATACTGAAAATATGGCCAATTTCCTCTTATATGCAGAATTAGAAATCAGGTCTCCCTGTCTGAAACACAATACAATTGGGATCCTTCAAAGCAAAGCTTTGAAAAGTTAGGCACATTTCTCATTCTAGGACCAGCTGCTGCAGGGCTTGATCTCACAGATATTACAGAATTTTGATGTATTAGGTCTCACAGCCTGGCTCTTCATGATTCAAAATTAAGAATGAAGCTTCTCTAATTCTAAGCTCTCTCCTCCTACTATACCTTCCAAGTTCGTCTCTCAAGAAAGTTCAGCTTACTAGTCTCGAAAACCAGCTGCACTCTTCAGTTTTATATTCTGGATTTCAGAAAATAAAAAATTCACATTTTTGATCAAGTATAAAATAATCTCATTGTACCTATTAAGTTTGTTTGAGGATTAAAATACAAATAAATCCAGCATTTGTTATCTACTCTTCCACCAAAAATACTAACAGCTACTTGCATTTATTTAAAAATTATGTTTTTATTATTATGTTATTATTATTATTATCTACTTAGCATTTGAAATGCTTTATTTACTCCTCAGAAAAACCTTGTGAGGCTAGCATTATTAACTGTCATGAACTATGGAACTGAAGCTCAAGGTCACAGAGCTAGTAACAGAGACCCATGTATCAAGTAATATATTAATCTTTACACTCCAATAAATTATTTGTTTTAAATTTTGTGTTCTGCTCATCACTGCCATTGACCTGACTTGTTGAATCTAACTGAATGAATAAATAAAATCACATGGGATTTTACATTTCTTGAAAAGGCAGTATTCAGTAGCTACCTAAGAAAACTGAACATCCATAATTAACACTTACTCCTTTAACACTGTAATGGTATGTTACAAAGAAGGTATGTTGAATAAATTCACTGCAGTAAATAAGCTTTATTTTCTAAATGTAAGTTTCTCACTCACTACCACAGCCAAACTATTTTCTCAGCTGTTCGATAACCAGGGTAATTTACCACCTCTTCCCTGAGGCTGCAGCGCTGTCCTGGGCTTGTGTGTAACCAGGAAACAAGCAAGCAAAACAAATGTGGTCACAATTATTTAAAGTATGTTCCCATCAGACGGACCCAAGTGGTCTTAGACACCTGACCTTTGAATGGCTCTCATTTTCTAGGGCTAAAAACAGTGTTGCCATTACAACTAAATAAGTCACTCCTTGACTTGAACACAAGCACTCTAACAAATGTCCCATCGGTGATGCTGTTGGTACAATCCAACAAAGTGCATTACTTCTTAGTCATATATTTAATCATGCTTTGGGAAGGATCTTTCTCTCTTCTCTCTCTCTATATATCCATACACACACAAACACATATAGACATGTATGTATGTATGTGTATATATATTTATATTTTTATTTTTATATGTGCATATTAAATGGAGTGTCTTATGGGTCAATATCTAACACACATTTAATAGAATGTTTATGATGAAAGGATACATTAAATACACATTTCTTCTTTTAGATATCTGGAGATACTAACTAGTTCACTGCTAGAGGCATACAATCATGAAACATTAAGTGCTTCGGATACATGTAAAGAAAAAGGAAAGATGTATTTTGTACCCTTAAATAACCCATGAATGAATTTTTCTAGTAAATCAGAAAAAACAACATTATACAAACTCTCTTCTTCCCTTTGGCCTTGGAAATTGCAGCAGGGTTTACTTGAGCTAAGCCTACAGTCTGTGACTATGAAATGAAGACTGCTCTGTGGCTCAAAGGTTTGCAGCCCCAAGTCTTGGCCTCAGCACAGGCTGCTCTAAGCAACTTCGGTTTCTATTATGGCAGAGGAAAAACAACGGTCACATTCAGAACAGAACTCCGTGGGCATACCCAGGGTCTTTCCTGGTCCATTAACAAAGTGCAACTGACTTCTAAGGAGAATGTCAACATAAAAATAACCTTGATTCAACTGTAATTTCTAAAACTGAAAACCCCTTAGTTGACTCTGGTACTGGTGACCCAGCACAGGACTGGAGACCATGAGGCAGGACAGGCTGGTGCGCTCAGGGCAGGCTGCTCTCACTCCAAACACACCTCCCCTACTTCTCGAACACAGAACTGGGCTGAGAAGAAAGGAGAGCGCTTCCATTTCAGAAGGGGAGAGGGGAATGCGGGAGCCGCTGCGACCCTGATGGGGGCAGGGCTGTCTGATGACTAGAGGGGAGGGCTTCGCGCCCACAGAGGCATCTGCTCGAGTCCCAGTCAGCCAGGAAGCGGGCACTGAGCCCCACACAGAATGTCAGGAACCCAGAGACACCCCCTGGAGTAAAGGGGCCCTCCCTACAGGGTGCCCGAGGTGAAGATTTACTATAAAGACTTGTTCTGGAACCCCCGGAGCCCTGTTTACTCTACGGGGCGACTCGCAAGACCCTGGACACACAGGTCTTCCACCTGCAGAGACACTGCATGCTGAGGAGAGCCACCAAAACCCCGCTACAGCCTCTCGGAGGAGAGGAGCCACCGCAGAGTGCAGCACTGGACGCGGGAGCGGGCGCCAGGGACCCGAGGCGGCATGCCTGCAGGGACGAGAGGCACAAACGTGTGAAGGGATGAGTGGGGAGAAACCGAAACGGAACAGGAAATCATGAACGAAACAGAACTTCTAAAAATAAAAACACAGGCATTGAAAGTTCACAGCTTCATTGTTCTGTTAGCAGATTAGATAGAAATGACAGGATTAGTGAATGGGAGAAAGGCCTAAGAAAACCAGAGTCTAGTACAGAGAGACTGAAGATTTGAGAAAAAGTAAAAGACGGGCGATCAGATAAGTCTAAAAATATGTCTGATAGGAGATCCAGAAGGAAAGAATAAACAGACTGAGGAAGAGTCAATACACATAGATACATGTGTGTGCTAGTCATTTGGTTGTGTCAGACCCTTTGCGAGCCCATGGACTGTAGCCCACCAGGCTCCTCCATCCATGGGATTCTCCAGGCAAGAGTACTGCAGTGGGTTGCCTTTCCCTCCTCCAGAGGATCTTTCCGACCCAGGATCAAACCCAGGTCTCCAGCACTGCAAGTGGATTCTTTACCAGCTGAGCCACCTGGGAAGCCCACTCATGGATAATTTTTCATAACTGAAGTAAGACACCAGCCCACAGACTGAAGACTCACGCTGAGCCACAAGCAAGCTAAGTACATAAATCCCAACCTAGTCACTTAAGAAGGAAACAGAAAAATGCTGAAGACAGAGAAAATCTCAACGTAAATGAGATTCTAAAAAATAATTACCACAATGGAACGGAGAATGACAGAACTTCACAGCAACATTAGAGGCCAAAAGATAATGTAATAGTATCTTCAAAATGCTGAGGGCCAAGCTGTCAGAGTGAGACATAACACACAATACCCACCCCCACTAATGAAAGAATATTAAAGGTATTTTAATATACATTTTTAAAATATCTGAAGTGCTTTATAAAGAAGACAAATTTTCCTAAAAGACATGGGGCCCAAGTAATGAATAGTACTATTAATAAAACTGGTAAATAAGTACGCTGCTGCTAAGTCGCTTCAGTCGTGTCCGACTCTGTGCGACCCCATAGATGGCAGCCCACCAGGCTTCCCCCGTCTCCTGGATTCTCCAGGCAAGGACACTGGAGTGGGGGTGCCATTTCCTTCTCCAATGCATGAGAGTGAAAAGTGAAAGTGAAGGTGCTCAGTCAAGTCCGACTTAGCGACCCTGTGGACTGCAGCGGACCAAGCTCCTCCATCCATGGGATTCTCCAGACAAGAGGACTGGAGTACAAACTAGAACAACACAGTGGCTCATTTGGATGGGAGGGAGGTTAGACCAAGGTGGACCATTAGCTTAGATTTGTAACAACCTAGAAGATATGCGATGGCTGGATGGCATCACCAACTCAGTGGGCAGGAGTTTGAGCAAACTTCAGGCGATGGTGAAGGACAGGGAGGCTGATGTGATGAAGTCCATGGGTTCACAAAGAGTCGGACACAACTTTACAAACAACGGAACAAACAAAAAGAAAACCAGAGCAGCTTTTCAGGTGGTTCAGCACTTGAAGACTCAGCCTGCCTATGCAGGAGGTGTGGGTTCGATCCCAGGTCAGTAAGAGCCCCTGGAGAAGGCAATGGCAATCCACTCTAGTATTCTTGCCTGGGAAATCCCATGGACGGAGCAGCTGGGTGGGCTACAATCCATGGGGTCGCAGAGAGTCAGACACGACTTAAGAAACTAAACACCGAGATAAGAAAGGTGACGAGTTAAAACACTCCAAGGTCCTTGCAATATGCATAGCTCTGTGAGGCCAGGACTCACGCTGGACTAGTTTTCTAGGACTGCCATAACTTACCACAAATGTAATGAAAACAACAGTAATACATTCTGTCACAGCTGTGGAAGCCAGAGTGCTAAACCAGAGTGTCGAGAGGGCCAGCTCCTTCTGGGGTCTCTGAGAACCTGGCCCCAGCTTTCGAGGGCTGCCAACAACCCTTGGCGTCTGTAACCTGGGGCCGCACCACGCCCTTCCCTGCCCCAGCCTCACACAGCCTTCCACTCTGTGCCCCTCTGACACTGCCTTCTCCACTCTTCCCTGGATTTAGAGCCCAGGCTAATCCAGGATGATCTCATCTCAAGATCCTCAGCTGTATCTGCAACCCTTAAGCCAAATAAGGTCACATTCTCAGGTACTGGGCGGACAAATCTTTAGAGACCACAATTTAACCCAGTGCACATGTCAAAAACGAAAAGGTAGCCATTAAAAATGTGTTTTTTCTAATGGAATGCAAAACTTCCACACAGACAGAGGGAAAAAGAAATATAGAAAACAATCTCCCTAAAGTAGGAAGTGAGAAATACAAGCTAAAAAGCATAGTAAAATAAGATGCTAGAAATTAAGTCCAAAGGAATTAGAAAGTAAGTGTAAACAAGTTAAACTGCAATTGTTAAAAAACAACTTCAGGCCTCTGAAGGAGAGGGTGAGGGTGGGAAGATTTGGAAGAATGGCATTGAAACATGTATACTATCATGTAAGAAACGAAGCGCCAGTCTATGTTCAATACAGGATACAGGATGCTTGGGGCTGGTGCACAGGATGATCCAGAGGGATGATATGGGGTGGGAGGTGGGAGGGGGCTTTGGCAAAAAAACAAAAACAAAAAAACCACCCAACTTCAGATTAAATTAAAAATGAAATAAAACCCACATGTACTATTGTTGATCAGAATAATCACACTTGGGTCCCATTCTCTTTAATATCGTCCTCAGCAACTTAGTTTACCAAGGCAGACATTCTCATTTGATTAATATCCTGAAGTCATATTCACCGGTGATAACACTAAGACCAGACTAAAAACAAAGGCTACAAAATAGAAAAAAGGAAAAAAATTGTTTTCAAACCAAATTTTCCCCATTCTAGTGGTAGTTAAGGAGTTACATTTTCTGGATCAGTTTTAAATTTAAAACATAGTTTTAGATGGCTTAAAAGATTAGCAAAAGGTTAAAACTGTGAGATTTATTTTTGACCCCTCACTCAACTTTTTTCTTCTGCCAATTCTATGTCTTAATAAAATAAAATTTCTGTGAAATTCCAGACTTCAGAGAACAGATCTTGTTAATGAACCTGGTAGGCTCTGACTGATGTTCAATCCTGTTGAGCACAAATTCTTAGTGCACAGCATGGGCCAGACTTAACAAGTTCAGAAACAAAAGACGTTACTTGGAAACACACACACACACACATTCTCTCACTCAAAGGACAGCTCCTACAATGTTATGTAAGGAAAAGGACAAACTGCAAAATAAACTACAAAGTACAAATTTTAACACAACAGTGATGTCAAAATGGTGAGGAAAATTCAGTCAGTGGACTATGCACTTTTCCTCTAAAGCTCATTTTGATAAAAAGATGAAATAGCAGTCTTAAAAATATATGTACAATGTAACATATAAGCAATTTTAATTCAAGATCTTTCTCAAATCTTTTTCACCTAAAGTCAGAAAAACCCTCCACCCATCAGAATACAGCTGAAAGAGCTTCATTTGCTTCCTTAAAAATATTGCTCTTTTCAATGGCAGACTTGTATCATTAGTCTTTATACCCTCACTCACTGCATGGCCAACACATTTACTGAATGTGTGAGTTTACATGATAAATCCCTCCCAAATGTATTTCCCTTCAGTCATAAGGACTGTTTTCGCTAAACTTTCAGCCCATTGGTAGCCTAGTGAAGTTGACGCTTGCCGTCACGTTGCTGCATGCAGATGAAGCAGATGGGGTCGAAAGAGAAGCGGTGCCTCCACTACAGATCCCATATAAACTGCTATGCTGGTTACCGGCAACTCCTGTATTTTGGCTTTTAGCTCAAATAATTAAAGTGTTCCAATATTTAAACACAGAGAATAATTTCCTTTAATCTTCCTTAAAAAGATACACGACTTTTCTCTAACCTTGCTCCCATCTACTTCTAACAATACTTAAACATCACCTCATTTTTAAGGAAGGCCTACTCAAAAAATCAGACAATGAATTTCACCACCAACATTTTGATTCTATTTCAGTAATCACAATTTCTAAATTAACAGTTAAAACAAACTAGCAAATCAGCAAAAGTAGTGAAAAGATACTGGAGGGAGCTTGGTTGAACAATCACCTGAGACAGGAAAAAAGGGGACAATTTTAGTTAGAGGTTGAATGTATGTATTTTTACTTTAACATTTTATACATTATGTCTTTTATACATTTCTTTGTTTTAGAGAACTGTCTCTGACTTCAAGAAAATTAGAGATACCAAGGGAACATTTCATGCAAAGATGGGCTCAATAAAGGTCAGAAATGGTATGGACCTAACAGAAGCAGAAGATATTAAGAAGAGGTGGCAAGAATACACGGAAGACCTGTACAAAAAAGATCTTCACGACCCAGATAATCACGATGATGTGATCACTAATCTAGAGCCAGACATCTTGGAATGTGAAGTCAAGTGGGCCTTAGAAAGCATCACTACAAACAAAGCTAGTGGAGGTGATGGAATTCCAGTGGAGCTGTTTCAAATCCTGAAAGATGATGCTGTGAAAGTGCTGCACTCAATATGCCAGCAAATTTGGAAAACTCAGCAGTGGCCACAGGACTGGAAAAGGTCAGTTTTCATTCCAATCCCAAAGAAAGGCAATGCCAAAGAATGCTCAAACTACTGCACAATTTCACTCATCTCACAAGCTAGTAAAGTAATGCTCAAAATTCTCCAAGCCAGGCTTCAGCAATACATGAACCATGAACTTCCAGATGTTCAAGCTGGTTTTAGAAAAGGCAGAGGAACCAGAGATCAAATTGCCACCATCCACTGGATCATCAAAAAGCAAGAGAGTTCCAGAAAAACATGTATTTCTGCTTTATTGACTATGCCAAAGCCTTTGACTATGTGGATCACAATAAACTGTGGAAAATTCTGAAAGAAATAGGAATACCAGACCATCTGACCTGCCTCTTGAGAAATCTGTATGCAGGTCAGGAAGCAACAGTTAGAACTGGACATTGAACAACAGACTGATTCCAAATAGGAAAAGGAGCACGTCAAGGCTGTATATTGTCACCCTGCTTATTTAAATTCTATTCAAAGTACATCATGAGAAACGCTGGGCTGGAAGAAGCACAAGCTGGAATCAAGATTGCTGGGAGAAATATCAATAACCTCAGATATGCAGATGACACCACCCTGATGGCAGAAAGTGAAGAGGAATAAAAAGCCTCTTGATGAAAGTAAGAGGAGAGTGAAAAAGCTGGCTTAAAGCTCAACAATCAGAAAACGAAGATCATGGCATCCGGTCCCATCACTTCATGGCAAATAGATGGGGAAACAGTGGAAACAGTGTCAGACTTTATCTTTTGGGCTCCAAAATTACTGCAGATGGTGACTGCAGCCATGAAATTAGAAGACGCTTACTCCTTGGAAGAAAAGTTATGACCAACCTAGATAGCATATTCAAAAGCAGAGACATTATTTTGTCAACAAAGGTCCATCTAGTCAAGGCTATGGTTTTCCCTGTGGTCATGTATGGATGTGAGAGTTGGACTGTGAAGAAGGCTGAGCGTCAAAGAATTAATGCTTTTGAACTGTGGTGTTGGAGAAGACTTGAGGGTCCCTTGGACTGCAAGGAGATCCAACCAGTCCATTCTGAAGGAGATCAACCCTGGGATTTCTTTGGAAGGAATGATGCTAAAGATGAAACTCCAGTACTTTGGCCACCTCGTGAGAAGAGTTGACTCATTGCAAAAGACTCTGATGCTGGGAGGGATTGGGGGCAGGAGGAGAAGGGGACGACAGAGGATGAGATGGCTGGATGGCACCACCAACTCGATGGACGTTGAGTCTGAGTGAACTCCAGGAGTTGGTGATGGACAGGGAGGCCTGGCGTGCTGTGATTCATGGGGTCGCAAAGAGTTGGACACAACTGAGCAACTGAACTGAACTGAACTTCTAGTTAGAATATTAAAGTTACTCTCTTTGATGTCTGTTACTAAATAGGCATTAAAAAATTGTGGGGATAACAGGTGCTGCCTTAAGGTATCTTGGGATATGGAGTTTTGACTAAATACTATAAAGCTAACAACAAAAGTAGAAAGCAAAATGTACATGAGCACTGTACTCTAACAGGTAAATTTCTCACAAGGATACTGGGTTAGCCATTTTAAAGGTACCTCATGTGCGCACTGGAGCTGAAAAAAATAAATAAACAAACTGTAGATCATGGGAGTTAGGTTTGTCACTGACAGAGAGAGAAGTTCAAAGAAGCAAAGGGAGGAAGCTGTAACAAATTCCGTGCTGCCACACCGGGTGCAGGAGATGTCAGTCTGAACTCAGGTTTATTTTAAACCCATACAGATACAGAAATAACTAAAGATATGTGTGTTTACATGTGTTAATATACATTCAAGAAGTACACCCAGCAATCAAATCTTGGATTGTAAATACCATTCTCCAATTAAGACAACAGGGCTCTAGAGAAATGGATTCTAGGGCTGGGGCAGAAAAAATACAACCTGAGTCTGGGGTATGCTCACAGAAAGGAAGGAATGCTAAGGAGGAAAGAGGGGGTCATGTCAAAATGGCATGGCTCCGAATGGCCAAAGCTGAAACAATCTGAGCAACAAAATGATCACAGCATTTAATTATAACACACAAAAATAAAATATATACCCACGAGCCTATAACTGAAAAATGACTGAATGAGGGAAAAGAGACAAACTTCCTTTCCACTAGAATTAGAAATAATATTCATAGAGACCTCTGTCAGGAAAGAGGAGCTTAATTCCTCTCCTCCTCAAACAAGGGATGGATTTAGCAACTCACTTTTAAAGAATAGCCTATGGAATAGAAAAATATAACTCTCAGATAAAGAAAGAAACCCACCAGATACTATCTTAACCAAGTGATCAAGGTCAGTATCATCATCGTTGTCCTGTTGGTACCATGCACTCCTGATGTGATTAAGGATAAGGACACCTCATCTCTGGTCGTATTCCTCCCCAGAAAATCACAGTCCCACTAACATCATGAGAAAACATCAGACAGATCCAATTCAAGGGACATTCTACAAAATATCTGACCAGCAGTCCTCAAAAACTTCAAGGTCTAAACTGTTAACAGGCTAAGGAAACAATGACTAAATCCAACTGTGGTGGCTTAAATTTCATCCAGGAACAGAAAAAGGACATTAGTGGAAAACTGTGCATTCCAAGTAGTCTATAGTTTGGTATAACATTAATTTAGTATACCACTATAGCAATGTTAATTTCTTGGTTCTCACAAATAAAATTTTGATGAATAGGTACCATGTATGTAATGGGTTAACATTAGGCAAAGCTGGATGAAGGGTATATAGGAACTCTCTGTACTATTTTTGCAACTTTTCTGTAAATCTAAAATTACTCCAAAACTTTTAAAAGTTTTGGTGTATTCATAGAAATAAAAATATTCTACAACTCTTATTAGTGTAATTCATCTGTAAAAATCAGAAAGAATTAAATGTATTTTATAAGCTGTTTATGTAACTTGTTTCCATATTTTCCTTAAAAGTTATATTTAGGTGACTAGAAGCTGTCCTAACACCAGCTATTTCAGAGATAAACAGGAATGAATTGTTACCGACTGACAAAGAACGTGGACTCATTTGGCTAATTGATTTTTTTGTGAAGATTACCCTGAAAGGGCATGGAGAATATGCCTACTTTTCCCTTAACACTCCAGTATAAACAGGTCACACTCATCTAAATTCATTGTGACCTAATTCTATTTTCAGAATTGTCCAAGTTTTAGCTACAATCCATTACTTTAAGAATTTGTCTTGAAAGAACTGAAGACTGAAAACAGAAAAATTAAAAAAATATATACTTAAGCATTAACTGTGTATAACTGGGAGGTATGGGATAATTGGTTTCTTTTGATCATCTTTGAAAATCTTCCAGTGAGTAAAACAATCGTTTAACAATGTCTGTTACTGCAGGAATTCAATATTATTGACTGAATGCTGAAATGGTATTACTTTTGCTATTAAAGAATCAAGGTGATCGATTGGATCCCAGACCCTGCAGCCACTCCTTTAAAGAAATAGGACGTCCCCAGCGGAGGCGCCAACGGCCCGTGGACAAGACAATCCAGCAGGAGCTGGTGACCCCCAGAAGTCTGGAGACAAGGAAATTCTTGCCTACCCTGCATCAGAGCCTTCCAAATGGGTGGGGGAGCATCCACAGCGCAGTAGGAACGGTCCGTGAAGACCCCAGTCTGTCCCTGGGGTTCCCAGGCGCTTCCATCGCTGCGCATGCGCAGGAAGCTCCTCGGCCCTGCACCGGCACCACGTGGACGCCAGGCCCACGTCGGGCTGGACTGCTTGGAGGGCAGGTGGGTCCCACCTGCGTGACGTCAGGACCACCTGCTCTCCACGTAGAGCCTGGTAGAACCCAACATCGACAGGCCTCAGAACACACACGCTGCTAAATTCTAGAAATACCCACAACCTTTAAGTACCTGCCGAGAAACTGCGGTTAGAGCAGGTCTTCCTCCACCCTAAGAACCCGGGTTCCAGCTGTCCAGCCTCTTGCACTGTGTTGCCTTGGTTATTCCTTAGATGGTCTGTCCTTTCTTTGATTTCTGTTAAGCTGTGTGTCATTTTAGTTTTTTAGTTGTCTTCAGCTGAGTCCTTGTAATGAACATGTTATTTGTTTTTTGAAAGAAATGTATAAAACGGGTACCTTCTAACTTTTAGAACCAAGTATTATCACAAGTATCCTTATAAACCTTTATAATCTACAAACCCATTCATTTATATGGACGAAAGTATTTGATATGGCTACTATGTAAATAAAAGGGAGACTGTTATTAACAAAGTCTTCTGGAAAAGGAAAAAAATAAATAATAAGGCTCAAATGTCTAAAATAAATCAAGTAGACCTCACTTTAGAAAAGACATTACTGGGAAGTTTTGTTAAGTAATTTTTCAGTGATAGACCATAACACTGTTATTCATATTTTTGGCAATGTCAAATATCTCAAACCATTCCACTCTTTGACTTACAACAAAATACATTCTAATTGTTTTACTGGGGCTTTGTTTTTAAGTCCGTCAGTCATGTCTGACTCTTTGCTACCCTGTGGACTGTAGCCCACCAGGCTACTCTTATCCATACGATTCTCCAGGCAAGAAAACTGGAGTAGTCATTCCATTCTCCAGGGAATCTTCCTGACCCAGGGACTGAACCCAGGTCTGCAGTGCAGATTCTTTACCATCTGAGCCACCAGGAAAATTATCTTTTATTCATATTTTTGGCAATGTCAAGTACTTTATACCACTCCACTCCTTGACTTACACTAAAATATGATAAGCACCCAAACTGTTTTAGTGGGACTAAATTAAATCCTTTAATGTGAACATGGCTGAAGTGTATTTCTTTTTAAAGTTTACATTTTCAATTTTTAAAGGCATGGAACCGTATTTTTATTTTTTAAATCAGACTAAATTGAGATAATTATTTAAAAACTGAATTTTAGGAAAAAATATTAAGAGCCTTATAATAGAATGTAAGATAACACAGCACACAGAAACCAGTAACTTCATAGTTCTTCCACAATCCCAATATTACTCAACAAAGAATTTTCTGACAAAGTGCAGAGATGGAGGGAAAAAAAGGATATAATAACTTTTTTGGTTCAAATCCTTAATAATATGCTTATCCTTTTAAGTTTGGTAAGATTTCCTTTTAGGTGTCTCTGGTTGTTGTTGAGAACGACCATAGGACCAAGGGTAAAAATACTAACACTGAAAAAGAGTCCTGTCAAAATGATGACAGACATATCCATATCTGTAACGGATAATAATTCAAATTTTCAATAATATATGAAAAATATAACAAATTCAAAATTTCAAAAGAGGAAAGCCCATATAACTGAACAGTATAATTTATGCCTGGAGTTTAGAAAGTATGCATTTTCTGGATCTATGAAAACTTCATATGTGAGGAAACTTACACATAAGGAAAAGATAATGACTGCTTAAGATTTTTATGGAAGTGATGCAAATAAGTTTATAAAACTTAACTTCATAGTAATAATATTATGACAGAATTGTCTGATACTTAACCTTAAACTCAATTAAAAAATCGAGTTTAGCTAAAAAACAAAGAGGTAAAAGCAGTCCCTCTCCCATTCATCTCACAAAATCTTACTGTATCTTTAGTTTCTGTGGTTACAACTGGAAAAAAATTAGAATGAACTACATAAATCATCCTTGTTTTTCACACAGAAGTATAATAATAAATGCTATCTCATGAGTTCTAACTATACATTACCAGTGGGTGTTTTTGAAACAGGAGTTCACTAAGATAGTATCAATCAAGTATTGAGTTAATAATAATACACTAGTATTTGGTGCAAATTTAATTTTATTAAACCTTATACTGAATATCATTTTCCATTGTGTGACAATTTATTGGCAGGCACCAGAATACAGTACTTTTGGAAAAACACACAATGGGAATTGACAAAAGAGTAGGGGAACTAGTTGTTTAGTGGGGGGAGGGGTAACCATTACAACCAATTAAAGTACTACTTCCTTAGTATCTAACTCTAAAATGGTTAAAGGTCCAAGTAGTGAAACTGCTGTTACAATGCACAAGAATATGGTTATTATTTCATCCAGCACCCACAATTCTGGGAAAATTACAAGGTATAATATACCTGTAAAATTCATCCTAGGGTTTCTGCTGGGCTTATATGATTTTAAAAAGCTACTTTTTCAAATATAACCTAAACAGTTTTCCCAAGTCACAGTAGATAAGGGTCTTGAAAACTTAAGGTTATCACTTTACAAATGAGCAATCACTTAACTGCAAAATCATCCTGGGCACCAAACTACCTTTTGCTGATGTAGCTTATGTCCCTGTCCAATTAACAGGAAGAAAGGACTGTTTGTAAAATCTATAATCCACTTGTCTTTATAAAGTAGACTGGTATATAATCTGAGTAAAATTGCCATTTCTTTTTTTTTACAGAAACAATCCAGAGTGGAACATCTAAAATTCCTCAGGCTGTAACTGAGAACCTTTCTGGAAACCTAATCACATACATTAGTGCCCATCAGCATCACCGTGCTACAGTGCACAGCAGAGAGTACCATTAGCTCATTAAGCATTAAATTACTCATCTGTTGGTTTAAAAAATAACACAAATCTAAGTTTTTAAAAATTCAGCCTCATAATTTTGAGAATACTTACTGACAAAGGCCTTAAACAGTGACTGAGGTCACATTTATGAAACAACTTCCTTTAAAATAAAATGGATAATTTTGAGCTTTTAAACTAATTGATTTTTCAAGAGCTCCTAAGAGCATTTGGGGAGATGGCAAACAGAACTGTATCCTAATTGAAATAATGCATTTCAGTTATCAAGACTGAAGAGTAGTTTTAAGTTATCTATAGTCAGCAGTGGGAAAATGCTATAAAAAGAAATCCTTGTTTTATATTCAAGCTGCACAATTCAAATTCACCTATAAAGCAGTGTGAAATGTGTCTTACTATAAGAGCATGTAAAGTCCTCCTACCCCATCCCCAAAAGGACTATGAAGTCACTTAAAATCCAACTGCTCACTTTTCATCTGTAAATTATTGAGATTAACTAATGCAAATTTACTATACTTACAAAGTTTCTTTTTTTTTTTAAGTAGTTTATGCATATATAATTCTTATACCACAGGGTTAGAGGCAAATGACTTCAAAATTGATGTCTGATATTTCTGGAATATTTCTCTAAATCACAAATTAGTCATAACATATGGTGGCAGTTCAAATATTTCATCAAATTTGCCCACAGTAAACTAGATATGCAGATCTCTTCATCAAAAGTTTGGAGAGTAACCATTTATATCCAAATCACTTTTTTCAATGGTGAAATCAAATGTACAACTTAGTAAAATGAGTAAGGGTATCTTTTAAAAAATTAAACTTCAATTTTTTAACCAGAAGTGAGTCTAAAGCTTTTTATTTATTTATAATTCATTACAAGTGTTTTACTGAGTAAAGATGAAATAAACCTAACATGACTGTTTGCAATGACAACTCTTAATACCACTACATCCACCCTCAGAATAAAACGTCATCACAAAAATCCAAGTGATCCAGCTCATTAAACTCACAGGTAAACTGAGTTTTTCTGAAACCAATAAGGAGCTTTTTATTCAGAACAACTTTATTAAGACATTGGCAAGGCAAATACGCCATCATAAATTTTATTCTGAGTAACAATAAAGTGCTGAATGATAATTACCTGAACTTTTTTAGTACTTTTCACTTATTTTTTCTTAAGTTTAAAAGAGCCCTTTCTGTGGCATTAACAAAGCTGTTAAAAAACAAAAAAAAAGAAAGAAAGAAAGAAAGGAGGAAGCAAGGAGAAGAAAGGAAGAAAAAAAAAGAAAGTAAAAGTTAACTTTCAGTAAAGGAACAGGAAGCACTGCAATCTTTTGTGTTTAATTATGGTGACAAATAATTGAGACCAAAGTAATCCATGCAAGTTATCTTCAAAGGCATACTTAAGCATGAAGAAAGAAAGAACACTGTTACTGACCTTTGATACTATGGCAGTAAATTGCATACTAAAATACCTTAATTATCCTAGATGCCTAGGTCTGGCTTGGCAAGCATCATGCCACTGACATGCTTCAGCTCTTTTAGTAACTAAAAGTGATTTGCAGTTCAATTATTGAATATTTCAATGTGACCCTTTAAGCTGTGTGATAAACTCTGAGGTTAAATTTAAGCAAATTCTCTACATTTAATCACATCATCGGCACAAGCAGGACAATGCTGGCGTAGCATGAAAGGTGGGTTACTTTGTGAAGAGTCTTCCTTTTACTGCATGATATATTAAGATGACAGACCTAAATCTCAACTGGGTTAATGAGTTAGAATAGATTTGCTTCCCAAATTTAGCACACAATAATTTCAGTGGATTAGAAAAAGGAATCTCAGATGTAAAGAAAAAAACAAAAAGCTCAAGCTCTGGTAGCTAACCTGTAGCTCTGCAAATTGTCATGCTACAAGAGTACTTTCATAAAATGAACTTTGTAACATACGTAACAGTGTTTCAGAGTTGAAGCTGGCCAACTGCTGCATAGAAATATGCTAACATACAACAGTCAAGTTGAAGCCCGTGCATAGAGAAGATAAAGCACTTATGGTAAACTGCAAATGGTAACAAGTCCATAAAGTTCGTACAACTGAACATGGGCCCACGAGGGGAGAAAAACTGCTAAGTAGAAATGGTTAAGTTAAAAATAAGGTGGAAACAGGAGAGAAGTTTGGAGAAAAGAGGGAAGAAGCAGAAAAAAGACCTTCAATTGTATAAAATTCACAAATCAGAAAAGTATAAAGACACCACTGAAAAATGGTTAGTTAACTCTGTCCCAAACACCCAACGCAAAACAAAACCAGAATGGATAAGCCTTTGGCAGACAATTTTAGAAACTGAATATGACATTTCATTTCTCAGTAATTCACAAACAATATATTATATGGTATATTTATATTAAATACTGGGAAACCCATCCTGTAAATTTGATGCTTACAATGCTTTAGCCAATGAGAGCACGATGGAATCAAGCTAAATGAATGCTGGTGTTATCACAACAGTGCTCATTTATGAAACAACTGTTACCAATTCGTGCTTTAACAGTCAAAATATCATCTGTGAAGTGAAACGAAGGTCTCTAGCTTTTCTGGGATGTGCCCTTTATAGTATATTCTATGATTCACTATGACACGGGCAGCAAGACACTGCAACGTGGTATGGTTTATAGGCTGGATCAAATTCTTAGCTATTTCCTTCTCGTCCAGCAAATCACTAGCAGTTTGTTTGTGCAAGTTTGTGGCATCAAAATGTGCACCTGATTTAATAAGGAGATTCATGATGTCTGGATGGTTGTTGAGAGCAGCGATATGGAGGGGACTGTTGTCATCAGAGTCTCTGACGTCCACATCAGCACCACATTCTATCAGCACTGCAGTAACTTGCAGAGATGGAAATTTACAGACAGGGTACCGCCCACACAGGTAGTGCTGTTGTCCACAGCCAGATGAAGAGGGCTGAAGTTATTCTTTCCCCTTGGGTGCAGCTTAAGAAACCTGTATATAGTCTGCTTTTTGAAATGGTCCTGCTCTAGAGTACAAGGAACTTTTTCTAATAAGCAAATCAAGTGCAAAATGATGGAAAGAGCCTTATTTAACTGTAATGGGTCAGCTGGACACTGAGTTTGCTTGATAGCTCGCTCTATTTCAAGGACACTTTTGCACAGTATGCCCATAAGATCATCAAAGGTAACAGTGGTGCCCAGCAGGCCTTTAGCCCTATCCTGCAGCATGAAAGAGAACAGTTCTGCAAAAGATAATAGGCTGCTGGCGGTCATTGGGCTGAGAGGGTCCAAATTGTTCTGCTGCATATCCAAAGCATACTTCCATAGGTTGATGCATCGTTTGAAATTTCCGGAGTCTGCATAGACAGCACCTCTGTATCTAATATAGTAAGAGGTGTCAGGATGAGAAGGACCGAGAATGCGTTCTCTAATTAACAGTGCCTGCATTCTCATCTCATCAGGATCAGCAATAAGGCCTTCTAGCTCTTCTGCACTGTTCACCTCCTTGGCGTAATCATAAGCCATTATTAGTGTCTGTGGTACTGGTTTGCTAATGATATTAGTCCTATCACTGTACCTCATGTTCATTGCCTTTTTCCAGTATTTCAAAGCCCCAAGGAGGCTCTCTTTTTTGTCTACAAATGTAGCTCCCAGGAGCTCTAGTGCATTGATCCGTTCTGTCTTGCTGGTCTGTGCATGGTGAGTCAGAAAATCCACAATGTTTGTGTGACCAGTCACACTTGCAGAGAGGAGGGGAGTCATTCCATAACCATCCTTTTCCATCTTGGCACAATACATAAGAAGCATCTTCATAATGTCCAAACTTCCAGACTCTGCACAATCATGCAATGCAGTATTACCTTAGAGAAGGAAAAAAAGAAATAACATATTTTGAGGAACCAGGATACAATGTAATACATAAGCGTACTTTAAAAATCTAAAGAAAAGTAGGCAGCTCCAAGCCACCCTCAATGAGACACACTTTAATTTGATTCCAAATAAGAAAAAAAGATCCCCAGCACCTAAAATTAATGTCTGACATACAGGTAAGGGGAAAATAATATTGGTTAAGTTCTCTAAATAAATGAAATGACCAAATTAGGCATGAAAAGATATTCAAAGTCACTAAAATGAAAATCAAAATTAGTTCATGGCCCTTTTGGTATTTTTTGATAATGTTTTCAAGTGTATATTCTACAACTAAAAACTGATGAAATTAACCAGCTGTGCAGTTTTGCTGTCATATAACTTTCTGAGTCAGATTCCAAATTTATAAACAAGAAATCTAGTCTATAAGTATCTAAGATTCTTCAATTTGATTCTAAGAGTGAGAAATTATTTTTTCAGTATTTCCAGATTGCCAAGTGAACTTCAGCTTTAGTCAAAAATATTGGTAACAAAGTACTTTCTTCAAAAACTCCCATAAGAAAAACATCCACTGAAATCTAAAAACATGTGGGTGGTTGAATATGAACTTTAAAAGGAGACATCTGAAGTGTCCTTTCATAATGCATTATTTCCCACTGTAATTTAATTTTCTTAAACATTCTTTTTAGATGTACTAAATGTTCTAATACTGTCCGCTTCTTCCCACACATGAATTAAAACTGACAACAGGCACTGGCACACTAATAAAAAGCCCTGTATGGATGGAACATACTAAGATATAATAACCACTCAAGTTATTTTAGCTACTTAAGTTTAATGATAAACATTCTACTTATGATCAAAACAGAAATTATCGTGCAGACCTTTGGTATTCACATAGTGTTTACAGAAAACTTCAACAGTCACTTTAGGCATGTGTGTGGAGAAGAGCTAACCTAGCTGGCTGAGACAGCTATTCTTAGAAAGACCTGCTTGCAAGGATGGTCCTTGGCTGGCATCTGGAATGCTGGTGGTAAACAGTTCTAAGATCTAAGTTTCCCTAAATGATAAGGGTGAATTCATGCGGACTACCTGCTTTCCTTCCAGGAAGCTCAGCAGAGGATGCCTACGTAACCAGCACCCAATCAAAACTCGGGCATTGATCCTCTAATCAATCAAATGGGATTCCCTGGGCAGGAACATTACACACTTACATTTACGTTGCTAGGGGAAGACTGTGCTCTGAATGACCTCTCACAAGAAGGACAGAGCATAATCAAGCCTGCACAAGAGTCCCCTGGACCCCACCTGTGCCTTTCCTCTTATGATCCAGATTCATGTCCTTACTACATCACTGGAATAAATCTCAGCCATGAGTGCGACTGCATGTTAACTCCAAACATGGGGGTGGCCATGGGAGCCCCAGGTGCAGGATATGTTCTAGAAAGTGGTGTAAATCTGAATCCTTCACATTACAAATCTACAACTAAAATTCAAAAAAGCACAAGCTATAATAGGACTTTAATCTCTTCCCAAATGTATCCTGCCTATTTGTCTTCTGTATCTACAGGGATTACATTGACAACATCTGTGTATTTATCCTGACTCAGCATTTCAGTGTCTGATAGAAGGTTTCTGCAATGTGTATAGTATCCAAGCACTCAAGAGCCCAGAACTTCTGACTACTCCTGTTTATTTGCTCAAAATAGTTTCAGTTAAACATGACTACTACTAAGTATATTTTTGAAAACGCTCTTGAATTAAGGATCCATAATACTTCCTTTTTTCTAAGAAATAGTGTAATAAAGAGAAGGCTTAGATGGCATTCTTCTCCATTCATAGTAATAAAATCAAGAATAAAAATGCAGCAAATACATATATTTTGAATACACCATATGCTGAAAAAAATGGTTTTTGTTTTAAAGGACTAAGAGACTCACATCTAGTAACGGCAGCAGTAATAGGATCCCCTCTCACTAAGAACTAGAAAAGCTGAGAAGTGCATTTTAAAAACTCTGTATGACACTAGGTAAGAGCTCATATGGAGACAACATCCAGGAGAATTAAAAAAAATTAGTTAAGTCCAGAATTTGGGGAAATTTCCCCCAACGACCTCTACTGACTGTGGAAGAGGCAGCTGAAAAACTGAGCAGAGCTTTTGATCTTGTAGGGTTAGAGGAGAAAACTGAAGTCCAGAGCCCATTAAGAAATCCCTCTACACTTCAGGGTACAGCTCTGTGGGGCTGCTCTCTAGGAGTTAAGATGAAGCGCAAATAAACCCATCATTACAGGAACTGAAATGGAAATTAAAATCATCTTGATATAGAATTAAAGTAATCCAGGACTGCTGGCATATGTAATCAAAAGCCAGAAGCAAATACAAATACTATTTAGATGAAGCAATTATCACACTAGGGTTCAAATTATTTACATACATATTCTTCATCTATAATGTTTGGTATCTAATCAAACATAATGGACAGAAGAGAAAATCAGGAGCCACAGCACAAAAACCAAGAGAAATAAGAGCTAAGAGAAAAGCCCAACAGAGGACCTAGATAATACAGTTATCAAACACAAGACTCTGAAGTAATAATTATGCTTAGAATATTCAGAAGGATTTAAAGTTTTGATAATTAGAAAACTGGAAACTAAAAAAAGAATAAAACGAACATTCTAGAACTGAAAAACTCAATGGGTGGCTTTAAAAGCAGACTACACACAGTTGAATAGAGAATCAGTGAACTAGAAAATAAGTCAGATGAAAATACACAGAAAGATGTAGGAAAGTGAAAGGATGAAAAAGCAGGAGACTGTAACAGACAGAGGAAACAATGTCAGAAGGATCAATACACTTAAAACCAGAATTCTAGAGGAAGAAAAAGGGCCAAGGCAAGGCAATATTTATAAAGTCTGAGAATTTTCTGAAGCTGATCAATGATTAAGCCACAATTTTAAAAAGTTTTACAAACAAGAAGGCTAGATAAAAAGAAATTTACACCGAGGCACACTACAGCAAAACTGCTGAACACTAAGGACAAAGAGAAAAATCTTAAAACAAAATAACAAGTAGAAATGACCAGCCAAAGAACAATTAGATTGACAGCAAAGTTCTAATCAGAAACAAAAGAAGCCTTAAAGCAGTAAAGGAAAATAAATGCCAACATATTTGGGAGATATCTAAATAAATATTGACTTTAAACATTATAATAGGGTTTGAGACGTGTATAGAAAAAAAATGCTTGATAGTAATAGCATACAAGTAATGATGGTAATGAGTTAAAGTATTCTAAGATTTCTGCATTGCTTAGGAAAACGTAAAATTAGTAATTTATGTTAGACTTTAATAAATCAAAGTAGTACTAACTAGAAGAACCACTAAAATAATAGAGGGTATACATGCAGATAATTACTACATATCCTACAACACAGAAAAAAAAATTGAAAAAATGAAAACTAATCCAAATGACGACAGAAACAAAGACTACAAAATAGCTGGAAAAATAAAACTCAGTAAGGAGATTAAAACCCAAATACGTAAGTAGTTATATTAAATACAACAAACTAAATGTGTCATTAAAATACAAAAACTATCAGATTAAAAATACAAACACATAAAACTCAACTACATGCTGCTTACATGAGAAATACCTTAAATCTAAGAACAGAAAAAGGCTGATGTAAAATGATGAAAAAAATATATATATCTTAGGCAAAAACTAACCATAAGAAAGCTATCTGATAGTAAAATATGAGATTAAGTAGACTTTAAAACAAAATGCATGTTTAGATAAAGAAACATTTTCTAATACGAGATTCAAAACAACATAAAGATATAATTCTAAGTTTGTTTTCATGTTTTCATCTAAAAACACAGCAAAATAAAGCAAAAATCAACAGAACTACAAAGAAAATCAGATAAATCCACTAATAGTACATTTCAACACACCTTTCTCAGTATAGAAGACCAAAATCAGTAATGATACAGAAAATTAAATGAACACGATCAGTTCAGTTGTCGTTCAAGTCGTGTCTGACTTGTTAAGACCCCATGAACTGCAGCACACCAGGCCTCCCTGTCCATCACCAACTCCCGGAGTTTACTCAAACTCATGTCCACTGAGTTGGTGATGCCATCTGTCATCCCCTTCTCGTCCCGCCTTCAATCTTTCCCAGCATCAGGGTCTTTTCAAATGAGTCAGTTCTTTGCATCAGGTAGCCAAAGTATTTTTAGGACCAATTTCCTTTAGGATGGACTTGGATCTCCTTGCAGTCCAAGGGACTCTCAAGAGCCTTCTCCAACACCACAGTTCAAAAGCATCAATTCTTCGGCGCTCAGCTTTCTTTATAGTCCAACTCTCACATCCATACATGACTACTGGAAAAACCATAGCTTTGCCTAGGTGGGCCTTTGTTGGCCAAGTAATGTCTCTGCTTTTTAATATGCTGTCAAAGTTGGTCATAACTTTTCTTCCAAGGAGCAAGCATCTTTTAATTTCATGGCTGCAGTCACCATCTGCAGTGATATTGGAGCCCCCAAAAATAAAGTCTGACACTGTTTCCACTGTTTCCCCATCTATTTCCCATGAAGTGACGGGCCCAGATGCCATGATCTTAAGTTTTCTGAATGTTGAGCTTTAAGCCAATTTTTTCACTTTCCTCTTTCACTTTCATCAAGAGGTTCTTTAGTTCTTCTTCACTTTCTGCCATAAGGGTGGTGTCATCTGCATTTCTGAGGTTATTGATATTTCTCCCGGCAATCTTGATTCCAGCTTGTGCTTCATCCAGTCCAGCATTTCTCATGATGTACTCTGCATATAAGTTAAATAAGCAGGGTGACAATATACAGCTGTTATGTACTCTTTTCCTGATTTGGAACCAGTCTGTTGTTCCATTTCCAATTCTAACTGTTGCTTCTTGACCTGCATACATACAGATTTCTCAGGAGACAGGAAAGATGGCCTGGTATTCCCATCTCTTTAAGAATTTTCTACAATTTGTTGTAATCCACACAGTCAAAGGCTTTGGCATAGTCAATAAAGCAGAAGTAGATGTGTTTCTGAAACTCTCTTGCTTTTTCGATGATTCAGCAGATGTTGGAAATTTGATCTCTGGTTCCTCTGCCTTTTCTAAATCCAGCTTGAACATCTGGAAGTTCATAGTTCACATACTGTTGAAGCCTGGCTTGGAGAATTTTGAGCATTACTTTGCTACTGTGTGAGATGAGTGCAATTGTGCGATAGTCTGAGCATTCTTTGGCATTTCTTTTCTTTGGGACTGGAATGAAAACCAACCCTTTCCAGTCCTGTGGCCACTGCTGAGTTTTCCAAATTTGCTGGCATATTGAGGGCAGCACTTTCACAGCATCATCTTTTAGGATTTGAAAGCTCAACTGGAATTCCATCACCTCCACTAGCTTTGTTCGTAGTGATGCTTCCTAAGGCACACCTGACTTTGCATAATGAACACGATAGAGTTTCATTTCTTTTTGGAAAGGATACTTGGAGCACATATAAATATTGACTGCATTCTAGGCCATAAAATGAGACTCACATAAATGTCTAGGGACTGAAACCACTGAATATGTTCTAAGTTCACAATACAAGTTATATTAAAAACAAATGGGACTTCCCTGGTGGTCCGGTGGTTAAGAATCCACTTGCCAATGCACGGGGAAACAGGTTCAACCCCTGGTGCAGGAAGACCCCACATGCCACAAGGCAACTGAGCCTGTGCACCGCAGCTACTGCCCTTGCTTTAGAGCCTGGGGGCCGCAACAGAAGCAGCTAATGCAGCGAGAGGCCCCTGCCCTGGAGCTGCCCAGAAGCACTGGAGTAGCCCCCCTTGCCTCAACTAGAGAAAGCCTGTGCGCAGCCACAAAGACCCAGCACAGCCAAAAAGAAAAAAACCTAGAAAAATCTCCACATACTTGAAATTTAAAAATACACTTCTAAATAGCACATGGGGCAAAGGAGGAATCCCAAAGGGTAGTAGAAAATATTTTTAGCTGCATGATATAAAACCATTAAATAAATGGGATATGACTAAAAGTATGCTTAAATGTACATTAGAAAAGAAAGGCTGTTTGAAAAAGCAGCTAAGCTTCCATCTCAAGAAGTTATACGGAAAAAAGTAAAGTAAGCCTAGAGAAACTAGAAGTAAATAATAAAAAGCAGATATAAATGAAGAAAAAAAGGTACCAGTGATTTCATTAACCATTGCCCTCTTGTAATCTTATATTAGTAACTATGCAATGTAGAGAAGATAAACTTGTTCTACAAAAAGAAACCAGAGGAATTAGTATTAAAATAAAAAATCCATGCCTCCCATTTGTCATTTCAATGTACTGCACATATCTAAGGTGGTATTTTAAATGCTAGTCATACTATACTCCTGTGAATAAGTTATTTCTAATAAAAACAAACCTCATAACAAAACTTCTACTAATCACATTACTTTCCAACTCAAAAGCTTTTATGCTTCCTCTAAGGAAACAGCTGAAAATCTTTAAGATTTCAAAACTCTACAGCACTGATTCTCAAATCATTATCTATGAGAGGGTGAGAAAGCAACAAAGCAGAAATCTCCAGTTTCAGAAGGCATGTTACGTGAAGCAAAGCTTAATCTTGGTAGTGGAAACACACATAGGAAGAAACACTACAGGAAATAGATTTTTGAAAAGAGAAATATTTCCCTACCCTACTTCTCCAGCTTCACTTCTCATCACCTCCAGAATGAACGCTGTTCTGTGTATCTAGCCCAGGAGCCACAAACTTGATCTATAAGGGACTACATAGTATTCAAGGTTTTGCAGGATATACAGTCTTTGTTGTAATCACTCAACTCTACCATATAACAAAAAATATCCACAGGCAATTGGTTAAATTAACAGAATGGCTGTTATACAACAAAACTTTATTTATGGACACTAAAATACGGCTTTTGGGTCCTGAAATATTATTCATTTTTTTCAACCACTAAAAATACAAAAACTGTATCTTAGCTCTCAGGCAATACAAAAGCAGGGGGTGGGCAGAATTTGACCTCTGGGGCAGTTTGCCAACACCTATTCTGACCCAAAAGACATTATTAATATCTGCTATACACAAGGCAGAGAAGCTGCTTAGCCTTCCCATCACTCTATCCTACGTTACCTCTTCCAGCCCCACGAACAGTCCTGCTTACTTCCACCTCTGTGCCTCTTAATTTTCCTGCAATATACTCCTCCTTCTTTACTTTTTTCCTGCCATGTTTCAACAGATATTAGTCGTTCAAAGAGGCTTTCTTGGTTATACTATATTATCATTTTGAGAATGTCTGGTGAATGAACCCCCCGCCGCTGCCACCTCCCACCCCATATCATCTCTCTAGATCATTCCCGTGCACCAGCCCCAAGTCCTTTTAAATAGTATATTTTTATAAAGTTGTAATCAGAAAATATGCAACTGTTTCGTGCTTTTCACCTGCATCTGAGTCATTCTGTCATGCTCCATGTACATATAGTCTACATGAACTACACAGATACTATCAATTTACATAAACACTCTGCTGATGGACATTCGCACTGCTGTAGAATTTTCACTATAAGACTAATGCCTAAAAAACTGTAAGGACAGATAAGGGACCAGTGATTGCCAGAGGGTGGGCACTGAGAGAATGCAAAGGGGCAATACAGGAGTTTTCCATTCCATCTATATTGTAGTGGTGGTTAAATTACTGCTTATGTTCATCAAAACTTAGAGAACTATATACTAAAAAGGATGGATTTTATTGTACATGAAGTGTACTTCAATAAACAAATAACATACAAATTAATCCCTACCTTAGAACCAGAAACGTGTGACAGCTTAAGAGACATCTTTAATTCATTTCCAAAGGAGTCACAAAATCTTTCAAAAGATTCTTTCAAATCTTTATAATTCAAAAGAATTATAAATTCCTTCAAAAGAATGCTTCTAGCATTCTTCTAGCACTGGTATTCCTTCTAGCACTGGAATTAACTGTAATTATATTACCTCTATACCTGGGTATCATGGCATCTGATCCCCTCACTTAATGGGAAATAGGTGGGGAAACAGTGGAAACAGTGTCAGACTTTATTTTTGGGGGTTCAAAAAAATCACTGCACATGGTGACTGCAGCCATGAAATTAAAAGACACTTACTCCTTGGAAGGAAAGTTATGACCAACCTAGATAGCATATTCAAAAGCAGAGACATTACTTTGCCGACTAAGGTCTGTCTAATCAAGGCTATGGTTTTTCCTGTGGTCATGTATGGATGTGAGAGTTGGACTGTGAAGAAGGCTGAACGCTGAAGAATTGATGCTTTTGAACTGTGGTGTTAGATAAGAGTCTAGAGAGTCCCTTGGACTGCAAGGAGATCCAACCAGTCCATCCTAAAGGAGATCAGTCCTTGGTGTTCACTGGAAGAACTGATGCTGAAGATGAAACTCCAATATTTTGGCCACCTCACGCAAAGAGGTGACTCACTGGAAAAGACCCTGATAATGGGAGGGATTGGGGGCAGGAGGAGAAGGGGACGACAGAGGATGAGATGGCTGGATGGCATCACTGAATTGATGGATGTGAGTTTGAGTGAACTCTAGGAGTTGGTGTTGGACAGGGAGGCCTGGCGTGCTGCGATTCATGGGGTCGCAAAGAGTCGTACACTGAGTGACTGAATTGAACTAATACCTGGGTATCTAGAACATTTTCCCATGTCTGTTCACAAACTTTATTTTCTTTCAGGACATGTATATTTATGTTCCCATTTCTGTGGTAAGTCTGAGTTTCAACATATAAGTACTTTAAAAATGATATATGTATATAATAGTCTGTTATATTTCCTGCATATATTTTCCTTTGTTCTTTCATTCAAGAATTAGATACACTATGAATGCAAGGTCCTGTGGAAAAAATATAACAAGCTGAATTTAAAAATCAAGTTACTGTGGCCTTGTGAGTAGTCTGTGCTAAACTATATATGCCAAAGATCAGTAAGATCACATCTAACTCTTGCTAGGTAACTTCACAGATTTAAACTTTTAATGCATAATGTTATTTGCCAGGTACTACTGAAGATTCAACTCAGGCATTTTCCCTGGGTTATGTGCCTCTTAGAATCCACCTATCAATGCAGGGGACATGGGTTGGATCCCTGGTCTGCAAACTAAGATCCCACATGACATGCCATAGGGCAACTAAGCCCATGAGCCACAACTACCGAGCCCGTGTGCCACAACTAGGAAGGAGCCTCCACCTGCCACAGCCAGAGAAAGTTCATGGGCAGCAATGAGACCCAGCACAGCCAAAAGTTAATTAGTTAAAAATACCTATCTTCTCTAAAAAGTAAAATAAAGGGTATTTAGTGTTAAAATTTAATGAATTTACCTTCAGCTGAAGAAAAAGAGTAAGAGCAGGTGACCCTTGAATAACTCAGGGATTAGGGACACCGACACTCCATGCAGTGGAAAATTCACGTGTAGACAACTTACAGTCAGCCCTTGGTATCCATGGTTCCTTATCCTCAGACAGTGTGTATTATAGTTATTATTGAAAATAATTCATATATAGATGGGCCCCTGTAGCTCGAACCCATGTTGTTCAAGGGTCACCAGTACCTTATTATACAATTCTCAATGCCTGATTAAGAAAAAACAAATTTCTGAAAAAAAAGTAAAATTTCTGGTACTGAATTCATAATGGCAAATTTTTTATGATTTCTCAAAAGATGTGTCTATTATATGGACATTTCTATAAAATCAAACTGATGATACATGAAGTGTTAAATGTTATTTCCAAAGAAAGTTAAAATAGTAATCATCCAAATACACTAGCTTTCAACTATATAATAACATAGAAACAGTGCTTTAAAACCATGAAGGAAGAAAACACAGCCATGTTCACTGGGCTACTATAGAAACAGTATGGACTTAACAGAAGCAGAAGATATTAAAAAGAGATGGTAAGAACACACAGAAGAACTGTACAAAAAGATCTTCACGACCCAGATAATCATGATGGTGTGATCACACATATAGAGCCGAACATCCTGGAATGTGAAGTCAAGTGGGCCTTAGGAAGCATCACTACAAACAAAGCTAGTGGAGGAGATGGAATTCCAGTGGAGCTATTTCAAATCCTGGAAGATGATGCTGTCAAAGTGCTGTACTCAATATGCCAGCAAATTTGGAAAACTCAGCAGTGGCCACAGGACTGGAAAAGGTCAGTTTTCATTCCAATCCCAAAGAATGGCAATGCCAAAGAATGCTCAAACTGCCGCACAATTGCACTCATCTCACATGTTAGTAAAAGTAATGCTCAAAATTCTCCAAGCCAGGCTTCAGCAATATGTGAACCGTGAACTTCCTGATGTTCAAGCTGGTTTTAGAAAAGGCAGAGGAACCAAAGATCAAATTGCCAATATCCGCTGGATCATGGAAAAAGCAAGAGAGTTCCAGAAAAACATCTACTTCTGCTTTATTGACTATGCCAAAGCCTTTGACTGTGTGGATCACAATAAACTGTGGAAAATTCTGAAAGAGATGGGAATAATAGACCACCTAACCTGCCTCTTTAGAAACCTTCATGCAGGTCAGGAAGCAACAGTTAGAACTGGACATGGAACAACAGACTGGTTCCACATAGGAAAAGGAGTACGTCAAGGCTGTATATTGTCACCCTGCTTATTTAACTTCTATGCAGAGTACATCATGAGAAACACTGGACTGGAAGAAGCACAAGCTGGAATCAAGATTGCTGGGGGAAATACCAATAACCTCAGATATGCAGATGATACCACCCTACGGCAGAAAGTGAAGAGGAACTAAAAAGCCTCTTGATGAAAGTGAAAGAGGAGAGTGAAAAAATTGGCTTAAAGCTCAATATTCAGAAAACGAAGATCATGGCATCTGGTCCCATCACTTCATGGCAAATAGATGGAGAAACAGTGGAAACAGTGTGAGACTTTATTTGGGGGGCTCCAAAATCACTACAGATGGTGACTGCAGCCATGAAATTAAAAGACGCTTACTCCTTGGAAGAAAAGTTATGACCAACCTAGATAGCATATTCTAAAGCAGAGACACTATTTTGTCAACAAAGGTCCGTCTAGTCAAGGTTATGGTTTTTCCAGTGGTCATGTATAGATGTGAGAGTTGGACTGTGAAGGCTGAGCGCCAAAGAACTGATGCTTTTGAACTGTGGTGTTGGAGAAGACTCTTGAGAGTCCCTTGGACTGCAAGGAGATCCAACCAGTCCATTCTGAAGGAGATCAACCCTGGGATGTCTTTGGAAGGAATGATGCTAAAGCTGAAACTCCAGTACTTTGGCCACCTCATGGGAAGAGTTGACTCATTGCAAAAGACTTTGATGCTGGTAGGGATTGGGGGCAGGAGGAGAAGGGGACGACAGAGGATGAGATGGCTGGATGACATCACAGACTCGATGGACGTGAATCTGAGTGAACTCCGGGAGTTGGTGATGGACAGGGAGGCCTGGCGTGCTGCGATTCATGGGGTCGCAAAGAGTTGGACACGACTGAACGACTGAACTGACTATGGGAAGGAGACTGTGGGAAGTGCTCACACATTAAAGTATGATGGTATTCCTCAAGAAGACTCGTGTGAAGTGCCAATCCTAAATACTGATAACTTTAAAGAGACTCGTAATTTTTGATAGCAGGCTCAAGAGAGAGAGAAATTTATGCTCAGTTGTGAAAGGTACCTAATGGTGGAGTCAAGATTTTTCTAAAATTAATAATCCAAAAACATACTAGTATTCTGAGTAAGGATTAGTCTGAGCCCGAAGAGTTCCCTTGCTCCAAACCAGATGTTCAGGGATTGACTAAACAATAAATAAGTGATTGTTACCAACCACTTATATAAGAACTTCAATACAGCATCATAAATATCTCAATTTCGGTAAAACTACTTAAGATTCACTAGGATCAAGTTTTCAAAGTACTCCCAGGTAGCAAACAGAATTTATCTTTTTAATGAAATGAAAAAGTCTTAATAAAAGCTGTAAAATATTTAACAAATGCAAAATGTTCATTATAATTTAAACTGCTTTTTCTAACAACATCAATTTAACAGATTCCACTTTTCTTAAAAGTCTTCACAGAGTTCAAACTTTGTGTATGTTTTTCATATAAGTCAAATAATGTTGTGCTTCTCAAACTTTAAAGTAAAAAACACCAGAGATCACAGCAAAATACAGATTCTGATTCAGGTTAACCAAGATGGGGCCAAGTGATGACTATACTCCTGGTCTTCGCTACTTTGAGCAAAAGGACATAGAAAAAGAATATTTATTTTCTTGTTTGCTACATAGATATCTGCCATATAGCTAACATGTCCAGTAACTATATCAAGTGTTAAGCATAGAAGTTTAAAACAGACCTGTTTTATATCATACAGAAATGAAAATTCTCCATTCCTCTTTATTCTAAATTTAAACATTATATGCCAAGGCAAGAATAGGGTGGGTCTACTAGATTATAGTTTGATCCACAGAAAGTTCTTATCCATTTAGTAAAAGGTATCAGTAAACTCTGCAGACTATTTTAGACTATTTTTAACAATTTTCTTATGTCAAATCAAAGTGATCCAAAGTCAGATTTTTACAAAATTAATTTGTAAAAGAAAATCCAAATTGCTCTAGACAATATCATCAAGAGTGAAAATCCACAGGACAGGAGAAAGTATCTGTAAATCATATATCTGGTAAAGACTTGTACTCAGAATATATAAATTACTCTTCAGTTGCTCAGTCATGTTGCACTCTGCAACCCCATGGACTGCAGCATGCCAGGCTTCCCTGTCCATCAGCAGCTCCCCAAGCTTACTCAAATTCATGTCCATCAAGTTGGTGATGCCAACTCCAACCCATGATGCCAACTCACGTCCATCAAGTCGGTGATGTTACAACTCCAACAAGAGTCGTAAATTACTCTTACCAACTCAGTAATAAAAAGATAAATTACCCAATTTTAAAACATGCAAAGGATAAGAAGACATTTCTCTAAAGAAGATATACAAATGACTAATAAGCACATGAGAAGATGGTCAACATCATTAACCACTGGAGAAAAAGAAACCAAAACCGCAATGAGACACCATTTCACAGCCACTAAGAAAACTGTTAAAAAATAAGGGGGACTTCCCTGATGGTCCAGTGGTTAAGAATCTGCCTGCCAATGCAGGGGACATGGGTTCAATCCCTGCTTCAGGAAGACTTCACATGCAGCAGGGCAACTAATCTCATGAGCTGCAACTACTGAAGCCTGTGCACTCTAGAGCCTGAGCTCCGCAATGAGAGAAGCTGCTGCAATGAAAGGGCCTCGCACTGCAACCAGAGTAGCTCCTACTTGCCAAGACGAAAGCAAGTTCATGAGCAACAACAAAGACCCAGTGCAACCAAAAATAAATAAAAACATCATTTTAAAAAAGAGTAACAACATGTCGTAAGGGTGTGGAAAAATTAGAACCCTTCTTCAATGTTGATAGGAATGCAGCGACTTTGAAAGACCCAGTTTGGCAGTTCCTTAAAAATATAGTTACCATATGACCCCAAAATTCTATTCCTACATATATGCCTGAGGGAAATGAAAAATATATATCCACAGATGAATCTGTGCACAAATATTCATAGCAGCATTATTGATAATAGCAAACAAGTAGAAACAACCCAAATGCCCATTAAGTGATGAAAGGACAAATGCAGTGTATGTACAGAATGGGTTATTCAGCAATAAAAAGCACTGACGCTACAAAATGGATGTCTTGGAAACACTATGCTAAGTGAAAGTTGCAAAAGACTACATAGTATGATTCCACTTATCAGAAATGTGCAGAGCAGACAATTTACAAAGACAGAAATATTAGTGGTTGCCTAAGACAGAGGATGAGATGGCTGGATGGCATCACTGACTCGATGGACATGAGTCTCAGTGAACTCGAAAGACGAGTGCGCCTGGAGGTGAAGATGGAGTGAAGGGGAGAATGGGAGTGATTATTAATGGGTAAGGGGTCTTGGGGGAGGGGAAGTGAGAAACTAATTGTGGTGATGGTTGCACAAATCTATGATCATACTAAAAATCAGAGATTGTGCACCCTTTAAATGGGTGAACGGTATGTGAGTTATGTGTCAAAGCTGTTTTAAAACCAAAGTATATTTTTAGTAAAGTATAAGTTTCGATTGATACAAGCAGCAATTAGAAGTTCTTTTATTGTAATAGATTCCTCTGGAAATGCACAAAAACAGTTCTCATCCCTCCTCTAGCCTACTGTGCTTGGCATCCATTTTTCAACCGTGCAGCTGGGGCTGAGTCTTTAAGAGAGGTCTACCTATGAAGATTGGGAAGGAGGTGTGTAGTTCAACTGCATAAAAATACTGATTTCAAGCATTTTATTCCTGTATTTATTCCTGGTATTAGCTATTTATATCAATAGCTAATTGGTAAGGAGACATGAATTTGATCCCTGGTTTGGGAAAATCCCCTGGAGAAGAAAATGGCAACCCACTTCAGTATTTTTGCCTGGGAAATTCCATGGACAGAGGAGCCTGGCGGGCTGCATTTCACGGGGTCACAAAAGAGTCAGATATGACTTAGCAACTAACCAACAGCAGCAACATGTGTCAAGGGAGAGGTGGGAAGGGGTAGAGAGGAACCCTTTAGGACATTAAAGGAGCACAGCTCCCAGCCTCTTCTCCAGGGACAGAGGAACACAATGGATAGCTTCCTACTGCACTCAGCTGACACCATCCACAGCTTAGCTTCCCCACTGGGATGCCACGTCTCCCTGAGGACACAGAGAAAATGTGCCAGGGGATTTGGGAAGGAAAGGAATGAACAAGAAACAGCATGTGGAGTAACCTGGTCTGTGATTGAAACGTTAATGAATTTGGGACTTCCCTGGTGGTCTGGCAGTTAAGACTCCTTGGGTACAATCCTTGGTCGGGGAACTAAGATCTCATATGCCGTGTGGTGTGGCAAAAAAAAAAAAAAAAAAAAATTTTAATTAATTCAACTATTAAATATTATTAAATCAAAATAAATGCAGAATGTTACAAGTAGAAATTGTTAAATCCCTCTCTTTTACTCTTCTCTGCTAGTAGGTGTATTCTGAGGTAACCAACAGCTAAGCTAGAGTTCTCAAAGAGAAAGAGAATTTCAAGTCCTGAGTGGAGTAGAGTGAAAGTCGCTTAGTCTTGTCTGCCTCCTTGGGACCCCATGGACTATACAGTCCCTGGAATTCTCCAGGCCAGAATAGTGGACTGGGTAGCCTATCCCTTCTCCAGGGGATCTTCCCAACCCAGGGATCGGACTGGGGTCTCCGGCATTGCAGGCAGATTCTTTACCAACTGATCCATCAGGGCTTAAGTCCTGAAGTATACAAATAACCTATTTACATAGCAAGTCACTATCTTTGTCCATTACCTTATTTCCAACCATTCTTAATTTACAGTGGAGATTTTCTTTTATGTATTCTTTTTAGATTTACAGTGGGTGAGGTGAGGTGAAGTCGCTCAGTCGTGTCCGACTCTTTGCGACCCCGTGGACTGTAACCTACTAGGCTCCTCTGTCCATGGGATTCTCCAGGCAAGAATACTGGAGTGGATTGCCATTTCCTTCTCCAGGGGATCTTCCCAACCCAGGGATCGAACCCGGTCTCCCACATTGGAGGCAGTCGCTTTAACTTCTGAAAAAAAAAGGATCTTTAAAAAAAAAATCATCTTGATGGAAATACATCTATACATGAAACTGCCTATACTGTGGGAGAGAAATAATGCCTGGGGCTTGCTCGAAACCACTGCAGATGACAAAGTAAGTGGGTGAAGGAAATGTGTTTTTTAACATACACTGGCAAATGCGGATAAATGCTGAAGCAAGATGGTAAGTACATGGCAGTTTAAAGTATTCTTCTACTTTCTCCACTTGCACCTGAGTTAGAAAATATCCATAATAAGCAGGCAAATAAACTGCCTGAACTAGCTCTCTCTCAAATCCTTTTAAAGCTATTAAGTATTAAGGTTGGTGCAAAAATAACTGCAGGTGAATTTTGCCATTTGATACTAGAATACATTCTTAATAAATGTGATTATGTTATACATCATTTTAATGTGCGTTTCTCACTTTATGTGTTTTGCTAATGACTTACTGTGAAGTTGCTCAGTCACGTCTGACTCTTTGCAACCCCACGGACTGTAGCCTGCCAGGCTCCTCCATCCATGGGATTTTCCAGGCAAGGATACTGGAGTGGGTTGCCATATCCTTCTCCAGAGGCTCTTCCCCACCTAGAGATTGAACCTGGGTATCTCGCTTTGTAGGCAGACATTTTTACCATCTGAGCCACCAGGGAAGTATTTTAGAGTTAGGGAAGTGATGTTAGAGAAAAAGCAATTTCAAGAAATCTTATTTGAGTTCAATATGGGTCATAAAGCCATGGCGACAACTCGCAAAATCCAACAATGCATTTGGCCCAGGAACTGCTACTCAATGTACAGTGCAGTGGTGGTTCAAGAAATTTTACAAAGGAGATGAGAGCCTTGAGGATGAGGAGCATAGTGGTTGGCCACTGGAAGTTGACAATGACCAACTGAGAGGATCATCAAAGCTGATCCTCTTAAAACTACACGAGAAGTTACCGAAGTCAACACTGGCCCTTCTAGAAGCAAACTGGAAAGACAAAAAAGCTCAATACGTAGATACCTTATGAGCCGACCAAAAATCACAAACGCTGTATCAAGCGTCATCTTCTCTTAATCCATGCAACAACAATGAACCATTTCTTGATTGGACTGTGACACGCAGTGAAAAGTGGATATTGTAAGAAACTAGTGACGGCCAGACTTGTGGCTGGACCAAGAGGCTCCAAAGCACTTCCCAAATCCAAACCTGCACCCAAAAAGCCACGGCCACTGTTTGCTGGCTTGCTGCCTGTCTGATCCGTACAGCTTTTTGAATCCTGGCCACACTGTGACATCTGAGAGGCATGCTCAGCAAATCAAGGAGATGCACAGAAAACTGTGATGCCTGCAGCTGGCATTGGTCAACAGAATGGGCCCAATTCTTCTCCACAACGCCCAGCAGCACGTCACACAACCATGCTTCAAAAGTTGAACAAACTGGGCTACAAGTTTTGCCTCATCTGCCATATTCACCTGACCTCTCACCAACTGACTACCATGTCTTCAAGCATCTCCACAACTTTTTGCAGGAAAAATGCTTCCACAACAAGCAGGAGGCAGAAAGTGCCTTCCAAGAGTTCACTGAATCCTGAAGCACAAATTTTTATGCTACAGGAATAAACAAACTCATTGGCAAAAATGTGTTGACTGTAATGGTTCCTATTTTGATTAATAACGATGTGTTTAAGCCTAGTTATAATGATTTAAAATTCATGGTCTGAAGTCAAAGTTACTTTTTCACCAACTTAGCGTCTATACTTATGAGCCTACATGAGTTTGTTTTCTGAACTGCTCTAGAGCTCCATCTGTACCACCTATTTTTCACAATCACTGTACCAATGTCTTCAGGTATGTATTTCTGTACTAAAATGACTAGAAAACACAGTCCTTGCCATCAAAGAGCTCATACTCTTTCCTCTCTTAAATGCAACACATTCATTCAACAAGCTTATTGACCAAATGTCCACTGTGGTCGGGATTTCTCTTTCTAACACACGCATACAAACACCAGGTCTCTAACCTCAAAGAGCTCACAATGTAACAGAATTAGAATGTTGTAAGATACTTTCTCAAAAAAAAAAAAAAAAAAAAACCTCAGTCATTCCTTACTGAACACATTCACCGGCTTACCACTGCATAAAGAATAAAATCAAAGTCCTTTACCTGGAAATCAATGTCCTGTCCAAATATGCCTACTTTCCAATTTCTGTACCCTCCAAGCATGTTTTTCAATGTGCCTTTCCTTACGTCATTCCTTAAGGCTTAAAAACTGTATCAGATCCCTTCTGCAGATCTGAACTCCAGCAATCCTTTTAAAGCCCAGTTAACTTCTCCATGAAGCCTTTCCAGTGACTCTTTCAAAATTCTACAGAATGAATTTATACTATTCCTTTAACAGCGAACACATATGATGTACTCTGTCTTTTCAAAGCTTCCACAATGTCTTGACACAATACCTTGCCAACAGAAAATGTACAGGAATTATCTGATTATCAATTTGTTTAATTATCCTGGATAATTAAAAGTGATCGACCCATGCCTAACGATAGTGTGTCCTCTGGGGCCAGTCTCCCCAATTCCAACTCAGAGCCATTCTATAGGTCTTTAGCACTCAACCACTTTCAGCTGCTCAATTTCCAGCTGAATTAAGGACTTAAGTTTTTCATAGATCTGTAAAGTCCTATTCTAAGCCTTTTGTTTGTTTTTGGCATTTGAAAACAAACAAAAAAAACCTCAAATAAGAACAGAACAAAAAAACAAAAACAAAAACTCAAATAACAAAGGACCAATTAAAGTCAAAAAGTCAAAAATGACTGTAACTATGAAGTACTGAGATAAATGTGGATGGCTCTAAGATGGGCTTGTCTAATCACTTCTCATTTAGGGACTCTGTTTAAATAGCAACCAACTTTCCTGTCTCAAAATCAACTGCTATGTTAAATGGAGAAGCACATAAAATATCTCAGTTTTTCTCCTCTTTCTAAATGCCATGGGAACCCACTGCCCCCTCAGATAATGAGTTAGTTGGGGATAAAGTATTTCCAAAAATCTAAGACAAGAAAACACTACTGCTGCACTTACTATATTATGGTTTAAGTATCTGCTTATGAACTGTCTCTCCAATCAAACCATGAGCTCCTCAAGAGCAGGGAATCAAGGACTGAATCTTGTCTTACTCATCTTTGTAAGCTGGTGGTTTCGCTAAGTCATGTCCGACTCTTGTGACCCCACAGACTGTAGCCCACCAGGCTCCTCTGTCCATGGGATTTTTCAGGTAAGAATACTGGAATGTGTTGTCATTTCCTTCCTAACCACCTGGCACACTCAAGGAACTCAATAAATACTCTCAATTAATGAACGAATTCCACCTTTAGGTTAAAACATGTTGAAAATGCCAACAGCCTGTTAAAAAGTAATGGAAAGAGGTTAACTAATATAGTCAAATGCCAACTGCCCGTGAAAAAGTAACGGAAGGGAGAAGTCATGTGCATTTCACATTTTAGCAGACCAAGCATAATCTACTGGCACTTTCCCTCTTCAGAACCATTTCCAACAGCTGACATACAAAATAAAATTTCCTAAAAAATTATTCCATTTTACCCCTAGTCTTATCAGTTTTTCCCATTTTTTGGATGAGGATAAAAAATGTGGGGGGAAAAATCCTTTCTTGATGCTCTACCAGATCCTTCTACAGTGCTCCTGCCTCAGTTTCAATTGGTTCCTGTTTTTCTACTACCCCAAACCCATAAAATTAAAAAATGAAAAAATCTGAATAGTAGATGAGAGTAATTATCAAAGAATGGAAGCTTCAGGATCAGAGTGGGGGAGGTACAAATGCACTTTAATCTGCTCCCAACATACATTAAATAAGACTCACTGTCAAATTTAAAGGCACCATACAAAAATTCAAATACTGCACACTAAGTGATATACATACATATAATAACACATAAGTTTGTTTGTATATATATGTATAGGAAATTGAAGCTACATAAAACAATTTTTGGTATTAAAAATTACATGTACCTTTAAAAGAAAGTATATTAAAAAAAAACTCTAGAATTAGACAAGAGAGAGCATATACATCCTCAAGTACAAAACTGTATGATGATTGTGTTTAAAGGAACAGTCTTCTTAAATACCAAAGGTAATCAAGTTAAATATTGTTCAGTTTACTAAGGAAAAATGCTCACTAAAATATGGGCTATTTACAGTACAGTTCTCCCAAATATTATACCTTTAGAAGCATAAAAAACTTTGAAAAACAGAAGGGAAATAGTACCAGTACTCATCCCTCCAATGACATGAGTTTCAAACATGCTCCAAATTGATTTAAATACATGAGTTTACCAACAATCTGTACATCGTTAGGTTGATGAATAAAAAGCTGAAACAAACTAAAAATTCAACAAGCCTAACATGCAGCCATTTCTTTTAACCCTTTCTCTTCTAGGTATGATTCCAAAGCATTCCCAATACTAACACGGCCAATTAAGCAGTAATTTGTTCTTTCAAAACAACCATTCTTTAAAAGAATGGTGACTGTTTCAGGGAAAAAAACGTCATGCTCCGTCCTTTGACTCAATACCTACCTCAAAGATAATCAGAACAATGAATCTACAAGGATGTTTACAGAAACATTTCTTATAGTGAGAAGCCAGAACCAAAGCAATGTAAAACTTCATTAGCAGAAGAGTAAGCAGCTATTGAAATTAAAGAGCTATAATTAATGCCATTAAGGATAACATTTATTAAGCTAAAAATAGGTACAGAAGAGCATATAAAATAAAATTGCATATATATATCTAAATGCAAAATTCAGTATCTTTGGGAGGATTATCACTAAGTGCTGGAATTTTATGAGATTTTTATACTTGGTTGGGAAAAAAATTTATTAAAAAAATCACAATGAGATTGTATCATTTTTATGACAAATCTTTTTTAAAAGATTATACTAACTTCAGTAAATATATCCAGTAACTTTGTAGAGACCCGTAATTTTGAGGTTTAGCTGCTCTGAGAGGCAGTCACTAACACAATGACAAATAACCATTCACTTTAATTCAGCAAATCCACTTATAGGTATTTACAATAGAGCTGTCTTCACAGAAGTGTGCAAAGACATACATTTGTTCAAGAATATTCATAGCAGCACTGTTTACTCTGGATGTGACCTAACTGCCTATCAACAGGGACTAGATAAATTATGCACACGCATACAATGAAATACTGTGTAGTCATGAAACAGAATGAGGTAGTTATGTGTGTTGGAGTTGAATGATATTCAAGATAAATTAAAAAAAGAAAAAAAAGAACAGTATATATCAAGTAACAAGGAAGAGGGAGAGATATACAGACAAATATACTTTTATTTGCATAGACTATCTTGAGGACACACAAAACACTGTAAATAGTGGTTGGAGGTCTAGAAATGAAAGGTAGTAAGACTTATTTTTCATAGCAAACACTATAAATCAATTTTGTATTGTATGATTCTTTTTTATCATGTATGTATGCTCCTTTAAATTTTATAGTTTTTTAATATTAGACAGTGAATTACTTTCCTTTGTATAAACAAACATATGTAAGGAAAATAACATTAAGCATCAATATTATACTATCATAGCAGTTGTTTTTAACAGTAAAAAAATCCTAAAAAGTATATACAACCATAAACCTGACCTCCTCTTTTGGACAGATATTTACACTGTTGCTAGTCAACAAATCCACATCTGCTTAACCTAGTCCTTGTTTTGCTCTCAGCACTGTAGCAGTTTAAAAAAAAAATCTGCCTTCCCTCTTGCTATTTTTAATAAAAGGATTTTCTACTGGCTACACAATAGGTAGGGAATAAGGAAACAGATTTTCTTCTTTTCAATGATATTAATCCTTCCAAGTCAGTATGGCCTGGTCTTCCCTGATGGAATAACAAATGAAATGCCTACCTAAAATAAACAAAACGATGACTCACTAAATATAGTAGTTTCTACTCCAAGGGTGTTCTAAAAAAATAAAACCTAGAATAATGTATCACATCAAAGTATATTCTTAAGTAAACACAAGTCTAATCGCTCAGATTAACTGCCACTAGCATGCTCTAAACTTTGGGGAACCCACTTTCCAAGAATTGGAAGTCACTGCAAATAAAAGAGAAAATGCTGTTTAACACAGTGATAGAGGTCTTTTTTAGGAAGGGACACCTAATCAAAACAGGCCTGTCAATGTTGGCTTACTCAACACAACTGCTTAAAATTATGTGTCACACTTCCTGAAAATAAGTGGCAAACACTTAAAAAATTAAAATGAAGAAGATGAACTCACCTTTAACACTTTTCCTATTGACATCGGCCCCCTTTTCAAGTAAATACTGAGCAATCTCTTTGTGTCCTTTGTAACATGAGATCATCAAGCACGTATGCCCATGGCGGTTTGACACTTCCAAATCAGCTTTGTGTTCTACCAGGTACTTGACTATTTCCAAATGGCCATCGAAACAGGCGGCTCGAAGGGGCGTGGAATTGGTTAAAGTCGTGTTGTTGACAGACGCTCCGTGATTTAACAAAGACTGAACCACCTTCAGATGTCCTGCGGCAGAAGCGGCCCACAAAGGCGGAGCCCCCTCAATGGTTTCCCCATCAAAATTGACAGAGCCCCCCACTTCTATGGAGGCACTGCACTGCTCTAGGAGGAATTCCACCATGTCAAGATGCCCATACCTGGCGGCCATCAAGAGTGGCGTGGCCCCATTTGTTTTTTCAGAGATCAAGGAGGAAACCTCCTCTTTGGATTTGCTTGCCAACAGTTTGGTGAGAAGCCGGAGCTTGCCATCTCGAGCTGCGTTAAATACTGCTGTCTTCAGATCCATTTATGTCCAGTCGAGAGGCTGTGCCTTATTTATCCTTCGAAGCAAAGCTCCAGCTTAACTCTATCGACCCAGGCAAGAGTCAGAGGAACCAAAGTTCAGTGTTAATCACTGCACCCCAGAACGGATATAAAACCACGGAGAGTATGTTCTGTCCACTGACTTCCAACATCCGACAACCAGAGCACCAAACTAGGAAAAAAAAAAGTAGCAGTTGTGAATTTTCCACAGGTAAAGGCAGAAACACTAGGTTTTCTTAATTTCTACTTCTGGGGAAGAGAGCCATACTTTAGGGACTACTCCGCAGGCCCCCCGCCCCTGGCCCCGAAAAAGGTGGGAAAGGAAAATACAAAAAGATACACACAGAGACCAAATGTTTTCGTGGGAGGCAGTCTCCTCTATATACGGTAAATTTAAACACGACAGGCAACCGGTTTTCTCGCCTCCTAAAGCAGCCAAGCTTTGTTCTAGTTTTTGCTTTGCACACGCCCAGGAGAGTACAACCGACAGAGGCAGGAGGCGCGGGTGCAGAAATGTTTCCCTTTCTCACATCTGCAGAGGAGAGCGGGCCAAGGGCGCGAGGCTGGAAGGCCCTGTTGTCGCCTGGATGGCTTTCCAGAAGGAACAAAAAAAGGTCGGACCCAACAAACTGCGGCCAGCTAACGCCAAAACCCTCACCCGAAAGGTTCTCTTCCCTTTAAAACTACTCGAGACTCAGGAAATCCGGCTGCCTTCTAGCTAACTTCATCCGCCCCGTTTTGATCCTCCTCGCCAAGGGATCCGTAAGTTCCCCAAACCACGATCGCCCCTACATAACCTTCACCTGTACCACTTCCAGATACAGGCCGTCTCCCCCACCCCTCAAGCTCCGCGACCGGCCGCGACCCGCTCCCGGCGGCCCGCCCAGCCCGCGGCCTCCAGCCCGCTTCCCGCATTCCGCGGCTGGGGGCGCCCTCCTTCCCCTTCCCGCCCAGGCCTCCCCTCAGGCCGCAGCCTGGGCTCCGCCGGGCCGCCGCCGCCACCACCTGCCGGGGGCCAGTCCTCCCCGCCGCCGCCGGCCGTCCCTTCAAAGTGAAACCGTTGTCCGCGCCGCCGTCCGGGCCGCCCCGCTCCGCCTGCGGCCGCCCCGCTCCGCCATGCCCCGCGCCCCACAGGAACGAATCCGGCCGCGCCGCTCGCCCCCGCCCCCCACGCCGAGCCGCCTCCCGCCCTCCCAGGCCGCGCGGGTGGCGGCGGCTGCCGCGGCGCGGATGGTGTAATGGGGCTGAGGGCCGGGGGCCGGACAAGCCAGAGCACGGCTTCACATCACTGACGCGGCAGCCTAGCCATTGGGCCGGCGGAAGGCGGCGGCCGCCGCGAGCAGCGGCCTAGGGGCGGGGCGGTCCGGAAGGGGGCGGGGCGGTCCCGGAAGGGGGCGGGGCGGCGGCGGCCGGGGTGTGGCGGACCCGCCGCTGAGATCTCGCGGGCTTCTCCGCGCTCCGCCTTTCTGGGTGCTAGTTTCGGGGGCCTTCGATCCCACGGCCGCAACCTCCGGAGTGGTGGAAGCCGTTATACCCTCTTTTCACAGACATAAACTGTCTCAAACTAGCCTCTTCTACGGTTTATTCCTTTGGTGGGCCCTGGAATATACCGAGATCGTTGGGAGGGTTCGAAAAAGCCAAACAGCTCGGGATACAAACTTGAGAAAAAAATTCCTTTTAGCGGGTGTCAAACTTTATTTTTAAAAATACAAACTCTTTAACTATGAAGATTCAAAGAGTGATAAAACTTGAGACCAGTGGAAGTCAACATGGTCGAGTTCTTGACTAAGCAATAAAAAATGAGAGGAGGCTAAAAAGTTAATGTGAAAGAAAAGAATTACTACTTCGTACAGCAGGAAGTAAACTTGTGGAATTCGTGACGTTAACACGTGGGATGTATTAAACTCGGCTGAGGAGTTTAAATATGTTTGGAAAATAACATCCATAATGAATCATGATGAGAAAATAGTTTTGCAAAACAATAGTCTTCAATCTCCTGGGGAACTTAAACTCACAGTTTCTTGGTACTACTGAGAAAAAGAGTATTAGATTATCTGACCCCTCAGTCTCATAAATGTTATCAGCGTTATCACTTTAAAAGTAATGCAATATTAAAGACATTTTATTTTAAAAATCACAACCTCATTTTTGCACATTGACTTATTATTCATAAATTTAGCTTCGTAGAACTGAAATAATTTTCATACAACTACAAACTTTGCTTTTTCCCTTTTAATACACTCTAAAGATTAATAGTTTTATGATCTTAATAATCATTTTTAATTGGGGCATTACATTTGCCTCACGCAGTCAGTATGTAAACTCAACATCACTACCCAACAATGGCAGTTAAAAGTTATTACCACTGAGAAAAAAATACGGAAGGACAGAGTAGAAAGGATGAGAGCAGCTATCAATAAAAAATTCAAACAACCAAGAGGGATTGGCTGTTCTATCCCTAGTGTTAGAGGCCACAGTTCTATACTCCCAAAGAGCAGACACCAGAGTACAGTTTCCCAGTCAAGGCCTAACCTGAGCTGACCTTATCTCTCCTATCACATTCAATAAGGTGATGTAAAAATTGACATCAGTGGTCTCCAGTCTCACATGTGCATCCCCCAGAAGATGTTCAAGAGATGGGTGTACACTTAGTTTTAAGGCCACCGGATTCTGAAATCTTCAACTTGCATCTCTAGGATTTCCTAAAACGGATCTGCTGGTAAAGGAATGTAGTAAGGTGTCCCCCTGTTTCATTTCCCAACTCTTTCACAATAGCCCCGTATTTCCCAAATGTCAAAAGAAAAGACATAACTTTCACTCGCTTAGAATCTTAAAATGGTGCATTGTTCCAAAATATAAAAACCTCAGGCAACCTCTGTCAGTTCTTAATCAGTTTAAAATATTGGACTGTACTAAGAGTATACTTCTAATAACTGGATAACAAATTCTTCTGCAAGCCAGGTGATTGATTTGCACAGCAAGTAATTGCTTACAGCAAAGTATGACCTTAAGATCACTAAGCAAGTTTATACATTAGAAGTAGTTCAAAGAATTAAGTGACATATCAACACTTCTCACAACTGTATATATTAATGTAAAAACATTTTCTTAGGATTTGTAAAAATTAAAAATTGAGAAAAACATTTGATGCTAAATTCTACCTCATTCTTGTAAGATGCAGTATTTAACAACAGTTGTGTGTACTAATTGTAAAAAGTTACATGTTTAGTAATCATAAACATTTATATTTTGTATTATTGGACTACCTCATCATTACTAGTAAATATAATAATTCTCAATGTAGAAGAAAATGGAAATTTAAAATTAAAATATATTTTCAATGCAGAGAAATATAATAGGATGATCAATAAAATACAAACAAAAATACATTAAATTAGGATAAACTCTTGAGGGATGGGAATATGGAATGGAGTTACAAGTGTGAAAAGAAAAATAAATTACATAAAATGTACTGAAGGTAAAGAAGAGTTTGTTCATATATTTTGTAAATGGCTGATAACAGGCATAATTGCTATCAAACTAGATTTCATTGGATTCATTTGAAAGAGTTACTTGCTGTGTCACTAAGTTGTGTCTACTTGTTTTCAACCCTGTGGACTGTAGCCTGGCAGGGTTCTCTGTCCATGGGACTTTCCAGGCAAGAATACAGGAGTAGGTTGCCAAAATCCAGGGGATCTTCCTGACACAGAGATCGAGCCATGAGGCCTGCATCAGTGGGCAGATTCTTTACCAGAGAGCCACCAGGGAAGCCCACAATTTCCTCCATATTGGAAAAATGACATTTTAAAATACAACTTTAAAATGTCATTTTTATAATATGCAGGAAATTTCATCCTTTGGAACTGCTTAAATATAAGACAAAAAATTTAAATGTTAACCTAGAAATATGTGGTGGTGGTGAAGTCGCTCAGTAGTGTCTGACTCTTTGTGACCCTGTGGACTGTAGCCCACCAGGCTCCCTCCGTCCATGGGATTCTCCAGGCAAGAATACTGGAGTGGGTTACCATTTCCTTCTCCAGGAGATCTTCCCGACCCAGGGATCAAACCCAGGTCTCCCACATTGGAGGCAGATGCTTTAACCTCTGAGCCACCAGGGAAGCACCTAAATAATATTTCATATATGTGAACAAAAACATCTGATTTACTCATCAACCTCCTATTGGAGGTTGTCTCCTTCTCTAAAGATTTTGGCTGTATTTGTTCTTCCAAACTTTGTTTTCAGTTTTTTGTTTTCTTAAATAGAGATAGCTAAAATTCCTTTTTCTTTTTGTGGAAAGATCTTAACGTTGTGTCCTAAACACCTGTCTCCTAGGGCACCTTCTATGACTGGAAAGAAAAACTGCTTTGTTTGGTTTGCTTGGTTTGATTTGGACTGCTTTGGTCCCTAAGGTTTTGGACTCTGGTTTAATCAGCAATTACTGTCTTCCTGAATACTGCAGAATGCTTTTAGGGATTTAACAAGGAGAACCATGGACTCGTGGTCAAGGAGCCTGCAGGTGGTACAGGTGAGAACTAGAGAGGTAGAAGGAGGGAAAGGACCAGATGGAGCAGCTGAGTAAACCCACTCTGGTAAGTACCCAGGAGATGACAGACAAAAGAGGAAGCACTTGGAGGAGCATAGTCGAATACCCAGTTTGTCTCTGAGGGGAAGCCTTGTGTCCTTGCATCCACAGCTCTGACTCACTGGTCTTGCCTGAGACCCAAGACATTACAAATGCCTCTGAAGGCAACTCCTTGCAAAGCCATCAAGACACTGTAAGCCCAGAGGGGACACCACCCCATCCTGAAAGGGTGGTGGAAAGGACTAAAAGGGTGATGGATGGGCTGAAAGAGAAGGGGGTGTTCTTACTACTAGAACAACATGCTCAAGCTGTCTAAGCTGTGTTCTTCTTTTCATATATTGCTTTGGGAAAAATTTCCAGGAGTTGGATTACGGAACATCTTTCTGGCTTCTCATACGTCTTGTATCATTTTCCCAAAGAGTCAGGCCAATATGCTATATTAGTGGCAGGAGAGTGTGCTAAATTCTTAAAGTTCTTGGCTAGCTTGGTATGTGTAAAATAGTACATCAAAATTTCCCAAATTTGCCTAGACACCTTGTGATTTTGTGGGAGGGGGTCCATATAATCTCCTATAATTAGTGAAATATTCCTTCCAAAGTTTCCCTTTGAAGATTTTTCAAATATTTAATTCTTGCTGCTCTCTCCTTAAACCAGAAGCCTCAATGAAAGAGCTTGCACAGTTTTGGTAAACTTTGTTAACTTGGTCTAATTTAGGGAAAAGATAGAATGAATGACAAAATACTTCTTGTTTTTAGTAACTTACTGAACATCAGTTTAATTCAGAAAAGTATGAAAGGAACCTACTTAAGCGAATATAAAAGTTACACAAGAAGAGCATAGTAATGTATATGCTCCCCAAACTATTTAGAAATGCCTGTCTTATAAAAGAAGTCTATTAACACTGATCATTTGTTTTACCAGAGTATCTTGTGGTAAGTTCATTCATCATGTCATTTGTTACTGAATCTTATTGTATAGTGTGTTAGATGCTAATGAGTATGATCCCTGCTTTCAAGGAATTCATAGTGGGAGAAATGTGGCAATAAACAGACCAGAGTGAAAGATATGTATACAACTGTGAGAGAGCAAAGGACAGAGCCACTAATTCTCCTTGGGCAAATCTGAAAGGAGGTGATGGTTGAACAGGATCTTCAAGTGCTGGGGGCCAGCGTGAGGAACTCCGCCCATGGCAAAGGTCATGAGGAAGGAAGCTTGGCATACACAAGGCGTGATCAAGCCTCAGGAAACCGCCTGTTCCCAAGCATCTACCCCCAAACCAGAGTCTGTTTTGTGCTCTCACCTACATCTCTGACTTTACAGGGGGCTCTCCCCATAACTGTTTCTCTCGGAGAAGGAATAAACATGCAGCTCCAAGGCAATAAAAATTCCTGGGCGTGACAAGAGTGTTCCGACTGAAGGTTATCTAGCCCACTTGTGTAGGTTCATCTGGCCGCATGTGATTGTTTACAACCCTCCAACTGTGAGAGGCATGAGATGTTTTGGACTTACTAAAGGCAAATTCTTGTGGGAAGTTAGAAATTATTAGTATAGTGGGTTGGTTGGGAATTATATTGGTGAAGAGTTTTTCATTTGTTGTGTCAATAATTACTGCTAATTCCCTGCCCTGGGTGGGACAAGGGTGTCTCAGGTCAAACCTCTCTGCTGACAGACTAGCTTGTGTGACAACCTCTCAACCATAAACAGCATAGAGAGTTTGGAGTATTAGCATAGGGCTTTTCTCATTATTGAGTCAATGATTGCTGCCAGGCCTCCATATCCTTAGGCACCTGGGAATATATTAATCAATGTATTTGGAATATAGAAAAGGAAATATAGTAGTTTTTAAGGTTAGCAATACTACACTTTTTGAGTTAATGAACTTTCTCTTTTGTTATAGATCACTGTACTTTGTTATAAATCACTGTGTCCTTGCTATGTAAAAATGTAACTTTATCAGTATCTTAAGACTAAGTAGATCTTAAGGGGAACATTGGTGAAAGGATTTTCATTTGTTGGGCTGATGTTTGCTGCTAAATCTCCATATTCCCTGCCCTTATAATGAATATAACTAGCATATAGGAGAAGTAAGCATTAACATTTAAGCATATAGTAGAAATAAGTATTAACCTTTAAGCATATAGGAGAAATAAGTATTAACCTTTAAGACTGATCATGTTAACCTTGGGTTAAATAAATTCCTTTCTTGATTGTAACTCACTACACCCTCAGCCTATAGGAATGCAACTTTATTTGGAGGGTGGTGCCTGGTTTAAGAAAAACACCCTTGGAAAAAATAAGTTTTTGGTTATCAGAAAGAAAGGGTTGTAAATGTCAGCAGGCAGAAATGGCTTGAAGATGATGTAAAACCCCTAAGACCCTTTTTTTATGTAAAGCACCTGATTTTGATAAAGGTCAGGACTGCTGACCCCCACGTGACTCTGTATTCATCCCTATATGTAACAAAAGGTATATAAGAAAACCTGAAAGATAAAGAAATGGGATCAGTTCCTGGAAAGACTGACTCCCTCATGTTATTTCTTTCTTGCTCCCCATTTTCTGGCTGAATTCTCATCTGGAACATGGATGCTATTCCACGTAAACCAAGTTATTCAGCCTCTTTTTCTCCACTAATTTCCCTACTACACTATCCGTTTCTGATCTCTCTATATATCTGTAATTAAATATGTATTTTCCAAGGACGCAGACTCCGTCCCCACCTTTGAATCACCCTGGATCCACAGGCGCTGGACCCCAGCATTCAAGGATTAGTGGGAGGAAGCCCAGTCAAAAGGCAATGGGGAAGACCAGAAACCCCACTGAGAAACAAGGAGCTGAAAACACACAAGAGATGGCCCTTTCTTTCTTTCTTTCTTCCCACTTCCTACCCAGGTAGAGAATGGAAAACTAGGCGACCTTCTGAATGTACAGTCTCCACTCCCCACCTTGACGTGCATTATAATCCACAATTTCCTGTTTCTGCAGGTCAACTAGAATTTACTTTCTCTCAGTGCAGTTGTCCTCCTAGAGGTTTTAGGAGATGTGCAGCCTGGTGAAAGTAACCTGCTTCAAGCAAGAAAATCCTTGGGGTACTAGCATTTTAAAAAGAAAACTTTTAAGCTCAAATGAATCTTAAAATTGTAGAAGTGTGTAGGGCAGAATTCTTTTAGCTGAGAAATTTCCAGACCCCACCCACCCACCCACCCACCCATAGTGTGTTTCAGTTGAGCCTCTCTTTACTTCCTGGAACAATGTGAGAAGAGGAGGCAGCAACTAGGTCACCATAGTCTGACAGTTTTCTCTGGGTCGCATTATCACAAGCTAGAAATCTTGTGTTGTTGTAAAAGTGTCTGTTTCTTTGTCATTTCCCTTCCTGAAGTTGTCAGGGCTCTAGCTTTCCAGGAGCAATGGATGAGAAAGATTCCAAAGATTCTTAAGATTCAGCTTCCAGCCCCTGGTAGCCTCCCCACTCACATCCCAACCCATCCCACCTGAGTATTGTTTATCAGTTCTGGCATAGAAGCTCAAGTTTCTTGAAAAGATGAGGATGCAGTTGATAACTCAGAGCTGGGAATCTGTTCTGAGGATTTGGTTTTGTTTTTTTCTTAATAGCTTAAAAGAGACTCCCAGGTGTCAGACAGATGAAGGAAGCCAGCGTCATCCCAGATACAAGGCCCATGTCAGCTGCACACTCCTATCAGCACATTAAGAGCAGCTCGGAAAGAAAGAGCCCCATGTGTTGATGGCCTTGGCTGCAGCTTCAGTCTGAGTCCTTCCTGAGTCTATTCCCCTGACTGGCTGCCCATGCCTGTGTGGATGTCTATTCATTTAACCAGAAGTAGCTCTACCTCGCCAGTAATTCCTTGACCTCATTCCAAGTTGGCCTGATGAGTCCAGAAACTTTAACATCAACATCTACCCATTTTATCTCATCTTTTTCAGTTATGGCAGAGTCCAATGACCACACCTCCTCCAAACTCTTTACACCCACATCTAAGCCATCATAGATGAACAGAATCGGGCCGGATTTCATCCAGTCTTCATAAAATGGAAAATCTGTCTCCACTTGCTGTAGTAGAATGAGCCTCTACATCACTGTTTCTTAGACCCACAAACCTCAGGAATAAGAATCACCAAGAAAAGTTATTTAAAATGAGGCTTCCTGAGCCACACTCTCAGAAATTCAGATTCACTAAGAGTTAAAGTGAAGCACAAGAGTCTGCATTGAAAACACATCTTAGAAACCATTCTTATGCTCACAAAGCTTGAGAACCACGGTCTTGTAAGTCCTTGTCTTCCAGCTTTCTAAAGAGATGACATCACAAGTGTGGGTCCCAGCCATGCTTCCTCTAATCACATCGGCGTCTTCTCAGTAGGACTCACTGGGCAGAAAACCTAAAACCACTATAGAATTCTTTAGCTCAGGCCCAAGCATACATCTTTATGGCTGATGTCTCCCCAGCAATGTCTCAAGAATGGCTTACTGAAGAATTAGCCTGATGAGTCCCACCTAAGTGAAGAACCCTGGTGTTGATTCTCTGTCACCACACATACTGATATCAGACAGGCCAGGTTCTTGTCAGGTACAAGCATATGACACCCCACCCAAGTCTTAGGAGCCACACTTCATTGAAGAGGGAGGAATCGGATGGCTTCTAAGCAGCAGTCCATCTAGGTCCCCTGCCACCCCACAGCCTGGGTTGGGGGCTCCTGCCCTCTGTCCCAGCCCTGGGAACAGAGCCCCAGATCCACTCCTAGGCTCCTGTCTGCCACACCCTGAACAGCCATACGATCTCACAGGGCCCAGGAGGTGAAGTTTACTTACAGCTCCACTCCTTTGGTGTTTTCACATCCTGCATAAGTTCCAGACCATTACTTCCAAGCTGCCTTCTCTCAAGCCCGCCATTAAGACTCAGGAGACTCTGACCTGGGGAAGACACCCAGAGCATTGAATGCAAAGCATGGCCATTGAGAGAGTACTGAGGGCTCCAGGGCTGACCACAGGTTTCTAATTTGTTCCTAAATTTCTTCTAATTTGTAAGTTTCCTTTGTTGCTAATTGCGCATGTATGTGTGTATATGTGTGCGCTGTGTGCTCACTTGCTCATTCATGTCCAACTCTGCAACCCTATGGGCTGCAGCCCACTAAGATCCTCTGTCCATGGGATATTTTTTGTTGCTAATTAATACTGAAATTTGCTGCTACTGACAATACACTATAAAAACTTCCCTGATAGCTATACGTGTAGTGTAGACAATACACTAAGCATGTATTTAGTACTTCAGTGTGCAAGGGGTTGGGCAAAAAGCCTTAGGGTTGCTGCCTTTTTTTTTTTTAATAATGAACGCTGTGAGTACTATTACACAGGTGGAGAAACAGAGGGATTGAGAGATTGAATAACTCAAGAAAAATCACATGATCAGCTGTGGCAGGTGGATTTGGTATCCAGATAACCTGAGTCCAGAACTCAGTTCTGAATTGCGATGCTACTGCTGCTGCGGCTAAGTCGCTTCAGTCGTGTCCGACTCTGTGCGACCCCATAGACGGCAGCCCACCAGGCTCCCGGTCCCTGGGATTCTCCAGGCAAGAACACTGGAGTGGGTTGTCATTTCCTTCTCCAATGCGTGAAAAGTGAAAGTGAAGTCGCTCAGTCGGTCTGACTCTTTGCGACCCCATGGACTGCAGCCCACCAGGCTCCTCCCTCCGTGGGATTTTTCCAGGCGAGAGCACCGGAGTGGGGTGCCATCGCCTTCTCCCGCGATGCTACTGGGTTAGCCAAAATGTTCGTTTGTTAAGATATTATGGAAACACCCAGAACTTCCCTGGTTGTCCAGTGGTTAAGACTTTCCCTTCAATGCAGGGAGTGTATGCTCCACTCCTGGTCAAGGAAATAAGATCCCACATGTCTCGGGGCCAAAAAAACTAAAACGTAAAAAATAGAAGCAGTCACTTCCAGTAAGGTGGATGAAACTAGAGTTAAGTAAGTCAGAAAGAGAAAAACATATTATACATTAATATCGAACATTAACACATATACAGAGAACCTAGAAAAATGGTACTGATGAACCTATTTGCAGGGTAAGAACAGAGACACAAAGAGGCCACGAGCATTTTGTGGACACAGCCAGGGAGGGAGGGTGCAGAAGGATGCAGAGAGTAGCGCCGGAACCACGCGTGCCCGTGAGCGAGCCAGCTAGTGGGGCTGCTGCGTAACAGGGGCCTCACCCCACGCTCTGTGACCACTGAGAGGGGTGCGGGAAGGAGGGTGCCAGGGGAGGCTCCAGAGGGGAGGGGACATGGGCAGACCCATGGCTGATTCGTGTTGTATGACAGAAACCAACACGACATTGTAAAGCAATTATCCTCCAGTTAAAAAAAAAAATAGAAGCAATGTTGTAACAAATTCAATAAACACTTTAAAAAAAATCAGTCTTAATGGAAAAATTCCAGTGAACTTTTGGCCAGCTCAATACATGCCTCCCCCAGGTATTTTCTCAGTAATGCATGTCTCCTTTTCAAGTTGCCACTTGCCCAGCCCCCTGGGTCTCTGGGTCCTGGGGCTGAGTTTCTACACAGAGTTGGTTCCTTCAAGGACTCTGCCTCTCTGGACCTGCCCCACAGCCTTTAGCTAGCAGGCCTGTCCCTCTGCCACCGCAGAAACACCCATGAGAACAGGCCTCCCACCTGGATCCTGCTCATGGTTTGTGTCCCTTAATTGCTTCCCACCTGCCTTTTCAGGCCTGGCCCCAGAACTGGACTTACTGTCCACTTGCAGATAGATTTGCCTTCAGACCTGACATGTGACCATGTCTCACTGGAACACAGTGGATGGCTCATATGAATTATGGTTTGCGCTGACCCCCCTTCTGCTGTTTCTGGCTTCTTTGAGTAAATACCACACCTAGGAAATTTCACTCACCGAAACAAGCCCCCTGTTATAAGCTTCCACGGGCGTCCATACTAGCTTATGGCCTGGACATCAAGCCTCAGACAGTGGTCAGTGTATATCCAGAACATTTTTGTGTCCAGGTCACTTCATTCTCAAGGTAAAAGGCCTAGGGGTGGCTATAGCCCCAGGGTCCAGATGGCAGACACGTGGTAGAGATACTTGACCTATTCTGTGCCTTGTTACCCATTTAGCAAAGCTCTCTTGAGCAGCATTAACAGGAACATAGGAAAAATGTAAAAAATAGCTTGTCCAATTTCTATTGTTTTCTGTGTGCTCTGGGTCGGGGAGGAAATTAGAGGAAGATAGAATTTCTACAACCGTTCTCTATGTATTGTTCATGGAGATAGTTTTTCATCAACAAGAATTTGCATGAATGAAGACTTCCAAGAATGAATTCTTCTGAAGAGACAGATGTAGGTCTTCTAGAAGGTCTTCTAACCCCAGAACTCTGCAGCCTCCTTGTCTCCAAGCCCTGGTTATCTCTCTGCCACATTTTTATCATGTTAGGAAGTTAGCACATCCTGACAGATGATAAGAGCATGGGCTTTAGGGGCTGACAGTTCAGTTCAACACACATATGTTACCTGCACTAGGTTCCAAATAAGACAGAATCCCTCTTGTTGTGACCTTATAGTCTGGTGTGGGCAACGCTTGAACAGGTAATTTCAACATGATGGGCAAGCTATGAGAAAACTACACAGAGTGCTCCAGAGGCAGCCATCGCCTACCAACTGCGTGTCCTTGGGCAAATGGCAACCTCTCTCAGAGCCCCAGTGTCCACAAATATGAAACTGAATCAAACTTCCTTCTGCCTAAGGATTGCTCTGAGAACTAAATGTGATAACATTTGTAAAACACGTAACAGCCTTTTACACACAGAGGGCACGCCATAAATGGTGTCCATTAGGCTATCGAACAAGGCCAGAACCCAGAGTTCTTGTTCTATCTGTGCTTGGCTGACTGTGTCTCATTCTCCCACTACAAACTGAATTTTCACACGACCCTATCACTGTAGTAATTTTAACAACAACCCACTGTAATACTTGCCCTTGTTCACAGGAAAGACTGGACAAGAAATGATGACTATATTAGCACAAATCCGCAACTGCAACTTGAAAAATACCTCAAAGAACATTTTGTGCTCACAGTGGGCCTGGGCCACTGTTTAATATGTGAAGCGTGAAATGTCAACATTATCACTGTAACTTTTCCCTTGACCTTCCCCTGTCTGCTGCAAATCATTAGACTAAAGATCTTCTCTCTTTTTGCTGTAGCAGCCTTCTTGTGGCTTTGTCTAAGGGTCACATTCAGGACAGCCTCATGTAGAAGAGATCTCCAAGGTTGTATGCTTTAGAAGCCACTGCCAAAATAACTTCGAAGAGTCATCCATGTACTGGACACTGGTCCTTGATTAGGCCTTAGGTGTCTCTTTCTTGATGTTAACAAGTACCCAAATACATGACCTTTGGTTGTTGTTTTCTTCCTGATGACATTTGACTTTGTTAGAGAAAAGCTGGCTTAAGGACATGCTAGTAGGCTTTATTTAAAGCCTTACTGTAAACTTGTTTTCTCAGTTCTTTGGTTTCCTTCTGATTCTTCACTGAGATAGTCATCTATCAGATGACTATTCCTCATGGATGCTCTTTACTCCTAGAAGTCATCATCTTATGAGCTCATGGCTTGGGGAATGACTAACATAGGTGGTTAATATCATTGTGCTTAAAAATTGGGGTGCCATTTTGTTAGCTTTATAAATGTTTGAATTATGCTTACTAATATAAATATCATGCATTCCCATGTATCTGCTCTGAATTCCTCAAGATATCTGAAATGCAGTCTATACCAAAAATCAAATCATTACTACAGTAACATTAGTCTAAGAATGACCCCTAGTAACCCTTACTCAGAGGGCAGAACCAACAGCCAAGAGAGTAAAACAGAAAGTCAAGGAGAATTATTCTCCGGCTTTCAAGCCTAATGAGTTAGCCGAGCTGGGTGTCAAAACTGCTTTGGACTGATAACTCCTTTGTGTTTTCCATTTTTACCGCATTTGAGCTGGAATGCCTGAACTGTTATCTCGTGCCTGACCCACCATTGTGTCTTGAGAGTGTGGGGGCAAGCTACTTGTCTCTATAGTTCAACAGGGCCACAATTAGAGAGAGTGTGCCCTAGGAGCCTCATCAGAACCTTATTTAGATGATTTTTTTTTTTTTGGACTTTTGAGTTGATACTGAAAAGGGATAGGACCCTTGGGAAACTTTGGAGCAGGTACAGGTATTTTGCGTGTGAAACAGATGTGGATTGTTGTGGGGGAGAGGGTAGACTGCAGTAGTCAGAATTCTACCCCAGTGTCTTTCAATCTTGTATAATCAAATCATCTGCCCCTTAAAGTGCTGGTAGAAACTAAGAATGTGATTATATCCCTATGATTATGTTAAATGTCAAAATGGAGATTGTTCAGCTGGGCCTAATCAAGGAATTACATGAGCTGTGTACAAGCAGAGAGAGGTCCATGGCTGACAGCAAGAAAAGGAAGACCTCTGTCCGACCTCTGTTCTATATCCAGAAGGAACTGCTTTCAGCTAATAACACAAATGAGCTTGGAAGCAGGTTCTTCCCCTGGTCAGGCCTCCATAAGATCATGCCGCTGGTCGACATTTTGATTTCACCTCTGTGTGATTCCCAGGAGTGGCCCAGCTCTGCTTTCCAGACTTCTGACAGACAAAACTGTGAGCTAATAAATGGGTGTTACTTGAAGACACCAAGTTTATGGTGATTTACCACAGAGCAGTTGGAGAAGATTCTTGAGAGTCCCTTGGATTGCAAGGAGATCCAACCAGTCCATCCTAAAGGAAATCAGTCCTGAATATTCATTGGAAGAACTGATGCTGAAGCTCCAATACTTTGGCCACCTAACGTGAAGAGCTGACTCATTAGAAAAGACCTTGATGCTGGGAAAGATTGAAGGCAGGAGGAGAAGGGGCGACAGAGGATGAGATGGTTGGATGGCATCACTGACTTGATGGACATGAGTTTGAGCAAGCTCCAGGAGTTGGTGATGGACAGGGAAACCTGGCTGCTGCAGTCCATGGGGTCACAAAGAGTCGGACAGACTGAGCAACTGAACTGAACTGATCACAGAGCATGAGAAAACTAATACAGTTTGTACAATGTTAAATATCCTTTTCTGTAACTGAAGTCAATTATTATTCATATTAATTTCTCATCCAGAAAACTAAAATCATGGCATCTGGTCCCATCACTTCATGGCAGATAGATGGGGAAATGGTGGAAACAGTGGCTGACTTTATTTTTCTGGGCTCCAAAATCACTGCAGATGTTGATTGCAGCCATGAAATTAAAAGACGCTTACTCCTTGGAAGGAACGATATGAACAACCTAGACAACATATTAAAAAGCAGAGACATTACTTTGCCAACAAAGGTCTGTCTAGTCAAGGCTATGGTTTTTCCAGTAGTCATGTATGGATGTGAGAGTTGGACTGTGAAAAAGCAGAGCACCTAAGAATTGATGCTTTTGAACTGTGGTGTTGGAGAAGACTCTTGAGAGTCCCTTGGACTGCAAGGAGATCCAGCCAGTCCATCCTAAAAGAATATTAGTCCTGGGTGTTCATTGTAAGGACTGATGTTGAAGCTGAAACTCCAATACTTTGGCGACCTGATGCGAAGAGCTGACCTATTGAAAAAGGCCTTGATGCTGGGAAAGATTGAGGGCAGGAGGAAAAGGGGATGACAGAGGGTGAGATGGTTGGATGGCATCACCGACTTGATGGACATGGGTTTGGGTGGACTCCCGGAGTTGGTGATGGACATGGAGGCCTGGCATGCTGCAGTTCATGGGGTCACAAAGAGTAGGACACGACTGAGCGACTGAACTGAACTGAATTTCTCATTGTCTTATTAGCTCTGATGACAACCACCACATATTGCTTCTTTCAGACTCAATCAGATCACGTTTCTGTGTCCTTTGAGTTCCCAAGGAACTCTAATTCATTATATTTATCATGGTAATGGAACTGAATGAAATCAGAATTCTTTATGTGGTAAGTTTCACAAGAGACTTGATAACAGAACATGTGTGCACATGCTCAGTTGTGTCTGACTCTTTGTCACCCATGGACTGTAGCCAGCCAGGCTTCCCTGTTCATGGAATTTTTCAGGTAAGAATATTGGAGTGTGTTGGCATTTACATGAAGGCCAAGAATGATTGATGCAGAAGGGTTGATAGGCACTGTAAGTCACATGGGTATGGGAGATAGGCTAGAGGTTAAGGCCAAGAGAAAATGTTTCAGTGATTCAGCATCCAGTCTAAGATATTAGAGAAATGAAGGCTCAGAGATGTGAGCAAAGAGCTTGAAAAAGTAGGACCCAGCCTAAGTAGACACCAAGCTTCAGGCTCTAGACCAGAGGTCCAGATAACAAACTAGCAGAGAAGACATGAGATTAGGCCACCCCCAACTTATCTCAGCGTAGTAAGAAGTTATACGGGAAAGGAGGAACCTGTAACCCACATAGCTGGGGGATCAACAGACATTTATCAACAAGGGTAAAGGTTTTTAAAATGTGGTTCTTCCCTCCTACACTGTTGGTGGGAAAGTAAATTGGTGCAGCCACTATGGAAAACAGTATGGAGGTTCCCCAAAAACTAAAAACAGAATTGCCATATGATCCAGCAATCCCACTCCTGGGCATATATCCAGACAAAACTGCAATTTAAAAAAATACATACACCCCGTGTTCATAGAAGCACTATTTACAATAACCAAGCCATGGAAACAAACATCCATCAACAGATGAATAAAGATGTGGTGTGTATATATATATATATGTATATGTATATATACACAATGGAATACTACTCAGTCATAAAAAAGAATGAATAATGCCATTTGCAGCAACATGGATGGACCTGGAGATGACTGTACTAAGTGAAGTCAGGAAGACAAGGACAAGTACTATATGATATCACTTACATGTGGAATTCAAAATATGACCCAAATTAACTTATCTATGAAACAGAAAGAGACTCACAGACATGGAGAATAAATTCGGGGTTGCCAAAGGATAAAGGAGTGATAAACTGGGAGTTTGTTTGGGATTAGCAGATGCAAACTATTATATATAGGATGGATTAAACAATAAGGTCCTACTATGTAGCATAGGGAACTATATTCAGTAATCTGTAATAACTTCTATGGGACAAGAATTTGAAAAGGAATGGATATATGCATATCTGAATTTCTTTGCTGTGTAAGAGAAACTAATACAATATTGCAAATCAACTATATGTTGATAAAATAAATTTTAAAAATAAAATGTGGTCCCTGAATTAGTAGTAACAGCATCACCTGGAAATTCATTGGAATTACAAATTCTCCAGCCCGGAGACCTAAGGAAGCAGAAACCCTTGGAGGTAAGGCGCAGCATCTGATGTTTTAACACAGCCTCTGGTCATTTCAATGCACAATAAAGTGTGAGAACCAGCAGTGGTGCCCTCACTTACCAACAAGCATCTTGAAGGCCACAGAACCAAGCCCCTAGCCTAGCTTCCTCTTTCCTCATGAACCAGCTTCCTCTATCCTCACACTAGATCCCCTCTGTCAGGACATGCGGAAAGGCAGCAACAGTCAAATGCTGTTCATTTTGCTTTGCAATTTGGGTATATCATAAAGCAGATTATTATTGAGCTGCATATATACCTATTCAAGTTTGTAATAGATTATAAATTATTATTGCAGGAATAAATCTAAGTTAAATATGTTACAGAAGAGAAGAGAAAAATAACCAGTAACTTAATATAGCCAGGCACAAAAATGGAAAACAAAGCAATGAGAATGACTTTGGGTAATCCTCCCCCCTTGAGGATGGGATATCTCACATGAAAAAGGTTTTAAAATATAAGTGTTTCAATAGTTCTTCTGAATGAAGAAAATTGTTTTTGAAACAAAGATGAGGTAAGAAAATCTTGAGTTAAAAATCACGTATTAGGAGTGAGAGGGAGTGTGACAGAGTTTTGTGCTTATTTAGGGGCAGTAACTGAACATCTATTCCCTTTATCATCCAAGCACTATTTATTTTTATTTCTTTCAGAAATGACAAGTTACTAACATGCTTTCATTAAGTGTCTCCTTGACTCTTCCCTGTGAAAATGTATTTTCCAACTTGTAATCCAGAAGCTTTTCCTTATTCCTACTCCTAAGTCTTCATGGTTTATTTTCATTTTGCAACTGGCTACATGTTATGAAAATTTTTCTAGAACTGAAACACATCAACTGCAGCTCATCCTAACGTATAATATCATTTCCTGAACAATGCTTAAGTTATTATCATGGTCTTTTGTATTCACTTGTTAAATATATGAACAAGAACAGATAGAAAGGGAGACACCAAAGATAGTTGAAGATCTTTTTAAAAATAAACACCAGATTAAAAAACAGCAACAACAACTTAGAATGATAGCTGGGATTTGATTGTCAAAAAATAATTGTGAATGAACAAAACATAGAGTATTCCTCCTTTATCTTTTGTCCAAGGACGAAGGAAGATGTGGCTAACTGGAGACTACACCCTTTCTGAGGAACTATTTTCCTGCTATTGTTGGGGTACCCCTACTTTAACTTCCTTACATCATCCAAAAGAATTACAGAATCTTCCCAACATGGACCATTAATAGAAACAGCAGGATTTTGCTCTTGTTCCCTTTACATTAAAGTACCATCCCAGGTGGAAGCTTCCTAGATGACTCAGTGGTAAAGAATTCTCCAGTGCAGGAGATGCAAGAGACTTGGATTTGATCCCTGGGTCGGGAAGATCCCCTGGAGAAGGAAATGGTAACCCACTCCAGTATTCTTGCCTGGAAAATTCCATAGGCAGAGGAGCCTGGAGGGCTACAGTCCATGGGGCTGCAAAGAGTCAGACACAACTGAGCACACACACACACACACCATCCCCATACTGATTTAATTCTGGATTTCAAAATACAGCATTACATATAGAGAAGCACATGTGCATCTATATCACTGCATTTTGCATTGAGATAAAAACAGAAATGACAGTCCCTGACATCCAAAAGTGAGGCCATGATATTCTATTAGATGTTAATCTCTCTCACAGAACATCACCCTCAAGCAAGGTTACGCCAAGATCATAATGAGACCAAATAAGGTCCCTACATAATTTTGTCTAAGCACGAGCAGAAATAAAGGCACTGTTTTACCTGAAAACGCCAAACATCTCCTTGCTTGGCCAAGATGATTCATTGCTACTTATTAGCCGGTAATAACTCTATCCTCAGTCTAATCTCCCCTCTCTATAGATAAGATTGGTTGATGCCCAGTCATAGAATTGGTCTTGCTTTCTTACATCATCTGCTCTGGAACAAACCCCCATCTCCTTAGAGTCTCCAAATTACCCCAAGTCCCCATCCTGCAGCACTATCCCAACACCCATTCACTGAGATGCTCCATCATTCCCCATGATGTGTGTCCTCTCTCTCTTCACTGAATAATAAATCCACCTTGTCTAAGGTGGATTAAATCAGTATGGGGATGGTGTGTGTGTGTGTCTAACTATAGGTGCATCTTTATTTTTGTTCACAAACAACAGAAATGTATTTCTCACCGTTTTGGAGGCTGGAAGTCTGAGACCTCGGTGCCAGCATGGTCGAGTTCAGGTGAGGGCCCTCTTCCAGGTTGCAGACTGATGACTTCTACAGTGCTCACCTGGTAGAAAGTGGAGTTTCAGGTGCGTTCCTGATGGTCAGTTGTATGTTATTTTAATTTAAAAAGACAAAAGCCTCTTTATGAGTAGCCTGGGCTTCCCAGGTGGCACTAGTGGTAAAGAACACACTTGCCAATGCAGGAGACATTAGAGACTCAGGTTTGATCCCTGGGTCGGGAAGATCCCCTGGAGGAGGTCATGGCAGCCCACTCCAGTATTCTTGCCTGGAGAATCCCCATGGATAGGGGAGCCTGGCAGGCTACAGTCCGTAGGGTCACACAGAGTCAGACATGACTGAAGTGACTTAGCATGCATGCACAAGGATGCCTATAATCCTTTCATACAAGTTCTGGAATGGATCTGGATTTAATGATTGATCCAGCAGCATATCTGATAGCTCAGTGCTCTGGGCCAACTCAGTTGTTAATTTCTGCCTGTGTGCTCAGTTGTGTCTGATTCTTTGTGACCCCACGGACTATACCCCACCAGGTTCCTCTGTCCATGGGATTTTCCAGGCAAGAACACTAGAACGGGTTGCCATTTCCTATTCCAGAGGACCTTCCCAACCCAGGGATGGAACACAAGTCTCCTGAGTCTCCTGTATTGGCAGGCAGATTCTTTATCACTGCACCACCTGCGAACGAAGCCCCCAGCTGTTACTTTGCACTATGCTTAATCCCTTGAGAAGTCAAAGAGTATCAGTGATTTGGTTTACATATGATTTATAAATCTAGATTTGGTCAATTTAGAAATGGTTATTTAAAAAGAGAAAAGAAAACTTTGTATCTTACTAATGATCGAAAGCTACAAAACAAAAATCATACTTAGATAACTTTGACCAAGCAGATGATAAGACCCTCTATTCTTGAGCACTTACTGTATCCAAGTATTATACTAACTGCTTTGTAAACTCTTTAGCTCATCTAAAACTCAATAAATTTGGAGTACCTTTGAGTCATAGAATATCCAATTAAAAGTGGTTTACATAAGGAAGAAAATGTAATGTCCACATCGCTCCATGATGTTAACACGGACTCCTCTGCTCACGGCCTTGTGGGAGCTCTCCTCAGCGTGGCTACAGTAGTATTGGGCTTCACCGCAGGAAGTGAAAGTAGATTCCTAGCATTAATTTTTATTAGAGATGAACTGTTCCTCCCCTTGATTTCCCTCTCAGGCTCCATGGGCCAGGACTTGGTCATGCGCCCAGGCCCTGCTGTAAGGGCAGCTGAGAGCGTGAGCAGCTTTAGTGACTGGAGGTGAGCTCCACTGGCGTGGAAGGAAGGGCGGACGGAGAGGTAGCTATCAGGTAGGAGGCAGACAGCGTTCTCGGGTGCTATTAATTATCACCATTTCACAAAGCAGGAAATCAAAGCTTAAAGAGGTGAAGTAACTTACCAGTAGGTATTCAGCAAGAAGACTTAGTGTGTTGAACTTCAAAGCACGAACTTTTAAGGGTTTGGACTCCGAATAAAATGGACCCAGGTTTGCATCTTAGCTGTGCCTCTTGTTCCATCATTTGTAAAAAGAAATTACTGTGCCACCTACTTCACTGAACTATGGCAAAGCCTAAGCAGGTAATGTATTAATATGTGTAAAGTATTGAGCACAATGTCTGGCCCTGTTCTCACTGTTGTCTTCGCCGTCAATCATTATTAGGATTATTACTCCATTCCACTGAGGATGCCACCCCCTGGATGAAACTTCTATATAGGGTCAGAGTCCAAGTGCTCCTCTTTCGTCTTTCACAATACCCGGTAAGTGGAGTTTATTCTACGACTATATTCCTACCTGGTTTGTGCCTTTCACTCATCTTAACCCTTCTTGGGAGCATCAGCCATGTCTTATTTATCTTTACATCTTCAGGCTCTTGCATACAGTATGTGTTCAATAACAGATTTTGAATGAAGCTGTAGGTGAGGGTAGAACTAATTCTATACTGCAACAGTTTGAGAACTCTGAGTCCTATTTCTCAACCTGAGAAAAATCACCATTTCCTAAAAAAACATTTGATTATAAATACCTCATGTTGGAAGGTCAAGGGTCAGCAGTGAATAAAAACCACATATTTTTAAGGAAAAATGTTATTCTCCCCATCTGTCCCCCACCCCTGCCAACAAAGGGTTGCCATTGTAAATCTTTCATTTTAAACCCTGATGCTCTTTCATTGATTAAAAGTTGCCCTGTGTCAACAAAATTTCAGCCCACAGTGGTTAGTTATTGAAGTCTCCAGAAAAAATCCATGTGTCTTATAAATTTAATTTCTTATAAAATTCAGGAAAAACCATTTAAAAACTCAGCAATAAAAGAATTTCGGGATAAAAGGAAAGTGCATTTCCATAAATATTTCAAATAGAACCTAACAAAGAGAAATCTTCACTTCTTAAGATTGAGTTCAAGTAAGTTTGCAGTTGTTCCCTTGTGTCTGAGGGCAGTAAACACAGCACAGGAATAGCAACAGAGAGTTGACAACATTCATCCTGAGAGCATATAAACACACAATGGGAAGCAGGTATTTCGGTGGCAGTAAAAACAGAGCAGACGCACTGGCATCCTCATCTGCTCTTGATCCATATCACAGTCATGTAATTAGCCTCTTTTTCTTTTTGCTAATTTACAGATGGTTAAGACCATTTTTTTTTGGACAGGAAAACTGTAACAATGGTTGATTTCTCTATCACTGTTGTCACGTTTTACAAAATGTGTGCAGTCAAGCACACTGGCAAATAACAAAATTATCCAGTCATCCTTTTTTTCTAATTTTGCACATCTAATTTTACTATCGTGTTTCTTTCATGTTTTTTTCCTACAAGCCACCATTGTTGAAGCTATGTTTTTATATATCAGCTATTCAATAATGGAACCACGATTCCAGGACTTTGCAAACTCGTAGTGCTCTTGAAAGGCAAATATGACATAAATAAAGTGGAGGATCACTTAGCATCGCTGTTCTGATTTCAGTAAATATTTTTCAACTACTGATACACCTCCTACGCCTGCTCTTCACTGCAGCCTTGTTATGAAAGCTCATTGTTAAGGATTTCATTAAGAATTAATTATATAAAATAATCCCGCTTCTTATAGAAAAGGGGGAAATACAACAAAACACAAAGCAAAAATAAAATTAAGCACAATCCAACTCTATAGATGGCTAATGCTAACATTTTGGTTTACTGACTTCTTGTCTTTTTCAAAGAATACATACATAATACATAAACATTCAACTTTTAAAAACTAATTAAACGTTTGCTTTTACATTTAAAATTGCAACTAGAATACTTATGGTAATAAATATTTATGAAAAGAAAAATTTTGACTCCCTGAATGGTATTTTAAGATAAAGATTACCATAATTTAATCAAGCCTCTACTGGTGTGCATTTATATTATTTCCAATTTTTGTTGTTATGAAAAATACTATACTAAGCATTCTTATAAATATTTCTACATATCTCTAATTATATTCTTATTTTTGAACATTACTAAAATGTGAATTTTTAAGGTTCTTTATATGTATTTAAATTTAAAATCCTTACTATTAATTTTAGAGACATAACCATAACACAGAGAATCAAGATGTCTGTCCAAGTCCTAAAATAGAAATTTTTGGTGCACTTATACAAGGCCCACTTTAAATCCTTGGCACATAATGCATTCAAAAGCTTGATATTTTTGTTAAAAGCTCCCAGAATGATACCCATGTTACTATTTGGCATAAGATAGTGCTAGACAGGAAGACACACGTAGAGATCTTTATCATCAAGATACCATATCTTTCTATCATACTAAGTGAAATAAATTAGAGAAAGACGAGTATCATGTGATATCACTTGTATGTGGAATCTAAAAAATGATACAAATAAACTTATTTTCAAAATAGAAACAGATGCACAAAGAAAACAAACTTATGGTTGTTGCCAAAGGAGGGGGAATGGAGGCACAAATTGAGAGTTTGGGGTTAACAGGTACACACTGCTATATATAAAATAGATAAGCCACAAGGACTACTGTATAGCATGGGAAATTACATTTAATATCTTATAATAACCTATAGATAATATATTTAATATCTCAATATATAATATAAGCACTAGATAATTGTTATATAATTATGTGCAATTATTAAAAATCATTAATTATACATAGCCATATATAATTATATTTACTATAATTCATTTGTATGTCATATAATTTAATAATATATTTTAAATTATAATTATTATATACTAACTATGTAATTCTTACATAATTATATTATATATAGTATATATACTAATATACTATATGTACTATTTATACTATATATACTATAACATAATTATACTATAATAAATTAGTAATTATTGTTATTTTTATTATATAATTATAATTATATACTATATATTAAGATATTAAATATACTATCTTATAGGTTATTATAAGATATTAAATATAATATCCCATGCTATACAGTAGTCCTGTTGCTTATCTATTTTATATATAGTAGTAGTGTGTGCCTATTAACCGGAAAGTTTCAATGGAAAAGAATCTGAAAAGAAATATATATATGTATCTGAATACATATATATTGTCTGTATACATGCAAGAAACTAACTGGCACCCCACCCAGTTCTCTTGCCTGGAGAATCCCATGGATGGAGGAGCCTGGTGGGCTGCAGTCCATGGGGTCGCTAAGAGTCGGACACGACGGAGCGACTCCACTTCCACGTTTCACTTTCACGCATTGGAGAAGGAAACGGCAACCCACTCCAGCGCTCCTGCCTGGAGAATCCCAGGGACGGGGGAGCCTGGTGGGCTGCCGTCTATGGGGTCGCACAGAGTCGGACACGACTGACGCGACTTAGCAGCAGCAGCAGCAGCAACCATTGTAAACTAGCAATACTGCAAAAAAGATGTCAAATCTTTATAAAGTAAGCCATACTGTAAGGCAGTGCTAATAAAAGTAATAAAAGGATTTCTGAAGTAATATACACACATTTTAATAACAATGTTAAAATTAGTATTTCATATTCATATGAAATATGATAGTATAGGAAAAGAAAATTCTTAAAACGGAGAGTGAAAAGGGTGACTAGCCTGTTTGGATATTAAAGCGTATTACACGGTGACAATAACTGAACCCGCCTGAAAGTCGTCGTGCAGGCGGCGGAGGCCGGGGCGCCTCTGGGGCTGGAGGGAGAGAGGAGGCGGGGAGCGAAAGCCGAGCGGCGGCAGGGGACGCCTGCGAGGCTCCCCGGCCTGGGGAGCGGGGTAAGGCGGCGGAGCGCACACGGCTCTTCCGGAGACCCAGAGCAGGCTCCTGCCTTCGGCCTCCGTCCCCCGCCCCCTCCCCGTCCCGTCTCTCCTTCGGAAAGAAGGCAAGCCCCGCAGCAGCTGACACGCCGCCTGTACTCGCAGCCGCAGGACCTGACCCACGCTTGCCGGCCCCGAGTGACCTCCCGGAGGCCGCCGTATCCAGTCCGCAGACGGTGCGCCTGGGCGCGCTCTCGCTCCCTCTCGCTCTCGCTCGCTCCGGTCTGAAGTTGTCTGCCCATCCCCCGGGCTGATAGACTGTCTGGCGTTGTGTCCCTTGGTACCTGACTATACCGCGGGCACGCCACTAGGATCCTCTTCTCTGAGGAGACGTGGGAAACCGCAGGCAGATGCCCTCTGCTTGGAGTTGGATGGGGGTATTGGACTGGAAGGCGATTTCTTGGGCATTTACCCATGCCAGAAGGCTAACCTGGGGGTGGGGGGTGGGAGGGCCTTGTGCTGGTGGGGCACTTGGATACTATTGATGCTGCAAATTCCGGGGCATTTTCTTACTCTTAGGTTTAACCGGGAATGATGAGCAGGAAAAGACCCTGCCTTTCCTACCTGCATGAACTTTTTCCTTTGGGGAAGATGGAAGAGACCCCTGAAGCTCTCATTTTCTCTAGGCCTTTTCCCAGTTTTCTCAACAGATTCTTTTGCTATACTTTCTCCCTTGCTACTTTTCATAGCAGTAATTCTAGAGTCTAAGCAACAAGGTGTGTTGGGTGGGGAAACTGTGTGTGTGTGTGTGTGTGTGTGTGTGTGTGTGTGTGTGTGTGTGTGTGTGTGTGTGTGTGTGTGTGTGTGTGTGTGTGTGTGTGTGTGTGTGTGTGTGTGTGTGTGTGTGTGTGTGTGTGTGTGTGTGTGTGTGTGTGTGTGTGTGTGTGTGTGTGTGTGTGTGTGTGTGTGTGTGTGTGTGTGTGTGTGTGTGTGTGTGTGTGTGTGTGTGTGTGTGTGTGTGTGTGCGTGCGACTCTTTGCGACCCCATGGACGGTAGCCCACCAGGCTCCCTCGGTCCATGGGATTCTCCAGGCAAGAGTACTGGAGTGGGCTGCCGTAGGTAGAATAGGGAACAGGAGTCCAAAGTGGCAGTGGCTAAAAGACAAGGAAAGGAAAAGCCCGCGAAAATTGAACAAAGGAAGGTCCAAGGACCGGAGTGAGGACCTCAGGTGAAACAAACAACATGCCTGGTTGGCCCAATTTACATAGGACAGGCCCAGGGAGAGAAAAACATAAAAAGAGGAGCCAAAGCTAGCTCGCTCTCTCTCCTGTGTGCTGGGGTGCTCGTCTTTTCGCGTCTTTGGAGCGACGTGCCCTCATGCCTCAAAGATGGATTTTCCTGCTATCTTCTAAATAAAATAGAGCTGTAACACTGATTTGTCTAAGAGCTATAACACGGTCCATCCGAGACCTGAGAGCTATAACACGGTCTATCCAAGACCCGAGAGCTGTGACATGCTTTAATGTCCGTCATTCCAAATCTTTGTTGTGATGAGACAAAAACCGAGGAGCGTACACTCGCGTGACACTTCCATTCTCCCTCCTCCCACCTCCATACTATTTAGTGCTGCCACAAAGTAGAAACACGTGAACAAACCATAGTCTGACTTCTCTTAAGCACTTTGAGCTGCTGAATGGGGCTTAGGGACAGGAGGTGTTGCTGCCCTCCCCAGCTTGGTCACAGGGTTATTGAACCGCCTGTACTTGTTTCCCATGGAACCCCAGCATTCTCCCCACAAGCTCAGCTAGGTTTAGCAGCTGGGTATAGATTTCCTAAATCTTAGTCTGAAGCAGCTTCTTGAGGCTGGCAGCTTTCCTGGGTTTCTGGGAGGTGATCGTTGGTTTCCTGGGGCCTGATGTCTATCCCAAGTTGTGGGATGGGAGCAGGTTAACTCTGGTGTCAGGTCAAAAGTGGAGGCTCTTTGCTTATTAGGCTTCCTATCATGGAAGGAATGGAGTTCTTTATATCGTCTTGGGGAAAAGGATTACTGATTCTGACAGAGAGATTGAGGATTGGATTTTAATATGGAGTTTACTGCTGCTGCTGCTAAGTCACTTCAGTCGTGTCTGACTCTGTGCAGCCCCATAGACGGCAGCCCACCAGGCTCCCCCGTCCCTAGGATTCTCCAGGCAAGAACACTGGAGTGGGTTGCCATTTCTTTCTTCAGTGCATGAAAGTGAAAAGTGAAAGTGAAGTCGCTCAGCTGTGTCTGACTCCTAGCGACCCCATGGACTGCAGCCCACCCGGCTCCTCCATCCATGGGATTTGCCAGGCTAGAGTACTGGAGTGGGGTGCCATTGTCTTCTCCAATATGGGGCTTACGTCCATGTAAATATTGAAGTTCCCTGAGACAAACCAGCTCTCTGGCTGCCTGGCCTAAGCAGCCCCTAGAGAGAGGCTTTGCTCCCTTTCCCACCTTTCCAGTGTTGGTGGTGTTGCTGCCTTTTCATCTGTATCTGTTATTGACTATTTGTTTTTAAAGATTCCTTCTTTCATTGTGCACAAGTGCTGAGAGCTTTAAGGCCCCATTTTTGCTGTGTATATGTCCTGACTCAGGGCTTTTATTCAGCAAAATGTTCGTTCTGTCAGACAGTGTCATAGTCAACTCTGCTCATGTTACAGCACTGTGAAGCCAAAAAAAAAAAGAGAGAGAGAGAGAGAGAGAGAGAGACCCGGAGCACCCACATGGCCCGCATCCAGCCCACACTCAGATCTATCGATGATGGTAAACAACACGGACTATTCATGGAGAAGCTTGAAACTCACATCTGCAATCATGACCAAGAAATTGTGCAACTTTCATTTATTAGGGCTTTGTGGACTCTATAATAGAACTGCTGAAAGTGAGAGAAGCCCAGGAACTCAAACATCAAGTGACGGATACTAACGGAAAACTACAACATGAGGGAAAGGAATTGGTAATAGCAACAGAAGAGCTGAAGCAGTGTCAACTACAACAGAGAAATATTTCTGCCACTGCTGATAAATTAATTTTGTGTCTTCTAGTCCTGGAGATGTATAGCAAACTGAGGGACCAGATGAAAACTAAAAGGCATCCTGAACTGAAAACTCTGGAATATAGGTAGAACATACCTGTCTGCCTCAAGTAAGCCACTATCGATTCTGCAAGGTGAGGGTAGACAATATCCCCAAGCTTGTAGAAGAAACTAAGGATGTGTCTATGTTTGATCTCAAAGACTTTCTGGAGAGTATTTGCAACATTCAGACAAAATTGGAGAGACTGCCATGAAGCAAGCTCAACAAAAAAGAAACCTGGATAACATTATCTTGCAACAACCCAGAATAGGAAAATCTAAGAAAGAAGCATATACAATTTTTGGATACAGAGATAGAAAGCACTAGCCCCAAGTCTGAACAGGATTCAGGAATTCTGGATGTTAAAGATGAGGAGGAGGATGAAGGGACCCAAGATTTGGTTGATTTCTCTCCTGTTTATCAGTGTCTACACATATTCTGTCCTGGAGGCCTGGGAAACATTTGAGAGCTACTACCGAAAACAAGAGACAAAAACAGGCTTGTTTGGTGCTCCAGCCTCTGTCTAACATGCATAAAACTTTAGATGGCTACAGGAAATATTTCAATCAAATTGTCGGCTTTTTCTTTTGTGAAGATCACATTTTACATACAATGCAGGACTTAGTAAATAGAGCCCACATTGGTGAACTGTGGGAAATGGCACTTTCAAAAACCATTGCAGCACTGTGTACTCACTCATCTTACTGCTCTGATCCAGACCTCGTGTTAGATTTCAAGAACCTCACTATGCTTTTTGTTGACACTTCAGGTGTATGGTTTTCCTGTAAATCAGTTTTTTGACATGCTGCCAGAAATCAGAGACCAGTATAGTTAAACTTTGCTAAAGAAGCGGTCGGGTATTTTCAGAAACATACTTGATTCTGACAACTACAGTCCTGAGATGGATAAAAAGATGGTAGGATAATTCCCATTCCAAGATACAGAGCTGGAAAAGCAACCATTTCCAAAAGTTTCCATTTTTTGAATTTGTGTCAAGACCATACAACCAAATTAAAGAATTTATTTACGCCTGTCTGAAGTTTTCAGATCTTCATTTGAGCTCAGCTGAAGTTGATGACATGATTTGTAAATCTATAGACCCGTTGCTGACTAGGACTCTAAGCAACTCTCTGCAGAATGTCATTAAAAGGAAGACTATTGGACTTACTGAGCTTGTCCAGATTATTATCAATACAACACACCTGAGAAATCCTGTAAGTACTTGGAGGATTTTATCATCAATATCACTAATGTGCTTCCAGGGACAGTTCATGCTACCAAGCTGTATGGCACCGTGACTTGTAAGGTTGCCAGACATGCAGCTGAAGAGATTTATACCAGCTGAAACCAGGAAATTGACCAGTTTCTACAGCTGGCTGGCTATGACTGGATGACAGGAGATTTGGGCAGCAAAGCAAGTGATTACCTAGTAGACCTTACTGCTTTTCTACATAGCACCTTTGCTATATTCACACACCTTCCTGGAAAGGTGGCCCAGACTGCATGTATGTCAGCTTGCAAGCATTTAGCCACTTCTTTGATGCAACTTTTGCTGGAAGCTGAAGTACGGCAGCTCATCTTGGAAGCATTACAGCAGCTCAACTTGGATGTCAGAGAATGTGGACAGTTGGCCAGATCTGGCCGTGTCTGGGTTCAGGAGGACACGCTGCAGCTGGCCTTCATTGACTTGAGACAAGATCTTGGAGAATGACACCCAGTTCTCCCACAAGGAGGCTTCTTTTTTCTCTTCCTGATTTCTCCTTCCCACCAAGTTAAGACACTAGCTAATGAGCATTTAGGTGCTTCAAGTTCAAGGAGGCAGAGGATAATGGCTACAGAAGTGGACTTTGCTATCCTCTGCCATCCCAGGTCAACTTCAGACATTCTCGAAAATACTGTAGAAACTTCCTGATCCATTTCTAGAGGCTCAGAAATGAGAATGCAACTTCCTGACATTACTATTCAGAGAAGAAATATTTTGTGCTGAATCTTCGTTCTAGTCAGAGTGGGCATGCTTCTTTCTTTATTCCTCTGTGTGTTCTTTCTCAAGGAGAGGTAGCAATCATTTCAGTTACCTCTTTAGGAGTCTTAGCCTAGACCAGGTTTCCTCTGTGCCGCTTACTGTGATGTAAGATTCAGGAAGTATTTAACTTGATCCATTAAGTGACCAGACATTTTGCTATCATGTCAGATATGGATGGTGGTAAGGATGAACTGACACTTCTTTCTCAGTATACTCACCTACAATGCTGCCTATTCCCTGAGTATAGGCAAGCACTTCAAAGATTCCCTATCAGCCAGAAACTCAACTGTGCAAATTTGCATCAACTAATGCATTTGATAAATACAGTATAGTATATTTAAGTATGCTTTTACAGTGAAGAATACTGTTTACCAGTCAAAAATCAACGAACTAGGTTTACATGGATCAACGTGAATAGATCTTGAAACCATGTATTTTTTTTCCACTGGGGTATAGTTGCTTTACAACTGTGTGTTAATTTCTGCTGTACAACAAAGTGAATCAGCTATATGTGTGCATATGTCCCCTCCCTCTTGGACTTCCCTCCTGCCACCACCCCCATCCCATCCAGGTAGATCACCGCAGAGCTCTAAGCTTAGCTCCCTGTGCTATACAGCAGGTTCCCACTAGCTATCTGTGCAAACAAAATATTGAATGAAAAAAGTAAGTTACAGAATGTTGTATGCAATGTCATATATGTAAAATAAAACACAAAATATTACCATAAAAAGTATGAGAAGTATGCATGAACAGAGTCACAGATTAACAGGAAATAATATGCAGTCCAGGAATAGACCCAAAATACATACATGAACACTTAATATATGATAAAGGTGAATTTAAAACTATTGGGGAAAGATAGATTATCACAAAAAGGTGCTAGAGCAGCTAGAAAAAAAGGTAGTTACACCAACAACTCATATTTTACACCAAAATAAATTCTGTAGTGGGCAAAGATTATAATATAAACAACAAAACCACAGAAGTATTAGAAGAAACCGGATATAATCTTTAATAATCGTCACATGCGGAATCCGTCCTAAGCATAAAAAAAGAGAAAAAAGATCAGATGAAAGGTAATGATAAATTCTATTATTTTCAAATAAAAAATAAATCCATGGGAAAAAACAAGCAAAGTAAAAACCAACATTCAGAAAAATATTTGCAGCTTAAGTCACAGACAATGGCTAATTTATCCCACACATGAAGATCTCCTATTAAATCCATGTGAAAAGACCAATAACTCAATAGAAATTTGAGCAAAAGGTGTACACAGATAGTCCACAGAAAAGGGAATACCACAGGCTCTTCAGTTGCTTTGTTCAGTCGCTAGGTCATGTCCTACTCTGTGACCCCAAGGACTGCAGCACTCCAGGCCTCCCTACCCATCACCAAATCCCAGAGTTTACCCATATTCATGTAATTTGAGTCGGTGATGCCATCCAACCACCTCATCCTCTATCTTAGACCTAAGAAAACATGTTCATCCTCACTTTTTGAAAAAATGCCAGTTTATACCTGGATTTTTTTTTTTTGAGATCTTATTGTTTACTTATTAGATTGGCAAAGATGAATGCATTTAGTGACGTTTTCTTAGCACAGTCTGGGAAAACAGTGGTAGTATAAATTGACGCAAACTTTGTGAAGAGTACTTTGACAGTACAAAATCTACTAAAGGCCACATGCGTATGCTTATTGACACAGCAAGTCTACTATTTTACATTCCTGATATAGTCATTCACACTTGTACAGAATTTCATATACATAGAAGGTTGTTTATTATAGGAACATTGTAATGCAAAGATTGAAAACAACCTAAAAGTCCATCATCACGGGCTGGTTAAAATAAATGATACACTGAAGCAATGAAATATTAAGACAGTCAAAGAGAAGAATAAAAGGAGAAAGCTCCCCATGTACTGAGATGGGATGACTGCTGAGACAGATCAATTACTGGGTATGGATAGACAGACATAAAATTATTTACATATGCACATGAGTTATTGATTGCATATGTATCAAGTATCTCCGGAAGAGAACACAATGAGCTGGTAATATTAATTGACTTTGAAAATGGAAACTGGACTGTTTCATGGAAACTTCTGAATTTTTAAGCATTTGAACACACTATCCTAAAAATTAAATAGAATTACATTAAATTTCTAAAGTTGAGTAGGTTGTTATATCATATAAAACAGCTTTGGTCCTAATGAGTTAGTCCCAAGAAAAATAAAGGAAATATCTTAGCAAAGGTCAGTAACCAGGACCTATTGTTCCCCAAAGCTCTCAACTGTCAGGCAGTCTGAATTATCTACTCCCCATACCAACCATCAGTTCAGTTCAGGTCAGTCATTCAGTCGTGTCTTTGCAACCCCATGAATTGCAGCATGCCAGGCCTCCCTGTCCATCACTAACTCCTGGAGTTCACTCAAACTCATGTCCATCGAGTCGGTGATGTCATCCAGCCATCTCATCCTCTGTCGTCCCCTTCTCCTCCAGCCCCAAATCCCTCCCAGCATCAGAGTCTTTTCCAGTGAGTCAACTCTTCTCATGAGATGGCCAAAGTATTGGAGTTTCAGCTTTAGCATCAGTCCTTCCAAAGAACACCCAGGACTGATCTCCTTTAGAATCTCTTGGGTGGCCCCACACGGCATGGCTTAGTTTCATTGAGTTAAGACAAGGCTGTGGTCCTAGTGTGATTAGATTGACTAGTTTTCTGTGATTATGGTTTGTGTGTCTGCCCTCTGATGCTTCTCACAACACCTACTGTCTTATGGGTTTCTCTTACCTTGAACGTGGGGTATCTCTTCATGGCTGCTCCAGCAAAGTGCAGCCACTGCTCCTTACCTTGGACGAGGTGTATCTCCTCACAGCTGTCCCTCCTGACCTTGAATGTGGAATAGCTCCTCTAGGCCCTCCTACGCCCGCACAGCCACTGCTCCTTGGACATGGGGTTGCTCCTCCTGGCCGCCGCCCCTGTCCTCAGGCATGGGGTAGCTCCTCCCGGCCGCTGCCCCTGACCTTGGCTGTGGGGTAGCTCCTCTCGGCTGCCGCCCCTGACCTTGGGCGAGGGGTAGCACCCCCTTGGCCATGCTGCACGGTCCGTCGCAGCTGGTGCACTTAGGGCTTCATATATAATATAAAGAAGTGTTAATTATATTTATATTATACATTAGGGCTTCCCTGATAGCTTGGACGGTGAAAAATCCACCTGCAATGCAGGAGACCTGAGTTGACCCCTGGATTGGGAAGATCTGGAGAAGGGCAAGGCAACCCACTCCAGTATTCTTGCCTAGAGAATCCCATGGGCAGAGGAGCCTGGTGGGCTACAGCTATGGGGTCTCAAAGAGTCAGACATGACTGAGCGACTGTCACACTAACCATGTCACAGAACACTAACCAATGCCAGAACTTCCCCAATGGTTCACATTGCACAATCGGGCCTCAAACTGCCCTCACTTTCATCTCCTTGGTTGAAGAGAGAAATGAAAAAGCTGCTGCAGTGCACACTGAGACTGACCAGTGAAGGAATGGGTGGGAAGCTTCCCGTTCTCTAGCTAACATAAGACACAGTGAAACAAAGTAATGGAGTTCCAGGGTCATTAACTACTGGTTTTTATGTCACCTCCCTTTAGAGCACAGCCTCTGAGTTCTCTCCCTTGCCTCCACTCTAGTGACTGGATGTCTGACAGCCATCAAGGCAAGGCTGGAGGAGACAAGGAGATGAGACCCACAAAGATGGAGTTCCTCCTTACAGATGTCTTTTTAAAGTTGAAAGCAATACATCTGTTCTTGTTTAAGTGGCAGATGGATTGTTCCTTACAGAGGAAAGTGAACCCATATGGTCTGGAAGGGAGAAAAACAGAGCAACAGTCAAGATCTGGATCTATGTGCTTATTGAATAGCGTAGCCATCAGCCATGAATAGTGGGCTAAGTCAGGATGAAAGTGTTATCCTCCTCCTGAAGCACTTTACCTGTATTTAACCCATTTATTACCTTTTACAACAAATCTAAGATGTAGTCTTTTAATTTCATGGCTGCAGTCACCATTTGCAGTGATTTTGGAGCCCCCCAAAATAAAGTCTCTCACTGTTTCCCCATCTATTTGCCATGAAGTGATGGGACCAGATTCTTACTTTTCTGAATATTGAACTTTAAGTCAACTTTTTCACTCTCCTCTTTCACTTTCATCAAGAAGCTCTTTAGTTCTTTACTTTCTGCCATAAAGTGAAAAAGTGAAAGTGAAGTCGCTCAGTCGTGTCCGACTCTTTAAGACCCAGAGGACATCATGCTCCTCTGTCCATGGGATTTTCTAGGCAAGAGAGTACTGGAGTGGGTTGCCATTTTCTGCCATAAGGGTGGTGTCATCTTCATATCTGAGGTTACTGATATTTCTCCCAGCAATCTTGATTTCAGCTTGGGCTTCTTCAGGCCCAGCGTTTCTCATGATGTACTCTGCATAGAAGTTAAATAAGCAGGGTGATAATATACAGCCTTGACGTACTCCTTTTCCTATTTGGAACCAGTTTGTTGTTCCATGTCCAGTTCTAACTGTTGCTTCCTGACCTGCATACAGGTTTCTCAAGAGGCAGGTCAGGTAGTCTGGTATTCCCATCTCTTTCAGAGTTTTCCACAGTTTATTGTGATCCACACAGTCAAAGGCTTTGGCATAGTCAATAAAGCAAAAACAGATGTTTTTCTGGAACTCTCTTGCTTTTTCCATGATCCAGCAGATGTTGACAATTTGGTCTTTTGTTCCTCTGCCTTGTCTAAAACCAGCTTGAACATCAGGAAGTTCACGGTTCACATATTGCTGAAGCCTGGCTTGGAGAATTTTGAGCAATTGTGAGATGAGTGCAATTGTGCAGTAGTTTGAGCATTCTTTGGCATTGCCTTTCTTTGAGACTGGAATGAAAACTGACCTTTTCCAGTCCTGTGGCCACTGCTGAGTTTTCCAAATTTGCTGGCATATCGAGTGCAGCACTTTCACAGCATCATCTTTCAGGATTTGAAATAGCTCAACTGGAATTCCATCACCTCCACTAGCTTTGTTTATAGTGATGCTTCCTAAGGCCCACTTGACTTCACATTCCAGGATGTCTGACTCTAGGTGAGTGATCACATCATTGTGATTATCTGGGTCGTGAAGATCTTTTTTGTACAGTTCTTCTGTGTATTCTTGCCACCTCTTCTTAATATCTTCTACTTCTGTCAGTGTCCAAAATCACTGCAGATGGTGATTGCAGCCATGAAATTAGAAGATGCTTACTCCTTGGAAGGAAAGTTATGAGCAATCTAGACAGCATATTAAAAGGCAGAGACATTACTTTGTCAACAAAGGTCTGTCTAGTCAAGGCTATGGTTTTTCCAGTAGTCATGTATGGACATGAGAGTTGCACTGTGAAGAAAGCTGAGCACCAAAGAATTGATGCTTTTGAATTGTGATGTTGGAGAAGACTCTTAAGAGTCCCTTGGACTGCAAGGAGATCCAGCCAGTCCATCCTAAAGGAGATCAGTCCTGGGTGTTCATTGAAAGGCTGATGCTCTAGCTGAAGCTCCAATACTTTGGCCCCCTGATTCGAAGAGCTGACTCATTGGAAAAGACCCTGATGCTGGGAAAGATTGAGGGCAGGAGGAGAAGGGGATGACAGAGGATGAGACTGTTAGCATCACCGACTCAATGGACATGAATTTGAGCAAACTCTGGGAGATAGTTAAGCAGAGAGGATCTTGCTATAGTTCATGATATCACAGAGTCAGACACAACTTAGGAACTGAACACCACCAATTTGTCTCTATAGGCCACTATCTCATTAAAATGTATGGCATTCTATTTCATAGTATTAATAATTTTCCTGGGTCCAGAAGATCTGCTGGAGAAGGTATAGGCTACCCACCCAGGATTCTTCGATTTCCCTGGTGGCTCAGATGGTGAAGAATCTGCCTGCGATATGGGAGACCTGGGTTTCATCCCTGGATTGGGAAGATCTCCTGGAGAATGGAACAGCTACCCATTCCAATATTCTGGCAGGGGGAGTTCCATGGACTGTATAGTCCATGGGGTCGCAAAGAGTGTGACATGACTTTGTGATTTTCACTTGTATAGTATGATCTAAGCATTGCAAAAATAATTTCTGTTAGAACTAGGCCTTTATGAAACTCATATGTGAATATCCTTTGTCTCCTTTAGTCAGTGTTTCATACATTGCTGAACAACTTTTTGTTCTAAATATACACACAAAAAACATAACTACATGTGTCCAAGAGCTTTGCGACAGTAATTTTCCTAAAACAAATGTGATTCCCACTTATAGGGTCCCTCTCTTTTTCTTTTTGGAAATTTATTTTTTTATTGGCCACGTAGCAAGGTTTGCAGGATCTTACTTCACTGACCAGAAACTGAACCTGTGCCCCTTGCGGTGGAAATACAGAGTGCTAACCACTGGAGTGCCAGGGAAGTCCTTCTCATTTTTTTCTTCCCTCTAAATCAAAGCAGTGTTTCATTTAAAATTTATAACATCTAGCACAAGCACAGGAAGCAAATAAATCAAAGCAAAACAAAAGTCTAAAGCAAACCTCAGGACAAAATTTCCATCCTAAAGACTGGAAACATGAGCTAGACAGCAGCATAGTGGAGTTAGGACACGGATTCCCTGACTCCCAGTCAGGAGTTACTCATACCAGGTAAAGAAGACTAAAAATAGGGCCAGTTCACCATGTCATTTCTTGTTTTTACTTAGAAACTGTCATGATTTTCTCTTTGTACTAAAGACCTCTCCAAAGATCCTCCACCTTGAGAAAACAGACAGATCCATTAAGAAGTCACATTATGGAGCCTAAAAATGACCAAGACTTGGAGCCAGACAGCATGATAGTCTGAAGATTCTCTTAACTACCAGCCCTTGATCTTGGCTAATGACTTATGTCTCCAGCTTCAGTTTCCCAGAACTCTTATTGGACACAATAACAGGGGACCACTGGATATAATGAAGTGTCTGACACAGTAGGTGATAAAAAATGAAACCTACTAGTACCAGCATATGATTGATTTCACTAACTTCCCTGTAGAGTCTTCCCCTTTCTTCATTCCTCAAGTCTTTGCATGTGGAAGGAAATTCTCTAGCATTTAACATGCCTGTAAGTATATGCTAACTTAAAAAATGATTATCAACTAATTCAAACACACACAAGACCATGGAAAATAAAATAACCATCATCCATGTGTATCCCCATTAAATTTAGTGTCATCTCATACTTCATAACTATATAAATGCCATCAGACTGTCCATATTATTCTACAGTTTACTGTACCCTCAACATTAGGTTTTGGGGAGGTACCTATGTTGATATTCGTAGCTGTGTTATTTCAAATGTGCTATAGTATTCAACTGTATGAACCTCCCATCACATATTTCTGTGCCCTACTGAAGGACATTTAGATTATTTCCAATATGCATATAATTTTTACTATTCAAAGAATATTACAACAGACATCTTTCTCACATGTGCATCTTCGGGTACCTGTGGGAACTTCTTTGGGGTACAAATATAGAAGAGGGATTGCTCAGTTTTCAAGATATGCACACTTACAACAACACTGTCAATTGCCAAATAGTATTCCAAGTCATCATAGAATTTTGTTATTGCCGCTTATGGGGTTTTGTTTGTTCATTCTGTATTGAGCTATATTTGATATAGCATAACATTTGCCCATTTAAGTTGTACAATTCAAGTTTTTAGTATAGTTGCAAAAATTGTACAACCATCACCCCTAACATAACTCTAGACTCGTGTGACAGTGTTTTTATTTATAAATATACTTAAAACAACTGTAAAGTTGGTAATGTGTCTCCATCAGTGTAACTGTGGAAATCCCCTGGGAGAAGCTTGTTTGTAGAGATTTCCTTGTTTGAAACCTGTTTTTGGAGGAGGTAACTGGAAGGCTGGAAGGAATATTTTCAATTAGATTATGAAACTGCTTAAAGGCAGGTTCTTGTTTTTTTTTTTTTTTTTAAAGCATTCCTATTTATTCACCTCAGAGTAAAATGACTCAGAACTGACTCTATTTGGAGAGACAGGAGGCATGATCTACCAAATAAAGGAGCTCTTTTCCCCCAGAACTATTCTCACTCCTGCCAGAAAGGGAGGGAGGTGTGAACTAGGGCAGAAGACGGAGTAAACCATGTGGAAGCTGGGACACTGGCAAAGAGGAGGGGAACCGGTGTCTTTTATTTTCTCCACAGGTTAACTTAGCTTTTCATCAAGTCATTTTTACACTCTTAAGTTATTAATTAATGGCACTTCCAAGTATTGTTTACTCCAACTCATACTTAATGTGTTAATTGACAATGTGGGTTGCCAAGTATGACTTGGAATACAAATTTACATAAGATTATTGTTTTCATCCAGCCACTGAATCTTCTAAATCTGACACATTTCTTTTTCCTTGGAGTCTCCTGAGAAACATCAGTTCCATGGACAAAAACACTGGTTCTCCCGTATTCACTCCTTTTGGTCACTGCTTTAAAGATGTCGATATTCATTTTTACGGCTTTGCTTCTTCAGGTGCTTGGCAGCTCGCTGAACTTTCCTCTTCCCTTCAGACCTTCCCGCGAGTACAGGGGGCACAGTCGTGTTCAGTGACAGCCCATCAGAAGACAGGAGACCAGGAGCCTAAGACTGAGATGAAGGGGAAAGGCCAGACTCAAGGCTGACACCTAGGGCAGACACGCTAAAGCTCACCTCACTAGCCACACAGGCCTGGGGTTTAGAAAGGAGTGCATGGGATGAGAGGACCCAGGAAGTTGTCTCTGTAACTAGCTCCCTCCATCCTTACACCAGGAGGCCTGAGGCCCTGGCAGGTTTGGGCCCGCACCAAGGCTCCACTAAGGCTTTAGGGATCTGCAGAAGTGAAGGACCCAGGTCTGAAGTGGAAAACAGCCCTGACCTGCCCTGGAAGATTAAGTCCAGCAAGCAACCCTGAACTCAGGGCAAAAATCCAGTCAGGACGGGAAGTTGAATAGCAGATGAGCACTCCTCCCATGGGAAACAGTCTAAGCAGCTTCAAGCAGCCTGTATTCCCAGACTAGCAAAATGATCCCACCCAATCCTGAGCTCTAGAAGACAGCTGAGTTAAAGGGGTTACCCTGCTTCAATGCAAATATATGCAACATTTACGTTCCTCTTCTGAGCCTGAGGAGCAACAAAACACAACTGAAGGCCTCCCCTTCAGGGCCATTCCCCTGAACTGGCTTCAGAGCTGGCATGTCAAGACTCAACTTTCCCAGTCCATGGTCCAACCTCCTTGTTCGTCATGGGCCCTGCCCCCAGCCTCCTCCACACCCACACCTGTAATCTACACACCGGCTGACTAGCGCAGGCTTCTCAAAGCTCAGGCTTCTCAAAGCTCAGAGCCTGGAAGGGAACAGAACTGCACATGGAAATAAGGCCCAGCATCGTGCTTCCCCTTTGTTTAAAATCTATTCCTTACAAGTTGCATGAGTTCTAAGAACAAGGTTGTGGGTAATTATATTTGCCCTCTGCCCCTTCCCATATTACAGAGTAAATGTGTATAGGCCACAAGAGTTCTAGTAGGACAGAAGTGGTATGGTAAGTCATATACTCCTCACTATTTGAGTATCTCACATGTATTTAACCCCCAAAATAACCCTACCAGGGAGGCACTACTGTCTTCATTTTTGGATGAGAACACCAAGACCCAGGAAGATCACAATTTGTAGAGGACATAGGTCTGATTCAACTCCAAAGTTCATTGCAGCACTATTTACAATAGCCAAGACATGGAAGCTACCTAGATGAACAGATAAAGGAGTTGTAGTGCATTTATACAATGGAATATTAGCCCTTTAAAAGAATGACAAAATATCATTTGTAGGAACACGAACGGGCCCAGATACTATCATACTAAATGAAGCCAGACAAAGATAAATATCATATAATGCTTATCTGTGGAATCTAAGGGCTTCCCTGGTGGCTCAGCTGGTAAAGAATCTACCTGCAATGCAGGAGACCTGGGTTTGATCCCTGGGTTGGGAAGATTCCCCTGGAGAAGGCAACGGCTACCCACTGCAGTATTCTGGCCTGGAAAAATAAATACAAGTGAACTCATTTCCAAAACAAAGACTCACTTGACACAGAAAACAAACATGGTCTGTTTTCAAATAGGAAAGCGGAATGGGAGAACTAGGAGGTTGGGATAAACACATACACACTATACATAAATCAGATAATCCACAAGGGCCTATCATATATAGCACAGGGAACTATACTCAGTATTTGTAAAAGTATCTGTAAAGACGACTAAATACTCAAATACCATAGAACTGAGAATACAGGCACACGGTAAACACTGACAGTTCAGTGGCTAAGAACCCACTTTGCAGTGCAGGCGACATCGGTTCAATCCCTGGTCCAGGAAGCTTCTGCATGCTGCAGGGCAGCCGAGCCCGTGTCCTCTGGAGCCTGCACGCAAGTGCTGAGCCCAGAGCAGTCGCGGAAGCCCGTGTGTGCGCTGCCTGTGCTCTGAAAGCAAGCCCTGCACTGAGAGGCCCGCACAGTGGCTAGGCAGTAGCCCCTGCTCTCTGCAACTACAGAGAGCCTGTGTAGGACAATGAAGAGCCAGCACAGCCAAAAATAAATTAATTTGAAAGATACACAATAAACAAGCGAAACCCCAGGCAGTCTGACTCCACAGCAGAGTGGTGGCAGGAGGAGGCGATGGGCAGGGTCCACCTGGATGCAGGTGGAGAAAATCTTAAAACAACAGTAAAACCAATTAGAAGTCAGACGCCTTTTTATTATCACCATGTACAAACTATTTTCAACAATGCAATGAAGAAATATTTTTCCTCACTTGGGTGAAACCACTCCCACCATCTGATTCAGCTGGATGCTCCAATGTCTGTGCGTGACAGGCAGCAATGGTATAACTCTTAAGGAAAACTCAGCTGGAACGCTGAGGATGGCAGAGCAAAATGATGGAAAGACTCTGGTTTTTACAAAATTACTGCAGTAAAATGCATATATAACTTACCATTTTAAGCATACAATTCAGTGGCATTAAATACACTCGCAATGTTCAGCAACCATCACCATGATCCATTTCCAGAACTTCATCATTCCAAAGATAACAGTTTATACCCACAAAACCTGACTCCTGTTTTTCCCTCTCCCTGGCCCCTAGTCACCTCTATTTTTCTTTATGGATCTGCTACTCTAGGCACCTCATGCAAGTGGAACCATACTTGTCCTTTTGTCTTTCTTCCTGTAGCTCCATGTTTTCAAGTTTCCATGTTATAGCATGTATCGGAATTTCTTTTTAAGGTGGCACAATACTCCACTGTACCTAAGAACTGGGTTTGTGATGACATCTTGGAGGCACATACCTTAGGGGGCCTCTTGCTAAGTCAGAGAGGAAGTTTACCTTATAGTGCCGGCCATATGGCATTGGCTTTTCTCTTACAGCTGAAAGAATCCTGACACACAGGACACAACTCAGGTTCTTCTGTGAAGCTCCAGGGTGAGCAATGAGGCCCACAGACACTCAAAATGGATATTCTCCAGCACGTGGCAAAATTTGACCGAACTTCCCTGTGTGTAAGTCTGAATCTACACATGTACATGCATGTACACACACGTGACAAAGGCCACAGCTTTACCTCTTTTTATCCTGTTATTTTCATAACCCATTATTACAATTGTTAATTTCAACATAACCAGTTAGTCAGTACTTAACATTTTTCTTCATCATAAAAAATGTATTTAACTCCACATCAAGTGACGACATTGTGCTTGGTGATCTGTGGAGAAGTACAGATTGAGGCCTTTTTTCAAAACACTTTTCTACAATCTTCACTGACACAGGAAATAATCAAGTTGAGTCAAGGTAAAGAATAAAAACATTTATTTAAAAACACCATCCAACGTCAATTGCTTTAACTGGCAGGGAGGCAGGCAAGGGTGAGTGGTTAATGTTTTATTTGTATATGAAACTAGAGATGCAGGAAACAGTATGGCAACCCCCCAAAAAATGCTTATCATTATAACTGAAAAAGAAAAGTGAGTAGTCAGCTACTATGACAGAAGGGAATTTTTAAGTCACCAGGCAATGAGAAGAATCTTATCTTTAATAAGTACTAGTAGCGGAGGAGGTCTGACTTACTTGCAAGATTATGAAACATGTTGGTTCATGACTGTGAAGAGGCGGACTGCAGAAGGCTGTGAGCAAACCCCAGTGTTAGCAAGGGGATATGGAGAAGGGGATAAAGAGAAAGAAAAATAGGGCAGAATGTTTCTGCAGCAAAGGTCTCTAGAAAAAAAAATTTTTTTTAATTAAAAAAATCCAAGCATGCATTGTAATATTTTTCTGTAAGAGCATAATGGGTTAGCATTAGAAGTCAATTGCGCTGTAAACACATACAACATCCTTTCGTTGTGAGCATATACATGAAACCTCCTGCATCTACTAAATTATAAATCACATAAAATTCTATCATTTGTTTGCTTGTTCCCTTTCCTGGTTCCTCGTTGTTCACCTTCCGGGATAGGACAGTGTCCTCTGCAGACTTATCAATCCAATCCTTTCTTTTCACAGATGAAGGAGGGTAGTAGCTTGCCCATGGTCACATTCCTCCACAGTGAAAGAGACTGGAAAGAACCAGGTGCTCTGATACCCTATCTGGTGCTTTTCTCATTACAGCATGACGGGACTCACTCTCTCCCATTCCTGGTCTGCACATGATAGTTCTCCATCAATCTCTGCTGGGGCAGAAGGGCTGTGAAAGGAACTGGTCTGCTTGGAGCCTCTGATTCGCTATCATTGTGGGACAAGAACCCATAAAATGCATTTCCCACTTCAAGTCTGAAAGTAATCTACAAACCCCAAACACACACACACACACACACACACACACACACACACACACACACACACTCAGGCTACTGAGAAATATTTCCTTGATAAAGTAGTGTGCGAGACAGGAATTTTTAACTGCTTGCAAAGGAGAGGTTACTGACTTTAAAGGAGAACATCTGGCCAAGGATACATACACCTTTCAGAAGCTCTTCAAACAAAGTTCTGGTCATAGCCGATGACCAACGTAGAGAGCCGCTGACTCCAGGGGTCATGTCCACACCAGGCACAGAGTCCCTAACCACACACAGTGCCAACAAATGTGGTGGGAGCTGCCTGCAAATATGTACACTGCAGCAGAAAGGGAAGGGCATTTGACTGGATTCTTTTAAGGAGCCCCACCTCTGGCGCATCTATTTTGAGTTTCACTTATCAGCACTCCACATTCTCAGCCTTCTAGCCTGGCTGTCCTCGTGTCTGGGTGCCAACACCGGGAGTGCTTCATTACAGCATCTGTGAGAGGTACCTCGAAAGGCAGGCTGGTCAGATGTCTCGAGGTTGTTTTTTCCTGTGTCCTTTGAGAACAAAATCAAAGGGTAATTAATTGCATTTTTAAATGTCTGTAAGTTTTTGTTCAAGTTCAATATAAGAAGATGAATTTAAAATATCCTTTGTAGTAATCATGAACCAGGAAGACTGAGAGCAAACAGAGCTCTTGAAACTCTGAAGATTCCCAGTTTATGGAAACATCAACAAATACCACAGTTCTACAGACTGTCCTGCAGAAATTTATCTTTCTTGGGCTCCACAGGTTTCTCTAAGAGGAAGGTTCTCCTTCACTGAAACTTCTAGGACTTGTTCTTACAAGTGAGATAAATCCTTTGTTTTATAAAACAAGTCTGAAGTGTGTTGTGTGTGCTTTCTCAGGCAACAAATTGCCTTTGTGCCATATTTCTGGTCTCTTTCCATATAGCTTGCTGTGTCCTGTACACAGACTCTTGAAAAATCCTTTCCACCTGGGTAGGAAAGCCACGACTTTCTTCCTCCAGGGCGTTGATGGTTCGTAGAGCAAACGGAGTTCTCTCTCGGGGCAGGGGCTGGTTCAGGGGCCGCATGGGGATGACGGAGTTGTACTTGTGCTGCCTGTTAACGGAGTTCATGAGGGACGAATAGAACTGGAACTTACACCAGGTGTCCCTTAAGAAGTTTTCAGTCAGCAGTAAGATAGTCCAGGCAGACCCGTTGACAGCATCATCCAAGTTCTGTAAATGCTGTCTGCCACACGGCATCTCAGCAAAGATGATTCCAGGCTTGATGCCGAAGTCGTTTTCCAGCAGGCTCTGGACTCGGAGGGCTTCGCCTGTGTCTTCTTCAGCGTGCAGTATCACAAATTTGAGGAACACCTCTTCTTCTGTGTCCTCTTCTGGGCTCTCCTCCACTCCCTGCTGCCCCCCGGCTGGCATCTCCTCCACTCCCTGCTGCCCCCCGGCTGGCATCTCTGCGGTACTGCTGCACACAGTGTCACCGTGCAGGGAGATGGCTTTGGATTGCTTGGAATCTGGCGTCTGATGGCTCTGACTAGTATCCACACTCTGGCTTTTACCCCAAGGCACAGAAAGATGGCAGGGATCCGTTTTAGACTTTCCGATACCCATTATAAAGATCCGAGTCAGAGGAGGAAAGCTTTATTTATTTCTCAGCATTTCATTTCATTCTAAAAGGAGAAATAACAAAGCAGAAGTACACTGTGAACACAAAACATTAAAAGTGGAAAATTTCATTCAACCTGAAAAACCTCAGAAGGATTCTAATATAAAGTTCTTGAAGAAAGAAGTGCCAAACAGATCACTGGGAAATGAAATCACTTGTCTTTTTGAGCTTCACAAGAGCTACTACAGGTAGTCAAGGCTACCTCTTCAAGTTGAAGAGGGCCCAGTTTAATACAACAGGAGACATTTGGAAATTTTAAATGGTACTATATTCACTCTATAAACTTCCATATTAAAATAAAATTACTTTGGTATTTAGTGAAAAGGTACCCTATCAACTCTAACCATATGTAGTATAAATCCAACTTCTTTATTCTAATAAATTATTGTGTAGACTAGAAAGAGCAAAACCTAAAGAAACAGAATATTCCAATATTAAATTCAAAATTTATTTTTGTATCAAACACAAATACTAAACAATACAAATATCCTAAAGATGGCTAGCAGGTAGCTCTACTGACTCAGAATAAAGAGAACATTTGAAATGTCAAACGACATGTTACCCAGGATTCACTGGTTTAGAGTCTTTTGTTTGTCTACAGTCAGGCTACATTATAATGGGGCTGGCAGAGAAACTACAGTAAGGATTGCGAAAAGTAAGGAATATCTTTTTCCAGTTAATCCTGAGAACACTTAAGAAAACATATTTATTCACCTATGGAGAAATTAACATCTTGGTTTGGAAGTGAAATCTGGAAACAAAGCCTTGTGGTTTTCATCAGTGAAATTAACAAATAATCATTGTAGTCTATACTTGTTCTTTTATTTAAAAAATTCTAAATTCAGATGGAAGAATTAGATCAGCTGTGAAAGCGACTCCATGTGAGTCTAATTTAAATAAATATTCAGATAATGTTCACAGTGTTGCTAATGTAATTCCCCAAAACAGGCAGTTTCAAGGGAGATTCTTTTATCAAAAGACAGAAAATTTAGAATATAAGAAATGCGATTCATAATGACCTAAGTAACATGTAGTTTACATATGCCAAAATAATTTAGGTTCAGAAGAAATCATGTAGCAAAACTGGTGAAAAACTGTTATGGGAAGAACAAATAAGGAGAATTTCCTTTCTAATGTACTTAAGGAGGGAAAGGTTTGCCACTGTCTCTGAACAGTGAAGGAGCTGCTGGCTGCCACCTGTCATCGATTCTGTCTGTACGCAGGATTGGATCCACAGTGCACCACGCCAGCCACCAAGTGGCAGTCTAAGGCATGACAGCCCTCCAATGCTACATACATACATCCCAAACAATCAACCTAAATGAATTCACTCTCTTCCTTGGTTAGGAGTTACTGCTTTGTTATTATATCATGAAAAAATTTTACTATGCAAAATTGCAGAAAGACGCTTCCCCTGCATTAAAAATAAGTTAAACTATTCAACCTATTTAAAGCGTCAGTTAAAATAATCTTCACTTACTCATTAAGACAGGTTTTTAAACAGACTTAACTTCATTATGTTATACACTAGTTGCTGCAGATGAGGGCATGTGAAATAAGATGGTAGAGTTTCCTAAGGAGTGTCAAAAACCTCTAGGGAAAATGGTGTGTCAACTTGGATTGCAAAATTTTTGAAATAAATAAAAAATAAACAGGTGGTGCTAATGGTAAAGAACTTGCCTGCCAATGCAGGAGACATAAGAGACATGAGTTCAATCCCTGGGTCGGGTAGATCCTCTGGAGAAGCGAATAGCAACCCACTCACTCCAGTATTCTTGTGTGAAATATCCCATGGACAGAGGAGCCTGGTGAGCTACAGTCCGTGGGGTCACAAAGAGTCAGACATGACTAAAGCGACTTAGCACACACGCAAACAACAAAAGGAAAAAATTACACGATAAGAATTACAATTTTGTCTCATTTTTCTTAAATGCTGGTTGGCAGAAAAGAGCAAAACACTCCAGAAATCTATGATGTGCTGTTCCCCCTTCCAAGCACTGCTGCCCACCTCCACCTGAAACAGACCAGCGAGAAGCAAGTCAGTGACAACGTCTGAAAACTTCGTCTAATTTGGGGATAGAGAAGGAAATGGCAACCCACTCCAGTACCCTTGCCTGGAAAATTCCGTGGACGGAGGAGCCTGGTAGGCTACAGTCGATGGGGTTGCAAAGAGTCGGACACAGCTGAGCGACTTCACTTAAAGTAAGGAGGCAGCCAAGAGGCAAAGATGCAGGAAGTTTTTCTGTGCTGTAGATCTGCCTTTCCCATCACCATGCGATCCAGAGACTGGGAAGTGGTCCAGATTCATCACAGGGGTTCTCCAGGCTGGAAGGTGGGGGGGATAGCCTGACCGTGCTCACCCTGAGCTAATTAACTCCATCAACAAAAAGAACAGAAGGCAGGTAGGGAATGTGGAAAGGAACAGGGGAAGGAAAGAAGGCTGGCAGAGAGAATCCTGCAAAGCCTTGTCAGCGTCTTCCTCCCCCATCACAGCCAGCAGGCACCAGGGTTCAGACATTTAGGTTTCTGCTCCTCCCTCTCAGCTCAGTGAGAGGACAGTGAAGATGGCCAATGGGGAAAGGCACATAGGATCGCTTACAGGAATAAAAATGTGTGTTTATACATCTTTAATTTCCTTTTCTGGAAAGGCACGTTTTGAAAATATTTATATTGAAAAGTCTCACCGCCATCCTTATCTTCCCCATTCATCCTGTTACTCCCATGGCCTCCTACTAGTGGCTACTTTTATTAGTTTCCCCTGTATTCTTCCAATATTTCCTTGTACATGTATCTATATATTTCTTTCCTTATTAAAAAAGTATCATTGTATATACATATATACTGTCAGAGTAATAAATAGACAGGCAACTGCTTTTTCCCTTAATAATATAACTTCAGGGCCTTCCATATCACATACAGAGAAACTCCACATAATCTCCCAACATGTGAATGTACCCTAATTGGCCCCTGTTCTTGACTATGTGATTTGTTTCCAGTCTACAACTATTATGAAAATGCTGCAATGAATAACTTTGTATAAGTGCCAGTTCATTTACATGCAAGGTCATCTGTAGAATAGTGAGCCCAAATGGGATTTTTATATCAAGACAAATGTATTTGTCACAGTGACGGATCTGGACAAACTGCTCTCTGTAAGACTGAACAGTTTTTTGTTTTGTTTTGCTTTTAACTTGACAGAATGACATGCCCACCTCCATCCCATGCCCCAGTAAAGATCTAAGACCAAAACGACCAATTACTATTGACCACAGCCCAATGGAGCTAATCACCAGGGCAACAGAAACGTGGAAAGATACAACTTAACAGAATGGAGCCCCTAAACTGCAGTTCTGTAGGGAAGAGCAACAGGGCCAGAATCAGGAGAGTCAGGCAAAAGCAGGTGCCGATAGAATCCCCCACATTTAACAGGGGTAAGGTGAAAAGAACTGAATGGCATCTATGCATACTTGGCAAGTGTGCAAAAATATTGCAGGAAGAATATAGAGAAGAATCATAGTAGGCAACAGACAAATTTCCACTCTCGTGAAGATTACACACTCTGGAATCAGACTGCATGAACATAAATCCCAGCCCTCCTATAAAAAAACAATTGCAAGACTTCGTACAAGTTACTGAATGTGTATCTCTGTGCTTTGATCTCATTGTGCATTAAATGGTGATTAATTGTAATACCTATGTTTAAGGTTTTCAGGAAGATCAAATGGCTTAGAAGAGTGCTCCATAAATTTTTAGCTGTTAATTTTGTTATTAAATACATGACAAAGAAGCTGAAGAATAGTTTTACTTTAGTAACAGAATGCGGAACTAAGCCGTGTCCATACAGAGGGGTGAGTGGCTGCGGCAGAGGATGTCAGCAGAACTTCCCTTTGACTATTTCATTATTCTCAGGAAAAAAAGGAAGCAAAACTCCTTCCTTAGGACCGCCCCAAACCTCAGTCTGTAGCATAAACAAAACTTAAATGATAGAGGATGGAACCTGTTGGGGTGAGACTACGGTGTCCACAAGGTTCTTCTTCTTTATGCTTGTGCGTGCTAAATTGCTTTAGTCGTGTCCGACTCTTCACAACTTGCCAGGCTCCTGGGTCCATGGGATTCTCCAGGCAAGAATACTGGAGGGGACTGCTGTTCTGTCCTCCAGGGGATCTTTCGGACCCAGGGGCTGAACTGGCGTGTTGACGAGTTCCCATGTGCCCTCACGCCTCCCAGCAGAAGCCTTCTGTGGTTGGAGGAGGATCAGGGCAACACCCAGGGGGTCCTATCCCACCACAGCCTCTCTTCCTGCAGAAACTTCCTAGGACGTTCCTTGGGGTGGTTACAGCCAGCCCTCTCTGCCCTGGCCCTAACTCAAAACTGAAACATCCTGTGAATTTTTCGTTCATACAAAGGTTACTTTCCTCACCTAAGCCTTTGCCACAGTTAATTGTATGTGTCAGCTGGGCAAACCTACAGTGCCTAGTTGTTTGGTCAAACATCAGTCCAGATGTCGCCTTGCAGGTATTTTTAGATGAGACTGCATTTAAAGCAGTAAACTTTAACTGTAAAAACAGAGTCACTGTGTTGTCTAGCTGAATCTAAGACTGTAAATCAACTGTGTCTTAAATTTAAAATGTAAATGAATAAGGCAGTAGACTCTGAGTAAAGCAGATTATTCTCCATAGTGTGGGTGAGACTTAGCCAATAAATGAAGGCCTTAAGAGCAATAATGAGGTTTCCCCAAGGAATTCTGCCTTAGGAAGGCAACAGAGAAATTCCACTTGAATTTCCAGCCTTCAGACACAAGACTGCAAAGTCAATTCCACCTGAGTTTCCAGCCCTGCCAGTCACAAGAGCCAATTTCTTAAAATGAACCTGCCATCCTTCCTCCCTCTCCCTGTGAAACCTACTGGTTCTGTTTCGCTGAAAAACCCAACTATAATCCTCCATAAAAGTTTGTTGCCCTCAGAATTAAGAGTTACTGCTTGCTATTTAAGAACATTTTGACAACTTTGAAGAGAGACTCCCAAATAGGAAGTGAAACAATGACCAGTGATAATTTGATAATAAAATACATTTTCATCCACAATTTTCAACCTGTCTTTGTGTTTACCACTGAAAATGCTTATGTTTAAATCACTGCCTCTGAAATTTAATACATTTAACGAACATGCAGGCATCTAGTACTTGGCTCCTTCAGCCCTGGAGAAACTTTGAGTTGTTTTTCCTATCTGAATAGCACCATCTTGTGGCAAATACGTACAGAATTAGTTTCTTCGCTTAATTAACAGGCTTTATCATTATTAATAAATGTAAATGTTGTTGAAAGCCTGCTCTGCCCCCAAGCCCTGACGTGTTTCAGGGATGTGGAGCCAGTATGTGGAGACAGGACTCACTGCACCGGTGCTCTCGTCAGGCAACAGCTGCTACCGGAGCACTCAGGATGGGCACTGCAGCAGGGAGCACTCGCATCAGGAAGGCTGAGAAGGGCCGGTTTTCTGCAGTGGGAGCAGCATTTGCAAAGACACTTGAGGCACCAGAGGGCACAGCCTGTTAGGATTGCTTTGCACTTGGTGTTTAGAAGCCTCAAGTCCATATGCAGGGATGGGAGGGGGATAGGATAGTGTTAGACATCAGGATAGACAGACAGCAGGATTAGAGAGAGTAAGGAACCTAGAATATCCGGCTCAGGATTTTGAACTTGATCCTGTGGGCATACAGGGAGCCCCTGGCAAGTGTTAAGAAGGGAATGACATGATCTGACTTGTTTTAGACAGGTTAAGATAGTTGGAGTAAGGAGATGAAGCCTGAGGGCTGTGAGGCTGTGGACAGAAGAGTAATCAGGTGAGAGGCTGCTGCAATAACCTAGGTGAGAAAGCAAAGCCCTCAACCAAGTGACAGCGGAGGCAAAAATGTGCAGGAGAGGAAAGCTTGGCTTAGAGGGACAAGAGAAGTCAACAGCTACAAATGGAGACGACGTCATTAAGAGGAGGAAAACTTGGAATGCCTGGAAATAGAGGGAACTGGCTGGTAGAGAGAAAGAGGATGAAGAAGTGTGTGGGGGCTTCTTAGGGCTGAGCTGTCTCTTGGTCACTGGGCAGCCCTCTCTCTCTCCTACTCCCCTTTTCCCTGTGAGGAGGGGAGCCACCAAATTCTTCAGGGCGCTAGGTCTCAGGGTAATGTCTGTGATGAACATTGCAGATGACGTGGTGACCTGCAGGACTCTGGGATTGAACATCTTGGGAGAAAGTGAGCACACTTCGTTTTCAGGAGGCATGGCTGCATTATATCAGAAGAGAGCGCGCTGCTCTTGTGGTCCTTGTCTGGAGGTTTAGGAATGGAAAGAAGGGAAGGTATGGATGTTAAGTAGCCAAAGGGGCGTTCTGTAGCAGGTACAGCAGATGGGCTCAACCAAACTTATGCTGACTTCCTTTTAGTGGACCTTCCTGTACTATAAGTACTAAAAGCTGTATTTCCCAGACTTCCTTAAAGCTAGGGTACTGGGTGTAACTTATGTTCTGCCAACATGTCTGAGTTAACTATGAAGGGAGGCAGAGCATGAAGCAATACTTTGCAGAGCTGCTGTGACTCAGGAGCTGGCAGCATGCTGAGCGGCAGGAGGGTTCACAGTTTTGGCAAAAGTCCCTGCTCCACTAGATCAGTTCTGCAGGTGATGTTCTGAGGTGTTCCCAGCAACTCAACCTGGAGCCTAGCTCTTCAAACTCGACCAATGATAGTGTACACTTTGCAATATCTGCCACTATATACCTTTCTGCTTAAACTAGCTTGAGTAGATTCTGTTTTCTGCAACTAAACTGTAATTGATACAGCATCTAAATCCAGGCCAGGGAACTACAGCAAGTCAGCAGCAAAAACACAGCAGTGCCACCTGTTTTTGTATGTTTCACTGGAAGACAGCCACACCATTCATTCATGTACTGTCTACAGCAAATTTCAAGCTAAAGAGGCAGAGGTGAGCTCCCAATTCCACTGGGAGCGGGATGGCCCAGATGGCCCAGGATATTTATTGCCAGGACATGACAGAACAGACCTGTGCCGGTTAAGATGAGGAACACACAGACTTCTACATCAGACTCACACCCTGAAAATACTTTAAAGTCCCGACTAGGGTGATCAATATGTTCAGGAATAGGATGGGTAGAATTTGAATCCACCTGATCTTTACTGCAATAACATTCACTGAAGGTCAGGTCAGGTCAGTTCAATTGTTCAGTCGTGTCCGACTTTTTGAGAACCTATAAACTGCAGCACACTAGGCCTCCCCATCCATCACCAACTCCTGGAGCTTACTCAAACTCATGTCCATTGAGTTGCTAATGCCATCCAATCATCTCATCCTCTGTTATATCCTTCTCCTCCTGCCTTCAATCTTTTCTAGCATCAGGGTCTTTTCCAATGAGTCAGCTCTTTGTATCAGGTGGCCAAAGTACTGGAGTTTCAGCTTCAGCATCAATCCTTCCAATGAATATTCAGGACTGATTTCCTTTAGGATGGGCTGGTTGGATCTCCTTGCAGTCCAAGGGACTCTCAAGAGTCTTCTCCAACACCACAGTTCAAAAGCATCAATTCTTCTGCACTCAGCTTTCTTTATAGTCCAACTCTCACGTTCATACATGACCACTGGAAAAACCATAGCTTTGACTAGACAGACCTTTGTTGACAAAGTAATGTCTCTGCTTTTTAACATGCTGTCTAGGTTGATCATTACTTTTCTTCCCAGGAGCAAGCGTCTTTTAATTTCATGGCTGCAGTCACCATCTGCAGTGATTTTGGAGCCCAAGAAAATAAAGTCTGTCACTGTTTCCCCATCTATTATGCCACAAAGTGAGGGGACCATATGCCATGATCTTCGTTTTCTGAATGTTGAGCCTTAAGCCAAATTTTTCACTCTCCTCTTTCACTTTCATCAAGAGGCTCTTTAGTTCTTCTTCACTTTCTGCCATAAGGGTGGTGTCACCTGCATATCTGAGGTTATTGATATTTCTCCTGACAATCTTGATTCCAGCTTGTGCTTCATGCAGCCCAGCATTTCTCATGATGTACTCTGCATATAAGTCAAACAAGTAGGATGAGAATATACAACCTTGATATACTCCTTTCCCTATCTGAAACCAGTCTATTGTTCCACTGCCAGTTCTAACTGTTGCTTCCTGACCTGCATACATATTTCTCAAGAGGCAGATCAGGTGTTCTGGTATTCCCATCTCTTTAACAATTTTTCAGAGTTTGTTGTGGTCCACACAATCAAAGGCTTTGGTGTAGTCAATAAAGCAGAAATAGATGTTTTTCTGGAACTCTCTTGCTTTTTTGATGATTTAGCAGATGTTGGCAATTTGATCTCTGGTCCTCTGCCTTTAAATCCAGCTTGAACATCTGGAAGTTTATGGTTCACATACTCTTGAAGCCTGGCTTGGAGAATTTTGAGCATTACCTTACTAGAGTGTGAGATGAGTGCAATTGTGCAGTAGCTGGAGCATTCTTTGGCATTGCCTTTCTTTGGGATTGGAGTGAAAACTGACCTTTTCCAGTCCTGTGGCCACTGCTGAGTTTTCCAAGTTTGCTGCCATATTGAGGGTAGCAGTTTCACAGCATCATCTTTCAGGATTTGAAATAGCTCCACTGGAATTCCATCACCTCCACTAGCTTTGTTCGTAGTGATGCTTCTTAAGGCCCACTTGTCTTCGCATGCCAGGATGTTTGGCTCTAGGTTGGTGATCACACCATCATGATTATCTGGGTCGTGAAGGTCTTTGTTGTACAGTTCTTCTGTGTATTCTTGCCACCTCTTCTTGATATCTTCTGCTTCTATTAGGTCCATACCATTTCTGTCCTTTATGGTGCCCATCTTTGCATAAAAGGTCAGTTGTCATTTATTTATTTTTGCGGGAGTTCCATAGAATCCATAAGGATAGAGAAGGCCCAGTCTAAATGAAAGGATTAATTGTATCAACTATTACCCATTGATACTTACTAGAGTCAAAGTAAACCAGGGCCTGTATTTTCTACTTTAGGTTCCAGCTCTGGCATTAGAAAGGTTAGGCATCTTCAGGGGTCTGGCACCCTGCATCTGCCCTTCACGGCACTCATCACGTGACAGTTAATTACTATGGTGTGAGTATCTGCTTAGGGTCTCATCTTTCCCATTAGCCTGTACACTCTACTGGGGTAACACCAATTCTTTCTTGTCCCTGTATCTCCAGAGCCTTGTAACAGTCAGCATTCAACAATACCTTTTGAATGAACGAATGAATCATAAAATTCCAAATATAAGATTAACAGTTTTTCAGGTTGAGGGACAGTCCAACACAACTCCTTAACATCCTTATTATATAAGTTATTGACCCAGTCATAATATGGATGTGCTGCAGTCCATGAGGTCGCAAAGAGTCGGACGTGACTGAGCGACTGAACAAATTTTATCTCCAGGTTGAGTTAAGCATGTCTCCTCCACCTGCCAATAATATCCTGCTCATCTCTTATAATACGCACTGCATTGTACTTTTAACTTGCCTTCCTTGCTGGTCTGGGAGGTAGCTTCCACCTCATTTCCCCAGACTTCTCCACCATGGAAAACAGCAGCACCGATCCGCCTAGTCACCCCAGCAAGCACTGACATTGTCCCCTCCACACCTACACTTTCACTTCTAAGCTGTCACCAAGTCAACCTGCAAAACACATCTCAACATGTTCCACTTCCCCCCTTATTGCATTTTCATTCTAGATCAATGTCCCTCCCCTAGTCCCCTAGTCCTGCTCCTTCCTAACTGGTCTTCTATGGCCACTCTTGGTCAGTCTAATTCATTCTCCACTCAGCAGCCACACAATTTTAAGCTATGGTTTTTCCAGTGGTCATGTATGGATGTGAGAGTTGGACTATAAAGAAAGCTGAGCGCAAAAGAAATGATGCTTTTGAAGTGTGGTGTTGGAGAACTCTTGAGAGTCCCTTGGACTGCAAGGAGATCCAACCAGTCAGTCCTGAAGGAAATCAGTCCTGAGTATTCACGGGAAGGTCTGATGCTGAAGCTGAAACTCCAATACTTTGGCCACGTGATGCAAAGAACTGACTCACTGGAAAAAGACCCTGAAGCTGGGAAAGGCAGGAGGAGAAGGGGACGACAGAGGATGAGATGCTTGGATGGCATCACCAACTCAATGGACATGAGTTTGATCAAGCTCCGGGAGTTGGTGACGGACAGGGAAGCCTGGCATGCTACAGTCTATGGGGTCCCAAAGAGTCACACAGGACTGAGTGACTAAACTGAACTGAACAACCTTGCAATGGCTTCCCACTGCTCTCAGAATCAAAATTCTTAATATGGCAAAGGATGCCCTTCAGGATCTGACTCCTTCAGCTCTCTAAGCTCAACTCATGCTTCTTTCTCCTCTGCTCCCTCAGTTCCCTGCACGTGGGTTTTATTTCTCAAACTTGCTCAGCTTTCTCCTATCACGGGATCTAGGGTACTATTTTATTGAAATTTTGAAGTATGAGTTACATGACAATATATTTCCTATTAGAGAACTTGAATACAGTATTGTAGGCTAGCCAACATTCTATTGGAGGTAAATAATCCAAAATTTCAAATAGTAGGGAATGGCAACATAAACTATGTAATATTATTCACATGACAAACTCTGTGAAGTCATTAAAATGTTTACAAATGTTATGAATTATTTTAATGACATAAGGAAACTTTAATAACATACAAGAACTTTTAATGATCCTGTAGTATGATCTTAGCTTTGTAAAAACAAACTACAGAGAATACAGATTGGAAAGAAGTACAGCAAAAAGGTAACATTGGTTATCTGTGTATGGTAGATGTACGAATGTAATCTGGAAAAAAAAAGATTTTTTTAATTAAGAGATTATGTTGTTCTCTAGGTTTTGTATTTCTAAATAGAGGTCATGTTACCCTGATGCTCCAGAGAGCATATTCCTTAGGTGTCACATGTGCACATTTTGGATGGTTTTAACCCACATCCAGGTTTAACTCTGCTTGATCTCCCCCTCCCTTTTTTTTTAAACCTATATACAAATTTCTAATAGTTGGGGTTTTCTAACTCTAAACCCAATAGCGGTCCTCCAATATCCCACTGAACAACACACACACACCAGAGGACAGAGTATTCATTTCCACAGTACTTAAAACAGATCTTTGAGCAAGTCAATGTTAAATTACTTTTAAAAACTGCTTCTATCAAGGGTTTCCTGATGACTCAGTGGTATAAAGAATCCACCTGCCAATGCAGGAGGCATAGCTTCAATCCTCGGTCAGGGGACAACCAGGATTCCACACGCCTTGGAAAAACTAAGCCCATATGGGACAACTACTAAGCCTGTGCTCTCGAGCCCAGGAGCTGAAACTACTGAAGCCATATGCTATCGAGCCTGTGTTCTGCAGTAAGAGAAACACTACAACGAGAAGCCCACAGGCCACAAGCAGAGAGCAGCCCTGGCTCACCGCAACTAGAGAAAGCCGAGGCAGCCACGAAGATCCTGCACAGCCAAAAATAAATAAATAAAATAGTTTTTAAAAATTGCTTCTGTCAGGTAGAAAAACAAAAAGCACAAGCTGATCTTCCCCTGCAGAGCCTGCCTCTTTTCTCAGCTGCTAAGATGCTCCATGCTGATGAGTGCTATCTGATCGACACAGAGAAGCCTGGGGCAGGACTTCTGATCCCAACTTCACTCCAGGCTTCTGTTTATCCCTCCTACTCATACATCCTCCCATATTCCAAATCCCTTTACTTTGAATTTTTATTTAATCTTCTATTATAAATATTTATTCAAACATCTGAAATCCCAATTCTGACATGAAAAAAAGTTTTTTCTATTTTTTTAAAAGAGAGGAAGGTAGGATATACACTACTGATAATATCACAGAATTAATTGCTTGGGATTCAAATAGGAAATAAACGTTATAAATTAAATGATCTTTTATTCCCCAACAGCTCTTTGAGAAGATGAAAATATTGCTTTTTATTTCCATTCCCACATATTTTAAAGAGAGAACTGACTTTTGTTATGCAAACTTGATATTCTGTGGTACTGGCTTAGTCACTACACAACTTAAAGATGCATATAATAACCTCTGAACAAGCACCTTCATTTTTCTTCTTCCTGTTATGAGGACCTGCTTCTGGAACCATTCAACAAGGCTCCAAGTCAGAGACTACTGCTTCCCACTGAAAAAAGAAATTGGAAAAGAAAAAAATTGCATATTCTTTCCAGTAAATGGAAGATTTTCCTTTCATTTTCTATATTTCAAAATGAGAACTGGCCTTAAAGCACAAATCTTCTCCAAACCAGAAACAACATTTTATAAAAACGCAGATTTTAAGAGTAAACTGTACATTTTATCAAAATGAGACGGGGGAAAGATGCTTGTGCTCTTTTAATATTAGAGAGCTTTAGCAACCAATAATGAGTTAAAAGTGCCATCAGCTTCATGCGATATTAGAGTACTGTTCAGTATCTAACAGCCACTGACCCAGACAGTAAGGGTCAAGAAGATGTTATCAGGACTAAGGCAGTAATCCTTGAGAAAGGCAGAACAGGGGAATGGGTAAAGTGAAGGTGTACAGCCTGCGACAGTCTACCAGAGACCCCTGCAGGCAAGGAGAATGGCAGCAAAATCAAAGCCACTCCAGCCAACAGAGTAGGGTGGGGAAGCCAGAGAGACGGCCAGGAAAGCAGTCAAAGGTGTGATGACACAGGGTCTGTAGCCACAGTCAGAATTTTGTTTTTATGATTCTGATGAGAAGCCACCAGAAGGTTCTGAAGAGAGGGGAAAGCTCTGACTAGATATTTCTAAAGATAGCTGCTGTTTGGAGAAACACTGAAGACAAGAGCAAGGGTAGAGGCGGGAAGATGTGATCAGTCGTCACAGTCCTCCGTAAAAGAGGACTGTGGTTTGCGTTAGAGAGGGCATAACATATGATCGGATTTGAGCTATCTTTCCAAGGCAGAGTCAACAGTTCGCTGGATGCTTGGATGTGGGGTCTGAGCTGAAAAGAGGAGTCAAATGACAATTCCTAGACTTTCAGCCTCACTGGATGGCAGTAACATTTCCTGTGATAAGGAAGGTAAATGAGAGAACAGAAGAGAGGACTAGGTGGGTGCCTGTCAGTAATTCTTTTGGAACATACTAAATTTAAACACCCATCAGACTTCCAAGTGGATATGTTAAGCTAGATACTAGATGTTAATCTAGAGCTCAGGAGAGAAGTGAAGCTAGAAAGAAAAATCTGTAAGTCATCAGCTTATAAATGGTATTTATAGTCATGAAATATGGCTTGGGATAGAAACTGCCTTGGGAGAAAGTATGGTTCAAAGGGAATCTGGCCAAGAACCAAACACTGTAGCAGTCTAACTGGTGGCTGAGAAGAGGAGAAGCCTAGAGACATAGGAAGAGTGGCCAGGGAGGCGGAAGGACATTGAGAAAGTGGTGGTGACCTGACAGCCACATGAAGGAAAAAATATCGAGGGAGCAAATAACCGATTATTCATAGGAGGTGAAAACTCACACAGATAACTGAGTTATCAGGAGGTATTTATTAAATGAATAAATTTTTAAAATATCACAGGGAGCAAATGACTCTACAGATGATCCAATACACAGCTGGACATCTGAGGAATATTCATTTTATTTCAGGAGGAGGAAAGTCATTACTCTGTATCTACTCATCTACTTTTTGATTTCACTGAGTTGCTTAGCTCCATCTGTAACCAACACATTACTTACGATGTTAAAATGGGCCATATTTTTAAGGATTTTTAGTTTACTGTCATGAAAAACTGGATAGATCCTAACAAACAATACTGAAAACGAGCTCACCGCTGCCAGCCCTAATTCTTTTCATCCAAATTAGCTTTTGGTCAAGGTCCCAAATAAGCAAACCAAAACCAAAACTTTTAGCACAGACTCAAGCGTGCCTGGCGGAGGCTCCTACTTGAAAAACTCAAGCCTCTGAGACGCTGGGCTCTTTGCTTAGGGTTCTTAAGATTTCTTTAAAAAAAAAAATAAAAAGGTTTTATAGTCAAAATGAAGCCGCAAGAAAGGTAGAGTTTCGAGAGGGATTCTCCCCTCAGAGGAAGGCGACTCAGCCCAATAGACGGCCGGCTCCCCCATCCCCGGCTCCCCGAGGTGGCCGCCCGCCCAGCGCCCGACCCTCCCGGCCCCGGCCCACCTGCGCAGACGCCGGCTACTCGCCGGGGAGGAGCGCCGCTCCGAGCCCCACCGCGAAGTCCTCCGCGCCCGCCGAGCGCTACGCGACTTCCGGTGGGCGGGGGTCCAGGCGGCCGGCGGGCGGCGCGGACCCGCCCCGCGCCCGCGGCCCGAGCGCGGCGCGCGGAAGTCCGGGGCCGGCGCGTCCCGCCCCCTCGGGGGCGCGCCGCCGCCCTAGCCGTTGGCGGGTCCACCCCACCCGCGGGGAGGCCGATGAGCGTCATGCTGGAAGTCTTCGGGTGGCGGCGGGAAGGAGCCGGCCGGGACGGCGAAGAAGAGGAGCTCGCGCAGGGGAGTTCAGCCCGCGCTCCTGCCTTGTTGTTATTGTTTTTAAAGGCCCGAGAGAGCCGACTCGGAGGCTAGGAGGGAAGAAGGACTCCACTGTCTCTTCCCTGCAGAAACTGGGCACTGGGGTGGGAGCTGCAGCGCGGCCTCTGCGCCTACCCATCGCGCACAAACACAGCCTGCAGCAAGCCCCGGGGCTCCCAACAGAAGCCTCTAGGCTCTATAAAGGAAGGAAACAGCCCGTCTCACCCAAAATCTCTAAGACCCTCCTCGAGGTAGAGCGACTCTCCAGTTCCTCCAGGTTGGCTTCTTGACTTTCCTTTCTCTTTGGGGTTCTCTCACTGACTGCTGCAGCAATCAACCACATCCCTGGTTAGGGACGGGGCGCATCAGTACCCCCCCACCCCCAACCCACGCCCCGCCTCCCAAACGCAAACACGCACACATGCCCGGCCGAAGGCCACCTGGAGAAAGACTCCTTTCTCAGCTTTTGTATCGCAACCGAACCGCCACTGAATGTTCAGTTCGTGTCCGACTCTGCGACTCCATGAATCTCAGCACGCCAGGCCTCCCTGTCCATCACCAAATTCCGGAGTTCACTCCGACTCACGTCCATCGAGTCAGTGATGCCATCCAGCCATCTCATCCTCGGTCGTCCCCTTCTCCTCCTGCCCCCAATCCCTCCCAGCATCAGAGTCTTTTCCAATGAGTCAACTCTTCGCATGAGGTGGCCAAAGTACTGGAGTTTCAGCTTCAGCATCATTCCCTCCAAAGAAATCCCAGGGCTGATCTCCTTCAGAATGGACTGGTTGGATCTCCTTGTAGTCCAAGGGACTCTCAAGCGTCTTCTCCAACACCACAGTTCAAAAGCATCAATTCTTCGGTGCTCAGCTTTCTTCACAGTCCAACTCTCACATCCATACATGACCACTGGAAAAACCATAGCCTTGACTAGACGGACCTTGTTGGCAAAGTAATGTCTCTGCTTTTGAATATGCTATCTAGGTTGGTCATAACTTTTCTTCCAGGGAATAAGCATCTTATTTTCATGGCTGTAGTCACCATCTGCAGTGATTTTGGAGCCCCCCAAATAAAGTCTGACACTGTTTCCCATCTACTTCCCATGAAGTGATGGGACCAGATGCCATGACCTTCTTTTTCTGAATATTGAGCTTTAAGCCAACTTTTTCACTCTCCTCTTTCACTTTCATCAAGAGGCTTTTTAGTTCCTAGGGTGGTGTCATCTGCGTATCTGAGGTTATTGATATTTCTCCTGGCAATCTTGATTCCAGCTTGTGCTTCTTCCAGCCCAGCGTTTCTCATGATGTACTCTGCATATAAGTTAAATAAGCAGGGTAGGAAGAACAAAAAAACAACCAAGTAATCTAAGATGATGAAAAGCCAGATATGTAATCCTACCATCTCTTTCTCAGGCTTCCAATCCTAATCATACCCAAAGACCCCAATTCAGGAATCACATACACCACCACCACCCCACCTCCCCTACCCTGTATGCGGGCCCTTTTCAGGCAATCCCTACTCACTGCTGAAGGAGGAGAACTCCATTACGAAACCTCAGAGAAGACAATGAATAGTAAACTGGAACTGAAGGCCCACTCATGCAAAGAGTTGATTCATTGGTAAAAGACTCTGATGCTGGGAGGGATTGGGGGCAGGAGGAGAAGGGGACGACCGAGGATGAGATGGCTGGATGGCATCACCAACTCAGTGGACTTGAGTGAACTCTGGGAGTTGGTGATGGACTGAGAGGCCTGGCATGCTGCGATTCATGGGGTTGCAGAGTTGGACACAACTGAGCAACTGAACTGAACTGAGCTAAATCTGGATCTCCCGGGCTTCCCTGGTGGCTCAGCTGGTAAGGAACCCACCTGCAATTCAGGAGATCCAGGTTCCATCCTGGGTTAGAAAGATCCCCTGGAGGGAATCCCCTGGAGAAGGGAACCCACCCCAGTATTCTTGCCTGGAGATTCCCATGGACAGAGGAGCACCTGGATCTCAGAGGCTTACTACATACAGGTAGAGCTAGGGTATTTTCTCTCCCTCTCCCCACTACCTAACATCAGGATGGGCCATCGAAGGTGGCACTGGCAGACTATTTACTTGGTGAGATGCCCTATTAAGCCTATGTCAACACAATTCAGTTCCCACCGACATCCAGGTTTCCTCCACCCTCTGTTTTACCCTTTCAGGCAAATAGTGGCTTCCCTGTTCCTAACCCTCATTTCGGTGTTGACCATCTGGTGATGTCCATGTGTAGGGTCTTCTCTTGTGTTGTTGGAAGAGGGTGTTTGCTATGACCAGTGCATTTTCTTGGCAAAAATTAGTCTTTGCCCTGCTTCATTCTGCATTCCAAGGCCAAATTTGCCTGTTACCCCAGGTGTTTCTTGACTTCCTACTTTTGCATTCCAGTCCCCTATAATGAAAAGGACATCTTTTGGGGGTGTTAGTTCTAAAAGGTCTTGTAGGTCTTCATTGAACTGTTCAACTTCAGCTTCTTCATCGTTACTGGTTGAGGCACAGTCTTGGATTACTGTGATATTGAATGGTTTGCCTTGGAAATGAACAGAGATCATTCTGTCGTTTTTGAGATTTCATCTAAGTACTGCATTTTGGACTTTTGTTGACCATGATGGCTACTCCATTTCTTCTAAGGGATTCCTGCCCATAGTAGTAGATATAATGGTCATCTGAGTTAAATTCACCCATTCCAGTCCATTTTAGTTTGCTGATTACTAGAACGTCAATGTTCACTCTTGCCATCTCCTGTTTGACCACTTCCAATTTACCTTGATTCATGGACCTAACATTCCAGGTTTCTATGCAATATTGCTCTTTATAGCATCGGACTTTGCTTCTATCACCAATCACACCCACAGCTGGGTGTTGTTTTCACTTTGGCTCCATCCCTTCATTCTTTCTGGAGTTATTTCTCCACTGAGCTCCAGTAGCATATTGGGCACCTACTGACCTGGGGAGTTCCTCTTTCGGTATCCTGTCATTTTGCCTTTTCATCCTGTTCATGGGGTTATCAAGGCAAGAATACTGAAGTGGTTTGCCATTCCCTTCTCCAGTGGACCACATTCTGTCAGACCTCTCCACTATGACCCGCCTGTCTTGGGTGGCCCCAAGGGCATGGCTTAGTTTCATTGAATTAGACAAGGCTGTGGTCCTAGTGTGATTAGATCGACTAGTTTTCTGTGATTATGGTTTCAGCGTGTCTGCCCTCTGATGCCCTCTTGCAACACCTACTGTCTTACTTGGGTTTCTCTTACCTCGGACGTAAGGTATCTATCTCTTCATGGCTGCTCCAGCAAAGCGCAACCACTGCTCCTTACCTTGGACGAGGGTTATCTCCTCACTGCTGCCCCTCCTGACCCTGAACATGGAATAGCTCCTCCTAGGCCCTCCTGAGCCGGTGCAGCCACCGCTCCTTGGACATGGGGTTGCTCCTCCTGGCTGCTGCCCCTGGCCTCAGGCGTGGGGTAGGTCCTCCCAGCCACTGCCCCTGACCTCAGATGTGGGGTAGCTCCTCTCAGCTGTTCCCACGCTGTCGCAGCCTGGCACTCTCAGCCGCTGCCCCTGACCTCAGAAGTGGGGTAGCTGAAACGCCAGTACTTTGGCCACTTCATGCGAAGAGCTGACTCATTGGAAAAGACTGATGCTGGGAAGGATTGGGGGCAGGAGGAGAAGGGGACGACAGAGGATGAGATGGCTGGATGGCATCACCAACTCGATGGACGTGAGTCTGAGCGAACTCTGAGAGTTGGTGATGGACAGGAGGCCTAGCATGCTGCGATTGATGGGGTCGCAAAAAATCGGACACGACTGAGTTGAACTGAATTGTTCCTAACACTGGTACTTTTGTTGCCTTCATTTTCTCTGGCAATCTCCCTTTGGCAACTGACAAACTTGACCTCTGTCTCTTCCAGATACTCAATTTCGTTGATATTAACAACCCCGGGAGACTTCATACTCATCCAACTTGTTAAAATTCTCTTTCAGTTTTTTTCTGCTTGTTCCTCTTCCTGACAGCCCTTCAAAACACTGCTTTCCAAACCTTTCCATTGAAATACCATTAATGACAAAGGTGATAAACATTTACTTCCCCAGTCACCACCCACATTACACGTGTAAATGAACCTGAAGTGACTCATGTCAAGGACAAATTGAATAGTCTCATTTTAGGCTTTAAGTTGCTCCAAATTTTGCATTGTTCTTCATAAATATTTACATGCTGTACTAAAATTTCAAATTGGTCACAAGTTTAGGTTTTCTTCTCAAATTATCTAGTACGGGTTTCAAGAAAACGTACCTATCACTTATGCCACAAGCACGAATTATTTAGTGTCTTCTATGTGCTAGGCGCTAGGATACAATGTGAACAAGACAGACATTGCCCAGTCCCCATGGAGCTTTTGCAGTCTAGAGCAGGAGACAGACAAGGGGCACTGTTTACAATTCAGATCTACTCACTGAAAAGAATGGATGAATGAATGGAAGAAGGCAGAGGAAAGTGGGGAGTGCTAATTAAGTCAGTAAAGAGATGGCTTCTCTGACATGTAGGATGTTTTTCCTGTGGCTTCACACCCCTGAAACCCTTGTCATTCCTTGCTGGTGTTTTCAGGATGTTGATCCACTGCCCTCTGTCACTTACTCTACCATTTCTCTGGATATCTTACGTATGTCCAGCAGACTCACCTCAGTCAGTAAGGGCATAAATGATTTGTACATGATTAATGAACTTGGCCTCATTGACATATACAGATTATGGCACTTGATGCAATTTCAGAGTATTCTTTTCAGATACATACAGAACATTAACAAAATCAGATCATATTTTTGGCCACTGAGAAAGTCTCCACAAAGCAAAATCAAAACAAATCAAAAGATTGAAAAAAAAAAAAAAAGAATATCTACACTAACCACTAATCTGGAAAATAAAAGCAAAAAGAAAAACAAGAAAAGCTCCTGTATGTTTGGAAGTTAAAAGGCAGACTTCAAAATATACCATGGATCAAAACATCACAACATGACTCAAAGTATTTTGACTTGAATATGACTAAAAATACTAAATATCAAAACTTGCGGGGTACAGATAAAATATGAGAGGAATTTCTTTTCTTAAACACACACGTCAGAAAACAGCAGGGAGTCACTTATCTGCACAACCACATTAGGCAATCGGAGAGCAAGCTGTTCTCTTCCCGTTGTCTTGGGCCCTGTGGGGGCCTGCTGGGAACAGCACTTTTTAAAAGACAAATACGTCTGGCAGGCTGTGGTCCAAGGCCATCTTTGCTGGATAAGCAGTGTCTACGGAGCCAGGGGGAACACACAACTGTCTTGAAAATTGAAAGTGTATATGCTCGAAATGAACTGAATTCTATCTAGGCAAGAGATGTGCTTATGTGTACAAAGCAAAGAAAACACACAGTGATGCCTGGAGGAGAACCTAATAAAACCAGAGTAATCTGGGAAAAGATAACTCATGCTCATGGAAACAGTGTCATGGCTCCTGCCAAATTCCAAAGCAACCGTCTTACAAAGGCCATTGGACACAGATTCCATGTATCAAGGATTTAAACTTACTGAAAAGTAAATCAATAAAAGTGTGGTTAAAAAAAAAAAAAATCAGGGAAGAAAAAAACCCAGGGAATGAAATCCAAATAAAAAGACAGAAAAAAAAAAAAAAGGCCAGAAATTAAAGAAACAGGAAAAAATAACAGAGGACCAACAAGAGCAAAATGTGGTTCTTTGAAAAAGATTAATAAAATTAATAAACCACTGGTAAAACTAAGTAGGAAAAAAGAAACAGAAAATACAGATATCAGTATTAGAAATAAAAAGGAAGTATCACCACAGGTCCTAAGACATGAAAGATATTAACAACTCTGTTCCTATCAACTAGGTGAAATAAACTGGGAGAGGCAGTTGTCATGCATCTCTTGTGTTCCTGTCTTAATGAGTATGTGCAAGATCCTGGCTACCATTTACCTGAGCCGTTTCTCAGGGCAGCATGTACAGTGGGCAACCATGAGATACGAGGCACGGCCGCCCTCCACAGAGAACAAGCAAGCTTGCTGCTTGCTGTAAGAGTGGTGGATTCCTTAGGCTCAGTGTTCCTCAGATGTGACACAGACCGTTACCTATATGCTGAAAGTAGTGCTGCTTGCTGGGTCACGAGCAATAAAACCTTTTTTTCTGATCCAGGAGTTGTGTGCCTTCTGCCAGAACCCATCAAACAGTAACAGGCATTGTATGTGGATAAAATCAAATCCCAGACCTGACAAAATGGATAGGAGGGACTTCAGTGATTCTGAAGAAACCATCAAATTCTCTCCCCTCAAAACAAATGTAAACTGGACAAAACAGTCAAAAACTATCACTCGAGGGCTCTGGAAATTGACCAAATGCAAACAAGATGATCATTTATTCACTTTGAAAAATCCTGCTGAATTCTGGGTTGGAATCTGGCATTCTTGCCAGGAACTAACTGTTCTCATCTCCCGACCCTCGTACACGCCTCAGCTTTGTTGGGGCAACAGCGCTACCACTGTGAGGCCAACAAGGCCAGGAGCCCAAATACTGCTCTCAGTCAAGTCCACACCTGGTGTGCTGCCATAAGAACTGCAAACTTTGGAAGACATAAATGGGGAAAGCTCACAGCTGTTAGCCTGAAGTCGTGGCTCATGTGAGGTGTACAGACCAGCGGACTAGCCAAAAATCTAGAGAGAGATTGTGGAGATGAGAACCCACTGAGGGTCAAGGTCAGCTCATCACTTACCTTTGCATAACTGGGAGGTTACATGAACACAGGGAGAAACACGCCTGCCCCTGCAGATATCTGCATTTGAACCCTGGTTCTAGCACTAACTGTGTGACAGTTGGCAAGTCAGTTTAATCATTCTGTGTGTCAAGTTTCTTAATCTTTGAAGTGGGAAAGAGCAGTGTTGAGAGGAACACATAAATTATATTGAATGTAGGACATAGTGCAGCAGGCATATAGTGTTACTAAAGTGTCTACTGTTCGCTTCAGTTCAGTTCAGTCACTCGGTCGTGTCTGACTCTTCGCCATCCCATGGACTGCAGCACGCCAGGCCTCCCTGTCCATCACCAACTCCCGGAGTTCACTCAGACTCATGTCCATTGAGTCGGTGATGCCATCCAACCGTCTCATCCTGTTGTCCCTTTCTCTGGCCTTCAATCTTTCCCAGCATCAGGGTCTTTTCCAGTGAGTCAGCTCTTCACATCAGGTGGCCAAAGTATTGGCGTTTCAGCTTCAGCATCAATCCTTCCAATGAATTTTCAGGACTGATTTCCTTTAGGATGGGCTGGTTGGATCTCCTTGCAGTCCAAGGGGCTCTCAAGAGTCTTCTCCAACACCACAGTTCAAAAGCATCAATTCTTCAGCACTCAGCTTTATAGTCCAACCCTCACATCTATACATGACCACTGGAAAAACCATAGCCTTGACTAGACAGACCTTTGTTGGCAAAGTAACGTCTCTGCTTTTTAACATGCTGTCTAGGTCATAACTTTCCTTCTAAAAAGCAAGCATCTTTTAATTTCCTGGCTGCAGTCACCATCTGCAGTGATTTTGGAGCCCCCAAAACTAAAGTCTGTCTCTGTTTCCACATCTTGCCATGAAGTGATGGGACCAGATGCCATGATCTTAGTTTTCTGAATGTTGAGTTTTAAGTCAACTTTTCCACACTCCTCTTTCACTTTGATCAAGAGGCTTTTCAGTTCTTCACTTTATGAGAAACACGTGGTATCATCTGAATATCTGAGGTTATTGATATTTCTCCTGGTAATCTTGATTCCAGCTTGTGCTTCATCCAGCCCAGCGTTTCTCATGATGTATTCTGCATATAAGTTAAAGAAGCAGGGTGCCAGTATATTGACACCTTTCCCTATCTGGAACCAGTCTGTTGTTCCATGTCCTGTTCTAACTGTTGCTTCCTGACCTGCATACAGATTTCTCAAGAGGCAGGTCAGGTGGTCTGGTATTCCAATCTCTTTCAGAATTTTCCACAGTTTATTGTGATCCACACAGTCAAAGGCTTTGGCATAGTCAATAAAGCAGAAGTAGATGTTTTTCTGGAACTCTCTTGCTTTATTGATGACCCAGCACATGTTGGCAATCTGATTTCTGGTTCCTCTGCCTTTTCTAAATCCAGCTTGAACATCTGGAAGTTCATGGTTCACGTACTCTTGAAGCCTGGCTTGGACAATTTTGAGCATTATTTTACTAGCATGTGAGATGAGTGCAATTGTATGGCAGTTTGAACATTCTTTGGCATTGCCTTTGGGATTGCAATGAAAACTGACCTTTTCTAGTCCTGTGGCCACTGCTAATTTGCTGGCATACTGAGCGCAGCACTTTCACTTTTTTTGTTTGTTTACTGTCACTACTTCTCAAAATGTTACTACTTCTCAAAGTGTTTTAAAAACAATTCCATCAGTATTTTGGGGAGGTGTCTAAGATTCAGTCCAGGTATACTGAATCAGAGTGTTACAGTCATGGGAAAGAACCTGAGAAAGATGTTTTTTACAAGTTGATTGATTCTTATACCACCAATATTTGAGAACTATTGTTTTTAGGTAAGATTTATAATTTTATGCTTTGGGTCTTTGTCCATGTGCCTTGTAGGTACAAACTATCATATTTACTTCAGTATCCTCCCTGCCAAGCACACAGTAGGTAGTCAAACATCTATTAAATAACAGAAAGCTTTATTTAAAGTCAGTCAGCATCCAGCTCTGCAATTTCCACCATGCAGAATGAATTACAAATTAGGCTTAGAATTTAAACCTTTGCCCTAATATAAAAAAAGCTAAAATTACTCTTACAGAGCAGTGATTCTTTAATAAAACTTTGTGAATCATGAACTCCCAAGAATGTGATAAACACTATAAACTCTACTCAGAAGACTAAAGATATGTTAAAACTTGCAAATAATTTTAAGGGGTTCACCTCAGGTTAAAAAAATCTTATATAAAAACTGACTTATAAAAACTGTTTCTTAAAACAAAACACTAGGTTCTTATTTATCACTGAATCCCTATTACTAGGAAAAAGGATAGATAGAGCATACTTGGCACTAAATAAATATTTGCTTAATGAATAAATGAGTCACTGGCCAAAGGATGTTATCATCTGGGACTCCTTGAGTCACCCAAGGGTGATGTACAATAGAGGATGAAAGCACAGAGACTATATATCTTATTCATGACTAAGTTGTAACCTCAAACTTCTACAAGTGGGAAATTTAAAAAAACAAGTCATTTGGACCAATGTTTCCATTTAAGATGAAACATGAGGAAACACAATAAATACCTTAAGACATAGATAGAATTCACCTTGTCAAATTCAGGAAGTTTGTACCCTCACTCCAGGGTAGCGCCCTTGGGCTCCAGTCTAGAGCAACAGGTATCTCACCACTTTTGGTGGATACCAAACCCAACCTTTGTCGTTCCATCTTTTGTTGATGAAAATACAACTCTGCTTCTCAACTTATTTCTCTAGATTGGTAGCCACCCCATGGCAAAAGAGGCTTTACTATTAATATTTCCTGAACTCAAACTAGAAAACAAGAAAATCATAAAAAGCTGAAATCAATGAAATAGACATTAAATATATACCAAGGAAAACAATGGATTTGTGACAACTGGTAGATGGGATAAAGAAGTCAGTCAAACAGAGAAAGGCAAACACTGTATTTCACTTATATGTGGAATCCAAAAAACAAATGAACATACGAAACAGAAATAGGCATAGATACAGGTAATAAACAGGTGGTTGTCAGAGGGAAGAGAGGCAGAGGCATGCATGAAACAGGTGAGAGAAATTATGGGGTACAAATTTCCATACAAAATAAATGAGTCTCTGGGATGAAGTATACAGTGTGGGGAATACACTCAATAATAACCAAACATGTTTTATGGTGAGAGCGGGCAGCTAGACTCATCATGACCATTTTGCAATGTACAGAAATACTGGATCATTATGCTGTGCGCCAGGACTGGGCACAGTGCTGCAGGACAGGGCACAGTGCTGCAGGACAGCACCCAACCAGCCTCACAGAAAGAGGTCAGATCTGTGGTCGCCAGAGGCAGAGATGTCGTTCTCAGGGGCAAGGGGGACTGAATGAAGGTGGGCAAAAGGCATAAACTACCAGTTATAAGATAAATAAGCACTAAGGATGTAAAGTACATTATCACTATAATTAACATTGCTGTATATTATACATGAAAGTTGCTAAGAGAATTGTTAAGAACTCATAAGAATTCTCAACACAAAAATTTTTATTATATATCTATATGATATGATGGATGTTCACTGAAATTACTGTGGTAATCATTTCACGATGTATGTAAGTCAAACATTCTGCTATACACATTAAATTTATACAGTGCTGCATGTCAATTATATTCCAATAAAAAGGGAAAAAAATACCGGCTCTTTGGATTAATAAAAAAAAAAACAAGTGATAAGCCTCTGGTAAGACTGGTCAAGTAAAAAAGAAAGAAGATACAAATATCTTATGTAATACACAGTGGTATAAATTTGTATACTACATATAGCAGTATTAGGAATGAAAAGCAGGACATCAGTACAGATCTGGCATAAAATTAAAAAGGAAGGAATAATATTGTGCTAATAAATTTGAAAATGTAGATGAAATGGACTCTTTCAGGAATATTCCATTTATCATATTACATATTAATAGAAAGTCTTATTAATTGAAAAAAAAATGAAGTCAGCATCCCACAAAAACCACACCAAACTCCAACCAAGAAAACTTCACCTCAGATTTGTAGTAAAACATTTAAGGAAGAGTAATGTAAATATTACAGAAGCTCCTCCAGAAACTAGGAAAAGAAAGCCACTCTCTAACTTACTGTATATGGATATGTAATCTTGATAAACAAACCAAATCCAGTTATCAAAAACTAACATCACATCATGACTAGACTTGTTTTACTTCATAAGAAGGTTGGTTTAATAATAGGAAAGCAATTCTCTGACCACATAAAAAGAATAAAGCAAATAAAGGTGGCAAACAATCATTTTCCTTAATAAATTCAGAAAAAGTTTTTGAAAAAATTTAACAGCATTTAGATCATGAAAAAATTCTTTGCAAACTAAGAACAGAAGGGAAATTTCCCAATTTAATAAAAATACCATAAACTGTCTATGGACACCTTGAAAGCATGCCTAGAGAACAGAAACAAAACAAGAATGTCTGAAATGGGTTCTATTCAACATTGTAGTGGAGGTCCCTGCAAATGTAATTAGACAAGGAAACAAAGAAAAGAAAGGTGTGAGAAATAGTAAGACAAATCTGTCCTTACTTTCAGATGATACAACTATATACAGAAAAGTCCAAAAGAATACACAAATTATGAGAATTGACAAAGGAATTTAGCAAAGTGCTGAATAATCAATCTGAAAGTTGTTTCCACATATCAGCAACAAATGAAAAAAAAGCAATTTAAGGATTGTAATAGCATGAAAAAATATAAAGAGAACAAGATTAACTTAACAAAAGTATACGGAACTCATCTATGAAGAAGATTACAAATCTTTATCAAAAGCTCTAAAGACTGTAACAATGCAAAGAGGTTCATTCAATGGAAAATGCACTGTTAAAAAGAGGAAATTGTTCATACACTAAATATAATCTTTAATCAAAATTCTAACAGATTTATTTTGTTTTGAAAATTTTATTTTGAAATTTGTACAACTCTGAACTTTTGTTTAAAAGTGTAAAGAACAGATCACAGCCAATATCTTAAAGAACAAGGTAGAAACATTTGTTTTACCAATATCAAGAACTGTTAAAGCTTTAGTAATTAAGATAGGATGTTACTGGTATGTGAACAAAATGTTAATGGAATAAAACAGAGCCCAGAAACAGACTCAGATAAATGTGGGCACTTAACAGATTTGGCATGGCAAATCAAGAGAGAGATGAGTTTTTAAGGGGTGGGGGAACAAACCTGTCCACCTACCTTATCCCAAACAAAAAACTCAATCCAAGTAGAAGACAAACTATCATATTTTAGAACATAGTACAGAAGATATTCATGACCTCAGGATAGAGAAGTATTTTTTTAACAACTCGTTAAAACACCAACAAGCCCAGAGAGACAGTACGGGGAGGGAGGTGGGAGGGGTGTTCAGGATGGGGAACACGTGTACACCCGTGGCGGATTCATGTTGATGTATGGCAAAACCAATACAATATTGTAAAGTAATTAGCCTCCAATTCAAATAAATTTAAAAATACAACAACAAGATGGGAAAAGACTGATGTGTTTCACTAGAAGCAGAAAGATAAACACAAACTGTGAGAAGATATTTCAAATAGTTACAACCAAAAGATTAATCTCCTGAATATATAAAGGAATCCTATTAATCCAGACATTCAATTTTTTTAAATGGGCAAAATATCTGAACAAGGACTTCACAAAAGAGGAAATCCATGTGGTAGACAAACCTGTGAGGAAAAAAAATAACCTCACAGAAATATGAAGCAACAATGAGGTTTGACAGCAGTTTCTTTAAAAATATACACATATATCTAGAAAAATAACTGAAAAACATCAAACGGGATAACAGACTTCTGGGTGGGTTTTATTCTTCGAATCATTATTTTGCAAATTCATTCTTTCTTTAGCTGCACCGGGTCTTAGTTGCAACAGGTGGGATCTAGTTTCCTGACCAGGGATTGAACCCGGGCCCCCTGCATTTGGAGCGTGGAGTCTCAGCCACTGGGCCGCCAGGAAGCTCCTCTCAAATTCTTAAGTGTTGCTTTTACAACATTACAAACCCAGGAGACTTTCTAAAGTTTTAAAAGTCTAACAGCACAAATGTGGAACTTTCCATTGTTACTGGAGAAAGCACTAATCGATACTATGGCTTTAAAAAGTTAAATGTCACCTGGTGAAGATGAAGACGCACACTCTCTAAGCAAACATTCCACTCCTAGATGTATCCTCAAGAAAGTCACTTAGTCGTGTCCAACTCTGTGACCCCATGGACTGTATAGTCCATGGAATTCTCCAGGCCAGAATAATGAAGTGGGGAGCCTTTCCCTTCTCCAGGGGCTCTTACCAACCCAGGGATCAAACTGGGGTCTCCCGCATTACAAGTGCGTTCTTTACCAACTGAGCTATCAGGGAAGCCCTGGTATTCTCAAGGGATGACACATGTGCAAACAGGACACAACATACAAAAATGTTCGTAGTGGCTTTAGAACAGCAAAAATCTAGGCACAACTCAAGTGCCATCATAGAAGACCACAACTTTATAGTATATTTATATGATGGACTGCTACACAGTAATGAAACTACAGCTATATGCTGTAACATGGACGACTTTGCTAAACAAAGTCACAAAGGAACATATGTAACATCTAATTTATTAAATAGAATTTAATATTCCATTAAACTTTATTTATTCATGTTTACTTCTGCCTGATTTTTTTAGGCATTTTTCAGGACCGTAGACATCAGTACTATTTGGAGTATGGTCCAGTGACCACACTGAACTGTTACTGGCTGATGAGGAGAGAAGCACGTGAGCGAGCATGCACAGAAAGCAAGCATTCAGGCAGGCTGACAGCAATTTGATATTAACAAAATATTCAAACACAGGATTTTGTATTTACTAATAAAAACTGAGTTTGTGATTACTTGGAAAATTTTTTAAAAGTTCAAGAGGAACTAGCATATATAACTAGTAAAAAGAAAAAATATTTTCATTACAAGTGTAACACTGGTTATCGCTAATGAAGAATAGTCAGGAAAGGATACACAGAGCCTTTTATGGTGTTGGCAATACTACATTTCTTAATCTGAGCATGGGTATTGAGTATGTGCTTTATAATTTTATTTCTCTTTAAGCTGTACATGTTTAATACCCTGTTTACAATTTTTTTAAGTTTTAAAAATTTGTTATAGACAATACCAATTCTTTAAAAATATATACATTAATCTGTAAAAAACTGAAATACATCAAAGTGGATGGTGGATTACTGGTCAGTTTTACTCTCTGAACCACAATTTCCCAAATGAAATACATCAAAGTGGATGGTAGATTCCTGGTCAGTTTTACTCTATGAACCACAATTTTTGAAATTCCTGTTCCCTTCTCTTTTTAAGGTAGTAGTGAGTGAGTGAGTGACTCAAAGTCTCTCAGTCATGTCCAACTCTTTGTGGCCCCATGGACTTTATAGACCATGGAATTTTCCAGGCCAGAATACTGGACTGGGTAGCCTTTCCCTTCTCCAGGGCATCTTCCCCAACCCAGGGATCGAACCCAGGTCTCCCACATTGCAGGTGGATTCTTTACCAGCTGAGCCACAAGGTACTAGTAGTCACTAGTAATTACAACACTAAAAACAGATTATGCCAGACCCGGTGTTATTTCTAGATTTCAACAAACATCCTAATAATGCCAGCTTGTGGATAAAATGGAGAAATGTAGACTGAAAAATAGCACATATTGTGGTTTAGGGATAACATCCATTTATTTTCCTTTAGAATTTGGAAACAACCAAGATGGAGAAGTTATTCAGGAGATCACCTTTACTAGTAACAACATATTTTTTGATATCTGTACCAATAAATAGACATCCCTGATTTAGAGATTAATTCAACTGCTGGCCCAGCTAGACAACCATGCTCCCTCCTGACTCTGGAAGAGGACAAAGCAAAATGCCATGGGAAGTCTTTTCATCTATGTATTTTCTTGCTCCTTTAGCACCCTGTAGGTATCTTAGAAACCTCAAGTTATTTCTGCTTCATGACTTAACATTAGTTCCTTACATAGCTATCTCATCTCCCCCAACTGTTATGTTCCTGGAGGTCAGATTATCTTACTCATTTTTGAAACTCCTAGCAGATTATTATGTACACGATGGACTTCTGTATTTGTTACATATTATTTAAAAACCGTATGAGCTTAGGTTACAGTAAGAACTTAAAGAACTCAAGAAAGATCCAGAGATTAAATTGGACCAATGACAAAAACACAGCTATTATTTATTAAGCACTTGTATATGATAGGCATGGAGTCTAAGTGCTTTATAATAAATATCTCATTATATTCTCATTGTAGTAGAAATAACCTTAGTAACAAATGAAGAAAAAGAAAGATATGGAGTCAACAAGATCATTTGTGTGAGATCACCCAGCCATGATCTGATCTTGGCTGTCTCCAAAACCAAAGCACTGAGCCAGTACTGAGGCACATTGCTAAGCAGTCAGAGACTCTTCAGTGGCATTTGCAGGTGCTACGGCACGGTGGCTGAGAAAGAGGGGTCTGGAACCACAGTGCCATGGCTCATATATTTTGCTAATTACTAATATACAGGCAGGTTTCTTAACCTTCATTTCCTCATTGGTAAAATGGGAATAATATCCTTACTTCAGAGGGTTATTGCAAAGATGCAAAGGGTCAACGCAAGTGAAAGACTGAAGTTAACCTGTATTACTGTTATTTATCTGCTACTTTTGTAGACTTGTGCCTAGGAGCCAGAGTGTCCCCCATGACATTATAAAGGGGGAACAACACTGAGAAAACTTGATATTATACAACCAGATGTTACCTTATCTAAAAACTAAGAAGCATTTTAGGGAATTGAAGGCTAAACTTCCTTTCCCCCAGCTTTCAGTAAGAAAACCTAAAAGAAGGTTAAAAAGTGAGGTGATTAGAGGTTGAATTCCTCTTCTTTAACTTATTTTGTTGGTCAGTCTATGTTCCAATAAAATATGAAATAAATTATCACTATCTTGCTACAAAACTGCACTCCAAGGTCTAAGTTGCTAAGGAGCTTTAAAAAGACTTAAATCTTGACAGAAATAAGTGAAGTCAGTTTGTTGAAAGATTTTTTTTTATTCTACAAGAATTGATTGGTACAATCCTGCAGAACCAACATGTGTCATTTAGACAAATTTTTCTTTTCAAAAGTAAATGAAAACGCCCTCTAAATAATTTATATATCAATTTGTTTAATTTTTGAAAACAAAAGTCAATAGGGTCTGCTTTGTCCTGTTTAACCATAAATGTTACAAATTTACAAACTGAAGCAAAACTGGATAGTAGAGATTTAAAGGAAATCTTTAAAAGAACTTAGAGCAATTTTAATTGCTTTTCAGTCCACTGTGTTTTCAAAGTTGGTTATCATTAAGCCAGGATGAAAGCTGTGAACCCCAGACCATCTGCTTCTTTAATAAAAAGAATGTTTAGATTATTAGCAAAGTAATATCTTTAAATGTTATCTTCACACAGTTGGAATTTTAGTATAAATTTGCATATCAATTCCCTTTCCATTATTTATTCTACTTTAAAAATATATACAGCTAATGATGTTTAAATAAGTATTTGAGCCATGTATCCAAATATAAACATCTAAGAAATTAAAGCTGCAGCAACAAGTTATGAATGGATTAAAGAAAAAAGATGAACTACAAATTATATAGAAGGAAAAGTTCTACTTAATATTCATATCCAGGTAGATATGTATTTTCTAATTTTTATATACATACCTAGTTGAATATAGACAAGCCATCAAACTTTAGTTACAGACTAGACTAAGTCAGTACTATTTTCTACAACAGGTAACAGTGGTGATTTAAAACTTTTCAATATACCTCAATAGTTTTATCACAAGTTATTTGTGGTAAGTCTTTAAATATCATGAAGTTTAGATAGGTACAGATTAAATAACTGTTATCTATGCCACATTCGGCTCTTTGATGATACCCAACTCTGCTTCATTATGGTGTAACTATCTGAACACAAGAGCAGGCAGGCAACCTGAAAAGGACATTCAGCATACTCTCAGGTTTGTCACTTTAATAGTACTGTCTAAAATCTGCAAATCTGAATACAGAGGGACACTTAAAAAGCTGTAGGACAAGAACCCCAACAGAGAAATCTGTAAAATCTTAAACTTCAATTCTTAATCCATTGATAAATATTGTTGAAGGAGTAGCTGTTTGGTCTTCAAACATTTTAGAATTAAAGGGTTGAAAGTATGTTCATCCTTTGCTAAACTGTAGCATTTTAAATTAGCAAGCAGGACAACCTGAATTCATCTTGCTCTTACATGCAAAAGTGCATGTGCACTTTAAGACAACTTAGAATTAAGAGCTCACTTTTAGTTGGTGGCGGTTAAGTGACTAAAATTGCTGTCCAATTCTGTAGTACCACATACCAAAGTCCTAAATATATGCCAGTCATGTTCAGCACTCATCACTTTTAGGTGGGGGAGAGAAACATGGCAAAAAACAGTCGTAATTTTTTTTTTAAACAGCATTAAGAGCTTTAAACACACTTTTGCATCATTTTGTATTCTATCCTAGAATACCTGGAACAAAATCTTATTTCAGTCAGCTCAATTTATGCAAGTTATAAAATATAAACACAGACTAAATCCTATAGTGTACAGAAAATGCACTATTTAATACTCATTAAATGCAGTACAATCAATGAAGATTATCAAATAAGAAACACACACAGCATTCTAAATTTTTAAATCATCTTAGGGCTGCTAAATCAGATTGTACAAATTACATGTGCAAGACAAAAAAACAAAAAAACAAAAAAACCCCCAAAAACAAAGAAGAAAAAGAAAGAAAAAACCAAAGAAACTAACTTCTCAGTGCATCACACCCACTAGAATAAAATGTATGGCACTGTTACAACTTTTATATTAACAACTGTCAATTAAAGCTAGGCGTGACTCTCAACATTAAAGCCACATTAGAACAAGAATCGGCCAATTCAATGTTTAATGAAACAGATCACCTTTTTTCTTTGTAAAAGCACTGAAAATGTAATGTGTGCTGATAGCTCACTAGAAGTTTTCTCATGTCATTTGCTCCCCATTGTAGTGTCTTATTCTGTGATTATTCTACCTGTTAACAGTCTGATTTTTAAGGTCTCTAAACTCTGTTACTGAAACATACTAGTTCCTGTGTGGTAACAATGTCTTTATGAAAAAAAAAACATATCTGGTCATAGATCATAGAATAAACCCAAACAAAAATGACATTTTCTGAGCTACTGAGAAATAAATTAAACCATGATGTGTCAATTTAAAATTATATCAATATTAACTAACATTTCTATGGTAGATTTTTTCCTCATAAAATTAAACAATGCAAAATAGGGCTTGGGCTACAGTTAATCACATTTGGTTTTCTTAAAAACAAAACTTTATTTACTATAAACAACTAAAAGGTAATTTTCTTCCTCCCCAACATGTCAACATTAAATTGAAGTCTTTGTTTAAAATATCCACTGCTTACAAGAAAAGTACTTTTAAAAGGATAAGAGGAATCAAAATTACCAAAGTTTAGTGTGTGAAGAGTAGATAGAAACAACCCAGAAAAGTGTAGATCACTGTGTTGAATATTTATGAATAGCCCAAAATAAGTCCCAAAGTTTTTCTACCTTTACAAATAAAAAAAGGTGTCCTTTCCACAGCTTGGGGATATGCATTATACATCCCCCGCCCCCAACAAGTGTATGAGTAAGGTTCTAAAAATGTTGCCATATTAAGTTCTTCGGTACCTAAAATTAATCGGAGGACAGCAATATTACAGCGGCAATGGTGCATCAATTCTCAAATTACGATCCAACACGAGTTGTTGTGGTTCTTTTATCGGAGAAAAAGCTTTTCAAAAGAAATACCTGCCCTATGCTAACCACCAGGAGAATGAGGGCTTCTCCTACTGACCAGTAGGCCACTCTTGTATTTAGATCCTCAGCTCTGCTTCGGCCTTGAGCTTCTCTCAATCGGAAGTGAGTCTGATAGTCAATGACAGATTTCAGAGCTTCATGAATTGAAACACAGGCAGATTCCATCTAAAGAGAAAGAGTTTCAGTTAGTAGGTTTCATACCTTCTGTACAACCCGTCTAGCATATCCGTCGTTTCTTTCACTGTGGTCGCAAGTCCTCATGTGACTGACATTCCACTGACCTGGCCCTCGTTCCCTCACTCATTCATGTCAGTGGTCCTGGCAGAGCAACCCTTTCGCTCGCTGCCACTAGGATGACTGGCAACTGCTCACCCCAAACCGGGCGTGGCAGCTGCAGCACCTGTAAGGTGGCGGGTGGAATGTGAAGCGAGCAGCAGAAGAAACACCAAGCAGTGAAGGCTGGTGGCGGCAGAATTTTAAGGCCAGGTTCTCCAAGAGGAAGAATTAGGAGGAAGAGAATGACAGGTCAGCAAATTTGACCAATAATATGCATACGAGTCAAAGTCCAAGTATATACAAAAATGAGCAAAATATGGCATAAAAGCAGACTGTCAAAGTTATTTCAAGTATCTTAAAAACAGCTGAAAACTTCAAAGTGGGAATTTTTTTTCCCCCACATTGACCACTTTGCTAAGTAAGTTTCTCCCTCATTCCAGTCAACAAAAACAATATATATGTTCTCAATGAGACCTAAGTCTTATTTTCACTGTGAGTCAGTGGGCCTTCATCTGATGACATCTCACCTTTTTCTGCATTACACTATTTGCTTGAGAAGGGTTAAGAGTCTAATTTTTCTGGTTGTTGTATACAAACAACCAGTTTAATATTTTTCTACTGCTGAAAATTTAACCCTGGCATAATGAGATACAGGTTTTATTATATTATACTTATTTTACATCACAAACCACATATTAGTTTTTTACAAATGAGTTTGTTGTTAATTTTAATAATAGACATTAGAAAATAATTTAAGCACTTAATAAAGTTCTACCAAAAAGTAGAAAAGGAATAGTTACAAAAATATTTCAGAGAGAGTTTCTTTAAAAAGTATGAGAAATTAGGAGGTCTACAAATTGAATTTACCAATTAGAATATTCAAACTTTTTTGCTCTTTTTTTTTTTGGTTCCTAGGAATGGAAGATCACCATATACTAAAATGAATGATTTCTAGGTTTTAGTAAGAGGTAGACAGGTGCTTCTAGCATTTCTTTGCTTTCCCTGTAGTCTCAAAATGATGAACAGTCCAAGAATTCTTCCTCTGGAAAGTATGTATAAAAACAAGGATTTGATAGAAATTCAGAGCGTTCAAGGGATTCTTGAAACATGACAAAGGGCACAGGTTAAGAATTACTGAACTAGAGAAAAATCACAGAAATTAAAGAACTACTTACGTGGATTCATACAATTTTGGAGGTAGTGTTACTTTTTTATCTTTCATTCTACATTCAAAGTGGAAATGTTCTCATGTCTTCAAAAGGATAGAGACTAGTATGATGAACCCAATGTCAATAATTACACAGCTAATCTTATTTCACCTATCTTCCTCCCCATTCCAATTATTTTAAAGTATATCTCACATATTTTACCATTTCAGCTACACTTCCACATTTCATATTTATTTCTGAAAGGTAACAATTTAAAAACATAATCCCAGTGGCCCTGTAACACAGAGTAAAAATAACTCCTTAAAAGTTATCAGGTATAAAGCCAGTGGAAAGCCGTGACCATACAGTGGCTAGGGCTTGGTGCTCAGTGCCTTGGCCAGGGTTCGATTCCTGGGAGGGAGCTAAGATCCGCAAGTCACATGGCATGGCCCAGAGGAAAAAGGCAGACAGCCCAAACACCTCCGCAAAGTCATTTCCAAATCAGAAGGCAAACAAGGTCAGTATAATCATTTAGCTGATACGTCTTTCAAGTCTTCTTTAATCTTTAGGTTCTCTTCCTGTGTTTTTACTCCCTTCCCATCTACTTGTTGAAAATTCAACTGGGTCTTCTTTTCATCAGCATTTCCCACTTCCTGGATTTTGCTGATTATTCCCCTGGTGTTCCTCTATCCTCTGTATTTCTTATGAATTATGGTTGGAGCCACAGATTTCATGGGATTCAGTTATTAATATTCTGAATGGAACACCACACAGGCAATGTAATGGACTTACTGCATTTTATCAGAAGACATGCTAACAATCTAGTTATCTCTGCATTTGTGAATGATGGTTAGATTTAGGGGATATCAAGTCTGTTATAATATTCCCACCAGCCTTTATATACAAACACCATTTACTTTAGTCATTCTATTTATTTAATGGTGAAAAAATGGTGATTTAGAAAACGCTACCATTTATTTGGCCATTTCTCACCTGGTAATTTTTTTAAACTCTACTGCATTAACAGCTGCTTTATAGGAGACTTTTTAAAAGTGGAAAAATGGAAATAAGAGCTTAAAAATATGATACAAATAAAGGACGTAAGTGATCCTAAAAGCATTTATCTTAGGTTTTTAAGCAAGCTTTTGTATTATACAAATTAAAACTGATGAAGTTGAGTTATAAACTGGCCCCCAAAGAAACCTTTTACAAAGTGCTGTTCACACATGATGCTAACATAAAAAGAACATTACTAAAAATAAGAACATCTGAACACATCTTGTTAATGTTTATAACAGGTTTATGAATTAAGGCTCTAACACACTCTTAAAAGTGCCTCTATCACTACGTGATCTTGGTCAAGAGACTACCTGGAACCTAGAAACAAGGAAATCCAATTTAAGGTTTTAATAGGAAAGTGGTAAATAATTCTTTTGGAAACCAAACTGAGTATCTTTTAGACATACTCTAAGCTCATACTGTATTTGAACTAGAAATAAAATAGCCCTTCTCATCACCTGAGCAGTATTTGTTCACTGACTCAAAATTTCTCTTGCTATCTTTCTCTCATTAAGTTCTTCAAAATAAAACCCAATTTAGCTACCTTAACTATTTTTGATTTTTGTTAGATGACTTACTAGTAATCTTTACTATCTAAACTTCAGTTACAGCAAAAGTTATTGTAACAGCAGTCTGCATAACACTAAATACTTGTATAAAAGTGTGTGTATGCAAATATATACATATGTATATATTAATTATGGCATCACTCTGCTGCCGCTTATGTCAACCTGCTAAGTTACAGTAGCAACATTCCTCCATGAATTAGAGAAGATGCTTCAGAATGCTGGAGCACTGTTTAGGCTTTTAAACTTCCTTTGTCAATGATGTTTCTACCAAAGTGACCCTCCCATTTTAATGTCTATTTTCTTTTCATAAAATACTTTTAACACTGGTCTTCACTAAAAAGTCTGAAGTTCTCTGTGAAATGCCTAACATACTGTAAGAGTTAAGATAGGTCTTAAAGATTGTGTTAAAGTCACAAGATTTGGTGTTTCATCAATGAGTTAATACATGTTAGATTATGCCATTTCCCCCTTTTAAACATATGACTCTCATTACCTGGGTAAGAGCACTGACTCGGTTCTCACTAGGAAACAAAGGTGGGTCTTCTCCAACTTGAAAATCAAAATATACAGTTTTATGTGTGAAAGTAGAAAATTCATTGCTAAAGCAAAATTTGTATGTCCCGTTTTTGGAGGCTGTGAAGGTATAACTATCATACTGTTTCTTCATCTCTTTGTACAGCACATTACCATCAGGATCTTCTAGTCGACAATCTACATCATAGTGACCACCAGTAATAACCTACAAGAGAAAAAAACAAATCAAAAGTGAAGAGATCACTGAGAGGAACAAGTCTGAGAAATCAGTCAGGTTTCCTGTTAAAATGGCTGTAAGGTCTTTAAAACAATCACAGGCAATTTTATGTTTCTTGTTTTCTATCAGTGAATGGGTCCTGAGAGGCAGATTTCAGTTCAACTAAAGCTTTACAGAAACTGAACACATTTCCTCATGACCGGGGAGAGGGAACGAACCAACACGCCAGAAGGCGGTTCCTACATCACTGAATTCTCCCACAACCCTCCAAGAGGGCATTTCGCCCTCATTTTACAAACTAAGAACCTGAGTTAAAATAAATAATCTACCCAAGATTATTCATCTCATAAGAGGCTGATGCCAAATGTATACTCTTGACCCTAAGCTAACTGCCACGTAGTACTTTCCTTCCGTAAATTTCCTCACTTTGTCTCCCATTAGCAGGATCCAAGCACTCACAGACCGTTCAGTGAAGCAGTACAGTAGGTCAGTCTTTAGCCCAACACCCCATGCCACTATACTTAAAGAATTGAAACTTATTTTACTGCCAAATTACAGGCTGTGTTTCTTAAGTTCTTTTACAGGTCAGTTATATGGAATTTGATACATACTTTGTTTTGAATTACATTTTGAAGAGAACTGACTTGTGTGGTTGTTCTAAGAGTATAGTATATCGTTACTATAAACTTGTTTCCAAGAGAAACATAAATGATTAAACTGCACTGCTTAAACACATATGATTAAAGGAAAACCAAAACAGAACAATGCAAAAGCGATAAATCTTTTGTTCATCTGCAAAGTCTGTATTTACAGGAAAGCATATGAAAGGAAAGCAGAGGTAGGTGAAATGCTTCTAAGAGGACTATGGAACTATTTTTAAGGGGTTATGCTTATTCAGCATAAGCATATCTGAGCCATCTGCATTACACAAATGAAGAGAGGAAGAGGTTTTTCCTGAGGTACCTGGACAAGTATAAGAGAGGAAAAAAGCAAAGGAGTAAAGAGGAGAAAAAACTGAGAAAACAGGGAGAGGAGACAGGAGAAGAATCACAGGGTGCCTGATCCACCTGAGGAGGACGCAATGAAGAGACACTGGGTAGAGAATTTCCAACCACCATTAGACGTATTGGTATTTTCAAGCTTGAACCTTCTGGTCTAGCATAATATTGACATTCTAGATTTGTATAACAGAGATCAAACTTTGGACTTAAAAGAAGATTGGTTACTTATGTGACCTTTGTCACTAAAGAGATATGAATAACTGAACTACGTTATAAGATCATTTCGATAATTAAATGAAATATAACTGGGCATTTAGGAAATTGTAAAACAGGCAAATATTAACATATAGATATAACATCTGACACAAAAATGATGTCTTATCAATTGGGCATTCCCCTTTTCACCAAAAGTGAACAACCTTTCTTCTAGGTGAAATACTGACTGCATTTTACAGACCCAATTAGTCATACTTAACACCATAGTACTTTAAATAATCAAAACATACATCCAAACAAAAAACAGAACCCAAATTGATCATCCTGCCACTTTTCTTCTACCAAACTTTAAAACAAATAATCTTACTTTAGATAAAGGTGGTGGTGGTTGTTTAGTGGCTAAGTCATGTCCAACTCTTTGTGACCCTGTGGACTGCAGCCCGCCAGGCTCCTCTGTCCGCGGGACTTCCCAGGGAAGAACACTGGCGTGGGCTGCCATTCCCTTCTCCAGGGGCTCTTCCCGACCCGGGACTGAGCCCGCATTGCTCGCATCTCCTGCGCTGGCAGGCGGCTTCCTTACCACTGAGCCACCAGGGGCTAACAATCTCATCACGTGAAAGAAACTGGGGCGGCTTCCTTACCACTGAGCCACCAGGGGCTAACAATCTCATCACGTAAGAAAGAAACTGGAGATCATTCTGAACGATGTGTCCTTACCTGCCCAGTTAGTCACCGAATCTCGATGTTGCTGCTTCTCTCAAATTCACTCTCTTTCTTCTGTTCCCAATCCACAGTCCAGACAGGCTTACTGCCACAATTTCCTAAAAGGCCTTCCCAGAACCCAGTCTCTCCTCTGTCTAACCCAGGGTTTCTTAACCTCGGGTGGATTATTTGGGGTGGCCAGTCTGCTGCAGGGGCCGCACTGCCCTGTGCCCTGAAGCACATTTGGCAGCATCTCCACTAGATGATAGTGACACTTCCCTCCCCACGCGTCCTAAGACCTTTTGACAACTCCTGTGGCCTACAGAAAAACCCAAAGCTGTCATCAACAGCATACTACTCCCTAGCACTTCCTCAAGGAAGTCTCAGCACCTTTATACCCTTCCTCACTGTGTTCCAAAAACACCAGAATGCCAGAATTCTCTGAACACGTCTCTGCACTAACAGTGACAAGTAATACAGGGTCTGTTTGCTAAAGAATCACAGGACCCAAAATGATTATGCTTACAAATCTACAACTGATTAGAGGAAGCGATTACAGTGTCAAACATCATTGCCAAAAGCTGTCTCACGGCAAGAGGACACGAGAGGTCAGGTCCCGGCTCCTCTGTCCTCACTCTCTGAGGAATGAGGCCAGAGCAAACCCACTAGGATCAGGAACCACCCAGGTGTACAGGAAACACCGTGGAACTGGTGAGCCCCAAACAGGAGTCTGGACTGGGTTTCTTATACTTCACTGTTCACACAGGCATATTTCTGTCATGTAACCACTCTCAGTAGCAACTCTCACGGAACTCACACTGAGCACGTACAAATCATCAGTCTCACTGTTGTCAAGGAACAATGCAGACAAACTGCTATAAATCGCCCCTGAAGTCCTCAGATCCACAATTACAAAGCAACACTGCTACTCAGCATATTGCAGTGCCGACGCAGGCTAATTGTCAGGCTTGCTGGAATTAAGTCTCACAAAGGTACCGTATCTGCCTAGGAAGTCCTTTTCCCCTGGGCCACCTGTAGAGCAACTATTATTTATCCCTCCAGACTCAGCTCCAGCACACAGCAGCTAAATTTCCCGATGATTCTCCATCTTCAGCCAGCACAATACTTGGGGTGTCCTTTCATTACTGCACTTAACATTACATGACTATGTGACTGTGTCAGGTCCCTGAGGTCAAGGTCAGCCTCGTTTATCTTTCAGAGGTAGTACAATGGTTAAGAACTTAACCTAGAACTGCATACTAATTCTGCTACTGCTACAGTTTGTGACCTTGGGTATCACTAGTAAATGAGTAATAAAAACTATACCATCTCATATTGGGTTGTCCACGGAATTAAGTAATACACCTGAAATGCTTGGTATACTGTCTGCCACACAACAGATGCTGATTTTTTAGCCTGTAATAGTACTCTCACCATCAAGCGCAGCATCTACATACAGAAGTCAAGAAATATTTAAATTCAAAGAAATTAGCTTTTTGCTGACACTTTATATTACAATTCTTGCCATCACCTTTTCTGTGCTCATGAAGTTAAGCAGCTAAAGTGGCATCCTTGGCCTCCCTCACTCACTGTAGCCAAATTATCAGCAACTTCTGTGGATTTTACATAAAGAGTATCTCCTGTCCTTTCACCTTTCTCTTTCCTTCTTTCTGCTGCTACCACCCTAGTCTTAGCCTGAATCGCTACAACAACCTCCTTTTACTGATACATGTACTTGGCAGCTCTCCACAATACTTTCTCTACCTGCTCAAGTTAATATCCCTACAGCTACCCAGAAAACTTAGAACTTGTCATTGCACTGCTTACAACCCTACGACAGCTTCTCATACTCTCAGGAAAAACCAAAATCCTTAACTCGATCAGCTGGGCACTACGTAGTCTGGCCCCTGTTGACCTCTCTTCTTCTGGCTCCTTATTCCCAGCTGTAGTATTTCTTCAAATTTCTAGTCGTAATTACCACAGTTCTTCAAATTCCCAGTCACTGTTTCCATAATGACCCTGCAAAGTCCATTCCCTCTTTCTCCTCACCAAAGCATTACCTTATCCTTTACAGTTCGGTATCAAATCACTTCCTCAAGGAAGCCAAGAGATCCCAAAGATCAAAAAAAAAAAAGAAAGAAAGAAAAAGAAAAAGAAACAGAGTAAAGAATGTTCTAACCAAGTTAAGAAACTACATCTGTTAAATAACCACTTTTATATAATCCCAAGATGAAAAAGTGCCTTTCACTCATCACAGTAATTCCTTCTACAAAACCTCTGGCAGATGGTCATCTGGTCTGGAATAGAGCTCTTCCAACGACAGGGACAGTAACCAATAGTCCTTAACATCCATGGAAAACCTGGAAAGCAATGGAGTCAGATACTGGCAGCACTTGAAGTACGATGCAAGTGGAGGTGTGGTTTAGAGAGTGGCGAACTGACGTAGGGCACTATAGAACAGGAGTAATTTTTTTTTTAACTCTTAAGGAAGAAAGTTCAAAATGAAGGACATTAGAGAATGGATGGAAAAGTCACACACACAGGAAGCATTTCTGGAATTCATGTATCTTAATATCTGTTCGTAACTATCTAATGCGCACGGTTTCAGAAAGGAAAGCCAAACGGCCTGCATCGGCTACCTAGATGCGATTCCTGAAATCAGACACAGAATGAAAACACGGCCTCGATCCTGGAACCGCGAGCTGGGGCCGGCAACTGCCTGAGCCCGGGGTACCTGGAACTCGAGGGTGCACTTGGTGCCCTGCGTGATGTCCTCGTAGAAACACTGCTTGGCATTGTCGGGCAGCTCGAAGGTGATCTCGGAGGCGCCGCCGGGGCCCGGCACCAGGAACAGCAGCAGCACGAGCAGGCTGCTGCCCCAACGGCCCGCGGCGGCCGCCCAGCGCGGCGCGGACCCCAGCCGGGGCATCCCGAGGCGGTGGCCTCAACGGAGCTGGGGAGACGCGGGGTCAGGTCTGCGCGAACTCGCCGCGGCGCGGCAGGCCTCGACCCGGGCGGCGCCACCAAGACGCACCGCCGCGTGGCTCCGAGCCGCGGAGACAGCAGAAATGCGGAGCGAATCCCCGGGTACTGCGGGAAGTACCGAGGCACCCGGGCCCAGAGGCCAGAGCGACCCGAGGAGCGGAAACAAGGCCGGCAGAGAACAGGCGGAAAAGGCCTGCGACGGCCGGAAGCGGGGACTAGGGATCGGAGGAGACGAGGCGGGGCCTGAGGCGCCGGCTGCCGCGACCCGGATGTGCTCGCCCCGGCCGCCGCGAGAGGCGTTGAAGTGCGTACGTGGAAGCTCGCGAGGCGTCAGCTCTGCCCCGGCCAACTCCAGGCTGAGAGGCGAGGCTGGCGCGGCGTGCGTGGCGGGGCGGGCCCGGAGAGGGGGCGGGGCGGGCCCGGAGAGGGGGCGGGGCGGGCCCGGAGAGGGGCGGGGCGGGGAGAGGGGGCGGGGCGGGCCCGGAGAGGGGGCGGGGCGGGGCCGGCGGTAGGCGTTTCCTGCTGGGGAGCGCTTCTGCAACCGCTGAGCGCCCGGGGAGCTGGGCGGGAGCGAGGAAGGGAACTACTGGCCACCGGGGGCTGATCCCCGGAAGGGGAGCGCTCTGCGATTTCCGGAGAGTTTTCCTGTAAATAATAACAAATTTGAGGAGAAGCAGCTTTGCTGGGAGCGCGAATTCTCTGACCACAAGACTGCAGGAGTTCTAATCCCTGCTAAGTCACTCCAGTCGTGTCCGACTCTGTGCGACCCCATAGACGGCAGCCCACCAGGCTCCCCCGTCCCTGGGATTCTCCAGGCAAGAACACTGGAGTGGGTTGCCATTTCCTTCTCCAAAGCAGGAAAGTGAAAGTGAATCTCAGTCGTGTCCGACCCTCAGCGACTCCATGGACTGCAGCTTTCCAGGCTCTTCTGTCCATGGGATTTTCCAGGCAAGAGTACTGGAGTGGAGTGCCATTGCCTTCTAATCCCTACCCTGTTACTTATTAGCTGCTTGACCTTAAACTCTGCTTAAGCTTTCTCTTTTAGTCTTTGAAACTGTAAAATGAGGATAATAATAGTACTTAACCCAGATGGTTACTATTTGAAAAATGCTGTATGAGAGTCTTGTCATATAATAAGAAACATAATAAGCACATGGGTAGGAACCAGGCAGGGAAGAAGAGCTTATGGAAAGGGGGATGGAGAGATGTAGGATCTTTAATGGCCTTGGGTGCCCAAAGCCTCTGCAGGGGAAAAGGAGCCCCTAGTAAATGAGATTTGGGGGAGACTCTACCTTTCTGAGAACAAGTGAAAGGGGGCAGGACCCTATGGGGCCGTCCCAGGATAGACAACCCTTTTCCTCAACTCCCAATGTCCTCAGCCTGCCCTTTGTCTGTGGAAATACTTTGGTCGAAATAAATCTAATCAGAGAAGTGGTAAAAAATGCAGAAACTAAGGAAAACAGACAAGGCAAAATAACAAAGTTTAGTTATTAAACAATGTCAAGGACGTTTAGTTCTTTCTCGAGGGTTATAGTTAAGATTCCGAGCCATAGCCTTTGAGCTGTCTTGTAGAAAATGAAACCCCCACCAGGTAGAAGAAATCAACTACATGGAAGACCAGACTGTACCCATGACAAGCTACCACAATTCTGAGAACTGGCAGCGAAGCAATAGAAGCAAACTGACTCTAGAGATGAAGACTTTCTGTACTTAAAACAATGGAGATGACACTGAGCAGACCACTGCATGACTAATTTCAAGAAGACTGTCAAAGCTGACTGTGCTGTTTCTGCATGTATAGCCCCCTCCCTCCACCTATACACCCTTGAGAGCCCCCTTTAAAAGGTCTTGTCCACTGATTGTCAGTGGGGCTTTGGCCTTTGGACACAAGTCTGCCTCTCCCTGCTGGTTGCCAGCCCCCAAACAAAGCAAACTTTCCTTTCCAACCAATCTTGCTCTTGAATTTCACCTTTCTAGTGCCAAGCAGCTGGACCTCGCTTTCAGTAACACTAGGTCAGAAAAAGAAGTAGTATTTGTATCTGTGAGTGGAAAGAAGACTGAGTTTCAAAGCAGAAAACTTGGATTCTGTTTTCTTGCTCTTGACTTTTGGCAAGTAACATTGCTCTTCTAAACTTCCATTTCTTCATTCATCAGGTGGCAATACAGAGAATGAATGAAAAAGATTAAGACCTTAATGAATATAGCACACACCACCAGAAAAGCAGATAGACCAATTTTTAGAAATACAGCAATACCAGATGTTGGTGAGCAAGTAGAACAACAAGATCCCTTGTACCTCCCTGGTGGATATGAAAGTTGACACAACCACTTTGGAAAACGATGTGGCATCATCTAATAAAGTGGAAGATAGACAGAAGTTCACTAGACGTTCACTAGCCACCACAGAAGTTCCACTTTGCAAATACTTTATATACTTCGGAGCAGTGATTCTCCAAGTGTGCTCCAAAGATGTCTGGGAGCCTTTGAAGCCCCTTCAGAGGGTCTGAGATTATCTAAGAGAGGTTGGATTTTCATCATCTCAACCAAAACAACATACAACATATTGAATGTAAAAGCAGATGAGTACCCAGCTTCTTGTATGAATCTAGATATTAAAGAGATTCACACAAATGTAAAGCAATATGACCCTTATCGCTAAATTTTTATTTGGACAATATTTCTATTTTTCACTTTAAAATGTGTTATCTGTGTTAACATATGTAGTAGGTGAAACTGTATCTGCAAAAACATACGTCCAAATCCTAACTCCCAGACCCTGTGAATTCAAGCTCACTAGGAAATAAGGTTTCTGAGATGTAATTAAGTTAAAAATCTCAAGATGCAATCATCCTGGACTTAGGGTGGACCCTAAATCCAATGACTGATGTCCTTGTAAGAGAAAGAAGGAGAGCTCAGACACACAGGGAGAATGTCGTATGAAGACAAAGAGGTTGTAGCAATGCATCTGCTAGCCAAGGATTGCCAAAGATTGTCCACAGCCACCAGCAGCTAGGAGACAGGCGTGGAACAAATTCTCCCTCAGAGCCTCCAGAAGAAACAATCCCTGTGGGAGTGCGCAGTCATATCCAACTCTGCAACCCCATGGACTGTAGCCTACCAGGTTCCTCTCTCCATGAGGTTCTCCAGGCAAGAATACTGGAGTGGTTGGCTGTGCTTTCCTCCAGGGGATCTTCACGACCCAGGGATCGGACCTGGCGCCTCCTGCAGCTCCTGCTTTGCAGGTGGGCTCTGCCGTGAGCCACGGGCGAAGCTGTGTTGAAGCACACCTGACACACAAGTCATGTCAGTGTCAGGTCTGCACCATCACGCTCTGACAGTCAGATACATTGCAAATGACCACCACGCTCCAGCGACCATTTGTCACCACACAAAGCTGTTACAGTGTCACTGACCGTATTCCCTATGCTGTATATTATATTCCCATGACTCATTTGTTTTATAACCGGAAGTTTGTATCTCTTAATCCCCTTCACCTATTTCATCCAGTCCCCACCTGCCTCCCTTCTGGCAGCCACTCTGTTTTATTTGTTCATTTGTTTTGTTTTTAGATTCCACATATAAGTGAGATTGAGCCAGGAGGTAGACACCCCCTCCTAGAGTAGATACTCCAAGATGAGAATCGCAGGACAATCGAGGAAGGAGGCTGGGCCTTGCCCAGAAAGAAGGCAAGAGACCACATATTTCTCATTCTGCAACTCAGGAGAACTCCCCAACTAGGCACATGCTCAGAAGGCTTCTTGGAGGTCCAGAAGGGAGTGATGCGAATTACCCAAAGGCCCCTTCAGTAGACTCTACCTTGGCTGAGAGATGCATGTGCACACATGGAAGGTTCCTGAAATATACCAAATATAGACTCTGAACCAGACGAATCAAAATGACTGGGCAAAGGAAACAGAAGAAATACCCCTTAAAAGTAATTCAAATTGCCATGAGGACATGACTCTGAGACTCTAAATCCATTCATGTTTCCATCTACTTTTCTTTTTTCTTCCTAATAAATACCTTACTTGTTTCACTATTTTCCATCTCTGTGGGAATTCTTTTCCTGCAAAGCCAAAGAGTCAGGGCCTTGTCATTGACTTCTGGTCTAGTGGCTAGGATTTGATGCTCTCCTTACTGTGACCCGACCTCAACTTCTGACCAGAAACTGAAGACCCACTTCAAGCCTCTGCAGGCTGAGCCACCCAAGATCAAGATCATATAGTATTTGTCTCTCTCTGACCTATTTCATTTATATTATACTTTCTAATATCCATGTTGCTGCAAGTGGCACAAAGTCCTCTTTTATGGCTGAGTAATAGTCCATTGTGCATATATTGCTTTATTATTATTCTTTTGGTAAAGAGACAATTTCTAGTTTATTTTCTTTTTAAAATATAAATTTATTTATTTTAATTGGAGGCTAATTACTTTACAGTTTTGTATTGGTTTTTCCATACATTAATATGAATCTGCCACGGGTGTATATGTGTTCCCCATCCTGAACCCCCTCTCCCATCTCCCTCCCCTTACCATCCCTCTGGGTCATCCCAGTGCACCAGCCCCGAGCATCCTGTATCCTGCATTGAACCTAGACTGGTGATTCACATCACATATGATATTATACACGTTTCAATGCCATTTTCCCAAATCATCCCACCCTCACCCTATCCCACAGAGTCCAAAAGACTGTTGTATACATCTGTGTCTCTTTTGCTGTCTTGCATACAGGGTTAGCTTTCCTGGTGGCTCAGAGGTTAAAGCATCTGCCTGCAATGTGGGAGACCTGGGTTTGATCCATGGGTCGGGAAGATTCCCCTGGAGAAGGAAATGGCAACCCACTCCAGTATTCTTGCCTGGAGAATCCCATGGACAGAGGAACCTGGTAGGCTACAGTCCACGGGGTCCCAATGTGTTGGACACGACTGAGCGACTTCACTTTCACTTTCACTTTTCATACAGGGTTATCGTTACCATCATTCTAAATTCCATATATATGCATTAGTATACTGTATTGGTGTTTTTCTTTCTGGCTTACTTCACTCTGTATAATAGGTTCCAGCTTCATCCACCTCATTAGAACTGATTCAAATGTATTCTGTTTAATGGCTGAGTAATACTCCATTGTGTATATGTACCACAGATTTCTTATCCATTCATCTGCTGATGGACATCTAGGTTGCTTCCATGTCCTGGCTGTCATAAACAGTGCTGTGATGAACATTGGGGTACACGTGTCTCTTTCAATTCTGGTTTCCTCGATGTGTATGCCCAGAAGTCGGATTGCTGAGTTGTATGGCAGTTCTATTTCCAGTTACACTGGTCAACACTGAAATCAGATTGATTATATTCTATGCAGCCAAAGATGGGGAAGCTCTATATAGTCAGCAAAAACAAGACTGGGAGCTGACTGTGGCTCAGATCATGAACTCCTTATTACCAAATTCAGACTTAAATTGAAGAAAGTAGGAAAAACAGCTAGACCATTCAGGTATGACCTAAATCAAATCCCTTATGATTATACAGTGGAAGTGAGAAATAGATTTAAGGGCCTAGATCTGATAGAGTGCCTGATGAACTATGGAATGAGGTTTGTAACACTGTACGGGAGACAGAGATCAAGACCATCCCCATGGAAAAGAAATGCAAAAAAGCAAAATGGCTGTCTGAGGAGGCCTTACAAATAGCTGTGAAAAGAGAGGCAAAAAGCGAAGGAGAAAAGGAAAGATATAAGCATCTGAATGCAGAGTTCCAAAGAATAGCAAGAAGAGATAAGAAAGCCTTCTTCAGCAATCAATGCAAAGAAATAGAGGAAAACAACAGAATGGGAAAGACTAGAGATCTCTTCAAGAAAATCAGAGATCCCAAGGGAACATTTCATGCAAAGATGGCCTCGATAAAGGACAGAAATGGTCTGGACCTAACAGAAGCAGAAGATATTAAGAGGTGGCAAGAATACATGGAAGAACTGTACAAAAAGATCTTCACAACCCAAATAATCATGATGATGTGATCACTAATCTAGAGCCAGACATCTTGGAATGTGAAGTCAAGTGGGCCTTAGAAAGCATCACTATGAACAAAGCTAGTGGAGGAGATGGAATTCCAGTGGAGCTGTTTCAAATCCTGAAAGATGATGCTGTGAAAATGCTGCATTCAACATGCCAGCAAATTTGGAAAACTCAGCAGTGGCCACAGGACTGGAAAAGGTCAGTTTTCATTGCAATTCCAAAGAAAGGCAATGTCAAAGAATGCTCAAACTACTGCACAATTGCACTCATCTCACATGCTAGTAAAATAATGCTCAAAATTCTGCAAGCCAGGAATCAGCAATATGTGAACCATGAACTCTCCTGATGTTCAAGCTGGTTTTAGAAAAGGCAGAGGAACCAGAGATCAAATTGCCAGCATCTGCTGGATCATGGAAAAAGCAAGAGAGTTCCAGAAAAACATCTATTTCTGCTTTATTGGCTATGCCAAAGCCTTTTACTGTGTGGATCACAATAGACTGTGGAAAATTCTGAGAGAGATGGGAATACCAGATCACCTAACCTGCCTCTTGATAAATCTGTATGCAGGTCAGGTAGCAACAGTTAGAACTGGACATGGAACAACAGACTGGTTCCAGATAGGAAAAGGAGTACGTCAAGGCTGTATATTGTCACCCTGCTTATTTAACTTATGTGCAGAGTACATCATGAGAAATGCTGGACTGGAAGAAACACAAGCTGGAATCAAGATTGCCAGGAGAAATATCAGTAACCTCAGATATGCAGATAACACCACCCTTATGGCACAAAGTGAAAAGGAGCTAAAAAGCCTCTTGATGAAAGTGAAAGAGGAGAGTGAAAAAGTTGGCTTAAAGCTCAACATTCAGAAAGTGAAGCTCATGGCATCCGGTCCCATGACTTCAAGGGAAATAGATGGGGAAACAGTGGAAACAGTGTCAGACCTTATTTTGGGGGCTCCAAAAATCACTGCATATGGTGACTGTAGCCATGAAATTAAAAGACGCTTACTCCTCGGAAGAAAAGTTATAACCAACCTAGATAGTATATTCAAAAGCAGGGACATTACTTTGCCGACTAAGGTCCGTCTAGTCAAAGTTATGGTTTTTCCAGTGGTCATGTATGGATGTGAGAGTAGGACTGTGAAGAAGGCTGAGCCCGCCGAAGAATTGATGCTTTTGAACTGTGGTGTTGGAGAAGACGCTTGAGAGTCCCTTGGACTACAAGGAGATCCAACCAGTCATTCTGAAGGAGATCAATCCTGGGATTTCTTTGGAAGGAATGATGCTGAAGCTGAAGCTCCAGTACTTTGGCCACCTCATGTGAAGAGTTGACTCATTGGAAAAGACTCTGATGCTGGGAGGGATTGGGGGCAGGAGGAGAAGGGGACGACCGAGGATGAGATGGCTGGATGGCATCACTGACTCGATGGACGTGAGTCTGAGTGAACTCCGGGAGTTGGTGATGAACAGGGAGGCCTGGCGTGCTGCGATTCATGGGGTCGCAAAGAGTCGGACACAGCTGAGCGACTGAACTGAACTGAACCACACTGTTCTCCATAGTGGCTGAACTAGTTTGCATTCCCACCAACAGTGTAAGAGGGTTCCCTTTTCTCCACACCCTCTCCAGCATTTTTTGCTTATAGACTTTTGGATCACAGCCATTCTGACTGCCGTGAAATGGTACCTCATTGTGGTTTTGATTTGCATTTCTCTGATAATAAGTGATGTTGATAATGAGTGATGTTGAGCATCTTTTCATGTGTTTGTTAGCCATCTGGATGTCTTCTTTGGAGAAATGTCTATTTAGTTCTTTGGCCCATTTTTTGATTGGGTCGTTTATTTTTCTGGAATTGAGCTGCAGGAGTTGCTTGTATATTTTTGAGATTCGTTGTTTGTCAGTTGCTTCATTTGCTATTATTTTCTCCCATTCCGAAGGCTGTCTTTTCACCTTGCTTATAGTTTCCCTTGTTGTGCAGAAGGTATTAATTTTAACTAAGTCCCATTTGTTTATTTTTGCTTTTATTTCCAGTATTCTGGGAGGTGGGTCATAGAGGATCCTGCTGTGATTTATGTCGGAGAGTGTTTTGCCTATGTTTTCCTCTAGGAGTTTCACAGTTTCTGGTTTTACATTTAGATCTTTAATCCATTTTGAGTTTATTTTTGTGTATGGTGTTAGAAAGTGTTCTAGCTTCATTCTTTTACAAGTGGTTGACCAGTTTTCCCAGCACCACTTGTTAAAGAGATTGTCTTTAATCCACTGCATATTCTTGCCTCCTTTGTTGAAGAGAAGGTGTCCACAGGTGTGTGGATTTATCTCTGGGCTTTCTATTTTGTTCCATTGATCTATATTTCTGTCTTTGTGCAAGTACCATACTGTCTTGATGACTGTGGCTTTGTAGTAGAGCCTGAAGTCAGGCAAGTTGACTCCTCCAGATTCTTCTTTCTCAAGATTGCTTTGGCTATTTGATTTTTTTGTATTTCCATACAAATTGTGAAATTATTTGTTCTAGCTCTGTGCAAAATACTGCTGGTATCTTGATAGGGATTGCATTGAATCTTTAGATTGCTTTGGGTAGTATACTCATTTTCACTATATTGATTCTTCTGATCCATGAACATGGTATATTTCTCCATCTATTAGTGTCCTCTTTGATTTCTTTCACCCATGTTTTATAGTTTTCTATATAGAGATCTTTTGTTTCTTTAGGTAGATATATTCCTAAGTATTTTATTCTTTCCATTGCAATGGTGAATGGAATTGTTTCCTTAAATTTCTCTTTCTATTTTCTCATTATTAGTGTATAGGAATGCAAGGGATTTCTGTGTGTTGATTTTATATCCTGAAACTTTACTATATTCATTGATTAGCTCTAGTAATTTTCTGATGGAGTCTTTAGGGTTTTCTATGTAGAGGATCATATCATCTGCAAACAGTGAGAGTTTTGCTTCTTCTTTTCCAATTTGGATTCCTTTTATTTCTTTTTCTGCTCTGATTGCTGTGGCCAAAACTTCCAGAACTATGTTGAATAGTAGCAGTGAAAGTGAGCACCCTTGTCTTGTTCCTAACTTTAGGGTAATGCTTTCAATTATCCTCAGTTTCATTGAGGATAATGTTTGCTATCTGTTTGTCATATATAGCATTTTATTATGTTGAGGTATATTTCTTCTATTCCTGCTTTCTGGAGAGTTTTTTTATCATAAATGGAGGTTGAATTTTGTCAAAGGCTTTCTCTGCATCTATTGAGATAATCATATGGCTTTTATTTTTCAATTTGTTAATGTGCTATATTTCATTGATTGATTTGTGGATATTGAAGAATCCTTGCATCCCTGGGATAAAGCCCACTGGGTCATGGTGTATGATCTTTTTAATGTGTTGTTGGATTCTGATTGCTAGAATTTTGTTAAGGATTTTTGCATCTATGTTCATCAGTGATATTGGCCTGTAGTTTTCTTTTTGTGTGGCATCTTTGTCAGGTTATGGTATTAGGGTGATGGTGGCCTCACAGAATGAGTTTGGAAGTTTACCTTCCTCTCCAATATTCTGGAAGATTTTGAGTAGGATAGGTGTTAGCTCTTCTCGAAATTTTTGGTAGAATTCAGCTGTGAAGCTGTCTGGACCTGGGCTTTTGTTTACTGGAAGATTTCTGATTACAGTATCAATTTCTGTGCTTGTGATGGGTCTGTTAAGATTTTCTATTTCTTCTTGGTTCAGTTTTGGAGAGTTGTACTTTTCTAAGAATTTGTCTATTTCTTCCAAGTTTTTCATTTTATTGGCATATAATTGCTGATAGTAGTCTCTTATGATCCTTTGTACTTCTGTATTGTCCGTTGTGATCTCTCAATTTTCATTTCTAATTTTGCTGATTTGATTTTTCTCCCTTTGTTTCTTGAAGAGTCTGGCTAATGGTTTGTCAATTTTATTTATCTTCTCAAAGAACCAGATTTTGGCTTTGTTGATTTTTACTATGGTCTCTTTTGTTTGTTTTGCATTTGTTTCTGCCCTAATTTTTAAGATTTCTTTCCTTCTACTAACCCTGGGGTTCTTCATTTCTTCTTTTCTAGTTGCTTTAGGTGTAGAGTTAGGTTATTTATTTATTTATTTATTTATTTTCACTTCTTTGTCTTTTAATTCTGAAAGAGAAGTCTTTACAAACAATGTTTGCCTTTCATTTCATGTGGGCCCTTACTTTTTCTTGTTTCTTGAGGTATGCCTGTATTGCTGTGAACCTTCCCCTTAGCACTGCTTTTACAGTGTCCCACAGGTTTGGGGTTGTTGTGTTTTCATTTTCATTCATTTCTATCCATATTTTGATTTCTTCTGTGATTTGTTGGTTATTCAGCAGCACGTTGTTCAGCCTCCATATGTTGGAATTTTTAATAGTTTTTCTCCTGTAATTGAGATCTAATCTTACTGCATTGTGGTCAGAAAAGATGCTTGGAAGGATTTCAATTTTTTGAATTTACCAAGGCTAGATTTATGGCCCAGGATGTGCTCTATCCTGGAGAAGGTTCCGTGAGCACTTGAGAAAAAGTGAAATACATTGTTTTGGGGTGAAATGTCCTATAGATTAGGTCTAACTGGTCTATTGTATCATTTAAAGTTTGTGTTTCCTTGTTAATTTTCTGTTTAGTTCATCCATCCATAGGTGTGAGTGGGGTATTAAAGTATCCCATTATTGGGTTATTGTTAATTTCCCTTTCATACATTTGTCTTACATATTGCAGTGCTGCTATGTTGGGTGCATATATATTTATCATTGTTATATCTTCTTCTTGGATTGACCCTTTGATCACTATGTAGTGTCCTTCTTTGTCCCTTTTCACAGCCCTTGTTTTAAAGTCTGTTTTATCTGATATGAGTATTGCTACTCCTGCTTTTGTTGTTGTTGGTGGTGGTGGTCTCTATTTGCATGGAATATCTTTTTCCAGCCCTTCACTTGCAATCTGTATGTGTCCCTTGTTTTGAGGTGGATCTCTTGTAGACATCATATATAGGGGTCTTGTTTTTGTATCTATTCAGCCAGTCTTTGTCTTTTGGTTGGGGCATTCAACCCATTTACATTTAAGGTAATTATTGATAAGTATGATCCCGTTGTAGAAGGCAATGGCGCCCTACTCCAGTACTCTTGCCTGGAAAACCCCATGGACGGAGGAGCCTGGTGGGCTGCAGTCCATGGGGTTGCAAAGAGTCGGACACGACTAAGCGACTTCTTTTACTTTTCACTTTCATGCATTGGAGAAGGAAATGGCAACCCACTCCAGTGTTCTTGCCTGGAGAATCCCAGGGATGGCGGACCTGGTGGGCTGCCATCTCTGGGGTCGCACAGGGTCAGACTGAAGCGACTGAAGCGACTTAGCAGCAGCATGATCCAGTTGCCATTTACTTTATTGTTTGGGATTTGAGTTTATACATCCTTTTAGTGTTTCCTGTCTAGAGAAGATCCTTTGGCATTTGTTGGAGAGCTGGTTTGGTGGTGCTGAATTCTCTCAGCTTTTGCTTGTCTATAAAGCTTTTGATTTCTCCCTCATATTTGAATGAGATCCTTGCTGAGTAAAGTAATCTGGGCTGTAGGTTATTTTCTTTTATCACTTTAAGTATGTCCTGCCATTCCCTCCTGGCCTGAAGAGTTTCTATTGAAAGATCAGCTGTTATCCTTATGGGAATCCTCTTGTGTGTTATTTGTTGTTTTTCCCTTGCTGCTTTTAATATTTGTTCTTGTGTTTGATATTTGTTCGTTTGATTAATATGTGTTTTGGGGTGTTTCACCTTGGGTTTATCCTGTTTGGGACTCTGTGGGTTTCTTGGACTTGGGTGATAGTTTCCTTCCCCATTTTAGGGAAGTTTTCAACTATTATCTCCTCAAGTATTTTCTCATGGTCTTTCTTTTTGTCTTCTTCTGGGACTCCTATGATTCGAATATTGGGGCATTTAACATTGTCCCAGAGGTCTCTGAGGTTGTCCTCATTTCTTTTAATTCATTTTTCTTTTCTTCCCCTCTGATTCGTTTATTTCTACCGTTCTACCTTCTCCCTCACTAATCCTGTCTTCTGCCTCTGTTATTCCACTATTTGTTCCCTCCAGAGTGTTTTTTGCATCATTTATTGCATTACTCATGATATATTGACTCTTTTTTATTTCTTCTAGGTCCTTGTTAAACCTTTCTTGCATCTTCTCAATCCTTGTCTCCAGGCTGTTTATCTGTGATTCCATTTTGTTTTCAAGATTTTGGATCATTTTCACTATCATTATTTGGAATTCTTTATCAGGTAGATTCCCTATATCTTCCTCTTTGGTTTGGTTTGGTGGGCATTTATCCTGTTCCTTTACCTCCTGGGTTTTCCTCTGTCTCTTTATCTTGTTTATATTGCTGTATTTGGAGTGGCCTTTCTGTATTCTGGCAGTTTGTGGAGTTTTCTTTATTGTGGAGTTTCCTCACTGCGGGTGGGGTTGTACAGGTAGCTTGTCAAGGTTTCTTGGTTAGGGAAGCTTGTGTCAGTGTTCTTGTGGGTGGAGCTGGATTTCTTCTCTCTGTGGAGTGCAATGAAGTGTCCAATAATGAGTTATGAGATGTCAGTGGGTTTGGAGTGACTTTGGGCACCCTCTATATTGAAGCTCAGGGCTATGTTCCTGTGTTGCTAGAGAATTTGTGTGGTATGTCTTGCTCTGGAGCTTGTTGGCTCTTGGGTGGTGTTTGGTTTCAGTGTAGGTATGGAGGCATTTGATGAGCTCCTGTCAATTAATGTTCCCTGGAGTCAGGAGTTCTCTGGTGTTCTCAGGATTTGTACTTAAGCCTCCTGCTTCTGGTTTTCAGTCTTATTTTTACTGTAGCCTCAAGACTTCTCCATCTATATAGCACCATTGATAAGACATCTAGGTTAAAGATGAAACGTTTCTCCACAGTGAAGGACACCCAGAGAGCTTCACAGAGTAACATAGAGAAGAGAAGAGGGAGGAGGGAGATAGAGGTGACCAAGATGAGATGAGGTGGAATCAAAAGAGGAGAAAGCAAGCTAGCCAGTAATCACTCCTTATGTGAGCTCCACAGTCTGGACCACTCAGAGATGTTCAGAGTTATACAGAGAAGAGAAGAGGAAGGAAGGAGACAGAGGTGGCCAGGAGGATAAAGGGGGGAATCAAAAGGAGAGAGACAGAGATCAGAGAAGAAAAAGAAATAAAAGGAATCCAAATTGGAAAAGAAGAAGCAAAACTCTCACTGTTTGCAGATGATATGATCCTCTACATAGAAAACCCTAAAGACTCCACCAGAAAATTACTAGAGCTAATCAATGAATATAGTAAAGTTGCACGATATAAAATCAACACACAGAAATCCCTTTCATTCCTATACACTAATAATGAGAAAATAGAAAGAAAATTTAAGGAAAAATTCCATTCACCATTGCAACGAAAAGAATAAAATACTTAGGAATATATCTACCTAAAGAAAAATTATGACCAACCTAGATAGCATATTCAAAAGCAGAGACATTACTTTGCTGATTAAGATCCGTCTAGTCAAGTCTATGGTTTTTCCAGTGGTCATGTATGGATGTGAGAGTTGGACTGTGAAGAAGGCTGAGCACTGAAGAATTGATGCTTTTGAACTATTGGAGAAGACTCCTGAGAGTTCCTTGGATTGCAAGGAGATCCAATCAGTCTATTCTGAAGGAGATCAGCCCTGGGATTTCTTTGGAAGGAATGATGCTGAAGCTGAAACTCCAGTACTTTAGCCACCTTATGCGAAGAGTTGACTCATTAGAAAAGACTTTGATGTTGGGAGGGATTGGGGGCAGGAGGAGAAGGGGATGACAGAGGATGAGATGGCTGGATGGCATCACTGACTCGATGGACATGAATCTGAGTGAACTCTGTGAGTTGGTGATGGACAGGGAGGCCTGGCATGCTGCGATTCATGGGGTCACAAAGAGCGGACATGACTGAGCGAATGAACTGAACTGAATGGAAAGAAACTAAAGACCTATATATAGAAAACTATAAAACACTGGTGAAAGAAATCAAAGAGGACACTAATAGATGGAGAAATATACCATGTTCATGGATCAGAAGAATCAATATAGTGAAAATGAGTATACTACCCAAAGCAATCTATAGATTCAATGCAATCCCTATCAAGATACCAGTGGTATTTTTCACAGAGCTAGAACAAATAATTTCACAATTTGTATGGAAATACACACACACACACACACACACAAACTCGAATAGTCAAAGCAATCTTGAGAAAGAAGAATCTGGAGGAGTCAACTTGCCTGACTTCAGGCTCTACTACAAAGCCACAGTCATCAAGACAGTATGGTACTTGCACAAAGACAGAAATATAGATCAATGGAACAAAATAGAAAGCCCAGAGATAAATCCACACACCTGTGGACACCTTCTCTTCAACAAAGGAGGCAAGAATATGCAGTGGATTAAAGACAATCTCTTTAACAAGTGGTGCTGGGAAAACTGGTCAACCACTTGTAAAAGAATGAAGCTAGAACACTTTCTAACACCATACACAAAAATAAACTCAAAATGGATTAAAGATCTAAATGTAAAACCAGAAACTGTGAAACTCCTAGAGGAAAACATAGGCAAAACACTCTCCGACATAAATCACAGCAGGATCCTCTATGACCCACCTCCCAGAATACTGGAAATAAAAGCAAAAATAAACAAATGGGACTTAGTTAAAATTAATACCTTCTGCACAACAAGGGAAACTATAAGCAAGGTGAAAAGACAGCCTTCGGAATGGGAGAAAATAATAGCAAATGAAGCAACTGACAAACAACGAATCTCAAAAATATACAAGCAACTCCTGCAGCTCAATTCCAGAAAAATAAACGACCCAATCAAAAAATGGGCCAAAGAACTAAATAGACATTTCTCCAAAGAAGACATCCAGATGGCTAACAAACACATGAAAAGATGCTCAACATCACTCATTATCAACATCACTTATTATCAGAGAAATGCAAATCAAAACCACAATGAGGTACCATTTCACGGCAGTCAGAATGGCTGTGATCCAAAAGTCTATAAGCAAAAAATGCTGGAGAGGGTGTGGAGAAAAGGGAACCCTCTTACACTGTTGGTGGGAATGCAAACTAGTTCAGCCACTATGGAGAACAGTGTGGAGATTCCTTAAAAAACTGGAAATAGAACTGCCATACAACTCAGCAATCCCAGTTCCAGGCATACACACCGAGGAAACCAGAATTGAAAGAGACATGTGTACCCCAGTGTTCATCATAGCACTGTTTATGATAGCCAGGACATGGAAGCAACCTAGATGTCCATCAGCAGATGAATGGATAAGAAATCTGTGGTACATATACACAATGGAGTATTACTCAGCCATTAAACAGAATACATTTGAATCAGTTCTAATGAGGTGGATGAAGCTGGAGCCTATTATACAGAGTGAAGTAAGCCAGAAAGAAAAACACCAATACAGTATACTAATGCATATATATGGAATTTAGAATGATGGTAACGATAACCCTGTATGCGAGACAGCAAAAGAGACACAGATGTATAGAACAGTCTTTTGGACTCTGTGGGAGAGAGAGAGGGTGGGATGATTTGGGACAATGGCATTGAAACATGTATAATATCATATAAGAAATGAATCACCAGTCTAGGTTCGATGCAGGATACAGGATGCTTGGAGCTGGTGCACTGGGATGACCCAGAGGGATGATATTGGGAGGGAGGGAGGAGGGGGGTTCAGGACTGGGAACACGTGTGCACCTGCGGTGGATTCATGTTGATGTATGGCAAAACCAATACAATATTGTGAAGTGAATTGAAATTGCTCAGTCGTGTCCGACTCTTTGCGATCCCATGGACTGTAGCCTATCAGGCTCCTCCGTCCATGGGATTTTCCAGGAAGAGTGCTGGAGTGGATTGCCATTTCCTTTTCAGGGGATCTTCCCGATCCAGGAATCGAAGCAGGGTCTCCCGCATCGCAGGCAGATGCTTTACCGTCTGAGCCAGCAGGGAAGCCCATTTTGTAAATACAATATTGTAAAGTTAAAAAGGAGAGAGAGAGAGGCTGATCCAGCCAGTAATCAGTTCCCTAAGTGTTCCCCATCGTCCGGAACACACACAGATTCACAGATTTGGGTAGAGAAGAGAAGGGGGAGGGAGGTGATAGAGGCGAGCTGGTGGGGCAAAGGGGGAGTCCAAAGGGGAGAGAGCGGTCAAGCCAGTAATCTCGCTCCCAAGTAAAAATAAGTACTAAAGATTGGGTTCTTAAAGGTACAAAATTGATAACAAATACCAAAAAGCAAAGATTAAAAATCTAGAGTAGAGGTTGGATTTTCAAAAATACAATATTAAAGAAAAAGAGAGAGAGAAAAAGTCACAAAAATTATAAAATATATATATATGAAGCTTGCTTTAAAAAAATAGGGTCTCTCTTTTTTTTGCAAAGTAGTAGTAGGTTATAAAAATGAAAATTAAAGGAGTAATAGAGGACTTAAAAAGATTAAAGAATGATAGTAAAAATATATCTAGGACTTTCTCTGGTGTTGTGGGCAGTGTGGGGTCGGTTCATTTTCTGATAGTTCCTTGATCTGGCTTATATTTCTCAAGATCTATAGGCCCCTTCCTATGTAGTCAGTACTAACTACAGGGCTTTAATCCATTGCACCTGTCACTTCCAAGGAGAGTCCCTCCGTTTTAGCTGCCTCTGTTTGCTGGTCTCTTCAGTGTCTGATTTCCACCCTGACACAAGGGGGCGGTGGTGGACACTTTTTAGGCTCACTTATTCAGTCACGCTGTGGGGAGGGAGGGACGCTGTAAACAAATAACACTGGCGTGTGCTCACAGTGTCTCGGCAACACTGGGCCTGCCCCGGCTCACGGTGCGCGTGCCCTCTGCCCACACTGCTCAGGCTCTAGGTTGCTCTGCCGGGAACCGTCTGAGGCCGGCCCTGGGCTGCATGCACCTCCCAGGTCTCAGCCGCTCAGGTTCAGGCACTCGGGTAGTCCTCAGAGGCGCAGACTTGCTTGGGCCTGCGTCTTGTGCCCTCCCAGGTCCGAGCAGCTCAGGTACCGGGTGTTTGGCGAGCGCGGTCACTGCAACTTATCGCCTCCCCCGTCCCTGCCGCTCGGTTTTCTGGGTGTACAACTGGCGCACCTTCTCAGGTGGACGTTGACCGTCCAGAACCCCAAGAAGTCTTGGTTAGCAACGAAGCCTGCTTGCACTTTGGTAGAGAATGCCTCTCTGGGGCCGCGATTGCCCCCCTTCCGGCACTGGCTGCCTGTCACCGGAGGGGGATGGTCTGCAGCCGGCTAGCTCTGTTCAGTCCTTTGTTCTGCGAGCGGGCCTGACAGTGTCTCAGGTTAGGGCTTTTTCCGTAGCTCTAGTCAGTCCTCTGTTCTGTGAGCAGGCCTGGCGGAGTCTTAGGTTAGGGCTTTTCGCGTGGTAACTATCCCACAGTCTGGTTTGCTAGCCCATGTTAGTTTCCGCAGATTGCCCTTGGGGCATTCAGGCCAGGTCCTTACTCTAAGCAATGCAGCCTGCGCCTCCCTGCCCACCCCGCTTGCTAGTGGCGGAGGCAGGCACACGCAGGCGGGTGCAGGCGTCTGCGCTGCTTCTCCTCTGGGGAGTTACCGTTGGGCACATAATCTGTGGGTTTTAATTATTTATTTTTCCTCCTGATTATGTCGCCCTCTGTGGTTCCAAGGCTCACCACAGACTTAGCAGTGAGAGTGTTTCCTGGTGTTTGGAAACCTCTCTTTTTAAGACTCCCTTCCCGGGACAGAGCTCCATCCCTACCTCCTTTGTCTCTCTTTTTATTTTTATATTTTTCCTACCTCCTTTTGAAGACAATGGGCTGCTTTTCTGGGTGCCTGATGTCCTCTGCCAGCATTCAGAAGTTGTTTTGTGGAATTTTCTCAGCGTTCAAATGTTCTTTTGATGAATTTGTTAGGGAAAAAGTGGTCTCCTCGTTCTATTCCTCTGCCATCTTAGGACCGCCCCCTGTTTTATTATTGTTAAGATAAATTATTAAGTAAATATTTTGTGTCTCATATCTCTATAATTTCAATTTGTAATTAAATAATTTTTATTCATTTATTTTTAAGATTCTGGAATCAAAAGATTGAAAACCACTTTTACACAGGTATACCAGGATACATGTGAAAGAGTACCTAAAGCCAAAGTCTCATAATAATTCCAAACTGGAAATAGCCCAACTAGCCATACATTTGAGTACAGTCTACAATAAGACATTACAGAGAAATAAAAATGAACAGATTACAGTTACACAAGACAACATGGGGGAATCTTCCAAGCATGATGAAATAGAAACTAGGCAAAAAGAAATCCCTATCAAATTACCAATGGTATTTTTCACTGAACCAGAACAAATAATTTGACGGTTTGTGTGGAAACACAAAAGACCCCGAAGAGCCAAAGCAATCTTGAGAAAAAGAATGGAGCTGGAGGAATCAACCTTCCTGACTTCAGACTATACTACCAAGCTACAGTCATCAAGACAGTATACTCTAGTATTTTAAATGGGAAAGATAATCATGGATTCCATAGCCACACAAAAACATCTAACCAATTTTCTTAAATATCACTAAGTATACTCTTCAACATATATAACATTTCATTAAGTATATCTACATGATAAGCACTTTAAATACTAGTCATCCTATCACTTATATGTAGAATCTAAAGTATGACAGAAATAAATTTATCTACAAAACAGAAACAGACTCACAGACATAGAGAAGAGACTTGTGGTTGCTGAGGGGGAGGGGTGGATTGGGGATTTGGGACTAGCAGATGCAAACTGTTACATCCAGAAAGGATAAACAACAAGGTGCTACTGTACAGCCCAGGGAACTATATTCAATATCCTGTAATAAACCTTGATGGAAAAGAATATGAAAAAGAATGTATATGTGTATAATGGAATCACTTTGCTGTACAGCAGAAATTAACACAACATTGTTAATCAACTGCACTTCAATAGAAAAAACTAAAAAAATACTAATCATCCCATTTTTCAACATGTTATGGGTTTAGGAACAGTATGTTTGATTGCACCTCTCAAAGATACTATATAGTATGAGACTTGAGCTATGTTTCCTTCTACATTGTAGTGAACATGCACTGTAATTTGAACAAACAAGGATGAGCTATGTTAAGATACATACTAAAATTTAGGAAACCAAAATTTTATAAAATTAGGCAGTGTAAAACAGTTCATTTCCAATTGCCCAAGTAAGATTTGGTGGTAGGTGGGAAGAGGGACTGTGGTCTTGGTAGTGGTTTGATGACGAGTGAAATCTGAGCAAGAGTGAGCTAGTGAAGGAGTGAAGTGATGCAGTGCATGCCACAGGTGGCCCAGGTCTAAACTCAAGGAACAGGTAGACAATCTTATCCACTTGGCAGTAGAGACTCGGTGTTTGAGAATCCTCACTGGAAGTAAAAGCACAAAACTAAAACATTCAATAAAACAACTCCTCAAAATGGATAGCAGTATAACATATTGCAGTTCATCTCACACGCTAGCAAAGTAATGCTCAAAATTCTCTAAGCCAGCCTTAGTACATGAACCGTGAACTTCCAGATGTTCAAGCTGGATTTAGAAAAGGCAGAGGAACCAGAGATCAAATTGCCAACATCCGCTGGATCATGGAAAAAGCAAGAGAGTTCCAGGAAAGCATCTACTTCTGCTTTATTGACTATGCCAAAGCCTTCGACTGTGTGGATCACAATAAACTATGGAAAATTCTTTAAGAGATGGGAATACCAGACCATTTTACCTGCCTCCTGAGAAATCTGTATGCAGGTTAGGAAGCAACAGTTAGAACTGGACATGGAACAACAGACTGGTTCCAAATTGGGAAAGGAGTACATCAAGGCTATATACTGTCACCCTGCTTATTTAATTTATATGCAGAGTACATTATGAGAAATGCTAGGCTGGATGAAGCACAAGCTGGAATCAAGATCGCTGGAGAAATATTAATAACCTCAGATACGCAGATGACATCACCCTTATGGCAGAAAGCAAAGAGCCTCTTGATGAAAGTGAAAGAGGAGAGTGAAAAAGTTGGCTTAAAACTCAACATTCAGAAAACTAAAATCATGGCATCCAGTCTCATCATTTCATGGCAAATAGATGGAGAAACAATGGAAACAGTGAGAGACTTTATTTTCTTGGGCTCCAAAATCATGACAGATGGTGATTGTAGCCATGAAGTTAAAAGACACTTGCTCCTTGGAAGAAAAGCTATGACCAACCTAGACTGTATTAAAAAGCAGGGACATTACTTTGCTAACAAAGTCTAGTCAAAGCTATGGTTTTTCCAGTAGTCATGTATGGATGTGAGAGTTGGACCACAAAGAAAGCTGAATGCCGAAGAATTGATGCTTTTGAACTGTGGTGTTGGAGAAGACTCTTGACGGTCCCTTGGACTGCAAGGAGAGCCAACCAGCCCATCTTAAATGAAATCAATCCTGAATATTCATTGGGAGGACTGATGCTGAAGCTGAAACTTCAATACTTTGGCCACCTGATGCAAAGAACCAACTCACTGGAAATACTCTGATGCTGGGAAAGAGTGACGGCAGGAGGAGAAGGGGACGACAGGGGATGAGATGGTTGGATGGCATCACTGACGTGATGGACATAAGTTTGTGTAGGCTCCAGGAGTTGGTGACGGACAGGGAAGCCTGGTGTGCTATATGGTCCATGGAGTCCCAAAGAGTCAGACACGAGTGAGTGACTGAACTGAACTGAATATTGCAGTTATGTGGCTCCCAATGATAAGATTGCTATACATGGAACTGTATCCCTGAATGTAAGGCTTCTGCTCATGCTATCACCACAGTTACTTATATCGCCAATCATTTCCTGTGCATGACCTAAAATATCTATTAAACCTCTAGCATTGTGTACTCTTCTTCCTCTTCTTCTGAGCCTTACACTGAGCAAAAATTTCCTTTAAGTTCTTCAGCATTATCCCTATGTAACTACAGCCATACACACATAAGATTAGAGTTATATAAATGCATGTTTCAATACTTAGCAATATGTATATTTGCCAGCATCTGTGATTCTTTTTTGCTTTAATTTAACCACTTCTGCAAAATGTTGATAGCAACTAATTGGTAAGGTTGATAGATAATTTTATTTAATGTCAGTGCACTTGGACTTCTATAATACAATACCACAGACCAGGCAGCTTGTAAATATCAGAAATTTGTTACAGTCCTGTGAGGCTGGGAAGTCCAAGATCAAGGTGCCAGCCTGGCCACCTAGAGGAGCGCTCTTCCTGGCTCACAGCCAGTGTCTCCTCACTGTGTCCTCACAAGAGGGAAGGCGCTGTGGAGCTCTCTGAAGATTCCTGTGGTAGATCTCCAAAGGGGTAGAGCACTAATCCCATTCATGAGGGCTCCACCCTCATGACCTAATTACTTCCCACCTTCTAGAATCATCACTTTTCAAGGGTTCAGTTTACTTCAGTTCAGTTGCTCAGTTGTGTCCGACTCTTTGCGACCCCATGAATCGCAGCACACCAGGCCTCCCTGTCCATCACCATCTCCCAGAGTTCACCCAGACTCACGTCCATTGAGTCGGTGATGCCATCCAGCCATCTCATCCTCTGTCGTCTCCTTCTCCTCCTGCCCCCAATCCCTCCCAGCATCAGGGTCTTTTCCAGTGGTCAACTCTTTGCATGAGGTGGCCAAAGTACTGGAGTTTCAGCTTCAGCATCATTCCTCCCAAAGAACACCCAGGACTGATCTCCTTTAGAGTGGACTAGTTGGATCTCCTTGCAGTCCAAGGTACTCTCAAGAGTCTTCTCCAACACCACAGTTCAAAAGCATCAATTCTTCGGCGCTCAGCTTTCTTCACTGTCCAACTCTCACATCCATACGTGACCACTGGAAAAACCATAGCCTTGACTAGACAGACCTTCGTTGGCAAAGTAATGTCTCTGCTTTTGAATATGCTGTCTAGGTTGATCATAACTTTCCTTCCGAGGAGTAAGCGTCTTTTAATTTCATGACTGCAATCACCAACTGCAGTGATTTTGGAGCCTCAAAAATAAAGTCTGACACTGTTTCTACTGTTTCCCCATCTATAATTTCCCATGAAGTGATGGAACCAGATGCCATGATCTTCATTTTTTGAATGTTGAGCTTTAAGTCAACTTTTTCCACTCTCCTCTTTCACTTTCATAAAGAGGCTTTTGAGTTTCTCTTTACTTTCTGCCATAAGGGTGGTGTCATCTGCATATCTGAGGTTATTGATATTTCTCCCAGCAATCTTGATTCCAGCTTGTGCTTCATCCAGCCTAGCATTTCACATGATGTACTCTGCATAGAAGTTAAATAAGCAGGGTGACAACATACAGCCTTGACGTACTCCTTTTCCTATTTGGAACCAGTCTGTTGTTCCATGTCCAGTTCTGACTGTTGCTTTCTGACCTGCATACAGGTTTCTCAAGAGGCAGGTTAGGTGGTCTGGTATTCCATCTCTTTCAGAATTTTCCATAGTTTATTGTGATCCACACAATCAAAGGCTTTGACATAGTCAATAAAACAGAAATAGGTGTTTTTCTGGAACTCTCTTGCTTTTTCAATGATCCAGCAGATGTTGGCAATTTGATCTCTTGTTCCTCTGCCTTGTCTAAAACCAGCTTGAACATCTGGAAGTTCACGGTTCACGTATTGCTGAAGCCTGGCTTGGAGAATTTTGAGCATTATTTTACTAGCGTGTGAGATGAGTGCAATGGTGCAGTAGGTGAGCATTCTTTGGCATTGCCTTTCTTTGGGATTGGAGTGAAAACTGACCTTTTCCAGTCCTGTGGCCACTGCTGAGTTTTCCAAATTTGCTGGCATCTTGAGTGCAGCAGTTTCACAGCATCATCTTTCAGGATTTGAAACAGCTCTACTGGAATTCCATCACCTCCACTAGCTTTGTTCATAGTGATGCTTTCTAAGGCCCACTTGACTTCACATTCCAGGATGTTTGGCTCCAGGTGAGTATCACACCATCGTGATTATCTTGGTCATGAAGACCTTTTTTGTACAGTTCTTCTGTGTATTCTTGCCACCTCTTCTTGATAGCTTCTGCTTCTGTTAGGTCCATACCTTTTCTGTCCTTTATCGAGCCCATCTTTGCATGAAATGTTCCCTTGATATCTCTAATTTTCTTGGAGAGCTCTCTAGTCTTTCCCATTCTGTTCTTTTCCTCTATTCCTTTGCACTGATCGCTGAGGAAGGCTTTCTTATCTCTTGTTGCTATTCTTTGGAACTCTGCATTCAGATGCTTATATCTTTCCTTTTCTCCTTGGCTTTTCGCCTCTCTTCTTTTCACAGCTATTTGTAAGGCCTCCCCAGACAGCCATTTTGCTTTTTGCATTTCTTTTCTATGAGGATGGTCCTGAGCCCTGTCTCCTGTGTAGTGTCACGAACCCAGGATTAGGATGTCAAAGTAAGAATTTTGGGAGGGGAGGGGACACAAACATTCGAGTTATAGCCCTTAATAATATGAAGTTAACATCCACAACGTACAACGCATGTCAGCAAGAAGATCAAGGATTCAGCTTCTCTGAAAATGGTCTGAGCTAGGGCCGCAGTGTTCTGTGTCTTCTGCATCCAGAAGTGTACATAACATACATACTGTATTATGTCTGGCAAATGCACGTTGATTTACTATAGTGAGTTTTGATTTGGAGTAAAATTGTTTGAAATCTTCAGAAGTCAAGAATTCAGAAAGCGAGGGACACCTACATTTTTGCCCAACCCTGACAGATTGCTTCCTAGGAAAGCCTTTGCTGGGGCTTCCCTGGTGGCTCAGAAGGTAAATAATCTGCCCACAACATAGGAGACCTGCCTGGGGCTCAGTTCCTGGGTCGTAAAGATCCCCTGAAGGAGGGCATGGCAACCCACTCCAGTATTCTTGCCTGGAAAATTCCATGGACAGACAATCTTAGTGGGCTACAGTCCATGGGGTCACAAAGAGCTGGACACAAGTGAGCGACTAACACTTTCACTTTCAAAGACTTAGCTGGTATTTCTGATATTTAAGAGAAAGTCAAATGGGCACAGCAATTCATTATTCTTCACAGTTCCTTAATCCACTTGAAGAGACAGACATAGACATAAGCAGAAAGGGTACATGTTGACTCATGTGAATACCCACATCTGTGAGCAGTATTAAGGCATGTAAGTTTCCCACACGAGGCAATACATTTGAAATTTAAAAGCTGATGTAACTTCTTTAGACTCTTGCTGAGAATGACTGCCTACTTGATAGTGATTAAAGAACAAAACCACAAGGAAGCCCACCATGGTGGCCAATCACTTAAATCACACTTATGTCTCAAGAAAAGAACAGATTCAAAGCCACTAGTCTCTCACCAGCCACCGAATAGAAAACACAGAATCTTTGGAAGCCAGGAATCGACTCCACTGTACTGTAGCTCACTGGCAAGCTGTAGTCAGATCATGTTTTTCTCTACAAAGTAACCTCTCAACATTGTAGAGTTAGGATTTCAGGTTATGAGCGTGTTATGGGGCAATATTTTAAATACGTATTTGAAAATATCTTTGCATATTAAAAATTGAAGTTGAAGACAGCAACAAATACACCACATGCCTTGGGACCAACAAACCTGCATTCTCCAAGATACAGGAAGCAGCAGAGGAGGAAGCTCGCTTGTAAATGAACCAGGGACCTTCAGAGTAAACTCAGGTTTCCAGATTCCCCTCTTACCCTCTAGGCCACGTCAACACCACACTGACCGCTAGGGGACGCCGCTCCCCTTCTAATATTTATACCCAAGCACGGGCTTCCCTTTTTTTCATCTGTGGTTTACAGGAGCGCAGCTGAAAAACTTAAGCAAAAACTTAGCTCAAGGGAACAAAGCAACAAAAGAAAGATAAGGGGAAAAGTGGTTAGTTAATGTATTACAAAATTTTTGAAAGTTATGTTAATAGATTTGGACTTTTCCCCAGGCAGTGCAGAAGAATCTTAAGCTTGAAAGAAGCTAATTAAAGTTGTGTTGTCAAAAGAGCGCTCTGGCTGCCATAGAAAGACTGTGTTAGAGTGGTGAAAATATTGCAACAAGGAGACCAACTGAAAGACTGTTACAGCAACTGAGATAAAAGATGGTGGTGACCGGAAATAAAAGTGTGTGATGACTGACGGGCACCTGTTGGGATGGTGCAGGATGGAAGACGGTGCGAGGCAGGACAGGAGGAGATGAGGAGACGCTGGACAGGAAGAGCAGTAGAATGCAGATGCTGTGGGAGAGAAAGGAGAGATGTGGTTGAGTGACTTTCGCTGAGCGTGAGGAAAGAGTCCCCAGCTGAAGGCAAGCTCCTCAGCTATGCAGAGACATTCTGGTGATGCAAAGAAACTGGAGCAGCCTGGCAGTAGAAGGCAGAGAACACTCATTTCTGGGAAAACTGAAATGTGGCAATCTATAAATGAGCGCCTCTGTTTTCTGGTGCTAAGTGTTTGAAATACAAAGAAGTCAAGAATCCTTATTATTATTATAATTTCCTCCTTACAAATATCACATCACAAGGCAGAGAACTGTCTTCTCTTTGCTTCATGATTTGGCACATAATAGGTGGTAAATAAATACTGGTTGAAGAGATGGATGAACAGATAGAAAATACAAATGATCATTGTTTCTATGTAAGGACTAACCGGAACCCAGCTCTTCGTTTTCTAACGTAGCAATCTCATTTTAGCCCTTTGAAAATATTAGGATTATATATGTAACATGTTCCAACAACTATATGGACTAGATTACCCTTAATCAGATAATGATCATCATTTTCATTTACAGGGATGGCTCAGTTGGAAACAAAATGACATTGACAAACACAGAGGAGGAGTTCCAGATGGGTGGTCAGGGCAGGAAGAGGTTGCAAAGGACTTTAATTCATCTGCATTGAGCTTAGCCGGCAAGACTTACAACACGTCGCATCTTACATATCATATTATATAATTGGGTAAGAAGAACTAATAATAAAACGTCTTTTAGCTTAACATTGACACTTGGAAAATTCAGTGGTGCTCTTGTTGAATGAGACATATAATTAAGAAGAGTCTAGTTAGAATGCCCTTTGAAAAGGCCATCCTCTATGACACTATAAACAACAAATTCTTCAGGGCTATATTGCTGTTTTAGACACATTAAACAGAAAGAAGAATACTAGTCTGTTTCTGAGCAATGGCACCCCCACTCCAGTACTCTTGTCTTGAAAATCCCATGGGCGGAGGAGCCTAGTAGGCTGCAGTCCATGGGATTGCAAGAGTTGGACACGACTGAGCAACTTCACTTTCACTTTTCACTTTTCATGCATTGGAGAAGGAAATGGCAACCCACTCCAGTGTTCTTGCCTGGAGAATCCCAGGAACGGGGGAGCCTTGTGGGCTTCCGTCTCACGGGGTCACACAGAGTCGGACACGACTGAAGTGACTTAGCACCAGCAGCAGCAGTCTCATTCTAGTCACATCCTTTCATCTAGAAATCTGGGGATCATCTTTGATTCTCTGTTTTCCCCAGTAGTAATTGATTTAATATTTTGACAGTGAGAAGGAACTACGGTGATGGTTTAGTTGCTAAGTTGGGTCCGACTTTTTTGATCCTATGGACTATAGCCTACAGGCTCCTCTGTTGAGAAGAAACTGTAATAACTCCTAAATGCAGCATCTTGCCATCATTTTCTTTACTCTGTGGATCAGGAGCCGACCTGGAAATGTTATCAGTTGTTGCTATACCAACTTTATAGTTCAGAGCTGAAAAAATAACTACAGAATGTGCCTTGGGCCCAGCTGGGCTTAGGGTAAAGCAGACCCTTATAAAGCCCTTCTCTGACTGAGGAATCACTGCGCTGGTTAGAGTCCCCAAGAATTAGTGTAAGCTAGTTAGTATCCATTCATTCTCAAAATTTGAATTATTTCTCCAAGTACGTGATTTCCAAGGTAAATGGCCAAAGTCCCTAAAAGAAAGGCGAGACATATGATGGTGGATAAGGCTTTTCTTGAGGATATTCAGCTTCTCTCTCTCCCTTTTTTTCAGTTTGTGTATTTGACCGTGCTGGTCTTGGTCGCTGCAGGCCGGCTTCCTCTAGCTGTGGAGAACGGGGGCTAACCTCTAGCTGCGGTGAGCAGGCTTCTCCCTGCGGTGGCCCCTCTGGCGGCAGAGCACAGGCTCTAGTGTGACACCTTCAGTCTGCACGTGGGCTCAGCACTTGTGGAGCACGGCTCACTTGCTCCACGACACATGGACTCTTCCAGACCAGGCACCGAATGGGTGTCTCCTGCACTGCAAGGAGGAGTCTTAACCACTGGACCCTCAGGGAGAAGCTGAGAGTCAGCTCCTTAATCAAAACACTCTAGTGCTCGGTACTGACTTAGGTCTGCAAGGAGAAGACCATGACTGTAGAGTGGAAGTTCAGGCCAGGTCTCCTAGCCTTCACCAAACTTGCAGTCCATGACCGTGTAAACCAACAGGGCCTTGGTTGATTGCTTACCAGTTTTACTCCTGTGGACCCCATGAATGAACCACAACCGGAAATCTCTGCATAGTATACTCGATTCCAGGTCTAATTAACAAACCCACTCTGCTGCCTGTTACAATGAGCAGAACCATATTCTTTATGACACGCTGTCTTTTAGGGGATCCTTCTGTTGGGAAGATCCCAACAGGGAGAAGGGAATGGCTACCCACTCCAGTATTCTGGCCTGGAGGATTCCAAGGACTATATAGTCCATGGGGTCACAAAGAGACATGACTGAGCAACTTTCACTTTCACTTTGCTGACCTCTCTGAGCTCAGAGAGCCCACTTTTTTTAAGCTTTTACTACCAGAAAGTGAAAGTGAAGTCACTCAGTCGTGCCCGACTCTTTGCGACCCCATGGATAGTAGCGTGTACCAAGCTCCTCCATCCATGGGATTTTCAAGGCAAGTGTACTGGAGTGGGTTGCCATTTCCTTCTCCAGGGAATCTTCCCAACCCAGGGATCGAACTCAGGTCTCTCACATAGTAGACAGACTCTTTACCATCTGAGCCACCAGGGAGTCCCTTCCCAGCTTATTACAGACAGACAGTAAAGCACATTTTAGGGCTCAGACAGTAAAGAATCTGCCTGCCATGTGGGAGACCTGGATTCAATCCCTGGGTTGAGGAGATCCCCTGGAAAAAGGAATAACAACCCACTGCAGCTCAGCTGGTAAAGAATCTGCCTGCTGCTGGGCATACACACCAAGGAAACCAGAAATAAAAGAGACACATGCACCCCAATGTTCATCACAGCACTGTTTACAATAGCCAGGACATGGAAGCAACCTAGATGTCCATCAGTAGATGAATGGATAAGAAAGCTGTGGCACATATACACAATGGAGTATTACTCAGCCATTAAAAATAATACATTTGAATCAGTTCTAATGAGGTGGATGAAGCGGGAGCCTATTATACAGAGTGAAGTAAGCCAGAAAGAAAAACACCAATACAGTATACTAACACATAAATATAGAATTTAGAAAGATGGTAACAATGACCCTATATGCAAGACAGCAAAAAGAGACACAGATGTAAAGAACAGACTTTTGGACTCTGTGGGAGAAGGCAAGGGTGGGATGATTCGAGAGCACTGAAACATATATATTATCATACATGAAACAGATCACCAGTCCAGGTTTGATGCATGAGACAGGGTGCTCAGGGCTGGTGCACTGGGATGACCCTGAGGGATAGGATGGGGAGGGAGGTGGGAGAGGGGGTTCAGGACGGGGAACACATGTACACCCATGGCTGATTCATGTCATGTATGCAAAACCACCACAATAGTGTAAAGTAATTAGCCTCCAATTAAAATAAATTAATTTTTTTTTAAGTATAAAAAAATGAATCTGCCTGTAATGTGGGAGACCTGGGTTTGATCGCTGGGTCAGGAAGATCCCCTGGAGAAGGGAATGGCAACCCACTCCAGTGTTCTTGCTTAGAGAATCTTGTGGCCAGAGGAGCCTGGTGGGCTACAGTTCATGGAGTCACAAAGAGTTGGACATGATTGAGTGACTAACAACCAACCAGCCAGTATTGTGGCCTGGAGAATTCCATGGACAAAGGAACCTGCTGGGCTACAGTCCAAAAGTTTGCAAAGATTCGGACATGACTGAATGACTAACACTGTCACTTTTCAAAGCACATTTTCATGGTGGTGCTTTTCTGACCGATCTAACGCTCATGGCAAGATGGAGAGTCTTCAGGACTGCAGTGGTGGTGAGAGGGTGGATGGAAGGGATGCTCATAACATTGGATCCAACATGGATGTCCTCTGAAGACTTTGAATTCATCCGTCCTCCTCGTGCAAAGGAACTTGCCCCCTTTTGGTATCATTTAACGTGGTCAGTCATACGCTATAGGCTTCTATTGGCTAATCCAGTCAACACACTTTTAGAATCACAGGTGGTTTCCTGAGCCAGATCAGAGAATGGCAACACTTGCATCGAAATATAAGCTATCTGAAAAAACTCCCTCTTCAACCGAGCACCTTCAAAATCCATTTTCATTAACATTATAAAAAATGTTGACGTGAATTAGCAAATTCCTGCAAGTCCTTATCCTGTAATCCTCGTTCTCTGTGCTCCGGTTCTATGTTTCACTCTATCTGAGTTTGAATTCCGGTCATAAGCCAAACCGTGTGCAGACTCAGGGCATGACTGCCAGCTTTCTTCTGCAAGGGAGGTGAGCCTTCCCAGCAAAGGCAAGGCGAGGCAAGTATCCAGAAGAGGTGAGGGCAGGGCGGACATGGGTCCTCCAAGTCCTCCATGTGTCCTGATAATCATTCTTCTAACTGTCAGGGTCCTAGTTTCCCCTGATCCTTGTCCTAGTCATTTTACTTAAACATAGTGAGGCTGTGCATTTAACTAATAATATAGTAAGGCCACCCTAGAATTTATCTCTAGGCTTGGTTTTTGGTGACCCTAGGCTCCATCAATCACTGGAAAGATCTGGGGTTTTGTACTGTGCTTTGAGGAAAACTTTTGGCTTAGACAGTGAAGAGTCTGCCTGCGATGCGGGAGACCTGGGTTTGATCCCTGGGTCAGGAAGATCCCCTGGAGCAGAGCATGGCAACCCACTCCAATATTCTTGCCTGGAAAATCCCATGGATGGAGGAGCCTGGCAGGCTGCAGTCCATGGGGTTGCGAAGACTCAGACACGACTTCACTTTTCACTTTTCAGATCTGAGAGTGCTGTTGAGAAAAATTCTGTTGCCTAGTACCCCAGAGATTTGCTCCATGTGAACAGAGATCGGAGATACCTGTCTCACCAGTGGATACCTTGGGGTGCTGGCCTCCCAGCCTGAAATTTGAAGTTTTGTTACTGCCTCAGTTTGACTTTTTAAGGAATATGCATGCAAGTATACTGTAATAATCGTTTGGGTTGGTGGGGGGCTTGTGATTTTTGTGAACAAATTGCTATGTTACTGGGCATTATGCTATCTGTGCTGATTACACATAAGTTCTTAGACTTGTCTGTAAAGTCCTGACAAAATGATGATAGGCCATCCCTTCAGAGAATATAGCTCATCAGATAGTGTGACAACATGTGCTGAGGATTTCATCTAATAATTGCCCATCTTCAATCCACTTTAAAATATGACACACATAAGTTAAAAAAAAAAACAAACTCTGATAATTAGTGGCCCATTTTGTTACTTTTAGCTTTTGGTCTTCCCTCATAGCTCAGTCGGGAGAAGGCAATGGCACCCCACTCCAGTACTCTTGCCTGGTGGGCTGCAGTCCATGGGGTCACGAAGAGTCGGAAACGGCCGAGCGATTTCCCTTTCACTTTTCACTTTCATGCACTGGAGAAGGAAATGGCAACCCACTCCAGTGTTCTTGCCTGGAGAATCCCAGGGACGGGGGAGCCTGGTGGGCTGCTGTCTATGGGGTCGCACAGAGTTGGACACGACTGAAGTGACTTAGCAGCATTAGCATAGCTCAGTCAGTAAAGAATCTGCCTGCAATGCAGGAGACCTGGGTTTGATTCCTGGGTCAGGAAGATCCCCTGGAGAAGGAAATGGCAATCCACTCCAGTATTCTTGCCTGGAAAATCCCATGGACAGAGGAGCCAGGCAGGCTACAGTCCAGGGGTCACACGAGTTGGACACTGCTTAGCTACTAAACCACCACCACCACCACCAATGATAGTTTATTAAATTTCTATGACTTGCGTCATATAGAGTCTGATCCCCATTAAGAAAAGGCACCCAAGAATTACACAATGTATGCCAGATAACCACCTTCAGAATATGAATATGATTAGACAACTGTACACTGACCTTTATGAAGAAATCAAAGAAAATGTTTGTTGGCCATGCCGAGATGGCACGCATTGGCTATCTGCCCAATATATAAATTTCCTACCATACAACTGGTTAGGCAAGAAGAAAAAAAAATCCACCAGTAATTTGACAAACATTAGATAGAACTGAGTGCTTCTATTTCATATTTTAGGTATTTACTTAAATCAGATAGTGAATAGGGTAAACTTTAGTTTTAAGACTTGTGATTTTATTTGTGCTGAAAATTAATCCATTCTTGGTTACTCACTCACTGGTTACATGTGATGAAGTAATTAATCCTGAGGGTTGGTGAAATCACTGAGCTTTCCTAATGTTAAACCATAATAAGTTTTTTTTTAGTTTTAATTTTCTCCAGACTTTAAACTTGTAACTTTTAGTATTGGGTTATAGCTGATTACCGGTGTTGTGGTAGTTTAGGTCAACAGCCATGGGACTCAGCCATGCATATGCCTGTATCCATTCTCCACCATATGCTCCTCCCATCCAGGCTGGTGCAGACCAGTGAGCAGAGCTCCATGTGCTATACAGTAGGTTACCCATTTTAAATATAACAGCGTGTACATGATCTTCCCAAAGTCCCTAACTATCCCTTCCCCCAGTGACCATAAGTTCATTTTCTGAGTCTGTGAGTCTCTTTGTTTTATAAGTAAGTTCATTTGTATCATTACTTTTAGAGTCCACATATAAGGGATGTCATACAATATTTCTCCTTCTCTATCTCAGTTACTTCACTCAGTGTGATAATCTCTGGGTCCATCTATGTTGCTGCAAAAGGCATTATTTTATTCTTTTTAATGGCGGAGTAATATCCCATTGTATATACATATGCAATGTATTATATATACAATATATATACTATATATACATACAGTATCCCATTGTGTCACATCTTCTGTTGATGGACATTTAGGCTGCATCCACACCTTGGCCATTATAAACAGTGTGCAATGAACACTGGGGTGCCTGTATCCTTTTGGATCATGCCTTTCTTTCTCTAAATACATGTCTAAGAGTGGAACTGCAGGGTCTATGGCAGCTCTGTTTTTAGTTTAGGGATCAACCATACTGTTCTTCATAGTGACCATACCAATTTATATTCCCATCAACAGTGTAGGAGGGTTCCCAATAATAAGTTTTTAATTGGCTTTTAAAACATGCAGGGATGCAGTTTCTGAGTTAGGGTGTATACCATGAACTCCCTGATGTTCAAGCTGGTTTTAGAAAAGGCAGAGGAACCAGAGATCAAATTGCCAACGTCTGCTGGATCATGGAAAAAGCAAGAGAGTTCAGAAAAACATCTGTTTCTGCTTTATTGACTATGCCAAAGCCTTTGACTGTGGATCACAGTAAACTGTGGAAAATTCTGAAAGAGATGGGAATACCAGACCACCTAACCTGCCTCTTGAGAAATCTGTATGCAGGTCAGGAAGCAACAGTTAGAACTGGACATGGAACAACAGACTGGTTCCAAATAGGAAAAGGAGTACGTCAAGGCTGTATATTGTCACCTTGCTTATTTAACTTCTATGGGGAGTTAAATGCATCATGAGAAACTCTGGGCTGAAGGAAGCACAAGCTGGAATCAAGATTGCTGGGAGAAATATCAATTTCCTCAGATATGCAGATGACACCACCCTTATGGCAGAAAGTGAAGAGCTAAAAAGCCTCTTGATGAAAGTGAAAGAGGAGAGTGAAAAAGTTGGCTTAAAGCTCAACATTCAGAAAACAAAGATCATGGCAGCTGGTCCCATCACTTCATGGGAAATAGATGGGGAAACAGTGGAAACAGTGTCAGACTTTATTTTTGGGGCTCCAAAATCACTGCAGATGGTGACTGCAGCCATGAAATTAAAAGACGCTTACTCCTTGGAAGAAAAGTTATGACCAACATAGACAGTATATTCAAAAGCAGAGACATTACTTTGCCGACTAAGGTCCATCTAGGCAAGGCTATGGTTTTTCCTGTGGTCATGTATGGATGTGAGAGTTGAACTATGAAGTAGGCTGAGCACCGAAGAACTGATGCTTTTGAACTGTGGTGTTGGAAAAGACTCTTGAGAGTCCCTTGGACTGCAAGGAGATCCAACCAGTCCATTCTGAAGGAGATCAGCTCTGGATGTTCTTTGGAAGGAATGATGCTAAATGGATTGCCATTTCCTTCTCCAAGGGATCTTCCTGACCCAGGAATCGAACCCAGGTCTTCTCCTGCATCGCAGGCAGATTTTTATTGACTGAGCTATGCTGCTGCTGCTAAGTCACTTCAGTCGTGTCCGACTCTGTGTGACCCATAGACAGCAGCCAACCAGGCTCCCCCATCCCTGGGATTCTCCAGGCAAGAACACTGGAGTGGGTTGCCATTTCCTTCTCCAGGGGATATTCCTGACCCAGGGATCAAACCCGGGTCTCCCGCATTGGAGGCAGATGCTTTAACCTTATACACATTGCCAAATTGCCCTTCAGAAAACTTGTACCAGATTACATTCCCACCAAGACTGCACAAGAGGGCCCTTCTCTCCACATTCTCATTGACGCTGGAAGTTACCAACTTAAAAATAAAACTGAATTATAGTTGATTTATAATATGTGTTAATTTCAAATAGGGTGAAGTGATTCAGCCCTGTGGCTCAACAGTAAAGAATCTGCCTGCAATGCAGGTGACGTGGGTTCAATCCCTGGGTTGGGAAGATCCCCTGAAGGAAGGCATGGCAACCCACTCCAATATTCTTGCCTGGTGAATCCCACGGACAGAGGAGCCTGGTGGCCGACAGTCCACAGGGGTCGCCAGGAGTCACAACTGAAGCAACTGGATTCTTTTCCATTCAGATTCAGATTCTTTTCCATTCTAGATTATTACAATATATTGAGTATAGTTCCCTATGCTATATAGTTGGTCCTTGTTAGCTATATTATATACTTTACATATAGTAGTATATACCTGTTAATCCCATACTCCTAATTTACCCCTCCCTGCTTCCTCTTTGGTAAACATAAATTGTTTTCCTTTGTGAATTTATTTCTGTTTTGTAAATAACTTCATTTATATTATTTTTTAGATTCCAATATAAGCTTGTATTATATAATATTTGTCTTTGTCTGACTTACTTCACGTAGTATGATAATCTCCAGGTCCATCCATGTTGCTACATACAAAGGGCATTATTTCATTCTTTTTGTGGCTGAGTAATAGTCTGTTGTACATATGTCCCATATCTTCTTTATCCATTCATCTGTCAATGGACATTTGGGTTGCTTCCATGTCTTGGTTATTGTAAACAGTGCTGCTATGGACACTGACATGAATATATCTTTTCAAATTATAGTTTTCAGCTTTTCTGGGAATATGCCCAGGAGTAGGACTGCCAGATCAATGGTAACTTTTTTAAAAGATTAAAGGAATTTCCAGACTGTTTTCCACAGTGGCTGCACAAATTCACATTTCCACAAACAACATAGGAGGCTTCCCTTTTCTCCATACCCTCTCTAGCATTTATTGTTTATAGATTTTTTGATGATGGCCATTCTGACCAGTATGAGGTGATACCTCATTGAAGTTTTGATTTGCATTTCTCTATTAATTAGTGATGTTGAGCATCTTTTTATGTACCTGCTGGCCACCTATATGTCTCCTTTGGAGAGAGGCTGTTTAGATATTCTGTCCTTTTTTTGTTTTTTGATTGGGTTGCTTGAATTTTTTGCTGTTGCTGTTGTTATAGAGTTGATGAGCTATTTATATATTTTGAAAATTAAGCCCTTGTCAGTTTTATCATTTTACTCTTTGCTGGCTCTATTTATAAAAGGCAAATTGTCATTTCATTTGTGTCTCTTTGATCAGTGGTGAGGTTGACCATCTTTTCATACTTATTCACTGTATCTCTTCTGCTGTAAAAAGCATGTGCTTGTATTCTCAAGACCAGTTGGCTTGGTTCTTCTCAGGCCCAGGAAGAATGCATCCTGAGCATTAGTTTTAAGCACCGAGTGTCTGAATCCACCTGCCAATGCAGGAGATGCAGGAGATGGAGTTTCAATCCCTGGGTCAGGAAGATCCCTTAGAGAAGGAAATGGCAACCCACTCCAGTGTTCTAGCCTGGACAAGCCCAAGGACAGAGGAGCCTGGCAGGCTATAGTCCATTGGGTTGCAAAAGAGTTGGGCACGTCTTAGCGACTCAACAATGTAAACCTCCCTTCAGAGCTGCCATGGGCGGCATCTCTTGCTCAAAGTCCTTATTTTCCTATGAGGTAGTTCTTTAAACTAGATTCTGGTGACTGCCCCCTCTCCTTGCCTCTTCATTAATGCTGCCGTTCATAGTACCAGAATATTGCACTATTCTTTGTGGTTTGCCTTACTCTGCCTGTGCTTTTATAAGCTGTCCTTTTGTAAAACGCTTTCGAAATTATCCAGTTTTAATCCTCTATTTCCTGCCGAGACTCTGATTGGCATGGTAAATGGTAGTATAACCCAGAAAACAAATCAGAATCTTTAAAATGGCATCAGATTAGAACTGTCTGCAATATTTAAAAAGCACAGGAGAAATGGGGCTGTGGGTAATCCTTGACGAACAATAGCATGATTACTCAAACTATCTCTGATGATGACATGGAAGGGCGAAATGCTGCAAGGTCACGTAGCTGCGGAACTTGATTTCTGCGACAACAATGATGATTTGAGGGATTATGTGTCCTCTAGGTTATTTTGATCTGTCTAGTAGAGGGCAGAAGTAAGGAAAACGAGAAGTGAAATAACTGAATCAGAACTCAGGTTATGTCAGAAAATCTTGATAGCAGCTTTAAAGAGTATCTTATTTCCTACAGTTGAAAAAGATGCATCTGAGGACCAAGCTTAGAGTCTGACTAAAACAGCTGCACCACCAGTTAAATTGTCAAAACCATGAAGCCTATTACATTAAAATAGGGAAACTTACGGAAAAACTGAGTCCTAGTATGGAGACACACTCTACAGCAAAGAAGGTATGATGATGAATTTACACTTGATCTTGCTATGTGCCCCATCTCCAGTTTAGCCACTGGATTGCTAGTAAAGCAGAAAAGCTTACTGAAGACAGCTTTGGCCAAAGCACCCTCAAGGTTAGGACCCCTCTTACAGGATATGGCACATGCCTTGAATAAACTGCCAACAGATGGTGCATCTTCTTCCACAGTTAGATTGCATGAATCTGGGAACAAATGACATGTAGCATGTGCAAAAATTCATCATATACTAGAGCACAAAGCAGGGCTTAATAAATTCCTAGGAACTAATGTCTTGCAACTGTTTTTCCCAAAAGAGTGCAACAAAGACAGTAATAATAAAAAGAGAGAAGAAACCCTTATATGTTTTAGAATTTCATGATGCACACTACAAAAAATTCATGGGTGCCATGAGGCAAGAAGAAATAAAAGGCATAGAGTTTTGAAAGGAAGTAATAAAATTGTCACTGTTTTGCACATGAGTGTGTATGGAGAAAATCCAAACTATCCCCACTACCCCAACAACTTATTTAAATTCATATATGGATTTAGTAAGGTTATTGGATGTAAGGTCAATATGCAAAAATTGTATTTCTATATAATATTAACAATGAAGATCAGAATATAGAATCTTTTAAATATTATTTTTAATAGGTAAAAAAATCAAACATCCAGAAATTAATTCTGGAAATAAAACATCAATGAGTAATTTAAAGCAGGCCTAAATAAACAGACAGATACGCCACTTTCATGAACTAGAAGACTGAATATAGATTGTCAGTTCTATCCAAATTGATCTGTATATTCCATACGATCTCAGTCAAATCCCAATAGATTTTTGTTTATGGAAATTGACAAGCTGATTTAAAAATTCATATGGTAATGCAAAGAATCTAGAATGACCAAATCAATCTTGCAGAAGAAAAAATTGATGATTTAGATGAAAAGATTTCAACACTTACCACATAGCATATTAAATAAGACAATGTGCTTTAGGCACATGGATAGTCAATTAAAACAATGGAAACAAAATAAGAGTCTAGAATAGACTCACAGAAAAATACCACTGCAATTCTTTGGTGGCAGGAGAAGGTTATCTTTTCAATATTCTTTTCAGTAAGTGGTGTTGGGTCAGTTAGCTAACCACATGGAAAAGAAAATGATTCCTATATAATACCATACACAAAAATCAAAATGAAATGGGTATAAACGTCAACATGAAAGGCAAAACAATGAAGCTTTTAGAAGAAAAGATCTTGATGAGCTTGGAGCGGGCAAAGATTCCCTAAAGAGAACACAGTAAGCACTATCACTGAGAGGAAAGAAATGCATTTCACAGAGTTATAGACAAACTCATCAGAAGACATCATTTAGAGAATGGAGAGACTGGGAGGAGAAATTCACAATACATGCAACAGATAAAGGAGTCATAATCAGAGTGTATGAAGAATTCCTACAACTCAATGACAGGAAGACAAAAATCCACTACAGAAATAAGCAGAAGTTCTAAATAAAGAGTTCATAAAAGAAGATATGTAAATGGTCAACAAATAGATAAACGGTGTTCAACATTATAGGCAGGAGGGATATGCAGACTGAAAAGACTTTGAGACATTATACAATTAAAATAGCTAAAATTAAAAAGAAAAATGGACAATATAAAATATTGATGGGATGTGAAACAATGAGAACTCTCACATATTACTGGTGGGAGTGTAAGCTGGTAAAAACCACTATGGGAAACTGTTTGGAAGTATCTAATAAAACTAAATATATGTTTATCCTATGACTCAGCAATTCTCCTGCTAGCTATATATCCAAGTCAGTGCCAGTCAGTGAGAGAGATGAGCAAATAGGCCCACCAAAAGACATCTGTAAGAACACCCATAGTAGTTTTATTCATAATAGCCTCAAACTAGAAACAACCCAAATATGCATCGACTAGAACAGACAAATGAGTGTATTTGTTTCCAGTAATGGAGAGGAAAGAATAGCCAGTCATTGCTACAATATGGATAAATCTCGCAGTCACAAAATGGAATATATGATTCCAATTCAGTTGATGTTCAAAAAGAGGTAAAACTAATCTATGATATTTAAGTCAATAGTAGTTACCTCTAGGGATATATTTATGGAGAAGTGGCATAAGGATGCTCTTTGGGATGCTAAAAATGTTCTATATCTTGATCTAAGCAGTGGCTAAATAGGTGTATACATACAAACATTTTATTAGGTTATTCACTTAAGAATTGTGCACTTTATGTATAGTATAGCTCCATAACAAATTTTTTGGAAGTTGTGGGATAAAGAAAACAGTTATAATAAAAAATAATTTATAATAAAATTGTAAAATATTTAGAACCAAATGAAACAGAAAGCACTTCATGTCAAAACTTGTGGGAAACAGCCAATGGAGAACTTAGGAGGAAATTTATAGCCTTAATTGCATATATTAGAAAACAAGAAAGATGGAAAATTAATGCGCTATTTAAGTAAAATTTTGCTAGAAAGAGAACCATAGATAAATTCTAAAGAAAACTGAAGCAAATGTGTTGAAAGCAGAAATTAATGTAATAGACAGCAAAATTCATAGCACAGAGGAGAAGAAATGCAACAGAAGTCAATAGAGAGGAAAAAAATGAAGAGCAGAAGTGAATTAGTAGCTGTGGAGCAGAAGCAGTGAAATGGCTGTGTCCTACAGTCTACTCTGCATGTGACTCGAGAACGTGCAGTTTCTAGAGAGGCTGTTCTGTTCCAGAGCTGCAGTCGGACCACTGGAGCTACAGCCGAATTGGGAACTACGTTTCTCCATGAACACTGCTGAGTTGTTCTCTGCCCTCCCTTATTTTCACATGAATCTTTGCAATGAAATCTTATCATTAGAGGTAAACTGAACTTCATCTCTAATTCTTGCAGCCTGTTGTATTTACCTGACCAACATTCTTTCCCTCTTCTTTTGCTAACAGCATACCATTGAGCCTTCTGGGAACCAGACTGTGATTACTCACAGTTTTGTTTCCTGAGATGCTGACCCAGTCTCTCAGTCTGTGTTGGGCCTGCGATCCCGGCATGATGAAGTAAAGCACAGCGCACAGGCAACTGAGTCAGGGATGGGCACCTGCCCAGTCAGGCCAGTCGATGTCATTCCTATGATTTTCCAGAAATCGTGAGGAAGAAGGCACTCTCTTTCCTTGAGGCTACTGGTCTGGCTGAATTAAGCCTGGAGTTGGTGACCTTTCCAACACAAAGGGACGAATGCCTAGCTTGAGAATGGAGCCAACACAGAGGAAAGCAGAGCAGAGCTGGAGAACGAGGGAAGATGTAGGAGTGAGTGCTAGCAATTGTGGGAGGTCTCGGGTCCAGCAGGAGGTGAGCCCAGAACCGACGGCTTTCTGCTTGAACCATTTTCCTTCCGGATTATCTGCACTTGCAACCCGATGTCCTTCCCCCTCCCAATGTCCTAATAGCAACTGCTGACCAATATAAAAAAATAAAATCTACCTTAACTACCTTTTAAAAAAAAAATTCACTGCTCTCTAGCAACCCATAGGATCTCTGTGCACGTTTTCCCATACAGTTATAATTATTTTTTTCCTTTCAAATTAGTGTTTATGATTTTGCATATTATGAATACTATGCATCAACATGTATAAAATTTTTGCCAACTGCATGAGGTTTTAATTGGAACTTTCAGAAGATTCAGTCAGTAGCCCTAAGTTTAAATTTGAGATGTAAAGTAATTTGGCGGGGCCCAAATATGTCAGTCGTTGGAGTACAAATACAGCTTCCCTGAAGAATCGCCCTCCCTACTTCCACGGCACCTCCTGGGCATAGGCTGCCAAAATGAGATTTATAATTACTGCCACAATCAAAACACTCAGGGAAATCAGGGCTCTTAGAAAACTGTGTTGAGTTCTCACTATTTTTCAAATACTTAAACCTTTCTGTGTGCCATCCTCAATTCCCCACAAAATCTATGAGTAGAGGAAATAAAAATCTCAGCAATACCAACAGAGCCAGTAGCATAAATGCTGAGCTAATACCCATGTCGCCCTGGGATCTGCTGCCAGGCCGAGTCCTCGGCTAACACTGTGCGTGTGTGTGCCCTCTCTCACCAAGTGCTCTCCTCCAGAACAAAAGCCTGCATTCTCACGCCACAAAGACTCTGGTGATTTCAAAGCACATAACATGACACTAAGAAAAGCTTGCCATTTTTGTTGTTACGGTTTTCAATTCCAGTTTTAATAGCATGAATTTTGATAGCAGATCTTTCTACCGAGTTGATGCTAATCAGTGGTTAATCAGGCAGAACTTCAGAGGCTGCAGAAGACTGGATTATTCTTCCCTCTAAATTAGAGTCTAACCAGTGAAATGTACAGCCATTCAAATGAGAATCCTGCAGTCTCCAAGCAAACAAGTTCTTTCACAGCAGCTGTGATGGGTTTTGTGTATATGATTTCACCTCCCTCTTCCTGGACTAAGCAAGATACATTCCCATTTTAGAAGATGCTGAAAGTGAAGTACTTTTTCAGCAGACAAGCAATAGGAGTATTTCTTCTGGCTTGCTCCAGACTCCTTTTATTTCTAAACACGGATGTGTAAGGTGGTATGCCAAATCCGATTTACAAACATTTAATCATTGGAATAAATTCATATAAGAACACATCTAAAGTTCTCCCAGTCGAGGCCCTTGCGGTTCACCTGTTGAACTTCCCAGGTGGCTCAGTGGGTAAAGAATCTGCCTGCAATGCAGGAGATGCAGGTTCAATCCCTGGGTCGGGAAGATCCCCTGGAGAAGGAAATGGCAACCCACTCCAGTATTCTTGCCTGGTGAATCCCATGGACAGAGGAGCCTGGCGGGCTACAGTCCACAGGGTCACAAAGAATCAGACACAACTAAGGCAACTGAGCACACACAGCACAAATTTCTCCAAAAGACTGAAAAAAAAGAAACATATCTGACTCCTACTAGGAGTATATAGGCCTTAATACTTGCAAGCAACTTTTGTTAAAAATAACTTTGTTTTTACTAAGGCTCATTATTATCTCTGGTTTCTAACTATATCTTGAATAAGTGAATCAATGAATGGATTGAATTCTAGTTCATCAGGGAAATTTTCACTTTCTTCTTAGAGCATACTCTGGCATTTAAAACAAACTTTTCATCATTTGTATAATTTTAACAGCCTTGATTTGCCTATAGTTAGCAATTAAATCTTTGCTACTTGAAGTCACAAACAGAAATCACATGTTCAGATGTCTTTCTCTTCAGGAATTATTCCTTTTTCAGATTTTGTCCCAGAAAGCTTATGAGTAATGATCGAAAAGGGAAATTCAATATCTATCTTCTTTGTTAGAATTAGCTGGTAAATTGGTAGCCTGAGAGAATTTCTCTGTTCATTGATAGGTGGAATTTTTACGGATGGGTAAACAGTACTTTGTAAGGTGCAGATCTGCAAATTCAAGTCAGAGTGTCAAATGAGAGGCAAATTTTCATTTTTCCTGAGGGACAGGGAGTTCTGAAGAAACGGAGCGAAAGTTTCCAGAGCTTTTATGCTGCTTTACTCAACATGTCCAGATACGTGCTTTTTACAGCTTATCTCATTAACTCCACCAAGAACTTTTAATCTAGAAAGAAGACTTTTTCAAGCACTTTTAAGTTATTTGTTTGTTCAACTATCTGTTTCTTCTGCATGGCAACTGCCTTTTAGAGTGAGGATTTAGAGGGGTGTGTGTGCGTGTGCGTGTGTACGTATGCGTTTGGTTTTTAATGAGGCATTTACTTACCCAGTTTTTTGGCGTCTGTGAAAATATTTTTTCTTTTAAAGAAGTCTAGTTGATTACAATGTTATCTTAGTTTCAGGTGAACAGCAAAGTGACTCAGTTATACATATACATGTGTGTGTGTTAAGTCACCTGAGTTGTGCCCAACTCTTTGTGACCCTATGGACTATAGCTCACCATTCTCCTCGCATATAGGTTATTACAGAATATTGAGTAGAATTCCCTGTGCTGCACAGAAGTTCCTCTTGTTTGTCTGTTTTGCATTTAGCAGTATGTATATGTTCGTCCCATCCTAATTTGTTCCCCACCTCTCCCCTTTGGTATCCATGTTTGTTTTCTATGTCTGTAGGTCTATTTCTGTTCTCCCTATAAGCTCATTTATATCTTTTGTGGTTCTTGTTTACCCAGTTTTATTTTTATTTTATTTTTTTTTGTTTACCCAGTTTTAGAGCAGCACTCCTTGCATTAACTGTTTCAGTAACTCCCCAAATCCATTACTATAAGGCTTCCTAAGAGCACAACTTAGGCAAGCAAGCATTCAACCCCCACCCATCTTAGCCTTTATTTAGAAAACAAAATCTGGACACGCTATCCTTTCAGGCTTTAGAGTTCTGTCTTGACCTTTGTGAAGCACCAGAGTCAAGCACTGTGCTTGTGATCACCTTTTTCTCTCTGCTGTTGTGCCGTGCATGCATGCTAAGTCACTCCAGTCGTGTCCAACTCTTTGCAACACTGTGGACTGCAGCCTGCCAGGCTCCTCATACTTTCTCTTACCCATCATCACTCAAGGATCAACTCTGATTCCCAAACAAAATGAGTGATTTTGGTATTTATTCCTTGCAAATTATGACTTCATTTTAATAAAAAAATTCTTTTTATGAAATGTGAAAGTTTTCTTCTCTGCGACAATGTTGTTATTGCCATATTCCACCCTCCTGGGTCCTCTCTTGTGAGGTCTGTGCCCTTGGTTCAGTCTTCATCCAAGCTGACCACACTCTAGCTTCTGAGTTCCTCATTCTTCTCAATGCCAAGCATTTTCACTTACAGCCCACAGAAAGAGTTCCCATGGGTCATACTCTGTCATAATGTAAAGCTATCTTCAGTGATAACCTCTAAATATTAACAGAGTACTCTCTGCCAACAATCTCTTATTTCTATAGCTTACTCTTTTGCTCCCAATATAGCTCATCTTATTCGTGGCCAGTCCTCTGAGCCATTAAATTTTCTTCCAATTTACCATCTTCCCCAGATGGCATTTTTGGTCTGAGCTGTGTTTGCTGACTGGTCTTCATGTCCTTCTATTTCCCTGGACTCACAAAACCATAGCCCAGGATCCATATGATCATATTTTTCATCTGCTCCTATTCATAGGTGGGTGGGTATGGTGGACGAGATTGTACAACATTATACATGAGAAACACAGGTAAATAATTGCCTCCAGTCATAATGCTGAGCCCTCTACTACCTGGCCTCAGTCACTAGATGACCTTGTTCCTGACTTCATTAAGAAAATCCAAGACACTGTACAAGTATGCCCTCAAATGACCACCCTTACTCCCCGGCAAATGCATCTTACTTTTACCCTCTTACCTCCTTTTAGGCTATCTCCATAAAAGAGGCTCCTTCCTCCTGAAGAGGGATAATCTCCCCACTTTAGCTTTTTTCTTTTTCTGGCCCTGCTGTCAGGCATGTGGGATCTCAGCTCTTAGTTGCTGATCAGGGCTCGAACCCACACTCCCTGCCGTAGAAACACAGATTATTAACCATTGGGCCACCAGGGAAGTCCCTCTTTACTCTAGCTTTTTATCTTGTCCCATTATTCCTCTCTTACCCATAACTTGCCAACTGTATTAACTCCTTCTTCAGCAAATATTTACTAAATGTTCAGTTCTTTTTTTTGCACCACATTCCCACCACCTTCTTCTGAGAAAATACTGCCTTCCTTGAGAAATTCTCCTGCCTCCTATCTAACCAGGTAGCTCAGCACCACTTGCCATGTTCTTACATAATCTTATACGCTGGTCACAGTTGATTCTCAAGGAAAAGTTCTTATATCAACCCCGGGAATAAGCTGAAGGTGAGACCCCAAAAGCCTGAGCATTCATTCACAGGTGCCATGCCTTTGGAAAAATATGAAAGCTCTTCTCTCTGAGAGGCTGATTAAATTTGTTTGTTGTTATAAACAAGGGAGAGAAAGAAACAATAAAAGCAGGGAGCATAGGAGGATCAAGATGGACAAACAAGACGGAGGCTGACGGGACGAGGTGAGGAGTGTCCCTCCAAGACTGGGAGCAGGGACAGACAGAAGGGGAAAGAAGGGAGTGGAGACAGTGGTAGCTGAAAGATGTTTTAAGACTGAGAAAACTAATCCATTACTTGACGGGTTTGTGCAACTGTCATTTCACTCTTCTGCCTTCTTCCCACACAGCCTCCCAAAATGTCTTTCTGAGGGGATCTTGTGGTTAATGGGATTTAAAGTCTTCCCTGGTGGCTCAGATGGTAAAGTGTCTGCCTGCAATGCAGGAGACCAGGGTTCGATCCCTGGGTTGGGAAGATCCCCTGGAGAAGGAAATGGAAACCCACTCCAGTACTCTTGCCTGGAAAATTCCATGGACCAAGGAGCCTGGTAGGCTACAGTCCATGGGGTTACAAAGAGTCAGACACGACTGAGGATTTAAAGAGGGACGGAATTTTGCATCTGTACTGCTGTTATGCAGCACTAACAGGAGAACAGAGAATCAAAAGAAAGCAATCATGAGACTGTAAAATGTACCCACCTGCATTCCACCCCTGAAACTTAACAGAGATCATGAGACGAGCTTAGGCTTCCATGTAATTGAGGTTTAAGTCAACTTTACCATTTTTTTTCTGAAACGACACGTGGAAGGCACTGCTGATACTGGGTTATATGTTATACTTCCAAGTAGATACATGGCAATCCATGTGCAGCTGCAAAACAAGCAATGATTCTAAAAATAAGATCTGCCAAACACTAATGGGCTTTCCTGGTGGCTCTGCGGTTAAAGCGTCTGCCTGGAATGTGGGAGACCCAGGTTCCATCCCTGGGTCAGGAAGATCCCCTGGAGAAGGAAATGGCAACCCACTCCAGTACTCTTGCCTGGGGAATCCCATGGAGGGAGGAGCCTGGTAGGCTACAGTCCATGGGGTGGCAAAGAGTCGGACACGACTGAGCGACTTCACTTTCACTTTCAAACACCAGTGGGACTGGGGGCTCCCTCTTTGTGCAAGTCCTATTTTTCTTTTTACTATGAGTGACTAGTGCACCCTCATATAGATTATTTTACTAAGTGAATACTAAAATGAACCAGTTAGCAGAGTTTACTGAAGACTAATCCAAGACACCTGGCTGCCACTGAGTGCCATAAATTTCCACTACATCTGATGCAAAGACCAGAATCTCCATAATTCTCAGACTGAACTGTATTATCTCCATCAACAATGCTGATGTGAGTGGGTCATGGCTTTAATCTGCTGCTGTTCCTAAAACAATAAATACAAATGAGTGCTTTTTACTTTTGTGGATCATTTTGTTTTCATGTAACGGGAATTTTTTTGTGTAACTGCCGCAATGTTACCATTTTTAAGTCATTGTTATCACCAAGTTCTTTTTCCAGTGGGAGATGGGAACAACTTGGGCAGGTAAGCTGCAGGCCTTTTGTCCCATGATTATATTGGCAGATTTTCAAGCAACTGTAAAACCACTAAGATTAAGGGCTTTTAGTAATGGCTTTGTAAGCTATTTCTCCTGTGCTTCAAAGAGACTGATGCCAGAGGATGGGAAATTTGCTCTCACTTTCACTTTGGAAAGGTTGGCAACCTCATTCTGATACATCCATTTATTTGTGTGTCTCTAGGGTCAGTAGTGATGTCTCCTCTTTTATTCCTAATTTTAGTAATTTGGGTCTTCTCCAATTTTTCTTGGTCAATCTAGCTAAATTTTTGTTTCAGTTTCAAAGAAACAATTTTTGGTTTTGTTGATTTTCTCTACTGTCATTTCTATTTTCTACCTGATTAATTTCCATTCTAATCTTTATTATTTTCTTCCTTCTTCATGTTTTAGTTTTACTTTGCTCCTAGGTATACTAAGGTAAAAGGTTAGGCTATTGATGTCAGATCTTATTTTATTAAAAAAATTTTTTCTTCCAGTTTTATTGAGATATAATTTACATACAGCATTGGATAAGTTTATAGTGTACAGCATAACGATTTGACTTACATACATCATGTGAGATCTTATTTGTTTTTTAATATAAGCATTTACACCTATAAATTTCTAAGTACTACTTAAGTGGCATCTCATAGCTTTTATTACATTGTGTCTTCATTTTCATTCATCTCAAAATATTTTTAAGATTCTCTTGTGACTTCTTTGCATGCGTGCATGCTTAGTTGCTAAGTTGTGTCTGACTCTTTGCAACCCCATGGATTGTAGCCCTCGGGGTTCCTCTGTCCATGGGATTGCTCAGTCAAGAATACTGGAGAGGGCTGCCATTTCCTTCTCCAGGGAATCTTTTGACCCAAATATCGAACCTATGTCTCCTGAATTACAGGCAGATTCTTTACCACTGAGCCACCTGGGAAACCATATTGATATTCTTTTTCATGGCTGAATAATATTGCATGTATGGATATACCACATCTTGTTTATCCATTCGTAAGTTGGATTGTTCCATTCCAATCATTGGATTGTTTCCATCTTTCAGCTCCTGGAGAAGGAAATAGCAACCCACTCCAGTATGCTTGCCTGGAGAATCCCATGGACAGAGGAGCCTGGTGGGCTGCAGTCCATAGCATTGCGAAGAGTTGGACCCGACTGAGCAACTAACACTTACTTACTGTAATTATTATATCTTCCTGATGGATTGACACGTTTATTATTATAAAAAGTCCAACTTTATTTTTGGTAACATTTTTTGTTTCACTGTATTGTCTGATATTAGTATAGCCACTCCAGCTTTCCAGCTTTCTATAATTGCTATTTGCAAGGTATATTTTTCTTTTTTGCCCTTTTACTTTCAACCTATTTGTATCTTTGAATCTAAAGTATGTTAACTGTAAAACAGACTCATAGACTTATTGAATGAACTTACAGTTACGGGGGAGAAGGATAAGAGGAAGGGATAGTTGGGGACTTTGGGATTGACATGTACACTCCGCTATATTCAAAACGGATAATCAACAAGGTCCTACTGTATAAATCGTGGGACTCTGCTTAATGTTGTGTGGCAGCCTGGATGGGAGGGGAATTTGGGAAAGAATGAATATATGTATTTGTATAGTTAAGTCCCTTTGCTGCCCACCTGAAACTAATACAACATTGCTAATTGGCTATGTTGTTGTTGTTTAATGGCTAAAAGTGAAAAGTGAAAGTCACTCAGTTGTGTCTGACTTTTGCAACCCCATGGACTATACAGTCCATGGAATTCTCAAGACTGAATACTAGAGTGGGTAGCCTTTCCCTTCTCCAGGGGATCTTCCCAACCGAGGAATCAAACTGGGTTCTCCTGCACTGCAGACAGATTCTTTACCAACTGAGCTATCAGGGAAGTCCGCTCAGTGGCTAAGTCATGTCCAACTCTCTGTGACCCCATGGACTGTAGCCCACCAGGCTCCTCTGTCCATGAGATTTCCCAGGCAAGAATATTGGAGTAGGTTGCCATTTCCTTCTCCAGGGGATCTTCCCAACCCAGGGATCGAACCCACATCTTCTGCATTGCTTGTGGATTCTTTACCACTGAGCCACCCGGGAAACCTGTTAATCAGCTATACTCCAATATGAAATAAAAAAATTTTTTAAAGTGTGCTTACAATAGATAGTACATAGTTGGATCTTGCTTTTTAAAAAAATTTCAATTTGACAATCTCTGCCTTTTGATTATATTTTTCATCTCATTATATTCAACGTTATTATTGATATAGTTGGATTTACATCTGATATTCTACTTCTTTTTTGCCTACATAGTCATGGTTTCTTTGTTCCACTGTTCTTTCTTTACTGCTTTCTTTTGCATTAAGTAAATATTTTCACTACAACATTTTAATTCCTCTAATGATTTTTTAAAATTTTGGATGGCATTTTAATTTTAAGCATCATAATGGCAGATTTACCATATACATTTTAACTTATTAGCATATATTTCAGATTTATACTAAATTTCACTAAGATATATAAATGTTACCCTATATAGTTCTATTCTTCTTTCCCCTTCTTGTGCTGTTATTGTTATACATATATTACATATACGAACATACATATATGTAATATACATATATGAAAAAGTTGGCTTAAAGCTCAACATTCAGAAAACTGAGATCATGGCATCTGGTCATGTCACTTCATGGCAAATAGAAGGGGAAACAGTGGAAACAGTGGCTGACTTTATTTTTCTGGGCTCCAAAATCACTGCAGATGGTGATTGCAGCCATGAAATTAAAAGATGCTTACTCCTTGGAAGTAAAGTTACAACCAACCTAGACAGCATATTAAAAAGCAGAGACATTACTTTGCCAACAAAGGTCCGTCTAGTCAAGGCTATGGTTTTTCCAGTAGTCATGTATGGATGTGAGAGTTGGACTATAAAGAAAGCTGAGCACTGAAGAACTGATGCTTTTGAACTGTGGTGTTGGAGAAGACTCTTGAGATTCCCTTGGACTGCAAGGAGATCCAACCAGTCCATCCTAAAGGAGATCAGTCCTGGGTGTTCATTGGTAGGACTGATGTTGAAGCTGAAACTCCAATACTTTGGCCACCTGATGCAAAGAGCTGAGTCATTGGAAAAGACCCTGATGCTGGGAAAGATTGAAGGCAGGAGGAGAAGGGGACGACAGAGGATGAGATGGTTGGATGGCATCACTGCCTCAAGGGACACGGGTTTGGATGGACTCTGGGAGTTGGTGATGGACAGGGAGGCCTGGAGTGCTGCGGTTCATGAGGTTGCAAAGAGTCAGACACGACTTCGCGACTGAACTGAACTGATATTATGTATATATGTTAGAAACCCACAATACATTGTTATAATCATTACTTTATGTACTATTATGTGTTTTAAAGAGGTTGAGAGAAGAAAGGAGAAAAAGTATATATTCATAGAGTTTGTTATATTAACTTTCTTATCCACCATATGTAGCTCTCTTCGTTTGTTCCTATGGGTTTGAGTTACCATCTGGTGTTATCTTCTTATTCTAGTATGACTCTACTCCCACTTATGTTCTCTGTGCAGTATTGTCAAATACATTGCATTTCCATACGTTATACTCTCCAAAATACAGTTACACATATACTGTTTTATACAAGTGCTTTTTAGAAACACTTCTCTTTTAGAGAAGTTGTCAATTCATAGCAAGACTAAGAGGAAGGTACATAGAGATTTCCCACATACCCTCTACCCTGCCACATGCATAGCCTCCCCCATTATCGACATCTTCCCCATCCCCTGCCCCAAGTGTACCTTTGTTACAGCTGATGAACTTAAACATCATTAGCACCCCAAGTACACAGTCTGCCTTAGAGTTTATTTTTGGTGTTGTACATTGTATGGGTTTGGGCAAACGCATAATGATATATATGCAGCCTTATGGTACCATACAGAATATTGTCACTGCCCTTAAAATTCTCTGTGCTTCTTTTAATAATCCTTTCCTGCACCTTTCAATCCCTCAGTTGTCTCCATAGTTTTTCCTTTTTCAAAATGTCGCATGGCTGGAATCAGTATATAGTCTTTTAGATTGGCCTCTTTCACTTAGTACTCTGAACTTTACGTTCCTCCATGCCTTTTCATGGCATGAGCTTTTCAAGCTCATTTTTTCCCTTTCTTTCTTTGATTCTTTCTTTCTTTCTTTCTTTTAATAGCAAAGAAGTTAAAAAAAATACAAAATGGACTGAATAAAAGGGATTTACTCTTCTTAGCAAACAAAAGTAGTAAATTTCACTTAAACCTAAAAGTATTTCTCATATGTCTGACTCAAGGAAGGAAATAGCCTGTGGCAATTTCCAGTTTGGCACAGAATGACAATTTGGTTTTGATTCTTATTCTACTAATCTAACTCATTTTCAAGGTACACAAAAGCTGCTTCCTTTTTTAAAACTCGAATTTTCCTTATTTATTCCATAAAAGACAGATAATTTAGTTACATAGGTATAGGTCTCTGTCATTCACCTTCTCTTGTGCTTTGCTTTCCTCAAACTATAGAGAATCGCCTGTCTCTGCAGACACATCTGTAGCAATGCTTGTACCATGAGCTTAAAACTCTTGGGGCACATTTTAAAGGAGGAAAATGACACTGGGGCAGTCAGTATGTTAAATAATAAATACTCGTAGCCACTTCTCATATGCTAGAAAGCTTTTGTATTGAAACAAATTCTAATATAAAAAGGTTGATTTATATAGTGTTGATATTGTTGTTCAGCTGCTAAATTGTATCTGACTCTGTGATCCCATGAACTGTAGCACACCAGGCGCCTCTGTCCTCCATTATCTCTTAGAGTTTGTTTAAATTCATGTCTATTGAGTCAGTAATGCTATCCAACCATCTCATCCTCTATCACATGCTTCTCCTTATGCTTTCAATCTTTCCCAGTCTCAAGGTCTTTTCCAATGAGTGGGCTCATGGCATCAGATGGCCAAAGTATTCGAGCTTCAGCTTCAGCATCAGTCCTTCCAATGAACATTAAGAGTTGCTTTCCTTTAGAATTGACTGGTTTCATCTCCTTGCAGTCCAAGGGACTTTCAAAAGTCTTCTCTGGCACCACAATTTGAAAGCATCAATTCTTTGGCCCTCAGTCTTCTTTATAGTCCAGCTCTCACATCCATACATGACTACTGGAAAAACCACAGCTTTGACTAGATGGACTTCTGTTGGGAAAGTGATGTCTCTATTTTTAAGATGCTCTCTAGGTTTGTCACAGCTTTTCTTCCAAGGAGCAAGCATCTTTTAATTTCATGGTTGCATTAACTGCAGTGATTTTGGAGCCCAGGAAAATAAAATCTGCTACTGTTTCCATTTCTTCCGTATCTATTTGCCATGAAGTGGTGGGACCAGATGCCATGATCTTAGGTTTTGAATGTTGAGTTTTTTTTTTTTTTTTTTTTCCTGTGCTGGGTCTTCATTGCTGTGCGTGGGCTTTCTCTATCTGCTGTGAGCAGGCTTCTCATCACGATGCCTTCTCTTGTTGCAGAGCACGAGCTCTAGGGATCGAGAGCTTCCATAGCTGCAGTGGCACAGGAGCTCAGTTGCCCCATGGCATATGGGATCTTCCCAGACCAGGGATCAAACTGGTGTCCCTTGTATCGCAAGGCAGATTCTTAACCACTGGACCACCAGAGAAGCCCCTGAATGTTGAATTTTAAGCCATCTTTTTCACTCTTCTCTTTTACCTTCTTCAAGAGGCTCTTTAGTTCCTCTTCACTTTTTCCCATTAGAGTGGTATCATCTGCATATCTGATATTGTTGATATTTTCCCAGCAATCTTGATTCCAGCTTGTGTTTTATCCAGCCCAGCATTTGGCATGATGTACTCTGAGTACATGTGAAATGTATAATTCAATAGATTTTAGTGTATTTAGTATATTCACAGTTGTGTATTCATGTAAATGGAGTCATACAATTGTAATCGCCTGTGACTGGCCTTTTAACAACATTTTCAAGGTCGTAGCATGTATCAGTACTTCATTCCTTGCTAAATAATATTTTATTATTTAATGTGTAATTCCCATACTTGAAGACTATTTGAAAGGCACAGTAAAGATGTTTTGATTTTAGCTTATATGACTACCTTCTGTGCTTTGGAATTTAAAAAATAGACTCAGCTCTTAATTATTCTGACCTTAACATGATGAGAAAAGCTTTTCATTCTTCTCAGTAGGCCAGTCCCTCATGAGATGCCCAGGAGTATCCACCACTTAATCATTCAATCTTGCACTGAGAGCCAGCAGAAAATTTGATTTGCCTCACTTTCTGCTGCCTTGCCCCTTGCCACATGATGAATTTGGGATTGACCCTTGCCCGAGGGCATGTCTCTCTCCATGGAGTTCACTCTAGACATGGAACTAATTTTAAAAACTCATCATAGGGTTTACTTTCTATTAGCCTTGATTCTGCTTTTTTCTCCAGTGATCAACATTTTACCGTTCCACTCACTGCTGGTCACTGCAGTGAACACAGCCTGCCATCTCAATGGCTATACTGGTGTAGGTCCTGACATACCCTGATTTATGAGGGACAGCTACCCTTCCACAGCTAGGTCTCTCTGCCCTCTGAAGTGAAGATAGTCTCATCCCTCTAACTCCCAGACTGACATCCATTTTCTTTTCAGTAGGTGAGTAACACTTTTTTGAGGGTAAAACAATTGTTAGATGAAATATACTGAGGAGGAAAAAAATTATGCAAGAAATGGCATACTTTGATGACAGCTCTTTAAAGGGGGAAAAAAGTAAGAGAAAAGTCTAATTTACATAGCAAAGGTAACTATAAACAAGATGAAAAGACAGCCCTCAAAATGGGAGAAAATAACTGCAAATGAAACAGCTGACAAAGGAGTAATGTACAAAATATATTAGCAACTCATGAAGCTCAGTATCAGAAAAACAACCCAATCCAAAAAATGGGCAGAAGATCTAAACAGACACTTCTCTAAAGAAGACAAACAGATGACCAACCAATACATGAAAAAATGCTCGATGTCGCTCATTATTAGAGGAATACAAATAAAAACTACAGTGAATGCAAATCAGAACTCACACTGGGCAGAATGACCATCATTAAAAAAGTCCACAACCGATAAATGCTGGAGAGGATGTGGAGAAAAGGGGACCCTCTTGCAAGGTTGGTGGGAATGTAAATTGACACAGCCACTATGGAGAACAGTGTGGAGATTCTTTAACTACTATCCAGCAGTTATCCTGGGGATATATCCAGGGCATATATCCTGAGAAACCCATAATTCAAAAAGACACATGTACCCAGTGTTCACTGCAGCACTATTCACAATAGCAGGGGCATGGCAGCACCCTGGATGTCCGTCACAGGTGAATGGATAAAGAAACCGTGGGCACATGTACACCATGGGGTATTACCCAGTCATAAAAAGGAAAGAATGTGAGTCAGTTGAACTGAGGTGGATGAACCTAGACTACATTAGACAGAGTGAATTAAGGCAGAAAGAGAAAAACAAATATCCTCTATTAACAAATATATATGGAATCCAGGATAATAGTATTCATGAATCTATTTGCAGGGGAGGAACAGAGATGCAGACGTACAGAATGGACTTGTGGACACAGTGTGGGGTACAGAGGGTGGGATGAATTGAGAGAGCACACTGACATTTATACACTAACAAACATATGTAAAACAGATAGCTAGTGGGAGGTTGCTGTATAACAGAGGGAGCCCAGCCTGCTCTGTGATGACCTAGATGGCTGGAATGGGGGAAGGGGTGGAAGGGACGCTCAAGAGGAAGAGGTTTCAGAGATCTATATATGTGTGTACGTGTATGTGCTCAGTCGCTCAGTCATGTCTGACTCTTTGTGACTCCATGAACTATAGGCCCCCAGGCTCCTCTATCCATGGAATTTTCCAGGCAAGAATACTGAAGCAGGTTGCCATTTCCTTCTCCAGGGGAGCTTTCCCACCTAGGGATTGAACCAGCATCTTTTGTGTCTCCTGCACTGGCAGGCAGATTTTTTACCACTGCACCACCTGGGAAACCTCTGTGTGTGTGTGTGTGTGTGTGTGTGTGTGTGTGTGTGTGTGTGTGTACAACAATGCTGATTCGTGCTATCTGGCAGAAGGCAACAATGCTGTGTATCTTCCAGTTAAAAATGAATTAAAAAAAGAAAATGCGCCAGAACATTAGCACAATTTGTCCAAGGATGTTAAGATTTGGATATTACTTCTAATCATTTCTTTACTAGTTATATCATTTTCCACATTTTTCTAAAATTAATTTATTTCAACAGTCAGGATAAAAATAAGGTGAATAAACATCACCCTTTGTAAACACACGATAGTAAGTGTGAAGTGGCACCTCTCTAACTATGCAATGAGTAGAATGAGATGGGGGCCTCCAGTGTCCACATCTTCAGAGTACTCGACTCATCCACGAGGCCACGCCCCTGACCCCTGCTCAGCCAGTGGTTGAGCTGAGCAAGGGAGGGACAGTACTAGAACCAGGCCATTTCTGCCTGATGCAAGACTCCCTAACAAGAATATTCTTTTACGGTTTTGCCTGAGGGCTCTGTTAACTCCTCTGCCTCAGGTCATGACAGAGTCTAAAGTGATCTGGAGTTTCCAGACATCTCACAGAATATTACATTGATTCATCACATCAATGACATCATGCTGGCTGGACAGGTTGAGCAAGAAGAGGTGACTAACATGCTGGAGGCCTTGATAAGACACCTGTGCTCCATAGGGTGGGAGACAAGACTACTATCTGAGTAAATTTTTTAGAAGTTCAGTAGTTAGGGGTTTGCCAAGACATCCTCTCAGAAGTAAAAGGCAAATTCCTGATTCTTGCATTTCTTATTTCAAAGATGGAAGCAAAGAACTTGGTGAGCCATTTCGGACTGAAGGCAACACAGTATCATCTAGAAATATTTCTCCAGCCCATTTCCAGAGTGATACAGAAGGCTGCCAGCTCTGAGTGGTGCCCTGAGCAGAAATGAGTTCTGCAGCAAATGTGGGCTGACTGCAAGCAGCTCTGCTGCTGGAGCCATGTGATTTGGAAGACCCTGTGCTATTGATGATCCCAGGGATGGAAAATGTTGCAGTGCTGCAAGCCCTGATGAGAGACTCGCAATGCAAACCCTTGGGGTTCTAGAGCAAGACCATGCCACTTGCAGTAGAGAATTACATACCTTTTGAGAAATAGCTCCTGGCATGTTGCTGAGCCCTGTTAGAACTGCAGTACTTGATCAGAGGGCACCAAGTGGCTGTTCATTCAGAATTGCCCATTATGGGGTAGGCTTTGTTAGACTCACCAAATCATAGAGTAGAACAGGTCCAGGAGCAGTCCACAGTAAGAGGGAAATAGAATGTCTGAGATTGAGGCCAAACAGGACCAGAAGGTATGAACAAGCAACATGGGCAGGTGTCCCAGACTCCATGTCACCCACCATCTTTATGCCAGTGCCCCTCCTTTGCTCACGCATATGGCCACCTATGCAGGAATCTCATACAGCCAGATGAAGAAGGAAAAACACTGGGTCTGAGGCCTGGTATGCGAATGCACGCTGAAAGTGGACAGTAGTTGCATTATAGCCAAATTCCGGGTTGGCCTTGAAACAAAGTGGAGATAAAAATCTCAGTAAGCAGAGTTGGGATCGGTGCATCTGGTCATTGGCTTTGTGTGAAAGAAAAAGTAGCCCTAAGTGAGATAAAATACAGATTCTGGGGCAGGTACCAACGGCCCAGTCAACCATTCATGTGCATAATGTGTCAGTTCTGGGAAGGCTTTATCATTGGCTTTCCCAGAACTGACACATTATGCACATGGAAGAAGTGGCCAGAAAGGCAGAGATGGAGGCTACGCCTGAACTCAACAGCATATATGCCCGTCATTGAGGCTGATTTACCTACTGGCACCTTCAAAGTTCCAATCTGCCAGCAACAGAGCCAACTTGAGTCTTCTTTGAGAAGACCAACCCATCATTTTATGGCAAATAAACCACACTGGGCCCCTTCCATGTTGCAAGACCCGGTGGTTCATCTTCCTAGGGAAAGATACCTATTTGGAAAATGGGTTTGTTTTCTTGCCCACAGAGTCTCAGCCAACATCACTTTGTGTAGGGACTTAGAGAATACCTGATTCACAGGCATAAAATCCCACACAACACAGCATCCAATCAGGAAACGCATTTCACAGTAAAGGGGGTGTGTAGGTGGCCACATTCCCTTGAGGCCCACTTGTTATGTTGCATACAGTACCACACAAAAGCAGTGGCCTTCCTTTGGGAGCCTTCTGAAGGTACAACTGAGGTACCATCTGAGACAATAACCTACAAAACATGGGGTGCCTTCCTTTGGGATGCAGTATAGACACTGAATCAGAGCATCTGTATGATGATGTTTCTCCTCGAGGAAACAGACGGAACTGAGACCTAAGGGGTAGAAACAAGAGAAGCCCCACTTGCCATCAAACCCAATGACCCAGTAAGGGACTCTGTGCTTACTGGACAACTCTGGGCTTAGACTTGCATTCCCAGTATCCAAGGAGGTGCACTCCTGCCAGGGGACACAGCAAGAGTCCCACTGAAATACCTGCTCTGGCTACTGCCAGGGAACTTTGGACTCCTTGGACCCCCACACCAGCAGGTGAAAAGAGTCCCCCTCACGGCAGGGATAACTGACCCTGACTAGTAGGACCATGAGGCAGGACTGCTCATCTTACGCTTCTGCGTGAGAGCAGGCAGAGCAATGTGCAGCCCAGGCAGTCCCCTTTGGTTCTTCCTGACTATGCTTGCCCAGCTGAAAAGGTGAGTGGACACGGGCAGCAACTGCAGCCTGAAATGGGTACAGTTACCCAGGGCTCAGACCCTGAAGGAATGAGGGTTAGGTCACAAGACCAGAGAAGTCATCAAGACGCTCCCTCAGGAGGCGACACCCCCAGTGCCTAGACTATACGCGGCCAGGGATCTGTGCAGCTCAGGGGCGGGCTGGGGAAGCTGTGGGTCTGCTGCCCAGATTTCCCTCCAAGAGAAGCGCGCAGCGAGCTGTGCTGCAGTCTGGGGCTCTGCCCCCAGTCCTCCTTCCCTCTGTCCTTTCACAGGTGTTGGGCCAGCGTCACAGTTGGAAGCCTCTCCCTGCACACTCCAATTCCCTCTCCCTTTAGTCCTTCACAGGCACTCTCCCCAGTAAGTCTCTTGAGCTTCTAACTCCATCTGACATCTGTTTCCCAGAGGACCTGAACCAGAATAAGCATTATCAAGTACTGTGAAGTCTTTGCTTTGAGTCATGAAGTATTTACTGATTTGAGATTGCAGTGTACCGAATTAATGTCCATATATGAGAGATTTCTGATGCAACAAGCTGTTCAGGATAGCGCCCATGAAAGTGAAAGTGAAAGCCGCTCAGTCTGACTCTATGCGACCCCAGGGACTATACAGTCCATGGAATTCTCCAGGCCAGAATCCTGGAGCGGGTAGCTTTTCCCTTCTTCAGGGCATCTTCCCAACCCAGGGCTCGAACCCAGGCTGATTCTTTACCAGCTGAGGCACAAGGGAAATACCCTAATTTCCGTGACACCATATACTGAGGTATCAGTTCCTCCCTTTGCCTCAGTTCTCTTGCCAGTGGCACATATTTAATATTTCAGGGTAAATCTCACACTTCTAGTGTGGGTCTTCTATTACCACAATATCTGAATTATTTGGGCCAAAGTCTACGGTTAATCTTATGATAAATAATGAAGAACTGGGGCTAGCAAGCGGTTGTAGTCACAGTTGTGAGATATTTTACATTTATTTGTAGTTCATGATGCCAAAAGATAAGACTCTTCCTTTACTTTACCAAGGTGATCAAGTTATTCACTTGGGGCTCAAGATGGGGCTGTGGCTCAGGAGTAAAGGTGGAATCTAGAAAGGGTGGGCAAGAATCAGAGACTCAGGTGAGGGTCAGGGGTGGAAGGAGAAATTCAGTATAGGATAAGGGTATATATTGCCACATTATTTGGTAATTTAAAATAAAGCTGAATAGGGGCTTCCCTGGTGGCTCAGTGGTACAGAATCCACCTGCCAATGCAAGGGACATGGGTTTGATCCCTGGTATAAGAAGGCCTCACAGGCCAAGAGCAACTAATCCCATGTACCGCAGCTACTGAGCTGGTGTTCTAGAGCCTGGGAGCTGCAACGTGAGAAACCACCAAAATGATAAGCCTGTGCACAGCAGCTAGCAGGTAGCCCCTGCTCTCCAAACCAGAGAAAAGCCCACCCAGCAATGAAGGCCCGGCACAGCCAAAGATAAACTAATAAAAATATTTTTTAAAAAGTGGAAGAACTAAATTGGATTTAAACAATAAAATTAAGCTGAATGCTTAACATTGCTTTATAACTGCAAAGCTTTGCACAAATACAAAGCTGGGATTGCCACAACTTTTAGATGAGACACATTTAACTGTACATGGGCCAAAGATTTCAATTACTATGTAAGGTTTGTATTAACACTATGTTTGTAGAATTACTTATAGGTCTTATTTCTGTTGATCATTTTGGGTTTTTTTTTTTTCTCCAGTTACTATAATGCTGCTACTGCTAAGTCGCTTCAGTCGTGTCTGACTCTGTGCGACCCCATAGACAGCAGCCCACCAGGCTCCCCCATCCATGGGATTCTCCAGGCAAGAACATTGGAGTGGGTTGCCATTTCCTTCTCCAATGCATGAAAGTGAAAAGTGAAAGTGAAGTCGCTCAGTCGTGTCTGACTCTCAGCGACTCCATGGACTGCAGCCTCCTCCATCCATGGGATTCTCCAGGCAAGAGTACTGGAGTGGGGTGCCATCGCTTTCTTCAAGTTACTGTAATAAGACCATATAAATTATAATTCTGGCCCTCTCTTAATTCTCTCCCAAATTCTTGTCCCAGTGGGAGACTGATCTAGGTAGACAATGGGCTCTCTTAAGCAAACAGAGTTGACTGAGGTCAAGAAAATTTGAGAATATTGATCCAAGAGACTTTCAGGCATGCCTTTCTAAGTCCCTTCCCACTGCCCTTTCAGCAGACTTGCACAGGAAGAGGATTCAGTTGTACTCACTGGTATTATGAGAGGCCCAGTACGGTGTCTTCTTTCCATCCAGTCCTGCCCTGTTTGTGATTGGCCTCCTCCTCCATGGTGGCTCCCAGACACCTGCAGCTGGAAGGACATGTGTGTCTTACTATGTGGCAATGCTCCGCCCACCTCCGGATATGAGGCTGTCTCTCTACTGCTATGGCCTGCCCATGACCTAGCCTTGTTAAAATCATCAGGAAATTGGCAGGGCTCATCAGTCCTGCTGCCTCTAGGACTGAGATCTCTAATTGCCCTCTCTAATTGTCCCAGGGCCTTGTTCCCAGCAGAAAAGGAATTTGGGGGTGAACTGATACCTGGTGACCTGTCCATGTGATGCTGTCCATGTTCACTCTGAGGCTTGGTCTCCCCTGTGCAGACGCCTGGGGTTCATGAACAAGTCTCCTGAACAGAATTCGTAGGCCATCGTTCCTTCCATCTTAAGCTACATGCTTTTGGCTCAGGGCCCTCTGGCATTCACTTCTCAAAGGCCTGGCCAGTCACCTGCCCAGGGCAGAGGCCCCCCAGCTGGACTGCACTGAGAACAGGCGGCTGCCATCCGAGTATCCAGGACTGCAGTTCTTTATCCTCCATTTCCCTCCTCTGGGCTCTGAGGACAGAGTCCGTGTCTCCCTCTCTCAGTTACTGGGGACACTTCTTTTAGGTGAAAACCCTACCCAGTTAGACGCTGCAGGGACTAATAAATGAAAAAAAAGAGAGAGAGAGAGAAGTACAAAATCACATTTACAACTTAACCTGAGCTAGGTAGAAGAAAGAAGCATAGAGAGAAAGTCCTGGAAGGAAACAGGCCAAAAACCAGAAGAAATCCCCCTTCTGGGTGATAAGATTATAGGTCGTATTTTTACTGCCCCTTACGAGCAGTACGTGCTTTCCAAATTTTCTGCAGTGGCCACATATCGTTGATGAGCAGGGGAAAAAATGGTGCAAAATCCTAGGGAACAACACAAAATATACTGTTGAAATCACTGCAGGGACTCCCCTAGTGGACCAGTGGCTAAGACACTGCATTCCCAATGCAGGGAGTCCAAGTTTGATCCCTGGTCAGGGAAGTAGATCCCACATGCCACAACTAAAGATCCCATGTGCTGCAACTAAGACTCGCCAGAGCCAAAAAAATAATTTTTTTTTAAAAAACCCACCAAGTCCACCTAAAGAAAGAAAGAAAGAAAGAAAATCGCTGTACAGCAGGTGAACTTGTACTGGCGGAGAATGTGCACAGAAACTAGAAGTAAGAGCCCTGCGGCTAGGCGTGGCCATGCAGCCTGAGTGCGACCAACGGAATATGAAAAAAGGTGTGTGCTTTCCAGTGGTCGCCCCTAAAGGGATATGGCAATGCCTTTCCCCTTCCGTCTCTCCTGATGGCTGGAAGGTGGAAGTAACAGAGAGGGAGGCTCAGAGATGGGAGTGGGAGTCAAGGGCAGGCGACTCTCAAAGAGAGCGGAGCTCAGGGCTGGGGGAAGAATAGGGTGCAACCCATGAAAAGGTGAGCCCCAGAGCAGGGTGAATCTCAGGGCCAGAGAGAGGCTGAGATGTGGGCCAGAATGAAAAGAGGTGTGGAAACAGATCCCTTCACACACTGCTTCACACACTGAGATCAGTTTCATACACTACTCAAGAGTTAAAAAAGAAAAACAAAACAGATTTATGTCGGAGAGTGTTTTGCCTATGTTCTCCTCTAGGAGTTTTATAGTTTCTGGTCTTACATTTAGATCTTTAATCCATTTTGAGTTTATTTTTGTGTATGGTGTTAGAGAGGGGTCTAATTTCATTCTTTTACAAGTGGTTGACCAGTTTTCCCAGCACCACCTGTTAAAGAGACTGACTTTACTCCATTGTATATTCTTGCCTCCTTTGTCGAAGATAAGGTGTCCATAGGTATGTGGGTTAATCTCAGGGCTTTCGATTTTGTTCCATTGATCTGTATTTCTGTCTTTGTGCCAGTACCATACTGTCTTAATGACTGTGGCTTTGTAGTAGAGCCTGAAGTCAGGCAAGTTGATTCCTCCAGTTCCATTTAGCAGGATCCTCTATGATCCATCTCCCAGTATACTGGAAATAAAAGCAAAGATAAACAAATGGGATCTAATTAAAATTAAAAGCTTCTGCACAACAAAGGAAACTATAAGCAAGGTGAAAAGACAGCCTTCTGAATGGGAGAAAACAATAGCAAATGAAACAACTGACAAACAACTAATCTCAAAGATATATAAGCAACTTATGCAGCTCAACTCCAGAAAAATAAATGATCCAATAAAAAAAATGGGCCAAAGAACTAAATAGGCATTTCTCCAAAGAAGACATACAGATGGCTAACAAACACATGAAAAGATGCTCAACATCACTTATTATCAGAGAAATGCAAATCAAGACCACAATGAGGTATCATTTCACACCAGTCAGAATGGCTGCGATCCAAAAGTCTACAAGCAATAAATGCTGGAGAGGGTGTGGAGAAAAGGGAACCCTCTTACACTGCTGGTGGGAATGCAAACTAGGACAGCCATTATGGAAAACAGTGTGGAGATTCCTTAAAAAATTGCAAATAGAACTGCCTTATGACCCAGCAATCCCACTGCTGGGCATACACACTGAGGAAACCAGAGTTGAAAGAGACACATGTACCCCAATGTTCATTGCAGCGCTGTTTATAATAGCCAGGACATGGAAGCAACCTAGATGTCCATCAGCAGATGAATGGATAAGAAAGCTGTGGTTCATATACACTATGGAATACTACTCAGCCCTTAAAAAGAATAAATTTGACTCAGTTCTAATGAGATGGATGAAATTGGAACCGATTATACAGAGTGAAGTAAGCCAGAAAGAAAAACACCAACACAGTATACTGACACATATATATGGAATTTAGAAGACAGTAATGATGACCCTATACGTGAGACAACAAGAGACACAGAGGTATAGAGTGGACTTTTGGACTCTGAGGGAGAGGGAAAGGGTGGGATGGTTTGGGAGAATGGCAGTGAAGCATGTGTATTTTCCTGTAAGAAACGAAGCGCTAATCTATGTTTGGTGTAGGATGCAGGATGCATGGGGCTGATGCACAGGATGATTCAGGTAGAGGATGTGGGGTGGGAGGTGGGAGGGGGCTTCGGCATTGGGCGATTGTGTTCACCTATGGCTGATTCGTGTCAAGTATGGCAAAACAAATACAGTATTGTAATTAAAAAAATAAATAAATTTAATTAAAAAAATTATTATGTAATAAATTTTTTAAAAAAGAAAAAACAAAACAGAAAGTCTGTCTTAGGTCCGCATTTGATAAGACTGTCCTGGCAGTGGTTTCAAAATATTGTGCTCCATTCTGATTTCAGTTCATTCAAACAGAAGTGGACTCCTTTGTCCGTGGACAATTTGATGTTCAAGAGCAGCTTGAGTGCCCTTCAGAGGAAGATGAAAACCCTGCCTGGCAATGACACCATACCCAGTTCTCAGCAAGGAATCAGGTTGGAAAAAAGGACAAAAATGCAGAGAAGGCCAGGCAGAAATCATTCTAGGGGAGAGGGAGACATTACTTTCTTCTTTGAAAGAGGCCAGGGAGAGGGGAAAGAAATCATGTCTTCAAGAGAAGGAGGAAAATTGATCAAGTCCTCTAAAAATTTTAAAGATATTTTTGAAAATACTGGCATTGCACTATTTTCTCCAACCCTATTCTAATTTCTGTGTCTATTCTTATTATGTGAGTCTATAAGTTCTTGCTAGAATCCAGTCATTAGCAGCATGAAGAAGAATCTGGAATCTTAACCAACCAAACAGCAACCAACCAATATGTGCTTAACTAAAACCAAAGTGACATATGAAATGCAATCTTGATTATATTTTACTGGTGAATTAGAGTTTTGAAGTTACATTGACTTTATTAAAATATAGGCAGTTACTTACTATTCTAAAAAAAAACCCACTTACTAACAAACATCAGAGTAATAATGTAAGGCAAAGAGCAATGACATATTGAGTTTTATGCAAAAATTTGGCAAAATATCTCCATCCTCCAACCCCCATCTCCATAACTGGCTAGCCAATGTAGTGGGGGATCATCAAAAAGAATAACGCTATGTGTTGAGCATTTGAAAGTCATTTAATTCTTACAACTATATGAGCCAAATATTACTTCTACGTTGCAGATGAGGAAGGCAAAACTTAAGTAGCCTCAATGATTAGTATACATGGGAAAAACTGAAGCTAGATATGGCTGACTCCAGAGCCTGGGCCATTAACCTCTTCAGCTCTGCTATCTAAGTTAGCTGTTTCACCTGGAATTCTTTGAATCAGACAGCGAGACACAATGAATAACTTTAGATTTACAAAGTGCATTGTGGCTTACAATGTACTTTCAAAATGTTGTTTCAGCTTCTTATTTGTTCTATGAAGGTCAGCAGCTCAGATACGGTCATGTTCCCACTTTCCAGATGAGTTAGCCGGAGGTCAAAAGTCCATTTGACTGTTCCAGCGTTAATAATGAGAGCTAAAAGTCAGAGATGTCCACAAGACCACCCCTGAGAACAGCTGGAAGAACAGGGATCTAGAAGACCATTCTTGGCTTCCATAATTTCCCAGGACTCTGAGAATTTGCTGAAAGTAGCGCGCCAGTGGTTACGGTTTATTACCGTGAAAGCAGGAACAGATGAGGATCAGCTACAAGAGGAGGTGCCTGGGGTGGAGTCCAGCCAGCAGGGTCCCACCCCGGGAGCTTCCCAGCTACCTCTCCCAGCAGAGCTGTGAGTAGTGCTCGTTTGTTCTGGAAACCACGTGTGACAAACACACAGAGTACTGCCAGTGAAGGCAGCGCCTCGGTGGCCAGAGTTTTACTGGGACCTGGTCACATGAATACTGCCGGGCTGGCTGATCTTTTACATTTTATCTTAGAGCCTGAGCAACTTTGACCTGAAGAGGCAAGAAGCAGGAATTTGCCACAGCCTTTACTGAGTTTTCACCTAGTTTGGAAGCTGCTTTAGGAGAAACACATCACTACCTTGTGACTTTTAGTCAGAACCAGAGGAGAGAAGAAGGATCAAGAAGTGAAGAATGAACAGAGTCAGGGAAGGTCCCAGCCAGCACCAGCAGTCCTGGAGTCCCTCTGCACACAGTCCAGACAGTAACAAGCAGCCGGGGCTATTAATAGTTGCTTTGCCTTTTCAATCTTTTGTTTCCCTTGACAGTGACACCTTCAGTCTTTTAGGAGGAGTGACTGCAATTGTAAATAAAGACTAAGGACGAGAGAAAATAATTTAAGTATTTTCTTCCCTTCTCCAAATGAGGCAAGGAGGTCAAACATATGAGAAAACCAAATGAAACAATCTCAGCATGTAGATGAACAGCACCTGTTTAAATAATTGCTCTTGCGATTCTATAAACACAGTGAGCATGGGTCAAGTAGCGTGCGGCTTTTTGGAAACTGTTTAACGGATCCTTAGCAGCAGCCTAGTGACAGAATCTGAGTGGTGACAACTGTGAATGCTGGGACACAGTTGGGCTGTGGGGAGACTAACATTGCTGATCTTTAGACCAGGAGATTAATTAGGTTTAGATGGAGAAAGTGTCTGGAATTCATAAATACCAGTGGAGGGAAGGCGTGAAATGGCCAGAAAGTTGTTATTCCTCTGCTTGGGTTTTAGCAGAGTCTGAGGAATTTGCTCAGGTTATTTGAGAAATTCTTGAGGTACTTATGATATAATTGGGCAGAGCTTTTAATAGCTCTGCTTGCCGTCCAGATGCTAATGGCTGCTGGATCGTTGTTGATCATGTGTCCTCAATCGTTTCTAACTCTTTGTGACCCCATGGACTGTAGCCCACCAGGGTCCTTTTCCCATGGGATCCTCCAGGCAAGAGTACTGGAGTGGGTCACTATTTCCGTCTCCAGGGGATCTTTCCCATCCAGAGATCGAAAACTTGTGTCTTGCATCTTCTGCTTAGCAGGCCACCTGGGAAGCCCCACCACTGGGCAGGAGCTGTTAAATGAGCTTTCCTTTACAGGGTCTCCAGGCATGCTTGGGAGTGTGTGCCTACCTCACCAAGCAGCACGCTGCAGGGGGACACCAAATCCTCAACCTCTTTTCTGCTGTGGAGGCAGATTAATCCCCAGCCCCTATTTACCTCCCTGACCTGCTCAGAACCTTAGATTTCAAAACCTTCTGTGGTATGACCACAGGCTCTCAGATGGAGACAGAGCCCAAGAAGGCCCTTTGACCTCCAGTGCTGTTTGTCTTCCCCGCCCTTCCCACTCCTCAAGGGCTCTGCCCACTACTTGCTTGGCCTCTCAGCAACCTCAGAAGCAGCAGCAGAGCTGCAGCCAGGTTCAGAGACACTCTGCCAAGTACGCAACCTGGAGAACACTGAACGTGCCTGTGTGCCTTCTAGAACTGGCCCACCCACTCTGGCCTGGACACAGCCTCTTCTTGAGGTTTTATGCTCAGTGTCAGCTTTGACTGCAGAGGGGAAATGAGTCCCTAAAAACATAGTCTTCTGGTCCTAGAACTGTAGTTTGCAGAAGTGAGACGGGGGACCCGGCTCAGTGCCTTTAAAAGCCACCACTGTGATCACCGCTCTGATGAGTGAGTCTCAACCCTGGCTGGACGTCACCATCGTGCAGAAAGCTTAAACACCAGACAGAAGCACTGTGCTTAGATTTCACTCCTGAGACTAAGACTTCATCATCTGGGGCCAGGGCGCTGCCACTGGCAGGTTAATAAGGCATCACGATAGTTCTCATCTTTAGCTGGGGCTGAACATTAGATGATGATCAGATTGCATGGTTGTAGAAATGAATTCACTGAGGCAGCATCAGTCCCTGTTCCCCCTTTTGTGCTCAGGGGAAAGAGCAAGGTAAACATGTTTGGGAAGATGATGTCTGCTGTGAGGTGGAAAAGATGCCTCAACCTTTTACTGGAGAAAGTACAGAAGTCAGGACCTGCCTTCTATCTGCACCTTTATAGACAGGAGTTGACAGACATATTTAAACACTTTGAGGTGTTCTTTTTTTTTTTTTTTTTTTTTTAGTGGAAAGTTTTTTTGGATAGTTGTGGATTCACATGCAATGGTAAGAAATGATACAGATTCCTTGTACTCTTTACCTAGTTTTTCTCCAAATAACATCTTGCAAAACTATAGTCCAGTTCTGTGGCCATGACACTGGCATCGACATGTCTGGTCATCTTGCCATAATCTGCTCAGCGGATTTCCCCGGTCTCATGTGTGCTGTGGATTTAGTTACATGCGGTTTTATTGCATGTCAATTCATGTGTCCATAACCACAGTCAAGATGTAAAACAGTTCCATCACAAGGATTCCCTTTTGTAAGCACACTCACCTCCACCCCCCCTCCCTATTCCTCTAACCCCTGACAACCACTACTCGGTCATTTCAAAGGCTCCATGTAAATGGAACCATACAGAGTGTAGTCTTCTGGGGCTGGTTTTTCTTACTCAGCATAATTCCATGGAGATGCATCCAAGTCATTGCATGTATCAAGGGGAGTGCATGAAGCAAGTACACCACAATATAGTAAGCTGTTCACACACCAGAGAGTCTCTGGGCTGATTCCAGTTTTTAGCTATTATGAGTAAAGCTGCCATGAACAATTATTTTTGTGTGAAGTTTTCATTTCTTTGGAATAAACACCCAAGGGTACAAATGCCAGATCACAAGGTTTAGTTTTACAAGAAAATTCCAAGCATGGTTGTATCACTTTATATTTCTAAAAGCAACGAGTTCCAGTTTTTTCACATGCTTGTCAGAATTTGGTGTTTTGACTATCCTCTATTTTAGCCATTCTGATTGGTGTGTAGTAACATTTCACTGTGGTTTTAATTTTTATTTTTCTTATATCTAATGACATGAAACATCTGTTCATGTGCTATTTGCCATCTGGATATCCTCCCCAGTGATGTGTCTGTCAGGTTTTTTGCTCATTTTCTAAATGAAATGGTTGTTGTTTGTGCTGTTGAGTTTTGAGAGTTTTTAATGTATTTTAGATACTGGTTCTTTGTTGAATTCATGTAACTTTTAACAAGTTACGCATGAATGCATGATTACACTCTGTAAAAATAACACAATAGAATAATATTTAGCAAAATAATATGCAAGTCCCCCTGTTACCCTGCTAGCTAATCCTACTAACACCTGTCGGAGTAACCTTTTTTATAATTTAGTTCAGACCCTTTTTAAACTGCACATATGTAAAATGGGTTTGATCTCTATACATTTTTCTGTAACTTGCTTTTTAAAAAAAAACTTGACATGACAGAAAACATATAAATATGTTATTTTTTCTTTAATCATTCAGCTTTTCGATTTTTCTGTAATCCAGAAAGAAATACACCACCACCTCCTGACTCCAGGAACCTGAAAGTTTAGAACATTGTTTCCAAGAGCAAAACCTTAAACTGGAACAAAAGTGGAGAAGACTCAGGATTGCTGAGCCACATCATGGGAAGAAGGTGTCTTCCCCTCGGGTGCAGGGCCAAGAGCCCCAGCTGCCTTCCCTGCCTCTGCTGTGGCTAACTAGGGAGTTTCCTGCCTGTCTGCACTCCTGTTTCATCCTCAGTGGAACCACCAATTGGACACAAACTCCCTCCGTGCCCTGCCAGCGTTACCACCCTGTCAGTTCCCCAGGGGGTTGGGAGCAGGGTCTAGGCTCTAACCCAGAATATCGATGTGCCCACAGGTCAGGGTGGGGCCCATCAGCTCCTTTCCTTCTTTCACCCACCCCCAAGAGAAGTCCACTCCAGGACAAAGCAAAAAAATCAGCCCTTTCGTCTCACTGCTTGGAAAACACATATTTCCTAGTGAAAAGAAGCGTACCATGCTGTCTGTAATATAAGCAAGACTTGGTGAGGGGAGAATTTCATGTTTCTGAGCTGCTCTGGTAGAGATAGTGCAATGTAATAACAGCGACCGTTTTATCAATTTGTCTTTGCAAAAGAGGTGAAAGACTTGAATCGACATCATGACTTCCATTCGTGGGATATAATAAACAATATATGGGGGAAGCCTCGCCATTCTTAGCAGGCTAGATCAAACACACACACACATGTATTGGATATATTTATTCACTTAAATACTACTGAATGTCTGTGGTGGGTCAGGAATACTGCCAGGAAGTGAGATAAAAAGTAACTGTTCACAGAGAATTCTAAAATTTTCAGCAGGGAAGTGATCTAAACACTGGGCCTTCTTGCTCTTATGGTTTATTAAGGCCTTCTGGAAACTTCCACAGAGGAAGAAAATCTGCAGAACAAGGTGGACTCATGAGAAAACAGCAGAGTACCTACAAAAGAAGGTACCAGCAAAAGGGCCTGAAATTTCAAAGCTGTTTTCCTGGGCTTACAGGGTGCTTTGTCACAGACGAGCATGGGGGAGGGCGGTATGTGGCCGGGGGGGTGGGGTAGGGGGGTGAGAAATCAGTTTAACAGAGACAAGAACTATGAACTTTCTGGAAATGGAAACGGTGGTGGCATGAATGTGAGCATTTTTTCTGTATCCAGAATTTGCCAGATGAGCTGGTATCTCAAAAGTTGGTTAACAGATGTTTTAAAGACTTTTTCCCCCTCTTTTCAAAAGATGTTCTGGCAGTATCCTTAAAAACAGTCCAGGCCTGGACAGCCTGGGTCTCATTCCAGTTCTTCCCCTGTTACATCTATCATTTTGTCATCTGGTAACTTGATGACGGCCCCTTCCTTGATGGACGGCTCTGACCTAGACTGAGAACATTTGGTTTAGTGATGGCATTAGGACAACCGCAAATGTCTGCCACTTTCACAAATGATTTTGAAGACAGGATGATGCAAGAGTTGCTACTGCGCTATGAAAATGTTAAGAGCTCCATTTTTTAAAATGTTTTTAGTTATTGACATTTGAAATATTAGACGCTGTGTCTGAACAATCTTAGACAATGAAAATGCATTGTGATGACATGCTGGGTATTTCCTCCTCTGTGGATTGTTTCACATTAACCAGGGACAGTTATTGGTTATCACTGCATTTATTTTTGACTAAAGGCTGCTGCTGTTCTCAGTTGCTCAGTTGTGTCTGACTCTTGGCAGCCCAATGGACTGTAGCCCACCAGGCTCCTCTGTCCATGGAATTTTCCAAGCAAGAATACTGGAGCAGGTTGCCATTTCCTACTCCAGGGGATCTTCCTGACTTAGGAACAGAACCCACATCTCTTGCATCTCCTGCACTGGCTGGCGGACTAGTGCCACTTGGGAAGTTCCATTAACTAAAGGCAAACTGCTGCAGGATTAAAACCCGATGCCAAGCTGCACACTGACAGTGTTCTAATCACTTCATGCATAACTTCATGTAATACTGAAGCTCTCAGAATTTACTTATACTCCCTATCTACCCTCTGGCTATAAGACTAAATTAATTTGTATTGGATTATTTTTTTCTTAGATAATTCCCATTCCAAATCTTTATGAATACAAGTGTTATTAGATATCTAGTTATTTTGAGAAGCTGATAGATAAAAATGTAGTTCAGGACAGCCTAGGACTTTTTCAGGGTAGCAAGTAGATTAAAAAAACTTTGAGTTGTTGAAGGAGTTTTGGGATAAGGGTGGGTGTACGTGGTCTGTCTTTAAAAGGGGGTGGGGGAAAGACCTTTAAAACAACTGCTAACTAACTTTTTAATTCAAATACCAGCTCATTTGAGAAGTTCTCAGTACAGGGGAAACACTCACATACATACCACTACCATGTCCATTTCCAGAATGTGGAATAACTTCATACTTCTAATTCAATGTCAGAATGTTTTTCTTAGTGTTTTCTAGGGCATACTGATTAAAAATTCTCCTCTTACATTCAGTTCAGTTCAGTTCAGTCGCTCAGTCGTGTCTGACTCTTTGCAGCCCCATGAATTGCAGCACGCCAGGCCTCCCTGTTCATCACCATCTCCCGGAGTTCACTCAGATTCACGTCCATTGACTCTGTGATGCCATCCAGCCATCTCATCCTCTGTCGTCCCCTTCTCCTTCCTGCCTGCTCCCAGCATCAGAGTCTTTTCCAGTGAATCAACTCTTCGCATGAGGTGGCCAAAGTACTGGAGTTTCAGCTTTAGCATCATTCCTTCCAAAGAAATCCCAGGGCTGATCTCCTTCAGAATGGACGGGTTGGATCTCCTTGCAGTCCAAGGAACTCTCAAGAGTCTTCTCCAGCACCACAGTTCAAAAGCATCAGTTCTTCGGCACTCAGCCTTCTTCACAGTCCAGCTCTCACATCCATACATGACCACTGGAAAAACCATAGACTTGACTAGACAGATCTTAATCAGCAAAGTAATGAATGTCTCTGCTTTTGAATATGCTATCTAGGTTGGTCATAACTTTTCTTCCAAGGAGTAAGTGTCTTTTAATTTCATGGCTGCAGTCACCATCTGCAGTTATTTTGGAGCCCAGAAAAATAAAGTCTGACACGGTTTCCACTGTTTCCCCATCTATTTCCCATGAAGAGACGGGACTGGATGTCTAAATCCAAAACTTCCAACAAGGTATTTTATCTGAGAATTTCTATTAAATAAAAAACAACTACCTGTAGAATATAAAGAAATGAGAACAAAGGAACCACTAGGCTCAGAATAAAAGGGGAAACGATCATGAACTATTATTCTTAAGAACTGCAAAAAGACAGATATTTTGCTGTACTGCTATTGTTTATTAGAAAGCAATTCAGCTTCATTTATTAAGTGTCCAATTTGTACTTCAAACAACCCTTTCTTCATTTTCAGTTGTTAAAAATTTATCTGTTCTTCAAGGCCTGGCTCAAGTGCCACCTTCTTTCCTAATCTGTTTCATCTCCTGTGGCACATAGATGATTTTGTCTTGTGTTTGTAAATTTAAAAAAATTGTACCTGCTACAAAATAAGTTCCCTCAGACCTCATCATTTTGTTCGCTACTACAGTCTCACAGTTTAACATACAGAAATCTTTTGCATTTTCTATTCTAACAATGAAATATCAGAAAGTTAAAGAAAGCTCATTTAAAATTGCATAAAAAACAAAACATTTAGGAATAAACCTGATGAAGGAGGTGAAAGACTTATCTGCTGAGAACTATAAAACATTAATAAAGGAAACTGAAGACAATTCAAAGAAGTGGAAAGACATTCCATGCTGTTGGGTTGGAGGAATTACTACTGTTAAAAATGGACATGCTACACAAAGCAATTTTCATATTAAATGCAATTCCTATCTATTTACCCATGACATTTTTTACAGAACTAGAACAAATAATCCTAAAATGTATATGGAACAAAAACCTAGAATTACCAAGGCAACGCTGATGAAAAAGAACAAAATTGGAGGCATAATTCTTCCAGATTTCAGACAATACTACAAAGCTACAATAATCAAAACAGTGTGGTATTGGCAACAGAATAAAGAACCCAGACATAAATCCACACATCTATGGTCAATTAATCTTCAACAAAGGAGCAAGAATATACAGTGGGGAAAAGATAGTCTCTTCAGCAAGTTGTAGGGAAGCTGGATAGCCACATGAAAAATCCATGAAATTACAGCACTCCCTTACAACATATACAAAAATAAGCTCAAATGGCTTAATGACTTAAAGATAAGACATGACACCATGAAACTCCTGGAAGAGAGCATAGGAAAACATTCTGTAACATAAAGTGCACCAATGTTTTATTATGCCAGTCTTCCCAGGTAAAAGAAATAAAAGCAAAAATAAATAAATGAAACTTAATCAAACTTCTAAACTTTTGCACAGGAAAGGAAACCATAAACATAACAAAAAGACCTACAGAATGGGAGAAAAAATTTACAAACAATGCAACCAACAAGGACTTAATTTCCAAAATATACAAAATAGTAACACAACTCAATAGCAAAAAAACAAACAACCCAATCAAAAAATGGGCAGAAGACCTAAATAGACACGTATTCAAAGAAGAAATACAGATGACAAACAGACACATGAAAAGATGCTCAACATCACTAATTATTAGAGAAATGTAAACCAAAATTACAATGGGGTATCACCTCATACAAGTCAGAATGGCCATTATCAAAAAGTCTACAAATAATAAATGCTGCAGAGGGTATAAAGAAAAAGGAACCCTCCTACACTGTTTGTGGGGATGTAAATTTCTGTAACCACTATGGATAACAGTATGAAAGTTCCTTTAAAAAAATAGAGTTACCATATGATCCAGCAAACCAACTCTTGGGCATATATTTGGAGAAAACTAATTCAAAAAGATACATGGACCCCAATGTTCAGAGCAGCACTATTCGTAATAGCCAAAACATGGAAGCAACCTGAATATCTGCTGACAGATGAAGAGATAAGAGGATGTGGTGTTATATATATATATATATATATATAATATTCCACTGTATGTGTGTGTATATATATATACATACAGTGGAATATTACTCTGTATGTATATATACATACAGTGGAATATATATGTGGTATGTATATATATATATATATATATATATATAAAATATTCCACATACAGTGGAATATTACTCTGTATCTATATATACATACAGTGGAATATATATGTGGTGTGTATATATATATATATATAAAATATTCCACTGTATATATATATGTGTATATATATATACACACATACATACAGTGGAATATTACTCAGTCAAAGAAAGAATCAGTTCAGTTCAGTTCAGTTCAGTGCCTCAGTCGTGTCTGACTCTTTGCGACCCTATGAATCGCAGCATGCCAGGCCTCCCTGTGCATCACCAACTCCCGGAGTTCACTCAGACTCATATCCATAGAGTCAGTGATGCCGTCCAGCCTTCTCATCCTCTGTCGTCCCCTTCTCCTCCTGCCCCCAATCCCTCCCAGCATCAGAGTCTTTTCCAGTGAGTCAACTCTTCGCATGAGGTGGCCAAAGTACTGGAGTTTCAGCTTTAGCATCATTCCTTCCAAAGAAATTCCAGGGCTGATCTCCTTCAGAATGGACTGGTTAGATCTCCTTGCAGTCCAAGCGCACTCTCAAGAGTCTTCTCCAACACCACAGTTCAGAAGCATCAATTCTTCAGCGTTCAGCCTTCTTCACAGTCCAACTCTCACATCCATACATGACCACAAGAAAAACCATAGCCTTGGCTAGATGGACCTTAGTTGGCAAAGTAATGTCTCTGCTTTTGAATATGCTGTCTAGGTTGGTCATAAGTTTCCTTCCAAGGACTAAGTGTCTTTTAATTTCATGGTTGCAGTCACCATCTGCAGTTATTTTGGAGCCCAGAAAAATAAAGTCTGACACGGTTTCCACTGTTTCCCCATCTATTTCCCATGAAGTGATGGGACCGGATGCCATGATCTTCGTTTTCTGAATGTTGAGTTTTAAGCCAACTTTTTCACTCTCCTCTTTCACTTTCATCAAGAGGCTTTTAGCTCCTCTTCACTTTCTGCCATAAGGGTGGTATCATCTGCATATCTGAGGTTATTGATATTTCTCCTGGCAATCTTGATTCGAGCTTGTGTTTCTTCCAGTCCAGTGTTTCTCATGATGTACTCTGCATAGAAGTTAAATAAGCAGGGTGACAATATACAGCCTTGACGTACTCCTTTTCCTATTTGGAACCAGTCTGTTGTTCCATGTCCAGTTCTAACTGTTGCTTCCTGACCTGCATACAGATTTCTCAAGAGGCAGGTTAGGTGGTCTGGTATTCCCATCTCTTTCAGAATTTTCCACAGTTTATTGTGATCCACACAGTCAAAGGCTTTAGCATAGTCAATAAAGCAGAAATAGATGTTTTTCTGGAATTTTCTTGCTTTTTCGATGATCCAGCAGATATTGGCAATTTGATCTCTGGATCCTCTGCCTTTCTAAAACCAGCTTGAACATCTGGAAGTTCATGGTTCACGTATTGCTGAAGCCTGGCTTGGAGAATTTTGAGCATTACTTTACTCGCGTGTGAGATGAGTGCAATTGTGTGGTAGTTTGAGCATGCTTTGGCATTGCCTTTATTTGGGATTGGAATGAAAACTGACCTTTTCCAGTCCTGTGGCCACTGCTGAGTTTTCCACATTTGCTGGCATATTGAGTGCAGCAGTTTCACAGCATCATCTTTCAGGATTTGAAACAGCTCAACTGGAATTCCATCACCTCCACTAGCTTTGTTCATAGTGATGCTTTCTAAGGCCCACTTGACTTCACATTCTAGGACGTCTGGCTCTAGATGAGTGATCACACCATCATGATTCATCAAGAAAGAATGAATTGGTATAAACATGGGTGAACCTAGAGATTATCATACTAAGTGAAATAAATCAAAGACAGCTATCATGTGGTATCACTTATAAGTAGAATCTAAAATCTTATACTAATGTAGTTATTTACAAAGCAGAAACAGACTCACAGACATAGACAGAAAACTTATGGTTACCAAAGTGGGATAAAGAAGATGTGGTATATATGTGCAATGGAATACTACTCAGTCATAAAAAGGAATAAAAGTTTACCATTTGCAACAACATGGATGGAACTGAAGGGTACCATACTTAGTGAAAGATGTCAGACAAAAAGACAAATACTATATGTTATCACCTATGTGGAATCTGAAAAATAAAACACATGAGTGAATTTAACAACAGCAACAACAAAACAGACTCCCTGATACATAGAACTTGTAGTTATCAGTGAGGAGAGGGAAGGAGTGAAAGATAAAACAAGGCATTAAGAGGTACAAGCTACTATGTATATAATAAATAAACTACAAAGAAATACTGTACCATACAGGAAATATAGCCAATTCCTTACAGTAACGATAAATGGAGCATGTGAAACTTTGAAAGTGAAAATCACTCAGTTGTGTCCGACTCTTTGCGACCCCATGGACTATACAGTCCATGGAATTCTCCAGGCCAGAATACTGGAGTGGATAGCCTTTCCCTTACCCAGGGGATCTTCTCAACACAGGGATCAAACCCAGGTCTCTGGCATTGCAGGCAGATTCTTTACCAGCTGAGCCACAAGGGAAGCCCTAAATGGAGTCTATTCTATATAAACTTTGAATCATTATGTTGTACACCTGAGACTAATATTGTATTGTAAATCAACTATTCTTCAATTTTAGAAAAAGTTAGGAAAATTCCATACCAAAATCAATTGGGGGTAACTAATTAAAATTCTTCCAAAGAGTCAAGGTTATGAAAGATAAGTGAAGACCCAAGTACCATACAGACTGATGAAGATTAAGAAGAAATGACAGCTAAATGTAATATGGTACCCTGGAACAGAAAAAAGAGTGTGAAAAATGAGAAATCCAAGTGAAGTTTGTAGTTTAATTAATAGTATTGTATTAGTGTTAACTTCTTGGTTTTACGTGCACCATGGTTAAGTAAGATGTTTGGGGCCTAATGAATGGGATTTTCTGCAACTCTTCTGTAAGTATAAAATTATTTCAAAATGAAAGCTTTAATAAAAAAGGAAAAAGGGGCACTTATAAAAATTACACATTCCTAGGTCTCCCCTCACACTTAATAAAGCAGATCAAGTGTGGAAATCTGCATGTTAAATATTCTCCTAGGTGATTCTACTGCACATCAGATTTTAAGACTCCTGATTCCATGTGCTTTGGTCAATGCTTTAAAAATTAGAACCATGCTTGAAAAAATTAACAAGAATGTATTTATGCATTACTTGAATAACTAAAAAGAATATGAGACGAGTCAAAGTTTCTCAACTTGGGCTGGATGTCAGAGTCACCTGGGAAATTGTCAAAACACCCAAGGATCAGGGCACACTCCAAACCAATTTTTTCAGTCTCCAGGAGTGGGATGGCTTTTCCAGGTGGCTCAGTGGTAAAGAATCCACCTGCCAATGCAAGAAAGGCAGGACATGCAAGGTTGGGATGATCCCCTGGAGAAGGAAATGGCAACCAGCTCCAGTATTCTTGCCTGGAAAATTCCATGGACAGAGAAGCTTGGTGGGCTGCAGTCCAGGGGGTCGCAAAGAGTTGGACACGACTAAACAACTGAGCATGCACCAGAAGTGGGATCTGGGCATAAGCAGGTGTAAGAGATGCAAGATACTTTACTGCCTTACTACACTTAAAGTTTTTCCTCAGATTCTCAGTGTCTTGTGAATTACTGTTTACTCAGAAAATGTAACACTGAGATTATTTTAAAAGAAAATGAGCTCTTCGTCCTTGCTCATAATGAAAGAAGAGGGAAACCTAGTTCTCTCATTCTCAATGGAAACATCCACTCTGTTTCAGGCTGAGGACAAAGTGTTACCACCAGCTTTCTAAAGGTCAGTTAGTGGAGGCATCTGCTCAGTTCTTTCTGAATCATAGAATTGCTCAACCCACATATTTACATGGTTGCAGCAAAAGCACCTGTGTATTAAGCTGATCCAACCCTACACTCTTCCAGCCAAGTGCCTGGACCAAGTTGACATATGACCCTAGCTAGATCTGACAGAACTTTCCTGGGATTTTTTTGCATGTGAGAGAAAATACAGCTAATCTTTCTTTGGGACCTGCACTATAAATACTAAACTTGTGGAAATAATTTGTCTTTTCTCCCCAGTTATTGCTAAGTAATACATTCACGTTCCCATTGGCATGTGATGGTGAGAGAATTATAAAATATATAGGTCACAGGCAAACACACTGTCAGCAGTGATTCCCTTCTTGGCAACAGAGTGGAAGTTGAGAGAGAGAATAAACTACTTTTTTATACTCAGTATACATACTTCAATGTTTTTTAGAAAATTGTCAAAATCAATAGATCATTATGCTACCTGAATAATTAAAACTTCATGAGGGCCAGAGACTTTCATCATAACAGTTTCTGAAATTCCATCAATAGCCTCCATTCATTAAGTCTGGCTGATTCACGTAAATCCTCTTTCAGGAATGCATTAAAATGTAGAGTTCATGAAAAGAGGCTTTAGGCTGATTTTCTCAACCTGTGGGCCACAGATCCCCAGGCAGTTTTATGGATAAAATTCAGGCTTCCCAGGTGGTACTAGTGGTAAAGAACCTGCCTGCCAATGCAGGAAAAGATGTAAGAGTTGCAGGCTTGATCCCTGAGTCAGGAAGTTCCCCTGGAGAAGGGAATGGCAACCCACTCCAGTATTCTTGCCTGGAGAATCGCATGCACAGAAGAGCCTGGCAGGCTACAGTCCATGGGGTCACAAAGTCAGACACGACTGAAGTGACTTAGCATAGCATGCAGGGAGTCTATGGGCCTGGATGGAAATAACTGTATTTTCACTAACCTCTTTGAAATTTAGAATCTCCTTCAATTAAAAATGTAGATATATTAATGCATATATATGGAATCTAGAAAGATAGTACTGACGATCCTACTTAAAGGGCAGCAAAGGAGACACGTCAGACATTTTGGACACAGAGGGGGAAGGAGACGTAGGATGATATGAGAGAACAGCATTGAAACATATACATTACTATATGTAAAACAGACAGCCAGTGGGAGTCTGATGTGTGACCCAGGGAACCCAAAGCCAATGCTCTGTAACAGCCTAGAGGGGAGGGTGGGGAGGGAGGTGGAAGCGGGATTGAAGAGGGAGAGGGCATATATATACCTAATGCCAATTCACGCTGAGGTACGGCAAAAACAATCACACAATAATTGAGTAATTATCCTCTAATTAAGAAAAAAGGATGCAGACAGCAAACGACAGTAATAGACAAGGGTATTTATATCTCCAACAGAAATCATACCCATTCATTAGTTCTTGCAGATACCTCAAAACACTGTTTCTGCTCATCACTACATCAAAATTATAGTAGGCAGTGAGCCTGCTGCTAGGCAATAACTTAGAGAGGCCCACTGTGCTTAGTCGCTCAGTCATGTCCGACTCTCTGCGACCCCATGGACTGTAGCCCGCCAGGCTCCTCTGTCTGTGGGGATTCTCCAGGCAAGAATACTGGAGTGGGTTGCCATGCTCTCCTCCAGGGGATCTTCCCAACCAGGGATCGAACCCAGGTCTCTCACATGGCAGGCAGATTCTTTACCATCTGAGCTATCAGGAAAGCCCAAAGAAGCATATTATTATATCATAAATTTGATTTAATATTTGGGTAACTGTATTTTAAAATAATTATTTTTATTTTTTCCCTATAAGTGGTGCTTTTAATGCATTTAAAACATTATTCTTGGGAACTTTCCTGGGTGTCCAGTGGCCAAGACTGCACTCCAGTGCAGGAGGCCCAGGTTCTATCCCCAGTCCAGGGGCTAGGTCCAGATGCTGCAACTGAGTGTTCACATGCTGCAAAGATCCCACAGGCTGAAACTGAAAGATCCCTCATGCTGCAACAAATATTGAGGATCCACATGCCATAGCTGAGACCCAGCACAGACAAATGCACACATAAATAAAACATTATTCTTAGAAAAGGCCTGGAGACAGCAACAATTCCAGAGAGGTTCATGATACAAAATAAGTTAAGAAATTTTACTTTAGAGCAAAATAAAACTAAATTTCAGATGTATAAAATTTTAATGTCAATAAAGAATTCTTATGCCAAGAAAGGTAAGCAATCTTATATGGAATCAGCCTTAATATCCATCAACAGATGAATGGATATAGAAGATGTGTGTATATGTCTATTGCATATGTACAATGGAATATTACTCAACCATTAAAAGAATGAAATTTTGCCATTTGCAGCAACGTGGATAGACTTCGAGGGCATTATGCTACGTGAAATGTCAAAACAAGACAAATCCTTTATGATAGCACTTACGTGTGGAATCTAAAAGAAACAAACTAGTGAATATTACAAAAGGAGGCAGACTCTCTGATACAGAGAGCAAGCTAGTGGTTACCCGTGAAGACAGGGAAGGGGGCAGGCAACATAGGGTAATAACTATAAATGGATTATAACCTTTAAAAACTGTGAATCACTATATTGCATATCCATAACATACATTTTACATCAACTATAATTTTTTAAATGAGCAAAAAAAAACCCCACTAAGGTTAATTTAACAGATAAAAGTAATAATGGTCTTTTACTCCTGTTATGAGATTAATGGTCCATATATCAAACAAGACTTTTTATTTTGTAAAGACCTAGCATAAAGAAAGGGTCACAAAGAGTTGGATACGACTGAGCGACTGAGCGTACAGAAAATAATGCCGCAGTCATCTAGAGATAAACCATCTTCCTAAAACTCTAGATGTATCTTTTGTTTAGAAAGAAAACTTAAGTGAAAACAAATTTTTACAAGAAACATGATTTTTCCTTTTAATCAAGTAAGCAGTATTTGACAAAGCTCTTATTTATGATATTTTTCCTCTTTAAATGACAAAGAGGATGTTTGGGAATTTCAATGGGATTTTTCTAAGCAATAGACCCAAATCCCATTTTATGTTTCTGAATCTTAAACAGAGGAACCAGGATTCATACAGCCAATCAAAATGATGGGATTTGTATAAATATCAGTTTAGGAGTCCAAGATTATTGCCTGGAATGTATTAAGACTTGTGGCCATTTTCTAGCTCAGGAAGGACATGAGATCTTGTCCTTGATCTTGAGAAGGACAAGATCTCGAGAAGGACAATGCCAGAGAACTGAGCAGTAACTCATTAGCGGTTGTCTGTGTCAATACATTCTAGGGTGTCCTTGGACTTTAAAAAGTACAGCGACGGATGGCAGCAAAGGAAATAAAGGACAACAGAGCTTGGTGAGGGGATATTAGCTGCTGGAGTTGAGGACAGGCTGCTACATTATGTGTTGTCTCATGTCTACAGAGCACATTGTGTATTCCCTTTGCATGTCCCTCAGTGGGACATGTCCTTTGCACCCATGCTGAGTTGCGTAAGTTAAGATTTCAGTGTTTCATTTTGCCTTATCAGTGAGGATGCTGTTTATGATGCAAGGGCATCAAGACTTACGAGCTAGAGGAACACCACTCATACTCTCCTCCTCTCCCTCACTTCTCAGCGGCCTGAGTTTGCAGCAAGTTGCTGTGCATCTTGGGTGATCATAGGAGGACTGGGAAGTGCCATCTGAGAACCAAAGTGAGAAGGACCAGGGTGGAGGACTATCAGGGCTCAAGTGTTCAGAAGTATAGCACCAACTGGCAGAAATGCTGCATGTTTCTGAGGTTTGTCTGCTTCTGTCCATCCAGGCTCCATAAGCCATGTTCATTAATAAATAAGGAGTGATCCACATGGCATCTGGTCCCATCACTTCATGGGAAATAGATGGGGAAACAGTGGAAACAGCGGTAGACTTTATTTTGGGGGCTCCAAAATCACTGCAGATGGTGATTATAGCCATGAAATTAAAAGACGCTTACTCCTTGGAAGGAAACTTATAACCAACCTAGACAGCATATTCAAAAGCAGAGAAATTACCTTGCCAACAAAGGTTCGTCTAGTCAAGGCTATGGTTTTTCCAGTGGTCATGTTTGAATGTAGAGCTGGACTGTGAAGAAAGCTGAGCGCCAAAAATTGATGCTTTTGAACTGTGGTGTTGGAAAAGATTCTTGAGGGTCCCTTGGACTGCAAGGAGATCCAACCAGTTCATTCTGAAGGAGATCAGCCCTGGGGTTTCTTTGGAAGGAATGATGCTAAAGCTGAAACTCCAGTACTTTGGCCACCTCACGCGAAGAGTTGACTCATTGGAGAAGACTCTGATGCTGGGAGGGAATGGAGGCAGGAGGAGAAGGGGATGACTGAGGATGAGATGGCTGGATGGCATCGCCGACTCGATAGACGTGAGTTTGAGTGAACTCCAGGAGTTGGTGATGGACAGGGAGGCCTGGCGTGTTGCGATTCATGGGGTTGCAAAGAATCAGACATGACTGAGTGACTGAACTGAACTGAATTGATCCACCGAAGACACTGCAAGTGAGGCCTGTGGACAAGAAGCATCATCCAGGAGCTTGTTAGCAATCCCGGTTCTGGGGACTCCCCTGTGACCCAGTGGCAAAGACGCCATGCTTCCAATGCAGAGGGGCTAGTTTTTGACCCCTGGTCAGGGAACTAGATCCCACATCTGCAATGAAGAGCTTGCATGCTGCAGCTAAAGACCTCGCATACTGCAACCAAAAAATAAGAGATCCTTTAAGGCACAACTAAGACTTGGAACAATCAAATATTTATTATATTTAATATTACTATTTAAATTATTAAATAAACATCAACATTTATTAATAAATATTTTAAAAGAAATCGAGATTCTTGGGCCCCAGGCTAGACTTCCTAAGTCAGAATCTCAGGAATGGAACCCAGGAATCTGTGTTTTAACAAGCCTCCCAGATGATTTTTAGGCCCACCAAGGCTCGAGGAGCCCTGACCTAGGCAACCACCAACAGACTACTCTTCTGAAGAAGAAGGATGTCACTGTGTCACTGGGCAACAGCAGCGTGATGGTATGTTTATTAAGTGGCCAAAGCTCTATCCCAAAGGGCACCGAAGCCAAGATCTTATTGGAAACAGACCAAGGGGGAAAATCCATTAGCTTTTCTTTAGATTGCTCAAGCTACGTCCCTGCCAGTGAGTTTGCAAAACATGCCACACCTCTCCTATGACTAATTGTTTTGAAATTGCAGGCAAAAGGAGAGGTGGAGTAGTTCAGAGAATTAAACCAGAACAAGTTGTTTAGGTAGTCTGAAACTTTTTCTGGTCATTCCACTGACTTTGTCTAAAGAAGCTGAAAGCCAGGACAGTATCTTACTCATGATTTTATTACTAGCAACTGGCCCAGAGGCTCACTCACTATAGCTGCTCAATGAATGTTGAAAACTGGATAAATGAACGAATGAATGAAACAAAGCTTCTGTCTTTATTTCCATGTATTAGTTTTATATTGCTGCTCAAACAAATTACCATTATTTTAGTCTCTTAAGCAACAAAACTACACCAAAGCCTTTGACTGTGTGGATCACAATAAACTGTGGAAAATTCTGAAAGAGATGGGAATACCAGACCACCTGACCTGCCTCTTGAGAAACCTATATGCAGGTCAGGAAGCAACAGTTAGAACTGGACATGGAACAACAAACTGGTTCCAAATAGGAAAAGGAGCACGTCAAGGCTGTATATTGTCACCCTGCTTATTTAACTTCTATGCAGAGTACATCATGAGAAACGCTGGGCTGGATGAAGCACAAGCTGGAATCAAGATTGCCGGGAGAAATATCAATAACTTCAGATATGCAGATGACATCACCCTTATGGCAGAAAGTGAAGAGGAACTAAAGAGCCTCTTGATGAAACTGAAAGAGGAGAGTGAAAAAGTTGGCTTAAAGCTCATTCAGAAAACGAAGATCATGGCATCTGGTCCCTCACTTCATGGCAAATAGATGGGGAAACAGAAGAAAAAGTCAGTGGCTGACTTTATTTTTCTGGGCTCCAAAATCACTGCAGATGGTGATTACAGCTATGAAATTAAAAGATGCTTACTCCTTGGAAGGAAAGTTACAACCAACCTAGACAGCATATTAAAAAGCAGAGACATTACTTTGCCAACAAAGGTCCATCTAGTCAAGGCTATGGTTTTTCCAGTGGTCATGCATGGATGTGAGAGTTGGACTATAAAGAAAGCTGAGAGCCGAAGAATTGATGCTTTTGAACTGTGGTGTTGGAGAAGACTCTTGAGAGTCCCTTGGACTGCAAGGAGATCCAACCAGTCATAAAGGAGATCAGTCCTGGGTGTTCATTGGTAGGACTGATGTTGAAGCTGAAACTCCAATAATTTGGCCATGTGATGCAAAGAGCTGACTCACTGGAAAAGACTGTGATGCTGGGAGGGGTTGGGGGCAGGAGGAGAAGGTGATGACAGAGGATGAGATAGTTGGATGGCATCACTGACTCGATGGAAATGGCTTTGGGTGGACTCAGGGAGTTGGTGATGGACAGGGAGGCCTGGCGTGCTGTGTTTCATGGGGTCGCAAAGAGTCGGACACGACTGAGCAACTAAACTGAACTGAAGCAGCAAAAATCTATTATCTTATCGTTCTCCATGTCAGAAGTCTAGAATGAGCCTCACTGGGTTAAAGTCAAGGTGTCAGCAGGGCAGCATTTCTTTCTGAAGGCTCTATGGGACAATTCATATCCTCCAGCACATGGGTATTTGGGAGAACTCAGTTCCTGATGGTTGAAGTACTGAAGTACCCACTTCTTTGCTGACCGTCAGCTGGAGGTGCTTACCTTGGTTCTAGAGGTTGCCCGCGTCCCTTGACTCATGATCTCTTTCCTCCAACCTCAAAGCCATAAATAGAAGGTTGGGTGAGTACCTCTCAGGCCCTGAATCTCGCCTGCAAAATTCCGATTCTGACATGTCTCTCTGCCTGACTCTTTTGCCTTCTCCCACATTTAACAGCTTATACAGTTAGAATCACCCTAGTCAAATAAGACCCATATCAAGATTCACAGTCCTCACTGTATCTGCAGTCTCTTTCGCCATGTAAGGTAACATATTTAATTCTACAAATTAGGGCACGTACAACTTTGGGGGCCATATTATGCCTATGACACTCTATTGGACAAAGGATATTACCATCATCTGAATCTCAAGAACTTGGTGGGGAACAGATATGATATTCTTATAGAATGCATTGGCACAGGTATAAACACCCAGAATTGGCCCTTTGTGAGATGATGAATTTAGAGAAATCCATAGCTTTCTACTATCACCACTTTTAAAACTTTCCCCCAAACCCCCTCCTTCTTCCATACAGAGCTGGACAGCACCCAGGCTCTCCACCCTTCCTCCTCTTTCCTTTTCCTGCTTTCCAATCAAAACATAACAGAAATAGTTATTGACTGGTTTACTATATACTGAGTATTTTCACACATATCATCTCATTAAGTTACCATATGATCTAAATTCAGTAACTGTATTCTCAATTTAGAGGAAGAGGAGTTTTAGAAAGTTTAAACAGCTCATTCAAGAGAGGAAATGGTAGAGCTCAGATTCTATTACAAGTCTCTCTTTTTAACGATTGCAAATTCTACCTCCTTGTGATGGCTCATTTTCATATTTCCTCTACCCCAAGAAATAAACAGTAAACTTAATTCAGGCTTATATATTCACTGGTTGACATGCAAAGAAATATGTATTAGTCAGGGTTCTTCAGAAAAATAGAACCAGTAGGATATATATATATGTAACTACATATATGTATATGAGGACTTAGCTCAGGCAATTGTGGGTATACAACCTGCAAACTGGAAAACCAGAAAGTTGGAGGCATAATTTGAATCCAAAGGCCTGAGACTCATAGGGGTCAATGACATAAATTCCAGGCACAGTCTAAAGGCCCATATTCTAGGAGCATCAGAAGCATTGATGTCTATGAGCAGAAGGTGGATGTTCCAGAGCAAATGTACCCTTCCTCCACCATTTTGTTCTATTTGAGCCTTCAATGATTGGATGATCCATCCACATTGGTAAGAGCACTTCTCTTGACTCAGTTCGCTAATTCAGTGGTAATCTCTTCTGGAAACACCTTCACAAATACGTTGGGAAATAGTATTTTACCAGCTATGTGGGCATGCTTAGCCAATCAAGTTGATACATAAAAATAACCATCACAGGGCCTTTTATAACAAGATCTCAAGCTGTAACAAACAATCCCAAAGGTGAAAATCAAGGCAGCTTGTGATGGGCGGGGACAGGAAATTGAAACATCTGCTTTCATTTGGTCACATACATTTACAAAGCCCAGCAGAGTAGAAGTTTAAGAGAAGAGCACTAAAGAATTATTTTTCATCTTTTCTACACCAGAAACCACAAAGTACTTGTTGTTTGGAGTAAGAAGGTCTACTGGAAGTCTCAAGAAATGATTTCTATACATGCAATATTTGAACAAAGTCCCCTCACTTCTAGACTGAAATTCTGTTTCTACCAAAATTGTATTCAAATTGGTCAAAACACTCCCTTAATGTGGGAATCTGTAAACAGAAATAAGAACAATTGAGTAATGAGTTTTTTTTCCCCTCTTTTGATTATTTAACCATTCTTTGTCTCGTTTGATTAATAAGCATTTGGTGACTCATTATTCGTAAATACAGATAGAATATTTTGCTATTTGCAGACATCATGGTATCTATAGAGATAAAATGGAGGAATAAAAATTCAACCACTGATTGAGACGCACTCAGCAGCCAGCAATTAAAATATGACATGCTCTCATCAGGGTACAATCTCATTTTTATCCTTATCTTGGATGACACCTTAATCAAGAAACCCCAAGGAAACATGGGTTTAATTTTAAATGACTTGTTTGTTTGGAAGCCTAGTCTTGTCCCTAAGAGATTAATTTTTAATAACTGGCTCATGAAGGGCAGGACATTTCCCTTTGTTCTACCATTCATGAAAAAGAACTATGGTCCTGGAGAACAGGGACCAGACTGCAGTTCCTGGCCCCCACCAAAGACTGCTTCACCCTTACATAACTTTCCTGAAAGAGCAATCTAACCTAACCTTTCTATGACTTACACTTTTACTGAAGTCATAAATGAGTGTTTATTGTACTATGTGTTTACCAGGTATATAATTTGTTGAATAATAATGCTATAGCAATGCCAACTATTTGCAGTTTAATTTTTTTTTTTGCATTAGCAGGGCTGGCTCAGTGAAAATGATATTTTGAGTGAGCTTGTCTTCACCCATTTCTTCTCTTTCAGCACTAATTGATTTCTATGATACCAAGAGGACATAGGATGCTATTGGACATCTTTACATCTATTACTTCCAGACTTCACCTACCAAGAATGTGCTTTTCCAGGGTGCATTATGTGGCTCTGGAATTTGTATTACTGATTTTAAGCCCCCATTCTATAAAACTTCCTGTCCAGTTTGTCTCTCTTTTTAAAACTTAGCTCTCTAGTAGATAGAGAAGGAACCAGAAGCAGGGTAGGGTCTATAGCTTATATATCTATCTGTATTCCCAAGATCTAGGTCACTGCCTCACTATAATAATAAGTAAGCACACTCAAAAACATGTCAGTAGTAATAGCATGCATTTGTATAGTATTTAATTTGTGCTAATCGGAGAAGGCAATGGCACCCCACTCCAGTACTCGTCTGGCAAATCCTGTGGGTGGAGGAGCCTGGTGGGCTGCCATCCATGGGGTCGCTAAGAGTCGGACACGACTGAGTGACTTCACTTGCGCATTTCACTTTCATGCATTGGGGAAGGCAATGACAACCCGCTCCAGTGTTCTTGCCTGGAGAGTCCCAGGGACGGGGGAGCCTGGTGGGCTGCCGTCTATGGGGTCGCACAGAGTCGGACACGACTGAAGTGACTTAGCAGCAGCAGTAGCACCAGCAAGCGACTATATATACAATTTTCATGTATTAACTCATTTTCTCTCATGGCAACTCTCTGAGGTAGATACTAATATTATACTCACTTTACAGATGAGGAAATTAAAACTGTTAGTTGAACTAATGAATGAAAGATGCAAAGTTACCATATGTAATTAAATGGATCACCTTGAGACAATCCATCTGGGGTCTGGAAAGGTACTTGGCAGTGAAGGTGTCCAGGGTGGGAGAAGAGGACAAGTCTTTTAAATCCCTTCAGTGACACAGTGTCCAGCTTATAGTTTTTCAGAAATCTCTCTTTGTCTGTGGTCTTGCTTCAGATGACTCTGCTTCATCATTTTTCTAATTTTAAGGAGTTCCAGGAGTTGGGATGTTGTAAACATGTTTTCCCAGGTCAGGCAAGTTCCATGGTGAAGTCACAGCTCTGCAGTCCAAGGATCCCATGGAAAATAGTAGAGGTAAATGGAGAGAGCTGTGTAAACAGCTACAGAAGCCTGCAGATCAGTCCTAGGACAGGGTCTTCCTCTTGTATACAGGGTCTCCATATTAGTTTTCCATCTACTTGACACATTACCACATTCTCAGGAGCTTAAGCTAACACCACACATCATCTCCCATTCTGTGGATCAGGAGTCTAAGAACAGTTTATCTGGATCTCACTAGATTGTGGTCAGAGTTTTGCCTGTGTTCTCATCTGATCACACTCAGGGTGCTGGCAGCTATTGGCCCGAGGACCTTGCCTACTTGCTGCTTGTTGACTGGGAGCTGCCTCAGTTCCTTGTCTCATGAACCTCACAATACAGCCCCTCATTTCTTCAAAGTCAGCTACAGAGCTTCTAGAATGAGTGAAGTGAAAGTCACTCAGTCATGTCTGACTCTTTGCAACCACATGGACTATACACTCCATAGAGTTCTCCAGGCCAGAATACTGGAGTGGGCAGCTGTTCCCTTCTCCGGGGCATCTTCCTTACCCAGGGATCGAACCCAGGCCTCCTGCATTGCAGGAGGATTCTTTACCAACTGAGCTATCAGAAAAGCCCCTCTAGAATGAGTATGCATTACCAAAGTGAAGCTGAATCTGCTCACCTGCTATGCAACAAAGCCAATTTACTGACACCAGTTTGTGGGGAAAGGAAGTACAGAGTTTATTTCATGCTCAAAAGACCCGAACTCCTTGATGGTTTCAGGGACACTTTATAAAAAGCTTTTTAGTTTATACTGGAGGATAGCTGGTTAAGAATGTTATGATAGTTTCAGGTGAAGGGAAGGACTCAGCCATACATACACGCATCTATTCTCCCCCAAACTCCCCTCCCATCCAGATTTCCAGACAGCACTGAGCAGACTTCCATGTGCTATACAGTAGGACCTCGTTGATTATCCATTTTAAATATAGCAGAGTGTGGGGCCTCCCTGGTGGCTCAGTGGTAAAGAATCTGCCTGCCAATGCAGGACACGTGGGTTCGATCCCCGATCCGGGAAGCTCCCACATGCTGCTGAGTAACTAAGTCTCCATGCCACAGCTATGGAGGCTGTCCTCTAGAGCCTGAGAGCTGCAACCACTGACGCCTGTGTGTCCTCAAGCCTGTGCTTCACAGCAAGAGAAGCCACTGCAATGAGGAGCCTGCACACAGCAACTAGAGGGGTCGCCCCCACTCGCCACAACTAGAGAAAAGCCCGAGCAGCGTGGAAACCCAGTACAGCCAGAAATAAACACATGCATAATAAAAAATAAATTAAGAAAATAAACAGAGCAGAGCATGCATGTCAATCCCAAACTCCCTAATCATCCCTTCCCAGGAAAGCATTTTTAAAGGCAATATTTGGGAGTGAGGGCTTCAAGAGGCACGACTTTCTTCTGCTTGGTTAATGGTGAAGTAACAGGGTGGTGATTCAAGAATCTCAACCATTCTTCTGGTTCAGCCAATCTGAAGTCTGTGTGCTTATGCTCAGCACGTAGTCACCATCTGCCGTGGGGGGTGGGGGGGTGGCCAGGTAGGGTGTCTTAGTTCCTATGGAAAAAGAGGACTGTTTTACTGCTAAACTTCTCCTGTTTAACGACTTTTCCTTTGTTTCTGCATTCCTTTCCTTCCCTATTTAGTAGTTGCCTATTTTCCTTTGTGAAACTCAGGGAAGGCCTAGAAGACTAAATCCTTTTTTCTACAAACAAGAAATGGGGGAAACGGAGAGGCTATTGTACCCAGGAGGACCCTCCAAGCAAGACAGAATCTTATACATCCTAATGTGATCACTGAAATTGTTACCTGAAATGCTGGGTTTGTCTCTTGTTGGATACTAAGTTAAAAGACACAACCAAGCCAAAGTTGGGGAGAAAGAAGGATTTATTACTTGAAACAAGGAAGGAGAACACTGGGGATCTTTCCCAGAGCAAAACTGGGCAAGTTTTAAGCTAAGGGCGTATGCATATTCATGAAGGGGCTTGGGCAGTCAATGGCGTTTAAGCTTTAGTTAATGAAGTTACAAGGGTCAGAAAAGGTCAATACATCATCTCTCAGGTTCCAGTTCTCCAACACTTTGTGACCACATGGACTGTAGGCTGCCAGGCCCCTCTATCCATGGCATTTTTCAGGCAAGAGTACTGGAGTGGGTTGCCATTTCCTTCTCCAGGGGATCTTCCTGACCCAGGGACTGAATCTCATTCATTAATAGGCAGATTCTTTACCACTAGCACCACTTGAGAACCTGCTTTTTCCCTTAAGATCATTAAATGTCTGTTCAAGGGCAAGCACTGTGTTCAAGCTTAGATCACATAAAGGCTTAGGACAAAAGTGGCTTCTCTTATGTCAAGAAAGTCACGCCTGCTTCTCTTGCTCTGGGGAACCCCTACCCCACTTGCTTAGAAGGTGCCATTCTGTCACCTTTGCCACATTCCATTGCTGGCAGCCACAGGTCAGCTGGTATTCAAGCAGAGGGCATGAGTTCCAGACCGGGGGACTGTGAAGGGCCACCTTAGAGTCTCTCGGGACCCTCTTGAAGGAAGCCCCAGGACGCTACACAGGACTCTTAGGTGCACTGAATTCGCCTCATATGTGAATGGGTGAGATCAGGAACCCTGTCTGACCTGTTCATGACGGTATCTGGAGTCCAAAATAGTGAGCTTCCTTAATGAATGTCTGTCGTGAGTGAACGACGTCTGGTGCCATGCATGTGAAGAAGAAAAGGAATAAACGTGATGAGCAAGAATGAGGCTTTACACATCTGATGTGTAAGGAGGTCTCTTTACTCCTAGCTAACCAGTCTGTCTTCTACAACAGAAGGTTATAGGTGAAGAAACTGTTTAGAAAATTGAGCCTGGAGATACGAGAGGAGGGGGAAAGTCTCCTTTTTGGTAGACAGAAACCCAACTTGCTCTCAGGAGGGCTTAGAGCCCAGGTTCCCGAGTTGTTCTGGGTGGCTCTGTTCCTCATAAGCTTTGAAAGTGCTATAAAGACATCAACAAGGGTGCCCTGTCTTCCTTTCTTTTTATAGTATTTATAACTTATAAATACTCAGGTAGGGTTTTCTTTGAGTCGCATTCTCCTGGTAGCAACACTGGACACAAAGAGAAAACAGGTGGAAAGACAGAGAGACTGAAATGATGAGGAAAATTTTAGCATTAACGCAGCTCGGAGATCCAGCTAAAGATTAAGACCAGATATGGCTTGGAGCCACCAAGGACTTGACTGTTCTTCCTAAAGTGTTTCTTGTGAGGCCTGTCTCATTGCACTAAGTCTGACCCAGGTCGTGAGGCTGCGGGCAAGTAAACTTGCAGAAGCAGGGACATAAGGCTGAGAGCACAGCAGACACTCAGGATGTGACCTTCACCATTAATTCAAAATGTGTAGAAACAGGGCAGAGTTTGATTGACAAATGGCCACGTGCTAGACAAATTTAACACAGAAAACACTGGTTGTGGCTGTGTTCACATGCTAGTGTGTTTGTGCACAGGGTAGACGCAGGCATTCAGGAAGGCACACCCAGCCTCACTTTCCATAAATTACATGGTTATGAAGGGGAGAAATGAGGAGTTAGAGAGAAGAAAAACATTAGACTTTTCCTTCATGGTGACCTAGACAGTGTGTTGAGAGCAGAGACATTACTCAGTCAAAAAGGTCTGTGTAGTCAAGGATCCGGTCTTCCCAGTGGTCACACATGGTTGAGAGAAGGCAGAATGCCACAGAATTGATGCCTTCAAATGGTGGTGCTGGAGAAGACTCCTGCAATTCCCTTGGGCAGCAGAGAGATCAAACCAGTCAATCTTAAGGGAGATCGACTCTGAATATTCACTGGAAAGACTGACGCTGAAGCTGAAGCTCCAGTATTTTGGTCATCTGATGTGAACAGCCAACTTAGTGGAAAAGTCCCTGATGCTGGGAAAGACAGGGCAGAAGGAGAAGAGGGCGACAGAGGATGAGTTGGTTGGACAGCATCACCGATGCAATGAACGTGAACTTGGGTAAACTCAGGACATGGTGAGGGACAGGGAGGCCTGGCATGCTGCAGTCCACAGCGTCGCAGAGTCAGACACGACTGGGCAACTGAACAACAACAAGAACCCAAGATGCATGAAAAATTCAGGGATCAGAACCTAGAGACTGCCTTTGGCCTCTCTCTAGCAGATTTTCTAAATTCTAATTGCACAGAAATTTTCAAACAGGATAAAAGAACTATTCACAGGCTGATTCTTCACAAAAACTTACAAATCACAATATACTGTATAACTAAGAGGTAGGCCCTGAAATCAGGCCAGGAAAAACTCTAAGAGGGAGGGATTTATTCCCAAAGAAGAAACAGTGACCACATAAAACAAAACACAGAAGAGCAGTGAATAATCAGCGTCTGCTTTCCCAGCTGTTGTTTACACTAGGGGTTTCTACCATGCAGGTCTCCTCTTCTTATCACTAGCAGGCCACACTCACTCTCCACAGGCTCTAAGGATGTGAGTGATCCACCATTTGCCGAAGGGTCTTAGGACTTTCTTTGTCTTGTTCCTTTCCTCCAGTACACGCTATGTGGCTAATGATGAGACATGTCACTTATCTCCAACACTCACCCGTTACTTCTGGATAAACTGGTTGGATGCAGGGCCTCAAAACACTTTTGTTATTCTTCCATAAAATGTTTGAACATCTTCCTAACCAACTCACCAGGTAGGGAGCTGGAACCATTTAAAGCCTTTCTAAGCAGTGGTCCTTCTGGCCAATGTTTGTGATTACAGATGATATTCAAAGAAGTCATAACTGAACTTTGTTTGAACCCATGAAACCAGGAGAGCTTTTCTCAAAAGACAGAATGTACAAGGGCAAACATTTTACAAGTTAATTAGGAACAGTCAGAATTCTTGGAGCTATTTACAAAGATATGCAGGCACAAAGAGAAGCTGTGCTTTGCTCTAGGTAGGAGACTCTGAGATCCTGGCTCTGCTGCATCCTTTGGGTACATCATGAGTAGAAAGAATATGTAACTAACTTAATGAAGACAACCATGAACCCACAATTTAGTTGAATTCTATCCATGCCAAGGACACTCAGACATGCACAGGAGTGGTGGGAAGATGGTGTAAGAACTTGAATTAACGTCTTTGCTTGATACAATGATGATAAAAAGAAGTGAGGATATAGTGGGAAAGGAGAAAGGACACAAACATGATAAATGGGTAAATGGCATATCAGAACTGATGCACAAGACATCGTTGTAACAATGTTGAAATGCTGTTTTTGTGCTTAAGGGATAAAAGTAATGAAAAAGTCAAAATAGGGAAAATCAGTTTATCTGGACTTTGACCAGGCTTAGAAACAGAATTCTACCTTGACATTTAAAGACAATTCAAATCTTATCAAGATTATAACTTCACTAAAATTTGTCCTCTAAGCTGACAAAATAAGTCTTTTATAAACTTCCTGCTCCCCATCCCACCACCCTACCAAAGAGGAATTTTGATGGATGGATGGATTGAGAGCACAGTAATTAGAAAACATATGTGAAAAGTCAAATAAGCCTGGCTCTCTCTGACACACCAGCCAGTCTATGAGCTTGAGTCACTGTCTATGAGTGATGAGCTAATCGGCCTTTGTCCCCTTCGTCCAAAGGGGAAGCACTGACTCTCTTAGTCTGCTAGTGCTGTTATTGCAAAGTTCTAGAGAATGGGTGGTTTGAACAACAGAAATGCGTCGTTTCACAGCTCTGGAAGCCAGGAGTCCAAGACCAAGAGGCCAGCAGGGCTGGCTTCTTCTGCAGCCTCCGTCCTTGGCTCAGAGATGACCGTCTTCTCCCTGTGTCTTCATATGGTCTTCCCTCTGTGTATGTCTGGGTCCTAAACTCTTCTTGTAAGTCACAAGTCACATTAGGACTAACTGCCTCATTTTGCCTTAATTACCTCTTTAAATACCCCTCTCCAAATACAGTCACATTTTGAGGCATGCGTATTATTCAGCCCACAACAGACTCCAAGGAAGTGGAGACCAAGATGGGACTTGTCAAAAAATGTTTCTCCCTCTCCAGTGTCCCCGTTATCTGCACGCCACCACTCCTGGCTGTGAGCTCTGAGGACGAGCAAAGGTTTGCAATCTCCCCTAAGGCCAGCAGTGATTTCTTGATTTGAGGAGCCACTGTGGGGTCTACTATTTGACCTCAGAGTCCTTCATAGAAACTCATGCGATAGTCAGAGGGAACCTCCAGCAGACTTTCCTTTTCTCTTTCCTCTGGCCAAACTGTACTTTCTTAGTGGATATTGTGCTTGCACGTGGCCCAGTACAGCTGCGTCTTCAAGGTGTCTCTATCATTTCACTTGGAAACACAACATCTTCACAAATTTTAGCTAAGCTTTCTAAAATGTGATAGACACGCCATTGGCAATATCTGAGACAAAATAAGCAGGGTATCAAGCTACACTGAATCAAACAGTGAAAATGCTATTCCTTTTTCATCATTTTTTAGTTCTTTCAAAAGGAAAAATAAAGTGTCAGTTTGGGGCTAAGATGTCTTTAACACATGACAGGAATCTTCCTAACAGAGAAGACCTTAGATCAGAGACTTTAGCAGGTAAAAATATTAAGCTGGAACTTAATATTGTTTAGTCTCCATGACATTTATTTTCTATCACTAGGGAGGTGATAAGTATCCATATATCTTTTAAAATTAATCTTCCTTAAAAACAAAGTTAATTTAAAGAAAGTATTAAAGGAATCATAGTACAGGTGGTATTTAAATATGGCAAAAATCACGCAGGCCATTTTTGTATGGGTAAGTTGCAAATGACTGAAATCTGGGAAAACCTGCTTTATTTCATTTAATTCTATCAACAACTCTATGAGGTAAGTTTTATTCAGCACATTTTCACAAAGAAGCAACTGAGGCTCAAGTAGTTTGTTGTTCAAGATCAACCATCTAGTTATTTGCAGAGCCCAAAATCACATGTAGGTGTTGTTTAACTGCAAAGCTGATGCTCTTAACTACTAAACGATCCTACTTGTTCATCAGGCCCACAACAACTTTTTCAGTAAAAGAACCTAAGGGCCTAGAGGAAAACACCTCAAGGATGGGAATATGACTAAGGAAGTCTGACTTAGGTTGAGGTTTAAGTGCCTTGTGAATAAGCATTTCTTCAGTCAATAAATTTGAACTGAGTGTCTGCTACTGTCAGCCAATAAACTTGGTGCTGAATTACAATTTTCCTGGGAGGAACCAAAGATGTGAGTTCCCAGACAAGAAAAACAAAAGTCAAACAAAGCAAAACAACCCATAGTAGGGAGTCTTTTTTTTCCATGGAGATCACCCCGTGGCTTGAGAATGATATAACTACCAAAAGTTCACCCAGGCTTGTCTGCAGCCAAGTGTACTGATCTTCTGCTTCTGGACCAGAAAGTAAATATTAATGCTCTCCTCTCTGAGGGAGTATTGCACCATAACTACTTTAAGGCATGGGACTCTATAAAGAACAAGGTAGGAGGTTCTCATCCAATCTCTGCTGGTAGGAGTTTCTTAGTATTGGCAATAGTTCCCACTAATTTTGCCAGAATAGTCATTGCAGTCTTTTAAAGACTTTACCGTGGAGGACTGCCAAGACTGAAAATTCAAACTGCGACACGGATCAGAGTCCAACTCACTGATGCTTCTCCACCTCCCTATACAATCAATCACAAAAAGAGGTGATCTGAAAACTTAACCCTGATGGTCAGCAACTGCCACGAACAATTCTGTAATTTCTATAGTAGCAGAACAGCAGCATGAAGAAGGCAACTGAATGCCTCTCTGCAACCTCCTTCTGTTTGCAGGGACTCCAGCAGCAACATCCAAGAGGCATCCAGAGAAATCCAGCACTAGCAACTATGGGCCACCCCTTGTCATCCTGGAGACCTTCTCCCACTTCAGCTGGATCAGGGAAACAGAAACTCCTAAACAGAAGCCCTTTTTGTAGAGTCAGTTTGCGAGTTTCCCTCTATTTTCTCTCTTCCGAGTTTCCCTCTACTTTCTTCTTTGTGAAGTGTTCCCATTTTGGGGGTGGGGGGAGGATTGGGAACTGGAAACTTCTGATTAAGTATTCCCTGAGAGTCAGTCTCCCCACGTAGTACCTTGGCACTGACTGCCATTCATCAGAGGCAGAATTCCCTTTAGGCCTAAGCAGACAGGATGGTGTGGGCTTCTATCAAAACGTACTATCCACTCAGTAGATGCAGCCAACTTGACCACAAGAAGCTATTTTTAATATCCTCTAAAAAGTGTTGGGCACCATCACATGATCACATTTGTTCCTTTCATATTGGTTGAGATGATGTGTAATAACAAAAAATATGAAATGAATCCTTCTAAATGATTTTAACAATTGTCAATCCTAAAGTAACTACACTTTTAAAATAAAGCATATATATCTAAGGCAGATTATTTACTCAGTCAGATGAACAAATAGATTCTCAGAAAAAAAGGTTTCCTAAGGAATCTCCAGTCTACAGGTTGAAAAACCTTACATTGTGCTATGAGTTCCTTAGATAAAATTATGTTTTATTTAGGTTTAAATCCCTAATGCCTAACCCAGTGCTTAGCCCATAGCAAGTGCTTAATAAAAACTAGATGCATGGGAGATGCTTTGTTCTAGTGAACACTTGTGGGATTCACGGAGCACTTATCACACGCCAGGCACTGGTGTAAGCGTTGTACATATATTAATTCATTTTGCCATCGAACAACCCTAAGAGGTAGTGTTTTTACCATCCATATTTATAGATGATAAAACTGAGGCTTACATATCTTCAATAGTTTGCTCAAGGTCACACTGCAAATAATTTTAAAAGCCAGGATACAAACTCATATTTTATTGTTTTTCATGGTTTTAAATGTAGCTTCACAGAGACCATAACTATGGATATTCTGTAGGGCCGTGGGCACTGCTGAGTGACCAAATTACTAGGATGCTACTTGTGGTACACACATACAATGGAATATTACTCAGCCATACGAAAGAATGCAGTCACATTAAGTGAAGTCAAACAGAGAAAGATAAATATATGATACCACTTACTTGTGGAATCTAAAAAATGATACAAATGAACTTATTTACAAAACAGATTCACAGACATAGGAAACAATCTTATGGTTACCAAAGAGGATAGCAGGGTGAAGAGAAAGACAAATTAGGAGTTTGGGGTTAACATGTTTGTGCTTGTGTGTTAGTCACTCAACTGTGTCCACCTCTTTGCGACCCCATGGACTGTAGCCCCAGGCTTCTCTGTTCTTGGAATTTTCCAGGCAAGAATACTAGAGTGAGTAGCCATTCCCTTCTCTGGGAGATCTTCCTGACCCAGGGATTGATCTTGAATTCCCTGTACTGCAGGCAGATTCTTTACTATCTGAGCCCCCAGGAAGCTCTAACATATTTACCATGTATTTAAAGGATGTATTTATATATAATATAGGTAAACAAGGAGGACCTACTGCATAGCACAAGGAACTATATTTGTTATCTTATAATAACCTATAATGGAAAATAATCTGAAAAAGAATATAGATATATATAACTGAATCACTTTACTGTACACTTGAAACTAATATGACCTTGTAAATTAACTATACTTCAATTTAAAGAGGCTTCCCTGATTGCTCAGTTGGTAAGGAATCCACCTGCAGTGCAGGAGACCCTGGTTTGATTCCTGGATCAGGAAGATCTGCTGGAGAAGAGATAGGCTACCCACTCCAGTATTCCTGGGCTTCCCTTGTGGCTCAGCTGGTAAAGAATCCACCTGTAATGTGGGAGACCTGGGTTCAATCCCTGGGTTGGGAAGATCCCCTGGAGAAGGGAAAGGCTACCCACTCCAGTATTCTGGCCTGGAGAATCCCATGGGGAGAGGAGCCTGGTGGGCTGCAGTCCACGGGGTCGCAAAGAGTCGGACATGACTGAGCAACTTCACACACACACACACAAAGAATTGGACATGACTGAGTGACTTTCATTTTACTTCACGTCTTCAATTTAAAAATAAAATATAAATAATAGGATGCTGCTTTGACAGGTCCACCTCATTTGAGGAGGAATGTGTGCCTTTCATGAAGAGGCATTAGTCTCCTTGTCTCCGGGCTCCTAAGAAACAGTTTCACAAACATGCGTCACCTATGTATATCCTGCCAGTCCCCACCTGATGTATTTCAGACAGTAAGCTCTCACCTGGCCTTTAAGGAGAATGAGAGAGGACAAGAATGAAAGATTGAGTGAGTTTCTGGAGGAAGGCTTTAAAAGACGTCAGTCACTTTTCTGGCTGGGAGTTGTGTGGCCCTGTGGTAAGCCCTTCCATGAAAGAGAAGTTTGCCAGGGCTTTGTTTCTAGCAGTGGAAGCGTTAGAATCCATCAGCAAAAGACACAGTGACATGAGGCAGAGAGGCGGGCAGGCAGAGGCCAGCCCAGCACGGTCAGTCTGACCCACTGGGTCCCCAGGGCCTTGTGTGTACCACAGCACAGGTACTAAGAGAGAGGCAGACCCAGTGGGGCAGGCTGCCCTCAAGCTCAGGATGGGCGACGGAAGATGGACATGGACATCAGTCACCACAGTACAAGGCCAGATGGGGCCTCTGCTTGGGAAAAAAAAAAAAGAAGATTTGAACCAAGTGTTCTGGGAGGGAAGAGGTCAGATGATGCCAGCTAGGGGAAGCAGGAAATGCCAGCCTCTGAACTAGCTGTATTTTGACTGATAGAGATTAGCGCGGAAGGACTTTCTACGCAAGTGAAGCTCCCTGGAGATGCGGTGGGAGCCCAGGCAGGGTGAACAGGCAGTTCATTCCGCCTGATTAAGCAGCGGGTGCACACTGGCCAGCTCTGCACTACTCTTTCCTTGGCTGGTACATTATTATGTTTTGGGTTCCCCCAAAAAAAACAAATGTATTTGAATGCCTGGAGGAAGGACATGAACTGTGTATCCATCATCCTTCTCCACTGTCTGACTTCACATTTGCATACTCGTGTCAGCTGCTGTCCCTATAGGTTTTAGGAGGGAATGAGCCCTGTTTACTAAAACAGAGAGTGTCTGAGGGCTTGCTGGGGAACAAGGGGACAGGTAGGGGACTGTTACCTGGAATTAAGGCAGAGAGAGAGTTTGGGGGAGTGGTGTATGGAAAAGGTGGAATTTGATGGGGGAAAAAATTGCACATTTATTTTCACTAACGTCTAGCTGAAATTTAGCATTTCCTTCCCTTTTGTATTTGAATGAAAAACAAATCACAATCATATGAACAGTATGTGTGATTTTGTCACCAATAAAATTCACAGATGATTCCACATATCAATAGTTGTTGCAGATTTCACATATCAATCTTAAACGAATGTCTATGTTCAATACTTTGACATTAAATTAGTTATGAGACTTAAGCCAGCTCTAGTCATTTAATGAGTTAGTGAAGAAGTACATATCCTACTATACAAAAAATCTGATACATATTTTGATGTAAATTCCATCTAACTGGTTTCCTTTATTGCCGGGGGTCCAGCCCTGGTGGAGCCAGTGAATTTGAAGCAGGGATGGAGTTGGTGTCCTAGGAATTAATTGCTTAATTAAAGACATGAAGGGAGATTAGAAAGAAATAGTGTAGTAGGAAAATAAGTGGAGAAAAGATGCTGAATAACTTGGTTTACATGGAAAACCAATAAAACTCCAAGAAAAGGAGTCTACACCATCTACGTAGGCCACGGCACCCACTTGAGTAGCAGAGGGTGCCCTGCCTTGGGCTCCCTCTCTCGTGGGTCTTAGAAGCCAGGGCAAGTAAGTAGACATGGTGAGCCTCCACGCTCCAGATGGGAATTCAGCCAGAAAGGAAGAGAACGAGAAAAGACCACACAGGGGAAACCAGTCTTTCCAGGAACTGGTCCTATTTCTTTATTTTCCAGGTCCATTTTTATAGTTTTAGTTGTACATAGAGATAAATGTAAGAAACAGAGTCAAGCAGGGTCAGCTGTTTCGACCCTTATCAGCATATCTTTGTTCTTACAAGGGTCTTACATTTGTTCACAATATCTTCTGGTGTGGAGACCGATCAACATTTTATGGCCCCACCTTACTTTCTATTGATAAAGGTTAGATGATTAGAAAACTTGTTTCCCCTTAAGATCTACTTAGTCTTAAGGTAGTGATAAAGTTACATTCTTACATAGCAAGGACACAAGGATTTATAACAAAGAAAGATGAGTACAATGATCTATAACAAAAGAGAAAATTCATTAACTCAAAAAGTCTAGTATTGCTAACATCAAAATTACTATATTTCTTTTCCTACATTCCAATTACATTGATTAACATACTCCCAGGTGCTTAAGGATATGGAGGCCTGGTGGCAGTCATTAACTCAGCAATGGAACCCTTCACCAACATAATTTTTATCTTTAGAAAAACCCTATGCTAACTAAGGCTTTCAAAATACTCCAAACTGTCTGTGCTGTTTATGGTTGGGAGGTTGTAAACAATCATGTACTTAGTAGCAAGAGTGTGGATAATCCTGTCACACAAGCTAGTCTGCCAGCAGAGAGGTTTGACCTGAGATATCCTTGTCACGCCCAGGAGATTTATTATCTGGAGTCCTAAATTAACTCCTTTACAGAGAGAGGTGGTGGAGGATAGCCCTCCATAAAGTCATAGGTGTAGGTGAGAGCATAAAGCAGCAAAGTAGGCAGACTCTGGTTTTGGGGGTAGATGCTCGGGAACAGGGGGGTCTCCTGAGGCTCGATCCCCCTTTGCATATGCTGAGCCCCCTTCCTCATGACCTTTGCCACAGGTGGAGTTCCTCATGCTGGCTCCCGGCACTTTATACTCTTACATGTTTTATTTACACGTTTTAAAACATTATTCTGAGAAGGAGCCCATAGTTTTCACCAGATCATCAAAAGTGGCCATGACACCAAATAGGTTAAAAACCTTTGCTGAAGGTAGCTTGCAACCATACAACATACATGCATACGTAACATACTGCCACTTCAGTCCTGTCTGACTCTGTGTGACCCCATGGACTGCAGCTTGCCAGACTCCTCTGTCCATAGGATCCTCTGGGCAAGAACACTGGGGTGGGTTGCCACCCCCTCCTCTAGGGGATCTTCAACCATGTAACAGAGAGCTTTAAATGTCTTCAGCAGTGTGAATTTAATCTCATAGTCCAATGGGAGCCACTGAAGGTGTTTTTTTTTTTATGTCAATTATTACTTTTCAATAATCTAATTGCAGCATAATTACTTTTAATCAATGTTATTGAGGTATTGTTGTTTAGTGGCAAAGCCTTGTCTGACTTTGCAACCCCATGGACTGTAGCCAGCCAGGCTCTTTTATGCATGGAATTTCCCAGGCAAGAATGCTGGAGTGGGTTGCCATTTCCTTCTCCAGGGGATTTTCCTGGCCCCGGGACCAAACCTGCGTCTCCTGCACTGGCACACAGATTCTTTACCACTGAGCACCTGGGAGGTCCTTATAATATAATAAAGCATGTATCTTTAGAAATTCAGTGAGTTTTGACAAATATGCAGATATACATGTAACTACCACTAAAATCAAAATACAATTTGGGTAATAGAAAGTAAAATTGCAAAAACTGTATATTCTGCTCTTGCATTCTCAAAGGATCCCCACTCTGGGCTCACAAAGACACTAGTTCTTCACTGAGGGACCCAGAACCGGAGCTTTACAGGAGAACAGTCCCCAGAACAATGCAGGTTCACAAAGGGATGGATTATTGATAATAAGGGACTTATGTATTTATGAGGTACGTACATGAACAGCCTAATGTCAGTCCTCACATATCTGCCTATAACAATTTATGTAACCTCTATCAAGATCACAACATCACCCTGGTTGAGGAGGGGCCAGAATCTGAATGTCCGTTCTTATTGGCTGCTGGCATGCAATGCTGCTAACCTACTGGTACATGGGTTGAGGATAGCTGTTTTATATTACCAACAACTTATGTTATATTTTATTGAGACTCCTGAAAACTATAGACATTCATTAAAAAAGAGTCCCATTATCTCCTGGGACTCTGGGAAATCAGTGCAATTTAGTTTGCCAGGCCTCACAAATATTTACTTAGATGGCATGAGACAAACAAAATCACAAGACTGTTTGCATTAGAAATCATTACATTAGCTGCATTAGGGTAGGTTTCCACACTCCAAAAATAAACTAGGCTTTTCCCTTTTAAAGACATAAAAATCAATCATTTTAGAACAGCTCTCCTAATATTCTTAAACGGCTTCCCTGGTAGCTCAGCTGGTAAAGAATCCACCTGCAGTGAAGGAGATCTGAGTTTGATCCCTGGGTTGGGAGAATCTGCTGGAGAAGGGATAGGCTACTCATTCCAGTATTCTGGCCTGGAGAAATCCATGGACTGTTCAGTCCTTGGGGTCGCAGAGAGTCACACACAACTGAAAGACTTTTACTTCACTTCAATCTTCTTAAGGAATGCTGAAGTTATTACTGAAACACTTCAAAAATTTTTAGCATGTGAAATAAAACTGAAAAGAGCTAATTTTCTAGGAGAGTATATTTGGGGGCTTTCCTTGACTATTATACAGGTATTTTGTATTACTCATGTAAGGAAAGCAAATTACATGAAGGAAACACACTTGTTCCAATATAGGCTTTTTGCAAGAATGTTCATAAGCCTGCCATTGCATAATGATAATGACAACAGAGGTAAGTAATATACAAGTGATAGAAATAATTTTTCCCAATGTAGATGGTGAGTCTTCTAGCATTTAATAATAATAGTTCTCATTTGTTGGATGCTGGCTGTGAACCAACATAGTATAAGACAATTTATTTACATATATGTTCTCATTTAATCCACCCAACAATCCTAAAAACAGTATTAATGTCCATACTTTTTACTGATGAGGAAACTAAGAAGCACAGAGCCCTAAGAGGTAGATCTGACTCTGTCTTCCAAAATTCTATTCCTTCCACTTCCTTGTCTTACCCAGTAATATGTTACTTACTACCTTACTTTCTAGAGTTTGTTATTTGTGCTTCAAAATCTCACTTTACAACACCTGAATTGAAAGGTATGAACCAAGAGTGATGGATTTTATTTTTAAAGGGAGACTCTCATCTTTTGTAACTGGAGAGGAGTGAATTCTTAAGGAGAGGACCCCACCACCAAGCTCCCAGGTCTAGCTGGCTTCATTCTTCCCTCCTAGACCTCTACTCTGAGCCCCTTCATTTGTTACTATGGACTGAATGTTTGTGTGCCCCCAAAACTCATGTGTTGAAACCCTAATCCCCAGTTTAATGGTATTTGGAGATGAGGACTTCAGGAGGCAATTAGGTCATGAGGGTGGAATCCTAGATTGGACTAGAGGGTTTTTAAGAGGAGTTCAGTTCAGTCACTCAGTCATGTCTGACTCTTTGCCACCCCGTGAATTGCAGCACGCCAGGCTTCCCTGTCCATCACCAACTCCCGGAGCCCACCCAAAGCCATGTCCATCGAGTTGGTGATACCGTCCAATCATCTCTTCTGTTGTCCCCTTCTCCTCCTGCCCTTAATCTTTCCCAGCATCAAGGTCTTTTCCAATGAGTCAGCTCTTTGCATCACGTGGCCAAATTATTGGAGTTTCAGCTTCAACATCAGTCCTTCCAATGAATACCCAGGACTGATCTCCTTTATGATGGACTGGTTGGATCTCCTTGTAGTCCAAGGGACTCTCAAGAGTCTTCTCCAACATCACAACTCAAAAGCATCAATTCTTTGGCACTCAGCTTTCTTTATAGTCCAACTCTCACATCCATACATGACCACTGGAAAAACCATAGCCTTGACTAGATGGACCTTTGTTGACAAAGGTCTCTGCTTTTGAATATGCTGTCTAGGTTGGTTGTAACTTTCTTTCCAAGGAGTAAGTGTCTTTTAATTTCATGGCTGCAATCAACATCTACAGTGATTTTGGAGCCCAGAAAAATAAAGTCTGACACTGTTTCCACTGTTTCCCCATCTATTTGCCATGAACTGATGGGACTGGATGCCATGATCTTAGTTTTCTGAATGTTGAGCTTTAAGCCAACTTTTTCACTCTCCTCTTTCACTTTCATCAAGAGGCTCTTTAGTTCTTCACTTTCTGCCATAAGGGTGGTGTCATCTGCATATCTGAGGTTATTGATATTTCTCCCGGCAATCTTGATTCCAGCTTGTGCTTCTTCCAGCCCAGCGTTTCTCATCATGTACTCTGTATATAAGTTAAATAAGCAGGGTGACAACATACAGCCTTGACGTACTCCTTTTTCCTATTTGGAACCAGTTTGTTGTTCCATGTCCAGTTCTAACTGTTGCTTTCTGACCTGCAAACAGGTTTCTCAAGAGGCAGGTCAGGTGGTCTGGTATTCCCATCTCTTTCAGAATTTTCCACAGTTTATTGTAATCCACACAGTCAAAGGCTTTGGCATAGTCAATAAAACAGAAATCGATGCTTTTCTGGAACTCTCTTGCTTTTTTGATGATCCAGCAGATGTTGGCAATTTGATCTCTGGCTTCTCTGCCTTTTCTAAAACCAGTTTGAACATCTGGAAGTTCACAGTGTGAGCGAATTTGCTTCCCCTCTGGTCTCTCTGCTGTATGAGGACATGACTAGTAGATGGTGTTCTGCAAACCAGAAAGAATCCCCCACCAGACACCTGATGTCTTGATTTTGGATTTTCCAGTCTCCAGAACTGTGAGAAATAAATGTCTGTTGCTTAATACACTTTGTGGATTGTATTCTATTACAGTAGTTTGAACTAAGAAACTTGATTCCCAGCTACTGCACAGCCATACAAGTGCACCCAAAGACTATACCTGATCATCGTCTTTTCACTCTTTTTAAGCTCTTCTTAGTTGTTCTTCCTAAGAGCATGTTTTTTCAGTAATTCAACAATAATGGCAGAGAACGGCCATGGAACTACTGCACGGCCTGCTGTAACTCTGAGTATTGTGCAGTCGGCAAGCACATTCATGAGAGGCCACCAAAAGGAAACTCGAGCTTTGACCACAACTGTCCCTTTAAAATGTGTTCAGTTTCCCCTTCCCCTGAATGAAATCCAGCATGTTCCATGACTTTATTGCTCATTCCTCAGAAACAGGCCATCTCAGGTCACTTTATGTCACAGAACAGTCTCCGTGCAATAATGAGAATGCCCCGTTCCATGCAATGCAGAGAACTCTTTCTTTGATTTTGGGCCTTTTCTTACTACCAACCTGCTAAGTAATGCTCGTAGGTCCTTGGGGTTAGAGGGAAGAGGGAAAGGAGTAGAAAGTTCTTCCCTGACTGGTGTCATTCTAAAGGGCTTTGTGTCATCTGGCATGGGAGATGCTTAAGGCTGGCTCTCCCATAGGGATCCCTGGGGATTCCTTGGAAGTTCCCTGCTAGGTCCCTCCCACTGCAACTCTGCTTGAGCCATCAACAGCTTCTCATTAAATTTCAAAACTTCCATTTTGATCTGTCTCGTTATCCTTTTTGGTACCTGATAGATATTCTATTTCAGAATCTCAGTCCACATTTCTTATTTAACAGCCTATTATATTCACCATTACCTAACACCTACATATTATGGTTGTTTGTCACTTGGACATACACTTTGAGTCTAAGTGTAGAATGACATGCCTCTCAGCCAGGAAACCTATATATTAAAAATGTTGTCTGGCCCTTGTTACAGTAGTTGGAAAATTTCTCATATTTATTTCCTTTCAATTCAATTTTTTGTTGTTGTTGTAATGCATGGCTTGTAGGATCTTAGTTCCCTGATTAGGGATTGAACCTGGGCTCTAGCAGTGAAAGCACTGAGTGCTAACCACTGGACCTCCAGGGAATTCTCTCAAAGTTTTGTTTTGACTACAATTTGAAAATGGATTGTAATGCCTCTTCCACAGAAATTGATTCTTTTTATAATTTGTTCCACATTTTGGTGGTTTTCAGTAAATAAGAACTCTTAACTCTGTTCATCCTATGCTTGGACCTGAAACCAATTCTGTCTCTCCTTGTTGATGGAAAATTTTCCTATGAGCGCATCCTGTTTTTCACATTTCTCTATGTAAGAATGCAGATGAAGGCATAAACTCAAATTCCTAATCCCCAGACGATCTGCATCCTAACAGCAGCTCACTGCTCCATTCCTGGTCAATATCACCCGTGCTGTGGATGCACTCGTTACAGAGTCATCGGAGCTATACTGTTTAAAATAACAGTAGCGTGTTCATTTTTAAACACTCTAATCCCTTTCCCTCTCTCTCACTCTGCCCCAAAATTATACCAGAGGCCACTGTAGCAATTGCATCACCACGACAGTGACTAGGGTAAGCAGAGTATGGCATCTAACATAAAAAAATTTAAGGAGGTGCTCGCTTCCGTGATTATCGAAGCTCAGTGTCTTAAATTTTGCACCCGGGTGCCTCACTCACCTTACCCTAGTCCTGTCTCTATGCATCAGATCTGCATTTACTCAGTAATAATCTTGAGACTCTTCTGTGAGCCAAGCACTGTTCCTGACTGTGGACATCAGAAGGAGAGCAGTCAGATAAAAGTTTATGCCCTTGTTGGATACTAGCAAGTGCCGTGGAGGAAGGTAAAGCAGAGAAAGAGAATAAGGAAGTGCCAGAGTGGGGTAAGGGGTGTCATTCACAATAGGGTGGTCAGGGAAATCCTTATTGAGAAGGTAATATTTGAGCAAAGAATTGAAAGAAGTAAAAAGTTTTTGAACACTTACTAAACTGCTCAAAATATTTTCTGAATTGGTTGCCAATAGTTTATGATGAATATATTTTACAAAAATACCTGGCTTCTCTTGACACATCCAAATATCTGGGAACATGGAGCCCCCTCCTGTACAACAACAAGATGAGCTGAGACGGCTGGCCTCTCTGAACCATGCTGGGGCCTTGTATGGGACAAAAAAGCCTTCTGGTTCTCCAGCTCTCCATCTGCCTGCCTTGCTCTGTTACATCACTTGTCTGTCCCTTGCAGAATCTGAGTTTGCAAACTTTGGCAAGAATCCTTAAGAGAGAACTCAAGTGCTGCCAGCCTCCTCCAAGTACTGATTTGGAGGCTTGATGGCTCTGGAGGTGAGAGGGTCTGCTCAGCAGACCCTTGTAAAGTCAGTCCACTAATGAGGCCAGGTGGCCTTGACTCTGGACTCCAGAGATGAGAGTGTTTACTTAGTTGCCTCCAGCCAAGGGGAAAAGGTGCTACTGGGTTGTCCTCTTGCACAGTGACTGGCAATACTAGAACTTCGTTAAGTTAAAACCCTGCTACCCTAGTTCACACACATTCGAACTTTCAACTAGTCCTCTTCTAGGAGCAAAAGAAAAAAAAATATTCTGGGGTGTGCAATGCATGGGTTTCTGTCTCAGCAGAATTTTTAATACAAGCAGTTGCAGGTCTCTGAACCCCCACCTACCTGCTGGCACATGTCAGGCACAGGAATTTTCCACTTGGGTGAGACGCCTGTGCGATCACTGAAACTACCCTGAGGAAGAGATGTGCGGTGACAGATAGCACTGAGAGATGCATCTGTGAAGCGACGACAGGCCCCCATGCTCACAGCCAGAAGAAGAGAGGGCACACTGCCATCACAACTATCACATATCCGTACATGCTTTAGCTGGGATTTTGTTTCTGCAACTCCCTGCTAAACTGGGCTTCCCAGTGGCTCAGCAGTAAAGAATCTGCCTGCAATGCAGGAGATGCGGAAACTTAGGTTCTATCCCTGGGTCAGGAAGATCCCCTGGAGGAGGGCATGGCAAACCCATTCCAGCATTCTTGCCTGGAGAATCCCAAGGACAGAAGGAGCTGGCAGGCTACAGTCCTTGGGGGCACAAAGAGTCGGACATGACTGAAGCAACTGAGCACGCACGTGCTCCTATATTACAAGATTTTAAACTGAGGCCAAATAGGTGAGAACAAGTTAAGATTTCTTGATTTCAATTTATGTAATAATCTCCACTGTGGAAAAAGAAAGAAAGAAAAGAGTGAAGTCAAGATATAACAAGATCCTACTGCATAGACAGGGAATTATATTCAGTATCCTGTGATAAACTGCAATGGAAAAGAATATGGATATGTCTAACTGAATCACTGCTGTATAGCAGAAATTCACACAACACTGTAAATCAACTATATTTCAATAGCATTTTTTAAAATTTTAAAAATACTAAAAAATAATCTCTGCTGTGAAATTACATGAAACTAGTTTTGTTATAAAATGAAAATAGCTGAGACCACTGTGAGTCTGAGTCAGATACAGCGTGTTTGTTTGACAAACGATTTAAGATTGTGGATGTACTTCAATTAACTCTCTATGTTTACACTGGATTAAAAACTCTCAAACTCCGCCTAGTGTACAGAGTACATTACATCTCTGCTTTATTTCACAATCAGTAAAGAAGGAAGAAAAACTAGGGAGGGGGAGCATATTTCCAGTCTTAACTCCATGTTGGATATAGGGATGTTGAACTTTCATGTTAGTAAAAACGAAAACCATGGATAAACAATTAGAATTATTTTAAAGACAAGTTTGCAAATAACTAGCAGGCCACTCACATAACATGAATATTAAATGCAGATGAATTGAGGGGAAACATTTTAGGGTGACCCAAAGAAAATCTGTGAAATAGGAGAAATCTCTCTTTGGGTACAAACTTTCTTTTCTCAACACTGTCCTTCATCTTTATCAGCCTGTCCTGCCCACCATTCCCCACAGAATTCTCATAATGAAACTCTCCTCCACACTTCAGCCTCCCCCTGTCAAAGCATGGGCCAATGGGAAGGCATAAGAAACTTGCAAAAAATCTTTTTTAAAAGCTCTAGTTCAAAAATTGCTACTGATTTTAAGAACACGAGGGAAAGAAGGTCAAAGGAAGAAAGACTGTGTCTCCTTAGAAATTCTTATGACTTATTTCTTCTTTGGAGCACATTTTTTCAGAAGATGCAACCATTTTTTCCAACGGAAGGTTTTTGCAGTTTCCTTTGGGAATCAAACATTAAGCAGCAGCATCTGGGACTCAGCAAAAGGAATACCAAAAGAAACTGAATTTTAATTTTTCCATGAAAATAAATCTTCAGAGTTCTTTTATAGCCAGCCTGTATCCCTTTTCATTCACTTTTTGTTTTACTTGTTAGACAAACTTGCAAATAACTACTGACCCAAACCCAAAGCTTAAATACTAAATCCGTATTAACTGCAGGAAAATTTAATTTTAGTTTGACCCTCCATTTTCAAGAAACCACATGTGAGAGAGAGATTATTTTAAAATATTCCTTAAGATGCAATACAGCCATTTAACAAGAAACACACTTTTAAAAAGACTAAGGAACAGAAATGTTGGGTACCAGTCTCTTTGCAGTGACCTAAAGATCACGACACTGGTGAATAATTCTGCTTTTCCTGAGATTCAACCTGCTTACTTGTTTTCCTTTTAGGAGTCATTACTAAGTGCGCCAGTGTCTCAGATGTCCACAAATAGATGACGGAGGCCAGCGCCTGTCCTCAAGGCCATGCATGGTATGAGGAAACCACAATCATTTCTCCACTTTCTGGGACCATCCCTCCCTCTCCATCCCTGGCATCCTTTTCCTTCCTACAGAGGAAGAGCTTCTCTTCTGACTCCTGGTTCCATGGGCTCTTAGTTCCCCAGCCGAGGACCGAGCCTGTGTCCCCTGCGTCGAAGGCAGATTCACAGATGCTTAATCACGGTCCCGCCAGGGAAGTCTCTCTTTTCTCCTTTGGGCCATCTTCCCTAAAGGGCTAAAAACTTGCACCCATCTCCCCTGTTCTGAGACCCTCTTGACACTGTGCTGTCAACACAAGGCTACTGTCAACGTTCTTTTCCCGCCAGTCACCCTGAACAAAGACCCTACAGCTGTTCCAACACCGCTTGCAGGAAAATCACCCGGAGTGCGTCTGCGTTCGGAGGCAGACTTTGCGTCAGTGAGGGCCCGAGAATCTGCGTTTCTAATGAGGCCTCGGGCGATGCCCATGTGGGAGGACTCTCCAGTCAACGCATTCACTCTTGCTTGCTCATTTATCCCTCACCATTTCTTCCACCTCCCTGAATGGTTCCTAAAAATCACCACTGATCTTCTTACCCTCATATCCAATGGCTCTTCCCTTCGTCCTTAGCATATGTAATCCGTCCACACTATCATTTTTCACAAGTGGTCACTTGCCACCCTTCTCTTGAAATTTCTTCTCTTGGATTTGCTGATATGATACTCCTTTGGCTCTTCTTTCACGGGCAGCTCCAGTTTCCATTGATTGTAGCCCTTCCTCCTCCTGTGACCTGAAGGAACCTAGTCACCCCCCAAGTGACGACCCTCCAATTCAGTATTTGCCCTTTGGTTTACCTTTGTCTCTGTTCTTTCCCTCAGGAACTATCCGATTTCACCACCACAAAGTGCATTTTTTTCAGATGCGTGTTTCTAAAGGGACCTTGGCCCCGAATCACATTCCAATCTCCAACTCCACCTGGGCAAGCTACTCAAACCTGAAACAGGTTTTAAACCAAACTCGAGACCTAATTTCTCTGGCTCGCTTTTCTGTTTCTATGAGTGCTATCATTATTACTCTGGTCACACAAGCCCCCAACCTCTGCGTTATCCTTGGTTTTCCTGTCCCTTTATATTCTATCAGAAATTTAAGCCAGAAGGACAGGGAAGACAGCTCACAGGATCCAGCAATGAGTGAGTTGAGAGTACTGGACTGGGAGGTTTACTAACCACATTTCCACCTACAGTTTAGCAACACTTTTATATCCTGATGATAAGTCTACATACAGCTCAGCTAATTCACCAGCTTAAACCCACCAGCCTGTTTTTCATCGCCTCTGTTTCCTACTCTCTCTTTTCATTTGCATCCACATTTTCTATTTCCTTTTCATTCCTCTCCTGTCTCATTCTTTCTTTTTCTCTTTCTCTTCCACTGGTAATCAATCAGACATTTTCAAAGGAATCATGGCCTTCTCTCATGGTACAGTGGATAAGAATCCACCTACCACTACACGGAACATGGGCCCCATCCCTGGTCCAAGAAGATCCCACATGCCACGGAGCTGCTAAGCCTGTGCGTCACAACTCCTGAGCCTGAGAGCCGCAACTGCTGAGCCTGAGAGCCGCAACTGCTGAGTCCGTGTGTGCCTTGAGCCCACATGCCGAACAAGAGACGCCACTGTAGTGAGAAGGCCGTGCCCTGCAATGGAGAGCAGGCCCTGCTCACCGCAGTTAGAGAAAGCGCATGCACAGCAATGAAGATTCAGTGCAGCCAAAAGTAAATACAATAAAGGCAATCACATTCCGTTAGCCTCTCTCAATTAGAACTCATTTAGTGAATAATGTCTTTCCAGTCCTACCCACCTCTCATCTAGCTATCTCACATTTTATTTCCTCACCATACTCATTCCTGTCATCCTTCCCAATCTTAAAACAGTTCCAGGAGAACAAAGACCATTCCTACATTATTATTTTGTCTTGTATCCCCTTGGTGTCTGACAAGAAGTGCTTAGTAAGTGCTGGTGAAAGGAGGAAAGAGGGAAGAGAAGGCAAGGGGGAGAGAAAGCATACGATCCTCATTTGTCAGATAAGTAACCAGGGTTCCAAGAGCTAAAGCAACCTGTCTATGGTCATACACCTAACTGATGATGGAGACAGTCTGCTATGTCTGTCCTGTCTGAAGCTAAAGCCTGTGTTAAAGACACTGCCTCAGAAGATCTTATTCACAAAGCAGAAACAGAGACACAGAGAACAATGTATGATAGCAAGGGGGCACAGGGATGGGATGAATCAGAAGACTGGGATTGACATATGTTATGCCCGCAGCCCAAGTCCCGAAAGCTGAGAAAACAAGACATCCGTGGCAATGCAAAAGCAATAAGGGTTTTATTACTAGCTCGAGCTAGGACCCCTGCCACCTCCAGTGCAGTGGAGTGGTGCAAGGGCCCCCGAGCCCTGAATTACAGCAGTATTTATAGACTTAGAACAAAGACAGGGAGTTGGCAAGGGCGGATTGGTTGCAAGGGGTTCTTGGCATCTATTAATTGGCTAATTTTGTACATGCGGGCTCGCTTAAGGGCCTTTTTGTGTTATCTGGGCTAGCTCTAACCAGGCTATGCGGAATATGCTGACTGGCTGAGTCTCAAGGTCGGGGGGATGATGATCTCAGCTCCTTCTGGGCAGTGACCTAGCTTTTTCTGTGATTGTAGCTCTGGCTACTTTAGTCCTTGAAGCTTGTCATGGCTTCTGTCAGGTCTCAACACATATATAAACTATTAATACTATGTATAAAATAGATTACTAATGGGAACCTACTCGATGGCCCCAGGAAGCCTACTCAGTGCTCTGTGGTGACCTAAATGGAAGGAAGTCCAGAAGGAGGGGATATATGTACACACATGGCTGATTCACTTTGCGGCACAGCAGAAACACAACATTGTAAAGCAACTATACTACAGTAAAAAAAAATTTTTTTAAAGGACACCACCTTTCTGTATCCCCAGCTCTGTAGTAGGTGCCCCAGGAGGAGACAAATACATACAAGACAAAGGCTCTGCCCCTAAGAAGTATATAATTTAGTAAGGAAGTGAAATACAAAAGTAACTGTAATATAAAGTAGGGTGTAATCATGAGTTCACATTTTCTAAAAAGATTTGATGAGTACCTACTTTCTTGGTAAATAATTTTAGAGTGTGACAGAATAAAGTAGTTCGTAAACAGTGTTCAGATAGAAGGTTCTCTTCTTCCCTGGAGCCTTGTGGTTGACAGGACTAAGAATAAGAGTCTTGAAATTCAAGCACAGAGGACTTTCGCTCACATGTCAGATCCACAGGCCCAAGTTAGTGGAGATTCCATTGTAGTTCTCAGCCTAAACCCAGATTCAGGTGCTTAGCAGCAAGTCTTAACTGCTGGCTGCCAAGAGCAGAAATAGTGTCATTTAAACCTGCTGCCAGCTTATTGTCTACAAGTTGTCTACAAGTATTCTACAAGTTGGTACAAAAGAAGAAATTTCTCTAAGGCCCGGAAGAGAGAGAAAATTAATTACTTTTTCCTCCCCAAACCTAGAGCAGACACACCACGTAGGTCTCTCTTGTAATTTTTCATTTTCAGATGGTTTATCTCAAAAGTATTTGATTTTCAGAAGAAAAATTGGGCAAGTCCTTCTGGTTGCTTAAGGAAGAGAATGACTGGGTAGTATGTTCAAAATCACACAGGCTTACTAGGGTAGAACTCAAGCAGCAAATAAGTAGGCATTATAGTGGGGTTAGTGTGTAGTGCAGCTCTGGAATGCAAAAGTTTACTATCATAAGGGATGGACAGGGAGGCCTGGCGTGCTGCGATTCATGGGGTCGCAAAGAATCGGACATAACTGAGCGACTGAACTGAACTGAAGCATTAGCCGTGGACAAGTTGGTTTCACATGTGTTTCTTACATTTCTCAGTTTGTACCAGTTTGAGGTCAAAGATTTTCATAAAGCAAACATTTCAGAACAGAGGGAATAATGGTGTTGGGACAACTGGCTATCTAATTGGGGTGGGGAGGGAAGTTAAATCATTGCCTTAAACTTCCATGAAAAAAATACAATAGGTGTGCTTAAAACCTTAAGTAAAACCTTAACCTATGTAAATAGTAGAAAAAGTGTGGAATAGGTGGATCATTTTTCATTCATAGGTAAATAAAGGTCTTTCAGCATGACACAAAGGCAGAACCATGAAGCACAGGATTACATTTAAGGATACTTAAGAATGAAAAAGAAAACTTCTATATTGCCAAAAGGTGTAATAAAACAATGTCAAAATTAAAAACTAGAATATATTTTAAAGTATGAGACATAGTCATTCAGTTAAAAAAAAAAGAGGAAATACATCCTTGCTATAAAGAGAGAAGTAAAATAATTTTTTAAAAGTTCCAGTTTCTCAGCTAAACAGATGGCCAAAAGTATAAGCCTCATCATATTTAGTTACAGCAAGCTTAATAGGAAAATGAACTTCATGTGGGATCAGTGAGAAAATAATTGCTACCATTCTTGTGAAGGACACTTTGGTAATTTGTACCACAAAACCTGCAAAATAGACCCAGCAATTCTACTTGTAGGAATTAATCCTAGAAAACTATTAGAAAAATACAGATCAATTTATGTCCAAAACATTTATTGTGGCATTGTTTATAATAGTGAAAACTTAAATCATCTAAATGTTGAATCATGGATGCATTAAATATATGATGATCCAGTCATATAGCAGAATATCCTGCTGCCATTAAAAAGGTCACAATGTGAATATGCTTTTACTGACACAGAAAGCTATTTAAGCTGAAGCTCCAATACTTTGGCTACCTGATACAAAGAGTTGACTCACTAGAAAAGACCCTGATGCTGGGAAAGACTGAAGGCAGGAGGAGAAGGGGACAACAGAGGATGAGATGGTTCAATGGCATCACCAACTCACATGAGTTTGAGCAAGTTCCAGGAGATGGTGAGGGACAGGGAAGCCTGGGGTGCAAAGGGTAAGACACGACTGAGTGACTGAACAACACGTTACAGAAAAATCCCATTACACAACAATTTGTATAATAATTTCTTTTTTATAAAAGAATATCATGTTTATATGTGGAATCTAAAACAATACAGAGGAACTTATTTACAAAACAGAAATAGATCACAGACATAGAAAACAAATTTATGATTACCAAAGAGGAAAGGGCCTAGAGGAATAAATTAAAAGTTTGGGGTTAAAATAGACACACTACCATATATAAAATAATCAACATGGATCCACTGTATAGCATAGGGAACTATATTCAATACCTTGTAGTAACCTATAATGGAAGAGAATGTAAAAAAGAGTATATATCCTGGTGGCTCAGAGGTTAAAGCATCTGCCTCCAATGTGGGAGACCCGGGTTCAATCCCTGGGTCGGGGAGATCCCTGGAGAAGGAAATGGCAATCCACTCCAGTATCCTTGCCTGGAGAATCCCATGGACAGAGAAGCCTAGTAGGTTACAGTCCACGGGGTCGCAAAGAGTTGGACATGACTGAGTGACTTCACCTCACCTCAATGTATAACTGAATCACTTTGCTATATACTTGAAAGTAACACAACATTGTAAATCGTCTATATTTCAGTAAAAATCTTAAAAATAAAACTAAATAAAAATTAGAAAGGATATCAGACAACACAACATGTATAATAACTCATTTTACATTTATTTAGATATATGCATATTTATACACGTATGTGTGTGCTAATGAGCTCCCCTGGTAGCTCAGCTGGTAAAGAATCTGCCTGCAATGCAGGAGACCCCACTTCCATTCCTGGGTTGGGAAGATCTGCTGGAGGAAGGATAGGCTATCTACTCCAGTATTCTTGGGTTTCCCTGATGGCTACCTGGTGAAGAATCCATCTGCAATGCGGGGAGACCTGGGTTTGATCCCTGGGTTGGGAAGATCACCTGGAGAAGGAAACAGCAACCCATTCCAGTACTCTGGCCTGGAGAAGTCCATGGACTATATAGTCCACGGGGTTGCAAAATACATTAACACATATGTGTATATGTATTGATACATACATACATAGGGAGAGAGAGAGAAAAAAATGAGCCAGACAGTTCAGCCCCAATGCCTTTGAGGATCCAGTATTAGAAACTTGTATTAGATTAACATGAACTTCAAGGTCTTTGAGTGTTCAACACCCTCCCCTGAAGTTTACTTCATGTTTCCAATTGCCTCTGCACTCTGTACCACTGTGCCCCGTCTTGTTTCAGCTCATAAAACTCAGATGTGAATCCTAGTCCTTTCACAATAAATCCACTCACACTAAGCCTCTGTTGAGTTTTTGCTGACTTAATTGAAATTTTAAGGAGAACAGTGGTGATCACTTGGACTCCTATCTCAACAGCTCTTTAGCCATTCTCCTGACTGATCCCTGGGAAGCTTTGGTGCCACCCAACATCTGGCCCCAAAAGGAAGGTTATATATTAAGATTCTCTCTTTATCATTAGGTATGTGTATATATATATGTGTGTGTGTATCATATATATGTATTGTATATGTACATGTATATATATGTATATATAATAATATATTTATATATATATATATATATATATATATATATATATATATATATATATATAAAATATCCACTGACTCCTGGATATTTAAAAATCCAGAAAGCAATTATTCAAAAGTTAGCAGGGGCTATCACTACTTACTTATCACTACTTTGGGAGTTCAAATGACTTTTATATTCTTCATACTTTTCTAAATTTTCTGAATTTTTTAAAGTATGTACTATTATTAGAATAAGAGGGAAAATTTTAAACTTATTTTTATTTTAAAGGGTAGAGGTATAGTACTAACAACAAAGCAGTTTTTCTCTGCATTCGTTCACACCTGACTTGCAGAAACCCAGCCCCTTCCAACTTACCTTAAATTGTTTGAGGAGCCTGCAAGAGGCATCCCACAGGCACCCTAAAACCAGCCATCCTGGGTACCACATTGGTCTCCCATTGGTTGTCTGTCCTGACATGCCTCACCAGGAGCCCAAAGGACATCCCTCCTCACATGGCCCTCAAAGAGCCCCACACTCCTGCTGGTCAATGCCCTCCAGCACTTCAGCCAAAGGACCAGAGGTCTCCCAAGGCCACCATCCCCTATCTTTGCCCAAACTGACCTTCTGCTGACTTGTTTTTTTGCAGCTACTGCAAAGGATGCTGGTACATTCCAGAGCCAACAGTGGCTTTCCCCCTCCCTTTTCTACTTTTGGTAGAAAGGAAAAATGAGAAATAAACAAGGATTAATGTCTAGAGCAGCGGGCAGTTTCCCTCCTTCTCAGGCTGCAGAGAACAAGAGAGGCCTGCACTGCTGCCTTCCTGGAAGTCTCACTGCAAGGCCCGGTCAGAGTTTTCCTGGAGAAACTGAGGGACTGGCTGGGCCACCCACACAGAGATGGCAGAAGCCTCTCTGGCTCAGTCTGTTTGTTTGGTGGAGTGGTGGGAGACCAGGCAGAAGTGCCCCAAGTGAGCACCCCAAGTAGACTATGAATGACCGTCCCACCAGGGCCAGTCCATGGAGCTGTGCCAATACACTCTCTCACCAAGGCTGAACCTTGCTGTGGAAGGGTCGACCCTTACAGCCCACCCCTCTGCAGAGGATGTGTGGGTGTAGAGCACCACCAAGGCCGCAAGTTATGGCGTCCTGTAATGGTCTCCACATGGCTTCACAGCCTCAGGATGGGGAATATACAAAATCTGGGGTCAAGTCTCAAAGGGCCCGGGTAAGTGAAAAACCACACTAAATACATAGGTTTCCAGAGAGAAAAAGAATCTCAGGATATAAACTGGCTTGCCCCAGGCTAGATTAGGCTTGCAGTTATGCTTTATTTCAGAGAAGGCGATGGCACCCCACTCCAGTACTCTTGCCTGGAAAATCCCATGGACAGAGGAGCCTGGCAGGCTGCAGTCCATGGGGTCACTAAGAGTTGGACATGACTGAGCAACTTCACTTTCATGCATTGGAGGAGGCAATAGCACCCCACTCCAGTACTCTTGCCTGGAAAATCCCATGGATGGAGGAGCCTGGTGGGTTTCAGTCCATGGGGTCGCGAAGAGTCGGACACGACTGAGCGACTTCACTTTCACTTATGCTTTATTTTAGCCCACTAACCTGAATAATATTTTATTAATAATATTATCTAGCATTTATATGGGGCTTCCCTGGTGGCTCAAATGGTAAAGAATCTGCCTGCAATGCCAGAGACTCAGATTTGATCCCTGAGTTGGGAAAATCCCCTGGACAGGGAGACCTGGCGTGCTGCACTTCATGGGGTCGCCAAGAGTCAGACACCATTTAGTGACGAACAACAACACTCACCTGAAGGGGTGAGAGAGTGACTATGGCTATATCCCAAGGAAGAACATTCTAGGCACAAGAAATAGCCCAGCAGAAGATTCTTAGCAACGGAGGTTGCCTAGTGTCTTCAACAAAAAGCTCATGTGGTTTGGGTTCCTAGGTGACTCAGTGGTAAAGAATCCACCCGCCAACACAGGAGACATGGGTCTGATCCCTTATGCAGGAAGATTCCGCATGCCGCAGAGCAACTAAGCCTGAGTGCCGCAACTATCGAGGCTGCGAGCCCGAGAGCCCGTGCTCTGCAACAAGAGCCGCTTCAGTGAGAAGCCGGAATACTGCAACTGGAGAGTAGCCCCACTGTCCTGCAAACAGAGAAAGCCTGCACAACAACAAAGAGCCAACACGCCAATAATAAAATGAATTAATAAAATTAAATTGAAGCTACATGTATAAAAAAAATCTAATGTGGTTTGATGTGGATTAAGTACATAAAGGAAAGATATACCCCTTTGAATGCAGAGTTCCAAAGACTAGCAAGGAGAGATAAGAAAGCCTTCATTAGTGATCAATGCAAAGAAATAGAGGAAAACAATAGAATGGAAAGGACTAGAGATCTTCTCAAGAAAATTAGATATACCAAAGATGGGCACAATAAAGGACAGAAATGGTATGGACCTAACAGAAGCAGAAGATAAGAGGTGGCAAGAATACACAGAAGAACTGTACAAAAAAAGGTCTTCATGACCCAGATAATCATGATGGTATGATCACTCACCCAGAGCTAGACATCCTGGAATGTGAAGTCAAGTGGACCTTAGGAAGCATCACTATGAACAAAGCTAGTGGAGGTGATGGAATTCCAGTGGAGCTGTTTCAAATCCTAAAAGATGGTGCTGTGAAAGTGCTGCCCTCAATATGCCAGCAAATTTGGAAAACTCAGCAGTGGCCACAGGACTGGAAAAAGTCAGTTTTCATTCCAATCTCAAAGAAAGGTAAAGCCAAAGAATGCTCAAACTACCACACAATTGCACTCATCTCACACACTGGTAAAGTAATGCTCAAAATTCTCCAAGCCAAGCTTCAACAGTACATGAACCGTGAACTTCTAGATGTTCAAGCTGGATTTAGAAAAGGCAGAGGAACCAGAGATCAAATTGCCAACATCAGTTGGATCATTGAAAAAGCAAGAGAGTTCCAGAAAAATATCCATGTCTGCTTTATTGACTATGCCAAAGTCTTTGATTGTGTGGATCATAATAAACAGTGGAAAATTCTGAAAGAGATGGGAATACCAGACCATCTTAACTGCCTCCTGAGAAATCTGTGTGCAGGTCAGGAAGCAATAGTTAGAACTGGACATGGAACAACAGACTGGTTTCAAATTAGGAAAGGAGTACGTCAAGGCTGTATATTGTCACCCTGTCTATTTAACTTCTATGCAGAGTACATCATGAGAAATGCTGGGCTGGAAGAAGCACAAGCTGGAATCAAGACTGCCAGGAGAAATATCAGTCACCTCAGATATGCAGATGACACCACCCTTATGGCAGAAAGTGAAGAAGAACTAAAGAGCTTCTTGATGAAAGTGAAAGAGGAGAATGAAAAAGTTAGCTTAAAACTCAACATTCTGAAAAGATCATGGCATCTGGTCCCATCATTTCATGGCAAATAGATGAGGAAAGAGTGGAAACAGTGACAAATTTTATTTTTCTGGGCTCCAAAGTCACTGCAGATGGTGACTTCAGCCATGAAATTAAAAGATGCTTGCTCCTTGGAAGAAAATCTATGACCAACCTAGACAGCATATTAAAAAGCAGAGACATTATCTTGCCAACAAAGGTCCCTATAGTCAAAGCTATGGTTTTTCCAGTAGTCATGTATGGATGTGAGAGTTGGACTGTGAAGAAAGCTGAGTGCCAAAGAGTTGATGCTTTTGAACTGTGGTGTTGGAGAAGACTCTTGAGAGTCCCTTGGACTTCAAGGAGATCCAACCAGTCAATCCTAAAGGAATCAGTCCTGAATATTCATTGGAAGGACTGATGCTAAAGCTGAAACTCCAATACTTTGGCCACCTGTTGCAAAGAACTGACTCACTGGAAAGGACTCTAATTCTGGGAGCGATTGAAGGCAGGAGGAAAAGGGGATGACAGAGGATGAGATGGTTGGATGGCATCCCCAACTTGATGGACATGAGTTTGAGTAACCTCCGGGAGTTGGTGATGGACAGGGAAGACAGGCGTGCTGCAGTCCATGGGGTCGCAAAGAGTCAGACACAACTGAGTGACTGAACTGAACTGAATGAAGTACGTAAAGTGAGAGATTAGAGAGATTATAAGGTAGAGATAGTATGGGTCCTGTAGACTATTGTCATTTACTGGGTAAGATGGGAAGCCATTGAAAGGTTTTGCTAATAATAATCACACTAAAGTTGTTGATTTTATTGTAGTCAAGCTAAGAAGAAAAGGAAGTATTTTTTAATAGCCACGTCCCCTTCTTGGTCCCTGGAGACATCTGAGTTTGCAATTCCTGTGATAGTTCACAGGAATATCATAAGACAGGACAAAATCTGTGGCTTTCTCCACCCTGATAGGCAAAGCCAGTCATACCGACTAACTTTCCTTTGGCGGTTTCCCGTCTACCCTTTGGAGCTTCAGCCGCACCGCTGTGCTCTCTCACTCCTTGTAGCATACACTTCTTTTCCTTTGCTTGTCACCCCTTAGCTCCCTCATCACCTGGGGTCTTCCCTAATTCCTTTTGCCAAAACCACCGCTCTGGAGGCTCCAATCAGGTATATATTCTAGGTCCCCAAACTGGCGCTGCCCTACTTTAGGACTCTCACATCATTGACAGCAAAATTTATAACCTCTTGAGAAGGAACTTGTAACACCCTGAAATGTACTTAGCAGCCACACCCCCCAGGTAAGCTCTGCAAATGGAGCCCTCATCTGAAATGTGCTTTGAGATTAGAGGAAGCAGTTTCACTTCTACATGCAAAGCAAACTTCTCTGAAATTAATTCACCAATGAGGACAAAAGCTTGTATTCACTCAGGAGATTAGAAGCTAGGAACTTAGCCTCAAAAGTTATATACGATTTTGGAAAAGAAATAACTTTGACCAACAGTATCTGGCTGAATGCAGTGTGAAAAAGCAAATTAGACCAAAGTAAGCCAGTCAATGTAAGTTTGCTCCTACATTAATATCCCCAGTTACAAATGACAACTCAAACATGTGACTAGTTGATGGAACCAGTTGAACAGGAATCTTCATATTTTACCTTGTTTATAGAACTTTCTGGAGCTAAGTTATTTCAAAGTATTTGGACCCTGAGAGTACACCAGAAGAGTTAAAAGAGTATGACTGGAAGCTGGAGTGGATGCATTTCTTCCTATTCCTTCCTCCAGGTACAGCCAGATCCCTGTACATGCATCGTGTATAAATAAGCATGAGAACCCTGAAAGGCTGAGAAAGGACAGACCAGCTAGAGGCCTTGCAGCCTAAGAAGCATGGCAGTGAATCCTTAGGGTTTTCTTTTGCCTTCTATATTCTGGACTAGGCGCTGAAGAAGCCTGAAACCCAGAAACCCCAACAGACTCAGGCAAAAATGCAGTAAGAAAAGCCTATTCTCTCTGGCTAAAGACTTGTTCTCTCTAGCTAAGTCAGCCTAGCAAGCCAGAACATTTTTCACGAAAACCTCCCAGCTCCAGCTCAACACCATGGGGAAAACTAACCCTATCCTTACCCCTGTCGGCAAAGTTCCAGTGGGGAGCTCAGATCTTCACACCCAGCCAGCTCACTGGGAAGTGCCCTCTCCCTCTTTGGGGTTATCAGTGGAGACTGGAACTGGGAACCAGTGCCTTCCCCTGCCAGTGTGATGCTGGAGGAGGCCTGCCAAAGCAGGAGATTTCAATGAGATCCATAGTTTTACAGCTTAATACCCAACATGTCCAGATACAATTAAAAAAAAAAATCATGTCATAACAAAAACCAGGAAAATCTCAACTTGAATAAGCAAGGGAAGTAAAAGAATGCCAATACTGAGATGACACATGTTATTAGAACTATCTGATGAACATTTTAAAACAGCTATCATAAATTACTTCAACAAGATTTACCATCATCACACTTGAAACAAATGGAAAAAGAGTCTTATCAAAAAACAGACACAAAGAGGAAGAAGACATAAAGAATCAAAAGGAAATTTCAGAGCTGAAAAATACAATAACCAAGATGAAAACCTCAACTGATGGGCTCAATAGCACAGGGAAGCAGAAAGGGGAAGGAATTAGTGAACTTGAAGACAGCACAATGAAACTGAAAATAAACTGGAAAAAACAACAACAGCAGAGCCTCAAACACCTATGGGACCGTAACAAAAATTCTAATGTTTGTATCATTGAAGTTCTGGAATGAGAGGAGAAAAAAATGGGGGAAAAAAAGCATTCAAAGAAAGAATGGTTGAAAATTTTCCAAAATTTGGCAAGAGACAAAAATGCACATATTCAAGAAGCTAAACGAATTTCAGGTAGGATAAACCTAAAGAAATTCCCACCAAGACCTCCTCATCATCAAGCTTCTCAAAGCTAAAGATAAGGGAAAACCTTTAAAAAACCAGAGAGAAACTATACTTCACTAATAAGAATAAAACTGTTTGACTGATAATAGATTTCTCATCAGAAACCATAGAAGCCAGAAGGATGTGACTCACATTCGTCAAGTGCTAAAAGGACTGTCAACCCAGAATCTAAGAATGGGCATCATCAAAAAAATCTATCAACAATTAATGCTGGAGATGATGTGGAGAAAGGGAGCCCTCCTACACTGTCGGTGGGAATGTAAACTGGTTCAGACACTGTGGGAGAATAGTATGGCGGTTCCTTAACAAATTAAAAATGGAGCCGCCATATGATTCAGCAATCCCACTCCTGGGCATATATCCAAAGAAAACTATAATTAAAAGAGACACATTCACCTCCGTGTTCACTACAGCACTATTTACAACAGCCAGGACATGGAAACAACCTAAATGTCTATCAGCAGAGGAGTGGACAAAGAAGATGTGGTGCATAGACACAATGGAATAAAAAGAGCAAAACACTGTCGTTTGCAGCAGCCTAGAGACTGTCACACTGAGGGAGGTAAGTCAGAGAGAAACAATATCCTATAATACCACTTACATGTGGAATCTGAAAACAGGCTACAAAGGAACGAAACAGAGTTATACATGTAGAAAGCAAACTTACGGTTACTGGGGGCGAAGGGGGAAGGGATAAATTGGAAGACTGGGATCATCACATACACACTACTATATATAAAACCGGGAACTAATAAGGACGTGCTGTGTAGCACAGGGAACTCTACTCACCACTCTGTAATGACCTATATGGGAGAAGAATCTAAGAAAGGGTGAATATACGATTGACATAACAGAGTCACTTCGCTGTACTCCTGAAACTAACACAACATTGGAAATGAACAGTGTGTGCATTGGTGCTCAGCCCTGTCCGACTCTTTGCAACCCCAAGGACTGTAGCCCACCGGGCTCCTCTGTCCATGGAACTTTCCAGGCAAGAATACTGAAGTGGGCTATACCCCAACAAAAATTTTAAAAACAAACAAAAACTCCCCAGATGGCTTAGTTAAGCTCTAATATATTAAGGCATTAAAAAATAATTATGGATATACTGGGTGCCATCCCATATTCCTCAGAGTACTATTAGTTTGTGCTCTAAACCTTCATTTGTTAAAATGAAGGCTTGCATTTTCAGCATAGTTAAGGTCACATTTTCCCTCATGATTTCCCATTCATTTGACACATGAAAAACTTTAAAATGTTCTTCAAACCACAGACCTTAGAAACTAAAGCAGTAATCAGGTGGGCAGGGTTCACAATTACCTAAAGCTATGATCTAATATTCAGTAATTCCTCCAAACTAAGGCTTTCCAGATATTTCAGAATTAAATTAAACCTTTTTTTCCTACCCTACCTCCGCCCCTTAACTAAGAGTAAGGACAATCCTATAAAGTTACCATGGAGAAGTACTCCAGCTGGTTGTATGACATCAACATATGTTGTGACTGCAAACAGAAGGAAAAAACTCGACACAAATCCATCTCTGGTACAATGCTTATCTTTTCTTTCCTTCCGTCATCTCTAAGGTTTGTGAGCTAATTCTTTCCCGTGAAAAGGAAGTTACATCTACTTTGAGGATTAAACAAGTTTCGTAAATGTGAATATATCTAATGTAGACCAAAGTAAACAGGAGGTAATTAATATGAGCTCTCCTTCCATCTCAGTTTTCTGTTGGGTGGACAAATCTAGAAATCTTTTGACTGGAGCTCCACTATATATTTTCATGTTTTCTTTTTAATTTTTCCCTTGTGAACCTGAGTATAATCTTGATATACAGATCACTCAGAGAAGAGATTCCTGGAGCGTTTAATCATGCTGATGCTATCACTCATGTTTAGGGTGACTACTGAATCTGTGATCGTATCTGGAACACTTTTGAGAATGAAATAGGACACCATTAATACATTACCCTAGGGCATCAGGACTCTCATGGAAAAAGCTGGCTATATAGTCACAGGTCAGAGATTTAGCTGTGATCCAAACACTAAACCGCAAAGGCAGCAGAGCAGCCAGAGTGAAGACCTCAAAATGAAGGCTCCACAAATTCACTCAAGGCCATGCGTAGCATTTATGGGGAGCTCTAATAATTTTCACCAGAGCCCATTTAATCTTATTCTGTTGGTGGTGGTGTTCAGCCATCCAGTTGTGTCCAACTCTTTGCAACCCTATGGACTGCAGCATGCCAGGCCTCCCTGTCCCCTCCCCATCTCCTGGAGTTTGCTCAAGTTCATGTTCATTGCATTGGTGATGCTATCCAGCCATCTCATCCTCTGACACGCTCTTTTCCTTCTGCCCTCAATCTTTCCCAGCATCAGGGATTTTTCCAACAAGTCATCTGTTCTCATCAGATGACCAAAATACTGGAGCTGCAGCTTCAGCATCAATCCTTCCAGTGATTATTCATGGTTGATCTCCCTTAAGATTGACTGATTTGATCTCTTTGCTGTCCAAGGAACTTTCAAGAGTCTTCTCCAGCACCACAGTTGGAAGGCATCAATTCTACATGACCACTGGGAAGACCGCAACCTTGACTGGGAATACCAAAGCCTTGACTATATGTAACTTTGTCAACAGAGTAATGTCTGCTTTTTAACACACCGTCTAGGTTTGTCATTGCTTTCCTGCCCAGAAGCAACTGTCTTCCGGTTTCACGGCTGAAGTCACCATCTGTGGTGATTTGGGAGCCCAAGAAGAGGAAATCTGTCACTGCTTCCACCTTTTCCCCTTCTATTTGCCATGCCGTAATGGGGCCAGATGCCATGATCTTGGTTTTTTTAATATTTAGTCTTAAGCTGGCTCTTTCACTCTCTTCCTTCACTCTCTTCAAGAAGGTCTTTGGTTCCTCTTCACTTTCTGCCATCAGAGTGGTATCATCCACATATCTGAGGTTGCTGATGTTTCTCCTGCCTATCTTCATTCCAGCTTGTAACTCATCCAGCCCAACATTTCATGATGTGCTCAGAGTATAGATAAAACAAACAGGGTGATAGCAGACAGCCCTGCCGTACTCCTTACTCGACCTTGAACCAATCTGTTGTTCCATACAGGGTTCTAACTGTTTCTTCTTGACCCTCACACAGGTTTCTCAGGAAACAGGTCAGATGGTCTGGTATTTCCATCTCTCTAAGAGCTTTCTATGGTTTGTTGTGATCTACACAGTCAAAGGCTTTAGCATAGTCAATGAAACAGAGAGAGATGTTTTTCTGAAATTCCCTTGCTTTCTCTATAATCCAGTGAATGTTGGTAAGTTGATCTCTAGTTCCTCTTCCTTTTCTAAACACAGCTTGGACATCTGGAAGTTCTTGGTTTGCACAGTGCTGAAGCCTAGCCTGCAAGATTTTAAGCATGACCTTACTAGCATGGGAGATGTGTGCATTTCTTATTTTACACCTAGTTCATTAAGATTTCTTTTCCAATTTCTAATTCTTAAGGATGTTGACTACAAGACATGACAACTGATAGAAAGGATGCCAGGGAGGCAATATAACCATGAATAAACCAAACAGGACACTCAAGAGCATAGTCGTTTAGGAGTGGAGACAAGCAGCTGCACCCTTCAGCAGGCAGGAAAGAGCTGTATTATAAAATGGTGCCAGAAATCATGTTTATAATGTTGACCTTGAGCCATTAAGGAAAGTTTGACTCATGCTCAGATTACACTGAGACATTAGTGAAGGCTGAACTGCATTTCCACCTAAAACTTTTTTGAATATCTGTTTTCCAATGAATACATGTTTACATGTTACACCTCAACCAATTAGGAAACAATAGGAGGCTTAGACTGAGCCCCAGCTAAGCCTGACCTAGGGCTCAGAGCTATATGATCATGAGAAGACAGGCCCGTGGAGAGGACTCTAGGGCTCCCAGAGGGAAAAAAAGACTCACTGCAGGAAAGGGAGCACCTGCAAAAGAAGGTGCAGGAAAGAGGTGTCTGAATGAGAGAAGGGGCATCCTGAGAGGCTGTGGTTCTCCTTCCCCAGCCCCGCCCCCTGCCCCCGGCTGATCCTCCACTGCCGCCTATCAGCAGGCCTGAGAAGTGCCCTGGAGAGTGGAGGCCCCGGAGCAGAAAGCCCTGGGTGTGGGCAGCCCAGGACACCCGCTAGGGGTTTGGAAAGGGCCAGAAACTCCTGCGGTAAATGGGTCTCAGACCCCTTTGGGAAAACTGAGGGTTTTACCGTGCATTGGCAAACGGATTCTATTTCCTCCAGGCTGTTGTTTTTCTTGATGTTGGTTGGTTTTGGCCACACCTTGTGTTATCTTTTTCCCCAACCAGGGACAAACCCAAGCCCTCGGCAGTGAAAGCAGAGTCCTCATCCCTGGACCACCAGGAACACCCACTGTTGCTTTTCACGCTGGCAACACTTGAAGATTTGACACCTAAACTCTTCTGCCAATGATGAAAGGAATATATCTACTACTACTTGAAATAAAAGTAGTATCATAATATCAACTGTGAAGAAGAAAATATAAATATATGTGTGTATGTAGATACATAATGTATATATGTAATATGTATGTACATATATTTATGTATATAACATATATATACTCTGAAGTAATAAGGGGAAATGGAAGAAGATAAAAGTGGAGTAAATAGCTGAAAAAAATAAAAACAGGGATAAGAGGGTCTTAAAAGCTGGTTACAATGTGAGAAATCTGTTATTCAGTTTTCTTATATGTGCACTTGTGTGATTATATGTGCATGTTCAGGTTTTTTGTATCTCACTATAAGAAAAGTTATTTGGTCAATAATATATTTGGAGACTGAAACTGTAACAAAACTGCTATAATGTGGATGAATATTGGTTAAATCCTTATCCTGGGACCTTAGATAAAGGTTTATTTTTCTACAAAGCTGTCGTTTCTTGAATGAATTATTAAAAGATCTCCTTAGATAAATTAGTTCTCATTCAAATATTGAAAATGAATGTATAGTGTGTGTGTATGCATATATGAACACACACTAGTTCAGGGGCTAATTTTAGATATAAACAACTGATTTGGAAAGTGATTAATTTATTTTGAATAAGAGATAATTTTAAATAAAATATATGTGCCATTTAAAATAACAATGCACAGTACTGGGATTCAAAGATAGTTTAAAAATGACACCATTCTTCTCCTTGAGTTTTTAAATAACATTTAAAAGAAATAGATAAAAATATTTTGGGTATTTCCCTGGTGGCTCAGAGGTTAAAGTGTCTGCCTGGAATGCAGGAGACCAGGGTTCAATCCCTGGGTCGAGAAGATCCCCTGAAGAAGGAAATGGCAACCCACTCTAGTACTCTTGCCTGGAGAATCCCATGGAGGGAGGAGCCTCGTGGGCTACAGTCCATGGGGTTGCAAAGAGTCGGACAGGACTGAGCGACTTCATTCATTATAATAAAGGGTGTAGATCTTTACCGTAAAACAGATATGCCAAATGCCACATCAAACAGAAAGGGGAAGAAGAAGGAATAGACAATGCACAAAGGAGGAAGCAGAAATAGACAACATGCCTACAAAACCTTTTCTCTACTGTAAAGTTTAAATACGTAACATGATGTTCTCCCCCTCCTTTTACTGGGAGGGAGAGAGGGGCTTCCAAACCAAAAGATGTTAAAAAATGTCCCGAGCCACTCAAGCTGGCAAAAGTGTTTATAAATGGGTGACATCGCGCGAGTGCACGGGACACACAGGGCTCAAAACCGTGTGATCTCTATCAGCCCGACCCACGACGAGCTCAGCATTCACTCACAGAAAGCAGCTCATAAACCATAACACCACTGATAGAGCAGATTTACAGTCAGATCAACCTGTGCTCACTCATTAGATCTGAGATGAATGACATGCTGTTAGGGAACCAAAAATCAAATAAAAACCAGATGTGAGATCCATTATCTCTTTTCTTACTGAAAAAACTGATTCTGGAGAAGGCGGGTCTGTATTTGTGGACAGGAAACTCGCTGGCACTGGACCTGGAATTAGGCCCTCTTTCAATGGCACCAGCAGGGCTCTGCGCAGGGAGGAGGAAGGCGCACATGTGCTCTCTGGGGGAGCTCACTCTCAGGAGGGAGGCTCAGATGAAGAGCAGATGCCACGCATGCTCACTTCCTGTCTGTCAACTCAAGGGTGTGATAAGACAGAGGGTGGAAAAAGTGGTACCAAATGAATGGGCTTCACGTGCAAGGAAACATCCAGTGTGATTGGGAAGAAACATATTCTCTAATTTTGTGTCCTATTAACCACTCATCCTGGGGTGTGGACACTCAATCTTGAGGGAAAATATCAGCCGTTGGCCAGTACCACTCCGTGCTCTCCCACCATCACTGCTTCTCAAAGCCAGTGCCTTCCCCTTTGAAGAGCATCCTGGAACCACTGGTGGAGTTTTGATTTTGCCTCCGGTGGCTCAGAACAATACGTTAGGTAGGTGAAGGGCAAAGCTGCTTTCTACCCAATTATAGATGTTGACTACCCGTTTTGCTTCCCATCACAAATCCTGAGCAAGCTCATAGTCCAACATAGTTTGTTACAGATTCACCATGACAGCAAGTGGCAATATAAAGTTAGTCCAACAAAGAATGGTCAACATAGAAATATGACTATAAACTCCCTTTCATTCTCAAAGAGGAATTGAGGTCCATAAATTAAGCCCTACTTAGACAGTGAATCTAGAGCCATTATAGTCAAAAGAAATGAAAAGTTGAAAATCAATTTCCCTTGCCTTTCAGAATTAAAAAGACATTAACATTCAAAATGCACCCTTCCTAATTTCTTATCTTGTTCAGTTGTAACAGAGGGATTCTCCATCTTGGGTAAAGTGATTTTGCAGCAGCTATAGCGTAAGCTGCCTTGTACTGTAGACAATGTAGTTCATAAGAACTGTATTATTTATTGCCAAATCTTTACAAACCACCCTTGAAAGAAGTCCAGAGTTAATTGCTAGCAGGACATACAAGATTATGATAGCACCGGCCCACAGCTACCAAATTTAGAAAATGACTCAATTCCTAGTTCCTTGGGCAGTTAGCCTGGAACAAAATTATATTCCTGGAACCCAGCACCTAGTCCAAACCAAAAAGAGTTGGCAAGAAGACAGCAGAGATTCAACAGCATTGACAGAAAAGTACCAGTTTGTTTTGAGCTGTGCCAGCGCACCAGAGTTTTTATCAGTTGTCCAGAGACCATGACCTGTGAACTTTAAATCAATTGGGAAATATCTCCTGGAAAGAGATTATTTTTGGAACTATCAATTTTCTAGATTGGGGGAGAAACCTATGTCTACTGTCTTTTCTCAGAGAAGACCATTTAAGCCATTGCTGCTTTGAGCAAAGTCTAAAAATCTGACTTAGTGGCAACTCCAGTCTTATTTGAGGGGACTTTCATCTACCTAATGTATGTAACATTTCCTAAGTTTCAATTTTGCCTTTAAACTCCATGTATCTAGTGTTAAAGGATATTCTGAAAGATGCAAAATCATAACATGCACAGATATGAAATGAATACAAGGTAAAGATTTTATTTAACTCACTGAGTAAACCAGAGATAAGCAACTGGTTCAAGGGAGAAGGCAAAGAAGCACAAATTCTTATGGGGTAAGGAATGTTGAAGTGAATATGCAAACAGATTCCAAAGTGGCTTTTGCATAGGATGGAGGGGTAGGTGTTGTTCCTCAATGGAAGGAATCATTTCCATGTCAGTAGACAACAGTTATTTTGCGTTGCTATCAGTTATTTTCAACTTACAGAGCTGTAAAATAGCTCCACGAAATCAGAATTGGATAACCACAAAAGGCATGTGTTAGTCTAAATGGGACAAGGTTATGTAATTTTTTATCAGAGCACACCTTTTACCTCACTAGCACCCCAATATTAACTTGAATGTAGACCCCAGTTTGCTGTAATACATAGCATTTACATTCTTCTGTGAGCAAGCCTTTCTCATCTTTGGCGGTAGATGTTGTTTCTACCACCTCTTGCTGTGAGTTCACTAAAAGTGCTGCCTTGTAATCTGAGCCTCATTAATATCACATGGTGGAGAGTGATTCTTGAATCTTTGGTCTAGAGGCAGAATGGAATTGAGACAGCTCAGCTAATGCTCCCTACCAAAGTCTGGCACTCATCATTGAAACCCTCTGTCACACACACACACCCACGCACACACCCAGCCACATCACATTCTAAAAGCAGCAAAAGAGCGCTGCTTTATAAGTGTGTCCAAAACAATTTCTTTCCCCTGTAAGTGGATGAGTGCCTCAGCCCCTCCACTATCAATCCCTCCGAAGCTCACTGGTGTTGCAGGAAGCCCAGGAGGCTGGAGCATGTGTGCCTTTGTAATCCAAGGAACCGCAGCCGGGATATCAGAGCCACCGCCTGGGGACAGCACCTCCGCGGAGGACAGCAAGGCCAGGGCCGGGTTGCTCGCCAGCCCGCCTCGCGCCTGTCAGCTGAGGCCAATCATGGACCCCCCTACGTTTACTGTGTCTCCTCTTTCATAAAAGACAACCACAGGCCTTTGACTAAAACCTCATAAGCAGCAGTAACCAGCAAGTTCAAGACGCCACGTGGCCCAAAGGAAAGAGCCTCTGGTCCAGGCTACAGCTCTTCGCGGTTATTTGTACAGCTATGCAGACTGCATCAGATCCTATGGTCAAAAAATGTGTGACATGGCCTCACCTAAACCTTCCATCTTAGATGGCTATTTTGGCATCGAAATCAATTCTGCTCCTATTTCTCCAGATTCTCTGAACATGCCCCAAAGCCCAGCATTCCCCTAGATTCAGCTCACCTCTCCATACTCAGTCCAAGAGGACCAGGCAAGGACGCTGCGGGTCCCTGCAGCCCAGCCTCCACCATGCTCTCCAGCTGGGGAGGCAGGAAGGGAGCGGGGTGGAGACAGGCCAAAAGAATCAGAGCTAAATGCTACCCCGTCACATCCATCACAGGAAATACAGAGTCAGAAATAACTACTCAGCTAACACCAAGTACCACATAAGGCGAGCTTCTGTCTCATGTATCACCAAGATAGGAAAAAAGAACTGTCCTTAACCGATGTCACACCATCTAATATAAGCTACATCCCAGTTAGAAAGAAACTACACATTGGAGCAAGAAAAAGTGAATCTTAGAATCAATGGCATACAGTAATGATAGTAACACAAGCTAAAACTTGTGTGTGGTTCCTAGGTGCCTGGCACTGTCTAAGTTCTTTATTTGCATCGTCTCATTCAGCTCTCACAAGAGCTTCACGAAGGCAGATATTATTAGCATTATTATTCCACTTTTTACAGAAGGAAATGAAAGTAGAGTGAGCTAGTAACTTGCCCAAGGCCACATAGGTGTTAGTGGAACCAAACGTCTGAGTCTAAATTCCTACTCCTGCATCATCGCAGCTCATCTGGAAATTACACAAAATACACAGAACCAACAAAAAGTCACTTGTCATCCTATTGCTGAAAGACCACATCCAGATCTGACACTGTTCCTTCCAGTCATAAAAATAACAATACATTGTCCATGTGATTTTTAATGATCAGTATTTGTGTGTAGAGGAACCAAATGGAACTATATATATATTAATAAGTATCACCCTGAAATTTCTGTCCAACATTTTAGAATAAATCAGCCATGAGCCCTTTGAACTACAGAAATTTTGTTGGGCATCCCAGCCATTCCTCTTCTTGCTTCATCCCTTACTGGGTTAACCCAAGCTTTCCCAAGGTTTGCCCCTTTTCCATATGGTGTCTAAGAAGGTCACCCAATAATGTTTCTCGTATCAGTGCCAAATGCCTCTCTTAGACCCTGGATGCTGTAACATGATTCTGCTGAATTCTTGCAGAAAATGCTCACAGACCCCTTGAGATACCGTATGGCAAGCAACCAGATGTCATCATAGCAGCATGACTCAGATTTCCAGGCAGCCAACAGCCTCAGAGGACAAAGCTCCTCCAAGGCCCTGGAGTGCTTGCAACACCGCTGACTGGTTGGAACGGGTATCTCCAGGTCACAGAACCCATCCCAGAGGGCTGTCTGACACTTGGGAATGCAGGTGGGGCTTAAAAGCTTCTGCAAAACAAAGCTGAAGATTTCGCCTGTGCCTGTGACAGCAGCCAGTCACACAGCCAGCAAATCCAGACCAACGGAAGACAGATTAACAACAGTCTACAGAAACAAATGGAAAGCTTTAGGCTGTGATATATTCCCTTGAATCCACACAAAAGGAAAAAATACAGCTCCTTTCACTGTTAAAGCCTCCAAAGACCCTGTATGTGATTGGGAATGGTTTTGTATAGAAACAGACTTGTGGCTGGTATAGGTTTTCTCAAACTAGGCAGAAGGTGAGAGGGACTTGCTATTTCTTTGAGCCTTGGGAGTTTTGTGAGGAGTTTTAAATGCTGGATTTTTTATTTTAAAGATAGCCTAAAATCATCTTGTTATTAAGAGATCATGCATCTGCAGTGGTAATTCATATCCAGAGAAAGTCTTGCCGTAAAACAAGACTTTTGTTTCTTAAGGGAGTGTTTTTCCCGCTGAAGTCAACATATTCTCGGGATTTTATGAGGTTTTTTTCGTTGAAAAGGTTAAGATAGCTCTCAAATTTGAGAAATATTGGTCTGGTATGTTAAAAAAATTTTTTTAACTCCAATACCTCATTATGATTTGGGATCAAACTACAATGTGGGATTCCTCTTTATTTCCATTTCTCTGTTACATGACTTCCTCTCACTCATTCCCTTAAATGAGATATAAAGTCAGGTTAAGTTAATATTCCCTGGTGGCTCAGCAGTAAGGAATCCACCTGACAATGCAGGAGAGGCAGATCTGATCCCTGGGTCAGGAAGATCCCCTGGAGAAGGGAATGGCAATCCACTCCAATATTCTTGCCCGGCAAATCCCATGGACAGAGGAGCCTGGTGGGCTACAGTCCACAGGGTCGCAAAGAATCAGACACGACTGAGTGGCTGAAAAAAACATGAAATTAATGTGCAATAGATCTCTCAGTGGAAAGATACGGATTTAATGAAGGGCACTGATTGTTTTAGGCGTAAGTATAGCTCTGGAATAGTAATGTAAGGCACTCTACAGAAAGAAAAAACATTCATTCCTACCCAGAAGCCCTGTGGGGGCGAAGGCGACAATGGGACAGGTTCTCAAAGCCAGCGGGTGGTTCCTGGCTCCTCTGGCTCCTCCTCCTCGGGGGTGGAGCCTCGGGCATGATTGGCACAAGACCTACCACATGGGCGGAGCCGCAGCGGGGCTTCCATGGGCTGGCCAGAAAGTTCCTTGTTTTTCAAGTAAAAATAAAAGACACTTTTTTCATTTTCACCAAGAACTTTATCGAACAACATATTCACCATTTTGTTCCGCTACCTTCTGTCATTTTTCAGGCAACTTTAGAAATCCATCTTCCCAAGACATTTGATCTTTTAGAGCAAAGAACTATTCCAGGTTCCTTTTACAGTCTTCCAGGGAATTGAAATACTCTGCATTAAGAGAATTTTGTGAAGACTGGAATAAAGAGCAGTCTGAAGGTGCAGTGTCTGGTGAATACGGTGGATGAATCAGAACTGCCCAGCCAAGCTGTAACGATTTCTGCCTGGTCACCAAAGAAACACATGGTCCTATGTTATCATTATCCCGATAGAGGATTATGTGTTTTCTGTTGACTAAGTCTGGGTACTTTTCATCAAGTGCTGCTTTCAGTTGGTCTAATTGGGAGCAGTACTTGTTGGCATTAATCTTTTGGTTTTCCAGAAGGAGCTCATAATAGAGGATTCTCTTCCAATTCCACCATATACACAATATCACCATCTTTGGATGAAGACTGGCTTTTGATGTGGTTGGTAGAGTTTCATTTCAGTTGTCTGATGATCTCTTCTGTTCTACATTATTATATAGTATCCACTTTTCATCACCACAATTGTTTCATTGTCACAATATGTTTTAAAAACCAAACATCTTCCTTATGTTTAAGTAGAGAATCACATGCAGAAATGCAGTCAATAGTTTTTTTTTGCTTAGCTTATGTGGAACTCAAGTGAAAACCCAAATAAAAAGTGAAAGTGTCCGACTCTTTGTGATTCCATGGGCTGTAGCCCACCAGGCTCCTCTGTCCATGGAATTCTCCAAGCAAGAATACTGGAGTGGGTTGCCATGCCCTTCTCCAGGGATCTTCCCAACCCAGGAATCAAACTCACGTCTCCTGCATTGGCAGGATTCTTTACCGTTGAGCCATGAGGGAAACCCATGTGGAACCCAAACATCAAAGCAATTAATATAACCAAGCTGGTGCAAATTATCTTCAATGCTTGATTTGGATATTTTGAGTATGTTGGCTATCTCCCATATGATATACCATTCATCATTCTCAATTACTGTCTTGACTTGATCACTATCAACTTCAAATGGTCTACAGACTGTGGAGCATCATCCAGCAAGAAATTTCCAGCCTGAAACTTCACAAACCATTTCTGACACATTTGATCAGTCACAGCAACTTCTCCATACACTGCACAAATCTTTTTTTTACATTTCAGAAGAGTTTCTACCTTCCTTGAAGTAATGAAGCATAGTATGCCAAAAATATAGCTTTCCTTCCATCTTCAGTATTAAAATGGCTACACAAAATTTTGTAAATTTTGATTTTTTTTTTTAATGTAGTGCTGACATGACAGCCATCACCACGCAGTCTAACAAAACTGTTTCAAATGAAGTTAAAGACAACTAAGCTCTACTAGAACCATCTTATGGAAAAACTGAAAAGTTTTTTTAGCCAATCCAATATTTTGGCCAGATGAGCAAAGTAAACCTCTATGGCGTGAACAGTTACATGCAGGTGAATGTGCATGTGAAAGTGCCTTCACGATGCTTGGCACAAAGCAGATGCTTCACAAGATTTGTTCAGATCACCTAGGCATCTAGATAAAATGCATATTTTGATTCAATAGGTCTAGAGAGCTTGAGATTCCGTGTATCTAACAAGCTCCAAGATGCCAGTGCTGTTAATCCATGGATATTTGTAGCAAGGATGTAAAAGATGCATATAAAGAATATGAGTAAAATGGCTTAAAACCTGTATGCAGGTCAGGAAGCAACAGTCAGAACTGGACATGGAACAACAGACTGGTTCCAAATAGGAAAAGGAGTACATCAAGGCTGTATATTGTCGCCCTGCTTATTTAACTTATATGCAGAGTACATCATGAGAAATGCTGGACTGGAAGAAACACAAGCTGGAATCAAGATTGCCAGGAGAAATATCAATAACCTCAGATATGCAGATGACACCACCCTTATGGCAGAAAGTGAAGAGGAACTAAAAAGCCTCTTGATGGAAGTGAAAGAGGAGACTGAAAAAGTTGGCTTAAAGCTCGACATTCAGGAAACGAAGATCATGGCATCCGGTCCCATCACTTCATGGGAAATAGATAGGGAAACAGTGGAAACAGTGTCAGACTTTATGTTTTTGGCTCCAAAATCACTGCAGATGGTGACTGCAGCCATGATATTAAAAGACGGTTACTCCTTGGAAGGAAACTTATGACTAACCTAGATAGTATATTGAAAAGCAGAGACATTACTTTGCCAACTAAGGTCTGTCTAGTCAAGGCTATGGTTTTTCCTGTGGTCATGTATGGATGTGAGAGTTGGACTGTGAAGAAGGCTGAGTGCCAAAGAATTGATGCTTTTGAACTGTGGTGTTGGAGAAGACTCTTGAGAGTCCCTTGGACTGCAAGGAGATCTAACCAGTCCCTTCTGAAGGAGATCAGCCCTGGGATTTCTTTGGAAGGAATGATGCTAAAGCTGAAACTCTAGTACTTTGGCCACCTCATGAGAAGAGTTGACTCACTGGAAAAGACTCCAATGCTGGGAGGGACTGGGGTCAGGAGGAGAAGGGGATGACCAAGGATGAGATGGCTGGATGGCATCACTGACTCCATGGACGTGAGTCTGAGTGAACTCCGGGAGATGGTGATGGACAGGGAGGCCTGGTGTGCTGCGATTCATGGGGTCGCAAAGAGTCGGACACAATTGAGCAACTGAACTGAACTGAACTGAGGGGGGGATAAAATTTCTAAATTAGAACATTATTTTCTGTAATATGTAATTTAAAATTTGTATAACAGATTTATTAAGCAACATGGTTTAGTAATCATTTCAAAATTTCATCTACTTCAGTAAAAGTTTTCATATTTAAGATGGCCCCTTGGAACTTTTAAAAAATGAGGAATTAGGAAAACAGCTTTTATTTGTAGTTGCTTTTTATCCGGACATACTGAGTGCTTTTTGAATCTTGTATCATATCCTATAGGGTTTCCCTGGTGGTTCAGTGATAAAGAACCCACCTGGCAATCCAGGAGACTCAAGTTCGATTCCTTGGAACAGGAATTGGCTATCTGCTCCACATTCTTGCCTGGAAAATCTCATGAACGAAGGAACCTGGCAGGCTATAGTCCACGAGGTCACAAGAACTGGATATGACATAGCAACTAAACAGCAACAACATCATGTCATATAACTCTCCTGGATTTGATAACTCCTGGGGACATCATCTGGGTCACACTCAATAAGACAAGACATTTTAAAAATCAGAGGTAATGAGAGAAAAGAATGGTAAAGAATCCAGAATCTGCCTGCAATGCAGGAGACCCCGGTTCAATTCCTGGGTTGGGAAGTTCCCTTAGAGAAGGGAATAGGTTACGTGGTTACCCAGTACTGTATTCTGGGCTTCTCCGGTGACTCAGACGGTAATGAATCCACGGCAATGTGGGAGACCCTGGTTCAGTTCATTGGTTGGGAAGATCCCCTGGAGGAGGGCATGGAAACCCACTCCAGTATTCTTGCCTGGAGAGTCCCCATGGATGGAGGAGCCTAGTGGGCTACAGTCCACAGGATCACAAAGAGTCAGATATGACTGAGCAACTAGGCAAATACAGTGAGAGAAAAAGATGAAGAAATCTGGTTCTCAGCTCAGTCAAACCTGACTTCTAATCCCAACTGCATTAATGATCTATTTCTATATAATAAATTAACCCCAAATTTAGTGACTTAATACAGCCAAAGTCATTTTTTATCTCTTATGGTTCCTATTGGGCTTCCATGGTGGCTCAGATGGTAAAGAATCCACCTGCAACAAAGGAGACTCAGATTTGATCCCTGGGTTGGGAAGATCCCCTGGAGAAGGGAATGGCTACCCACTCCAGTATTCTTGCCTGGAGAATCCCATGGACAGAGTAGACTAGTGACTACACACACACACACAATTCCCATGGATCAGAAATTCAGGCACAGCTTGAGTGGGCAGTCTGGCTTGAGTTCTCTCATGAAGTTACTGTCAGATGTTGGCTGGGACTTAAGTCATCTGAAGGCTTGATGGGGACTGGAGAATCCAATGCTGCTGGCTTTTCATGGGAGGCTTCAGTTCCTCTTTGCATGGACTTCTCCACAGAGCTGCTAGAGTGTCTTCATAATTCACGACTCAAAAGTAAGGTTGACGCTCCATATCCCTTATAACCTAGTTTTTGAATCATATACCATCACTTGCGCTGCATTTAGTTGGATGCACAGACCAGCTCTGACTTTGGTGTGAGAGTAGATGACACATGAATGGGAACGCATGTGTGTGTGCCAAGTGCTCAGTTGTGTCTGACACTGTGTGACCCCGTGGACTGTAGCCCACCAAGTTCTCCTCTGTCCTTAGGATTCTCCAGGCATGAATACTGGAGTAGGCTGCCATGCCCTTTTCTAGGGGATCTTCCTGACCCAGAGATCGAATCTGTGTCCTTTACTTTCCCTGCATCGACAGGCAGGTTCTTTACCGCTAATGCTGCCTGGGAAGCCCATGGATAGGAACCTTAGGAGGTAATCTGAGACAGATAATCTCATGGAGGGCCACCTTAGAGACTGATACAGTAGTTTGGCTCTGTCACTTATTTTGGGAAGATTCTCTAATCCCTCTGAGCACCAATATACATATCTATAACGGGGGATTTAGTAATGCTCTCTCGGAGAAGGCAATGACACCCTACTCCAGTACTCTTGCCTGGAAAATCCCATGGACAGAAGAGCTTGGTAGGCTGCAGTCCATGGGGTCGCTGAGAGTTGGACTCGACTGAGCGACTGCACTTTCACTTTCCACTTTCATGCATTGGAGAAGGAAATGGCGACCCACTCCAGTGTTCTTGCCTGGAGAATCCCAGGGACGGGGGGAGCCTGGTGGGCTGCCATCTATAGGGTCGCACAGAGTTGGACACGACTGAAATGACTTAGCGGCAGCAGCAGCAATACTCTCTAATTCTTAAATGTTTAAAGAGGAGGTGATATATATGTGCTCTTCACTTAGTAGGAATTCAGTATACATTAAACATAATCATAATAATACTATCATCCACATTGTTAGATGATGGCTCTGATACTATGATTTCTAATAAGAAATATAAATTTGGTCTTGCTCTCTTACATACTACTCCTAAAACCCTTGTAATTGCCTAGTGAGTATATTGAAGTCACTCAGTCGTGTCTGACTCTTTGTGACCCCATGGACTGTAGCCTACCAGGCTCTGAGGAGCCTCTCAGTCCATGGAATTTTCCAGGCAACAGTACTAGAGTGGGTGTCCATTTCCTTCTCCAGGGGATCTTCCCAACCCAGGGATCGAAACTGGGTCTCCGTCTGAGCCACCAGGGAAGCCTGTAATTGCCTAAGCAATAAGAAAAATGGAAGCTTCTTTTGCTTTTCATGCTCTGATTCCTGAAAGAGCTCTAGAGCAATAAAGATGAAAAAGGTATCTTTTGTTATTTACAAAGAGTTCCTTTCAACCACTCTTTGAAGTGAATTTTGGAAAGCCCCTAGATTACTGATAAGGGCCAGTTGTCAAGGAAACCAACCACGTGATTAAAGGTTGAAATTTCAGCCTCACCCTCTACCCTTCAGGGAGAGAAGGACTGGAGGTTGGATTAATCACTAACGGTGAATAATGTAATCAACCATGCCTACATAGTGAAGCTTTCCTAAAAGCTCCTAAGCTTCGTAGGTAGTGCCAGTGGTGAAGAACCCACCTGCCAATGCAGGAAATATAACAAACATGGGCTCTATCCCTGGGTCAGGAAGATCCCCTGGAGGAGGACACGGCACCCCACTCCAGTATTCTTGCCTGGAGAATCCTATGGACAGAGGATCCTGGCAGACTACAGTCTATAGGGTTACCCAGAGGCAGACATGGCTGAGCAACTTGGCATGCACGCATGGAGCTTGGGGGTCAGAGAGCTTCCAGGTTGGTGACCATGTGATGATGCTAGGAGCGTAGTACGCCTGGAGAGGGCTTGGGAGCTCTGTGCTCCTTCCCAAATGCATCTCTTCCATTTGGCTCTTCCTGAGTTGTATTCTTTCATAATAAAACAATAACCTAGGATGTAAACTGTTTCTCTGAACTCCTTGAGCTATTCTTACAAATTAACAAATGGGAAGAGGGGGTCTTGGGAACTTCTGATTTACAGTCAGTCAATAAGAAGTACAAGTGACAACCCAGACTTGTAACTGGTGTCTGAAGTGAGGGATTAGTCTTAGGGATTGTTGTTGTTTGGTGACTAAGTTGTGTCCAGCTCTTTGTGACCCCATAGACTGCAGCACACTAGTCTCCTTTGTCCTCCACTGTCTCCCGGAGTTTGCTCAAATTCATGTTCATTGAGTGGGAGTGATCCCTTTAACCTGTGGCATTTGATGCTAACTCGAGGTAGATAGTGTCAAAACTGAGTTAAACTGTTGTTGCTAGGAGAAGGCAATGGCACCCCACTCCAGTACTCTTGCCTGGAAAATCTCATGGATGGAGGAGGCTGGTAGGCCACAGTCCTTGGGGTCACTAAGAGTTGGACACAAGTGAGCGACTTCACTTTCACTTTTCACTTTCATGCATTGGAGAAGGAAATGGCAACCCACTCCAGTGTTCTTGCCTGGAGAATCCCAGGGACAGGGGAGCTGGTGGGCTGCCGTCTCACGGGGTCGCACAGAGTCGAACACAACTGAAGTGACTTAGCAGCAGCAGCGGCAGAGAATTGGTCAGTGTAAGGGGAAAAATCCACACATTTGGAGGCCAGAAGTGAAGTCTTCAGTGTAGTGTGTGTGGAGAGAAGGAAAACAATATCTTTTTTCCTCTCAAAGCCTAAAAGCCTTCCCACAGTAAAACCATGTATCTGCCAGTCCAGTTCACAGAGAAAACCACATTGCCCAGGTAAGGAAGAGGAAGCCTGGCCTGCGTTGCTGGCTCCTTCATAAATTCATGGCTCTCACAGCCCCCTCCTCCCCTGCAGATCACACACTTCAGCTCTCTGCATTGAGTGACTTTCAATTTCATGTTACATTTTAAGTTTTCAGGCATGCTCCTCCCCTGCCTGAAATGCTTTCTGTCTCTCCAATACTTCACTGAATTTTAACTCATCTTTCTTTCCTTAATAAATACACTGATATGGTTTCCTAGGCATTCTCTTTCTCTCTCGCACTTTTTTTGTTTCTTTCCCCCATATTTATACTTTTTTACTCCTTTTTTCTTTTTATTCATTCAACAAATTGTTACTGAATATCAACCACGTGCCAGGAAAGCCTTGATCAACAAAACTAAGTTGCTGTCCTCCTGGGACTTATAGTTTGATGAAAAGCATAGAAATGAGTTTAGTTGCTTAAAGTCATGTCTAACTCATTTTTGACCCCATGGACTGTACCCTGCCAGGCTCCTCTGTCTGTGAGATTTCCCAGACAAGAATACTGGAGTGGGTTGTCATTTCCAACTCCAAGGTATCTTTGGCTGAGTGCCAAAGAATTGATGCTTCTGAACTGTGGTGTTGGAGAAGACTCTTGAGAGTCCCTTGGACTGCAAGGAGATCCAACCAGTCCATTCTGAAGATCAACCCTGGGATTTCTTTGGAAGCAATGATGCTAAAGGTGAAACTCCAGTACTTTGGCCACCTCATGCAAAGAGTGGACTCACTGGAAAAGACTCTAATGCTGGGAGGGATTGGTGGCAGGAGGAGAAGGGGACAACCAGAGGATGAGATGGCTGGATGGCATCAACGGACTCGACGGACGTGAGTCTGAGTGAACTCCGGGAGATAGTGATGGACAGGGAGGCCTGGTGTGCTGCGATTCATGGGGTCGCAGACAGTCAGACATGACTGAGTGACTGAACTGAACTGAACTGGGTATCTTCTCGACCCGAGATCAAACTTGTATCTCCTATACTGGAAGGCGGATTCTTTACCTCTGAGCCACCACGGAAGAAAAGGCATGAGTACCCCTCCCCTAAAATATGTATAACACACCATGTGATGATAAGCGCTATGAAGAAATACCTAGCAGGGTGAAGAGATTAATAGTTGTGAATACGGGGAGCTATTTTAGTCAGAGAAATTTAAGTAATTCATCTTCCTCATAGCCTGTCAGAGTCAGATATTAGATCATTGGCCTATAAATCTCCAATACTTATGTATCTGGAACCAAGGAGATGTTTAATCAATATTTGTTGAGCTAAAGAAAGAAGGAATAAATAGATGTATGAATGAATGAATATTAGATTCTAGTGTAAACCACAGATGCAAAAACTGAGTCCCAGACAGGTTTGATCTGTAGAAGAGCAAGAAATAAAACCTTAACTTCCGAGGATGCTTGCTGAAAGGACAATGCTGTTTTCACTGTGTCGTATTATGAATGCCTAAAACATCTTTGTTTTAATAGTGTCTCCTCTGTTCCTCTTTCCGCATTTGACTAGAGTTGGCTACTTGAATGGCATTCTGAGAGCTTGTTTTTCTGGTTTTTAACTTAGTCTTCATGGAAAACATCCGCTGTTTACTCTCAAATAGACAAAGAGCTTCACTCAAGTCCCTACAGTATTTTTGTTCACCTGGTCATGCAGTTGATTGGTCATAAATCACAAGGGTTCAGAAAGCAAAGTGGATCAGGGACCAGGAAAGAGTTTCCATTGAGATACCCCTTGGATGCTTTTATAGAAGAAAAATCAATTTGGGTCAATAGCTATTTCAAACTTTTTGGCTCACGACTTTAGTCTCTTAAAAATTATTGAACATCCTGAACAAGCTTTTGTTTATGTAAATTATGAAAAATGAAAGTGTTAGTTGCTCAGTCCTGTCCAGACTCTTTGTGACCCCATGGGCTATAGCCTGCCAGGCCCCTCTGTCCATGGAATTCTCCAGGCAAGAATACTGGAATGAGTAGCCACTCCCTTCTCCAGGGGATCTTTCAGACCCAGGGATCGAACTCATGTCTCTTGCACTGCAGGCAGGTTCTTTACCCTCTGAGGCACCAGGGAATCTATGCTGCTGCTGCTAAGTTGCTTGTGTCCAACTCTGTGCAGCCCCATAAACGGCAGTCCACAAGGCTCCCCCATCCCTGGGATTCTCCAGGCAAGAACACTGGAGTGGGTTGCTGAAGTCACTCAGTCGTGTCTGACTCTCAGCGACCCCATGGACTGCAGCCCACCAGGCTCCTCCATCCATGGGATTTTCGAAGCAAGAGTACTGGTGTGGAGTGCCATTGCCTTCTCCAAGGGGATCTGTATCTACTTGTATTTACTGTATTTGAAATTAAAATTAGGTAATTTAAAAACATTTGTTAACTTATTTTAAAATAATAAAACTTGCATCCCATGTTAATATAAATAACATTTTATAGAAAAGTAAAATTTTTTCCAAACAAAAAATAAAGTGCGGCATTGTTTTGTACTTTTAAAAATCTCTTTAATATCTATCTAGTTTAACAGAGAAAGACTAGATCCTCCTCTCTGCTTCTGCATTCAGTTTGTGGTGATACCACTCACCATTTCAGTTCAGTTCAGTTCAGTTCATTTCAGTCGCTCAGTCTGTCCAACTCTTTGTGACCTCATGGACTGCAGCACACCAGGCCTCCCTGTTCATCACCAACTCCCGGAGCCTGCTCAAACTCATGTCCATCGAGTCGGTGATGCCATCCAACCATCTCATCCTCTGTTTGTCCCCTTCTCCTCCTGCCCTCAATCTTTCCCAGCATCAGGGTCTTTTCAAATGAGTCAGAAATGAGTCAGTTCTTCGAATCAGGTGGCCAAAGTATTGGAGTTTCAACATTAGCCTCTGGGAAACTCCACTGCATATCCATGAAAGACTGTGCATGAAGGCCTTCCCTGGTGGCGCAGTGTATAGGAATTGCCTGCCAACGCAGGGGACATAAGTTCCAATCCCGGGTCCAGGAAGATCCCACATGCCACGGAACAACTCAGCCCGGGCACCGCAACATTAAGCCTGTGCTCTAGAGCCTGGGAACAGCAACTACTGATTGATGCCCAAGCACCCTAAAGACGGTGCTCTGCAACAAGAGAAGCCACTGCAATTAGGAGCCCTTGGATCACACCTGGAGAACAGACCCCACTCTCTGCAACTAGAGAAAGTCCGCACACAGCAAGGAAGACCCAGCATAGCCAAAAATAAATAAATATAGCAATGTGTACATTCCAAGATGTCTGGCTCTAGATTAGTGATCACATCATCATGATTATCTGGGTCTTGAAGATCTTTTTCGTACAGTTCTTCTGTGTATTCTTGCTACCTCTTCTTAATATCTTCTGCTTCTGTTAGGTCCAGACCATTTCTGTCCTTTATCGAGCCCATCTTTGCATGAAATGCTCCCTTGGTATCTCTAATTTTCTTGAAGAGATCTCGAGTCTTTCCCATTCTGTTGTTTTCCTCTATTTCTTTGCACTGGTCACTGAAGAAGGCTTTCTTATCTCTTCTTGCTATTCATTGGAACTCTGCAATCAGATGCTTATATCTTTCCTTTTCTCCTTTGCTTTTCACCTCTCTTCTTTTCACAACTATTTGTAAGGCCTCGCCAGACAGCCATTTTGCTTTTTTGCATTTCTTTTCAATGGGGATTGTCTTGATCCCTGTCTCCTGTACAATGTCACGAACCTCACTCCATAGTTCATCAGGCACTCTATCTATCAGATCTAGGCACTTAAATCTATTTCTCACTTCCACTGTATAATCATAAAGGATTTGATTTAGGTCATACCTGAATGGTCTAGCGGTTTTCCCTACTTTCTTCAGTTTGAGTCTGAATTTGGTAATAAGGAGTTCATGATATGAGCCACAGTTAGCTCCTGGTCTTGTTTTTGTTGACAGTATACAGCTTCTCCATCTTTGGCTGCATAGAATATAATCAATCTGATTTCAGTGTTGACCATCTGGTGATGTCCATGTGTAGAGACTTCTCTTGTGTTGTTGGAAGAGGGTGTTTGCTATGACCAGTGCATTTTCTTGGCAAAACTCTATTAGTCCTTGTCCTGCTTCATTCTGCATTCCAAGGCCAAATTTGCCTGTTACTCCAGGTGTTTCTTGACTTCCTACTTTTGCATTCCAGGCCCCTATACTGAAAAGGACATATTTTTTGTGTGTTAGTTCTAAAAGGTCTTGTAGGTCTTCATAAAACCATTCAACTTCAGCTTCTTCAGCATTACTGGTTGGGACATAGACTTAGATAACTGTGATATTGAATGGTATTCCTTGGAAATGAACAGAGATCATTCTGTTGTTTTTGAGATTGCATCCAAGTACTGCATTTTGGACCACATTCTGTCAGCCCTCTCCACCATGACCCACCTGTCTTGGGTTTGCCCCGCAGGCATGGCTTGGTTTCATTGAGTTAGACAAGGCTGTAGTCCTAGTGTGATTAGATTGACTAGTTTTCTGTGAGTATGGTTTCAATGTGTCTGCCCTCTGATGCCCTCTTGCAACACCTACCATCTTACTTGGGTTTCTCTTACCTTGGGCATGGGTATCTCTTCACAGCTGCTTCAGCAAAGCACAGCTGCTGCTCCTTACCTTGAACGAGGGCTATCTCCTTATCGCCGCTGTTCCTGACCTTCAATGTGAGATAGCTCCTCTAGGCCCTCCTATGGAGAAGCTTTATACAGTCAACAAAAACAAGACCAGGAGCTAACTGTGGCTCAGATCATGAACTCCTTATTACCAAATTCAGACTCAAATTGAAGAAAGTAGGGAAAACTGCTAGACAATTCAGGTATGACCTAAATCAAATCCCTTATGTTTATACAGTGGAAGTGAGAAACAGATTTAAGGGCCTAGATCTGATAGATAGAGTGCCTGATGAACTATGGAATGAGGTTCATGACATTGTACGGAAGACAGGGATCAAGACCATCCCCATTGAAAAGAAATGCAAAAAAGCAAAATGGCTGTCTGGGGAGGCCTTACAAATAGTTGTGAAAAGAAGAGAGGTGAAAAGCAAAGGAGAAAAGGACAGATATAAGCATCTGATTGCAGAGTTCCAAAGAACAGCAAGAAGAGATAAGTGCAAAGAAATAGAGGAAAACAACAGAATGGGAAAGACTCGAGATCTCTTCAAGAAAATTAGAGATACCAAGGGAACATTTCATGCAAAGATGGGCTCGATAAAGGACAGAAATAGTGTGGATCTAACAGAAGCAGAAGATATTAAGAAGAGGTGGAAAGAATACACAGAAGAACTGTACAAAAAAGATCTTCAAGACCCAGATAATCATGATGATGTGATTACTAATCTAGAGCCATCTTGGAATGTGAAGTCAAGTGGCCTTAGAAAGCATCACTACGAACAAAGCTAGTGGAGGTGATGGAATTCCAGTTGAGCTGTTTCAAATCTTGAAAGATGATGCTGTGAAAGTGCTGCACTCAGTATGCCAGCAAATTTGGAAAACTCAGCAGTGGCCACAGGACTGGAAAAGGTCAGTTTTCATTCCAATCCCAAAGAAAGGCGATGACAAAGAATGCTCAAACTACCGCACAATTGCACTCATATCACACACTAGTAAAGTAATGCTCAAAATTCTCCAAGCCAGGCTTCAGCAATACATGAACCATGAACTCCTGATGTTCAAGCTGGTTTTAGAAAAGGCAGAGGAACCAGAGATCAAATGGCCAACATCCGCTGGATCATTGAAAACCCAAGAGAGTTCCAGAAAAACATCTATGTCTGCTTCATTGACTATGCCAAAGCCTTTGACTGTGTGGATCACAATAAACTGTGGAAAATTCTGAAAGAGATGGGAATACCAGACCACCTAACCTGCCTCTTGAGAAATCTGTATGCAGGTCAGGAAGCAACAGTTAGAACTGGACATGGAACAACAGACTGGTTCCAAATAGGAAAAGGAGTACATCAAGGCTGTATATTGTCACCCTGCTTATTTAACTTATATGCAGAGTACATCATGAGAAACGCTGGACTGGAAGAAACACAAGCTGGAATCAAGATTGCCGGGAGAAATATCAATAACCTCAGATATGCAGATGACACCATCCTTATGGCAGAAAGTTAAGAGGAGCTAAATGGCCTCTTGATGAAAGTGAAAGAGGAGAGGAAAAAGTTGGCTTTAAGCTCAACATTCAGAAAACGAAGATCATGGCATCCGGTCCCATCACTTCATGGAAATAGATAGGGAAACAGTGGAAACAGTGTCAGACTTTATTTTGGGGGCTCTGAAATCACTGCAGATGGTGATTGCAGCCATGAAATTAGAAGACGCTTACTCCTTGGAAGAAAAGTTATAACCAACCTAGATAGTATATTGAAAAGCAGAGACATTACTTTGCCAACTAAGGTCTGTCTAGTCAAGGCTATGGTTTTTCCTGTGGTCATGTATGGATGTGAGAGTTGGACTGTGAAGAAGGCTGAGCGCCGAAGAATTGATGCTTTTGAACGGTGGTGTTGGAGAAGACTCTTAAGAGTCCCTTGGACTGCAAGGAGATCCAACCAGTCCATTCTGAAGGCGATCAACCCTGGGATTTCTTTGGAAGGAATGATGCTAAAGCCTAAACTCTAGTACTTTGGCCACCTCATGCGAAGAGTTGACTCATTGGAAAAGACTCTGATACTGGGAGGGACTGGGGGCAGGAGGAGAAGGGATGACTCAGGATGAGATGACTGGGTGGCATCACGGACTCGATGGACGTGAGTCTGAGTGAACTCCGAGAGGTGGTAATGAACAGAGATTCCTGGCGTGCTGCGATTCATGGGGTTGCAAAGAGTCGAACACGACTGAGCGACTGAACTGAACTGAATGTGTACATGCCGAAAATATTTTTAAAGAAGAATGCTTATGAAAAAGTCAAGTAATGTCTATTATTATAAAAGTTGTTTTGATCTGTGGACTCCACAAAATTTTCAGGGGTCCCAAGGATGCCCTGGACCACACTGAAGACTGCTAGCTTCAAGAGCCATAAATTTGCATTGAAAAACAAACCAGGAAATGAAATTAAACTATCTTTTGGGGGTTTTCTTCCCTAGAAACCTATGTGTTTTCATATTCCTATAACAATGGCCCTTTATTTTTGCTGCATGTGCTTAAGAATCATTTAGGAGGCATATTTAAAATACTGATTCTGGGCCCCCACCCCCAAATTGGCTGATACATTCAATTCAACTGAGATCTAGGAATATGCACATTTTAGCAAATCTCCACTCCTGTTCTTCTGCTTGCAGGTGGTACTAACCCATGATAGATTATTTGAGAAATTTATTTTAGAGGGAAAAAAATAGTTAGGTAGTTTGCAAAACTTAAACACATTTCAGTGAGGTGAAATTTTAAAATCTGAAATGAAAGAAAATCCCTAAAACAGAAGGAGGTACCAAGAAAAGGGAGACCCATTTCTTGGGATATATATGGGCCTATTCTGTGATTATTGCAACAGAAACATGTATTCTTGGGAGCGTGTGGCATGTAGAGTTTTCCTGTCCACTGGATTTCATTATGGCTTAAAGTCTTTTAAGATTTTCTAAACACAGTTCTTCAGTCTCCTAGTAGGATATTTACTTTATATTATGAAAGTTCAAAACTAAAGTGTTATCTTCTAGAAGGAGCTGAAGATATCATTAAAGCTTATTACAATTTTTAAGAAAAAAATAAACATTTTTTTGTGAACATTAAGGTAGCTACTTTTTTCTTTACATAGTGACAGCGATTAAATTCATCATTTCATTCATTCACTTATCAAACAGTTAAAAGCTGCAAGCAAGGTCCTGGAAATGTCAGCTTATTTATCAGTTGGCTCTCTCATTTCTGCCACTGGCACCACCATCATCTACCTATTTGTTCAGGTTGAAACCTGTGAGCCACTTGACTTCTTTTCTTTTACTCCTCACTTCTCATCTATCAACCAGTGCTGTTGACTGTAACTCCAAAAGATATCTCAAGCTTGTTGGCCCTTCTCAACCCCCATCACCTCCACTTTAACCAAGGCAACAATATCTTATGCCTGGATTCCTGCAATTATTACTAACTCATTTATTCATTCAATATTTATGAGCAGCTGCTAATTACCAGGAACTTTTCATTCTTGAAGATGGAGCAGAGAAACAAAACAGATAAATCCCTGTCTTTATGGAACTTTAATTTTAGTAATGGGGAGACAGACCAAAAACCAACCGTTCAATTAAATGTGGGTAAGCCAAAGAGATAATTGGGTTAGTTACAGGATTTTGGAGGAGAGGTCAGGACACATTTTATTTCAGTCTTCTGAAAATTCCAGGAATAGGCCAAGCACTCATTTACTCCCAAGGCCTTTGTACATACTGTTCCCTCTGCTTGGAATTCTATTCTCCTTACATTTTTCAAGACTGATCCTTCCTCACACCTCACACATATGTCACCTTCCTCACGAGCCTGTCCCTGATCCCCTGATTTAAATCAGGTTCCTCCTCTCACTTCCTCTTTAGTAATGCCTATTTATTTTCCTTCTTAGTACATACCACAACTTGCAAATATACATTACTTGTGCGTTTATCATCTCTGCCCATACTAAGCTGTAAATTTCATCTCTGTCTTGTTTACCATTTAACACTTACTGCCCATCACACAGTGGCCATGTGGTTCAGTCAGGGTTCTGTCAAAGAGCATACATCATACACGTGTGTGAGATTTATTGGGAAGAACTGGCTTATGCCCTCTGAGTGCTGCTGAAGCAGCTCTGAAATCTGTAAGGTAGGAAGGCAGACAGGAAAGGCTCAGCCAGGCACTAAAACTACAGCCCTTAAGTAGAATTTTTTTTTCCTCAGGGAAATTTTGGTTTTGCTCTTGAGGCCTTTCAACTGACTGGATGATATGCACCCATATTATTTAGGATATTCCCCTTGATTTAAGGTCAGCTGATCGTATATGTTAATCACATTCACAAAATACCTTCATAGCACCTAGATTTATATTTGATTAAACGGCTGAGTACTATGGCCTACTCAAGCTGACACATAAAACTAATCATCACAATGTGCAATAAGTATTTACTGGATGAGTAAAAGTGAGTGAAGTGTTAGTAAAAGGGTCCCTGTTTTCAGGGAGCAAACAGGCTAGCAAAAGAGATGAACGTGTTAATAGACAATTACGAAACAGCAGGGCAACAGCACGTCCCCTCAAGTGCCACAGGCATCCTGAACAGTGACCAAAAAAGTTACATATGTTGAAGCTGCAAGTTTTTATTCTTCTTGTAACTAGCCATGAGATTAACAAAAACCTCCACTAGCATTAGGGGAGTATGGAATTCATTTATTCCTGGAATTAGCTGGAGCCTTTCCATTTGCTCTGAAATATTTTCTAGGATAATTCTGGTTCATGGTGTTTTCTGGGTTTATTCACACAATTAACCAGTGAAAGAATCCATAGAAAAGCCAAATCTTCCTTAGGCCTCTGATATTATACATTAGAGGCACACTCAATGAAAAGACAGAGCTTATAATCAGAGGCTAGTGTTTATAGAAACTACAGAATCTTTCTTGGAGACAAGCAATAGTGATTGTCAACTATGTTGAACATCTTTGAGGTGTTGCCTGTTAGCACTTATTAAAATAAAGGAAAAAAAATAAATATTATTTCTTACAAACCTATGAGGTCTTATGTGGAAGCTGTAAAAGAAGGCTCAGTCATGCAGCTTTGTGTAGTACAATGAATTTTGCATTTTTTAAACACAAGATTAATACTATATATGGCTTTATTACACTGTAAAATATTCAATACATACAAAATTATGGAAAATAGATAAAACTGGGCTACCTACCTTCCAACCCCACACTCCCACTTTATTCTGCAGTGCTGTGTATCTTTCTAGTTCTTTTCTTGTGCAGATGACTGCAAATGTTTACATATATAATTTTTAAGACATCAAAGGGATTATATAGTATGTACACATTTCATCATTTGCTTTTTTCACTTATCAAGCTCTTGAAGAATTTTGCAAATCCATGCATGCCGATCTACCTTTTTAATTTTAGTGGCTGCCTCGTATTCCACAATAGCATGTGCTGTATCTATTTATCCATTCTGCTGCTTATAATCAGTTAGGCTGTTTGGCTATTTTTCTCTATTACTAGCGCTGCAGTGTACATTACATCAGTTAGGAGGCATTTGGCTGAAAATAATAGAAACTCTAACTCAAACTGCTTTAACAATAAAGAAATTTTTAGCTCACATAACTGGGATTAAAGAGATTAAGCAAACTTTATTGTTGGTTGATTTATTGGCATAACAATGCCATTGTGAATCACATGCTCTTGGATTGGAAGAATTAATATCGTAAAAGTGGCCATACTGTCCAAAGCAGTCTACAGATTGAATGCAATTGCTATCAAAAAGACCCTTGATATTTTTCACATCTGCCTGCAGTGTGGGAGACCTGGGTTCGGTCCCTAGGTTGGGAAGATCCCTGGAGAAAGAAATGGCAACTCACTCCAGTGTTCTTGCCTGGAAAATCTCATGGACAGAGGAGCCTGGCAGGCTACAGTCCATGGGGTTGCAAAGAGTTGGACATGTCTAAGCAACTAAGCCCACACACACGGAACAAATAATCCTAAAATGTATACAGAACAACAAAAGATCTAGAATTGCCAAAGCAATCCTGAGAAAAAAGAACAAAGGAGGAGGCATAACCGTTCCAGACTTCAGACAATACTATAAAGCTACAGGAACCAAACAGCATGATACCAGCACAGAAACAGACATATTGATCAATGGAACAAGACAGAGAGCCCAGAAATAAATCCACGCACCTATGGTCAATTAATCTTCAGCAAAGAAGGCAAGAATATACAATGGAGAACAGACAGTCTCTTCAGCAAGTGGTGTTGGGGAAGTTGGACAGTGATATGTAAATCAGTGAAATTAGAACACTTTCTCACAACACACACAAAAATAAACTCAAAATGGCTTAAAGACTTGCACAAAAGACATGACATCAAATAACTCCCAGAAGAGAACATAGGCAAAACATTCTGTGATATAAATCATACATAGGTATGTTTTCTTGGGTCAGTCTCCTAGGCAATAGAAAAGAAACCAAAAATAAACAAATGTGACTTGGCCAAACTTACAGACTTTTGTATAGCAAAGGAAATCATAAACAAAATAGAAAGATAACCTACAGACTAGGAGAAAATAATTTCAAATGATGCGACTGACAAGGGCTTAATTTCCAAAGTATACAAACAGCTCATACAACTCAACAAAAAAACAAACAACCCAATTGAAAAATGGGCAGAAGACCTAAGTAGACATTTTTCCAAAGGAGACATACAGATGGTTAGCAGGCACATGAAAAGATGTTCAACATCACTAATTATTAGAAAAACGCGAGTCAAAACTATAATGAGGTACCACCTTACACCAGTCAGAATGGTCATCATTAAAAAGTGTACAGATAACAAGTGCTGTTGAAAAGGAAGCCCTCCTACACTGTTGGTGGGAGTGTGGAAAACAATATGGAGATTCCTCAAAAACTAAAAACAGAGTTACCATATGATCCAGCAAGCCCACTCCTGGGCACATATCCAGACAAAACCATAATTTGAAAGGGTACACGCATCCCTATGTTCATAGCAGCACTATTCACAATAGCCAAGACATGAATGCAACCTAAATGTCCAATGACAGATGAATGGATACAGAAGATGTGGTGCATATACAAACAGAATACTACTCGGCTCTAAAACAGAATGAAATAATGTCACTTGCAGTGACATGGATAGACCTGAAGATTAGTATATTAAGTGAAGTAAGTCAGAAGAAAAAGACAAATTCCACATGATACTATTTATATATGGGATCTAAAATGACATAAACGAACTTATTTACAAAACAGAGACAGACTCACAGACGCAGAGAAGAGATCTGCGGTTGTCAAGGGGGACTGAGAGTGTGGAATTAGCAGAAGCAAGCTATTGTACATTGAGTGAATAAACAAGGTCCTTTACCAGGAATTATATTCAATATCTTGTGATAAACCATAGTGGAAAAGAACATGAAAAAGAATGGATATATATGTATAACTAAAATTTTACTTTGCTGCAGAGCAGAAAATAATACATTATAAATCACCTATATTTAAATAGAATAAAATTTGGAAAACAAAACACAGCATCATGGAGGCAGGTCCTTTTTATCTTGCTACCCTGCCAGTCTCAGCATTCACTTCACCTCAAGGCTGGCTCACCTACGGACATAAAATGCCTGATTACAATGACCAGAGCTATATGCTTTCTAATTTGCATGCCAAATGGGAAAAGATTTGCTTCTCACAGTTCTCTTTTAAGAGTGAAAAAGAGCTTTTTCAGAAACCTTTACTAAAGGTGCCTCACATTTCACTGGCTGAATTTGCTTATTTCTGGACCAGTCAATGGCAGCGAGGCTGGGGTTCCTCAGACTCCTCAGACCCACCCCCCATGCTGCCTTCAGTTCCCCAGACTGCTGGGCAGCTTCCAGTAATGGAGAAATGGAACGGATTTTGGAAAGTGAACCAAAATGTTGTAGTTCTCAAACTGTCACCTCACAAAACTACACCTTTGAGAATCTGTGCAACGAGAATTTCTTTGGGAATCTTTCTTGTAAATACAGTTTCTGGTTTAAAATGTGTGCACATTTAATATGTTAATAGATTCAGCTTCATTACCCCAAAGCAACAACAACCACTGCCACCACTCCAAGAGAATACAGCCTGACTCAATTTGAACTCTCACCAAAAGGATGAGAGTACTTTTTATTCATGTGCTTGCCAAAATGGCCCTTTCTCCACCTTTCTACTGGTGTTGGGAATGAAGAATATGTTTTAATATTCCATTTGTGGATTACTGATGAAGTGGAGCGTCTTTTCATTTGCTCTTAGTCACTTGAATTTCTCTGTGACTTGCTAATTTAATTCCACCATTGGATCTTCATCCTTTTCATATATATTCTATGGACTCTTTATATATTTGATATATCAATTCTTTCAGGTATGTTTCAGATATTTACTAAAAAAATCTGTTGGTTGTTATCTTCTACTTGCTTATGGTAACTTCTATACTTTAGAGTTTAAAAATATTTACAGTTTAAATATAATTTTCTTTTTAATCTTCTTAGTTTCTAAGTTTTGACTGAATCTTGTTTAAGTGATGTCTTTCTCACATCAAGATCATAAAATTTTTTCTTTATGCATCTTACTATTGTAAATAACACTAGGGTATGTTTTAACATGGAATCATCCTGCTTCGCTGGGATAAACTCTACTTGCTAATACATCAGTGAGCTTCATTTGTTAATATTTTATTTGTGCTTTTTTGGGTAACCTCAGCTGGGTACCCAATTGAGGTTGTCCTATGATTTTTATTTGTTTGTTTCTTGTTTGTGGTGGTGGTGATAGTATTTGAGCCTAATAGAATGAGGTAGGAAATTTCATCTTTATGTATGCCTGGAATGCTTTCTATAGTCTAAATTAGCCCATATTAGGCATCTGACTTGCTTGTCTATTTAGCTGAGAAGAAAAATATGTTGCATTACAATGAAATCTATGAATAAATAAGATCTGTTATTTTGTTACTTTATTTTTATTAATTTTTACTTAAATCTTTTTTTAAAATACATTATATTTTTAGAGTCCCTACCACTGCCCCCATTTCCCTCTGTCTATCCCTCCTCTAAGGTGGACACCAGAATTTCTAGATGGTGCTGATTAGTAAGTCAATTATTCAAGCAAATCTTCTAACCAATGTTTAATCTTCAATTTTGTCAATTCTTCTATTAAGTTTATTCACTGAGCTTTAACATTTTTCTATGATCACATTTTTAATCTGTAAGAATTTTGGAGTTTTCAGATAATTGTCTATCTTATTGTATATATTAATTATAACTATTTTTAAGTCTTCTATTTGTTCTCTTAACTCTGTTTCTTTAACGTTGGTGCCTCTCTTTCACAGTATTCAAATCAGTTCAGTTCAGTTCAGTCACTCAGTCGTGTCCAACTCTTTGCAACCCCATCAATCGCAGCACACCAGGCCTCCTTGTCCATCACCAACTCCCGGAGTTCACTCAGACTCACGTCCATCGAGTCAGTGATGCCATCCAGCCATCTCATCCTCTTCTCCTCCTGCCCCCAATCCCTCCCAGCATCAGAGTCTTTTCCAATGAGTCAGCTCTTCGCATGACGTGGCCAAAGTACTGGAGTTTCAGCTTCAGCATCATTCCCTCCAAAGAAATACAGAATCAAGTGGTGATTCTTAGCTGAGTGCTCATCTTTGTATCTATGGCTCTGTGTATAAACATGTTCGTGGATTTTACTTCTGTTTTCTACAACCTGCTTCCAGGGATTGTGGGTGAGACAGGATATGTGGCTAGGAGGAGAAATCCCAGTAGATGTCTTTGGTGTAAGAGTCTTTCTGTGCCTCACCAAGTCAGCAGGTCTGTGGGGCTCTGTTGTGCTGTGTTATCTCCAGGGTTCACTGTGAGCATCCAACTGCTGCAGGGAGAAGGAAGAGGGGCTGGCCTGCCCGTGGGCTCTGCATAGCATTTCCTAATTAACATCTGTGGCCTCTCTCTGCTTAATGGCATCTGTTGGATGGGCTTACATGTTCCTGGAACTACAGCTGGATTTCACAGTTACTTATAACAGATTGCCTCTAAACAGCAACTATTATTCTAGAGAATTTACACATTGCATAAAATGAAGCACATTTATATCAGTATTATGATTTCATCAGCATTGAGAGATCCAGATAATCACGATGGTGTGCTCATTCACCTAGAGCCAGATACCCTGGAATGCGGTAAAGTGGGCCTTAGGAAGCATCACTATGAATAAAGCTAACGAAGGTGACGAAATTCCAGTTGAGCTATTTCAAATCCTGAAAGATGATGCTGTGAAAGTGCTGCACTCAATATGTCAGCAAATTTGGAGAGCTCAGCAGTGGCCACAGGACTGGAAAAGGTCACTTTTCATTCAATCCCGAAGAAAGGCAATGCCAAAGAATGCTCAAACTACCACACAATTGCACTCATCTCACACGCTAGTAAAGTAATGCTAAAATTCTCCAAGCCAGGCTTCAACAATATGTGAACTGTAAACTTCCAGATGTTTAAGCTGCTTTTAGAAAAGGCAGAGGAACCAGAGATTAAATTGCCAACATCCGCTGGATCATTGAAAACCCCAAGAGAGTTCCAGAAAAACATCTATGTCTGCTTTATTGACTATGCCAAAGCCTTTGACTGTGTGGACCACAATAAACTGTTGAAAATTCTGAAAGAGACGGGAATACCAGACCACCTGACCTGCCTCTTGGGAAACCTATGTTCAGGTCAGGAAGCAACAGTCAGAACTGGACATGGAACAACAGGCTGGTTCCAAATAGGAAAAGGAGTATGTCAAGGCTGTATATTGTCACCCTGCTCATTTAACTTCTATGCAGAGTACATCATGAGAAATGCTGGGCTGGAAGAAGCACAAGCTGGAATCAAGATTGCTGGGAGAAATATCAATAACTTCAGATATGCAGATGACACCACCCTTATGGCAGAAAGTGAAGAAGAACTAAAGAGCCTCTTGATGAAAGTGAAAGAGGAGAGTGAAAAAGTTGGCTTAAAACTCAACATTCAGAAAACTAAGATCACGGCATCCGGTCCCATCACTTCATGGCAAATAGATGGAGAAACAGTGGAAAGAGTGGCAGACTTTTATTTTGGGGGGCTCCAAAATCACTGCAGATGGTGACTGCAGCCATGAAATTAAAAGATATTTACTCCTTGGAAGGAAAGTTATGACCAACCTAGATAGCATATTAAAAAGCAGAGATATTACTTTGCCAACAAAGGTCCATCTAGTCAAGGCTATGGTTTTTCCTGTGGTCACATATGGATGTGAGAGTTGGACTATAAAGAAAGCTGAATGCTGAAGAATTGATGCTTTTGAACTGTGGTGTTGGAAAAGACTCTTGAGAGTCCCTTGGACGGCAGGAGATCCACCCAGTCCATCCTAAAGGAGATGAGTCCTGGGTGTTCATCAGAAGAACTGATGTTGAAGCTGAAATTCCAATACTTCGGCCACCTAATGCGAAGAGTTGACTCATTGGAAAAGACCTTGATGCTGGGAAAGATTGAGGGCAGGAGGAGAAGGGGGCCAATGAGATGGCTGGATGGCATCACTGACTCAATGGACATGGGTTTGGGTGGTCTCTGGGAGTTGGTGATGGACAGGGAGGCCTGCTGTGCTGCGGATCCTGTGGTTGCAAAGAGTCGGACACGACTGAGCTACTGAACTGAAGTGAGAGATCTACGAGATTTCTTGAAGTCTATTTTAAAATGCTCTTGTTATGGAGGACAGTGTGGAGATTCCTTTAAAAACTGGAAATAGAACTGCATTATGACCTAGCAATCCCACTGCTAGGCATACACACTGAGGAAACCAGAATTGAAAGAGACACGTGTATCCCAATGTTCATCGCAGCACTGTTTATGATAGCCAGGACATGGAAGCAACCTAGATGTCCATCAGCAGATGAATGGATAAGAAAGCTGTGGTACATATACACAATGGAGTATTACTCAGCCATTAAAAAGAATATATTTGAATCAATTCTAATGAGGTGGATGAAACTGGAGCCTATTATACAGAGTGAAGTAAGCCAGAAAGAAAAATACCAATACATTATACTAACACATATATATGGAATTTAGAAAAATGGTAATGATAAACCTGTATGCGAGACAGCAAAAAGACACAGATGTATAACAGTCTTTTGGACTCTGTGGGAGAGGGAAAGGGTGGGATGACTTGGGAGAATGGCATTGAAACATGTCTAATATCATATATGAAACGAATTGCCAGTCCGAGTTCGATGCATGATACTGGATGCTTGGGGCTGGTACACTGGAGACGACCCAGAGGGATGGTATGGGGAGGGAGGGGGGGGGGGTTCAGGATGCAGAACACGTGTATACCTGTGGCAGATTCATGTTGATGTATGGCAAAACCAATACAATATTGTAAAGTAATTAACCTCCAATTAAAATAAATTTATGTTTTTTTAAAAAGAACTTGCACCCCCCAAAAATGAAAAATAAATAAATAAACAAAATGCTCTTGCTAGGGAATTCCCTGGAGGTTAGGACTCTGCACTTTCACTTCTGAGGGCCCAGGTTCAATCCCTGGGAACAAAGATGCTGTAAGCCACATGGCCAGAAACAAACAAGAACAGTATCTTCTGCTTTATGACCTACATAAATTGTTCAAAATTTCTAACGAAATACAAAATTCTCAGACTGCTGTTTTAAAAAGGCAACACTAGCCATGAATTACTTTCTTGGTTGTATTTACTGATCTCTTCTTTATTGGTATATCTTTCTCTCTAGAAAGTAGAATTATAGCTTTGGATAAAGCAAAGAGGTAAGCAAAAGCAAAATAGTTACATGCAAACTCAGATCTTATTTTAAGAAATTTTTAGTAGGAAACTATTACCATCAACATAAAAAAAAATTGAACACCTCCTTTAATATAATAGGGGGCTTCCTGGTGGCTCAGATGGTAAAGAATCTGCTTGTAGTTCAGGAGACCTGGGTTTGATCCCTGAGTTGGGAAGATTTCCTGGAGAAGGGAATGGCAACCCACTCCAGTATTCTTGCCTGGAAAATTCCATGAACAAAGGAGCTTGGTGGGCTATAGTCCAAGAGGTTACAAAGAGTTGGACGCAACTGAGCAACTAACATATACATACATACATACATTTATAGAACAGATTTTAAATATCTCTGTATAGTTTGAGGAGATTAAATGAGAGAGAAAAAGGCATAAGCTCAGTTTAAGTTGCTGTTTTTAAAGATACTCAGGTCATTAATGATATATATTTTTTAATTTTAGAAAGCAAATCTTTTTACTATTACATAAAATGTTCAATGTTAGAATATCATATTAAACAGGGTTGTCAGGCATCCTATATATATGGCACAAGCTCTGTATTTAATCATGGCCTACACCCTGTATAGACTTTGTTAGAACCCATTAAATGCCTTGCAGTCAGTTTTTTTGTTTTGTTTTGTTTTTTTGAGAAATTACAAATATTTATCAGTTAGAGCTATTTTTCTGTCACAATGATTGGTGCTTAAATCACTTAAATGGCAATCTTAGGCATTTCTATATAGAGACATAGAAAACCATACCTTTATAAACAAACATCTGGGCAGTCTCTTACTGTTGCTCCTACAGGTTTGGTTGAGGGGAGACAAAAGGGGGGGAACTGAGAATTAAAAATATTTACTTTTCATATTCAAGAAAAGAGAACGTTCTTCTTTGGCCAAATTGCCAAGCTGTGAACAAGTAATCACTGTTAATTCAGATAACTTGGTACCAGCTTATATGCTCTGAATATCAGCCAAATAGCTATTGCCTCACTCCCATAGCCCTACTTCTGGAAACTGTCCGGTCAACAGCCTCACTGCAACAGTCAACACCTAAAAGCAGGCAAATTAGTAGCAGCCCTGGTTTCTGAAGGCCAGCCGACCAGTGACAGATCCCCAGTGCTGGAGGTCAGCGCTCTGTGCTAGCCCGAGCTGCTCTACACACCACCAGTCAGCAGCAGCCTCACTCGGGGAGGCCACGGTCAGCTGAGCAACCACCGCTTTCTTCCGTGACGGTACCAACGCCACTGAAAGTCCTTCAGCCTCTGTGCACTCTTGCTTCTGAAAGCTTTTGGTCTCTGAATGTCAAGTTTCCCGAGACCTCATGTCAGGTCAGCTCTGGTTTTGTTGTGGAAACTGTCTTACAAGTGCAGCTCTCCCTTGCAGGCGAGCAGAACAATTATCTGCTTTGCATCAGATATGAAGTTCAGTGTATTGCTGGTCAGCAACCTTGCAACCCTTTTGTAGCTCCTTATGATTTCAGATTTGCGAGGGACCAATGGAATTGATGTGGCCATAAGATTATCAAGTTCAATTGTCTCAAATTTTGCAGTGATTGATAATAACAAATCAATAATTTCTAAATTTGTGTATATTTGAAACCTCAAATGCCAAAACACAGAGTAATTTTGTGATGAATTTCCAAACATTGGACATGTGTTAAAGGAGAAGAAATTTCATTTGAAGCCTTTGTTTAATACACAGCAGTTTATTCAATATAAAAACTGTCAGGTATAAAACAGCATATAATAACAGCTGAGCATAAGAGATGTATGATTTCTTCATCTAGTACTAAAGAAAATGATAAAATATTAAAATTTTTGATTGAGAGAAGTTCATATGAAGATAAAATAATCATAGCAGAAGTTATAATGGCCTTCACAGTCTATATCGTCAGCTGCATTTTAGCTTGAATGTTTACATGTACTGCTACCAGGAGGATTTTCTGATTCCAGCACTGCTGGGACCTACTCAAGGGCTGGGACAGAATCTATGGCCATAATAAAGTGTAACTGCATTTACTACCAGAGCTTATCAGCAATCTAAATGCTTCCTCATCTTTTTGCAGCATAGGCACAAATAACCATAACCAGAAAATCTTTTTCCTGTTTCTCCTTTATGTGAGAAAAGACTTGCTCCCAAGGTCGTTGTGGATGAAATCTCTTCCAGATAAGACTTCAGAATTCTCCAGGCCAAAATACTCAAGTGGGTAGCCTTTCCCTTCTCCAGCTCCAGGGGATCTTCCCAATCCAGGGATTGAACCCAGGTCTCTCACATTGCAGGAGGATTCTTTACCAGCTGAGCCACAAAGAAAGCCCAAGAATCCTGGGGTGAGTAACCTAGTTCTTCTCCAGGGGATCTTCTCAACCCAGGAATCAAACCGGGGTCTCCTGTATTGCAGGTGGATTCTTTACCAGTTGAGCTAAAGGGGGATTTTAATCAAGACATGTCTTAAAACAAAGAACAGAAATTCTGGTTTAAATAAAGACTGAAGTCATCACCTTGAAAAAGTTTACTGAGTTCTGGGCAGGTTGAGAAAAATAAATATCTATTCCTGGAAATATCCTGGTGAATTTTTTTCAAGTGCAAGGACAAACAGAAAATCTTACTTGCTTCCAGACAACAGACAAAGAAACAACAGCAGCTGTGGAAGCCAGGAGATGATAGACTAATGAGTACAGGGCATGGACAGACAGGAAGGCGATCTCAGAAGCCTCCTCTCAGCTGAGATGCCATCCACCCCCAGAGGAAAACGGAGCCTGCTGGTGAATATGGGAAGATTTACATGTCCCTTGTGTATCTCAGCTGAGGAAAATACTAAGAAAGAATGTTTCAAGCTAAAGGAAGCTCAAGAGAAGATTTAAGAGTGATGAGCAATGTACCTTGACATACATATTGTTATATTTTATTTATTTCTTTTGGCCTTGCCTTGAACCATGCAGAATTTTAGTTCCCAAACCAGGGATTGAACCTGTGCCCCCACACTGGAAGGGCAGAGTCTTAACCACTGGACTGCTAGAAAAGTCTTATATTGTTATATTTTAAATAAGTAGTGGCACAAAGGTTACAAATGTGTAATGTAAGTGGCAAATACAGAGTCTCAAAACTGAAGAGATTGAAGACACATATGGCAAGTGAAAAATCTAAAAGTCATTTAGAATTAAAATAGCAAAGGATCTCGGCCAATAAGAATTGGGCAAAAGGGCCAAGTAAGGGAATTATTTGCATCCTAAAGTTCTCCTTTAGTGAATGAGGAAGCAAAACCGTGAGGATGAGTCGAAGTGCAATGCAACTCTTTAGCATCTTGTTTTTATATAAAGTAGAATATATATAGAAAAAAATATTTTATGAGTAGGAGAAATTAGTAAACAACGTTCAGTGAAATGGAAACGTAAGTAGGAACTAAAATGAGGGCCATATGCCAGGAGAATTTTGGACAGAGTCTCAGTTTTACGCCCAAAGGCTCAGTTTCTTGGCTCTCAGCATCTGAATGGCTCAGCCTGAAGCCAGGACGCTCATCTGGCCTCCAGCTCAAGAGTGTGAGAAAAACCTGCTGGCAAGGCAGAGCGGCAGGATACATGCAGCATGAATTTTGGCGGCAGCCAGAACTTGATCCCGTTCAGAAGTCTGTCACTATGTAGCTTGTCCTTATCTGTAAAGGGAGGATAAAAGCGCCCTTCACAAGGCTGTTGTGAAATGGAGTGAAGTTACATGTGGATACGCATGCAGTGCCTACAATAAGGAGCTATGCTGCACTGGTGATTTTTACTTTTATTATTGTTCTCATTTTTTGAAGGGATTAGCTCAGCCTGTGCAGATGCTCTGGAGGCCAGGGGCCAGCTGGACTCAGCTGGTTACAGACATCAGTTTCAACACCCTGACCCCTATTTTAGCTCTTTCTTATGTGACTTTGCTCTGTAATTTCAAAACCACCCTCTAAGGCTGAGACCCAGGACATTTTCCGGATTAAACCTCCTGCCTGGAGGTAGACTGGACTGGCTTTTGGACCTCTGAAAACTTGAATCTTTGAATTACCTTTAGATGATTTTGATCAGTTTCTTTAAATTTTGTGAAGCAAGGATAGGGTTGTTGTTTGGTCGCTAAATCGTGTCTGACTCTTCTGCAACCCTATCGACTGTAGCCTGTCAGGCTCCTCTGTCCATGGGATTTCTCAGGCAAGAACACTGGAGTGGGTTGCCATTTCCTTCTCCAGGAGATAGTCTTGACCCAGGGAACAAACCCATGTCAACTGAGCTGCCTGGAAAACCCAAGGATAGAGTAAAAGGAGTCAAAAGACATCATTTTGTAACTGTTCAAAACAATCCATTCGGATATAAAAATATCTGAAAATTTTAAAGTAGAAGAGTCCTATAATTCCAATCATCTTGGATTTTGAAGTTAAAAATAAAAAAACACAAAGTTGGGTTTGACCTGCCCACATTAAAAGTAAAAGCTACAAATTAAAGTCAAAATTTTTCCATGTTAGGACCACTGGAAATTCCTGCCAATATTTGGTTTGGATAAAGAAAGAATGCGTCAGATTCAAAACTGGACTTAAAATATTGCAGATGGGGAAAAAGCTTGGTGGTCTGGCAAACAAGGTATGAATTAACACATGCAGAGAAGTTTGTATCTTCAGTTCAGTTCAGTTCAGTCGATTCAGTCGTGTCCGACTCTTTGCAACCCCATGAATCGCAGCACACCAGGCCTCCTTGTCCATCACCAACCCCCAGAGTTCACTCAGACTCACGTACATTGAGTCAGTGATGCCATCCAGCCATCTCATCCTCGGTTGTTCCCTTCTCCTCCTGCCTCCAATCCCTCCAAGCATCAGAGTATTTTCCAGTGAGTCAACTCTTCGCATCAAATGGCCAGAGTACTGGAGTTTCAGCTTTAGCATCATTCCCTCCAAAGAAATCCCAGGGCTGATCTCCTTCAGAACAGACTGGTTAGATCTCCTTGCAGTCCAAGGGACTCTCAAGAGTCTTCTCCAACACCACAGTTCAAAAGCATCAATTCTTTGGCACTCAGCCTTCTTCACAGTCCAACTCTCACATCCATACATGACCACAGGAAAAACCATAGCCTTGACTAGATGGACCTTAGTCAGCAAAGTAATGTCTCTGCTTTTGAGAAATCTGTATGCAGGTCAGGAAGCAACAGTTAGAACTGGACATGGAACAACAGACTGGTTCCAAATAGGAAAAGGAGTACGTCAAGACTGTATATTGTCACCCTGCTTATTTAACTTATATGCAGAGTACATCATGAGAAATGCTGGAGTAGAAGAAACACAAGCTGGAATCAAGATTGCCAGGAGAAATATCAATAACCTCAGATATGCAGATGACACCATCCTTATGGCAGAAAGTGAAGAGGAACTAAAGAGCCTCTTGATGAAAGTGAAAGAGGAGAGTGAAAAAGTTGGCTTAATGTTCAACATTCAGAAAACAAAGATCATGGCATCTGGTCCCATCACTTCATGGGAAATAGGTGGGGAAACAGTGGAAACAGTGTCAGACTTAATTTTTCTGGGCTCCAAAATCACTGCAAATGGTGATTGCAGCCATGAAATTAAAAGACGCTTACTCCTTGGAAGAAAAGTTTGTATCTTGGAGAACTATAAATCATAGAAAGTTAAGTAGAGTTAGCTTTTCAGGCAGCCTTTAAAGTACCTTTTATGACTGGCATAGGAATTTTTTATCCGAAAGAAATTAGTTTGACAATTCTTTCCATCACCTGCCTAAGAATTAAACTCGGTTATATTTAGTTCAATAACCTATTTACCCAAGTAAATTAAGTGAATCTTATATGTGGAATTTTTAAAGTTGAATTCGTAGAAACAGTGTAGAAAAGTGGTTGCCAAGGGGCTGGGGGTGGGAGAAATAGAAAGAGGCTGGAAAAAGGATACAAACTTTCACTTGTAAGATGAATAACATTTGAGAATCTAATGCATAACATGGTGATTATAGCTAACAGCACTGGATTATACAACTGCAACTTGCTAGGAGAGTAGAGCTGAATTGTTCTTGCCTTCATGCCACCTCCACCAAAAGAAAAGGCAAATAAGTGAGATGATGGGTGTGTTAACTCAATGGTGGGAATTCTGTCACAGTGTTCAGATATATCAAATCACCATGTGCTACATATTAAATATGTTATGGGTTTACTTCAATAAAGTTGCAAAGTTATTGATAGAACGAAATGAAGTGGATCTACATGCTGAATTCTTGGTGATTCACACAGAATCGGCTGTCCCTGCAAAGCGTCTTCACTGACTTCATTCATTTTCCTTCCTCTACCTCACTCATGTTTCCCTGCAGCAAGCCAAGTTGATAAGAGAATTAATATAAAGCAGATCAGCTCTGATTCTGTGTCCATATGAAAATATCCAAAATTAAACGAACAATTTTATCTTTACAGGATATATTTCTTCCTGACTTGTCTATGGTAAATATGAATTATTCCTCCTCCCTGGAACCTGGTGGAGATGTCAAAGGTCATCTTTGATTACTTCTCCCTCCAGCCAGTCCATGGAGGATTCAGTCTGGCCAACAGCTCCTCTCTTCCTTAGCTTCTGTCTTTTCAAGCGTCAACTCCTAGTCCAGATCTCCCTGTCAAAACTGCAGAGGCCTCTAAAATGACCTTCCTGTCTTTACTTCTCTCCTTCCCCAGCCCGACTCACACCAAGAACTGGGTAAACCATCCTAAAACCTAGCTCTGATGACGTGACTCTTTTATTTGGCTCACTCTCCATTGCTTTCTCTCATGACTGAACATGCTCTAACTGGGGGTTGCCTCCCTTGTTTGCAGCCAGTCCCAGGGGATTTCTGCTGGGGTGATACCATTCTGTCCTTGAACAGAGAGAAAGAACTCAGAGGAAGCATGTTATCTCATCTTGCGACAACATGATGTCTCTCCGAGTGGAACTGTGCCTTTTGAATGTTCTGAGTGCCCTCTGGACAGTCTCTGTCACTGTCTGTATGACTTGTAGCCAGCTTATCAGGGGCATCACTGTGAGGGGGCAACATGGAGGGAAGCAGCGGCTCTGGTGGAGAAGCAGGAGTGGGCGGGGCGCTGTCCTTCTCCGGTGATCAGGCTTGATGACTCTTGCTGGACCCCCATAAGCACTGGTTGTCACAATGTGCATGTCACCTACTTCCACCTCCGGCTGTTACTACAGCGTGCTTCCTGGGAGTGAATCCTTTCTCCCCATGCTAATAAAGCTAGCCACCACTGATGGTACATGAGATGGGACAGATAATTCCACGAGGAAGGATTTATGCTAGGTATTTCAGCCAGGATTTTCTGGTATCACAGACACAAGAGATTAAGGGAATCTTTAAAGATCTCTTTAAATCTTGCAGATCAAAACAAATTAAAAATCAGTAGTGAGGTCTCTCCTCTACTGAAACAAAACTATTATTGGAATTCCATGTTATAAAGTAAAAATTCAAAACCTAGCTAGTTTGGTTGCTGAAGGAGTTGGGGGTTGAGGGGTGGTGGCTTAATCCCAGACTATTAGTCTATCCTTGACCTTTCATTAAATCTTTGGGCCTGGGGAAAAAATCCAAGTATTTCAGGGTTTAATGGAACTCAGCATTTAAAAATTCTTCTAACTGAAAGATGAAGAAACCAGGGCCCAAAGAAGTTAAAAGCCCAGTACAAGCTGGTAACAGAGCAAGGTCAGAAGCTCATATCTCTTGACTGAGTATTCTTTCCATTCCTCCTAGCACAAGGCTGTGATAGGGAAAAAAAGCCAAATGAGAAACAGACTAAAATTCAGAAGAACTATTAAGAAATAGTTTAGGTGTATCAACCTAGAGGAGTGGGCTGGGGAGGGAGAGGGGAGAGAGGTTCCAGAGGGAGGGGACATATGCATAACCATGGCTGCTTTGCATTGATGCTTGGCAGAAAACAACACAATTCTGTAAGGCAATTATCTTTCAATAAAAAAGAAGAAGAAATAGTGTAGGCACATGCGTCATAGCTGAAGAAAGTCCCAATAGCAGTAACAAGACTAATGTTTCTTCAAGTGTGCTCTGAAGAGCTTGTGTATCAGAATGCTCTGCGTTTCTGGGGAAAGCTCTTACGTGTAGATTTCTGTGTAAATCAGTACAGCCTCTGTCGAGAAAAGCATGGACCTTCCTTTAAAAACGTCAAAGTAGAGTTGCCATGTGATGCAGCAATCTCACTCCTGGGCATATATCCAGAAAAGAGGGAAACTCTAACTTTAAAAGATGCATACACCCCAGTGTTCATTGCAGCACTATTTACTATAGCCACGATATAGAATTTTGAGTATTACTTTACTAGCGTATGAGATGAGTACAATGGTGTGGTAGTTTGAGCATTCTTTGGCATTACCTTTCTTTGGGATTGAAAGGAAAACTGACCTTTTCCAGTCCTGTGGCCACTGCTGAGTTTTCCAAATTTGCTGATATATTGAGTGCAGCACTTTCACAGCATCATATTTCAAATCTTTCAGGATTTGAAATAGCTCAACTGGAATTCCATCACCTCCACTAGCTTTGTTCATAGTGATGCTTCCTAAGGCCCACTTGACTTCACATTCCAGGATATCTGGCTCTAGGTGAGTGATCACACTACTATCATGATTATCTTGGTCGTGAAGGTCTTGTTTGTACAGTTCTTCTGTGTATTCTTGCCACTTCTTCTTCTTAATATCTTCAGCTTCTTGTTAGGTCCATACCATTTCTGCCCTTTATCGAGCCCATCTTTGCATGAAATGTTCCCTTGGTATCTCTGATTTTCTTGAAGAGATCTCTAGTCTTTCCCATTCTGTTGTTTTCCTCTATTTCCTTGCATTGATCGCTGAGGAAGGCTTTCTTATCTCTTCTTGCTATTCTTTGGAACTCTGCATTCAGATGCTTATATCTTTCCTTTTCTCCTTTGCTTTTCACTTCTCTTCTTTTCACAGCTATTTGTAAGGCCTCCTCAGACAGCCATTTTGCTTTTATGCATTTCTTTTCCACAGGGATGGTCTTGATCCCTGTCTCCTGTACAATATCACGAATCTCCGTCCATAGTTCATCAGGCACTCTATGTATCAGATCTAGTCCCTTAAATCTATTTCTCACTTCCACTGAAGCCAGGCTTCAGCAATACGTGAACCGTGAACTTCCAGTTGTTCAAGCTGATTGTAGAAAAGGCAGAGGAACCAGAGATTAAATTGCCAAGATCCACTGGATCATCGAAAAACCAAGAGAGTTCCAGAAAAACATCTATTTCTGTTTTATTGACTATGCCAAAACCTTTGACTGTGTGCATCACAATAAACTGAAAAATTCTGAAAGAGATGGGAATACCAGACCACCTGACCTGCCTCTTGAGAAACCTGTATGCAGTTCAGGAAGCAACAGTCAGAACTGGACATGGAACAACAGACTGGTTCCAAATAGGAAGAGGAGTACATCAAGGCTGTATATCGTCACCCTGCTCATTTAACTTCTATGCAAAGTACATCATGAGAAACGCTGGGCTGGAAGAAGCACAAGCTGGAATCAAGACTGCCGGAAGAAATATCAATAATCTCAGATATGCAGATGACACCACCCTTATGGCAGAAAGTGAAGAGGAGCTAAAAAGCCTCTTGATGAAAGTGAAAGAGGAGAGTGAAAAAGTTGGCTTAAAGCTCAACATCAGAAAACGAAGATCATGGTATCTGGTCCATCACTTCATGGCAAATAGATGGAGAAACAGTGGAAAGAGTGGCAGACTTTTATTTTGGGGGCTCCAAAATCACTGCAGATGGTGACTGCAGTCATGAAATTAAAAGACGCTTACTCCTTGGAAGGGAAGTTATGACCAACCTAGATAGCACATTGAAAAGCAGAGACATTACTTTGCCAACAAAGGTCCATCTAGTCAAGGCTATGGTTTTTCCAGTGGTCACGTATGGATGTGAGATTTGGACTGTGAAGAAAGCTGAGTGCTGAAGAATTGATGCTTTTGAACTGTGGTGTTGGAGAAGACTCTTGAGAGTCCTTTGGACTGCAAGGAGATCCAACCAGTCCATTCTGAAGGAGATCAGCCCAGGGATTTCTTTGGAGGGAATGATGCTAAAGCTGAAACTCCAGTACTTTGGCCACCTGATGCAAAGAGTTGACTGGTTGGAAAAGACTCTGATGCTGGGAGGGATTGGAGGCAGGAGGAGAAGGGGATGGCAGAGGATGAGATGGCTGGATGGCATCACTGACTCGATGGAGGTGAGTCTGAGTGAACTCTGTGAGTTGGTGATGGACAGGGAGGCCTGGCGTACTGTGATTCATGAGGTTGCAAAGAGTCAGACATGAATGAGTAACTGAACTGAACTGAACTGAATGATATAGAAGCAACCTGAGTGTACATAGACAGATGAATGGATAAAGGTGATGTGTATATATATTTGCATATATATGTACACACACACACACACACACACACACACACTCACACACACACACACACAAGGAATATTACTCAGTCATAAGAAAGAAGGCAATTTTGCCATTTGCAGCAGCACAGATGGACTCGGAGGGTATTATGCTAAGTGAACTAAGTCAGACAGAGAAAGACAAATACTATATTATATCATTACATGGAGAAATCTAAAAAATACAACTGACTAGTGAATATAACACAGAAATAGACTCACAGATATAGAAAACAATGATTACCAGTGGGGAGAGGGAAGGGGAGGAATAAGATAGGGGGTAGGGGATTAAGAGGTAAGAACAGCTATATATAAAATAAATAAACCATAAGGATATACTGTACAGCACAGGGAATATAGCCCACATTTTATAACTGTAATTGGAGCATGACCTTTAAAATCTGTGAATCTCTGTTGTGCACCTGAAACTCATATAACAGTGTCCATCACCTGTGTCTGACTCTTTGCAAACCCATGGACTGTAGCCCGCCAGGCTCCTCTGTCCATGGGGATTCTCCAGGCAAGAATACTGGAGTGGGGAGCTTATCTCTTCTCCAGGGGATCTTCCCCATCCAGGAATCGAACCGGGGTCTCCTGCATTACAAATGGATTCTTTACCAGCTGAGCCACCAGGGACGGCCCACAGCACTTATACCTCAATTTTTAAAATTTACTTTGAAATTATACATGGAGGCAGCCCTAAGAGACCACTGTTAGCCACCAAGAGCACGATAATTCCCACCCCGCTGCAGTTCCATGCTAGGCTGGCACCGCCACCCCCACCCCCACCCCCTCACTTACCTGAAGTGATTTTCTGGAGCAAGGAAAGGAAGAACTAGGGGAGAGAGAAATGGAGCAACAGCCTCTGTCACCAAAGCTGAGGATATGCAAGGCAACAAAACTTTGCTTCGAAGACTCAGAGAAGGGCAGCTGGGAAATGCACTAAGATTCAGAATCAAGAACAACACAAGCATCCTGAGTCACGCCCACAAGGCTAGAATTATTGGAAGAATCAAGAGACTTCATTATAATGTCATATGATTTCTAGTTCCTGTATCATGAATCTTTTACCATTCCAGCAACATCCAAGGATTATCCCGCAGAAAAGAAACAGTAAAATGGTATCTTTTAACTTCTTCTTCATTTAATATCAATTTTCATGTCTTATATTTGCCTTTGACCAAACATGGAATGGTTTATCTGCTGAGGTGGACCTTACTCCTTTGTGTGGTGACATCAATCAATACCTCATAGCATAATTTCCCCAAGTGTGATACACATCCATTGATACATGTACAATTATTTAAGATGGTACACGGACCAACAACTTTTAACAGTTGATTAAAACAGTACTTATTTTCATGTATAGTAGGAAAATGTATAATTAGTTAATCAAAGCCCCAATTTCATGAGAATTTTTGCTTAGGACAAGGTTAAAGTAGAAAAAAGTTAAAGAAACATAATAAATCTTTAATAATAATGTGGTGGGAGGTATGACATTCCTGCTTCCTGGTGGAAGTCGTTCAGAAGCACTAACACTGTGCATGCCTTTTCCAGGCCCTCATTCTGTTTGGAGGAGGAGAGAGTCCGGATTAGAGGTTGGGAGAAGAAGCTGAGCATGCGCACTTAGCTCCATCCCCGGCGTTACAGGCTGGCCCCCACTTCTCTGCTCCTGGGGAAAGGTGGGCGAAGGGAAAGGAGTCAGGGAGGAGGCCTGAAGTTTTTCAGCTGGGCCAGCGCCTGGGTGAGTGACTAAGCCTAATCTAGGAGTGAGATATTAGCAAACGCACTTGGCTGCACCCCTGAAGCCTCAAGCACCGGACAGGATCAGTAACAAAGTTGATATTTTCGGCTCTACAAATCTGACTCCTAAGTGTATCTCTCAACTTGTTCCACACTCAGGCCGCCCCAAACTCCCACAGTCTGTGCAGCTGTGAAAGGGATCTCAGAAATATGAGAGTATAAATTCCATGAAGACAGTGATCATGATTCACTTGCTATCTGTATCTCGAATCTCCCAGCACACTCCAGTTATTCTGGATAACAAAGTACCCGCCTAATATAATGGTGCAAAGCATCTATTTGTTATGCTCATAACTTTGAGGGTTGTGAATTCAAACAGGGCCGGGAGGAGATGGTTTTTCTCTGCACCGTGATATCTGGGATCCTCTGAAAGCTCGTTTACTCACATGGCTGGCAGTTTAGGCTGGATGTTGGCTGAAGACCTTATTCCCTGTTCTCATGGGCCTCTCCATGTGATCTTTCTGCATGAGCTGGTTTGGGCTTCTTGAAGCATTGTGGCTGGGTTCCAAGAGTGAGCATGCTGAGAGAGACTTGAGAGAGCGAGATTAACAACAGGCATAGAATGATAGGCTAGTCTTTGACACCAGGCAACATTAATACTTCTGCCACATTCTGTTCATTGAACCAGGTTTGGGGAGAGGAAAAAGGTATTGTCTGGAAGAGCCTGTGGGCCCAGTAGTACTGTTAGAGCCATTTTAGGAAATATACACTGCCGCTCCGAGAAGCAGGGTGTGAGACGTTGTCTCCCTCTTACGAAATTTGCACAATTGCTGTTGTGAGAATACGCCAGTTAGGCCATTGCTTATGATATGTGGGTCTACATAGCCATCCCTCTGAGCTGTTAATCAACTCTGAAGAAGTTCTGTTTTTTTAACATAAATAAGGAAGGGGTTGGGGTGGGCACTGTGAATGACTAGGATGAGAAAGAGAATAAACCTTTCAGAACACCACTGCCCTGTGGTAGAGAATATGATGGCATTTGCTCCGTGGGGACAAGCTTGAATGTAGAAAAGAAAAATTCAGGGATGTCAGTGAAATTGCGCTTGCACGATTGTGAAGTTATTGTAGGATCTGTATCTTCATACTGAAAAACTTTGCATTGCGTGCAATGCTGTTTCTAATAAAGCATTTTTGACCAATATTTTATTATAAATAATTACAAATACATAATCTAAAATAATTTGCAATTATTTATCTGTAATTTGTAATTAATTCGAATTCAATATTTGCTTACAGATCTTCTTTGAGGTAAAAATTTTTATTTTAGCGTGAGTTAACTTATCTGGCACTGAAATATCAATAGCAGCATATTCAGGAAATTTGAGCTTCATAGCCTTGCTCAGGCCAAAGTGCTGAAGAAGGAGCAGCATTCCTTGGGACCAAGCTGGGTGGCAGCAGAAGCTAAACGGAAGCGTCTCACAGGAAGGCAAGACTTGAGGGCGCAGAAGAAGACCTACTTGGCCTGGTGTCCTGCCTCTCCTGGGATGCTGCCCATGCATTAGGTCCAAAATAAACCTCTCACCAGTCTGCAGCTGTAACCTTAGATCACCACATTCTGTAACGTGTATTCATGATGAGGCTTCCAGACCCTGCTAGCATGATATTGGACCCTAACTCTTGCAAGATGACACCTGGGTATTTCTGAGAACGTGCAAGATGCTTTCTTGTGTAATGAATTGCTTTTATTTCTCTTTGTTGCCTCACCAATTGATGCTGCCAATGATTCTTGAAGTTTACCGAGCACTGGGCCCATCACTGCACCCCCAGCTGTGGCCTCAGGGAGAGGCTGCCATAGACTCTTTGCAGATCCAACCCAAATCTTCTCTCATGGCGCAGCAAAAACTAAGTCGAAATGGATAAGATATGACTCAGGGCTTGGGCACAGGGAAACGGACTGTGCAGCACAGAGCCTCACAGTCCTGCAGAATGTGGTTTCCTGAGCCCTCAGGCTCAGATCTGCCCTGAGGTCCCCTGAGGAGCTGCCTCCCACCTCCACCTGGAAGGAGCAAGCCTTGCCCTCCTGCAAAAATCCCCAGACTCATGCCACACTTTACATTGTTTGGCTGGGGAAAAGGAATTTTTACCCTCTTTTAGTGGGAGGTCCACCTTCTCTTTCTCTCAGCCAATATCTACTTCTCCCCAAAATAACTGAGGAAAAACAGACACTCCCTTCAGGAAAAGCCTGCCCCACCCTGTTCTCACCCCCTGTCTCCAGATATGACCCGGCCCTCTGGCTTCAGCTGGATACTCACAACAGAAAACAGTCCAACCGAAATACCTTGCTGAAGTCTGGTGCCCACCATCTGGAGAGCAATGCCTGCAGAGTGACTCCCAGCCAGTCCAGTGCCTTCCCACCATCCCCGCAGAGGGCAGCGACCGCGCGGCTGTCCTGTTTCTCCTGTAGGTCTCTGCAGGGAGTTTCCGGCAGGCTCAGCCAGACCCCACATGTTATAGAAACCAAAGACCCATTTACTCCAGAGCAACAGCAAAGTCTGTCTAGTCAAGGCTATGGTTTTTCCTGTGGTCATGTATGAATGTGAGAGTTGGACTGTGAAGAAAGCTGAGCGCCGAAGAATTGATGCTTTTGAACTGTGGTGTTGGAGAAGACTCTTGAGAGTCCCTTGGACTGCAAGGAGATCCAACCAGTCCATCCTAAAGGAGATCAGTCCTGGGTGTTCATTGGAAGGAATGATGCTAAAGCTGAAACTCCAGTACTTTGGCCACCTCATGTGAAGAGTGGACTCACTGGAAAAGACTCTGATGCTGGGAGGGATTGGGGGCTAGACAAGGGGACAACAGAGGATGAGATGGCTGGATGGCATCACCGACTCAATGGACATGAGTTTGTGTGAACTCCGGGAGTTGGTGACGGACAGGGAAGCCTGGCATGCTGCAATTCATGGGGTCACAAAGAGTCGGACATGACTGAGCGACTGAACTGAACTGAACAGCAAAATCTGGGCTTCCCAGGGGCTCAGTGGTAAAGAACACGCATGCCAATACAGGAGACACAGGAGCTGTGGGTTCAATCCCTGGGTCAGGAAGATCCCCTGGAGGAGGAAATGGCAACCCACTCCAGTATTCTTGCCTGGAATATCCCATGGACAGAGGAGCCTGGTGGGCTGAGGTCCACGGGGTCACAAAGAGTCGGACACAACTAAGCACACACACATTACAAAGTCTGCAGAGACACAAAACTAATTTATATGACACCCAGCACATTTAGCTTATTTATTTCAACACTTGTAGAGAGATAAATGATAACACCACAGTTTTCCCAAAAGCAAAGGTGTGTGTGTAGGGGTGCTCCTTGAATACTTGATTGTATTTATGTTACTAAAGGACTGTCTGAAAATACTTTCCAAGAACAAAAAGTTAGTATTTCAGAAAAGTAAAATTGGGAAATTCTAATAATTTTCATGTCATGCTACTGCTGCTGCTGCTAAGTCACTTCAGTCGTGTCCGACTCTGTGCGGCCCCATAGACGGCAGCCCACTAGGCTCCTCTGTCCCTGGGATTCTCCAGGCAAGAACACTGGAGTGGGTTGCCATTTCCTTCTCCAATGCATGAAAGTGAAAAGTGAAAGTGAAGTCGCTCAATTGTGCTCGATTCTTCACAACCCCATGGGCTGCAACCCACCAGGCTCCTCCATCCATGGGGTTTTCCAGGCGAGAATACTGGAGTGGGGTGCCATCGCCTTCTCCATTTCATGTCATAGTTTCCCTAATTTTCTATTGTCCTCAAAGTTTCTGGTATTGTTCCTCAAATACCAGGGTATTTCATGACATCTATTTATCTTCTTCCTGACAAAGGCTTGAAGGCTTCCCATGATTCACACATGTTTATAGTTGATAGCTAACTTCTGTATATGTTGATGATAATGCACATTTTGAATCTCTGATAAGTGCCTGTCATCAGGGACCAAGAATGATTACTATATAAACTGCCATGACAAGGAAGCACATATTTTCAGGTGGCAAAAGTATTTAAGGAAGTAAAACTAAGTGCATCTCTCAGCTCCATAGTCCGCAAAGGCTCACCTGATCCCTGTGAAACAGGGTGGAAGTGGGCAGGGCACAACTCTTTCAGAATAACAGAGTCCTTGTGGATACGGTGTAAACTGGTTATTAGGTTGGTGCAACAGGAATCACGGTTTTGCATTGTTGAAATTTGCCATTTGATATTGGAATACATCCTTAAATAAATGTGGTTATACATCATTTTAATGCACATTTCTCACTTTAGTTTTTTTTTGCTAATGACATTACTTGCTGCTGATTTTATATTAGATAATGTTAGACAAAAAGCAAATTCAAGTGTTTTCTTGTTCAAGTTCAAAATGGGTTGTAAAGCAGCGATGACAATTCACAACATCAATAACGCATTTGGCCTAGGAACTGCTAACGACCGTACAGTGCAGTGGTGGCTTAACGAGTTTTGCAAAGGAGACGAGAGCCTTGAAGGTGAGGAGTGTAGTGGCTGGCCAACGGAAGATGACAATGAGCAACTGAGAGCGTCATTGAAGCTGACCCTCTTACATGAAAAACTGCCAAAAACCCAACGTCAAGCGTTTGAGGGTTGTTCAGCATTTGAAGCAAATTGTAGAGGTGAAAAACCTCGATATGTGGGTGCCTCATGAGCTGACTGAAAAATTTAAAAATTGTTTTAAAGTGGCATTTTTCTCTTACTGTAACAACAACCATTTCTCCATCGGACTGTGATGTGTGATGAAAAATGGATTTAATGTGACAACCAGTGACAATTAGCTCAGTAATTGGACCAAGAAAAAGCTCCAGAGCACTTCTCAAAGCCAAGAAAGCTGCACCAGAAAACGGTCCTGGCCACTGTCTGGTGGTTTTCTGATGGTCTGATCCACTACAGTTTTCTGAATCCCAGTGAAACCATTACATCTGAGACATGTGCTCAGCAAATCGATGAGATGCTCCAAAAACTGCAAATGCCTGCAGCTGGCACTGGTCAACAGAAAGGGCCCGATTCTTCTCCCCAACAATGCCTGACCAGCGCTTCAAAAGTTGAATGAATTGGGCTACAAAGTTTTGCCTCATCTGTCATACGCACTTGCTCTCTTGCCAACCGACTACCACCTCTTCAAGCATCTCAAGAACTTTTTGGAGGGAAAACAACCAGCAGGAGGCAGAAAATGCTTTCTAAAAGTTCGTCAAATCCTGAAGCACACATTTTTATGCTTCAGGAATAAGCCAACTTATTTCTCGTGGGCAAAAATGTGCTGATTGTAATGGTTCCTATTTTGATTAATAAAGATGTGTTTGGCCATAAGTTATAATGATTTAAAATTCATGGTCTGAGACCGCAATTAACGTTTATACCAACGTAACACAACCTACTAGCCCCAAGATGGCAGAAGATTTGCTTCCCAGCAAACCTTGAGCCTCGTTATGTGCTCATTGTAATATATTAGCATATGATGAAGGACCCGTCCAGCAGCGCCATGACAGTGTTGAGGCTGACATTACCAAGGACTGTATGCTCAGTCGTGTCCGACTCTTCGCGACCCCTTGGACTGTAGCCCGCCAGGCTCCTCTGTCCATGGAATCTTCCAGGCAAGAATACCTGAGTCGGCTGTCATTTCCTTCTCCAGAGGATCTTCCTGACCCAGGGATCAAACCTGGGTCTCCGCGTCTCCTGCATTAGCTGGCAGATTGTTCACCACCGCTGTTGCTGCTGCTAAGTCGCTTCAGTTGTGTCCGACTCTGCAACTCCATGGACTGTAGCCTACCAGGCTCCTCTGTCCACTTGGAGCAGGGTGCCATGCCCTCCTCCAGGGGATCTTCCAGACCCAAGGATTGGCCCTGCATCTCTTACGCCTCCTGCGTTGGCAGGCAGGTTCCTTACCACTAGCGCCACCTGGGAAACCATAAAAGGCCAAAAAGTGGGCAGCAGCCTAATTTCCTGGAAAACCCTGTTCCTCCCCTGAAATAGCTGGAATAATCATCCCACTCATTAGCCTAGGAAACCACCCAGCCCATTAATACCAGCCACCCAACATTTCAGAGTCTCATCTCCTGAGATGGCTCACACTCTTCCTGAGGAGTTTGTTTCTCTCTTGACAGCTCTCACTTTCTTGGACGACGCCATGCCCTGGGGTTGCTCTCGTCTTTTGAGACGAACCACATTTTGTTTATGGAATGTGCATGTGTCCTAAGTTGCTTCAGTCGTGTCCAACTCTGTGTAACCCTATGGACTGTAGCCTGGAAGGCTCCTCTGTCCATGGGATTCTCCAGGCAAAAATACTAGAATGGGTTGTCATGCCCTTCTACAGGGGGTCTTCCCAACCCAGGGATCGAACCTGCATCTCTTGCATGGGCAGGAAAGTTCTTTACCACTAGCGCCTCCCGGGAAGCCCTTATGGAATGTGTATATCTCTAAATGGGCCTCCCTGGTAGCTCAGCAGTAAAAGAATACACCCGCCAATGCAGGAGATGTGTTCAATCCCTGGGTCAGGAAGAGCCCCTGGAGAAGGAAATGGCAACCCACTCCAGTATTCTTGTCTGAAAAATCCTATGGACAGAGGCAGCCTGGCAGTCCACGGTGCTACAAAGAGTTGGACATGACAGCAGCTAACAACAGCAATCTCTCCAGATAAATCATCACTCTCTATTCTTATACGATTTCTGCTCTTTTGCTCATGATTTGGGCCCTTTCTGAGTTAGAAACCCAGGTGTTTATAGCAGATTCTTGCCCCAGGGCCCAGTGGACTGCAAGTCTATGAATCTGAACCCATCTTGAAAGAAAATCCTTTGACTCAGCATTCAGGTCACAGCAGCCAGGCTCTTATCCAACACTGGAAGCCCTATTACTTTATTTTTCTGTGAATCAAATTAATTCCAACTCTTGGCCAATATTGTGCCAGGCTGGTGAGAAGCTCACGCTTAGGTTTTGACTAGAAGCAGTTTCTTCCCCCTCTCAGAATTACTCAAGAATTCAGGAAGCTTGTGTGCTGCTGAGAAAGTAGATGCTTCTAGGTTTCAGCTTATCTTGTCCTCACTGATAAGCTCATTGCTTAAGTTTGTATAGTGCCTGGAGAGAGCCTGCTTTGTGCTCCTCAGACTCCAGCCTTTCTAAGTGCACCATAAATCCGCTCTAAAAACTTCCAGGGGATAAGGAACAAGTCTTTCTAAAAGAAGTCATGTCGGTTTCCATTCAGCTACCACCCACAGTCCCCATCACACCCAGCTCCTGAATACTCAGCATAATCTCTTCATCAATTTAGGCTTTTGGGGGAAAAAAAATCCAAGAAAAGTTGTCTGAAGTCACTTCTTTATCCCCTGAAGCAAGAGAATTCAAAGGCAGGCACAATCAGAAAAAAAAAAAAAAGAAACTCAATGGCCCATATTCTTTCTCAGTTCTGTACAATAGCAAAACAAGACACAAATTATATTCTGTAAAAAGAAAAAATTGTCTTGCTCCAGCTCAATGCAACAAGAATTAGCTGGGCCCAGTGAAGGGAACTCTGTCTAAGTGACTGCACAGCACCTTGAGAGTCTGCTATCTGGTGGCACAAAGGACACAAAAGAATTCCTATAACCTAGAGCACAGTACAGTAAAGCTATGTTGAGGAAAAAATTATCAGTCAACCTAAGGAAGAAATGGCAAATTTTATTTGAGCCATATATGAAGATTATAACCTGGAAACATCTCAGAAAGCTCAGAGAACTGTTCCATCCATTGGAAGTCAAGACACAGTCAGATAAGTTTTTCTGAGACAGAGGGCTATACTTAAATGATGTGTTACTGAGTTTATACAATCCAGAGCTAAGCTTCATGGAGGCCCCTTACAAAATCAAGAAGAAATGTTATCTTTACAGCTGTCTTGCTGATGCTAGGAGAATGTGGCTCTTTGAGCAGATATTTCTGCCGGTAGGGGAGGTTTGGCTGATGCACAATTCAGATACGCAATGCACAGTAGTGGGGAGAGAGGAGAGCAAAGGGTAGAGAGCATTTTTCCCATTTAAATGTTTCTTGTCTTGCTATAAAGTGTGAATTTTATTTCACAGTTACAAGAAAATGAAAATGACATTCTGTGGAAGCCCAAAGACAGAGAGATTCTCTCTCACTGCAGTGCTTCTGGGGCGTCTCTGGTGGCTCAGCGGTAAAGAACTCGCCCTGCAGTGCTGGAGCCCAGGGGGCTGCAGGAGACTCGGGTTCAGTCCCTGGCTCGGGGAGATCCCCTGGAGCAGGGGTGTGGCAGCCCACTCCAGTGTTCTTGCCTGGAGAATCCCAGGGACAGAGGAGCCTGGTGGGCTACAGTCCATGGGGTCACACAGAGTCAGACACGGCTAAGAGACTTAGCAGGGCACGCATGCCCATGGTACTTCTGAGAGAACTGGTATTTGAGCTGGACCTGAGAGAGAAGCTGCTGCCCTCAGAAGGCAGGGTACTGAGACAGACACATTTTAGGCAGGAGACAAGAGAACAAAGTCAGCGAGGCAGGAAAGAGATATTTGACCAGAGTGCAGGGGAGCCTAAGATTTGACTGAAACATCTGGGGAGGGGAAGGGGGAGCCAGAGGAGGGATGGGGAAGAGAGATCTGAGATGTGGGCGCAGCAGCAGCTGGAGTGCTGTCCTAACAGACTTAAGCACTCGTGCAGACAGATATAGGAATGGGCTTCCTGCCTAGCTCAGTTGGTAAAGAGTGCCTGCAATAGAGGAGACCTGGGTTCGATCCCTGGGTTGGGAAGATCCCCTGAAGGAGGAAACTTCAACCCACTCCAGTACTGTTGCCTGGAGAATCCCATGGACAGAGGAGCCTGACAGGCTACAGTCCATGGGGTCACAAGAGTCAGACACGACTTAGCGACTAAAGAGAGAAGAGAGATTAAGGAATGAACATAAAGAGGGATTTGAGGAACTCTCAAAGGCGATGCCAAGACTGCAACTCCTCATCAGGCTGGGGAAGGGGTGACGGGGTGGTGCTACTGCTGGGAGACGCAACCCTCACAAGCCCTGAGGAGAAATGCCTGATCCTGCCTCCTAGCGACTTTTTCTGTTCACTTTAGTGCATGACATTTTTGACATCGCTCGTTTTCAACTTGAAGATTTAGCGAGATTCTGGGACAGTGAAAAAGTTCACTTTCCTCCTATCACTTAAGGCTGCAGTTCTGGTGGGAAAATGTTATTCATGGGTTAGAACTGATGGAGAATCCTCATATATTGGAGCTTTCTTTGGGCCCACAGTCAGGACTCTATCTGTAAATTCCTGTCTTTGGAGTGATGGGGTGTTTTATAAATTTCCTAACTGAAAGAAACACAGCGAGCACTGGACTGTTTAGATTACTGTTAGTGGCAGTGTGTAGTGCCAGTCGCTCAGTCGTGAAGACTCTCTGCGACCCCATGGACTGCAGCCCGCCAGGCTCCTCTGTCCACGGGATTTTCCAAGCAAGAATACTGGAGTGGGGTGCCATTTCCTCCCCCAGGGGATCTTCCCAACCCCGGGATTGAACCCACGTCTCTTACACCTCCTGCATTGGCAGGCAGGTTCTTTACTACTAGCACCACCTGGGAAGCCCTAAATTAGTGTTTCCAGGGACAAAAAGGTGACGGTGGTTTAGTTGCTATGATCGTTCCTTCCTTCCTTCCTTCCTTCCTTCAACAAATATCTGTTGACCTCCCAAGTAGTAGAAATCTGTTGATTTTGTCTGCCTAGCCTCTAGTCTCCCTTCTGACTCCCTGGGTGACCTTATGCCCCACACTAACCCATTTGATTCGATGGAACTGGCTCCACCCGACTCCAGAGGCAACCAGATGACTCGAGCCAGGGCTGAGTTCATACGCAGCTGCCCATAGTGAATGGGTTGGAGATGGGTATACGATGCAATCAGAGCCCACATGGCTAACTTCCTAAACTTCTATAGCAAGAGTGTAAAGAAATACCTTATTTTGCCAAAACTGAATTGAAATTGTGAGCCGGTGTTACTGGGAATCATCTTATACAAGGGTTAGACTCCAGAGTCAGGAAATGCTAGAGCAAGGTAAGAGTCCTAAAAAGTTGTTTCAACCCTTTGGCCCACCTTTGCCTAAGAACCTGCTGGATTTGACAGTTATATGACCTCATTTTGCTCAAGTCAGCTGGGTCACATGTTGTCACTTGCAATTGAGTGAGTCCTAATGAAGACAACCTGGAATACTGGTCTGGTGTCACAGGGCATGACTATGGACAGTCCCAGTGATGATAACCCCACTCTGTCGAGTAAGGAGGAGTGAAGCACAGCTCACTCTCAAACTTTATTATGACGAGATAATTAATTCAGATCCACTTACACATAAAGATTGTCCCTTTCCCTGGGTCACGAAGATCCCCTGGAGAAGGGAATGGCTACCCACTCCAGTATTCTTCTTGCTTGGAGAATTCCATGGACAGAGGAGCCTGATGGGCTACAGTCCGTGGGGTCACAAAGAGTCGGACATAACTGAGTGACTAACACTTTCACTTTTTCACTTTTCACTGTCCCTTTCAGCCTGAGTACCTTCTGAGTTTTTTTTTTTTTTTTTTTTGCTATGAAGTCAAGAACCAGTTGACAGATAGGAAAGCCACAGAATCACCATTGCATATTAACTTTCTGTTCCTGCTTAACAGTTTTGCTCTTCTGCCAAAGGTTCAACGTGTCCTGGGCAGAGCCAACGTCTATTTTGTTTTTTCCATTACCTAGCTGTGTGTCCTTGGGTAAACTATTTTATCTACGTCTGCTTATATGTCCCCATCTTTGACATGGGGAGGGGAGAAACAATATCTCTGTCTCAATTTAAAGGATTTCTCTGAAGTGACATTTTTCTATGTATGCAAGAATCCAGTAACAATGAAAGGATTAAAATGTATATTTAAATAGTCCGGGCAAACCTTATCTTTATTTTTAATTGACTGAATAGGTTTAGATATAGTGGTATGCTCTCAAATATTTAACAGACTCTCTTCAGATAGAGAACTACCTACTCTGACTTGTAGTAATGACAGATTGGCACAGTGTACATATTCCCATTATTAATTTTAATCTATCAGCTTGTGAAATTTCTCCGTATCATCTCCAGTGGGGCTGTGTGAAGGTTCACAAAGCTGCTCTGGGCAGTGGTTAACCCTAACTTCACCCGCCTCAGCTTCTTCATTTATCAAAAGATTTGTTTGGCAATCTTTCCATCTTCATGATTTCATGCTAGCATTATTTTATATTTATCAGTCAGATGAACCCTGCATAAATTCGTGAAAATCATCCTTTCATTTGTGAAAAGGTGTATGGCAGTGATCTATTGTTGTAGATACTTTTTCTTCTTATGACATGCCCAGGAGGACCCTTGGAATGGAAGGCTAATCAATCTTTTCAGTTGCAGTAAGTTGCTTTCTAGTTATATATTTTTACCCCCCATGTGCGAGGAATTTTTCTGGTTGCATTTTCAGGTAAATATACATCCCACTGTATTATATGATATACAGAAATAAATATGTCAAGCAGATGGCCATCTCCTTGAGGTTGTATGAGGATGTCCCCTCAGGCTACTGAGGCTTAAATCAGTGCTCAAAATCACATTCAGATCTCAGTCTCTGAGATCCTTTACATCTCTTCGTGAATTACTCAAGAAGCAACAAAACGGCCCTCATTAAGTAAACTGAAGGATGTTTTCAAAAGCACCTACAGCCATCACATCTTCACGCATTCATCAAGGTGAGTGAGTGACAGAAGCAAACATGAGGAATGTGTCAGCTCTCCTATCTGCATGGGCAGAAGCCTAAATTGATCAGCAGTTTTCCATGAAAGCACAGGTTTTCCTGCTCGTGATAAGTAATCTCCCCGAGTGTCAAGCTTCTGACAGTTGGAGGCTTAATGTGCATACACTTGGCCAGTGGCTGTGTGGAAGGGGCTGAACTGAATAGTGATGACGTCAGGTTCTGCACTTGAGGGGTCCTCTCATTAGGGTGGCTTGCCATAGCCTTCCACTGTTACCTCATTTCTTGGGGCTGAGTTATTGTGGCTGTTTTTTAATAAAGACATGTCCACTGATATTTGTGAAATGACATCACATACATGGTTACTCATTGCAGAATTGTTTGTGATGGTAAAAGGTTACAAATCGCCTCAAAGTCCATCAGCAGAGGACCGGTGGAGTAAACCACGGTACATTCACAGTGTAATACCATACGGGCAACCATCAGTAGGAAGTGAGGGGACTGCTTGTATTTGGATATGGAAAAGTCTTGTAAATGCACCATGTGGACTTCAGAATCCTGCCCTGTGTCTAAATAATGGGGAAAAGTAAATGAGGAAGCCGGGGAGAGTGGCAATATGGGCAAGGTTACATCGAGACAGGAAAACTGAGAGCCTGAGGATGGGGTGAAAAGATACTTTCCACCACATGCTTTTCCTATCATTAGCAGTCTTTGTGACAGAAGTCTTACCTATTCCAACACACACAAACTTTTCCTCCACATACACTTTTTCACTATTTTAACTATACATAAATGTTCAATTCAGTGATACCAAATACATTCACAATGCTATGTACGCACCACCACTATCTATACCCAAGTCATTTTCATTACCCCCAACAGAAACTCTGGACCCATTAAACAATAACTCCCATTCTCTGCCATCCCCCACTCCTTAGCCTCTGGTTACCTCTAGGCTACCTTTTCTGTCTACGTAAATTGGCCTTTCCTAGGCAGTTCGTATAAGTGGGATCATGCATTATTTGTCCTTCTGTGTCTAGCTTATTTCACTATCCCACGTACACTTTAAAGAAAACACCTACAAACTAGATAATTGAAGTTGTGAAAGACTGCAGAGTCTTTCATGTCTTTAGAGAGAACTGACCTTGTGAGCTACATGTACGTGCCTCAGATAAAGTAGCATCAACCTCTGGTGATTCCTAGAAACCTCCCTAAACTTTAACAGGTTAACTAGTAACCCAGCTTGCTCAGAAAATGAAGTGAAATAGCCACGAGCCTTGGGAAAGCCTCATACATGGCAGAGCTCTTATCTGGGGCTTCTAAGGGCCTTCACAGGGCCTAGGAATCTTTTCTGAAATTGTAAGCAAATCTGTTGTGTGCTGGCCTTTCTGGAGACTTCTTTAGCGTTTGAAATTTCAAAGCGGTAGGAGTCAAAAAAAAAAAAAAAAGACTAAGCACCATTACTAAATGTAATGATATCCCTTTGCATGAAGCGCAGGTAAAAGCCCTTCATTCACCAACCAGTTCGTCCAAGTACACGATCAATGAACCCACACCAAAAGATAAGCCTCTGACATGGGCCTTGTACGTGATGCCAGGAAGCTTCTGGCTTCTGACCAACAGAGCTGTAGGAAAACAAGTTTGTGGTAGCGTTATAGCAGCAGACTGAAATCAACACAGTATCTAATTGATAACGAAGTTTTCTGGAATTCAGCTTGTTAGTACATCTTAACAACTTATAATAGCACCAAGTGTGTTTTAGATGCTCAGTCCCATTTGACTCTGTGGCCCCATGGACTGAAGCCCACCAGGCTCCTCTGCCCATGGTATTTTCAGGCAAGAATACTGCAGTAGGGTGCCATTTCCTCCTCCAGGGAATCTTCCCAACCCAGGGATCGGACCAGTAACCCACCCTTGCATTGGCAGGTGAATTCATACCAGTAGCACCAACTATAAACTCAGTAAACATTGATATCCTTCTCAAAAGTGAGAGGAAGCAAAGGTATGAAGATGTAAATAATTCTATGAGACTCCACAATCAATGGCCTAACCAGAAGTATCTTCAAAGGAGTTTACATTCTAATTCAGTCACCAGAGATAACAAAACCCAAGATTATGACAGCTATTCCTAAGAAAATTGCCTAAAGTGGGGGCAGCAAACTCAAAGGCATGAGTGGGCTTTGCAGGAAACACACACAAAGGAACAGGCAAAATGGGGATTGCCACAGATCGGGGAGGGGGCCCCATCCAAGGGGCAGGTCCCAGCCGGTTAACTGCTATCAGTGAAAATGCAGCGCAGGTCCAGTCTTGCCAGATACTTCAAAGTCCGTTCCTCCTTCCGTGAAACCCCCAGTTTTTAATTGTTGTAATCCAGTTCATATATAAACACATACAGACCCCACAGACAATTTTCAGGCACAACTGATCATGTCTACGAGCTGCCCTAGGGCCAGAGACCCTTGGGTTGCTATCTCTGGCCAGTTGGTAAACACATATAAAAACCCCCACAGGTAAGTTCCTCTTGAATAGCGGTTTTGGTCTTCTCATATTCTTATATCATAAAACCATCTTCTGCAGTGCTTTTGGTAGTCTACCTAAATCTAAGAAGCCATGAATCTTATGAAAGTCTGATCAAGCTAAAGAGAAAGACAACTTTGAATTATGTTCAAACCCAACTTTATTAAAATTATTTGGCAATTCTGGCAGCAGTACAAAGTCTCTGACCACCGGATACATTAGACATTGAGTTCATAGTTTTAGTTTGTTGTGGGTTTGGGTACATGTACTTTTTGAAATCTTCTGCCCTTCATTTAATTACCAAATGGCAAAGTGCCTTAAGTTTCTCTATCTACTACCCTATTATTTATAGAACAGGAATTTGTAAAATAAGATTGAAAAAATAAAATGCACAGATTCAAAAGTTCTCCTCAAATATTAAGAACATACAAAGTATATTGAAGATACTTACAGTTAGCCTTCCAAGTAACAAGGCGGGTGGTTTGATATCTTGCTTTTATTTATTGCTAATTACAATCCAGAGACCAAAGTGTTTCTAAAAACTATAAAAACCATCATTGACATTCCTGGTATGGTTCTGATGGGTTTAGCAGTGGAGCTTGATTTGACCTTTAAAATCATAAGCCTTTTTACCTTTAGTGGGATTTCTCTTCTCTAGTAGCTCGGGGCACTATTTGCTTACTTTATGCCTTATGATTAGCCCCTGCCTTACGGTAGATCTAATATTGGCCTTGTAAAGTGTATTACTGGACGGGCAAGTGGTAGCAGACCTCCCTGTCCAAGGCGGAACTTCGCTGGGCCTTAAAGTAAAACCTCAGAGGGCCTGGGGCCCCTTAGTTGTTCTCCAGTGATCCTGAAGTTGTCTGCAAGAAAGAAGAAGCAGGGTAAGATCTTTACAGGAGACATTTCTGCTTCTCTAGCTATGTTTGAAAATTCAGCGTATGGCAATGGGGCTTCTGCTGTTTTGTTCCTGTGACAAGAGTTATCTGTCTCCTGGGGGTCGGAATGCAGGAAATAAAGCAGGGCAATCAGTTGAGAAACTTCTGCCCTGGCTTCTCGCAAAGGCTGTGCTTTCTTACGATGGATAACGATATTCAGTCTTTTCATGCACCGTGTGTTTCTGGGCAGTCCCATGACTCACTAAAGACTACTCGCCTACATGGCCCATTGGCTTCAGAGGTGGGAGACTGCCATTCCGTGTTTCTGCGGGTTGCCATCATACTCAGAGACAAAGCGACTTGGGAACCAGAACAGGAAAGTTTCCTTATTCCGTTATCAGAACCGGGTCTCAACTGTGCAAAGGTTAACTATGCAAGTTATTTATGCTGTCTCAGCAGATCAGACCACGAACATTAAGTCATGGCAGCGGCAGATTTATCAATATAGTTCTCACTCTTATTTCCCTAATGAAGATAAGATATTTTCTTTAGTAATAGGTATAAATTCTGAAATCTTTCAATAAACAATTCTTTGCATCTAATTTGAGCTTTTCCTTTATAATAAATGGAAGTATAGTCTCTGAAATTAAAGAAAATAAGAGAATATATAGCGGGCCTTTTCCCCAAGTTAAGGCTCATCTCATCCTTCAACTTAAGAATACTTAAGATATTCAAATAATATCTAGAACAAAAAAAAGCAATGTATCCATGTAATGCTGTTAACCTACAAAGCATTTAAACATAGGAGAGAGAAATTATACTTACAAATGAAGTCCTGATTCCAAATTTGCTATGGAATGTCATGGTGACTTTGTTTTTATGTCCTGTTCTTTGATCAAAGGCGTGGCATGTGTCAAAAGGCGGACTATACAAGTGAAGGCTCACAGCAGGCTCTGTATGGCTAATATTCTCTACTCGATGTAAGCCAATGGAATCTAAACAATATCCAAGAGGGATGGAGAGATGAAGGGCTTAGATGACAGGCTTAAGTAAAAATTTTGCTAATCACCCAAGATCTTAAATCAACCAATACATATGGAATTATTAAAAATTAGTTATGACTGAACTTCCAGTTAAAGAATAAATGACACTCTGCTTTTTCCTGAAGACATTCTTTCTTGAAGTGGAAGAATTAAAAGGGCATCAACATATAAAGGTAAAAGGAAAATAAAAACTTCCTTATTAAAGTAAAAATAAAAACTCAAAAAATTGAAAGCATGGAAGTAGATAGATGGCTTTGCAGAGAAAGCTAAATCCTCAGTTATGCTTGGACATGGCCAAGAAATAACCTGATTTATATCCTGAAACTGACAAACAGCCCAGAAACTGGCAGCACAGACACTTCCTGAAATGAAGGTAAAGACGAGCTTCAAACATAAGAACTAGATGAAGTCTATCTTAAGTTTAGCCTCAAACCCTTTTCCTCATGTTTCCCCACCTCCCTTCTAACCCTGGTAGAAGTCTGAGATCTATTTTTCTCTAGAAAGAGTACAGCAGATGAACTCAGGACTGGTGGATACTCAGTGAAAAACTGGTCACTAAAGTGAAAATTTACACATTGTGATAAGATCTCCACTTTCTTCATCACAAAATTGCCAAAATGCTGCCAAACGGTAATTTTCTCTCCAGACAAGAGATTGGAAATAGTTTCTCTGAGAATCTGATCAGCTCAAGAAAAAGTCCTGAAGATATGGCCCTTGGTTGTTCCTCAAGGAAAAGCTTTACAAGATGATCCAGTTGACAAACACCATCCATGTGTGAAAGTTTCCAATTAACTTTTATGTCTCTGGTTTTTAAATGCTAGCACACAGTCAAGGCCACCAGACATGTGAGCAGAGCCTCTAGTATAATAGAGGCAAGAGCAACCTGAAAAAAGGCAACATGAAAGACACGACTCATGAGAAGGCTTAAAAAACAAAACCACAAATATCAATATCCTCATAGAAATAAGAGAAAGGGAGTTCCCTAGTGGCCTAGGGGTTAGGACTCAGCGCTTTCACTGTGATGAGCTGAGTTCAACCCCTGGTCGGGAATGAAGATCCTGTAAGCCATCTGGTGTGGCCAAAGAGAGACAGAGATAAGAGGAGGATACCATAAAAAGGGCTAGAGAGTAAAAAGAGCTTCACAGATATAAACAGAAGAAATAAAAATATGAATAGAAGCGCTAGAAGAAAAACCTGTAAGACTCAAGGAACAAAGGGCCAAAGACTGAACATAGAGAAGATAAAAAAAAAATAAACCACCCAAAACACCATAGGACTAGTTTGGAAGGTTTAATATCTGATCCATAGGAGTTTCAGAAACAAACACAACAGCAAAATCAAAGAAACAACTTGAGAATATTATTTTGAAGAACACGAATTCCTAGATCATAAAGACCTCCTGAGCTCCCAGCACAATGAATGTCATGAAACAAAGTGCATCAAAAGACACCCAAAGAGAAGGCCTCAAGAGTTCCTAGAAAGAAAAATGGGATTCATAGAAATATTCAAGAATCAGAAAGGAACCAGGTTTTCAACAAGAAGGATGGAAACTAGAAGCAAGGGATTACCTTTATAGTTCTGAGAAAAAGCAGCGGCCAGGTCATGATTTCATAAGGGTCAGACAGAGATTTTTAGATATAAGAGGTCTCAGAAATGTATCTTCCATGTACCCCTTCTCACAGGGCCGTTGGAAGACATGTGCTACCAAAACAAGCATGTGAACCCAAGAGAAAGCAGGCGTGAGCTCAGGGAACGAGGGGATAGGCGCCCAGAGAGAGGAAAGGGAAAGCCTGGGGGTGAGGGGACCCGGGGGCCCTGGCCAGCCAGTCCACACTGAAGGAGATCAAAAGGCCTGGGGAGGCATCCGCAAGAAGAACGAAATAAACAAAACAAACTATTTGCATAACTATGTGGATAAAGAAATTTATATAGTAGAGAGACAGTTGGAAGGTGAATCAAGGAAGGAGTTCAGCGTGTTAGTGAAGTTACTTGCTGTTGTTCAGTTGCTAAGTCATGTCCGAGTCTTTGTGACCCCATGAACTACAGCACACCAGGCTTCTCTGTCCCCCACTATCTCCTGGAGCTTGCTCAAGTTCATTTCCATTGAGTCGGTGATGCTATCCGACCATCTCATCCTCCACCGCCCTCTTTTCCTTAGGGCACTTAATTTGGCTTTAGCCTTATCATCTAGCTCCGGGAGCTTGCATGACAAAGAACAACATAGCCCAGAAACAGAAGACTTTGGTTCTACTCCCAGTTAGACTGACTACCTTTGAACAACTCAGAACTTCCAGGATCTTCTGTCTTCCTCTTTAAAAAAAATGGGGCTTAGTTCTCAGATAGGCAAACCCTTCCATTTTATAACCTAAGCTTTTATAATACACTGGCTTAATTTTGAACAAAAGTTAAACATGCTGAAGAACTGACTGCCTTTCCCCTCCAATTGCAAGCAACATAGACCACCCCCGTGCAAGCAAAGATCCCACAAAAACAGCTCACCCATTCTTTGGAAGCCCCAAATGCTCATATCTGACCCCTGATGTGAGTCTAGCATTATTATTATTATTGGTCTTTCCTTCCTTTCCTTTTTGCCAGTGATATACCCTCTGTCACTCTAATACCAGACCGTTCTTGGTGAAACTTATGGATGCTAGCTTGTTTGAGGAACTGTCCACCTTCTGCCTATTAAGACAGGTAACTTGATTTCCTTGCCCCATTTCCCCTCTTCTTCTCCCTGTGATGCATACTGCTTGATCAAGACATTCCCAGTAAAATTTTGATGACCAAAGAAAGCTCTTGCTTGAAGCTTGTCTTGGAGGCTAAGGCCCTGATCTGGCTTTGCTCTACTGCTACTCCTATCCAAGTCCATTCTTCTTCCCTTCCAGCCGGACCATCCCCGCATTGTTTTCATTCTTTGCAATGGTTGTGCCTTCACTCATGCTCCTTCCTGTACTTGAAACATCTTTCCTCTGATCACTATCCATATCTAGCATTCCTCCTGCATGCAAAAATCAAAGGTTAAAAGTTTGTGGCTTTAATACTTCTACAGAAATATTTAGCTTATCTTATTCAGTATTTTACTGGTTAGCAAAATTTCCCATAAAAATCAGAATTTCCCAGGACCTCTCTGATGGTCCACTGGTAAAGATGGCGAGCTTCTAGTACACAGGACATGGGTTCAATCCCTGGTCAGGGAAGTCCGGCATGCCATGAGGTGCAGCAAAAAGAAAAAAAAAATCAGAAGGCCCCACTTCTATGGAAAAAGTCAGGATGATCTGACTGGAACTGTCATCATGCTGTCCCTTTGGACCACTTGCACACCAGTTCCCACAGTCTCTTGCATTGAAGACCCTTGAAAAAAATCTTAAGTGTTCTCCAAGCCCTAATGTAGCTTCATAATGACTCTGTGATTCTAGCGGAAAGTAATTATTCTGAAAGGCTTTGGCTTTATTGTGAAGAGTACTAGTAATCTTGTTCTCGGGAGTCTCCGTGCCTGCTATTTATGTGTGTGTTAAATCGCTTCAGTTGTGTCTGACTCTGCACGACCCTATGGACTGTAGCCCACCAGGCTCCTCTGTCCATGGGAGTCTCCAGGCAAGAACACTGGAGTGGGTTGCCACGCACTCCTCCAGGGGATCTTATTGACCCAGGGATTAAACCCACATCTCTTACGTCTCCTGCATTGGCAGGCAGTTTCTTTAGTGCCACTCGGGAAGTCCACCTCAAATAAGAGTTTCCTGCCACTTGAGGAACTAACTCCTTGTGTTATGTGAATGGGAGAAAAGTTCCTACACAATCTGACCTTTGTCAGTGACTTGCATTCTTAAACTAATGAACAAAATTAAGCTATGTACCAAGCAATACTTAACTTTAAGATCTAAGAAGAAAGAACCTGCTTTCCCAGAAAAACCTCTGTAATACTTTATTTTAGATAAGTGGGATAGCATCCCAACTAAGAATGTGGGCTTTGACATCAAATTCTTTGGGTTAAAATCCTGAGTGACCTTAATCTTCCTATGTGTTGGCGATTTCATCTGTAAATGTGAATAAAAATGTTATCTCACAGAAGCTTTGAGGAGCTTTTTGCAGTTACTAAGCCCTTTAGGAACACAGATGTTAATCACTGCCTCTACTGAGGAGCATTCAGTTCTCCCATATTACGTTCAGGAGAAAGAATGAATTGTCAGAGATCTAGAAATCACTGCTAAATAATGTGCTTCATAAAGTTTCTCCTGAGAATACTCTTTGGAAGTAAGCTGTATGCACTTTAGGAAAACAGGGACTAGCCAGCATTCTTAATCACTTCCAGAACATTTCTTTCCATTTTCTAACCAAAGACTTAATACTTCCAACTTGGCCTCTCATTTTTATTAAAAGACTCTCCTTATGTAAATTCCTATTTGATTCTAACCGTCCTAAGACTTGGTAGGTAAATGACTCTTCATTGGATGTTAGCCTGCATGCATATGTTTTTAATAAGAGATTCCCATCCACACATGGGGATGGTTTAGTTACTCAGTCGTGTCCAACTCTTTGTAACCATCCACATGCAAAGCTTTAAGAAAAGAAAGCAAAACCCACTGCTTTTAGGTTACTTCCTAAGCAGATGAGATCATGCCTCCAGGATCCATGCTCTAGTGCACAAATGTAAGAGAGCAATATTTCAGATGGGTGAACAAGGTTTTCCCCACTTGTTAGAAAAATGTATTGGATGTTACCGTTGATGTAGGCACACTGGTTTTCCCTCAAGATTCTTTCAGACTTCTTGATCATCTCATTGGATTTCTTGTCAGGCCAGGCGAACAACGTCTCCTTTAGATTTCCCTGCAGCATCTTCAGAAAGCAGTGGGAGTCGGTGTGATCATGGATACTGCTATATTTACACAAAACAACAACTGAACTCAGTAGATGAACTCAGACCTATAATTCAGACCTATACGTCTGTCCAGAGCTTACAGCTCTAACTTACAGATGCTTACAGCATCTCCCAGGCCAATATCCATTTCAGCTGGATTTTTAGATGTTATCAGTTTATAATTCAACATTGTTCAGGGCAAAGTAATACAACACTATATTTTCCATGTTGACGCATATAAGGGGTACAGTTTTGATCCATAACCCTACTGAAGAACAGTTCACTTTTTAAAACTCTGTTGTAAAACTACTTTGATAACAGAAACACAGAACCAGTAACCATTTATCTTTTCCACGATACAGCTTTTAATAACTCAATTAAGCTGGGTTAGAACTTGATTTAAAACTACATTAGAGTAATTTTAGAAAGGATAATAACGATAAGAACTGTAATAACTGCGTCACATTGAGAAGGCTCAAGGTCATGTGACAGTGTTTCCCTCCCCAGGCTTTTCTCTCTTTCCTCTGAAGGACAAATGTATGAATGTGTGTGTTATCCACTGAAATTATACTGTTAAGTATATAAAATGTTAACATTTTATAGACTAAGAGTATCCTACCTGTGATTGCTTCCCAATATTGATGGGAGAATAAAAAAGCAAATTGGATTTGGGCAAAGAGTTTATTCCTGTAAATAGTATTTAAGTTTATTAAGTAGTATTAGCTATAGGGTTGATTAAAAGGTATGAATTTGTATACACTACAGCATTTATTTCGTATGTTGAATTCTGTTAAGCCATATATGTACCATAAGAACTTGCTTCCTAAGTCACAGAGCATCGTCCTACTCCTAATATATAATCTGCTTTCAAAAATTTTGAGAGGATGAAAACAACTTCATTCTAGACAGATAAGTAAATGCACTCTATAAACCTCATTTTCCAAAATTCTATTAATTCATGTTTCCTTCCTTGTACCAAAAATGGGTCTGTATTATTGTTTGTTTGTTTTACCATTTTCAAAACTGAGGAGGACCTGTTTAAAGAGGTAATCATACTTGATTGGTAGTAAGACTTGCAAATGCATAAGCTTGAGGAAAAATTGGTATTAGTCTAAGTTACCTTATTTCTATATAAAGAAAAGAAACAATCAGCTTGAAGTAGAAAGAAATTTTCCAAATTGCTGTTCTAGTTTCATATCTGGATGCTTTGGTCTTTGGCCTGACAATTGTTTACACACTTCAAAGCACCACAAAGGTCAAGTTTTAGCATAATTCCATAGAAAGTTTAACTCCAGAGAACACAGAGGTTCAGTTAAGCTGGTTACTTCCCACCACCTCCTTTGATTTACCACTCATTTGAGGGGCAGGTCTCTCATACATGGTATATGCTAAACCTCATGCTAATTCCCATGAGGAGTTTTGCTGGGGTCAGGGAGCACTGTAAGCAATTTTGGATGCATTAGTGCTCACAGACACTTGGCCCCTCCGCACGGCACTTTTCATATGCTGGACTAAGCACTGTAATAAATAGCCAAACGAGCAGTTGTCTTACCTGCCATGTCCTTCACCCCAGCATAGAATCATGAGATTAAATTTTCCATTTCCTTGATCCACAAGATTTCGAGTATACCTAAAAAGAACATTTCAGAAGTTTGAATTTGTTTGATGAGACAAGCACTGGGAGAAAAACGTCATACAGCCATCATTAATTTACAAATGCTAATGTTTTTACCTCTCAGCAACTTTAAATGTGGTTGTCTAGTTAGAGATTGAGCACAAATGAAAGCAAATATTTTTCTATGGCTCATTTTAGACATTTTTGTATTTTGAATCACTGTTCACAGCTGCTCAGTTTCAATCAGCGGCATGAAAAGGGTAACCAAAAAAAAAAAAATTAAATTCCTTGATTTTTCATGTGATAGCCTCAAACTGATAAAAAAATAAAAGTTTCTCACAGAAAGCATTTTCAAAGTACATTACTGCTCTAAGCAAGAAGGCTGCTATTATCTTTTTCCTCCTCCCTGGAGCTACACCAGAATTTGAGAAACAAGGTTTTATTAAATAGCTGTTCTAGAATTCTCCTTAGTTTTACTACAGCCAAGACACAAAGGACATCCACATTCAAAAGCATCATAATGAAAAATCCTCCACTGAGGGACCTAAGTACCAGGACAAAAGTCACTATGCTTGTGAAGTAAAATAATACCCTAAACCTTTTACAGTGAAGAGAAATTACCAATTGGCCTCCAAAATCTCAAACCAAAACAACCCTAACCGCACCACCCCCACCTCAAAAACTTAACTTTAAAGTTTCTGTTGGTCTAGCGGGTTCTCTTGATGCCATCTAATTAACAAAGTTAGGTAATTAAGACATTTAAACTCATTTTTAAGGAAAGGAATCTTTATCCCTTTTTGTTTGTTCACATGCTCATCTGCTCACTGTGCCCCACACGCCCTCTCCTCCCCTCGGCTAGAGGCCAGGTGCTGGCAGAGCAGGATCGCTGAGATTGATTAGTGGATTAGAGGACAGTTATCCTTACTTTGCAGCCCTTTATGGTCTGCGAGGGGCCGTGCACATGGCCCTTGACCCTGGGAAACGGTTTCTGTACTAGGGATCCTATTCTCCTTCCACCAGTCCTAGGGTCCTCCTCTTGCTGGGGCTTCTTCCAGAGAATTTACTGCCTAGTACTCACTCTGTGCTGCTGCTTCTGCACTGGCCTTTCCCAAGGCCAGAGATCAGACTCCTTCACTGTACTGGGACACTGGATACATGCACAAAATATGGCATTGATTTCTGTTCTCCCGTCTCCTTCCCTCCTCCAACTGCAGTACTGCACCCATTATCTTACTGAGGGTGTTTCAGAAACCTGTGGAATAGGTCAAGCCAAAGGTATCAAGTGGTTTCGAGCTTGTTGATCAAGGTAAATTCAAGGCCTTGGAAATGCCCTTGTTCTATAGATTTAAAGCTCTTACAAGCTACCCTGGTTAATTGATTTCACTTGGTCAATAATAAATCTAGGTAGAAGAAAACTATGATGGCACCTTATGTCTATAAGAAGTTTAGTAGTGGTTCACAGTGTAGGCTCGCGAACAAGAATGCTAATCTGAATCCTGGACATTAGTTCTTATGCAGGTAATCAACCCTCTCACTCCCTCCTCCTCCTCCTCCCTGTAAACAGGGATAAGAATGGCACATATGTCACAGAACCGTCGCTCCCGTGTCAAGTCATCGGAAGAGGACCAGAGCCCTCCCCGCCGTCAACACAGCCAACCACTGTGACCGCAGCGCTGGCTACCCTTCGGAAAAAGCAATCCTCACTCTTCCGGGTGATTAAATTTTACTTCTCTCCCCAGAGGACTGGTAGTGCTTCACGTTTCAATTTCACTCAGTCTCTCAAGCCAGGGCTGCAATGAGCAGCCAGCCGGTTCATCTCACCCTAGCACAGCTGAGGAGCGGCGCGGGGGGTGGGGGGGGAGATAGTCTTCAATTTACATTCCAGACTCTCAGATCCAAAGGATAAGAAAGAGCATATTGCTTGGGGGCTGAAAGAGAAGCACTCATTTGAGAACCAAACAGTGGTTTTAAATAAACCTGCAGTCGGGGGAGACAAATTGCTCTGGGAGAGGGCTCAGCATAGACTGAAAAATAGCAGCTTACAACCCCAGGTCGTTATTTTATATTAGCAAAAACGCTTGCCGGCGGACGCCTGGTTGCAGGCGGCCGAGGGAGAAGTGGTGAGAATTAATGTCGCTTAATTGTGTCTGCCAGTCACCCCTTTCTCCGGACCGCTGTTGGACCTTCTCCTAGAAGCACCCCGGGTTAGTCTAGCCAGTCCGAGCCTGAGGGCGTCCAGCCCCCTGGGGCTCCCCGCATCTTCTCCGCGGACTAGGCGAGCGAAGGCTCCAGAGAGGGGGTGCGGGGCGGCCGGAGGGCCACTGCTCTGCACGCCAAGGGGTTGATCAACGAGAAGAGAACAGAAAACGTGCATCGGTGTCCTCCCCTCCGGGAGCCTGCCGCAGTCTCGGGCCAGTGGGACCCACGTTCGGCCCAAAGCGCCGAGCGCAGGCCCCAGGGCTCGCGGGCACGGAGGCGCGGCGCTGGGGTGCGGGAGCCGGCTGGGAGCGTCGCGAGGGTGGGCGCGGCGGGAGCCGGGCCGCCTGCGCTCTCCAGCGGTCGAACCGCCTCCTCCCGCGCCGTCTGCCGTTGGGCTGGGAGGCCGGCGCCGCGGAGCCTCGGAGAGCCCGGCGAGAGCGCGCTCACCTGTACTGGTCGAACTTGGCGTACACTGCCCACTCGGCGGGGTTGCTCTCGTAGGCTTCCAAGACGGCCTGCACCTCCTCCACGTTGATCTCCTCGCCGGCGAAGAGCTGGTGCAGGACGCGGATCAGATCAGCCAGGGTGCGGGGCTTTAGCACCTCGGTCCGCTCCATCCCCCGAGTAACTGGCGGCACGCGTCTCGCTGCCGGGCTGCGATGGACGAGGAGCTGAGCGAGCCGAGGAGCCGGAGGCGAGTTCCTAGGCGCTGGCTAGGCAGTTAGTCACACGCGACACAAAGCCCCCGAATGCACGAGGGCCACGGCGTAAAGAAGCCCGTGCCAAGATACCCGCCCTGGCGGGTCTGGGTACGCGCTGCGCACACAAATCGGGACCAAACCTTGTAGGGTCAGCCTCCCAGGGCCCTTTTAAAGCTCTCGGAGTCGGCGGGAATGTACCAACGTCCCTCGGAGGGTGGGGAGAAGCGGGAAGCGACCTGAGAAGGGGGCTTAAAGCGGCGAGAACGTGTGCGGGTAAGGCCCACGCAAACGACCCCGGCTCTCTCGGCATCCTCGCCCTGGCGGAACGCTGTCCTCGCGGGTCCCAGCGCTTGCGGTGGGCTTCGCGCAGTCTCTCCCCGCAGAGCAGGGCGCCTTTGGGCAGCCCATCCAAACCCTTCTCCCCTGCCCAGCTCCCTGAGGCTCTGCTCTGCAGCCTCGGTTCACAATGCTAGGACGTCGACAGAAGGGGTCTGGAGAAGGAGAGGACGACGCGGAGGAAGAAACGTGAAAGAAAGGGGATTTTCTTCTAAATGGAGCCGAGGGATTGTGAACAGTTCGCAAAGGTTGAGAATGGATTGCATACCTAAGGCTGGAGAGCTAGTGCTCTGCCGATTGAAACCATCGATAACAAGGCTAGGTGAAAATAAATCAAAATCTTCTTTTATTTTATTTATTTATTTATTTATTTTTTTAAGGATTAGGTACAAATGTCTTTTATTTACATATCCTCAGTTTGTCCTGTTGAGGTCATTCTTTTTTTTTTAATAATTAAATTTATTTATTTTTTTAATTACAATACTGTATTTGTTTTGCCATACATTGACACGAATCAGCCATAGGTGAACACAATCTCCCAATGCCGAATCCCCCTCCCACCTCCCACCCCCACCCCCCACCTGAATCATCCTGTGCATCAGCCCCATGCCTCCTGCATCCTACATTGAACATAGACTAGCGCCTCGTTTCTTACAGGAAAATATACATGTTTCATTGCCATTCTCCCATACCATCCCACCCTTTCCCTCTCCCTCAGAGTCCAAAAGTCCACTCTATATCTCTGTGTCTCTTGTTGTCTCACATGTAGGGTCATCATTACTGTCTTCTAAATTCCATATATATGTGTCAGTATACTGTATTGGTGTTTTTCTTTCTGGCTTACTTCACTCTGTATAATCGGTTCCAATTCCATCCATCTCATTAGAACTGAGTCAAATTTATTCTTTTAAGGGCTGAGTAGTATTCCATAGTGTATATGAACCACAGCTTTCGATCCAACTCCCAGTATACTGGAAATAAAAGCAAAGATAAACAAATGGGATCTAATTAAAATTAAAAGCTTCTGCACAACAAAGGAAACTATAAGCAAGGTGAAAAGACAGCCTTCTGAATGGGAGAAAACAATAGCAAATGAAACAACTGACAAACAACTAATCTCAAAGATATATAAGCAACTTATGCAGCTCAACTCCAGAAAAATAAATGATCCAATAAAAAAATGGGCCGAAGAACTAAATAGGCATTTCTCCAAAGAAGACATACGGATGGCTAACAAACACATGAAAAGATGTTCAACATCACTCATTATCAGAGAAATGCAAATCTAGACCACAATGAGGTACCATTTCACACCAGTCAGAATGGCTGCGATCCAAAAGTCTACAAGCAATAAATGCTGGAGAGGATGTGGAGAAAAGGGAACCCTCTTACACTGCTGGTGGGAATGCAAACTAGTACAGCCATTATGGAAAACAGTGTGGAGATTCCTTAAAAATTGCAAATAGAACTGCCTTATGACCCAGCAATCCCACTGCTGGGCATACACACTGAGGAAACCAGAAGTGAAAGAGACACATGTACCCCAGTGTTCATTGCAGTGCTAATAGCCAGGTCATGGAAGCAACCTAGATGTCCATCAGCAGATGAATGGATAAGAAAATCTTCTTTTAAAAAAATCTGAATATGTTGTACTTTAAATTACAGTTTGACAAGGGAAGCTTGTGTCTAGAGTGACCTAGTGAAACAACAGAAGGCCAGGTATCCCTCTGATTTTTAAAATGAAACAGTTCCTCAATAATATATTCAATGCAAAGACCTGATGTTTCAAGTAATGGGTCAAAGAAATTTAAAACATTCTAGTTACTTACATCTCTCAATTTTAAGCTTGTGCTTGAAGTATAATATCACTGGTACTTGTTGGTACCAGTAATACACACAAGAAAAGGCATTTCTATGTTGTGCATAGCACACAGCAAGCTTTGAGATGAACACAAATTAGGTATAAATGAAAATAAAAGTGAAGGACAGAAGAAAGTCCAGTAGAGAATCCTTCTTTCTTACTATAGATAGATTAGGGTTTATTAAAGGTCTAGACTTCTGGAAGACTGGTTTGTTTTTCCTAGATTTTACTCCAAGGTATTTATATGTATATACATATGTATAACAGAGAAGGCAATGGCACCCCACTCCAGTACTCTTGCCTGGAAAATCTCATGGGTGGAGGAGCCTGGAAGATTGTAGTCCATGGAGTCCTTGAGGGTCAGACACAACTGAGTGACTTCACTTTCACTTTTATGCACTGGAGAAGGAAATGAAAGCCCACTCCAGTGTTCTTGCCTGGAGAATCCCAGGGACGGGGGAGCCTGGTGGGCTGCGGTCTATGGAGTTGCAGAGTCAGACACGACTGAAGTGACTTAGCAGTAGCACATACGTATGAATATCTGTATATATTGTATACATGTTAGTACTCCAGAAGCCAACCTTTTGTGGTGTGTGTTGCAGAGGTGGTTAAAGAATTATAGGACAAAGTATTAAAAAGTTGTACCCTTTTAATCATTTGCTCAAAATTTTTTATTCTTGTGTCTCCTGTTGTTGTTCAGTTGCTAAGTCCTACTCTTTGCAACCCCACGAAATGCGGCACACAAGGCTTCCCTGTCCCTCACTATCTTCCCGAGTTTGCTCAAACTCATGTCCATTGAATTGATGGCGCCATCCAACCATCTCATCCTCTGTTGCTCCCTTCTCTTGCTCTCAATCCTTCTCAGCATCAGGGTCTTTTCCAATCAGTCAGTTCTTTGCATCAGGTAGCCAAAGTATTGGAGCTTCAGCTTCAGCATCAGTCCTTCCAATGAATATTCAGGGTTGATTTCCTTTAGGATTGACTGGTTTGATCTCCTTGCAGTCCAGGGGACTCTCAAGAGTCTTCTCTAACACCACAATTCTAAAGCATCAATTCTTTGGCATTCAGCCTTGCTTATGGTCCAACTTTCACATCCTTACACAACTACTGGAAAACACATAGCTTTGACTATACAAGACCTTTGTTGGCAAAGTGATGTCTCTTCCAAGGAGCATGCATCTTTTAATTTTGTGGCAGCAGTCATTGTCTGCAGTGATTTGGGAGTTCATGAAAGTAAAATCTGTCACTGTTTCCACTTTTCCCCCTTCTATTTGCCATGAAGTGATGGGATCGGATGCCATAATCTTAGTTTTTTTTTTTTAATTATTAAATTTATTTATTTTTTAAATTACAATACTGTATTTGTTTTGCCATACATTGACACGAATCAGCCATAGGTGAACACAATCTCTAGTTTTTGAATGTTTAGTTTTAAGTCAGCTTTTTCGCTTTCCTCTTTCACCCTCATCAAGAGGCTCTTTACTTGCTCTTCGCTTTCTGCCATTAGAGTGGTATCATCCGCATATCTGAGGTTGTTGATATTTCTCCCGGCAACCTTGATTCCAGCTTGTGCTTCATCCAGCTCAGCCTTTCACATGATATACTCTGTATATAAGTTAAATAAGCAAGGTGACAATATTCAGCCTTGACATACTCCTTTCCCAATTTTGAACCAGTCCGTTGTTTCACGTCCAGTTCTGTTGCTTCTTGACCTGTATACAGGTTTCTCAGGAGACAGGTAAGGTGGTCTGGTATTCCCATCTCCTTTAAGAATTTTCCACATTTTGTTGTGACCTACACAGTCAAAAGCTTTAGCATAGTCAAAGAAGCAGAAATAGATTTTAAAAAATTATTCCCTTGTTTTTCCTTTGATACAACAGATGTTGGCAATTTGATCTCTGGTGGTTCTGCCTTTTCTAAATCCAGCTTGTACATCTGGAAGTTCTTGGTTCATGTACTGTTGAAGCCTACCTTGAAGGATTTTGAGGATTACCTTGCTAGCATGTGAAATGAGCACAATTTTATGGTAGTTTGAACATTCTTTGGCATTGCCTTTCTTTGGGATTGGAATGAAAATTGACCTTTTCCAGTCCTGTGGCTATAACTGAACTTCCTGTTGAGTCTCTTCATTACTGAATACCTCATTTCAGCCATTTTAACTCACAAATATTGGGAATGAAAAACAAAAATCAAATACAAGCTTAACTTCCCTGCATTTCATAGTGGATTACACTTCCTAAATTTTTCAGACAGTATTTTCTTTTTCTAGCTCCTCTTGACATTCAGAGACCTCAAGGATATATATATATATATATACACACACACATAATATGTATATATAAAATATGTACCTTTAATCAAAGATCTATCTATATAATATAGCTATATCCACACATTCATATTCATTGCCTCTCTAAACTCTCTCCCTAAAATCACGATTGATCCCCTCTATGTGGATGTCTCCTACATCTCCCTAATTGCACACACTGAGAGCAATCTCTAACACCTTTTAGTGCCACAAATGAAATATACCATATTTAACACCTTTCAAACATGCTTTTCATTTCCTGGAGGTTCTGTTTCCACAATGAGGCTACCAAAGTTCAAGAACCTCATCCACCACTGCTCCTCTTTTCAACTTCATTCTCCGTTCAGTTCAGTTCAGTTGCATCTAACTCTTCCTTTCCCAGCATCAGGGTCTTTTCCAATGAGTCAGTTCTCTGCAACAGGTGGTCAAAGTATTGGAGTTTTGGCTTCAGCATCAGTCCTTTCAATGAATATTCAGGACTGATTTCCTTTAGGATTCGCTGGTTTGATCTCATTGCTTCATTCTCAAGCCTTTTCAACCAACAGATAACTTTTTAAAGAATCTCCAGAATATCTTTTAGGGTTTCCCACCTTTCTATTTCTATTGCTACTTGACTTGTTCAAGCCTCTGCTATAATTTTGGGTGGATTATTGTGCTGGCCTTTCCCACTGTGGATCCTTTATTATACACACTAACTATCCTTTAAACTCCAGACTGATTATGTCTCCTGGTCAGAAACTTTCAGTAACTATTTTCTACACACTAGGTTTGTCAGTCTGGCACTTAAAATTCTCCATGTTTTGGTTTTTCATCTTTCACCTTTACTTTTCTTGTTTACCAGATATCTTCCAGCCAGATTGTATTAGTTAGCATGTCTTGTGGTTACCAAATCCATTCTTCTGCTTAAGCTTTTCCTTCTGCCTAGATACTAGAAAGACATTTTAATATGTCCGAATCCTACCTTAAGGTCTTAGCTCAAAGGCTTTCTTCTCATGTCTCCTCTTGAACAACTAGAGCAATAATCAGTATCTTTCTTATGGTACTTACCACCTTGCAGCAGGTATCTGTAGTTACTTATGTGGATTATTTTGACAATAAGAACCTTTGGGATACACTTCACTTACATGTTATTTTTGTATCCTCTCCTCTGTGCCTAGCACACAGTGCTTTGAGTATGCATGAATGGTGACTTCAGTAAAAGCATACCGGTAATTGATTAGAGTAACAACTGTTGTTTATTTCTTTAAGGATCCTTGTGGCTGTACATTCAAATGTAGTAGACTTGTTTCTTTGCAGGCTTTTGTTTGCAAAGAACACCCATATTCTTCCACGGAGAACTGCACATTGTAATGGTAGTCTCCCTCATGCCCCCTACCCCACGTGACTGCCAGTACAGGCTTTATGAACATGAGCAGAATACCTAGACTCAGAGGTGGTAGTTCTACTGCACTGTGCATCGCCCAGGGCAATGATCATCGTGTTTAAGAAAGATTTAAGGTCATTTAAGAAAGACATGGGGAAACAGTGAAAACAGTTTCAGACTGTTTTTTGGGCTCCCAAATCACTGCAGATGGTGACTGCAGCCATGAAATTAAAAGACGCTTACTCCTTGGAAGAAATTTATGACCAACCTAGACAGTATATTCAAAAGGAGAGACATTACTTTGCCAACTAAGGTCCGTCTAGTCAAGGCTATGGTTTTTCCTGTGGTCGTGTATGGATGTGAGAGTTGGACTGTGAAGAAGGCTGAGCTCCGAAGAATTGATGCTTTTGAACTGTGGTGTTGGAGAAGACTCTTGAGAGTCCCTTGGACTGCAAGGAGATCCAACCAGTCCATTCTGAAGGAGATCAGCCCTGGGATTTCTTTGGAGGGAATGATGCTAAAGCTGAAACTCCAGTACTTTGGCCATCTCATGTGAAGAGTTGACTCATTGGAAAAGACTCTGATGCTGGGAGGGATTGGGGGCAGGAGGAGAAGGGGATGACAGAGGATGAGATGGCTGGATGGCATCACGGACTCAATGAACGTTGAGTCTGGAGTGAACTCTGGGAGTTGGTGATGGACAGGGAGGCCTGGCATGCTGCAATTCATGGGGTCACAAAGAGTCGGACACGACTGAGCGACTGAACTGAACTGAAGACAGACATTGACATATGGTAGATATCCAGAGACAGGAGCTAGAGTTATTTGAGGTTTACAATATTGACCTATCTATCCATTCAACACATATTTAAAAGCATATACTATACACCAGGTACGGCTTATAAAACTTAAGACTGCCCTCATAAGACTTACGTTCTAAAGTTCATGGGGGTGGCTACAGCAGCTAATACTACATACAGTATACATGGAGAAATGGACACGTGGTACTGTATACAACACACAATGGGAGAAAAATTAAGCAGGGGAAAGATAGAGTGGTGAGGAGGTGTCATTTTAGAGGGAGCTCAGGGGAACACTTCCTTGATGAAGTGGTAACTGAGCAGGAACTGAGGATGTTAGTGAGAAATGTGGTTGTCTGGGGGAAGTTTCCAGGTGGAGAAAATGGTAAGCAGAAAGCCTGGGCATGGAAGCAAGCTCAGTGTGAATAACAGATGAACACAGATGTGGGTGGCAAGCTGTAGAAATGGGGACTTTAGATCACTTAGGGCTTTACTCAGAAACGGGAAGCCACTTGGGGATTGTGGCTACAGAGCAGACGAAGGGAAGCCAATTAGCTGGCTATTATATTTCACATGAAAGATCATGGTGGCCTTGGCTAGAGTCAGAGAAGAAATGCAAGATGGCTGAATTCTGAACATGTTTCTGGTAAAGTTGCCAAGATGTGCTGACAGACTGGAAGTGGGTTGTTAGGAATTAAAGAATCGGAAGGAATGGATTTGCCTTGATTAAATTAGAGGACTTGGGAGAATTGAGGTGGAAAATGGGAAAAGATATGCTTTGTACATAGTACAACTGGGAAGAGACAGTTTTAAGAGGTAGGGAGGAAGGCAGTAGAGAAGAGAGTTCTGTAAAGAATAGATCCAGCTCAAAATGGATAGGGTGTCATTGTAAATAACCAATGAGTTTCAGGTATATCTGCTTCATATAACATATAGGGAACTATGGGAGCTGATTTATAAGGATTCCTCTAACGCAAGATTCTAATCATATTCATATACATACCTGTTTTATCTTTCCTTCATCAATATCACAGAAGAAAGCAAAGGGATTTCTCTGGCAGGCCAGTGGTTAGGACTGCCAGAGAGCAGTCCTGAGAGCCCAGTTTCAATCCCGTCAGGGAACTTAGATCCTACAAGCTGAGTGGCATGACCAAATATGAAAAAAAAAAAAGGTAAATCTAATATTTGGTATCAAGTATCTATTATTTTAAAAATCAATTTAAAATTTTAAGAATTATTTAAATTCATACCTGAAAATCTACCTCCCTATTGGAAAGTTCCAGAATAGGGATCTTATGGTTTATTTCAATGCTGAGGACATAGTAGGCACTCTATAGGTGAATAAACAAATGAAAATTTATAATTTCAAGGCTTTTGATAGATTGCCAAAATGTCCCCTAAATATGCAGTACTAATTCATATTCCATTCACCAAGAATATGATAGGGCTTATTTCCCCCGTGTTGTCAATAGTGGTAATTGTTTTCAACTACTGATAATACAAGAGGTGATAATCAGCATTTCATAGGTTTTACTTGTACTTTTATAACTAGTGATGTCCAGTACTTTTCATGTTCCATTAGCCATCAATATTTTTATTCTTGTGAACTGCATTTTAATGTATTTTGCCCATTTTTCAATGGTCTTATTAACTGAAATGAGCTCTTCAAAACTGTCATGTTCCATTTTTATCTTCTGCCATAAAAATTAAAAACACATTACTTGTTGCTTTAAATCATTTTGCAAACCACACAATTTCATAAACTCAATATATGATGAATTACTGATTATGTGTAAGGCAATGTACTAAGTATTACATAGTGGGTCCCAAATAAAAGTAAAAGCCCCCCAAACATCCCACTTTTAGGGATACTACAATGATCAAAGGGTGTTCAACATGCTTATAAGGTACTAAGTGCAGCAACGGCTGTAAGCGTGGTAGTTCGCTGTGTTCTTATGAGAGTATCTCCTCCTCCTGAGATTCAGGTAATCTTTAAGAAAGATAAAAAAATGAATTAGGCAGAGAGGTAAGATTTGAAGGGGCTGAAGGGCAGGAACAGAATACAAACACAATGCATGTTCAGGAAATAGTGAATAATCAATCTAGTGCAGGCTGAACAATTTTGAAGGAAAAGAGTTATTTGTAAAACTAAACCTGCTGTACTATTTTCTGAATACTTTCCTTCCACTATGTGGTCTGTAGCTGACTTTCCTTATGCCTTACTAAGGCATATCGCACTAAGTATATTTATAATCCTTGGGAAATGAAGCAGAAGCTGAACAAAAGGTGGTTTTCATTATTACACCCCTGAACACTGCACTTTCCCAGTATGGGTTACTCACAACTAAACTGGCTGTGTAATCCAAAGCAAGTGTAATCTAATGCTATGTGATCTAAACTGGGTCTGCACTTCTCTTTGAGTTTTCTAATCTTACCAGAACAGATAATATTATAGGTCCCTTCAGGGTTAAAACTCCACACTCCTCCTCCCCCCATATCCAAAACACTGGTTATTCCAGAAACTATTCCATCTTATTTGGATTCCAGATAGACATTCTTAAGCTTACCATATACCCTAAATATGGAGAACTCATTGTGAAGTCCTTGGCACAGGCAGCTTCAAAGATACAGCAGAGTACTGTAACACTGTGCTGTGTGTGTGCCAGTTGTTTAGTTGTGTTCGAACCTGTGCGACTCCCACTGCAGCCCAGTAGGCTCCGTGGCCCATGGGATTCTCCAGGCAAGAATACTGGAGTGAGTTGTCATTCCCCTCTCCAGGGGATCTTCCTGAACCAGGGAACGAACCCGAGTCTCAGCATCTCCTGCACTGGCGGGATTCTTTAGAATATGGGAAGCCTCATATTCTAACATTACATACACTGTAATCTCTGTACAGTAAGATAAAGCATGACATTGCTGACGTTTTCTCATAAATATGGAAAACTTAAAATATAACCTGAGGGTTCAGGTCTTGCCCCCACAACACCCCAAGCTCATGTCAATCAAGAGTTCAAACATCTGCAAAAATATTTTTGTGAATTGCATTCTAGGTTCTAGTAAGCAAATAACTTAGGGGATCTAGGCTTCCAAGTAAGTGTTGCAAATATAGTTTGAAAAACTTTTAAAGCCCTATTTTTAAAGGTTGTGAGGGAAGAAAACAAAGTATACATATTTAGCTAACCTCAGATTTAATAAATTAATCAATTATTCAGATCAAAAAGAGTAAGTTGACGACACAATTCAAACTCAAGTAGTTTTGACTGTTAAGTATTAAGTGAACAGTCTATCATTTTGAAACCTTAGCAGCAAACATAATATACACACAGGTTAAACACATTCTTGACATCTGTTAAATACAAATGCATATGGATAAATATATTTACATCCTTCAGTGAACTGTAAGAGCACAAAACTAGACAACAGATCTTCACCATATATCATTTTCATATCATTTGATCTGAAAATGATATACTTTCCAACTTTCAACACATATACTGATTTCTTAATTTACCTTACAAAGTAAATTTACAAAATTCAACCTGTATTATTTCAGGGCTAAATACTAGTTGCATTAATTAATTTATTAAACAGGGACATCATTATAAGGAGGCTTAGAAATTTGTTCTCAACTGGAAAATGAGAACTGAAGATGATTTCATCACCTTAAACTGAACTGTTCCTTGGCATTCCCTAATGACAATGTATGGCAGATCATTAACCATAAAGTACATTCTGGGACTCAAAGGACTTTGTCTTTGACAAAATCATATCATTCTCATTATCTTTGAAAATAAACACTTAGATTTCTTGTACACACCTTAGATCCTGTTTGAACATTCCATTCAATTTATTAGAATGTTTTATAAAAATGCTGCATCACAAATATAATACAGAATGAAGAAAAAGTTAAATCTTATTAAAGCAATTATCAGTTTAACAGCATCAGTAAAAAAAAAATAGCAGTTTTATTCATGGCATAAAATCTAGCTGTTTTCCAATTATTCTTTGAGCATTTTCAAGTTGGAAAATACATTATAAAAAACTGAAAGATGCTTCCAAGCTTACTCACTGTTTTTGACACTATAGAAATAAAAGAGAGATTAATACCACAGCTATAACCACTGGGACTCAAGAATCGTTAAATGATAGGATTGAAAGAGTTCAATGATTCATTTGTCTAGAATTTGTAAAATTACTTCCGCTTCCCAATAAAACAAACCAAAACCATGACTCTTCTCTAAAGCAGTTTTCCAGTGTGTCAACACGTGTGCTCTCTTGGCTAGATGTTTGCTAGAAATTAGCAGGATTATCTTCTGGTAAAGACGTAGAACCAAGCTGCTTAACTCTTTCTGGCAGCTGGGTTGCCCTCTACTGACTGACTAAGGTAATAAAGCCAGCAGGTCAATGCAAATCTGTTCCACAAGGTAACAGTTGACAGAAATGAAAATGAGAAAAGGCCTATCACTGCCACAAACAAATTGGACTCCCCAGAATATGCCCCCAAAGAATATTTTAGTAAACTGACTTTTAGAGTGGAGGGGAAAAAACAATCAGTAGAGTGCTAATTCTTCAAGTAAACAATTTCAGTTATTTTGAGAAGTAGTACAAAAGCAGCTTTGCATCATCTTAGTCTCCTTTTCAATACCTTGAAGATACTTCTGAAGGAATAACTATAGTAATCAGTATATACTAATGTCAATCTTTTATGATGATTTTTGTACTAATACAAATCACATTTTTGTAAGTCCATCTACTCTGTGAATATTTTAAATCAACATGGGTCACAGTAGATACATGCTGAACAGATTACAACCACAATCTCTTGCCACAAGATGAAAACTTTTCAGAGCAGTTTCCTTTGTGAAGATTCCTTTTAAGTTAGCAAGATCTTTTCCTCTGTAGTTCATCCCCATGCTTGAGATTTGCAGTAATGCAGGACCAGTTTACCATCACTGCCAAAACACTACAAAAAGAAAAAAAATGCAATGAAAATTAAACTCAATTTTTGTTATCTTTAGATGACACTAAGAATTGTTATGTGTATCATAAATATCCTTGTACATGTATCTATAAAGGCTATTTCCTTCAACAGATACAAGCTGCTACTGGACAAATACTAGTAATCATAAACGTTAAAGATGCTAAAAATCATTCTTACATAGCCTCCTTTTCAGTTTCTTGGAAGGAGATCTGGATTACTTATTATATAAACAACGTGGAGGATACTCCTGTAGGTAAACAAGGCGATCTCACTTTCTGGTCATATTCCAGTCATCTTCTATTTGTATTATTCATTCCTTACTTTTTCAATCACTGTGTCATTTATTGAGACACAACAATGTTCTAGGTATTAAGAGACAAACAAAGTAATCTCTTTTTTCTGATGGACAATTATGAACTTGTTGTTGTTTAGTTGCTAAGTCATGTTAGATTTTTGTGACCCGCTGTAGTCCACCAAGCTCCTCTGCCCGTGGGATTTTCCAGGCAAGCATACTGGAGTGGGTTGCCATTTCCTTCTCTTAAATGATGTGAATTAATGATCACACTATACACAGATGAGCATATTCCATGAAGACAATAAAGCAGGAATGTTTTACCTCATAGAGGGTCCCAACTTCCTGGTCTGGGGAGGGGGCAAAGGACTGATTCACGTAAATAAACTGCAAGAAAGAAGAACATTTATGGTGATTCATTTTTAAAGGTATTCAAATTAATCTGCATGTTTCTGGTTCCCAGTCAGCTACCTCAAATTCTTTGTCTTCACAAGTGAACAGTGTCCCTAAACTCCTTCTAATTCTCATAAATTAGTAATTAATAAGATCTTTTGGAACAGTATTTTTTCCCTTGTAGGAGTAACAGAGTTTTTGTTTCCAGCTTTTTATAACCAAGAAACTTTTGCTTTCACCAATAGCTTTTACTTATTCAAGAAATTACATTAATAAAAAATACCAATATTCTCATTTATTCAAAATTAAAAAAAGTTTCTCTTAACAAAGTTTTAAATGGCAACCCACTCCAGTACTCTTGCCTGGAAAATCCCATGGACGGAGGAGCCTGGTAGGCTGCAGTCCATGGGGTCGCAGAGTCGGACATGACTGAGCTTTCACTTTTCACTTTCATGCATTGGAGAAGGAAATGGCAACCCACTCCAGTGTTCTTGCCTGGGAGAATCCCAGGGATGGGAGTCTGGTGGGCTGCCGTCTATGGGGGTTGCACAGTCGGACACGACTGAAGCAACTTAGCAGCAGCAGCCCCAAATCAAAACATCTAATTGTGTACTGTATGCTCAGCTATGTCCAATTCTTTGGAACCCCATGGACTGTAGCCTGCCAGGTTCCCCTGCCCATGCAATTTTTCAGGCAAGAATACTGGAGTAACTTGCCATTTTCTACTCCAACAGATCTTCCGGACCCGGCTCGAACCTCTGTATTTTGTTATCTCCTGCACTGGTAGGCGGATTCTTAACCATTCCATCACCTAAAGTCACTTGCGGCCAAATGACACAGGAAAAAAAAGTAACAAAATTGAAACCTAATATCCTTTCAATCTTGTTGTTCCTTAAAGGATTCACTGTTTAATGTTTCAGTCTAGTCTGTTTCTACTAAAACATTTTAGTACTTAAATTCCTGAAGATACTGGAGCAAAAGATCATAGTGTCTAAGTGACTTTTCATAATTTCCTTTTTAGAAAACAAAACACTGAAGGTTATTTTCCTTTGTTTATATTAAATTCTAAGACTAAAATTTCCTGGGTTTCACATATGAGCATTTTCTATGAAGAAATATGAAATAAATATGTTCACAGTATATGGCTTTAGAGAATATTTGTGGTTTCAGTTTGTTTTATTGGGAAACAGAAATAATTTTACAAATTCCATACAAATGAGTCACCTAACTCTTTTCAATCCTATTATTTTAATGATAGCTTGAGTCCCATGGTTATAACTGTGGTATTCATCTTTTAGTCCTTATACACACACACACACAAACACACACACACACAAATAGTTGGTTACTAGATACTATTTGGGATACCAGCTAGAAGAATAATATCATGTAATTTCTCCTTCAGACAATACAGAGTGGTAACTACTTCTTAAGTAAGGAAGAGAGGGCTTCCTGGGTAGCTCAGCTGGTTAAGAATCTGCCTGCAATGAGACCCCAGCTTGATTTCTGGGTCAGGAATTTCCCTGGAGAAGGGATAGGCTACCCACTTCAGTATTCTTGGGCTTCCCTCGTGGCTCAAAAGGTAAAGAATCCAAGCGCAATGGGTTTGACCTCTGGGTTGGGAATATCCCCTGGAGGAGGGCATGGCAACCCACTCCAATGTTCTTGCCTGGAGAATCTCAATGGACATAGGAACCTGGCGGGCAAAGAGTCAGACTCGACTGAGTGACTAAATACAAGTAAGAGGAGGGGTTCTACTGAGATCCAGGTTTGAATTCTGGCTCTAAATCCAAGTAACTTTTTTCAAATTGTGTGCTTGTTTGTAAATATGGAAACTAACAGGACCTATACTTCTTGAAGCTGCTGGGAACAATAAAATGAGATTGTACCCATCAAGTATAAACGCTTGGTAGATGTATTCAATAGACTAGTAATTATACTTATTTAACTATTTAAAATAATTCACTCTTAAATATCAATTCATTATTAAGGCTGAATAAAGTTCTAACATAATTTCAGAAATCAGTGTGCATTTTAACATGAATTTCCTATGATAGAGACATAATAATTTGTGTTTAGCTCCTGACAGTTCAACTATGAGTGAACACAGATTTTATTACTTTTGGGTACACTTTAAATTAGGAAGAGGACTCTGGGTGACAATTTAGTTTATTTCAGTAGACAAACTCTTGAGCGTCTATTATGTGCTAGGAAATGCACAAAGTGTGGAACAAAAGTGAGGATTAACATGATTCCTGCCTTCCATAAGCAAGCACACTCAGATAAGAATATATACTTGGGAAAGATGCAACTGAGAAGGTGTGTGGCATTAGTTTAGCCTAGCCGTTTGGTTAGGAAAGACTTTCTCAAAGAAAAAGTTGAGGACCAAATTTGGACTTAACTAGGTGGAGAGAGTAATAATTACGACTCTGTAGGCAAAAGCAACAAAAGATGTCGTGTCGAAGGGACAATACAGCAGATACAGTAGAGAACTGTAAGAAACCTATGTAACTCTGTAGCAGGAGTTAGCAACTGAAAGTGACTTTAATATAAAAAGCAATTAAGCTAGTTTATATGGGGGATACATGGAGGTAAAAATTTCAAAATGCAATCTTTAACTAAATGCTAGAATGTGAGGATAAAAATTTAAAGACTAATGATTTAAGTCATGTCTCTTTAGTCGTTTTGGTTGTCATAACCTCTTGATTAGATTATGCAGGAAGAGTGCATGGGAACTCGAGTTCTTGCACACTGCTAATAGTCGCTGCCTTAAAAGCCAGTTTCGAATTAACAGTATATAAAATCCATTATCTCAACACTTTCTTTGTATCTCTGCTAGCCAAATTTGGAGGTAACCTAATATCCTAAGCCATGACCCTTTCCCCTAGATGTCCAAAGGATTTTTCTTTTTATTTCACGTCCAGTCATCTTACTAGAATGTTGTCTTGGTGATGGCTGCACTGGGTTGGTATTCTCAGGATCTTGGTAAGTTTTTTTTCAATATGTAGTTTCTTTTAGAAGAAACTTCTCTTGAATTATAGTTCTAAGTATCTGTCTTGTTCTTTTGCTTTGGTTTTCTTCTTCAGGGACTCCTGTTATCTGTATGCTTACTCTCCTTTGTTCTTACTCAGTATTTACTGTCTTTTCATTCTGTTCTTCATTGTGGTGCACAGAACTCCCTAGTTCTGGTGTGCATGCTCAGCAGCTGCATCACACAGCCTTAGCTGCTCCAGGCATGTGGGACCCTAGGTCCCCAACCAGGGATCTAAACCACATTGCCTGCATTGCAAGGCAGACTCTTAACTGCTGGGCCACCCGGGAAGTCCCTCAAATTCTTTCAACATTTCATTCCACCTTTCCCCAAGACACATCTCAGAGCCTGAGCAACCAACACTCCAAGGTGAAGTTCCTTTAAGTTAAAAAAATTTTTTTCAATAAAATTCTTAAGGGTTACTTTCTATTTATGTTATTACAAAATATAGGCTATGTGCCCCATATTGTACAATACATCCTTCATCCTATCTTGCATCCAACAGTCTTACATCCCACTTCTCTAGCCCTGTATTGTACCCTACTCCCAGCACTGGAAACCATTAGTTTGTTCTCTGTATCTGTTAAGTCTCCTTCTTGTTTGTTATATTCACTGTTTTTTCTATTTTTTGGTTTCCATGAATAGGTGATATCATACAGTATTTGTCGTTCTCTGACATATTTCACTTAGCATAATGCTTTTCAAGTCCATCCATGTTGCTGCAATGGCAAATTTTCTTTCTTTCTAATGGCTCAGTAGCACTCCATTCAGTTATTTGTAAAGCTTCCTCAGACAATTTTGCCTTCTTTTTCTTTGGGATGGTTTTGTTTGCTGCCTATATGCAGGTCAGAAACAACAGTGAGAACGGGACAAGGAACAACAGACTGGTTCCAAATAGGAAAAGGAGTACGTCAAGGCTGTATATTGTCACCCTGCTTATTTAACTTATATGCAGAGTACATCATGAGAAAAGCTGGGCTGGAAGAAGCACAAGCTGGAATCAAGATTGCCGGAAGAAATATCAATAACCTCAAATATGCAGATGGCAGAAAGTGAAGAGGAACTAAGCCTCTTGATGAAAGTGAAAGAGGAGAATCAAAAAGTTGGCTTAAAGCTCAACATTCAGAAAACGAAGATCATGGCATTTGGTCCCATCACTTCGTGGCAAATAGATAGGGAAACAGTGGAAACAGTGTCAGACTTTATGTTGAGGGGCTCCAAAATCACTGCAGATGGTGATTGCAGCCATGAAATTAAAAGATGCTTACTCCTTGGAAGGACACTTATGACCAACCTAGACAGCATATTAAAAAGCAGAGACATTACTTTGCCAATAAAGGTCCGTCTAGTCAAGGCTATGGTTTTTCCAGTAGGAGTTGGACTGTGAAGAAAGCTGAGAGCCAAAGAATTGATGCTTTTGAACTGTGGTGTTGGAGAAAACTCTTGAGAGTCCCTTGGACTTCAAGGAGATCTAACCAGTCCATCCTAAAGGAGATCAGTCCTGGGTGTTCATTGGAAGGACTGATGTTGAAGCTGAAGCTCCAATACTTTGGCCACCTCATGGGAAGAGCTGACTCACTGGAAAGGACTCTGATGCTGGGAGGGATTGGGGGCAGGAGGAGAAGGGGACGACAGAGAATGAGATGGCTGGATGGCATCACCTACTAGATGGACATGAGTTTGAGTGAACTCTAGGAGTTGGTGATGGACAGGGACGCCTGGCATGCTGCGATTTATGAGGTCGCAGAGTCAGACATGACTGAATTGAACTGAATACAATATTATGGACCTCCGTCCATAGTTCTTCAGGCACTGTTTACTAGATCTAATCCCTTGAATCTACTCATCACTTCCACTGTATATTCACAGGGGATTTAAGTCATACCTGGCTGGCCTACTGGTTTTCCCTGCTTTCTTTAAGTTAAGCCTGAATTTTGCTAGAAGCTGATGATCTGAGCTACAGTCACTTCAGGTCTTCTTTTGCTGACTGTATACACCTTTTTCCATGTTTGGCAAGGACTGATGCTGAAGCTCCAATACTTTGGGCCACCTGATGTGAACAGCTGACTTATCAGGCCCTGATGCTGGTAAAGAGTGAAGGCAGAAGAAGAGGACAACAGAGGATGAGATGGTTGGATGGCATCACTGATGCAATGGACATGAACTTGGAAAAACTCAGGGAGATGGTGAGGGACAGAGAAGCCTGGCGTGTTGCAGTCCATGGGGTTGTGAAGAGTTGGACACAACTTACTATGTGGATCACAATAAACTGTGGAAAATTCTGAAAGAGATGGGAATACCAGACCACCTGACCTGCCTCTTGAGAAATCTGTATGCAGGTCAGGAAGCAGCAGTTAGAACTGGACATGGAACAACAGACTGGTTCCAAATAGGAAAAGGAGTACATCAAGGCTGTATATTGTCACCCTGCTTATTTAATTTATATGCAGAGTACATCATGAGAAACTCTAGACTGGAAGAAACACAAGCTGGAATCAAGATTGATGGGAGAAATATCAATAATCTCAGATATGCAGATGACACCATCCTTATGGCAGAAAGTGAAGAGGAACTAAAAAGCCTCTTGATGAAAGTGAAAATGGAGAGTGAAAAAGCTGGCCTAAAGCTCAATATTCAGAAAACAAAGATCATGGCATCTGGTCCCATCACTTCATGGGAAACAGATGGGGAAACAGTGTCAGACTTTATTTCTGGGGGCTCCAAAATCACTGCAGATGGTGACTGCAGCCATGAAATTAAAAGACGCTTACTCCTTGGAAGAAAAGTTATGACCAACCTAGATAGTATATTGAAAAGCAGAGACATTACTTTGCCGACTAAGGTCCGTCTAGTCAAGGCTATGGTTTTTCCAGTGGTCATGTATGGATGTGAGAGTTGGACTGTGAAGAAGGCTGAGTTTCGAAGAATTGATGCTTTTTTTTAAAAATTCATTCAACAAATGTTTAATGTGTTTCCGCTATACACCAGCCAATACATCAGGTGGCTAGTGTTTTATGATGATGCTTGGCATGAAAAAAATACATAGAATTGATGCTTTTCAACTGTGATGTTGGAGAAGACTCTTGAGAGTCCCTTGGACTGCAAGGAGATCCAACCAGTCCATTCTGAAGGAGATCAGCCCTGGGATTTCTTTGGAAGGAATGATGCTAAAGCTGAAACTCCAGTACTTTGGCCACCTCATTCGAAGAGTTGACTCACTGGAAAAAACTATGATGCTGGGAGGGACTGGGGGCAGGAGAAGGGGACGACAGAGGATGAGATGGCTGGATGGCATCACTCACTCGGTGGATGTGAGTCTGAGTGAACTCAGGAGTTGATGAGGGAGGCCTGGCGTGCTGCGATTCATGGGGTCTCAAAGAGTCGGACACGACTGAGTGACTGGGCTGAACTGAACTGGCGACTGAACAAGTATTTCACTGTGCTGTGTGTGTGTGTACACATCTTCTATCCACTTATCTATTCATAGGTTGCTTGTGTATCCTGGCAGCACATCTGCTAGTAAGACACAGATCCTGTAGTTGTTGGGAATTTCTACCAACTTGAATCTTAGGGTTCACGGGGACACTGTCCTCCGAGTCTCAAGTATACTGACTATGGGGATTTGGTTTTACTTTCTAGTTGACTGTTTTAGTGGGAATTCATGCTTCTGACACTATTATCTTCCTAGAATCCCCAGTATTACTTCTTCTTTTGACATTTATTTTGCTAAAATAATGTAAGGTCCAGATGGTGACTGCAGCCATGAAATTAAAAGACATTTATTTACTCCTCTGAAGAAAAGCTATGACAAACTTAGACAGCATATTAAAAAAGCAAGACATCACTTTGCCAACAAAGGTCCATATAGTCAAAGCTATAGTTTTTCCAGTAGTCATGAATGGATGTGAGAGTTGGACCATAAAGAAGGCTGAGAGCCAAAGGATTTGATGCTTTCAAACTGTGGTGTTGGAGAAGATGCTTGAGAGTCTCTTGGCCTGCAAGGAGATCCAACCAGTCCACCCTAAAGGAAATCAACCCTGAATATTCACTGGAATGACTGATACTGAAGCTGAAGCTCCAATATTTTGGCCACTTGATGTGAACAGCCAACTTATTGGAAAGATCCTGATGCTGGGAAAGACTGAGGGCAGCAAAAGAGGGAGACAGAGGATGAGACGGTTGGATGGTGTCACTGACTCAGTGGATGTGACTTTGAGCAAACTCCAAGAGATGGTGAGGGACAGGGAAGCCTGGCGTTCTGCAGTCCATGGGGTCACAAATAGTAAGAGACAACAGCAATTGAACGACAGCAGCAGCTCCGTGAAGCTAGAAGACGTTAGTTCTAGTTTAATCTAGAAAAGTGATACAAAGATGACTTTTATGCTATTACTTAACAGGGAAGAGATAGTCATATTCACTATAGAAGCTTAAAACTGGACCTTATGAAATTGCTGGGGGTTTTTTGGTCAAAATGATTCACAGATGGAAATTTTACATGGTTCAACCAAATACATGTTGACATCAACCAAGTCCTTTCAGGTTATTGAATATAGGCAATACAAAATGCAACCAAATCCTTTAGATTATTGAATATAGGCAATAGAAACTGTCAAAATTCTAACATTAACATAGAACAAACCACTGTTTCATCTTTTCTTCTATCTACAAATTTCTAAAAGTAATGCCTGAATTACTTGGTTCTCCTCCAGTTACCTCCAACTCTTCATGCTCTACCCTTAGTAATCTCTTAAGTGTATGCCCTTATCCCCCTAACTACTCCATTTAGACTTGGCCTTTAGGCAAGGTCCTCTGTTCCTCAGGCTTTAGCTACCATATTCAAGCGGATGACACTATAATCTTGCCCATCTCTGAAATTTAATCTAATTCTTTATGGCACTCTTTAGAAAACATGATTTTCTCATTCCAAGTATCACAAATGGAGATGTTCACCTGTAAAACTCAAAAATCTCCAACACTTTCCCCTTGCAACTTCCTTTGGAGGAATCCCTGGCTTTATGCTATCCTTATCTCAAGTAACTTGTAGTGATTAACCTATCTTGCACTTAACTTTTGTACTCATGACATGACACTTCCGTGAAAACCAATTACCACCAAAATCTTAGATCAGAGTAGTTTCTTCTACATTGACAAAAATTGACATAAATTGTTGACATAAATTCCAACAAACCTCACTTTATAATCACTTCATTCATTTTACCAGTTCTCATTCCTGTGTTTACAGCAACTATATCCCTTCCCAATCCATACACAATTGTATTAAAAAATTTAATGATTCTTCAATTATCTATCCACTTATACGTTATGTGTTAACATGGACCAAGATTGTGATCTGAAAATAAAGGCATTTTATTGTGACAAAAAGTCAAATCCATGTAGACATTTAAGTTTCTGTGGTCAAATACCAAATTCAAAACCAGTGGCATTTAAAATTTTAATCCTAACAATCTGGCATGAAATCCTTAACATGTACCACAGTATGAAATGAATACAGCTGACCCTTAGAACAAGGGGGATGGGATGCCAACTCTCTGAGCAGTCAAAAACCTAGGTATAGAAGGCAGATTCAACCAACTGTTGGTCGTGTAGTGGTACACTATGTATTGTGGATTTCTGCAGTTCAAACTCATGTTTGTTCAAGGGTCGTGTATAAGCAGATATCTGCAGTTACATGGGTTAGATATCTAACCCATGAAGGAAGGATTGTGCATCTCTTAGTTCTTCCACAGTGCATGGCAAAGGAACACTACTTACCTCGAGAAGAACAGAAAGAATGCAATATTGACACCAGAACAAAGAGAACTCCAGAACTTTCTGTACCAATATTCTAGGATAGATCTTTCTGCATGGGCATTCAGTGACTTTTTGAGGAAAACCAATACAGTAGGCTAAAAAAATTCATTTCATTTCAGAGTTCACCAGAGAATCCTTCAATAAAGCACAGAAATTCCACTAACAAAAGAAATAAAAGGACCAAACTGAGGCAACATATGTGGCTCCACATGTATTTCTATACAAAAGTTATTCATTGTCGCCTAGGAACTATAGTTACCCCTCTGAATCCACAGGCTCTAACTGCTCCCTCAGATTCACTCAATTGTGATGAAAAACATTTGGAGAGAAAAATTCCAGAAAGTTCCAAAAAGCAAAACTTTAACTTGTTAGGTAATGGCAACTATTTACATAGTATAATGTATCATAAGGGATCTAAAAGTGATTTAAAGTATATGGGAGAACATGTACAGATTATATGCAAATATGCCATTTTATATAAGGAACCTGAGCATCTACAGAAGATGGTCCTGGAATCAATCCCCTCCCCCGCTGGATACTGAGAGATGAATGCTCTGTGAATTTCTGTAGGGAAATGACCACCATTAGTTTCATACCAACTGTTCTGAAGCCACAAGTTTAAGGAACTTTTGATGAAGTCAATGAGTCCTTGGATGGTTCGGGTTCGCTCTACAGCCCATTTCTTTGTTTTCATTATAGGAGTGTCTCCCACAGCCTTTAGCAGAATGTCAACTGTAAAGGAGAAAAAAAAAAGAACAGTTGACCCTGGTCAAAACAGAACTCAGGGCATCAATGTCCATACAGTCGAAAATCCACCTATAACTTATGCATCCACAGATTCAACCTACAATGGATTATCTATTATTCTGGTAGGTAGTTACTGAAAACAATCCATGTATAAGTAGACTTGCTGCTCAGTTGCCAAGTTGTCTGACTCTTTCCAAGTCCATGGACCCACTAGACTCCTCTGTCCATGGGATTTTCCAGGCAAGGATACTAGAGTGGGTTGCTATTTCCTCAACCAGAGATCTTTCCGACCCAGGGATTGAACCAGCATCTCCTGCATCAGCAGGCAGAGTCTTTACCACTGAGCCACATGTGAAGATATAAACAGACCTGCTTAGTTCAAACTCATGCTGTCCAATGGTCAACTATACTGACCAGTACGCTGACATGCCTTCAATCAATACACAGTTTATGTACTCATGATCCTGGAGGCATGCTTGAGATTAAAAATACAAGATATGAACAGATTCATTTAGAAGAATTCCACTTTCATTGAAACATTTATTTTTAATTTAAAAAAGGTAAATCTAAATTTCCAACAAAGATATTTAGAGGAGATTGGTTAAATAAAAGGTATTATACTCTAAGATAGAAGTTATGTTATTATAGTAAAGATAAAGAACACACACTCTGAGCTCCCTGAGTTCAAAGTCTTGGCTCTGCCACTTGCCAGGTATGTATACATATATTTAGGTCAGCCCTTTAATCTCTCCATACTACAGTTTCTCCACTTGTAAAATGAGAATAGCAGAAACCTGATAAGATTATTGTGAAGATTAAATGATTATGTATAGAGCATTTATTTACAGCAGTATCATATAACTCACTCATTAAACCATAAGATAATTAAGCTGCCATTAAAGATAAGTATTATAAAAACATATTTCACAGTATGAAAAAGTTATCAAAAAGTATTACATATAAAATAGCACAACTACATATAAAACTGAATATGATTTCAATTTCATTAAAACCATCACAGGCACATATTCATGTTATTCTCCAAAATAGTATTTCCTAGTAGAAGTATTACAGGTGATTATACTTGATATCACTTGTGCTTTTTCTAATTACCAAGTTTTCTACAATAAACTTTTTAATGAAGGAAAACAATACAAATTATTAAAAAGAAAATATATCAACTAGGGCCAAAAGGTTTCAGAGAAATCAAATGTTTCAGTAATTCAAAATAGAAAGAGGCAAATAGAAAGACTATGAATTTGTCTCCAGAAGTTACTTCACTTAACAAAAAGAATTATAAGTTTTTTTAATAGTGAGGTGGAATAATGGATTAGTTCTGACAAAACAGTGGAAACAGAAAAAAGAATGAAAAGAAATGAGGATAGTTTAAGAGACTTCTGGGACAACATTAAAGGTGTAATATTCACATTATACCCTAGAAGGGGAAGAAAGAGAGAGAGCGAGCGAGCCTGAGAAATATCTGAAGAGATATCA